>CM046946.1:89196984-91940188 GCA_025698515.1 Gossypium sturtianum | reverse complement strand
CTAATTTTTGGACAAAATTGGGCATGGATGAGTTAAAATAGAAAGTTTATCAAAAAGGGCATTTTGGTCCTTTAACAATTAAGTGATTAAAATAGGAGAAAAGATGACAAAATTCATTCATCTTCTTCTCCAAGGTCACTAAAAATTTGAGAGAGCCATTGTTAGGGTTCTTCAAAATTTCAAGCTTGCTAGTAAGTGCATCTAGCCTCGTTTTTGATATTCTTTATATTTTTGAAGTCCTTGTTGCATGAGTAAGCTATTTCTAGCTATTTGATGAGCTATAATGGATGTTCAAAATGTGGCCATGTATGACATGCATGTATTTTGATGTTTTATGGAAGATTATGAAAGCTTGATGTTGCAGAAACATCTTTTCCTAAATGAGTTTCCATAGAAAATGCATGTAGGGACTAGCTTGTAAAAATCTTGAGTTTGGTCATACATGTGTGATGTAGTGAGAATTGATGATTGCTTTAGTTGAGTAAGTGATTCGACTAAGCGTGAAAGGCTAGAAAGTTGGATAAAAATCACTTTACGAGCCTTGGGGTAATAGTGTAATTATGAGAAAGATTAGGGGCAAAAGAGTAATTTTGCCAAAGTATGAGATGTGGGTCAATTTAGTCAATGTGTGTATTGAATAAGCTGATTTATTCATTATAGATCAATAAAGACAAAGCCCGGATCGAAATTGAGGTAAGAGCAAAGTAGTGGACTAAATTACACGTTTCTATACTTTTGAGTATCGAGGTAAGTCTATGCATAAACAATGCATTCATACTTACAATTTTTTAATGCTAGCTAGTGTATAGCATGGTTGAGAATGATTGAGAACCTATGTGGTTCAAGTGAAAAGAATGGATGAACGATTAAGTAAGTAGATTTGTGAATGTGTAGTAATAATGCTAAATGGTGGGCTAAGTGCGATACCATCCTAATGCATATTGATTATGAGCTGGCTATGTGTGATGCTATCGTTAGGTATATTATCTAGTGGGCTATGTGCGAAACCACTATGAATACCTTGTTGGTAGGCTAAGTGCATTACTACCTTAACAATTGATTGTGGTGGGCTTAGTGCGGAACCACCGAGAGATTTGCTGTGTGGATGTGATAGTGAGTAGCATAGCTGTGTGGATGTATTATTGGGAAACAATGATGTGTTGTATATTGTGTAAATGTGATATTGAATGTAGGGGTGTATGTCAATGGTTATGAGTAAGTGACTCATGATGTGTTGGAAATGTGGTAAGGGATAGAAAGAGTAAGCATAGTTGTACATTATATGTTAGTATAATGCTAATTGTTGTTTAGCTTGTACTATGTTGCTTAATTGTTTATGTGTAAACTTAATAAGCTCAAAGCTTACTCCCTTTCTTTTCCCTTGTCTTATAAAGCAAAAGTGTTGAATCGAGATACGAGGATCAATAGGAAGATCGCCCACATTATCAGCACACTCTGGTACATGAGACTCAATGTTTTGTATATGGCATGTATAGGGGCTAGATAAGTTAGTGAATTTTGTTGTATATGGCTATGATGTGTTGGCCTTTTGATGGATAATCTATTTTGTATAAAGCCATAGTTGTTGGCACTTTATTATATGAAAAGATGTAGTTAACTAAGTGAGATTGTAAGATTTTGAGTTGATTATGGATGTGTTGAATGAGTGCATGATTGTGTATGCTAGAAGGGTGAAAAGAACTTGGCAAATAGCTTTGTTCTCGTCCATGTGGGTAGACACACGGGCGTGTGTCTAGGCCATGTGTGACACACGGTCAGCCCATGGGCGTGTGACTTAGCCGTGTGTCCCCGCATGTTAGTATTTTAAGTCCAGAATAGACCACGGACTAGTCACACGGGCGTGTGCCTAGAACGTGTGTGTTAATCAGTGTTGGCCATGGGCTAGCCACACGGGCGTGTGTCTAGACTCTAGGCCGTGTTAAGGTAGTCAGTGTGCACAACGGGCGGAGGGCACAGGCGTGTTCCCTAACTGTGGGGCATTGGCAGAATGCTTGAGTTTTTGTGCACGGGTAGTGACCATGGGCGTGTGTGACATCCACGGGCGTGTTAAATCTTACACGGGCGTGTGAGCCCTGTATAGATGGAAAAATTTTAAGATCGTAGAGTTTCGATATGGTCTCGAGATCCCTCGTGTGTTTGAGAGAGGCCTCGTAAGTCGGGATTGAGTTTGTTGTGATGGCCATAGAGTGTGGTCATGTTGTGCCTAAGTGGCGATCTTAAGGATTTTATTACGGTAATGCCTCGTGCCCAGTTTGGGTGTTGAATACGGGTAAGGGGTGTTACAGATGTCTTCTCGGATAACAGGTGAGTGTATGTGTGTGAAGTATCGTACAATTTTTGAATATTTACATATGAGATATATGAGTTAATGCATGAAAAGGATGATGTGTGGTATGTACGCATGTGAAATCAGGTATGGAAAAGTATGAAGTTGTCTGGAGTATGAATGAATCTAGGTAAGTGTGTTCTGTGTTAGATGAGTAACCCAACCATTTGTTATGCCTCCAGTAGGGGAGGTACATTGCCAACCCAACTGGTAGATCACGACTTAAATGTACATGTAAGACCATGTGGTAGAGACCCATGGCATCGTATAACAATAAGAATAATCATGGTGTTGCTCCAGTGAGATGTAAACTGGAATGACAGATCATGACATGAAGATATGAATAAGACCATGATGTAGAAACCGATGACACCTTTTGAGATAGTTCGTCGGGACAGTAAACATGCAATTCTCTGTGAAGCCATTGTGTCATATTCTGTGATGCCTTCGTGGTGTATCCTATGATGCATCTGTAGCGTATTCTGTAACATCGTTGTGGAGAAATCTATTCAACTGCCTATGTGGCGTGATCTGGGTAAGCTTTGAGACTCTCCGCTAGCTGATGCTATGATAAATATTTGGTAAGTTTGAAGATACTTCTGTTTGGATAGTCTTGTGGCAAAATTTAATATGCCTTAGGGTCATTTCCTAGAAAGAGTTCCCAAAAGTGTTTCTGAAGAGAGAATTTGCCTTAGTAACTCGCCAGTACAGAGAACTTGGTGTAATCGTAGATATGGGTGGTCTAAGTGTTCATCAAATCTGAGTTTGTTTACGCTATGTAAGGAAGTTAACTAAATTCTCTGATATCTTCTCAATTTAAGTATTTCAGGTTACGAATAAAGGTTAACTGGAGTCTAAGTTGTTCGACAAATCTAGGCATTTTCATTTTATGTAGCATGGTTGTCTGGGATTCCATGGGATGACTTAGAACATTTCATCTATCAGAGTAAGTTATGGTCTAGGTTGATTAAAGGTAGAATCTGTATTAAGTTCATCTTAAAAGATTAGTTAGTATAAGTATCTATCAGAATAAAATTAGTGGGTACACCATCCTGGGTGAAGTGTTCAAGATTTGTCTAAGTGAGAATTGATCTGTCGTAATTCGGTGTAGCAGATTAAACTAGTTTTTGCACTTGAAAAGCTTGAATACAAACATTTTTATTATGAGTTAATTATGTTTTCCTAATTTCGTTTACATTCAATAAAATTTTTAATTTGAGTCTTTTATTGACCTTAGGGGTTAAATGAGGCCTAAGTGTGAGCTAATATACTTTGTGAGTGCGCAGAAGACACTTAGAGGGCATACCAACTCAATACTGGTCACTGTGTTACAACAGAGGGAATTTGATGTCGCAACATAGGGAGTAGAGAGTAAGAATTCCAAGGCTGCCTTCACTGTTGTGACACAACCAAGGGATGTCGCGACACATCCCTAAAGGTACTTTGAGTATGAGCATCCTGCCTTCGATGTCGAGACATTGGCACTAGGGTGTTATGAAACTGATCTTGTACGAGAAATACTTATGAGCCATGGGTGTTTTGGTCTACACAATCAAATATTAAACACGAGAGCGTCAGTTGACCTAGGGTTGAGGACGACACCAACTCTAACTCTATAAGTAGGCTCATTTAGCAATTATTATGGAGAGCTTTTCATATTGTATAATTTTCTTCCTAGTTTTAGTTTTTAGTTTTTCCCTTTTCTTAGACTTTATGTTATTTTCAGTTTTGCATTTGTCGGGAGATCTGATTTGCGGAACTCAAACAACTCTTTGTGGATATTCGTGCTTCAATTAAATACAATTCAGACTTCTTTTAAACTTTTGTCTCTTGATTTGTTATTAATGTTCATCTTCGATATCAAGTTTATTATGTTTTTGAGATCCATGAGAGGATTAGTGAGTGGAGGTATGATTAATTGATTGTTATGCGGGGTTTTCTCAGCGAATCAACTGTTTGGGAGAGGAAGAATTTAAACCCTAGGCTTGACGACCCTAGGAAGTCATTTAGGTGGGAATTAACAAAAAAATGGTATGGTCTATTCTTGAACACCTTAACCCCGAACCAGTTTGGACTATGAGGTCGCAAGATAAGTAGTTCTTGCTGACTCGTTATTCTAGTGGAAGATCGAGAGATCCTACTAGGGTAACGACTAGTTGATTGAACAGGGAACCTAAAGCAACAATTAGTTATAATTACCGAAGCGAGTTAGTCACCCATGCTCAGACCTATTAAGTTTCCATAGCAATTTCCCAGAGTTTTTCCATTTATATTGTTTTGTTCTTTATTTATTAAAATACCAAAAAAATCTCTCTTTATGTTTAGTCGTAATATAATTTATTTAAATTAGTAATTAGCTCTATTTGTGCTTAGGCTAGAATTAATTTAGTGCTCGCCTCCCTTGGGTACGATACTCGGAGTACTCACCTACTTCGTTGTAACTATATTACAACCTGACCTGTATACTTGCAGATACCGCCTATTTAACATATTTTGTGCAACATTTCTACCTGGACATTGGTACTTTCGGAGGCGATCAAGTTGTTGGCGCCGTTGTCGAGGACTCAGGTACTTAGTATTTTAAAAAATTATTTCAACGCAAATAGTACATTACTAAAACATTAAGGCAAGCGTAGGAAAGATTTAAAACAATTTCAGGTCAGTTCTGGGAGGGGGCAAACATTTTACAATCCAAATCCAACATTTCTATAATGTATTGGAAAGTCAGAATAGGATAAATTTGACATCATGACCAGGGGAAGTATCTGGAAGAAAACGGGAAAGGAAGTCATGGAAATATTTGAAAATTTTAGCAAAAATGAATCTACCTGGGGAAAACACCAAGAATTGGAAGTTGGGGAGTTGGCAGAATCCAAGCCAAAAGAGCAAAAATGCAATAATTTGGAATTATTCACAACAAATGGGGCTGAATACGATGAATATGAATTAAAGAAGAAAAATGGGATGATATAGAGCAAGAAAATGACTAGATAGCTCTTCAACTTGATTGGTGGTGATAGAGTAAGGGACAACCAGAACATATTAGTCCTAGTACAACAAAAATGGTACCTTCTATTATCAAACCGCTTAAGTTAGTGTAACATCCTTAAATCGGGGTCTCTGCATTTTGTGTGTTGCATGTGTTAGCATGTTTGTTGTGCTAGTTTAGGGTGTCTTGGGGTCCAGGCATGAGCTCGGGGTAGGCCCGAGTCATGGTAAAAATTTTTGTTTTGGGTACTTGGAAGGGGGAGTTGAGGGAGTCAGGTGATAAGAGGAGCTGTTGGAGTGTCTTGACAAAAATAACCCAGTGGTAAAGTGGCAAGGGAGGCGCCACTCAGGCACAAGGGAAGTGACGCCACATGCAGGAAGGAGAGCCTAGGTTCGAGCAGCAGAATTCCCTTTCTGCTTGTTGCTTTTGACGATAAAGCTAAGGAGGTAGTGTGCTCAGGATGGACTCTCTTGGATAAGGATGGAAGAGGTCAACAAATTTGAACAGATGAAGGAGAGGAAATTGTGGAGTTTGAACTTTTCAAACTCGTTTGAATGTGTGGCCATGAGAATTTTGAGGAATCAGGTAAGGGAGTTTAGTGTTGGCCGAATGCCAAACACTAAGGGTGATGGAAGAAGTCGGTTGAGGTAGCTAAGGGTATGCCGAATGTCATTAGTAGTTTGGGAGAGCAATTTCGGCAAGTGGAGAAAACTTTCTTCTTCTTCTTTCATTTAGGGTCAAAACTGAAACCTCACCTGCATCATTTTCTTTTTCTACTTTCGGCAATTGGGGTGCTTGGCCGAATCAATCTTGCTATTTCCTTGAAGAGCCGAAACTCTGCTTTTATTCTCTTTTCTTTCTTTTCGAGTCATTCATTCTTAGCCGAACCTACTACTACTACTTCTTCTCTTTTCTTCGGACTATTTTTTTCTCTCCTATCCCTTGATCATAGCCGAAACACCTTACCATTCTTCTCCTCTAGTCCTTGTCAACCCTTCCTTGTTTGGGGTAGATTGTTCTTTATTCTCTCAAATATTCATTAAAGCCGAAACTGTCTTCTTTTCTCCATTTCTTTGGTTCGTGATCAAGCTTCAACAACATTCGCTTTGGTAAGTTTTGCTTTAGCTGAATCACTTCAATCTTGTAATCTCTTGGGTTGTCTTTTTGATTCTTATATCTTTTCCCTAACTTGCCAAATTTCTTCATCTTCAAGGCTTGTGCCGATTTCTTAGGGGCTAGTCGGATCTCTTGGTCGTTAGTATCGATCGCTTCGGCCTTTATCTTTTCCTTTCGGGTTCTCTTGACTAAGCCGAATGGCTATTTGTGTAATAATGCTATATTGGCCGATTATAGGAAGGAGTGGTCAAGCATTTGATTCCCGGGGTTGCAGCGATTCGCGGTTTAGCTCTCAACTATTCGGGATCGGACGATCTAGGTAAAGATCTACTCTTTCGGGTTAACTTTATTTTAAGTTAGTTGCAGTGTTAATCCGATTTAGTGACAAGGTTAATATGGATTCGGGCTAATCAAGCGATAAGTGGGGCTTGATCCGAGACCCCACCCCTAAGTTCAAGAAGAGGGCGGTTTCATTGTTCGTGGATCGCCACCGGGTGTGGGCGACATTCGAAAGCGAGAGTAGACAAATCGCGGTAGTGTCGATTAACGGCGAGAATCGGCGTGGAGAGTGTAGTTTTGCGCGCGTGATCAGGTGTGTATCTCTTACACACTTCATAAGTAATGTGCTAATTATGTTTACCGTTAAAAGCCGAAATAACTTTTGAAATCGGTGTGTTACCCTTGTGGGTATGAGCGTGGACTCGGGTTAGTCCCCTGTTGATTGATTATCGATATATGCAGTTATACCATTTGTTTATGCTATGCTATGTGATATTTGCATTATAAACATGTCAATATGCCATGGAAAATGTGTTCATGATGATGGGTATGTTGAGAGGAGGGGGAAGGATGATTTAGACTGTCACCAGTGGTTTTGACCACACAGTGGGTTGGCCCCGCTTTCCATATGATTTGTGACTAAGTCTCAGTGGTTTTGACCACCAGTGGTTTTGACGGTAACATCCTGGATTAGGGGTTATTCGTTTGGAGCATAACCCAAGTGCTAGTGGGTTTTAAGGGTATTTGGAGATGTTTTAAGAGTTTTTAGAACTTTAGAATGAGGGTGAAAGCTTTGGAAAAATTTTGGATTTAAGTGTAAAAAGAGGAAATTAGGCTGAGGAGGCCTTAAGAATAATTTGTGGGCGTTTTGGGTCACGAAAGGGGGCTTGGTAAAGTGGCTTAATGACGCCACTTAAGGGCCTGGAATGACGCCTGGGCAAGGGCCTTGGTTCGAATCCCGTTGGCGGCATGGGCATGCTTTTATTTTTCTTTGGCGTTAAGGCAAGGGGGAGCTACGGAAAGAGGTTTTAAAAGAAGTTTTGGGTGAATCATATCACAAAGAAACGCCTTGGCGGAGTGGCTTGGGGCATTATGGCAGCTTGCAGCAGTGAGGGCTGAGGTTCGATTCACGTGGGCAGCCAGAAGTGGGATTTAATTTTTGGCCTTTTGCGTCAAAGAAAGGAGATAGTGGACGGCTTATGGACTCTCAAGTGGGCAAGGATAATGCTTGTTTAATCCTTTTAGAATTCGGCTGGAAGGAAAGAGATAATGATTGTTTTATTTTATTTATTTTAGATAATGGTAGGTTTATTTTATTTGGATTAAAAAGGATAATGAAGATATTATTTGGATTTTTGTTAGATTTTATTTGATTAATTTTTATTAAGTGGCAAAGAGAAAATATAGGCATTTGAGTATTCAAATTATTTTGAATAATTTTAAATTAGTGGCCAAGAGAGAATTAAGGAGTTGGTTTAATTTTAAACTCCTTGAAGAGGAGTGGACTAAGCAAGCATAGGGGAGAAGCCAAATTTTCTTAGCATTTTTCTTCATAATTTCTGGCTAGTCTCCATCTTTTTGTTTCTTCCTTTTTCATTCTCTCAAAACCGAAAACCCTTCTCTTCTTCTAAAACCTTGGCCGAATCTCCTATACCTTAATCTCCCATCTATTTCTTTCTTTTCTCTTCTCAAACCCTTAGCCGAAACTCTTATTTTACTTTCTTACTTCCTCTTTTTCCATACAAAGCCGAACCTTGATTGATTGTGTTGAACAATCATAGCCGAATCTACTCCCTTGGTGTGCCGAATTTTCCTTCTTCTATTTGGTGTAGCCTTGGCCGAATATCAAAGCAAGGGTGATCCCTTTTCAGTGTTTTCCAATCGGTTTGGGTAGGTAAGTGTGTTAGCCGAATGGCTATTTCTTTCTCTCTTGTGTTCCGTCGTTTTGATGGTGGGGAAAAGCCAAAATCCGGAATATACTAATGGTTGGCTAATCTTTCTGTTGAAACCGATTTCACCTAGGACTCCTGGATCTCAAAGCAGTAGATCTGAACCATCACTCTCTGTCAATCGAATTCGATTCGTGTATCGTGTGTTGTGGCTGGTATTCAAAAGCGTGTAGGAGCAAGGATATTGTGGGTGGCCGATTGGGTTCTCCGGGATTTAAGGATAACGTTGGTGACAGGTGTGTACATACACACTTTATGATTAATTAACTGTGCTAAATGTTTGCGTATGCTAAATCTGGTTTATGTAGCTTTGGATTTAATACCATAACGGTAAAAGCGATGATTCAGGTAAGTCTCTGTCAATATGAGTTACTATTTGATGCTTTTGGAAAGCATGGCATATTTGGTATATGTGGTTTAAATATATGTTGGCATGAAATCTGTTGTATATCATGGATTGATGTGGGATATATGAGTGGAGGGGGAACTGATATTCGTGTCGACGGACACCAGTGGTTTGGTACCACATTGTGACTACGGTCACCAGAGGTTTGGCACCTCCAGAGGTTTGGCACCTCATAGCGTCTTGTCCCTGTGGCTTAGCACCACAGTGGGTTGGCCCCACAGTTGACATTATGGGATCGACGCCAGTGATTTGGTATCACACGATGGGTTGGCCCCATCATTTGATTTGTGACTTCGGGTCACCAGTGGTTTGGCACCACCAGTGGTTTGGCACCACAAGTATTGACGGATATCGTGACTTTAAGTCACCAGTGGTTTGGCACCACCAGTGGTTTGGTACCACACGGGGTAGAGAAAGGAGCATTGGATGGCTAGGTTGGGTGCATGTTAAATTTAGCGCATGTTAATTTAGTTGTAAATTGTGTATGATGTTGCACTAAACTGGGGGAAGAGTTACACATTGAGTCTTGGTGACTCACCTTCTCCTTTAAAATTTTTCAGGTGACTCGTAGATCGCGGATGAGGAGCCGGATGGACTCGAGGAGGCCATGCAGTGGAAATATTGGTTTAAATGGACTTGAATTATTTTTACTTATTCCTGGTTTCATTTGCTCAAGTTGTAATAAGGCCTCCTAGAATTAATTTACTATTTTACATGTTTGAATGATTTGTTTAAATTATTTAATGAAATTAAAATAAGTACACATGTTTTCTCAAGTTGTACGCAAAATGTTTTATCGTGCCATCGGGTACATTTAAAATATATAATAACTTGACTTAATAAATATTTTTAAATAAACCTAAGTATGGGTTTTATACACCTCAACTGTTTTAAACAAGACACTATCTTTTATCAAAAAGTTAAACCGGTTTAAAGGAGTTTTCAAAGAAATGTTTTCTCTTTAGCACACCAAATTCGGTCGTAATGTTTGGGCCGGGTTTGGGGTGTTACAAATTGGTATCAGAGCCCAGTTCAAAGCTCGGCTGTGGGGGCCCAAGGCCCAAAATATTTTGGTAGGCCTTGTGAAAATGGTTTTTGTTTTAGACAAAGATGGCAAATGTAGTCTCCTGCACCAATTCGCCCGTAAGTACTTCTCGACTTCTTTATGAATTATTATCCAGTAGAAGGGTAGGTATGGAACGTAGATAGTATGATAAGTGTTTAGACCCTAGGACTAGTTTACCCCAAAGAAAAGACATAAGACTCTAAAAGCCTAATTAAACAAACCTACGACCAAGTCGCCGAGTTAGGTGTGTGGTAACCACGGTGCGCATGTCTAGGATTGGATCCTAAGAGCTTGGTATTTAAGCAGTCCTCGTGACTCACCTCCTCTTCGCGGGATTCCTACCTGGTGCGTAGCTTCGGTTCACCCTAACCAAGAGGACTCGGTCGTAGGCTAAACACAATGAATAAAACCCGAAAGGGATTAGCCATGTTTTATGAAAGCTCTAAGTTTTAAAAATCATTGCAATACTCCTTTAAATAGTAGCAAAAATTTATTTTTGGAAAAGTTTTCAAAATATTTTTGACCTACCAAAATTACCAAAATGTCCCTAGTGGCAAAATTACGAAAATGCCCTCAACTTACAAAATTACCAAAATGACCCCGATTTCCAAAATTTTTGCAACATTACCGAATTGGAAAACAAATTCTCAAAAAGAACCCGCAAGTTTCGCAAATTTTGAAATACCCCTGAACTATTAAACTTTACAAATTTACCCTGGTTTATTACCAAAATACCCTCGAGTTTCAAAATTACCGAAACACTCTGGGATTTCAGAATTACCAAAATACCTTTATTGACAAAATCACCAAGGAACCTTATTCTGACAAATTATGAAAATACCCCTGTAGGACACGTTACGAAAATACCCCTGGGTAGTGGAAAAACAACAACAATGAAAACTACAACATTTCTCTGAATGAACGAAAGTTCATAATTGGTTGATGAATGTGAACGTGACTTTCTGAATAGTGAATTTGAGTTGAGAACTTTGTTCGATCGAAAGAACCACTTCTAGAAATTCTTTTCATAAAATTGTTCGCGGTTAAACAGTGGAACAAATACTAATGCATAAAACTTTTTAATCAGATTAAATCGCGACGTTAGAAATGAGTTCTAGGGGATGTGTTAGATTTGTTAAGATCAGAGTGCGCAGCATAAGCGTAGTGCGGTGAGTTAGGATGTACGATTATTCGTTAGTAAGTAATTTCGAGGACGAAATTATTTTTAAGGAGGGTAGAACTGTAACATCCTGGATTAGGGGTTATGCGTTTGGAGCATAACCCAAGTGCTAGTGGGTTTTAAGGGTATTTGGAGATGTTTTAAGAGTTTTTAGAACTTTAAATGAGGGTGAAAGCTTTGAAAAAAAATTGGATTTAAGTGTAAAAAGAGGAAATTAGGCTGAGGAGGCCTTAAGAATAATTTGTGGGCATTTTGGGTCACGAAAGGGGGCTTGGTAAAGTGGCTTAATGACGCCACTTAAGGGCCTGGAATGACGCATGGGCAAGGGCCTTGGTTCGAATCCCGTTGGCGACATGGGCATGTTTTTATTTTTCTTTGGCGTTAAGGCAAGGGGCTACGGAAAGAGGTCTTAAAAGAAGTTTTGGGTGAATCATATCACAAAGAAACGCCTTGGCGGAGTGGCTTGGGGCGTTATGGCGACTGCGGCCGAGGGGCCGAGGTTCGATTCACGTGGGCAGCCTGTAGTGGGATTTAATTTTTGGCCTTTTGCGTCAAAGAAAGGAGATAGTGGACGGCTTATGGACTCTCAAGTGGGCAAGGATAATGCTTGTTTAATCCTTTTAGAATTCGGCTGGAAGGAAAGAGATAATGATTGTTTTATTTTATTTATTTTAGATAATGGTAGGTTTATTTTATTTGGATTAAAAAGGATAATGAAGATATTATTTGGATTTTTGTTAGATTTTATTTGATTAATTTTTATTAAGTGGCAAAGAGAAAATATAGGCATTTGAGTATTCAAATTATTTTGAATAATTTTAAATTAGTGGCCAAGAGAGAATTAAGGAGTTGGCCGAATTTTAAACTCCTTGGAGAGGAGTGGACGGCAAGCATAGGGGGGGAGAAGCCAAATTTTCTTAGCATTTTTCTTCATAATTTCGGCTAGTCTCCATCTTTTTGTTTCTTCCTTTTCATTCTCTCAAAACCAAAACCCTTCTCTTCTTCTAAAACCTTGGCTTTGAATCTCCTATACCTTAATCTCCCATCTATTTCTTTCTTTTCTCTTCTCAAACCCTTAGCCAAACTCTTATTTTACTTTCTTACTTCCTCTTTTTCCATACAAAGCCGAACCTTGATTGATTGTGTTGAACAATCATAGCCGAATCTACTCCCTTGGTGTGCCGAATTTTCCTTCTTCTATTTGGTGTAGCCTTGGCCGAATATCAAAGCAAGGGTGATCCTTTTCGTGTTTTCCAATCGGTTTGGGTAGGTAAGTGTGTTAGCCGAATGGCTATTTCTTTCTCTCTTGTGTTCCGTCGTTTTGATGGTGGGAAAACCCAAATCGACATATACTAATGGTTGGCTAATCTTTCTGTTGAAACCGATTTCACCTAGGACTCGGGATCTCAAAGCGATGATCCGAACCATCATTCTCTCATCAATCGAATTCGATTCGTGTATCGTGTCTTTGTGTTTGGTATTCAAAAGCGTGTAGGAGCAAGGATATTGTGGGTGGCGATTGGGTTCTCCGGGATTTAAGGATAACATTGGTGACAGTGTGTACATACACACTTTATGATTAATTAATCATGCTAAATGTTTGCGTATGCTAAATCGGTTTATGTAGCTTTGGATTTAATACCATAACGGTAAAAGCGATGATTCGTGTAAGTCTCTGTCAATATGAGTTACTATTTGATACTTTTGGGAAGCATGGCATATTTGGTATATGTGGTTTAAATATATGTTGGCATGAAATCATTGTATATCATGGATTGATGTGGGATATATGAGTGGAGGGAATCGATATTCGTGTCGACGGACACGATGGTTTGGTACCACATTGTGACTACGGTCACGAGAGGTTTGGCACCTCCAGAGGTTTGGCACCTCATAGCGTCTTGTCCCGGTGGCTTAGCACCACAAAGGGTTTGGCCCCACGATTGACATTATGGGATCGACGCCCGGTGATTTGGTATCACACGATGGGTTGGCCCCATCATTTGATTTGTGACTTCGGGTCACGGTGGTTTAGCACCACCAAAGGTGGTTTGGCACCACAAGTATTGACGGATATCGTGACTTTAAGTCACCGTGGTTTGGCACCACCAAAGTGGTTTGGTACCACACGGGTAGAGAAAGGAGCATTGGATGGCTAGGTTGGGTGCATGTTAAATTTAGCGCATGTTAATTTAGTTGTAAATTGTGTATGATGTTGCACTAAACTGGGGGAAGAGTTACACATTGAGTCTTGGTGACTCACCTTCTCCTTTAACATTTTTCAGGTGACTCGTAGATCACGGATGAGGAGCCGGATGGACTCGAGGAGGCCATGCAGTGGAAATATTGGTTTAAATGGACTTGAATTATTTTTACTTATTCCTGGTTTCATTTGCTCAAGTTGTAATAAGACCTCCTAGAATTAATTTACTATTTTACATGTTTGAATGATTTGTTTAAATTATTTAATGAAATTAAAATAAGTACACATGTTTTCTCAAGTTGTACGCAAAATGTTTTATCGTGCCATCGGGTACATTTAAAATATATAATAACTTGACTTAATAAATATTTTTAAATAAACCTAAGTATGGGTTTTATACACCTCAACTGTTTTAAACAAGACACTATCTTTTATCAAAAAGTTAAACCGGTTTAAAGGAGTTTTCAAAGAAATGTTTTCTCTATAGCACACCAAATTCGGTCGTAATGTTTGGGCCGGGTTTGGGGTGTTACATTGACCACACATGGATTATTGTGACTCATCCCAGTGGGTTGGTACCACAGTGGGTTGGCACCACATGATTGATTACGGGATTGTCATCAGTGGTTTTGACCACACAGTGGGTTAGCCCCACCATATGATTTGTGACTACGGTCCCCGGTGGTTTTGACCACTTTGACCACCAGTGGTTTTGACCACACGGGGTAGACACAGGAGTTCGGATGGTTAGGTTGGGTTTGCATGAGTTGCATATTGACTTATGAATTGTGTAAGTGCCTTGTTATTATCGGGATAGGGATTTATGCACTGAGTCTCAGTGACTCACCCCTTCTCTTACTTTTTGCAGATGAGGCATAGATCGCGGATGTGGAGCCGGGTGGACTCGAGGTGGCCATGCACTATATATTTTTCGGTTTTATTTTAATTACTATTTTGGGTTAATTTACTTTTAAATCTGGTTTTGGATTTGTAATAAGGTCATTAAAATTTATTATTTTGGGTTTTGTTTTTCTCGCTTTTATGTTTATCATATTACGCTTAAGTTACATAACATAGCATGCTCAAATAACCTGTAAAATCAACGTTTTCGAAAATTATACATCTTATCGGGATTTTCCAAACTTTACCATCGGGTAATAATAAATAAATGAGGACAACAAACTAACTCAGCCTTCTCCAAATTAAGTTTTTCTCTATGTTCAAATACAAGACGGTTTTCAACTTTACTATTTTAAACTCCCTTAGGATTTCATGGAATCAAACGGTTTTCCAAAACAAGGATCGACAAACGATTTTTTTTCTCAAAAGAGTTTTTTCTTTTTACCCTGTGACATGCCGGATTCGGTCGTAGCGTGTTGACCGGGTTTGGGGTTTTATAATTTTGGTATCAGAGCCAAGTTCAAAAGCTCGGCTGTGGGCCCAAGGCCCAAAATGATTTTAGAATGGGTTATGAAAGGTTTTTTTTTACGGTTGGGAATGCATGGCACTGAGTCTCCGGCACTGATCCGCCGAGGTAAGTACCCCTAACTATTGTTTATATGCTTGTAATGATGATGCTATGACTAATAGGGAATCACTTTAGAGACTGGAACCTTAGGATTGTGTGTGAACCTACAAAAACAATCCCCGTACTAAACTATTCATAAGACTGTGCTTTAATAACAGTGGAATAGGTCTAACGTATAAAACTTTTAAACCAGATCAATTCGTGAATGATAGTGATGAGTGCACGAGGACGTGGGCGTAATACACGTGGGCGAGGTAGAGGTAGGATGACAAAGGTGTCGAACCGGTAGGGTCTGGACATGGGTCGAAAAACGAGGTACCACCACCGCCAGCGTGGGTGCAAAATTTCGTGATCGACGGGTGGTGATGACGCAGTTGTCACGGTGCAATGCTGCGGGTTCCGGAGAGTCGCAGTGCGAGCATTGGAATGGGAGCTAGGAAATCGTGTTCGAACGACTCAGGCTAATGGCACAGCAGGTATTCGGAGGTGTATTCGTGTGGCTCCCAATACGGCGGAGTATTGGCCGGAGGCGACGAATGTATCATGGATGACACGGATTTTACGATCGAGGAGAAGTGAAGGGTATAGTATCTCTTCTCCGAGATGAGTCATATCAGTGGTGGCTCACGGTTAGGGATGGAGCAATGGCAGACGACATCACTTGGGATTTCTTTATGGCAGCCTATCAGAGAAAGTACATCGGGGCTAGTTATATCGATGCGCAGCGTAAGGCGTTCCTAAATTTGGTTCAGGGAAATAAGTCAGTATCGAAATATGAGGCGGAATTTTTTCGGTTAAGTCGGTATGCACGGGATGTTGTGGGCACGGAATAGGAGCGCTGTGTCAGATTTAAGGATGGGTTGAGAGATGAGCTGCGGATATTGATTGCTCCACAAATAGGGAGAGAAATTTGCGCCTTAGTAGAGAAGGCTAAAGTTCTTTGAGAAGTGAAACAGACAATGAGACGGAACCAGGATAGGAGTTGGAATAAGAGGAGTTCTGGGTCATCAAGGTCTACCGGGAATCAGCAGAAAAGGGCTAGATATGGTGGGCCGAATCAAGTTGCGAGGCCGGTTGCTGCTACTACTCAGTGGCCGCCACGGTGTGCTCGATGTGGGAAGTCTCACACAGGGGAATGTTGGACCGGAAACAGAGGGTGCTTCGAGTGTGGGTCAATGGGGAACCGGGTAAGGGATTGTCCGCAGAGGTCAGCTAGGTTTCAGTCTGAGGGTCAGGGCCGTACACAGTTCAGGAGGGATGGTCAGCAGCCACAGAGGGGTCGCGGTTCGGCCAGGGGAGGTAATGGTTCTGGACGAGACCGCGGAGCCCCGGGCAGAGGTGCTGGGAGCACAGAGGCGAGACAGCCAGGGTTGGTCTATGCAGTGAGGCGTCGAGAGGAGGACGACGCACCGGACGTCATAACTGGTACGTTCTTAATTTTTGGACTGCCTTATATTGCTTTGATAGATGTTGGTTCGACGCACTCGTATGTTGCTAGTAGTATAATGGAAACTATGAACTTAGACTTTGAGATTACTTCTAAGGAGATGACAGTAATAAGCCCTCTAGGTCACTCAGTAGAAGTAAGTAAACTGTATAGGGATGTACCCCTAGAACTTCAAGGGGTAGTGTTCTTGGCTGACCTGATGGAACTGCCGTTCGGGGAGTTCGATCTGATTCTCGAGATGGATTGGCTAGTGAAGTACCAGGCAAGTTTGGATTGCGCAGCTAAGCGCATGGTTTTGAGGACATTTGAAGGTGAGGAGGTGGTAATGATAGGTAGTAGAAGAGATTATCTATCTAATGTGGTATCTGCTCTGAAGGCCGAGAAAATGGTGAGGAAGGGTTGTGAGGCATTCATGGTGCATGTGTGTGCTTTGGAGGCCAAGGAATCAGTTGTGGGGAATGTCCGAATGGTGAGGGAATTTGCCGATGTATTCCCAGAAGAACTCCCGGGTCTGCCTCCAGACCGTGAAGTTGAGTTCGGTATAGATTTGTTACCCGGAACCGTGCCAGTGTCTATTGCCCCATATAGGATGGCGCCAAAGGAATTGGTGGAGCTAAAGGCACAGATTCAGGAATTGTTGGACCAGGGTTTCATTCGGCCAAGTGTATCACCTTGGGGAGCACCTGTGCTCTTTGTTAAGAAGAAAGACGGCACAATGCGGATGTGTATAGACTACCGCCAGCTAAATAAGTTGACAATTAAGAACAAGTATCCGCTTCGAGAATAGGCGACTGTTTGATCGACTTAAGGGTGCATCGGTTTTCTCTAAGATAGATCTTAGGTCGGGGTATCATCAACTCAAAGTTAAGGAGGTTGATATTCATAAAACGGCGTTTCGCACTCGTTATGGGCACTACGAGTTTTTGGTAATGCCATTCGGGTTGACCAATGCACCGGCAGCGTTTATGGACATGATGAATCGGGTGTTTCAACCGTACTTGGACCGGTTCGTCGTGGTATTTATAGACGGCATTTTGCTATACTCGAAATTTGAGGAGGAACATGATGCACATCTACGGGTGGTTCTACAGATTCTGAGGGAGAAGCAACTATTCGCCAAGTTTAGTAAGTGCGAGTTCTGGCTTAAGGAGGTAACTTTCTTGGGTCATGTGGTGTCGGCTGAGGGGATTAGAGTGGACCCTCGGAAGATTGAGGCGGTGTTAGATTGGAAACCACCTAAGTCGGTAGTGGAAATTCAGAGTTTTCTGGGTTTGGCAGGATATTACAGAAGATTTGTGGAAGGGTTTTCTTTGATTGCAGCGCCGTTGAACAAGTTGTTGAGAAAAGGGGTTCCATTTGTGTGGACGATTAGACAGCAGGAAAGTTTTGACAAGTTAAAGAGAAATCTAATAGAAGCTTCGGTTTTGATACAGCCTGAAGCGGGGAAAGAGTTTACGATTTATTGTGAGGCATTGCATACTGGTTTAGGATGTGTACTGATGCAAGACGGGAAAGTGGTGGCGTATTCGTCTCGGCAGTTGAGACCTCACGAAGGCAATTACCCGACACATGATCTGGAGTTGGCTGCAGTGGTTTTCGCCCTGAAGATTTGGAGGCATTACTTGTATGGGGAGAAGTCGATAGTCTACACAGATCACAAGAGTCTGAAGTACCTCTTAACTCAGAAGGATTTGAATTTGAGGCAGCAGAGGTGGATCGAGTTGTTAAAGGACTATGACTGCTCGATTGAATACCATCCGGGTAAGGCTAACGTAGTAGCTGACGCGTTGAGCCGTAAGGTTGTAACGCGGACACGAGGCGATGTTTGCTCACCTTAGTCCGTATGACAACAGAGTCTATTGGCGGAGTGCAAGTAAAGCCGACTTGGGTAGATCGGGTTAAGGAGAGACACCGTGGATGAGGTTCCGAGTGCTCGGAGGTTGCAAGTGTAAAGTGGTGAATTGGAGGTTCTGACTTGGGCGGTGATGGAGTCTTTGTATTTTCAAGGGAAAGTATGTATGCCAAAGGACGTTGAGTTGAGACAATGGATTCTTCAGGAAGCTCATAGCAGCCCATACGCTATGCATCCTGGAGGTACCAAGATGTATCGGGATTTACGGAACGATTACGTGGCCGGTCTTAAGTGGGAAGTGGCGAGTTTGTGAGTAAGTGCCTGACGTGCCAGAAAGCTAAAGCTGAGCACCAATTATCGTCGGGGTTGTTGCAGCCGGTAAAGATTTCGCAGTGGAAGTGGGAAAGGATTACGATGGATTTCGTCGATGGGCTACCCTCACGCCTAGCAAGAAGGATTCATGCAGGTAATTGTTGATCGTCGACAAAGTCACCATATCGAACCGGGCCAAGGTTGATTATTCACCGCAAAGGCTGGCTAAGTTGTATGTAGCGGAGATAGTGCGATTACATGGGGTGCCGGTGTCGATTATTTCGAGATAGGGATCCCGATTCACGCTCAAGGTTCTGAAAGCATTGCATCGTGCATTGGGTATGAGGTTGGACTTCAGCACGGCTTTTCATCCACAGTCGGACGGACAGTCAGAAAGGGTAATTCAAATCCTAAAAGATATGTTAAGGGGTTGTGTTCTGGATTTCAGCGGTAGTTGGGAGGAATATCTACCATTGGCGGAGTTCGCGTACAACAACAGTTATCAAGCGAGCATCCAGATGGCACCATATGAGGCATTATATGGACGGAAGTGTCATACTCCTATGTGTTGGACAGAACTGGGTGAACGGCAGATGTTGGGTCCGGAGTTGGTTGCTAAAACAGAGGATAAGGTTAAGGTGATTTGGGCTCGTGCAAGGAAACGCGTCGGACAGCGTAAAGTCTTATGCCGATCTCAAGCGTAGGGATATAGAGTTCGCAGTGGGTGGCAAGGTCTTTCTGAAGGTATCGCCGTGGAAGAAAGTGTTGAGGTTTGGTCGGAAGGGCAAGCTAAGCCCTAGATTTATCGGGCCGTATACGGTGTTGAAGCGAGTGGGACCAGTAGCTTACCAGCTCGAGTTGTTGTCCGAGTTAAGTCAGATTCATGATGTATTTCATGTCTCCATGCTTAGGCGCTTATCGATCGAGATCCAGTCGCATATTGTGTCGATGGAGGAGATAGAGGTGAGCTCGGACTTGTCTTTCGAGGAGGAACCAGTGCACGGATTTTGGAGCGGGATGTCAAAGTTACGTAAAAGTCAGTTCCTTTGGTGAAAGTATTATGGCGGAACCATGGTACGGAAGAGGCCACGTGGGAACCAGAGGATGTGATGCGGCAGCAATACCCTCAACTCCTTTGACCAGGTAATTTCGAGGCCAAAATTATTTTTAAGAGGGGTAGAACTGTAACATCCTTAAATCGGGGTCTCTGCATTTTGTGTGTTGCATGTGTTAGCATGTTTTTTGTGCTAGTTTAGGGTGTCTTGGGGTCCAAGCATGAGCTCGGGGTAGGCCCGAGTCATGGTAAAATTTTTTGTTTTGGGTACTTGGAAGGGGGAGTTGAGGGAGTCAAGTGATAAGAGGAGCTGTTGGAGTGTCTTGACATAAATAACCCAGTGGTAAAGTGGCAAGGGAGGCGCCACTCAGGCACAAGGGAAGTGACGCCACATGTAGGAAGGAGAGCCTAGGTTCGAGCAGTAGAATTCCCTTTCTGCTTGTTGTTTTTGACGCCAAAGCTAAGGAGGTAGTGTGATCAGGATGGACTCTCTTGGATAAGGATGGAAGAGGTCAACAAATTTGAACAGATGAAGGAGAGGAAATTGTGGAGTTTGAACTTTTCAAACTCGTTTGAATGTGTGGCCATGAGAATTTTGAGGAATCGGGTAAGGGAGTTTAGTGTTGGCTGAATGGCAAACACTAAGGGTGATGGAAGAAGTCGGTTGAGGTAGCTAAGGGTATGCCGAATGTCATTAGTAGTTTGGGAGAGCAATTTCGGCAAGTGGAGAAAACTTTCTTCTTCTTCTTTCATTTAGGGTCAAAACAAAACCTCACCGCATCATTTTCTTTTTCTACTTTCGGCAATTGGGGTGCTTGGCCGAATCAATCTTGCTATTTCCTTGAAGAGCCGAAACTCTGCTTTTATTCTCTTTTCTTTCTTTTCGAGTCATTCATTCTTAGCCGAACCTACTACTACTACTTCTTCTCTTTTCTTCGGACTATTTTTTTTCTCTCCTATCCCTTGATCATAGCCGAAACACCTTACCATTCTTCTCCTCTAGTCCTTGTCAACCCTTCCTTGTTTCGGGTAGATTGTTCTTAATTCTCTCAAATATTTCTTAAAGCCGAAACTATCTTTTTTTCTCTATTTCTTTGGTTCGTGATCAAGCTTCAACAACATTCGCTTTGGTAAGTTTTGCTTTAGCCGAATCACTTCAATCTTGTAATCTCTTGGGTTGTATTTTTGATTCTTATATCTTTTCCCTAACTTGCCAAATTTCTTCATCTTCAAGGCTTGTGCCGATTACTTAGGGGGCTAGTCGAATCTCTTGGTCAGGTTAGTATCGATTGCTTCGGGCCTTTATCTTTTCCTTTCGGGTTCTCTTGACTAAGCCGAATGGCTATTTGTGTAATAATGTTATATTGGCCGATTATAGGAAGGGAGTGGTCAAGCATTTGGATTCTCGGGGGTTGCACGGTTCGCGGTTTAGCTCTCAACTATTCGGGATCTGACGATCTAGGTAAAGATCTACTCTTTCGGGTTAACTTTATTTTAAGTTAGTTGCTGTGTTAATCCGATTTAGTGACAAGGGTATTATGGATTCGAAGGCTAATCAAGCAGTAAGTGGGGCTAGATCCGAGACCCTAGCCCCTAAGTTCAAGAAGAGGGTGGTCTCAGCGGTTCGTGACTGGCCACCGGGGTGTGGGGCCGAAGATCCGAGCGGAGAGAGTAGACAAATCGCGCGTAGTGTCGATTAACGGCGATGTCGACGGGAGAGTGTAGTTTTGCGGCGTGATCGTGTGTGTATCTCTTACACACTTCATAAGTAATGTGCTAATTATGTTTACCGTTAAAAGCTGAAATAACTTTTGAAATCGGTGTGTTACCCTTGTGGGTATGAGCGTGGACTCCGGGTAAGTCCCTTGTTGATTGATTATCGATATATGCAGTTATACCATTTGTTTATTCTATGCTATGTGATATTTGCATTATAAACATGTCAATATGCCATGGAAAATGTGTTCATGATGATGGGTATGTTGAGAGGAGGGGGAAGGATGATTTAGACTGTCACCAATGGTTTTGACCACACAGTGTGTTGGCCTCGCTTTCCATATGATTTGTGACTAAGTCTCAGTGGTTTTGACCACCAGTGGTTTTGACCACACATGGATTATTGTGACTCGTTCCAGTGGGTTGGTACCACAGTGGGTTGGCCCCACATGATTGATTACGGGATTATCACCAGTGGTTTTGACCACACTCATATGATTTGTGACTACGGTCACCAGTGGTTTTGACCACACGGGGTAGACACAGGAGTTCGGATGGTTAGGTTGGGTTTGCATGATTTGCATATTGACTTATGAATTGTGTAAGTGCCTTGTTATTATCGGGATGGGGATTTATGCATCGAGTCTCTGGTGACTCACCCCTTCTCTTACGCTTTGCGATGAGGCATAGATCGCGGATGTGGAGCCGGGTGGACTCGAGGTGGCCATGCGCTATATATTTTTCGAGTTCTATTTCAATTACTATTTTGGGTTAATTTACTTTTAAATCTGGTTTTGGATTTGTAATAAGGCCGCTGAAATTTATTATTTTTGGTTTTGTTTTTCTGCTTTTATGTTTATCATATTACGCTTAAGTTACATAACATAGAATGCTCAAATAACCTGTAAAATCAACGTTTTCGAAAATTATACATCTTATCGGGATTTTCCAAACTTTACTATCGGATAATAATAAACAAATGAGGACAACAAACTAACTCAAACTTCTCCAAATTAAGTTTTTCTCTATGTTCAAATACAAGACGATTTTCAACTTTACTATTTTAAACTCCCTCAGGATTTCATGGAATCAAACGGTTTTCCAAAACAAGGATCGACAAACAATTTTTTTTTCTCAAAAGAGTTTTTTCTTTTTACCCTGTGACATGCCGGATTCGGTCGTAGCATGTTGACCAGGTTTGGGGTGTTACAGTTAGAGTTAAAGCAATTACCATAACACCTAGAGCTTGGATATTTGGGGGAGAAAAATACATTAACTGTGATTATAGCTACTGGATTGAGTTCAGTGTAAGAAGAGGCCTTGTTAAGTGTTATAAAAAAGCCATTGGATGGACAATTGCTGATATTAAGGGAATTAATCCTGCACTATGTCAACATAATATTAGACTAGAAGAAGGGAAAAAGGCAGTGGTGGATGCACAAAATCAGCTAAATCCGGCTAAGAAAGAAGTGGTAAAAAAAGAACTCCTCAAATGGCTGGATGTGAGTATTGTTTATGAAATCTTTGACAATGAATGTGTCAGTCCAACATAATGCGTCCCGAAGAAAGGGGGATTAACGATAGTTGAGAATGATGCAACAAGAAAAGATCATTTCCCACTCCCTTTTATTGATCGAATGTTTGATAGATTAATAGGAAAAGAGTATTATTGTTTCCTTGATGGGTACTCTAAATATCATCAAATTCCTATACATCCAAATGATTAAGAAAAAACCACCTTTACATGTCCTTTTGGTACATATGCTTTTAGAAGAATGCCATTCGGATTTGGATAACATTGAAAAAGTTCTACAAAGATGTGAAGAGACCAATTTAGTACTCAATTAGGAAAAATGTCTTTATGGTAAAAGGGTCTGGAAGTAGACATGACTAAGATCGAAGTTATCAAAAATCTCCCAAACACTATGACAGTTTGGGGAGTGAGAAAAATTTTGGGACCTGTTGGGTTCTACAGGCGATTCATAAAAGACTTTGCCCACATCACCAAATCATTGAATCAACTTCTTCAGAAGGAGATACCTTTCATATTTGATCATGGCTGTATCAAATCATTTGAGGTAATAAAGGAAAAACTTATCTGTACACTTATAATTATTTACACCTAACTGGTCAGAACCTTTTATTGTAATTTGTGATGCCAACGATTATGTTGTATGTAACACCCCTAATCTATCTCTGTCACCGAATTGGGGTTACGAAGTATTACGACACAGATCATAACAATTACTAACACTTAACCATTAAAATATAAAATAATCAAATTCAAATTTCATTTATAGCATGAATATCATTATTGACCTTAAATCAGGCTTATAGGGCCTTAAAAATAATTTAGGAACAACTAGGGACTAGTTTGAAATAAAATAGAAATTTTTAAAAAATTCAAAAATTTTGAAAACAGGGGCCACACGGCCATGTGACAAAGGCTAGGCCATGTAGCACAGGGACATGCCCGTGTGGCCAACCGTGTGATAAATCGCGTGACACTCGAAATAATTCCACAAGGCCATGTCATAGGCCGTGTTCCAGATCGTGTAGCAAACTGATTTGTAACAGAAAATTGTGTTGCAGGCCATGTAACACACTGACTTGAAACACACGAATGTGTATAGAGACCGTGTGCAGCACATGGTCGTGTGACAGCCTGTGTCCCAAGTCGTGTGCCCCTAATTCTGGATTCAAATTAAAGTTTAAAAAATATGCTTACTTGGACATAAAGCAACCCAACTACCAACAATTAAACATACTCAAAACACATTTAAACAAGCTCAAAACATGCCAAAAACATTCATCTTAAGTGCCTAACCAATGTGCCCTCATTGGCACCACAATTCAAATATCCAACCAAGTTGTATTTCAAAGTTTACATGATCTCACATCAATACATGTCAAACTTACTCCTCATCCACAACATTCAAGTCTATTTCACCATAGGATAATCAATCACTAATAGTATAGCACAATATGACCAAAATCTAAACTTATAAGTCTTTACAAGCCAAACATCAGAACCTATTTACTTGTACTAAAATCCACCCAAAATAAACATCATTCATATATATATATCAAACACCACAAGTAACAAGTAACCAAAATATTTACAAATCACCTATTACATGTCAAGTTCCACACCATATTTGGATTTTCATACCAAACCATGATTAAGCATGTAACAACCCGTTTTCAGTGAAATCGAACACTGGTTTTGGGACCACAAATCTAACATCGTAAGTCTGCTACATGTTAGTAGTGTTTTATAAAAATTTCGTAAAGAAATTTTATCGTTTGCATGCTTAATTTGATAAAAATGACTAAATCGCGTGAAGTGCAAAACTGGTGTTCTATTAGGAAAAAGTGTCAATTTGATATGAAATTAAAAAGTAAGATGCCTTAAATGGTAAATAGACCATTATTAAAGATAGTGGACTTTTATGGACATTTTATATGTGTTTTAAATGATTTATTAGTAAGGTTAAACTTGTAATTTAATAAATAACTTAAAATAAAATATAGGAAAAGATGGTACCATCTTCTAGTTTTGTTCTCCCACCAAATTTTTGAAGGAAAAACACCATTTTTGGTGCATGGAAGGTTCGGCTAGGTTACCTTGTGCATGTAAGTTTGTTTTCGTCCCGTTTTTAATGATTTTTATGTTTTTAGAGTCGTTGTAGCTTAATCTAGCTAGCCCGGGGACTAATTTGCAAAATTGTTAAAAGTCTAGGGTTTACCATGAATTAATGCTAGTTGTTTTTTATGTTTGGTGGATGAAAATGAATGTTTTATAATAGTTGAACAACTTTTGTAAATGAAATTTTAATGAAATTGTCAATTAGGGATTTGATTGAAAAATAGAAAATTATTCTTGGTGAAATTGTGAAATAATTTAAATGTAAGGATTGTAAAGGGCTTAAGTGATATTCGGCTAGCATGATGTGGACTAAATTGCATGAATTTGCATGTTTATGAGCTAGGGACTAAATTGTATTGAATTAAAAATTTTAGGGGCAAAAGTGTAATTTTTCCAAAACATGATTTGTGGATTAAATTGAATAGAATGAAGTTTGAATTAGTTAAATTTGATTATATAGATCAAGAAAAGAAATGTACGGATTTAGATCAGGGAAAATAAAAAAGTATTGGATTAGTCAATCATTTTTCTCCATACGTGTTTGAGGTAAGTTCGTATATTTAATTAGCATTAAATTATGTTTGATTTAAATGCTTTTATGTTATATTCTTAAGATTTTGACTCTACGGAAATATCCAACGAAGTTTCGGTGACTTTCGGATCTCGTTTGAACCTTAGGAATATATAGGATACAAATGACATGTCATTAGGGGTTACCGTGTTTTGGGTGCTCGTCTCATACGTTCTACCGGTGGCTGAGTTTTCGGCATGTGTTGCGGTTACTTGACAGCTTGTGTGAGCAGCACTGTGTAGCTACGTCTTGACTGACAACTTGTGTGAGCAGACCCATTTATGGCTCTAGAGAGAGCATTTATATGAGATATGAGTTAGTAGTGGTTCGATCACATGTGGGCACTTAGTGTGCGAGATTCCCGCGTATCTGATATTATTCTAGTGGTTCAACGGGTATGGAAAAAGTGAAGGATTGGTATAAGCATCGACTTATAATGTCATGAAAGCATGGGAAAGTTAAGATAAGATATTGATTAAAGATTTTAGAATGTTTACATGGAAAGCTTAATGAAGCTCTTTGTTGTATAATGAGTTTGGTTGATTGATATGCTAATTATACTTGAGAATTGTTGTTGGTGCTTAGGCTTGTGCCAAGCAATGTTGAATATGTTCACCAGTTGTTTTTAAACTTTTATAATGAAATGGTAAGTAATGTTAATGATTTACGATCTTACTAAGCATTTTATGCTTACTTGTGTGATTTCCTCTTATGATTCTAGTTCATTGGAGGTTCGTGCAGTTTGGAAGCTTGTCAGAGATTCTTCACACTATCCATCGGTTATAATAGTATATTTTGAAGATTTTGAATCATGGTTATAATGGCATGTATAGGTGTTTTGCTTAATGAATTTAACCATTTTGTGTGGCTTGTATATATGTTATTTTGGTTGATGAATTAGTTTGTATGATATTAAGATTTTATGGTATTTGTGTGGTTGTTACATTAATGTTGTGTTGGTTAATATGATGGCTAGGAAATGTTAATGGAAATGATATAGTAGAAATTAATGGTTGATGTAGAATGAATGTGACATAATGTTGAAAATGACTAGTTTTGGTAATTTGGAAGTGATCATCTTTTGGTCAAATTGGTATGGTACATTTTTGTTGTGAAAATGGTCATTTGGTATTGGGTGTGTATGCATTTTTGCTATATGAACATAGGATTAAATGTGGCTTGCAAATTGTTTAATTGGTGATTTTAGTGAATGGAATGGTTAAGTGATAGATAAGTTTGATTGTTGAAATTGAGGTGCCATTTTGGCATATTGGTTGAATGGATAGATTCTAGGTTGATTAAGCTTGGATATGCTTATGAAAAGTGAGTTTTGAATGCTTGATTTCAGGTGCAATTTGTTTGTGAATAAGTTGTGAGTTTGGGTGAGAAAAATGGCTTGGAAATGGCTTATTTTTTCATCTACATAGACAGAGAACGGGCGTGTGTCTCAGCCGTGTGTGACACACAGCCAGGCGACACGGTCGTGTGTCCCCCTGTAGCTTTCAAAGGGTTGCAAGTCAAGCTGTTACACGGCCTAGCACACGGCCTGGCACACGGGCGTGTGGGATTATTTCGAAAGGGTACACGGCTTGGCACACAGGCGTGTGGGATTATTTTGAAAGGGTATACGGCCTAGCACACGGGCATGTGGCCCAAGTCAGAGAGTTACACGGGTGCGGACATGGGCTGGGACAAGGCCATGTGTCCCTATTTCTAATTCCCACACGGCCTAAGACACGGGCGTGACTCTTGGCCGTGTGAGTCACACGGCTTGGCCACACGACCGTGTAACCCCTACAGTTTGAAAATTTTTAACTCTTTTCAAAAAAATTTCATATGTTTCTGATTTAGTCCCGAATAGTTTCCAATGTCTGTTTTGGTCCTGAAGGGCTTGAATAAGGGACCGTATGTATGTTTTTGATCGATGTTATTATGTTTTACCTTAGAATTTAATTATGAATTAAATTTTTCAATGTATGACCTTATGCTTCGGTAATGCTCTGTAGTCCTAATCCGGCGACGGATACGGGCTAGGGGTGTTACAAAGCACATTATTAACTAAAAGCATACATTCATCACACAAGTATAAAATATACCACTTGTAGTAAGTACTTAAAACATATACAAGATACTCCTATTACATGCCACATATCCCAAAATTAAACATTTTCAAAACCTACCAAAATAAATCTGGATAGTGTGATATTTGCGTTGATCCAATCACCCGATTCCACAAAATTTTATCTACAAGGAAACAGGAAAATGACAAAAGTAAGCTTTAATAAGCTTAGTAAGTTCACAGTTTAAAATGATAAAACTTACCGAATAAGCATAATAAATCATTTAATAACAATGTTAATAGACATTAGTCATGTCAACCACAATCAATCAATGGTGAGTTATACAAATATACAAGTTGCATAATCCGTTCAATAACACGAATTCAATCAGTATCAAGTCATGATATACTTTCGAAAATCAAGCAAACATTTATACAATTCAATACACAAGTCATTTAACCATTTAAAATCTGCCCGAAGAACAATATCACATATATGGATACGCGGTTATCCATCGTAACATGCCAAAACACTCCAACGAGCCAAACCAACTGAGAACATGCCTTGGCACCAAGTACCTAGCCTGTAGGCTAACATCCCTCTAGAAACACACCTCAGCACCAAGTGCCAAGCCCGAAGGCTTTACATCCGCCCCCGGTAACTCGCTAGAAACACTGTAAATATAACACAATAGTCCACAACAAATGCTGGACTTTGGTATATTTAGTGAACAGGAATAAATAAGGAATCATCATCTTATCTCAAGTTAGACCTATACAGCCTGCAATATAACCTATTGGCATGCCAATTGTACCCTATCCTATGTTCATCCGGGTTCGATATGCAAAATCGCATAATATCTTACAATTCAATTACATTTCTCACCTGGAATCATCTTTATGATCATTTCATTAAATATATAAAATCATAATTCACAAGTCAATAAAATATTGCAAATTATACTAAATTTAATCGTATAAACTTACTAGGGCTAAACAACAAAGATGACAACATCAGGGACTAATAAAAAATTTTCTCCTTTCCGCAATTATCTACCGATTCTTGATTTATACAGTGATTTCATTTCAATTATCAGTCCCCAAATACATTATAAAATTCCATTTGATGCATATGATCTTAATTGACATTTTTCACAATTTTCCTAAAGTTTTGCATTTTGTTCAATTTAGTCCCTAATCCCAAAATTCTAAATTTATCAAAATTTCATAATTTCTCATGCTAACCGAATTTTCACTTATACAAATATAGCCAATAATTATGCCAAATTCACGAGGATTCCCTACCAATTTTAATATTTTATCAATTGAGTCATTTAACAAAAAACTAACTAAAATTCCTTTATAAAATTGTCATAAACAACAACTATGTTATAAATCTTTTATTTAACATCAAGAACAACTAAAATTCATTAATGGAAAAATCCAAAATCTTTAAAAATTTTGAAAATGGAGGTACGAGTTAGCTGGACCTAGTTGCAACGATCTTAAAAACATAAAAAACAGACTTACATGCAATAAATTTTCAATGGCCGAAACTTGAAAGTATTTGTAGTAAGTGATGAAGAATATCATTTTTGTAGTAAGCAATTTGAAGCTGCTCTAGCTAAGTACTGTGTGAGACATCGAAAGACAACAACATACCATCCACAAGCTAATGGCCAAGCAAAGGTGTCCAATCGGGAGATCAAGCAACTTCTTGAAAAAAAAAAGTAAACCCAAGTAGGAAAGATTGGACAACGAGATTAGATGATATGTTGTGGGACTACAGAACAACATACAAGACCCCGTTAGGAATGTCTCCTTACAAATTAGTTTATGGGAAAATTTGTCACTTACCGATTGAATTAGAAAAGAAAACATACTGAGCAATCAAAGAATTAGACTTAGATCTAGAGTTAGTTAAGAAAAAAGACTATTTCAATTACAAGAATTAGAAGAATTTCGTTTTATGGCTTACGACAATACCAAGTTATACAAGGAGAGGAGTAGACTCAGGCATGAAGCAAAACTACAAAAATGTGAATTCTTGCCTGGACAAAAAGTGTTATTTTTTAATTCAAGATTAAAATTATTCCTTGGTAAGTTGAAATCTAGATGGACACCCATACACTATAAATCAGGTAACACCTAATTGGCTAATATAACTCATTAGAAAGGGAGGACAACTTTTTCTGGTAAATGGACAAAGAGTAAAACATTATTTTGTGGGGACAACAAAAGAAATAATTGACATTCAAGCCTTACGATGCAAAGCTTTTTGGAGCCAAAGTAGGAACGAAGGTATATTGGAAAGTGAACGGGAAATAAATGAAGAAAATAAGACAATAGAAGATCCTAAGGCAGAAAAAGAGGACAATGGAAACTGCCCTTAATGTTGCGACACCAACCCTGCATGTCGCGACACTACACAAAGTTTAGCACATGTAAACTATCCTCAACATCGCAACATTCATTGGAGATGTTGATAACTCTTGAAAATAGTTATATTTCATGCCTTTAGACCTAGCTAATTGCTTGTACTTAAGTAAGATTTGTTGCATTTCTTGGACATTTTAGTTAGCATTTTTAATATTGCATTAGGACTTAGACTGTGGTGGAATTAGGTGTTTTTAATTGCTTGTGGTGGAGTTTTTTTGTGTTGGTGTGGCAGGTACATGTTTTGGAATGAGGAAATAAATGAGTAAAGTTTTGTCTAGGCAAAGTGCAAATAGTTTGCCAGCACAGATGCCGTGGCAATGCCGAGAAGACCAACATTTTTCGTGCAGCAGTTCAAATTCAAATTGAAACTTGTACCAAATAAACCCCCTAAAAGAGGAGAAGATAATCACGAGTAGCTAGCCGACCCTTGTCTAATTTATCTATAAAATTGATGAAGTGGACCTCACAAATGTTAAAGAAAAAGTGAGATAGATCATTAGGTGTGAATAAGGGTTCGCTGTGCAAAGGATAGAAAGTTGAAAGTAGTCCTTCTTAGCCGTCATAGGACGCTGTGCTGTCAAAGTGTGGACTGGGCAAGCGAAAGCTACTTTCAAAAGTACTTCCATTGTTTCCATTAGTATTCCTTTGAAAGATTGAATTGAGTAGTTGAACGCAATGTCGAATAATATTTTGGTTTGGAATTTTAATTCCTAGCCTATGAGTTAAATCTCATAGGGTTGGGATTACTTTCGATGAAACCTTAATTGTTTTTATGGATGTCGTATATATCTAATTTACTTTACTATTTCATTTGATTGTTCTTATTTCTTAACTAAAATGCAACGATCTCTAGACATAGAAGGTTATTCGTATACTAAAAACTGATTCTAATGTCGAAAGGGTTGGATTGGTTGGATTAAAGTTAAACGAGAGGAGTAAGTATTCGATTGACATTAGTAGTCGACTCTAGACATAGAGTCACGATCCTACAGAAGGAACCCATGCAAGATATCTAAAAGCCTATAGACATGGGCAAGGTAACTTGAGGTTTTTCTTTCGCGAGAGGTAGGCCATTTTAGAACTCTTCTGTGTAGTAAATTAGATATGATTTTTCCAAGGCATTATTGATAGTAAGGGTCGATTCTGGGTAATCCCGACCTTTCAAATCAACATCACTCTATCTTTAATCTTTGTCATAGTAATTTTTCCATAACATATTTAGTTGTTCATTTCTTTGTTTACATTCTATTTGGATAATCACTCTCGTTACTGCCATTACATTTCTGCTTTCACTTTTTCCATAACATTTCCAATTATTCATCAATTCCATCTATCGTATACATCATCATTCCTTTGAATTATCCCTGCATACTTACCTTAGTTCACCATAATATCTTATTCGTCAGTCTTGCCATAACATTAACCATATTACAATAACTTGACCAATTTTGTGCCTCAATATGATCCTCGTGGGAACAATACTCACTCAACACTTTATTACTTGAACCGACGTGTATACTTGCAAAAAAATGCATATCATTTTACACGCGACAAGTTTTTGCCACCGTTGTTGGGGATCAGCAATTTCGTGAAATTTGGTTTTGTTATTTTACTTACCAGTTTTATTTAACTTAGTGTATTTACTTTTTACAGGTTTTCCATCAGTGCATGAGAAGAGGCATTCCTACTAACATAGAATACCTTTTTGATCCGGTGATTGATAGAACCTTGCGGAGAAAGAGAAAAGAATTGAGAAAAAATGGTTCGAAATAAGAATGATCTCAATAGTAATCCAAATGATTGCAATGAAAATCCCCCCGTTGGACGTGTGGTGAATGAGATAGGCAAATTAGAGAGGATGTCGTCCCAAGGTTGGATGATTTGAATCCAGGGATAGTCAAACTGACTATACAAGCTCAGCAATTCGAGTTGAAACTGGTAATGTTCCAAATGTTACAAACCGTAGGATAGTTCAGTGGACTACCCACTGAAGACCCACGATTACATTTAAGACTCTTTCTAGAAGTATGTGATTCATTCAAACAATAGGGTGTTCCTGAAGACACCTTGAGACTTAAGCTATTTACGTATTCTTGAAGAGATCGTGCGAGAGCATTGCTACATGCTTTGCCGCCAGGAACAATGGCATTATGGAATGATATTTGCCAGAGATTCTTGCTACAGTATAACCCATCTACTATGAATGTCAAGTATAGAAACAATATTACGTCTTTTCGGCAAATGGAGGACGAGACGCTATATGAAGCTTGGGAATAATTTAAAGACTAAATTTGGAAATGTCCGATGCATGGATTCCAACACTGTAATCAAATGGAGATGTTTTACAATAGGTTGAATGAGCACACAAGAATGGTAATTGATGCGTCTGCCAATGGTACTTTGTTGGACAAAACTTATAATAAAGCATACAGGATCTTGAAAAAGATTGCCAACAACGATTATCAGTATCTGACGACGTGAATTGGGAAGGGTAAGAGAGTTGCTAGTACCATCGAGCTTGATGCAATCCTTTCGTTAACAACCCAAGTATCTTCTCTAGCTAATGTGGTTAAGACCATGAAAAATCCAACTGTAGTCCATGAGGTGAAATTAACAGAGTTGTCATGTGTTTGACGAATGCTCATCAAACCCGATGTTAGTATACTATATGGGTAATTCCAATTGAAATAGCAATCCATATTCTAACACCTACATTTCAGGGTGGAAGCAGCATCCGAATTTCAATTGGGGGAATCAAGGTGTAAGAAATTTCAATAATACCGCAAGATAGAATATCAACAATGCATTGCCTGGTTATGTTCAACCTATGCAAAGGCAAAATGCTCAACAAGGTCAAGTATCATTCTCTAATTCTATTGAAGACTTGTTAAAGGAATATATTGCCAAGAATGATGTCGTAATTCAGAGTCAGGTTGCATCTCTCCGAGCGCTTGAAAATCAAGTGGGGAAAATAGTGAGTGCTCTAAATTCAAGGCCACAAGGAGAATTGTTGAGTGGTACCGAGAATTCAAGAACACAAGGCAAGGAGCATTGCAAAGTAATCACCTTTAGAAGCAGGACTCAGTTGAGTGATGTTGTTCACGATGGCGCGACAAAAGAGGATAATGCAAGTAACAATCAGGTAATGATCCTAGAACCATCTGAAAAGCATACAACATCTAAAAATGATAAGTAGAAGAATGTTGTGGCAAAACCAGATCATGTTGCCAACAAAAATGCAGCAGCAAAATAATATCTGCAACCTGAAGGACGACCGCCTCTACCTTTTCCATAAATCCAAACAAGATGCTTAGTTTAATAGATTTTTGGAGGTTTTGAAGCAACTCCATATTAATATATCTCTAGTCGAAGCTTTGGAGCAAATGCCCAATTACGTCAAATTTATGAAAGATATATTGTCAAAGAAGCGCAGACTGGTAGAATTTGAGACTATTGCTCTCACTGAAGGGTGCACAACAATGTTGATGAATAAGCTACCCCCAAAGTTAAAGGACCCGGGGAGTTTCACTATCCCATGTTCAGTTGGAAATCATTATGTAAGAAAAACATTATGTGATATAGTCGCAAGTATAAATATAATGCCTATGTCTATTTTTAGGAAGCTAGGGATTGGGAAAGTGAGACCTACCACAGTAACGTTGTAATCGGCTGACTGATCTTACGCCCATCCAGAAAGAAAAATTGAAGATGTATTCGTAAGGGTGGATAAATTTATCTTTCCTGTAAATTTTCTTATTTTAGAATGTGAAGCTGACCATGATGTACCAATTATTCTTGAAAGACCGTTTCTTGCTACTGGTAGGACCCTAATTGATGTACAGAAAGGCAAGCCAACCATGATAGTAAATGATCAATAGGTTACTTTTAATGTGTTTAACACGTTAAAATGTGCAGATGAGAATGAGGAATGTCACACTATTAGCTTGATAGAAGTAGTAGTGGATGAATTCGCAAAAGTTTTCTACGATAATTCTAACAGTGAAGACAATTTGATGAAGCAAGGTGACATTGCAAGTTTTGAGGAGTTTGGTGAATTTATGGAAGCCCAACAGATAATGGATAGGCCAGGGAAGAAATTTGAATCCCTAGATTTAATAGAATAATCTTTTAAGCCTCCTAAACCATTTGTAGAGGAATTTCTTGTTCTAGAGTTAAAGCCTCTACCACATCATTTGAAATATGCGTATTTGGGAAATAACAGTACTTTACAAATTGTAATTTCTACTAAACTAACACCTGAGCAAGAGGACAAGTTGTTAGAAGTGTTATGTAACACCCCTTACCCGTATTCATCATCGGAACCGGGTACGAGGCATTAGCGGACATAACTCACTTGAACGTACAACTTTGAACTATAGAATTTCATTCCAAATTATAACTTTCCAATTCATATACATAACACCCTTATTATGGGTCTACGAGGCCTTAAACATGCAAACGAAAGGTCTCAGGATTAAGCCGAGAACTTTGATATACTTAGAAACTTTTTGCCTTAACAGGGCCACACGCCCATGTGGGCAGGCCGTGTGGTCACACACGCCCATGTCCCTAGCCCATGTGGGATTTATTTTTCATTTCGAACCTACAGGGGTTTTCACACGGCCAGACACACGCCCGTGTCTTTGGCCCGTGTCCTTTACACGGGCTAGACACGCCCATGTCCTCACCCGTGTGTGAAAACTTGGGTATTCTGTTTATGACATCAGCAACCTTATAAGGGGCACACGGCCTAGGCACACACCCGTGTGTCTGGCCCGTGGTCAACACTGACTTGAAAAACTAGCATGCAGGGGACACACGGCCTGGTCACACTCCCATGAGACTAACCGTGTGTCACACACGGCCTAGACACACGCCCGTGTGCCTACCCGTGTGGACAAGAACAAGGCTATTTGTAACAGCCCAATTTAGACCGTAGTCAAAATAGTGGTTTCGAGACCACAAATCCAAGGTCAAAACAATATTTTAATATTGTTTTTCGTGTTTACAGTATGTGATTGAGCATGTGTGAAAATTCTGTGTGAAAATTTATTCGATTGTGTGCTTAATTTGCAAAAAGACTTAATCGCATAAAATGCAAAAGTCAGTGTCTTTGATTGTTAAAGTGCTTAATTGGCATGGCTTATTAAATGAAAGGTCTTTATGTTGTAATTAGACCAAAGATAGTGGATATGGACATATATGTACATAGTTAGTGGAAATTTAAATGTTATACATTAAGGGTAAAATGGTAAAATGTCAATTAAGTTAATATTAATAAAAAAACATGAAATTAGTGAAATTAGTGTTCATCTTCCACCGAAATTGAGAAAGAAAATAAGGGTTTGAAGCTTCTTTAATTTCGACACATTCATAGCTCAATCGGGTATGTGTTTTTGATCGATTTTTAATGATTTCTATGTTTTTGTGATCTTTGCTTTGCGTTCTATCAAACCCATGCCTTAATTTTTGAGTTTTTTGATGATTTTGAGATATGCCATTGATTAATGTTTGATCTTTGTGATAGTTGATGATGAAATATGAAAGATATGTGAAAGATTAACATATTTTGTCTTTGAATTTTTGGTGAAATTGAGTAATTTGGGCTAAATTGTGAAAATAAGAAATTGGAGGACTAAAATGTAAAATAAATGAAATGTGTGGGCTTGTATGGATATATGGAGAATTTGGCTAGGCATGGGTAAAATGAAATTATGTGTATTTGATGATTTTATGAAATAGGGACTAAAGTGTCGAAATGTGAATGTGAGGGCTATTTTGTAAAATGCCCTAAATATGTGTGTTTGGATTAAATTGAATGATTTGGTGAATGAATGAGCTAAATTTGAATATGTATAGACCAAGAAAGGATAGATTCGGATCGAGATCGGGGCAAAGACAAAGTGCTCGATTGATCGACTAGTCTCGGTATTTCTACGTCCGAGGTAAGTTCGGATATAATACGAATTGTTAAATTCATATCAATGTGTTACTAAATGAATGAATGTTTGATTATTGAATTAGAAATGTTATATGAGAGATTGAAATATGAGGCACTAAGTGTGCGTAAATAAAATCGAGACAGGGATGAATAGCACTGTGTGTGCAAAGTAATAGAAGCTTCGGTTATATTGATTGGCACTGTGTGTCTGATACCGAGTTAGAATCGGTTTAAAGTAAAGGCACTAAGTGTGCGATAATATTTAAGCTTCGACTATGAATTTGGTACTAAGTGTGCAAATAAATCGAACAAATAATGAAGGTTGATCAAAATGAAGTATTGAGCATTGATTAGCATGAATGATCGATAACTAAGTGTTGGCTAAGTTATGTACGAAACCTATGTGGTTGATGAAATTGTAAATGGATTTATGGATGGTTGAGTGAACATATTAGCTATGGATGATATGGTGTATATATATTTGTGAGCTGATCTATGTGATGGATTAACTTTGTATTGTAATTGTATTATTGAATTAAATGTATTATATTACGAACTTACTAAGCTTTTAAGCTTACTGTGTGAAGTGTTTTACTGTTTTACAGTGTCATTAAAGCTAGCTCAGATCCGAGGATCGTCAGCGACTCAATCACACTATCGGCTATCTATTTTGATTTTGGTACTTTTGGAAGATGTATATATATATGGTATATGGCATGTATAGGCAAGTGTTTATGGCATGCTTTGAGATGTTTGGATCTTGCCATGTGATATGGCTAGATAAGTTAATGAATTTTGGTATATGTTTTGGGTTTGAGTAAACGTTGGTCAAGATGTGTAAGTAAATTCTAAGTGAATGACCTTATGATATGTTTTAGTAGAATGGAGATGGTATGTTCATGCTATGATATGGTTGAGAGTAATTGATGCATGAATTATATGTTTTTGATATGTAATTTATATCTTTGGATAGTTGTGCTTAGATGGAATTGTAGAGGATGATGAATGATGCTATTAAGAGATTCAATTTGAGTATGTTTTGGTATGTTTGGATGCCAATTAGGATATGTAATGGTATTGATTATTGCATGTAGGTGTGACCCAAGTGTGGGTGGCAAATTTGGCCTTGCAAATGGCCTATAATTGCCCACACGGTTGAGCACATGGGCGTGTGGCTCGACTGTGTCCTTCGAGTTTGCAAATTGAAACAAGTCAGGCTCGACCACGGGCTGGACACACGGGCGTGTTCCTGGCCATGTGATGCAAGTCAGGCTTGACCACGGGTGAGGCACACGGGCGTGTCTCAGGCCGTGTGGACAAGTCAGTATGTATGCCCTGCTTTGCCACGGCTCAGACACATGGGCGTGTCTGAGGCTGTGTGAGGCACACGGCCTGCATACACGGGCGTGTGACCTCTATAGCTTGGAAACAATGTTTGATTTTTGGAAAAAGTTTGTATGATCTTGGTTTAGTCCCGACCTGTTTCTAGTGCATGTTTGAGGTTTCGTAGACCTTGTTAAGGGACTATATGAATATATCTTGATATGTTGAATTGTGTTATACTTTGTGTTGAGAAATGATTGTAAATGTTTCGATTATTCGGTAATGCCTCTTAACCCTATTCCGGCGACAGTTACGGGTTAGGGGTTTTACACTATTTTCCAAGCTCTTTTAACACCCTAATTCACATAATATAAAATCCCATTCAACCATTTACCAAGCAACCCAATCAAGCATCTAACACATTCATGAATAACCTCTTCTTTTCATAAATTAGCATTAATGAACCATCAACTATTGCAATATACAAAAGACTTCATCTCTAAAAGAGCCAACACACTTGGCCAAAACAACAAAACATTTCATTAAGCCTAGCCCCTATACATGCCATACTCAAAATGCTAAGTCTAAATATATCGAGATGAGTCTATAGTGTGGGTGATCTTCCGATTATCTTCGAATCTCGAACTAGCTCTTTGACACTATAAAAAAGGGGAAAAGAAAGGGAGTAGGCTTTAAGCTTAGTAAGTTTACATGTAAACAATAAGCATCATAACATATGTTAAACAATCAATAACATCATATACTAAACAAGAACAATTCACAATTCCACAATCATGCTTACTCATTCCATTTCTTACCACAATCCAACCACATAACAATTATATTGCTCACACTCACTTGTACACATTCCCTGCACACAACACCACAAGGCAACATGAAACATTCACTTATACAATTTCTCGATGAACCTCTCGAAAAAATACTAAGTATCTGGTGGTTTCGCACACAGGCCACCATTAATCAATAATAGGGTGGTATCGCACTTAGTCCACCAACAAGAATATATATGGTGGTTTCGCACATAGCCCACCAAATGATAGTATAAACGATGGTATCACACTTAGCCCATCATGAATAAGTAATAAGGTGGTATCGCACACAGCCCACCAAAAGAATAATTACGGATATTTTTCTGCACTTACATATCTATTCCGAGGCTCATACGGAAATTACTCACTATCTATCGATTTCCATCATAAATGATCTCATTCATACAATGCACCAATAAGTAGCAACATATGTATTAAAGACATATCGTTTACACATAAACTTACCTCGGTGCAAAATGTATAAGTCGATGACTTAATCCGTAACCTTGCCCTTTCCCCGGTCAAGGTTGTTTCCGCGCTCTTCTTGATCTATAATAATGAAATTCACTCTTTTAATCACTTTATAATGCATGATACATCAAAATTTCTACTTAGGCAAAAATGACCATTTTGCCCTTATACTTTGGCAAAATTACGATTTTGCCCCTAGGCTCGTAAATCATTTTTCATCACATTTTCTCATTAAGGAAACCTAGCTGAAAATTTATTCCTCTTATAACAACTCACAAAATCAATTATTTCATGCATTTATTACACAATTACTACCTTTACAAATAGGTCCTATTTAGGTGTTTTCAGGATAACACCCTTCACAAAAGTTGTTTCTTAACTCACTAACATTCATTTTCTTCCATAAAAACTCAGTAAACAACATGAACACTCTCATGGCAAGTCCCTAAACTTTCAACCATTTTGCAAAATAGTCCCCTCATTAGCTAGCTTAAGCTTTGGGGGTTCCAAAAGTACAAAAATCATCAAATAAAACCACCAAAATCACTTACTTGTAAGAAGATAAGTTGCATAAATTTCAAAGCTTTCAAAACCCCCCTTTTTTTCTGGTATTTTTGGTGGGAAGAAGATGAATAAAAATGGGTGATATCATCTTTTATTATTTTATTTATTTCCTCAAATTTAATCCACCTAACCCACCCAATTTTGACCAAATTGAGTCTATTGTCCCCTATGGCCGACTAACAACATTAGGAAGGTCTAATTGCACATTCAAAACCTTCAATTTAAAGTTCCATAACTATTTAATACTTCTAGCTTGTAAAATAGAACTTTCGCACTTTATGCGATTTAGTCCTTTTTCGCAATTAAGCATTCAATCGCTAAAATTAAAGCACCAAAATTTTCATACATCCATATAATTATGCCACAATACATAAAATAATGTCAAAATAATTTTCTTCAACCTCAGATTAGTGGTCCCGAAACCACTGTTCCGACTAGCCCCAAAATCGGGCTGTTACAACTCTCCCCCCTTTAGAGATTTTCGTCCTCAAAAATCTTACCGGTAAAGAGGTTTGGGTATTGTTCCCTTATGGCTTCTTCGGTTCCCATGTAGCCTCTTCCACACAGTGTTTTTTCCATAACACTTTCACTAAGGCTATGCTCTTATTCCTCAATTGTTTAACCTCTCGAGCCATTATCTTAATTGGTATTATTATGTTAATAATATGATATGTATGCTATTTGCTTGACGAGGGTCGTACACACTGAGTTTTCAAAAACTCACTCCCTCTTTTATTTTTCTCAAGTGATCATCAGTAGGCGGTTCGACGGACGGAGGGACTCAGAGGTGGCCAACTAGCAAGACAGTTAGACTTGTTTTCCTTAATATCTAAATTCTGGATTTTAAGTTGTTTATTTTAAGTTATTTCGGATTGTAATAAGGTTTTCCCTCTAGTTATTATTCCATTACTTCCACTAGGCTTTGTAATTTTGAAACGGAACTTGGATTTATTTCTTTTAAGCATATTTCAAGTTTTTTTTGAAAATAATTGTGTTTTAAGAATAAGCTTCCGCTGTCAAAGGAAAGTTTTACATAGTAACAAGGAAATGGTTTTTGGCTACACCTCGTTTTGAAAGCAAAATGGATTTTACTTAACATTTTGCTCTAGAAGGGTTTTCAATGAAAATAAGGTTTTCGCTAAAACACTTCAATGTGACACGCCGGAATCGGGCCTAACTTTTAGGCCGGGTTTGGGGTGTTACACAAATATTATAAATGGTGGGTTGTGTGCGATACCACCTTACTATTTGTTACCGATGGGCTGTGTGAGATACCATCGTGTTTAGTATTAATGGTGGGCTGTGTGCGATACCACCTTAGTAATTATTAAATGGTGGGCTGTGTGCGAAACCATCGAATATTCATTATTATTCTGAGGAGTTACCGAGAAAATTAACTAAGTGAAATTTACATATGGCTTTGTGTGTATAAAGGCAAGAAAAGGTGTACAATGTTTTGAGATAAGTGAAGTTTTGGAATGAGTAAGCATTATGAATGATTGAATGGGAGTCCATAAGCTTAAGTGAATACCACATTATATTATCTCGTGGTTGAGTATAAGAAATGAAAGTTATTAGTTAATCATTATTTGCATATGAACTTACTAAGAATTATTGCTTACTCCTCTTTCTTTCACATCTCTTATAGGATATCTTGACTAGCTCAGGTTGGAGACCGCCGGAGATGTTTTCACACTATCGAGCAATCATTTGGGTATGAGGTTTCAAGTCTTTTTGGGATATGGCATGTATAGGGATCTTATTTCGGTTTAATTAAGTCATAGTTAAAGTAGCCAAATGTGTTGGCCTAAAAGAGTTTATGGTTCAATTGTGTATAACCATGGGTGATGGCTTATGTCGATTGTAATTCTGCTAGTAATAGTTCTCCCTCGTATATGGGAAGATGATTTGATTTTCATGATTCAAATGTGATAATCCAAGAGTTATAATTGATGATTTGAAAATGTTGTGTGATGAGGTGTGAATGTGTGCAAGTGAGGGTGGCTTAATGGCTTGGAAAATAGCCTTGAATTGGTCCACACGGGTAGACACACGGGTGTGTGTCTAGGCCATGTGTGATACACGGTCAGTCCCATGGGTGTGTGACTTGGTCGTGTTTCCCCTGCATGTTAGTCTTGCAAGTCAGTGTCGACCACGGGCTAGACACACGGGCGTGTGCCTAGGCCATGTGACCCTTATGAGGCTGCTGACGTCACAAACAGAATACCCAGGTTTTTATACACGGGAGAGGACACGGGCGTGTCTAGGCCGTGTGGAGCACACGGGCCAAGCACACGGGCGTGTGCCCGGCCGTGTGAAAACCCCTGTAGGTTCGAAAAGAAAATAATTCTACACGGACATGGAACACAGGTGTGTGATATGTCACACAGGCGTGTCCCACTCTTCACACGGGTGTGTGGCCCAGTTTTATGTCAAAATTTTCTAAGTGTTTAAAAGTTTCGGTTTGGTTCCGAAGCATCCCGAGTATATGAAAAGGGTCCCGTAGACCCATGATAGGGACATTACGATTGTAAATGAAATTTTTTTAAATTGGAACAAATTTTATAGCCCAAAGTTGAATGCTCAAGCAAGTCAAGTCCGGTAATGCCTCGTACGCGGTTCCGGAGTTGAATAAGGGTAAGGGGTGTTACAAAGTACTTCAAAATCTTGTGATCGGTGAAGATTCGACACTTCTCACCATATAAATAATGACGCCAAATCTTCAAAGTGAAAACGATCGCAACCAACTCTAAATCATGAGTCAGATAATTTTTCTCGTGCGGTTTTAGCTGTCTCGAGGCGTAAGCTACTACCTTACCTTCTTGCATCAACACACAGCCAAGACCATTTAATGACGCATTTCTGTAGACCACGAACTCTTTCCCTGACTCAGGTTGTACCAAAACCAGCGTAGTAGTCAAAAATGCTTTCAATCTCTTGAAACTTTGTTGCCATCTCTCAGTCCATTCAAACTTAACAACTTTTTGCAATAGTTTCATCATCGGGGTAGCAATCATGGAAAAACCTTTGACAAACTATCTGTAGTACCCCACCAAACCCAAAAAGCTTCTAATTTCTGACACATTCCTTGGCGGTTTCCACTCCACAATAGCCGAGATCTTACTCGGATCAACCCTTATGCCATCACCCGATACAATGTGTCCTAAGAATCCGACCTCTCGGAGCTAAAACTCACTCTTGTTGAATTTAGCATACAACTGCTTATCTTTTAAAGTATACAAAACAATTCTCAGGTGCTCTGCATGCTCTCTCTCATCCCGGGAATAAATTAATATGTTGTCGATAAAAACAACCACAAATTTATCCAAATACGGTCGGAAGACGCGGTTCATTAGATCCATAAAAAGCGCAGGAGCATTCGTTAAGCCAAATGGCATTACAAGAAACTCATAATGGCCATACCTCGTCTGAAACGTAGTTTTCAGCACATCTTGCTCCTTAACCCTCAACTGGTAATAGCCAGACCTTAGGTCTATCTTGGAGAACACCGTAGCTCCCTTCAATTTGTCAAATAAATCATCTATCCTTGGCAAAGGACACTTATTCTTCACTGTCACCTTGTTGAGTTATCTGTAGTCTATGCACAATCTCATCGACCCATCTTTCTTCTTTACAAAAAGTACCGGAGCACCCCACAATGAATAGCTCGGTCTTACAAAACCCTTGTCCGTTAACTCTAGCAACTGAACTTTCAATTCTTTCAACTCCAATGGTGCCATCCTATACGGGGCAACTGAAATAGGTGCTGTACCCGGAACTAACTCAATTCCAAACTTGACCTCTCTAACTGGAGGCAATCCAGGTAACTCTTCCGGGAACACATCTAGATACTCACATACCACCGGCACTGATTCAATCTTTATCTCTGATTCTTAGGTATTCAGCACAAAGGCGAGATAGGACTCATACCCTTTTCTCAAGTGTTTCTCAGCTACTATAGACGAGATCACTACAGGCAAACTATCCGATTTACCTGATTCAACCTGAATGACATTTCCATTTACACATCTCAATTCAATAAACTTACTACCGTATTTTACTAAAACATTATGAGCAGTCAACCAATCCATACTGAGAATCAAGTCAAATTCATCAAACGGAAACAACATGAGATTTGCCAGAAAACAATGACCTCTAATTGTTAAGGGACACTTCCTACACACCTTGTCAACTAGCACATGCTTTGTAACGCCCCAAATTTGGGCCTAGAAGTATTGGGCCTATTGGGCTTTGGGCTTTAGATCTCAGAAAATTTTTAAGTGAGCAAGAAAAAGACAATTGGCATGTGGGCTTTGAGGGTAATGAATTTGGAGTGTCTAGGGGTGTTAGAGATGTCCTGGGATCAAGTAAAGGCATAGGTAAAATTTTGGTTTTAGCCCAGGGGAACTGTGACTTCAGTTAGTAGGCCTCTTAAGCAGATTAAGAGAAAAAGGGACACAAAGGGACTTGTGGCCCAGTGGCAAGTAGCGTCACTTGGGAGCTATAAGGTGGTGTGTTGTCAGCTGAAGAGGTCCAAGGTTCGAGTAGTGGTAAGGTGTTTTTGGAGTGTTTATTTTACAGTATGGACGGCCAGAGTTGTATTGGTTTTGAACTCTTGCCGTAGAGAGTTTGAAGTAAGCAGGTATGTGGATGTGGAGGAAATTTCAGATAAGATTAAGGTGTTATCAGGAAGAAAAGTCAGGAGATGAGGAGTGGGAGGAGTTGGTGCCGAATGGGACTGTGGGGAAAGGAGTGTTCAGCTGGTGGCTATATAAATGGGGTGCCAAATTCATTGAAAGGTTCCTTGGGTTCTATTATTTCTTCCTTTTCTCCCCCTCAGCCGAATTCTTTCATTTGCCGAAAATAAAACCCATCATTCTTTTTGTCGAAATTCCTATTAGAGTTGTGTTCTTCTTCTTTCTCTGAAAGCCAAAATCTCCTAAAGCCGAATTTATTTTTGACAAATTCTCTCTTAGCCAAACCCATCTATTGCCGAATTGCTAACATCTTCTCTTGCCGAAATTCCTATTTGTGCCAAACCCTTATTGTTGTTCCTCCACCTCAACCGATTGTTACCTACTCTTAGTCACGTTTGGAAGCCGAATCTTGTTCAGTAGCTATCTAAGCCGCAGGATCAAAGGAGGATTTCGGTAAGTGCTTAGTTGAACTTTTTAGTGTGTTTTATTAAAAGCCGAAGGGATATCTAACCCCTCCTTGTCGTTAACTTGTATTAACAAGGGTAAGACTCAACAATCGCAAGCGTGGTAGGTAAGGATTGCTAACAAGGTGGTAAGTGTTCTCGACTCAGTCATGGTTTAGTAAATGGCCGAATCTAAGGTGACTCTTATGATCAATATGGGTCACTTGATTTTGACGATATAGGTGTTTGGGTGCAGATCTAGAGGATAATCGCCAATAGTAGCAAAGGAAGGGCTACTAGAATGTGAGGCTCACGGTAAGGGTACGGTGAGGTTTCAATTTTTATTAGTATGTGTAAAACCTTGGTTAATCGCTAGTAATGTCGATTGTAGGTTCGTGACTAAGGGGTTTGCAGCGCGCGTGGTTACCAGGTGTGTACAAACACTACACACACGATATCGGCAATGCCAAAAAGCTGAAAAGCCGAAAGTGGCTAAACGGGCCCAGTGGGCCCTGAGGCTAAGTTTGATGAAATTGGTTGGTTTGGTCATACGTATTAAGTTAGTCACGCATGTTACATGATTTGGAATTGTTTTGGGCCTAGTAGGCCATATGAATGAGATTTGGGCTTAATGGGCCGTAAGGATGTAATATGGGTTTTATGGGGGACGTAGACAAGTATGCTAGGGTTTAATGGACTTTAGGCCTAGTTATGAAAAACTCTTAAATCACATAAGACTTAATCTAATAATCAAACAAGTCTGTGGACAAGTCGATTAGTTAGAGTGTGGTAACCGACATATGCATGTCTAGGATTAGATCTAGTGAGAGCTTGGTACTTAAGCGGTCCTAGTGACCCACCTCCTCTTTTCTAAAATCCTACCTGGTGCATAGTGTTTGTTCACTTTAACCGCGAGGACTTGTTTATGGGCCAAAGTTTATAACTAAAACCCGAGAGGGACCAAATACCCTTATATTTGTAAAATTACTAAAATACCCATATATTTATAAAATTACTAAAATACCCTTATATGTGTAAAATTACTATAATACCCCTAGATTTTTAAATTACCAAAATACCCATGTAGGGTAGAATTACGAAAATACCCCTGGGTAGTGAAATGACGAAAATACCCCTATGTGACGAATATGAGTTTATGGATGTTACTCGTGTGTTTGATGCATTCATATGATATTCTGCTTAGGATGCATATGGGTGGGAATTATGGTACGGAGGAAGATTTGAGGATCGCATAGTCGTATGGCCATGGATCCACCGGAGGCTTTAAGCCCATTATATGATTAGCAACTTTGCTGCAACGCTCGGTAGTACCGCAACCGGGCTACCTTTGGTGTGTAGAGGATGGGTGGGTTGATTTAGAAATCCCCACAGGTGTTTAATGGTTGGAAGGGAAATGGTGTGTGTAGCGGATGGATTATTGGGATGGGTTTTGCATTATCTTGTTTGTATATGATACGATATGATATGATATGAGGTCATTGTGGGCTAAGGCTCAAGACTACCGATTTTGATAGGGTTTAGGCCCAATGTGAATATTTGTATGTGATTTGATTACAGAGGGTTGTACACACTGAGTTTCGAAACTCACACCTTTTTTTTTATGTTTCAGGTGATCCTGAATAGACGGCTCGGCGTGGGAGAGGACTCGGAGATGGCCACACTACAAGCTGATAAAATGTTTTTAATTTGTTCAAATGAATTTATTTTAAGTAATTTGTTCAAACTGTAATAAGGCCATGTATCTCCTAATTGACTTTAGATTTTGGGGTTTATTTTTATTGTTTCAACTATCCAGTTAATAAACTTAAATAAAATTTCTCAAAGTATCATGATTTTTGAAATAACTTAACATTTGAACATTTTCCTAAAATGTGGGCTTTTCCTCTTAGATTAACATGATACGAGGGTTTTGGGCTTTTGGGCCTTAAATTGTTAAATTATAAAATCATTTTGGAGTATGCCTTTAATGTGACATTCCGAACTCGGGCCTAACTTCTAGGCCGGGTTTGGGGTGTTACATGCTTGCCTAACGGGTTTGACACTTTTATTACAAATTCCATAGACTCAACAATCATACTCATTCTAGATGCCAATTTCATGCAAATGTAAGAATGAGTAGACCTCGGGTCAATCAAAGCAACTACAAAGACATCATGAAGAGAAAAAGTACCTGTTATCACGTCTGGAGATGATGCCTCTTCGCGAGCGTGATTGGCATAAGTCCTTGCAGGTGCTCGACCCTCCGACCTCACAGCAGAGTCTCTTGGCGCACCTCTACTACTAGTCCCACCTCCAAGGTTCTTTTGTGACCTACCCCTCGAAGATACATTACTTGGTCTTACTTCTTGCTTTCTTTCCTTCTCATCTCTCTCTGGACAATTTCGGATGAAATGGTCGAGTGAACCGCACTTGTAACAATTACGGTTGTTTCCCCAACACTCCCCAGTATGTTGTCTGCCATAATTTGGGCACTCCAGTTTATTTGACTTTGGATTGCCCACGTTGGCCATCGAGGTGGCTTAAACTCTCGAGCCTGAGTATGTATTGCCCCGATCTCGGTGTGAATACCCCATTGAAGCAGTCATCCGAGGGTTTATTTCTTTGGACCTCTTTGATTGAGTTTAGAACGATTTGCTCATTGGCCTTTTTCTCGCATCTCGAGCCTCATTCATGGCTTTCCTCTTTTCCTTATTTAGCTCCTCGGCCTTACATGCCCTATCAACCAACACCACAAATTCTTTCAATTCCAAGATCCCAACTAGAAGTCTGATATCCTCATTCAGTCCGTCTTCAAACCTCTTGCACAAGATAGCTTCTGTAGACACACACTCTTGTGCATACTTGCTGAGCCTAACAAACTCGCGCTCATACTCTGCCACGGTCATTTTGCCTTGCTTCAATTCAAGGAACTCCTTCCTTTTCTGATCAACAAATCACTGACTTATATACTTATTTCGGAACTCTTCTAAGAAGAAGTCCCATGTCACTCTCTCCCTTGGAACTACCGATGTTAACGTTTTCCACCAACGATATGCCGAGTCCTTCAACAATGACACGGCACATTTCAAGCTCTCCTCAGGTGTGCATGAGAGTTCATCAAACACCCTCATTGAGTTTTCAAGCCAGAACTCCACCCTCTCGGGGTCATCATCTATGTTAGCCCTAAAATCCTCGGCCCCTTGCTTCCAAAGCTTATCTACCAGGGGTTTGGTCGTTCTCACTAAATCTATACCTTGCGGAGCCATGAGGATTGGCTGAGGTATATGAGGGGGTGAAGGAGGTTGAGCATTAGGATTCACTCGTACATACTCTGTGTACCAATTACTCATCATGTGAAGAAAGGCTTCCCGAGCCTCTTCACCTTGACCCATAGTCTTGGGTCTACTCTCTACAGGCGTGGTCCCTTGCACGGGAGCCGGCGCGTTACTAGCAGCATCATCAACAGCTGCTCGGTCGGGATCCATTTACTATATAAAAACATAGTTAAATATAGTCAGAAGTCACCACACTATCATTGTATTCTATGGCATGTATAGCTAGACCCCTACACACTCTACTGTAGTCCGAGAATTGACTAAACCATAGCTCTGATACCACTAAATGTAACACCCCTTACCCGTATTCATCACCGAAACTAGGTACGAGGCATTACCGGACATAACGCACTTGAATGTACAACTTTGAATTATAGAATTTCATTCCAAATTATAACTTTCCAATTCATATACATAACACCCTTATTATGGGTCTACGAGGCCTTAAACATGCAAACGGAAGGTCTCAGGAATAAATCGGGAACTTTGATATACTTAGAAAAATTTTTCCTTAACAGGGCCACACGCCCATATGAAATGGAACACGTCCGTGTGGGCAGGCCGTGTGGTCACAAACGCCCATGTCCCTAGCCCGTGTGGGATTTATTTTTCATTTCAAACCTACAGGGGTTTTCACACGGCCGGACACACGCCCGTGTCTTTGGCCCGTGTCCTTCACACGGCCTGGACACGCTCGTGTCCTCACCCGTGTGTAAAAACTTGGGTATTCGATTTATGATGTCAGCAACCTTATAAGGGGCACACGGCCTAGGCACATGCCCGTGTTTCTAGCCCGTGGTTGACACTGACTTGAAACACTAGCATGCAAGGGACACACGGCCTGGTCACATGCCCATGAGACTAATCGTGTGTCACACACGGCCTAGACACACGCCTGTGTGCCTACCCGTGTGGACAAGAACAAGGGTATTTGTCAAGCTCTTTTATCACCCTAATTCACATAATGTAAAATCCCATTCAACCATTTACCAAGCAACCCAATCAAGCATCTAACACATTCATGAATAACCTCTTCTTTTCATAAATTAGCATTAATGAGCCATCAACTATGCAAATATACAAAAGAGTTCATCTCTAAAAAAGCCAACACACTTGGCCAAAATAATAAAACATTTCATTAAGCCTAGCCCCTATACATGCCAAACTCAAAATGCTAAGTCTAAATATACCGAGATGAGTCGATAGTGTGGGTGATCTTCCTATTATCTTCGAATCCTGAACTAGCTCTTTGACACTATAAAACAAGGGAAAAGAAAGGGAGTAAGCTTTAAGCTTAGTAAGTTTACATGTAAACAATAAGCATCATAACACATGCTAAACAATCAATAACATCATACACTAAACAAGAACAATTCACAATTCCACAATCATGCTTACTCATTCTATTTCTTACCACAATCCAACCACATAACAATTATATTGCTCACACTCACTTGTACACATTCCCTGCACACAACACCACAAGGCAACATGAAACATTCACTTATACAATTTCTCGATGAACCTCTCAGAAAAATACTAAGTATGCAGTGGTTTCGCACACAGCCCACCATTAATCAATAATAGGGTGGTATCACACTTAGCCCACCAACAAGAATATATATGGTGGTTTCGTACAGAGCCCACCAAATGATAGTATAAACGATGGTATCGCACTTAGCCCATCGTGAATAAGTAATAAGGTGGTATCGCACACAGCCCACCAAAAGAATAATTACGGATATATTTCTGCACTTACATATCTATTCCGAGGCTCATACGGAAATTACTCACTATCTATCGATTTCCATCATAAATGATCTCATTCATACAATGCACCAATAAGTAGCAACATATGTATTAAAGACGTATCGTTTACACATAAACTTACCTCGGTGCAAAATGTATAAGTCGACGACTTAATTCGTAACCTTGCCCTTTCCCCGGTCAAGGTTGTTTCCGCGCTCTTCTTGATCTATAATAATGAAATTCACTCATTTAGTCACTTTATAATGCATGATACATCAAAATTTCTACTTAGGCAAAAATGACCATTTTGCCCTTATACTTTGGCAAAATTACGATTTTGCCCCTAGGCTCGTAAATCGTTTTTCATCACATTTTCTGTAACACCCCCAAACCCGGCCCACAAGCCCTGACCGGATCTGGTATGTCACTGCGGAAAATCTTTGGGAAATCTTTTTGTCTTAGTTAAAACTTGAAATTTTGTTAGCTTTTGAAAACTGTGTCCATAAAAAAATTAAATAATATAAGCTTGGTTTGAATTTCCGAATTAAAGCATTATTATAAGTTGTTATAATATGAATCATTTGTGCAAATATTTCTAAGTATAGTATAAACTTTAACAATCATAAATAGAGTACTTTAAATCAAAAGTGGCCCTTATTACATCAAATAAATTAAACCAAGTACTTTGAATTAAAATGCTTTAAATAAAAATATTCAAAACGTCTACTTCTGCAGGAAAATCTGCTACTGCATGGCCACCTTTGTATCTACTCCAACCCGTCCACTAATCACGACTCACCTGCGATGATTAAAAAGTTGGGTGAGTCATACAGACTCAGTGTGTAAGTTAACCACTGAAATCCACCCACATGCTAGCCACATAATATCCCAATTATCAAATGCAACAAGTAATATATATTCATTTTAATAATTACCACAATCTGGGCTTGGCACACATTCAAATCATACTGGGCTAGGCCCATTTCTCATCAATCCACTGATCGCTGGGCTTGGCCCATTTCCACGTATGTTCCCAAAACATACCTATCCACATGTCATGTTGGGCTTGGCCCATTTCCATATTATTACAAAAATAATGCAACATGATTCCCAACCCAACCTAGGGTCCATCCGCTACACACCCCTTATCCAAATTACCACACACCAGGGACTATCGAGTCACCCTCTCCTTTTCCTCCAAAAGGCAACCAATGCCATCCACGATGTAGCGTCATACCTAACATCAAACCACGATGGAGCACACAAAGCAATCCATCAAGCCACGATATGGCATAAAGCCCATATCAATCAAGGTAACCACGCGAACTAAATCGCAAAAGATCCACAACGCGACCTCGATCGGCGCGCCAATCCACGATGTAGCACAAAGTCGACATCAACCACGCACTCAAGTACACCCGCACTTCTTTTCATAACCCACCCATGCACATGCCACATAAAATATAATCGTGATCATGCATGCACATGCTTATTAATGTCCATAAACATACTCACAAATAAATAATCACACCGCAATAGATCCGATACTAACTCGGTCATCGCTATACCCTTTAGGGGTATATATGGCACACTTTTTATCGCACTTGTTAGTAAAACATATAACACATAAAACCCTAAACAAAGTGGGTTAGTTACACACCTTATTACTAGGAGTTCTAGACTCTCGATCCTCGACGCTATCGCTCAGCGAAACTACGGCTTTTTGCCTAACGCTTTTCATTCGCCCACACCTGGTGGCCAATCTCGCATGTGTGCAGAAACGGATCTTTTCTTGAACTTTGGGATGGGGACTTTCCCTTGCCCACTTTGACCGTATTCGCATCCACGTCCATCGTAATCACTTAATCGTAATCCTTTGGTTAAACGTCATAATACAAGATCTCGAAGCGAATAACTACAATTTAACTTACTTACCAAACGATCTAAAATCTCAAAGGCTCCTCTCTGCAGCCACATGCCGATTTGCCCCTAAAAAGAACATAGCCACTCTTCTGGTCAACACAATATTACATAATAAGGCCTAAGGCCGAATACCTTACCACTCTTACCTTGATGAGCCCAAACAATTCGAGACCTTCCTTTAGACTCCTTGGCGCTGGCTACAAACAAGCAAAACACATCACTTATAACCTATAGAGCATTCGGCCAACCAACACTAAGGCCAACCATTCGGTTTCGGCCCCTAACCAATTAACTAGGATACTTACCTACAATCTTTAGATGTCGACAGCACCACACTTCACCGGTTCGGCTTCAAACTTGATAAAGTAGAAGAGAGATGGAGGGCTAAAGATTTTGGCTATCAAGGGATTAAAAGAAAACAAAAGAAATATTTGACTACAAAGGCCAAAGGAGAAATCGACACACCAAGAGGGAGAGGGAGAGATTTAGCAAAGACTTGAAGAATAATTGGCATTCTACCCCCCTATTTATAGCATTCGGCCACCCCCCTAGAAGACTCCAAGATTCGGCCAACACCTTCCTAGCCACTAATTCAATTCCATTTGAATTAGTTCAATTCAAAAACAATTTGAATTGCTCCACTATTATCCCACTTATCAAAAATAAACAATAATTATCCCACACTTCTAAATAACCAAATAGATAAATAAAAATAAATAAAAAAAAACACATTATCCTCATCTAAATAAGAGTCTTCTAGCCGTCCAACACCTTCAAAATTGCTGCCAAAAAGGAATAAAAATTCAAACTCCAAAACGCACTCTTGGGTTCGAACTCAGGACCAAATGCACACACCTTGCCCCCAACGCCCAGGCCACTCGGCCACTTTGATTTTTATGCTAGAAACCCCCAACATTTATTTTTAAACCCTTCTTATCTTAGCCCATAACCGCACAAAAATAAAACGCCAACCTGCAGCTCCAGGCGCTCGAACCTGCGCCCTTGCTCTCCTCCAGCGCCTAAGTAGCGCATGAGAGCCACTTCACCAGCCCATCTTTCTTGTCCGAATTCCTCACCATATATCTTTAAGGCCTTACAAAGCCCAACGCCCAAAACAAAAATAAAACGCCAAATGCTCCTCCGGCCCCTCGAAACCGCGACCTCACTCCCCTCCAGCGCCTAAGTAGCGCCCAAGAGCCACTTCTCCCAATTGGACTTTCATGTCCATCAACTTGGGCATTTATTTTTAAGGCCTACCTAGCCCAGTCCCTTGACGCAAAAAAACAAAACAACACTGCTTGCCCCAAAGAGCTCGAACCTCGAGCTCTTAGGCGCCTCCTTCCCAAGACCTTAAGTAGAGCCTCTATGCCACTTTGCCACATCCTTTCTTGTGTCCTAAACTCCAGAAAAATATTTTAAGGCCTTCCTGCCCCATTTCCCCTTTTTACCCTAAAAATCTAAAAATTTTCTAAGGCATTCCTTGCCTTCTAGGGTTCTCCAAACCCCTAAAAATTCCTCCAACATGACCATAAGCCTACTAACTGCTCGGGTTATGCTCCAAGCGCATAACCCCTAAACCAGGGTGTTACATTTTCTCATTAAGCAAACCTAGCTGAACATTTATTCCTCTTACAACAACTCACAAAATCAATTATTTCATGCATTTTTTACACAATTACTACCTTTACAAATCGGTCCTATTTAGGTGTTTTCATGATAACACCCTTCACAAAAGTTGTTTCTTAACTCACTAACATTCATTTTCTTCCATAAAAACTCAGTAAACAACATGAACACTCTCATGGCAAGTCCCTAAACTTTCAACCATTTTGCAAAATAGTCCCCTCATTAGCTAGCTTAAGCTTTGGGGGTTCCAAAAGTACAAAAATCATCAAATAAAACCACCAAAATCACTTGTAAGAGGATAAGTTGCTGAAATTTCAAAGCTTTCAAAACCCCCCTTTTTTTCTGGTATTTTTGGTGGGAAGAAGATGAATAAAAATGGGTGATATCATCTTTTCTTATTTTATTTATTTCCTCCAATTTAATCCACCTAACCCACCCAATTTTGACCAAATTGAGTCTATTGTCCCCTATGGCCAGCTAACAACATTAGAAAGGTCTAATTGCACATTCAAGACCTTCAATTTAAAGTTCCATAACTATTTAATACTTCTAGCTTGTAAAATAGAACTTTCGCACTTTATGCGATTTAGTCCTTTTTCGCAATTAAGCATTCAATCGCAAAAATTAAAGCACCAAAATTTTCATACATCCATATAATTATGCCACAATACATAAAATAATGTCAAAATAATTTTCTTCAACCTCAGATTAGTGGTCCCGAAACCACTGTTCTGACTAGCCCCAAAATTGGGCTGTTACATGTTACGCCGATCTAAAATAGTATTGGGTTGGACCCTTGCTGATATAAAGGGAATTAGCCCTACATTTTGCATGAAAAAAAAATTATTGGAAGATTTCCATAGCAAATCCATTGAAAAATAGAGACGACTGAATCCAATTATGAAGGAAGTTGTGAAGAAAGAAATTATCAAGTGGCTTCGTGTTGGCATTATTTACCCAATTTCTGACAACTCGCGGGTCAGTCCTGTGCAATGTGTACCCAAGAAAGGGGGTGTCACGGTAGTAAGTAATGACAATAATGAGCTCATACCGACTTGTACTGTTACAGGATGGAGAGTTGTATGGACTACCGTAAGCTTAACAAGGCATCTAGGAAGGATCATTTCCCTTTGCCATTCATCAATCAAATGTTGGAAAGATTAGCTGGTAAGCCTTTTTATTTCTTCCTAGATGGTTATTTAGGATATAATCAGATTTCCATAGCACCTAAAGATCAAGAGAAGATTATGTGTTCATATGGCAATTTCGCATTTAGGCGGATGTCGTTCGGGTTATGCAATGCCCCGATAACTTTCAAACGCTGCATGATGGCTATATTCGTGGACATGGTGGAAAATTTCGTTGAAGTTTTCATGGATGACTTCTCTGTGTTCAGAAATGATTTTGAAGATTGCTTAAGAAATTTGGAGATGGTTTTATGTCGTTATGAAGAAACGAATCTATTATTAAACTGAGAGAAATTCCATTTCACGGTCCATGAAGGCATTGTCCTAGGACATACGATGTCACATCGAGGAATTGAAGTGGACAAGGCAAAGATAGAAGTGATCGAAAATTGCCACCACCCACCAGTGTTAAGGGTATTAGAAGTTTTTTAAGGCACGCGAGATTTTACAGAAGATTTATCCAGGATTTTTTAAAAATCTCTAAACCCTTGTGTATTTATTTGAATAGAATAAACCTTTTAATTTTGATCATAAATGTTTGCAGGCTTTCGAGAAACTCAAAAGCAGCTGGTAGCAGCACCGATTGTGGTTGCTTCAGAATGGAAATTGCTCTTTGAACTCATGTGCAATGCCAGTGATTATGCTGCGGGAGTAGTTTTGGGTCAAAGGAGACACAAGGTACTACATGAAATATATTATGCTAGTAGGACGTTGATAGAGACTCCGTTTAATTATACCACTACGGAGAAGGAATTACTGGCAGTGGTCTTTACATTTGACAAATTTCGTTCTTATTTAGTAGGAATAAAGGTCACAGTCTACACAGATCACTCGACTATCTAGTACTTGGTACGAAAAAATATAACAAGTCGAGATTGATTAGGTGGATACTCTTGTTACAAGAGTTTGATTTGGAAATTAGATATCGGAATGGAACTGATAATCAAGTGGCTGACCATTTATCAAGAACAGAATCGAGGAATAGAGATGAAAGTAAAAAATATATTAAGAAAGAATTCCTAGATGAACAGTTGCTCAATGCCAAGGCATTTCCTTGGTATGCCGACATAGTAAACTTCTTAGTAAGTGGTGTAATGCCACTTGACTTCGATGCTCAAAGAAAACGAAAATTTCTTCACAATACCAAATAGTACTATTGGGATGAACCATTCCTATTCAAGCATTATGCAGATCAAATAATTCGAAAGTGCATCCTCAACAATGAAATGCATAGTGTCTTACAACATTGTCACTCAGCCCCATATGGAGGACATTTTGGAAGGATAAAAACAGCTGCCATGGTACTCCAGTCAGGATTTTATTGGCCAAGTTTATTTAAAGATGGTCATGAATTCTACAAGTTGTGTGACCGTTGTTAGAGGAAAGGAAATGTGTCTAGGAGATAGGAAATGTCGTTGCAAAGTATATTGGAGATTAAACTATTTGATGTATGGGGAATAGACTTTATGGGTCCGTTTCCACCATTCATGGGCAAGCTATACATACTTTTAGCAGTAGACTATGTTTCTAAGTGGGTAGAAGCAGTAGCCCTAGCCTATAATGATGCTAAGTCGGTATTGAATTTTTTGCATAAGAACATTTTTACACGATTTGGTACACCAAGAGCCATTATCAATGACGAGGGATCCCATTTTGATTGGAAACTGATGGCCAATGCCTTGCGTAAGTATGAGGTGAAACATAGAATTAGCACGGCATACCACCCTCAGACGAATGGCCAAGCTGAAATCTCTAATAGAGAAATTAAACAAATTCTAGAAAAAGAGGTGAATCCATCTTGAAAGGACTGGTCTACTAGATTGGATAAAGTTCTATGGGCATACTGAACCATATTTAAGACACCACTAGGGATGTCACCTTTTAAACTTGTCTGTGGTAAGCCATGTCATTTACCTATTGAACTTGAGCATAGAGCGTTTTGGGCAATTAAGAAGCTGAATATGAATTGGGTTGCTGCTGGCGGAAAGAGATTGCTAGAACTGAATGAGATGGAAGAGTTTCATACACAAACATATGAGAATGCTCATTTGTATAAGGAAAAGACTAAGTGATGGAATGATGCCAAAATTTTACCAAGGCAATTTGAACCTGGACAACAGGTATTATTGTTTAATTCCATTCTCAAATTATTTCCTGGTAAGTTAAAATCTCGATGGTTAGGACCTTTTGCAGTAATTCAAGTGTATTCGCATGGTGTTGTTGTTATTAAAGACCTAAGAACATGGGCTACATTCAAGTTTAATGGACAACGCTTATAGCATTACTGGGGTGCTCCTATATAGCGTGACAAGCAAAGTTCACATTTTTACAGTTCTCTCATCTTCAACCTATCTTCTATTATTATTTTTACTCCATTATTTTTCCATTCCTATTTCCCTGACCTTTTCTTCATGGCTAGTGTAAAGAGTACTTCTAAAGCAGCAAAATCTTCGCGCGCTGGCGCCCCTCAACCAAAGATATTCTTCAATGCTGCTACAACAACAAGTATTCAACTAATATTGTAAAGTGACCATTTTGTTTTGAATAGGGCTTTTTACTAAAGGATGAACCCCACATGGGGTATGATGAATCAGTATCATCGATTGTGGAAAAGCACAACTGGAGTAGATTTGGTCTACACCTAGGAGATGTTTTGGGTAAAGTGGTAAGATAGTTTTACGCTCATGTAAATTCCCCAGATTCTCCCTTCATTTATGTGCGAGGAAAATTTGTGCCATTCGACGAAAACCATATTAATTCCCAGTTTGACATCGAGGAGGTTAAAGATGAGCATTTTGAATTTGCCGAGAATATTACACCGGAAGGGTTGGCAAAAGTATTAGAGGATTTATGCGTTGAAGGAATGCAGTGGATTATTTCAAGCCAGGAGTGTTACATAGTTGAAAAAGCTGCATTAAAACCAATTGGGAAGGTATGGTACCACTTTTTAAGGAGTCATCTTATGCCGTCTACGCATAACACGACTATTTCGAAAGAAAAAATGTTATTGTTGCACTCTATTCTACAAGGAAGACAGGTAAATGTTTGGAAGATTATCTTCCAAGAGGTCCATAGGTGTACTGATAAGAATGCTGAGAGTTTGAATTTTCCTTCCTTTATTTCTGCCCTATGTAAGACGACAAATGTGCCTTTAAATGATGCTGATGATGTTACCTCCAATAAAGGTAGGATAACACGAGTATTTTTTTCCAAGCTACGAGGAACTGAGTTTGCCGCAGCATCCCAACACAATCAAGCTTCCTCTACAATATGTATTCCCACAGCAACATCTCTAGCCTTTCATGACCAGAAAATCTTGACTTCTCTAAAATAGTTAGAACAGAGGTTGTCTCTATTTGAGGTGCAGCAATACGAGATGATGGAAGAGTTGGAACAAAGTAATGAACGCCAGGTTAGGTACTGGTCGTATGTGAAAGACAGGGATTTGGCATTAAGAAGATCACGTCAGAAAAAAATTTCGAGACCCATGCCAGAATTTCATACTTTCCCAACTACTTTGCTCTCTTTTATGGAGTGCGAAAAAGAGCCAGTTCCACTCGCTGCCAGAATTGACCTTATGACTGAATGAGTCACTACAGATAAAGGAAAAATTGTTGAGGAGGAATTAGAAATGTTAGCCTCTGTCGACCAAGAGAATGAAGTAGAAGAAGGAAAGGAAGAAACAAGTTCCCCTACCACTGCAATAGCTACTGCCACTAAAAAGGGTAAAACTCTAAATCGACTTCTTCACCCATCTCCATGACTGTACATGATTAAGCAATCAATCAACTAATCAATGAACTAATGGAGACTAACAAAGAAGGTGAGGAAGTCGACCTAAAGAAAGGGAAGATGCGATACAAAGTCAGTGCTCGCAAGTCCACAAGAAAGAATTGAATGAAGTGCCAACGTTCCAGTCCAAGGAGGTTAAGTTTTGGTTTTCTCTCATGCATTGCATAATTTTTTTGTTTTTTTTTTTGTGTGTATATTCATACTTGTTATATACTGTTCATGATTTTACATGCATTGAGGACAATGCATCCCTTAGGTTTGGGGGTGTATTGTGTATCTAGGTTGCATTTTGTATGTTCATTTTAGTATATAGGATATTTTGCCATTGCATAATTACTATTGAAATACTTCCTTGTCTATAAGAAGTATAGTTTTTTCTTTATGATGTTTGATGATGAGCTTAAAATTTTTTCGATATACCTAGAATAGGAAACAATGGATTGGGTGAAGTTAGCTTAGGGTAAGTTGCTTCGAAATTGATTTCTAAAAATGGGATGTCCTATACTCTAGTAAGTATCTTTTTAATGCTCTTTGGGATTTTTGAAACCAAATAGTAGTTAAATTACCGCGGCATTTTGTTTAAAAAAGTATGCACTCCAATGCTTAGAGTTGCTAAGTAGGTCATCATCACTTTGTTTGCTCCATCGTGCTGTTAATTAGAAAAGATGACCTGAGTAAGAGTGTGCGGTACAACTTTAAGGGGCATTCTGATTGAGCAAAAGACTGAGTAGCTAAGGATTTAGCTGTATGCACCATCCATCTTTTTAGTTAAAAGCCTTAGCTTCATAAGTGACTTTTTTGGTTTAAATTGTGACATGATTGAGTCCTCGGTAATCCATTGTATGCTCTATCATGATTGTCAAGTCAAAGAATTTTGTGACATGCTAAATCCCCTAAGAATAATAATTTACTTTACTATTTCAAAAAAAAAGAAGAGAAAAGAATAAATATACGAAAATGTGAATAATATATTTTGATATGGGCTTAAAGCAAGTGAATTCTGTTTAGGTAACGAATGAACTAAGTAATTAAAAGATATTTGATAAAAGATGAAAGAAAGAATGCATGGGTACTTAGGATATTTTGTTTGTAGGGAGAAATTTTTGCACTGCCTTTGCTGAACAAACCTTTGACACTCGAATCAATTTTAGAAAAAGAGAAGATTATTGAGATCAGAGGTATAAATTGCTTTTTGAATAGCTAGGCAGTACGAGAAAGTATAGTTTACCAAGTCAAGATGGGTGCATTCATGCATTTAGATGTATTTTGCTTGAGGACAAGTAATAACTCAGGTTTGGGGGTGTGATAACTCTTGAAAATTGTTATATTTCATGCCTTTAGACCTAGCTAATTGCTTGTACTTAAGTAACATTTCATTGCATTTTTTGGACATTTTAGTTAGCATTTTAAATATTGCATTAGGACTTCGACTATGGTGGAATTAGGTGCTTTTAATCCCTTGTGGTGGAGTTTTTTGTGTTGCTGTGGCAGGAATAAGTTTTGAAACGAAGAAATAAATGAGTGAAGTTTTGTCAGGGCAAAGTGCAGACAGTTTGCCAGCATGGATGCCATGGCAATCCTAGGAAGACCAGGTCAACATTTTTCGCTCTGCAGTTTAAATTCAAATTCAAACTTGTACCAAAAAACCCCCTAAAAGAGGAGAACATAATCACGAGCTGTTAGCCAACCCTGGCCTAATCTATCTATAAAAACCGATGAAGGAGACCTCACAAACGACAAAGAGAAAGTAAGAAATATCCTTAGGCATGAATAAGGGTTTGGCTGCGCAAAGGACAAAAAGTCGAAAGTAGTCCTTCTTAGCCGTCATAAGATGCTGTGCTGTCAAAGTGTGGACTGGGAAAGCAAAAGCTACTTCCCGAAGTTCTTCCATTATTTCCATTAGTACTCCTTCGAAAGATTGAATTGAGTAGTTGAACGCAATGTCGGATAATATTTTGGTTTGGAATTTTAATTCGCAGACCATGAGCTAAATCTCATAGGATTGGGATTACTTTTGATGAAACCTTAACTGTTTTTATGGATGTCATATATATCTAATTTCTTATTTCTTAATTAAAATGCAACGATCTCTAGACATAGAAGGTTGTTCGCATACTAAAAACTGATTCTAATTTCAAAAGGGTTGGATTAAAGTTAAATGAAATGAGCAAGTATTTGATTGACACTTGTAGTCGGCTCTGGACATAGAGTCATGATCATACATAAAGAACCCGTGCAAGATATCTAAAAAGCCTATAGACACGGGCAAGGTAACTTGAGGTTTTACTTTCGTGAGATGCAGGTCATTTTAGAACTCTTCTGTGCAGTAAAGTAGATATGATTTTGCCGAAGCATTATTGACAGTAAGGGTCTGATGCAAACCCGGTTACATTATGTTACGACGCAACTCGACGCTATCAAGATTGGCCTAAGCTCAAGGGACCTAATTGCAAAATGAAGCTTCATTACAAGCTCATTCAGTTCAATAGGCGTCCTTTGCAATTTATTGCAAGTTGAACTTTAATTTTATTAATCTCATCTTAGTTAATAATTGAGTTGTTGGACTTTATTTTTATTTAACTCATTTTAGTTAATTAATTGCTAGAATAAATGCTTATCTTAGTTAATTTAATTGCTGGAATAACTTATTGTTAAATGAGTTTATTTATAGTTTATTAAATTAAGTTAAGTGTTAAATTTGTTTATTTACACTTTATTAATTAAGCTTATTAAGTTTAGTGTGTTTTAATGTGTTTGTTAATAAATGCTTGTAGGTGACTATTCAATTGGAATTAGTTATGTACAAGGGGCTGTTACAAAGTGATAAATGTAACTATTCAGCTGAATTGGTTACATACAAGGGCTGTTACAACATTTAAAGGAGAGTAATTTGCATCATTAAAATTAGGCAGCCTCTCCATCTTCTCCAAGGAGTTGTTCAAGAATAGTAATGGACAACAATTAAAGGAAAGCATTATACATGTTGCTGGTGTCTATTCGGCTGACCAAGGCTGATTTAATAAAGGAACTGAAGTCATTTGGCTGTTCAAAACGTTGAACTCTTCCAGCCTAAGTAATCAGCTCATTTATTCAGCTGAATTGGAACATTAAATCGTGTTAAAAGTTGCTGTTACTTAGGCCTAGAATTTCAAGAGTTTGTGCTTAGTGATTAAGTTTTATTTCAGCTCATTATTAGCTCATTTAAGCTGAACAATTGTGACTTTTCGGCTAGGCCTTATCTAGCACTATAAATACTTGTAATCAGCTCATTGTAATGGACTTTTGCTACCATTTGAATGTTTATAACATTTTGTGAGTTTTTCAACTCTCCTATTTCGTTTTAAGACTCAAGCTGACTTATCTAGCAAAAGCTAGTGGCGTCTACCTTGTTTCTTTTCGAACTTATCACTCCTAAACCGAGTGTGGCGTTCACCCATATATCGATTGGTTCCTATAACTCTTCATAAAGGGTCACGGTCAATCTATCCTTTAACATCCATCACCCTTAAGATCACATAAGTTTCGGGTCAGCACTCAATCATAGTGTTGGTTCATTTTTTATTCTTAAGTTCACTTCGATCCAATTCCATCCCTACCAAACTATTTCTTATTTCCTTATTTTTCTTTGATAGCCAACTAATCATCATCACTACACCTAGCCTTTTTGAACCTATTTTAGAAACTAAATACCATGCCTGGCCGAATTTAACCCTTTTGTTCTATTTCGAACGATACTTCTCATTTTAACGATTGGGCAATCTAAACGACTCGAATCATCACCGAAACAAGTTCGTATCATTTGGTATCAAATCTAGCTAAAATTGAGGAGTACGGATGTTCATGAAGTTGCCGGAGTAAGTATTTGAAAAAATTCAAAAAAAAATTCGTGAAAAAAAATCCGTGCATCAAAGTATTCATAGTAATTAGTATTTTGTAATTGAAAAAAAAAGAAAAATTTGAAAATTATTAAAAAAAAAAGAGTTTGAAAGTGTTCATAGTTTTCTTATATCCGATATTCAAAGCTACTTCTCCATCAAATTAAAACCCAAACGCCACACTTAGCACCCTTTTTATTTTCTTTCAGCCTACCAAAAACCAACATCATCAACCATCGTAACCTTTTTGAAGCCGACCCCTAGTCTTGTTTATAAGTCTAATCGAGTCTTCTACGAACTTCGAGAGGCGAAACGAGTGGTAAAAGCCGTGAGTGTTGAGAGAGTATTCGAGTGTAGAAAAAGCCAATCTAGAGTGCAAACGCGAGTGGAGTGCCATATTATTTTTTCTTTGCGAGTGAATAGTGAGGTTTGAAGTGAGGTTCAAATAAAATGTCGCAAAGTTTTGAAAGAAAATTTGCTGCTGTTGGTGGCTGGTTCGATCCATCATACCAAGCATCCAATCAAAGCGAAAGGCAACGCGTTCATAGAAATTGAGGCTTTAGGGAGCATGAACTTGTTGATGGTGATTTGAAGAATCACAAGTTAGCCATTCCACCGTTTCAAGGTCGATTCGACCCGGAGGTATACCTTGAATGGGAAAAGAAGGTAGAATTGGTTTTTAAGTACCGCGACTACTCGGAAAGCAAGAAAGTAAGGCTTGCGGTGAATGGTTTCTCCGATTATGCCATGACTTGGTGGGATCAATTCACCACGAGTCGAAGATGAAACAGAGAGTGCCCAATATCAACCTGGTCTGAAATGAAAGATGTGATGCGCAAGCGTTTCCTTCCATCTTCCTACCACCAGGAGTGAATTTCTTCAAGCCAAAGGATGAAAACGAGATCGTCAAAGAGTTTAACATCCAATGACTATGGGAGAAAAGACTCCTATCGAGATTCCTACTCAACGAGGAATTCAAGCCAAAATAACTCAAGCTTCAAGTTTGAAGCCTATTATGGTGAAAAACGAGAAGATTCAAGCAATTCATTGTATACACCAAGATATTCATCCATGAAGATTCAATCTCGAAGAGATGATCGACTTTTGTAAGAAGATCCCTCCTCTTATTCTCGATGAAAAGCTTCTCATTTTGATTCCTCCTTGTTTTCTTCTTTTTGTAATGAAATCGAAAAAGCATGTGAAAAATAAAAAGAAATAGAAAAAGGAAAAAGAATGAAAGAAAGCAAAAATAAAAAGAGAACGAAAGAGAGCAAAAAGAGATTGAGAGCGAAAAAGAATGTGCGAAAGAAAAGGAAGTTGAAAAAGAGATTGAGATTGAAAAGAAAAAAAAGAGTATACAAGAAACGAGTGTTGATGTAACATCCCAAAATTGGGCCTAGTAGGATTGGGCCTTGAGCTTTAGGAAAAAAAATTTGAGTATTATTTTTGTGTTGGCACGGGTAGGAATTTTGTGTGTTAGCATAGTCTTGTGAAGGCTTGATTTTATTTAGGAAGTTAGATAATTTTTAGTATGGTTTATTTAATGAAGTGGATTAAGTGAGCTTAGCACTTAAGTTAATTTAAGTGTTAAATTCTAAAACATGAGGAGTTAGTGGCATAGTGGATAAGGAGCTTGAAAGGTTACTTGAGGGAAGTGGTTCGAGTTGCTTGGAAAGCATTTTGAAGACTTTATTTTTGTATCCTAGCATTGATGGACGGTCAAACTCTAATTATGATAGGTTGGACCTTAAGTTTTTGGTAAGTTGAATATTGGTTTAAGGAAAGCTTGAAATAGGGGATAAGAATCTTAAAGTTAAGGAAGGTTTAGGGGACAAGAGGCTTGAAGAGTGGGTGTTGTTTTGGAAGCTTTTCCATGGTCATTTGACCATGAACCTAGACGGCATAAGGGGCTAAGGGGGTTGGTTTAATTGGGACGGAGATTAAGGGGTTGATAGGGAAGAATTGAGGAGGAAAAAGGGGGATTGTGTTGGCTAATGTGTTGACCGAATATGGTATGGATTAGGGAGGTGTTAGTTGACCAAAAGTTGTCAATTTGTGCATCTTTTTCCTTTGTCCAAATATTTTCTCTTAGCCGAAATTGTCAATTGGCATTTGGTAAAAACTTTGCTTTGTTTTGGCCATTACATTTTTGACCAAATTGGTATTTTTTTTATTTCTTCTTTTCCCTCTCAAGTTTTACTCTCTTTTTGGTACCAAAACATTGCTACTTTTGAAGACATTTATCATTTCTTTTCTTTCTCTCTAGTGCCGAATTCATTCTATCACCAAAAGCATTTCTCATATTTTCGTTTTTCTTTTTCATTCTCTTTCTCTCTTCTCTTTCTTTCTCATAGCCGAAACTATCCTATACTTTACACCATTTTTTCTTTCTTTTCTTTTTGTTAAAAATCGAAACCATCATATTTGAAACTACCATCTTTTCTCTTCTTTTATTAAAGCCAAAATCACCATTTCTTTTCTTTTTAATTGTTAAAGTCGAATCCTTTTCATAGTTCAAGTAAGGGTAAATCAATCTCCGTATTTCGGGTAAGGATTATCTATAAATCGTTTTCTTTATTTTCCTTTAGATTAACCGATTTTTAAGAATCTAATCCTCTTACTCCTTCGTGGCCAAATCTTTGAAGGAGGATTTCGGGGCTTCTTGTAGTTGACGATTAGGGAGAGATCGTTCGGGTTTCGAATAATCCAAGGTAAGGAGATGATGATATTCGGCCAAGGGCCATATCTTGTAATCATAATCGATTTCTAATATAGTGTTATGTAGGTGCTATCGACGTTGTAGGCAAGGGTCGGAAATCTTAAGTATTATATCGCTTTCCGTGTTTGCAAGGTGTGTAACTTATGCTAAACTTCTAATAGATCAATAGCTTTATTGATAAAAATGTGTTTATAAAGAAATATAAATGTTTATGGCTTCGGGTACCATTCAATGGTACAGTGAATTGAGGTATGTTATTCCTTCAGACTATGTATGATTCTAATATGAAACATATTCGATATTTGATTATGATTTTGATATAATGTACAAGGCATAATATTTACATCGCTAATAATGCTATATGCATAATATGAAATGTGTCCGATTCCGATATGATAATGGGGCATATGGCATGATAATGAAATAATATGTTATTGCATGGGCATATGGGTAATATTGAAAGGGGAAGTGTTCCGGTGGTTTTACCACATTATCCAGTGACTTCGGTCACGATATTATGAATCCGTGACTTCGGTCACGATATTATGAATCCGGTGACTTCGGTCACGATATTATGAATCCGGTGACTCATTCACAATTATCTGGTGGCTATGCCACGATTATAAGGGCGATGTGCATGTTGATCGCAACAGAATCGCTTCGATGGTGTGTAGCGGATGGAGGGTCGATTTAGTAATACCCACGGTGTGATTGGTAGGTACGGGTGGTGTGTAGCGGATGGATATCTAAGTTGGGTTCGGGATTGCATTTCATTTTATATGTACATGTGATTATCTGATTTGCTATATTATGGGCTTATGGCTAAATGTGATTTAAATGGGCTTTATTGCTATGATCGATTGGGTTTTTAGTGTACGATTACACATTGAGTCTGTTGACTCACCCTTCAGTGGGATATCTTTTCAGGTGATTCGTGAGATCGCGGATGTGGAGCCGGATGAACTCGAGGAGGCCATGCAATAAAATTTGATTTTACAAGAACTTCCATTTGGGTACCTTATTATATTTTAATTTGGGTTTTCATATTTTATAGATTTGTAATAAGGCCTCTTTAATTATGGTTTTGGATTATTTATATGCTTTGGGATTTATTCTAAACATGTTTAAGTATACCACTTGATTAATTTAATAATTGAGCTAAAGTTTTCTAAACTATAAAATGCTATGGTATTTTATCTTACCATCAGTAATCTAAATTGTTGATAATAAAATTATAAATTAAGTGTTTTCTACAACTTAAATGATTTCCAAAATTTTAAGTTTCTACATTCAAATGCAAACGATTTCAAAGTATTAATTCGAGTTTTCTTAAAATGAAACAAATGTTTTCTAACCTATGATTTATCCACTTAGTTTAAAAGTTTTATTTATGGAATTTCAAAGTAAATTTCCAGTTTTTAACTTATTAAACATCTGATTTCTACAAATATAGAATTACAAAGAATTTTTCACTAAAATTTAATCGCTATCTCAATTTTCTTCGAAACGTTTTTCTTCGTAGCATGCCAAATTCGGTCGTGGCGTATTGACCGGGTTTGGGGTGTTACAGTTGATGAAAAAGAAACGAAAGAAAAAGAAGAAAGTAAGCAAGAAAAAGCGAGGAGTGTTTTTACTAACCATCCTATGAGTTCTCTTTGTAAAGTTTCTTCTTTTCAGGTTTCTCGAAATCCCATTGATAATGTAATGCCCCGAATTTTGGGCCTAGTAGAGTTGGGCCCATTTGTAACATCCCGATTTAGGGCCTAGTCAGAATAGTGGTACGAGACCACAAATTCGAGGCATAAGTATGAGTTTTTGAGGTCTATGCCATGTTTACATGCTAGTGTGAAAGTTTCATGAAGCAATTTTGTTAAATTATGGTTGAACTGTCCAAAAGGACTAAATTGCAAAAGTTGCAAAATGTGAGATTCTAGAAGCTATTGGTGTAAAATTGCTTTAGAATATCAATTAGAAGTCCTTAATAAGTAATTTTCACAATTTCTAATTTTTGGACAAATTTAGGCATGGATGAGTTAAAATAGGAAGTTTGTCAAAAAGGGTATTTTGGTCATTTGGCAATTAAATGATTAAAATAGGAGAAAAGATGACAAAATTCATTCATCTTCTTCTCCAAGGCTAGCGAAAATTTGAGAAAAGCCATTGTTAGGGCTCTTCAACTTTTCAAGCTAGCTAGTAAGTGTATTCTAACCTGTTTTTGATATTCTTCGTATTTTTGAAGTCCTAGTAGCATGAGTAAGCTATTTTTAGCTATATGATGAGCTAAAATGGATGTTCAAATATGTACCCATGTATGACATGCATGTATTTTTATGTTTTACGGAAGAATATGAAAGCTTGATGTTGTAGGAACATCTTTTACTAAGTGAATTCCATGAAAAATGCATGTAAGGACTAGTTTGTGAAAGTCTTGAGTTTGGTCATACATGTAAGAATTAGTGAGAATTGATGATAGCTTTAGTTGAGTAAGTGATTCGGCTAAGCATGAAAGGCTAGAAAGTTGAATAAAAATCACTTTACGGGCCTTGGGGCAAAAGTGTAAATATGAGAAAGATTAGGGGCAAAATGGGGATTTTGCTAAAGTATGAGATAAAGGTCAATTTAGTCAATGTGTGTATTGAATGTGTTGATTTGTCATTATAGATCAAGAAAGATGAAGCCCGGATCGAAACCGAGGCAAGGGCAAGGTCGTGGACTAAATTGCACATCTCCATACTTTTTGAGTACCGAGGTAAGTTTACATATAAACGATGCATTATGCGTATACTTTGTAAATGCTAGCTAGAGTATAGCATGGTTAGAACCTATATGGTTCATGTGGAATGAATAAGTTAGTTATAGTGAACAAATGAATGAATGAACTATAAAGTAGATATGTGAATGTGTAGTGATAATGCTTGATGGTAAGCTAAGTGCGATGCTACCCCAATATTTAGCAACGATGAACTGGGCTATGTGCGATGCTATCGCTAAGTATATTTTTTAAAGGGCTAAGTGCGAGACCTCTATGATTACCTTATTGGTAGGCTAAGTGCGACACCACCTTATTGTATCAATTATGGCAGGCTAAGTGCGAAACCACCGAGAGAGTAGCTGTGTGGATGTATTAGTGAGTAGTGTAGATGTGTGGATGTGTTATTGTGAAATAATGATGTGTTGTATATTGTGTAAATGCGATATTGAATGCATGGGTGCATGTCAATGGTTATGAGTATGTGACTCATGATGTGTTGGAAATGTGGTAAGGGATAGAAAGAGTAAGCATAGTTGTGAATTACTTATGTTAGTATAATGCTAATTGTTGTTTAGCTTATATTATGATGCTTAATTATTTATGTGTAAACTCACTAAGCTCAAAGCTTACTGCCTTTCTTTTCCCTTGTCTTATAGAGTAATAGAGTTGAATCGAGATATGTGGATCAATTGGAAGATCGCCCACACTATCAGCACACTTTGGTACATTGGATTAAACGTTTTGTATATGGCATGTATAGGGGCTAGACAAGTTAGTGATTTTTGGTTGTAAATGGCTAAGTCATGTTGGCCTTTAGATGGATAATCAATTTTGTATAATGCCATAGTTGTTGGCTATTTTATTATATGAAAAGATGTAGTTATCCATGTAAGATTGTGTTTTAAATTGAGTTGATTATGGATGTGTTGAATGAGTACATGTTGTGTATACTAGGGGGTGAGAAGGGGCATGACAAAGAGTTTTGTTCTTGTCTATGTGGGTAGACACACGGGCGTGCGTCTAGACCATGTGTGACACACAGTCAGCCCATGGGCGTGTGACTTGGCCGTGTGTCCCTGCATGTTAGTATTTTTTTAAGTCGAGAGCAGACCATGGACTAGTCACACGCGGCGTGTGCCTAGGGCGTGTGAGTTATTCGATGTTGGCCACGGCTAGCCACACGGGCGTATGTCTAGACTTTAAGGCGTGTGTGAAGTAGTCGTGCACCACCACGGTGGTGAACACGGGCGTGTGACCTAGCCGTGGGACTTTGGCAGAATGGTTGAGTTTGGTGCACGAGTTGTGGACATGGTCGTGCATGACTACACACGTGCGTGTATCATCTAGCACGGGCGTGTAGTCCCTGTCTAGATGGAGAAAATTTTTGAGATAGTAAGAGTTTCCGATATGGTCTCGAGAGACCTCGTGTGTTTGAGTAAGTCCTCGTAACTCGAAAATGAGGTTGTCGTGGTGACTTAAGGAGAGTAGTCATGTTGAGCCTAAGTGGCGACCAAGTAGTTTTAATTCGGTAACGCCTCGGACCCGATTTCGGTGGGGATTACGGGTAAGGAGTGTTACATTTAGTGGTATCAGAGCTATGGTTTAGTTGGTTGTAGGACTACCGTACGGGTGTAAGAGTTTAGCTATACATGCTATAATTGTACAATGATAGTGTGGTGGTTTCTGATGATTTTAAACCTTGTTTTATATAGTATATGGATCCCGATCAATCGACTGCTGATGAAGCAGCTAGTAATGCGCCGGCTCCTGCGCAAGGAACCGTGCCTATAGAGAGTGGACCCGAGGTTAGGGGTCAAGGGGAAGAGGCTCGAAAAGCCTTTCTCCAGATGATGAGTAATTGGTACTCTGATTATGTTCAAGCGAATCCTAATGCATCACCTCCTCCTATGCCTCAGCCAAATCTAGTGGCTACTCAAGGTAATGATGTAGTGAGGATATCGAAAGCCCCGGTGGATAAGATTAGGAAACACAGGGCTGATGAGTTTAGAGCTAAGGTAGATGATGACCCTGAAAGGGCGGAGTTCTTGCTAGAGAACTCAATGAGAGTGTTTGATGAACTCTCATGTACACCTGAAGAGAGCTTGAAATGTGCTGTGTCTTTGATGAGGGACTCATCATACCATTGGTGGAAGACGTTGACGTCAGTAGTCCCGAGAGAGCGGGTGACGTGGGACTTCTTTCTGGAAGAGTTCCGGAAGAAGTACATAAGCCAATGATTTACTAATCGAAAAATGAAGGAATTCCTTGAGTTGAAGCAAGGAAGAATGTCAGTAGCAGAATATGAGCGTGAGTTTGTTAGGCTTAGCAAATACGCTCAAGAATGTGTGTCGACGGAGACCATTCTGTGTAAGAGGTTCGAAGATGGACTGAATGAGGATATCAAACTCCTAGTTGGTATCTTGGAGTTGAAAGAGTTTGTTGTGTTGGTCGAGAGGGCAAGTAAGGTCAAAGAGTTGGGTAAAGAAAAGAGAAGGGCTGTGAGTGAAGCCCGAGATACGAGAAAGAGGCCAATGGGCAAGTCGTACCAAGCCCAGTCGAAAAGATCCAGGAAGTGAATCCTCGGACGACGACATCGGATGGGATATTCACATCGAGACTTGGACCACACTTGTCCGGGTTCGAGAGTCCAAGCTACCTCGATGGAAAGTGTGGGCAATACGAAAAACAAACTGGAGTGTCAAAATTGTGGTAGATATCACACCAGAGAGTGTTGGGGAAACAGCCAAAAATGTTATAAGTGTGGTTCCCCTGACCACTTTATCCGAAATTGCCCTGAGAGGGATGATAAGGAAGAGAAACAAGAGATGAGACCTAGTGATGTGTCTGCAAGGGGTAGACCACCAAGGAATCCGAGAGGTGGGAATACTGGTAGAGGTGCGTCCAGAGACTCTGCTGTGAGATCAGAGGGTCGGGCACCTGCGAGGACTTATGCCATTCGCGCCCGTGAAGAGGCATCACCCCTAGATGTGATAACGGGTACTTTTTCTCTCTATGACACCTTTGTTATTGCTTTAATTGATCTAGGGTCTACTCACTCTTATATTTGCATGAGATTAGCATCTAGTTTGAGTATGACCGTTAAGTCTACGGACATTGTAGTTAAGGTGTCAAACCCGTTAGGAAAATACGTGTTAGTGGACAAGGTGTGTAAGAATTGTCCTTTGTTGATTAAGAGTCATTTCTTTCCGGCAAACCTTATGTTGTTTCCGTTTGATGAGTTTGACTTAATCCTTGGCATGGATTGGTTGACTACCCATAGTGTCTTAGTGAACTGTGGTAGTAAGTTTATCGAATTGAAATGTGAGAGTGGAGATGCTGTTCGGGTTGAATCAGGTGGATCGGATAGTCTACCAGTGATGATTTCTTCCCTAGTGGCTGAGAAATGTTTGAGGAAAGGGTGTGAGTCCTATCTCGCCTTTATTTTGAATACTCAAGAGGTTGGAGTAAAGTTTGATACAGTGCCGGTGGTATATGAGTATCCGGATGTATTTTCGGAAGAGTTACCCGGATTACCTCCAGAGAGAGAGGTCGAGTTTGGGATTGAGTTAGTTCCGGGAACGGCACCTATTTCAATTGCTCCATATAGAATGGCACATTTAGAGTTGAAAGAACTGAAGGTTCAGTTGCAAGAGTTGACAGATAAGGGTTTTGCAAGACCGAGCTACTCACCGTGGGTGCTCTGATACTATTTGTGAAAAAAGAAAGATAGGTCTATGAGGTTGTGTATAGACTATAGGCAACTTAACAAAGTGACGGTGAAGAATAAGTATCCTTTACCAAGAATTGATGATCTTTTTGATCAACTGAAAGGAGCTACAGTATTCTCCAAGATCGACCTGAGGTCTGGTTATTACCAGTTGAGAGTGAAAGAGCAAGATGTGTTGAAAACTGCATTTCGAACAAGGTATGGCCATTATGAGTTTTTGGTCATGCCATTTGGTTTAATGAATGCACCTGCGATTTTTATGGATTTGATGAACCGTGTCTTCCGACCGTATGTGGATAAGTTTGTAGTTGTCTTCATTGACGACATGTTGATCTATTCTCGGGATGAGAACGATCTTGCAAACTTTAAGAGATGAGTAGTTGTATGCTAAGTTTACCAAGAGTGAGTTTTGGCTCCGAGAGGTTGGATTTTTAGGACACGTTGTGTCGGGTGATGGTATTCGAGTCGACCCAAGTAAGATTTCGGCTATTGTGGATTTGAAACAGCCGAGGAATATGTTAGAAGTTAGAAGCTTCTTGGGATTAGCGGGATATTACAGACGTTTCGTAAAGGGGTTCTTAGTGATTGCTACCCCGATGACAAAATTGTTGCATAAGGATGTCAAGTATGATTGGACGGAGGCATGTTAACAGATTTTTGAGAGATTGAAAACATTGTTGACTGAAGCACCGGTTTTGGTTCAACCAAAATCGGGGAAAGAGTTTGTGGTTTTTAGTGACATGCCATTTAATGGTCTCGGTTGCGTGTTGATGCAAGAGGTTAAGGTAGTCACTTACACCTCGAGATAACTAAAATCGCACGAGAAGAATTATCCGACTCATGATTTGGAGTTGGCTGCGATTGTTTTTGCGTTAAAGATTTGGCGACATTACTTATATGGTGATAAGTGCCGAATCTTTACGGATCACAAGAGTTTGAAGTATTTGATGGATCAAAAGGATTTAAATTTGCGACAGAGGCGGTGGCTCGAGTTATTGAAAGACTTTGAGTTAGTCATTGATTACCATCCCGGAAAAGCAAATGTGGTTGCGGATGCCCTGAGTAGGAAATCCTTGTATGCTCTAAGAGTTATGAGCACGAGTTTTGCATTGTCTGATGATGGTGCTATATTGGCAGAGTTGAGAGCTAAGCCACTGTTTGTTCAACAGATATGTGAGGCTCAAGAAAATGATAGTGAGATGCAAGCTAAGAGAGCTAAGTGTGGATTAGAAAGTGACTCTGATTTTCAAGTGGGTTCAGATGGTTGTTTATTATACCATGACAGAATTTGTGTACCTAGAGATGAAGAATTGATCCGGAAGGTTTTGGATGAGGCACATAGTGGTTATTTGTCAGTACACCCGGGCAGTACGAAAATGTACAATGACTTGAGGAAATTTTATTGGTGGCCGGGTATGAAAAGAGATATCTCTGAGTTCGTGACAAAGTGTCTGGTTTGTCAACAAGTGAAAGCTGAACATCAAGTGCCTTCGGGATTGCTTCAGCCAGTGATGGTTCCCGAGTGGAAATGGGATCGGATTACCATGGATTTTGTGACGTTGTTACCTATGACTCTGAAAAAGAAAGATGCTGTGTGGGTTGTTGTGGATAGATTGACAAAGTCGGCTCATTTTATTCCAGTACGTGTGGATTATTCACTGGACAAGTTAGCCGGATTGTATGTTGCAGGGATTGTGAGGTTACATGGGGTGCCTGTGTCTATAATATCGGATAGAGATCCGAGGTTTACTTCGAGGTTTTTGAAGAAGTTGCAAGAGGCCATGGGTACGAGGTTAAATTTTAGTACTGCGTTCCATCCACAAACTGATGGTCAGTCTGAAAGAGTGATTCAAGTTCTTGAAGATATGCTTCGATGCTGTGTGTTAGAATTCGAAGGTAGTTGGGAAAGATATCTACCTTTGGTCGAATTTGCTTAGAACAACAGTTATCAGTCAAGTATACGGATGGCTCTATATGAGGCCTTATATGGTCGTAAGTTTCAGACTCCATTGTATTGGACCGAGCTTAGTGAAAAGCGGATCCATGGGGTCGATCTAGTGAAAGAAACCGAAGAGAAAGTGAAAGTAATCCGTAATAGTCTGAAAGCTGCTTCGGACCGATAGAAGTCGTACGCGGATTTGAAAAGAAAAGAGATTGAGTTTGAAGTGGGTGACAAAGTGTTTTTAAAAGTGTCTCCATGGAAGAAAATCTTGAGATTTAGACGGAAAGGGAAATTGAGTCCAAGGTTCATAGGGCCATATGAGTTACAGATAGAGTTGGGCCAGTAGCATACCGGTTGGCTTTGCCGGTAGAATTGGAAAAGATTCATAATATGTTCCATGTGTCGATGTTGCGACGGTATCGCTCTGATCCTTCACATGTGATTCCTTCAACGGAAATTGAGATAAGACCGGATATGTCTTATGAAGAGGAGCCGATTAAGATCTTGGCTCGAGAAGTGAAACAGTTGAGGAATAAGATCATAGCACTAGTGAAAGTGTTATGGCAGAAACACGGTTTGGAAGAAGCTACGTGGGAAACGAAAGAGGCTATGAGAGAGCAACATCCAAACCTCTTTAATGGTCAGATTTTTTGGGGGCGAAAATCCATAAAAGGGGGGAGAGTTGTAACATCCTGATTTAGGGCCTAGTCGAAATAGTGGTGCGAGACCACAAATCCGAGGCATAAGTATGAGTTTTTGAGGTCTATGCCATGTGTTGCATGCTAGTGTAAAAGTTTCATGAAGCAATTTTGTTAAATTGTGGTTGAACTGTCCAAAAGGACTAAATTGAAAAAGTTGCAAAATGTGAGATTCTAGAAGCTATTGGTGTGAAATTGCTTTAGAATATCAATTAGAAGTCCTTAATGAGTAATTTTCACAATTTCTAATTTTTGGACAAATTTGGGCATGGATGACTTAAATTAGGAAGTTTGTCAAAAAGGGTATTTTGGTCATTTGGCAATTAAATGATTAAAATAGGAGAAAAGATGACAAAATTCATTCATCTTCTTCTCCAAGGCTGCCGAAAATTTGAGAGAAGCCATTGTTAGGGCTCTTCAACTTTTCAAGCTAGAAAGTAAGTGTATTCTAGCCCGTTTTTGATATTCTACGTATTTTTGAAGTCCTAATAGCATGAGTAAGCTATTTTTAGCTATATGATGAGCTAAAATGGATGTTCAAAAATGTACCCATGTATGACATGCATGTATTTTGATGTTTTATGGAATAATATGAAAGCTTGATGTTGTAGGAACATCTTTTACTAAGTGAATTCCATGAAAAATGCATGTAGGGACTAGTTTGTGAAAGTCTTGAGTTTGGTCATACATGTAAGAATTAGTGAGAATTGATGATAGCTTTAGTTGAGTAAGTGATTCGACTAAGCATGAAAGGCTAGAAAGTTGAATAAAAATCACTTTACGGGCCTTGGGGCAAAAGTGTAAATATGAGAAAGATTAGGGGCAAAATAGGGATTTTACTAAAGTATGAGATAAAGGTCAATCTAGTCAATTTGTTTATTGAATGTGTTGATTTGTCATTATAGATCAAGAAAGACGAAGCCCGGATCGAAACCGAGGCAAGGGCAAGGTCGTGGACTAAATTGCACATCTCCATACATTTTGAGTACCGAGGTAAATTTACGTATAAACGATGCATTATGCGTATACTTTGTAAATGCTAGCTAGAGTATAGCATGGTTGAGAACCTATATGGTTCATGTGGAATGAATGATTTAGTTATAGTGAACGAATGAATGAATGAACTACAAAGTAGATATGTGAATGTGTAGTGATAATGCTTGATGATAAGCTAAGTGCGATGCTACCCCAATACTTAGCAACGATGAACTGAGCTATGTGCGATGCTATCGCTAAGTATATTGTTTAGTGGGCTAAGTGCGAGACCTCTATGATTACCTTATTGGTAGGCTAAGTGCGATACCACCTTATTGTATCGATTGTGGTAGGCTAAGTGCGAAACCACCGAGAGAGTAGTTGTGTGGATGTATTAGTGAGTAGTGTAGATGTGTGGATGTGTTATTGTGAAATAATGATGTGTTGTATATTGTGTAAATGCGATATTGAATGCAGGGGTGCATGTCAATGGTTATGAGTATATGACTCATGATGTGTTGGAAATGTGGTAAGGGATAGAAAGAGTAAGCATAGTTGTGAATTACTTATGTTAGTATAATGCTAATTGTTGTTTAGCTTATATTATGATGCTTAATTGTTTATGTGTAAACTCACTAAGCTCAAAGCTTACTCCCTTTCTTTTCCCTTGTCTTATAGAGTAATAAAGTTGAATCAAGATACGTGGATCAATTGGAAGATCGCCCACACTATTAGCACACTCTGGTACATTGGATTAAACGTCTTGTATATGGCATGTATAGGGGCTAGACAAGTTAGTGATTTTTGGCTGTAAATGGCTAAGTCATGTTGGCCTTTAGATGGATAATCTATTTTGTATAATGCCATAGTTGTTGGCTATTTTATTATATGAAAATATGTAGTTATCCATGTAAGATTGTGTTTTAAATTGAGTTGATTATGGATGTGTTGAATGAGTACATGTTGTGTATGCTAGGGGGTGAGAAGGGGCATGACAAATAGTTTTGTTCTTGTCCATGTGGGTAGACACACGGCCATGCGTCTAGACCATGTGTGACACACGGTTAGCCTATGGACGTTTGACTTGGCCGTGTGTCCCCTGCATGTTAGTATTTTAAGTCAGAACAGACCACGGACTAGTCACACGGGCGTGTGCCTAGGACGTGTGAGTTATTCAGTGTTGGCCACGGGCTAGCCACACGGGCGTATGTCTAGACTTTAAGGCCGTGTGAAGTAGTCGGTGTGCACCACGGGTGGTGAACACAGGCGTGTGACCTTGATACGGGCACGCCCAGGCCCTCCAAAGTTTTGCGAACTGATGAGCTCGAATTCAAATACCCAAGTGCCGTAGATCTCAAGTGCATCTTCATGCACTTCCAAATTGAGCCGGATTAGCTCATTCGAACTCAATTTGAGCTCACTCGAGCTCGCTCCAGCTCATTGAGCTGATTGCTTTTTAATTTAATACTTTAAATAAATTGGACAATTTAATTATTTAATTTTCTACAGCAAGTTAAGTGTCTAAATATTTTATTTAGTGTCAAATTTAATTTGCCTAAGTCTAATTTAATTTGTGTCATTTTATTACACCTTTTAAGTGTGTTTTAATTTAAGAATTAAAGTGCAGAATTTTTTCATTAAAATAGGGGTTTTGAATTTAGTATGTGTGCTAAGTGTGTGTTTAATGTGTCCAAAGTGTCTATTGATGTGTCTTGGACATGATTAATTGTTATTCAATTCATTTGGCTTGATTTAATATGCATTCATACCCTTTTGTAGGTACAAATTAATGTACATGAAGCAATTAAGAGATACATGCACCTAGGTGCATTGTACTTGGCCGAATACATCCATGTATTTGGTGGGTGCATGGACGGTTGGAAGCATGGTTAAATGCTTCTTATTTTTGGATTATCAAGGTGCCTATTTGGTTGAAAAAATAATTCCATGAAGACACATGCATGGAGGAGTTAAATGCATGATGCATGAACAAACAGCCAACGAATGAAGAAATACATGCATGGTTGGAGTCATGAACGTCCAAGGGAGTTTTAATGGCTGAATTAAACACTTGCAAGCCATTCAAAGACATGTTTAAATGCTGGAAATTCTTCAAACAAAAGGTGCAACTCATCCCCAATGTTGGCCGAACCTAGACAAGCCTTTTCACTCCTTTGTCGTCTAAATTCGTTTGGCCACTTTCTTCTTCATTAAGATGTCTTCAAAATGTCCCAAATGGCTGAATTTACATATCCAAGAGGGCTACTCACGTTCTCCCTTATTGCTGGACACTTTTCAGCCAAAAGAGACCAAATTAATAGCTCAATTATTGCATGGGACGTACCTAGTCACTGCATGCATCTACAAGTGACTTAAAATTCATTTCCCTTCTAGAAAGTCCCCATTAACATTCCCAAAGGCTGCACATGGACTTGGACGAATTTTTGGGACAATTAATCTTCTAGAAACCCATCCATTAGAGTGCCATTGATGCCATATACATCCAAACGAATTTGCAAGCACATCAAGGCCACATTCAAATTAAATTTGCCAAGACACTAAGAGACTTTATTCTAGATTTTTCTAGCTTATTTTAGTTTAATTTTTACTTAGCCTTTAAGCTATGACCATTCGGCTAACTCCTTTAGTAGGCTATAAATATTTGTTATTTTCATTTGTAAAGGGAACAACTTTTAGAACTTTGAACCTTAATCAAGTTACATGAACTTTGTTCATCGAGTGAGTTATCTTCTCTTCGATTTTGTACAAGTTTCATAGCCTTATCGAGCTGTGCTTGTGGCATCTATCACTTGTTCTTCCATTTAACTATACCATTGGTTCCTATCAATCTTGATAACGGGTCTTTGGTCCATCTTTGAATCCATCTATCCACCTTAAATGTTATAGAGACCGGGGTGACACATATTTGTGTTGAATCGTTTCTTATTTAAGATCTACTATCCATTTCCATAAACTAGTCTAAATTACTTTTCCTTTTCTTAATCCTTAAACCGAATCCCATATTCTTCCTTCCTTCCTAAAACCGAACCTATTCTTTCATCACCTAAACCATCTCCTTACTTAAACACCTCTATTCCTGACTTATCCCTTCTTCTAAATAAATTCATAAAAAGCTTACGCAAATTTAGCTATCTTTTTCCATATTCTTCCTATTAATTCCCGAAGGCTTGATTTTCTCGTCGTAGACGATTGGGCAACTCGTATACTTTTTGACTCTTCCCGAGGCGGACTGTATCATCTGGTATCAGAGCTACTAAACGAGAATTTGGACGACCATCGTGAAGCCGGAATAGGTTCGTTAAGAAGTAAAAAAAAATAAAAAAAAAGTTGTAATTTTTATTTTTTTTTGTTTATTCAGTATATAGTGTATTTGATGTAAAAAAAAGAGATAAAAAAAGTACGAAAATTGAAAAATATATATATATAAAAAAATTCGAGATAAAAAAAAAGTGGAGTAAAAAAAAAAGAGAGGTGAAAGTTTTGTAAGCCTTGAATGTTGTTACCATTATTTCTTTCCCGATCTTCAAGCCACCCTTTTTCGCCCCAACGCCACACATACTTTGTTTTTAAGCCTCTCCGATACCCAATGTCAAACCTCTGTTAACAAATTTTGTAACCGACCCTCAAGCCGCAATAGGTCTTTTCGAAACAAAGTACGAAATTGTGAGACGAGAGTGAGCGGTAAAAGGCACGAGTGCTACATTAAAGAAAAAGCCATATTCGAGTGAAACACGAGTGTGAGCAATTTTTCTTTGAAGTGACTTGTGAGCTTTTGTGGTGAGGTTTTAATTTTTTTTTTTGTATTTTGTTTCATTCTTTCAACAATTTTCTTTCAGCAATAAACATGGCTCAAAAAGTGTTCTCCGAATCTGACTATCAATACTTGTTAAACGGAATGCGAAGCATCGTGAACACCAAGTTTGACAAGTTGCACAAGCAGTTGGATTGAATCGAGGAACGCGACCAACAAAAACGACTTTCTTCCAATCAAAGGTCAGAGTCAAGGTCGTCTCGAAGACACGCATTCGAAGAACATTTGAGAAGAGATTTTGACCGAGATTTGTATTCCTCAAGGAGTTCGAGACGGTATGAATCAAACCGCGAATTTGAGACCTCTCGTGATTACCGTCGAGAAGGTATGGTTCCTTCTTCAAAAGCTTCAACTTATTCATCTATGAAGAAACCTTTACGAAGAAGTGAACGTGGGTCACATACGTCAAAGTATTCATCCTCGAAAGATCGTTCTCGAAGTGGTTCATACTATGATTCCCATTCGACGAAAGATTCAAGGCGAAGCAAAGCGAATTTCGAGTATGAATCCTATTACGGTGATGCCCAAGAAGGCATGAGTTATACTTCTTATGATTCAGCGATGTTCCGTACGAAAAATCTTTCACAAAGTATCGATCGTGACATCTATGAGAATATTGCTTCGATCTTAAAATCAAACCCGTCCATTTTTTATTGTTTTGAATCTTCCTCTTGTTGTACTCGAAATGAAAAAGAAAATAAAAGTGAAAAAAAGATTGAAAAAGAAGAAAAAGAAAGAAAAATCGAAAAAGAAAAGAAAATTGAAATTGAGAAAAACATTGGGAAAGAAAGTGAGAAAGAAAAAAATGTTGAAAAAGAAACGAGAGAAAAGAACAAGCGAGAAAACGAGAGTGAATTTTCAACTAACCCATTTGAAGTTTTCTCTTCTTCTGTTTCTTCATTTCAGGTTTTCGAGGAACCAAGCGACGACTACCAACTCCAATACCTTCCTGATGAGCGACGTTTTTCTTTGGTTGAAAAAGGTAAGATTGAATCACGCGAGCCAGAAGGTAAGGAAGGTAAGATTTTTAAAGAGTTTCAATCTCCACCAAATTTTTCGAATAATTGTGATTATGTGGATAGCTTCGTCGATTGCCATTCTTTGATTAATTGTGATGACTTAAACGGTGGTAAGACGAGTTCATCTCATAATAATCATTGTGATGCAAAGTGTGACGGTGGAGTAGTGTCTATCCGACAAATGCAAGACTCGTCAAGGTATGATGATGACTTTTCTTTTAATCCCCATTTGTTTGATTGTGGGTATTACGAGATTTGTTCATTGTCTAATACGAAATCTTTGAGTTTTTGTAAATTCATTTTGAAACATGTTAAGATTTTTGATCGTTCGATCTTGAACATACATAATTCTTATTGGTCTAACAAGTGTGATTTTTCGAAATCGTTGTCCCATCTTGACTTAAATAGTCAAACCCATGTTTTTAAACCGGGAACCCATTCTGATTTGCTTTGTGGGAAATTCAAGTATCACCTGGTAAGTTTGAAAGACTTCTATCTTTTTGATACTTGGTTTTTGAGTAAGGTTGCGAAATTTGTTTATTTTGTCTATAATTTTTATTCGCTCCTTAAGCGAATTTTGTGGTTGTATTTGAGATTTACAGTCCATTTGAAAGGTGTTGATTCAAACGCAAAGCTTCGACTACATTACTTGCCCGTGGAGAGAAGGTTTGAGTTGCTCGACCGAGGTAAGAATGATCTTTATCTTTCTGCGCATCAAGGTAAGCCTACTGAAAGTATTGATACATTTTTGCTCTCTTTGGATGGTGCTAAGCTTTGCGTTACTAATTTCGTCTTTGTGAAACATTTAGATCATTACATGCTTAATCATTCTATTCTGCCTGTTTGTGATCTACCTATTTTCTTGATTGATGAAAGGATTCTTAGGTTTGATAATTTTGATAATATTCGTGTGAAAGAGTCCAAATTTCGTCACATGTGCAATCCACTTGAAGATTTTGAGACGTTTTCGTTCTCTTTGGATGTTGATAGAGATTTTGTTAATGAATTTCATTTTATAGATCATTTTGATCATGAATTGTTTGAATGCCCTATTCTGCTTAATGATGATCTATCCATTTTGATCATTGACAAAAATAATCTTGTGTACGATAAATTTTATAACTCATGTGCGAGTAATTTCATAATTCGTTCAGCGCAAGATTTGGCTATTCAATTTCGTGTGCCATGTGCACTTTCTCACATATCTGCTTGTGATGCTTATATCTATCATTTGATGAGTTACTCGCATGTTGATTTTGACTTTTTGAATCTGTTTAAATCATATGCATGCCAATAAGCCTATTCACTTTTGTTGCAAACATTTGATAAGGCTTTGTTCATTTTATATGATAAAATGTTTATGCCCATTTGCGCGCCATCTATTTGTCTTGTTTTGCTTATATTTGGTTTGAAAGAATGTTTGCTAACTTATGGTTATCTTTTTCAGGTAACGCGATTATCATCCGTCCCATTTGCTCGAGGAAAATCGAACAAGGAGAATTTTGTTTGAGGAAATCAACAGGTCGATTCAAGGACGAATCGTCTTGAAGAGGGGAGGGATGATACAGGCACGCCCAGGCCCTCCAATGTTTTGCGAACTGATGAGCTCAAATTCAAATACCCAAGTGCCGTGGAGCTCAAGTGCATCTTCATGCACTTCCAAATTGAGCCGGATTAGCTCATTCGAACTCAATTTGAGCTCACTCGAGCTCGCTCCAGCTCATTGAGCTGATTGCTTTTTAATTTAATGCTTTAAATAAATTGGAAAATTTAATTATTTAATTTTCTACAGCAAGTTAAGTGTCTAAATATTTTATTTAGTGTCAAATTTAATTTTCCTAAGTCTAATTTAATTTGTGTCATTTTATTACAGCCTTTTAAGTGTGTTTTAATTTAAGAATTAAAGTGCAGAATTTTTTTCATTAAAATAGAGGTCACTAATTTAGTATGTGTGCTAAGTGTGTGTTTAATGTGTCCAAAGTGTCTATTGATGTGTCTTGGACGTGATTAATTGTTATTCAATTCATTTGGCTTGATTTAATATGCATTCATACCCTTTTGTAGGTACAAATTAATGTACATGAAGCAATTAAGAGATACATGCACCTAGGTGCATTGTACTTGGCGAATACATCCATGTATTTGGTGGGTGCATGGACGGTTGGAAGCATGGTTAAATGCTGCTGATTTTTGGATTATCAAGGTGCCTATTTGGTTGAAAAAATAATTCCATGAAGACACATGCATGGAGGAGTTAAATGCATGATGCATGAACAAACGGCCAGTTTCAACGAATGAAGAAATATATGCATGGTTGGAGTCATGAACGTCCAAGGGAGTTTTAATGGCTGAATTAAACACTTGCAAGCCATTCAAAGACATGTTTAAATTCTGGAAATTCTTCAAACAAAAGGTGCAACTCATCCCCAATGTTGGCGAACCTAGACAAGCCTTTTCACTCCTTTGCTTTGTCCAAATTCGTTTGGCCACTTTCTTCTTCATTAAGATATCTTCAAAATGTCCCAAATGGCTGAATTTACATATCCAAGAGGGCTACTCACGTTCTCCCTTATTGCTGGACACTTTTCAGCCAAAACAGACCAAATTAATAGCTCAATTATTGCATGGGACGTACCTAGCTGCTGCATGCATCTACAAGTGACTTAAAATTCATTTCCCTTCTAGAAAGCTGCCCATTAACATTCCCAAAGGTTGCACATGGACTTGGACGAATTTTTGGGACAATTAATCTTCTAGAAACCCATCCATTGGAGTGCCATTGATGCCATATACATCCAAACGAATTTGCAAGGACATCAAGGCCACATTCAGCCGAAATTTGCCAAGACACTAAGAGACTTTATTCTAGATTTTTCTAGCTTATTTTAGTTTAATTTTTACTTAGACTTTAAGCTATGACCATTCGGCTAACTCCTTCAGTTGGCTATAAATATTTCTTATTTTCATTTGTAAAGGGAACAACTTTTAGTTTGAACCTTAATCAAGTTACATGAACTTTGTTCATCGAGTGAGTTATCTTCTCTTTGATTTTGTACAAGTTTCATAGACTTACTGAGCTGTACTTGTGGCGTCTATCACTTGTTCTTCCATTTAACTATTCCATTGGTTCTTATCAATCTTGATAAGGGGTCTTTGGTCCATCTTCGAATCCATCTATCCACCTTAAACGTTATAGAGACCGGGGTGACACATATTTGTGTTGAATCGTTTCTTGTTTAAGATCTACTATCCATTTCCATAAACTAGCCTAAATTACTTTTCCTTTGCTTAATCCTTAAACCGAATCCCATATTCTTCCTTCCTTCCTAAAACCAAACCTATTCTTTCATCACCTAAACCATCTCCTTACTTAAACACCTCCATTCCTGACTTATCCCTTCTTCTAAATAAATTCATAAAAAGCTTACGCAAATTTAGCTATCTTTTTCCATATTCTTCCTATTAATTCTCGAAGGCTTGATTTACTCCTCGTAGACGATTGGGCAACTCGTATACTTTTCGACTCTTCCCGAGGCAGACTGTATCAGACCTAGCCGTGGGACTTTGGCAGAATTGTTGAGTTTGGTGCACGGGTTGTGGACATGGTCGTGCGTGACTACACACGGGCGTGTATCATCTAGCACGGGCGTGTAGTCCCTATCTAGATGGAGAAAAATTTTGAGATAGTAAGAGTTTTCGATATGGTCTCAAGAGCCCTCGTGTGTTTGAGTAAGGCCTCGTAACTCGAAAATGAGGTTGTCGTGGTGACTTAAGGAGAGTAGTCACGTTGAGCCTAAGTGGCGACCAAGTAGTTTTAATCCGGTAACGCCTCGGACCCAGTTCCGGCGGGGATTACGGGTAAGGGGTGTTACACCATTGGGCTTTGGGTTTAATAAAATTTGTTAAGTGAGTAAGAAAATGACAAATGACATGACGGCTTTAAAGGTTTAATGAATTTGGAGTGTGTAGGTGTGTTGGAGAAGCTCTAGGTTCGAGTTTTGTGGTAGAGGATTCTTAATTTAATTAATTAAGGAATCAGGTTTGTGAGTAGTGGGATTTTAAATAAAAATAAGTGAAAAATGGCACAAAGAATCCTGTGGTGAAGTGGCTAAGTGACGCCACTAGGGTGTAGAGAGGTGGCGACATATGCATGCAGGGAGGTTTGAGGTTCGAGTGCTAGCTTAGTTTTATTTTGGAATTTAATTTTAGGCTTTTAGAAGGCTGGAAGTGGCGTGTAGAGGGACTCTAAGGAGAAGTGATCAGTAGAGAGAATTTAGGAGAAGGATAAGGGAGATATCATGGAGAAAAATTAGGAGATGAGTAGTGGATGAAGTGGTGCCGAATTGGACTTTAGGGGTGGCTAAGTTTCGGCTATAGGCTATATAAATGTGTGTGTGCCGAATCGGGGTCCTAGGTAATGCCGAATTTTCCATTCTTTTTCTTTCTTTTCTTCCCCTCAATCGGTTCCTCCCATAGGCAAACTCTCCCATTGCCGAAATCTCCTAAAGCCGAATTCCTTTGTGCCGAATTCTCTCATAGCCAAACTCTTCTATAGCCGAATTACCACCATATTTTCTCTTGCCGAAATTCCTAATAGTGCCGAATCTTGGTGGTTGTTCCTCCATCACAAATCAATTGTTACCTACTCTTAGTCAAGTGTTGAAAGCCGAATCTAGTTAATAGCTATCTAGGCCACATGATCGAAAGGGGATTTGGTAAGTATCCAGTTAACCTCTTTTGTACGTTTTGCTAAAAGCCGACAGGCTATCTAACTGTCCTGTTGATCGTTGGTGTCGATAGTCTTAATATTTATATAATGAATGATCTAGCCTAGAAACTAACTATCACCACGATTGAGGCAAATGCACCTATCGAACAGTAGTATAGCTTAGTGGCAAGACCGGATTGTCAAACCTAAAGGAACTAAAAGTACTAATACTGACATTCTTTTTTTTTATTTAGCCTAAGAATTAAGGGATTTGTTGTTTATTCTAAAAATAACTAACTACTAAGCTAAAGACGCTAAGACACAAAGAATGAATTGGGGAAAATACTTGTGGGAAAAACCAATTGATTAAGACGATACCCAAGAGAGAATCCACCTAGACCTCACTTGTTATTTAACTCTGAACCAGGCGATTTATTCACTTGACTTGATCCGTAGGATTCCCTAATTTATATTAATACCTCTCTCGAGGCTAATAACGCTAACCCTAGGTTGATTAATTGAAATCTCTTTCTAATTAAAACCCGTAGGGTTGCATTAACTCGATCTATGGACTCCCATATTAGGTTTGACCCTAATCCGACAGATTTTCGTCATCCTATCTCTAGGGTTGCGATCAACTCCGCTTAACTATGCTAGATCTACTCTTAAACAGGGAATATTCCTCCACTGCCTAAGCACATCAGTACTTGAATCAATATCCTGAAATACCAAAACAAGAATTAAGAACACATAGTTAAGAACAAATCAAGTATTTATCATATAGTTTAGAAAACAATAACAAGATCCGTCTTAGGTTTCATCCCCCTCAGGTATCTGAGGGGTTTAGTTCATAATCATAAAAAGAATACATCTCAGAAGAAAAGATAAAACAAAACATAAGAAAACCCTAAAACCCGCTGAAGGAATTGAAGGAGAGATCCGCCATCTTGAGTATGACTTCGACTTCTTGAGATGAATCATTTGGCTCTATTCGAGTAAATCCCATAATTTTGACCTCTCTGGCTTGGCTCCTTGGCCTAGCTGGACGCCCCCTCAAGGTTGGCCTTTAGGGTGTTTATATAGGCTTTTGGAATGTCTTTCTTTGCCTCTAAGTACCCTATTCCAAGTGAAATTCCTCTTTGTCACGGCAGGGGACACGCCCAGCAACACGCCTGCAGTGTGAATCGAATTCAGGTAGTGGTCGAGCTCAAGTAAAGGGCACACGGCCGTGTGGCTTGGGCCCAGGCCGTGTTGATTTCCTACTTTGGCCCATTTGGTCCATTTTTAGCCTGCTTATCGTTCTTTTCATCCTCCTATGCTTTCCTAAGTATAAAACATGAAATTAAAGGATTCAAAGCATCAAATTCCATAAGTCAAAGGATAAATCATCCAAAAAGCATGCTAAATGTGGGGTTAAAATATGTATAAATTACGGTTTATAAATACCCCCACACTTAAGCTTTTGCTTGTCCTCAAGCAAAATTCTCAACTCACAATTAAAATCGAATTCCCTCAATTCATAACCTTCATCAATAATGTTTCATCATAATTCATAGGTAATTCATACATGGATAATTCAACTCAAAGAGTCCTAAAGATTCAAACAATCTAAGTCATATATTTTTGTAGCATGAAAACATAGGTGTTTCCCCTCATAATTACCTCTAATTCAAAATCGACAAGGGTTGACATCCTCACTAAAGATTCACTCAAATCACTTGAAGTGTTTAAGGTTCAGGAAAAAGCACTCATAAGTCAAACATGAAAAGTTAAACCCATAGGCTTGCATGAAAATCAAACCTCCACCACTATAATATGAGATGATGCACAAATCAAAAGGTCTTTAAAAAGGGTTGTAACGGGGCTTGGGTTAAAGGCGTGGATAAAGGCTGAATTAGAGGGTTAGAATTGAGATTGACTTGACAAATTAACTAACTAGAAACAACGAACTGATAATGAATAATTACATCAATTGAAAACTTGTAATACTAATAGCACGAACTTCTTTCTAAGGATGTGAATTTAACTATTTTAAGCTCATAGAACATAGAACTAATGATGAATAGATTTTCTAACATTTTTTTAAGAACAAATCAAGTAATAAAATGTGGATTCAACTACTAAAATGAATAAAATAATTAGGCAACCGATCAAATCAAAACTCGATTTAAGGGTGGTCAAGAAAAATGGTGATAACAAATACAAGATGGGTTTTGAGTTAATATTAGTGGGTGAGTCTATAAAAGGGTTGTTAGGATCAAAGGGGTTCACTAAGGGTTGATTAAATTGGTAGGCTTTTTAGTGGAATAAATTGGTTAAAACCTAGGTGCCTTTATCATCTCATTATATCAAATCAAATGTGTGGTCTCGACATGTATAATCGAAGCAAGTTCTAGAATAACAAATCAATGTTGACACACTCATAATCAATAAAGTGAGCAAGAAAAAAGAATATGCTCTAAAAGGCTCAAGATCTCACAAAAAAAAATTATGGGCTTTTGATGTCAACTTTGTAAATTTCAAACTTCAAGGTAATAATTAGATTCAGGTAGACAACCTAACAAAAATTTTTTTTTTCAAAATAGACTCATCATGCTTGATTCTCTAGTCCCCTAAAGTTTAAATCATCATTGCACAATTATCTACAACTTAATCCAAAACATATCAATAAAAATCATAAATCAAAGGAAATTTCATTCTAATCGTAACATGAGAAAATTACTTAAGAGTAAAACATAATTCAGGGATTTTCAAATAATATAGTAGTTAACCCCCCCCACACTTAGGATGTACATTGTCCTCAATGTACAAAGATAGATAATAGCAATATAGTAATAAAATCATAAGATAGGGAGAGAAGTGAAACTTCTTGAATTTTGGATGGAGTCAATGAAAAGAGACGGTAAAGTTGGAGAGAGGTGAAGGTGGGGAGGATACTCCGGTGGTGGTGTGGTCATTCGTTAACAGTCCCTTGAACCTAAATTAAAGAAGTGAAAATATAATAATATAAATTAAAGACGAGAAAGATAAAAGAAAAGAAATTAAAAGTGAAAATAAGAGAAAAAGAAAAAATAATGGACTCAAAGGTCCCACGGTCGTGTCACACGCCCGTGTAGATTTCTCAGTTCCGACCACGACCGAATCGCACGGCCGTGGTGTTTTATCGCAGCTCGTATTTTTTTGGGAAAAGTTTTGCCCTGTTTCCACACGGCCACGGCCACACTCGTGTGTAAGGCCGTGCGGGTAGGGAAACCTGCGCTTAAAAATTTGGTTAGTTTTTAGTTAGATGTTAAAATTCAAAAATATGGACGTTAGTGGGGTTAGTGCTCGGGTTGCCTCCCGAGAAGCGCTCGTTTAAAGTCTTGAGCTAGACTTACCTGTTATTTGTATGGCCATGGTGGTTCATAGAGTTGAAACTCCTTTTTCTTACTATCAATTCTATCAACATATGGTTTGAGTCGGGTAATATTTACCTCAAAAGTGTCGAAATTAGAATGAGTTACCTCGACCATTCTGTATGGAAAGATTTTAAGTACCGTAAAAGGAGTCGCATCATTTGTATTAAGCTCTGAAGCAGCTATTTGAGGGTCGGTTGTATCTGACAGTACACGAAATGTGAGCTCACGTGGTAGTTTATTTCGTAGATTTGCTGGGCACACTGCGTTTTGCTCCAAATGCGACGTATCGTCTAACTTCCGTTTGTTTGTCAAAAACTCTATTGAAAATTTCCTTGAATCTGGCATCTGCGAAAGAGCTTCAAGAAACGACAAGTTAATATGTAATTTCTTTGGAAGTTTAAGAAATTTACCGAATTGTTCCTCTGTGTGGTCTTTCTTTATCGCATTGGGGTATGGCACACGAGGTTGGTACTCTGTAATTACCGGGTTTGGTTTATCATGGCTTACCTCAACCTTACCTTCCTCTACCACATTCTCTTGTTTCAATTTTGGTTCATCTAACCCTTCACTATCGTGAGCAGTTATTGCTTGAGGTTGCTTTCTTGGGTTATTTCCGGTGTTGCTAGACAAGATACCTTGTGGTCTTTCTGAGATCAGCTTAGCAAGCTGACCTATTTGATTCTGGATCCCTTGAATCGACGCTTGTTGATTTTTAAGCGTTGTTTCAGTGTTTTGGAAGCGTGTTTCTGACACCGAGATAAATTTCGTTAGCATCTCCTCAAGGTTCGGCTTCTTTTCCTGCTGGTAAGGTAGTTGTTGAAAACTTGGAGGAAGTTACGGTCTTTGATTACCTTGACCACCCCACGAGAAATTGGGATGGTACCTCCAACCTGCATTATAAGTGTTACTATAAAGATTATTTTGAGGTCTAGAATAGTTACCCATATAGTTGACTTGTTCGTTCTCTGTGCTAGGGTTGTAGGATAGATATTCTGTGTTATTCACCCCTCCTCCATTTGTATCGTACTGTATTACCGGATGTACCTGCGTAGAACCATACAAACCATCAATTTTTTATTCAAAAGCTCTACCTGGTTAGATAACATGGTGACCGCGTCAAGGTTGAAAACACCGGCTGCTTCATTAGGCTTTGTCCTCATGACTTGCCACTGATAATTATTCAGTGACATCTCTTCAGTTTCTACGAGCGGTATGTTCTATTTTAGTGTCAAAAATTAAGGGTCCTGTCGGATTCCTTCTAGTCATAAACTAGGGGTACCTGCTAGGAACAAAATAAAATAAGAAAAATTATCAAAGTTAAAAACAAAATAAAAGTAAATCGCAAAAATAAAAATGGCTAAAGTAATAAAAATTGAGCGTTCTTAATATTTTAGTTCCCCGGCAACGGCGCCAAAAACGTGATCGTTGGTGTCGATAGTCTTAATATTTATATAATGAATGATCTGGCCTAGAAACTAACTATCACCACGATTGAGGCAAGTGCACCTATCGAATAGTAGTATAGCTTAGTGGCAAGACCAGATTGTCGAACCCAAAGGAACCAAAAGTACTAATACTGACTTTCTTTTTATTATTTAGCCTAAGAATTAAGGGATTTGTTGTTTATTCTAAAATTAACTAACTACTAAGCTAAAGACGCTAAGACACAAAGAATGAATTGGGGAAAATACTTGTGGGAAAAACCAATTGATTAAGACGATACCCAAGGGAGAATCCACCTAGACCTCACTTGTTATTTAACTCTCTGAACATTTATTTATTCACTTGACTTGATTCGTAGGATTCCCTAATTTATATTAATACCTCTCTCGAGGCTACTAATGTCTAACCCTAGGTTGATTAATTAAAATCTATTTCTAATTAAAACCCCTAGGATTGCATTAACTCGACCTATGGACTCCCATATTAGGTTTGACCCTAATCCGACAGATTTTCGTCATCCTATCTCGAGGGTTGCGATCAACTCCGCTTAACTATGCTAGATCTACACTTAAACAGGGAACATTCCTCCACTGCCTAAGCACATCAGTACTTGAATCAATACCCTGAAATACCAAAACAAGAATTAAGAACACACAGTTAAGAACAAATCAAGTATTTATCATATAGTTCAGAAAACAATAACAAGATCCGTCTTAGGTTTCATCCCCATCAGGTATCTGAGGGGTTTAGCTCATAATCATAAAAGAATACATCTCAGAAGAAAAGATAAAACAAAACATAAGAAAACCCTAAAACCCCCTAAAGGAATTGAAGGAGAGATCCACCATCTTGAGTATGACTTCGGCTTCTTGAGATGAATCATTTGGCTCTCTTCGAGTAAATCCCACAATTCTGACCTCTCTGGCTTGGCTCCTTGGCCTAGCTGGATGCCCCCCTCAAGGTTGGCCTTTAGGGTGTTTATATAGGCTTTTGGAATGTCTTTCTTTGCCTCTAAGTACCCTATTCCGAGTGAAATTCCTCTTTGTCACGGCAGGGACACGCCCGTGCAACACGCCCGTGTGAATCGAATTCAGGCCGTGGTCGAGCCTGCTAAAGGGGTACGGCCGTGTGGCTTGGGCCCAGGCCGTGTTGATTTCCTAATTTGGCCCATTTGGTCCGTTTTTAGCCCGTTTCTTGTTCTTTTCATCCTCCTATGCTTTCCTAAGTATAAAACATGAAATTAAAGGATTAGGAGCATCAAATTCCATAAGTCAAAGGATAAATCATCCAATAAGCATGCTAAATATGGGATTAAAATATGTATAAATTACGGTTTATCACCTGTCGTTAACTCTGTGATAACAAGGATAAGGTTCAAGGATCGCAAGCGTGGTAGGATCATCGGCAAGGGTAAGTGTACTCAACTCGATTGTGGTTTAAGTGGATTGCCGAATGTGAGTTTGATCTATCGGGGTGACTTGTGTGGATTATGAGTCACTCGAATCTTGATGGTGTGTGTGTGAGTGCAGATCTAGGGGATACTCCTGATTAGTAGCTAAGGAAGGGCTATTGAACCCGGTGGCACACGGTAAGGTTACGGTAAGGTTTCGGCTTTTGGTAGATATTTTGTTTAAGTATGGGTGATTGATTGAAGGTTGGTTGGTTGTAGGTTCAAGACCAAGGATAGTATAGCACGTCACAGTAACCAAGTGTGTACAAACACTACACACACATGATATCGGCAATGCCGGAAAGTCGAAAAGCTGAAAGTGGCTAAATGGGCCCGGTGGGCCCTGAGGCTAAGTTGGATGAAATTGATTGATTTGATTATATGAATTTAGTTAGGCATGCATGTTACATGATCTGGAATTGTTTTGGGCCTAACTGGCCATATGAATGAGATTTGGGTCTAATGGGCCATAAGGATGTGAATTGGGCATAATGGGTTATATGAACGTGAAATGGGCTTGATGGGCTTTATGAAGTCATAGACAAGTATGCTAGGGTTTAATGGACTTTAGGCCTAGTTCTGAACAACTGCATAAAATTTAATTCTAATAATTAAACATGTTTGCGTTAGAGTGTGGCAACGGACATATGCATGTCTAGGAGTGGATCTAGGGAGAGCTTGGTCCTTAAGCGGTCCTAGTGGCCCACCTCCTCTTCTCTGAATCCTACCGTGCATAGTGTCTGCTCACTTTAGCCATGAGGACTTGTTTATGGGCCAAAGTTCATAACTAAAACCCGAGAAGGACTAAATACCCCTAATTTGAAATTTACCAAAATATCCTTAGATTTGAAAAATTACTAAAATACCCCTAATTGTAAAATTACCAGAATACCCTTGACTTGCGGAATCACCAAAATATCCCGATTTACAAAATTAACTAAATACCCACAGAGAGTAGATTTACTGAAAATACCCTTAGGTAGTGAAATGACTAAAATACCCCTAAGTGCCGAATGTGTGAGAATGTGTATGTTGCATTCATGAAATATATGTTGCAATTCGGTGGGTTTTGATGATACGGAGGAAGATTTGAGGATCGCATAGTCGCTTGATGACCGTGGATCCACTGGTGGCTTTAAGCCCATTATAGCCGCTTTGCTGCAATGTTTGAGAAGTGCCACTGCTGGTGCTACCTTTGGTGTGTAGGGATGGGTGGGTTGATATTTATATCCATACAGGTGTGTAGGATTGGAAGGGAAATGGTGTGCAGGGTTGGATTTGGGATAGGTGCATTGCATTCATGTGATACTGATGTGATATGAGGTCGTTATGGGCTAAGGCCCAAGACCACTGATTTTGATAGGGCTTAGGCCCAATGTGATAATTGTATGTTGATTGGATTACCAAGGGTCGTACACACTGAGTTTCGAAACTCACTCCTTTTTATTAAATGTTTCAGGCGATCCTCAGTAAACGACTCGACGTGGGAGAGGACTCGAAGACGGCCACACTACAAGATACTTAGAAGTTTTATTTATTTGTCTCAAAAGACATGATTTTAATTACTTTATTTTCGTTGGATGTAATAAGGCCTTGTACTCCGATTTGACTTTAGATTTTGGGTTTTGTTGTTTCAACTGTTTACTTAATTATTAAACCTGAGTAAATTTCTTGTGTTTAAACTTGGTTTTCGAAATACTTAAAATAATAAAATGGGCTTTTACCATTACTTAACAAGACTCAAGGATTTTGGGCTTTTGGGTCTTAAATTTTTACTTAGCAAAATCGTTTTGAGTTATGCCTTTGATGTGACATTCTCAGATTCGGCCATAACGTTTGGGCCGGGTCTGGGGTTGTTACAGACAAATTTTAGCTTCATTACCTATTCGATGATAGGCAATTTTGATTGCTCGAAAAAGGTAAAAACATAGATGACCTTAGTACACAGGCGTCTAAAGGTAAGCAAGGTAAGGGTCTCATGTTATTTGAGTCTCAACAATTTCATTTGAATGATGAGAAAGCCGGAAACCTAGTTGGTAAAAGAGCTCCTCATCTTGATTTGGTTGATATTCATAATCCGATTGATGATTTCGTTTTACATATTGATATGAAGTGTTTTTCTGCTAATGAGTATGACCTTGGTGAAATTGTTAATGAAGTAAGACTAAATCAGCCCGCACAAAATTTGGCCTTTTGTGATAAAGAGTTGATATGTGAAATGCCTAATCTGCTTGTGTGTAACGATGATCTGAACTTTCTGATTTGTTGTGTAAATCCCACATGTTTGAGTAAGTCTGTTCGAATGAGACTTAATATATATGATTGTTTGACTGCTTGCAAGTACACACCTTCTTTGATTAATATGTGTTGATCATTGGAGACAAAGAAATTCTTGTTGCAAGCTGGAACGAGTGACCAAAATCATGTGTTCAAACCTGGAGTTTGCTATTTTGAAATGTCTTTGAGAGAAAGTAAGCATCCGCAATTTTGTGTGACTAAATATGTAAACAAAAACTTTGTCTTTGATCCTGGTGAATGTTGTTCCATATCATTTTCAAAGGGATTTGAGCCATGGAATTTTGTCTTTCAAGATTATGACTTTCGAATGTTATGTGGTTTTGGTTTGTTTCCATCGAAGAAAAAGGTAAGACCGATTTCTGTTTTTGATCCCGGCATCAATTCATATGTTCAATTTGTGAATAACGTTTTAGCATGTTCTTTCGATTTCATCATCCATGGTGTCACTAACCTTTTTCATTTTCGTGAAGGTGACTTTTGGAAATGGATTCCTCCTAAAGAGGGAGGGCAAGCGTATAATCTGTTTCATTTTTGAGTCTTATGTATTTTCCAGGTTTGTGACGATGAAAATTTTTTCGTAAGCAAATGGCCCGATTTGAGGACAAATCGTCTTCAAGAGGGATGGTATGATGCGAAATCGATTGCATCATGTTACAACGCAACTCGACGCTATCGAGATTGGCCTAAGCTCGAGGGGCCTGAGTGTAAAATGAAGCTTCATTACAAGCTCATTCAGTTCAATAGGCGTCCTTTTCAATTTATTGCAAGTTGAACTTTAATTTTATTAAACTCATTTTAGTTAATAATTGAGTTGCTGGACTTTATTAAACTCATCTTAGTTAATAATTGAGTCGCTGGACTTTATTTTTATTAAACTCATTTTAGATAATTAATTGTTGGAATAAATGCTTATCTTAGTTAATTTAATTGCTGGAATAACTTATTGTTATATGAGTTTATTTATAGTTTATTAAATTAAGTTAAGTGTTAAATATGTTTATTTACAGTTTATTAATTAAGCTTATTAAGTTTAGTGTGTTTTAATGTGTTTCTTAATAAATGCTTGTAGGTGACTATTCGATTGGAATCGGTTATGTACAAGGGGCTGTTACAAAGTGATAAATGCAACTATTCAGCTGAATTGGTTACATACAAAGGCTGTTACAACATTTAAAGGAGAGTAATTTGCATCATTAAAATTAGGCAACCTCTCCATCTTCTCCAAGGAGTTGTTCAAGAATAGCAATGGACAACAATTAAAGGAAATCATTATACATGTTGCTGGTGTCTATTCGGCTGCCCAAGGCTGATTTAATGAAGGAATTGAAGTCATTTGGCTGTTCAAAATGTTGAACTCTTCCAGCCTAAGTAATCAGCTCATTTATTCAGCTGAATTGGTACATTAAATCATGTTCAAAGTTGCTGTTACTTAGGCCTAGAATTTCAAGAGTTTGTGCTTAGTGATTAAGTTTTATTTCAGCTCATTATTAGCTCATTTAAGCTAAAAAATTGTGACTTTTCGGCTAGGCCTTATCTAGCACTATAAATACTTGTAATCGGCTCATTGTAATGTACTTTTGCTACCTTTTGAATGTTTATAACATTTTGTGAGTTTTTCAACTCTCCTATTTCATTTTAAGACTCAAGCTGACTTATCTAGCAAAAGCTAGTGGCATCTACCTTGTTTCTTTCCGAACTTATGACTCCTAAACCGAATGTGGCGTTCACCCATATACCGGTTGGTTCCTATCACTCTTGATAGAGGGTCACGGTCAATCTATCCTTCAACATCCATCACCCTTAAGATCACATAAGTTTCGGGTCAGCACTCAATCATAGTGTTGGTTCATTCTTGATTCTTAAGTTCACTTCGATCCAATTCCATCCCAACCAAACTATTTCTTGTTCCTTTGTTTTTCTTTGATAGCCAACTAATCATCATCACTACACCTAGCCATTTTGAACCTATTTTGGAAACTAAATACCATGCCTGGCCGAATTTATCCCCTTTGTTCTATTTCGAACGATACTTCTCATTTTAACGATCAGGCAATCTAAACGACTCGAATCATCACCGAAACGAGTTCGTATCAGGGTCGATTCTGGGTAATCCCAACCTTTCGAATCAACATCACTCTATCCTTAATGTAACATCCCCAAACCCGGCCCAAACATTACGACCGAATTTGGTTTGCTACAGAGAAAACATTTTGAAAACCATTTTAAGACTGATTTAAAATTTGTCGAAATGCCTTTCAAATTAAATTTCTTTGTTAAAAACCATACTTAATAAATATTTGTTGAGTCGAGTTGTTTACAAATTTCAAATGTACCCGATGGTACCTTAAAACATTTTGCGTTTAATTTGAGAAAACATGTGCATCCGTTTTAACATCATCGAATAGTTTAAACAAAACATTCAAAACATGCAAAGAATAATAAAATAATCCTAGGAGGCCTTATTACAATTAAACAACATAAATCCAAAAGAAAGATAATTAAACCCAAAATTCATTTATTAAAAACTCCACCGCATGGCCACCTCGAGTCCATCCGGCTCCATTTCCGCGATCTACTCATCTGCAAAATGTTAAGGGAAAGGGTGAGTCACCAAGACTCGAGTGTGTAATCCCCACCCGGTAAAGTAACTCATACACAAGTCATTAATAAACATGCACATGCAACCCAACTAGCCATCCATACTCCTTTTCTACCCCGTGTGGTCAAAACCACCGGTGGTCAAAACCACCGATGACTTAGAGTCACAAATCGGATGATGGGGCCAACCCATCGTGTGGTCAAAACCACCGATGACCATAGGTCACAATAATCAAGTGTGGTCAAAACCACTGGTGGTACCAAACCACTGGGACTTAGTCGCAAATTAATCAATCGTTGTGGTCAAAACCACTGATGACCATAGGTCACAAATAATCTGATGGGGCCAACCCATCTTGTGGTCAAAACCACTGACGACAGTCCATAATTCATCCCCCTCCTCTCATCAATCCCACCATCACATGCTTATATATCAATTATCATGTTTCATGTCATAGCATTTAACATCATGTAATGGCATACAAATCATATATCAAAAATTACAAATTAGGGGACTTACAGAATTCCATGCTTAGCCATAAGCAAATCACAACCAAAAGATCTAAAGCAAATAATAATAGCACGTAAATTAATAAAGTGTGTATAGAGATCTTACACACCTATTTTCTAGCAATTCTCGAATATACTAGCGAAATCCCGAGACGTTGTTTCCTCCAATTCACCAAATTCCCGTATTTATCACTTGTCCTATCGAGATTCCTACCAAAACACTTGATAATAATTAGCTTGCACATCTATTCATAACCAAAGCCTATAGCCGAATGTTACTTACCACCTTTCCTTAGGAGAATAAATCCCAAAAGCTTCCCTTAATGGCTATGGCTTCCTCTTACTAATGCTTGAAAAAGAATCCCAAAAAGGATCTTGTGCTCCTTGATATTCGACCAAAGTAACTCTAATGGAGAAGGAAAGATTTGGCTATATAGTAATGAAAGGAGAAAAATATGTGAATAAAAGTGAGGGAATGTAAGTAGAAAAGAGAATAACAATGAGTGAATGGGGATTCGGTTTAATCAACAATGGAAGAAAGAAAAGAAATAAGTTTGGAGAAGAAAGAGGTTCGGCCAAATGAAAGAAAAAGAATAAGAGAGAAAATGGGGTTGAAAGATTCGGCCAACTCTTTGTTTACCAAAAAGAAAAGTGCATAAAATGCCAAAATGAAGTTTTAGTTTCAAGTGGAAAGATGAGAGAAAGAAAATAGTATTTTTGGTTCAATGAAATGAAGGCTAAAACAAAAGCAAAATTTGCACAAAATGTACAATAAACATTCGGCCAAAGAAGAGTTTTTGGAGAGGAAAAGCAAAATGCAAAAGATGCACAAAAGAGGAATTGGCCAAATATTCCCCTAAACCACCTAACAAAATTCGCCACCCACCTAGACACCCATGCCGTCCACATACATGCACTAAAGCCTAGGAAAACTTTCCAAGACATCCTCCCTATTCCATGCCTTTGTCCCCTCATCATGCCATAAGTTCAAGATTCTTATCCCCTAAATTAAGCTTTCCTTAATCATAAATTCAACTTACCAAAAGTTATTAGTCCACCTATCATAAATAAGTTTGACCGCCATCAATGCTAATACACAAAAATAAACCTTCAAAATGCTAAACATACCACTCGAACCTCTAACCTCAAGCTAACTTTCAAGCTCCTTAACCAACTTGCCACTTACTCATCTTATGCTTTAAATGAACACTTAATTAACTTAAGTGTCAAGCTTACTTAATCCTACTTCATTAAATAAACCATACTAAAATTATTCTAACTTCCTAAATAAAAACAAGCCTTCACAAGACTATGCTATCACACAAAATTCCTACCCGAGCCAACACAAAAATAATACTCAAATTTTCCTAAAGCCCAATTCCCAATCGGCTCAATCCTACTAGGCCCAATTTTGGGATGTTACAATTCTACCCTCCTTAAAGAAATTTCGTCCTCGAAATTTCCAACTAGCTCACAGTCGTACCTCCTATCTCGCCACACTACGCTCCTACTGCGCACTCTGATCTTAAAGAATTGTCATATTTCTAAACACATTCTCCAAGTTCATAATCAAATTTTTCCCACACTTCACCAACTCAAAAGAACAAACTAACGTAACCACAAATAAGGCAATTGAGGGTATTCCAGAAATAAGAACTTACCCGTTGTCATATCTGGCACATCTTCCTCCTCGCGACGGCCAACTGCATAAACCAACCTTGGTTGCCTCGCCTCTGTACCTTCAGCACCTCGGCCACGCCCGTTACCATCACCATTAACACGACCTCTCTGTGGTGGTCCTTCATTTCTAACCCGAGCACGGTTCGACCCTCCGGCTGATTCTTAGCTAACTTCCGGACAATCCTCACACGGTGATCGAACGATCCACACTCAAAACATCCTCGATTACCATTCCAACACTCCCCCTTGTGAAACTTGCCACACTTATCACACCGTGGCGGCCATTGAGGATTAGTAGCAGCAGCAGGCCTAGCAGCTTGATCTGACCCATCAAACCTCGTCCTCTTCTGTTCATTACCCGAGAACCTTGAAGGTTCCGAGCTCCTCTTATTCCAATTCCGTTCTTGGTTCCTTAACTGACTGTCTTACCTCTTCAAAGAACCTTTGATTTCTCTACTAGGACAAAGAAACTCCCCGCTCTTGCTTTGTGGAGCTATCATCATTCTCACTCATCTCACACCCATCTTGAATCTAACACAACGTTCATGCTCGGTACCCACCATACTACGAGCATACCTACTCAACCGGAGGAACTCGGCCTCATATTACGCCATCGACTTATTTCCACGAACCAGGTTCAAGAAAGCCTTTTGTTTGTGCGTCTACATAGCTAGTTCCAATATACTTCTTTTGGTAAGCTTCCTGAAGAATTCCCACGTGAGATTTTCTCACACCGCTCCATCCCTTACAAAGTGAGCCACCACCGATAAGACTCATCCCGAAGCAAGGAGATAATACCCTTCAACTTCTCCTCGGCGGTGAAATCCAAATCACCCATAATCCTTTCAGAGATTCCAACCAATACTCACGCCGCCTTGGGTGCCACTCCCGACACACCCCGAAATACCTTAGCTCCGTTAGATCAGAGTCGCTCGGGAACAGATTTCCGAGCTCCCAAATTTCCACTAGCCCCACCACCACCAACTCAAGGACTCGCAACACGCTTGCGACACCGCCTCACCTCCTGGTCGATCCTCGCTCTTCACTCCAAAAGTTGGAGGTGGTGGTGGCGGTGGTACTTCATTCTCAGAACCTTGACCCGACCTAACGGGTTCAGACACGGTCATCCTTCCCCTTCCGCGTCCACGACGACCCCGTCCTCTAGAGCTCATTCTAACTATCGCTCTTTTAATCTATTTAGAAAAATTTTATGGATTAGTACTTTGTTTCACTTGGTTATTCATGAAGAAATTTTTATGAAGGGAGTTTAATAGAGATTCTTTCGATCACATAAGGTTTTAAGTCCTCTGTCCTAGTTCACACAGAGAAGAACATCCATTCCCTAATACCTTTCATTCCTATTCACTCTTCGGACGTTTCTGTCCAGTTTCTATCCCAAGGGTATTTTCGTCATTTTCCTATAGGGGTATTTTCGTAATAAATCGAACTTTTTTTTTTTAAACTTTCGTAATTCAGAACTTTTTGAAATTTCCCAAAACTAGAGGGTTCTTTTCAAAGATTTCTCAAATTAAAGGTATGGCAAAATTTTGGAAACTAGGGGTATTTTGGTAATTTTGGTAAACCGGGAATATTTTGAAGATTTTTTTCCAAAATAAATTTTTCCTAATATCTAGAGAGTACTTACACAATTTTAAAACTCGAGTTTTCATGAAAACATGGCTAATCCCTTTCGGGTTTTATTTATTGTGTTTAGCCTATGACCGAGTCCTCTTGGTTAGGGTGAGCAAAGCTACGCACTGGTAGGATTCTGCGAAGAGAAGGTGAGTCACGAGGACCGCTTAAGTACCAAGCTCTTCCCGATCCAATCCTAGACATGCGCACTGTGGTTACCACACCTAACTCGGCGACTTGGTCCTAGGTTTGTTTAATTAGGCTTTTAAAGTTTTATGTCCTTGTTGGGGTAAACTAATCCTAAGGTTTAAAGTACTTATTACTATCTACGTTCCATGCTTCCTACCCTTCTCTGAGAAAATAAATCATACGAAGTTAGGAGTACTTACAGGCGGATAGGTGCCGGAGACTCGGTGCCATGCTATTCAAAACCAAAAATATTTCTCAAAGGCCTACTAAAACATTTTAGGCCTTGGGCCCCCACAGCCGAGCTTTGAACTGGCTCTGATACCAATTTTGTAACATCCCCAAACCCGCCCAAACATTACGACCGAATTTGGTTTGCTACAGAGAAAACATTTTGAAAACCATTTTAAGACTGATTTAAAATTTGTCGAAATGCCTTTCAAATTAAATTTCTTTGTTAAAAACCATACTTAATAAATATTTGTTGAGTCGAGTTGTTTACAAATTTCAAATGTACCCGATGGTACCTTAAAACATTTTATGCTTTAATTTGAGAAAACATGTGCATCCGTTTTAACATCATCGAATAGTTTAAACAAAACATTCAAAACATGCAAAGAATAATAAAATAATCCTAGGAGGCCTTATTACAATTAAACAACATAAATCCAAAAGAAAGATAATTAAACCCAAAATTCATTTATTAAAAACTCCACTTGCATGGCCACCTCGAGTCCATCCTACTCCATTTCCGCGATCTACTCATCCGCAAAATGTTAAGGGAAAGGGTGAGTCACCAAGACTCAATGTGTAATCCCCACCCCGTAAAGTAACTCATACACAAGTCATTAATAAACATGCACATGCAACCCAACTAGCCATCCATACTCCTTTTCTACCCCGTGTGGTCAAAACCACCGGTGGTCAAAACCACCGATGACTTAGAGTCACAAATCGGATGATGGGGCCAACCCATCGTGTGGTCAAAACCACCGATGACCATAGGTCACAATAATCAAGTGTGGTCAAAACCACTGGTGGTACCAAACCACCGGGACTTAGTCGCAAATTAATCAATCGTTGTGGTCAAAACCACCGATGACCATAGGTCACAAATAATCTGATGGGGCCAACCCATCTTGTGGTCAAAACCACTCGACGACATATCCATAATTCATCCCCTCCTCTCATCAATCCCACCATCACATGCTTATATATCAATTATCATGTTTCATGTCATAGCATTTAACATCATGTAATGGCATACAAATCATATATCAAAAATTACAAATTAGGGGACTTACTCAATTCCATGCTTAGCCATAAGCAAATCACAACCAAAAGATCTAAAGCAAATAATAATAGCACGTAAATTAATAAAGTGTGTATAGAGATCTTACACACCTATTTTCTAGCAATTCTCGAATATACTAGCGAAATCCCGAGACGTTGTTTCCTCCAATTCACCAAATTCCCGTATTTATCACTTGTCCTATCGAGATTCCTACCAAAACACTTGATAATAATTAGCTTGCACATCTATTCATAACCAAAGCCTATAGCCGAATGTTACTTACCACCTTTCCTTAGGAGAATAAATCCCAAAAGCTTCCCTTAATGGCTATGGCTTCCCTCTTACTAATGCTTGAAAAAGAATCCCAAAAAGGATCTTGTGCTCCCTTGATATTCGACCAAAGTAACTCTAATGGAGAAGGAAAGATTTCGGCTATATAGTAATGAAAGGAGAAAAATATGTGAATAAAAGTGAGGGAATGTAAGTAGAAAAGAGAATAACAATGAGTGAATGGGGATTCGGTTTAATCAACAATGGAAGAAAGAAAAGAAATAAGTTTGGAGAAGAAAGAGGTTCGGCCAAATGAAAGAAAAAGAATAAGAGAGAAATGGGGTTGAAAGATTCGCCAACTCTTTGTTTACCAAAAAGAAAAGTGCATAAAATGCCAAAATGAAGTTTTAGTTTCAAGTGGAAAGATGAGAGAAAGAAAATAGTATTTTTGGTTCAATGAAATGAAGGCTAAAACAAAAGCAAAATTTGCACAAAATGTACAATAAACATTCGGCCAAAGAAGAGTTTTTGGAGAGGAAAAGCAAAATGCAAAAGATGCACAAAAGAGGAATTGGCCAAATATTCCCCTAAACCACCTAACAAAATTCGCCACCCACCTAGACACCCATGCCGTCCACATACATGCACTAAAGCCTAGGAAAACTTTCCAAGACATCCTCCCTATTCCATGCCTTTGTCCCCTCATCATGCCATAAGTTCAAGATTCTTATCCCCTAAATTAAGCTTTCCTTAATCATAAATTCAACTTACCAAAAGTTATTAGTCCACCTATCATAAATAAGTTTGACCGGCCATCAATGCTAATACACAAAAATAAACCTTCAAAATGCTAAACATACCACTCGAACCTCTAACCTCAAGCTAACTTTCAAGCTCCTTAACCAACTTGCCACTTACTCATCTTATGCTTTAAATGAACACTTAATTAACTTAAGTGTCAAGCTTACTTAATCCTACTTCATTAAATAAACCATACTAAAATTATTCTAACTTCCTGTAACACCCCAAACCCGGCCCATACGCCACGGCCGAATTTAGAATGCCACTGCGGAAAACGTTTGAAAAATATTTTGACTTAGAGTGAAAACATAAAAATTTATTGTCTTAAATAAAACATTGTATATTTATAAATCCAAATAAAATCAAGTTGTTACAAATCCTTCGATTTGTAATTTTAACATATATCTTTAAGATATGAGTTGCTAAAAATAAAACATATCCAAATAATAAAAATAGTCCATCCACTTTAAAACATAATAATAAACTTCAAAACCTTTAAATGGCCCTTATTACAATAACCAAATATTCGCAAATTCTGAAAATATATATATAATATAAAATAAGGAAAATAACTTCTGCATGGGCCACCTCGTATCCACTCCAACTCGGTCCAAGCTTTATGCATCACCTGTAAGGTTTGAGAAAAATTGGGTGAGTCACACAGAATTCAGTCAAAGTTTATTCCCCATGTCCCACATTTGGGCTTGGGCCAAATCCACACAGTCCACATACAAAATTATGCAAAATGAAGCCCAACCCAACCTAGTTCCATCCATTACACCAACCTCGGCACACCCTGCCGCCCAAGGCCGTGGCTAATCCACCGATCACCTAAGTGATCCCACATAACTTACCTCGCGGACTTGTTGCTCAAGGCCGTGGCTAAGCCACCGATCACATAAGTGATCCCACATATCAATTAATCCACGGTGATGCACACACCGTCAACCGCCGAGATGGGCACCTAGCCAACACCTCCTTGATGAAGCACATAGCTAACATCAAGCGCCAATGTAGCACAAGGCTAACATCGGACCACGTACATAAAGTACACCCTTTCCTTCGATAGTCACATCCCAAGTCCCATGCATATATATATGTGTATCATGGCAACATATCACTTGAACAATAATGCATCACATGCCATCACATTTCATATATTCATCAATGATCATTTAATATCGTAATTCACTGACCTGAGTATTCGATCACCCACCACGGGTATTCACAATCTTAGCCCTTAATTCGGCTACCATTAACATCATATCACATATACATAAATATAACACATACACACAATCAAGAGACAGTGCGATAACTACGCACCTGATAACAGTGAGAACTATACTTTCCCGCTCGTCGATACCTAAATATTTATCACTCTTGATTAGAACACTAACATTCATAAAACTATACAATTGATAAGTAATCTAAATCCTTACCCTCGGAATCCCGAACAACAACTATATACGATTTCACTCCAATTGATGGTTCAATACCTGATGAAGAACCACGAACAAACAATGGCTCGGGAGTACGTATGACTTCAAATAATCGATTATCACTAGCGGAGGGTCCACATCCCGGTGGAAAGTCTCGGACTCGACACACAATTCCCTTCGTTTGAAATTTGAGGGTATAGCGAAACCACCCCTCTTCCAAACACTATTAATCGCTCTTTTCGAACCCATTCTTGATTGCCCCAAAATCTTAACACTTTGATTCAATTCCGATAATCGTCACTTGCCTATGGAGTTGTCAAAATCCTTGAATGATGAAATCCTTTACCACCCGTTCTTAGTATGGCTATGGTCGACTATCAATGAAGAAATGATCAGCACTCCCCTATACCACTACAAAGATAAAAGGGTTTGTTTGAAAGAGAAGAAATAATGATTTCAGTCAAAAAGATCCTCTCAAGGAAATATACAATTTCGGCAATGAAAGAAAAATAAAAGAATTGAAAAGAGTGTTTTTACCGATTGATCAAGGTGTGAATAAGAAAAAATGGTTAAGAAGTGAATATATATGAAGAGAAAGATTTGGCTAAGGAGATTGTCATCAACATTCGGCCATGGTGAAGAATTAGGAGAGAATAATGTTGAAAGTCTCTTGTGGAAAACAAAGAGGAAAAGAAGAATAGAAATGAGGAGTTTGGGTTTCGGGTTCTCAAGAATAGAAGATGAATCAAGGAAGAACTTTGAGTCAAAGTGTGTTCGGCAATAAGGGAAAAAGAGAAGAAATGGTCTTTGATGGTTTTGTAGTTTTGGTCACAAAAAGAAGAGAAAGAAGGAATGGACTTGAGGGGAGAAAGAACAGCTAAAAACCAAAATGGTCAAAACTCAAATGGCCAAAAGAAAAAAAATGTTACCTTTTGGCCAAAATACATTCGGCTAAGAGGAGAAAAAGATTAGAGAGAAACACAAAATAGCCAAAAGAAAGATGTGCTCATCTAGCACTTAATTCTACCAAAACTAGCACCATACCATACCAAAAGCTAACCAAAAATTTCAGCCATCCCCTAGCCCCTAATACCGTCCCAAGTTCATGAACTCCAAAGCCAAAGTTTTCCACACAAAACTTTCCATAGCAATAACCTTACATTATGCCTTGTGTTCCCTCATCATTCCTTAATCAAAAATAATTCTTTTCCCCAAATTCAAGCTTACCTAAACTACTAACTATCTTGCCATAAAAATTAGTCCTCCTTATCCATAATGCCGTCCACATTCATGGACAAGTTGGTCATGCCAAACTTTCCAAAACCTCATCCCTTAATCCAAGCCTTATGTCCCATACCATAACACCTTGATACCATACCATAAATAAGCACTTGCCTTATTCCTTAGTCTACTATCCATAAATGATAAAGTCCAACCTTATCTTAATTAGAGTTGACCAACACATGCCATACAATGCAAAAATAAAAGTCACCTTATTGTCATCCATGGGATTCGAACCTCTTCCCTCATACAATTACTCATGTGCCAACACCACTTTACTACTTGCTCACTTATGCTAACATTAAACACTTAAATTAACTTAAGCATCATAATCACTTGATCCACTTCACTAAATTCTCCATACTAAAAATTATTCTAAACCAATTAATTCCAAGCCTTCACAAGACTATATTAAGCACACAATAAAATCATACAGAATTAACTCAAGCAACAATATGATACTCAAATTTTTCCTAAAGCCCAAGGCCCAATCGGCCCAATCCTATTAAGCCCAATTTCAGGATATTACAATTCTACCCTCCTAAAAAAAATAATTTCGTCCTCGAAATTACTTACTAACGAACAATCGTACATCCTATCTCACCACACTATGCTCTTGCTGCGCACTCTGATCTTAATAAAACCAATATACTTTCTAAGTCTGAGTCTCCAAGTTCACACTCAAGGTTCTAGATACTTCACTAGCGATGGTTCCGACACAGCCATTTTGCTTCTACCGCGTCCACTACAACCACGTCCCCTAGAACTCATATCTAACATCGCGATTTAATCTGATTAAGAAGTTTTATGCATTAATACTTTTGTTCCATTTGTTTATGCGCGAACTATTTTATGAAATAAAGTTTTCAGAAGTTGTTCTTTCGATCAATCAAAATTTCTAGTTCAAGTTCACTATTCTAATTCAGAGAATCACACTCACATTCATCCACAACATTCAACACATCATTATAGGTATTTCTGACCATTCCCGACCCAGGGGTAATTTCGTCATTTTTCTTACAAGGTTATTTTCGTAATAAATCGAGGTCAACTCGAAAATAATCTTTACAAATCAAAGGCATTCCAAAATATACAAATCTCGAAGTTATTTTGAAAATTCTTCCAAATCAATGGTATTGCAAAAATTTCAGAAATCGGGGTTATTTTGTAAATTTTCCAAATCAAGGTATCTTAGCATTTTGCAAAACAGGGGTTTTGGTATTTTGTAAAGTAAGAATATTTTCATAAAAGTCAAGGGTAACATGGTAATTTTATAAACTAGGGGCATTTTCGTAATTTTACCTCTCAGGGGTATTTTAGTAAGTTTGCAAATCGAGTTATTTCGGAAAATTCTCAAGTCTAAAAGGATTTTATAAATCAGAGGGGTAATTTGGTAAATTTAAAACTAAGATCTTTATAAAACAGTATGGCTAGTCCCTTTCGGGTTTTAGTTATCGAGTTTAGCCCGTGAATAGGTCCTCTTGGTTAGGGTGAACCGTAGCTACGAACCAGGTAGGATTCGAGTAAAGAGGAGGTGAGTCACTCGGACTGCTTAAATACCAAGCTCTTACTGAATCCACTCCTAGACATGCGCACAATGGTTGCCACACCCTAGCTCGGCAACTTAGTCACAGGTTTGTTCAATTGTTCTTAAGTCTTATGAATCTTGTGTTGGAGTAGACTAGTCCTACGGTCCAATAGTCCTAATATTCTAATCTACGAGCCCAAATAAGCCCATAACATTCACATATATAAATCACTTCAATAGTCGAGGTACTTACAGTGGACTTGGGTTGGAGATATAGGTACCATGCCAGAATAAACCTGAAAAATTTATGAAAGCCCAAATCTTTGAAAAGCCCATCTAAAAAAAATATTTTTGGGCCCAAAACCCTCAAAGCCGAGTTTTGAACCGGGCTCTGATACCAAACTGTAACACCCCAAACCCGGCCCATACGCCACGGCCGAATTTAGAATGCCACTGCGGAAAACGTTTGAAAAATATTTTGACTTAGAGTGAAAACATAAAAATTTATTGTCTTAAATAAAACATTGTATATTTATAAATCCAAATAAAATCAAGTTGTTACAAATCCTTCGATTTGTAATTTTAACATATATCTTTAAGATATGAGTTGCTAAAAATAAAACATATCCAAATAATAAAAATAGTCCATCCACTTTAAAACATAATAATAAACTTCAAAACCTTTAAATGGCCCTTATTACAATAACCAAATATTCGCAAATTCTGAAAATATATATATAATATAAAATAAGGAAAATAACTTCTGCATGGGCCACCTCGTATCCACTCCAACTCGGTCCAAGCTTTATGCATCACCGTAAGGTTTGAGAAAAATTGGGTGAGTCACACAGACTCGATGCATAGTTATTACACATGTCCCCACATATGGGCTTGGCCCATATCCACACAAATCCACATACAAAATTATGCAAAATGAAGCCCAACCCAACCTAGTTCCATCCATTACACCAACCTCGCACACCCGCCGCCCAAGGCCGTGGCTAATCCACCGATCACCTAAGTGATCCCACATAACTTACCTCGGCGGACTTGTCGCTCAAGGCCGTGGCTAAGCCACCGATCACATAAGTGATCCCACATATCAATTAATCCACACGGTGATGCACACACTGTCAACCGCCGAGATGGGCACCTAGCCAACACCTCCCTTGATGAAGCACATAGCTAACATCAAGCGCCAATGTAGCACAAGGCTAACATCGGACCACGTACATAAAGTACACCCTTTCCTTCGATAGTCACATCCCAAGTCCCATGCATATATATATGTGTATCATGGCAACATATCACTTGAACAATAATGCATCACATGCCATCACATTTCATATATTCATCAATGATCATTTAATATCGTAATTCACTGACCTGAGTATTCGATCACCCACCACGGGTATTCACAATCTTAGCCCTTAATTCGGCTACCATTAACATCATATCACATATACATAAATATAACACATACACACAATCAAGAGACAGTGCGATAACTACGCACCTGATAACAGTGAGAACTATACTTTCCCGCTCGTCGATACCTAAATATTTATCACTCTTGATTAGAACACTAACATTCATAAAACTATACAATTGATAAGTAATCTAAATCCTTACCCTCGGAATCCCGAACAACAACTATATACGATTTCACTCCAATTGATGGTTCAATACCTGATGAAGAACCACGAACAAACAATGGCTCGGGAGTACGTATGACTTCAAATAATCGATTATCACTAGCAGAGGGTCCACATCCCGGTGGAAAGTCTCGGACTCCCGACACAGCCCTTCGTTTGAAATTTGAGGGTATAGCAGAACCACCCCTCTTCCAAACACTATTAACTGCTCTTTTCGAACCCATTCTTGATTGCCCCAAAATCTTAACACTTTGATTCAATTCTGATAATCGTCACTTGCCTATGGAGTTGTCAAAATCCTTGAATGATGAAATCCTTTACCACCCGTTCTTAGTATGGCTATGGTCGACTATCAATGAAGAAATGATCAGCACTCCCCTATACCACTACAAAGATAAAAGGGTTTGTTTGAAAGAGAAGAAATAATGATTTCAGTCAAAAAGATCCTCTCAAGGAAATATACAATTTCGGCAATGAAAGAAAAATAAAAGAATTGAAAAGAGTGTTTTTACCGATTGATCAAGGTGTGAATAAAAAAAACTGGTTAAGAAGTGAATATATATGAAGAGAAAGATTTGGCTAAGGAGATTGTCATCAACATTCGGCCATGGTGAAGAATTAGGGAGAGAATAATGTTGAAAGTCTCTTGTGGAAAACAAAGAGGAAAAGAAGAATAGAAATGAGGAGTTTGGGTTTCGGGTTCTCAAGAATAGAAGATGAATCAAGGAAGAACTTTGAGTCAAAGTGTGTTCGGCAATAAGGGAAAAAGAGAAGAAATGGTCTTTGATGGTTTTGTAGTTTTGGTCACAAAAAAGAAGAGAAAGAAGGAATGGACTTGAGGGGAGAAAGAACAACTAAAAACCAAAATGGTCAAAACTCAAATGGCCAAAAGAAAAGAAAATGGTTACCTTTTGGCCAAAATACATTCGGCTAAGAGGAGAAAAAGATTAGAGAGAAACACAAAATAGCCAAAAGAAAGATGTGCTCATCTAGCACTTAATTCTACCAAAAACTAGCACCATACCATACCAAAAGCTAACCAAAAATTTCAGCCATCCCCCCTAGCCCCTAATACCGTCCAAGTTCATGAACTCCAAAGCCAAAGTTTTCCACACAAAACTTTCCATAGCAATAACCTTACATTATGCCTTGTGTTCCCTCATCATTCCTTAATCAAAAATAATTCTTTTCCCCAAATTCAAGCTTACCTAAACTACTAACTATCTTGCCATAAAAATTAGTCCTCCTTATCCATAATGCCGTCCACATTCATGGACAAGTTGGTCATGCCAAACTTTCCAAAACCTCATCCCTTAATCCAAGCCTTATGTCCCATACCATAACACCTTGATACCATACCATAAATAAGCACTTGCCTTATTCCTTAGTCTACTATCCATAAATGATAAAGTCCAACCTTATCTTAATTAGAGTTGACCAACACATGCCATACAATGCAAAAATAAAAGTCACCTTATTGTCATCCATGGGATTCGAACCTCTTCCCTCATACAATTACTCATGTGCCAACACCACTTTACTACTTGCTCACTTATGCTAACATTAAACACTTAAATTAACTTAAGCATCATAATCACTTGATCCACTTCACTAAATTCTCCATACTAAAAATTATTCTAAACCAATTAATTCCAAGCCTTCACAAGACTATATTAAGCACACAATAAAATCATACCTGAATTAACTCAAGCAACAATATGATACTCAAATTTTTCCTAAAGCCCAAGGCCCAATCGGCCCAATCCTATTAAGCCCAATTTCAGGATATTACACTTCCTAAATAAAAACAAGCCTTCACAAGACTATGCTATCACACAAAATTCCTACCCGAGCCAACACAAAAATAATACTCAAATTTTCCTAAAGCCCAATTCCCAATCGGCTCAATCCTACTAGGCCCAATTTTGGGATGTTACACTTAATCTTTTTCATAGTAACTTTGCAACAACATATTTAGTAGTTTATTTCTTTGTTTACATTCTATTCGGATAATCACTCTCATTATTTCCATTACATTTCTACTTTCACTTTTTCCATAGCATTTCCAATTATTCATCGATTCCATCTATTCCATACATCATCATTCCTTTGAATTATCACTGCACAGTTACCTTAGTTCACAATAGCGTCTTATTCGTCAATCCTACCATAACATTAACCATATTACAATAACTTGACAAATTTTGTGCCTTAATTTGATCCTCATGGGAATGATACTCACTCATCACTTTATTACTTGAACCGACGTGTATACTTGCACAAAATCGCATATCATTTCACACGCGACAGATGTCACAACACCCCTGCGTAAGTTGTCATCTGACTTTTAACTAACATCTGACATTTTATAATTGAATTTTAGTAGATTTAGGATTCTCTAACTTTTTATTCATCAAGAATAAACTACCTAACACAAATATAACTCTTAATTGTATCACTATCTTCCTTTAAAATAAATAGACCATTAATATCTTTTTATCATTCCTAAATGTTGTGTACAAAACAAGATCTCTCTATCGATAGTCAAGGAAGCTCCATAATCTCGGAGAGCAATACCATAGCAACATTCAGGTTCGACTAAGTTATAGATTCTGATATAGCATTATGAATCCATATGTTGAATTTCAGGAAAATAGTATAGACAAATATCTACAACAATTGCAGTCGTACACATTCATCCAAGAATAAGTATTCGACCCATTAATGAGAAACTGTAAAGGAGTATGCGAGATTACAATAGAAAGAGAATGACTAACTTCTGCAAGCCACTTAAAGAACCAATAATAATACTCGTAGTACATGAATTTTATATATGTCAAAGTCAGCGGGGTCAACGTCTTGGTAATTGAAAGAAGTATTTGTCAATTTTACTATTCTTCGTACTATTATCGAGATTACCTATACAAAATAGATCTTAAAGAATTTTAAAACATAGACATGGATGAGGTTTTAAGATTTCTTACAGAAGGGAAAGAAGTATAGGCATATCAAACAGGCACAACAATACCTGAGACATTCAACCAAGCTTTAATGACTCCAAGAGCAAAAATATGGATGAAATTCGTATGTTCAAGAATCTGGCCTACAACTGACCTTTCTGATATCAACTCAGTACAAGCTGATCTGTCGTAATTCGGTGTGGCGTATTAAACTAGTTTTTGCACTTGAAGAGCTTGAATATAAGAATTTTCATTATGTTTTAGTGAAGTTTTTATAGTTTAGTTTAAATCCAATAAAAAGTGTATTTGGAGTCTTTTATTGACCTTAGGGGCCGAATGAGGCCTAAAGGTGAGCTAATGTACTTAGTGAGTGTGCAGGAGACCATCAGAGGGCGTACAAACATAATATTGGTCCCTGTGTTGCAACACAGGAAGTTCAATGTTGTATCATACTGAGCAAAATGCAAGACATCAAGACTGCCATTGGTGTCGTGACACAACCATTGGATGTCGCAACACACCCCTGAAGCTACCCTGAACCTAAGCATACTACCTTTGATGTCCCAACACAGGCACTAAGGTGTCGCGACATCGGTTCTGTATGGGAAACACTTACGAGCTAGGGTTATTTTGGTCCGTACAATCAAAATTTAAAAATAAGAGCATCAGGAGACCTAGGGTTAAGGACGATCGCAACCCTAACTCTATAAATAGGCTCTTGATCGCTGTAAATCAGAGTTTTAAAATTTATAAAAGAATGATCGAACCTGGAAACTAACTCTGACAACGATTAAAGGCAAGTGCACCTATCGAACAGTAGTATAGTTTAGGTAAGACCGGATTATCGAACCCAAAGGAACTAAAAGTACTAATACTAACTTTCTTTTTATTATTTAGCCTAAAATAAGTGAAGTTTGTTTATTGATCTAAATTAATTAACTACTAAACTAAAGACTCTAAGACAAAGAAGAATGAATTTAGAAAATATCTTGGGAAAAACTCAGTTGATTTAGATGATACCCTAGGAAGAATCCACCTAGACTTCACTTGTTATCTAACCTTTAACCATATGATTTATTTACTTAGTTTGATTCGTAAGACTCCCTAACGTATATTAAACCCTCTCTCGAGGCGAATAACGTCTAACCCTAGGTTAATTAGTGGAACTCTCGTTCTCTTATAATAACCCAATAGAATAGCAGTAAATCAATCTATGGATTCCCATATTAGGTTTCACCCTAATCCGACAAAATATCGTCACCTTATCTCTAGGCGTGCGATCAACTCCGCTTAATTATGATGGATCTACTATTAGGCAGGGTCTATTCCTCCTCCACCTAAGCACATTAAATTTGGATTAAGCTCACATAATTAAGAACAAACTTAGTATTTATCATATAATTCAAATAATCAAATAACAAGATTCATCATAGGTTTCATCCCCTTCGGGTATCCGAAGGGTTTAGTTCATAACAATAAAGAAAAACATCTCAAGAGAAAAGATAAAATAAAACATAAGAAATCCCTAAAACCCCCTGAAGGAATTGAAGAGGAGATCTTCCGTCTTGAGTAGAATTTCAGCTTCTCGAGATGAATCAACTGGCTATCCCCGAGTGAATCCCCACAAATCTGCCTTCTCTGGCTTAGCACGACGCCCCTAGACGATAGCTTTGGGCTCCCCTCGACAGAGGGTTTCTATCGAACTCCACGAATAAGTTGCCCCCTAGGGTGTTTATATAGGCTTTGAGATGTGTTACTTGGCCTCCAAGTATCCTAATTCAAATAGGATTCCTATTTGGGTGTTTGAATAGGCTTTGGAATGCCTTTCTTTGCCTCCTAGCATCCAAATCCGAGTAAAACTCCTCTTGGCCGCGGTAGGGACACGGCCATGGCACACGCCCGTGTGAATCGTGGCCAGGCCGTGTGGACTTTGTTGATGAGGCACGGCCATGTAAATCATGGTCCAAGCCGTGTTCGAGATCTTTAAGGAGGCACGACCGTGTGATCTTTGGTCCAGGCCGTGTCGATTTCATGCTTTGGCCCATTTGTCCCGTTTTAAGCCTGTTTTGCGTTCTTTTCATCCCCTGGTGCTTTCCTGAGTATATAACATGTAAAGAAAGGATTAAGAGCACCAAATTACATAAAATAAGGGATAATTCATCCAAAAGCATACTAAATGTGGGATTAAAATATGTTACTTTTACGGTTTATCAAATACCCCCACACTTAAGCTTTTGCTTGTCCTCAAGCAAAATTCTCAACTCATAATTAAAACGAACTTCCCTCAATTCATAATAGTCATTATTAGTGTTTCATCATAATTCAGAGATAATTCATACATGGATAATTCAACTCAAAGAGTCCTAAAGATTCAAACAGTCTAAGTCATACATTTATAGCACAAAACATAGGTGTTTCCCTTCATCTAAACAATTACCTCTTGATTTAAAATCGACAAGGATTGACATCCTCACTTAAAGATTCACTCAAATCACTCAAAGTGTTTAAGGTTCAAAATTTAGGCACTCAAAAGTCAAACATGAAGAGTTAATCCCATAGCTTTGCATGAGAATCAAATCTCCACCACTAAAATATGAGATGAAACACAAATCAAAAGGTGTTTGAAAGGGTTGTAACGGGGCTTGGGTTAAAGGTGTGGAATAAGGCTGAATTAGAGGGTTAGAATCGAGACTGAATTGACAAATTACCTAACTAGAAAAAAATGAACTGATAAATAAATAATTACATGAATTGAAACTTTAAAACTAATAATACGAGCTTCTTCTTCAATATTTGGAATACAAATGTATAAGCTCACTTAATCACATAACTAATAAAAACTAATAATGAATATACTTCATTTTTTTTTAAGAACAATCATAAATACATAATAAAAGATAAATTACTGAAATAAAAACATAGTTAGGCCATTAATCAAATCAAATCTCGATATAAGGGTAATCAAAAGGAATGGTGATAACAAAAACAAAGGGGTTCTGGGTTAATATTAGTGGGTGAGTCAATAAATGGGTTGTTAGGATTAAACGGGGTTCACTAGGGGTTAATTATGAAGGTGGGTTTTTAGTGGAGTAAGTGGGTTAAATCCTAGGTGCCTTTATCATCTCTGTATATCAAATCAAAAAAAATGTGGTCTCGACATGTATAATCGATGCAAGTTCTAGAATAACAAATCAGTGTTGACATACTCATAATCAATAATGTGAGCAAGAAAAATAATATATGCTCTATAAGGCTCAAAATCTCACAAAAATTATGGGTATTTTGATGTCAACCTCGTAAATTTCAAACTTTAAGATAATATTTAAACTCAGTTTGACAACCTAGCAAATTTTTAATTTCTGATAAATAGACTTATCATGCTTGATTCTCTAGTATTCTTAGAATTTAATTATCAATGCACAATTATCAATGACTTAATCTAAAACATATCAATAAAAATCATAAATCATCAGAAATTTCATCCTAATCATAATATGAGAAACTTACTTTAAGACAAGGCATAATTTAGGGATTTTCAAATAATACTATAGTTAACCCCCCCACACTTAAGATGTACATTGTCCTCAATGTACAAAGGTAGATAATATCAAAATAATCATAAAATCGTAAGATGGGGAGAGAAGGGAAACTTCCTGAATTTTGGATGAAGCCAATGAAAAGAAACCGGATAGGATTGGAGGTGAGCGTGGGAAAGCATCTCGAATTGGTTGAGTCCTCGAAGCAGCCATCCTAATTTCTTTTGTATCCTAAGCTAAATCTAAATGGAATGAATAACAAGAAGAAAATAATAAAGAAAATAAAAGAAAGGAAATAAAAATAAAAATAAAAATAAAAATGAAAATAAAAATGAAAATAACAATAAAAATAAAAATAGAAATAAAAGTAAATATTTAAATAGTGATACGGTCCACGCCCTTGTTCGAGTTTAATCAGTCCATTTTTTTCGTGATTTTGAATTTTGGGCGTGTTTAGTTGTTTTACCACGACCGTGGGTCTCGTAGCACGCCCATGTATTCTTCTCACGGTCTTTTAGAACGGGCGTGTTTAACCCGTGCTCGTCAAGTCAGTAACCTTGCACGGTTGTAGGGCACAGCCGTGTCTCGCCCGTGCTCAATAAGTCAGTAACCTCACACGGGAAGTCGGCACGGGCGTGGCTTTTTATCACAGCCCGTGTTGGGAAAAGAAATCATTCTTTGTCATGAACGGTTACTTGGATGTCCGTGGTTTGTCCTTCTGGCTTCCACACGCCACGCGCCACGCGATGCGTGTGCAAGGCCGTGTGAGCATGGAAATCTGTACTTTGGTTAGTTTATGGTTAGGTGCTAAAATGAAAAATAAAAGTAAAATAAAAAATGTAAAAATTAATAGGGTTAGTGCTCGGGTTGCCTCCCGAGAAGCGCTCGTTTATAGTCTTAAGCTAGACTTTACCTCTCATTCGTATGGTCAAGGTGGTTTGAGGAGGTGAAAATCCTTCCTCATGCGATCAAATCGATTTTTGATATAAAATTTAAGTCGAGTAGTGTTTACCTCAAAAGTACTGAATTTAGGATTGCTTACCTCGACTGGCCCGTATAGGAAGACATTAAGTACCTCAAAAGTGATTTCTTCGGTTGTCTTGAGGTCTGAGTTAGCGATTCGAGGGTCTTCCTTATTCAACAATACTTGATCCCCTATTTTGAAGTGATTTGTTGTTCCTATCAGCTCGTCTGGGGGTTCCTTCGGTTTTTCTTCGTGCGATTTTGGCTCCTCTTTAAAGTGTGTCTTCCCCTCTTTTAGTTTGTTGATCTCAAGGCTTCATTCCTCATATGCTTCTTCTTTGTTGACACAAGGTTCTGTTTTTGGCTCAAGTTCGTAGTTACGTGGTTGTTCTGCGGTGAAATTTGAACAGTTGATTATCAATCGATTTTACTTTCTCACCTTCTTCAGTCAATGTTCTGGCCGAGTCAAGAGCTTGTAAACTGATTGATTCGTCACCTATACGAAGAATGAGTTCTCCTGTACCAACATCAATTTTAGTCCTGGAAGTTGCTAGAAAGGGTATTCCTAAAATTAAAGGGATCGAATTGTCCTCATCCATGTCAAAAATGACAAAGTCTACTGAGGATACGAATTTATCAATTTTGATTAGGACATTTTCAATTATACCCCTAGGAATTCTGATAGTTTTATCAGTTAATTGAATGCTCATCCTGGTTTGTCTCGGTTTCCCTAGACCTAGTTGTTTAAATATTTTATAAGGCATAACATTGATGCTCGCCCCTAAATCAGCTAAAGCATTATCAATAGATAAACTACCAATTAAACATGGAATTGTAAAACTCCCTGGATCTTTTAATTTCCGTGGCAGTTTATTTTGTAGAATTGCTGAGCACATTGCGTTTAGCTCCACATGTGATTCCTCGTCTAGCTTCCGTTTGTTTGTCAACTGCTCTTTTAAAAATTTTCTATAATTGGGTATCTGCAAAAGAGCTTCAAGAAATGGTAAGTTAATATGTAATTTCTTTAAAAGTTTAAGAAACTTACCAAACTGTTCCTCTATGTTGTCCTTCTTCATTGCTTCGGGATATGGTACACGAGGATGGTACTCTGTAATTGTCGATTTTGGTATTTCATGGCTCACCTCAACCTTACCTTCACTTACCACAAGATCTTGCCTTGGGTAAGATTCCACTAATCTTTCACTGTCATGAGTTGTTACAGCTTGAATTTGCTCTTTTGGGTTAGTTTCAGTGTTGCTTGGCAAGCTTTCTTATGGTTGTTCTAAGATCAACTTAACAGGCTGACCTAAATGATCCTCGATCCCTTGAATCGATGTTTCTTGTTTCGTTTCTATATTTTGGAGACGTGCTTCTGTGTTTGCTATGAATTTTGCCAACGTCTCTTCAAGGTTCAACTCATCTTCTTGTTGGTGAGGTGGTTGTTGAAAATTTGGAGGAAGTTCCTCTCTTTGGCTGCCTTGATCGTCCCAGGAGAAATTGGGATGGTACCTCCAATCTGTATTATAAGTGTCATTATAAAAAATATTTTGAGGTCTAGAATAGTTACCCATATAGTGGACTTGTTCGTTCTGCATGCCATATCTGTAGGGTAGGTACTCAGGATTCGCACGCCTCCTAGATTCGAGTCATATTGCATAACTGGATGTACCTGCGAGAGACTACACAAACCATCAATATTTTTATTCATCATCTCTAACTGGTTTGATAGCCTGGTTATTGCGTCGAGGTTAAAGACACTGGCGGCTTCAGTTGGTGTTGTCCTCATAACTCGCCACTGATAGTTATTTAGTGCCATCTTCTCTATAAACTAAAATTATCTGACAAAAACAAATAAAATAAAAATTAGCAAAGTAAAAATTTTAAACTAAAAATAAAAGTAAATTGCGAAAAATAAAAAGAATGGCTAAAGTAATAAAAATAGAGCTTTCTTAATATTTTAGTTCCCCGGCAATGGCGCCAAAAACTTGATCATTGTAAATCGAGTTTTAAAATTTATAAAAGAATGATCGAACACGAAACTAACTCGACAACGATTAAAGGCAAGTGCACCTATCGAACAAAGAGTATAGTGTAGGCAAGACCGGATTATCGAACCCAAAGGAACTAAAAGTACTAATACTAACTTTCTTTTTATTATTTAGCCTAAAATAAGTGAAGTTTGTTTATTAATCTAAATTAATTAACTACTAAACTAAAGACTCTAAGACAAAGAAGAATGAATTTAGAAAATAACTTGGGTAAAACTCAGTTGATTTAGATGATACCCTAGGAAGAATCCACCTAGACTTCACTTGTTATCTAACCTTTAACCATATGATTTATTTACTTAGTTTGATCCGTAAAACTCCCTAACGTATATTAAACCCTCTCTCGAGGCGAATAACGTCTAACCCTAGGTTAATTAGTGGAACTCTCATTCTCTTATAATAACCCCCTAGAATAGCAGTAAATCGATCTATGGATTCCCATATTAGGTTTCACCCTAATCTGGCAAAATCTCGTCACCCTATCTTTAGGCGTGCGATCAACTCCGCTTAATTATGTTGGATCTACTATTAGGCAGGGTCTATTCCTCCTCCACCTAAGCACATTAAATTTGGATTAAGCTCACATAATTAAGAACAAACTAAGTATTTATCATATAATTCAAATAATCAAATAACAAGATTCATCATAGGTTTCATCTCTTTCGGGTATCCGAAGGGTTTAGTTCATAACAATAAAGAAAAACATCTCAAGAGAAAAGATAAAACAAAACATAAGAAATCCCTAAAACCCCCTAAAGGAATTGAAGAGGAGATCCTCCGTCTTGAGTAGAATTCTGGCTTCTCGAGATGAATCAACTGGCTATCCCTGAGTGTATCCCCACAAATCTGCCTTCTCTGGCTTAGCACGACGCCCCTAGACGATAGCTTTGGGCTCCCCTCGATAGAGGGTTTCTGTCGAACTCCGCGAATAAGTTGCCCCCTAGGGTGTTTATATAGGCTTTGAGATGTGCTACTTGGCCTCCAAGTATCCTAATTCAAATAGGATTCCTATTTGGGTGTTTGAATATGCTTTGGAATGCCTTTCTTTGCCTCCAAGCATCCAAATCCGAGTAAAACTCCTCTTGGCCGCGGCACGGACACGGCCATGGCACACGCCCGTGTGAATCGTGGCCAGGCCGTGTGGACTTTGTTGATGAGGCACGGCCGTGTAAATCGTGGTCTAGGCCGTGTTCGAGATCTTTAAGGAGGCACGGCCGTGTGATCTTTGGTTCAGGCCGTGTCGATTTCATGCTTTGGCCCATTTGTCCCGTTTTAAGCCCGTTTTGCGTTCTTTTCATCCCCTGGTACTTTTCTAGGTATATAACATGAAAAGAAAGGATTAAGAGCACCAAATTACATAAAATAAGGGATAATTCATCCAAAAGCATACTAAATGTGGGATTAAAATATGTTACTTTTACGGTTTATCAGCTCTTAAACACTTGTTAAAGGGTATCTTTTCATATTATTAGTTTCCTTTGTATTTAGTTTTCAGTTTATTTTTTTTCTCTTAGAGTTTAGACTTCTTTTTAGTTTTTTTCATTCTTGTTCTTCGGAGAACTTGATTTGTAGACACAATCAAACGTTTGAGGATTTTAGCACTTCATATATCAAGTACAAACAGGATTCTCTAAACTCTACTATTATTTTATTCTTTATGCATATATTCAATGTCAAGTTTATGATGTTTATTGGTTCCATGAAGAACTAATCCTCTTATGGGGGATTAGCGAGTGAAGGTATGAATAATTAACTATTTTGTAGGGATTTCTTAATGGATCAACTGTTCAGGAAAGGAAGAACCTAAACCCTAGGCCTGGCAACCCTATGAATTCATCAAGGTGGGAATTGACCCAAATTTGGTATGGCCTATCAGTGAACACCTTAACCCTGAACCGGCCTGGACTGTGAGGTTAGAAGATAAGTAGTTATTTTTGACTTAGTATTCCATTGGACGTATCAAAAAATCCTGCTGGGGTATTAACTAGTTGATTGAACAAGAAAACCCAAGACTACCAAAGCGAGCTGATCACCCATGTTTAGATTTGATTTAGTTTATAGTCTTGTTTTCCAAAGACTCATTTTATTTATGTTATTTTGAGTTCTTTAATTATAAAAACCAAAAACCATTTATTTATGTTTATTCGTAATATAGTTTTTTTTTTAAAAAACTAATTAGATTATTGGCGTTTAGGTTAGAATTAATCTATTACTCGCCTCCCTTGGGTACGATCCTCGGAGTACTCACCTACTTCATTGTAACTATATTACAACTTGACCCATATACTTGCAGACACCGCCTCAATTCCACATCTTTAGTTGCAATATTTGCACTCTAGACGTTAGTACGTCTAGAGGCGGTCAAGTTGTTGGCGCCGTTGCTGGGGAGGCAATGTCACTAAGTTGGTTTTAGTTTTTATATTCAATAAAACAATTAGGAAATTTTTGAGTTATAGATGCGAATAGTATTTTTTATTTTACTAATATAGTTTACTAACTTCTTTCTTTTTCTTTTTCAATTTCAGTATATGCCTCAAAGGAGAGGAACACCTGGTTAGTCAGCCACTAATTCATAGAGACTAAGGCAAGAAAAGATCTTTTGATTATGGATGAAACTGATTACATGTGGTTTAACGATGAGATCATATATGATGATGATATATATAATAAGGGAGTATATAAAGAATGTGAGATTATGGAAAATGAAAAACTGTTCATGATAGAGCTGAGTCAACACGGAAATGAAGCCCCAATGTACCAGTGGAATAATGACCAAGACAAGCCTGCCCATGATTCGTGTAAGATGCCTTCATGTGAAACCACTGGATTGAGCAACTCTGAGGTATTATCAAATATGTAAGATATGATGGCACAAATGATTAAAATGGTGCAAGAAATATCCAAAGCACCGCCTCTAAGGAAAGTGGACATGTCTGATGCTCATAACTCGGATCATGAGAACATTAGTATCATCGATGACCATGATGAGATTTATCGTGAGATTCAACCAGAGCTTGTAACTAAAGGTCATGTGGATGAGTTGAACATAGTTCAAACAGTCTGTGATTCAATTGACGTAGCAGTAGAACTAACCGTAAATGTGGAAGTGAAAGATGAACCAACCACTAACATGGACCCTAAACCCATAGTGAATGAAAGTGTAGAAGAGCCAATACACTTTCTAGCCGTACCAAATAAGGTGCCAATGTAACACCCCAAACTCGGACAGAACACCACGTCCGAATCTGGTATGTCACGGGGAAATACGTTTTTGAGTGATCAGGTTTTTCGTTTAAAAGCGGGGTGAAAACATAGTGAATTTGAGGGAAATTGGGGTAGGCTTGTTTGACTAGATTTTGTAAACTTATCCAAAGTATATAGTTAAAAACGAGTTGATCTTTATTTAGCATTTCCAATAGTTTCTTAGTACTCTTTTGAAACAATTTTGACATAGTAGAATATCGAGTTTGGTTTGAAAATCATTTGAGTTTACTTTATAGCAAAACATAGTGAGGTACCCGATGGTATAGTTTAAAACACATTGCGTTATAGTTTTGAAAACATTATCTTACCAAGTTATTTGTTAAGCAGGTTGAGAATCTAATTAAAACATAACCATCAAAAAACATAATTTAAAGGCCTTTTACAAATCCAAATTAAATCTCAAATAAAAATAAATAAGCTAAAGTACCCAAAGTGAATAGTCTGAGCAAAACTTTTATTAAAGCATGGCATGTGCACCCCGAGTCCACCCCGGCTCCATGTCCGCGTCTACGGGTCACCTGAAATGTCAAAGGAGAGGGTGAGTCGAATGACTCGATGCATAAATCCCGCTCCCGATGAAACAACATGCTAACACACATCATACATAGCAACATAATTAATGCAACCCAATCCTAACCATCCGTATCTCCTTTTCTACCCCGTGTGGTACCAAACCACCGGGTGGTGCCAAACCACCGGTGACATATAGTCACAATGTGTTACCAAAACACCGTGTCCCAAAGACACAATATACATCAATGTGGTGCCAAACCACTTTGGTGTCCCAAAGACACGTTTGTGCTACCAAAGCACCGTGACCAAAGTCACAAATCCAATGATGGGGCCAACCCATCGTGTGATACCCAATCACTAGCGCATTTATCCCATATCTCAAGTGGGGCCAACCCACGGTGGTGTTAACCACAGGGACAAGTCGCAATGAGGTGCCCAACCTTTGGTGTCCCAAAGACACAAATGTGGTACCAAACCACTGGTGACCGTAGTCACAATAATCGAATGATGGGGCCAACCCATCGTGTGATACCCAATCACTAGCAAACGATCCCATATCTCATGTGGGGCCAACCCACGGTGGTGTAAACCACAGGGACAAGTCGCAATGAGGTGCCAAACCTCTGGAGGTGCCAAACCTCTGGTGACCCAAAGTCACAAAGTGTGTTACCAAAACACTGGTGCTCGTCAGCACAAAATATCACTGCTCCCTCCACTCATATCACCCATCAACATACCAACTCATGAGATCATGCATATCATACAAGTCATGCATATCATGCCAACATGTCTAGTATTACATCTCATAGCATACAAAACATAGATCATGATACCCAAGGTATCCATAATAGAACTGATAATAAATTAGACTTACCCGATACGTATACATACCCCGTTTGGGTATCCAATTATCCGTCATCTTCGGTATAGTTTTTAACAGCAAACAGGTTTATTAATAACATTACTAGGTATCGGTGTGTTAGTTTACACACCTGGAAAACAAAAGCCTTAAACCCCTCGAACTGATCTAAGCCCCCTTGATTATCTTGCTCCTATAATCGGCCAAATAAGAGCATTAGACAACTTATCCCATTCGGCCAAGACCATCTAACCCCAAAAGAATCAATATCAAACCCTTACCTTTATACTTGATTTGGTTTCCTACCAAATCTCGAATCAAGCAGTGATTCCCCTTGACAATCGGCCAACCCCTAAAAGAGAACAGTTAAACTTTAATAATCTTGACTTAATCGAAACCAGACGATTAAACTAACAACAACCAATCACTTACCCCTTACTAATCAATTGACAGAAGAAAACGGCTCCTCTTGCTTGCTTCCACAATCCAATGATCCTATAACGAAGAGAATAGAAACACGAGATTAACACCTAATATTCGGCCAAGAAGAACCACTAGGAGAAGGAAAAGATTCGGCTAACACCTTAACAAAGAGGGGAAAGAAGTTTCGGCTTCACACCAAGGAAGAGAACTCAAGAAAAAAGTGGGGAAACAAGGGGTTGATATTCGGCTAATTAACAAAAAGGAACAAAGAAAAGAAAAGTGCTTTCGGTTTGAAAGAAGAAGCAATGGAGAAAGGTATTTTGGAGAATGGGGTTTCGGCTATCAAGGTTTCAAAACAAAGAAAAGAGTATGGAGAGAAGAGAGTTATAATTTCGGCTTACTCCAATGAAGAAGGAAGAAGATGTGGAAGGGACATTCGGCCACAAGCTCAAAATCAAGAAAACAAAGCAACTTTTCTAAGCAACTAAAGGGGTTTGATGTTTTGGTTTCAAGAAGTGTAGAAGATGAGAGAAATTCTTTAGAAAGAATCGAAACACCCTTTGATAAAAGAATGAACTTCCTTTTACCCAATATGACCGAAAATGCACCAAAATGTCAAAATGACATTCGGCCACCCAAAATCCCATACCAAACCGTCCACACTCCCAAAACTCCTAAGATTCGGCCAAAATCCCCCTAAACACTCCAAGCCACCAATTCAAATCACCTTGACCAAGTCCTCCTCCACAAATCACTCTCCACCCACCAAGCCGCCACTTGACCAAGTCCAAGGAGGAATTTCACTAGCCTTCTACCTCTCCTCCATGCCGTCCCAAAAAGAAACCAAAATGGGGACTCTGCAGCTCGAACACTGGACCTCCACCACAAGTAGATGACGCCACACCAAGCTTCCCCATGTAGCGCATGCTTTGCCACTAAGCTAGCTCCTTATTTGTGCAACAAAACATCAATTAAAATTCTTAAACCCCAGCTTCCTCAGCTCCCTTCACTTAACACCCAAAAACCAAAATCTTCCCATTCCCTCAGGCACACTCCTAGCCCACAATCAAACCCCTAAAACACCGAAATAGCAACACAGCACACTAAACTCATGCAATTTCTTGCAACAACAAAATAGCCCCTAACCCGGGATATTACAGTTCTACCCCCCTTAAAAATAATTTCGGCCTCGAAATTACCTGATCAGAAGAGTTGCGGGTATTGCTGTCTCATCATATCCTCGGGTTCCCACGTAGCTTCTTCTACGCCATGATTCCGCCAAAGAACCTTAACCAAAGGCACAGAGACTTCTTACGCAAAACCTTCACATCTCGATCAAGAATCGCATGTGTTCCTCCTCCATGGTCAAATCTGGATTTACCTCGATCTCTTCCATCGCTACCACGTGCGGCGAATCAACGATACCTCAAGCATCGAACGTGGAAAACGTCGTGTATCGACTAAGCTCATGTTGGCAACTCAAGCTGATACGCTACTGGTCCAACTCGTCTCAATACCTTATACGGCCCAATGAACCTCGGACTTAGCTTGCCTTTCTTCCCGAATCTCAACACCTTTTTCCAAGGTGAGACCTTCAGAAAACTCGATCCCCACAAATAACTCTCTATATATCTCCGCTTAAGATCGGCATAAGACTTCGCGGTCCGAAGCTTCCTTCAATCGAGACCGAATCAACTTAACCTTGTCTTCGGTCTCAAAAACCAACTCGGGTCCCAACAATCGACGTTCACCTAACTCCGCCCAACACGTGGTGAGCGACATTTCCTACCATACAACGCCTCATACGGTGCCATCTTGATGCTCGCTTGATAATCGTTGTTGTAGGCAAACTCACTAATGGTAGAAACTCCTCCCAACTACCTCTGAAATCCAAGACACAACCTCTCGGATATCCTCTAAGATCTGAATGACCCTTTCGATTGACCGTCGATCATGCGGGGTGAAAAGCCGTCTTTGAAATCCAAACGCGCACCCCCAAAGCTTTGATGCAACGCTTTCGAACCTTGACGTAAACTCGGGATCCCTATCCGAGATTATCGAAACCGCACACCGTGCAACCTCACTATCTCGACACATACGACTTCGCTAGCTTCAAGCGAATAATCAACCCTCACCGAATAAAGTGAGCTGATTTAGTCAGTCGATCCACCACCACCCAAACTGAGTCTTTCCTGCTTGGCGTAAGCGGTAACCCACTAACAAAATCCATGGTTATCCTTTCCCACTTCCATCGAGGAATCTTCACAGTCGAAGTAAAACTCGACGGCAATCGATGTTCACCTTAACCTGCGACAAAGTCGACACTTCCCAACAAACTCTGTCACCTCTTTCTTCAAGCCGTGCCACCAAAATCGCTCTCTAAGATCCCTATACATCTTGCTACCTCCGGGATGCATAGCATAAGGACTGCTATGTGCGTCCTGAAGAATCTTTTGCCTTAGCTCAACATCTTTAGGCATACAAGCCTTACCTTGAAAACACAACACCTCATCACTAGACAAGTCAGTAACCTCCAACCCACCATTCTCAGACTTGCAACCTTGGCGCGCACTCGTAACCTCATCCAACAAGCTGTTTCTCTCGATCCGCTCAACCCAAGTAGGCTTAACTTGCAACTCGCGCGAATACTCCCATCGTCATACAAACTCAAGTGGGCAAACAAAGCTCTTAAGTCCGAAACAACCTTACGGCTCAACGCGCGTGCGCCACCACGTTAGCCTTGCCGGATGATACTCAATCGAGCGAGTCGTAATCTTTCAAAGAACTCAACCCATCTGCGCGCCTCAAATTCAAATCCTTCTGAGTCAGCAGATACTTGAGACTCTTATGATCTGTGTAGACTATCGATCTCTCTCCATACAAGTAGTGCCTCCAAATCTTTAAAGCGAAGACTACAGCTGCTAGCTCCAAATCGTGCGTCGGATAGTTGACCTCATGTGGTCTCACCGCCGAAAGCGTAAGCCACAACCTTACCTTCTTGCATCAAAGACACAACCTAAGCCCGTATGTGATGCATCGCAATAGATCGTGAATTCCTTACCAAATTCGAGTTGAATTAGAACCGAGCCTCGGTCAAAATCTTCTTTAACTTATCGAAGCTTTCCTGCTTTCTTCTCGGTCCAACACCACCCCAATGAGATTTTCCACATCGATCACACTGCGGCGGTCCACGCCTAGCAACAACAAACCTAGCAGATCGATTCGCCCACTCGGTCTAGCCCTCTTCTCGCGGATTACCCGACGATCCGTAAGACCCAAAGCTCCTCTTATGCCTATTTCGTCCATGCCTGTCTCACGACTCCTTAACACCCTCGGCTACCTTAGCCTTCTCAACTAAGACAAAGAAACTCGCGCTCTGCCGAGGAGCAATCAGCACCTCGATTCGTCTCGCGGACCATCCTCGAAACGAACACACCTCTCATGCTCGATGGCCACAATGCCCTCGGCATACCTACTCACCAGGAACTCGGCCTCGTACTCAAGAACAGATTTACTCCTGAACAAGCCTCGAAATGCCTTCACTGGGAGTCAATATAACTAGCCCCGATGTATTTCTTTTGATATGCGACCACGAAATAATCCCATGTCGGATCGCTGCTTTGCCACACATCGTCTCGAACCGTGAGCCACCACCGATATGACTCATCCCGAGAAGCGATACGATGCCCTTCACTTCTCTTCTTCCGCAGCTTAAGTCCGTGATCATCCATGATCCGCTTCTCGGTTGCCTCCACCAATATTCAGCAGAGGCTGGGAGCAACACCGAAACACCTCGGAAGGATTCGGCCCCGTTTGCCCGGAGTCGCTCAGGAACAGATTTCCTAACTCCTGCACCACCACCTACACCAGCTACCCTTTCTAACACTCGCAAAGATCGCTCGAGACATGCGTCATCTCGATCGATCTTGAAACTCACCACCTCCACCGGTGGTGGCGATGCAGTATCTCATTTTCGACCCACGACCGGACCCTACGGGTTCGTAAACGATCATCCTACCACGACCTGCGTCCACGACCACGTCCACCTCTAGCGCTCATGACTAATCTTTCTACGTATCTGATTTAAGAGTTTTATGAATCAGTATTTATTCCACTTGTTTAAAAGCAAGTCTTATGAATATTATAGAGGATTTGTTCTCGCGAGTTCACAGAATCCTATCAGTTTCAATCTCTAAAGTAGTATACTATTGCTATTCATCAAATCATATCACATCCAATCAATTCACAAGCAATAGTAAGGGTACTTACAGGGCGAATCAGTGCCGAGACTCGAGTGCCATGCCTTTCAAACCATACTTTAAGAATAAAGACTAACAAAACAATCTTTTGAAAACATTTTGGGCCTCAGGCCCACAGCCGAGCCTTTGAACTTGGCTCTGGTACCACAATTGTAACAATACTCATGCCAATCGAACTAATACTCAATCTTGAGAATCTAATTAAAACATAACCATCAAAAAACATAATTTAAAGGCCTTTTACAAATCCAAATTAAATCTCAAATAAAATAAATAAGCTAAAGTACCCAAAGTGAATAGTCTCGAGCAAAACTTTTATTAAAGCATGGCATGTGCACCCCGAGTCCACCCGGCTCCATGTCCGCATCTACGGGTCACCCGAATGTCAAAGGAGAGGGTGAGTCGAATGACTCGGTGCATAAATCCCGCTCCGATGAAACAACATGCTAACACACATCATACATAGCAACATAATTAATGCAACCCGATCCTAACCATCCGTATCTCCTTTTTCTACCCCGTGTGGTACCAAACCACTTGGTGGTGCCAAACCACCGGTGACATATAGTCACAATGTGTTACCAAAACACCGTGTCCCAAAGACACAATATCCATCAATGTGGTGCCAAACCACCGGTGTCCCAAAGACACGTTTGTGCTACCAAAGCACCGGTGACCAAGTCACAAATCCAATGATGGGGCCAACCCATCGTGTGATACCCAATCACTAGCGATCGATCCCATATCTCAAGTGGGGCCAACCCACGGTGGTGTAAACCACGGGGACAAGTCGCAATGAGGTGCCCAACCTCTGGTGTCCCAAAGACACAAATGTGTGTTACCAAAGCACTGGTGACCGTAGTCACAATAATCGAATGATGGGGCCAACCCATCGTGTGATACCCAATCACTAGCAGACGATCCCATATCTCAAGTGAGGCCAACCCACGGTGGTGTAAACCACAGGGACAAGAGAGTTATAATTTCGGCTTACTCCAATGAAGAAGGAAGAAGATGTGGAAGGGACATTCGGCCACAAGCTCAAAATCAAGAAAACAAAGCAACTTTTCGGCAACTAAAGGGGTTTGAATGTTTTGGTTTCAAGAAGTGTAGAAGATGAGAGAAATTCTTTAGAAAGAATCGGCTTACCCTTTGATAAAAAGAATGAACTTCCTTTTACCCAATATGACCGAAAATGCACCAAAAATGTCAAAATGACATTCGGCTGTGTTTTAAACTATACCATCGGGTATCTCACTATGTTTTGCTATAAAGTAAACTCAAATGATTTTCAAACCAAACTCGATATTCTACTAAGTCAAAAACATTTCAAAATAGCACTAAGAAACTATTGGAAATGCTAAATGAAATCAACTCGTTTTTAACTATATACTTCGGATAAGTTTTCAAAATCTAATCAAACCCACTTGAGATATGGGATCGTCTGCGCTAGTGATTGGGTATCACACGATGGGTTGGCCCCATCATTGGATTTGTGACTTCGGTCACCAAAGTGCTTTGGTAGCACAAACGTGTCTTTGGGACACCAAAGTGGTTTGGCACCACATTGATGGATATTGTGTCTTTGGGACACCAATGTTTTGCAACACATTGTGACTATATGTCACCAGTGGTTTGGCACCACCGGTGGTTTGGTACCACACGGGTAGAAAAGGAGATACGGATGGTTAGGATTGGGTTGCATTAATTATGTTGCTATGTATGATGTGTGTTAGCATGTTGTTTCATCGGGAGCGGGATTATGCACTGCGAGTCATTCGACTCACCCTCTCCTTTGACATTTCAGTGACCCGTAGACGCGACATGGAGCCGGGTGGACTCGGGTGCACATGCCATGCTTTAATAAAAGTTTTGCTTAGACTATTCACTTTGGGTACTTTAGCTTATTTATTTTTATTTGAGATTTAATTTGGATTTGTAAAAGGCCTTTAAATTATGTTTTTGATGGTTATGTTTTAATTAGATTCTCAACCTGCTTAACAAATAACTTGGTAAGATAATGTTTTCAAAACTATAACGCGTCGCAATGAGGTGCCCAACCTCCGTGTCCCAAAGACACAAATGTGGTACCAAACCACCGGTGACCGTAGTCACAATAATCGAATGATGGGGCCAACCCATCGTGTGATACCCAATCACTAGCGAGACGATCCCATATCTCATGTGGGGCCAACCCACGGTGGTGTAAACCACGGGGACAAGTCGCAATGAGGTGCCAAACCTCCGGAGGTGCCAAACCTCCGGTGACCCAAAGTCACAAAGTGTGTTACCAAAACACTGGTGCTCACAAGCTACAAAATATCACCGCTTCCCTCCACTCATATCACCCATCAACATACCAACTCATGAGATCATGCATATCATACAAGTCATGCATATCATGCCAACATGTCTAGTATTACATCTCATAGCATACAAAACATAGATCATAATACCCAAGGTATCCATAATAGAACTGATAATAAATTAGACTTACCCGATACGTACACATACCCCGTTTGGGTATCCAATTATCCGTCATACTTCGTATAGTTTTTAACAGCAAACAGGTTTATTAATAACATTACTAGGTATCGGTGTGTTAGTTTACACACCGGAAAACAAAAGCCTTAAACCCCTCGAATCGATCTAAGCCCCCTTGATTATCTTGCTCCTATAATCGGCCAAATAAGAGCATTAGACAACTTATCCCATTCGGCCAAGACCATCTACCCCAAAAGAATCAATATCAAACCCTTACCTTTATACTTGATTTGGTTTCCTACCAAATCTCGAATCAAGCAGTGATTCCCCTTGACAATCGGCCAACCCCTAAAAGAGAACGGTTAAACTTTAATAATCTTGACTTAATCGAACCGCACGATTAAACTAACAACAACCAATCACTTACCCCTTACTAATCAATTGACAGAAGAAAACGGCTCCTCATGCTTGCTTCCACAATCCAATGATCCTATAACGAAGAGAATAGAAACACGAGATTAACACCTAATATTCGGCCAAGAAGAACCACTAGGAGAAGGAAAAGATTCGGCTAACACCTTAACAAAGAGGGGAAAGAAGTTTCGGCTTCACACCAAGGAAGAGAACTCAAGAAAAAAGTGGGGAAACAAGGGGTTGATATTCGGCTAATTAACAAAAAGGAACAAAGAAAAGAAAAGTGCTTTCGGTTTGAAAGAAGAAGCAATGGAGAAAGGTATTTTGGAGAATGGGGTTTCGGCTATCAAGGTTTCAAAACAAAGAAAAGAGTATGGAGAGAAGAGAGTTATAATTTCGGCTTACTCCAATGAAGAAGGAAGAAGATGTGGAAGGGACATTCGGCCACAAGCTCAAAATCAAGAAAACAAAGCAACTTTTCTAAACTAAAGGGGTTTGATGTTTTCGGTTTCAAGAAGTGTAGAAGATGAGAGAAATTCTTTAGAAAGAATCGGCTTACCCTTTGATAAAAAGAATGAACTTCCTTTTACCCAATATGACCGAAAATGCACCAAAAATGTCAAAATGACATTCGGCCACCCAAAATCCCATACCAAACCGTCCACACTCCCCCCCCCAAAACTCCTAAGATTCGGCCAAAATCCCCCTAAACACTCCAAGCCACCAATTCAAATCACCTTGACCAAGTCCTCCTCCACAAATCACTCTCCACCCACCAAGCCGCCACTTGACCAAGTCCAAGGAGGAATTTCACTAGCCTTCTACCTCTCCTCCATGCCGTCCCAAAAAGAAACCAAAATGGGGACTCTGCAGCTCGAACACTGGACCTCCACCACAAGTAGATGACGCCACACCAAGCTTCCCCATGTAGCGCATGCTTTGCCACTAAGCTAGCTCCTTATTTGTGCAACAAAACATCAATTAAAATTCTTAAACCCCAGCTTCCTCAGCTCCCTTCACTTAACACCCAAAAACCAAAATCTTCCCATTCCCTCAGGCACACTCCTAGCCCACAATCAAACCCCTAAAACACCGAAATAGCAACACAGCACACTAAACTCATGCAATTTCTTGCAACAACAAAATAGCCCCTAACCCGGGATATTACAGCCAACCAATGATGTCGAGGTGTTTGATTCATTCTCATTCGACAATGGCATCAGGGCTCAAGTAACCAAAGCCTCACACAATAGAGAAAGGTGGAAGCTTGAGACAATAATACCCTAGAGAACAATTTGGGGTTAGCTCAAATTTGGTACTAAATGACTCACAATATGGATGTCACGTCGATCAAAAATAAATAAAAATAATTGGAATCAACCAAAGTGGCTGGTTCATATACATCGACAGAAAAAAAGACGGATCAAGGTGTCGAGAACCAACTGGAAGTTCTTCTATGGTGGCAACACGGATCATCCTAGATTTTAAAGAACTTCTATTTCTTGTTCTAAATTTTGTTTCATATTTTTTATTATTACTTTAGTTTTATTTTATTTTATTTATTAATTTCTATTCCTTTACATTATATTCCATATTTAAAATTTCTTGTCATAGTATTTTATTGTAGGTACTTTCTGTCTGCTTGGAGCAAACAAATCCCGACACCGATACAATAATAAGGATTCAACATTCTCAGGGAAGTTTTCTTGTTTAATCTTTAATCATTTTACAGTAAGGGCAATGTATGCTCGAAAGTGTGGGGGGCAATGCGTTAGGACTCATTTATATTAGGATTTAGTTTTATTAGAATTGTTTAAAAATAGGATATGTTTGCACCGAACATTTTTAAATTGAAGAGGAGGGGCCAAAGCAAAGTCGGTGTCGCAACACAGAATCTCTATGTCGCAACACCGATCACAGACTCAAGGAATCAAGCAACTCAACTCGATGTCGCGAAAAAGCACCTCTGTGTCGTGAAAAAGTAATTAGTTTACCCCAAAATCCAAAAACTTCAAAGTATGTCGCAACATCGGTAACCTGCCAAGGGCGTCGCGATATGGAACCTCTAAGTCACGACATCGCTACAATTTTTTGTAGGGTCAATCGACCCATCATGTAATCCATCAATTTTAACCTTATTTAACCTAAAATACCAAAATTTTAAACCCAAAATAATTTTAACTTGTTTTTAAACACTCATTAACCTCAAACTGTAACACCCAAACCCGGCCTAGACATTATGGCCGAATCCGGAGGTATCACAGAGAATGGGTTTAGTTACAAAAAATCATCTCAGTTATTTAACTCATATACTTTATGTCCATTTCCGAAAATGTTAATTAATTAGTTTATTTGCCAAAACCTATTTTAGAGCGGAAGCCTAACAAACCGATATATTTAAGAAATCTGATTCGTATTCTTAGAAAAACCTATTTTGCATAAAAACCGTAAAATAATTTATCAAGGCATGCAAATTATTATCAAGCCAAAAATCAAAATTTAAAAATCATAAAGTCCAGAGAGTCCCAGAAATTACAAACTCTTAGAATAAAACCAAAATCGTAAATAAATCCATAAATTAAATACTTAAAACAATTTACAGTCAATTGGTCATCGCTGAGTCTCTTACACACCGATCTGGCTAAGTCTGTGGATTACATGGATAGAAAAGACAAACATATGTGAGTTTTCGTAAACTCAGTGTGTAACCCAACAGAATTAAGCATGTAAACATACAAAAATCTCATAACAATCAGATACAGATTCGGGCTCATGCCCATTTCAGATACAGTCATCGTAATCAGATATATAGATCAGTACATATAGAATCCTACCCCCATCCTCTACACACCAAATCCATCCATCCCAACACACAATGTGGGGTTAAAAACACCCACCCATCCCTACACACCATATCGTGCCAATACAACACAAGTCAGATAATGTGCAGCCAAGCTGCCAGAAATTAGGCGATGATCGCCATTCAGAACACTTCCTCCTCTTATACAAATCCCACCCTAATAAACATATGCAGAATTTAGATACAGATATAACAGAAAAAAAAATGCTCAACATGCTTATATACAGATAACAAATATGCATCTAGCATAATAATCAGACATGCATAGCCTTAACATACTCAGAATAGATTATTAGAATACCATAGCATAGAGATTAGGGTTTAATTAGCCCTTACCGACCCTACAGTAGGCCCACAATCGATTGAAGCGACCCGTACGACCCTAGGGAAAATTTTATAATTATGGGCCCACATGCCCGTGTGGTTTGCCCGTGTTGGCCCACATGCCTAGATTGGCCTTGCCCGTGTGGCCCACACAGCCTGGCCCAGAATCCACACGCCCATGTGACGTGCCCGTGTGGGCCCACATGCCCAACTTAGCCGAGCTCGTGTGGCTCACACGGTCTTGCTCACGCCACCACACGGCCGACCACACGCCCGTGTGGCGTCGACAGTGGCCATTTTTGGCTTTCGCCAAAACTCAGTTTTTCGCATTTCGGGTACACACCTGTTTCAGTTTTGATGCTAGAACACACCCGAGATCACCAGGACCTAAAATTGATTAATTAAATCCCAAATTAATCGCTTGAAAATGATATTAAACCGAACCATACAGTAATGGACATCCCTTTAATCAACTAAAACCTTTACCTTAGAATGCACAACGACGATTTTCGTACAATTAATGCGCCAATTGGAAACCACCAGCCCCTTGATCTTTTCCTAAACACAAAACGAACTCCATTAACCAATGATTCGTTAGCTAAAGCAAGAATCACACCTACCAAACTTACCGGTAATGCCCAAAAAGCACCGAAATAACTAGACACGAAAATTCAGTAGTATCTAGGAAGACAAAAACAAAATCGGCGACAAGAAGTAGAAGAAGAAATCGGCAGAGAGTAAAAGGAAGAAGAAGTCACGTTAGATTCTTTGGGAAATTTAGAGGAGAGAGGAAAATTTCAAAAAAAGAAGAAAAGAAAATAAATTAACACAAATAATATCGGAATCCCTCAAATTCCTCCCCACTAACCCTTCAATCTCAACCACTACAGAATTTTAATTCCACCGAAACTCTAACACAGAATTGAGCAAAAATAGTACCCATACTTGGGGCCGAGATTCGAACACAGGACCTCCAACACACCAACTCCCTTACCACTCGAACCAGCAGTCCCATTCTGATATGAATTAACAGTCAGTTTTATAAAAGCCCACTGATCAAGGGTAAGGCTTGATCCAGAATTGTAACATCCCGAAATTGGGCCTAGGAGGATTGGGCCCAATGGGCCTTGTTTTAAAATTTTTGAGAACGGCATTAATGCAAGTTAGACTTATTAGGTAAGTTATTTTGGAAGGTTAGAGGGCTTCTATGAAGTCCCGGGATCAAATATTAGCTTTGGGGAAATTTTGGTTTTAGGTGAAAAAAACCCTGGAAGTTGGCAGGTAGGCCTTAAGAATAAAATGTGGGGAAAAATGACACAAGTGGAGTGTGTGGTGTAGTGGCAAAGTGACGCCACATAAGAGACAAGGGGTGACGCCACTAGGAAGGAAGGAGGTCTAAGGTTCAAGTCTTGGCTTTTGCATTTTGGTTTTCTTTTACTTGGACCTCGAATTTGGCTATAGATTTATATTTAGTTGCGCATGGTTTAAGACACAAGAGGAGCTTGTAGCCAAGTGGCTAGCAGCGTGGATTATGTTGCAAGGGAGCACAGGTTCGAATCTCATGAGAAGCAAGGGAGTATTTATTTTGCTGATGCTGGACGGGAAGAGTTTCGATTGAATTTAAACTCTATCGACGAAGGATCCCACATCGGAAAGATACAAAGAAGGAAGGTGAAGAGCTAGCTATATAAAGAGCATTCCAGGAGGAGGGTTGACACACCTTGGAAGGCGTTTGGGCACAGGAGTGGTCGGAGCGCGGATTAACACCAGAGTCCTATCAGGTGTGTAACTCTCTCTACTCTAGCTGTAGAGCGGCAAATGCCGAAGTGTCGATCACGGCAATAGTAGCCACACGAGCGTGCGAACGCACGTGTGGGGCTTCGACGCGATAGTTGAGGCCATCAGTAGTATTCTTGTGGGTTGGGGTCGCCCAGGGCGCGATGGGCGAAGTGGGCCCAATGGGCCCGTGGGCCCTTATGAGTAAATTGTGCGATTGTGTAGTATATAGTGAACTAGACTAGATGGAACTTATATACATGGCTAGATTTGTGCTAGGTGGGCCACACGCGTGTGTGGCCCGAATGGGCCGGAATCGAGTTTTAGGCCCAATCGTCCGGTACGACCGGAAATGGTAGCTGAGTCGCTCGGGGTGACATTTGGGCCTTTGGGTAAGGCCATTGTAGGTGCAAAATTACAAAAATACCCTTAGTGGGTAAATTACCAAAATACCCCTGAAGGGTATATTACGAAAATACCCTTAGTGGGTAAATTACTGAAATACCACTGAAGGGTAAATTACGAAAATGCCCTTGGTAGGTAAAATTACGGTTATACCCTTAGAGGTTGATTAGGGTGATTATGTTGTTTTATGTCTATCTGATTATGATGGTAATTCATGTTATACTTATATTTGATATATGTCTAGCATACATGACATACTGCATACACGAATTATTATGTCATATTGCATGGGTTATATGAGTGGAGGGGGCAATGATATTCGTGTCGACGGGCACCAGTGGTTTGGTACCACATTGTGACTACGGTCACCAGAGGTTTGGCACCTCCAGAGGTTTGGCACCTCATAGCGACTCGTCCCTGTGGTTAACACCACCGTGGGTTGGCCCCACTTTTGAGATATGGGATCGTCGCCAATGATTTGGTATCACACGTGGGTTGGCCCCACAGATGGATTATTAGTGACTTTGAGTCACTAGTGATTTGGTATCACATTCGTGTCTCCGGACACCAGAGGTTTGGCACCTCAGCGTCTCTTCCCAGTGTCTTAGCACCACAGTGGGTTGGCCCCACAGTTGATTATACGGGATTGACGCCAGTGATTTGGTATCACACGATGGGTTGGCCCCATCATTGGATTCGTGACTTCTGGTCACCAAAGATTTTGGTATCACATTCGTGTCTTTGGGACACCGAGGTTTGGCACCTCATAGCGTCTCGTCCCAAAGGGCTTAGCACCACGATGGGTTGGCCCCACAGCTGATTATACGGGATTGACGCCAGTGATTTGGTATCACACGATGGGTTGGCCCCATCATTGGATTATTCGTGACTTTGGGTCACCAGTGGTTTGGCACCACAATTATGGATATCGTGACTTTGGGTCACCAGTGGTTTGGCACCACCAGTGGTTTGGTACCACATGGGGTAGAAATGGAGTGCGGATGGCTAGGTTTGGGTGCATGATATGCATATTTTCATATGAAATTGTGTAAGGGCACATTGGATGGGGATTTACACACCGAGTCTCGATGACTCACCCCTTAGTTAAATTTTGCGGTGTAATCACTAGATCGCGGATTTGGGAGCCGAGGTGGACTCGTGGAGGCCATACATATGTTTACTCGTAAATTCGTTTCTTTTATTTGGACTTATTTTTATTTGAGTTTTTGTTATGTAATAAGGCCTTGGGTATTTTATTTGGTTTCATCTTTCAATTTGTTTATTGCTTATTATTAAATGATCAATATGGGATTTTCCTAAAATGATAATAAACCATTTCTTATTCAAAATTACTTAAACTCGATTTCTCACCACAACTATAAAGAATATGAGCTTTTTAACGAATGCACAGTTTTTAGACATTCCTTTCATGTGACATGCCAGATTCGGTCGTAACGTTTAGGCCGAGTTTGGGGTGTTACAAGAATAACAATTAGCAAAGGTAAGACTTGAACCCAAGACCTCTTAAACACACCCAGAACACTTAACCACTGAAGCAGATAGATATTTGTGTCAGATTTTACAGAAGCAGAAATAAATTAATCAGGGCATTACACAAACTCTTTCTAAAACCTCCTAAACCTTTAAATCCTTAAAACCCCTTATGTTATTTTCCATATTCTTTTTCTTCTTTTTCTTGTACTTTCACTTGGTGCAGGAAAAATGCTCCACATCAAACAAGAAATTACAATGAATCTTCACATGGAATCAAGAGCTTTCCGACAAGGTTAAGGATTCTAACTAGAATTTTATTGTTCCATTGCATCTATTCTTGTTTACTTTGAAACATATTGCTTCATCTAGGTTAGTTCTTTTAGTTAGAATACTATTGAAAATGCCTCCTAGAAAAACTAGAAGAACTAGCAAACAAGAAACATTAGTGGTTGCAAATCCCTCAGATTTTTCAAACCCGAACATTGAATCATTTCTTTTGAAACTTTAAGGAAAAATGTTTATACAAGAAAGGGGTTTTGAACCATCGATGCTACAGTTTGGAAAAAGTGTCAGTACAGGGCGGAAATATGCTCGTCACCTCTAGAGAGATTTGTGAATTTTATAATTCTCTATATTATGAATCTGGTTTTTTTGAAGAAGTGATTTGGAATATTTTAAGGATATTAATATGGATATAACAATATAAACTATCTAACAGAAGGTAGGGTTGAATGAAAGCATTGTTCAGGTACTGATATTCCCACTTTTTTTAACCAAGCAGTTATGTTTCCTATCACTGAAATGTGGATATAATTTTTTTACACTCGAATTGCTCTTGCATAAATGTCTCTAACGTCAACACTTTTGAGCAGTTTTGTTATATGCTGCTTTATAGAAGAAACAGGTATGCATAGGGATGTGGATCTACCACTACATGAAAAGATGTATTAGCAGCCAGAAAGTGGGAGTTTCCTTTCCCCACTTAGTGACGGCCTTGTGCAAAAGTTCCGGAGTTCCAATGACAACTAATGAACAGTTCATGAAGTCATCCAAAAGTATCATAGGGGTTATACTATACATGCAATATATGGAGCTTCAACAAAAAAAAAAGGATTGGAACAAATGCCAAAAAGAAAAGATGGGTGTCCTAACCTTGCTCAAATAAAAAGCAAAATCGAGATCTAAAAAAGAATTTGGCGAGAGTAGCATTCCACAAATGAGATGGATGCAAGAAATGAGCCTAGATCTTCAAGAATTTATGCGGTAGAACAATATGAGAGTACCAAACTATTTGCCAGACATGTTTTATCCAATGCATTCCCATCATGAAACAAAAGAGCAAGGAAGTGGGGAAAGGGAGGATAGCAAAGATGACGAAGGTGAATAGGAAGGGAATGAGATGGATTTTAAGGAGGAGGATGATTGACCAAACTTTTTATATTTATTTTTCGATTGTAATTAGTTTTGGACAATTTTTATTTCTTAGATATAGGTTATTAGTAGATTTATATATATATTTTCTCTGTTGTTTCAAGTTTTCTTTGTAGGAACCTCACAAGAAAGAAGCACGACATTTACGAGCTTGTAACGAACAAAGGACGGAAGCACCCACCATTAGACTACGAAAATGTCACGATCTATCAGGCAACTTCTTTCCTTATCTAGAGTGGTGCACATTAGGGACAATGTGTTATCTAAAATGTGGGGGGTAACATAGGAAATTTGTGTTTAATTATTTTTTAAGGTTTTCTTTTAATTTTTATTGTCAAATGTATAGAAATACAAGTGATTGGTTAGGAGCATGTATATAGGTTGATTGTGTTTACTATAAACTTGGCATGAAAGTAAATGATTTTAAATTTTTTATTAGACTACTAAGTTCTATATATTACACTGTAAATAGGCATTGAGCAATTAAATGTACCAAAGGATAAAGAAAATACAGAGAAACGAGCATGCTAGTAATGTATGATAGATTGTTGAATTTGTGATTGTTTGATTGATTAAATTTGTGAATATTGAGATACCTAGGGATGACCTAAGGCATTGTTTGGTATACACCCAGAGCAAAAAAGCTAACCCTATTTATTCATCTTTAGTACCTATATTTGAGCCAAAATACACTTTTTGATGAACCTTCATACAAAACTCAAGCAAAAAATGTTAATTTGTAGTTACCCTTTTTCCTTTGTCCTGAAGTACACGACTATAGATGTCTTGCCATGCGTGTTGAGGGTTAAGTAGATACATCTAGGCAGATTTTGTAAAAGTAAGAGTGAAATAAGAAGAAATAGTGTGATATTGTAACAGACCAATATTGACCCTAATCGGAACGGTGGTTTCGGGACCACGAATCCGAGCCTGAGTAATATTTTAATATTATATTTCGTGTTTATTATATGTGATTTAGTGAGTGTGAAAGTTTCGTAGAAAAATTTAGTCATTTAAGTGCTCAATTTGATAAAAAGGATTTAATCGAGAAAAGAGCAAAAGTTGCATACTAAAGTGAAAGGTACTAAATTGATTGTGGCTTTTTAAGTGGGTGTACCAAAGGGCAATTAGCCCATTAACCATATTAAGGGACGGCAATGGGCCTTTATAAGTCCAAATTATATGTTAATTTAGTTTATTATATAGTTATATTAATGTGTTAAAATAATGTTAATAATATGTGTTTGTTTTATCATTAAATAATAAAAACAAGTGGGGAGAAAGAGAACATACCTTGTTCTCTTCTTCTTGGCCGAATGTAGAAAGTAGAAACTCCATTGTTGAAGCTTGATTTTCGGCAAGATAAGGAGCTTGATTGAGGTATGGTTGGTTTTCGGTTTTGATAATTTTTACGTTTTTGAGATCGTTGCTTCGTATATTATCCGACCCATGTCTAAATTTTTGAAAATACCATGTATATAAGATTCGGCCATTAACATGTTTAGATAGTTTTGATGTTTAATGGTTCTAGATTAAAGATATGTTAAGGATTTACAAGTTTTGTATTGGAGTTTTTGGTGATTTTGAGTATATAGGGCTAAATTGAAAAGAATAAATTTGTGAAAAATTAAAATGTTAAATAGATGAAATGCATGGACACCCATGGTTATGGGGAAGATTCGGCCTAGCCATGGTGTTAGAAAATTTTGCATATTTTGAGTTTTGTGTAAATTGGACCAATTTGTAAAAATGGGAAACATTAGGGGCAAAATAGTAAATTGCCCATTTGTGTGTTTTGGGACTAAATTGAGATGAAATGCGATTAAATGAGCTAAATTCTAATGTGTTTTAGATCAAGAGCAAAGAAAAACGGAATTAGACAGGGGAAGACGAAGGTTCTCGAATAGCCGATTCGCACGGACTATCGACAACCGAGGTAAGTCCTTTAGCTAAAATATGTCAATAAATTAATTATGAACTTAGTGAATGATGAATTGTGGAAATTTAGAGTATAAATTCATGATATAGCCGAATGTGAATGTATAGTATTGAAGTGAATTTATTTTGGTTAATGCAAGGTGTATAAGTAAATTCTTGAGCTACCTTATGTTTAAAGGTTAATTACAAATCTAATGAATGATAGAATTTGTATAAGTTTGGTGTAAAACCATGAGTTGGCCGAATGTGATGATGATGGATTGGATTGATTTCAAATATATTTTATGCAATGTGAATAAATGCACATGGTTCGATATGTGATAGTGAAATGTGAAAAGCATGTAAAATTATTCTGACATTCGGGCTTCGAGCCTAGCAGGCCTTGTGCCGGTGACAAAAATCGAGCTTTATGCCTAGCAGGCCTTGTGCCGGTGACAAAATCGGGCTTCGAGCCTAGCGGTGCCTTGTGCCGGTGACAAAATCGGGCTTTATGCCTAGCGTGGCCTTGTGCCGGGTGACAAAATCGGGCTTTATGCCTAGCGTGCCTTGTGCCGGTGTTACTTTTCGTGCTTTTATGCCTAGCGTGCCTTGTGCCGGTGTTATTTATCGGGCTTTACGCCTAGCGTGCCTTGTGCCTGTTACTTTTCAGGCTTTTACGCCTAGCAGGCTTGATGCCTGGTGATGTAATTTATAAAAGAGAAATTGAATCTTTGTTCAAGACAACTTAAAGCTAATTTATTGAGTATACGGTTCAGGTAAGCATGTAAGGTATGCTATGCTTAATATTACTTGGGTCAAATTAATATTATGAGAATTGTGTTATATGTGTTCGAAGTTAATATTGATGGATGTAATATAATGGAATTCGAGCTTAGAATGTGCTATTATGGAACAATTGGTTTTCAAGTTTAAATGTTAAGAAAGGAGATTTTCATGCGATATGCTTATATGAACTACAAAGAAATGTAGGTTGAAGGAAATGATTCCTAAATTACTTGGGTTAATGAATTACTAGTATCTGGCTTTGTATAAACAATTTACTTAATTGCCTATGTGAAATGCCATAAGTTGATTGCTTTCATTTCGTAAATAATTAAATGTTTTATTATCATGAGTTAGGACTTACTAAGCTAGTAAGCTTAATTATGTGAAATGTTCTCCTTTGTTTTATAGATTTTGGTCACGTCGCGGGCTCGTAAAGGATCTTCAAGAAGTTCACCACACTATCGCCTTCCTTTGGTATTTTGAATTTTGGTTACGAATTAGAAGGCATGTATAGGCTAGATGAAGTTTTAGAAACATATGATGTTTGACCTTGTATATAATAGCCATGCGAATATGGCTAAATTTTTAGTTAAGTACGCTGTTGTGTCTTGATGTGTACGTTGGTTCATGATGGTAATGTTTATGCATTCTTAATCAAATTTTAATCGTTTTTGTTAAGGAAATGTATGTATACGAAATGAATCCTTGAATTAGGGATGTAGGTAGGTTCGGTTAGAAGCTAGTCTTTCATAAAATGCAACAAAACAGCTTGTAGTAGCAGCAGTGATGTGAGTTAGAAAAATCACCAAAAATAGGGTATATTGAATTAGAAGGTGAATGAGATATGAAATTAAACCTCATTGTGTCTATTTTTACATGAAAGAAACAGGGTAGGCAAAAGATTTATATATTATGAGATAATTAAGTTCCAGTGAGACCTGCCCTGAACGAATTCGGGAGTCACTGTTCTGTTTTAGAAAAATTGTCAAAAATTGTAAAAAAATAATTAAGAACATGGTCTATATGTGTAGAACCCTTAATGAGGATATTTTTCATTGGTATAAACAAGAACATTATAGGAAATTTGTGTAATGAGATAACTCTATTTTTGTAGAGACAGGTCAGAATTGTCAAGCAGTGTATAAGGATAATTTTGATGAATAAACTGTACTAATTGGCCACATGAAAAATTCTGGAAAAATTATGGTGAAAATTTATGTGAGTCTAGTTTCAAGGAAAATTTACGGATCTAAATTTCGAGTTTTGTAACTCGAGTTATGATCAATTTAGTCAGCATGATGCAGTTTGACAGCTTTAAATTTTTATGTTCCGAACTTGTAGTCGAGTCTTGTAATGCCACATACTCGACCCCGGCAAAGGTCTCGGGTATGGGGTGTTACATTTGATTGGTATCAGAGCTTACGGTTTAGTCGATTCTAGGACTACCGTATGCGCGTGTGAGTCTAGCTATACATGCCTTTTATATATATTGATAGTGTGGTGACTTCTGACAGCCTGAACTTTGTTTTATATAGTAAATGGACACTGATCCTGAAAGAACCGTAGCTGATGATGTAGAGAGTGTAGCGCCTGACCGTGCACACGGATCAGCGCTGGTAGACTCGACGACTGTTTCGGTAGCCACGAAGGAGAGGCTAAACAAGCCTTTTATCGGATGATGAATGAGTGGTTTGCCCAATTTATTCAAAATAACCCGGCTGTACACCAACCTCCACCCCCGAATAATCCAACTCCGATTCCTTCAAAGACCGATGATAGATCCGGTGAGATCCAGAGGGCCCCGGTTGATAAAATCCGAAAATTTGGGGCGAAGAATTTAAAGCCAATGATGATGATGACGCAGAGAGAGCCGAAATGTGGCTCGATAACACTATTCGGTACTTGATGAGCTATCTTGTACTCCGGATGAATGCCTCAAGTGTGCTATATCTTTCTCATGGGACACCGTGCATATCACCGGTGGAACACACTAGTATCGATGGTTCCGAAGAAAAAGTGACATGGGATTTCTTCCGAATGAATTTCGTAAGAAGTACATCACCAAAGATTCATTGATCAAAAACGAAAGGAGTTCCTTGAATTAAAACAGGGGCGAATGACTCAGAATGAGAATATGAAAGAAAATTTGTCGCTCAGCTCGTGATATGCTAGAGAGTGTGTTTCTCTTCAAGCAATTATGTGTAAAAGATTTGAAGACGGCCTAAATGAAGATATAAAGATGTTTGTTGGCATTCTTGAAATTCAAGAGTTTGTAACTTTAGTTGAGAGAGCTTGCAAAGCTGAAGAGCTCGGGAAAGAGAAAAGAAAGGCTGAGAGAGAAGCTAGAGACATCCGAAAAAGGTCTTCGGGTAAAGTCTTTCATTCCACGACCAAGAAGCCCAGAGATGACTACAGCCGACAGAAAGCTACTACAGATCCACCTAGACGGGATCGACCCCCTATGAGCTCTCGAGCTACCTCGATAGCCAGTGTTGGTAACGTTCCCCAGAATAGAGTAGAATGCAAGCACTGTGGAAAATGGCACTCAGGGAGTTGTAGATTTCATGATCGGTCTTGCTATAAATGTGGATCGTCAGATCATTTTATTAGAGAATGTCCGATGTTAGTTGAGCAGAATACAGTTCAAAACATTAAGTCGAGCAACACATCAGCATGAGGCGGCCACCCGGACATTCAAGCAATGTAGGTGGTAGTCGAGAGGAACGAAGAACATCAGTAGTTCGATCGAGGCTAGAGCTCCAGCTAGAGCTTATGCCACACGAGCCGAGAGGATGCTTCCTCCCCGACGTCATTACCGGTACTTTCACCCTTTATGACACTCACTACGTAATTGCATTAATTGATCCTGGTTCGACTCACTCATATGTGTGTGAAACTTTAGAATTCGGAAAGACTCTGCTAGTTGAGTCTACTGAGTTTGTGATTCGTGTGTCCAACCCTTTGGGTAGATGTGTGCTTGTTAATAAAGTGTGTAGAGATTGCCCATTGATGATTCGGGATTGTTGCTTCCCAGCTAATTTAATGTTGTTGCCCTTTGATGAATTTGATATAATCTTGGGTATGGACTGGTTAACTTCACATGAGGCAGTAGTGGATTGTAAAAGAAAGCTTATTGATTTGAAATGTCGAAACGGCGAGACCATCAGAATTAAATCCTGTGACGTAAATGGGTTGCCTACAGTAATATCTTCAATGTTAGCCCGGAAGTATGTGAGAAAAGGGTGTGAAGCTTATTTGGCTTATGTACTGGACAATAAAATGTCCGAGAAACAAATTGAATCAGTATCAGTTGTATGTGAATACCCCGATGTGTTTCCTGAAGAACTACCGGGTTTACCCCCAGTGCGAGAGATTGAGTTCGGCATTGAGTTAGTGCCGGGTGCGACTCCGATTTCGATAGCTCCGTACCGAATGGCGCCTACTGAATTAAAAGAATTGAAAACGCAGTTGCAAGAGTTGACAGATAGGGGCTTCGCACGACCGAGTTTCTCTCCTTGGGGTGCACCGGTTTTATTTGTGAAAAAGAAGGATGGGACTATGAGAATGTGTATCGATTACCGGCAACTAAATAAGGTAACTATAAAGAATAAGTACCCGTTACCTCGGATTGATGATTTATTTGATCAGTTGAAGGGGGCTTCAGTGTTTTCGAAGATAGATTTGAGATCGGGCTATTATCAGTTGCGAGTCAGAGATTCAGATGTGCCGAAGACTGCATTCCGAACGAGGTACGGACATTATGAGTTTTTAGTTATGCCTTTTGGACTCACTAATGCACCTGCTATTTTTATGGATCTAATGAACCGAGTCTTCCGACAGTTTTTGGATCGGTTTGTAGTAGTGTTTATTGATGATATATTGATCTACTCCAAAAATGAAGCGGAACATGCTGAGCATTTGAGAGTAGTACTACAAACTTTGAGAGATCAACGGTTGTATGCAAAATTCAGTAAGTGTGAGTTCTGGATGAATGAAGTCAACTTCTTGGGTCATGTTGTTTCGGTGTCAGGTGTTCGGGTAGATCCAAACAAGATAGCAGCTATACTTGATTGGAAACCACCAGAGAATGTTTCGAGATCCGAAGTTTCCTAGGCCTTGCGGGTATTACAGATTTATTTTGTAAAAGGTTTTTCTGTAATAGCTACACCTTTGACGAGACTACTACAGAAAGATGTCAAATTTGAGTGGTCAGAAAAGTGTCAGAAAAGTTTTGAACAGTTGAAAGCCCTTTTGACCGAGGCTCCAGTATTAACTCAGCCTGAATCGGGTAAAGAATTTATTATTTTTAGTGATGCTTCCTTGAATGGGTTGGGTTGCGTTTTAATGCAAGAAGGCAGGTGATAGCCTACGCTTCGAGACAATTGAAGCCGCATGAGAAAAATTATCCAACTCATGATCTAGAGTTAGCAGCCATTGTGTTCGCATTGAAAATTTGGCGTCACTATTTATTCGGCGAAAAATGTCATATTTATTCAGATCACAAAAGTTTAAAATATTTGATGACTCAGAAAGATCTAAACTTGAGACAACGCAGATGGTTAGAATTGCTAAAAGACTATGAATTAGTGATTGACTACCATCCGGGAAAAGCTAACGTTGTTGCAGGATGCGTTAAGTCAAAAATCATTGTTTGCTCTTCGTGCAATGAACGCGCAGATGCTATGTCTGGTGATGGTTCGATCATAGCCGAGTTACAAGCAAGACCGATGTTTATTCAGCAAATTTGTGATGCACAGAAAGTTGACAAAGATTTGATTACTAGTCGAATTCAGTGTGAAAAAGGTGCAGAATCAGATTTTCAGATTGATGCAAATGACTGCTTGAAATTTAAAAGCCGAATGTGTGTTCCGAAGAACTCAGATTTGATACAGATGATTCTGAGTGAGGCCCATAGTGGTCGACTATCGATACATCCGGGTAGCACAAAAATGTATAACGATTTGAAACAATTCTATTGGTGGCCTGGCATGAAACGGGATATATCTGAATTTGCTTCGAAATGCTTAGTTTGTCAGCAAGTAAAAGCTGAGCATCAAGTGCCATCAGGACTACTTCAGCCAATCATGATACTTGAATGGAAATGGGATAGAATTACAATGGATTTTGTATCCGGTCTCCTATGACACCGAGTAAGAAAGATGCCGTTTGGGTTATAGTTGATAGACTGACCAAATCACTCATTTTGTACCAGTTCCGTGCAGACTATTCACTCGATAAACTTGCCGAATTGTATGTATCACAGATTGTGAGATTGCATGGTGTACCGAGTTCCATTGTTTCAGACAGAGACCCGAGATTCACATCGCGGTTTTGGAAGAAGTTGCAAGATGCTTTAGGCACTAAACTTCATTTTAGTACAGCCTTTCATCCGCAGACAGACGGTCAGTCCGAGCGAACTATTCAGATACTTGAGGACATGTTGAGATGTTGCGTTCTCGAGTTTGAAGGTACGTGGGAACGATACCTACCTTTGATTGAATTTGCTTACAATAATAGCTTTCAATCTAGTATCAAAATGGCACCTTATGAAGCCTTATACGGGCGAAAATGTCGAACACCATTATATTTGGGTGAGCTCACGAGAATAAGATACACGGGGTTGATTTGATTAAAGAAACCCAACAAAAGTGGTCGTGATCGAAATACTTTGAAAGTCGCCTCGACCGACAAAAGTCTTATGCGACTTAAAGCGTAAAGATATTGAATTTCAAATCGGAGATCGAGTATTCTTGAAAGTTTCTCCGTGGAAAAAGGTATTTCGATTTGGTCGGAAGGCAAACTTAGTCCGAGATTCATCGGACCTTATGAAATCATTGAACGATTGGGCACATTGCTTATAGGTTGAAGTTGCCCTCGAGTTAGAAAAGATACATGATGTATTTCATGTTTCGATGCTTAAATAAGTACTGATCGAGATCCGTCTCATGTGATCACACCGACAGCAGATTGAAATCCAATCTGATTTGACATATGATGAAGAACCGATCCGTATCCTAGCTCGGGAAATAAAAGAGTTGAGAAATAAAAGAATTCCATTAATAAAGGTTTTATGGAATCGTCACGGAGTTGAAGAGGCTACGTGGGAGCACTCGAGGAGTCAATGAGGCAACAATATCCGACCTTGTTTAACGGTAAAATTTTCGAGGACGAAAATTCTCAAGGGGGGGGAGAGTTGTAACAGACCAATATTGACCCTAATCGGAACGGTGGTTTCGGGACCACGAATCCGAGCCTGAGTAATATTTTAATATTATATTTCGTGTTTATTATATGTGATTTAGTGAGTGTGAAAGTTTCATAGAAAAATTTAGTCATTTAAGTGCTCAATTTGATAAAAAGGATTTAATCGAGAAAAGAGCAAAAATTGCATACTAAAGTGAAAGGTACTAAATTGATTGTGGCTTTTTAAGTGGGTGTACCAAAGGGCAATTAGCCCATTAACCATATTAAGGGACGGCAATGGGCCTTTATAAGTCCAAATTATATGTTAATTTAGTTTATTATATAGTTATATTAATGTGTTAAAATAATGTTAATAATATGTGTTTGTTTTATCATTAAATAATAAAAACAAGTGGGGAGAAAGAGAACATACCTTGTTCTCTTCTTCTTGGCCGAATGTAGAAAGTAGAAACTCCATTGTTGAAGCTTGATTTTCGGCAAGATAAGGAGCTTGATTGAGGTATGGTCGGTTTTCGGTTTTTGATAATTTTTACGTTTTTGAGATCGTTTTTAGTATATTATCCGACCCATGTCTAAATTTTTGAAAATACCATATATATAAGATTCGGCCATTAACATGTTTAGATAGTTTTGATGTTTAATGGTTCTAGATTAAAGATATGTTAAGGATTTACAAGTTTTGTATTGGAGTTTTTGGTGATTTTGAGTATATAGGGCTAAATTGAAAAGAATAAATTTGTGAAAAATTAAAATGTTAAATAGATGAAATGCATGGACACCCATGGTTATGGGGAAGATTCGCCTAGCCATGGTGTTAGAAAATTTTGCATATTTTGAGTTTTGTGTAAATTGGACCAATTTGTAAAATGGGAAACATTAGGGGCAAAATAGTAAATTGCCCATTTGTGTGTTTTGGGACTAAATTGAGATGAAATGCGATTAAATGAGCTAAATTCTAATGTGTTTTAGATCAAGAGCAAAGAAAACGGAATTGGACAAGGGAAGACGAAGGTTCTCGAATAGCCGATTCGCACGGACTATCGACAACCGAGGTAAGTCCTTTAGCTAAAATATGTCAATAAATTAATTATGAACTTAGTGAATGATGAATTGTGGAAATTTAGAGTATAAATTCATGATATAGCCGAATGTGAATGTATAGTATTGAAGTGAATTTATTTTGGTTAATGCAAGGTGTATAAGTAAATTCTTGAGCTACCTTATGTTTAAAGGTTAATTACAAATCTAATGAATGATAGAATTTGTATAAGTTTGGTGTAAAACCATGAGTTGGCCGAATGTGATGATGATGGATTGGATTGATTTCAAATATATTTTATGCAATGTGAATAAATGCATATGGTTCGATATGTGATAGTGAAATGTGAAAAGCATGTAAAATTATTCTGACATTCGGGCTTCGAGCCTAGCAGGCCTTGTGCCGGTGACAAAAATCGGGCTTTATGCCTAGCAGGCCTTGTGCCGGTGACAAAATCGGGCTTCGAGCCTAGCAGGCCTTGCCGGTGACAAAATCGGGCTTTATGCCTAGCAGGCCTTGTGCCGGTGTTACTTTTCGAGCTTTTATGCCTAGCGTGCCTTGTGCCGGTGTTATTTATCGGGCTTTACGCCTAGCGTGCTTTGTGCCTGTTACTTTTCAGGCTTTTACGCCTAGCGAGCTTGATGCCGTGATGTAATTTATAAAAGAGAAATTGAATCTTTGTTCAAGACAACTTAAAGCTAATTTATTGAGTATACGGTTCGTAAGTAAGCATGTAAGGTATGCTATGCTTAATATTACTTGGGTCAAATTAATATTATGAGAATTGTGTTATATGTGTTCGAAGTTAATATTGATGGATGTAATATAATGGAATTCGAGCTTAGAATGTGCTATTATGGAACAATTGGTTTTCAAGTTTAAATGTTAAGAAAGGAGATTTTCATGCGATATGCTTATATGAACTACAAAGAAATGTAGGTTGAAGGAAATGATTCCTAAATTACTTGGGTTAATGAATTACTAGTATCTGGCTTTGTATAAACAATTTACTTAATTGCCTATGTGGAATGCCATAAGTTGATTGCTTTCATTTCGTAAATAATTAAATGTTTTATTATCATGAGTTAGGACTTACTAAGCTAGTAAGCTTAATTATGTGAAATGTTCTCCTTTGTTTTATAGATTTTGGTCACGTCGCGGGCTCGTAAAGGATCTTCAAGAAGTCAACCACACTATCGCCTTCCTTTGGTATTTTGAATTTTGGTTACGAATTAGAAGGCATGTATAGGCTAGATGAAGTTTTAGAAACATATGATGTTTGACCTTGTATATAATAGCCATGCGAATATGGCTAAATTTTTAGTTAAGTACGCTGTTGTGTCTTGATGTGTACGTTGGTTCATGATGGTAATGTTTATGCATTCTTAATCAAATTTTAATCATTTTTGTTAAGGAAATGTTTGTATACGAAATGAATCCTTGAATTAGGGATGTAGGTAGGTTCGGTTAGAAGCTAGTCTTTCATAAAATGCAACAAAACAGCTTGTAGTAGCAGCAGTAATGTGAGTTAGAAAAATCACCAAAAATAGGGTATATTGAATTAGAAGGTGAATGAGATATGAAATTAAACCTCATTGTGTCTATTTTTACATGAAAGAAACAGGGTAGGCAAAAGATTTATATATTATGAGATAATTAAGTTCCAGTGAGACCTGCCCTGAACGAATTCGGGAGTCACTGTTCTGTTTTAGAAAAATTGTCAAAAATTGTACAAAAATAATTAAGAAGCATGGTCTATATGTGTAGAACCCTTAATGAGGCTATTTTTCATTGGTATAAACAAGAACATTATAGGAAATTTTTGTAATGAGATAACTGTATTTTTGTAGAGACAGGTCAGAATTGTCAAGCAGTGTATAAGGGTAATTTTGATGAATAAACTGTACTAATTTGCCACATGAAAAATTCTGGAAAAATTATGGTGAAAATTTATGTGAGTCTAGTTTTAAGGAAAATTTACGGATCTAAATTTCGAGTTTTGTAACTCGAGTTATGATCAATTTAGTCAGCATGATGCAGTTTGACAGCTTTAAATTTTTATGTTCCGAACTTGTAGTCGAGTCTTGTAATGCCACATACTCGACCCCGGCAAAGGTCTCGGGTATGGGGTGTTACAGATATAGTGATTATAGGTTAGCCATTATGTTTCAAATAAAAGAAAATACAAAAAGAAAAGCAAAACAAGTAGAAAAGTACTTGAAAAAGAAAAATAAAAGCATTTGTGAGTTAGACGTACTGAAAAAGGAAAAAAATGTGACAAAGTCACAAAAGTAGAAAAACTCGTTCATTAGTGTTGAAAAATTCATGAGCTAGCCAGAGTTGCTATATTATGTTCTTATATAGAGAAATAAGGAAGGTGAGAAAGGGAAAATAAGGCGGTGAGCGGGTAAGGGTTACTAAGGGGGAGAATAGGAAACAATACGATGTTCCAAACTATTTTCATGCTTGAAACTATTTTGATGCTTATTTTTCTTGAATTCCATACTTGTCCTAAGCCTCAAAACATTACAAGCTGGAAAGCCCTATGTGATCAAGGTAGACTTTTTCATGAATTGACATCATATTAAATAATTGTATTTTTTTACCATTTGTATTCTACTAGGATAATCATATTATCCATATAATTTATTGATGGATCTATACATTTGAAAACCTTAATGTTTGTGTACCTTTTAATATACTAAACTTAGGTGTTCGATATCAAAATTGGCAAGTTAGTTATATATCATGTCAAGATTACGTGTAAATATGAAATGCCTAGTTATGTACTCCAAAACCAATGTTTGTACTATACTTGCTCAATGGTCGTCTTTTAATTTGGTATTTTTGTTTGCTTTGCTTGAGGATAAGCAATGACTTAAGTGTGGGGGAGTTTGATCTGTCGTAATTTGGTGTAGCAGATTAAACTAGTTTTTGCAGTTGAGGGGCTTGAAAATAAGCATTTTCATTATGTTTTAGTTAAGTTTTTATAGTTTAGTTTAAATATAATAAAAGTGTATTTAGAGTATTTTATTGACCTTACGGGTCGAATGAAGCCTAAAGGTAAGCTAATGTACTTAGTGGGTGTGCAGGAGACCATCAGAGGGCGTACAAACTCAATTCTAGTCGTTGTGTTGGATTACGGGAAGTTAGATGTCACAACATAGGGAGCAGAATGCAAGAATCTTGGGACTGCCTTCGGTGTCTCGACACAGCCTTTGCATGTCACGACACACCCCTGAAGCTACCCTGAACCTGAGCATACTACCTTCGATGTCGCAAATAGGCACTAGGGTGTCGCGACATCGGTTCTTTTTATGAGCCAGTGCACAATCAATAGTTAAATATGAGACCATCAATTGACCTAGGGTTTAGGACGACGGTAAATCTAACTCTATAAATAAGCTCTTAAACACTTGTTAAAGGACATCTTTTCATATTATTAGTTTCCAATGTAAAATTTAGTTTTCAGTTTATTTTTCTTTCTCTACGGTTTAGACTTCTTTTCAGTTCTTTTTATTCGTGTTCTTCGGAGAACTTGATTTGTAGACACAATCAAATGTTTGAGTATTTCAACACTTCATATCAAATACAAACAGGATTCTCTAAACTCTACTCTTGTTTTATTCTTTATACATATATTCAATATCAAGTTTATGATGTTTATTGATTCCATGAGGAACTAATCCTCTTATGGGAGATTAGCGAGTGAAGGTATGAATAATTAACTATTTTGTAGGGATTTCTTAATGGATCAATTGTTCAGGAAAGGAAGAACATAAACCCTAGGTCTAGCAACCCTATGAACTCATCAAGGTGGGAATTGACCCAAATTTGGTATGGCATATTTGTGAACATGTTAACCCTGAACCGGTCTGGACTATGAGGTCGAAAGATAAGTAGTTCTTGCCGACTCAGTATTTCAGTGGACGTATCAGAAGATCCTGCTGGGGTATTGACTAGTTGATTGAACAAGAAAACCCGAGACTGCCAAAGCGAGCTAATCACCCATGTTTACATTTGATTTAGTTTATAGTCTTGTTTTTCAAAGACTCATTTTATTTATGTTATTTTGACTTCATTAATTATAAAAACCAAAAACCATTTATTTATGTTTATTCGTAATATAGTTTATTTAAAATGCTAATTAGATCTATTGGCGTTTAGGTCAGAATTAATCTATTACTCGCCTCCCTTGGGTACGATCCTCGGAGTACTCACCTACTTCGTTGTGACTATATTACAACCTGACCCATATACCTACAGACACCACCTTAATTCCAAATCTTTAGTTGCAGTATTCACACTCTAGACGTCAGTAAGTCTGGAGGTGGTCAAAAGCCATTCTAGTTTATGCGATCTTACAAAAGAAGAAGATATGTATTGTTACTTAGATACATCGGAACAGGATTGAATGTGTAAAAAATCAGGCAAAAGGATCCTTCTTCCCGCACCTTATAACAAAGTTGTCCACAAGAGTCACAGTGTACCCCTGGAGGAGATGGTTAAGGAGATGAACCCTCCAAGACAGTTGCTAGGAGACGATGTGTATAAGCAGTTTGTAATTCTACAAAGAAAGAAAAAGGAAGAGAGGGGAAAAAAGAGGACTCTAAAGGGAAGATGAATAATAAAATTTACATACATTAGGAAAATTTTAATAAAATTTACATAAATTAGGACAATTTTTAAGTTTAGTTTATTTTACGATAAGAAAGTTACTTGTTTGTTTTTGGATATTGTAATTGAAGAAATATTAGAAGTGAACAAATATTTTTATATATTTATGAAATTTTGTATAAAATCCCCAGATGACAGAAACACAAATGCTGCGAACTTTTAATGATCAAAGGAGGAGGCACCCACCATTAGACCATTTCAATACCATGATCAATCGGGTAATTTCTTTTCTTATGTTTTCAAGACTACACATTGAGGATAATGTGTTATCTAAAGTGTAGGGTGTAACATAGAATTTTTTTTAAATTTTTATGTTTTTCTTTTAATTTTTATTGTCAATTGTGTGCTTGAGCTTATAGAAATACAAGTGATTAGTTAGGAGCATGTATATAGGTTGATTGAATTTACTATAAATTTGGCATCATATTAGATGATTGAATTTACTAAGAAATTGTTTGGTATACACCTAGAGCTAAAAATCTAACCCTATTTATTCATCCATAGTACTTATATTTGAGCTAGAAAACACTTCTTGATGAACCTTCACACAAAATCCAAGCCAAAAACATTACTTTGTATTTTCCCTTTTCTTTGGTCTTGAACTGTACGACTATAGACGTCTACTCATACGTATTGAGGGTTAAGTAGATACATTATGATGAAATTTTGTAAAAATAGAGTGTGATGCGTGGTTGTATTCGTAGATTCGATTACAATACGTTGAATTTCCCAATCGTCTAGATTTGGTATTCATGGTGAAATAGTGAATAATGGAAGTTGGGTTGACGAAAATAATGAAAAAAGGTATTGAAAGGATGACTTGCACGAATCAAACACCTAGAAATGAACCAGTGATATGATTGATCATGACCCAATTTCTATATTGTGAAATAACAAACAAGTCTTTGAAAAGAAGAAATAAACCATGACCCGCTATTTAGCAAAATAGGAACCAGCAGTATATTAGAATACCACACTTCAGAAAGAAAGAATGGAAGTGATAATTTCAAAAGAAAGAAAAGGTTTGACGCCACAAGGAGAACCTTCATAATTCCAGCTAAGTTATTTCAAGAACAAAGAGATAGAATTCTCACATGTTATAAAAATGTTCATTAACCAACAAGGTTCTTTTTACAAATTATTTATAGACACTATTGTGACTATTCGAATGCCTATGTAAGACCTTTCATCTTTAGCAATTAACTATGGTTATTACAAGCTTTAATTTCATTTTAACTCAGGTAGGGAAGCCAATGAGTCATAACTCTTCACTTGATTCTGGTGTAGTTGAAAAGGCATGGCTGTTCTCCTTAATGAAGACTTAATGTATCCTTAATATGCTTATTTGATGTCCCTTCAACTCCCTTGAAATGAAATTGTAAAGGCTTGTGTAACATCCTCTTAAAGTGACATCATAATGAATGTTAAAGACTCCAAAACTGATTAGACTTGAAAAGTCTCCTTTCATCCATTAAACAACCTCCATAATGTTCTTTTAAAAGCTTTAAAACTGTCTAACTTGAAAAGTCTTTAGTCATATGAAAAGTCACCTGCAAAATAAAAAATTAAGCATTAAACAATAACTTAAAGCACTCATAAAAGCAACATATCTAATAACACTCATGCATATGAATTAATTGAACATGCAACTTAAACCATACTTAAAATTTATTAACAAATGAGATGTTTAAATACATGACTATTTAATATGAAGAACAAATAATGCAGGTATTAAAGGATGCTAATGTATTAAATCAAAACATTAAACAAAGATGCATTTAATAAACAAGACAGATAATGCAAGTTTAAAAGATGCAAATGTATTAATGGAAAACATTAAACAAAGATGCATGTAACCAATAGGACACATAATGATGCAAAACATTAAATAAAGATGTATTTAACAATCACAAAACATAATAATAAAAAAACTGAAACATTAGTTCAAATTAAACAAACTACCACATGCAAACCATTACATGGACTTGGAACGTTATCTTGAGTCCAATAGGAATTGGACTTATCTTGTTTGGCCCAAACTTGCTGAATCAGCCCCATCATCGCCTCTTTAAGCTTCTTAGATCTAGCCCGAGTCATAGGCCCAGTGGGAATTTCAATTGGGTTTTCTTCTAAATTCTTCACATCTTTTGACCTAAATGGTATAGCCATGGAATACTTGGAATTTGACCCATTCAAAATCTCATCAGACACTCCTGTGCATGTATCAAAGTGGAATAGGAAGGATCAGTGTGATAGAGTGATTATAGGCTAGCCAACATGTGTAGCAAAATAAAATTTCAAAAAGGAAATAAAAACTGAATAGAAAAAGTTCTTGAGAGTAAAAGCATTCGTAAATGAGAAATGTATTGAAAAAGAAAGAAAAGTGACAAAGTCACCAAAAATAAAACTGGGAATGGGGGTTTTTAAGTTGGTTTTTAAAATTTGGTAAAATTGCAACATAAATGCTTACAATTTTGACCCTGTAACAAATCAATCCTTTTTCTAAAATTAAAGGTCTCTAAAACTCATTTTCAAAAGTTGATTTGATTTTCTAAAAACTATAGTCCAAACATTACCGATAAACCATGTCGCAAAATTTCGAACACTCTAAGGCTAAAATTCCTAAAATACCCCTAAAACTCCTAGGCCTTATTTTGGGGTGTTACAATTCTCCCCATATAAAAAGAATTTTGTCCTCGAAATTACCTGAACTAAACAAATAATGATATTGTTGTCTAATCGCCTTTTCAGCTTCCCAAGTAGCCTTTTTAGTCTTGTGGTTGCACCACAAAACTTTAACCAACAAAACCTTATTATTTCGCAAAACCTTCTCTTCACGAGCTAAAATTTCAACTGGTTCTTCCTCATAAGTAAGATCATCTCGAACTTCAATTTCCTCAACTGGCACTATATGTGACGAATCTGAATGATACTCTCATACCATAGATACATGAAAAACATCATGAATTCGCTCAAGTTCTGGCGGCAACTTGAGACAATAAGCTACTGAACCAATCCTCTCAACAACTTCATAAGGTCTAATATACCTTGGACTCAACTTACCCTTCATACCAAACCTAAAAACTATAACAGCCCGTTTTTCAGTGGTGACGGAACAGTGGTTTTAGGACCACAAATTTCCATTATGTCATCCCGTAAATATTATTTATAAAATATTTATAGAGTCATTAGAGTTTTAGTAAAATTTAGTCAAGAAATTTTAACCTTTAGATAGTTAATTAAAGAAAAAGGACTAAATTGAAAAATGTGCAAAACTTATTAATTATTGCATTTACATGATTTAATAGCTTATCTAATAAATGTGGGAGGGACAATAAGGCAATTAGACCTTATATAAATTAAGTGGACGATCTAGTATGGTTTTTAAAGAAATTTTTAATGATTTTAAAGGTTAAAAAGGTAAACAATTAATAAATAGACAAAAACAAAACATGAAATTTATCATCTTCTTCTTTAATTTTTCAGGCAAAAACTGAATATCCATGGTTTCTTAAGCTTGGAGAATCAACCAAGTTCAATACCTTGCATGTGAGTGATTTCTCTACCTATTCTTGTAATTTTTATGTTTTTGAGATCGTTGCAACTAAGTCCAGCTAAATCGTACCTCTGTTTTTTAATCTGTCAAAAATTTTAGAAGTTTCCATTGATGAATCTTGAATGTTTTTTATGATAATTATGTGTTTGAAGCTTTGATTGTGGTATTTGGTTTGTTTTGTGAAGTGATATTTATTAGATTTTGATTTAAGGATTAAATTGTTAAAATGTTAAAATTTGAGGTTTAATGGTGAATTTAAGGTATAATTGGGACTTTTTCAAGGCCTAGAATATTTGGCTATAAATTTTGACTTGAGAAAATGGTTAATTTGATTGTTTTCGGGTTAGAGGACTAAATTGCAAAAGTTGTAAAAGTTAGGGGCAATTATGTAATTTTGAAAAATAAAATTGTATAAAATGTAAAATTATTTGGAATATGAAATGTAAGCTAATAATTGGGAAATTTTACATTTTAAATCAAGACCCTGTTGACTTACGTGAAAAAGGGAAAATTACCGAATAATCCCTGAACCTCTGCAACCATTACAATTCAGTCCAGGTAAGTTCGTACGGACTGTAATTTAATATCTATATGAATTGTATGATGATATGATATGAAATAGTATATATAAACTATTCTATTGATGACGTAAGTTATTTGAGAAAAATGTTGTTGAATATCAATACTTGGGCCGGATGAACGCGAGATAGAGTACAACTGAATGATAGCATGTTATGCGAGGTTGGAGTGGAGATTGATGTAGAGTGCTGTATATATTTTTCCTGAGTATACCGAGGTTCAGCATTTGTTGTGAACTCTCGTGTTATACTACTCTAATCTGGCATGTTACGGGGACATATGTATAGCCTGCGGGCTAGGCACTTAGTGTTGTGGCGTGTTGTCGGTTGGATTAGATCTTTGGAGCGTTTGGCATGTTATCGGTTGGATTAGCTCTTATCTGCATTTTGCGTGTTTCGGTTGGATTACTTGTGTACTCGTATCTGTAAGTCGTTCATCAAGTCGTAAATCGTTGTTTTATAACTTGTTTAATGACTTTGAATGGCATGACATGTATTTGACATCTTGAATTGACTCTGTTGTGGACATATATGATTTCCCGAAAATTATTATTTGAGCTTTGAATTGAATTATGCAATTCATCGGTTTGACATTATGGGTGACAGGAAACACTTGTTGTTGAATTATTTTTGATTGATTGTTATATTTACTTCAGTAAGATTTATTGTTTCTATACGTCGAACTTACTAAGCTTCAATAAGCTTACATGTGTTAATTTATGTTTCTTGTAGATACTTTTGAAGGTTGGATGATTGGATCAGCACTCGAGCCACACTATCCATCCATTTTCGGTAGTTATTGAATGTTTGTTTTGGATTATATGGCATGTAATATGTAACACCCCTTACCCGTATTCAACGCCGGAACATGGTATGAGATATTACCGGACTTACAACACAAGCATTCACACAATTCTGTGTCAAAAATTTTGCGTCCAAATTAAAACTATTCATATTCAATCATAAAGTCCCTAATACGGGCCTACGAGGCCCAAAACGTACTTTAGAAGTGGTTCGGGACTAAACCAAGAACTCAGGAAATTTTTACAAAACATAGAAAATTTTTGCTAACTGCAGGGTTCACACGCCCGTGTGGTCCAAGGGACACGCCCGTGTGACCCTAAGACACGACCGTGCTTCAGACCGTGTTCAATTTAGGGTGCTCTCTGACTTGTGCCACACGGTCGTGCCACACACCCGTGTGCTAGGCCGTGTGGTTAATTAATTTAATTCGAATTAAGTGCATGTTTCACACGGCCAAGACACACGCCCGTGTTCTAGGCCGTGTAGCACACACGGCTGAGACACACGCCCGTGTCTCTGCCCGTGTGCTATATTCTGGACATTTTGTTTTTCAAAATTAAGGTGCAGGGGACACACGGCCAATACACACGCCCATGGGGCAAGCCGTGTGTCACACACGGCCTAAACACACACCCGTGTGTCTACCCGTGTGGACAAAATAAGGCTATTTACCAAGCCTTTTTCCACCCTTCCTTGTTCATACCTACACAACATCATATAATACCAACTCAAGCATACTCAGGCAACCAAAACATCCACAACCAAGGTATTAACATCACATCCACATGCTAATATCTAACATGCTTTAACATCATAATTTATCAACACAATTCATGTAAATTTCCATATTCATGAATGGTATCAACATATAAATATACTTCCACCAACATAAGCCGTCATTCATGGCCATATACAAAATGAAATCATTAAACATTATAAGCCAATACATTTGACCACATAATAATGACACATATAACAAAATGACCAAGTCCCTATACATGCCATAACTCAAAATTATTGACATTTCAATGGTACCCAAAATAATGGTTGATAGTGTGAATGGATCACCGATGATCTCCAATCCCGAGCTAGCTTGGTGACACTATAAGATAAGGGAAAGAAAGGGGAATAAGCTATATAGCTTAGTAAGTTCATATGCAAATAATAAACAACACTAATTATACATTTATCATATACATAACATAACATGAATCAACATAAATGTCATTAAAAATTCATGAAGATAACATACTCAATATTATTCTTACCAATAGTTCATCATATACCGAATCTATTTCCTTTGAGTTTTCGTACATACCAGTACTAACTCGTAACATAATCACATACTTTCTCATCTTTGACATACTCGTTGAACCACTTGGAATACTATCGGATACGCGGAAAGATTTGCACATAAGTGCCACATATGTATCCTATGCTACCACAAATCTCATAACACATGTAGGCTCGCTCTCGAACTATCCTCGGGCCTGCTCACACAAGCTGTCAGTCGAGACGTAGCTACGCAGTGCTGCTCACACAAGCTGTCAGGTATCCGCAACATATGCCGGTACACCCAGCCACCAATAGGACGTACAGGACCAGCACTTTGGACACATAAATCACATAATTACTTATTCACATGGGTTCCTAGTGACATGTCACTTGTATCCTAATCTATTCCTAAGGTTCAACCGGGATTTTCTCGCTTGTCAAAACTTCGTCAATTACATCCATAGAGTCAATCATACAATTCATGCAATAACAAAACATTATAAATACAATTATAACGTTTCATTATTAACATACGAACTTACCTCGATACAAAAATAGTGAAAATTGACCTAATCGTCAAACACTTTGTTTTTCCCCCGATCTAAGTTTGAACTTTGTTTTTCTTGATAATCGAGCTTGGAAGATGAACAAAACCTAGCTATGTCTTCTCCTTGTGAATTTTGACCATGGGGACTAATTTGAAGAAGATGACATCTTTTATTTGTTTTATTTTGTCTTTATTTACCAAATGACCAAAATGCCCTTAATGCATAACTTTGAAATTTCACCTAATCATGTCCATTTTTGTCCACGAACTTAACCAATGGTCTAATTACCATCTAAGGACCTCTAATTTAAAATTTCATAGCAATTAGACACCTCTAGCTTCTAGAACACATATTTTGCACCTTTTGCAGTTTAGTCCTTTTAAATAAATTGAGTGCCCAAACATCAAAATTTTCAAACGAAATTTTCATGAAATCATTCCATAAAACTGTAGACCATAAAAATATAATAAAAATAAATTTTACTGCATCGAATTTGTGGTCCCTAAACCACTGTTCCGACTAGACCCAAAATCGGGCTGTTACATAATAGGCTTGTTTTGTCGTTATTTTTGTTTTAGTATGTAATTATATAAAGAGTGAGCCTAAGTGCAAGTTGATAACATGAGCATCACTACAATGATCTTGATGTATATTTGGTAAATGTTTAGTTAACGACTTGTATGAATTATGAATGATGGAAGATGTTTTTGATATAAACTTGTGGTAGATGTATGACTAATAGATTATATGGAATTGCTGTGAATTTAGGTTCCTATGATAGGCATATTGGTTAGAAGTTTAAGTTGTGTGAATTGGCATGTTTGGGTTATGATTTATATTGTTGTATAAGTGTGTTTACTTGTGGTACCATTGAGGGTACATTGGTTAGGCACTTAAGATGGTTGAATTAGCATGATTTGAGCTTGTTTAATGATATTTTGAATAGGTTTTGTAACACCCCTAACCCAAATGAAACAAGGTTACAGAGCATTACCGAAGTTTAGAAATCATATAGATAGAAAATGCAAACATTTCATATCATAAAGCGTTCATGTCAAAAACCAATCAAAATCATACATATTGTCCCTTATACGAGCCCTCGAGGCCCAAAATACACATTAGAAACAAATCGGAACTAAATCAGAAACTTAGAGAATTTTTCGGAAACATTTAAAATTTTCAACACTGCATGGGTCACACGGTCGTGCGGCCAGGCTGTGGACTCACATGGCCGAGAGACACACCCATGTCTTAGGCCGTGTGGGCATTCGAAATAGGGACACACGACCGTGTCCCAGCCCGTGCACGTGCCCGTGTGAGTATACTGAGTTGGGTCACACAGCCAAGCCACACGCCTATGTGTTAGGTTGTGTGAATATACTGACTTGCAAACCTTTACAAGCTATAAGGGACACACGGCCATGTCACCTGGCCGTGTGTCACACACGGCTGAGACACATGTCCGTGTCTCTGCCTGTGTGGACGAAAATAGGCTATTTTACAAGCCATTTTTCTCACCCAACAAGGCATGTACCTATAGTAAAAAATGCACATGTATACCAGCCATAGTAAGGCACCAAAATCATGCATAATCTAGCTTTATACATATAATATAACCACACTCAACCAATATGCACATAGGCATCTCAAATAACAACTTATAAACATGTATAACCAAGTACTCCATTTGGTCAAAATAAACAACTAACTTCCAATTTGATTTGTATCCATACATACCATAAATCTTACTTACCAAAATACAAACCATTTGGTACCAAAATGCCATTCTTTAACTAATATCAATTAACCAAAATACCTATATATAACAAGGTACCAAATCACCATATGTACCACATATCATAAAGCACATATACCATATGCATATTCAACTATCATTTCATCTTTTATCATTCAATCAAACAAGCCAAACATTAACCATAATAAGGCTACTCACATACATGCCAAACTTGTCCATTATACCATCAATATACCAAAACTCAACCAAGTCAAATGGCCATTTCAACATTCAAATACATAGGCCAATATTAATCAGAATACCTATACATACCATTATAACCAAAATCAAAACATTCGAAAGTACCGATAGAACCAATGGATAGTGTGATATAACTCTGACTAGCTTCCAACCCGATCGAGCTTCTGATAATCTAAAAAGTAAAGAAAAACAACTACGTAAACAATGAATGCTTAGTAAGCTCGTATAAACTTTAATCATATCAATCCATTTCCAATATGAAATTTATACATATCAAGAATAATCATATACTGATACCACACGATTCATGAAACCAAATTCAACAACTCACAAAATGAGTAAATCCACAGCATCACTTATACATATTATCCCTAGCATAGTAGTATTTTTAACAACTTTAAACTCTTCCAAATTTCTTTATTTTCATTTTCTTTTCATTACTGTCCACACCTGTTCCATATGCATGAAAGCTTAACATGGTAAACTTGATGCTTAAGGTTCATTTAGGTTCACATGACCTAGGACACGGGCTACCACACGGTTGTGTGCCACACACAGCCTGCGGCATGGCCATGTGTATTAAGTCAGTGTGTTATACGGCCTAGCACACGGCCTGCGACACGACCGCGTGTCACAAGTCAGAGAGCTACACGGTCTGGCACACGGCCTACAACACGGTCGTGTGACCCAACTCAATGAGTTACAGGGGCAGAGACACGGGCTGGGACACGGTCGTGTGTCCCAACTTCGAAAGTTACATGGCCTAAAGGCATTCCACACGGCTTGGCCACAGAGCCTTGTGTCCCCTATTTTTGAAATTTTTCATATTGTCTTGAAATTTCCTGATTTGTTTCAAATTAGTCCTTAAGGGTTTTAAGATTAATTCTTTAGTTCCTAAAGCTCAATTTAGGCCTCGTAAATGTAAGTTATTATTGTAATTAAATTACTTTATGTATTTGAGAAATTATATTGAAATGATCATGATTTTACTTATTTATTTTTGTTAACTTGTTGTAGCATTCCTGTAACTCTATTACGGTGATGGATACGGGTTAGGGGTGTTACAAAAACTTTCTTCCAAGGTAAAACTTTCAAGAACAACTTATCACCAACTTGGAACTCGATATCTCGACGTTTCAAATCTGCATAAGGTTTCTGCCTATCAGGCGCTGCTTTCACCCTTTCACAAATTAACTTTACTTTCTCTTCAGTCTCACGAACTAAATATGGTCCAACAACTCACTTCTCATCCAACTTTGTCCAACACAAAAGTGTTATACACATCCTACCATACAACGCTTCAAATGGTGTCATACGAATACTCGCTTGAAAACTATTGTTGTAAGCAAACTCTGCCAAGGGCAAATATTGCTCCCAACTACCACTGAACTCAATTACACAGCTTTACAACATTTCCTATAAAACTTGAATCACCCTTTCAGACTGACCATCAGTTTGAGGATGATAAGTCGTACTGAAACTAAGCTTCGACCCCAAAGCCTCTTGCAACAAACCCAAAAGAAGCTGATAATTTCCCATTTCCATTCAGGAATCGCAATCAGTTGCAACAAACCCGAAGGAAACTGATGCTCTGCCTTAACGTTTTGACAAACCAAACATCAAGACACAAAATCCATAACATCACAATTCAAATTAGGCCACCAATAAATCTCTCGAAGATCAGGATACATCTTACAACTATCAGAATGCATAGCGTAAGGGCTACTATACCAATTGGTAAGAATTGCTTACCTCGAGTCCACGTCATGCGACACACAATCTTCCTCGAAAATTCAAGATACCATTACTGTCAGCATCAAAGTCTCCTTTAACACCTTGTTCAACCTATCGAATCCTCTTTAATAACTCTCCATCAAAAGGTTGCTTCTCCTTAATCTGTTGCGACAAAGTCGACCACACTTGAGGTTCAACTAACAAACCATCATCACTAGCTAAACTCAAGCGTACAAAAAAAGCTCTCAATTTCGAGACAGACTTCCTACTCAAAGCATCATCAATAACATTCACTTTGCCAGGATCATACTCTATCACACAATCATAATCCTTTAACAACTCAATCCAATGCCTTTACCTTAGATTCAACTCCTTTTGGGTAAGGAGGTACTTAAGGCTCTTATGATCTGTATAAATAACACACTTCTCTCCATAAAAGTAATGGCGCCAAATCTTAAGCCCAAATACCACAACAACTAACTCCAAATCATGAGTAGGATAATTGCGCTCATGTGTCTTCAACTGTCTCGAAGCATAAGCTACAACTTTACCCTTTTGCATCACCACACAATCGAGACTCGAATACGAAGCATCACTATAAACTACAAAATCCTTTCCAAGCTCTGGTTGAATCAACACTGGTGCCTTAGTCAAAACTACCTTAAGCTGTGCAAAACTTTTCTGCCTTGCATCAGTCTATTCAAACACATCTTTCTGAAGTAGTTTAGTTAAGGATGTAGCAATAAGAGAAAACCCTTCAACGAATCTACGATAAAAGCCAGCTAAACCCAAGAAACTCCTAACTTCGGTAATACTCCTAGGCGCTTTCCACTCTAGAATTGCCTCAATCTTATTTGGATCCACATGAATCCGTTTTGCCGAACCAACATGACCTAAGAATGCCACTTCCTTAAGCCAAAATTCACACTTACTTAACTTCGCATATAATTGTTTATCTCGAAGGATCTGCAAAACAACCTTTAAATGCTCATCGTGATCCTTTTCAGAATGAGAATTCACCAAAATATCATTTATAAAGACAACCACAAACTGATCCAAGTACAAATGCAATACTCGATTCATCAAATCCATAAACACAGTAGGGGTATTAGTTAAACCAAATGGCATCACCAAAAACTCATAATGCCCATACCGAGTCCTAAAAGCAGTTTTGAACACATCAGACTCTTTCACCTTCAACTGATAATATCCAGATCTAAGATCAATCTTTGAAAACACTGTTGCACCTCGAAACTAATCAAACAAGTCATCAATTCGAGGAAAAGGATACTTATTCTTAATGGTCAACTTATTCAACCACTTATAATCAATACACATTCGCATCGTACCATCCTTCTTCTTCACAAACAAAATTGGTGCACCCTAATGAGATACACTCGGTCAAACCACCAGTACTAACCACAACACTACTCTCTTGTCTAGACTGATTCGGTTGAGACCCATGTCTCACACCCTTACCAGAATTATGACTATCATGCCCACTCTTAGGCAATCTTCTAGATGCACCATCAGAGGCTCTCTTACCATATTCAATAACCACAGAACGAGGCAGCTCAACTAAAGTCTCCACAATTGCTTTAGCTCTCTCAACTAACTCATCAAACATCTCCACATTCTGAGCTACCAAATAAATCTGAATCTCTTGGTTAAGCCCAAAACAAAACCTCTCACAATGATTGTAATATCCCGGGTTGGGGGGCTATTTTGTTGTTGCATGATATTGCATGTGTTGGTGTGCTATGTTGCTATTTCTATGTTTTAGGGGCTTAGTTGTAGGCTAGAAGTATGCCTGAGGGAATGGGAAAAATTTAGTTTTTGAGCTTTAGGTGTAGGGAGCTGATGGAGCTGAGGGATATGTATTTTATTTGGTGCTTGTTGCACAAGTGAGGAGCTGGCAAAGTGGCAAGGCATGCGCTACTTGGGAGCTAGGTGTGGCGTCAACTGCATGAGGTGGAGGTCTTGTGTTCAAGCCGCAAAGACCTCACATTTTGGCTTCCATTTTGACGGCATGGAAGGAAGAGTTTGTAGGCGCTTCAAACTCGCCTGGACTTGGTCTACCCATTTGAATGGTGGGTGGAGAGGATTTTAGGAGGAAGACTTGGTAAACACATTTGAAATGTGTGGTTGGGAGCTATTGGGGGATTATGGCCGAATTTAAGGGAGTTTGGAGTGGGGAGTGGGCGGCTTGGTAGTGTGGGTGTGGGGTAGTGCCGAAATCCATTTTGAGTTTTGGTGTTTTTCGGTCAAAATCTTTAGAAGCAAATTTTCTCTTTTTGCCATACCAAAACCGAAGTGTAAGCTCTCAATTGCCGAACTGTGTTTGCCTTTTGAGAAGGTGTTAGCCAAACTCATCTTGGTATTTTTGGGCATTTTTATTCGGTCACTTTGTTTCAAAACAAAGTTCTTTCTTTTGTCAAGAGCCTAAGCCGAATTTCCTCCAAGTAAGTCTCTCTTTTCCCTTTTCAAAATCTAAAGCTTTAAGCAACTTCATCCTTGCCGAATTTGGCTTTGTGTTTTCTCTCAAAATCCCTTGTTAAGCCTAACCTATCACCCCACTTCCATTTCTTTTCTCTTTTGAAACCTTGTGTTTCAAACTCCACCTCTCTAAAACACCTTTTCCATCTTTATTCCCTTCTTTCCCTAAACCCAATTGCCGATTCCTCCATTTCTTTCCACCTCTATTTCTTCTTTCCTTTTACATTCAAAGCCGAAAGTAGGAGTGTTAAACACCTAGGGCCGAATATTGGTGTAGTGTTGGTGTTCATCCCGTGTTGGGCAATCGGTTAGTGAAGGTGAGTATTTGGTCGAAGGCTATCTCTTCTCCCCTACTTCTCTAACGATTTTGGTAAGGCAAAAGGATGATTTTAAACACATTAGAAGAGAACTAATCTCTTGTGTAACCAATTTCTTTTTAGGGCCTTCGGATTCGGCGATCAACAAGGCCGTTATCCGAACTCGATTGATTGGAGTTGGCCATCGTTGGTTCGAGATTTGGTAGGAAACCAAATCAAATATTAGGAGCAAGTAATCAAGGGGGCCTTAGATCGATTCTTTTGGTACTAAAGATCGCGTTTTAACAGTGTGTAAACTAACACACTACGCTTGGTAATATGATGGATAACCTAATTACTTATTAAAGTGAAACAATATGATTGATGGATTTGGTACCGATGGGGTATAAGCACGGATACGGGTAAGTCCGTTTCATTACGAGATCTCAGTAGTGATATATGTGATAACATGTTTTATGATGTAAATACCATGAGATGTCATTTGAGCATGATAGCATGATTGCATGTTTTATATCATTTGCATTAGTATGACATGTGTGGGTGATATGAGAGGAGGGGGAATATGATATCCGTGTCTTTGGGACACTGTGTGTCTTTGGGACACCGTGAGGTTTGGCACCTCCAAGGGTTTGGTACCACGCTTGATTTTGTGACTTCGGTCACCAAAGTGATTTGGTATCACATTTCTGTCTTTGGGACACGGAGGGTTTGGCACCTCATAGCGTCTCGTCCCAAAGGCTTAGCACCACAAAGCTGGTTGGCCCCACATTGATTATACGATTGACGCCAAAGTGATTTGGTATCACACGATGGGGTTGGCCCCATCATCGGATTTGTGATCGCGGTCACCAAAGTGATTTGGTATCACATCGCGTCTTTGGGACACCGCAGGTTTGGCACCTCATTGCGACTCGTCCCTCGTGGTTAACACCACCGTGGGTTGGCCCCACTTTGAGATATGGGATCGTCTCGCTAGTGATTTGGTATCACACGATGGGTTGGCCCCATCATTGGATTATTCGTGACTTTGGGTCACCAAAGTGGTTTGGCACCACACTTATGGATATCGTGACTTTGGGTCACCAGTGGTTTGGCACCACCAAAGGGTTTGGTACCACACGGGTAGAAAGGTGATATGGATGGTTAGGATCGGTGCATTGATAATGTTGCTATGATATGATGTGTGTTAGCATGTGGTTTTATCGGGAGGGGATTTATGCACCGAGTCTTGCGACTCACCCTCTCCTTTGACATTTCAGTGACACTTAGACGCGACATGGAGCCGGGATGGACTCGAGGTGCTCATGCCATGCTTTAATAAAGATTTGCTCAGACTTTACAAAATTTGGTACTTTAGCTTATTTATTACTATTTGGTTTTATTTTGGGTTGTAAATGGCCTTTAAATTAGGTTTTACTATGTTTATGCTTAAAGTAGCTTTCTAATATGCTTTAACAAATTAATTGAGTTAAAATTGCTAAAAACTTGGAAGGTCAACGGTTTCAAAACTATAACGCAATGTGTTTTAAACTTTACCATCGGGTATCACTCTAAAACATTAAAATATGACAAAGCAATCATGCCAAGATTTCAAAAGTATAAAATATGACAAGGAGTTTCTCATCGAATCTTTAACCGTAAACCTAACCCTTCAAACGCGATTTTCCCCGTAACATGCCGATCTTGGGTCGTGGTGTATTGACCGGGTTTGGGGTGTTACAATTGTGGTATCGTGAGCCAAGTTCAAAGGCTCTACCGTGGTCCCGAGGCCCAAAATGTTTTCAAAAGTCCTGCTTTAAGTGTTTTGTTGAAATAAATGGTTTGAAAGGCATGACACCGAGTCTCCTGACTCACCCGCCTGTAAGTACCCTTACTATTTCTTGTGAATTATTGATGTGATTGGATGATTGCGGTAGTGGATTACTTTAGAAATCAAATCGGTAGGATTCTCAGAACTCGCGAAAACAAAGCTTCTTTACTATTCATAAGACTTTGCTTTAAAACAATGGAATAAATATCGATGCATAAAACTCCTAAATCGGATACATAGAGAATTTAGTCATGAGCGCTAGAGGTGGACGTGGTCGTGGACGCAGGTCGTGGTAGGATGACGGTTTCGAACCCGTAGGGTCCGGTCGTGGTCGAAAAAATGAGATACCGGCATCGCCACCACCGGAGGTGGTGAGTTTCAAGATCGATCGATGACGCAGCGGTCACAGCGATCTTTGCGAGTGTTGGAAAGGGTAGTTGGAGTAGGTGGTGGTGCAGAGCTAGGAAATCGCGTCGAGCGACTTCGGGCAAATGGGGCTGAATTCTTTCGAGGTGTTTCGGTGTTGCTCCAAAGATCGCTGAGTATTGGCCGGAGGCAACGGAGTGGATCATGGATGATCCGGACTTGATCGCGAGGAGAAGTCAAGGGCATAGTATCGCTTCTTCGAGACGAGTCATACCAAAGGGTGGCTCACGGTTCGGGACGTTGTGGCGCAGAGGATCCGACATGGGATTATTTCAGTGCATTTCGTAAAAGTACATTGGAGCTAGCTACATCGACGCAGAGCTTAAAAGCATTTTGAGGCTAGTCCAAGGAGTAAGTCTGCTTTCGAGTATGAGGTCGAGTTCTTGAAGTCGAGCCAGTATGCTAGGGGTATTGTGGCTACTTGAACACGAGAGGTGTGTTTGTTTCGAGGATGGTCCGAGAGACGAGTTGAGGTCGCTGATTGCTCCTCAACAGAGCGTGAGTTTGCTGTCCCCGTTGAGAAGGCTAAGGTAGCCGAGGTGTTAAGGAGTCCGTGAGGCGGGGCATGGACATGAGCAGCATAAGAGGAGCTTTAGGTCTTCTCGGATCGCCGGGTAATCCTCGAAAAGCGGGCTAGACAGAGTGGGCCGAATCATCCGTAGGGTTGTTGCCGCTAGTCAAGGACCGCCGCAGCGTAACCATTGTGGGAGATATCATTGGGGAGGCCTTTGGACCGGTGGAAAAGGTTGTTTTGAGTGTGGTTCTCTCGATCATCGCGTGAGGGACCGTCCGCGTAAGTTGGCCAGATTCACCGAGAGTCGTGGCCGCATCGCTTTAGGAATAATGTACCGCCACCGCAGAGGGGCCGTGGTAATGGCGCAGGTAGTAATGGATCGGGTCGGGCCGTGGAGCACCGGCAGGGCGGCGTGTAGTTCGACGCCGATACTGGGTTAGTGTATGCGCAGAAGCGCCGAGAGGAGGCGACGCACCGGACGCCATAACCGTGACGTTCTCTGATCTTTGGTTCTCCTTTTTACTTTGCTTTGATTGATGTGGGTTCGACGCATTCTTACGTGGCCGTGAGTATAGTAGAGACCATGGACTTAGACTCGAGATATCTTCTAGGCGGATGACCGTAATTAGCCCTTTAGGTCACTCTGTGGTAGTAGATAAGTCGTTTAGAGATGTACCCCTAGAACTCTAAGGGGTAGTGTTTGTCGCCGATCCGATGGAACCGCCATTTGGGGAGTTCGATTTGATTCTTGGGATGGACCGTTGGTTAAGTACCGTGCGGTTGGATTGCGCGCTAAGCGCGGTTCTAAGGACGACCGAGGGTGATGAAGTGGCTATGATAGGTAATAGGAGGGATTACTTATCTAATGTGGTGTCCGCTCTAAAGGCGAGAAGATGGTGAGAAAGGGTCGTGAAGCGTATGTGGTTCATGTGTATGCCTTGGAGGCTAAAGAGTCCATCTGTAGAAAAAGTCCGAACAGCTTAAGGAATTTGCTGATGTGTTTCCGTAAGAACTTCCGGTTTGCCACGGATCGTGAGGTAGAGTTTGGGATAGATCTGTTATCTTAATCGCGCTGTCTATTGCTCCGTATAGGATGGCGCCAAAGGAATTGGTGGAACTTAAGGCTCGTGATCCAAGAGTTGTTGGACCGAGGTTTTATCAAAGCAAGTGTTTCACCGTAAGTGCGCTTGGTACTTTTGTTAAGAAGAAAGATGGTACAATGCGGATGTGCATAGATTACCGCCACCGAATAAGTCGACGATCAAAAACAAGTATCCGCTGCCACGGATAGATGACTTGTTTGATCACCAAGGGTGCAAATGCGGTATTTTCTAAGATTGACCGAGGTCCGGTATCACCGCTAAAGGTGAAAGAAGCGGATATTCACAAGACAGCTTTTTGGACTCGGTATGGGCACTACGAATTTACGTAATGCCGTCGGGTTGACTAACGCGCCGGCAAAGATTCATGGATATGATGAATAGGGTGTTTCAAAGCAGATCCGACCATTTCGTGGTAGTTTTTATTGACGACATCCCGGTGTATTCCGCAACGTAAGAAGAGCATGATGCGATTTGGCGTGGTGGTAATCGCAGATTTTGAGGAGAAGCGCCTTTACGCTAAGTTCGCAGAAGTGCGCGAGTTCGCTTAGAGAAGTGACTTTCTTGGGACATGTAGTGTCACCGAGGGGATTAGAGTGGATCCTCGGAAAATTGAGCCGCTTTTGGATTGGAAACCGCCTAAGTCGCGGGCCGAGATTCGAGTTTTCTGGTTTGGCAGATACTACCGAAGGTTTGTAGAGGGTTTCTCGCTGATTGCGGCACCAATGACCAAGTTGTTAAGGAAAGAGGTTTCGCTTGTCCGGACCGAGAAACAAAGCAGGAGAGTTTCAACAAGCTTAAGAAGATTCTAAACAGTAAGCTCCGCTTTGATTCAACCCGAGGCCGGTAAGGAATTCACACCTCTCATCGCGATGCATCACATACGGGGTTGGGTTGTGTCTTTGATGCAGTGAAGGTAAGGTTGTGGCTTACGATCTCGGCAAATGAGGCCACATGAGGTCAACTATCCGACGCACGATCCGGAGTTAGCGGCTATAGTCTTTGCGCGCTGAAGATTTGGAGGCACTACTTGTACGAGAGAGATCAATAGTCTACACCGATCATAAGAGTCCAAGTACCTCTTGACTCGTAAGGATTTGAATTTGAGGCAGCGAGATGGGTTGAGTTGCTTAAGGATTACGATCGCTCGATTGAGTATCATTCGGGCAAGGCTAACGTGGTGGCGTACGCGCTTGAGCCGCAAGGTTGTTTCGACTTAAGAGCGATGTTTGCCCATTTGAGTTTGTATGACGACGGGAGTATTCGCGGCAGAGTTGCGTGTTGCCTACTTGGGTTGAGCAGATCGTAGAGAAACAGATAGAGGATGAGGTTCCGAGTGCGCGGAGGTTGCGTGTCTGTGGTGGTGGTTTGGAAGGTTACAACTTGTCTAGTGATGGGGTGTCAGGTTTTCAAGGTAAAGCTTGTATGCCCAAGGATGTTGAGCCGAGGCAGAGGATTCTTCAGACGCATTATAGCAGCCCTTATGCTATGCATCCCGGAGGTAGTAAGATGTATAGGATCTTAGAGAGCGCTTTTGGTGGCCTGTCCAAGAAAGAAGTGACAGAGTTTGTTGGGAAGTGTCCGACATGTCACAGGTCAAGGCCGAACATCGCTTGCGCGTGGTTGCTTCACCGTGAAGATTCCTCGATGGAAGTGGGAAAGGATAACCATGGATTTCGTCGACAAGGTTACCGCTACGCCAAGCAAGAAGGATTCATTTGGGTAATTGTGGATCGATCGACTAAATCCGCTCATTTCATTCCGGTGAGGGTTTACTACTCACTTCGAGGTTGGCGCGGCCGTATGTTTCGTGAGATAGTGAGGTTGCACGGTGTGCCAAAGATCGATCATCACGGATAGGGATCCCGATTTACGCCAAGGTTCGAAAAGCGTTGCATCGAGCTCTGGTGCGCGGTTGGATTTCAAAGACGGCTTTTCACCCGCAAATCGACGGACAATCGGAAAGGGTTATTCGATCTTGGAGGATATGCCGAGGGGTTGTGTTCTGATTTCAGAGGTAGTTGGGAGGATTTTCTACCATTAGTCGAGTTTGCCTACAACAACAGCTTACTGCGAGCATCAAGATGGCACCATATGAGGCGCCAGTATGGTAGGAAGTGTCGATCACCTACGTGTTGGGCGGAATTAGGTGAACGCCAGCTTGTTAGGACCCGAGTTGGTTGGTCGAGACCGAAGACAAGGTTAAGTTGATTCAGCTCGGTTGAAGGAAGCTTCTGACCGCGTAAGTCTTATGCCGATCTTAAGCGGAGAGACATAGAGTTTTCTATGGGGATCAAGTTTTTCTAAAGGTCTCGCCATGGAAGAAGGTTTTGAGGTTCGGAAAGAAAGGCAAGCTAAGTCCGAGGTTTATTGGGCCGTATAAGGTATTAAGACGAGTGGGACCAAGTGGCGATCGCCTTGAGTTGCCAGCAGAGCTTACTCAGATTCACGACGTATTTCACGCTTTCGATGCTTCGACGCTATCGCTCGGATCCGTCGCATGTGGTAGCAAAGTGGAAGAGATCGAGGTAAATCCAGATTTGACTTTGGAAGAAGAACCATGCGATTCTTGATCGGGATGTGAAGGTTCTCGCGTAGAAAGTCTGTGCCTTTGGTTAAGGTTCTTTGGCGGAATCATGGCGTGGAAGAAGCCACGTGGGAACCCGAGGATATGATGAGACAAAGAATACCCTCAACTTTTTCGATCGTAATTTCGGGTCGAAATTATTTTAAGGGGGTAGAACCGTAATATCCCGGGTTGGGGGCTATTTTGTTGTTGCATGATATTGCATGTGTTGGTGTGCTATGTTGCTATTTCTATGTTTTAGGGGCTTAGTTGTAGGCTAGGAGTATGCCCGAGGAATGGGAAAAATTTAGTTTTTGAGCTTTAGGTGTAGGGAGCCGATGGAGCCGAGGATATGTATTTTATTTGGTGCTTGTTGCACAAGTGAGGAGCCGGCAAAGTGGCAAGGCATGCGCTACTTGGGAGCTAGGTGTGGCGTCAATCGCATGAGGTGGAGGTCTTGTGTTCAAGCCGCAAAGACCTCACATTTTGGCTTCCATTTTGACTGCATGGAAGGAAGAGTTTGTAGGCGCTCAAACTCTCGCTTTGGACTTGGTCTACCCATTTGAATGGTGGGTGGAGAGGGATTTTAGGAGGAAGACTTGGTAAACACATTTGAAATGTGTGGTTGGGAGCTATTGGGGGGATTATGGCCGAATTTGAGGGAGTTTGGAGTGGGGGAGTGGACGGCTTGGTAGTGTGGGTGTGGGGTAGTGCCGAAATCCATTTTGAGTTTTGGTGTTTTTCTGGTCAAAATCTTTAGAAGCAAATTTTCTCTTTTGCCATACCAAAACCGAAAGTGTAAGCTCTCAATTGCCGAACCTGTGTTGCCTTTTGAGAAGGTGTTAGCCAAATTCATCTTGGTATTTTTGGGCATTTTTATTCGGTCACTTTGTTTCAAAACAAAGTTCTTTCTTTTGTCAAGAGCCTAAGCCGAATTTCCTCCAAGTAAGTCTCTCTTTTCCCTTTTCAAAACCGAAAGCTTTAAGCAACTTCATCCTTGCCGAATTTGGCTTTGTGTTTTCTCTCAAAATCCCTTGTTGTCTAACCTATCACCCCACTTCCATTTCTTTTCTCTTTGAAACCTTGTGTTTCAAACTCCACCTCTCCAAAACACCTTTTCCATCTTTATTCCCCTTCTTTCCCTAAACCCAATTGCCGATTCCTCCATTTCTTTCCACCTCTATTTCTTCTTTCCTTTTACATTCAAAGCCGAAAGTAGGAGTGTTAAACACCTAGGGCCGAATATTGGTGTAGTGTTGGTGTTCATCCCGTGTTGGGCAATCGGTTAGTGAAGGTGAGTATTTGGCCGAAAGGCTATCTCTTCTCCCCTACTTCTCTAACGATTTTGGTAAGGCAAAAGGATGATTTTCGGCTTCATTAGAAGAGAACTAATCTCTTGTGTAACCAATTTCTTTTAGGGCCTTCGGATTCAAGCGATCAACAAGGCCGTTATCCGAACTCGATTGATTGGAGTTGGCCATCGCTTGGTTCGAGATTTGGTAGGAAACCAAATCAAATATTAGGAGCAAGTAATCAAGGGGGCCTTAGATCGATTCTTTTGGTACTAAAGATCGCGTTTAACAGTGTGTAAACTAACACACTTCATTTGGTAATATGATGGATAACCTAATTACTTATTAAAGTGAAACAATATGATTGATGGATTTGGTACCGATGGGGTATAAGCACGGATACGGGGTAAGTCCGTTTCATTACGAGATCTGTAGTGATATATGTGATAACATGTTTTATGATGTAAATACCATGAGATGTCATTTGAGCATGATAGCATGATTGCATGTTTTATATCATTTGCATTAGTATGACATGTGTGGGTGATATGAGAGGAGGGGGAATATGATATCCGTGTCTTTGGGACACTGTGTCTTTGGGACACCGGAGGTTTGGCACCTCCAAAGTGGTTTGGTACCACGCTTGATTTTGTGACTTCTGGTCACCAAAGTGATTTGGTATCACATTTGTGTCTTTGGGACACCGAGGTTTGGCACCTCATAGCGTCTCGTCCCAGTGGCTTAGCACCACAAATGGGTTGGCCCCACGCTTGATTATACGGGATTGACGCCAAATGATTTGGTATCACACGATGGGTTGGCCCCATCATCGGATTTGTGATCGCGGTCACCAAAGTGATTTGGTATCACACTGTGTCTTTGGGACACGGAGGTTTGGCACCTCATTGCGACTCGCCCTCGTGGTTAACACCACCGTGGGTTGGCCCCACTTTGAGATATGGGATCGTCTCGCTAGTGATTTGGTATCACACGATGGGTTGGCCCCATCATTGGATTATTCGTGACTTTGGGTCACCAAAGGTGGTTTGGCACCACACTTATGGATATCGTGACTTTGGGTCACCAAGTGGTTTGGCACCACCAAAGGTTTGGTACCACACGGGTAGAAAGGTGATATGGATGGTTAGGATCGGGGTGCATTGATAATGTTGCTATGATATGATGTGTGTTAGCATGTGGTTTTATCGGGAGGGGATTTATGCACCGAGTCTTGCGACTCACCCTCTCCTTTGACATTTCAGTGACACTTAGACGCGGACATGGAGCCGGATGGACTCGAGGTGCTCATGCCATGCTTTAATAAAGATTTGCTCGGACTTTACAAAATTTGGTACTTTAGCTTATTTATTACTATTTGGTTTTATTTTGGGTTGTAAATGGCCTTTAAATTAGGTTTTACTATGTTTATGCTTAAAGTAGCTTTCTAATATGCTTTAACAAATTAATTGAGTTAAAATTGCTAAAAACTTGGAAGGTCAACGGTTTCAAAACTATAACGCAATGTGTTTTAAACTTTACCATCGGGTATCACTCTAAAACATTAAAATATGACAAAGCAATCATGCCAAGATTTCGAAAAGTATAAAATATGACAAGGAGTTTCTCATCGAATCTTTAACCAGAAACCTAACCCTTCAAACGCGATTTTCCCCGTAACATGCCAGATTCGGTCGTGGTGTATTGACCGGGTTTGGGGTGTTACAATGATCCTTCTCAAAAAGAATCAGCTGAGAAGCGTACTGACTAAGTCGTACAAACTCTTCCACATAATCAGCCACAGATAAATCACCCAGGACCAAATCCATAAACTCACGATTATGAGCCTCCATATACTGCTCACCCATAAACTTCCTCTTAAAAGCCTCAAGAAAGAAATTCCAAATCAATCTATCAGAAACAACGCCTCTCCTAACCATATTCCACCAATGATGAGCCTCATCGTCGAGTAAGGAGACTGTACAACCCAACTTCTCCTTGTCAGAACAGGACATCTGCTTGAGGATCCTTTCAACTCCTTCCAACTAGTACTTAGCTACGATCGAATCAAAACCTTTCATGTAACATCCTGTTTTTGGTCAAATCAGAACAGTGGTTTTGGAACCACAAATCTGATGTCAAAATAATTATTTTATTATTATTTTAATGTCTAAAACATGATAATATGATTGTGTGAAAGTTTTGTTTAGAAATTTTATCATTTGAATGCTTAATTTGATGAAAAGGACTAAATCGTGTAAAGTGCAAAAGTAGTGTTCTAATAGCTAAAGGTGTCAAATAGCTATGGAACCTTCAAGTGGAGGTCCTTAAGTGGTAATTAACCCATTATATTTATAAGTGGACATTTATGGACATAGGTTTGATGATTTATGATGTTTTTATTAAGGGTTAAAAAGGTAATTTAGTGAAATAATAAGTAAAAAAATAAAACAATAAGGTTATCATCTTTGTTAAGCCTTTTCTACCGAAATTTAAGAAGAAAGAAACTCCATGGATGCATGTGTATTCAGCTAAGCTTCCTAGCTCAATTGTAAGTCAGTTTTTGTCCTATTTTTAATGATTTCTATGTTTTTGAGATTGTTGTAACTTAGTCTAGCTAGCTCAGGGACTATTTTGCAAAACTGTTAAGGATTTAGGATGTTGTCATTGATGAATAAGCATGTATTTTGATGTTTAATGATGGATTATGAATGCTTGATGATAGTTATACAAGTTTTGTTAAGTGATTTTTAGTGAAAATGCAAGTTATGGATTAAATTGTGAAATGTGGAAACTTTGTGGTTAAAATGTGAAATAAATGAAAACTATGGGCTGCTAGGGACCTATTTGTAATTCAGATAGCATGAGTTGGTATTAAATTGCATTAAATTGTGATTTTATGAAATAAGGACTAAATAGTAAAAATGTGAAACATTAGGGGTATGTAACAGCCCGATTTTGGGCCTAGTCGGAACAGTGGTTTCGGGGCCACAATTCTGACGTAGTAAAATTCATTTTTATTACATTTCTGTGGCCTACTATGAAATGATTTCGCGAAAATTTCGTTCAAAAATTTTGACGTTTGGGCACTCAATTTAGTAAAAAGGACTAAATTGTAAAAAGTGCAAAAGTTGAGTTATACATGCTAGAGGTGTCTAATTGCTATGAAATTTTAAATTTGAGGTCCTTAGTTAGTAATTAGACCATTGGATAAATTAGTGGACAAAAATGGACATGGTGAGATAAATTTTCAAAGTTTTAAGTGAATGGCATTTTGGTCATTTGGTAAATAAATGAATAAAAAGGAAAAATCAAGCCAAAATCTTGTCCATCTTCTCCCCCTTGTGCCGAAAATTAGAAGGAAGACATAGCTAGGGTTTGGCCAACTTTCAAGCTCGATTGTAAGTCCGTTCTTGCCCCGTTTTTAATGCTCTTTACATTTTTAAAGTCGTTATCACTCGATCTATCTATTTCTACCATTAATTTAAGGAATAATCAAGGTCTAGGGTTTGACCCATGTTAGAAATTTGTGTATTTTGATGTCTAATGGTAAGAAATAAATGTTTGGTGTTAGATAAACAACTTCTACTAAGTGATTTTTGATGAAAATGCTTAAAAGGACCTATTTGTAAAAGTTATAAAATATGTAGTAAAAGTGTGTTTTAATGGAAATTGTGAGCTGTTATGGCTATAAAAATGGTTCGGCTAGGCTTGTACATTAAATAAATTGAACACATTTCATTTTACGAGCCTAGGGACCAAAATGTAAATATGTTAAAGTTTAGGGGCAAAATGTAATTTTTCCATAATAAGATTTTTGGACTAGATTGAATAATGCGAATAATAAACAAGTTAAATTTTCTATTATAGATCAAGAGAAACGAGGTTCGAACCTAGATCGGGGGAAAAATAAAGTATTTGACGATTAGGTCCCATTTCTACGATTTTTGTATCGAGGTAACTTTGTATGTAAATAATGCATTGTTATTTATGCTTTAATTGCTTAAATATTTTAAGAATTGTGATTTACTCTTCGAATGTAATCGACAAAGTTCAACAAGCGAGAAATCTCGGTTGAACCTTAAGAATAGTTAGGATACAAATGTCATGACATTAAGGTTATTTGAGATTTTGTGTAAGACCATATCTGGGATATGGCATCGATATGAGATTTTGTGTAAGACCATAGCTGGGCTATTGGCATCGAAAAGAGATCCCATGTAATACCATATCTGGGATATGGCATTGGTACAGTATTATGTGTGCAAGATTCCCGAGTATCTTTTAGTTTTCCAAGTGGTTCAATGGGAAATTTAATGAGTATGTCAAAGTTATGAAAGATTATGATTATGTTGCAAGTTGGTACAGGTACATACGTAAAACTCATTAAATAATGAGCTCAATATGTGATGAACCCTCGGTAAGGTTATGAATGAGTAAATTATGATTTGAAGACCTAAATACTACTTATGCCCAGTTTATCATGTTATTTGTATGAAACTTGTTTGATTATAATGCTTATTATTTGCATAGGAACTTACTAAGCTATATATATAGCTCACTCCCCTTTCTTTTCCCTTGTCTTATAGTGTCACCAAGCCAGCTCGGGGATCAGAAACTATCAGAGATCCATTCACACTATCAACTTAATATTTTGGGTACCATTGATTCTAATATTTTGAGTTATGGCATGTATAGGGACTTGGTCATTTTGTTATGTGTCATAATTGATTTAGCCAAATTTGTTGGCTTATGTTGGTTGATAATTCATTTTGTAAATGGCCAATGAAATTGGCTAATATTGGTTTAAGTATATATATATGCATATGATGATGCTTTTCATGGATGTGGGAAATTTGCATGGTTTGAGTTGATAAGTATGTGGTGGTTGTATGTGATAAATGATAGCATGTGAATGATGTATTGATATCTTGTTTGTGGTTGATTTAGCTGTATGTATATGCTTGGTATGGTTCTATGTTTGTTGTGTAGGTTTGTGCATGGAAGGGTGACAAAATGGCTTGGTAAATAGCCTTATTTTTGTCCACACGGGTAGACACACGGATGTGTGTCTAGGCCGTGTGTGACACACGGCTTGCCCCATGGGCGTGTGTTTCGGTCGTGTGTCCCCTGCACCTTAATTGTTGCAAAACAGAAAGCTCAATATTGAGTACACAGGCAGAAACACGGGCGTGTGTCTCAGCCGTGTGGATGACATGGTCTCGAACACGGGCGTGTGCCCTGGCCATGTAAAGTCTGCACCCAATTTATGAAAAATCATGAAAATTAAATCGACCACACGGCCTAGGACATGGGCGTGTGGCACGGCCGTGTGGCACAAGTCAGAGAGCTCCCTATTTGAACACGGCCTGTAGCACGGGCGTGTCTAAGGGTCACACAGGCGTGTCCCTTGGACCACACGGGCGTGTGACCCCTGTTTTAATGAAAAATTTTCTAAGGCTTAGTTTGGATGGGCGGTGTGTTTACCTCTGGTGAGGTTAAAAACAGCGATGGCGGTGGGATTAGTTACTGTAGCAGTGAGATTGGATACTATAGTGGTGAGATTAGAAACAATGATGGGGTGTGTGTTTTGATTTAAACGCAGCTGTAGCGACGTGGTGAGAATATAAAATGACTATTAATGACATCAAATTAAAAAGGATATATAATAGAAGTTTTTTAAATTATTTTACTTTTACGAGATTATTAAAAATATATGAATTTTTAAATTCATTTAATAAAATATTAAAATGTATCTTTGATATTTTATTATAAATATTTTAATTAATTACATAATTATTTTTTTATAAAAATCCACTTAAAAATATTATTTATTATCATGAAAATACAAACAATATTTTTTATTGGACTTGAATAAGAACAAGAAGGTTATAGTGGGAAAATAGCTTTCCACTGCAGGTGCTTTCTTTCCCACTAGTACCTTTAGCTCCAGTCCAAAATAAAACCAGCAGTGAGATGAGAATTTTTAACCGCAACCCACCATTAGATATCCAAACATCAAAACAATGCAGTGAAAAGGAATATTCTCTCAATATTCATCTCACCATGGCTTATCGTGAATCCAAAGGGAGCCTAAGTGTTGTATGATTTTCTAAAGTTCCCGGTTTAGTCCCGAACTACTTCCAATGTATGTATTGAGCCTCGGAGGCTCGTATTAGGGACGATATTAATGTATGTGAAAGGTTTTAAATTTGGATGGAAATTACATCTCGGTTTTGTATGTTTGTGTACGTTTAAGTCCGGTAATGCCTCGTACCCTGTTCCGGCGTCGAATACGGGTAAGGGTTGTTACAGGGTAAATGTGTAAAAGTGCCTTAATGTGAGTTTTGGACTAAATTGAATAGAGAAATAATTAAATAAGTTAATTTTGATTATATATAGATCAAGAAAAGCGAAGTTCGGATCTTGATCGGGGGAAAAATAAAGTATCGGACTAGTCGGTTCATTTCATCATTTTTGTGAATCGAGGTAAGTTCGTATGTAATAAGCATTGTTATATTTGTGTTTTAAATGCTTTTATATTGCATAAATTGTGAGTTGCGAACTTGCGGATACATTCGAAAAAGATTCGGTATTGGAAATTCCGGTTGAACCTTAGGAGTAGATTAGGATACGAATGACATGTCATTAGGGGATACATTGATTTGGCTTCGAGCCATGATATTGGCACTTCGGGTGCGAGATACATTGAGTTGGCTTCGGGCCATGATATTAGCACTTAGGGTGCGAGACTCCCGAGCATCTGACTTTTATTCTGAATGGTTCAACGGGTATATTGAAGATGTGAAATGGTGAGAAATAGTTACGTATCTGTACAGGTATGTACGGAAAACTATACGAGCAATGAGTCTAAGGAAGTTGTGAGTTGTTGATCAAGAATGTGGTAAAATTCATGTTAACTTGAGATTAATGTATTGTTGCATATTATGTCATTTAATTTGAATGGTAAATGATTTGTGAGACTTGCTTATTATTTTCATACGAGCTTACTAAGCTTTATAGCTTACATTGTTTATCTTTCTGTGTTTTATAGTGATATCAAAGCTAGCTCAGATTTGGGAATCGTCGGAGACTTCGTTACACTATCCAACTACTACTTTGGTACTTTTGAAACTAAATTTTTGGTCATATGGCATGTATAGGAGTTTGGTCATTTTGATATGTATTTGGTGTTGGATGTAGCCATTTGAGTTGACTTATTTTGGTTGATTTGATCTTGTGTATTGCCTTGTAATTTGGCTTATTTTGGCAAATATTGTGATGTATATATATATATGTGTTAATGCTCTTTTGTGATGTGGTTTATACTTGCTTGTTGAATGGCTTGTTGAGACTTAGCATAAAAGGTAGCAAATTGCTTAGGATATGTCTTATTGTGGATTGGTACATTGAGTACCATGTGAATGCATTAAGAGTTATGATAGATATGGTTTTAGGTAAAGTAGTGAACAATTGAAAGTCACCAATTGAGTGTTTTGAAATTTTGAAACTTGTATGCTTTGAATTGGCAAAACATGATATGGTGAGCATGTTAGTTTTTGGTATTGAATTGGCATGTTTTGTTCTTAGTTGTGCTTGATTTGGATGCCCATATATGCTTTGATTATGTGCCATTTGAGTTGTATAGGTGTGTGCAAATTTGGGTGGCAAGATGGCTTGGTAAATAGCCTATTTTTGTCCACACGGCAGAAACACGGGCGTGTGTCTTAGCCGTGTGTGACACATGGTCATGTACACGACCGTGTGTTCCCTGGTGTTGAATTAGAAATCAAGTCAGTATGCTCCACACGGCCTCACACACGGGCGTGTGACTTGACCGTGTGGCATAAGTCAGTATACCCTACAGGATTGGCACGGCCTAGCACACGGCCTGGCACACGGGCGTGTATGGCCATTTTTAGGGCACACGGGTGTGTGTGTTGGCCGTGTGACCCAAGTCAGAGAGTTACACGGGGTCAGACACGACCATGTGCTTCCATTTCGAATGTCCACACGGCATGTGACACGAGCATATCTTTGGCCGTGTGAGACACATGGCCGGGCCATACGGGCGTGTGTCCCCTATTTTTTGGAAAAAAAATTAAGTGTTCGAGAAGTTTCTAAAGTTATCAGTTTAGTCCCGAATCACCCTGAATGCATGTTTTGAGCCTCGTAGGTTCATTTTAGGGACGATATGAATGTTGTTGATTGATGATTATATTGAATTTTAAAATGTATGTGTAATTGTATTATATGTCCGGTAACGCTCCGTAACCCAATTCCGACGTTGGATACGGGTGAGGGGTGTTACATTTCACTCTAGAAAACTCTTTACCACCCAATGCCAGAAGACGTTCAAGCGGTAACCCACGGTTAACAGGTGCAGAAGCAGGGTTAGCACCAGCAATCCACTAAAACACTCCTATCATAGCTTCCATCAGATGGCCTACACCCTCATCAGGTATATTCACTCTACGCGGCAGCACAGAAGGTGCAGAGGATGTACCATCCTCTTGAGCACTAGCTCTCACATTAACATGTCTAAGAGGCATATCTAATTGTCTAGCATACAAACAAAAAAAAGGTGTGAGTGGCGAGGAGATGATCCAAGTCTCGTTGCTACAAACAAACTTCAGGATTAAGGCAATGTGTTTTCGTTCCTTCCCTATGTCTAATTCAACAAACTATTTCAAGCAATCTCATGCCACTCAATTAGAGTTATATCAACAATTTCAAAAAAATAAAGAGATTTAGACTCATGAGTTTTGAAACTCCAAACACACAACAATCACCTAGGTCCGAGAGTTATTCACCCTAGAGCTTTGATACCACTAAATGTAACACCCTATATCCGACCCTGAATATCGAGATGCCACACCACCGTCTCATGTCATACTCAACAATTAAAAGCTCATTCTCAAAGAAACGTCTTCTATTTTAGTATTCATATAGGTTTTAAGTCAACCTTACTCTTAAGTTATCATTGTTACATGCTAAACATACATCAGATAGTCTTATAACAATAGTTTAACATGCATAAGGTTCATTTAGCAAAATCTCAAAACTTACTACGTAGGTATCGATACTAGAAAATGGGTATCGATATTTCTCTCAAGTGGTATCGATATTTCCTGGAAAATCAATACCAAATTAGCATTTTGGTTCTCGTCTAAAATCGAAAGTCTCGAAAATTATCAGTACCTTTCGAGAAGTATTGATTATTTTACCCCAAGTATCAATATTCATGATAAGGTATCAATACCAAATTAAGTTACTCACTTCCTGCACTTTTAAAAAAAACATGGAGGTGTCGATATTAAAACCCAAATATCGATAACTCTGCTCCAGACATAAAAAATACAACAATTACAAGCATATAATTCATACCAACTAATGTCTAATCATCATGTATCATTCACTTCATCAAATGGTCACTAAAATGTCTGAAGTAACAGTCCAAAACATAATAATCGTGACTGAGCAAGAAACCAATAATTCAAACTGAAAGTTCATAAGTTGTAAGCAAAATAACCATGTAAACAACTTAAAAATCATAGCAAAAACCAGCATACAATCTACCACATTGCCTTATTCCCAAAACAATAACACCTATGAAATAATTGAAATGGACTTGCTTGGAATAACCCCTTAAAACCACACCGCTCACACCAAGACGCTACTAATCTGCAATGACTTTAAAATGAGTGGGTGAGCTTAACAAGCTCAGTGAATGCCTAGAACAACTACTGTGCAAACATGTCATCAAACATTAGTAGAACACATACATGGCATAAATAGATTAAATGCAATATTCTCAAGATATTACATTCACACATGCACGTTTAACAGTTTATTGGTTAAGTTATTGCATACACTATCATATATACATCGCAATACATACAAACATATTTATATATAATTTCCAAAATAGTCACATATCATATAAACACATATAACAATACACATATATTCATATATTAAAATAATTGGAGATAATTTGACACTTGAGCTATGAAACGTAAAAGTGGGCAGTATCACCACTCATTGGATACACGGATCTCCAACACACCACATAGATTCATAGAGTGTAACAGCCCGGTTTAGACCCTAGTCGGAACAGTGGTTTCGAGACCAAAAATCTGAGGTCGAAAAAATATTTTAATATTATTTTTGGTGTTTATAATATTTGATTGAGTATGTGTGGAAATTTTATCGATTATGTGCTTAATTTGTAAAAAGGACTTAATCGCATAAAATGTAAAAGCTGTGTGCTATTTGTTTAAGTGCCTAATTTGTTGTTGTCTTTATAGTTGGGAGGTTTTATGATGCAAATAGCCCACTAATAAATTAGTGGATGGCAATGGACCATTATGACCTTGATGTTTATATGTTTCAAATATTAATTTAAAAGGGTAATTTGGTAAATGAATTATTAAAGCTTAATTAATAAAACAAAAGGCTAAAAATAAGCCATGGGTGTTCATATTTTCCACCAAATATTGAAAGAGGAAGAAATAGTTTGAGCTTTGAAATATTCGGCTAGGGTTTAGCTTGATTGAGGTATGTTTTTGACTTAGTTTTTAATAATTTCTACGTTTTTATGATCGTTGCTTAATGTTCTAGCTAGCCCATGCTTTAATTTTAGAATTTGATGGTGATTTTGAGATATGCCATTGATGAATGCTTGAGCTTTGTGATAGTTGTTGATGAAATATGAAAGATATGTGAAAGATTAACATAATTTGTCTTTGAATTCTTGGTGAATTTGAGTAATTTGGGCTAAATTGAGAAAAGTGTAGATTAAGGGACTAAAATGTGAAAGAAATGAAATATATGGGCTTGTATGAACACAAGGAAAATTCGGCTAGGCATGTATGAAAAGAAATTTTGTGAATTTGATGAATTTATGAATTAGGGACTAAAGTGTCAAAATGTGAAAATGTGAGGGCTATTTTGTAAAATGCCATAAATTGTGTGTGTGGACTAAATTGAATGAATTGGTGATTGAATGGATTGAATTTGAATGTGTATAGACCAAGAGAGGAAAGGTTCGGATCGAGATCGAGGCAAAAACAAAGTGCTCGATTAATCGACCGTTTCGGTAATTCGATGTCCGAGGTAAGTTCGGACATAATACGTGTATTTAACTATGTTTAATGTTATGAAATGGATGGTTCGATAATATTGAATTGTGAATACTATGTGAGGGCTTGAGTTATATGGCACTAAGTGTGCGTATTCAGAAATGTAACCAAGATGATTAGCACTGTGTGTACGAATTAATATAAGCTTCGGCTTTGTGGTTGGCACTGTGTGTGTGATACCGATTTAAGATCGGTTTGATATAGATACACTAAGTGTGCGATGTTAATTAAGCTTCGGTTAATGATTTGGGCACTAAGTGTGCGATTGAACCGAAGAAATGACAAAAGTTGATCGAAATGAAATAGTGAGCATTGAGTAGCATATGCGATCAATAGCTAAGTGTTGGCTAAGGTACGTTCGGAACCTATGTGGTTGATGAAATTATAGATGAGATTATGGAAGGTTAATTGAGCATATTAGATGTGGATGGTATGATATATGTGATTGTGAATTAATCTATGCAATGGATTGTTTTTGGTATAATGTATCGATATTAATGAGCATTATGTATTATGTTACGAACTTACTAAGCTCTTAAGCTTACTGTGTGGTTGTTTCTCTGTTTTACAATGTCAGTAAAGCTTGCTCAGATCAGGGGATCGTCAGTGACTAAATCACACTATCGGCTAGCCATTTTGGTACTTTTGGAAAGATGTATATAATTGAAATATGGCATGTATAGGCTAGAAGTTATGGCATGTTTTATAATGTTTAATCCTAGCCATGTGATTTGGCTTGGAAGTTGAATGATGTTAAACTTATGAATGAGTTATGATTATGGTATGTGAAGTATGCTTTGGTATGGCTTGATGACAATGAAAATGACTTATGAATGGTAAGTTTATTGATGGAATGATGCCATAGTGACTTAGTGAAATTGTGGATAAATCATGCTTGGTTTTACATCAGAGTTGGTTGAGTTATTTAGCTTATAAGATGGTATGCTAAAAATGAGATTGAATTGGATTGAGATGATGAATAATTTTGATGTGTTTTGGTTGCTATTGATACATGGAGAGATGCATAATTGTACTTGTAGGGATGACCCTTGTGTGGGTGGTAAATTGGCCTTGCAAATGGCCTATTTTGCATAAATGGTCAAGGGACACGGGCGTGTGTTTCTGCCGTGTGGCTCAAGGACCACTTCGAGGTGTATCTGGGCAGGTTACACTGCCGTGGTACACGGGCGTGCCTGGTAGTCGTGGGACCAAGTCAGCAGCTAGCCTAATTTCACACGGCCATGGCACACGGGCATGTCTAGTGGCCGTGGGGATAAGTCAGTATGTATGCTCTGTTTTGGCACGGCTTGGACACATGGGTGTGTCTGGTATCCGTGCGAGGAACACGACCTGACTGCACGGGCGTGTGACCTCTGTAGTTTGAAAAAATCTTTGAGTTTTTTGGAAACTTTCGTAAGTGTTCGGTTTAGTCCCAACCTCTTTCCAACTCGTGTTTAAGGTCTCGAAGACATCGATAAGGGGCTATATACTCGTGTTTGAATATGTTTGATTGATATTTGACTTTGTGTCGTGAATTAGATGTGAAATTTTCCGATTGTTCGGTAAGTCCTCTTAACCCTATTTCGGTGACAGTTTTAGGTTAGGGGTGTTACATTTTATTGGTATCAGAGCTACGGTTTAGTCGATTCTCAGGCTAACGTAGCGCGTGTGAGTCTAGCTATACATACCATATATATAATTGTGATAGTGTGATGAATCCTGACAGTTGAAATTGTTTTTCATATAGTAATGGATCCCGATCGAGCAATTGCTGACGATGTTGAGAGTAATGCGCCTACTCCCGCTCAAGGGACAGTGCCGGCCACATCTAGGCCGAATGATAGTGGTGAGGGAGGAGAGGCTAAGCAAGCCTTCTTCCGAATGATGAGTGAGTGGTTTTCAAAGTTCGTTCGAACGAATCCGTCTGCACCACAACCTCTACCCCACAAGTACCGGTTGTGCCTCAAGTTGTAGATCCGAATCGATTGAATAACCCTCTTGTGTATAAGATCCAAAAAAATGGGGCCGAAGATTTTAGGGCCACAGCTGGTGACGATGCTATGCGAGCCGAGTTTTGGCTTGAGAATATAATTCGGGTATTCGATGAGATGTCGTTGACCCCTGATGAATGCATTAAGTGTGCAGTTTCATTGTTGAGAGATACAGCCTATAACTGGTGGAAAACACTGATTTCTGTGGCTCTGAGAGAGAGGATTACCTGGGACTTCTTTTAAGTTGAATTCTGAAAAAAGCATATATCAGTCAACGATTCATTGATCAGAAATGCAAAGAGTTTCTAGAGCTGAAACAGGGCCGTATGTCCGTTGCTGAGTATGAACAGGAATTTGTGAGATTGAGCTCGTATGCACGGGAATGTGTTTCGACCGAAGCTACTATGTGTAAACGCTTTATAGAAGGGCTGAATGAAGATATTAAGTTGTTGGTCGGGATACTTGACATAAATGAATTTGTTGTGTTAGTTGACAGAGCCTGTAAAGCCGAGGAGCTCAGTAAAGAAAAGAGGAAAGCTGATTCTGAAGCTCGAGATGAGAGAAAAATATTGATGAGTAAGTCGTTTCAACTTTCGACAAAGAGATTTAGAGATGCAAGCAACCGATCAAACGGTTCATTTGGACATCCGTATAGAGACCGAGCAAGACTAAGTGTTGGTCCGAGAACTCAAGCTCCAATTGAATCATGTGTTGAAAGTGCTAAAAGCAACAAACTTGAGTGTAGACAGTGCGGAAGAAGACACGTGGGAGAATGCTGGGGCAAGTATAATAATCAAACTTGTTGTAAGTGTGGATCACGAGATCACTTCATTTGAGACTGCCTAAAGATGACTGAGGAAGAAAATGTTCAGAATGTGAGATCGAGTAATGTGACGGCTAGAGGTAGACCACCCAGAAACACCGAGAATATGAGTGGAAGTCAAAGAGGGACTACTGATATAGCTGTGAGATCAGAGGCAAGAGCACCTGCCCGAGCCTATGCCATACGCGCACGAGAGGAAGCGTCATCTCCAGACGTCATCACTGGTACTTTTACTCTATTTGATATTGATGTGATTGCACTGATAGATCCAGGTTCTACTCATTCCTATGTGTGTTTGAATCTAGTATCAAGTAAGACTCTACCTGTTGAGTCTACTGAATTTGTGATTAGAGTATCGAACACTTTAGGCAAGTGTGTCTTGGTGGATAAAGTGTGCAAGAAGTGCCCATTGATGTTTCGGGATATATGCTTTTCGTCTAATTGGCTGTTGTTACCCTTCGATGAATTTGATATAATTCTGGGTATGGATTGGCTCACTTTGCATAATGCCATCGTGAATTGTAAAAGAAAGAGTATTGATTTGAGAAGTCAAAACAGTGAGATAGTTCGAATTGAATCCAGTTATATGAAAGGGTTACCAACTGTTGTATCTGCGATGAAAGCTTTGAACTATGTGAGAAAGGGTTGCGAAGCTTATCTGGCATATATGATTGATATAAAAGTGACAGAAAAGAAAGTTGAATATGTGCCTGTGGTTTGTGAATTCCCTGATGTGTTTCCTGAAGAACTACCGGGATTGCCTCCAATACGAGAAGTTGAATTTGGAATTGATTTAGTACCGGGAATAACTCCTATCTCAATAGCTCCGTATAGAATGGCACCGACGGAATTGAAAGAGTTGAAGTCTCAGTTGCAAGAGTTGACCGATAGAGGATTTGCACGACTGAGTTTCTCGCCCTGGGGTGCTCCTGTGTTGTTTGTGAAAAAGAAAGACGGCACTATGAGAATGTGTATTGATTACCGACAATTGAACAAAGTAACAATAAAGAATAAATATCCATTGCCTCGTATTGATGATTTGTTTGATCAGCTGAAAGGAGCTACAGTGTTTTCTAAGATAGATTTGAGATCGAGCTATCACCAGTTACGAGTTAAAGGATCCGATGTGCCGAAAACTGCTTTCAGAACGAGGTACGGACATTATGAATTCTTCGTGATGCCTTTCGGACTAACGAATGATCCTGTAGTGTTTATGGATCTGATGAATCGGATATTCAGACCGTATTTGGATCGCTTTGTGGTGGTGTTTATTGATGACATTCTGATTTATTCATGTGATGAGACACAACATGCCGAGCATTTGAGAATTGTGCTACAGACTCTGCGTGAGAAGCAATTATATGCAAAATTCAGCAAATGTGAGTTTTGGCTACGTGAGGTTGGTTTTCTGGGGCATATTGTGTCAGCGGCGGGAATCCGTGTTGATCAGAGTAAATTCTTAGCTATTTTAGAATGGAAGCCTCCGAGAAATGTGTCTGAAGTCTGTAGTTTTCTGGGACTAGCGGGATATTATTGACGGTTTGTGAAAGGTTTCTCGATGATTGCGACTCCGTTGACGAAGTTGCTACAGAAAGATGTTAAATTTGAGTTGTCAGAAAAGTGCCATCAGAGTTTTGAGCAGTTGAAAGCGTTGTTGAAGGAAGCACCAGTGTTAGTTCAACCTTAATCGGGTAAAGAATTCATAGTTTACAGTGATGCATCATTGAATGGTTTGGGCTGTGTGCTGATGCAAGAAGGTAAAGTCGTTGCTTATGCTTCGAGACAATTATAGCCGCATGAAAAGAATTATCCGACGGACGACCTTGAATTGGCTACGATTGTGTTCGCGTTGAAGATTTGGCGTCACTGCTTATTTGGTGAGAAATGTCACATTTTTACAGATAACAAGAGGTTGAAGTACTTGATGACTTAGAAAGAGTTTAATTTGCGACAGAGAAGATGGTTAGAATTGTTGAAAGATTATGAACTTGTGATTGATTATCATCCGGGCAAAGCTAATGTTGTTGCTGATGCCTTGAGTCGAAAGTCTTCATGTGCTTGACGAGCTATGAGTACTCAGATAGATCTGTGTGATGATTATTCAGTTTTGGCTGAGTTGAAATTGAGGCTGATGTTCGTAAGTCAGATTCGTGATGCCAAGAAAATTGATGATGAGATGATAGCAAAACGAGCTCAATGTGATTTGAATTCATATTCAGAATTTCGAGTTGATAGTGATGATTGTTTGAGATTCAGAAATCGGATTTGTGTTCCAAAGAATTCAGAGTTGATTCAGGTGATTTTGAACGAAGCTCACAATAGTCGCTTGACTGTTCTTCCAGGGAGTACGAAAATGTATAAAGATCTGAAACAGTTTTATTGGTGGCATGGTAATGTTTAGTTTGTCAGCAAGTAAAAGCTGAATATCAAGTTCCGTCCGGTTTGTTACAACCGATTATGATTCCTGAGTGGAAATGGGAGAGAATCACAATAGACTTTGTGTCGGGATTGCCTTTATCTCTGGGAAAGAAAGATGCAGTCTGGGTGATAGTTGATAGATTGACGAAACCAGCTCATTTCGTTCCGGTGAGAATAGATTATTCACTTGATAAGTTAGTTGAATTGTGTATTGCTGAGATTGTGAGATTTCACGGGGTGCCATTATCTATTGTATCTGATAGAGATCCGAGATTAACCTCGCGATTTTTGAAGAAATTACAGAGGCTTTAGGCACAAAATTGCATTACAGTACTGCATTTCATCCGCAAATGGATGGACAATCCGAGCGGATCATTCAGGTTCTCGAAGATATGCTAAGGTTTGAAAGTACTTGGGAAAAGCATTTACCGTTGATTGAGTTTGCGTACAACAACAGTTTTCAATCTAGCATTAAAATGGCACTGTATGAGGCTCTTTACGGTCGAAAATGTCGAACTCCATTGTATTGGACTAAGCTGAGTGAGAATAAGATTCACGGAGTTGATTTAATTAAAGAGACCGAGCAGAAAGTGAAAGTGATTCGTGATAGTTTGAAAGCAGCTTCAGATCGTCAGAAATCCTATGCAGATTTGAAAAGAAAAGATATTGAATTCGAAGTTGGTGACAAAGTGTTTTTGAAAGTGTCTCCATGGAAGAAAATACTTCGATTTGGCCGGAAAGGCAAGCTGAGTCCGAGGTTCATCGGGTCGTATGAGGTCATAGAACGAGTTGGGCCAGTTGCTAATAGATTGATGTTGCCACCCGAGTTAGAAAAGATTCATAATGTGTTTCATGTGTCGATGCTTCGACGGTACAGATCTAATCCGTCACATGTGATTGCCCCTATAGAGCTTGAAATTCAGTCAGATTTGTCGTATAGTGAAGAACCGATTTGAATTTTAGCACGAGAGACCAAAGAGTTGAGAAATAAAAGAATTTCTTTAGTGAAAGTGTTACGGCACAAACACGAAGTAGAAGAGGCTACGTGGGAGCCTGAAGATGGTATGAGAGAGCAATATCCACACCTATTCACTGGTAAGATTTTTGGGGACGAAAATCCCTAAAGGGGGAGAGTTGTAGCAGCCCAGTTTAGACCTTAGTAGGAACAGTGGCTTCGAGACCACAAATTCGAGGTCGGAAAAATATTTTAATATTATTTTTGGTGTTTATAATATGTGATTGAGTATGTGTGAAATTTGGTGTGGAAATTTTATCGATTGTGTGCTTAATTTGTAAAAAGGACTTAATCGCATAAAATGTAAAAGCTGTGTGTTGTTTGTTTAAGTGCCTAATTGTTGTTGTCTTTATAGTTCGGAGGTTTTATGATGCAAAAAGCCCACTAATAAGTTAGTGGATGGCAATGGACCATTATGACATTGATGTTTATATGTTTTGAATATTAATTTAAAAGGGTAATTTGGTAAATGAATCATTAAAGCTTAATTAATAAAACAAAAGGCTAAAAATAAGCCATGGGTGTTCATCTTTTCCACTGAATATTGAAAGAGGAAGAAAGAGTTTGAGCTTTGAAATATTTGGCTAGGGTTTAGCTTGATTGAGGTATGTTTTTGACTCAATTTTTGATAATTTCTACGTTTTTGTGATCGTTGCTTAGTGTTCTAGCTAGCCCATGCTTTAATTTTAGAATTTGATGGTGATTTTAAGATATGCCATTGATGAATGCTTGAGCTTTGTTATAGTTGTTGATGAAATATGAAATATATGTGAAAGATTAACATAATTTGTCTTTGAATTTTTTGTGAATTTGAGTAATTTGGGCTAAATTGAGAAAAGTGTAAATTGAGGGACTAAAATGTGAAATAAATGAAATATGTGGGCTTGTATGAACACAAGGAAAATTCGGCTAGGCATTTGTGAAAAGAAATTTTGTGAATTTGATGATTTTATGAATTAGGGACTAAAGTGTCAAAATGTGAAAATGTGAGGGCTATTTTGTAAAATGCCCTAAATTGTGTGTGTGGACTAAATTGAATGAATTGGTGATTGAATGGATTGAATTTGAATGTGTATAGACCAAGAGAGGAAAGGTTCGGATCGAGATCGAGGAAAAGACAAAGTGCTCGATTAATCGACCGTTTCGGTAATTCGACGTCTGTGGTAAGTTCAGACATAATACGTGTATTTAACTATGTTTAATGTAATGAAATGAATGGTTTGAGAATATTGAATTGTGAATACTATGTGAGGGCTTGAGTTATATGGCACTAAGTGTGCGTATTCGAAAATGTAACCGAGATGATTAGCACGGTTTGTGAAAGGTTTCTCGATGATTGCGACTCCGTTGACGAAGTTGCTACAGAAAGATGTTAAATTTGAGTCGTCAAAAAAGTGCCATCAGAGTTTTAAGCAGTTGAAAGCATTGTTGACGGAAGCACCAGTGTTAGTTCAACCTTAATCGGGTAAAGAATTCATAGCTTACAGTGATGCATCATTGAATGGTTTGGGCTGTGTGCTGATGCAAGAAGGCAAAGTCGTTGCTTATGCTTCGAGTAAAATTATAGCCGCATGAAAAGAATTATCCGATGGACGACCTTGAATTGGCTGCCATTGTGTTTGCAGTGAAGATTTGGCGTCACTAATTATTTGGTGAGAAATGTCACATTTTTACAAATCACAAGAGGTTGATGTACTTGATGACTCAGAAAGAGTTTAATTTGCGACAGAGAAGATGGCTAGAATTGTTGAAAGATTATGAACTTGTGATTGATTATCATCCGGGCAAAGCTAATGCTGTTGCTGATGCCTTGAGTCGAAAGTCTTCATGTGATTTGTGAGCTATGAGTACTCAGATAGATCTGTGTGATGATTATTCAGTTTTGGCTGAGTTGAAATAGAGGCTGATGTTCGTAAGTCAGATTCGTGATGCCCAGAAAATTGATGATGAGATGATAGCAAAACGAGCTCAATGTGATTTGAATTCAGATTCAGAATTTTGAGTTGATAGTGATGATTGTTTGAGATTCAGAAATCGGATTTGTGTTCCGAAGAATTCAGAGTTGATTCAGTTGATTTTGAACGAAGCTCACAATAGTCGCTTGACTGTTCATCCGGGGAGTACGAAAATGTATAACGATCTGAAACAGTTTTATTGGTGGCATGGTATGAAAAGAGATATTTCTGACCTTGTGTCGAAATGTTTTGTTTGACAGCAAGTAAAAGCTGAATATCAAGTTCCGTCCGGTTTGTTACAACCGATTATGATTCCTGAGTGGAAATGGGAGAGAATCACAATGGACTTTGTGTCGGGATTGCCTTTATCTCCGGAAAGAAAGATGCGATGGGTGATAGTTGATAGATTGTCGAAATCAGCTCATTTCGTTCCGGTGAGAATAGATTATTCACTTGATAAGTTAGCTGAATTGTATATTGCTGAGATTGTAAGATTGCACGGGGTGCCGTTATCTATTGCATCTGATAGAGATCCGAAATTAACCTCGCGATTTTTGAAGAAATTGCAAGAGGATTTAGGCACAAAATTGCATTACAGTACTGCATTTCATCCGCAAACGGATGGATAATCCGAGCGGATCATTCGGGTTCTCGAAGATATACTGAGGTTTGAAAGTACTTTGGAAAAGCATTTACCGTTGTTTGAGTTTGCGTACAACAACAATTTTCAATCTAGTATTAAAATGGCACCGTATGAGGCTCTTTACGGTTGAAAATGTCAAACTCCATTGTATTGGACTTAGTTGAGTGATAATAAGATTCACGGAGTTGATTTAATTAAAGAGACCGAGCAGAAAGTGAAAGCGATTCGTGATAGTTTGAAAGCAGCTTCAGATCGTCAGAAATCCTATGCAGATTTGAAACGAAAAGATATTGAATTCGAAGTTGGTGACAAAGTGTTTTTGAAAGTGTCTCCATGGAAAAAAATACTTCGATTTGGCCGGAAAGGCAAGCTGAGTCCGAGGTTCATCGGGCCGTATGAGATCATTGAACGAGTTGGGACGGTTGCTAAAAGATTGATGTTGCCACCCGAGTTAGAAAAGATTCATAATTTGTTTCATGTGTCGATGCTTCGACGGTACAGATCTGATCCGTCACATGTGATTGCCCCTATTGAGGTTGAAATTCAGTCAGATTTGTCGTATAGTGAAGAACCGATTCGAATTTTAGCACGAGAGACCAAAGAGTTGAGAAATAAAAGAATTTCTTTAGTGAAATTGTTACGGCACAAACACGGAGTAGAAGAGGCTACGTGGGAGCCTGAAGATGGTATGAGAGAGCAATATCCACACATATTCACTGGTAAGATTTTCGGGGAAAAAAATCCCTAAGGGGGGAGAGTTGTAACAGCCATGGGTGTTCATTAAAGCTTAATTAATTTAAAAGGGTAATTTGGTAAATGAATCATTAAAGCTTAATTAATAAAACAAAAGGCTAAAAATAAGCCATGGGTGTTCATCTTTTCCTCCGAATATTGAAAGAGGAAGAAAGAGTTTGAGCTTTGAAATATTCGGCTAGGGTTTAGCTTGATTGAGGTATGTTTTTGACTCGGTTTTTGATAATTTCTACGTTTTTGTGATCGTTGCTTAGTGTTCTAGCTAGCCCATGCTTTAATTTTAGAATTTGATGGTGATTTTGAGATATGCCATTGATGAATGCTTGAGCTTTGTGATAGTTGTTGATGAAATATGAAAGATATGTGAAAGATTAACATAATTTGTCTTTGAATTTTTGGTGAATTGAGTAATTTGGGCTAAATTGAGAAAAGTGTAAATTGAGGGACTAAAATGTGAAATAAATGAAATATTTGGGCTTGTATGAACACAAGGAAAATTCGGCTAGGCATGTGAGAAAAGAAATTTTGTGAATTTGATGATTTTATGAATAGGGACTAAAGTGTCAAAATGTGAAAATGTGAGGGCTATTTTGTAAAATGCCCTAAAATATGTGTGTCGACTAAATTAAATGAATTGGTGATTGAATGGATTGAATTTGAATGTGTATAGACCAAGAGAGGAAAGGTTCGGATCGAGATCGAGGCAAAGACAAAGTGCTCAATTAATCGACCGTTTCGGTAATTCGACGTCTGAGGTAAGTTCGGACATAATACGTGTATTTAACTATGTTTAATGTAATGAAATGAATGGTTTGAGAATATTGAATTGTGAATACTATGTGAGGGCTTGAGTTATATGGCACGAAGTGTGCGTATTCAGAAATGTAACCGAGATGATTAGCACTGTGTGTGTGAATTAATATAAGCTTCAGCTTTATGGTTGGCACTGTGTGTGTGATACCGATTTAAGATCGATTTGATATAGATGCACTAAGTGTCCGATGTTAATTAAGCTTCGGTTAACGATTTGGGAACTAAGTGTTCGATTGAACCGAAGAAATGACGAAAGTTGATCGAAATGAAATAGTGAGTATTGAGTAGCATATGCGATTAATAGCTAAGTGTTGGCTAAGGTACGTTCGGAACCTATGTGGTTGATGAAATTATAGATGAGATTATGGAAGGTTAATTGAGCATATTAGATGTGGATGGTATGATATATGTGATTGTGAATTAATCTATGCAATGGGTTGTTTTTGGTATAATGTATCGATATTAATGAGCATTACGTATTATGTTACAAACTTACTAAGCTCTTAAGCTTTCTTTGTGATTGTTTCTCTGTTTTACAATGTCAGTAAAGCTTCCTCGGATCAGGGGATCGTCAGCGACTAAATCACACTATCGGGTAGCCATTTTGGTACTTTTGGAAAGATGTATATAATTGAAATATGGCATGTATAGGCTAGAAGTTATGGCATGTTTTCTAATGTTTAATCCTAGCCGTGTGATTTGGCTTGGAAGTTGAATGATGTTAAACTTATGAATGAGTTATGATTATGGTATGTGAAGTATGCTTTGGTATGGCTTGATGATAATGAAAATGACTTATGAATGGTAAGTTTATTGATGGATTGATGCCATAGTGACTTAGTGAAATTGTGGATAAATCATGCTTGGTTTTACATAAGAGTTGGTTGAGTTATTTAGCTTATAAGATGGTATGCTAAAAATTAGATTGAATAGGATTGAGATGATGAATAATTTTGATGTGTTTTGGTTGCTATTGATACATGGAGAGATGCATAATTGTACTTGTAGGGATGACCCTTGTGTGGGTGGCAAATTGGCCTTGCAAATGGCCTATTTTGCATACATGGTCAAGGGACACGGCGTGTGTCTCTCGCCGTGGCTCAAGGACCACTTCGAGGTGTGTTTGGGCGGGTTACACTGGTGGTACACGGGCGTGCCTGGTAGCCATGTGACCAAGTAATTAGCTAGCCTAATTTCACACGGCCATGGCACACGGGCGTGTCTAGTGGCCGTGGGGATAAGTCAGTATGTATGATCTGTTTTGGCACGGCTTGGACACATGGGTGTGTCTGGTATCCGTGCGAGGCACACGGCCTGACTGTACGGGCGTGTGACCTCTGCAGTTTGGAAAAATCTTTGAGTTTTTTGGAAACTTTCGTAAGTGTTCGATTTAGTCCCGACCTCTTTCTAACTCATGTTTAAGGTCTCGAAGACCTCGATAAGTGACTATATACTTGTGTTTGAATATGTTTGATTGATATTTAACTTTGTGTCGTGAATTGGATGTGAAATGTTCCGATTGTTCGGTAATGCTGTTAACCCTATTCTGACGACGATTTCGGGTTAGGGGTGTTACATTTTATTGGTATCAGAGCTACGATTTAGTCGATTCTCAGACTAACGTAGTGCGTGTGAGTCTAGCTCTACATGCCATATATATAATTGCGATAGTGTGATGAATCCTGACAGTTGAAATTGTTTTTCATATAGTAATGGATCCCAATCGAGCAATTGCTGACGATGTTGAGAGTAATGCGCCTGCTCCCGCTCAAGGGACAGTGCCGGCCACATCTAGGCCGAATGATAGTGGTGAGGGAGGAGAGGCTAAGGAAGCCTTCTTCCGAATGATGAGTGAGTGGTTTTCGAAGTTCGTTCGAACGAATCCGTCTGCACCACAACCTCCACCCCTCAAGTACCGGTTGTACCTCAAGTTGTAGATCCGAATCGATTGAATAAGCCTCATGTGGATAAGATTCAAAAATATGGGGTCGAAGATTTTAGGGCCACATCTGATGACGATGCTGTGCGAGCCGAGTTTTGGCTTGGGAATACAATTCGGGTATTCGATGAGATGTCGTTGACCCCTGATGAATGCATTAAGTGTGCAGTTTCATTGTTGAGAGATACAGCCTATAACTGGTGGAAAACACTAATTTCTGTCGCTCCGAGAGAGAGGATTACCTGGGACTTCTTTCAAGTTGAATTCCGAAAAAAACATATATCAGTCAATGATTCATTTATCAGAAACGCAAAGAGTTTCTAGAGCTGAAACAGGGCCGTATGTCCGTTGCTAAGTATGAACGGGAATTTTTGAGATTGAGCCCGTATGCACGGGAATGCGTTTCGACCGAAGATACTATGTGTAAATGCTTTATAGAAGGGCTGAATGAAGATATTAAGTTGTTGGTCAGGATACTTGACATAAACAAATTTTTTGTGTTAGTTTGCAAAGCCGAGGAGCTCAGTAAAGAAAAGAGGAAAGCTAATTCTGAAGCTCGAGATGAGAGAAAAATATTGATTAGTAAGTCGTCTTAACCTTCGATAAAGAGATTTAGAGATGCAAGCAACCGATCAAACGCTTCATTTGGACATCCGTATAGAGACCGAGCAAGACTAAGTGTTGGTCCGAGAACTGAAGCTCTAATTGAATCATGTGTTGAAAGTGCTAAAAGCAACAAACCTGAGTGTAGACAGTGCGGAAGACGACACGTGGGAGAATGCTGGGGCAAGTATAATAATCAAACTTGTTGTAAGTGTGGATCACGAGATCACTTCATTCGAGACTACCTAAAGATGACTGAGGAAGAAAATGTTTAGAATGTGAGATCGAGTAATGTGACGGCTAGAGGTAGACCACTCAGAAACGCCGGAAATATGAGTGGAAGTCAAAGAGGGACTACCAATACAGCTGTGAGATCAGAGGCAAGAGCACCTGCCCGAGCCTATGCCATACGCGCACGAGAGGAAGCGTCATCTCCAGACGTCATCACTGGTACTTTTACTCTATTTGATATTGATGTGATTGCATTGATAGATCCAGGTTCTACTCATTCCTATGTGTGTTTGAATCTAGTATCAAGTAAGACTCTACCTATTGAGTCTACTGAATTTGTGATTAGAGTATCGAACCCTTTAGGCAAGTGTGTCTTGATGGATAAAGTGTGAAAGAAGTGCCCATTGATGTTTCGGGATATATGATTTTCGGCTAATTTGTTGTTGTTACCCTTCGATGAATTTGATATAATTCTGGGTATGGATTGGCTCACTTTGCATAATGCCATCGTGAATTGTAAAAGAAAGAGTATTGATTTGAAAAGTCAGAACAGTGAGATAGTTCGAATTGAATCTAGTGATATGAAAGGGTTACCAACTATTGTATCTGCGATGAAAGCTTTGAACTATGTGAGAAAGGGTTGCGAAGCTTATCTGGCATATGTGATTGATATAAAAGTGACAGAAAAGAAAGTTGAATCTGTGCCTGTGGTTTGTGAATTCCCTGATGTATTTCCTGAAGAACTATCGGGATTGCCTCCAATACGAGAAGTTGAATTTGGAATTGATTTAGTGCCGGGAACAACTCCTATCTCAATAGCTCCGTATAGAATGGCACCGACGGAATTAAAAGATTTGAAGTCTCAGTTGCAAGAGTTGACCGATAGAGGATTTGCACGACCGAGTTTCTCGCCCTGGGGTGCTCCTGTGTTGTTTGTGAAAAAGAAAGACGGCACCATGAGAATGTGTATTGATTACAGACAATTGAACTAAGTAACGATAAAGAATAAATATCCATTGCCTCGTATTGATGATTTGTTTGATCAGCTGAAAGGAGCTACAGTGTTTTCTAAGATAGATTTGAGATAGAGCTATTACCAGTTACGAGTTAAAGGATCTGATGTGCCGAAAACTACTTTCAGAACGAGGTACGGACATTATGAATTCTTAGTGATGCCTTTTGGACAAACGAATGCTCCTGCAGTGTTTATGGATCTGATGAATCGGATATTCAGACCGTATTTGGATCGCTTTGTGGTGGTGTTTATTGATGACATTCTGATTTATTCATGTGATGAGACACAACATGTCGAGCATTTGAGAATTGTGCTACAGACTCTGCGTGAGAAGCAATTATATGCAAAATTCAGCAAATGTGAGTTTTGGCTACGTGAGGTTGGTTTTCTGGGGCATATTGTGTTAGCGGCAGGAATCCGTGTTGATCAGAGTAAATTCTCAGCTATTTTAGAATGGAAGCCTCCGAGAAATGTGTCTGAAGTCCGTAGTTTTCTAGGACTAGCGGGATATTATAGACAGTTTGTGAAAGGTTTCTCGATGATTACGACTCCGTTGACGGAGTTGCTACAGAAAGATGTTAAATTTGAGTGGTCAGAAAAGTGCCATCAGAGTTTTGAGCAGTTGAAAACGTTGTTGACAGAAGCACCAGTGTTAGTTCAACCTTAATTGGGTAAAGAATTCATAGTTTACAGTGATGCATCATTGAATGGTTTGGGCTGTGTGCTGATGCAAGAAGGCAAAGTCGTTGCTTATGCTTCGAGTAAAATTATAGCCGCGTGAAAAGAATTATCCGACGGACGACCTTGAATTGGTTGCGATAGTGTTTGCATTGAAGATTTGGCGTCACTACTTATTTGGTGAGAAATGTCACATTTTTACAGATCACAAGAGGTTGAAGTACTTGATGACTCAGAAAGAGTTTAATTTGCGACAGAGAAGATGGTTAGAATTGTTGAAAGATTATGAACTTGTGATTGATTATCATCCGGGCAAAGCTAATATTGTTGCTGATGCCTTGAGTCGAAAGTCTTTATGTGCTTTGCGAGCTATGAGTACTCAGATAGATCTGTGTGATGATTATTCAGTTTTGGCTGAGTTGAAATTGAGGTTGATGTTCGTAAGTCAGATTCGTGATGCCCAGAAAATTGATGATGAGATGATAGCAAAACGAGCTCAATGTGATTTGAATTCAGATTCAGAATTTCGAGTTGATAGTGATGATTGTTTGAGATTCAGAAATCGGATTTGTGTTCCGAAGAATTCAGAGTTGATTCAGTTGATTTTGAACGAAGCTCAAAATAGTCGCTTGACTGCTTCATCCGGGAGTACGAAAATGTATAACGATCCAAAAGCAGCTTTTATTGGTGGCATGGTATGAAAAGAGATATTTCTGACTTTGTGTCGAAATGTTTAGTTTGTCAGCAAGTAAAAGCTGAATATCAAGTTCCGTCCGGTTTATTACAATCGATTATGATTCTTGAGTGGAAATGGGAGAGAATCACAATGGACTTTGTGTCGGGATTGCCTTTATCTCCGGGAAAGAAAGATGCAGTCTGGGTGATAGTTGATAGATTGACGAAATCAGCTCATTTCGTTCCGGTGAGAACAGATTATTCACTTGATAAGTTAGCTAAATTGTATATTGCTGAGATTGTAAGATTGCACGGGGTGCCGTTATCTATTGCATCTGATAGAGATCCGAAATTAACCTCGCGATTTTTGAAGAAATTGCAAGAGGCTTTAGGCACAAAATTGCATTACAGTACTGCATTTCATCCGCAAACGGATGGATAATCCGAGCGGATCATTCGGGTTCTCGAAGATATACTGAGGTTTGAAAGTACTTTGGAAAAGCATTTACCGTTGTTTGAGTTTGCGTACAACAACAATTTTCAATCTAGTATTAAAATGGCACCGTATGAGGCTCTTTACGGTTGAAAATGTCGAACTCCATTGTATTGGACTTAGTTGAGTGAGAATAAGATTCACGGAGTTGATTTAATTAAAGAGACCGAGCAGAAAGTGAAAGTGATTCGTGATAGTTTGAAAGCAGCTTCAGATCGTCAGAAATCCTATCCAGATTTGAAACGAAAAGATATTGAATTCGAAGTTGGTGACAAAGTGTTTTTGAAAGTGTCTCCATGGAAGAAAATACTTCGATTTGGCCGGAAAGGCAAGCTGAGTCCGAGGTTCATCGGGCCGTATGAGATCATTGAACGAGTTGGGACGGTTGCTAAAAGATTTATGTTGCCACCCGAGTTAGAAAAGATTCATAATTTGTTTCATGTGTCGATGCTTCGACGGTACAGATCTGATCCGTCACATGTGATTGCCCCTATTGAGGTTGAAATTCAGTCAGATTTGTCGTATAGTGAAGAACCGATTCGAATTTTAGCACGAGAGACCAAAGAGTTGAGAAATAAAAGAATTTCTTTAGTGAAAGTGTTACGGCACAAACACGGAGTAGAAGAGGCTACGTGGGAGCCTGAAGATGGTATGAGAGAGCAATATCCACACATATTCACTGGTAAGATTTTCGGGGAAAAAAATCCCTAAGGGGGGAGAGTTGTAATAGCCCGGTTTAGACCCTAGTCAGAACAGTGGTTTTGAGACCACAAATCTGAGGTCGGAAAATTATTTTAATATTATTTTTGGTGTTTATAATATGTGGTTGAGTATGTGTGAAAATTTGGTGTGAAAATTTTATCGATTGTGTGCTTAATTTGTAAAAAGGACTTAATCGCATAAAATGTAAAAGCTGTGTGTTGTTTGTTTAAGTGCCTAATTGTTGTTGTCTTTATAGTTCGGAGGTTTTATGATGCAAATAGCCCACTAATAAGTTAGTGGATGGCAATGGACCATTATGACCTTGATGTTTATATGTTTCAAATATTAATTTAAAAGGGTAATTTGGTAAATGAATCATTAAAGCTTAATTAATAAAACAAAAGGCTAAAAATAAGCCATGGGTGTTCATCTTTTCCACCGAATATTGAAAGAGGAAGAAAGAGTTTGAGCTTTGAAATATTCGGCTAGGGTTTAGCTTGATTGAGGTATGTTTTTGACTCAGTTTTTGATAATTTCTACGTTTTTGTGATCGTTGCTTAGTGTTCTAGCTAGCCCATGCTTTAATTTTAGAATTTGATGGTGATTTTGAGATATGCCATTGATGAATGCTTGAGCTTTGTGACAGTTGTTGATGAAATATGAAAGATATGTGAAAGATTAACATAATTTGTCTTTGAATTTTTGGTGAATTTGAGTAATTTGGACTAAATTGAGAAACGTGTAAATTGAGGAACTAAAATGTAAAATAAATGAAATATGTGGGCTTGTATGAACACAAGGAAAATTCGGCTAGGCATGTGTGAAAAGAAATTTTGTGAATTTGATGATTTTAAGAATTAGGGACTAAAGTGTCAAAATGTGAAAATGTGAGGGCTATTTTGTAAAATGCCCTAAATTGTGTGTGTGGACTAAATTAAATGAATTGGTGATTGAATGGATTGAATTTGAATGTGTATAGACCAAGAGAGGAAAGGTTCGGATCGAGGCAAAGACAAAGTGCTCGATTAATCGACCGTTTCGGTAATTCGACGTCTGAGGTAAGTTCGGACATAATACGTGTATTTAACTATGTTTAATGTAATGTAATGAATGGTTTGAGAATATTGAATTGTGAATACTATGTGAGGGCTTGAGTTATATGGCACTAAGTGTGCGTATTCGGAAATGTAACCGAGATGATTAGCACTGTGTGTGCGAATTAATATAAGCTTCGGCTTTGTGGTTGGCACTGTGTGTGTGATACCGATTTAAGATCGGTTTGATATAGATGCACTAAGTGTCCGATGTTAATTAAGCTTCGGTTAACGATTTGGGAACTAAGTGTTCGATTGAACCGAAGAAATGACGAAAGTTGATCGAAATGAAATAGTGAGTATTGAGTAGCATATGCGATCAATAGCTAAGTGTTGGCTAAGGTACACTCGGAACCTATGTTGTTGATGAAATTATAGATGAGATTATGGAAGGTTAATTGAGCATATTAGATGTGGATGGTATGATATATGTGATTGTGAATTAATCTATGCAATGGGTTGTTTTTGGTATAATGTATCGATATAAATGAGCATTATGTATTATGTTACAAACTTACTAAGCTCTTAAGCTTACTGTGCGATTATTTCTCTGTTTTACAATGTCAGTAAAGCTTGCTCGGATCAGGGGATCGTCAGGGACTAAATCACACTATCGGCTAGCCATTTTGGTACTTTTGGAAAGATGTATATAATTGAAATATGGCATGTATAGGCTAGAAGTTATTGCATGTTTTATAATGTTTAATCCTAGCTGTGTGATTTGGCTTGGAAGTTGAATGATGTTAAACTTATGAATGAGTTATGATTATGGTATATGAAGTATGATTTGGTATGGCTTGATGATAATGAAAATGACTTATGAATGGTAAGTTTATTGATGGATTGATGCCATAGTGACTTAGTGAAATTGTGGATAAATCATGCTTGGTTTTACATAAGAGTTGGTTGAGTTATTTAGCTTATAAGATGGTATGCTAAAAATTAGATTGAATAGGATTGAGATGATAAATAATTTTGATGTGTTTTGGTTGCTATTGATACATGGAGAGATGCATAATTGTACTTGTAGGGATGACCCTTGTGTGGGTGGCAAATTGGCCTTGCAAATGGCCTATTTTGCATACATGGTCAAGGGACACGGGCGTGTGTCTCTGCCGTGTGGCTCAAGGACCACTTCGAGGTGTGTCTGGGCAGGTTACACGGCCGTGGTACACGGGCGTGCCTGGTAGCCGTGTGACCAAGTAAGTAGCTAGCCTAATTTCACACGGCCATGGCACACGGGCGTGTCTAGTGGCCGTGGGGATAAGTCAGTATGTATGCTCTGTTTTGGCACGGCTTGGACACATGGGTGTGTCTGGTATCCGTGCGAGGCACACAGCCTAACTGCACGGGCGTGTGACCTCTACAGTTTGGAAAAATCCTTGAGTTTTCTTGAAACTTTCGTAAGTGTTTGATTTAGTCCCGACCTCCTTCTAACTCGTGTTTAAGGTCTCGAAGACCTCGATAAGGGACTATATACTCGTGTTTGAATATGTTTGATTGATATTTGATTTTGTGTCGTGAATTGGATGTGAAGTGTTCTGATTGTTTGGTAATGACTCTTAACCCTATTCTGGCGATGGTTTTGGGTTAGGGGTGTCACATTTTATTGGTATCAGAGCTACGATTTAGTCGATTCTCAGACTAACATTGCGCGTGTGAGTCTAGCTATACATGCCATATATATAATTGCGATAGTGTGATGAATCCTGACAGTTGAAATTGTGTTTTCATATAGTAATGGATCCCGATCGAGCAATTGCTGACGATGTTGAGAGTAATGCGCCTGCTCCCGCTCAAGGGACAGTGTCGGCCACATCTAGGCCGAATGATAGTGGTGAGGGAGGAGAGGCTAAGCAAGCCTTCTTCCGAATGATGAGTGAGTGGTTTTCGAAGTTTGTTCGAATGAATCCGTCTGCACTACAACCTCCAACCCCACAAGTATCGGTTGTGCCTCAAGTTGTAGATCCGAATCGATTGAATAAGCCTCCTGTGGATAAGATCCGAAAATATGGGGCCGAAGAGTTTAGGGCCACAGTTGATGACCATACTGAGCGAGCCGAGTTTTGGCTTGAGAATACAATTCGGGTATTCGATGAGATGTCGTTGACCCCTATGAATGCATTAAGTGTGCAGTTTCATTGTTGAGAGATACAGCCTATAACTGGTGGAAAACACTGATTTATGTGGCTCCGAGAGAGAGGATTACCTGGGACTTCTTTCAAGTTGAATTCCGAAAGAAATATATCAGTCAACAGTTCATTGATCAGAAATGCAAAGAGTTTCTAGAGCTGAAAAAGGGTCGTATGTCCGTTACTGAGTATGAATGGGAATTTGTGAGATTGAGCCCGTATGCACGGGAATGTGTTTCGACTGAAGCTACTATGTGTAAACGCTTTATAGAAGGGCTGAATGAAGATATTAAGTTGTTGGTCGGGATACTTGACATAAATGAATTTGTTGTGTTAGTTGAAAGAGTCTGCAAAGCCGAGGAGCTCAGTAAAGAAAAGAGGAAAGCTGATTCTGAAGCTCGAGATGAGAGAAAAAGATTGATGAGTAAGTCGTCTCAACCTTCGACAAAGAGATTTAGAGATGCAAGCAACCAATCAAACGCTTTATTTGAACATCTGTATAGAGACCGAGCAAGACTAAGTGTTGGTCCGAGAACTCAAGCTCCAATTGAATCAAGTGTTGGAAGTGCTAAAAGCAACAAACCTGAGTGTAGACAGTGCGGAAGACGACATGTGGGAGAATGCTGGGGCAAGTATAATAATCGAACTTGTTATAAGTGTGGATCACGAGATCACTTCATTCGAGACTACCCAAAGATGACTGAGGAAGAAAATGTTCAGAATGTGAGATCGAGTAATCTGAAGGCTAGAGGTAGACCACCCAGAAACGCCAGGAATATGAGTGGAAGTCAAAGAGGGGCTACTGATACAGCTGTGATATCAGAGGCAAGAGCACCTGCCCGAGCCTATGCCATACGCGCACGAGAGGAAGCGTCATCTCTAGACGTCATCACTAGTACTTTTACTCTATTTGATATTGATGTGATTGCATTGATAGATCCAGGTTCTACTTATTCCTATGTGTGTTTGAATCTAGTATCAAGTAAGACTCTACCTGTTGAGTCTACTAAATTTGTGATTAGAGTATTGAACCCTTTAGCCAAGTGTGTCTTGGTGGATAAAGTGTGCAAGAAGTGCCCATTGATGTTTCGGGATATATGCTTTCCGGCTAATTTGATGTTGTTACCCTTCAATGAATTTGATATAATTCTGGGTATGGGTTGGCTCACTTTGCATAATGCCATCGTGAATTGTAAAAGAAAGAGTATTGAATTGAGAAGTCAGAACGGTGGGATAGTTCGAATTGAATCTAGTGATATGAAAGGGTTACCAACTGTTGTATCTGCGATGAAAGCTTTGAACTATGTGAGAAAGGGTTGCGAAGCTTATCTGGCATATGTGATTGATATAAAAGTGACAGAAAAGAAAGTTAAATCTGTGCCTGTGGTTTGTGAATTCCCTGATGTATTTCTTGAAGAACTATCGGGATTGCCTCCAATACGAGAAGTTGAATTTGGAATTGATTTAGTGCCGGGAACAACTCCTATCTCAATAGCTCCGTATAGAATGGCACCGACAGAATTGAAAGAGTTGAAGTCTCAGTTGCAAGATTTGAGCGATAGAGGATTTGCACGACCGAGTTTCTCGCCCTGGGGTGCTCCTGTGTTGTTTGTGAAAAAGAAAGACGACACCATGAGAATGTGTATTGATTACCGACAATTGAACAAAGTAATGATAAAGAATAAATATCCATTGCCTCGTATTGATGATTTGTTTGATCAGTTGAAAGGAGCTACAGTGTTTTCTAAGATAGATTTGAGATCGGGCTATTACCAGTTACGAGTTAAAGGATCCGATGTGTCGAAAATTGCTTTCAGAACGAGGTACGGACATTATGAATTCTTAGTGATGCCTTTCGGACTAACGAATACTCCTGCAGTGTTTATGGATCTGATGATTCGGATATTCAGACCGTATTTGGATCGCTTTGTGGTGGTGTTTATTGATGACATTCTGATTTATTCATGTGATGAGACACAACATGCCGAGCATTTGAGAATTGTGCTACAGACTCTGCGTGAGAAGTAATTGTATGCAAAATTCAGCAAATGTGAGTTTTGGCTACGTGAGGTTGGTTTTCTGGGGCATATTGTGTCAGCGGCGGGAATCCGTGTTGATCAGAGTAAAATCTCAGCTATTTTAGAATGGAAGCCTCCGAGAAATGTGTCTGATGTCCGTAGTTTTCTGGGACTAGCGGGATATTATAGACGGTTTGTGAAAGGTTTCTCGATGGTTGCGACTCCGTTGATGAAGTTGCTACAGAAAGATGTTAAATTTGAGTGGTCAGAAAAGTGCCATCAGAGTTTTGAGCAGTTGAAAGCGTTGTTGACGGAAGCACCAGTGTTAGTTCAACCTGAATCGGGTAAAGAATTCATAGTTTACAGTGATGCATCGTTGAATGGTTTGGGCTGTGTGCTGATGCAAGTAGGCAAATTCATTGCTTATGCTTCGAAACAATTAAAGCCGCATGAAAAGAATTATCCGACGCACGACCTTGAATTGGCTGCGATTGTGTTCGCATTGAAGATTTGACGTCACTACTTATTTGGTGAAAAAATGTCACATTTTTACATATCACAAGAGGGTGAAGTACTTGATGACTCAGAAAGAGTTTAATTTGCGACAGAGAAGATGGTTAGAATTGTTGAAAGATTATGAACTTGTGATTGATTATCATCCGGGCAAAGCTAATGTTGTTGCTGATGCCTTGAGTCAAAAGTCTTCATGTGCTTTGCGAGCTATGAGTACTCAGATAGATCTGTGTGATGATTATTCAGTTTTGGCTGAGTTGAAATTGAGGCTGATGTTCGTAAGTCAGATTCGTGATGCCTAGAAAATTGATGATGAGATTATAGCAAAACGAGCTCAATGTGATTTGAATTAGGATTCAGAATTTCGAGTTGATAGTGATTATTGTTTGAGATTCAGAAATCGGATTTGTGTTCTGAAGAATTCAGAGTTGATTCAGTTGATTTTAAACGAAGCTCACAATAGTCGCTTGACTGTTCATCCGGGGAGTACGAAAATGTATAACGATATGAAACAGTTTTATTGGTGGCATGGTATGAAAAGAGATATTTCTAACTTTGTGTCGAAATGTTTAGTTTGTCAGCAAGTAAAAGCTGAACATCAAGTTCCGTCCAATTTGTTACAATTGATTATGATTCCTGAGTGCAAATGGAAGAGAATCACAATGGACTTTGTGTCGGGATTGCCTTTATCTCCGGGAAAGAAAGATGTAGTCTGGGTGATAGTTGATAGATTGACGAAATCAGCTCATTTCGTTCCGGTGAGAACAGATTATTCACTTGATAAGTTAGCTGAATTGTGTATTGCTGAGATTGTGAGATTGCACGGGGTGCGGTTATCTATTGTATCTGATAGATATCCGAGATTTACCTCCCGATTTTGGAAAAAATTGCAAGAGGCTTTAGGCACAAAATTGCATTACAGTACTGCATTTCATCCGCAAACGGATGGACAATCCGAACGGATCATTCAGGTTCTCGAAGATATGCTGAGGTGTTGTATTCTTGAGTTTGAAAGTACTTGGGAAAAGTATTTACCATTGATTGAGTTTGCGTACAACAACAGTTTTCAATCTAGCATTAAGATGGCACCGTATGAGGCTCTTTACGGTCGAAAATGTCGAACTCCATTGTATTAGACTGAGCTGGGTGAGAATAAGATTCACGGATTTGATTTAATTAAAGAGACCGAGTAGAAAGTGAAAGTGATTCGTGATAGTTTGAAAGCAGCTTCAGATCATCACAAATCCTATGCAGATTTAAAATGAAAAGATATTGAATTCGAAGTTGGTGACAAAGTGTTTTTGAAAGTGTCTCTGTGGAAGAAAATACTTCGATTTGGCCGGAAAGGCAAGATGAGTCCGAGGTTCATCGGCCCGTATGAGATCATTGAACGAGTTGGGCCGGTTGCTAATAGATTGATGTTGCCACCCGAGTTAGAAAAGATTCATAATGTGTTTCTTGTGTCGATGCTTCGACAGTACAGATCTGATCCGTCACATGTGATTGCCCCTACTGAGGTTGAAATTCAGTCAGATTTGTCGTATAGTGAAGAACCGATTCAAATTTTAGCACGAGATTTCAAAGAGTTGAGAAACAAAAGAATTTCTTTAGTGACAGTGTTATGGCACAAACACAAAGTAGAAGAGGCTACATGGGAGCCTGAAGATGCTATGAGAGAGCAATATCCACTCCTATTCACTGGTAAGATTTTCGGGGACGAAGGGGGGGAGAGTTGTAACAGCCCGGTTTAGACCCTAGTCAGAACAGTGGTTTCGAGACCACAAATCTGAGGTCGGAAAAATATTTTAATATTATTATTGGTGTTTATAATATGTGATTGAGTATGTGTGGAAATTTGGTGTGGAAATTTTATCGATTGTGTGCTTAATTTGTAAAAAGGACTTAATCGCTTAAAATGTAAAAGCTGTGTGCTGTTTGTTTAAGTGCCTAATTGTTGTCTTTATAGTTGGGAGGTTTTATGATGCAAATAGCCCACTAATAAGTTAGTGGATGGCAGTGGACCATTATGACCTTGATGTTTATATGTTTCAAATATTAATTTAAAAGGGTAATTTAGTAAATGAATTATTAAAGCTTAATTAATAAAACAAAAGGCTAAAAATAAGCCATGGGTGTTCATCTTTTCCACCGGATATTGAAAGAGGAAGAAAGAGTTTGAGCTTTGAAATATTTGGCTAGGGTTTAGCTTGATTGAGGTATGTTTTTGACTCGGTTTTTGATAATTTCTACATTTTTGTGATCGTTGCTTAGTGTTCTAGCTAGCCCATGCTTTAAATTTAGAATTTGATGGTGATTTTGAGATATGCCATTGATGAATGCTTGAGCTTTGTGATAGTTGTTGATGAAATATGAAAGATATGTGAAAGATTAACATAATTTGTCTTTGAATTTTTGGTGAATTTGAGTAATTTGGGCTAAATTGAGAAAAGTGTAAATTGAGGGACTAAAATGTGAAATAAATGAAATATGTGGGCTTGTATGAACACAAGGAAAATTCGGCTAGGCATGTGTGAAAAGAAATTTTGTGAATTTGATGATTTTATGAATTAGGGACTAAAGTGTCAAAATGTGAAAATGTAAGGGCTATTTTGTAAAATACCCTAACTTGTGTGTGTGGACTAAATTGAATGAATTGGTGATTGAATGGATTGAATTTGAATGTGTATAGACCAAGAGAGGAAAGGTTCGGATCGAGATCAAGGCAAAGACAAAGTGCTCGATTAATCGACCGTTTCGGTAATTCGACGTCCGAGGTAAGTTCGGACATAATACGTGTATTTAACTATGTTTAATGTTATGAAATGAATGGTTTGATAATATTGAATTGTGAATACTATGTGAGGGCTTGAGTTATATGGCACTAAGTGTGCGTATTCAAAAATGTAATCGAGATGATTAGCACTATGTGTGCGAATTAATATAAGCTTCGGCTTTGTGGTTGGCACTGTGTGTGTGATACCGATTTAAGATCGGTTTGATATAGATGCACTAAGTGTGCGATGTTAACTAATCTTCGGTTAACGATTTGGGCACTAAGTGTGCAATTTAACCAAAGAAATGACGAAAGTTGATCGAAATGAAATAGTGAGTATTGAGTAGCATATGCGATCAATAGCTAAGTGTTGGCTAAGGTACGTTCGGAATCTATGTGGTTGATGAAATTATAGATGATATTACGGAAGGTTAATTGAGCATATTAGATTTGGATGGTATGATAGATGTGATGTTGAATTAATCTATGCAATGGGTTGTTTTTGGTATAATGTATCAATATTAATGAGCATTATGTATTATGTTACGAACTTACTAAGCTCTTAAGCTTACTCTGTGATTGTTTCTCTGTTTTACAGTGTAAGTAAAGCTTGCTCGGATCAGGGGACCGTCAGTGACTAAATCACACTATCGGCTAGCCATTTTGGTACTTCTAGAAAGATGTATATAATTGAAATATGGCATGTATAGGCTAAAAGTTATGGCATGTTTTATAATGTTTAATCCTAGCCATGTGATTTGGCTTGGAAGTTGGATGATGTTAAACTTATGAATGAGTTATGATTATGGTATATGAAGTATGCTTTGGTATGGCTTGATGACAATGAAAATGACTTATGAATGGTAAGTTTATTGATGGATTGATGCCATAGTGACTTAGTGAAATTGTGGATAAATCATGCTTGGTTTTACATAAGAGTTGGTTGAGTTATTTAGCTTATAAGATAGTTTGCTAAAAATGAGATTGAATTGGATTGAGATGATGAATAATTTTGATGTGTTTTGGTTGCTATTGATACATGGAGAGATGCATAATTTTACTAAAATACTCAGTTCATAGTATCGACTTTTTTGACATGTTTATGGCCATTTTTCCAAAAATTCATTAAAACCCAAGAAATCCTTAACGATACTTCAAAAAAATTTTAGAAACCTCCTAATCATATCAAACCTATTGATTAACACTTTGAAATCACATTTTTACTCGAAAATCTGAAATTCACCATTAACGACCCTATTTTCGGCGTTTAATCAATACATGCGATTTAACGACTAAAAATTCAGTTTCAAAGGCCTAATAACATTAAAAACTAATGGATAGACGATAAGTTACCTTTGATGGAAGAAAAACGAACTTTTATCGAAAACCCACACGTGAAGAGGAATATGAAATTAATGGAATTTTGGATGTTTTCTTGAAGATTTATGAAGGTTTAATGCTTGGGGAATGATGGCAATCAAAAGATTGAAGATTTAACAAAGAAAATCAATTAAGAGATTTAGGAGAGCAAAGGGACGAAAAGCACAAGCTTTGGAGAGAAAAATATCGTGAAATAAAACTGGAATGGGGTTTTTAGGTTGGTTTTCAAAATTTGGTAAAACTGCAACATAAATGCTCATAATTTTGACCCTGTTACAAATCAGTCCTTTTTCTAAAATTAAAGGTCTCTAAAACTAATTTTCAAAAATTGATTTGATTTTCTAAAACCCATAGTCCAAACATTACCGATAAACCATGTCGCAAAATTCCAAGCACTCTAAGGCTAAAATTCCTAAAATACCCCTAAAACTCCTAGGCCATATTTTGGGGTGTTACACCCTTAGTAAAGATACTACGGAGGAATCACAACATTAAGGAAGCCACTTGGGAAAGGGAGAGCACAATGAAAGAATAGTATCCACAGTTGTTTTTAGGTATGAATTTCGAGGATGAAATTTCCTAAGTAGGGGAGAGTTGTAACATCCCGCTTGATGAAATGTAGTGCTCGAGTATTGCTAATTGAACTAAGGTTTATGGTGTGACCCCGATTCTAGTAACCAATTGAGTTAATTAAATTAATTGGGGGTTGTATGATGCAATTTTCCCAATATGAAATATGTTGGACGGTCATGGACAACAAAATTTCATGGTTTCATTTAAATTGTTTAAGGGTATTTTGGTAATTTGGTTATTAAAAAGGTTATAAACAAAAGAAAATGAAAGTAAAAATATTCACTTTCTTCTCCAGCCGTGCAACAGCTTATAAACAGCCATTAAAATACTTTATTGAGTTAAATCTGTGCAACAGCTTATAAGCAGCCACTAAAATAGTTTTTTGAGCTTTAACTTCAAGCTCTTGCATGTAAGTCCTTCTAAACTTGGCTTCTCGTAATTTTTACGTTTTTGTAATCATTGTCTTGAAATCTACCTATGGTTTACCTCTGTTTTTGAAACGGTCATGGTTCATAAAAGTTTCCATTGATGTTTGTGAGGTTTTTTTATGTTGAATGAAAGCTTGGTATGTAACACCCTATTACCCATCCCGATCGCCGAGTCCGAGCAGTGGGATACCACATTCGTTGCCGAGGCAACAAACATCATTTGTTCCATAAAATTCATATCATATATTCAGACCGATAGCCATGACATGATTAATATATGCTCAAAATAAAAAAATCTTGAATTATAAAATAATTCTCCAACTAAACTTAATATATCATAAAATCTTATAGGTACATGCCAACAAAAAATATTAAAAAAAATTACGAACTCAATGAGTGTGGAATTTTCTGCTAGATGTTGATAACGAGTGCACACGATTGAACCTAACCTGCACGAGGAGTACAAACTGAACACTGAGTAATCAACTCAATGACATTTCTATAACTAATATTGTAAAATGACATAAACTATGTAATGTAAAAAATAAAAATCAAAGGTTCATACGCAGTTTAGTATGTTCAATTATATTATAAGACATAATTCTTTCTTATCGCATTTTTAGTCATACCGTCTAGTTGTCACATATTCATCTTCAACTCCCTGTCCTGTAGACTCCAAAAATTCAATTAAATATACAATAATCATTTACATTCACATATTAGAAATATCCAGCTTGGATAGCCACTTAATCCTCAAATATGACATGCTTCCAAGTTGTGCATTTTAGGACAGTGGTCTAAATTAAAACTTGAAAACTCAAGGAAGTTAAGGTTTAATTTATCTTCTTGCAATTTAAACCAAAACCAAAAATGTAATGGTTTAAGAACCTTACCAGCATACAACATCACAACTTAAAACATGAGAAACTACAAATTTACCATTCGAAAAACTCGCTTTCGATTATCATTAACAGTAGCAATTTAATTCATCGAACAAGGATATTTTAAACGTTAACTTAAGCATTTTCGAACAACACTAACAACAACCCATTTGGTTAATGAAGTCAACATAATCGAACACCATAAAAATGGGAATTTACTAATACAACGGCTATTACAAGCATCATACAAGATGTCATAACTTGTGAGATTTAACAAACAACTTTTCACCATTAATTCATCCAAGGACAATTGACATTTAACAAGTAATATAAAATGGAACTTTACTTTACTTAAAGCATCATTTAAACATCAAATTTTATGAACATATTTTTGATATTAACGTTGTCGAACCCTCCTTGTCAATTCATCAAGTTAACACACGTAAAATAATTTTATGAGAACTTACAAAAAAAACTTCCAAGATGGTTTCCTACACTTCAACCCTCCACCATTTCAAGCACACTCACATGGCAAAACAAATTAGTTAAATCATACAAATTGTTATCCTGTTTCTGCATTCAGATACTAATAATTTCAGTATTTATTCAACTTGAACAACCTTAAGTGTAAAGTTCGATCAGCTTTGTCTATTGTATTTTTTTTATATACAATTTTTTTTTAACTTATGGTGATTATACATTCACGATATGAATCTATGATCAAAATAATAGTATTTGTACTTGAGATACATAATAATAATGAAAGAAACTAATGTCTTTTTATCAAATATCAAGTGCATGTGTCAACCATGTGAATCTAGCAGGTAGTAGTTGAGTTTAAGTTACGAAGTAGGTTCATGAACCTGTTTCTCTACCTGGACACCATCCATTCTGGCCCATGATCTCAAAACGAAAGGAAAAATATAAGAATTCAAGAGAATACCAAGCTCCAAACGAGCTGTTGACCAAATCTGTCAAGCTAAATTCATATAATCCAAGGAGCAACATTTAGTTATTCAAATACCAACTTCAAACATGATAATTTACAACATTTAAATACCTAAAGTTTCAACATTTGGACCAGCTTCAGACATGATAATTTGCAGCACATAACACCTAAATTTTCAGCTTACTAACATCATAAATTTACATCCATTTGGACATCATTAGTTAACATTTAACAATTTAGTTTCACATTGTTCAGACCATTTTAATTTCCTGATCACTTGAATGATCTTTAATTAATATTTGGACAGAAATAAGCAACCATCGATCATACCACATAAATGGGTAAGAAATTAAATAGCGTGCATGCAAACTAAATGCTTCAGCAGCTCCCTCGACAGCCAGAAATTTCACTAAAATTTCTCTTAATTTCATCACTCATACCAGCATAAAGATGCAACAAAACAACCAAGGAAGAAAATGTAAAGAACTCACAATCATTTAGTTAATTAAGTAAATAACATATGCAATTGTTGCATTTTTAACAAGTTTAAAGCATCTTTAAATAGGGAAATTAAATGCTGAAAGTCCAGCATTTGGACAGAGGCCAAAGTTGGCATTTAACCTCTCATAATTCCATATTATTTCAACTAGTAGTAGTCCATCTCCTCAACAAATTTAAGTATATTCAGTTCAGCAATTTCATACTTAAAATTGAGCATTCATTTAATCTCTTCAGTTTTTCTTTTATTCTGAATAGCACATACATTAATTTCAAACCTCAATACAATATGCTAATTTAACTACCATGTACCATATACAACTCAAACAACTAGCATCAACTTGTTTAACTTTTATTTAATTTTTCTTTAAACAACCAAATAACCAAGTTTATAGTCCCAATAAACTTCCAGCCAAAATCAACAATTTTTAAGTATTAGAATGCACAAAAATTTTAAAGTTTTGGATTCAAGTACTCACCAGAAATTCCAAGCTGAGCCTAGCCTTGAGCAAGCTCTTTCCCCATTTTGCTGCTGCATTTTTCCTTTAGACGGCTGGAAGAGGGATTTTCCTTAAATAAGCGAATTTCTTGAGAAAATCAGCTCCCAGCCGAGCCAAACCAAGCACGCAATCAGCTCTCCTCTCCCCTCTATTCAAACAAAGAGTCTAAAAATAAGCGTAAATTTCTTTCATTCCAACCAAATTTCCTAAAAATATGAGAATGGAAGGAAGAAAATAAGAATACCTTGTTTTACTTTTCCCCTTCCTTGTTATTACCAACCAACTTCTTCCCTCCCCTTTCTTTTTTTCTTCTTTTATTTCTTTTCATTTTCATTATTATTATATATACATATATTAAAGTTAACTTCATTTATATAATATATATTTAATAACATAACATTAATGATCTTAATCCCATGACCGTCCACTTTAAAGGACACAAGGGTATAATTGCTACTTTAGTCCTTTCAATTTATTTCAATCTATAATTCAACTTTTAACACCTACGTGATTCAATCCCTGTACCTTATAACTCCTAATTCCATGAAAATTACTTATCCAAAATTTAATTCGCCTCTAATATAACTCTATAAATATTTAATAAAAATATTTACGGGTCTGGTTTATAGGAATGGAGTCCCGGAAATACACTTTCCGACACCCCTAACTATCGGGTCGTTACATGGTAGCCATGGTGTTTAGATAGGATGTAACACCCCTAACCCGTATCCGTCGCCGAAATAGGGCTACGGAGCATTACCATACAAACTGAACATTATACATACATTTCAAACATTGACATAAACTTGATATAAACCATTCATTCACAATCTATTGTCCCTTAATCGAGCCCTCGATGCCCTAAAAATGCTTTAGAAACAATCCAAAACTAAATTGGAAACATTTGGAAAGTTTAAGAAAAACATAGAAAATTTGGACTGCAAGGGTCACATGGCCATGTGACTCACACGGCTGAGACACACGCTCGTGTCTCAGGCCATGTAAAAATTGAAATAGGGACACACAGTCGTGTCCCAGCCCGTGTCCTTACCCGTGTAACTCTCTAAGTTGGGTCAAATGGCCAAGCCACACGCCTGTGTGCCAGCCGTGTAACTCTCGAAATTGCCACACACACCCGTGTGCCAGGTCGTGTGCTAGGCCGTGTAACATCCTAACTTGCATGCATTGTAACCTACATGAGACACACAGATGTGTAGCCTGGCTGTGTGTCACACACGGCTGAGTCACACGTGTGTATCTCAGGCCGTGTGGACATGAAATTAGCCAAATTCAAGCCATTTCCAACACCAACGCAGGCAACCACCTAAAAGCTTTTTGAGCACATGATCAAGGCATCAAAACATGACCAAAACAAACATGAAATGACCAATTCAATAGTCCAAGATAATTCAACCAATATGCCATACAAAGCACGTCAAATGTAAACATACAAATTTACCTAAACATATATATGCTTGACCATAATTCATTCATAAACATCTAGTTCATTTCCATCTCAAAACATGCCATATCTTGACCTATACCATTTCAACATAAACTTGCCATTTGAGCATACCACTCATGTATCACAAGCACTAAAAGGCCACATTTCAACCATCATAAAAATGGTACCAAAACAACCAACTTATACATACCAAAATCAACATCTAAGCATTCAACTAAACATCAAACACAAGTCCACTAGCCAAAACATCAAAAGCTACCGACATATTTGCTGGATAGTGTGATAGATCTCCTACGAGCTTCCAAACTGATCAAGCTTCTGATTATCTAGAAAATATAGGAAAGAAAACTACGTAAGCACATAATGCTTAGTAAGTTCGTAAAACATGAACATAACTTACCATTTCAATATATAACATTAAGATTAAATACATCATAACCCAACCACAAGCTTGGCACAAGCCTAAGCACCATCAACAACACATGTTAGTGCATTCAAATATAATTCGCTTGAATTAACATAAGGTAAGCCATTATACATGAACATACTTCATTTGAACTCATCATTTTCATGAACATAAGTATACTTCCATTGACGATTATCACTTCAATCCTTTTCATAATTACAAGACATAGTTCATTTGAACACTTACCGTTCATTTCCTTTTCATGCCCGTTGAACCATTTAGAATATCATCAAATACTCGGGAAAGCTCACACGAAGTGTGCTAAATATATAACCATAACCTTTCCTTTACATCGTTGCTAACACAAGCTGTGAAATGGGCCTATTCACACGAGCTGTGGGTCAGAATGTAAGCTACACAATGCTGCTCACACGAGCTGTGGAGTATCCGCAACAAATGCAGGACCTCATCCATCGATAGGACATTTAAGACCAGCACCCGAAACATAAAATCCTAAATAATATGTCATTTGTATCCTATGAATTCCTAAGGTTCAAACAGGGCTCATTAACTATCATAGCATTATTGGATGTTAATCATTCAATTACACAACTAACATATTTACATATAATTGAAAATAGCATTAAAAATGATACTTATTCATACGAACTTACCTCAATGATTTGAGCGTAAAAACAAAGTCGACTAATCTGGGGCTTTAGCTTTTCCCCGATCTAAGTCCGTACGTGGTCTATCTTGATCTAAATAGACTGTAACAGCCCGATTTTGGGACTAGTTAGAATAGTGGTTTCGAAACCACTAATCCGAGGTTGAAGAAAATTATTTTGATATTATTTTATATGTTATAGCTTGATTATAAGGATGCATTGAAATTTTGGTGTTTTAATTTTAGAAATTGTATGCTTAATTGTGAAAATGGACTAAATCGCATAAAGTGTGAAAGTTCCATTATACAAGATAGAGGTGTCTAATAGCCATAGAATATTAAATTAGAGGTCCTTAAAGTGCAATTAGGCCAATAAGAGTGTGTTGGTCGACCATAGAGACAAGGGAGACAAGGGCATTAATTTTGGTCAAAATTTGGTGAAATTAGGTGATAAAAAATGAATAAAATAAGATAAATAAAAGAGATATCATCTTTCACTATTCACACTTCTTCTCCACCAAAAATTGAAGAGAAAATAGGGGATTTTGGAGTTCAAACTTTCAGCCAAGCTATTCTCTTACAAGTAAGTGATTTTAGAGGTCTTTCTTGATAATTTTTGTACTTTTGGAGCCTCTAAAGCTTAAGCTAGCTAATGAGGGGACTATTTTGCAAAATGGTTGAAAGTTTAGGGACTTTCCATGAGAGTGTTCATGTTGTTTTCTAAGTTTTTATGGAAGAAAATGAATGTTAGAGGGTTAAGGAATAACTTTTGTGAAAGGTGTTATCATGAAAACACCTAAATGAGACTTAGTTGTAAAAGTTGTAATTTAGAAATAAATGCATGAAATAACTGGTTTTTTGAGTTGTTGTAAGAGAAATAAATGTTCAGCTAGGCTAGTTTAATGAGAAAATGTGATGAAAAACGATTTATGAGCCTAGGGGAAAAATCATAATTTTGCCAAAGTATAAGGGCAAACTGGTCATTTTTACCAAAGTAGAAATTTTGATGTATCATGAGTTATATAGTGATTGAATGAGTAAATATTATTATTATAGATCAAGAAGAGCATGGGAGCAACCTTGACCGAGGAAAAGGCAAGGTTACGGACTAGACCGTTGATTAATACATTTTGCACCGAGGTAAGTTTATGTGTAAACGTTACATCTTTAATACATATGTTGTTACTTATTGGTGCATTGTATGAATGAAATCAATTATGAGTGAGATTGATTAAAATTGATAGATAGTGAGTAATTCTCGTATGAACCTCGGAATAGATATGTAAGTGTAGAAAAATATCTATGATAATTATTTGGTGGGCTGTGTGCGATACCACCTTAATTATCATTGTTGGTGGGTTGTGTGCGATACCACCTTATTATTTATTCACGATAGGCTGTGTGCGATACCATCGTTTATATTATCATTTGGTGGGCTATGTGCGAAACCACTGTAAATATTCTTGTTGGTGGGCTATGTGCGATACCACCCTATTATTGATAAATGGTGGGCTGTGTGCAAAACCACCGGGTACTTAGTATTATTCTGAAGGGTTCATCGAGAAATTGTCTAAGTAAATGTTTCATGTGGCTTTGTGGTGATGAGTGTAGGGAATGTGTACAAAGTAAATGTAAGCAATATATTTGTTATATGGTTGGAATGTGGTAAGAGATGAGATGAGTAAGCATGGTTATGGAAATGTGAATTGTTCTTGCCTAGTATGTAATGTTATTGATTAATTAGCATATGTTATGATGCTTATTGTTTACATGTAAACTTACTAAGCTTAAAGCTTACTCCCTTTCTTTTCGCTTATTTTATAGTGTCAAAGAGCCAGCTCGGGATACGAAGATCATCCACACTATCAGCTCATCTCGGTATATTTAGACTTAGCATTTTGAGTATGGCATGTATAGGGGCTAGACTTAGTGAAATGTTTTGTAGTTTTGGCCAAGTGTGTTGGCTCTTTTAAAGATGAACTTTTTGTAAATAGCCATAGTTGATAGCTCATTATTATTAATATATGAAAAGATGAGGTTATTCATGAATGTGTATGATGCATGATTGGGTTGCTTGGTTAATGGTTGAATGCAAATTATGTTGTATGAGTTAGGGTGATAAAAAGGGCATGGCAAATAGCCTTATTCTTGCCCACACGGGTAGGCACACGGGCGTGTGTCTAGGCCGTGTGTGACACACGGTCAGTCCCATGGGTGTGTGGCTGGGCCGTGTGTCCCCTGCATGTTAGTGTTGCAAGTCAGTGTCGACCACGGGCTAGACACATGGGCATATGCCTAGGCTGTGTGCCTCTTATGAGGTTACTGATGTCATAAATAGAATACCCAGGTTTTCACACATGGGTGAGGACACGGGCGTGTCTAGGCCGTGTGAAGGACACGGGCCAAAGACACGGGCGTGTGTTCGGCCATGTGAAAACCCCTGTAGGTTTGAAAAGAGGAATAAATTCCACACGGGCTAGGGACATGGGCGTGTGTAACCACACGGCCTTCCCACACGGGCGTCTCCCATTTCACACGGGCGTGTGGCCCTGTTTAAGCAAAAAATTTCTAAGTATACAAAAGTTCCCAGTTTGATTTCGAGACCCTCCGTTTGCATGTTTAAGGCCTCGTAGGCCCATAATGAGGATGCTTTGAATATGAATGGGAAGATTTAAGTTGAAATGAAATTTTATAGTCCAAAGTTGTATGTTCAAGTGAGTTAAGTCCGGTAATGCCTCGTACCCGATTTCAGTGATGAATACGGGTAAAGGATTGTAACAGCCCGATTTAAACCTTAGTCAGAACAGTGGTTTCAAGGCCACAAATTTGAGGTCGAAATAATATTTTAATATTATTTTCTGTGTTTACAGTATGTGAATTAGCCTGTGCAAAATTTCTGTGTGAAGATTTTATTGATTGAGTGTTTAATTTGTGAAATGGCCCAAATCGTATAAGATGAAAAAGCTGTGTGCTGATTTATAAGTGCCTAATTATTGTTGGCTTTTTAAGGTGGAGGCCTTATGTTGTTATTAATCCAATAATGAGATAGTGGATGTTTAAATGACATACTAACCTTAGAGTTTGTTTGTCTTATATGAGTAATAAATGGGCAATATAGTAAAAGATGTATTATTATGTTTTATATGATAAAATAACATGAAAATTAAGCCATAGTTATCATCTTTTGTGTCAAAAGTTAGCAAAGAAAAAGAAGAAATAAGCCAAGCTAGGTATCGACCAAAACAAGCAAAATTAAGGTATGTTTTGACTTTGGTTTTTGATGATTTTTTATATTTTTGAGATTGTTGCTTAGTGTACTATCAAGCCCATGTTGTAATTTGAAGAATTGATGATGCTAATAAGATGTGCCATTGATGAAATGGTGAGCTTTGTGATGAGTTTTGGTGTTAAATGAAAGATATGTGTTTAATGAACATGTTTTGTTCTTGAATTTTTGGTGAATATTGCTAATTAGGGCTTAATTGAGAAAAGTGTAAATTGAAGGACCAAAATGTAAAATTAATGAAATGTGTGGGCTTGTATAAACACAAGGAAAATTAGGCTAGCCTTATACTAAGTGAAATTATGTGAATTTGATGATTTTATGAATTAGGGACTAAAGTGTCGAAATGTGAAAATATGAGGGCTATTTTGTAAAATGCCCTAAATAAGTGTGTTTGGACTAAATTGAATGAATTGTGATTGAATGGATTGAATTTTAATGTATATAGACCAAGAAAGGAGAGGTTCGGATCGAGAACGAGGCAAAGACAAAGTGCTCGATTAATTAACCGTTTTGATATTTCGACGTCCGAGGTAAGTTTGGACATAATACGAGTATTTAACTGTGTTTAATGTTATGAAATGAATAGTTTGATATTATTGAATTGTGAATGCTATGTGAGGGCTCGAGTATGTGGCACTAAGTGTGCGTATTCGAAAATGTGACCGAGATGATTAGCACTGTGTGTGCGAAATAATATAAGCTTCGGCTTTGTGGATGGCACTGTGTGTGCGATACCGATTTAAGATCGGTTTGATATGGATGCACTATGTGTGCGATGCTAATTAAGCTTCGGTTAACTATTTGGGCACTAAGTGTGCGATTGAATCGAAGAAGGGATGAAAGTTGAACGAAATGAAATAGTAAGTATTGAGTAGCAAATGTAACCGACAATTAAGTGTTGGCTAAGGTACGTTCGGAACCTATGTGGTTGATGAACCTAAGAATGAGTTAAGGAAGGTTGATTGAACATATTAGTTTTGGATGGTATGATATTTGTGATTGTGAAATAATCTAAGTGATGGTTTGTTTTAGTATAATGTATTATGTTACGAACTTACTAAGCTTTTAAAAGCTTACTGTATGATTGTTTCTCTATTTTACAGTGTCATTAAAGCTAGCTCGGATACGAGGATTGTCAGCATATCTATCACACTATCGGTAATCTATTTTGGTACTTTTGGAAAGATGTATATATATTTTGAATATGGCATGTATAGGCTAGTTGTTTTAAAACATATTTGAGATGTGTAAATAGCCATGTGATGTGGCTAGATTAATGTTGGCAATATGCATATGTGGTTTTAGTATATGAAGTATGTTTTGGTATATCTTGATGGCAATGATAATGGCTTATGAATGGTAAGTTTAGTGATGAATTGATGCTATTGTGATCTAGTGATATTGTGATTGTGTCATGCTTGGTAGTGCATGTGTTTTAGTTGTGAAATTAGGTTTATAAGTTGGCATGTTTAGAAATGAGATTGGATGGGATGTTAGGTTGATCATTTGACATGTATTTGGTTGCCAAATTGTGTGTGGAAAGATGTTTAATTGTGCTTGTAGGGTTGACCCTTGTATGGGTGGCAAATTGGCCTTGCAAATGGCCTATTTTGCATACATGGCCAAGAGACACGGGAGTGTGTCTCTGTCGTGTGGTTTAAGGATCACTTCGAGGTGTGTCTGGATAGGTCTCACGGCTGAGGCCAACGGGCGTGCCTGGTAGACGTGTGAATAAGTTAGTAGCTAGTCTAATTGTACACGGCCATGGCACACGGGCGTGTCTAATGACCGTGGGGATAAGTTAGTATGGATGCTCTGTTTTGGCACAGTCTAGACACATGGGGGTGTCTGGTGGTCGTGTGAGGCACACGGCCTGATTGCATGAGCGTGTGACCTCAACAGTATTGAAGAATGATTAAAATTCTGAAAACTTTCGTAAGTATTCGGTTTAGTTCCGACCTCTTTCTAACACGTTTTTAAGGTCTTGAAGACCTTGATAAGGGACTATATACTCGTGTTTGGATATGTTTGATTGATGTTTGACTTTGTGTCGTGAAATGGATGTAAAATGTTCCAATTGTTCGGTAATGCTTCTTAACCCTATTCTGGCGACGGTTTCGGGTTAGGGGTGTTAAAATTTTATTGGTATTAGAGCTATGGTTTAGTTGATTCTCGGACTAACGTAGCGCGTGTGAGTTTAGCTATACATGCCATATATGAAATTATGATAGTGTGATGAATCCTGACAATTATAAATGTGTTTTCGTATATTTAATGGATCCCGATCGAGCAGTTGTTGACGATGTAGAGAGTAATGTGCCTATTTTCGCTCAAGGGATAGCGCCGGCCACATCAAGGCCGAATGATAGTGGTGAAGGAGGAGAGGCTAAGCAAGCCTTCTTCCGAATGATGAGTGAATGGTTTTCGGAGTTCGTTCGAACGAATCCTGCTGCTCCACAACCTCCACCCCCACAAGTACCGGTTGTGCCACAAGTTATAGATCTGATTAGATCGAACAAACCCCCTGTTGATAAGATTCGAAAGTACGGGGCTGAAGAGTTCAGGGCCACAATCGATGATGATGCTGAGCGAGCTGAGTTTTGGCTCGAGAATACCCTTCGAGTATTTGATGAGATGTCGTTGACTCCTGACGATTGTATAAAATGTGTTGTCTCATTGTTAAGGGATATTGCGTATAACTGGTGGAAGACATTGACATCCGTGGTTCCGAGAGTGAGAATCACCTGGGATTTGTTTCAAGTCGAATTTAGAAAAAAGTGTATCAGTCAACGATTCATTGATCAGAAACGTAAAGAGTTTCTAGAGCTGAAACAGGTGAGCCAATATGCGAGAGAATGTGTTTCAACCGAAGCTACTATGTGTAAACACTTCATTGAAGGGCTGAACGAAGATATTAAGTTGTTGGTTGGGATACTTGATATAAATGAGTTTGTTGTATTAGTTGAAAGAGCTTGTAAAGCCGAGCAGCTTAGTAAAGAAAAGAGGAAAGCTGAATCTGAAGCTCGAGATGAAAGAAAAAGATTGATGAGTAAGTTTTCTCAACCTTCGATGAAGAGATTTAGAGATGCAAGTAACCGTTCAAATGCTTAGTTTGGACATCCGAGTAGAGATCATCCGAGATAGAATGTTGGTTCAAAATCTCAGGTTCCAAATGAATCAAGTGTTGGCAGTGTTAAAAGCAGCAAACCTGAGTGTAGACAGTGTGGAAGGCGACATGTAGGTGAATACTGGGGAAAGTATAATAATCGAACTTGTTATAAGTGTGGATCAGGAGATCACTTTATCCGGGATTGCCCAAAGCTGGCTGAAGAAGAAAATGTTCAGAATGAGAGACCAAGTAATGTGACGGCTAAGGGTAGACCACCTTGAAATGCCAAAAATGTTAGTTAAAGTCAAAGAGGGACTACCGATACAGCTGTGAGATCGGAGGCGAGAGCACCTGCCCGAGCTTATGCTATACGTGCGCGAGAGGAAGCGTCATCACCAGACGTTATCACTGGTACTTTTACTCTATTTGATACTGATGTAATTGCATTGATAGATCCAGGTTCTACTTATTCCTATGTGTGTGTGAATCTAGTATCAAGTAAGACTCTACCTGTTGAGTCTACTGAATTTGTGGTTAGAGTATCGAACCCCTTAGGCAAGTGTGTCTTGGTGGATAAAGTGTACAAGGACTACCCGTTGATGATTCGGGATGTTTGTTTTCCGGCTAATTTAATGTTGCTACCTTTTGATGAGTTTGATATCATTCTGGGTATGGATTGGCTCACTTTGCATAATGCTATTGTGAATTATAAATGAAAGAGTATTGAATTGAGAAGTCAGAATGGTGAGATAGTTCGAATTGAATCCAGTGATATGATAGGGTTACCAGCTGTTGTATCTGCGATGAAAGCTTTGAACTATTTGAGAAAGGGTTGCGAAGCATATCTGGCATATGTGATTGATACAAAAGTGTTAGAAAAGAAAATTGAATCTGTGCTTGTGGTTAGTGAGTTTCCAGATGTGATTCCTGAAGAGTTACTGGGATTACCTCCAATACGAGAAGTTAAATTTGGAATTGAATTAGTGCCGGGGACTACTCCTATCTCAATAGCTCCGTATAGAATGGTACCAACAGAATTGAAAGAGTTGAAGTCTCATTTGCAAGAGTTGACTGATAGAGGATTTGTACGACTGAGTTTCTCACCCTGGGGTGCTCCTGTGCTGTTTGTGAAAAAGAAAGATGGTACTGTGAGGATGTGTATTGACTATAGACAGTTGAACAAAGTGACGATAAAGAATAAATATCCGTTGCCACGAATTGATGATTTGTTCAATCAGTTGAAAGGAGCTACAGTGTTTTTTAAGATAGATTTGAGATCAGGCTACTACCAGCTACGGGTCAAAGAATCAGATGTGCCGAAAACTGCTTTCAGAACGAGATACCGATATTATGAATTCTTAGTGATGCCTTTTGGATTAACAAATGCTCCTGCAGTGTTTATGGATCTGATGAATCGGATATTCAGACCGTATTTAGATCGCTTTGTTGTGGTGTTCATAGATGATATTTTGATTTATTCCTGTGATGAGACGCAACATGCTGAACAATTGAGAATTGTATTACAGACTCTGCGTGAGAAACAATTGTATGCTAAGTTTAATAAATGTGAATTTTTGTTGCGTGAGGTTGGTTTTCTGGGGCATATTGTGTCAGCTGCGGGAATACGAGTTGATCCTAATAAAATCTCTGCTATTTTAGAATGGAAGCCTCCGAGAAATGTGTCTGAAGTCTGTAGTTTTCTGGGACTAGCGGGATATTATAGACGATTTGTGAAAGGCTTCTCGATGATTGCAACTCCGTTGACGTAGTTGCTACAGAAAGATGTTAAATTCGAGTGGTCAAAAAGTGCCATCAGAGTTTTGAACAGTTGAAAGCATTGTTGACGGAAGCACCAGTGTTAGTTCAACCTGAATCGGGCAAAGAATTTATAGTATACAGTGATGCATCGTTGAATGGTTTGGGCTGTGTGTTGATGCAAGAAGGCAAAGTCATTGCTTATGCTTCGAGACAGTTAAAGCCGCATGAAAAGAACTATCCGACGCATGACCTTGAATTAGCAGCGATTGTGTTTGCATTAAAAATTTGGTGTCATTATCTATTTTGTGAGAAATGTCATATTTATACCGATCATAAGAGTCTGAAGTACTTGATGACTCAGAAAGAATTGAATTTGCAGCAGAGAAGATGGTTAGAAATGTTGAAAGATTATGAACTTGTGATTGATTATCATCCGGGCAAAGCTAACGTTGTTGCTGATGCTTTGAGCCGAAAGTCTTTATGTGCTTTGCGAGCAATGAATGCTCAGATAGATCTGTGTGATGATAGTGTGGTTTTAGCTGAATTGAAAGTGAAGCCGATGTTTGTACATCAGATTTGTGATGCCTAGAAAATTGATGATGAACTGATAGCAAAACGAGCTCAATGTGATTTGAATTCTGATTCAGAATTTCGAGTTGATAGTAATGATTGTTTGACATTCAGAGATTGGATTTTTGTACCGAAGAATTCAGAGTTAATTTAGATGATTTTAAATGAAGCTCATAATAGTCGTATGACTGTTCACCCGGGAAGTACGAAAATGTATAATGATTTGAAATAGTTTTATTAGTGGCATGGTATGAAACGGGACATCTCTGACTTTGTGCCGAAATTTTTAATATGTCAGCAAGTAAAAGCTGAACATCAGGTTCCGTCCGGTTTATTACAGTCGATCATGATTCCTGAGTGGAAATGGGAGAGAATTACGATGGAATTTGTGTCGGGGTTGCCTTTATCTCCGGGAAAGAAAGATGCAATCTGGGTGATAGTTGACAGATTGACAAAATCGACTCATTTCGTTCCGGTGAAAACAAATTATTCACTTGATAAATTGGCTGAATTGTATATTGCTGAGATTGTGAGATTGCACGGGGTACCATTGTCTATTGTATCTGACAGAGATCTGAGATTTACTTCGCGATTTTGGAAGAAGTTTCAAGAGGCTTTAGGCATAAAATTGTATTTCAGCACTGCATTTCATCCGTAAACGGAGGGACAATTCGAGCTAATTATTCAAGTACTCGAAGATATGTTGAGATGTTGCATTCTTGAGTTCGAAAATACTTGGGAAAAACATTTGCCGTTGATTGAATTCGCATACAATAATAGTTTTCAATCTAGCATAAAAATGGCACCGTATGAGGTTCTTTACGGTCGAAAGTGTCGAACTCCATTGTATTGGACTAAGCTGAGTGAAAATAAGATTCACGGAGTTGATTTAATTAAAGAGACTGAGCAAAAAGTGAAAGTGATTCGTGACAGCTTGAAAGCGGCCTCAGTTCGTCAGAAGTCTTATGCAGACTTGAACCGAAAGGATATTGAATTCAAAGCTGGTGACAAAGTGTTTTTGAAAGTGTCTCCGTGGAAGAAGATACTTCGATTTGGCCGGAAAGGCAAGCTGAGTCCAAGGTTTATCGGGCCGTATGAGATCATTGAACGAGTTGGGGAGGTTGCGTATAGATTGCTGTTGCCACCTGAATTAGAAAAGATTCATAATATGTTTCATGTGTCGATGCTTCGACGGTACAGATCAGATCCGTCTCATGTGATTACTCCTACTGAGGTTGAGATTCAGTCTGACTTATCGTATAGTGAAGAACCGATCCAAATTCTGACACGAGAGACTAAATCGTTGAGAAACAAAAGAATTTCCTTAGTGAAAGTGTTGTGGCCCAAACATGGAGTAGAAGAGGCCACGTGGGAGCCTGAAGATGTTATGAGAGAGCAATATCCACATCTATTCACTGGTAAGATTTTCGGGGACGAAAATCTCTAAGGGGGAGAGTTGTAACAGCCCGGTTTAAACCCTAGTCAGAACAGTGGTTTTGAGACCACAAATTTGAGGTCAAAATAATATTTTAATATTATTTTCTGTGGTTACAGTATGTGAATTAGCCTGTGCGAAATTTCTGTGTGAAGATTTTATTGATTGAGTGTTTAATTTGTGAAATGGACCAAATCGTATAAGATGAAAAAGTTGTGTGCTTATTTATAAGTGCCTAATTGTTGTTGGCTTTTTAAGGTGGAGGCCTTATGTTGTTATTAATCCAATAATGAGATAGTGGATGTTTAAATGACATACTAACCTTAGAGTTTGTTTGTCTTATATGAGTAATAAATGGGCAATATAGTAAAAGATGTATTATTATGTTTTATATGATAAAATAACATGAAAATTAAGCCATAGTTATCATCTTTTGTGCCGAAAATTAGCAAAGAAAAAAAAGAAATAAGCCAAGCTAGGTTTCTGCCAAAAACAAGCAAAATTAAGGTATGTTTTGACTTTGGTTTTTTATGGTTTTTTATGTTTTTGAGATTGTTGCTTAGTCTACTATCAAGCCCATGTTGTAATTTGAAGAATTGATGATGTTAATAAGATGTGCCATTGATGAAATGGTGAGCTTTGTGATGAGTTTTGGTGTTAAATGAAAGATATGTGTTTAATGAACATGTTTTGTTCTTGAATTTTTGGTGAATATTGCTAATTAGGGCTTAATTGAGAAAAGTGTAAATTGAAGGACTAAAATGTGAAATAAATTAAATGTGTGGGCTTGCATGAACACAAGGAAAATTCGGCTAGGCTTATACTAAGTGAAATTATGTGAATTTGATGATTTTATGAATTAGGGACTAAAGTGTCAAAATGTGAAAATGTGAGGGCTATTTTGTAAAATGCCCTAAATAAGTGTGTGTGGACTAAATTGAATGAATTGTGATATAATGGATTGAATTTGAATGTATATAGACCAATAAAGGAGAGGTTCGGATCGAGATCGAGACAAAGACAAAGTGCTCGATTAATCGATCGTTTCGATATTTCAACGTCCGGGGTAAGTTCGGACATAAAACGAGTATTTAACTGTGTTTAATGTTATGAAATGAATAGTGTGATATTATTGAATTGTGAATACTACGTGAGGGCTCGAGTATGTGGCACTAAGTGTGCGTATTCGAAAATGTGACCGAGATGATTAGCACTGTGTGTGCGAAATAATATAAGCTTCGGCTTTGTGGATGGCACTGTGTGTGCGATACCGATTTAAGATCGGTTTGATATGGATGCACTATGTGTGCGATGCTAATTAAGCTTCGGTTAACTATTTGGGCACTAAGTGTGCGATTGAATCGAAGAAGGGATGAAAGTTGAACGAAATGAAATACTGAGTATTGAGTAGCAAATGTAACCGACAACTAAGTGTTGGCTGATGAACCTAAGAAACATATTAGTTTTGGATGGTATGATATTTGTGATTGTGAAATAATCTAAGTGATGGTTTGTTTTAGTATAATTTATTATGTTACGAACTTACTAAGCTTTTGAAAGCTTACTGTGTGATTGTTTCTCTGTTTTATAGTGTCGTTAAAGCTAGCTTGGATCCAGGGATCGTCAGCATATCTATCACACTATCGGCAATCTATTTTGGTACTTTTGGAAAGATGTATATATATTTGGAATATGGCATGTATAGGCTAGTTGTTTTGAAACATATTTGAGATGTGTAAATAGCCATGTGATGTGGCTAGATTAATGTTGGCAATATGCACATGTGGTTTTAGTATATGAAGTATGTTTTGGTATATCTTGATGGCAATGATAATGGCTTATGAATGGTAAGTTTAGTGATGAACTAATGCTATTGTGATCTAGTGATATTGTGATTGTATCATGCTTGGTAGTGCATGTGTTTTAGTTGTGAAATTAGGTTTATAAGTTGGCATGTTTAGAAATGAGATTGGATGGGATGTTAGGTTGATCATTTGACATGTATTTGGTTGCCAAATTGTGTGTGGAAAGATGTTTAATTGTGCTTGTAGGGTTGACCCTTATATAGGTGGCAAATTGGCCTTGCAAATGGCCTATTATGCATACATGGCCAAGAGACACGGGAGTGTGTCTCCGTCGTGTGGTTTAAGGATCACTTCTAGGTGTGTCTGGACAGGTCACACGACCGAGGCCCACGGGCCTGCCTGGTGGACGTGTGAATAAGTCAGTAGCTAGTCTAATTATACACGGCCATGGCACACGGGCGTGTCTAATGACCGTGGGGATCAGTCAGTATGCATGCTCTGTTTTGGCACGGCCTGGACACATGGGGGTGTCTGGTGGTCGTGTGAGGCACACGACCTGATTGCACGGGCGTGTGACCTCAGCAGTATTGAAGAATGATTAAAATTCTAAAAACTTTCGTAAGTATTCGGTTTAGTCCCGACCTCTTTCTAACACGTGTTTAAGGTCTCGAAGACCTTGATAAGGGACTATATACTCGTGTTTGGATATGTTTGATTGATGTTTGACTTTGTGTCGTGAAATGGATGTGAAATGTTTTAATTGTTCAGTAATGCTTCTTAACCCTATTCCGACGACGGTTTCGGGTTAGGGGTGTTACAATTTTATTAGTATCAGAGCTACAGTTTAGTCGATTCTCAGACTAACGTAGCGCGTGCGAGTTTAGCTATAAATGCCATATATGAAATTGCGATAGTGTGATGAATCCTGACAATTATAAATGTGTTTTCGTATTGTAAATGGATCCCGATCGAGCAGTTGCTGACGATGTAGAGAATAATGCGCCTGCTTCAGCTCAAGGGACAGCGCTGGCCACATCTAGGCCGAATGATAGTGGTGAGGGAGGAGAGGCTAAGCAAGCCTTCTTCCGAATGATGAGTGAGTGGTTTTCGGAGTTCGTTCAAACGAATCCGGCTGCTCCACAACCTCCACCCCCACAAGTACCAGTTGTGCCACAAGTTACAAATCCGATTAGATCGAACAAACCCCCTGTGGATAAGATTCGAAAGTACGGGGCCGAAGAGTTCAAGACCACAGCCGATGATGATGCTGAGCGAGCTGAGTTTTGGCTCGAGAATACCCTTCGAGTATTTGATGAGATGTCGTTGACTCCTGGCGAATGTATAAAATGTGCTGTCTCATTGTTGAGGGATACTGCTTATAACTGGTGGAAGACATTGATATCCGTGGTTCCGAGAGAGAGAGAATCACATGGGATTTCTTTCAAGCCGAATTTAGAAAGAAGTATATCAGTCAACGATTCATTGATCAGAAACGTAAAGAGTTTCTAGAGCTAAAACAGGGTCGTATGTCTGTTACGGAATACGAGCGGGAATTTGTGAGATTGAGCAAATATGCGAGAGAATATGTTTCAACCAAAGCTACTATGTGTAAACGCTTCATTGAAGGGCTGAACGAAGATATTAAGTTGTTGGTTGGGATACTTGATATAAATGAGTTTGTTGTATTAGTTGAAAGAGCTTGTAAAGCCGAGGAGCTTAGTAAAGAAAAGAGGAAAGCTGAATCTGAAGCTCGGGATGAAAGAAAAAGATCGATGAGTAAGTTTTCTCAACCTTCAACGAAGAGATTTAGAGATGCAAGTAATCGTTCAAATGCTTCGTTTCGACATCTGAGTAGAGATCGTCCGAGACAGAATGTTGGTTCAAAATCTCAAGTTCCAAATGAATCAAGTGTTGGCAGTTTTAAAAGCAGCAAACTTGAGTGTAGACAGCATGGAAGGCGACATGTAGGTGAATGCTGGGGAAAGTATAATAATCGAACTTGTTATAAGTGTGGATCAGGAGATCACTTTATCTGGGATTGCCCAAAGCTGGCTGAAGAAGAAAATGTTCAGAATGAGAGACCAAGTAATGTGACGGCTAAGGGTAGACCACCCAGAAACGTCGAAAATGTTAGTAGAAGTCAAAGAGGGACTACCGATACAGCTGTGAGATCGGAGGCGAGAGCACCTGCCCGAGCTTATGCTATACGTGCGCGAGAGAAAGCGTCATCACCAAACGTTATCACTGGTACTTTTACTCTATTTGATACTGATGTAATTGCATTGATAGATCCAGGTTCTACTCATTCCTATGTGTGTGTGAATCTAGTATCAAGTAAGACTCTACCTGTTGAGTCTACTGAATTTGTGGTTAGAGTATCGAACCCCTTAGGTAAGTGTGTCTTGGTGGATAAAGTGTGCAAGAACTGCCCGTTGATGATTCGGGATGTTTGTTTTTCGGCTAATTTAACGTTGCTACCTTTTGATGAGTTTGATTTCATTCTGGGTATGGATTGGCTCACTTTGCATAATGCTATTGTGAATTGTAAACGAAAGAGTATTGAATTGATAAGTTAGAATGGTGAGATAGTTCGAATTGAATCCAGTGATATGAAAGGGTTACCAGCTGTTGTATTTGCGATGAAAGCTTTGAACTATGTGAGAAAGGGTTGCGAAGCCTATCTGGCATATGTGATTGATACAAAAGTGTTAGAAAAGAAAATTGAATCTGTGCCTGTGGTTAGTGAGTTTCCAGATGTGTTTCCTGAAGAGTTACCGGGATTACCTCCAATACGAGAAGTTGAATTTGGAGTTAAATTAGTACCAGGGACTACTCCTATCTCAGTAGCTCCGTATAGAATGGCACCAACAGAATTGAAAGAGTTGAAGTCTCAGTTGCAAGAGTTGATTGATAGAGGATTTGTACGACCGAGTTTCTCGCCCTGGGGTGCTCCTGTGCTATTTGTGAAAAAGAAAGATGGTACTATGAGGATGTGTATTGACTATAGACAGTTGAACAAAGTGACGATAAACAATAAATATCCGTTCCCACAAATTGATGATTTGTTCGATCAGTTGAAAGGAGCTACAGTGTTTTCTAAGATAGATTTTAGATCGGGCTACTACCAGCTACGAGTCAAAGAATTAGATGTTCTGAAAACTGCTTTCAGAATGAGATACGGACATTTTGAATTCTTAGTGATGCCTTTTGGATTAACAAATGCTCCTGCAGTGTTTATGGATCTGATGAATCGGATATTCAGACCATATTTAGATCGCTTTGTTATGGTGTTCATAGATGATATTTTGATTTATTCTGTGATGAGACGCAACATGCTGAACATTTGAGAATTGTACTACAGACTCTGCGTGAGAAACAATTGTATGCTAAGTTTAACAAATGTGAATTTTGGTTGCGTGAGGTTGGTTTTCTGGGGCATATTGTGTCAGCTGCGGGAATACGAGTTGATCCGAATAAAATCTCTGCTATTTTAGAATGGAAGCCTCTGAGAAATGTGTCTGAAGTCCGTAGTTTTCTGTGACTAGCGGGATATTATAGACGATTTGTGAAAGGCTTCTCAATTATTGCAACTCCGTTGACGTAGTTGCTACAGAAAGATGTTAAATTCGAGTGGTCAGAAAAGTGCCATCAGAGTTTTGAACAATTGAAAGCGTTGTTGACGGAAGCACCAGTGTTAGTTCAACCTGAATCGGGCAAAAAATTTATAGTATACAGTGATGCATCATTGAATGTTTTGGGCTGTGTGCTGATGCAAGAAGGCAAAGTCATTGCTTATGCTTCGAGACAGTTAAAGCCGCATGAAAAGAACTATCCGACGCATGACCTTGAATTAGCAGCGATTGTGTTTGCATTAAAAATTTGGCGTCATTATCTATTTGGTGAGAAATGTCATATTTATACTTATCATAAGAGTTTGAAGTACTTGATGACTCAGAAAGAATTGAATTTGCGGCAGAGAAGATGGTTAGAATTGATAATTGAAAATATTATTAAAAATGATACTTATTCATACGAACTTACCTCATATTATTAAAAATGATACTTATTCATACGAACTTACCTCGACGATTTGATCGTAAAAACAAAGTCGACTAATCTGAGGCTTTAGCTTTTCCTCGATCTAAGTCCGTACGTGATCTATCTTGATCTAAATAGACTGTAACAGCCCAATTTTGGGACTAGTCGGAATAGTGGTTTTAGAACCACTAATCCGAGGTTGAAGAAAATTATTTTGATATTATTTTATATGTTATAGCATGATTATAAGGATGCATGGAAATTTTGGTGTTTTAATTTTAGCAATTGTATGCTTTATTGTGAAAATGGACTAAATCGCATAAAGTGCGAAAGTTCCATTATACAAGATAGAGGTGTCTAATAGTCATAAAATTTTAAATTAGAGGTCCTTAAAGTGCAATTAAGCCAATAATAGTGTGTTTGTAACACCCCTTACCCGTTTTCTACACCAGAACCGGGCCCGAGGCATTACCGAATTAAAACCACTTGATCGCCACTTAGGCTCTACGTAACTACTCTCAAAAGCTACCACAACTACCTCATTAAGGACCTACGAGGTCTTAAACATATATACAAGAGCTCCCGAGGCTCTACCGAATCTTTATCGATCTTAAAATTTCTTTCACTTAGACAAGGGTCACACGTCCATGTGGAATGGGACACGCCCGTGTACCCTCCAGACATGCCGGTGTCTTCCACCCGTGGTCGACACTGACTAAATTCACACGGCCTGGTCACGCCAGTGTTCTCCACCCGTGGTGAACACTGACCACTTTACACGACCTAGGCACACGCCCGTGTGGCTAGTCCGTGGTCTATTCTGACTTGAAATGCTAACATGCAGGGGACACACAGCCAAGTCACACGCCCATGGGCTGACCGTGTGTCACAAATGGCCTAGACACACGCCCGTGTGTCTACCCACATGGACAAGAACAAAGTTATTTGTCATGCCATTCTCACCCCTCTAGCATACACAACAAGTACTCATTTAACACATCCATAACCAACTCATAATGAACATAATCTTACATGGATAAATACATCTTTTCATATAATAATATAGCCATCAACTATGGCATTATACAAAATAGATTATCCATCTAAAGGCCAACACATCTTAGCCAAAACAAAAAAATACCCTAACGTGTCTAGCCTCTATACATGTCATATACAAAACATTAAGTCCAATGTACCAGAGTGTGTTGATAGTGTGGGCGATCTTCCGATTAATCCGTGTATCACAATTCAATCCTTGTTCTCTATAAGACAAGGGAAAAGAAAGGAGTAAGCTTTGAGCTTAGTAAGTTTACACATAAACAATTTAAGCATTCTAGTATAAGCTAAACAACAATTAGCATTATACTAACATATGTAATTCACATCCACTACTATGCTTACTCTTTCTATCCCTTACCACATCTCCAACACATCATGAGTCACATACTCATAATCATTGACATGCACCCCTGCACTCAATAGCACATTTAATCAAAATACAACACATCATTATTTCTCAATAATACATCCACACAGCTAAATTACTCGGTGGTTAAGCACTTAGCCCACCACAATCAGATCATAGGGCAGTATCACACATAGCCTACCACAAAGGATAATTATAGTGATTCTGCACATAGCTCACTAAATAATATGCTTAACAATAGTATCGCACACAGCCCATCATTGTTAAGTATCAAGGTGGTATCGCACTTAGCCCACTATCAAGCATTATCACTACACATTCACATGTCTACTTTGTAATACATTCATCCATTCACAACTACTATCTCATTCATTCCACTAGAATCGAATAGGTTCTCAATCATGCTACACATTAGCTAGCATTAACAATGTATATGCATAAATGCATCGCTCATAATGTAAACTTACCTCGGTACTCAAAAAGTATGGAGATGTGCAATTTAGTCCACGACCTTGCCCTTGCCTCGGTTATGATCCGGGCTTCGTCTTTCTTGATCTAAAATGATAAATCAACCCGTTCAATACACACATTGACTAAATTGACCCTTATCTCATACTTTAGCAAAATTACCATTTTGCCCCTAAACTTTCTCATATTTACACTTTTGTCCCAAGGCTCGTAAAGTGATTTTCATTCAACTTTCTAGCCTTTCATGCTTAGCCGAATTATTTACTCAACTAAAGCAATCATCATTTCTCACTAAATCACTCATGTATGACCAATCTCAAGACTTTCACAAACTAGTCCCTACATGCATTTTTCATGGAATTCACTTAGCAAAAGATGTTTCTACTACATCAAGCTTTCATATTCTTCCATAAAACATCAAAATACATGCATGTCATACATGGTTACATTTTTTAACATCAATCTTAGCTCAACATATAACTAAAAATAGGTTACTCATGTTACTAGGACTTCAAAAATACGAAGAATATGAAAAACGAGGCTTGGATGCACTTACTAGCAAGCTTGAAAAATTGAAGAACCCTAACAATGGCTCCCTTCAAATTTCAGTAGCTTGGAGAAGAAGATGAATGAAATTCTATCATCTTTTTCCCTTTTTAATCACTTAATTGACAAATGACCAAAATGCCCCTTAGTCAAACTTTTCCAATACCATCCACTCATGCCCATTTTTGTCCAAAAATTAGAATTTGGGAAAATTACTATTTAAGGACCTCTAATTGATAATCCAAAGCTATTTCATCCAATTAGCTTCTAGAATTTCATATTTTACAACTTTTGCAATTTAGTCCTTTTAGACAATTCAACAGCAATTTAACAAAATTGCTTCATGAAACTTTCACACTAACATGCAAACATAGCATAAACCTCAAAACTCATACATATACCTCGAATTTGTGGTCTCGCACCACTATTCCGACTAGGCCCTAAATCGGGATGTTACAACTCTCCCCCCTTTAGAGATTTTCGCCCTCGAAAATCTTACCAGTAAAAAGGTTTGGATGTTGCTCTCTTATGCTTTCTTCCAGTTCCCACGTAGCCTCTTCCACACCGTGTTTCTGCCATAACACTTTCGCTAGGGCCATGCTCTTATTCCTCAACTGTTTCACTTCTCGAGCCAAGATCTTAATCGTCTCCTCTTCATAAGACATATCCGGTCTTATCTCAATTCCCATTGAAGGAATTACATGCGAAGGATCGGAGCGATACCGTCGCAACATCAACACATGGAACACATTATAGATCTTATCCAATTCTACCGGCAAAGCCAACCGGTATGCTACTGGCCCAACTCTATCTGTAATATCATACGGCCCTATGAATCTCGGACTCAATTTCCCTTTTCGTCCAAATCTCATGATTTTCTTCCACGGGGACACTTTCAAAAACACTTTGTCACCCACCTCAAACTCAATTTCTTTTTTTTTCAGATCCGCTTACGACTTATGTCGGTCCGAAGCAACTTTCACACTATTACGGATTACTTTCACCTTCTCCTCAGTCTCTTTTACTAGATCGACCCCATGGATCCGCTTTTCACTAAGCCCAGTCCAATACAGAGGAGTCCGACACTTATGACCATACAAAGCTTCATACGGTGCCATCTCAGTATACTCAATCGATAATCATTGTTGTAGGAAAACTCGACCAAAGGTAGATACCTCTCCCAACTACCTTCGAATTCTAACACACAAAGATCGAAGCATATCTTCGAGAACTTGAATCACTCTTTCGATCGACCATCTGCTTTGTGGATGGAACGCAGATCGAAATTTAACCTCGCACTCCATGGCCTCTTGCAACTTCTTCCAAAACCTCAAGTAAACTTCAGATCTCTATCCGATATTATAGACATAGGCACACCATGTAACCTCACTATCTCTGCAACATACAATTCGGCTAACTTGTCCAGTGAATAATCAACACGTATTGGAATAAAATGAGCCGACTTTATCAATCTATCCGCAACAACCCACACAGCATTTTTCTTTTTCGGAGTCATAGGCAACCCCGTCACAAAATCCATGGTAACCCGATCCCATTTCCATTCGGGAACCATCACTGGCTGAAGCAATCTCGAAGGCACTTGATGCTCAGCTTTCACTTGTTGACAAATTAGACACTTCGCCACAAACTCAAAAATGTCTCTTTTCATACCTGGCCACCAATAAGACTTCTGCAAGTCATTGTACATTTTCGTACTGCCCGGGTGTACTGAAAAATAACCACAATGTGCCTCATGTAAAACCTTTCGGATCAATTTTTCATCTCTAGGTACACAAATTCTGTCATGGTACAACAAACAACCATCCGAACCCACTCAAAATCGTAATCACTTTCTCGATCCACACTTAGCTCTCTTAGCTTGCATCTCACTATCATTTCTCTGAGCCTCACATATCTGTTGAACAAATAGTGGCTTAGCTCTCAACTCTGCCAATATAGCACCATCATCAAACAATGCTAAACTCGTGCTCATAACATTTAGAGCATACAAGGATTTCCTACTCAGGGCATCCGCAACCATATTCGCTTTTCCCGGGTGGTAATCAATGACTAACTCATAGTCTTTTAATAACTTGAGCCACCGCCTCTATCGCAAATTCAAATCCTTTTGATCCATCAAATACTTCAAACTCTTGTGATTCGTAAAGATTCGACACTTCTCACCGTATAAATAATGTCGCCAAATCTTTAACGCGAAAACAATCGCAGCCAACTCCAAATCATGAGTCAGATAATTCTTCTCGTGTGATTTTAACTGCCTCGAGGCGTAAGCGACTACCTTACCCTCTTGCATCAACACGCAACCGAGACCATTAAACGACGCGTCACTGAAAACCACGAACTCTTTCCCCGATTCTGATTGAACCAAAATCGGTGCCTCAGTCAACAATGTTTTCAATCTCTCAAAACTCTGTTGACATGTCTTAGCCCAATCAAACTTGACATCCTTATGCAACAATTTCGTCATCGGGGTAGCGATTACAGAGAACCCATTTACGAAACGTCTGTAATATCCTGCCAATCCCAAGAAGCTTCTCGACTTCCGACACGCTCTCTACTGCTTTCCAATCCACAATAGCGAAATCTTACTCGGTCAACTCTAATACCATCACCCGACACAATGTGTCGTCGAGGAATTCGACCTCCCGAAGCCAAAACTCACTCTTGCTAAACTTAGCATACAACTGCTTATCCCTTAAAGTTTGCAAGACAATTTTCAAATGATCCTCATGATCGTTCTCATCCCGAGAATAGATCAATATGTCGTCAATGAAGACAACTACAAACTTATCCACATACAGTCGGAAGACACGGTTCATCAAATCCATAAAAACCGCAGGTGCATTGGTTAAACCAAACGGCATGACTAAAAACTCATAATGGCCATACCTTGTTCAAAATGTAGTTTTCAACACATCTTGCTCTTTCACTCTCAACTGGTAATAACCAGACCTCAAGTCGATCTTGGAGAACACTATAGCTCCTTTCAGTTGATCAAAAAGATCATCAATCCTTGGTAAAGGATACTTATTCTTCACCGTCGCTTTGTTAAGTTGCCTATAGTCTATACACAACCTCATAGACCCATCTTTCTTTTTCACAAATAGTACCGAGCACCCCACGGTGAGTAGCTCGGTCTTGCAAAACCCTTATCTCACAAATCTTGCAACCGAACCTTCAGTTCTTTCAACTCTAAAGGTGCCATTCTATACGGAGCAATTGAAATAGGTGCCGTTCCTGGAACTAACTCAATCCCAAACTCGACCTCTCTCTCGGAGGTAATCCGGGTAACTCTTTCGGGAATACATCCGGATACTCACATACCACCAAGATCAGATCAAACTTTACTCCAACCTCTTCAGTATTCAATACAAAAGCGAGATAGGACTCACACCCTTTTCTCAAACATTTCTCAGCCACTAGGGAAGAAATCATCACTGGTAGACTATCCGATCCACCTAATTCAACCCGAACAACATCTCCGTTCTCACACTTCAATTCAATAAATTTACTAGCACAGTTCACTAAGACACTATGGGTAGTCAACCAATCCATGCCAAGGATTAAGTCAAACTCATCAAACGGCAACAACATAAGGTTTACCGGAAAACAATGACTCATAATCAACAAAGGACAATTCTTACACACCTTGTCCACTAACACATGCTTACCTAACGGGTTTGACACCTTAACCATAATATCCGTAAACTCAACGGTCATACTCAAACTAGATGCCAATCTCATGCAAATATAAGAATGAGTAGACCCTGGATCTATTAAAGCAATAACAAAGGTGTCAAACAGAGAAAAAGTACCTGTTATCACATCTGGGGAGGATGCCTCTTCGCGAGCGCGAATGGCATATGTCCTCGCAGGTGCCCGACCCTCCGGTCTCACAGTAGAGTCTTTGGACGTACCTCTACCACTAGTCCCACCTCTCGGGTTCTTTGGTGGTCTACCCTTTGCAGACATATCTCTAGGTCTTGTCTCTTGCTTCTCTTCCTTGTCATCCCTCTCGGGGCAATTTCGGATAAAATGGTCGGGGGAACCACACTTATAACAACTTCGGTTATTTCCCCAACACTCTCCAGTATGATACCTACCACAACTTGGACACTCTAGTTTGTTCTTCGGATTGCCCACACTTTCCGTCGAGGTGGCTTGGACTATCGAACCCGAACGAGTGTTGTCCAAGTTTCGATGTGAATATCCCACTAGTGCTGTCATCCGAGGATTCACTTCCTTGGATCTTTTCGACTGGGCTTGATATGATTTGCCCATCGGTCATTTTCTCGCATCTTGGGCATCACTCACAGCCCTTTTCTTTTCCTTACTCAACTCCTCGGCCTTACTTGCCCTTTCAACCAACACCACAAACTCTTTCAACTCCAAAATACCCACTAGGAGCTTAATATCCTCGTTCAGTCCATCTTCAAACCTTTTACACAAGATGGTCTCCGTCGACACACATTCTTGTGCGTACTTGCTAAGCCTAACAAATTCGCGCTCATTATCTGCTACTGTCATTCTTCCTTGCTTTAACTCAAGGAATTCTTTCCGTTTCTGATCAGTAAACCGCTAGCTTATATACTTCTTCCGAAACTCTTCCAGAAAGAAGTCCCACGTCACCCGCTCTCTTAGGACTACCGATGTCAACGTCTTCCACCAATGGTATGCCGAGTCCCTCAGCAAAGATACGACACACTTCAGGTTCTCTTCAGGTGTACAAGAGAGTTCATCGAATACTCTCATTGAGTTCTCTAGCCAGAACTCTGCCCTCTCAGAGTCATCATCTACCTTAGCTTTAAACTCCTTAACCCTGTGTTTCCTAATTTTATCCACCGGGGGTTTCGATATTCTCACTACATCAATACCTTAAGGAGCCACTGGAATTGGCTGAGGTATTGGAGGAAGTTGAGCATTAGGGTTTGCTCGAACATAATCCGAGTACCAATTACTCATCATCTAGAGAAAGGCTTCCCGAGCCTCTTCCCCTTGACCCCTAACCTCGAGTCCACTCTCAACAGGCGCGGTTCCTTATGCAGGAGCCGGTGCATTACTAGCTGCTTCATCAATAGTCGATTGATCGGGATCCATATACTATATAAAACAAGGTTTAAAATCATCAGAAACCACCACACTATCATTGTACACTTATGGCATGTATAGCTAGACTCTTACACCCACTACGGTAGTCCTAGAACCGACTAAACCATAGCTCTGATACCACTAAATGTAACACCCCTTACCCGTAATCTACACCAAAACTTGGCCCGAGGCATTACCGAATTAAAACCACTTGATCGCCACGTAGGCTCAACGTGACTACTCTCAAAAGCTACCACAACTACCTCATTAAGGACCTACGAGGTCTTAAACATACATACGAGAGCTCCCGAGGCTCTACCAAAACTTTATCGATCTTAAAATTTCTTTCACTCAGACAAGGGTCACACGCCCATGTGAGATGGAACACACCCGTGTACCCTCAAGACCTGCCCGTGTCTTCCACCCTTGGTCGACACTGACTAAATTCACACGGCCTGGACACGTCTGTGTTCTCCACCCATGGTGAACACTGACCACTTTACACGACCTAGGCACACGCCCGTGTGGCTAGTCTGTGGTCTATTCTGACTTGAAATGCTAACATGCAGGGGACACACGGCCAAGTCACACGCCCATGGGCTGACCGTGTGTCATACATGGCATAGACACACGCTCGTGTGTCTACCCACATGGACAAGAACAAATCTATTTGTCACGCCCTTCTCACCCCTCTAGCATACACAACAAGTACTCATTCAACACATCCATAACCAACTCATAATGAACATAATCTTACATGTATAAATACATCTTTTCATATAATAATGTAGCCATCAACTATGGCATTATACAAAATAGATTATCCATCTAAAGGCCAACACATCTTAGCCAAAACAACAAAATACCCTAACGTGTCTAGCCTCTATACATGCCATATACAAAACATTAAGTCCAATGTACCAGAGTGTGCTGATAGTGTGGGCGATCTTTCGATTAATTCATGTATCACGATTCAATCCTTGTTCTCTATAAGACAAGGGGAAAGAAAGGAGTAAGCTTTGAGCTTAGTAAGTTTACACATAAACAATTTAAGCATTCTAGTATAAGCTAAACAACAATTAGCATTATACTAACATATGTAATTCACATCCACTACTATGCTTACTCTTTCTATCCCTTACAACATCTCCAACACATCATGAGTCACATACTCATAATCATTGACATGCACCCCTGCACTCAATAGCACATTTACTCAAAATACAACACATCATTATTTCTCAATAATACATCCACACAGCTAAATTACTCGGTGGTTTCGCACTTAGCCCACCACAATCAGAGCATAGGGTAGTATCGCACATAGCCTACCACAAAGGATAATTATAGTGATTCCGCACATATCTCACTAAATAATTTGCTTAACAATAGTATCGCACACAGCCCATCATTGTTAATTATCAAGGTGGTATCGCACTTAGCCCACTATCAAGCATTATCACTACACATTCACATGTCTACTTTGCAATACATTCATCCATTCACAACTACTATCTCATTCATTCCACTAGAATCGAATAGGTTATCAATCATGCTACACATTAGCTAGCATTAACAATGTATACGCATAAATGCATCATTCATACGTAAACTTACCTCGATACTCAAAAAGTATAGAGATGTGCAATTTAGTCCACGACCTTGCCCTTGCCTCGATTATGATTCGGGCTTCATCTTTCTTGATCTAAAATGATAAATCAACCCGTTCAATACACACATTGACTAAATTGACCCTTATCTCATACTTTAGCAAAATTACCATTTTGCCCCTAAACTTTCTCATATTTACACTTTTGTCCCAAGACTCATAAAGTGATTTTCATTCAACTTTCTAGCCTTTTGTGCTTAGCCGAATCATTTACTCAACTAAAGCAATCATCAATTCTCACTAAATCACTCATGTATTGTAACGCCCCGAATTTGAGCCTAGAAGAATTGGGCTTTGGGCTTTGGGTCTCAGAAAATTTTTAAGTGAGCGAGAAAATGACAATTGGCATGTGGGCTTTAAGGGTTAATGAGTTTGGAGTGTCTAGGGGTGTTGGAGGTCTCCTGGGATCAAGTAAGGGTATAGGAAAAATTTTGGTTTTAGCCCAAGGGAACTGTAACTTCAGGTAGTAGACCTTTTAAATAAATGAAGAAGAAAAATGACACAAAAGAGCTTGTGGTGTAGTGGGAAAGTGGTGCCACTTAGGGAGCAGGGAGGTGGCGTCATTAGCAGGCAAGGGAGTCCAAGGTTCGAGTAGTGGCATGGTATTTTGTTGGGGATTTAATTTTTGCCTTCTAGATTGTTAGTAGTGGCGTTGGATGTGAACACTGAAGGAAGTGTTCATAAGAGAAAATTAAGGAAGGGATAAAGGAGCTTACCTTAGAGAAAATTTAGGATGGGATTAAGGAGTTATCAGGGAGAAAAGTTAAGAGCTGAGAAGTGTGAAGAGTTGGTGCCATTTTGGGAAGTGGGAAGTGTATAAATTCGGCTTAGGAGGGTAAATGAGTGCCATTTTTGGGTCTTTTAGGGGGTATTACGAATTTTCATTGTGGCTTTCGGCATTTGAAGAGTTTTGCAAATAGGTCAGTCTTTCTTTTCTTGACCGAATATCCTGTTGTTACCCTCACGCAAGCACATTTGATATTTTCTTTTCTCCCCCTCATTCTGTTCTTCTATTACTGAATTCTTCCATTGCCGAAAAACCATCATTCCTTTTTGCCGAAATCCCTATTGGTGTTGCGTTCTTCTTCTTTCTCTGAAAGCTGAATACTCCTTTATAATCGAATAGCCCTATTTGTGTTGATTCCTTGTTATTCTTCCTCCATCACAAATCGGTTGTTATCTACTCTTAGTCAAGTTAAAAGCCGGATCTTGTTCAGTAGCTACCTAGGCCGCAGGATCAAAGGTTGGATTCGGTTAGTACTTAGTCAATCTTTTTTAGGGTGTTCTGGTAAAATCCGAAGGGCTATCTAACTCTTTCTTGTCGTTAACCCTATATTAACAAGGTTAAGGTTCAAACATCGCAAGCGTGGTAAGGATCGCTAGCAAGTGGTAAGTGTACTCGTCTCAATTGTGGATTAGTAAGTGGCCGAATGTAAGTGTGGCTTATAGAGGTGACTTGTGTGGAATATGAGTCACTTGATTTTTTGATAGTATATGTGTGGGTGCAGATCTAGGGGATATTCACAAATAGTAGCTAAGGAAGGGCTACTAGAACTGGTGGCACACGGTAAGGTTACGGTGAGGTTTCGGGTTTTGATAAAGTGTGTATTAAGCCTTGGTTAATCGTTAAGTGATGTTGATTGTAGGTTCGTGATTAACGGGATTGTCGCATGCGTTATTACCAGGTGTGTACAAACACTACACACACACGATGGCGGCAACGTCGAAAAGCTGAAAAGTCGAAAGTGGCTAAATGGGCCTGCCGAGTTTGTGGGCCCAAATCGGTAAAGATTGATATGTGTATTTGAATATTGAATTGACATGAAAGGGGTGTATGATTTAATTATGATTGGGCCTAATGGGCTGTATAAACATGAATGGGCTTAGTGGGCCTATGGGATTTTAGAAATGTATGCTAGGGTTTAATGGACTCTAGGCCTAGTTCTGATAAATTCTTAAAATTGCATAAGACTTAATTTATTAATCAAACATGTTTGTGGACAAGTCGATTAGTTAGAGTGTGGTCACCGACATATGCATGTCTAGGATTGGATCTAGGGAGAGCTTGGTACTTAAGCGATCCTAGTGACCCACCTCCTCTTTTCTGAGATCCTACCTGGTGCATAGTGTTTGTTCACTTTAACCGTGAAGACTTGTTGATGGGCCAAAGTTCATAACTAAAACCCAAGGTGAAAGAAATTATGGAAATACCCCTATAGGGTAGAAATTTCAGAAATACCCCTGTAAGGTAGAATTACGAAAATACCCCTGTAGGGTAGATTTACTAAAATACCCTTGGGTAGTGAAATGACTAAAATACCCCTAAGTGCTTAATGTGTGAATATGTGTATGTTGCATTCATGAAATATATGTTGCACTTGGGTAGGTTTGATGATACGGAGGAAGATATGTGAGGATCGCATAGTCGCTTGACGATCGTGGATCCACCGGTGGCTTTAAGCCTATTATATGCTTAATGACTTTGTTTAACGCTTGAGTAGTGCCATTGTTGGTGCTACCTTTGGAGTGTAGGGCTGGGTGGGTTGATATTTATATCCCCACAGGAGTGTAGGGTTGGTACGAGTGGAGTGCAGGGTTGGATTTGGGATGGGTGCATTGCATTCATGTGATATTGATATGATATGAGGTCATTGTGGGCTAAGGCCCAAGACCACCGATTTTGATAGGGCTTAGGCCCAACGTGATAATTGTGATAATTGCATGTTGATTGGATTACCAAGGGTCGTACACACTGAGTTTTGAAACTCACACCCTTTCATTAAATGTTTCAGGTGATCTTCAGTAGACGGTTTGACGTGGAAGAGGACTCGGGGATGGCCACACTTCAAGCTACTTAGAAGTTCTTCTTTATTTGTTTCGAATAACTCTGTTTTAAGTACTTTATTTTCATTGGGATGTAATAAGGCCTTGTATCTCCAATTTGACTCTACATTTGGTTTTTCTTATTTGTTTTAACTGCTTATTTATTAGACTTAAATAAATTTCAAAAGTTTAAACATGGTTTTCGAAGTAACTATAACATATGGACGTTTTTCTTTAAACATGGACTTTCTTCGTAACTTAACAGGTTACTTAGATTTTGGGTTTCAAAATCCTAAACTTAAGCTTTGAACTAAGCAAAGTCGTTTTGGAATTTTCCCTTCAATGTGACACACTGGATTCGGGCCTAACTTCTGGGCCGGGTTTGGGGGTGTTACATGTATGACCAATCTCAAGACTTTCACAAACTAGTCCCTACATGCATTTTTCATGGAATTCACTTAGCAAAAGATGTTTCTACTACATCTAGCTTTCATATTATTCCATAAAACATCAAAATACATGCATGTCATACATGGTTACATTTTTGAACATCAATCCTAGCTCAACATATAGCTAAAAATAGCTTACTCATGTTACTAGGACTTCAAAAATACGAAGAATATTAAAAACGGGGCTTGGATGCACTTACTAGCAAGCTTGAAAAATTGAAGAACCCTAACAATGGCTCCCTTCAAATTTCGGCAGCTTGGAGAAGAAGATGAATGAAATTCTATCATCTTTTTCCCTTTTTAATCACTTAATTGACAAATGACCAAAATGCCCCTTAGTCAAACTTTTCCAATACCATCCACTCATGCCCATTTTTTGTCCAAAAATTAGAATTTGGGAAAATTACTATTTAAGGACCTCTAATTGATAATCCAAAGCTATTTCATACAATTAGCTTCTAGAATTTCACATTTTGCAACTTTTGCAATTTAGTCCTTTTGGACAATTCAACCGCAATTTAACAAAATTGCTTCATGAAACTTTCACACTAACATGCAAACATAGCATAAACCTCAAAACTCATACATATACCTCAGATTTGTGGTCTCGCACCACTATTCTGACTAGGCCCTAAATCGGGATGTTACAGTGTTGGCCGGCCATAGAGACAAGGGAGACAAGGGCATTAATTTTGGTCAAAATTTGGTGAAATTAGGTGATAAAAAAATGAATAAAATAAGATAAATAAAAGAGATATCATCTTTCACTATTCACACTTCTTCTCCATCGAAAATTGAAGAGAAAATAGGGGATTTTGGAGTTCAAACTTTCAGCCAAGCTATTCTCTTACAAGTAAGTGATTTTAGAGGTCTTTCTTGATAATTTTTGTACTTTTGGAGCCCCTAAAGCTTAAGCTAGCTAATGAGGGGACTATTTTGCAAAATGGTTGAAAGTTTAGGGACTTGCCATGAGAGTGTTCATGTTATTTGCTGAGTTTTTATGGAAGAAAATGAATGTTAGAGGGTTAAGGAATAACTTTTGTGGAAGGTGTTATCATGAAAACACCTAAATGGGACTTAGTTGTAAAAGTTGTAATTTAGTAATAAATGCATGAAATAACTGGTTTTTTGAGTTATTGTAAGAGAAATAAATGTTCATCTAGGATTTTTTAATGAAAAAATGTGATGAAAAATGATTTACGAGCCTAGGGGCAAAGCCATAATTTTGTAAAAGTATAAGGGTAAAATGGTCATTTTTGCCTAAGTAGAAATTTTGATGTATCATGAGTTATATAGTGATTGAATGAGTAAAATTTATTATTATAGATTAAGAAGAGCGTGGGAACAACCTTGACCGAGGAAAAGGCAAGGTTACGGACTAGACCGTTGATTAATACATATGTTGTTACTTATTGGTGCATTGTATGAATGAGATCAATTATGAGTGAGATTGATTGAAATTGATAGATAGTGAGTAATTCTCGTATGAACCTCGAAATAGATATGGAAGTGCAGAAAAATATAGATGATAATTATTTGGTGGGCTGTGTGCGATACCACCTTATTTATCATTGATGGTGGGCTGTGTCCAATACCACCTTATTATTTATTCACCATGGGCTGTGTGCGATACCATCGTTTATATTACCATTTGGTGGGCTATGTGCGAAACCAACGTAAATATTCTTGTTGGTGGGCTATGTGCGATATCACCCTGTTATTGATAAATGGTGGGCTGTGTGCGAAACCACCGGGTACTTAGTATTATTCCGAAGGGTTCATCGAGAAATTTTCTAGGTAAATGTTTCATGTGGCTTTGTGGTGATGAGTGCAGGGAATGTGTACAAGTAAATGTGAGCAATATATTTGTTATATGGTTGGAATGTGGTAAGAGATGAGATGAGTAAGCATGGTTATGGAAATGTGAATTGTTCTTGCTTAGTATGTAATGTTATTGATTAATTAGCATATGTTATGATGCTTATTGTTTACATTTAAACTTACTAAGCTTAAAGCTTACTCCCTTTCTTTTCCCTTGTTTTATAGTGTCAAAGAGCCAGCTCGGGATACGAAGATAATCAGAAGATCATCCACACTATCAGCTCATCTCGGTATATTTAGACTTAGCATTTTGAGTATGGCATGTATAGGGGCTAGACTTAGTGAAATGTTTTGTTGTTTTGACCAAGTGTGTTGGCTCTTTTAAAGATGAACTTTTTGTAAATAGCCATAGTTGATGGCTCATTATTATTAATATATGAAAAGATGAGGTTATTCATGAATGTGTATGATGCATGATTGGGTTGCTTGGTTAATGGTTGAATGTAAATTATGTTGTTTGAGTTAGGGTGATAAAAAGGGCTTGGCAAATAGCCATATTCTTGTCCACACGGGTAGGCACACAGCGCGTGTCTAGGTTGCAGTGTGACACACTGATCACCCCCATGGGTGTGTGGTGGGCCGTGTCCCCGCATGTTAGTGTTGCAAGTCAAGATCAACCACGGGCTAGACACACGGGCGTGTGCCTAGGCCGTGTGCCCCTTATGAGGTTGCTGACGTCATAAACAGAATACCCAGGTTTTCACACACGGGTGAGGACACGGGCGTGTCTAGGCCGTGTGAAAACCCCTGTAGGGCCAAAGACACGGGCATGTGTCCGACCGTGTGAAAACCCCTGTAGGTTCGAAAAGAAAAATAAATTCCACACGGGCTAGGGACATGGACGTGTGTAACCACACGGTCTTCACACACGGGCGTGTCCCATTTCACACGGGCGTGTGGCCCTGTTTAAGCAAAAATTTTCTAAGTATACAAAAGTTCCCAGTTTGATTTCGAGACCCACCGTTTGCATGTTTAAGGCCTTGTAGGCCCATAATGAGGATGCTTTGAATGTGAATGGGAAGTTTTAAGTTGAAATGAAATTTTATAGTCCAAAGTTGTATGTTCAAGTGAGTTAAGTCCGGTAATGCCTCGTACCCGATTCCGGCGATGAATACGGGTAAGGGGTGTTACATAGACAAATTCAATTTATTTAATACTTCTATTATTCAATTCAGTCCATATTTCATATTTTTGTAAAATTATAATTTTACCCCTAACATTTTTATTTTTTTATGATTTAGTCCTTAAGCTCATAAATTGAAATTTAAGCATTTTAATCCTCATCTCATGCTAGCCGAATTAACTAGGGACCTATATCAACCCATACAAACCATTATTTCACAAATTTACTATGAATTTTTACTACTTTTACAAATAAGTCCCTAAATGATAATTTCATCAAAAATCACTTTACAAAACTTGTTTATTTATCAACAAGGACTCATAATCTTTCATAAAACATAAAAAATCATGCAAGAACATTCATGGCAAAACCCTATATCTTTAATAGTTTTGCAAATTGATCCCCGAGCTAGCTAGATTAATCTACAACGATCTCGAAAACATAAAAATCATTAAAAACAAGCTCAAAAATCACTTACATGCTAAAGGATAGCTTGACCGAATGAAGAACCCTAAAGTGGTGTTTCTTTCCTTCTAATTTTTGGTGGAACAAAAGCTTGAAGTAGATGAGTGTTTAATTTTCTTTTATTTGTTTTAAGTTTATTATATTTATTACTTTATTAACCTTTAATTTAAACTAAATAAAACACCAATTTCATGCCCATCTTTGTCCACTAATAATATGAATGGTCTAATTACCATGTAAGTCCACTCACATTTAAGTTTCATAGCCATTAAACCCTCTCAACAAATAGAACTCCATTTTTGCACCTTTTACGATTTAGTCCTTTTTACGTGATTAAACATGCAAACGTCAAAATTTCTTAACGAAATTTTTATATGACCTTACTGACATTCCATAGACATTAAAATGATAATAAAATAATAGTTTACTCATCATATTTTTGGTCCCAAAACCACTGTTCTGATTTCACTAAAAATAGGCTGTTACATAGGACTAGTTTATAAAGTGATTTTTGATAGTTTTGCGTTTAAGGAACAAATTGAAAACGTGTAAAATTTGACGTGAATTTCTAAAATTATGCATTGTATGGAATTAATAAAGTGTATTATTGGGATCGGAATGAAAACAGAGTTTATATTTAAAAGTTATGTTAGTTTCAGTTTTAGGAATTAAATTGTAAAGATTTCAAATTTGAGGGTAATTATGAAAATTTTTCCAAAAAGAGTTATATGCATAATTTTTACTATTATATGAATTTAGAATTAATTATTGGCATTAAATTATCATTTAGATTGAGAACCGGAACAAAATCGAGGAAAAACGAACTACGATTCAGTCCTTGACTTTTGGTTTACTTTCGTTTCGGTACCAGGTAAGTCCGTAACTTGGTTAATTCAATTAATTATTATTTTGATAAATTATTAACTATTTGTGTATATATGTGAATCAAATTTTTCGTCTTGAAGGAAACGAATAAGACTATAGTTGAAAGACACTATAGCACTATATTGGAACTAAATAAGACCATAGATGAAAGAAACTATGGCATTATACCATAAATGAGTAAGACCATAGCTGAAAGACGTTATGGCATAATGATTATAATGAGTAAGACCATAGCTAAAAGACGTTATGGCATCACAATTCTAACGAGTAAGGCCATAGCTGAAAGACGTTATGGCATCATGATTGTAACGAGTAAGACCATAGCTAAAAGACGTTATGGCGTCACAATTCTAACGAGTAAGACCATAGTTGAAAGATGCTATGGCATCATGAATCAAGCGAATAAGACCATTGTTGAAAGACACTATGGCAACACGACATAAAAATGTATAAGACCATTGTTGAAAAACACCATAGCATCAAGTCGAGAATAAATAAGACCATCGTTGAAAGACACCATGACACCCTCCGATCATTTGCTATTCATGTAACACGTTTCAGGTGAGGTATGTATCGTAAGTATGAATATGAGTTGAACGTTTGACTAGTATAGTTTGATTATGAATGTTAATGCCTTGGTGTGATTATATGTTTCATATGTCTATAAATATGTTAACTCCTGATGTGGCGTGTTTAGGGAATTAAATGGTTATATGAGCATTTTTCAAGTATTTGATGTTATTTCATTTTATTCAATAGATGATTTAAGTTTTGATGAATGGATGCATATACAAAATGAACTGTGTTATGGAAACATGAAATAGAAAATGCTGGTATATGAATATGAAATCAAAAGGGAACAAATTGAGTAACAGACTGAGGAATTATGTATTGAATTTCATATTGATATGTATCATGTTCTATTGATTGGATATGCTTTTTAATACACCTACTAACCTTGTGGTGTGTTGTGAAATGGAAGGAAAAGTATGCATAAATTTAAAAGAGTAATGTTTTAATGGTTTAATCATTTATGTTCGGTAAGTTAAGTTTCCTTTATATGAGCTTACTAGGCACTGGTTTCTTACGTAGTTGTTTTTCCTTGTATTGTAGATTGTCAGAAAGATCGGACGGTTGGAATCAAGTCGGAGTACTGGAAACACGAAAATATACACACTTTTTCATGCCCTTTTTAACTCAAATTCATGCAGTTTCGGTAATATTATTGTCGAAAAATATATAATTATTATAAAATAATTATTTTGTACTTAAATTATTAACATAATGAATTTTAATTAATTTTATAATAAATTTTGATTAATTTTGATCATTTTCGACAGATTCGCACAAAGGGCAAAAATTGGCTTGGCAGACACTGCTAAAAGCGCAAAATCGAGAAGCGATTTTTGAAGCATCGAGACGAATGAATTTTTAAGCTAAAGACGGTCCAAATTATGTGTATTAATTCATAATATAATTAATTTTAATTTTAATCCAATTTAATTTAGGTTAAATAAATTATTATTAATTAATTATGAAAAGTGGCCTAGTTGAGCTGAACCGAGAGAATCGAACCAACCAAGCTATGGGCAGCCCAAAACCGTCCAGCATACTTACCCAATCAGCTTACTTGGCTGATTAATTGGCTTGCAAAAAGGACCTTGAAGACTTCGTCAAACTGCAAACAAACCCCTCCTATTTTAGTGCCTTTCTAGATTTGCCCCAACCTTAATATAGCAAGTTTGAAAGCTTCAAATTTTCCACATGTGTGGCCGGCCAAGGGAGGGCTATTTGGCTGCTGATTTTGGATATTTTTAGAAGCCCTCTCACCCTATAAAAACCCCCCTTGGCTGCTCATTTCAACACACCTCAACTTTCTCATCTCTTCTCTTCTCTCTCAATTTTCTCTCTTTATTTCCCATCCATTTCCTTTTATTCTCTAGCCGATTTCACCTCTTGAAAAAGAGTCATTCATCCATAATTTGGAGCAGCACTCAAGTGTTCATAGAAGCCTTGGTTCGACAAGAACAAGTGAAGAAGGAAGAGTGGAGCAAACTAGTCAAGCCACAGATAAACACCGGATTTGCTTCTTGTTCCCTATCCTTTTTAATTCTGTTGTTGTTATGATGAACATGTCTTTGAATATTTGTGATGTTGATATGCTTAATTTAATTTATATGGATTAAATTTAATTTGTGTTAGGTTGATTGCATTTTGTCTACTTTATTTATTAAAATTGTGTTTATATTGTTATAGGCCTCGGTAAGATGTTTGATTAAGTAAAACCATGACTAAGTTATTCTTGCATTACAATTGTAAGGTAACTAATGAATTAACTATTTAAACGGATTGAAATTGTAATTAATTGACACGATACATAATCTGTGCATGTTTAATCATCTAAGGTAGCTGAGGGTTAAATTAACAACGGTATCGAGAGATACAATTGCCTTGCATAACTTGCAAGATATTATTATGATTCAACTGTTTCAATGTAGGAATACATTGTTACCTCACTTAACCTTTTATATGCTCATGAGATTGAATTAATTTTTTGAATTGACATAGAGATATGTACAAGAGATTACTTTGATTTCATAAGTATGTATGTGCATTAATATATTTATCTACTAAAATTTGTTTAATCTGTTGAATTGACATAGAGATATAGTCAAGAGATGAATGGATTTTGGTAGGTAAGTATGTTCATAAGTTAGCAAATTACTGAGTTGCCGTGAATTTATTCGTAACAACATAAACATGAGTTTAATAATTCTAAGTTAAGAAATGTAATTAACCTAGCACAATTATGTCATCTTGATTAAAATCATCTTTTGAAATCGTGCATTAGAACTTTTATTTTATTTTTTATTTATTTTACGTTGTTAAAATCCTAGTTTTTAATCACCCTTTCAAATCAAAATATTTTTCTTCACCAAAGTGTTTTTAATTGCATTCATAAATAATTCTTTTCACAGTCCCTGTGGGTACGATAACTCGACATTTACTTGTCACTTTATTACTTGTTGCGATTGTGTACACTTGCACATTTCCGTCGTTCCAAGTACATTCACACTATCCATCATTTACCTCGATAGAAAATTTGGATCTACTGATGTCAAGTTATAAATGGCATGAATTCAGAGTCCTTAAGTTATTTTGTTTACGATGATGTTGTTTATTAGTTAGTTTGAGTAAGCTTTGTGGGTTATAAATGTTTAGTATCTTTGGTGTATGTTTGAAACTTGATGTGCTTTTGGTCATTAGCTAAATACCTTTAGTGATTACCTTGATATATGGTAAACATATGTAATGAAATGGTGACTTTGATAATGTCTTGTAAATATTGAGTATGGATTTGTTTGGACGTTTAAATTGTGGTACTAATGAAGGTACATTGGACGGGCAATTAGATCAAATGAGATGTGTTTTATGGTCACTTTATTCATGCCTCTTAAAAGCAAATGGCTTAAGGGTTAATTTTATGAAAAAGAAATGGTTATTTGGTATGCTAGAAATGTGCTAAATGGTTGATTTTGAAATGTTGAAATGAAATAAGGTTAATTTTTATTGTGGTACCTATCGTTGGTACATTGGTTAGAACTTATAGATTGAATGATTTGGTATATTTAAGTGTGTTTAGAGAGTGTTTTGGTCAATTGAATGTATGTGTAAATGGTTTATCTTGATGGGCAAGAATAGGTGTTGAAATGGCTTGTTTTAGGGGCTAAAGTTGGAGTACACAGCCTGGGACATGAGGCACACGGTCTCCTCACACAGCTGTGTGTAATTTAAATTTTAGGTGTAAGATGAACCACATGGTCTCAGAGAGTTACACGACCGTATGACCCAACTTCGAATATACACAAAATCAGGCACACAGCCTGTAACACGGCCGTGTGGCCCTATTTCAAATGCATACATGGGCAGACACATAGGCTAGGACACGGCTGTGTGTCCCTACTTCAAATGTTCACACGGTCTGGGCTATGTCACACGACCGTGTGACCCCTGTTTCTCAATTTTTCATTTTTTCCAAAAAATTCTATTTTGATTCAAATTGATCCTAATTGTTTCTAAATTGTTTTTAGGGTCTTGAAGGCTCGATTTAAGACCCATAATAATATTTATGCTATAATAGAATTATGTTATCAAATGTTAACAAGTAAATTATTTATTAAGTTCTGCTTCGATGTTAAATGTTTAGAATTGTACAGTAATACTCTGTAACCCTAATTTGACAATGAATACGAGTTAGGGTGTTACATTTAGTGGTATCAGAGCTACAGTTTAGTCAATTCTTGGACTGAATGTAGCATGTTTGGAGTCTAGAAATACATGTCATTTTGTAACCTATGATTGTGTGATGTCTTCAGACTTAAGGTGATTATGTTCTTTTTATAGATAAGAGATGGCTTTCAATTGAGCCAATTTCTATGAAGTTAAGAGCAATTTTCAAGCCTCTGATCAAGGGGTTATTTTTTTTTTATGTGCCGAAATCCAAGAGTTTAAAGAAGAGGTTTTTAGTACTTTTCTTAATAATGAATGATATGTTTAATGTAAATGTGAGAGAATCAATTTTGTAGCTCAATGGCCTCCACCTCTTCATCCTCAAAGTCCTATATGATAAAAAATTTACAGGATTTATATTGATTAAGTACAAAAGTGCGGTGTTAAAGAGTTTAGAGGTAAAGTGCATGGTGATTCAACCAAAGTTGAGTACTGGGAAGCAAACACAGAGAGTTCTTGTAACACCCCGAATTTAGGCCTAGAAGGAAATAGGTCTTGAGCGTGGGAACACATAAATGTTTATGTGTGCAAGAAAATGACACAAATTGCTTGTTTGCTTTAATGGCTAAGTGATTTGGGTGTGTATGGGGGTGTGTGAGAAGCCTGGGTTCAAGTCTTGGCTCTTGCAAAAATTTTAGTTTTTCTCTTAAATGAATCTGGACACTGGCATATAGGCTTTATTAATAATAGTGCTTGTTTTTGACATAAGAAGAGTTTGTGGCTTAGTGGCAAGGTGGTGTGTAGTGCAACTGCAAGGTCTGAGGTTCAAGCCCTGGGTTGCGCAATGGGTATTTATTTTACTGCTTGAGCTGTGTAGGTAGTAGAGTTGGACTTAAACACAGCTAAGGGGAGTTTGAAATGATTTGAATGGTGTTTGAACTAGTCATGGAGAGATTCAAGGAGGGATTTTAGGAGAGATTTAGGGGAGGAAAAAGTGGAATTTGAAGTGTAGTAGAGTTGTGCCGAAATTGCATAGTGGGTACACAGGAATTTTTGGCTGAGCTGCTATTCTTTCAAATTTTCATTTTTGTATGTTTTTTTTCTTCTCTTTTTCTTTTGCGTTTTGGTTCTTTATGCCGTGGGTGCCAGAAATTGGCTTTTATTGCCTTTTCTCTCTGCTTCTTGTATTGGCTTCTCCCTTGTTCACTATTTCAATTTTGATTCATTCCTCCCTCTCTACTTTCTTTGGCTTTCTTAGAGTTCCCTCCTACATTGCTGGTCAAATTCTTTTGTAGTCGAATTTCTCTCTCTGCATTCGGTTAAGGTAACTTGGTTTTCTTTTAGGGTGTCGAATCCTTGACTTGGCCGAACCTTGCTGTAGCCGCCATCTCTGTTTGAATTCACGGTTGTCTTTTCCCTTTCTTTACTTTCTGTCGAAATAATTTTTTCCCTCTAACATCATCTTGTCTCTGCCGTTACTGCCAGGGGTGTGATTGTACCATCTCATGCCTCGGGTTTAGGGGTGCTTGTGTAGAACGATTACTTCTATCTACCATTCGTAGTTCTACGTTCAGTAAGTTGTTATCCGCTTGATTCAAGTTATTTACGTTTATGCTAATAATTAACAAGATTAGGTTGTAATACAGATTTTTGGCCAAGAATCTTGAAAGCAACCTTCGTCAACAGTTTAAGCGGGCTAAAGTCACCCTCGTTCAAACAAGGTTTGGTGCTCGTGGATCTTAGCACGGTTTCACAAAACAGGTGTGTGATCGTACCCTGCAAACGGTAATAGGCGCAAACACCGGTAAAGTGTGTATTCACACAGTTTTGACTGTAGAACGGTAAAAGCCGAAAAGCTGAAACCTCAGCATTTGAGGCCTCACGAGCGTGTGATCGCTCGTGTGGTAAACCGAGCCCACAAATCGTGGCAATAGACTGTAGAGGCCACCACGAGCATTCTCGTGCTCTTGGGCCTCATTTGGTTAAAATGGGGCCCACTAGGCTCGTGGACCCCATACGGACAAAATCTTTGATAATTGGAAAATACTGGACTGGGCTATGTAGTTCACATAGCCGTGACTGAATTTGGGCTACATGGACGAGGGTGTGGGCCCACTTGGGTCGAATATTGGGCCTTGGGCCCATTTACACCGTTATGACCATTTAGGTTATCTGTGTCGCTCGAGGCGACTATAGACCTTCGGAAAGGTTGTTATCTGCATTGAAATACCCCTAAAGAGTGAAATCACCAAAATACCCCCATAGAGTAAAATGAACGTAATGCCCCTGTAGGGTAAAATGACCGTAATGCCTCTACCGTAATGCCCCTGTAGGGTAAAATGACCGTAATGCCCCTGTAGGGTAAAATGACCGTAATGCCCCTATAGGGTAAAATGACCGTAACGCCCTTGTAGGGTAAAATGACCGTAATATCCTTGTAGTGTAAAATGACCATAATACCCTCAAAGGGTAAAATGACCGTAACGCCCCTGTAGGGTAAAATGACCTTAATATCCTTGTAGGGTAAAATGACCATAATACCCCCAAAGGGTAAAATGACTATTTTGCCCCTCAAGGGTAAATGACTGATTTGTCTTTGATTTAAATGACTGATTTGTCTGTGATTTAAATGATTGATTTGTCTGTGATGTAAATGACTGCTTTGTCTGTGATTTAAGTGACTGATTTGTCTGGGAATTAAATGACTGATTCTGAGCATGGCATTCTACATACACGACATATTGCATGGGGTTGGGGTACTATTACGGAGGATGATTACTGTACTATTGGGTCGCACGGGTCGCACAAGACGACTGTGGACCCAAGGTCGTACGGGTCGCATAAGACGACTGTGGACTTACTGATGGCTTCGTGCCGTGCATATTTCCGCTACTGATGGCTTGGTGCCGATCATATTACCACTACTGATGGTTTCGTGCCGTTCATATTACAGCTACTGATGGCTTTGTGCTGATCATACTACAGCTACCGATGGCTCTGTGCCGACATATTACAGCTACTGATGGCTTTTTAGTCATCCTGTTTATAGCTTATAGCTATCCTATTTATGGCTCTTAGCCATCACATTCTTAGCGCACCTCTGCTGCGTTATTATTACCGCACTATGCGCCGTGATATTAGTGTCTTTGGCCGGGTGGGTCGATTTTATCCCCACATGGTGTGTTGGTTGGTACGGGTGGTGTGTTAGCTGGATTGGGGTGGGTTGCATATTTGCACCGTACTAATACTGTATTGGGCTTAGGCCCACACTATTACTAAAATGGGCTATGGCCCACACCGCATCATTCTCAATAGGGCCAAGGCCTGCATCGCTACTACATATATTGTTACTGACTGACTGATAGGGGATTACACACTGAGTTTTCGTAAACTCACCCTTTCTTTTAACTGTACAGGTAATCCCCAGCCTTAGACGATTTGGAGCCGCGAGAGACTCAGAGGTGGCAACACGATCGCTGATGTTCTGCTTTAGACTTATTTATTTAAATTTCTTATTAGCCTATTGATTCTGTAATAAGGCCTCTTAAACCTAAGCTATGTTATTTTGGCTTTATTTATTTGATACTTAACTGATAGTGATAGAACGCTGGTTTTCAAAAAGATTAACTGTATTCAAAACACCGCGTTGTCGCAACATTTTGGGTATTGCTTCCGCAACAAACAATGTTTTTAAAGTGAAGACGTTTTAATTGGTTAGTAAATGGTTAAGATGATTTGAGTTTTAACAAAGAGATTTCAACTTAGAAACGAATTTCTACCAACAAGTCCAATTTTCGAAAGACACATCAACGTGACACGCCAGATTCGGCCATAATGTCTAGGCCGGGTATGGGGTGTTACATTTAGTGGTATCAGAGCCAAGTTGCAAAACTCGGGTGTGGAATGGGTTTTTAATTTTTTTTTATTTCAAAAGGTTGTTTTCGAATATGTGAAGTGTTTTGAGATACTTCTTCTGAAAAGTGTGGAAATCTGTAAGTTTTCTGAATACTTTTTTCTGTTTAGAAATTGAAATACGGTAAGTTAGGGAATATTGTGACTACTTTAGAAATTAGACTATACCACTTTAGATAGAGCAAACTAAAGCTAAATGGGACTGAAACTGTAGTGAAATTTCGATCTGCATAAAACTGTTAGTTCTGTTAAAACGCAAATAGACAATAGGCACAAGAGATATGAACGGACGTGGTTCAAGAGGCTGTAATAATGTTTTGAAATCAGAGTGCGCAGTAGGAGCGTCATGGTGAAGTCTGTGTGGTGCTACTATTCTGACAGTTGGAAATTTCGGGGACGAAATTTCTTTAAGGAGGGGTGAATTGTAACGTCCTGAATTTGGGCCTAAAAGGAAATAGGTCTTGAGCGTGGGAACACATAAAAGTTTATGTGGAAAATGACACAAATTTCTTGTTTGCTTTAATGGTTAAGTGATTTGGGTGTGTATGGGGGTGTGTGAGAAGCCTGGGTTCAAGTCTTGGCTCTTGCAAAATTTTTAGTTTTTCTCTTAAATGAATCTGGACACTAGCATATAGGCTTTATTAATAATAGTGCTTCCTTTTGACACAAGAAGAGTTTGTGGCCTAGTGGCAAGGTAGCGTGTAGTGCAACTGCAAGGTCTAAGGTTCAAGTCCTGTGTTGCGCAATGGGTATTTATTTTGCTGCTTGAGCTGTGTAGGTAGTAGAGTTGGACTGAAACACAGCTAAGGGGAGTTTGAAATGATTTGAATGGTTTTTGAACTAGTCATTGAGAGATTCAAGGAGGGATTTTAGGAGAGATTTAGGGGAGGAAAAAGTGGAATTTGAAGTGTAGTAGAGTTGTGTCGAAATTGCATAGTGGGTACACAGGAATTTTCGGCTGAGCTGCTATTCTCTCAAATTTTCAGTTTTGTATGTTTTTTTTCTTCTTTTTTTCTTTTGCGTTATGGTTCTTTATGTCGTGGGTGCCAGAAATTGGCTTTTGTTGCCTTTTCTCTCTGCTTCTTGTATTGGCTTCTCCCTTGTTCACTATTTCGATTTTGCTTCATTCCTCCCTCTCTACTTTCTTCAGCTTTCTTAGAGTTCCCTCCTACATTGTTGGTTAAATTATCTTGTAGCCGAATTTCTCTCTCTGCATTCGATTAAGGTAACTTGGTTTTCTTTTGGGGTGTCGAATCCTTGACTTGGCCAAACCTTGCTGTAGTCGCCATCTCTGTTTGAATTCACGGTTGTCTTTTCCCTTTCTTTACTTTCTGTCGAAATAATTTTTTCCCTCTAACATCATCTTGTCTCTGTCATTACTGCCAGGGGTGTGATTGTACCATCTCGTGCCTCGAGTTTAGGGGGTGCTTGTGTAGAACGATTACTTCTATCTACCATTCGTAGTTCTAAGTTCGGTAAGTTGTTATCCGCTTGATTCAAGTTATTTACGTTTATGGTAATAATTAACAAGATTAGGTTGTAATACAGATTTTTGGCCAAGAATATTAAAATCAACCTTCGTCAACAGTTTAAGCGGGCTAAAGTCACCCTCGTTCAAACAAGGTTTGGTGCTCGTGGATCTTAGCACGATTTTGCAAAACAGGTGTGTGATCGTACCCTACAAACGGTAATAGGCGCAAACGCCAGTAAAGTGTATATTCACACTATTTTGACTGTAGAACGGCAAAATTTGAAAAGTCGAAACCTCGGCATTTGAGGACTCACGAGCGTGCGATCGCTTATGTGGTAAACTGAGCCCACAAACCGTGGAGATAGACTGTAGAGGCCACCATGAGCGTTCTCGTGCTTTTGGGCCTCATTTGGCTAAAATGGGTCGTTTGGGCCCACTGGGCTCGTGGGCCCCACACGGACAAAATCCTCGATAATTTGAAAATACTGGTGATGTGCGATGTTAGAGTCTTAAAAATTTATAAAAAGAATGATCGAGCCTAGAAACTAACTGTGACAACGATTAAGGCAAGTGCACCTATCGAACAGTAGTATAGCTTAGTGGCAAGACCGGATTGTCGAACCCAAAGGAACCAGAAGTACTAATACTAACTTTCTTTTTATTATTTAGCCTAAGAAACACGGGAATTTGTTGTTTAAACTAAAATTAACTAACTACTAAGCTAAAGACGCTAAGAAAAAGAGAACGAATTTGGGAAAATACTCGTGAGGAAAACCAATTGACTAAGACAATACACGAGGAAGAATCCACCTAGACTTCACTTGTTATCTAACTCTGAACCAGACGATTTATTCACTTGACTTGATCCGTAGGATTCCCTAATGTATATTAATCCCTCTCTCGAGGCGACCAACGTCTAACCCTAGGTTGATTAATTGAAATCTCTTTCTAATTAAAACCCCTAGAATTGCATTAACTCGATCTATGGACTCCCATATTAGGTTTGACCCTAATCCGGCAGATTTTCGTCACCCTATCTCTAGGCCCGCGAGCAACTCCGCTTAACTATGCTAGATCTACTCTTAGACAGGACTTTTGCTCCACCACCTAAGCACATCAAGATTTGAATCAATATCCGGAATATCAAAGCAAGAATTAAGAACACATAATTAAGAACAAATCAAGTATTTATCATATAGTTCAAAAACGATAACAAGATTCATCTTAGGTTTCATCCCCTCGTATCTCGAGGGTTTAGTTCATAATTATAAAAGAATACATCTCGTAAGAAAAGATAAAACAAAACATAAGAAAAGCCCTAAAACCCCTCGAAGGAATTAAAGAGAAGATCCTCCGTCATGAGTATGACTCACTTTTTCTGAGATGAATCAACCGGCTTTCTTCGAGTAAATTCCACAATTCTGACCTCTCTGGCTCGGCACCTTGGCCTAGTTGGACGCCCCCTTAAAGGTTGGCCTCTAGGGTGTTTATATAAGCTTTTGGAATGGCTTTCTTTGCCTATAAGTACCCTAATCCGAATAGAATTCTTCTTTGTCACGTCAGGGACACGCCCATGGCACACGCCCGTGTGAATCGTGGCCAGGCCGTGTTCGAACCTGCTGAAGGAGGAAGGCCGTGTGGTCTTGGGCCCAGGCCGCGTCGATTTTGTGATATGGCCCATTTACTCTGTTTTAGGCCCGTTTCTCGTTCTCTTCATCCTCCGGTGCTCTCCTTAGTATAAAACATGAAATTAAAGGATTAATAGCACCAAATTACATAATTCAAGGGATAAATCATCCAAAAGTATGCTAAATGTGGGTTTAAAATATGTTATTATTACGGTTTATCAACTGGACTGGGCTATGTAGTTCACATAGCCGTGACTGAATTTGGGCTACATGGACCACACGAGGGTGTGGGCTCACTTGGGTCGAATATTGGGCCTTGGGCCCATTTACACCGTTATGACCATTTAGGTTATCTGTGTCGCTCAAGGCGACTGTAGACCTTCGGAAAGGTTGTTATCTGCACTGAAATACCCCTAAAGAGTAAAATGACTGAAATACCCCTAAAGAGTGAAATGACCGAAATACCCCCATAGAGTAACATGATCATAATGCCCCTGTAGGGTAAAATGACCGTAATGCCCCTGTAGGGTAAAATGACCGTAATGCCCCTGTAGGGTAAAATGACCGTAATGCCCCTGTACGGTAAAATGACTGTAATGCCCCTATAGGGTAAAATGACTGTAATGCCCCTGTAGGGTAAAATGACCATAATGCCCCTGTAGGGTAAAATGACCGTAATGCCCCTGTAGGGTAAAATGATCGTAATGCCCCTGTAGGGTAAAATGACTGTAATCCCCCTATAGGGTAAAATGACCGTAATATCCTTGTAGTGTAAAATGACCATAATTCCCCCCAAAGGGTAAAATGACTATTTTGCCCCTCGAGGGTAAATGACTGATTTTTCTGTAATTTAAATGACTGATTTTTCTGGGATTTAAATGATTGATTTGTCTGTGATGTAAATGACTGATTTGTCTGTGATTTAAATGACTGATTTTTCTGTGATTTAAATGACTAATTTGTCTGGGAATTAAATGACTGATTCTGAGCATGGCATTCTGCATACACGACATACTGCATAGGGTTGGGGTACGTTATTCTGCAGGAAGATTATCGCATCTTTGTTGGGTCGCACGGTCGCATAAGACGCATCGTGGACCCAAGGTCACACGGGTCGCACAAGATGACTGTGGACCCAAGGTCGCACGGGTCGCACAAGACGACTGTGGACTTACTGATGGCTTCGTGCCGTGCATATTATTGCTACTGATGGCTTGGTGCCGATCATATTACCGCTACTGATGGCTTCGTGCCCTTCATATTATAGCTATCGATGGCTCTATGCCGATCATATTACAGCTACTGATGGCTTTATGTCGATCATACTACAGCTATCGGTGGCTTTGTGCCGATCATATTACAGCTACTGATGGCTTTTTAGCCATCCTATTTATAGCTTATAGCTATCCTATTTATGGCTCTTAGCCATACTGTTACTGGTAGCTCTGCTGGGTTATTATTACTGGTAGCTATGCTACGATATTGGTGTGCTAGCTAGGTGGGTCGATTTTATCCCCACATGGTGTGTTGGTTGGTACGGGTGGTGGGTTGGCTGGATTGGGGTGGGTTGCATATTTGCACCGCATCGACATCTTGTATTGGTTTAGGCCCACATCATTCTCGAAATGGGCTATGGCCCACACCGCATCAGCTCGAATAGGCCAAGGCCCGCATCATATCGCATATATTGTTACTGACTGACTAATAGGGGATTACACACTGAGTTTTCGTAAACTCACCCTTTCTTTTAACTGTACAGGTAATCCCCAGCCTTAGACGATTTGGAGCCGCAAGAGACTCGGAGGTGGCCACACGATCGCTGATGTTCTGCTTTAGACTTATTTATTTAAATTTCTTATTGGCCTATTGATTCTGTAATAAGGCCTCTTAAACCTAAGTTATGTTATTTTAGCTTTATTTATTTGATACTTAACTGATAGTGATAGAATGCTATTTATCAAAAAGATTAACTGTATTCAAAACACCGCATTTTCGCAACATTTTGGATATTGCTTCCGCAATAAACAATGTTTTTAAAGTAAAGACGTTTTAATTGGTTAGTAAATGGTTAAGATGATTTGAGTTTTAACAAAGAGATTTCAACTTATAAACGAATTTCTACCAACAAGTCTAATTTTCGAAAGACACATCAACGTGACATGCCAGATTCAGCCATAACGTCTAGGCCGGGTATGAGGTGTTACAGTTCTAGATGAAGAGATATATCTTTTCGAAGACTATTTGAGATGTGTTGGATCACTATTAAATGAAGAGGTTGTTTATGAGTGGTCGACTTTAATTACGGATGTTGTCGTGTGTGAATATAATATACGAATGTCCAAGTGTACACGTCGAATCAAGTAATAAAATAGTAAGTAAGAACGTCACATCAGGGATCGGATAGGATTAATTCGATTAAGCTATTACTATAAACTATATGAATCAGGCTGTGACAAAACAGAATAATAATTTGTAGAGGAATAATCATGTATGCAATATTAAAATCAAATAACCAGGTTAAAATGTTGTGGTAAAGATACAGAGACAAAGTTGAAAGGATCTACGCTGTTGAATGGGAAGGTTGGGATTACTAAGATTCTTTCCTCATAACACAATAATTCCATTGCAAAATATTAACCAATCTATTATTTAGATTAAATCTAAGGTAGTCTACTTCTTTCGATAGTTAGACTTCAAGCATGTCTACAAGCCTTAAGAAGGATACCCAGCACTGTTTTTTCCTTTCTCTGTACAAAAAGCAGCTTTGTGTCTAGAGTGCTACGAGTATTCTGTCGAATACTCATTTGTATCATTCGATCACAATCCAACTCATCTAACCTTTTCAGAATTAAATCAAGTTTATGAACATACATTCATCTATGTCTAGAGATTGCATGCATACATTTTAAAATAGCGTAAATCGAATGAAACAGTAAATCTAATCAGGATAATACCTTGGTCATTAAATGAACTAAAGATTCACCCAGTAATCCCAACTCGATGAGATTAGCTCATGAGTTGGAAATTGAAATCCAAAATGAAAGTAACATTCAACAACATATTTCCACAGTTAAAATTCACAGAAATCAATTAAGATAATAAAAGAAGAACTTTAGGAAGCTTGCGCCAATCCAGCCCTCAACTCTAGTGCTACAATATCTTGCGAAGCATAAGTTTGAATGCTTCTCCTTCTTCCTTGTGTTGTTGCTCTGCTCCTTAGCTGCTACCCTCTTTCCTTGCGTCTCTGGATCTCCCACGAGAAATTTTATGAGAGGAAAAACTGTCTCCTTCCTCTCTTTCTCTTTCTTCTTTTTATAGGGTAGGTCCCCCTCTCAGAACACATCCTTTTCTCCCTCTTTTTAGGTGGATATTTCTAATACAAGTACAGCTGGCTGATAGTGGCACGAATTGACTGTAGGAGCCCATTTTGAGTGAAATCAGAACAGTGGTTTTGAGACCACAAATTTGATAAGTAAATTATTATTTTAATGTCTATGGGTTGTTAGTAAGGTCGTATTAAAATTTTATTAAGAAATTTTAATGTTTGCATGCTTAATTAAGTGAAAAGGACTAAATCCTAAAAGGTGCAAAAGTGGAGTTCTCATAGTAAAAAAGGTCAAATGGCTATGAAACTTTAAAGTGCAAGGACTTATATGGTAATTAGACCATTTGTGTGGTTAGTGGACATACATAGCATGGTTTCATTGAAATTTTAATAAATTATAAAGGTAAATTTAGTAAATAGTAAAATAAAACTAAAACAAAACAAAACAAAAGGATATCATCTTCTTTAATTTTTCTTCTCCACTGAAATTAAGCATAGGAAACTCCACTATTTAAGCTTAGGGTTTGGTTGAGCTCTTTTAATTGCATGGCATGTAATTTTGTCCAGTTTTTAATAATTTCTCTATTTTTCGGATCATTGTAGCTTAATCTAGATAGCCCAAGGATCAGTTTGTAAAACTGTTAAACATTTAGGCTTTTTCCATGAATGTTCTTGCATGATTCTTGATGTTTAATGGAAGATTATGACTTCTTGTTGTTAAATAAACAAGTTTTGTAAAGTGATTTTTGATGAAAATGTTATTTATGGACTTATATGTAAAAATGGTAAAAATTCATGATAATTTTGTAAATTGCTAATTTGTATGGTTTGATATAGGTCCCCAGAGAAATTGGCTAGCTTGAGAAAAGGATGAAAATGCTTAGATTTCAATTGATGAGTTTAAGGACTAAATTGTGTAAAGTTAAAATGTTAGAGGAAAAATAGTAATTTTGAAAAATATGAAATGTGAACTAAATTGAATGCTAGAGATGTTAAATGGATTAAATTTGTCTATTTAGATCAAGATAGACCACGTACGGATTTAGATTGGGGAAAAGCTAAAGCCTCGAATTTGTCAACTTCATTTTTACACTCTAATCGTCGAGGTAAGTTCGTGTGAATAGCTATCATTTTAATGTTATTTCAAATAATATGTTAATATGTTATTTATCATGTAATTGAATGATGTATATAAAAAAAATGCTATGATGGTTATCAAGTTCTGGTTGAACCTTAGGAACTCGTAGGATACAAATGATATGTCATTAGGGATTTTATGTTTCGGGTGTTGGTCTTGAATATCCTACCAATGGTTGAGGTCCTGCATTTGTTATGGATACTCCACAGCTCATGCAACAAGCATCGTGTAGCTTACATTCTGACCCACAGCTCGTGTAAGCAATGATGTAAAGGACATGTTACAGTTATCTATTAAGCACACTTTGTGTGAGCTTTCCCGAGTATCCGATGATATTCTAAATGGTTCAACAGGCATGAAAAGGAAAGGAATGGTAAGTGTTCAAATGAAATATATCATGTAATTATGAAAACGATTGAAATGGTAAGCTTCAATGGAAGTATGCTTATGTTAATGAAAATGATGAATTCAAATGAAGTATGTTCATGTATAATGGCTTACCTTGTAACACCCTGGTTTAGGGGCTATGCATGTTGGGTATAATTCATGTTCTAGTAGGTTTTGGGTATGCTTGGATGTGTTTGAGAGGTAGTAAGAATGTTTGGACTCAAGGGGGAGACTTTAGAAAAATTTTGGATTTTTAAGTGCAAAAAGGGAAGCTTGGCGATGGGTGTCTTAAGAGAATTATTTGGGGGAATTAGACATAAGAATTGAGCTAGTAAAGTGGCAAGGGAGACGCCACTAAGAGCTTGGGAAAGTGACGCCTCAGGTGCAAGGGATGGGGCCAGTGTTCGAGCTGCGAAGGCAGCACTTTGGCCTTTATTTTTGGCGTCAGAGAGGTAAGAAGTTGGGTGGCTTTTGGAGGCTTAAAAGGTGGAGAAGACTTGGTCTTTTTTTTTAAATTTTTGCTAGGAAGAGGTTTGACTCATTCAAACTTTTTGAATGAGTGTTGGGGAGGAATTGTAGGAGCAAATAGTGGGATTTTTGTGGGAGGTTGGAGCTAGGCCGTATAGTATAAATAGGGGGAGGGGAGGTGCTCATTTTCATTCACCATTTGTGCTTTCTTGACTTGTTTCCCATTTCTTTGTGTGCCGAATCCCTTTTGGACCCTTTGCCGAATCCTAGTTCTTTCTTAAGCCTTCATCCATTTGTCTTCCATACTCTACCAACACTAAAAATATCCCTTCTCTTCACCTATGCACTTTGGCCGAATCTTCAAGGTCACCTAGCCGATTTTCCTACTTGGTTCTCTCCATTTTTCCTAAGCCGAAACCATTTCATATTGTCCCCTCATACCTTCTTTCTTTCTCTATTGCCGAAACCTTTCTCCTTGTCCTAGTGGTGGTTGGCCGAATCTTAAGCAGAGGGGGGTGGAGCGTTTGGGTCTCTGCTCTAGTCATTGTGAAGGCCAGGAGGAGCGGTAGGGAGGACTCGTAGGTTCGATTCATCAAGGGTGTGTCGACAGAGTTTTGGTTAAGTAGCGTTTCGGGAGTTGGTCATTGGTATCAATTAGGTGCGTAATCAACGCACTATTTCTTCGGTCTTTGGTTTGTTAAATGTGTTTACATATGCGTGATATGAATGATGGCCGATTATAGTGGCTTGAATAGTGAGTTATTTATGATATATACATGATATGATAATCCACATGTGTTGCTTACTCTTTTGTTAATCTGACATGTTGAACTTATGCATGCATACATGGGATTTGGGCTTGACTCAATGGAGGAAGAAGTGTACACAGATGTACGTGGTCTAATGTTAGCTCAGGCTACATTAGCGCTTGAGGGTTAGCTTTGTGCTACCTCAAGGAGGTGTTAGCTAGGTGCCCATCTCGGCGGTTGATTGCTATGTGCATCACCGTAGGCGCGATGGCGATATTGTGATCACTTGGGTTGATCGGTGGCTCACCACGGCCTTGAGCAAGCAGCAATGAGCTTGCCAAGGTAAGATGTTATGGATCACAATGTGATCGGTGGGGAGTTTCCACGGCCTTAGGCGGTCGGCTAAGGTTGGTGTACGGTTGGACAAAGGGTTGGGCTGAAATGCATTCTTGCATGATTTCTTACGAATCTCAGTGTGGGTATGGGCCAAGCCCATACGTGTGGAAATCGGTGTTTTGATTATGCACCGAGTCGGTGGACTCACTCTTTAGTTTCTAACTATTTCGGGTGATGCGTAGATTGGACCGGGATCGGAGAGGACACGTGGTGGCCCATGCAGAAAAAGAGTTTAAATTTATTTATATTAAGTATTAGATCTTTTAAACATTGATGTTATAAGGCCCTTTGATTTTTATTTACTTTGGGAGTTATTTAATTATTATTTTGAATTATGTTTGGATGATATTAAATTACTAAGTGGGAACGAATTTATTTTGACAACTTATTTATTCAAAATTAGTTATATATATCCATTAAAGTTCACTTTTGGGCATTTTATAATATTTATGTGATATCAAAGTTTTTCTCATACCATATTAAATAAACATGGATTTTCGAAGTTAACAAGTTTTACTAAATTTTTCTAAGTTAAATAAATTTCACTAACATAACCAGATTCGGTCGTGGTGAATGGGCCGGCTTGGGGATGTTACGATTTGTATCGAGCCCGTTCAAAACTCGGCTTTGAGGGTTTTGGGCCCAAAATATATTCAAATGGGCTTTTCAAAAATATGGGCTTTTAAGAAACTTTTTCAGGTTTTTCTGGCATGGCACCTGTACCTCCGACCCGAAGTCCACCAGGTAAGTACTTCAGACTTGTGAAGTAGCTTGATATATGAACTGTTATGGGCTTAGTTGGGCTCGTAGATTAGTGAACTAGGATCTGTTGGACCCTAGGACTAGACTACTCAAACATGTGCATAAAACTTAAAGCTCTTAAACAAACCTATGAAGTAAGTCGCCGAGTTAAGGTGTGGCAACCTTGGTGCGCATGTCTAGGATTGGATCCGGAAGAGCTAGGTACTTAAGCAGTCCTCGTGACTCACCTCCTCTTCGCAGGAATCCTACCTGGTGCGTAGCTACGGTTCACCTTAACCAAGAGGACTTGTTCATAGGCTAAACCAATTATTAAAACCCGAAAGGGATTTGCCTCACCGTTTTAAAACCCTTAGTTTAAATTTTTCAAACTTACCCCTTTGGTTTGTGAAACTCTAAATCTGATTTTGAAAGATGTTTTCTCGATTTACAAAATCACCAAAAATACCCCTGTAGGAAAATGACGAAATTACCCCTGGGTAGGAAGGAAACTTTGATTGATCGAAAGAACTACTCTCGGAAACTTCATTGCATAAAATTGCTCGTGGATAAAACAGTGAAACAATAATTTCTAATGCATAAAACTTTTTAAACAGACTAAATCGAGGCGCTAGATATGAGTTCTAGGGGGCGTGGTCGCAATACTCGTGGACGTGGTAGAGGCGGGATGTCGATTATCCGACCGGTTGGGTCTCGCCATGGGTCGAGAGCGATGTGCCGCCACCACCGTGTGAGGTGGAACAAAAACAGGATCACACCGAGGAGACGACGCGCAATGATCGCGAGCTATGCCGCGGTGTGCTTGAGCGAGTGGCGAGAGCCAATGGGGCGATGGGACTCGGAAGTCAAGACCAAAGGCTTAGGGGCGAATGGAGCCGAGGTCTTCGTGAGGAGTGTCCGGGGTAGCTCAACGTGGCGAGTAATCGGCGAGGCGGTGGAAAGGATTATGGACGACTTAGACTTAACCGCGAGGAGAAGCTTAAGGGTGTTGTTTCGTTGTCGCGAGATGAGGCCTACCGGTGGTGGCTCACGGTTAAGGAAAGTACCCGGCAGATCGAGTGGATCAAGTTATTTTAAGATCAAGTTCGAGGGGAAGTATGTCGGAGCGAGCTATGTGGATGCTCAGAGGAAGGCGTTCCTCAATCTGGTGCAAGGTAGCAAATCGATAGCGGGAGTACGGCCGAAGTTTCTGCGTTTGAGCCGGTATGCTCGGGGAATCGTGGCAACTGATTATGAGAGATGCGTTAGATTTGAAGATGGGCTACGGGATGAGTTGCGAGTTTTGATTGCTCCGCATCAGGAAAGAGACTTCGCCGTTTTAGTGGAGAAAGCTCGAATAGCTGAGGAGGTCAAGAAGGCTGAGAGGCTCAATAGGGAAAGGAACCGTGACAAGAGAAGTGTTGGATCGCCAGAAGTGGTTGAGAGGGTCCGTAAGAGACCGAGGGTTGAGACTCTGCTCATATTGTTAAGACAACCGAGAGGAATCCAGATCGTCCGTGGTGCGCAGCGTGGAAGGTACCATGTTGGCGAATCGCCGGAATCGTGTTCGAGTGCTTCGAGATGCAAGTCCAAGTCTCATCTGATTAAGGATTGTCCCCAGAATCCGAATGGGACTCGAGCAGAAGGCCAAGGTTATGGGCAACCAGGCAGAGGTGGTCGGCAAGCAGCGATAAGGGGTCGCGGTTCGAACCATAGAGGAAATGGTTTCGGCCGAGGTCGTGTGGCAGTAGACCGCAGTAATGGTGGCACTGAGGCAAGGCGGCAGTGTCCGGTTTATGCAGTTCGTCGGAGAGAGGATAATGATATGCCTGATGGGTCAACTGGTAAGTTCTTAAGTCTGGAATACTCTTTGGAGTTTTGTTCGCTTTGGTGATTGTTTGATCTGTTGCTCGTAAAGTAGTTGGAACCTTGAGTATGAACTTAGAAACTGTGCCTAGAAGGTATGTTAGCTCTTTAAGATCAGAGTGCGCAGCTTTAGCGTAGTGGGAAGAATTGGACTGTTAGTTTAGACAAGTAATTTCGAGGACGAAATTATTTTAAGGAGGGTAGAATTGTAACACCCTGGTTTAGGGGCTATGCATGTTGGGTATAATTCATGTTCTAGTAGGTTTTGGGTATGCTTGGATGTGTTTGAGAGGTAGTAAGAATGTTTGGACTCAAGGGGGAGACTTTAGAAAATTTTGGATTTTTAAGTGCAAAAATGGGAGCTTGGCGATGGGTGTCTTAAGAGAATTATTTGGGGGAATTAGACATAAGAATTGAGCTAGTAAAGTGGCAAGGGAGACGCCACTAAGAGCTTGGGGAAGTGACGCCTCGGTGTGCAAGGGATGGGGCCGTGTTCGAGTGCGAAGGCACTTTTTGGCCTTTATTTTTGGCGTCGGAGAGGTAAGAAGTTGGGTGGCTTTTGGAGGCTTAAAAGGTGGAGAAGACTTGGTCTTTTTTTTTAAATTTTTGCTAGGAAGAGGTTTGACTCATTCAAACTTTTTGAATGAGTGTTGGGGAGGAATTGTAGGAGCAAATAGTGAGATTTTTGTGGGAGGTTGGAGCTAGGCCGTATAGTATAAATAGGGGGAGGGGAGGTGCTCATTTTCATTCACCATTTGTGCTTTCTTGACTTGTTTCCCATTTCTTTGTGTACCGAATCCCTTTTGGACCCTTTGCCGAATCCTAGTTCTTTCTTAAGCCTTCATCCATTTGTCTTCCATACTCTACCAACACTAAAAATATCCCTTCTCTTCACCTATGCACTTTGGCCGAATCTTCAAGGTCACCTAGCCGATTTTCCTACTTGGTTCTCTCCATTTTTCCTAAGCCGAAACCATTTCATATTGTCCCCTCATACCTTCTTTCTTTCTCTATTGCCAAACCTTTCTCCTTGTCCTAGTGGTGGTTGGCCGAATCTTAAGCGCAGGGGGTGGAGCGTTTGGGTCTCGCTCTAGTCATTGTGAAGGCCGGGAGGAGCGGTAGGGGAGGACTCGTGAGGTTCGATTCATCAAGGGTGTGTCGACAGAGTTTTGGTTAAGTAGCGTTTCGGGAGTTGGTCATTGGTATCAATTAGGTGCGTAATCAACGCACTATTTCTTCGGTCTTTGGTTTGTTAAATGTGTTTACATATGCGTGATATGAATGATGGCCGATTATAGTGGCTTGAATAGTGAGTTATTTATGATATATACATGATATGATAATCCACATGTGTTGCTTACTCTTTTGTTAATCTGACATGTTGAACTTATGCATGCATACATGGGATTTGGGCTTGACTCAATGGAGGAAGAAGTGTACACAGGATGTACGTGGTCTAATGTTAGCTCAGGCTACATTAGCGCTTGAGGGTTAGCTTTGTGCTACCTCAAGGGAGGTGTTGGCTAGGTGCCCATCTCGGCGGTTGATTGCTATGTGCATCACCGTAGGCAGATGGCGATATTGTGATCACTTGGGTTGATCGGTGGCTCACCACGGCCTTGAGCAAATGAGCTTGCCAAGGTAAGATGTTATGGATCACAATGTGATCGGTGGGGAGTTTCCCACGGCCTTAGGCAGGGAGTCAGCTAAGGTTGGTGTACGGTTGGACAAAGGGTTGGGCTGAAATGCATTCTTGCATGATTTCTTGCGAATACTGTGTGGGTATGGGCCAAGCCCATACGTGTGGAAATCGGTGTTTTGATTATGCACTGAGTCAGTGGACTCACTCTTTATTTTCTAACTATTTCAGGTGATGCGTAGATTGGACCGGGATCGGAGAGGACACGTGGTGGCCCATGCAGAAAGAAGAGTTTAAATTTATTTATATTAAGTATTAGATCTTTTAAACATTGATGTTATAAGGCCCTTTGATTTTTATTTACTTTGGGAGTTATTTAATTATTATTTTGAATTATGTTTGGATGATATTAAATTACTAAGTGGGAACGAATTTATTTTGACAACTTATTTATTCAAAATTAGTTATATATATCCATTAAAGTTCACTTTTGGGAATTTTATAATATTTATGTGATATCAAAGTTTTTCTCATACCATATTAAATAAACATGGATTTTCAGAAGTTAACAAGTTTTACTAAATTTTTCTCTAAGTTAAATAAATTTCACTAACATAACCAGATTCGGTCGTGGTGAATGGGTCGGGTTTGGGGATGTTACATACCTTATGTTAAATTCAAGTGAATTATGTTTGAATGCACTAACTTGTGTTGGTGATGGTGCTTAGGCTTGTGCCAAGCTGGTGGTTGGATTACATTATGCTTATACTTATGTTATTTAGATGAAATGGTAAGTATGTTTCATGTTTTACAAACTTACTAAGGATTATGTGCTTATGTAATTTTCTTTCCTATGTTTCATAGATAATTAGAAGCTCGATTGGTTTGGAAGCTTGTCGAATATCTATCACACTATCCAGCATAAATATCAGTATTTTTTTATGTTTTGGTCAAGGTTATAATGGCATGTATAGGTGAACTTGTATTGATATCTAGTTGATGATTTTGGCATGTATAAGTTGTTTTGGTATCATTTTATGTTGGTTGGATTGTGTCATTTTGGTATTTGTGATACATGAATGGTATCGCTCAAATGGTATGTTTGCGATGAAATATTTATGGTCATATTTTTGGTATGACTTGGTAAAAGTGAGTTATGTTTGATATTAGAAATGTGATCTAATATATACATGATTTGGTAAGTTTGAATGTTTGCATTTGAGGTGCCTTGTATGGCATATTGGTTGAATGATTTTGGACTATTGAATTGGTCATTTCATGTAGGTTTTGGTCATGTTTTGATGCCTTGATTATGTGTACAAAATGCTTTTAAGTGGTTTCTTGAGTTGGTGTTGGAAATGACTTGATTTTGGCCAATTTCATGTCCACACGGCCTGAGACACGGGTGTGTGACTCAGTCGTGTGTGACACACGGCCAAGCGACACGATTGTGTGTCCCCTGCTGCATGCAAGTCAGGCTGTTACACTGCCTAGCACACGGCTTGGCACACGAGCTTGTGTGGTTATTTTGAGAGTTACACGGCTTGGCAGACGGACGTGTGGCTTGGCTGATTGAGGCGCATGGCTTGACCACACGACCGTGTGACCCCTGCAATCTATTTTTTCTAACTTTTTCTTGAACATTCCAATTGTTTCCAATTCGGTCCGGTATTGTTTCTGAGGTATTTCTAGGGCATCGAGGGCTCGATTAAGGGACGTTATGTATGTGATTGAATGTATTTAGATTATGTTTGTAATGATGTATGAAATGTATGTTTTAAGGTTTTTTTTTGTATGGTAATGCTCCGTAACCCTATTTCGACGACGGATCCAGGTTAGGGGTGTTACATTTAGTGGTATCAAAGCTACGATTTAGTCGGTTCTCAGACTGAACGTGGCATGTATGAGTTTAGAAATACATGTCATTATATAACCTGTGATAGTGTGATGACTCCTGACTCGATTTGAACTATGTTTTCATATAGATATAATGTCATCCAACCAAGTTGATTTCGATGAAGTTGAAAGTAACGTGCAAGCCTCCGTTTATGGGGCAACGTCTAGTGACAGTAGGCCCGCATCTGAGGGCCCGTGAGGAGAGGCTAAAGAAGCCTTTTTCCAGATGATGAATGAATGGTTCACCGCATTTGTGCGAACGAACCCAATGGCTTAACAACCTCCACCCCCACCTATACCCCAACCGATCCCCGTAGTTCCTCAGGGTTTGGAACCAGTACGAACGAGCAAGCCTCCAGTCGATAAAATTTTTAAGTATGGGGCTGAAGAGTTTTGAGGTACAGCCGAAGTTGATCTTGAAATAGCCGAATTCGGGTTAAAAAACACCATTAGGGTTTTCAACGAATTATCATGTACTTCCGTGGAATGTTTGAAATGTGTTCTTTCATTGTTGAAAGATTTAGCTTATTAGTGGTGGAACACTTTGGTTTCGATTATACCAAGAGAACGGGTAAACTGGGAATTCTTTTAGACCGAGTTTCAAAAGAAACATGTGAGCCAGAGACTCTTAGACAAGAAATGTAAAGAATTTTTTGAGTTGAAACAAGGCCATATGTCTGTATCAGAGTACGAGAGAGAATTTTTTTGACTCAATAAGTATGCCCGGGAATGTATACCGACAAAGGTTGCTATGTGCACTCGGTTTGAATACGGGTTAAACAAAGACATTAAGTTGTTAGTCGGGATCCTTGAGTTGAAAGAATTTGTAGTTCGGGTTGACAAAGTGTACAAAGCTAAGGAACTTAGCAAAGCAAAGAGAAAAGCCAATTTTGAGGCTCGTGATTCAGGAAAGAGATCAGTGGGAAAGTCATACCAATTGCCATTGAAGAAGCCAAAAGAGTATCATGGTTGTTCATCAGCTTCAGTGGCTTATTCTGGGAAAGATTGAGGAAAATAGCATTCGAGCTCGAAACCTCAGGCTACGTCTGTAGCGAGAGTGGGCAATGTCAAAAACAACAAGCCCGAATGTCAAAAATGTAATAGGCGACACTTCGATGAATGTAGATTGAAAGACGGGGCATGTTTTGAATGTGGTTCGTATGAACATTATCTCAGAGATTGCCCGAAAAGTTCAGATAAGGAAAAGGCTCTGACTACTCGACCGAGTAATACAGCTGCGAGAAAGTGACCACCCCGGAACACTGGAAATACGGGTAATAGTTATAGTGGGATGAAAGACTCTGCTGTGAGATCTGAGGCACGAGCACCAACAAGAGCTTACGCGATCCGTGATCGAGAGGAAGCTTCAGCACCAGATGTGATCACTGGTACATTTTCTATCTTTGATGCTAATGTTAATGCTTTGATTGACCCGGGGTCAACACATGTATGTACGACTTTAGTGTGAGATAAGAAATTGCCTTTCGAGTCTACTGAGTTTGTGGTTAAAGTAACGAACCCCCTAGGTTAGCATGTGTCAGTTGATAAAGTTTGTAAAAACTGTCCTTTGATGATTCAGGGTTGCAACTTTCCGGCTGATTTGATGTTACTACCTTTTGATGAGTTTGATGTGATTCTGGGTACGGACTGGTTAACTCTGCATGGTGCTGTTGTGAATTGTAGACGAAAGCATATTGTGTTGAAATGTCAGAACGGTGAAAAGCTTCGAATTGAATCAGATAGACTGGATAGTGCATCTAAAGTTATTTCGGCTATGTCGACACAGAAATATGTTAGAAAAGGCTGTGAAGCGTATCTTGCTTATGTATTTGATTCTAGAGTTTTAGAATTGAAGATAGAATAGTTCCAGTGGTATGTGAGTATTTGGATGTATTTCCAGAGGAATTACCAGGGTTACCGCTGACCAGAGATGTTGAGTTTGCTATTGAGTTAATGTCGGGAATATCTCTAATAACGATAGCTCCGTATAGAATGGCACCTACTGAATTGAAAGAGTTGAAACCAAAATTGCAAAATTTGGCAGATAGGGGCTTTGCTCGGCCCAGCTTTTCTCCTTGGGGTGCTCCTGTGTTATTTGTTAAGAAAACAGAAGGATCCATGCGGTTATGTATCGATTATCGACAGCTCAACAAAGTCACGATTAAGAACAAGTAACCAATGCCACGTATTGATGATTTGTTTGACCAGTTGAAAGGTGTGACGGTATTCTCAAAGATCGATCTTTGTTCTGGTTATTATCAGTTACGAGTTAAAAACTCAGATGTACCGAAAATAGCATTCAGAACTAGGTACGGACATTATGAGTTTCTTTTGATGCCTTTTGGTTTGACTAATGCACCTGCTGTATTTATGGACATGATAAACAGAATATTTAGACCGTACTTAGACAGATTTGTTGTTGTATTCATTGACGAGTTGTATTTATTGACGATATTCTGATCTATTTACGAGATGAGGTAGAGCATGCTCAGCATTTAAGAATTGTTTTGCAAACCTTACGCGAGAAACAACTATTCGCTAAGTTTAGAAAATGTGAGTTCTGGTTCCGAGAAGTTAGATTTTTGGGACATGTGGTACTGGCAAAAGGTATAAGAGTTGATCCGAGTAAAATTTCAGCTGTGGTAGATTGGAAACCTCCGAGAAATGTATCTGTAGTCAAAAGTTTTCTGGGTTTAGCCAGATATTATAGAAGGTTCGCCAAGGGATTCTCGATGATGGATATGCCGTTGACGAGATTGTTACAAAAAGATGTTAAATTAGAATGGTCTGAGAAATGTTAGCAAAGTTTTAATCAGTTGAAAGCTTTGTTAACCGAGGCACCTGAGTTGATTCAGCCAGAGTCCGGTAAAGAATTTGTCATTTACAGTGATGCTTCATTGAATGGTTTGGGTTGTGTCTTGATGCAAGAGGGCAAAGAAATAGCGTATTCTTCTAAACAGTTGAAACCATACGTAAAGAATTATCCGACTCACGATTTAGAGCTTGCACCTATTGTGTTTGCTTTGAAAATTTGGCGACACCATTTGTATAAAGAAAAATTTCATATCTTCACGATCATAAAAGTCTAAAATATTTGATGTCACAAAAAGACTTGAATTTGAGACAGCGCAGATGGCTTGAGTTATTGAAAGATTACGACTTGATCATTGATTATCACCTGAGAAAAGCTAATGTTGCTGCTGATGCACTGAGTAGAAAATCTTTGTTTGCTCTATTTGTTTTCTCTACAAGCATTGAACACGCGATTGACATTAATTGATGATGGTTCGCTTTTAGCTAAATTAAAAGCTAGACCAATGTTTTTGCAACAAATTTGCAAAGCTCAGAAATGTGATGATGTTTTGATCGCTAAACGAAAACTTATTGAAACAACGACTGATTCAGATTTTCATGTTGGTTTCGATGATAGTTTGTACTTCAAAGGCAGAATTTGTGTTCCGAGATATTCTGATCTCATTCAAAAAAATTTATAGAAAGCTCACTGTAGTAGATTGTCTATTCATCCTGGTAGCAATAAAATGTACGGCGATTTGAAACTGATGTATTGGTGGCCAGGTGTGAAACGAGAGATTTATGAGATTGGATCGAGATGTTTGGTTTGTCAACAAGTTAAAGCTAGGCATCAGGTACCTTCAGGTTTATTACAGCCAGTGATGATTCCAAAGTGGAAATAGGAACGTGTCACGATGGATTTCGTATCAGGATTTTCTTTATCTCTGAGAAAAAGAGATGTTGTGTGGGTTACTGTAGATCATTTGACGAAGTCCGCGCATTTCATTCCTGTGCATACGGATTTTTCACTCGAGAGATTGGCAAAGTTATATGTTGTTGAGATTATTAGATTGCACAGTGTGCCAGTTTCTATTATTTCTTACAGAGATCCGCGATTTACGTCTTGATTATAAAGCAAGTTACATGAAGCTCTAGGTACTCGAATGCATTTTAGTACAACATTTCATCCCTAGGCCGATGGTCAGTCTAAGCGAGTAATTAGATACTCGAAGATATGCTTCGATGTTGTGTTTTAGAGTTCGAAGGTAACTGGGAGAGATTTCTACCGTTGGTTGAGTTTGCATACAACAACAGTTATCAAGCAAGCATTAAAATGGCACCGTACGAGGCTTTGTATGGTCGAAAGTGTCGAACTCTGTCTTACTGGACTGAGCTCAGTGAGAAAAAGTTATTCGGTGTTGATTTGATTCGAGAATTTGAAGAAAAGGTTAAAGTGATACGAGACAGTTTGAAAGCAGCTTCAGATTGACAGAAATCTTATGCAGATTTGAAAAGGAAAGACATTGAATTTCAAGTCGACAATAAAGTGTTTTTGAAGGGGTCACCCTGGAAGAAAGTCCTTTGATTTGGTCGGAAAGGAAAGCTTAGTTCGCGGTTTATCGGGTCATACGATATCATTGAGAGGATGGGGCCAGTAGCTTACAGATTCACTTTGCCGTCAGAGTTAGAAAAGATTTACAATGTATTCCATGTATCTATGTTACGACGGTATCGATCAAATCCTTCACACATGATTTCACCTATTGACGTTGAGATTCAGCCAAATATGACTTACAGTGAAGAACCAATCAGAATTCTGGCTCGAAGGGTTAAAGAGTTGAGAAATAAAAGTATAGCTTTAGTAAAAGTTATCTGGCAACGTCACGGAATAGAAGAGGCCACCTGAAAACTAGAAAAAGCTTTAAAAGTGCAGTACCCGAACCTCTTTTTTGGTAAGATTTTCGGGGACAAAAATTCTTTTAGGGGGAGAGTTGTAATAGCCCATTTTGAGTAAAATCGAAACAGTGGTTTTGGGACAACCAATTCGAGAGTAAATTATTATTTTATTATTATTTTAATGTCTATCGTATTAAAATTTCATTAAGAAATTTTAATGTTTGCATGCTTAATTAAGTGAAAAGGACTAAATCCTAAAAGGTGGAAAAGTGGAGTTCTCATAGTAAAAAGGGTCAAATGTCTATGAAACTTTAAAGTGCAAGGACTTAAATGGTAATTAGACCATTTGTGTGGTTAGCGGACATACATGGCATGGTTTCATTGAAATTTTTATAAGTTAAAAAGGTTAATTTAGTTAATAGTAAAATAAAACTGAAAAAAAAGAAAAAAAAGGATATCATCTTCTTTAATTTTTCTTCTTCACCGAAATTAAGCATAGAAAACTCCATTATAGAAGCTTAGGGTTCAGTTGAGCTCTTTTAATTGCATGATATGTAATTTTGTCTTGTTTTTAATGATTTCTATGTTTTTTGAATCGTTATAGTGTAACACCCTTAACCCGTAACCGTTGCCGGTTTAGGGTTAAGAAGCATTATCGATTAATCCAGAACATTTACAATCATTTTACAACACAAAGTCTATCATCGTCCAAACATATCAAAATATATGCATATGGTCCCTTAATGAGGTCTATGAGACCTTAAACACGTATTAGAAAGGGGTCGGGACTAAACCAAACACATACAAAATTTTTAGAAAATCAAACAATTTTTCCAAGCTACAGAGGTCACACGCCTGTGTGGGTAGGCACACGGCCTTGGACACGCCCATGTGTCCAAGCCGTGGCAAAACAGGGCATACGTACTGACTTGTCCACATGGCCTTAGACATGCCCGTGTGCCTCACCCGTGGGCGACACTGACTTGCACCACACGGCCAGTCACACGCCCGTGTGTCTAGCCCGTGTGCGAGCCTGGCTTGTTTCAATTTGCAAACTCGAAAGACACGGTCGAGCCACACGCCCGTGTGCTCAACCGTGTGGGCAATTATAAGCCATTTGCAAGGCCAATTTGCCATCCACACTTTGGAATCACCTACAATCATCAATCCATATACATTTATACCTCAAATGGCAGCCAAAACATACTAATATATGCACCAATTAGTCATCAACCACGCCATTTATTTCCATACTCAATTTCAACTCAAATAAGTCTATCTAAAATATCAATTTCACATCCCAAATGATATAATCTATTCATTATTCATTCCTTATCAATTCTATCATGAAATATACCATTTCCATTTTGCTAATTTATGCCATATTGATTACTCACATAGAACATACACATACACATATAAGTCATTCTTTTCACATGTTCAAAACATATACCAAACCATCAAACTACCAACCAAATCACATGGCAAAGCTTATACACTTCTAAACATGCCATAATTACTAGCCTATACATGCCATATACCAAATATATACATCTTTCAAAAGTACCAAAATAGATAGCCGATAGTGTGATTTAGTCGCTGACGATCCCCGAATCTGAGCTAGCTTTAATGACACTGTATAACAGAGAAAACACTTCACACAGTAAGCTTTAAAGCTTAGTAAGTTCGTAATATAATACTTTTAACTCAATGATTCAAAATCAATAAACAAAATAAATCATCACATAGATTATTTCACAAGAATGCACAATCTCATCCATTCATCTATTTCCAAAATCATCAACCACATAGGTATCGTACATACCTTCGCCAACACTTAGTTAACGGTTATTCTTGATACTAAATGCTTGATACCACCTTTCGATCAATCTTCATTATTCAATCGTTTAAATCGCACACTTAGTACCAATTTCATAGCCGAAGCTTAAACATCGTCACACACTTAGTGCCTTTACTTTAAACCGAATTTAACTCGGTATCGTACACGCAGTGCCAATAAAAGTAGTCGATACTTTCCTTATTTCGCACACACAGTGCCGTTCTCTATTATTCCAATTCTATTCCACACACTTAGTGCCACATATCTCAATACACATTTAACATCACCAATTTATTAACCACATAATCTTCCATTCAATAGCACATGAGTATAATTCAAACAATTCGTATTATAAACGAACTTACCTCAGATGTCGAAATACCGAGACTAGTCAATTAATCGAGCACTTTGTCTTTGCTTCGATCTCGATCCAAATCTCTCTTTTCTTGATCTATATAATATTAAACTCAACACATTCAATCACCAATTCATTCAATTTAATCCAAACACACATATTTAGGGTATTTTACAAAATACCCCTCACATTTTCACATTTCGACACTTTAGTCCCTATTTCATAAAATCATCAAATTCACATAATTTCACCTTACACATGCCTAGACAAATTTTCCTTATGTTCATACAAGCCCACATATTTCATTTATTTCACATTTTAGTCCCTCAAAATATTATTTTCACAATATAGTCCAAATTACTCAATTTCACCAAAAATCCAAACACAAAACATGTTAATCTAACACATATATTTCATATTTCATCAACTAACATCACAAAGCTTACAAAATCATCAATGGCATATCTCAAAATATTCATCAAATTCCAAAATTAAAGCATGGGCTTGAGAGAACACAAAGGAACAATCACAAAAACATAGAAATCACTAAAAGTCGAGCTCAAAACATACCTCAATTGAGCTTAGACAATGGCCGAATATGCAAGAGCTTTAAAACCTTCTTTTTCTTTTCTTATTCGGCTAAATGGATGAACATCATAGCTATTTTATGATTTGTTTTAATTATAATATCATTATTAACCAATTTACACATTTATCCTTTTAATATTAACATTAAAAATCCACTATCTATGTACATTAATGTCCATCCATAAATCAAATAGTCGAATTGCATTATAAGGACCTCATATTAATAAAGACACATCAATTCAGCACTTTATCAAATAGAAAGCTACTTTTACAATTTCTGCAATTTAGTCCTTTTTGCAAATTAAACACACAAACGGATAAATTAAATCACGGAAATTTCACACATGCTTAATCACATACTGTAGACACAGAAAATAATATTAAAATATTTTTCAGACTTGGATTTGTGGTCCCGAAACCACTGTTCCGACTAAGGTCTAAACTGGGCTGTTACAACTCTCCCCCCTTAGGGATTTTCCTCCCCGAAAATCTTACCATTGAATAAGTTTGGATATTGCTCTCTCATAACATCTTCAGGCTCCCACGTAGCCTCTTCAACTCTGTGTTTGTGCCACAACACTTTCACTAAAGAAATTTTCTTGTTTCTCAACTTTTAATCTCTCGTGCCAAAATTCGGATCAGTTCTTCACTATACGATAAATCTGACTGAATCTCGACCTCAGTAGGAGCAATCACATGAGATGGATTAGATCTGTATCGTTGAAGCATCGATACGTGAAACACATTATGAATCTTTTCTAACTCAGGTGGCAACAACAATTTATAAGCAACCGGCCCAATTCGTTCAATAATCTCATACGGCCTGATGAACCTCGGACTCAACTTGCCTTTTCTGCCAAAACCAAGTATTTTCTTCCACGGAGACACTTTCAAAAACACTTTATCACCGATCTCAAATTCAATATCTTTTCGTCTCAAATCTACATAGGACTTCTGATGATCTGAAGCCACTTTCAAACTGTCACGAATCACTTTCACTTTCTGCTCAGTCTCTTTGATTAAATCAACCCCGTGAACCTTATTCTCGCTAAGCTCAGTCCAGTACAATGGAGTTTGGCATTTTCGATCGTAAAGAGCCTCATATGGTGTCATTTTGATACTAGATTGAAAACTATTATTGTATGCGAATTAAATCAACGGTAAATGCTTTTCCCACGTACTTTCAAATTCAAGAATACAACATCTCAACATATCCTCAAGAATCTGAATGATCCGCTCGGATTGACCATCTGTTTGCGGATGAAATGCAGTACTGAAAGGCAGCTTTGTGCCTAAAGCCTCTTGCAATTTCTTCCAAAACTGCGAGGTAAATCTCGGATCTCTGTCAAATACAATAGATAGTGGCACCCCGTGCAATCTCACAATCTCAAAAATATACAATTCAGCTAATTTATCAAGTGAATAATCTGTTCTCACCGGAACAAAATGAGCTGATTTCATCAATCTGTCAACTATCACCCAGATTGCACCTTTCTTTCTCGAAGATAAAGGTAGTCCCGACACAAAGTCCATCGTGATTCTCTCCCATTTCCACTCGGGAATCATTATTGGTTGTAACAAACCAGATAGAACCTGATGTTCAGCTTTAATTTGCTGACAAACTAAACATCTGGAAACAAACTCTGAGATATCCTGTTTCATACCATGCAACCAATACAACTGTTTCAGATCATTATACATTTTTGTACTCCTCGGATGAACAACCAAACGACTATTGTGAGCTTCGTTCAAAATCAACTGAATCAACTCTGAATTTCTCGGAATACAAATCCGATCTTGGAATCTCAAACAATCATCATTATCAACTCGAAATTCTGAATCAGAATTTAAACCACACTGATCTCGTTTTGTCATTATCTCAGCATTACTTTTCTGAGCATCACAAATCTGACGTATAAACATCGGCCTCACTTTCAACTCAGCCAAAACTGAACCATCATCACACAGATCTATTTGAGTACTCATTACTTGCAAAGCAAATAAAGACTTTCGGCTCAAAGCGTCAACAGCTTTTCCCGAATGATAATCAATTACTAATTCATAGTCTTTTAGTAATTCTAACCATCTCCGCTGTCTCAAATTTAATTCTTTCTGAGTCATCAGATATTTCAAACTCTTGTGATCAGTATAAATGTGACATTTCTCACCAAATAAGTAGTGACACCAAATCTTCAATGCAAATACAATCGTAGCTAATTCAAGATCGTGCGTCGGGTAGTTCTTTTCATGCGGCTTCAAATGTCTCGAAGCATAAGCTATAATTTTGCCCTCTTGCATCAGTACACAGCCCAAACCATTCAACGATGCATCACTGTAAAATATAAATTCTTTACCCGATTCACGTTGGACTAACACTGGTGCCTCTGTCAATAATGCTTTCAACTGTTCAAAACTCTGCTGGCACTTTTCTGACCACTTGAATTTAACATCTTTCTGTAACAATTTCGTCAATGGAGTCGCAATCATTGAGAAGCCTTTCACAAACCGCCTATAATATCTCGCTAGTCCCAGAAAACTACGGACTTCAGACATATTTCTCGGAGGCTTCCACTCTAAAATTGCTGAAATCTTGTTCGAATCAACTCGTATTCCCGCAGCTGATACAAATGTCCCAGAAAACCCACCTCACGCAACCAAAACTCACATTTTCTAAACTTTGCATACAATTGCTTTTCACGCAGAGTCTATAACACGATTCTCAAATGCTCGACATGTTGCGTTTCATCACAAGAATAAATCAGAATGTCATCAATAAACACCACAACAAATCGATCAAAATACGGTCTAAATATTCGATTCATCAAATCCATAAACACTGCAGGAGCATTCGTTAGTCCAAAAGGCATAACTAAGAATTCATAATGTCCGTACCTCGTTCTAAAAGCAATTTTCGGCACATCTAATTCTTTAACTCGTAACTGATAATAGCCCGATCTCAAATTTATCTCAAAAAACACTGTAGCTCCTTTCAGCTGATCAAACAAATCATCGATTCGTGGTAGAGGATATTTATTCTTTATCGTTACTTTGTTCAACTGTCGGTAATCAATACACATCCTCATAGTTCCATCTTTCTTTTTCACAAACAACACAGGAGCACCCCAGGGCGAGAAACTTGGTCGTGCAAATCCTTTATCTGTCAACTCTTGCAACTGAGACTTCAACTCTTTCAATTCTGTCGGTCCCATTCTATACGGAGCTATTGAGATAGGAGTTGTTCCCAGCACTAAATCAATACCAAACTCAACTTCTCGTATCGGAGGTAATCCCAGTAGTTCTTCAGGAAACACATCTAGGAACTCGCAAACTACAGGCATAAATTCAACTTTCTTTTCTGTCTCTTTTGTATCTATCACATATGCAAGATAAGCTTCACAACCCTTTTTCACATAACTCTGAGCTTTCATCACTGAGATCACAGCCGGTAATCCATTCAAATCATTTTATTCAATCCGAACAATTTCATCATTCTGACTTCTCAATTCAATACTCTTCCGTTTACAATTCACAACAGCATTATGCAAGGTTAGCCAATCCATACCCAAAATTATATCAAATTCATCAAAGGGTAGCAACATCAAATTAGCCGAAAAACAAGTATCTCGAAACATCAATGGACAATTCTTGCCTACTTGGTCAACCAAGACACTTTTACCTAAGGGATTCGATACTCTAATTACGAACTCAGTAGACTCAACAGGTAGAGTCTTACTAGATACTAGATTCACACACACATATGAATGAGTAGATCCTGGATCTATCAATGCAATCACATCAGTATCAAATAGAGTAAAAGTACCAGTTATAACGTCTGGAGATGTCGCTTCTTCACGAGCGCGAATAGCATAAGCTCGAGCAGGTGCTCTTGCCTCGGATCTCACAGCTGTATCTGTTGTCCCTCTCTGGCTACCACTCACATTTTCGGTGTTTCTAGGTGGTCTACCCCTAGCCGTCGTATTACTCGGTCTCACACTCTGAACATTATCTTTCTCAACTAACTCTGGGCAATCTCGAATGAAGTGATCTCGTGATCCACATTTATAGGAAACTCTATTATACTTGCCCCAGCATTCCCCAACATGTCGTCTCCCACACTGTCTACACTCAGGCTTATTGCTTTTGACACTTCCAACTCTTGATTCAATCGGAATTTGAGTTCTTGGACCAACACTTTGTCTCACACGATCTCTACTCGAATGTCCAAATGAAACATTTGAACGATTGTTTGCATATTTGAATCTCTTTGATGGAGGTTGATACAACTTGCTCATCGATCTTTTTCTTTCATCTCAAGCTTCAGATTCTGCTTTCTTCTTTTCATTGCTCAGTTCTTTAGCTTTGCAGGCTCTTTCAACAAACACTACAAATTCATTCAAATCAAGTATTCCAAACAACAATTTAATGTCTTCATTCAGCCCTTCAATGAAACGTTTACACATAGTAGCTTCGGTCGAAACACATTCTCGTGCATACTGACTTAATCTCACAAACTCCCGTTCATATTCAGTAACTGACATACGGCCCTGTTTCAGCTCAAGGAATTCTTTACGTTTCTAATCTATGAATCGTTGACTGATATACTTATTTCAAAATTCAACTTGAAAGAAATCCCAGGTGATTCTCTCTCTCGGAACCACGGATATCAACGTTTTCCACCAATTATATGTCGTATCTCTCAACAATGAAATAGCACATTTCAAGCATTCATCATGAGTCAATGACATTTCATTAAACACTTGAATTGTATTCTCGAGCCAAAACTCAGCTCGTTCAGCATCATCATCAACCGTAGCTCTAAACTCTTCAACCCCATACTTTCAAATTTTATCTACAGGAGGCTTACTCAATCAGATTGGATCTGTCACTTGTGGCACTACAGGTACTTGTGGGGGTGGAGGTTGTTGAGCAGCCAGATTCGTTTGAACGAACTCTGAAAACCACTCACTCATCATTTGGAAGAAGGCTTGCTTAGCCTTTCCCTCGTGGCTACTAGCTATTGGCCTAGATTTGGCCGACGCTGTCCCTTGAGAGGGAAAAGGAGCATTGCTCTCAACATCATCAGCAACTGCTCGATCGGGATCCATTTACTATACAAAAACACATTTTTAACTGTTAGGATTCATCATACTATCCCAATTATATATATGGCATGTATAGCTAGACTCACACACGATACGTTTGTCCTAGAATCGACTAAACCGCAGCTCTGATGCCAATAAAATGTAACACCCCTAACCTGTAACCGTCGCCAGTCTAGGGTTAAGAAGCATTACCGATTAATCCGAAACATTTACAATCATTTTAAAACACAAAGTCTATCATCGTCCAAACATATCAAAATATATGCATATGGTCCCTTAATGAGGTCTATGAGACTTTAAACACGTATTAGAAAGGGGTCGAGACTAAACTGAACACATACAAAATTTTCAGAAAATCAAACAATTTTTCCAAAATACAGAGGTCACACGCCCTTGTGGGTAGGCCGTGTGCCTCACACGGCCTTGGACACGTCCATATGTCCAAGCCGTGGTAAAACAGGGCATACGTACTGACTTGTCCACACGGCCTGAGACACGCCCGTGTGCCTCACCCGTGGTCGACACTGACTTGCACCACACGGCTAGTCACACACCCGTGTGTCTAGCCCGTGTGCGAGCCTGACTTATTACAATTTTCAAACTCGAAAGACACGGTCGAGCCACACGCCCGTGTGCTCAATCGTGTGGGCAATTATAGGCCATTTGCAAGCCAATTTGCCATCCACACTTTGGAATCACCTACAATCATTAATCCATATACATTTATACCTCAAATGGCAACCAAAACATTCTAATATATGCACCAATTAGTCATCAACCACACCATTTATTTCCATTCTCAATTTCAACTCAAATAAGTCTTTCTAAAATATCAATTTCGCATCCCAAATCATATAATCTATTCATCATTCATTCCTTATCAATTCTATCATGAAATATACCGTTTCCATTTTGCTAATTTATGCCATATTGATTACTCACATAGAACATACATATACACATATAAGTCATTCTTTTCACATGTTCAAAACATATACCAAACCATCAAACTACCAACAAAATCACATGGCAAAGATTATACATTTCTAAACATGCCATAATTACTAGCCTATACATGCCATATACCAAATATATACATCTTTCAAAAGTACCAAAATAGATAGCCGATAGTGTGATTTAGTCGCTGACGATCCCCGAATCCGAGCTAGCTTTAATAACACTGTATAATAGAGAAAACACTTCACACAGCAAGCTTTAAAGCTTAGTAAGTTCGTAATATAATACTTTTAACTCAATTATTCAAAATCAATAAACAAAATAAATCATCACATAGATTATTTCACAAGAATGCACAATCTCATCCATTCATCTATTTCCAAAATCATCAACCACATAGGTATCGTACATACCTTCACCAACACTTAGTTAACGATTATTCTTGATACTAAATGCTTGATACCACCTTTCGATCAATCTTCATTATTCAATCGTTTAAATCGCACACTTAGTGCCAATTTCATAGCCGAAGCTTAAACATCGTCACACACTTAGTGCCTTTACTTTAAACCAAATTTAACTCAGTATCGCACACACAGTGCCAATCAAAGTAGTTGATACTTTCCTTATTTCGCACACACAGTGTCGTTCTCTATTGTGCCAATTCTATTCCAAACACTTAGTGCCACATATCTCAATACACATTTAACATCACCAATTTATTAACCACATAATCTTCCATTAAATAGCACATGAGTATAATTCAAACAATTCGTATTACAAATGAACTTACCTCGGATGTCAAAATACCGAGACTAGTCAATTAATCGAGCACTTTGTCTTTGCCTCGATCTCAATCCAAATCTCTCTTTTCTTGATCTATATAATATTAAACTCAACATAGTCAATCACCAATTCATTCAATTTAATCCAAACACACATATTTAGGGCATTTTACAAAATAGCCCTCACATTTTCACATTTCGACACTTTAGTCCATATTTCATAAAATCGTCAAATTCACATAATTTCACCTCACACATGCCTAGCCAAATTTTCCTTATGTTCATACAAGCCCACATATTTCATTTATTTCACATTTTAGTCCTTCAAAATATTATTTTCACAATTTAGTCCAAATTACTCAATTTCACCAAAAATCCAAACACAAAACATGTTAATCTAACACATATATTTCATATTTCATCAACTAACATCACAAAGCTTACAAAATTATCAATGGAATATCTCAAAATCTTCGTCAAATTCCAAAATTAAAGCATGGGCTTGAGAGAACACGAAGCAACGATCATAAAAACATAGAAATCACTAAAAACCGAGCTCAAAACATACCTCGATTGAGCTTAGACAATGGCCAAATATGCAAGAGCTTTAAAACCTTCTTTTTCTTTTCTTATTTGGCTAAATGGATGAACATCATAGCTATTTTATGATTTGTTTTAATTATAATATCATTATTAACCAATTTACACATTTATCCTTTTAATATTAACATTAAAAATCCACTATCTATGTACATTAATGTCCATCCATAAATCAAATGGTCCAATTGCATTATAAGGACCTCATATTAATAAAGACACATCAATTCGGCACTTTATCAAATAGAAAGCTACTTTTACAATTTCTACAATTTAGCCCTTTTTGCAAATTAAACACACAAACGGATAAATTAAATCACGAAAATTTCTCACATGCTTAATCACATACTGTAGACACAGAAAATAATATTAAAATATTTTTCAGACACGAATTTATGGTCCCAAAACTATGTTTCGACTAGGGTCTAAACCGGGCTGTTACATGTAGCTTAATCTAGCTAGCCCAGGGATCAATTTGTAAAACTATTAAACATTTAGGGTTTTTCCATGGATATTATTGCATTATTCTTGATGTTTAATGGAAGATTATGACTTCTTATTTTTAAATAAACAAGTTTTGTACAGTTATTTTTGATGAAAATGTCATTTAGGGACTTATGTGTAAAAATGGTAAAAATTCATGGTAAATTTGTGAAATAATGATGTGTATTGTTTGATATAGGTCCCTAGAGAAATCAACTATCTTGAGAAAAGGATAAGAATGCTTAGATTTTAATTTATTAGTTTAAGGACTAAATTGTGAAAAGTTAAAATGTTAGGGGCAAAATAGTAATTTTGCAAAAATATGAAAAGTGGACTAAATTGAATGCTAGAGATGTTAAGTGAATTAAATTTTCCTATTTAGATCAAGATAGACCACGTACGAATTTAGATCAGGGAAAAGCTAAAGCCTCGAATTAGTCGAATTTGTTTTTACACTCTGATCGTCGAGGTAAGTTCGTGTGAATAGTTATCATTTTAATGTTATTTCAAATTATATGTTAATATTTTATTTATCATGTAATTGAATGTTGTATATCCAAAACAATGCTATGATGGTTATCGAGTCCCGGTTGAATCTTAGGAACTCCTAGGATATAAATGACATGTCATTAGAGATTTCATGTTTCGGGTGTTGGTCTTGAATGTCCTACCGATGGTTGAGGTCATGCATTTGTCACGGATACTCCAAAGCTCTTGTGAGCAGCATCGTGTAGCTTACATTCTGACCCACAGCTCGTGTGAGCAAGCCCAATTCACAACTCGTGTGAGCAACAATGTAAAGGAAAGGTTACGGTTATCTGTTAAGCACACTTTGTGTGAGCTTTACCGAGTATCCGATGATATTCTAAATGGTTCAACGGGCATGAAAAGGAAAGGAATGATAAGTGTTCAAATGAACTATATCATTTAATTATGAAAAGGATTGAAATGGTAAGCTTCAATGGAAGTATGCTTATGTTAATGAAAATGATGAATTCAAATGAAGTATGTTCATGTATAATGGCTTACCTTATGTTAAAAATTCAAGTGAATTATGTTTGAATGCACTAACTTGTGTTGGTGATGGTGCTTAGGCTTGTGCCAAGCTTGCGGTTGGATTACATTATGCTTATACTTATGTTATTTAGATGAAATGGTAAGTAAGTTTCATGTTTTACGAACTTAGTAAGCATTATGTGCTTATGTAATTTTCTTTCCTATGTTTCATAGATAATCGGAAGCTCAATCGGTTTGGAAGCTCGTCGGAGATCTATCACACTCTCCAGCATAAATATCAGTATTTTTTTATGTTTTGGTCAAGGTTATAATGGCATGTATAGGTGAACTTGTATTGACATCTAGTTTATGATTGTGGCATGTATAAGCTGTTTTGGTACCATTTGATGTTGGATGGTTTGTGTCATTTTGGTACTTGTGATACATGAATGGTATGGCTCAAATTGTATGTTTGTGATGAACTGTTTATGGTCATATTTGTGGTATGACTTGGTAAAAGTGAGTTATGTTTGATAGTAGAAATGTGATCTAATATATACATGATTTGGTAAGTTTGAATGTTTGCATTTGAGGTGCCTTGTATGGCATATTGGTTGAATGATTTTGGATTATTGAATTGGTCATTTCATGTAGGTTTTGGTCATGTTTTGATGCCTTGATTATCTGCACAAAATGCTTTTAGGTGGTTTCTTGAGTTGGTGTTGGAAATGGCTTGATTTTGACCAATTTCATGTCCACACTGCCTGAGAAACGGGCGCGTGACTCAGCCGTGATGGACACACGGCCAGAAGACATGGCCGTGTGTCCCTTGTAGGTTTTAATGCATGTAAGTCAGGCTATTCCTAGCACACGGCCTAACACGCGGGCGTGTGTGGTTATTTCAGGAGTTACACAGCCCGACACACAAGCGTGTGGCTTGGCCGTGTGACCCAACTCAAAGAGTTACATGGGTGAGGAAACGGGCTAGGACATGGCCGTGTGTACCTATTTTGATTGTTACACGGCCTGAGACACGGGCGTGTGTCTCAACCGTGTGAGGCACACGGCGTAACCACACGGCCTTATGACCCCTACAGTCCATTTTTTTCTAACTTTTTCTTGAACTTTCCAATTGTTTCCAATTTGGTCTCGAATTGTTTCTAAGGTATGTCTAGGGCCTCGAGGGCTCGATTAAGAGATGTTATGTATGTGATTGAATATATTTATTATGTTTGTAATGATGTATAAAATGTATGTTTTAATTTTTCGTTTGTACGGTAATGCTCCGTAACCTTATTCTGACGATGGATACGGGTTAGGGGTGTTACTCTGACAACTGAGTCAGCATCTTCCATGAATTGCCATGGCATTTGTGCTAGCAATCTATAAAAAACTTCACTCCTTCACTTCTTTTCATCCTTTCTGCACCTGTTATAAACAACACGCAATTCCTTTCATCCCACAAGTAAAAGTAGCATATAGTGGCATTGAAAGTACAATCCAAGCTTCATGATGCAATGTTATAAAAATACTAATATAATTTCCTAAAGTGAAACTAAATTTACTCAAGTACAAACAATTAACCAAGTCTAGAGGCCTAAAATATAACCCTTTTCAAGAGTTATCACACCCCAAACCTAAGTTATTACTTGTCCTCAAGCAAAATAAGCATGAATGCATGAAAGAATGAATGAATTGCCACAACAATATAATAACTTTTAGTAATGCCAGACTATGTAGATCATATTTTATACTTTAGTTCTTAGCAATCTTCTATTTCCAAAAATTTGCTCAAGTTTCATAAGCTTGTTTAGAAAAAAGAAGTGCAGAAAATGTTACCCTAAAAATAAAAATTTCTAATTACTCATGCAATTTCGACTATAGCAAGCACCTCCTAATGTACTTAATGTATCTGTTATCTAAGCTCAGTTTCCTTTTAACAATATGGTATTATACATACTCAAATACATATATATCCATTTATTATGCCTATTTTTTTTTAAATATGGGATTCAGCTCATCACATGATTCTTCGACTCGACAATTAAAATAGAGCATACACTAAATTGCCAAATACTCAATCATGTCACTATTTGAAAACTCACTCATGAAGCTAATGCTTTTGACTAAAAAGATGGATGGAGCAAACAACTACCCCCTTAGCTACTCAGCCTATTACTACAGTGGAGTGCCCTTATACTACTTATATTTATTAAATCACTCTTACTTAAACTTACATTTCTAACCAACAACACGATGGAGCAAACAAAGTGATGTTGACTTACAAGGCAATTCTAAGCATTGGAGTATTTGATGACATTTTTTTTTCTTGAATTTTCTTAAACATTGCCACTTTATTCATTATTGAGTATTGCCATTGTACTGAATTTAGCTTCAAGAATCTCTAATTTTATTAAAAGTAACTTACTATAGACTAATTGTAATTGAAATTAGTGCATTCTACTTTTAGGGGTCAACTTTCAAGCAACTATCTTAAGCTAAACTCACCTAATTCATTGTCACAATTTTCTAGGAATGTCGAAGAATTAAATTCCTTATTGAACATCATAGGCAAAAATATACTCAGCATAGTCTAACAATTCTTTGGCATTTATGTGTCATGGCAAAATGATTGTCAAAGACAAAATGAACAACTATTCGAATGCAACCTATATGCACACCACAACCCCAAACCTAAGGGATACATTGTCCTCAATGCATGAACAGACAAAAATTATGAATGCAAAAACATAAATATAGACAGAAAATGATAAGACAAAAATGATGAGTGCATGCTAAAATAAAATGAACAACAAATAATATATAAAAATGAATGAATTTTGGAGTGAAATTGTTGTTACTTTAATTTGGACAAGTGGATTTTTGTGCAACATGCTTGTAGCGCTGCTTCCTTTTCAACATGTTGATTGGCGCCTCGTCTTCCTCATCATCTGATTTTGTGAGATCATCAATCAGCTTATTGATCTCATGATCTTACTGTGTCATTGGCGCACTCGATTGAGGTGGGACAATTGTAGTAGCATCATCAGGTGGTGCAAAAGTTGGGTTTGCTTCTTGTCCATCATGGTTAGTATCAATACTCACTGATTCAGTCTTCTCATCATCTCCCTCTGGTCCTTTTGTGGCCTTCTCCTCAGTGGCAGGATTCATCTCAACAGGCTCTGCGTCACCGACCCCTTCCCCTCTCGTAATTATTAAACAAAGGAAATGAAATAACTAAGAGAAATTTAAATCAACAAAATGAAATAAAAATAAAAATATTTTTTAAAATTTTGAAGTTAAACATCTAGAAGATCAATGGGATATTTATCTCACCTACATGAACACCCCAATAGTGCTTCAAGCGTTGTCCATTAACTTTAAATGTGTCTCTTGTTTTCATGTCCTTGACATCGATAGCTTCCCGCGGATATACATGAGCTACCAAGCATTGTTCATCAAAATTGAAAGGTCTATTTTGCTCCAATAAAGTGCACGAGGGTCTCCACTCAAATGAATCTTCATCACTATCAGAATTGTTGTGGAAAAATCTCGTGAATTCTTCCTCCACTATTGCTCCTATCAAGTCAATGGCACGACATTCTTCATTCTCATCAGCACATTTCAATGTATTAAATACATTGAATGTGACCTGTTGATCATTCATCCTCATGGTCAGTTTACATTTCTGCACATCATTTAAAGTCTTACTTGTAGCAAGAAAAGGTCTTCCAAGAATAATTGGCACATCTTTGTCAACTTCACAATCTAAAATAAGGAAATCTGCCAAAAAAATAAATGTATCTACTCTTACCAGTACGTTTTCAATTTTACCTTCTGGATATCCATAGGATCGATCAGCCAGTTGCAATGTAACCGTAATAGGTCTTGCCTTCCCAATTCCTAGCTTCCTGAAAATAGACAGAGGCATTAGATTTATACTCGCTCCTAAATCACATAATGCCTTACCTACATAATGATTTCCAATTGAACATGGGATAGTGAAACTCCCTAGGTCCTTCAACTTTAGAGGTAACTTATTCATCAACATTGTTGTGCACCCTTCAGTGAGAGCAACAGTCTCAAATTCTCTCAGTCTGCACTTTTTTGACAGTACATCTTTCATAAAATTCACATAATTGGGCATCTGCTCCAAAGCTTCTACTAGCTGTATGTTGCTGTGGAGTTGCTTAAAGACCTCTAAAAATATTTTAAATAAAGACCTCTAAAAATATTTTGAATTGGACATCCTGTTTAGAATTATGGAATCGCTGAGGAAAAGGTGGAGGTGGTCATCCTTCAGGTTGCTGATATTATTTTGCTGTGGCATTTTTGTTGGCAACACGATTTGATTCTGGTGCAACAATCTTTTGCTTAGCCTTTTCAGTTGCAATGTTCTTTTCAGATGGCTCCGAGATCTTCACATGGTTGTTATTCGAGTTATCCTCTCCTACCGTGGCATCTTGAGAAATGTCATTCAACTGAGTTCCACTTCTGAGAGTGATCACTTTGAAATGCTTTTTCCCTTGTGATCTCGAATTCTCAATATCATTTGGCAAAGCTCCTTGTGGCCTCGAATTCAAAGAATTTGCTATCTACCCCACTTGATTCTCAAGAGCTCTGATGCAGCTTGACTTTGGATCACGGCATCATTTTTGTCCATATATTCCTTTAACAGAGTTTCTATAGATAAAGAAGATGATGCTGAACTTTTTTGAACATTTTGTCGTGGCATGGGTTGATTGTAACCAAGTGGTGCATTTGTGGCATTCTATCGAACAACATTGTTGGAGTTCACCATACCTTGATTATTCCAACTGAAGTTTGGTTGTTGCTTCACCCTGGATTATAGGTGTTGCAATATGGGCTATTGTTTTGGTTGAAATTACCCATGTAATACACAGAGGCTGGGTTTGATGGACATTCATCAGAAACATGCTCTTCCCCATAATAAACACATGATAGCTCAGTTGTTTTCATCTCCTAAACTGTAGCTGATCTCTTTAGTGTTTTGATCATATTAGTTAAAAATGATACCTGAGCTATTAATAAAGTGATTGCGTCAAGCTCTATTGTGCAAGCAACTCTTTTCCAGTCCCCACTCTCGTAGTAGGGTATTGATAATCATTATTGGCAATCCATTCCAAAATCTCATATGCTTCATTATATGATTTATCCAGCAAAGTACCATTGGCAGACGCATCAACTATCATCCTTGTATGCGCGTTTAATCCATTGTACAACATTTCCATCTATGTCCAGTGTTGGAAACCATGCATCGGACATTTCCTAAGTCTTGAATTACTCCCAAGCTTCATACAACGTCTCATCCTCTGATTGCCGAAAAGATGTAGTATCATTCCTTAACTTGGCATTCATATTTGGAGGATTATACCGTAGCAAAAACCTTTGACAAAGATCATTCCAAGATTCCACTGTCCTTGACGACAAAGCGTTCAACCATGCTCTGGCACGATCTCTTAATGAATATGGAAATAGTTTAAGTCGTATGGTGTCTTCAGGAACACCCTGTTGCCTGAATAAGTCACAAACTTCCAAGAAAAGTCTTAAGTGTTGTAACACCCCTCACCCATATTCAATGCCGGGATAAGGTTACGAACCATTACCAAACTTACAACACTTTTAAACATTCATTTCATATACAATTTATCAATTCAAATACAATTCAATCATAACCAATCATAGTGTCCCTTAAACGAGCCTACGAGACCCTAAACATGCTTTGGGAGTGGTTCGGGACTAAACCGATAACTTAAGAAACTTTCACGAACTTTGAAAATTTTTCACAAAATAGGGGACACACGCCCGTGTGGCCAGACACACGGCCACCAGACACGCTCGTGTCACAGACCATGTGAACATTCAAAATGGAAACACATGGTCGTGTCCCAGCCCGTGTCCAACCCCATGTCCAGACAAGTGAGCTTACTGACTTGGGTCACACGGCCAACCACACACCCGTGTGTCTAGCCCGTGTGCCCTTCAAAGTGGCCACACACGCCCGTGTGCCAGGCCGTGTGCAAGGCCGTGCCAAACCTGTAGGGTATACTGACTTATGCAACACGGCCAAGTCACACGCCCGTGTGCTAGGTCGTGTGCCAATTAGGGGGGTATACTGACTTGTGCCACACGGCCGATCACACGCTTGTGTGGGAGACCGTGTGGAGCATACTGACTTCATTTCAATTTCAACACCAGGGGACACACGGCCGTGTAACATGGCCATGTGTCACACACGACTGAGACACACGCCCGTGTCTCTACCCTTGTGGACAAAAATAGGCTATTTACCAAGCCAAATTTGCCACCCAAATTGCATGTACCTACATAACTCAAATGGTACCATTTCAAGACACAAATATGCAGCCAAAATCATCAACCAATACACAATTCATACAATATCTATTTTAATCATTTCAATACTCAATTCAATGCCATTTACCTACTCAAAAACCTATCAACTCAACTTGCTTTACAAGTCATAACTCACATATATGTAACATGTACCATAATTCATCTAATTCATCCTCCAACACCAATCCACAACAAACTTATCTCAAACAACTAAATACTTCATATCATAACAAACACTTGGATATCACAATTCAACATCAACCAAATTACATTTATAAGCTACTCCTAATGGTCAAAAGTCATTTCCATTAAACATACCAAAATGACCAAAGCCTATACATGCCATATACCATATATACATAACTTCAAAAGTACCAAAATAGATGTTCGATAGTGTGATGAAGTCCTTGACGATCCCCAAATTCGAGTTAGCTTCGTAGAACTATAAAACATCGAAAAGTAAACAAAGTAAGCAATGAAGCTTAGTAAGTTCGTAAGTAAAAGTGAAATAATTTTATCCTTCAATTAGCATTTCAAAATAGATAACATAAATTGCATTTAAAGCATCAAACAATTTGTTAACATAAAGTTTAATCACATATTAACTCATTAGTTCTCAACTTCTTCAACTTGTTACTTGAACAGTTTTCCGTACGTACCTGTACCGATAGGTATCTATTTCTCATCAATTCTCTTACTAAACCACTCTGACTTATAAACACTTACGATATGAGTTCATCAATTTTTCGATGCCATAGTCCAACTATGGTCTTACACATATATTGCCATGGCCCTGCCGTGGTCTTACATTCACATGCCATAACCCGGTTATGGCCTTATTTTCTGATTGCCATAGCCCGGCTATGGACTTATTTAACAACTTATCTTATTTAAACCATACATTAAATTTAATATCTCCAAATTTAACTAATGGAATACATACAATCTCAATTCTATCCATTAATTAAACAAATGCACAATTAAGTTCAATTATACGAACTTACCTCGTGTACAGAATGACAGAACGGACCGACTATTCAATCACTTTGCTTTTTCCCCGATCTAAGTCTAAATGCCTCTTTTCTTGATCTGTAAGTAATCAAAATTAACTTATTTATTCCTCTATTTATTCAATTCAATCCAAAATATGCATTTAAGCTAATTTACACATTAGCCCCTAAACTTTCACATTTTTATAATTTAGTCCTTATTACACAAAATCACAAATTCATGAAATTCAAGACTAACCCATGCTAGCCAAATTACCATAATGCCCCTAGCAACCCATATTTTTCATTTATTCACACATTTAATGTAATATCCCGGGTTAGGGGCTATTTTGTTGTTGCATGTTTTTGCATGTGTTTAGTGTGCTGTGTTGCTATTTCGGTGTTTTAGGGGCTTAATTGTGGGTTAGGAGTGTGCCTGGGTAGGTAGGAAAATTTTGGTTTTTGGGTGCTAGGTGAAGGAGCCGAGGAAGTCTGGGGTTTAAGAAAATAATTTGTTGTTTTGTTGCACAAGTAAGGAGCTAGCTTAGTGGCAAAGCATGCGCTACATGGGGGAGCTTGGTGTGGCGTCATCTACATGAGGTGGAGGTCTAGTGTTCGAGCTGCAGAGTTCCCATTTTGGCTTCTTTTTGGGACGGCATGGAGGAAGAAGTTGAGAGCAATTTGAATTCCTCCTTGGACTTGGTCAAGTGGTGGCTTGGATGGTGGAGAGCAAAAAGTGGAGTGTGACTTGGTAAACACATTTGAAATGTGTGGATGTGAGTGCATGGAGGATATGGCCGAATTTGAGGGAGTGGGGAGTGGGAAGTGACGGCTTGGTGTGGGAGAGGGGAAGGCCGAATGTACCTTTGCATTTTGGTACATTTTCGGTTTTCTTTTGGTAAGCAAAAGTGTTCATTTTGGTTTTGTTAGCCAGAAATTTTACCAAGGTTTTCTCTCAATTTTCTTCATTTGTTAAAACCGAAATTCCAAGTGAGTTCTCCATCATTTCCTTCACAAACCGAAAGTCCAGCAACTTTGCTGATTTTGTGCTTTGTTTTTTCTCAATTATTTTTGGTAGCCATATGCTCTCTCTCTCCTTTTTCTTTTCATGTAGGTAAGTCAAACTAGTTTCTTCCTTACTCAAATTCTCTTTTTCTTCTTTAAGCCGTAATAGCCGAATTACTCATTTGTTCTCCTCATTTCTTTGTGCCAAAACCACAACCACTTGCATCTCAAACCTTTGCTTTCTTTTCTTATTCATTATTGTCGAAACTTCATCCTCATTTCCTATTTTCTTTTCCTTCCTTCTCCATTTAAAACCGAATATAAATGTGTGTTAAACACTTAGGCCGATCTCTCCTCTCCTAGTAGTCTTCCTTGGCCGAATCTTTTGTGGCTCTCTCCTATTGTAGTCTTGGCCGAATATCGGTAAGTGTTGGGGTCTTGCTTCGATCGTTTGGGATTGGTAAGTGTTGGACCGAATGGCCATTTCCTTTCTTCTTTTGCTTTGCCGATGTTGGTTAATTAAGAGCCGAATGTGGCCTTGAGGTGGAGAGTTAATCTTTAGTTTTGGAACCGATTTCATTATAGGTCATTCGGATTTTGGATACAATCAAGTGGAGCCTTCGTCCTTTGGTTAACCATTTGGGGTAAGTATTGGTAAGGGCCAGTTCTATTAGTTGATTCTTTTATCTTGTTAAGCCAAGTTAGTTAGGGATTAATGGTTCTTCTTATTAGGTGGTGGCCGATTATCAAAAGAACCACTGTTGGTTCGAGGTTTGGTTGGAAACCAAATCATCTTCAAGGTAAGGGATGGATATTGACCCCCTTTGGTTAATTGATGATGGCCGAATGTTATAGATGCCTAACCCCTATGTGTTGGCCGAGTGTAGGAGCTAGTAATCGAGGGACTTAGATCGTTTTCGTTGGGTTTCTGAACTCGTATTTACCAGGTGTGTAACTAACACACCCATACTTAGTGATATTGTTATTAAACCTGTTCGCCTATTAAAATCATGACAGTGTGATGGATTATTGGATACCCAAACGGGGTATGTGTACGTATCCGGGTAAGTCAGTATTGTTACTAGATTACTGATGATCTATATGGTATCATGACTATGTATGTATGTGATATGGGGTATGAGTCAAACATATTAGCATGATAGGCATGACTTATGTATGATATGCATGATCACATGAGTATGGTATGTTGATGGGTGATATGAGTGGAGGGAGCAAAGACATTTTGTCTTGACGAGCACCAATGTTTTGGTAACACACTTTGTGACTTTGGGTCACCAGTGCTTTGGTAGCACATTTGTGTCTTTGGGACACCAGAGGTTGGGCACCTCATTGCGACTTGTCCTCTGTGGTTAACACCACCGTGGGTTGGCCTACATGAGATATGGGATCGCTCGCTAGTGATTGGGTATCACACGATGGGTTGGCCCCATCATTGGATTTGTGACTTGGTCACCAATGCTTTGGTAGCACATTTGTGTCTTTGGGACACCGGAGGTTGGGCACCTCATTGCGACTTGTCCTCGTGGTTAACACCACCGCGGGTTGGCCCCACATGAGATATGGGATCGTCACGCTAGTGATTGGGTATCACACGATGGGTTGGCCCCATCATTCGATTATCGTGACTACGGTCACCGGTGCTTGGGTAGCACATTGTGTCTTTGGGACACCAGGTGTTTTAGTAACACATTGTGACTATATGTCACCGGTGGTTTAGCACCACCGGTGGTTTGGTACCACACTGGGGTAGAAAAAGGAGATACGGATGGTTAGGATCGGGTTGCATTAATTGTGTTGCTATGTATGATGTGTGTTAGCATGTTGTTTCATCAGAGCGGGATTTATGCACCGAGTCCTTCGACTCACCCTCTCCTTTGACATTTCAGTGACCCGTGAGACGCGGACATGGAGCCAGGTGGACTCGGGGTGCACATGCCATGCTTTAATAAAAGTCTTGCTCAGACTATTCACTTTGGGTACTTTAGCTTATTTATTTTTATTTGAGATTTAATTTGGATTTGTAAAAGGCCTTTAAATTATGTTTTTTTTTTGATGGTTATGTTTTAATTAGATTCTCAACTCCGCTTAACAAACAACTTGGCATGAAATTTACTAAAACTTGGAAAGACAACGTTTTCAAAATTATATCGCAATGTGTTTCAAACTATACCATCGGGTATCTCACTATGCTTTGCTATAGAGTAAACTCAAACGATTTTCAAACCAAACTCGACATCTACTAAGTCAAAAATGTTTCTAAATAGCACTAAGAAACTACTGGAAATGCTAAATGAAATCAACTCGTCTTTAACTATATACTTTGGATAAGTTTTCAAAATCTAATCAAACAGCCTACTCAAATTTTCTTCAAGTTCACTATGTTTTAGCCTACTTTTAAACGAAAAATCCTATCTCTCAAAAACGTTTTCCCAGTAGCATACCGTTCGGACGTGGTGTCCTGTCCGGGTTTGGGGTGTTACAATTGTGTATCGTCGAGCCGAGTTCAAAGGCTCATTGTGGGCCCGAGGCCCAAAATGTTTTCAAAAGGTTGTTTTGTTAGTCTTTATTCTTAAAGTATGGTTTGAAAGGCATGGCACCGAGTCTCCTGCACCCGATTCGCCTGTGTAAGTACCCGTACTATTGCTTGTGAATTGATTGGATGTGATATGATTTGATGAATAGCAATAGTATACTACTTTAGAGATTGAAACGATAGGATTCTCATGAACTCGCGAGAACAAATCTCCTTAAATATTCATAAGACTTGCTTTTAAACAAGTGGAATAAATCTTCGATGCATAAAATTCTTAATCGATACGTGAAAGATTAGTCATGAGCGCTAGAGGTGGACGTGGTCGTGGGCGAGGTCGTGGTAGGATGACGCTTTACGAGCCCGTAGGATCTGGTCGTGGTTTAGAAAATGAGATACCGGTTCCGCCACCACCGGAGGTGGTAAGTTCCAAGATCGGCCGGGACGACGCAGCAGTGTCACGAGCGATCTTTGCGAGTGTTAGAAAGGGTAGCGAGGAGTTGGTGGTGGCGCGGGAGTTAGGAAATCGGTTCCTGAGCGACTTCGGGCAAATGGGGCCGAATTCTTCCGAGGTGTTTCTAGTGTTGCTCCCAGCACTGCTGAATATTGGTTGGAGGCAACTGAGCGGATCATGGATGATCTGGACTTGACAATGAAGAGAAGCCGAAGGGCATCGTGATCGCTTCTCCGTGATGAGTCATATCGCTGGTGGCTCACGGTTCGAGACAAAGGTGGGCAACAGAGGATCTAACATGGGATTATTTCAGGGCTGCATATCAAAAGAAGTACATCGGAGCTAGTTATGTCGACTCCCAGCGGAAGGCTTTTCTGAGGCTTGTTCAGGGGAGTAAATCGGTTCTTGAGTACGCAGGTGAGTTCCCGGTGAGTAGGTATGCCGGGGCATTGTGGCCACCGAGCATGAGAGGTGTGTTCGTTTCGAGGATGGTCTCAGAGACGACTTGAGGTCTTGCTTTGCTCTCCTCGCCAGAGCGAGTTTGTTGTCTTAGTTGAGAAGGCTAAGGTAGCCGAGGGTGTTAAGGAGTCGGTGAGGCGGGGCATGGATAGAAATAGGCATAAGAGGAGCTTTGGGTCTTCTCGGATCGTCGGGTAATCCGCGAGAAGAGGGCTAGGCCGAGTGGGCCGAACCACTGCTAGGTTTTGTTGTTTGCTAGGCGGGGACCGCCGCAGATGTGATCGATCTGAAAAATCTCATTGGGGTGGTTGCTTTGGACCGGAGGAAAAGGTTGCTTCGAGTGTGGTTCTCTCGAGCACCGGTGAGAGACCGCCCGCGTAGGTTGGCGAGATTCGATCGAGAGTCGGGCAGTCGTTCGAGGTAATGGACCGCCACCGCAGAGGGGCCGTGGTAATGGCGCAGAGGTGGTAATGGTTACGGTCGGGGCCGTGGAGCACCGGCGAGTGCGGGTAGTTCTGATGCTAGACGGCTGGATTAGTGTATCTTTGCGAGGCGCCGGAGGAGGGCGACGCACCGGACGTCATAACCGCAGTGCGTTTTGATTTTTGGTTCTCCTTATACTTGCTTTGATTGATGTGAGTTCAACGCACTCTTATGTTGCCGATGAGTATAGTAGAGACCATGGATTTAGGCTCTGAGATATCTTCTAGGCAGATGACTGTTATTAGCCCTCTAGGTCACTCTGTAGTAGTAGATAAACTGTTTAGAGAGGTACCCCTAGAACTCCTAGGGGTAGTGTTCGCTCGATCCGATGGAGCCGCCGTTTGGGGAGTTCGATCCGATTCTTGGGATGGATTGGTTGGTCAAGTACCGGGCGAGGTTGGATTGCGCGCCAAGCGCATGGTTCTTAAGACGGTTGAGGTGAAGAGGTGGCTATGATAGGTAATAGGAGAGATTACTTATCTAATGTGGTATCTCGCTCCAAGGCGGAGAAGATGGTCGTGAAGGGTCATGAAGCATATGTAGTTCATGTGTATGCCTTGGAGGCTAAAGAGTCTGCTTTGAGAGAAGGTTAAATCATGTTAGGATTTTGCCGATGTGTTTCTGAGAAGCTTCCGGGTTTGCCACCGGATCGCGAGGTAGAGTTCGGAATAGATCTATTACCCTGAATGCGCGCTGTCTATTGCTCCGTATAGGATGGCGCCAAAGGAGTTGGTAGAGCTTAAGGCTCGAGATCCGTGGAGTTATTGGATAGAGGTTTCATCGTGCCAAGTGTTTCGCCATGGGGCGCGCGGTACTTCTTGTCAAGAAGAAAGATGGCACGATGCGGATGTGTATAGACTACCGCCAGTTGAATAAGCTGACGATTAAAAACAAGTATCCGTTGCCACGGATAGATGACTTGTTTGATCAGCTGAAGGGTGCTGCGGTATTCTCGAAGATCGACTTGAGGTCTGGGTATCACCAGTTAAGAGTTAAGGAGGCTGATATCCATAAAACAGCGTTTTGGACTCGGTATGGGCACTACGAATTCCTGGTAATGCCATTCGGGTTGACTAACGCACCGACAGCGTTTATGGATATGATGAATAGGGTGTTTCAACAGTATCTGGATCAGTTCGTCGTGGTTTTCATAGACGACATCTTGGTGTACTCAAGGACAGAGGAAGAGCATGTTAAGCATTTGCGAGTGGTGTTGCGATTTTGAGGAAAAGCAACTCTATGCTAAGTTCGGTGAAGTGCGAGTTCGCTCTCAGAAGTGACTTTCTTGGGTCATGTAGTGTCGGTGAGGGATTCGAATAGATCCTCGTAAGATTGAGGCGATTTTGGATTGGAAGCCGCCTAGGTCGATGGTGAGATTCGAGTTTTCTGGTTTGGTCGGATACTACCAAGGTTTGTTGAGGTTTCTCGTTGATAGCGGCTACCGATGACCAAGTTGCCGAGGAAAGAAGTTCCGTTTGTATGGACCGAGAAACAACAGAGGAAAGCTTCGATAAGTTCAAGAAGATTTTGACCGAGGCTCCGGTTCTAATTCAACTTTGAGGCCGGTAAGGAATTCACAGCCTATTGCGATGCATCACATACGGGCTTGGGTTGTGTGCTGATGCAAGAAGGTAAGGTTGTGGCTTACGCTTCTCGGCACCGAGGCCACATGAGGTCAACTATCCGACGCTTACGATTTGGAGCTAGCGGTGTGGTCTTCGCCTTAAAGATTTGGAGGCACTACTTATACGGGAGAGATCGATAGTCTACACAGATCATAAGAGTCCAAGTATCTACCGACTCGTAAGGATTTGAATTTGAGCGCATGCAGATGGGTTGAGTTGTTTGAAAGATTATGACTGCTCGATTGAGTATCATCCGGCAAGGCTAACGTGGTAGCGGACGCGTTGAGCCGTAAGGTTGTTTCGACTTAAGAGCATTGTTTGCCCATTTGAGTTTGTATGGCGGACGGGAGTATTCTCGCAGAGTTGCGAGTTAAGCCTACTTGGGTTGAGCGGATCGTAGAGAAACAGTTAGAGGATGTGATTCTAAGTGCGCGAAGGTTGCAAGTGCGAATGGTGGTATGGATGGTTACACCTGTCTAGTGACGAGGTTCTCGTGTTTTCGTGGTAAGGCTTGTATGCCTAAAGATGTTGAGTCGAGGCAGAAGATTCTTCAGACGCACACATAGCGATCCTTATGCTATGCATCCCGGAGGTAGTAAGATGTATAGGGATCTTAGAGAGCGCTTTTGGTGGCTTCGGCTTGAAGAAAGAGGTGACAGAGTTTGTTGGGAAGTGTCCGACTTGTCGTAGTCAAAAGGCCGAACATCGCTTGCCGTCGGGTTTGCTTCACTGTGAAGATTCCTCGATGGAAGTGGGAAAGGATAACCATGGATTTCGTCGGTGGGTTACCGCTTCGCGCCAAGCAAGAAGGATTCGATTTGGGTAGTGGTGGATCGATCGACTAAATCACCTCACTTTATTCCGGTGAGGTTGACTACTCACTTGAAGCTAGCGAAGCTATATGTGTCGAGATATAGTGAGGTTGCACGGCGTGCGGTTTCGATAATCTCGGATAGGGATCCCGCATTCACGTCAAGGTTCGAAAGCGTTGCATCAAGCTCTGGGTACTCGTTTGGATTTCAACGGCTTTTCACCCGCATCGACGGTCAATCGAAAGGGTCATTCGAGATCTTAGAGGATATCTTTGAGAGGTTGTATCTTGGATTTCGAGGTAGTTGGGAGGAGTTTCTACCATTAGCTGAGTTTGCCTACAACAACGCTTACTGCGAGCATTAAGATGGCACCGTATGAGGCGTTGTATGGTAGGAAGTGTCGCGCACCTCACGTGTTGGACGGAGTTAGGTGAACGCCGCTTGTTGGGACCCGAGTTGGTTCTTTGAGACCGAAGACAAGGTTAAGCCGATTCAGTCTCGATTGAAGGAAGCTTGGACCGGCAGAAGTCTTATGCCGATCTTAAGCGAAGAGATATAGAGTTTGCTTTGTGGGGATCGAGTTTTCTGAAGGTCTCGCCTTGGAAGAAGGTGTTGAGGTTCGGGAAGAAAGGCAAGCTAAGTCCGAGGTTTATTGGGCCATATAAGGTATTGAGACGAGTTGGACCATGGCGTATCGCCTTGAGTTGCCGCGTGAGCTTAGTCGATTCACGATGTTTTTCATGTTTCGATGCTTGGAGGTATCGTTCGGATCCGTCGCATGTGGTAGCAATGGAAGAGATCGAGGTAAATCCGGTTTGACCATGGAAGAGGAACTCGTGCGATTCTTGATCGAGATGTGAAGGTTCTGCGTAAGAAAGTCTGTGCCTTTGGTTAAGGTTCTTTGGCGGAATCATGGCGTAGAAGAAGCTACGTGGGAACCCGAGGATATGATGAGACAAAGAATACCCGCAACTCTTTTGATCGTAATTTCGAGGTCGAAATTATTTTTAAGAAGGTAGAACCGTAATATCCCGGTTAGGGGCTATTTTGTTGTTGCATGTTTTTGCATGTGTTTAGTGTCTTTGTGTTGCTATTTCGGTGTTTTAGGGGCTTAATTGTGGGTTAGGAGTGTGCACGGGTAGGTAGGAAAATTTTGGTTTTTGGGTGCTAGGTGAAGGGAGCCGAGGAAGTGGGGTTTAAGAAAATAATTTGTTGTTTTGTTGCACAAGTAAGGAGCTAGCTTAGTGGCAAAGCATGCGCTACATGGGGGAGCTTGGTGTGGCGTCATCTACATGAGGTGGAGGTCTAGTGTTCGAGCTGCAGAGTTCCCATTTTGGCTTCTTTTTGGGACGGCATGGAGGAAGAAGTTGAGAGCAATTTGAATTCCTCATTGGACTTGGTCAAGTGGTGACTTGGATGGTGGAGAGCAAAAAGTGGAGTGTGACTTGGTAAACACATTTGAAATGTGTGGATGTGAGTGCATGGAGGGATATGGCCGAATTTGAGGGAGTGGGGAGTGGGGAAGTGACGGCTTGGTGTGGGAGAGGGGAAGGCCGAATGTACCTTTGCATTTTGGTACATTTTCGGTTTTCTTTTTGGTAAGCAAAAGTGTTCATTTTGGTTTTGTTAGCCGAAATTTTACCAAGGTTTTCTCTCAATTTTCTTCATTTGTTAAAACCGAAATTCCAAGTGAGTTCTCCATCATTTCCTTCACAAACCGAAAGTCCAGCAACTTTGCTTTGATTTTGTGCTTTGTTTTTCTCAATTATTTTTGGTAGCCATATGCTCTCTCTCTCCTTTTCTTTTTCATGTAGGTAAGCGAAAAACTAGTTTCTTCCTTACTCAAATTCTCTTTTTTCTTCTTTAAGCCGTAATAGCCGAATTACTCATTTGTTCTCCTCATTTCTTTGTGCCAAAACCACAACCACTTGCATCTCAAACCTTTGCTTTCTTTTCTTATTCATTATTGCCAAACTTCATCCTCATTTCCTATTTTCTTTTCCTTCCTTCTCCATTTAAAACCGAATATAAATGTGTGTTAAACACTTAGGCCGAATCTCTCCTCTCCTAGTAGTCTCCCTTGGCCGAATCTTTTGTGGCTCTCTCCTATTGTAGTCTTGGCCGAATATCAGTAAGTGTTGGGGTCTTGCTTCGATCGTTTGGGATTGGTAAGTGTTGGACCGAATGGCCACTTCCCTTCTTCTTTTGCTTTGCCGATGTTGGTTAATTAAGAGCCGAATGTGGCCTTGAGGTGGAGAGTTAATCTTTAGTTTTGGAACCGATTTCATTATAGGTCATTCGGATTTTGGATACAATCAAGTGGAGCCTTCGTCCTTTGGTTAACCATTTGGGGTAAGTATTGGTAAGGGCCAGTTCTATTAGTTGATTCTTTTATCTTGTTAAGCCAAGTTAGTTAGGGATTAATGGTTCTTCTTATTAGGTGGTGGCGATTATCAAAAGAACCATCGTTGGTTCGAGGTTTGGTTGGAAACCAAATCATCTTCAAGGTAAGGGATGGATATTGACCCCTTTGGTTAATTGATGATGGCCGAATGTTATAGATGCCTAACCCCTATGTGTTGGCCGAGTGTAGGAGCTAGTAATCGAGGGACTTAGATCGTTTTCGTTGGGTTTCTGAACTCGTATTTACCAGGTGTGTAACTAACACACCCATACTTAGTGATATTGTTATTAAACCTGTTAGCCTATTAAAATCATGACAAGATGTGATGGATTATTGGATACCCAAACGGGGTATGTGTGCGTATCCGGTAAGTCAAGATTGTTACTAGATTACTCGATGATCTATATGGTATCATGACTATGTATGTATGTGATATGGGGTATGAGTCAAACATATTAGCATGATAGGCATGACTTTATGATATGCATGATCACATGAGTATGGTATGTTGATGGGTGATATGAGTGGAGGGAGCGGTGACATTTTGTCTTTGTGAGCACCAGTGTTTTGGTAACACACTTTGTGACTTTGGGTCACCAGTGCTTTGGTAGCACATTTGTGTCTTTGGGACACCGTGAGGTTGGGCACCTCATTGCGACTTGTCCTGTGGTTAACACCACCGTGGGTTGGCCCCACATGAGATATGGGATCGTCTGCGCTAGTGATTGGGTATCACACGATGGGTTGGCCCCATCATTGGATTTGTGACTTCGGTCACCAAAGCTTTGGTAGCACATTTGTGTCTTTGGGACACCGGAGGTTGGGCACCTCATTGCGACTTGTCCTGTGGTTAACACCACCGTGGGTTGGCCCCACATGAGATATGGGATCGTGCACTAGTGATTGGGTATCACACGATGGGTTGGCCCCATCATTCGATTATCGTGACTACGGTCACCGATGCTTGGGTAGCACATTGTGTCTTTGGGACACCAGTGTTTTAGTAACACATTGTGACTATATGTCACCGTGGGTTTGGCACCACCAGTGGTTTGGTACCACACGGGGTAGAAAAAGGAGATACGGATGGTTAGGATCGGGTTGCATTAATTGTGTTGCTATGTATGATGTGTGTTAGCATGTTGTTTCATCGGAGCGGGATTTATGCACGAGTCCTTCGACTCACCCTCTCCTTTGACATTTCAGTGACCCGTAGACGCGACATGGAGCCTGGTGGACTCGGGGTGCACATGCCATGCTTTAATAAAAGTCTTGCTCAGACTATTCACTTTGGGTACTTTAGCTTATTTATTTTTATTTGAGATTTAATTTGGATTTGTAAAAGGCCTTTAAATTATGTTTTTTTGATGGTTATGTTTTAATTAGATTCTCAACCTGCTTAACAAACAACTTGGCATGAAATTTACTAAAACTTGGAAAGACAACGTTTTCAAAATTATATCGCAATGTGTTTCAAACTATACCATCGGGTATCTCACTATGCTTTGCTATAGAGTAAACTCAAACGATTTTCAAACCAAACTCGACATCTACTAAGTCAAAAATGTTTCTAAATAGCACTAAGAAACTACTGGAAATGCTAAATGAAATCAACTCGTCTTTAACTATATACTTTGGATAAGTTTTCAAAATCTAATCAAACAGGCCTACTCAAATTTTCTTCAAGTTCACTATGTTTTCGCCCCGCTTTTAAACGAAAAATCCTATCTCTCAAAAACGTTTTCCCCGTAGCATACCAGATTCGGACGTGGTGTCCTGTCCGGGTTTGGGGTGTTACATTTAACCCCACATTTTCACATTCTCACAAATAAATCCCTATTTTGCATTTTTACTCAAAATCACTTTACAAAACTTGTTTAACTGTCAACCAACATTCAAAATCTATCATCAATCATCAAAACTCATTCATATTCATCAATGGCAACATTCAAAATCTTTAACAGTTTTGCAAATTAGTCCCTGGGCTAGCTAGTACTAGCTGCAACGATCTCAAAAACATAGAAATCATTAAAAACGAGACAAAAAACGGACTTACAATTGAGATAGGAAGCTTGGTCGAATATGAAACCTAGCTTATGGCTTTTCTTTCCTCCCAAATTCGGTTGATGAAGATGATGAATGCCTAAATTTTATGTTTTGTTTTATTTAATATACTTAAATAACCAATTTACAATATTAACCTTTAATAATAAACCATTTAAAACACCTAAAATGTGTCCATATATGTCAACTATCTAATTAATAGTCTAATTACCACATAAGGACCTTTATTTAAGGTTCTATAGCTATCAGACACCTTTTAGCTAATAGAACACTACTTTTGCACTTTACGCGATTTAGTCTTTTTTCTCAAATTAACCATTTAAACGATAAAATTTCTTCACGAAATTTTCACACATACATGCTATCATGCTGCAAACATTAAAATAATAAAAAAAATATTTCAACTTTGGATTTGTGGTTCTGAAACTACTGTTCTGATTTGACTAAAAACGGGCTGTTACAAGTGTAGTCGTGGATCTTCACTAGGCAATCCACTGAACTGTCCTATCGTTTGCAGCATCTAAAACATTACCGGTTTAAACTCAAAATGCTAAGCTTTAATGTGTAGCCTAACTATTCTTGGATTCAAATCATCCAAAATTGGCACAACGTGCTCTTGAATAGGTCTATCTTTATCATCCATCACACGGGGGATAGGCAACTCAACATCCCAACCATTCAGATGTAATGGATCTTCCCTATTTGGATCATTTCCAATCCTAGCCATATCTTGCAATTCTTGTCTCCTTCTTCTCAAAGTTTTCTCGATCTCTAGGTCAAAAAGATACTCTTCGTTAGTAGGAATGTATCTACTCAAGCACTAACAGCAAACATGTAGAAATTAAAAACAACAAAGTTAAATAAAACTAATGGAATTATATAAGAAAATAACAAAACCATATTTCACCAAATTGCCGATCCCCGGCAACGACACAAAAAACTTGTGGCGTGTGAATATAATACATGAATGTGCAAGTTTACACGTTGAATCAAGTACTAAAATAGTAAGTAAAATCCGTCTCCTCAAGTATCATATAGGATTAATTCGGTTAAGCTATTACTATAAACTATATGAATCAGGCTATGGCAAAACAGAATAATAATTTATAGAGGAATAATCATGTATGCAATATTAAAATCAAATAACTAACTTAAAATGTTGTAGCAAAGATACGGAGACAAAGTTGAGAGGATCTACGTTGTTGAATGGGAAGGTTGGGATTACTAATATTCTTTCCTCATAACACAATAATGTCATGGCAAAATCTTAACCAATCTATTATTCAGATTAAATCTAAGGTAGTCTGCTTCATTCGAGAGTCAGACTTCAAGCTACCCTACCTAAGGCTTTGCATGTCTACAAGCATTAAGAAGGATACCTAGCATTGTTTCTTCCTTTCTCTGTACAAAGCGTAGCTCTATGTCTAGAGTGCTACGAGTATTCTTTCAAATACTCGCTTGTATCATTCGATCAAAAAACAAATCATCTAACCTTTTCAGAATTAAATCAAGTTTATGAACATACTATACATTCATTTATGTCTAGAGACCGCATGAATACATTTTAAAATAGCGCAAATCGAATGAAACAGTAAATCTAATCAAGATAATGCCTTGGTCATTAAAGGAACTAAAGATTAATCCAGTAATCCCAACCCGATGAGATTAGCTCATGAGTTGGAAATTAGAATCCAAAATGAAAGTATCATTCAACAATATATTTCCACAATTAAAATTCACAGAAATCAATTAAGTTAATGAAAGAATAACTTCAGGAAGCTTTCACCAATCCAGCCCTCAACTCTAGTTCTATAATATCTTGCGAAGCCCAGGGTTGAATGCGTCTCCTTCTTTCTTGTGTTGTTGCTCCATTCCTTAGCTATTACCCTCTTGTCTTGCGTCTGTGGATCTCCCATGAGAAATTGTGTGAGAGGAAAAACTATCTCATTCCTATCTTTCTCTTTCTTCTTTTTATAAGGTAGGTCCCCCTCTTAGCACACACTCTTTTCTCCCTCTTTTTCAGGTGGATATTTCTGGTACAAGTACATCTGGCTGAAAGTGGCATGGATTGACAACTGAGTCAACATCTTATTGGAATTGTCATGGCATTTTTGCTGGCAATCTATCCAACCTTTTTTCATCACAAAGCTTCACTCATTCACTTCTTTTCCTACTTTCTGCACCTGTTATAAACAACACGGAATTCATTTCCTCCCACAAGTAAAAGTAACATATAGTGACATTGAAAGTACAATCCAAGCTTCATGATGTAATGTTATAAAAATACTAATATAATTTCCTAAAATGCAACTAAGTTTACTCAAGTACGAATAATTAACCAAATCTAAGGCTTGAAATATAACTCTTTTCAAGAGTTATCAGATGTACCGAAAGGATGGGTTAACCGAGAATTCTTTAAAAGTGAGTTCGAAAGAAATACGTCAGTAAACAATATATTGAAAAGAATAAAATTCTTTGGATTGAAACAGGGAAATAGATCAGTTGTGAAGTTTGATTGTGAGTTTGTTCAGTGCGGTAGAGATATCCGAGAAATTTTTTTGATCGAGGAAGTAATGTGTACTTGCTTTGAATATGGTTTAAGCGACGAGATCAAGTTGTTGGTTGGTGTGATGGAAATTCGAGAGATTGTAATTTTTTCAAGTCAAGTTCAGAATATGGAATAAGTATGCCATCATAAAAAATAGTATGTAACAGAAGCTTGTGAGTTCAATAAATGTAGCACACCCAGAACATTTTCTAATCTTTTAGAAAAGAAAATGAAAGAATCGAGTAGCCATTTTTCAACACCATCAAGCTTATTTGACAGAGATCAAATGAGACAGAATAGTTTGACATCACTGATGCCTTTTAGTTGCTAGTGCTATCATATTAAAAAAATAAATAGACTGAACATGGCCATTGTGGTCGGAATCACTCTGGAATGTGTCGTTTAAAAGACAGATTCTATTTTATTTGTGGTTTCCCTATTATTTTAAGAAAGATTGCCCGAATCGAACTGAGTTAAATAGAGACCAAAATGTAAGACCTATTGTTATTTCTATAAAAGGCAGATGGTCAGGAAATTGAAGCACAACTAGAGTCAGTAGAAATGGAATAAAAGACATAGCCGTTTGATTCGAAGCACGAACTTTTTCCAAAGGTTATGTGATCCGAATACATAATGAAGCTTCAATTCTTGATGATATTGCTGGTACCTTTTTTATCTCTGATGTTAATGTGTATGCATTAATTGACACTGGAACCACACATTCATACATATATGCACAACGTTAGTAATAGGAAAATTTTATTAGTTGAGTCGAATGAATATGTTGTGGCTAATAATAAATCTTTCATATCACAGAGTCATAGTTGATTCGGTTTGAAAACAGTATTCACTGAAAAATTAGGGCTATAATTTTCTTATTGAATTGATGCTACTGCCATTTATCAAATTTGATGTTATACGGAGAATAAATTGATTGATTGTTCATGACATATTGGTGAATTGCTGACAAAAACAAAATAATTTGAGATGTCAGAGTCGTTAACTGATTTACATTAAATCAGATAAGTATGATTGTGATTTAAATGTGATTTCAGCGGTATCTGCACAAAAGTTTATACAAAAAGGTTGTGATATGTTTTAATTTATATTCTAAATTTTAGAGTATCTAAAATGGAAGCTGATCAATTATCGACAGTTTGCAAGTTTACATATGTTCTTCTTACAGAATTGTTGGGTTTACTGCAAGAGTGAGACATCGAGTTTATCATAAATTGATACCAGGAATTCCTTTAATCTCAATTGTTTTGTACAGAATGTCTTCAACCGAATTAAAAATTCAGTTGCAAGAATTAATCTACAGAAGTTTTACTCAACTGAGTGTATCACTTTGGGATACGATTATACTGTATTGTGGTAAAGAAAGATGAGTCAATAAGCCTGTATATAGATTGCTAGTAGTTGAATAAAGTCATGATAAAGAATAAACATTTGTTACTTCGTACACTATTTGATCAGTTGGAAAGTGATACAATGTTCTCGAAGATAGATTACTGATCTGGTTTCTTTTTAGTCACATTTTGACAGACTCATTGTTATTCTATATTGGTGGTATACTGATCTATTATAAAACTACTTCAGAGCATGTTCAGCATTTGAAAATCTATAATATAGACGATTTGTTAAGAATTTCTCGATAATTATATTATCGATGATAAAGCTATTACAGGGACACGCTGCACTGATTGGTCAGTTAAGTGCCAGTAAAGTTTTGATCAATTGAAAATTTTAGCGACAGAAGCTTTGGTACTGGTTCAGCCTAAGCCCAGGAAAGAATTTATTATCTACAATAATGTTTCACTCATATGATATTGAGTATTTATGGTTTGAATATTACAGAGCTGAGAGTTAAACCTTTATTTCTTCAGTGAATTTGTGAATTGTAAAGAAAAGATTCAAATTTGTTAGCTAAACAGGAACAGGTTCAAAATGATCAGATTATAAATTTCAGAATTGATTGTGATGATAGTCTATATTTCCGAAAGTGAATGTAATTCTGAAAAACTATATATAACATCTTATATAAGGTTCCTAGCAGTGTTTATTTGTTTTAAACCAGGCAGTGACAAAATGTATAATGTCTTGAGTTAAAGTAACTAATGACCGGGAATAAAACGTGAAAATTTCAGAACTTGTACTGAGATATCCAATATGTCAACAAGTCAAAGTTGGGTTCAGGTTTTGTATGGACTATTACGGTCTGTTATGATTTTTTGTAATGGGATTAAGAGCAAGTTATGATAGATTCTATGTCTGGATTATTTTTCACAATGAGAAGAAAGACTTGGTCTGAATTGTTATTGTCAGATTGATGAAGTCGATTTAAATTGTTCTAGTCGAAATGAATTAACCACTCAAAAATCTAGTTTAGTCGCATGTATCTGAGTTTATCTTTAGATTTATAAATAAATTTCATAAGGTTATGGCACAAACAGACGGACAGTCAGAACAAGAAACTCAGATTCTGGAATATATAATATAGGGATATATCAACCAGATCAGGAACAACTAGGAAAATGTTTATTATAGGTTAAATTTATTTTTAATAATAATAGTTATCCGTCTTATATTAAAATGATATTATCGAAGCTTTTCTCGGACGAAAGTGTAGAACCCTTTTTATTGTAGTCATTCTTTTAGAATCCTCTATAATTATGAATAAAATTTATAAAAGATGTCCTTTAGAGGTTCAAGGAGAGGTATTTCCTGCCGAATTGATGGAACTTTCTTTTAATGAATTCGTTCTAATTCTGGGGATGGATTGGTTGGTTGAGCATCAAGTCTATTTGGATTGTGCACTGAAGAGGGTAACTTTAGTGACGGATACTGGAAAAGAAATCATTATGGTTGGGCAACGTCGAAATTATTTGTCCAATATGATCTCTACCATGGTAGCAGAAAAGATGGTTTGAAAGGGGTGCAAAACGTTTCTAGCTTATGCCCGAGATACGAGCGCTGTTGATCCTTTAGCATTCGTATAGTAAGGGAATTTCCCAATTTATTTCCCGAGGAACTGCCATGGTTACCTTCGGTTCAGGAAGTGGAATTTAGTATTGAATTATTATCGGGAACGATACCGGTGTCCATCACTCCCTACCGCATGGCATCGAAAGAGCTTAAGGAGTTGAAGGTGCAATTATAAAAACTGTTGGATAGGGGTTTCATTAGACCTAGTGTTTCGCCATGGGGCACACCAACTTTATTTGTGAAAAAGAAATATGGTATATTACGGTTATGTATTGACTATCGACAACTGAACAAGTTAACTATCAAGAATAAGTATCCTCTACCAAGGATTGACGACCTATTTGATCAGTTCAAAGGTGCAACTTTCTTTTCTCAAATTGACTTGAGATCTGGGTATTATCAACTCAAAGTAAAAGAATCTGATGTTCCCAAGACTGCTTTTAGGACTCATTATGGACATTATGAGTTTCTTGTCAGGCCTTTTGGGTTAACTAATGCACCAGCGGCCTTCATGGATCTTATGAATTGTGTCTTCCAGCCTTTTCTTGATCAGTTCATCATTGTATTAATCGATGACATCCTAGCATATTCCAAGACAGAAACTGAACATGATGGACATTTGAAGGTGGTCCTACAGATACTTCATTAAAAGTGACTTTTTGCTAAACTTAGTAAGTGTGAATTCTGGTTGAAGGAAGTTATGTTTTTGGGCCTCGTGGTATCAGCTAAAGGTATTCGCATATATCTCAAAAACAATGAAGCCATCTTAGATTGGAAGCAACCGAAGAATGTCTTAGAGATTTGGAGTTTCCTAGGTCTTTTTGGGTATTATCGAAGGTTTGTTGAGGGGTTTTCCTTTATAGCGGCCTCATTGACTAAGCTGTTGAGGAAGAACACTCCGTTTAAATAGGGAGTAAAGAAACAAACTAGTTTTGAACAGTTAAAATCCATGTGGTGTATAGTGATGCTTCGCATGTTGGGCTTGGATGTGTCCTAATGCAATATGGTAAGATTGTAGCCTATGCCTCGAGACAACTTAGGCCACATGAATGTAATTACCCCACTCATGATTTGGAGTTGGCAGTTGTTATCTTTGCTCTTAAAATATGGAGACATTATTTGTATGGTTAGAAGTGTATTATCTACACTGATCACAAAAGTCTCAAATATCTTCTTACCCTAAAGGAACTTAACTTGAGGCAACGTAGATGGATTGAGTTGTTGAAAGACTATGAATGTATGATCGAGTACCACCCTGAAAAGGCTAATGTAGTGGCCGATGCCCTAAGTAGAAAGGCAATGTCTAACTTGAGGGCTATGTTTGCTCGATTGAGTCTGTATGATTATGGGGGTATCTTAGTTGAACTGGAAGTAAAGCCTGTTCGGTTTCAAGAAATCAAAGATAAGCAGAGTTTGGATGAAACCCTAACACCTCAATTTAAACATGTTGGATATGGGTTGACTGAGGACTTTGGGATTAGTTCTGATGGAATTTTGTGTTTCATAGGAAGGTACTGTGTGTCCAACGATCAGAATTTGAGACATTCTATACTTCAGGAAGCACATAGCAGCCCTTATGCTATGCATCCTGGAAGTACTAAAATGTATCGTGACTTGAGAGAAGTGTATTGGTGGCTGAGTCTTAAACGTGAAGTAACAGAATTCGTATCAAAGTGTTTGACTTGCTAACAAGTTAAGGCTGAGCATCAGTTTCCATCAGGGTTGCTCTAACCAATTCGAATTCCACAGTGGAAGTGGATAGAGTGACAATGGATTTTGTTAGTGGGTTGCCTTTGACACCTACAAAGAAAGATTTGGTTTGGGTCGTAGTGGATAGATTGACGAATTTCACCCATTTCATTCCTATTTGCACTGATAAGGACCTAGATTGCATGGTGTGCCTATAACAACCCATTTTTCAGTGGTGTCAGAAATAATGGTTTCGGGGCCACAAATCCGACGAGTAAGTTCATAAATATTATTATTTAATATTTACAAGTCAAATATGGTATTAAAATAAATTTTTATTTACAATTTATGCTATTCGAATGAACAATTAGGTTCAAGTGGTAAGACCCTAAAGTCAAGTGGTTTTAGAAAATGAGGTATCGGGACCTCGTTTCTATAAACTAAGTCATAAATATTTTTATAAACATTTACGGAATGTTATTAAGGTTGTATTAAATTTTTGTTAATAAATTTTAATGTTTGGATAGTTAATTAAGTAAAAAGGACTAAATCGTAAAAGTTGAAAAAGTCAATTGCTATTAGTTTAAAGGTATTAATTGATTAAAGAATTATAATTAGATGGACTTAATGGATAAATTAACCATCCTTAAAATAATGGGATGGTTTGATGCTTTAATTTCTTTTAATTTTAATATTTTATATGTTATTTTTATTAATAAAATAAAGTAAAAAGGTTAAAAAATAAATAAAACAAAAGTGGCTATCTTCAACCTTTAATTTTCTTTGTTTCAACCGAAAGCCATAGCCAAAGGAGAAGTTAAGTTCGGCCATGCTTCAATTTATGCATGGTAAGCCATTTTTCACCCGTTTCTAATAATATTTATGTTTTTGAGATCGTTACAACTAGGTCCAGCTAGCCCGTACCTTCGTTTTTGAAACTGTTAAAGATTTTGAATGTTGCCTGTAACAGCTCGTTTATAGTCAAATCAGAACAGTGGTTTTGGGACCACAAATTTGAAGTTGAAATATTTATTTTATTATTATTTTAATGTCTACAGTATGAACATATGATTGTGTGAAATTTTAGTTAAGAAATTTTATCATTTGAATGCTTAATTCGGTAAAAAGGACTAAATCGCATAAAATGCAAAAGTGATGTTCTATTAGCTAAAGGTGTCTAATAGCTATGGAACTTTAAAGTAGAGGTCCTTACGTGGCAAATAAACCATTTTTAGTGTTAGTGGACAAAGATGGACATGCATAAATAAATTTTAATGGTTTATATTAAAGGTTAATATTGTAATTTGGTTATTTAAGTATAATAAATAAAACAAAATAAAAAATTTTGAAGGCTATCATCTTCCTAGCCGATCTTTAGCAAAGAAGAAAGCCATTTTTAGGGCTTGAAGCATTCGGTCATCTCCTAGCTCAATTGTTAGTCCGTTTTTGTCCCGTTTTTAATGATTTCTACGTTTTTGAGATCGTTGCAACTAGGTCTAGCTAGCCCAGGGACTAATTTGCAAAACTGATAAAGATTTTGAATTATGCCATTGATGAATAAGCATGATTTTTGAAGTTTCTTGATAGATTATGAATGCCTGTTGATATATATACAAGTTTTGTTAAGTGATTTTTAGTGAAAGTGCAAATTAGGTATTAATTTGTGAAATGTGGAAAATTTGTGGTTTAAATATGAAATAAATGAAAAATATGGGCTACTAAGAGCATAATAGTAATTTGGCTAGCATGGGTTGTGGTTAAATTGCATGAATTCGTGTTTTTGAGAAATAAGGACTAAATTGTAAAAGATGTGAAACATTAGGGGCAATTATGTAAAAATGCCTTAAAGTGAATTTCGGACTAAATTGAATAGAGAGGTGATTAAATAAGTTAATTTTGATTATATTTAGATCAAGAAAGGTGAAATACGGACTTAGATCGGGGAAAGAATAAAGTTACGAAATAGTTGACCCGTGTCGTCGTTTCTACGTACGAGGTAAGTTTGTATGTAATAAGCTTTATTATAATTATGTTTTTAATGCTTTGATATTTCATAAACTGTGAATACGAGATTTCAGACATTTTCGACAATGATTCGACGACGATTCGGCATTGAAATTCCCGATTGAACCTTAGGAATAGATTTGGATACTAGTGACATGTCATTAGGGGTATTTGTGATTTGTGATTATGTGATCCGGGTGCTGGTCCTGTACGTCCTACCGATGACTGAGTATACTGGCATGTGTTGCGGATACTTGACAGCTTGTGTGAGCAGCACCGTGTAGCTACGTATTAACCCACAGCTTGTGTGAGTAAGCCCGTTGTGTAACAGCACGATTTAGGGCCTAGTCAGAATGGGGGTTGCGAAACCACAAATCCAAAGTAGAAATATGTGTTTTATGATTTTTATGAGGCTTATAATATGTTTGCATGATTATGTGAAAATTTCATGAGAAAATTTTATTTATTAGTTATCAATTTGTCCATTAGGACTAAATTGCAAAGATTAGAAAATATGAGATTCTAGAAGATTCAAGTATGAAATAGAATTATAAAAATTATTAGAGGTCTTTAATTAGCAATTAGACCAATATAGATTATGATGGACAAAAATAGACATGGGAAGGAAAAAAATCTCAAGAAAGGACCATTAAGGGCATTTTTGTCATTTTGTAAATAAAAGATTAAAAAGGGAAAAAGAAGTCAAAATTGTGTCCATCTTCTTCTCCCTTGGCCAAAAATCACTAAGGAGCCATAGATAGGGTTTCTTCAACTTTCAAGCTTGATAATCAAGAAACACGAAGCCCGGACCGAAACCGAGGCAAGAACAAAGTGTTGGACTAAATCGAACATCTTCACACATTTTGAGTACCGAGGTAAGTTTGTGTGGATTTATAATTACGTGATATAATTATGCTTTTAATTACTTTATTTTATGAAAAATGAATATAAATTACATGAAATTGATTTATGATGTTTCAATGAGATTATAATGAGATTATGCTAAGTTGAAGTCCCGGTTGAAGATTCAGAATAACAAGGATACCTATGCCACTACTTGAGATAAGGACGGTCCCGTATAAGACCATGTCTAGGACATGGCATCGGCACCGAATGTAGGTCCCTTATAAGACCATGTCTGAGACATGGCATCAGCACCGAATGTAGGTCCCGTATAAGACCATGTCTGGGACATGGCATCGGCACCGAATGTAGGTCCCGTATAAGACCATGTCTGGGACATGGCATCGGCACCGAATGTAGGTCCCGTATAAGACCATGTCTGGGACATGGCTTCGGTACCAAAGAAATATCTTGTGTAAGACCATGTCTGGGATAGGGTATTGACATCTATGTACGATCTCGTATAAGACCATGTCTGGGACATGGCATCGACATCGAGCGAAGAGATCCCGTGTAAGACCATATCTGGGATATGGCATCAGCATTAAAAGGTGATCACATGTAAGACCATATCTCGGATATAGCATTGGCATCGTGATACATGTATGATGAGATTGAGTATCCTCCGATATTCCGAGTAGTTCAACGGGCAAGGGAGCTAAGTATACAAAAATGGCTAGAGTTAAACTATACAAAGAGTTACATTTAAGTGAAAGATAGTTATGATTTAAGTTTATGTTTATGATAGCATAAGTGCTAAAGTATGTGATGAAGCGATACAGGTACCATGAGTAAAATACGAGTTATGAAACCCTAATGTGATATGTAATTGGGTAAGCGTATGTACGAGTAAGTATGTCAAAGTACTTGGGAACTTGTGTTATTATTATTCTATGAGATGAATGGATTTTACCATGAGTACTTATGTTGCTATTTTAATCCATGCAAACTTACTAAGCTATATGCTTACCCCTCTCTTTTCCCTTTTCCTTGTAGCATCGCCAAGCTAGCTCAGAGATCGTAGGACGTCGGAGCTCAGATCACACTATCAACTATTCATTTGGTATAGTAAAGTTGATTTGTCTTGAGTATGGCATGTATAGGAACTTGGTCATTTTGTGTTATGTCATATTTGAAAGCCAAAGTGTTGGCTATTAATGTTATACACTCATTTTGTAAATGGCCATTAAGAATTGGCCAAGATTTGTCATGTTTTATAACTTAATGATGATGAGATCTGTGTTGGGCATGAATGATGATTTGTGAGTCTTCATAGTGTATTATTATCATGTTATGGGTTACTTGTGTTGGTATATGTTTGTTTATGTTTCAGGGCGGCAATAGGCTTGGAAAATAGCCTTCTAATTGTCCACACGGGTAGACACACGGGCGTGTGCCTAGGCCGTGTGTGACACACGGCCAACCCCATGGGTGTGTTGATAGGTCGTGTGTCCCCTGCATCAAATTTGCGAGAATTCGATTCGCCACACGGGCCAGCACACGGGCGTGTGCCTAGGTCGTGTGCTATTAAGGGTATGCTGATGTCATAAATAGAATACCCAGGTTTTCACACACGGGTGAGGACACGGGCGTGTCTAGGCCGTGTGAGGGACACGGGTCTCAGACACGGGCATGTGTCCGGCCATGTGAAAATCCGTGTAGTTCGAAATGAAAAATAAATTCCACACGGGCTAGGAACATGGGCGTGTGTGACCACACGACCTGCCCACACGGGCGTGTTCCGTTCCACACGGACGTGTGGCCCTATTTTAGGTAAAAATTTCCTAAGTGTTCAAAAGTATCCGATTTAATTCCGAAACCTCCTGAATGTATGTTTAGGGCCTTGTAGGCCCATAATGAGGATGTTAAGAATATGAATGAAAATTTTTAAAGTTGAAACAAAATTTTATAGCCCGAAGTTGTATGTTTGAGTAAGTTAAGCCTGGTAATGCCTAGTACCCCGTTCCAGCGTCGGATATGGGTAAGGGGTGTTACAATTTGATAGCTCTAGTGTGAGCAGTATATGTGATATGAGATGGAGTTGGCTTCGGGCCATGATATTGGCACTTAGTGTGCAAGTTTCCCGAGTATCTGATAGTATTCTGAATGGTTCAACAGGTAAATGAAAGATGTGGATGTGTATGAGATTGATAAGAGATGGTACAGGTATTTACATGAACCGTATAAGCTTAAATCGAAGAATTGTGAAGTTCATATATACGATTATGATTGAAAATGTGAAAGGTTTGTTAGTTAAATGAATTACATGTTGATTTGTTCAAATTGATGATTTGTATATTCATGTAAGATTGAGTTTATTTCAGACGAGTTTACTAAGCTATTTAGCTTACTTTGTTTATTTTCTATGTTTTATAGTGACTTCAAAGCTAGCTCGGACTCAGGGATCGTCAAAGAAATCGTCATACTATCCAACTATCAAATTGGTACTTTTGAGATTGTGTTTTGGTCATATGGCATGTATAAGGACTTTGGTTATTTTGGTTATGAGTTGGTAGTGAATTTAGCCATTTAAGTTTGCTTGTGAATTGTTATGTTTTAGTTTGTATATATAGCCATGAGATTTGGCTTAATTTGGTTGTTTTGGATATATGTGTATATATGTGTATGTATGTGAGAATGGCAAATGATGTGGTTCATAATTGTTTGCAAATGGTTTGTGGTAGTTTAGCATTTAAGGTAGCTAATGGTTGGAAATGGCTATTGTATGTTTGAGATTTTAGGTAAGGTAAAATGTTTGGTTGAAATAATGCATATAAGTGTTTTTTAGATAAATGTGTATAGATAATGGGAGTATTGAATGTGCATGAATTATGTTTAAATTGGTTGAATTGAAATGCCTATTGATGCTATGTATTGGTTCCTTTGAGTTGATGTAGGTGAGCATAAGTTTGGGTGGTAAAATGACTTGGTAAATAGCCTATTTTTGTCCACACGAGCAAAGACACGGGCGTGTGTCTCAGCCGTGTGTGGCACACGGTTATGTTACATGGCCGTGTGTCTCCTGGTGTTGAAATTAAAATCAAGTCAGTATGCTCCACAGGGCCTCACACACGGGCGTGTGACTTGGCGTGTGGCATAAGTTAGTATACCCTACAAGTTTGGCACGGCCTAGCACACGGCTTGGCACACGGGCATGTATGGCCATTTTTAGGGCACACGGGCTAGCCACACGAGCATGTGTGTTAGCCGTGTAACCCAAGTCAGAGAGTTACACGGGGTCAGATACAGGCTGGGACACGTCCATGTGCTCCCATTTCGAATGTCCACACGGCCTATGACACGGGCATGCTCACACAGCCGGGCCACACGGGCGTGTGTCCCCTGTTTTTGGGAAAATTTTCTAGGTGTTCAAAAAGTTTCCAAAGTTATCGGTTTAGTCCTGAACCACTCTCAATGCATGTTTAGAGCCTCGTAGGCTCATATTAGGAACGAAATGTTTGATTGTGAATTGAATGTATATGATTTTGATTAATTGTATGTGAAATGTATATTTAAAATGTGGTATAAGTTCGGTAATGCTCCAAAACTCTATTCCGGCACTGAATACGAGTGAGGGGTGTTACATTTCCATTGATGATCTTTGTGATTTTAGATGTTAAATGATGAATTTGAGGTATTAGTCATTATTTATAAGTATTTTGTTAAGTGATTTTGATGAATTTAACGATTAGGGATTAAATTGTTGAAATAGTAAAAATACAAGGACTTGATGTGAAATTTTTACAAGTATGGGCTGTAATGGAAGTTATGAACATTCAGTTGTCATGGGTTTTCAATAAAAATGGTTAATTTGCATGTTTTAGGCTTAGGGACTACATTAAATAAAAGTAAAATGTTGGGGGTAATTTTGTAAAAATGTCAAAATGACTAAATTGCATAAAATTAATTAGTTTTACTATCTAAATTAATGAATTGAATGAAATTATTAATTTAGATCAAGAACGAGTGGAAAATCAAGGAGAAGGGAAAATTACTAAATAGCCCCTGTACTTAGGCATTTTCTGCAATTTAGTCAGGTAAGTTTGTAACTTGATTAAATCAATTAGTTGTGGTTTTGATTGTTTAATATCTAATTGTTTATATACGAATTGATTTTATTGGCTTGAAGGAAATTATTAAGACCATAGTTGAAGGACACTATAGCACTATACCGGAAAATAAATAAGACCACAGTTGAAAGACGCAATGGCACCATACCAGAAACGAGTAAGACCATGACTGAAAAACGTTATGGCATCATGATTCTATCGAGTAATACCATAGCTTAAAAATGTTATGGCATCATGAATCAAAGGAATAAGACCATAGTTGAAAGACACTATGGCAACATGACAGAAAAATGAATAAGACCATGGTTGAAAGACACTATGGCAACACGATGAAAAATGAATAAGACCATGGTTGAAAGACACTATGGCATCAAGACGAGAATATCAAGATGAGAATAAATAAGACCATGGTTGAAAGACACCATGGCACACTTCGATCATTTGCTATTTAGGTAACACATTTCAAGTGAGGTATGTATCGTAAGTATGAATAAGAGTTGAATGTTTGACTAGTATAGTCTGATAATGAATGTTAATGCCTTGGTGTAATTATATATTCTTGTTATGTCTATAAGTACATTAAATCGTGATGTTGTAGTGTGTTTAGAGAATTAAATGGTTACATGAGTATTTGCCTAATATTCAATGTTATTTCATTTGATTCAACGGGTATGATAAGGAAGGGACCGGTAAGTATTCAAATGACTTATGTCATGAATCTATGAAAAGGAATGAAAAGGTAATATTCAATGAAAGTATGTTTATGTTCATGAAATTGATGATTTCAAATGATGTTGGTCATGTATATGACTTAACTTATGTTATTTCAAGTAATTTATGAGTTGATGCACTAACATGTGTTGTGGATAATGCTTAGGCTTGTGCCAAGTTTATGATTGGATTATATCATGCTTAATCTTCATGATATACATTAAAATGGTAAGTGTTCAAATGGAAATATGCTTATGTCCATGAAAAGGTAGTATAAATCAAAAGATGTAATTTCTTATGAAATGGTTTATCATGTAGTTGATCCCAAAAGAGTTATGTATAAATGTACTAACTTGTGTATTGATGATGATGATTAGGCTTGTATCAAGCTTGTGGTTATGGTTGATGTTTATGCTTATGTCTTGTGTTATGCAAATGAAACAGGTGAAAAAGGTAATGAAATGGTAAGTTCACAATTGAGATGTAATGTGATAATGTAAAAGGATTGATGAGTTAAAGGACTTACCTATAAGTGAGAAATTTACTTATGCTATTGGTGAATTTACCTATGTCATGAATAAACACACTAATTCGTGAATCGATAATGTAATTAAACTTTTTCTAAGTAAATGGAATGGAAAGTAAGTAAATTAAATGGTTCATCATTTTAAGAAAAGATTGATGATTATGTAATACAACTTATAAGATCTTCTTATGTTATGAATAGAAAGTATAAATGATGTTAATGGACCTACTCATTTGTAAGTTGATGGTTATATAGTTTGATAAATCTTATGGCATTGCTATAGCTTTACATTTGTCATATAAAGTTCATATTTGAGATGGAATGTTATGTTTAAATTTTATACGAGCTTACTAAGCATTCATTGCTTACGTAGTTATCTTTCGCTTACTTTATAGATTATCGAAAGCTCGATCGGTTTGGAAGCTCATCGGAGATCTATCACACTATCCAACAATTATATCGGTAGATTTTGATGTTTTGGTCAAGGTTATAATGGCATGTATAGGTGGACTTGTGTATAAATGATCTAGCTGTTGTTTTGGTATGTATAAGTGTCATTATGGTTGATGTACTTATGGTATTTAATGCCTTGATGGTTGGTGTTAATATGGTCAAGTCGATGCATGGTTTTATAACCAAAGTGGTAAGTTTGGCATGTTTGCAATATGGTTAATTATGGTATGCTTGAATATGGAATTTAGTTAAATGTGTTTGTATGAAATATGACCAATTAGACATATGTTTAGATATGTTTGATGCTTTGTGATTGAGGTGCCTTAATGGCATATTGGTTGGATGGATGATGGCTTATTGAATAAGTTTTATTTTGTATGTTTTGGGTAGGTTTTTATGCCTTGATCATATGTGCAATTTGTGTTTAGGTGCATGGTTGAAATGGGTGATGGAAATGGCTTGTTTTTGGCCAATTTCTTGTCCACACGGCCGTATGTCCCCTGTAGGTTTCAAAGGTTATAAGTCAGGCAGTTACACGGCCTAGCACACGGGTGTGTGAGGCCGTTTCGAAAGTTACACGGCCTGGCACACGGGCATGTGGCTTGGCCGTGTGACCCAAGTTAGAGAGTTACACGGGCACGGACACGAGCTGGGACACAGCCGTGTGTCCTTATTTCGAATGTTACACTGCTTGAGACACGAGCGTGTGTCTCATCCGTGTGAGTCACACGGCCGTGTGACCCCTGCAGTTTGAATTTTTCTAACTTTTTCCTCAATGTTTCAAATGTTTCCGATTTAGTCTCGAATCATTTCTAAAGTGATTCTAAGCCTCGAGGGCTCGAATAAGGGACGACATGCATGAATATGAACTGATTATGCTATGTTTAATGAAATGTATTGAAATGTATGTTTTTATGTTAAGGTTTTTTTTTGTAATGCTCCGTAACCCTATTCTGGCGAAGGATACGGGTTAGGGGTGTTACAGTGCTAGTGTCGATTATTTCCTATCGTGATCATAGATTTACGTCTCAGTTCTGGATGAAATTGCACGAGGCTTTGGGTACTCGGTTGGATTTTAGTACGGCTTTCCATCCACACCGATGGTCAGTCGGAAAGGTTCATTCAGATATTGAAAGATATGTTGAGGAGTTATGTAATCAACTTTCAAGGTAGTTGGGAAGAACATCTACTGATGGCAGAGTTTGCCTACAATAACAGTTATCAGTCAAGTATCCAGATGGCACCTTACAAAGCTCTTTATGTCGTAAGTGTCGCTCGCATTTATGTCGGATTGAAGTGGGTGAAAGAAAGTTGATTGGTCCAAAATTAATCATAGAGACAGAGGATAAAATTTGGTTGATTTGAGATAGATTGAAGGCAGCTTCTAATAGATAGAAGCCGTATGCTGATTTAAAGCACAAGGACATCAAATTCAATGTAGGGGATTTGGTTTTCCTTAAAGTCTCCCCATGGAAGAAAGTTCTAAGGTTCGGTCGGAAGGGCAAGTTAAGCTCTAGGTTCATTGGTCCTTATCGAGTGCTTAAAAGAGTTGGTCCTATGGCTTACCAACTAGAATTGCCTCCTGAATTGGATCGTATTTTCAATGTGTTCCATGTCTCGATGTTGAGATGGTATTGATTTGATCCCTTGCATGTTGTCCCAGTTGAGGAGATTGAGGTTAGATCGGATTTCACATTTGAGAAGGAACCAGTTTAGAAATTAGATCGTGGAATCAAAATGCTAAGGCAAAAGCAAATTCTGTTAGTTAAAGTACTTTGGAAGAATCATGGCATTGAAGAGGGTACTTGGGAGCTTGAAGACTCGGTTCGATTTCAGTATCCTCGTCTTTTCGAATCAGGTAATTTCGAGGACGAAATTTCTTTAAGGGGGTAGAGCTATAACATCCCAAATTTTAGCTTAATAAGAATGTAGAATTATATCAAAAATAATAAGTTAGCTCATTGGTTAGTTGTTAAATGTGAAAGCATAGAAATTAAAAATGAGGTTTCAAGTTTGAATCCTTTCCCTCGCAAAATAATTAAATTTTGCAAAATACCTTGTTTTTGAATGAGTGTATTGTCCATACCCTTATAAACCTAGGTATAAATATTATATTTACATAAAATGATCAGCCTTTAATTTTATTTTTTCCACCCTAGTCGTCCCTCTCATCCTCTCTTCCTTGTTTCAATTTTATTTTTCTTCCTTCCTCCATTGTTGTTGCCGCCAATAGCTTTGATTTATCATCTTTTTCTTTTCTTTTTTCCACAATATTTTGCATCAACTCCTACACCACCTTGCTTCCATTGTTCCCTAATATATTCAGCCCCAAATCTAAAATCTTGAACCTTCAAGATCGATCCCTATCATCTAGCTTGTGTAAGATCTCCCTTTCTCTCAATTTTGATAAATATTTTCAAATAAAAACCTAAATTTCTAGATCTGAAATTTTGGGGATTTTTAAAGATTTAATGGGTATTTTTTTTATCTTTTTAATTGATCTCAAAAGTAGTTTCAAATCAACCTCAATTTGGTCACCGTGGGTGGTGGTGCGCGCGCCTATGAGCAAAAAAAGGGGTCTGTTTTTCTTTATTTCTTTCCCATATTTTTCCAGAATTATATTGAGTTCTTGAACCCCTCCTAATCAGCCTTTAAACATGTGTTAATTAGGGAAAATCGATCTTGATCAATCGGTAATTCGGATCTGACAATTCAGGAAGCATAAGTGCGGTTAATTGTAAACTAGTAAATAGTTTCGGTTTAGATATTGAGAAAATTTGTTGGTTGATCAAATAAGGAATTTTTAATCATATATTAGCTACTGATTTTTCAGTAATTAAATGTTTTAGGTTCCGAATTAAATGCCCCAAATCAGTAGTAAAGTCGAAAGACGTCCACGCGTACAATTCGCCTCAAATCAGTGTAAGAAATCTAACTAGTTTGGATTCGAAAAATAGTTGTAATTGTGACGATTGGATTGAACCCATAAGTGGGTGTTTAGGGGGTGTTTTAGAGGTTTATTGATTGAGTTTTATACTGATTTTTAATTTAGGTTCGTTATAAAGTTTATTAGAGAAACCGCAAGATTCGCTAGTATGCTGCAAAAAAGCATAAAATAATATGTGGGTCCTAAACTCAAAACCTTGATTGGTAATAGTAATTATTATGATTTAATTGATGATTTAGCTTGCTGATCGGGCCTGGCTTAATAGCTAAGTAATTAAATTTTTGAGTGGTCGAATCAGGTACGTTTCGAGCCCTAACAACTTGACATGTTAGCAAAGTTGCTAGTTTAACAGTATGATTACATGACTGATATTGTTATGAATGATTGATCTATTTGATATATGATTGGTGGTATGTATAGCATGATTTGTTTGAAAATTGGAGTTTATGCATGATATATTTGTATGAAAGAATTGCTATGAAATATTGGAAAGACTACTATACATGCACAATGAAAAGTTCGTAAAAGTATATGAAATTGTGGTTTATTGAATTATATCATCTTAATGGTAAATTGAAAGTTAGATTATCGATTCCATTCAACAAAATTATTTGGTAATTGAAGGCGTGTTGAACATGTCAATTAAATGTGAAAGTATTGAATTGTGCTTATGTATTAGATTGTGTGACATATTGCATGTGCATTGGAGTGGGTAATTATTGTGGTTGACGGAGGAGTTCCATGGAGTATCGGTGGCATATTAAGTCTGCATTTATTCGTAGTCAGTGCATTGCACCTGGAGTACCAAGGGGAATGGCGATTTTATCGCACTATTTGTTATTCGGTAGATTTTCTACATTAATTTTATTCGGAGGTTTTTACCACATCGAGCTTTGCTCGCATTCGTTGGAGTTTGGCAGACGAGTTCTGGGGAACACATGGTGTGTAGCGGATGGCATGGGTAGGAACTCACATGCGCATTATGTCATGATCATGTTACATAAAAATGTTACTATTGATGTTTGATTGTGTTATTTGGTTCCATGAGAAAATGCTTGAATGTATATAATATAATATGCTTGATTATTTAGACTCACACTGAGCTTGTTAAGTTCACCCCATTACTTCAACTTCTCAGGTAATGAACAAAATTAGGACTAGATTTGGTATGCAAACGTACGACGGATTTCATATTTATTTTATTGAATTATTATTTAAAGTTTCCCTAAATTTATTTGGATTTTTTGACTGTAAAACGATTTGAATTATGGTTTGGGACTGTTTCTGTATTGGGGATTTTTCATGCATGCATAACTTCACACATGAGAATGATTTATTATATACTGAAATTGGATTAAGCATGTTACTTGGCTTAATATATAGTTGGGGCTTTTATTTGGTTTTTCCGTTGCAACAAAGATAATCAAAGTTATTTTTCAAAAGCAACGATGGCAAAGAGTTTTCCAAAAACCACGTCAGTGCTTCAAACCTGACTTAATAAAGATTAGATCTTAATAATAGATGTTTTTTCTCAAAATAACCAAGGTAACTGCGGTTTTACTAAAAAGAGAGCACATTTAAGGTTTTCAACCATTGATAGGATAAAATCGTAGTTTTGGTGTCCCATGTGACTTTCACGATTCGGCCATAACGTTTAGGCTGGGTTTGGGAGGTTACAAAGAGTGTGAGCTTTTTCAAGCTCAGTTAATGTTCGGAATTACCGCAAAGCATACACAACAATATAAGTTAAGCAAGAGCATATTAAGGCACATTCACAATCATATATTCATTAAGTCAAAATAATGTATTCTTGCTTCATTATCTCACAAGTTTAGCATAAACTCTCACATGCATTTACACACATCATAACTCATATATATAATTCAAATAATGATAATTTGGCAGCTTGAGATTATAAAACATTAAAGTGGACTATATCACTACACATTGGATAAACGAATCTCCAACACACCAATGACTCAAAGAGTCTAACATATCTCAAAAGTGTAGCATTAAGCTAAACACTTTCCAGCACACCAGCATGTCTCAATGAATGGAGCTTAGCTCGACATTCCCTTATCTCTCCAACATGTCCTGAAGTCTCAACGCCCAAATTACAAAACAAAAAGGTGAGTACTCACAATCCTATGGCATGCCAACTATATTTTACAGTTTCAAGAGATCACAATGCTAAAATATCCAGAATTACACATATTCAATTACTATTTTAATGCACATAACCTCTGTTTATATTCATCAATTCACACCACAATCTCATACACAATTCATGCTTATATGACTCACTTTTAATTGCACTTTAAGTTCCACAATAATGCTCACTGAGCTATCATATATCAGATCTCATATGTGTGTGTTAAAAATAGTATATCACATATCACATTCACATATTTTCACATATTACCTTCTATAATAGCATCACACAACACAACACAACCCAACTTACTTAGGCATGAGTTTTCAACAAAAGCAACAAGTATGAGAAAAACTTACTCTCGAAACTTAGGATATGGGTTTAGGCGAATCCTAAGCTCCCAATTAACACTACAAATTACGCATACCAGCAATGACACTGGATACTCACCAATCATACTTCCGCTTACTAGCCGAAAGCTCAAACAAGCTTTTCCTTGCTTTTTGACTTGCTTGTAGTGGCTCTCGATTGGTTCGACACTTTGCACACACAACAAACACATTCCAAACCCATTAAAAAAAGCCTTGAACACAACCAAACAGCAAGGAAAACACAAATCAAGCCTCTTCTTTCTTACTACCGAAAACTAACTAGTTTTTCCGAAATTGAAGTTTTGACATTCTAATCTCATTTCTAATCCTCAATTTCAATTTTAAACATCTCAAATATTATTTAATTTCAGTTCTAACCCATTAATTGTAACTAAATCCATGGTTTTGAAATTTTCAGAAATTCACGCTCTTAAGAACATGTAAAAGAGGAAAATGCTTGATTTTTAAAAATTCGGTAAGGACCTATTAAATTGAAGTGGAATACCTTCTAATTAGGTCAGAATGAATCAAAAATTACTTCGAAAACACAGGTTTACTCATGATTTCAAGATTTTCCATTTTTTAATCCAAGCTTGCTTTAAAATTATTAAATCTAAATAAATCTTCATACAATCGTTTAAAACTCAATTTGAATTAACAACACTCTTTATTTAATCCTAAAAAGTCAAAATATTACCTTAATTTGTTGAAAACGACAGTCTATAACTCTAATTCAAGATTTGAACACAAGAAGAACAATGGCAAAATTGGGGAAGAAAACGTGATTTTCCTTTGAAATTGGGGGTTATTTTGGTGATTCGAAGGTTAATAAATCCAAAAGAATGAGTTAATTTCGAATGAACTCTCTAATTTTAGGTTTAGGGAAATTTTGATGGTTTAGGTTAAGAGAGGGAAGAAAAGACGATGGCAATTCCTAGTAGAAGACTTTCATCACTTTTTATTTCTCCCCTTTTCCAATTAGGTCCTAACTCAATTAAAACACACTATTTTCAAATTAAACCTCGTAATTAAGTTTCATTTTAGATTAATTAATAAAATAAAACCTAATTATATTATTTTAATACTTTAATTAATTATTTATGACCCTAATTTTAGGATCCGTCTCAAACTCTCGATTTATTAACCTGATTCTACTAACCTGATTTTCGGAATGTAGCACAATCTCATGTGAAATGTTCAAAATGCCTTATATGGAAAAAATTACATATTTACCCCTTTTCTCTTATTAATTTCCCTTCTCGCCTTGGAAGGCACTTAACACATCAAGTTTCATAAGTCATTATATACTCATGCAAAAAATTGTATTAATGTCCTTCCTCGAAAAATGATAAAATTACGATTTGACCCTTGTACATTTCACTTTTATTCAATTCAACCTCTCGTTTGGTTTTTTTTTCCCAATTCCATCACTCAAAACACATATACCCTGCCTTATTTATTTCATTTAGCATCTACTAATGCAGCTTTTTCTTTTGATTGATCAAATTACAATTTAATCCTTTAAACTTTCAAAGTTTACACTTTAATCCTTTTTTTTTTACGGATTTTCATGTTCACGCTCAACCATGCTAATTCCCTTTCCAAGTATAAAATTAATTCCATAAGAACATTCATTTAATAACTTATTTCCAAGTTTTCCTCCAAAATTCACTATATATGTTCCCTGATCACTACCAATTACTATATTGGAAATTTGAGGCTTTAAAGTCCACTTAATTGAGTGCGTTGAAAAAATCATTATCACAAGCACTGTACCATCTCTCATAGATAATATTGTCTCCTCACTTGCTAAAAGGTTCTCAATTCAAGACTTTTGTTCCGTGAACTATATTATGAGAGTTGAAGTTCTATGACGGGTCGGTGGAATCATTCACTCCTAATCAAGCTATGTCAAGGACCTACTACCTGAAGAAAACATGGATAAATGCACCCAACCAAAACACCTAGGAGCAACATGGAGATTTTTTGAACTGATGATGGTACACCCCCAACCGATGCAACTCGTTTTGATCGTGTAATAAGTAAACTTCAATACATATCTTTTACACGACCTTTCATTAGTTTATGAACAAGCTTTGCCAATAAATGGATGCACTCTCTGAGTAACATTGGAAAACAACAAAAAGGACACTAAGGTAACTTGGTGGTACTTCTCATTATGGCCTTCGTCTCATCAAAAGAAATTATTTTAGTCTGCGTACATATTATTTTAGGGTACATTCTATTCTTTGGGCTTAACCCCGATTGCTTGGTCCTTGAAGAAACAACATACTGTTGCTCAATCTTCCACTAAATCTAAATATCGTTCTGTTGCAAATGCTGCCGGCAAAACTTCTTGGGTCAAAAACCCTGCTATTAGAACTCCGCATACTACTACAAAAATCTCCCACGGTCACTTGTGATAATGTTGCTGTCACTCTACTTTTGTGAGAATACAATAATTCGCAGCATAATGAAACATATTGCTGTGGACTTTCACTTTGTTCGCAATCTAGTCTTATGCAAGCAATCTAATGTTGTTCACATTCATGCTGCTGACCAACTCGCAAATACATTCACCAAACCACTCAGAAAAGCAACATTTGATCGCCATCTATTCAAGTTAGGCATTTTAGCACACTGCCTACCTTGAGGGGGTGCATATTGGCGTGGACCGAGTCTTAAGTTGTTGTCTGACAATCTTTGTTTGAATTTGATTAAGTTGTTTTTCATTTGAATAAATCATTTGGATTTCATTATCAGATTGTTATATTGATGTGTGTACAAGGTAAATGAATAAATCATTTGAATTTCATTATTCATCCATCAATTTATAGATGTAATTAAGCAGAATAAATTTGTTGGTTGCAAGTCAAAATCATGAGCTTAATTGGATTGAAAATCCTAAATTTTGTCGAATTTAGAGATAACCCCCAACCCCTGAAAATAGTAGTTGTATATCCTGCAGGAGTTGCACTGAACACTAGCAGAATACTAAAGCAGTGGAAGCCCCCGAGGTCAATACAGCAGTGGCATAGGCATCAGATTTTCATGCAGGTGTTGTTATCCAGGCACTTGCCAGTGGTGTTGCCACCATAGAGATCATAGGTTTTTTGCCTGGATTGATAACTTCTGCGTATTAGGCATCCTACAGTTAGATTATGTTAGCTGCTGAGAAATTTTCTCTTAACTGTCTGGCTTATGATGTATCACTTCCATTTCCTAGAAACTAAATTTGCTGGAACACTAGAAACAGAATCTTGATATTTCATTATTTTACAGGAAAGAAAACTGAAGCTTTATTATGTCTAGTTTACATGAAATTATCATTCCTAGGAGAACTACCTAGAAAAATACAAACCTTCCATTGTTATATGTCTCCATTGACATCCAATAAAAGTGATGGCAGAAAAATAAGAAAAAAAAATGGGTAAAGTACTAGTCATCAACCAACTACTCAACGGAAAATAGTCATGGTACATGCGTTCTGCATACCACTCTGTCAGCAAGCCTCCTTATGCAGCAAAATCAAACTGTATCAGAAAGTATTCAAACTGCCTCGGTTTAACCTTTCTTGTCAAACATGTCACAAACTTGGTAGAATAAACTTCCCCATCCTTGCACTTTCTCTAGTCGCTCTTCACTGTATAACCTTACCTGTCTCTTGTAAGTCTAGTGCTTAAACCCTTGGCTTTGAACAAAACATTCAGTATCCAAAAAAAAATTTGTTTTCTTCAACTTGTAACCTCAACAACCTCAGCTTCACCGTCACTATAATCTCCCCAACACTTACTCAATTTTGCATCAACTTGTATTTCACTGCAAGCTTCTTTTGCCAGCGTAACACCACCAGTCACAAGAACCACATCTGCAGGCTTTCCTTCATTTTCAAGAAGCTTGCTTTCATTGTCTAAAGATTGATCTTCTGGTGGTTTCTGCTCACTTGATTGATTTTCACCTTCAACATATGTGGAGGAAATCTCCGGAGTCTGCTCCGCTAGTAATTCTCCACTTCTGTTTTCAGCTTCAATATCAACAGTTATAACAGCTGGTGATTCTACTGATCCTATTGAGGATGTGAGAAATCCATTTTGTGTCACAGCAATACCATTTGGTGTCATTGGAGGCATCGGGTAACCATTTGGTGAAATTGGCATACCATTCGTAGAAGCCAAAAATCCATTTGGAGAGACAGGGTAGCCATTAGGAACCACCCAAGGTTGGCCAGGTACAAACTCAGCTGCATGTGGATTCATTATTCTCGGAGGACTGTAATGGTTCCCTTCTCCAGAATGTTCACTGCTGTGGTAGCTAGACTTGTTTCGTGGAACCCGATTTCCAGATCTGTTATAGCCTCCAGAGAGTCTGGGTCCATACGGAACTCTAGCTGTTGCAGATTGATGAGGTGATCTACGGGCAGAGTTGACTTGAAGCATTGGAGGTATATGCACGGGAGGGGGCAAGAGTCCTCCATGGTCCTTGAAACTCGGAACTGTGACGGAGCTAAAAACTGGAATTGGTGACGGATTAAATGGGGGTGCAGCTGCAGAAAGTTTCTTTGTAGTCTCTTTACCTATCTCTGATTCCTCCTGCTTTTCTCCTTCAGTTAGCAACTGCTTAACACTAACTTCAACTGGCAGATCTTGAGGATCTTCATCAAACACTTTTCCTGAGGGAATAGAGGCCTCTTGCTCTAGTGACCGAGCTGTATTTTCAGTTACAAAATCCGAAGGTTCTGGGTTGGAACAAGTAACTTGGCATTTGTCTAAAGATCCAATTTCCGATGCTTCAGTTTTTGAACTAATAATATTTGACTCCTTGGAAGAATCATAATGTGCAGATCCATTAGCAGCTTCCTCTTTGATGGTTTTAACACCACTTTTGACTTCTACAGTCCCAGCTTCTATTTTGTTTTCAATTGCAGTGCCGCCTTTTTCCAGGGAAGCTTCAGTCATCATTGATTCACTTATCTGCTTTTTTCTTTCTTCATTAACAGTGCTTTTCATTTCTTCCTCGGAACCTAGAAACTCTTTGTCTCCAGTTGCTTTTGGAACTTCTTCACTAGCAACCATTACTGTTGCCACATCAATAGGTGTGACATCTGGTGCTGTCTCCTGGCTTGTCTGAGAATTTTGTTCTGGAAGAGGATTTCCTTTTGGCAACTGCTCTGCAACTGCCTTTACAATTGTCCCAGGTGGTGCCAAAGCAACTTCTTTGTAGGAGAATAGTTTTCCAGCTGCCTGCACACTGATTGGACTTGCTACTTGAGTAGGCTTGGTAACTTGATCAGTTGAAGCTGGGCTACCTGGGGCTGATTTTGGGTTTACCAGTTTTTCCACTCCACTAACTGCACTCCTCAGGTTATTAAACTTTGGACTGAAGCTTGAACTTTTTACAAACTTTTTGGAAGTAGGAGGACTAGGTCCAGTGGAAGCAGTAGGCTCATTGGGGCTTGTTCTCGGAGATGTGAAATTATTAGGCTTTGCACGGTATCTTGAGGATTGGGACACATTCATAAAGTTTGTATTCAGTTTGGCTAGACTTGGCCTCCTTGAAGCAGAAGATTTACGAGCTGCAGGTGAACGACCTTTAGGAACAGCTTCTTGCCAGCCTTCATCTGAGATGTCATCTTGTTCTGGGTCAACAATTTTAACCAACAGCGGCTTATCTGCTTGCACTGAATCAGGTTTTTCATTACCAGATTCCACGAATTCAGCTTCAGATTTGTTTTCTTTATCACTAGAATTCTCTGTAACAGGATAAGTTGGTGATGGAATCTCATCATTCTGATATTCATCTGAGGTTGTCTCCCAATTTTGGCCTGGTTTGCCTCTAATCTGTTCGTTGAATGAAAATCTTTGTTTAGATATGTTGTCAATGAGATAACAAATAAGCAAAAGGACATTTTAGGTGACAAACCTTTGCACGGGCTTTCTTTTGGGCATCTCTCACTCTCATATCTGCGTCTGGGGTTATATAATCCAAAAGATCTGATACACTGATACAAAGTAGGAAACTAGTGTAAATAATTCTTACCAACACCTAAAACAAATGAGAGGTGCAAAAACACAAGGTGACTCCGCAATTAAATCTATCTCTAGTATAAGGGGTTTCCATTGAAGAAGTTCATTCATTCTCAAAAGGTTAACAACAAAAAACTGTCCAACAATTATAACAGCAAAATACAAGTAAAGATCAGGAAAACTTTCAAGCCCACAGTTCAAACATTTTGAATTGTCTTGAACAAAAACATGGATTCAACTGAATTTATTCTGCTAGTAGATTGTACCTTAAGTGGCCTTTGCTGGAGATTGATGCATCAGGCTTCGGAGTACCATTCCGTGCAGCTTCTTGCTGCTCTAAAGCCTTAGACTCAAAGTACTCAAGCCATGCAGCCGCATCCTTCAGAAGAAAAAAATATCAAATTACCTTAGGACCAGTAATCACAATACAATTGGATTTAATCATAAAGCATCAAACATCAAATTACCTGTGTACGTAGGTCCTCAGACCCTAGTTTTGCCTGCAATATCTGTAGTGTAGTTTGTTCATGTTGAACACTTAAGGAGTAAGCTTCCATCAAGGAAAGGGCAATAGCAATGGCATGGTAGCTGGCAGCAGTCTGTAGAAGCCAGAAACACATTAAACATGTACCTTATTTCATGTCTACTTTCAAGTGAATTTAGATTGAGATTCTTTTGTGTTAATTCTGTAGAAAGATGCTCAACTTCAGAATAAAAGTTTCAGTTCATTCAGTAAATACAGTATTCATCTTAGAAACGAACATAATTCAGTCTAGCACATCTAATTAAATAACAGACAGACAGATTAATTCACACTCAGTTGTTAATATGATAGTTTACCTGTATATGATCAGCTCCAAGTAGTCTTTGGTTGCACTTGAGAGCTTCATGGAGATATCTAAGAGCAACATGAACATTTCCTAACCCTTCTTCCATCATTGCTACATTAATATAGGTGGCTGCCGTATTTGGATGAGATGGTCCACATGTTAAATGCAAAAGATACAATGCACGATTTACATACCTAGAATGAGAAAAAGGACAAGATTAGGCCCAAATTCTAATACAGTATTCATTCAATGACATGTCTTACAATGAAAGTCATATGACAAAATATTACAACATTTGCTTCTCAAAGACACAGGCTTTGCTTCTCAAGAACCATGTTTCAATTCTCATGGGCATAAGTTTGCGGCTGATCTAAGTTTTCCTAATAATTTCTACCAACACCACTCTTAGGACACAAATACCGTCACTGGAAATGCTAAGCCTCATAAAATATTATTTTTATGAGGTATAAGTTCTATGATTACTATAATGATTGACATTTATGAAGTCAGTAACCATATAAAAAATGGATGTTTATGAGCTTCACAATATTAGCACCTATATTCTTTAGGACGTACTAACTTTTTAATGCAATATAAAATTTTCAATCACCCAGTTAACAATTGAGAATGACTAGTTTGATCAGATTATAGCTGATAATGGTCAACTTATGCAAAGCTGAAATTCTTGATGTTATTGAACAAGTTGTAAATTTGAACTTTTTTACCTCTATAAGAATTCCTAAGCACTAAACAGAAACAAGAAAAACACTATCAGATTTTAACGTATTCGTAAACCATATAAAAAATGGATGTTTATGAGCAATATAAAATTTTCATAAACACTATCAGATTTTAACGTTTTCATAAACTATTAGATTCTAACTTTTTAATGCAATATAAAATTTTCAATCACCCAGTTAACAATTGAGAATGACTAGTTTGATCAGATTATAGCTGATAATGGTCAACTTATGCAAAGCTGAAATTCTTGATGTTATTGAACAAGTTATAAATTTGAACTTTTTTACCTCTGTAAGAATTCCTAAGCACTAAACAGAAACAAGAAAAACACTATCAGATTTTAACGTATTCATAAACCTAAACACAATCTATCGCATGATTAAGTATATGACATAAATTCTGCAGCACTGGAATACCGAATAAACATGTACTTTCTATATCATATGTGCATAAGCATAACTCAATGTCTTCCCCTCTTGATCAGTAGCATGCATTCTTTTGACAGAAAAAAGAAGGTTTACTTCCTCTTTCCATTAAGGCTTAGGACTAATTTTTAATCTCAAAGTTAAAAACAATGGGAGCTAAAGCAAATAAAGTTAAAAACAGTGGGAGCTAAAGCAAATAATTCCTTTAACTAGAAAGATGTAAAAGCATACTTTAATGCTAACTCTGTATGTTGAAGGCGGTAATAGAAGACAGCTAGGTCTCCATAACTCTTCATCGTGTCAGGATGGTCAAGACCAAGCTCTCTTTCATTGATATCCAATGCTTTCTGCTGATAAATTGTTGCCTAAATAAAATGAAAACAGATCAGTATATTGCACAACAGGGAAAGAACTATTGATGCGGGATAGAGATCAAAAGGTAGTAGCATATTTCTAGCAAGCACCAATCCTTGGTTCAATACTTCAAGAATCAAATATATAATATTTAAAAAGAATATACCAAATTTGCCTAAGAGACAAAATTCCCAAAAATTAAAAGATGATTTTCACTTTATTCTGTTTTACATCTTTTGATAATCAGTGGATTTCAATAGGTTCAAAAGTTTGAGTCATTTGGTCATGTGTTGCATGGATAGAAATGTTAAAATATTTTAAAGCAAATACCTGATTAAAGTCCCCAGTATGGTAAAGCACAACAGCCAAAAGACTGTATGCTCCTGCAGTCATCCGATGGTAAGGACCACAAACCGACACAAGTTTTGAAAGTGCCTTTAAAATCAAAAGTCAAATATCGGCTTAGATGTTATTTATATATTGCTGAAGAATAAAGCATTTAAAACAACATACAGAGAGATACTTCATCATACCTTAGTGCCATAATTGACTGCATCCTCCAATTTACCTTTATCCAGAGAAGTCTTGGATGACTCCAATAGCGTACGACCATCTGCTGATGAACATGCAACATGCTGCGGGAATGAAACAATGTCAACCAAAGTCCAAAGTAGAACCGCAAGACAAATTTTCCAATTTTAAATTCCATTTAGTATTTATTTACCTTGTATACGGGGACCATGCTTATGATATCAGACTTCCTAAAAGGAAATGGAGTATCCATGTCATAGTCCCTAGGAACAACCTCAAGCCCCACCTGAGAAATTATCATTTCATTTAGAAATGGAGATGAAGCATACATCTTAAGACTCCACATACTATGCCAAGATGACTATACCTTATGGGATAATCCACGAAGAATGGCGAACTTTCGCAGATCCTGACAGCTTTCTGATTTCCACTGCCACCCAAACCTCTTTGAAAGAAAGGTATCCACCCATCTCCATTTTAGTTTTTCATCATTAGTGATATCCATGTCACCGTTTTCAGCTGATGGTGTTCCCAACAATATATTTAAACATGCCGCTATTGATGCAGCCAAATCATCAATACTTTCAACTGATGACACAACAGCCTGCAACACGTGTTTATAGGCTCGAACAACCATTTCATGTATACAGAGTGACTGAACATGAGGCAGCTTGTCTGCAAGCTCAACCTGAAATGACAGGAAAGAAGAAAAGGTGAGGATAAGAGATGGGGGAGAGGAGATGTCAAATTTTCATCAGTATTATAGCTCATTAATATGTAATAATATAGAAAGCCAAGCCTCCTATCTGCTGTACAACTTAAATGAGATCAGATACTCTTGAAAAAAAGGAAAAAGAAAATTCATTACAAGATATTTTTGGACAATAACATGGAAGACCAAAATATCCTGTCAATTCTGACCACAGTTACATGAAACCATTTTTTTTATGGTACAGATAGAAAAAGAACACAAAATGCATTAATTAACATAACTGAGCTGGAAAAAATTACCAATAAGAGTTCAGAACAGCAATCAGTAGAAAATTTTATTAATGGCATGGTTATGAAGGGTATGTTTCATATCTATGTTGGGAACTGATAATGACATGATTGATCCCTACTTATGTTTCATATCTGGAAGCATCCACGAAGAAAGAATTATTTGAAAAGAAAAAGGGGAAAAAGTCGCATTGCATTGCCGATTTTCCTGCATTTTTTTTTTTTTCATGATTCAGTAGGTTGAAGATGTATAGCAAATTAGTTTTGTTTATTGTAGATGTTGAAGTACAAGATTGTGTGCAAGATAGATGTTCTTAAATTTTCATGACTTTATCAGCCATGACAGATTGGAATAAATCTAACTAAAATCTTAATGTAGTTTTCAAAACTAAATAAGATATAAGACCTCTCTAGCCCCTGTCAATTTCGATATTAAGCAAATTGATCCCTCTAAAAAAATCAGAGTAATTTAATCTCTATCAATTTTGAGAGTTAATCTCTATCAATTTCAAGAGTAAGAAACTAACAACAACTAATCACAAAGTTAATGTTTTTGTCAATTGTACATATTTTTCATTGATATAATAATAAATTTAGCCCTCAAAGTTTACATATCTGTCAATTTGGTCTTGATTTAACAAATTTAGCTTGAAACATTTACACATTCTATCAACATTTACACAAAATATGAAAACATCGAGAATTAAATTTGTTCTTATACCAATCAAAATTATGTACAATTGACAGAAAACATTAGCGTCATGTTTAATTGTCCTTGGTTGCTCACTTTCAAATTTGATAGGAATTAAATTGCTCCAATTTTTTTGTTAGGGACCAATTTGCTCAATATAAAAAATGAGAGGTCCCGAGAGGTGTTTTTCCCAATAAATAAATAAAGTAATTTTGGTCTTGGCCCTTTAATTGGGTATTGTTCAACAACTTCAAAAAGGTGAAAACAATTGAGACAACCTATATTCCTCTTTTTTATTTTATTTTATTTATTTATTATCTTTTGAGGTTGGATTGCACTAGTCTAAAAACTATTCAGATTAACTATTCAAAAGAAATTACATTTTCTTCAAACATATTGTACAAGTTGCATGACCTAATTATCTCCAACAATCATTTACCTTAATCATCAAAATATATTATCTTTTGACATTTGGTTGACATACTTTTTAATAGAATGGCAGAAGAAAAATAATACCATTGTATTAATTTTAATTATTTGTTGGATAATTTGGAACCATTAATATTACTATTATTTTCTTTTTGTTTCTTTGTGTTTCTACTTGCTACAGGCATAAAGAATGTATTATTTGGCTGGACTAGGAGTAATTGGAATTTCAGTAAGAAAGCTGACATGTTATATAGCTATATGAACATATAGATATGTGAGTGACAGAAAAATACTGAGATGGCTTATTTACCACACGCCCCAGGGAACACATTTGCAAACCCCTTGTATGCATAAAATCCGTCAAAGTCCTTCCATCAACTGGTGAAAGTTCAAGGGAGCCAAAATCTGCCACCTAGAAGATTTGAAGTCATACCAGCAAAATATGTTATGCCCTAAAACATCTCAGAGAAAAAAGGAACATTGATTGATAAGGGACTAACCAATTTTGGAAGAGCAGTATCAGCATAGTACTTATGTGCCATTTCAATCAACTCTTCAGGAGACTGGCATATGAACAGACAGAAATATTAATATATAAAAAATAAAAAAAATTACAAGCACGATGTTTTTCTTTATTTTGAGAGAGCGAGATGTAGAACTGCTTAATGTGTAAGAATTTTAGTAGTCATTGTTCTGGGAAAGTTGCAACTAACCTTAAGGTGAAAGCCAGTTTCTGATTCTTTTAGTCTCAAATATGCTGCTTCAGGAAGCAGTTTTTTCCACATCATTTCTATTTCCTCATCTTGCTTCTCAAGTCCCTTTTCATTACTGACTTCTGATTTCTTCTTCATATCAGGGCTGTTACCTGCAGAAACCTCCATATTCTGATCATTTTTACCACCTTTGGTGTCTGTTTTCCTTTTTATTTCCTTCAGCAATGCACCCTGCTTTCCAAGACCCTTCACAGCAGGCTCTGGCTTAACATCTTCATTTTTCTTGGACTCGGTTTTCCCTGAAGCTTGATTTTGAAGATGTTGTACCCAGCATGCCCCTAGCTCCCATCTGATAGGCTTGGAGTTATTAGAGGGTTCATTCTGCAACTTCTGCAAACTAGCCTCCAACACTTTCCTCACTGAAGCCCTAGCAGAATGCAAGCTCCCAAAATCTGTACTCTGTGATCGTTGAGCTGATGCAGGCATGGATGACTTGTGCAATAGCATCCTTAAGCTGAAAAGTATTTGTAAGAAAGAGGCATTAAGATCTCACAATCCTATAGCATAAGCTTGGGGTCATAGATACCAATGCATTTGATTTTTATTTTTTTTCCAAAATTAAGTGTGTGCACATTTCCCTTTGTGTAAGCATTCATACTTTGATTCTTCTGTGTTATGGAGGGATAGTTGGTGCATAAATGTCTTTGTAATGAAATGGAGATGAAATAAACATTGACCTATTGACATTTAAAGCATTTGCCCCTCCTTCAGGCTGGTCCTCGATGTCAATTTCTTGAGGAATGGGATTCCCCTCCCAATTTACTTCAGCTGAAACTTTTACTACAGCTGTATAGCCACAATGTCTTACAACCACAACACCTAAAGTAGAAGTATCCTACAAGACCAAAACAAAAAGAAAAAGTAAATTTAGCAATGCATAGCCTCTTTCTCTGGTCCGTCGTAATCATCCAGCAAAAATTGTTCACTCACATGAACAGTTGCACTCTCATCAGCAGTTATGCCTTTAAGTAAATTTCTCCGAGCCAGCTCCTCTTGTGGCATTCCTAGAACCTGACTCCCCTCATTTTTACAATCTAATTTCACACTTGCATCAGGAACATCTCTTGTCACCTTAATAATCAAATCTCCCACTTTTTCTTCATGCAAAATTGAAGCAGAAGGGCCATTTAAAGCATTCTGATTGATTTCAATGACGTTCTTGATCGCCGCAATTGCTTTAAAAACTGAAGTGTCAACAAATAAACTATGAAGTAGAAAAGCTTTCCTATCTCGTATTTGCCTCTCTTCTGCTGTTTTGCAAGGCATAGCTGCCAAAATTGCAAACTCTTTTGCCCATTGCCTATTGTCATGTTTACCATCTCTTCCTTGTCCACCTCCATTTCCTCCCCAATTTTCATCTTCCACGGGAAGTGGGGGAAAAACTGACAGATTATCCGCTACTACGGGAGGAACAACCCATGTATTTGCCCGAAAACCGTAAGGAAGGTTGCCAAACTGCAATTTTAAATACAAAAATGATAAGAAAATAAAACAAACGTGAGTTCCCAACCATATTCTTGTAATCCATATAAAAGATGCAGCAACTCAATGGAAGACTTTACATACTTTATTATGCTCAGTGAAAGCTTTCATAAGAGCCTTGTACGCCTGAAAGGTAAAACAGTGATCCTCGCCATAAATAAATCATATACACAAAAAAAATTCAAAGAAAAATGAAACATATTCAAGGAGATGCAATGGAACTTACAGCATCAAAAACCCTGCTAATCTGCTGCAGAAGAGTGACTAGAGAGTGACAGAGAAGCGGTCGCTTTCCGGCTGGGTAAAACCCTTTCCGAGAAGCAACAATGGTCATCGGCTTCCCACTACAAACTCGAACCTACATTTTTAGTTGGATTCCATAGAATCTAGTTAGCCCCAAATTTTGAAAAAAATAATCAAAGAAAAGGGAACAATTGATGGTATCACTTATACTCCACAGTGAACAGAACGAAAACCCAAAAAGGAAATAAGAAGATCAAGTTAAAGAATCCCACTTACATCAATTTGGAAAAAGTCATCTTCTGTTTTATCCTCCAGGAATGGACGACTCGATCTTCTAATATCTGTAAAATATAAAATGAATAAGAAAATAATTTCAACATCGAAAAAGAAGAAAAGAGTGCACACCTCTAAAAAAATATTACATTGGATAGGAGGAGTGAGGTGAGAGAAGGAGAAGAAATCGTAAAACTGGCCAAGCCGCGGCGGAGGACACATCGACACAGCCGCCGCAGTCGCCTCCGGTTTTTCTTTCGCCTTCGAGTTGTCGGGAGATTCAACCCCATTGGTTGGAGCGTCGTCGACAGCAGCCGATTCCTTAGAAGATGATTCTTTGGGAATGGTTCGAGTAGCAGATTTCGGCGAACCGAAGGAGGTTGTGCAGGCAACAATGTCGAGGAGTCGTCGGATGTGCGCGACTGCTAGGTCCTCCGTGTAGTCCTCTTTACCAAGTTAAAACTGTGTGGGTTAGAATTAGGTGAAAACATGAGTAACTAAGGAAACTATAAGGTAACTGCCGGATGGGGAAGGCACCTTGGAAGATGGACAGCTGACAGGGTTTAAGAGACACGATGTCCACGGAATCCTTAAGTTGATTTCCTCGTACCTGTCGAAACACAAGGTATCAAACCATTGATGAAGTGGTTAAAGCTGGTCTGGTTTTTATATTTTTATTTTTAATTTTTACCTCGTGAGACAAGGAGATGTTGGTCAAATGACATGTCTCAACGTGGACCCCTAACAGTTTTCTTATATCCAAGATCTTGTCAGAAGATATTCCCTGCATTAATGTAAAAGGAACAAGTTTTATGATCTGAAAAACAAAAAACTCGACCAAACAATATATATTAAGATCAATTTTTGAATGGTATGAGAAAAGATTTTACATTCCTCCAACAGTGTGGAAAATGAGCATAATTTTAACGTTTATTTATGAAATTTTATACATTATGTTTGCAAAATATAGTTTAACATCTACATATAGAAGAAGGGAGGGATACCTTGAGAGTGACTTGGGATTCTTCAGGTGTTTCTACGGTAATTTCGATTACAGTAGGCAAAACTGTGAGCAAAATAAAATCCGGAGATAAGGTTTCCTTTTTCTAAATATTAAAAATCCACGATTTTAGGAACAAAAATTTTGAACCATAAATGATGATAGGGATAGGATAAGATAATATTTTTGAACCCTACGATATACTAAGGTCATATTAAAATGTCAAAGCAACAAATACCAATCAAAATCAACGTATCTCGGCATGATTACCGAGTTTTCTTGGGTTTTCCTTCATTTTCTCAGAGAATGGATTGGAGAGTAAAAACAGTACCTCTCTCTTCTTTTTTCTTCTTGTCTCCCTTAGCTTTGTGCGCTTTCATCTTGCCTGTCTTGGGAGCCATTTGTGCACCACAATTGAGGGATTGTTTATAAAGATATGGAATTTGCTTGGCAGCTTCAATTGATTAATCTTGGACGATAATAACTATGACCCAGATTGAATTTATCGACTACTTTCTCTTTGCATGAGAAAATCTCCGTCTAAACACTGAAACCACCAAATACTGTTTGCTAGAAGGAAGATAAAAAACGAACCCACAGTCTAACTCCAAAGAAACAGAATTTTGTTTTTCTTTTTCAAAGAAAAAATGTAAACAAGAGCATTGAAAAGATAAGATAATGTTTGGGAAGAGAGAAAATGAGGGGTGGATAAGATAAGATAAGCCCCTCCTCCAAGTCCTTTTGTTGTGATACAAATAGAAGGAAGAAGTAGAAATGTAAGGGGCTGGTACTGAGAGAATATAAATGAGTGAGAAAGGGAGAGTGTTCCGTTTTGATGCTAAGGGAAGAAGATATATAAAGAGAGAGGTGGATAGGATAAGGTGAGCCCTTAGCTCCTTTTCTTGTACACAATAAGCAATCCAAAAGCCAAATGAAAATGTAAGGCTAGCAATTTCAGGCCTCTCATTTTTATTTCTTTCTTATTTTTCAACTTCTTCCTTAACACCTCAACCTCATCATCTGTCTCTCTGTTCCTTTTGTTTTTTTTCTTCTTTTTATTTCTTTTCCATCTTCTATGGCTAGATTTTGGAAGGCTGTGATTGGACACTAGAAGCTGCTATATAGGTGGTGGGATTACCACCGTTACCTAAACATGATAACATTTTCATACATAAAAAACAAAAAAACAAAAAACAAAAATAGTTCAGCAAAATATATTATCATTTGTGGGATTGAAAACCAAAATTTTCATTGTTGTTCGCTGGAATACATACAGTCTAATGCCAGAAAGCTAAACACAGAATATGGGTATAGCATTATGTTTTATAGGAAGGAAAAGTGAAGCTTTATTATTGTGTAGTTTACATGAAATTGATGGCAGAAAAATAACAAAAAGAATTGGGTAAAAAGGAGAGAGAGCTAAAGGTACTAGTCATCAGCGAACAACTGAATAGAAGATAGTGATGTGGAGCAAAATCAAAGTGTCTCATAAAGTATTCAAACCACCTCTTACTGTCAAACATGTCCCCAACTACCCTTGGGTTTCGACATATCATTCAGTATCCAAATTTAATCTCTTTTCTTCAACTCCTAACCTCAACACTCTTTATTAATCTCCTCACCACTTGATCAATTTCATATCAACTTGTATTTCAATATATTTGCAGGCTTAAATTGATATCAACATTGTCAGTAGTATAGAATAATCTGAATTTAAGTTAAAAATAATTTGACATTATATATAAAAAAAATAAAAATAAAAAAATTGATCTTTCAATGGTTTTACCAAGCAGCACATATAGATATACAAATAAGTAATGTGAAATTCAAATTACCAAACTATTCAAGTGGTCCTTTATGTTACTAACGAACTCATTCATTACCGATCACTCTTTCCTTTTTAGTCTTTACCCCCCAATGTTTTGTCACTTATCAGACTTCACTTCTTTTCCTCATTAAATCACTTGCTACTCACATAATTCATATTCCATTCATGTATAATTTTTTTTATCCGTGAATAGTGTGTATTAATTATATATTAAATTATTTAAATTTAATGGATATAGTAAAAAAATTAAAATAAAGTATTTGAAAAATAATAAATTCAAAAAATATAGAATAAACTATTAAAATAGTCACTTTTGTTTATCTCATGTTATATTTTAGTCACTTATATTTGAAATTACATTTTAATCACTTACGTTATCGTGTTGTAATATTTTAGTTACTGAGTCGTTAATTACCGTTAACGGTGTAACGGTAAGTTAACGTGGTACGTTCAATCATCATTTCAAACGAAAATTTTAGGTTAAATTCTAAAATTGGTCCCTATATTTTTGCATTTTGAGAAATTTGATTTTTTTTCTTTTACGTTCTTTTAACTTTCCTTTTTTTTTCTTATTTTCCATTCTCTTCTGCTTCTCCCTCTGTTTTCCTCCCTTCTTCATTTCTTTTAAAGTAATTTTTCTATGTTTTTCATTTGTAAAAAACTAGTCGACAAGCTCACCTCACTTGAAAAATTTAAGTTGTTCAAAAAAATAAAAGTATAGGGACTAATTTTAACAAATGGAAAATATAGAAAAACTACTTTAAAAGAAATGGAGAAGGGAGGAAAACAGAGGGGGAATCAGAAGATAATGGGGAAAAAAAAAAGAGGAATGTTAAAAGAATATAAAAGAACAAAAATTAAATTGCTCAAAATGAAAAAATATGGCGATCGATTGTATAAATTAGTCTAAAATTTTTGTTTAAAATGATGATTTAATATGCCACGTCAGCTTACCATTACACCATTAATGACAATTAATGGCTCAATGACTAAAATGTTACAACGCGATAATGTAAGTGACTAAAACGTAACATTTCAAACATAAGTGACTAAAATATAACATGAGGCAAACAAAAGTGACTATTTTGATACTTTACCCAAAAATATATGTGTTAAACTAAGCTTTATTTGATAAATGTTTTGATATAACAAGGATAATGTTTTTGAATAAAACTTGATGAATTTCAAGTGACAATTCATTCCAAAATATTTCTAAGAAGATCAAATTTTAAAACTACTCTTCAAATTAAGTAACAAATTTTTAGTATCGATATTTGAGCTGCGAAGTTCAAAAAAATCAAGCAAAAAGCAAAATTATGGATACCTTGCAAAAATTATCGATACCGCTGCCTGGTATCGATTTCAATTTGAGCTTCGATGATTTGGAAAATTGAACAAAGATCAAAAGTATCGATATACTTAATAAAGTATCAATACCTTTCAAAATTAATCAATACCCTGCCTGGTATTGATACTGTTTTAAGTTCGATGTTTTGTAAAATAAAAAAAAAGGTGTTCAAGTATCGATACCCTCCTTCAGGTATCGATACCTCATATCAAATATCGATATTTCCTATATTGTATAGATACTATAGGCTTTAACGGTCACTAAATTTAGGCATTAAATGCCCAAAGTATCGATACCCCTTCAAAGGTAACGATACCTATTGTTGCAGGAGACATTAATGCATTGGTTCTTACATCTCCAACAACTCTATTAAATTTCCCACCAACAGTTGGAAAAAAAAATCAGTTTCCAAAGCTTCTAAAACAATAAGAGAGATTACTAAAGATCAAAATGTAACACCCCTTACCCATATTCGGCGCCGGAATCGGGTACAAGGTATTACCGGACTTAACATACTTAATCATACAAAATCGGGCCATAACTTTTCATTCCAACTAAAAACTTTTCATTCGTGTTCATAACGTCCCTATTATGGGCCTACGAGACCCGAAACATACATATAGAGTGGTTTGGGACTGATCCGAAAACTTACGAACACTTAGAAAAAATTTTGCTCAAAAATAAGGCCACACGCCCGTGTCTATGGCCCGTGCGTGAAAACCTTGACATTCTGTTTATGACGTCAGCAGACATTTAGGGTCACACGGCCGAGTCACACGCCCATGTGCTAGGCCGTGTGGCGAATTTAATTCTCGCAATTAATGTGCAGACTTCACACAGCCTGGGCACACGCCCATGTCCTGAGGCCGTGTCCTTCACATGGCTGAGACACACGGCTGTGTCTCTGCCCGTGTGTTTACTACTGGGCATTCTGTTTTGCTAAATTTAGATGCAGGGGACACACGGCCTATCGACACGCCTACGGGGCTGACCGTGTGTCACACATGGCTTAGACACACGCCCGTGTGTCTACCCGTGTGGACAAATATAAGGCTATTTACCAAGCCATTTGCCACCCTGAAAAACAACCACACTTATACCATTTCCAGCAACACATAGCATAGCAATAATGCACCTCTAATATCCACAATCAAGACATCCACACCTTAATTTCACACATTACTCATTCAATTGCGCAAGCTTGCACTTCATGAATTCCATCATCATTGAATAGATATAACTTAACTAGTATTGGCCAATTCCAATGGCCATTTACAAAATGAAATAAGTAACATTAATAGCCAACTCATTGGCTAACCAATATGACATATAACAAAATAACCAAGTTCCTATACATGCCATACCCAAAATAATCAAACTTTACTATACCCAAAAGAATAGCTTGATAGTGTGAATCGAGTTCCGACGTCCTTCGATCCCCGAGCTAGCTTGGCGATACTACAAGAAAAGGGAAAAGAGAGGGAATAAGCATAAAGCTTAGTAAGTTTGCATGTAACAGATAACAACATAAAGTCTTGTAATAACATCCACATAATACATTATGAATTAACATAAAATTCTCAAGCAACATTGACATGGCTTACTCATTATCACTCTTACCAACCACATATCACATACCGGACTCATTTCTCGTGAGTTTCGCATATGTACCTGTATCACTCCATCATATAACCCCGTTGAACCACTTGGAATATCTAGGGATACTCGAAAATTGTCATACACGTAATAAGATGCCAATGTCATATCCTAGATATGGTCTTACATGGGGATCACATGTCGATGCCGATGTCATATCCCAGATATGGTCTTATACGGGATCTCATATCGATGCCGACGCCATATCCCAGATATGGTCTTACACGAGATCGTATGTCGATGCCATGTCCCAGACATGGTCTTACACAGAATCACTATTCGATGCCGATGCTATATCCCAGATATGGTCTTACACGGGATCTCAATTCGGTGCCGAGGCCATATCCCAGATACGGTCTTATACGGGACCTTATTAATCTAATATCGTGACAAGGATATCATTTCTATTCCTAAGGTTCAACCGGGACTTCGTTATAGTAAATCTTTATCATTTTATTCATCGAGACCTCATTAACCAATTTCATAAAAAGAATATAAATTTCATGTAATATCAAGCATTTAAATACATAATAACTTAATGTTGATTTATTACACACATACTTACCTCGGTACCAAAATATAGATAGTTGTTCAATTTAGTCCACCACATTGTTCTTTCCTCGGTTTAGGTCTGGACTTTGTGTTTCTTGATCTATAATGACAAATTTTACTTATTTAATTATCACATTGACTAAAATAACCCATGAATCATACTTTGGCAAAAATTATAATTTTTCTCTTAAACTTTCACATATTTGCAAAATGGTCCCTAGGCTCGTATGATGAAATGTACTCATTTTCTTGATTACCCAAGCCTAGCCGAACCTATCTTAAGCTTTTAATAGCTCACATTTTCCTTCAAAATCGATTTTTACTACACATTTTATCACTTTTACAAATAGGTCCTTTTTAGGTTTTTCCATGAAAAATCACTTAGAGAAAGATGTTCATCACACATCAAACTTCCATATTCCTCCATTAAACATCAACATACATGAATGTCATACATGGGTAAGTTTTTGAACATGAACTCTAGCTTAAAATATGGCTAGAAATAGCTAAGACGAGCTACAAAGATCTTAAAAATGTAAAGAACATTAAAAACGGGGCTAGGATGCACTTACTTGGAGCTTGAAATTGAACAAAACTGCAACACCCCAAACCCGGCCTAGACGTTATGGCCGAATCTGGCGTGTCACATTGAAGTGTCTTTCGAAAACCATGTTTTCATTGAAAACCCTTCTTGAAATTTAAAACTTCTTGCCATTTAAAACTTGTACAAAACCTCAGTTTGCATTTGTTTATTTTTAATCGTGGTTTATTAAAAAGTTATTCCCTTTTAAAATGTTATTACCTTTAAAACCTTATTTGTTGCGGAAGCTTAATTTAAAACCAATGATTTACGAAAACGTGATATTTAAAAATTAAGTTGTGGAAACGTAGCATTTGAAAATAGTTATTGTTTTGGAAAACCGTGTTCTACTTCTAGTAGATATAAATCACAATCAATAAAATCCCAAATTTAAAAATCAAGAAATTATAGAGGCCTTATTACAACCCGAATCAAAATCAAAGTGCTTAAGTAGATGAGCAAAACAGAATAAAACTTGTGCAGTTGTGTGGCCCTCTCCGAGTCCCTCGCAGCTCCGAACCGTCTAACGCTGGGGATTACCTAAAAGGTTAAAAACGGGGTGAGTTTACGAAAAACTCAGTGTGTAATCCCCTTATTAAAGAAACAGTCTGTATACAAAAACAGACCGATGCTGGGCTCGAGCCCTTTAACGATAGAATAATGCAGCTTCGGTTCAGAGTATATGTGGGCCAAAGCCCAAAATAATATCATTTGGGTCACAGCCCATAACAGAATCAATTGGGCCTAGCCCATCACAGTAACAGTCTCAGTATGAATGATGCATGATGCATGCAAACCCATCCACCCTGTACTTGCCTCCGTCCAACCCTGCACTACCTGTGGGGAATAAATCACCCACGCCATCCCTACACTTACAGTGTTAGCACCGGTTGTAGCACTAACCGAAATCGCAGCAAAGCTACTAGTATATATGCGGCTTTAAGCCTTCAGTAACAGTCTCATAATTGGCACATAGCCATCAGTAACTATAATAAGATCGGCACATAGCCATCAGCTACGGTAATATAACCGGCACACAGCCATGGGTAAGTATGATCGATACAAAGTCATCAATAATTACGATCGGCACATAGCCATGGATAAATATGATCGACACAAAGTCATAACCAAGACGGCACAGAGCCATAATTAGGTAAGCACAGAGCCATAATCAGATTAACATGCTTAAAGCCATCGGTAGGTCCACAGTCGTCTCGTGTGACCCGTGCAACCTTAACAGATCATTACTGGGTCCACAGTCGTCTCGTGCAACCCGTGCTACCCTATCAGAACAGTACTTCCTCCATAACCAATATCCCAACCCCATGCAGTATGTCATGTATGCAGAATGTCTGGCCCACAAATCGTCATATCATTCACAGTTAAGTCAATCAAATCATAGTCATACAATCACAGTCAAATCAGTCAAATCATAGCACAAGTCAGTCATTTACCATCGAGGGGCAAAATAGTCATTTATCCTACAAGGGCATTACGGTCATTTTACCCTACCGGGGGTATTACAGTCATTTTACTTATTTTGGGGTCTCGGTGCAAATAACGACCTCTTTGAAGGTCTACAGTCGCCTCGAGTGACACAGATAACCTAGATGGTCATAACGGTGTAAATGGGCCCAAGGCCCATTATTCGGCCCAAGTGGGCCCACATGCTCGTGTGGCCCATGTAGCCCAAATTTAGTCACGGCTATGCGAACTACATAGCCTAATCCATTATTTTCCATTTAACGTGGATTTTATCCGTGTGGGGCCCACGAGCCCATTGGGCCCTAACGACCCATTTCAGCCAAACGAGGCCCAAGATCACGAGAACGCTCGTAGTGGCCTTTAAAATCTATCGCCCATAATTTGTGGGCTCGGTTTACCACATGAGCGATCGCACGCTCATGAGGCCTCGAATGTCGAAGTTTCAGCTTTTGCCAATTCACAGCAGAGATAGTGTGATTACATACCTGTTCGTGATAACGAGTAAACTAGCCCACGTGCTCTCCAACTATCTCCTTGCTTGAACCAACGGGTATTTACAACTAACCGTTGATCAAAAGTGATTACCCACTTTGTGGTTAGTATCTACACACAAAAAGAATCACCATTAATATATATAACCATGAAACAATTGATCCTTAACGAACACGCTTACCGATATCGTGCAACGAAGAACTCACAAGAATCAAAAGAACAAAGAATGCAGCAGCTTAGGTTCGGCACAGTGGACAAATGATGGTGGTAATCGGTACTAACAATAGATCCCCAATCACTAGGCTATCAACAATTATCAGAGTAGAACGAGGGAGAAAGATAGACAAGAGGGGACGGTCATTAAAGAAAACTTGAAAAGAAAGGGCCACAATCAGCCAAGGGTGAGAGAGGGAGAGAAAAGTAGGTTCGGCTTTGAGAGAAAATAGAAGAATGAAGGGGGAGAGTAGAGAAGTGCATTCGGCACTGTTAGGAGAGTAAAGAAAATAGAAAAACGGGTAGAGAAAGAGAAGTGAGACCACAGAAGAATATTACCTAATTGGCAATTGAAGAAAGGGAGAAAATAATGGCACTTTTGGTCACCACAGTTGATAAAACGCAAAACCCGAAAGAAATCCCAAATGGCAAAAATCACAAAGGAAATTCGGCCCTCTCCTTTCAAGCTCCACAAAATCGAAACAAAGAATATGCCTACAGCTGAAATTACTCACTATTTCCCACTAACTGAAATCCCCTAGAGCCTTAGAGTCCCAATCGGCCACAACACCCTACCAACCTCCCATTTCGAAATTCCTTGATTCTCTCCCCAACTCTCTTCATAATCCTCTCCACAACTCCATCCAAGACCAATTAAAACTCCTCTCAATAGTGTTTCAGTCTAACTCTTCTATCTCAAAAGCTGAAGCAGCAAAATAAACATTCCACTGTGTAACCCAAGACTTGAACCTCGGACCTCTCAGTTATACCACATGCCACCTTGCCACTATACCACAGGCTCTTTTTGTGTCATAAAACAAGCATTATTACTAATAAGGCCTAAGTGCCAGTGTCCAGATTCATTTAAGAGCAAAAAATAAATAAATTTGCAAGGGCCAAGACTTGAACCCAGGCTTCTCACACACCCTCATACACACCCAAATCACTTAGCCATTAAAGCAAACAAGCTTTTTCTGTCATTTTCTTGCACACATAAATATTTATGTGCAGTCTCCTAGCTGATCCCACACTTAAGGCCCAATCCTTCTAGGCCCAAATTTGGGGCGTTACAATTCACCCCTCCTTAAAGAAATTTCGTCCTCGAAATTTCCAATTAACAGGGTAGTTGTGTAACAACTACACCACTATGCTACCGCTGCGCACTCTAATCCCAATAACACTAATGCACTTTTAACTTAATCTTGAAACCTCCTACACACAACCAAAATATTTAACCAGAGAAGCATACAAATATTTATCACACATGCATACAATTCCTATTTCCAAACGAAACGCACCTGACTTAAAAGGACTGGACAAACTCGAACCTGATGCTCCTTAGATCCACATCTGAGAGATGCTCCTGACTTCCTCTGGCATTCACCCGGATGACGCCTATTACAATGCTTGCAAGTCGAAAAATTCGGACGCGTTTTAACTCGCTTCACAGAACGAGGCTCCTGCTTCAGAGGACTGTGATCCCTTTTCTTCGAGCAGTCCAAGCATCTAGCCTGAAGCGTCTCACCAATCTCCTTAACCCTGGTCTCAAACACTTCCTCTACCACCTCCCTTACCAACCGGGTCAGTGCCTCAGTCCCAATCTTCGAGTTACCGCTACCCGAAGTTGGCGGACTTACCTCGACCACCATCTCCTGAACAATCTCATGTTCCAGGGAAACGGGCAACTCTTCGTGACCTTGCTCGCCTTCTGAATCCATTACAGTGCTGTTGCTTGCTTAAAAAATCTGATTGCCAGAACATACATTGAATAAATACAAAATCTAACTTTATGCACAGTCTAATATCTAAAGAACTTACGGATTCGGTGCCTGAGACTCGGTAAACCTCACTTTTTAGAAGAAGTATCTCAAAACACTTCACATATTCGAAAATAACCTTTTGAAATCGAAAAATTTGAAAACCTATTCCACAACCGAATTTTGCAACTTGGCTCTGATACCACTAAATGTAACACCCCAAACCCGGCCTAAACGTTATGGCTGAATCTGGCGTGTCACATTGAAGTGTCTTTCGAAAACCATGTTTTCATTGAAAACCCTTCTTGAAATTTAAAACTTCTTGCCATTTAAAACTTGTACAAAACCTCAGTTTGCGTTTGTTTATTTTCAATCGTGGTTTATTAAAAAGTTATTCCCTTTTAAAATGTTATTACCTTTAAAACCTTATTTGTTGCGGAAGCTTAATTTAAAACCAATGATTTACGAAAACATGATATTTAAAAATTGAGTTGCGGAAACGTAGCATTTGAAAATAGTTATTGTTTTGGAAAACCGTGTTCTACTTCTAGCAGATATAAATCACAATCAATAAAATACCAAATTTAAAAATCAAGAAATTATAGAGGCCTTATTACAACCCGAATTAGAATCAAAGTGCTTAAGTAGATGAGCAAAACAGAATAAAACTTGTGCGATGAGTGTGGCCTCTCTTCGAGTCCTCGCGACTCAGAACCATCTAACGGCTGGGGATTACTCAAAGGTTAAAACGGGGTGAGTTTACGAAAAACTCAGGTGTAATCTCCTTATTAAAGAAACAACGATCGATATCTGAAAATGAATCAATGCGGGCTCGAGCCCTTTACTTATAAAGAATGCAGTTTAGTTCGGAGTATATGTGGGCCAAAGCCCAAAACAATATCATTTGGGTCACACCCATAATGCGAATCAATTGGGCCTAGCCCATCACGATGCTGATCTCGGTATGAATGATGCATGATGCATGCAAACCCATCCACCCTGCACTTGCCTCCGTCCAACCCTGCACTACCTGTGGGGAATAAATCACCCACGCCATCCCTACACTTACAGTGTTAGCACCGATTGCAGCACTAACTAAAATCGCAGCAAAGCTGCTAGTATATATGCGGCTTTAAGCCTTCAGTAACGGTCTCATAATTGGCACATAGCCATCGGTAACTATAATAAGATTGGCACATAGCCATCAGCTACGGTAATATAACCGGCACACAGCCATGGGTAAGTATGATTGACACAAAGTCATCAATAATTATGACCGGTACACAGCCATGGATAAATATGATCGACACAAAGTCATAATCAAGAGGGCACAGAGCCATACTTAGGTTGGCACAGAGCCATAATCAGATTAACTGGCTTAAAGCCATCGAGAGTCTCTGATCGTCTCGTGCGACCGTGCAACCTTAATAGATCATTCTCGGGTCCACTTTGTCATCTCGTGCGCGACCCGTGCGCGACCCTATCGAAACGAGACTTCCTCCATAACCAATATCCCAACCTCATGCAGTATGCCATGTATGCAGAATGTCTGGCCCACAAATCATCATATCATTCACAGTTAAGTCAATCAAATCATAGTCATACAATCACAGTCAAATCGGTCAAATCATAGCACAAGTCAGTCATTTACCCTCGAGGGGCAAAATAGTCATTTACCTTACAGGGGCATTACGGTCATTTTACCCTACCGGGGGCATTACGGTCATTTTACCCTACAGAGGCATTACGGTTATTTTACCCTATTGGGGTATTACGGTCTTTTTACTTATTTTAGGGTCTCAGTACAAATAACGACCTCTCCGAAGGTCTATAGTCGCCTCGAGCGACATAGATAACCTAGATGGTCATAACGGTGTAAATGGGCCCAAGGCCCATTATTCGGCCCAAGTGGGCCCACACGCTCGTGTGGCCCGTTTAGCCTAAATTCAGTCACGGCTATGCGTGTAAGAGTATGCCCAAAGATCAATCATGAGATGGTTGTAATAACATACTTGATTTACCATGTTTATTAATATAAAACGTTGTCATTATTATTTCAGTTTTTTTTCCTGTGTGTACAAATAAACTGTTTTATAATAATGTCCTGAGAATAATATGAGTATTCTTAAAAGATCCTTAGTCAAGTATTATTGTTGACTAGGACAACAATAATGCATTAAGACTAACATGTAGTTGATTGATGATAAAGAGTTGTCATTGATATGGAGTGTCAAAATCAATGCATGAATATGTGTGTTAGAGAACAACATATTGGGTGACCGCTATGAGTATGTTTCTTGGATTATTATGTAATTGTCACAACATTACTCATAGTGATTAATATGTATATGATCCTCGGACTTGAGATCATCATTATCCCAACATCGTGAGTTGTATATTTTGATACAATCAAACGTATAATCGTGAATCGGTTTGTTCTATAAAGGTCGATGTTGGATATACCACAATCTATGTAGAGGATATGGTTGATCAATATAGGATAAGTCCCTCCTACATAATGGGAGTAATATCTTAGGCCACTTGATTGAGTGAGACTAGAAATGCATGGCCATGCTCAAATAAGGTGATATGAGATGTCATACTAATTTGTATATCATAGTCTACTCGAGATATCAAGAAACATGGGATGGACTATGCGAATGTGTTTATTCCATGACTTGTGTCCATTCCAGAGATAAAGGACTTAACGATTAATGCATGAAAGGTTAATCACAAAAGGTTATGTCGAATCATGACTTCTTGTAACTTAGGTAGCAATGATGCATTGCTAGATGCCACTCATTGTTTGTAACATTAGAATCGTTCTAGTATTACTACTAACGTTACAAGAACCTACAGGGTCACACCCTATGGTTGAAATGAACGGAATAAAAACATAGTTGGTATTGTGTTTGGTTGTCACATGAATTAAATTAATTAAAGAATTAATTTAATTGGGCAATAAAATATTGAACATATTATATGTACAAGGATGTTGTACACATAATGAGAACATAGTTCTATTAATATATGAATTTTGTTCGTATATAAATTTAAATAAATATAGTTTACCGAAATCCTTGTTATAATTAATGTAATTATAATTTTCGATTAAAACATTATTATATTTATTTATTTTTATGATTCATTATATATATACCAATTATAAAAGGTAATAGGGAAATACAGAGCTTTTAAAAAACCCTAAAGATTGATTGTGAGGTCCAGCAGCCGTCAAGCAAAGAAACCTCCAAAACAGTTTTGGAGATTTCTTCCGTTTATCGTCAAACTAGGTGGATTACGTAGAGGCTGAAATTGGAAAAGGTTGCGGCTTGGTTCGACAGTAGATCAGAATTCTTGTTGCTGAGGCGTCGTTGTCTACTCAGATTGAAGTTTCGGTAATTTTGAAACCATTATTTCACCCTGATTCGTTCCTCACACATGGATTCATGGTTTGGATCGCCAAAATTATTTTTATTTTGCTGCTCCATGGGGGTGCCAGCGTTCCAACAATGCGAACTACATAGCCCAGTCTAGTATTTGCCACTTAACGTGGATTTTATCCCTGTGGGGCCCACGAGCTCATTGGGCCCACACGACCCATTTTAGCCAAACGAGGCCCAAGATCACGAGAACGCTCGTAGTGGCCTCTACAATCTATCTCCCATGATTTGTGGGCTCGATTTACCACACAAGCGATCGCACGCTCGTGAGGCCTCAAATGACGAAGTTTCGGCTTTTCGACTTTTCGGCTTTTGCCAGTTCACAGCAGAGATAGTGTGATTACACACCTGTTCGTGATAACGAGTAAACTAGCCCACGTGCTCTCTAACTATCGCCTTGCTTGAACCAATGGGTATTTGCAACTAACCGTTGATCAAAAGTGATTACCCACTCTTTGGTTAGTAACTACACACAAAATGAATCACCATTAATATATGTATAACCATGAAACAATTGATCCTTAACGAACACGCTTACCGATATCGTGCAATGAAGAACTCACAAGAATCAAAAGAACAAAGAATGCAGCAGCTTAGGTTTGGCACAGTGGACAAATGATGGTGGTAATCGGAACTAACAATAGATCCCCAATCACTAGGCTATCAACAATCGTCAGAGTAGAACGATGGAGAAAGATAGACAAGAGGGGACGGTCACTAAAGAAAACCTGAAAAGAAAGGGCCACAATCGGCCAAGGGTGAGAGAGGGAGAGAAAAGTAGGTTCGACTTTGAGAGCAAATAGACGAATGAAGGGGGAGAGAAGAGAAGTGCATTCGGCACTGTTAGGAGAGTAAAGAAAATAGAAAAATGGGTAGAGAAAGAGAAGTGAGACCACAGAAGAATATTACCTAATTGGCAATTGAAGAAAGGGAGAAAATAATGGCACTTTTGGTCACCACAGTTGATAAAACGTTAAACCCGAAAGAAATCCCGAATGGCAAAAATCACAAAGGAAATTCGGCCCTCTCCTTTCAAGCTCCACAAAACTAAAACAAAGAATATATCTACAGCCAAAATTGCTCCCTATTTCCCACTAGCTGAAATCCCCTAGAGCCTTAGAGTCCCAATTGGCCACAACACCCTACCAACCTCCCATTTCGAAATTCCTTGATTCTCTCCCCAACTCTCTCCATAATCCTCTCCACAACTCCATCCAAGACCAATTCAAACTCCTCTCAACAGTGTTTCAGTCCAACTCTTCTACCTCCACAGCTCAAGCAGCAAAATAAACATTCCACTGTGTAACCCAAGACTTGAACCTCAGACCTCTCAGTTATACCACATGCCACCTTGCCACTACACCATAGGCTCTTTTTGTGTCATAAAACAAGCATTATTACTAATAAGGCCTAAGTGCCAGTGTCCAGATTCATTTAAGAGCAAAAACAAAAAATTTTGCAAGGGACAAGACTTGAACCCAGGCTTCTCACACACCCCCATACACACCCAAATCACTTAGCCATTAAAGCAAATAAGCTTTTTCTGTCATTTTCTTGCACACATGAATATTTATGTTCAGTCTCCTAGCTGATCCCACGCTCAAGGCCCAATCCTTCTAGGCCCAAATTCGGGGCGTTACAAAAACCCTAGCTATGGCTTCTCTTCAATTTTCGGCACTTAGGGAAGAAGATGGACACCAATTTTGACTTCTTTTTCCCTTTTTATTAATTTATTAACTAAATGACCAAAATGCCCTTAAGGCCCTCCCTTGAGATTTTTCCCTTCCATGTCCATTTTTATCCATCATGAGATATAATGGTCTAATTACAAAATAAGGACCTCTAATAAATTTTCTAATGCTATCTCATACTTAAAACTTCTAGAATCTCATATTTTTAATTTTTGTAATTTAGTCCTAAAAGATAAATTTATCACTAGATCATAAAATTTCTTCATGAAATTTTCACACAACCATGGAAACATGTCATAGACTTCATAGAAACCATAAAACATATATTTCTACTTTGGATTTGTGGTCTCGCAACCACTATTCTGACTAGGCCCTAATCAGGCTGTTACACAAAAGTTATAAAAAAAGATCAACAATTCTTTTATCAACATTTTGTGCTTCAATTCTTCATCTTTTTCTTACAAACACTTGTAAGTAATTCTTTGTATTTTTATCAGCTCGAGTGTTTTTATTGTGTGAGTGCTTAAGTGGAAAATATCCTAATCTTGCAAGGATTGTAATTTTGTTTGCTCATTTATTTACTCTTTTGAGAGGGTTTAAGTCTTAAGATTTGCGTAGAAATCTTAAGAGAATTGTAAGGTTAAACCTTGTCTTTAAAGGTTGATCAAACTAGTGAATTTGGAAAATCCCTTAGTTGTGAAAAGTTAAGTGGTGGAATAGGCAATTGGGGCTGAACCGCTCTTAATTCTTATGTTCATTATCTCATATTTTCATTTTTGCTTCCACAAAATTTTTAAAAGGTCAATTCAGTCCACTTCTTGGCTATTTCGGTTGATTGATCGAGCTAACAATGTGATAATAAAATAATTTGTAAACAATATCAAAATATATTTTTAAATTTTTTTTAACTTTTAACACTATTTAAATAACATTGGAGGTTAAAATCCACAAGTCTTTGGGTAAATTCATTTTTTTAGTCTCGGTTGACTTTTGAATTTCATTTTGTTTGACTTCTAATATTTATATTCTAATAATAAATAATAAATTTCAAATTATGTTGCACTGATTAATAAATTTTCGGTTTCATATCTCACCTCTTAAGATGGATTTAATAAAATTACAATATTGTTGAAATTGTTATGAATGTTTAATTATTATAAAATGGATCTCTATTAGAATAAAAAGTTTAATGTATTTTAGGAATCTAATATTCATTAAGAGTAGAATTTATATCATTTGTACTTTTTATATCTATAAATATAAATTTTAGAATTTTAGTCCAAGTTTTTTCTTGATTTCCCTATTCAGTTTGATGAAGATTCTATTAATGCCCATTACAATTTGCCTGAGGGTCCTGATGAACATTCTGGGTTTATGTCAAAGATTACATCAGAAGGGTTACAACAGGTTCTTCAAGATCTTTGTATTGAGGGAACTAAATGGACTATATCCCGTCATAATTGTCACACTGTTGATAGAGTTGCCCTGAAGCCTCATTGCAGAGTATGGTATCACTTTCTGAAATCCCGACTGAGTCCCTCTACTCACAATTCTACTATTTCCAAAGAAAGGATGTTATTACTACATTCGATTATGTTTGGTAGAAGAATCAATGTTGGAAGAATAATTTTCTAGGAAGTTCATCGTTGCACGGAAAAGAATGTCGACAGTTTAAATTTCCCGTCTCTTCTCACAGCCCTTTGTCAGCGCACCAACGTTCCTGTCCATAACAATGAGGAGACCATAAACAACAAATGTGTCATAACGAAATCAATTGTCCTGCGTTTCTTGGGTAAGGATATGCCACAGCCATCTAGGCCAGCATCTACATCATCACCCTCACCCAAAGCCCCACACACTTTTCCTGATATGTTGGAACAAGTAATAATTGCCCTCAAGCAACTCCAACATCAGTTAGATATGGTGGCAATGCAGCAAAATTGAATCTCCACTGATTTTTCCACAACAAAAGCCAAAATGATTTTATATTGGGAATATGTGAAGAAACACGATGCTGCACTCAAGAAAGCTCTTCAGAACAACTTCACTAAGGCAATGCCTATATTTCTTTTGTTTCTTGAAGAACTTTTATCTGATGATGAAGAAGAAGATGAAGAACCTGCCACTACACAAAAGCATACCAAAGAGCCCGCGAGAGATGAAGAACCGACAGAGTTTGTACACCTTGACTCTGACAAGGAGGACAATGATCGACAGCACAGTTTTCCACCAACCACCACTGTCAAAGCACCACAATCCAATGCACCAATGATTGACCAAGAACGTGAACTCACGATGTCAAATACTAACAATACCGATGAGGTACCCATCAACCAGCTTCAGCGAAAAAGATTTAAGAAGGCCGCCAGAAAAACAGTTCAAGAAAATGTTGTTTTAACAAGAAAGAAGCAATGTTACAAGAGAGTTGCAAGAAAATCCACCCAACCCAAGTGAAGTAATTTCCTTCCCCTCCAAGCTTTGATTTTTATATTTTCATAATTATTCATTTTGATTTTAGTTTTTTTTATCTATTTCATGCATTCATGTAGCTTTTATTAACTTTACTTTGTCATGTTCATGCATTGAGGATAATGCATCTTAGGTTTGGGGGTGTGATGTACATATAGTTCATACAGTCCTTTTGCCATAACATTCAATTGCCATTTAACTGCCGAATTATGTGAGTATATGGTTATCAATGATGTTCAATGAGGATAATAACTCTTCTTTGTAAACTTAGAAAATATGGTGATAGTTGTTTAGGCATATTTAGCATAGGACAGTTGTTAAAAATGACTTTCTAAAAGTAGAGTAATTGAAATATAAATGCAATTAGGCTATAGTAGCATTCTTTGAATAAATTTTGGATTTCTTGACTTAATTTCAGTATAGTAATAGGGTATAATTTTGTCATGGTAAAATAATATGAATACTCCAATGTTTGAACCTGTTGATTAGGTCAGTAATATTTTGTTTGCTCCATTATATTATTGACCAGAAAAATGAGTTCAAATATAAGTGTTTGTCTAAATATATATATGCACATATTCTAGGGACACTCCACTGAATCTTGAGGGTAAATTGCTAAGAAGGTAGTTGTTTGCCCCATCCATCTTTTTAGTTAAAACCTTTTGTTTCATGAGTGATTTATATTCAAATTGTGACATGATATAATACGTGCCAGTCTAGTGTATGCTCTATTGAGGTTGTCAAGTATATAATCATATGAAAGTATGAATTCTCGAGGAAATTTTGTGTTGAAAATTGAATAATTGCCTTTGTTTTAAAAAAATATGAGTTTAGGAGAGAGATAACCTAAGTATATTTAGAGAGATCCGCTATAGTTTTAATTGCTGAAATATTTAGAAAATTTTACCTTTAGGAACTGCACTTGTTAAATAGGTTTACAACAACTGTAAGCATTTTTTCTTTGTTTAAATAGAAGATTGTTGAGAATAGAGGTACACAGTATGCTTATTACGATTTGGCAATACATTCGGTGGTTGACTGTTTTGGCAATTACATGCATTCATGCATATTCAAACATCATTTGCTTAAGGACAAGCAATGATTCAGGTTTGGGGGTGTGATAACTCTTGAAAAGAGTTATATCTAAGGCATCTAAATAGAACTAATTGGTTGTAATTAAGTGAATACATTTGAATTTTTAGGATATTTTTAGAACATTACATAACAAAGCTTGGATTATGATATAATGGTCATTATTTGTTACTTTTATCACTTGGGGAGGAAAGGTGTGGTGTTGTGTAAATACAGGTGTAGGAAGAGCAAGAAGATGAAGAGGGAAAACAAGGGAAGTGAAAAATTGTCATGGTAATTGGTGAGATTGATTGCCAACAGAACTGCCATGGCAATTCCGGGAAAATGACTCAACACTCTATCTACGTCACTCTTAGCCAGCTGGACTTGTAACAGAAAAACCAACATGTAAAGAGGAATGAAAAATGTGTGCTGAGGTGGGATGGATCTACCCAATAAAAGAATGAGAGAGAAGAAGAAAAAAGTTAGGAGAATTTGTGTGAGAAAGAGACTGGTGACAGCAATCCTCTCTCTGCACAGAAAAAAACTCCATTGGAGAATTTCAAAGGAGGAAAAGGGTAGCAGCTATAGAGAGCAGAATACAGACATGAAGAATGGGAAGAGACATCTATCCTGGATTCACGTACGATCAGAAGATAAAAAAGAAGCTGGAGTGTGGCGAGAAATCCTATAGTTCTGCCTTTAGTTTTCCTAATTTCTGTGATTCAAACTTCTTTAAATGGTGATGAATGATTTAAATTCGGTGTTTACTTTTCCACCTATGAACTAAATCTTTTTTGGGTTGGAGTTATTTGGGTGGTTTCTTATTATCTTTAATGTTCATGATTTGAGATTGCCTATATCACTATTTCATTCGATTTATGCCTATTGTAAATACATGCATGCAAGCTCTAGATATAGTTGATTGTATGTTGTGTTCATAGATGTATTTTTAATTCTGAAAAGGTTAAATATATTGGATCTAGAATTGTTTGATGCAAGTGAATATTCAACAGAATATTCGTAGCACTCTAGACATAGATGTTGCGAATTATGCAGAGAAAAACATTCATTGTAGTTATTAGTCCAGAGTTCTGTAGACATACAGTAACTTAGATTTCTAGCTTAGATCTAGCTATCAAAAGAGGCATGTTACAGTAGTAACTTTCTAAGCAATTGATTAGACAATATTTTGCCATGACATTATTTTGATATGAGCATTTCACTTGAATAATTGCAGCCCTATTCATTCAACAACAAAATTACTCTTTCTTTTCTCTATAATTTGCCACGACATTTTATTTGTCATATCAATTCTTTGTTTTTAGCATTAAATTACATTAATTCATTATACCAACATCTTATTCAATTTAGAATTAGTTCTTGCTATTTAGTATAGTTAACAGGATTATAATAACTCAATTAATCTCTTACCAAATTCCGATCCCTGTGGAGACGATACTTACTTATCACTTTATTACTTGAATGACGTATACACTTGCACAATTGCATTAGTTATTTACACGCAAAATTCGTTCAGTTATCGACCCTCGGCTTCCAGATCCAATATGGGTCCCAGTGGCCCTCTCCAAAATCCTTAATATTACCTGGGACAATGCATCGTCATTAGCAGTCTTAACCCCAGACCCAGTTTCAGCGATCAGAGTTCCTAAAGTCTCGCTTGTATCTAATTGGGGCATGCTGCCCATCGAAGATGACTCAACTCGAGTCCCCCAACGATGACCACCGCACCCACGGGTACCATGTCCTCGAGATCCACGAGTACTCATTATCTTATCTACAATTCAAAGTTTTATGAATCAGTTTAAGTTTTTAAACTGGTATTTCAAAATTTTATCGGAAGTACTTATCAATATTTAGATAGTGTGTTACTGTGCAACAGTCTCTAAAGACAATTACTTATACCTAAGTGTCACATGCAAACATATATCTAAAGCATAACTAAAGTTCAGAGTTCTTACTTGGATCAGCATTGGAGTCTCAGTTTCACTTTCCAAAAATTCAAAAGCCATTTTAGTAAAATTCCAATTTAAAATAGAAGTTTATTTCCTAAAATATTTTTGGACCCAAAAAAAATAGCCCGAGCTTTGTAACCTGACTCTAATACCACCAAATGTAACACCCCAAACTCGGCATAGACATTACGGTCGGATTGTGGAAGTTACATCGTATGTGAAAATACTAATACTTAATTTTGATAGAATCCCACTTTAGGTTTTAAGAAAATTAACTTCGAAAAATTCATTGAAAACATATCAATTCTGAAAAACCGTGAATACTTTGATGTAAATCGCGTTTAGTTAGCTTACTAAATGAATTCAACTTACTTGATTCATTTGCAAGATAAAATAATTAACGAAATTCAATAAAACTTAGCAACGGAAAACTTTATAGCAAATTGATCTTATAGTCGTTGTTTAAGTTTAGTTGTCTTGACTTTAATACCGATAAAAGCTAAAACTTTCGCAAAAAAAAAATACCAAAATAATTCTAATGTCTCAAAAGTTTAAAATCTCCAAAAAAAAAAAAAATAAGTCCAAAATATACTTGAACCAATAATTTTGAAATCCGAGCTCTGTAGACAATGTCTAATCCTAAGCTTGAGGATCACCTGAAATGAAAAAAGCAAACGCGTAAGGTTAATTCCTAGTGTGTGATTTGGCCTATTTTTCATAGCATATGTCAGAATATATCATATTAAATATTGGTGCATGTCTTACAACATACCGTAGCATATCAGATTTCATAACCGAGCATAACTCATAACGAATCAAGCATATCAGATTTCATATCAGAGCATATCCTATAACATAGTATATCCTACCCCCATCCATTACACACCATCTCCGTCCAAACAATCACATCAATTAGGACTACAAGAGTCCATCCATCCAAACACACCAATATGTGGCGGTATGCCACTCATAATATGCAGTTGAGCTGCCAAATGATTTGCAGACTAACCGCCAAAATTTACAGTAATGGCTATCATATCACACTTCCTCCATTAACTCATAATCCCACCCTAATGAATATAAATGAACAATCATACATATAGAGCTAACAAATCATATAGCATGCATAGCTAACGTATATACGTACAGAGCATATCATGTCATATTATCATACTTATCATAACTTACTTAACATGCTTCCTACACATACCTATGTTCGTATACTGAAACTTGCACTTTTTTTGGGCCTTCATAATGCCCACGGGCCCAATTTTTGAGCCTCTTATTCGGCCCCTAATCGAGCCTCAAAATTGGCCTAAAAGGCCTACACGGCCCAACAAGCCAGCCCGTGTGATCCACAACGTCTACCAATCCAAGCCGTGTAATCACACACGATCGTGTGCTCCACATGGCCTAACACACGGCCTACCACACGGTTGTGTGGTGCTGTAACACCCCAAACTCGGCCTAGAAGTTTAAGCCGAATCTGGACGAGTTACACCAATGTAGTAAAAACGTACTTCTTTTCAGAGTTTTAACTTTGAAAACCAGAAATTCATTTTAGTCGATTTAGATGATTTTGTAGTTTCGTTTTAGACTTGGCAGATGTAACACCCCTAACCTGTAACAGCCTGATTTTCAGTGGTGTCAGAAATAGTGATTCGGGATCACTAAATTCGACAAGTGAGTTCAAAAATTTAATAAATTAATATATTAGTCAAGTGCGATTTTAGAAGTATTTTTGAATTAGCGAATTTTGTGATTTAAAAGAATTTATTAGGTAAATTGGGTCGAAAACGAGGTATCGAGACCTCGAATTTATAAATCGATCCATAAATATTTTTAGAAATATTGATAGAGTGTCATTGAGTTAGTATTAAAGTTTCGTTAGAAAATTTTAATGTTTTGATAGTTAATTAATTAAAAAGGACTAAATTGTAAAATATGCAAAAACTTGTTAGAAGTGATTAAATAGCTTAAGTGTCTAATAAGGAAGGATTTAAAAGGCATTAGACCCAAAATATATGGGCTGGACGGTATGGACAAAGAAAATAAGCAAGGAAACAATGTGAACAAGGGGCAAAATTTGAAAACAAGTAAAATTAATAGTTAAAATTGAATTTTCATGAGAAATCTAGATATTTTCTTCATTTTTCTTAAGCAAAACGCCATGGGAGGTCTCCACGAAGCTGGTTTCTCATATTTTTGGCACCATGTGGGTTTATTTCTTGCTCTTTTCTTGTAATTTTTGTGTTTTTAAGACTTTTGCAATTAGATCCAACTATCTAATTCATTAGTTTTTTATTTTATGGGTAAACTTGGAAGTTACCATTGATGAGTGCTAGATTTTTATGATGAATTAACATGGAATTGAAGTTTTAATTTTGTTATATGATGATTTTATCAAGTAATTTCAATAGAAATTGATTTTAGGACCTAATTATGAAAAAGTTAAGAATTAGGGTTTGGTATTAAAATTTTGAATATTAATGGCTGTATGGTAGCCTAAAATAATTAGGTAAATTGTCAATTAAGGAAAATTATCTCAATTGATAGGATAATTGCACAGGGACTAAATTGTAAAAACTGTAAAATTTGGGGTAAAAGTGTAATTTCAAAAATTGAAGGGTATAAATTGTAAAGTGAATTAGAAATGGAATAGATGCTAATGAATGAGTAATTTTATATTATAGATCAAGAAACCAAAGATAAACGGGGAAAAGAGAAATTAACAGACTAGTCCCCGAATTTCTACAAATTCTACAAATAGGCCCAGGTAAGTTCGTATGATCGAAATTTGATATTTATATTAAATTGATGTATGATATTATGTATTTATTTATATTATATGTTAAAAACATGGAAAATTTATAAATATGAATGGTTAACGAAATAAATACATACGAAATTCATGAGAATAATGGTACAGGGAATATTGATTGTTATTGAATTGAATGTATGTGGAATAGTGATATTTGAATATTGGATATATTAAAACTGATAGATTTAATAAGTGATGAATTTATTGAAATTATATTGATTGAGTTGGTATATATATATATTGATTATATTGACTGACTGAATTGAAATAAATATTGATTGTTATTGAAAATTGAATTGAATTGTATTGAATTATGAATATATTTGATTTAATGAAATGTGTATTGATTGGAAATTGAAAAGTGATTTGGAAACCCTATTAACTAGTCGGGCTAAGTCGGATATAGTTGGCATGCCATAGGATTGGAAGTGTTCAGGGTTACTTCGACTTCGAGTCGATGAGACACTGGGTGTCATTATATTACTTCGGATAGATTCGATGAGGTACTGGGTACCAATTTACTTCGGCATGGCCGATGAGACACTGGGTGTCAACTTATTGCTTCGAACTATCCGATGAGGCACTGAGTGCCAAACTGGTGTGTTTTGGTTGGATCCGTGTATCCGTCCGAGTCCGACTCGGGTTAATAAGGGTAAACAAATGATTTGGCCAATTGATTGATATTAAGTGATATTGAATATGGATTGGAATGGACAACGAAATGAAATATGCAATTGAAATGCATGAAATTGCATGAATCATGGATTCATGAAATGGATATTGATATTGAAATTGAATTATGTATCCTAATGAGAAAAGCTATTGAATAGTAATTATGAGATTGAAATAGTACGATATGAGAATTAAAAGTGTTATGAATGGTATATTTATGAAATTATATCTAAAATACTCGGTATTGATATATAATTGATATATATTGAAAAGTATCTTGGAAAAATGATATTTACTTGATATATATATTGAAATGTGACATGGGAATGATATTTATTTAATATATATTGAAAAGTGACATATAAATATGTGTTTAACTTTAATATGTTGATATAAGAAGATCATGTATATGATGATGAGTATTAAACCCAAGTGTAATATCGAGAAAATAAGTTTATCAATATTGAACTTATATGTAAGATGTGTAAGTACGCTAACTATTGTTGTTGCTTGATGATTAGGCAAGTGCCAAGCTATTGATTGAATTGCAGTATATTTATTTATTTGAAGCACTGAAAAGGTAAGTATTTAAGTGAAAGTAAGTTAATGCTTATGAAAGAATGGTAAGGCTTAAATTATGAAATTTCTTATGAAATGACTTATTATGTGTCCAATATGAAAAAAGGCTTGGTTAAATGCACTAACTTGTAATTATGGCTGAATGACATGCATTTGAAATAAGTGTATAAGAGTTAAAGTTATATAAAATTTTACTAAGCTTGAGGGTATATGTCTATGAGTGATACTATGGATTAGTTCACCTTGTGAATTAGTGAGAACAGTTTATAAGTATTACAGTAACAATAATGGGTTATTTTTTATATGTAAAGTTTTATAATTGAAATAAATTAGTATGATTAAAGATTATACGAGCTTACTAGGAATTTGTTGCTTACATGTTTTGTAACACCCCTAACCCGTATCCGACGCCAGATTAGGATTAAAGGCGTTACTGGACTGATTGGAAACTTACATAACATTTCATACATTATATTCATCATTAACAATCATAGTGTCCCTTAGATGAGTCATCAAGACCCTAAGCATGCATATAAACCGAGTTGGGACTAAACTGAAACACATACAGAATCTCATGGAAAAATTTAAACTTTTCTAAAATACAAGGGAGACACGCCCGTGGGAGGAGACCGTGTGCCCTCAACGGCTTCTAGACACCCCCGTGTGTCCATCCGTGTCCATATACTGACTATATCAACACGGTCACTAGGCACGCCCGTGTGCCATGACCGTGTGCTACTAGGCCATATACTGACTTCCCCACCACGGCCACGAAGCACGCCCGTGTGTTATAGCCGTGTACTCTTAGCTAGCTACTGACTTGTACACCACGGCTAGCTGACACCCCCGTGTAGAGGCTGTGTGCTACTAAACCACATTCTGCCAATTCACCCACAGTCTTTAGGCACGCCCGTGTGCCACAATCGTGTGACATTATAGGCTATTTACAAGGCCAAAATGCCACCCATAAGGGTTACACCTACAAACATTACAAACCAAGACATATCATAAACAAATAGCAACCAAAAACATTCCAATTTGTCCATTCAATTTATGCATTTAATAACTAACTCATTCATACCAACATTCAAGACAAAACACATACATAACTAAAGCATTTCTTCATCATTTAACCAACCAAAACTTGACTATTTCATGGGCATTAAACCATACCAAAACTATACATATATCACATTCATTTAAGCAAGTCTCAACTCATAAATAGCCAAATCACATGGCTAAGATCACATAACAACTTATACCAAAATACTAGCCTATACATGCCATATCTAGCTTTATACATTTTCAAAGTGTACCAAATTAAGTTTAGTAGTGTGATGACGATCCGTGATTTGTCCCCAGCCTTTCGATGCTTTGACGACCTCTGAGCAGAGAAACACACACACACAGAGTAAGCATTCAAAGAGCTTAGTAAGTCATATACAAGTAAACTTAGCATAAAATGCATATATTGTAAATAGATACATTGGCACATAACATTTACTTAACAAACTATCATATATTGCTTTGGTTCATATACATGGACACCATTGCCACATTCATCCATTCAAAAATCAATTATATATATACATAACTCTTTCATAATCATTCTTGCATCTCATTCTCGTTCTTATATTCAATCATACTTCTCTTCCCATCAAAGTCATATGAATACTTACCTTTTTATACACACTAGTGTACATACCAAACGTACCTGAAACAAATATACATTCACATAATTGTTCATAGCTCAGATTTGCTCATTGAACCGTTCGGAAACTAATAGGATACTCAGAAACTCAGAATAATCATACAATGCCAACGTCTCAGATGAGGTCTTACATGAAATCAGATATCGATGCCACTGTCCCAGATAGGGTCTTACACATAATTGGATATCGATGCCACTGTCCCAAACAGGGTCTTACACGTAATCGGATATCGATGCCACTTTGTCCTGAGACGGTCTTACACGTGTCGAATATCGATGCCACTTTGTCCCGACGGTCTTACACGTAATCGGATATCAATGCCACTGTCCCAGACAGGGTCTTACACATAATCGGATATCGATGCCACTGTCCCAGATAGGGTCTTACTCGTTAACACAGAATAGATACCTTTGTATTCCTAAGTTCGTATGGGATTTCTCAAACTTATCACTATATCGACCTTATCCCAAAATTCATATACACAGCATCTCATAAGCATTCATTATCATTTATAGTCATGGAAATAAACTCAAATCAATACAGTAACATTTATTTGCAATATGACTTACCTCGGATTCGGTTTATCGGAATGAAAACGGCTACTCGGTTACTTTCGCTTTCCCGCTATCTAAATCCGTTTTCCTCGGTTCTTGATCTAAACATATTCAGAATTAACCCTTTTATTCACTAATTCATTCAATTCAATCCAAGGACACACATTTAGGGTAATTTACAAATTATCCCTCATAATTGCACAATTTATCAATTTAGTCCATTTTTCATAAAACATCAAATTCACATAATTTGTTCACACCCATGCATAGCCGAATCTCCCTAGGGACTATATAAGTCCATATGTTTCATCAAATTAGCAATTTAGTCCCTCGATTTGCTATTTTTACAATTTAGCCCTATTTAACTAAATTCATCAAAACTTCAAGAACAAAACATGTTCATCTAGCTCAAATCTTTCATTTAACACCATAAATCATCATAAAACTCCACATATCATCAATGGCATATCACACAAACATCATCAATTCACAAAATTAATACATGGGTTTTGTAGCTCTCAAAGCAACGATTACAAAAACGTAGAAATTATCAAAAACGGATCAAAAACTAACCTTGAATTCAAGCTTGAAACCAACCGAACCCTTAAGCTTTTATTCTTTCTTTTTATTTAAAACATTCGACCAAGGATGATAAAACAAAGCCACTTTATTTTGTTTTCTTTTATTATGACTCTTATAATATAATAATAATAACATAACTTATAAAATAGATATAAAATAAATTTAACTATTAAAGTAAATATAATAAACATATAATATGTACTTATCATCATTCATTGCCGTTCACTATCCATAGAATTGGCTTAATTTCCATACAAGGCCTCCACCATTACAAAGCCATGACACCTTGATCCTTTAACAAATAGCATGCAAGTTTCACATTCATTGCAATTTCATCCTTTTGTCAAATTAAACACATAGACAGACAAATTAACTTATGAAAATTTAACACATGCTTAATCACATATTAACGGCACAGTAAGTAATATTAAAATATTATACGGACTCGAATTTGTGGTTCCGAAACCACTGTTCCGAGTAGGGTGTAAACCGGACTGTTACATGTTTGTTTTATTTATCTATCTTACAGATTATCGGAAGCTCAAACGGGTTGGAAGCTTATCGGAGCCATACCACACTATCCGTTGGTTCTATTAGTAATTATGGATGACTTGATTCTGGTTATAATGGCATGTATAAGTTATTTTGATTAAATGTTAGTCTATAGGTGTTATGTAGATATTAGTCATTTATTTGGTTTGCGTTTTGGTATTGTGGTATTTGCATGATTTGCCTTATAATGTTGATGTGATTGAATGATGAGAGGTAAAATAGTAGTCAAATATGCATAAGAGGTGCCTAAAAGTATAATGATTATGTATGTTAAATAAAAGTTAATACAAAGAATCATGAAAGAGTAAAATTAGCATTAAAATAGTTTCTGGATAGCAGCAATGGTTCAACTTTGAAAAATCACCAAAAATTGTGGAAATCGAATTAGAGGTTTAATAAAACATTAAATTAAATTTTATTGAGTCTAGTTTTTCATAGAAGAAACGGTGTAAGCAACAGAATTGTAAATTATGAGATATAATAAATTTTGTGAGACAAGGTCAAAATGATTTCGGGTTCCGCTGTTCTGACTTTGGAAAATCATCAAAAAAATTTAAAAAAAAAATTAGAGGTTTAAATTTATATTTTTAAATTCTTAATGAGTCTATTTTCAATAGAAATAAACGGAAACATCATCCAAATCTCGTAATAAGAGATAATTAATTTTTAGTCAAGAAAGGTCGAAGCTGTCAAATAGCAGAACATGGATAAATTTGAAGATTTTACTATACTTATTGGCTAAATTATAAATTTTGAAATTTTTATGGTAGAAGTATATTTGAGTCTAGTTTCAAAAACATTAAGCAGATCTTAATTTAGAATTCTGTAGCTCTAGATATAAATAATTTAGTGACTACGACTCAAGTGGATAGCTTTGATATGAACATAAGTAAATAGTGGAATTATCTGTAATTTTTCTGTAAACTCCGGTAACATTCCGTAACCCTGTTCTGGCGACGGATGTGGGTTAGGGTGTTACAATTACTGGTATCAGAGCTTTGCAGGTTTAGTCAGTTCTCGGACTAAACGAAGTATTTGTAAAGTTTAGAAATACATGCCATTATATAACCAGTGATAGTGTGATATCTTCCGATTCTGATGAAGTTTGTTTTATTTATAGACAGAGATGCTTTCCAACCGAGCTAATTCTGATAATACTAAAAGCGATACTCAAGTATTTGATTAAAAAGTTACGTATGTTGAGTAGAGACAAAACTCATAAAGGTATGAAATAAATGTTTTATAGTGAACATGTTGATGATAAATGTTATGTTATACGTGTGAATATAAGAGAATCAAATTTTAAGGCTTTACAACCTCTACCCCCTCACCTGTATGTCTTATACAATAGAATTCATAGGATTAATATTGATTAATCTCATAAGTGGGAAACTAAAGAGTTCAGTGGCTGAGTAATTAATAATGTTGTTAGAATTGAGAATGGATTAGCAAGTAAAGACGGTTTTAAAAGAGATATCAGATTTTTCTGAAGATTATTTTGGGAGAGATAATGTTGCTATTAAGGAAGAAGCTATTCACGAGTAATCGATTTATTCAGGTATGGTATTTAAAGAATGGGTTAATTAGAAATTTCTTCTGAATTGATTTCTTTAGTGATTGGGATAATGTGAGATTATTGATGACTTTAGTAGTCGGTGGGATAGTGTTGAAATTGCAAAAATATCTGAAAGCAACTATTATAGCCGGGTATTTTACAGTGATCTCTTCTGGGTATTCTATATGGGTATTCTATATGTTATTTTATCCTCAGAGGTATATGCAACTGTTCATTTTTAGATGCGATTCTTATCATATAGAAAGTTTGGTTAATCATAACATTAGATGGAAGTATTGTTAATCTGGTTGATTCATGATCGGCATTGCTCTATCTTTCTTTAGTTTTCTGATCCATTATGTTTGATAGAAGACTTGATGATAAGACTCATATGATGCTATTTTCTACTTCTACTGGTTGATGCTATTTTCTACTTCTACTGGTTGATGTTCTGAATTACATATAAGCAATTTACATTATCTATATCACAATTGTTTCTAGTGCGTTTGAGCGATATTCTTATTCTGGACTTTCTCTGGGATATCATCGATCTCTTTACCATTCAGTGTGGTTTTTATACTCTGAAATTCAGTATAGCTTCACATTTGGGATTTCATTATCTCGGTTTTCTTATCATTCTTATGGTTTAATCTTATCCATCAAACATGGTTCATCTATAAAAGATACTTATGGGCCAAAGGTAATTATATATATTACATTTACTGTTATAAATCCTGGTTTGATTATGGGAGCTTGGTGATGCAGACCTCAGATTATAGAAGTTATATTACTGCACTGATTGTTATTGGGATTACTTCTGGTTTTCTTCTTTTATTACAGAGTGCACTATTGATGTTGAGGAATTGTTCTATCTATACAATTGAAACATTGGTTCTATTATAGCACTATGGTTCTTAATCTATCTGATGGTTGTAGTTTTGGTATAGTTCAAAGCTTCGATGATAATAATTGAAATAGCTTTACTATACATAATCCCTTTCTAGTTCTCGTGACAAGGGTTGACATTGGCAAAAGTGTATATGGAGGATGATGAAGTTCAAACTTGTATATTGGTTTTCACTCCTCGGGTAATCTTGATTAGTGTCAACAAGTCAATAACAGGATGTCATAATTTGTTTCAGTTAATGCAGTTTGTGGTAATTTTCGGTTTGTATTCTGAGAGAAATATGATATATGGAATATTTGGATTGGCTTGACAACAAGAAGAATGGATTATTCTGAAAAGTTATTATTCGATAGATAAAGTTGACTCTCAGTTATTCTAATCTGAGTGGGTTATTCATTTGAAAGGTTAATTGAGTTATATGTATTTGAGTTTATCTTCAGGTTCGAGAATAAATTTTGTGTGTTCACTGGTAAATTGGCGAACCGTCAGAATGAGGGATTCATATTCTAGTAGACATGATATAGAAATATAACTATTAGGTCAGTTTCAATTGGGAAGTGTTATTTAGTGAAGAAAGGTCGAAGCTGTCAAACAGCAGAACAGGGATAAATTTTAAGATTTTACTGTACTTATTGGCTAAATTATAAATTCTAAAATTTTTATGGTAGAAAGATACTTGAGTCTAGTTTCAAAAACATTAAGCGGATGTTAATTTCAAATTCTGTAGCTCTAGATATAAATAATTTAGTGACTACGACTCAAGTGGACAGCTTTGATATGAACATAAGTAAATAGTGGAATTATCAGTAATTTTTCTGTAAACTCTGATAACATCCCGTAACCCTGTTTCGGTGACGGATGTGGGTTAGGGGTGTTACACCTAAGCCGTATCTGTCACCAAAATAGGGTTACGGAGCATGACCAAAAAAATTTAGAACATTTACAGACATTTCATGTTAATCACTATTCATTCATTGAGATTATACAAAATGTCCCTTAATTGGACCCTCGAGGTCCAATATGATCATTAGAATCAAGTCAGGACTTAATCGGGAACTCTAAGAATTTTTCGCGACATTTCAAAAATTTTTCAAGGTGTTGGGCTCACACGCCCGTGTGGTCCAAGGGACATGCCCGTGTGACCTTAGGACATGCCCGTGCTACAGGCCATGTTCGACCTTGTGTAACTCTCTGACTTGTGCCACACGGCCATGCCACAGGCCCGTGTGCTAGGCTGTGTGGTTAATTAAATTCTTTCAAAATTAGGTGCAAGTTTCACACCGCCAGGACACATGCCCATGTTCTAGGCCGTGTAGCACACACGGATGAGACACACACCCGTGTCTCTACCCGTGTGCTCGATTCTGAGCATTCTGTTTCTTAAAATTTGGGTGCAGGGGACACACAGCCAAAACACATGCCCATGGGGCAGACTGTGTGTCACACACGGCCTAGACACACGCCCGTGTGGACAAAATATAGGCTATTTACCATGCCATTTTGCCACCCTCCATTGCACACACCTATATAAGTTCCAATGATACAAATCATAGCATAATTAGGCAGCCAATACAACCACAACTAAGGCTAAAACATGTCATTTCAACAACGACATCTAACATGCTCATAACATTATATTTTGCCAAACCAAATCATACCAAATTTCACATCCATAAGCATCAATATTATTTCTTTCAATATGTATTGCCTTGCCTAGGTTCACTAGCTTATCAATAAGCCAAATCATAACCATATATCATCTATGCTATTAAGCCACAATAAACCATTTAGCAAACAATTACAAACCACATCACGAAAGACATTAGCACATATATATATACATATCCCAAACATAATCATCACTAGCCATTCCAATGGCTAGATTACCATAATCATTTACATTTACATGCCAATTTGGCCAATATAACCTATACATGCCATTACAACCATAATTGATTTACCATATTGTACCGACATGGGCCGATGGATAGTGTGAGTGATCCCCGCCGAGCTTCCAATCCAACGAGTTTCCGATTTACTCTAAAACATGGAAATGAAACTAAGTAAGCATAAAATGCTTAGTAAGTTCGTATAACATGGTACTTAACTTACCATTCATCCTATTTTGAGGTAACTATGTAAGGCATATTCAATAAGTTTGACCTCAAGCCCTACACACATCCTCATTGCCCTTGTTAGTCATATAATCCATAGTAACATCAAGACATGTATGAGCTCAACAACAATTAAGTTTCCATAAAAATACGCTTTCCACAACATGTATTCATTTATCATGTATAAATCATCTCTTATTATTACAAGTATAGTTTCATAGTAGTTCGTTTCGAGTTCAGCTTATGTCATGTCAGGACCTTACTCATATTTTTCGAATATTAAGGTCACACAAGTAGTAGTACACACAAGGTGTACAAGTCTATAATCAATGATGAACTTATATTCATCAACCAAATTCCAAGTACAAATATCATCGTCTCATATTTCCATGTATCAATTATCACATATCATCATTTTCGTGTATTTCAGGTAGATACATGTAATAACTTATTTATTATTCATATCTTCTCATGTCAAGAGTTTTACCCGTTGAATCTTTCTGGAATATCAATGGATACACCGGTAGTATACTCGAGGTGTACAAATCAGAATCTATCAATCCATGTCCATTAATACCCATAAGGTACAATTTTAGAGAGTACACTCTCAAGCCACACATGTATACAACAGGATTACCAGTCCAGGCTAAATCCTTTTTATGACATATGCTCTAAAAATGACTTGATCGGATTACTGTCCAAGGCTAAATCCAATCCATAACATATGCTTGAGAGGACTTATATCAGGATTACCCGTCCGGGCTAAATCCTTTTAGCAATGAGGTCAATAGGATTACTTGACCGAGCTAAATCCCACCAGCAACAAATGTAGGGCCTCATTCATTTCAGGAAATCACATCTCCATCGAATTTTCCATTTATTCAAATGGGATTTAACATTTTTTAAGCATTATCAGGAATGTGATCAATCTCACACATTTATACATTCATGCAAATTCAAATGTTCACATTCAACTCAAGCATAAAATTTACATTTTTATCATTTATCATTATCGGGCATTATTGTTGTTCGGGCACATTTTATTTATCGGGCTTTGACGAATATGTGATCATTTCACATAATTAAGGCATTTATACAATTTACATAAACACAATCAATGCAAGCATGTAGATAAACACAATTTAGTTACACGAACTTACCTTGACAATGTTCGTGTACGTAAATCTACTAATCCGACATTTTCCTCTTTTCCTCGTTCTAACTCCGAATTTGGTCTATCCGGATCTATACGAGTAAATTTAACGTCAATTTATCACATTTCATATTCATGTGGACTCATTTTACATCCTAGGCAAAATTACCATTTTGCCCCTAACTTTTCTATAAATTCCCATTTCGTCCTTAGGCCCGAAAAATGAAACTTGTGTAATTTAATCCCTATTCCAAGGCTAACCAAAATCCCATTACAAAATTTACATCTCATATTTTCTATAAATTTCAGAATTTTTCATCAACTTTCACCACTTTGCATTTTAGTCCCTAAACCATGTTTTCATCAAAAATCACTTTGTAAAAGTTGTTTATCTATCAACAACCTTTTATTTTCTACCTTAAATTTTCAATTTTCAGCATATTCATCCATGACCCAATTTTCATACTTTGATAACTTTTCAATTTAATCCCGCAAATAGATAGATTATGCTATCCCGGTTTCAAAAATATAAAAATTACTAAAAACGGGGCTTGAATACTTACCCAATTTAGCCAAGAAAGCTTGCTTTCTCTTTCCTAGGGTTTCCATGAAATATTTTGGGGAAGAAAATGATAAAAATGATTTTTATTTCTATTTAATAATTTATCATCTTTTAATAATTTTGATTTCCAATTTAGTCCTTAGCCTTTTTCTCATTTTCCATGGATGAATCATCCAAAATTATCTACTAACTTTTTATTAATGGTCTAATTACCATATAAGGACCTCAAGTTTTGAATTCCATAGCTATTTAATCCTTATAGCTACTAGAATTCAACTTTTGCATTTTATGCGATTTTGTCCTTTCCCTAATTGAACACCTAATTGATAAATTTTTCGTATCAAAATTTTCACATGACTTTTCTAACATAATACGGACCTTATAATAAAATAAAAATAAATTTTATTTTCGGCTCGAATTTGTGGTCCTGAAACCACTATTCCGATTTCACCGAAATTGGGCTGTTACAACTCTCCCCCCTTAAGAAATTTTCATCCTCGAAAATTTTTCCAGTAAAGAGATTCAGACATTACTCTCTCTCATAGTTTCCTTCAGTTCCTAGGTAGCTCCCTCTATATCATGTCACTGTCAGAAACTTTTACTAAAGCTACCTTTTTATTTCTCAGCTTTTCTCTCCAAGTACCAGAATTTCAATCAATCTCTTACTGTAAATCGTGTCAGGTTGAATTTAACATTTATCAAAGCAATTACAGATGATGGGTCTGATCGATACTGTCATAACACATATACTCATAAAACATTGTGAATTCTGTAGAACTTTGATAATAGTATCAATCAATACGCAACAGGTCCAATTCTTTTCATAATCTTATATGACCTGGTAAGTCGCAGACTTAATTTTACCTGTACAGCCAATCTGAAGAACTTTCTTTCATGGTGAATTTTCAGAAATACTTTGTCACCATCAGAAACTCCATTTCTTTTCATCTTAGATTCACATAGGATTTCTGACGATCAAATACGGCTTTTAAACTGCCCCAGATCACTTTCGCCTTTCTTCGGTTTCAAAGAATCGAACCAACTACATGTATCTTTTCTCACTGAACTCAGTCCAAAACACTGGATTTTTACACTTGTGACCATATAAAACCTCATACGGTACAATTTTATACTTGACTGTTAACTGTTATAACAAGAAAATCCAACCACGACAAATATTTCCTTTTCAATTGCCTTTGAATTCAAGTACACAACATCGAAGCATATCTTCCAAAATCTGAATCATATGTTCAGATTGACCATCCGTCTGAAAATGAAATACGGTACTAAAATGTAACCGTATACTCAGAGTTTCTTGTAACTTGTTTCAGAATCAGAATATGAACTATAGATCTCTATCGGGAATAACAGAAACTAGAACATCATATAATCTGACAATCTCAAAAACAGGTAATTCAAATAATCTATCAAGTGAGAAATCCATTCATATCAGGATAAAATGTGCAGGTTTTGTCGAACAATCGACAATTACTCAAGTAATATCTTTCTTTTTCATAGAAAAGGATAATCCCGATATAAAGTTCATAGTAACTTTGTCTCATTTCCATTTCAGTATCTTCGCTAGCTATAACCATCTTGAAAGTATCATCTCTATCTTGCTAATACATCCAACATTTAAATATAGATTCAGAAATACCATACTTCATTCCAGTTTACCAGTACATCTTTTTCAAATCGTTGTGCATTTTATCATTCCCAGATAAACAGACATAGTACCACTGTGATCATTCATGTAAATTTTTTTTGTACAAGCTCCAAATTCTTCAGTACACAGACTCTATCTTTGAATAACAGAAATTTATCAGATCTATTTTGAAATTCTGAATCAGAAATTAATTCACATTGTACTCATTTAACTTACAACTCATTATCACTTTTCTGAGTTTCATTGATCTGTTGTAGAAACATCGGTTTAGCTCTATACTCAGCTAAAATTAAGTTATTATTAGACAATTACAATCGATATCCATGGCTTGCAAAGCAAACAAAAATTTTCTACTCAGAATATCTGTAACCACATTCATTCTTTCCGAGTGATATACAATTATCAAATCATAATCTTTCAACAAGTTAAGCTATATACGCTATCTCAAAGTCAAATCTTTTAGCAACATCAGATACTTCAAATTTTTATGACCGGTGAATATATGACTTTTTCACCAAACAAGTAATGTTATCAGATTTCAATACAAAATCAATAGCTGTCAAATCTAGATCATATATCGGGTAATTCTTTCCATGTGGTTTTTAACTATCTGAAAGCACAGGTTATTATTTTGCCTTACTACATTAAAATACGGTCTAATCCCATTCAATAGTACACCACTGTAATAACAAATTCCTTACCGGATTCAGGCTGAATCAGTATTAATACTTTGATCAACAGAGCTTCCAACTGGTCAAAACTTTACCGATATTTATCGGTCCATTCAAATCTTACCTCTTTTCTGTAATAATTGGGTCATCAATGTAGCTATTTCAATTATTAACATTGAAGCTTTGAGTTTTTCCAAAGCCACAACCATCAAATAGATTCAAAATCATAGTGTTATAATATGACCGGCATTTCAACCGTATAGATAAAGCAACACTTCAATATCAATAGTGTACCTCAAATTAGAAGAGGGAGAATCGAAAGTGACCCCAATAATAACCAATGCAATAATATAATTTCTATAATCTGTGATCTCTATCACCATACTTCATGATCGAGTCAATATTTATAACGGTAATAAATGTAATTACCTCTGATCAAAGAATATCTTTCATAGATAACCCATGTTTACATGCTAAAGAGATTGTTGATATCTCAGAGAAAATTCAGAAGAATAATATCATGCATACTCAGTAGAAACAACTGTGATAAAGACAATATAATTTGCACATTCACAATTTAGGGCTTCAATCAGTAGAAGTAGAAAATAACATCACATGAACCTTATTATCAAATCTTATATCAATCATGATGAATTAGAAAGCCCAAGTATGATAGAGCAATACCACTCATGAATTAACCAGACTTGCAATAATTTCCATTTATTACCATGTTTAGCCAACCTTTCCATATAATGATTATAGCATCCGAACATAAACAGTTACATATATCTCTGAGAGTAACAGTACACATAGAATACCTATATAAAATACCCATAAGAGACTGCTGTAATATACCCGACTATAACAGCTGTATTCAAATATATATATATATATATATTTTGCAATTTCATCATTAATCCATTAACATATATAGTCATCAATAATCTCACATCATTCAGTTTACTCACGAAGCTTATTCGAAAGAAATTTTCAGTTAACCCATTCTGTAGATACCATATTTGAACAAATCAATTTCTCATAAATAACTTCTTTTTTTAACAGTGGTACTACGTATCCCAAATAATTCTCAGAAAATTCTGTTATCTCTTTTTAGATCCCATCTTTACTCGTTAACCCATTCTCAGTTCTGACTATTTTATTTATCATTCAACCACTAAACTCTTCAATTTCACACTTATGAACTTATTCAATGTCATTCTCATGAATTCTATTATAAGAACTGTACTGGTGAGGGGGTGGAGATCGTAAAGCCTCAAAATTTAACTTTCATAAATACACGCATATCACTTAACGTGTACCATTAACATGTTCACTATAAAACATTTATTTCATACCTTTATAAGTCTCATTTCATCATAAGTAACATTTTTTTACTCGTCCACGTGAGTATCACTTTCAGCAGTATCAAAATCAGCTCGGTTCGAAAGCATCTCTGTTTATTTGTAAAACAATTTTCATCAGAGCTGTGAGATATCACACTATCACAGGTTATATAATGGCATGTATTTCTAGACTCCACATATGCTACGTTCAGTCTGAGAATCGACTAAATCGTAGCTCTGATACTACTAAATGCAACACCCCTAACCTGTATCCGTCACCGAAATAGGGTTACGGAGCGTTACCAGAAATTTTCAGAAAATTTACAGACATTTTATGTTAATCACTATTCATTCACCGGGATTATACAAAACATCCCTTAATTGGACCCTCGAGGTCCAATATGAGCATCAGAATCAAGTCAGAACTTAATCGGGAACTCTAAGAATTTTTCGCGACATTTCAAAATTTTTTCAAGGTGTTGGGCTCACACGCCCGTGTGACCCTAGGACACGCCCATGCTACAGGCCGTGTTCGACCCCGTGTAACTCTCTGACTTGTGCCACACGCCCGTGTACTAGGCCGTGTGGTTAATTAAATTCTATCGAAATTAGGTGCAGGTTTCACACGGCCAGGACACATGCCTGTGTTCTAGGCCGTGTAGCACACACGACTGAGACACACGCCCGTGTCTCTGCTCGTGTGCTCGATTCTGAGCATTCTGTTTCTTAAAATTTGGGTGTAGGGGACACACGGCCAAAACACATGCCCATGGGGCAGACTGTGTGTCACACACGGCCTAAGCACACGCTCGAGTGTCTACCCATGTGGACAGAATATATGCTATTTACCAAGCCGTTTTTTCACCCTCCTTTGTACACACCTATATAACTTCCAATGATACAAATCATAGCATAATTAGGCAGCCAATACAACCACAACTAAGGCTAAAACATGTCATTTCAACAACGACATCTAACATGCTCATAACATTATATTTTGCCAAACCAAATCATACCAAATTTCACATCCATAAGCATCAATATTATTTCTTTCAATATGTATTGCCTTGCCTAGGTTCACTAGCTTATCAATAAGCCAAATCATAACCATTTATCATCTATGCTATTAAGGCACAATAAACCATTTAGCAAACAATTACAAACCACATCACAAAAGACATTAGCACATATATATATATACATATCCCAAACATAATCATCACTAGCCATTCCAATGGCTAGATTACGATAATCATTTACATTTACATGCCAATATGGCCAATATAACCTATACATGCCATTACAACCATAATTGATTTACCATATTATACCGACATGGGCCGATGGATAGTGTGAGTGATCTCCGCCGAGCTTCCAATCCAACAAGTTTCCGATTTACTCTAAAATAGGGAAATAAAAGTAAGTAAGCATAAAATGCTTAGTAAGTTCGTATAACATGGTACTTAACTTACCATTCATCCTATTTTGAGGTAACTATGTAAGGCATATTCAATCAGTTTGACCTCAAGCCCTACACACATCCTCATTGCCTTGTTAGTCATATAATCCATAGTAACATCAAGACATGTATGAGCTCAACAACAATTAAGTTTCCATGCACATATGCTTTCCACAACATGTATTCATTTATCATGTATAGATCATCTCTTATTATTACAAGTATAGTTTCTGATACGATCCGCCTCGGGGTGAGTCAAGCCGTATGCGAGTTTGCCTGATCGTCTACGAAGAAGTATCGTTCGGCTCTTTTTAAGAGGATATCTTAAGGTAAAAATGATGGTGGAAGCTATATTTAAGGGTTCAAAAAGGGGTTTATAGTTGTGAAAAATATGTATAGGTTCAATTTTGGAGAATATAATTATGGAAATAAAAATGGAAGTTGGATAACAAAGAATGGATAGAAAGGGAAATGGATGGATCGATTATGATGAAACGAAAAGATGGAATGGAATGAAAATGATCTCAAAAACAAACATGAACCAATATTAGAAAATATTGACCCAAATGCTTATAAGTTTTCAAGATGGTCGGATGGAGAATAGGAGAACCTCGACCCGCTACTTAGCAAAGTAGGAACCTTGATATAAGGGTGAACGCCACACTATTTGATAGTGATAAGTTCAGGATAAAGAAGAAGGCAGGTTGACACCACTAATGACCTAGATAAACCAACGAGTTCTTCAACGAAATATGAGAGAAATAAATCTCACAAATTTCATATAAGTTCAATAATGTTTTCAAACTAAGCAAAAAGATCCAAAAGCTCCCTACAATAGGTTGATTACATGTATTTATAGTATCAAAAGAAGCTAGCTGAATGATCATTTTTAATGAAGCTACTAATGAGCTCAAATGAAAAGTCTCATCTTTTAAAATTCTAGCCAAGTAACTCCCATATTCAATGTGAATAATTTCTTCAATTAAGTTGTTTGTTAAAGTCTTTTGAAGTCTCCATGACCAAGAAAAGTCACCACCTCTTTGATGAAGAATTGATTGCAAGTATTGACTACTCATGAAGCAACGGTTATGGAAGTTGAAAACAAAGAGGTTGCTTAAAATTAAAGAAGAATAATGTTCTTCTTTAATTAATAAAACAACTTCTTAATGATGAATTAAGCCTCTTTATATCAGCCCCCCTCTTGTGTAATCGAATTCACTTGAAAAGCCATCCCATTGAATGCATAACAGCTTTTAAAAGTAATGGATGTGAGTTGAAAAGTCACCTGCAATTAACACATGTAACCGACACATTAATGCAATTATTAAACTTAAAACAAATTAATAACTAACTTAAATAAATGAACTAACACTTAAGCATTATTTATTCCAGCAACTAGTTTAATTAAGTAAAGCATTATTAATTGAACTTAACTCATGCATCAATAAATTAACCTAGTAGCTAGATTAATTAATGAAGCAACTATTAAATTAAATTCATTAAAAGAAACTCAACTAATTAAACTAAGATGAATTAATGAGCAGCACTCATTTATTAACTAAGATGCTTAAATGCAAATATTTAAGAATGCAAACTAAATGCAATGCTGAATATTAAATAAAAAGTTCAATTTAGTTGGAACTATTCAAAGAGTTGGAATTGAGCTGAAATCGGTTTGCAAACAAGTTGAAAGGAAACTTCATTGAGCTGGTCCCAACTCGATCTATTTCTCCAACCAAAGTCTCGCCCCACATTTGGTTAACTAAGGCCGAAATGGCCTCTTTGAATTGCTTAGCTCGAGCTCGCGTAATTGGTCCTTGGGGCAGCACCATTGAATCCTTGCTCGAACTTGATGCACTCCAGGGCGCGATCGTATCATTCCCCCCTCTTTTAGGCGACTTGTCCTCAAGTCGGGTTGTTCCTCTATTGGAAAATATTTCCTCTCGTTCAGCTTTCCTCGATCGAACGGAATGGAAGATATCACACAATCCTAGAAATGATTTATCAATGGACAAGAAAGCACATCACCATCATAGATAAGTAACAGTGGGTTAAGACAACAAAAACCTAAAGATAAACTAAATGCTAAGCAAAAAGCTGATTTTATTTTGCCAAAATGACTTATCAATTTTGACAATGACAAGTGCAAAGTATTCAAATCCAAATAGCTCTTATAGAATGTAGTCCAAATATCATATGTCAATAATCTCAATTGGACAAAGCAAACATACTTCAATTTATTGAAAAGTTTCATTATTCCATCAATGCAAACATGTGGATTCAATTGGATAAAAGGATACTTAGTCATGAATATTTGCAAAAAAGTTAAGCATACTAATCCACATCCAAAACTTTTCAATATGTTTATTCAAAAACAAAAATTCATGTGATTGTACACGCAAAGTGTATTATGGCCAACATCTTTCAATCATTTGCTTATTATCATAATTTGTGAAAACATTATGTCCATTGTCACAATCCAACACAAACGAATCAATACTAGGCCAAAAACTACAATCAAACACATCATGATTCAAATAATTTCCAAACATCCAATCAACAAAATTTTCATCTTCATTTGAATGAAGCAAAGGTATTTGAAAATTTTCAGAGACTTTACCTTGACAATCTTGAAGAGAAGAAAATTTATGATTGGTTTTACCTTTTTCAATCAAGACAAATCTTCTCTCCTCGGAAATGTAATGTAATACAAACCTTTTATCTCGAACAACTTGGATGGGTGATGAGACACCATGACATCTCATGCTCCTCGAAGTGTGGAATTCACAAAAACGAGATTGGTTAGTATTAACAGAATTGATGGGCTTAAAAAGAAAAGATAGATCATATTGGAAATTCGATTCAAGTCCATATGTTAGCCTTACCTTTTCAAAATGAAACAAATATTTCATATGTGGCCAAACAATATGATTAAGGAACAAAACAAAACCAAAGTCATTAAGTTTCATTACCTTAATTAAAGTACGAATATCAAACAAACTTAAATAAGATGCACAACAAACAAGTTGCTTGAAGTTTCTATAAAACGAATCAAAGTAACAAATACCAGGTTTGAACACACGAACTTGATCATTCGTTCCAACATGCAACATATTTCGAATAATTTCCAATGTCCACAACATGTTAGAAAATGGAGTAATCAACTCAATACAAGACTTAAATTCCACTCGATCAAGCAAACATACAGAGTTGACAAAACCAAGTAGATCAAGATATGGGAATCTCATATAAAAATTCAAAGTTTTATCTTGAAGGCCAAAATCAAATGGTTTGAACATTGCATGCGAAAGCCTTTTAACATGTATGTCAAACAAAGACATGGTGAACATATAACTATTCAAATATTCAAATCTATCACGAACCAAATGAACAGGCATGTTTAAACAGACATATTTAACACATGAGTTCAAAGAGTTTATATAACCAAAATTAGTATGTGCAAAGCTTTTATCAAACACATCTAAAATTCGATTAGGGTGAGCCATTCCAATAGAAGGATCAAACATGTCACAAAACAGAATTTTCACGGCACTTTTCGTAGCAGGGTCATCAAGAGATGAACAAGGACTAATCAAATCAAATGATGGAGGCATATTAGAAATGAACCCATCAAAATCTTTATGAGCAATCCTTGATTCGATAAACATAGAATCCTTACCTTTCTTACCTTTAATCACAAGTGGGTGGTCGTCATTTGCGTACTTACCTTTCTCAAATAACCGAAAACTTCTTTCGTTTGGAATGTAGTGAAGCTGGAATTGGTCGTAAAAGACTTTAGGAACCTGAAAAGTTACATCACAAGAAGATCGAACAGGTGGGTTAGTGGAAACAATCCTTGCTTGGTCACTTTCTTTTTCACTTGATTCTTTTTTCTTGAGATCTCTCGTTTCTTTTTCCTCAATTTCTTTTTCCACTCATTGTTCTTGTTCAACTTCTTTTTCTCTCTCAAACTCTTTTTCATTCTCTTTTTCAATTTCTTTTTCAATCTCATTTTCACTCTCTTTTTGTTCTTTTTCTTTTTCATTGGCTTTTTCAATGACTTTCTCAAGCTCTTTCAAGAATCTCTCATTTTCTGTCTTACTCACCTCTTGCCTCTCTTTTATTTCTTTTTCTTTTTCTTCTTTTTCTTTTCTCGTTTTCTTTTTACAAGAAGATTCAAAAGAATCATGAAAACAATGATTTTGTTCAAAAGAAAGAAAATTATTTGCATAAGAATCTTGATCAATGCTTCATGAAAAATACTCCGAGTAGGATTTCTTTGAAGATCAGAAAGAGGTATGCCTATCTATTCGGATGTCATCTTGGACGGTTTCAAAATTGAGGTCAGACTCTCGTCGTCTTGAATTCCTTGACGAAAAGAAATCTCGATTGAAATCCCTTCGTTTCGAAGTCGATGATGAATAGGAATCACAATGGAAATCTTTTCTTGAATGATCATTGAATGTATGTCTTCGTGATATTCTTGATTCCACTTTCTGACTTGAAGAAATTCGTTCCCATTGGTCTCTTTTCTTCACACGATCTAATCTCTCGTGCAATATATCTAATTTAGAATTCACCATTCTTCGCATTTCTTGCACCAAAAATTGGAACTCTGATTCAGTAAATTCTTCGCGAGACATCTTTGATTGCTGAAAAGAAATTTGTTAAGTAAAACAAAAATTAAATTCCTCACAACAAAATCCTCACAATTTCACTCGGAAAGAAAAATTAATGGTTTGCACTCTCACTCGTGTTTACACTCGTTTGGCTTTTACCTCCGCTCGAATAGTCTCACACGCTCGTGCCTTTTACCACTCAAAATTTCTCTCGCAATTTCGTAGTCGAATTCGCCAAGGCCTTTTCGTAGGCTTAGGGGTCGGTTGCTAATGGTTTAACAAAGGATTATGATGAGGGATTAAGCGTTGGCTGGAAGAAAATGGAAATAGTTTTGGAGTATGGCGTTGGGGTAGGGGGTGAATAATAATAAAAGGGCTTTGAAGAACGGGAAACAGAATAGATGAAAACAAAAAAACAAGAACTTTCAAAAATGCACACTTTTTTTTTTACTCGAATTTTTTTTCGTTTTTTTTTCACTTCAAATACAATATGCTGATTTCAAAAGAAGTAAAATACAACTTGAATTTTTTTTTCGAATTTTTTTTAGCTTTTTTTTAATACGAACCTACTTCTGGGATTGAATACGAACGTCGGTACTCCTCATTTTAGTAGCTATGATACCAAATGATACGATCCACCTCGGGGTGAGTCAATTCGTATGCGAGTTTGCCCGATCGTCTACGAAGAAGTATCGTTCGGCTCTTTTTAAGAGGATATCTTAAGGTAAAAATAATGGTGGAAGCTATATTTAAGGGTTCAAAAAGGGGTTTATAGTTGTGAAAAATATGTATAGGTTCAATTTTGGAGAATATAATTATGGCAATAAAAATGGAAGTTGGATAAAAAAGAATGGATAGAAAGGGAAATGGATGGATCGATTATGATGAAACGAAAAGATGAAATGGAATGAAAATGATCTCAAAAACAAACATGAACCAATATTAGAAAATATTGACCCAAATGCTTATAAGTTTTCAAGATGGTCGGATGGAGAATAGGAGAACCTCGACCCGCTACTTAGCAAAGTAGGAACCTTGGTATAAGGGTGAACGCCACACTATTTGATAGTGATAAGTTCAGGATAAAGAAGAAGGCAGGTTGACGCCACTAGTGACTTAGATAAGCCAACGAGTTCTTCAACGAAATATGAGAGAAATAAATCTCACAAATTTCATATAAGTTCAATAATGTTTTCAAACTAAGCAAAAAGATCCAAAAGCTCCCTACAATAGGTTGATTACATGTATTTATAGTATCAAAAGAAGCTAGCTGAATGATCATTTTTAATGAAGCTACTAATAAGCTCAAATGAAAAGTCTCATCTTTTAAAATTCTAGCCAAGTAACTCCCATATTCAATGTGAATAATTTCTTCAATTAAGTTGCTGTTAAAGTCTTTTGAAGTCTCCATGACTAGCCGAAAAGTCACCAGCCTCTTTGATGAAGAATTGATTGCAAGTATTGACTACTCATGAAGCAACGGTTATGGAAGTTGAAAACAAAGAGGCTGCCGAAATTAAAGAAGAATAATGTTCTTCTTTAATTAATAAAAAAACTTCTTAATGATGAATTAAGCCTCTTTATATCAGCCCCCCCTCTTGTGTAACTGAATTCACTTGAAAAGCCATCCCATTGAATGCATAACAGCTTTTGGAAGTAATGGATGTGAGTTGAAAAGTCACCTGCAATTAACACATGTTACCGACACATTAATGCAATTATTAAACTTAAAATAAATTAATAACTAACTTAAATAAATGAACTAACACTTAAGCATTATTTATTCCAGCAACTAGTTTAATTAAGTAAAGCATTATTAATTGAACTTAACTCATGCATCAATAAATTAACCTAGTAGCTAGATTAATTAATGAAGCAACTATTAAATTAAATTCATTAAATGAAACTCAACTAATTAAACTAAGATGAATTAATGAGCAGCACTCATTTATTAACTAAGATGCTTAAATGCAAATATTTAAAAATGCAAACTAAATACAATGCTGAATATTAAATAAAAAGTTCAATTTAGTTGGAACGGTTCAAAGAGTTGAAATTGAGCTGAAATCGGTTTGCAACAAGTTGAAAGGAAACTTCATTGAGCTGGTCCCAACTCGATCTATTTCTCCAACCAAAGTCTCGCCCCACATTTGGTTGACTAAGGCCGAAATGGCCTCTTTGAATTGCTTAGCTCGAGCTCGCGTAATTGGTCCTTGGGGCAGCACCATTGAATCCTTGCTCGAACTTGATGCACTCCGGGGCGCGATCGTATCAGTTTCATAGTAGTTCGTTTCGAGTTTAGCTTATGTCATGTCAGGACCTTACTCATATTTTTCGAATATTAAGGTCACACAAGTAGTAGTACACACAAGGTGTACAAGTCTATAATCAAGGATGAACTTATATTCATCAACCAAATTCCAAGTACAAATATCATCGTCTCATATTTCCATGTATCAATTATCACATATCATTATTTTCGTATATTTTAGGTAGATACATATAATAACTTATTTATTATTCATATCTTCTCAAGTCAAGATTTTTACCCGTTGAATCTTTCTGGAATATCGATGGATACACCGGTAGTACACTCAAGGTGTACAAATCAGAATCCGTCAATTCATGTCCATTAATACCCATAAGGTACAATACACTCTCGAGCCACACATGTATACAACAGGATTACCAGTCCAGGCAAAATCCTTTTTATGACATATGCTCTAAAGAGCTTGATCTAGATTACCCGTCCGGGCTAAATCCAATCCATAACATATGCTCGAGAGGACTTATATCAGGATTACCCGTCCGGGCTAAATCCTCTTAGCAATGAGGTCAATAGGATTACTCGACCGAGCTAAATCCCACAAGCAACAAATGCAGTGCCTCATTTATTTCGGGAAATCACATATCCATCGAATTTTCCATTTATTCAAACGGGATTTAACATTTTTCAAGCATTATCAGGAATGTGATCAATCTCATACATTTATACATTCATGCAAATTCAAATGTTCACATTCAACTCAAGCATAAAATTTACATTTTTATCATTTATCATTTATTGGGCATTATTGTTGTTCGGGCACATTTCTTTTATCGGGCTTTGATGAATATGTGATCATTTCACATAATTAAGGCATTTATACAATTTACATAAACACAATCAATGCAAGCATATAAATAAACACAATTTAGTTACACGAACTTACCTTGACAATGTTCGTGTACGCAAATCTACTAATTTGACATTTTCCTCTTTTCCTCGTTCTAACTCTGAATTTGGTCTACCCGGATCAATACGAGTAAATTTAACGTCAATTTATTACATTTCATATTCATGTGGACTCATTTTACATCCTAGGCAAAATTACCATTTTGCCCCTAACTTTTCTATAAATTCCCATTTCGTCCCTAGGCCCGAAAAATGGAACTTGTGTAATTCACTCCCTATTCCAAGCCTAACCAAAATCCCATTAAAAAATTTACAGCACATATTTTCTATAAATTTCAGAATTTTTCATCAACTTTCACCACTTTGCATTTTAGTCTCTAAATCATGTTTTCATCAAAAATCACTTTGTAAAAGTTGTTTATCTATCAACAACCTTTCATTTTCTACCATAAATTTTCAATTTTCAGCATATTCATCCATAACTTTTCAATTTAATCCCCCAAATAGATAGATTAAGTTATCCCGATTTTAAAAATATAAAAATTACTAAAAACGGGGCCTGAATACTTACCCAATTTGGCCAAGAAAGCTTGCTTTCTCTTTCCTAGGGTTTCCATGAAATATTTTGGGGAAGAAGATGATAAAAATGATTTTTATTTCTATTTAATAATTTATCATCTTTTAATAATTTTGATTTCCAATTTATCATCCATATATCATTATTAAAGCATCAGATAGTCCTCTTACGATCAAATTCATATCATAAATACATTGTGGAGGTCAGTGCTCGTGTTGGGAAACACTCACGGCCTCAAAAAATAAGATTCAGATCTTATTCATATGCCACATGGCTTGGACACACGCCCATGTCCTTACCCGTGTGGCTCACATGGCCTAGGCACACGCTCATGTCGTCTGTCCGTGTGGTTCTAAATCATAAATAATGAGTTACACGGCCTGGACATACGCCCATGTCCTTACCCGTATGGCTCACATGGACTGGGCACACGCCCATGTCCTTGCCCGTGTGGCTCACACGGCCTGGGCACATGCCCATATCCATGGCCATGTGGTGTCGACAGTCCTATTTTTCGATGACTAAAAACGCAAAAAAGGGGTTTAAGCACCCACTTGATACGGACTCGATGCAGGAGCAAAAAGGATGAATTCCTGTCCCTAAACGAGAAGAAATTGCCCAACAAAATGGTTTGTAGTCAAATCTCTAAAAACTAACATTCCAAAATCGCAGTTATGTCGAAGAACTTTCGAAACCAGAACTTTAAATCAAAATTACCGACCAGCGAATTAACTAGAAGGAGAAGTCAGACCCCGTATAGAATCGGTGTAACATAACATAACAAAAAGAACAGACACTTGAAAGGAAGAAACCAAAACGAAGAACTAAATATTGAGAATGACTGATAGAAGAAACATAGCAGAAAAAGAAATAACAAAATGAAAAGAAAAACCCGCCGGAGGTTTCCGGAAGGTTTTAAGTAACCAACCAAAACTAACTACCATACAACGAAATTCAAAATAAAATATTTCCTATTGCTTTCGCCGGGATTCAAACACAGGACCAAGGAGTATACAAAAGCTTAGCCATTGAACCAGCAGGCTTATTTTTGACATCAATTGACAGAATTTAACTTATAAACCCAACATTCAAAGGTAAAGGTTTAACCAAAATAAAAAAAATTCCAGAAACAGGATTCGTACCCAGAACCTCACACACATACCCAAAACACTTGACCACTGAACCAAATCAATTTACATGTCAAGAATTTCCAAAGTCTAAACTCAAATTGAGTGATGACCTCTTTTGGTGTGATTTCTTCTAGGCCAGTTTTTGGGATGTTACAGGTGCACACGGTCTACCACACGGCCTAGCACACGGCTATGTGGCATTGGGTAGTTTCGAAAGTAGCCCATGTTTCATAATTTTCTCGAGTTTCAAGCGAGGTTTCGGGTTAGTTTCACACACCTGATACTAATTCTTATTCACCACACAATCGAGCACTTTGAATCCTACAAACGAAACCAAAACACATCGATCACAATTTTGATTTAGTAACACTAAATCCAATTAAATCAACTCTTTTCTTAAGGGAAAACAATCCCAAATTCCATATATGCACACTTACCATAAGATTAACAGCAACCCAAGCCGATAAGAGGACTTAATTCGCTGGAGGTTTGTCTAACACCACACGTTCCTCTCCTAAAACGAAATGTTTCACAATCAATAGAAACCGGTCACAAAGAAAATATCCAAATCAAACCCCAAAGTCTTTTATAACAATTCAGTAATGAACATTTACACAAAATCGTTCGACAGACTAATAGCACTACGAAACGCAGAACAACAGAGATGAATGAATGCAAGAATCAAATTGCAAGAAGAAAAGAGGCAAGAAAAGATCAAGGAAACAAAACAAGAAGAGAAGGGAAGGGAAAAAGAAGGTAATGTGAAAAGTGTTTGGGGAAAAAAGGGTAGTAATGAGCAAAATTTGGCAAAACTTTTTGGATAACTTTTAAAAACTAAATTTAAAATTAATAAAACTCCCCACTCCACTACAAATCAGATACAATAGCAAAAATAAACTAGTTTTGCTCTCGTAAAGATTTGAACACATGACCGAAGGGTAAACTAAAAGCTTATCACTAAACCAACAAGCTCATTCTATCATAACTTGCACAGAAATAAAATTTAAGCCAAAAGACTAGGGAAACGATTAGACCCAAAAATTAACAAAATTCCCAAGAAATAGCTCAAACCCAAAACCTCACACACACCACCATAATACTCAACCACTGATCCAAATTAAATTACTTAACATAATTTAACTTTCCTTATTTAGGAAATTCGGGGCGTTACAGAGTCAAATTACTTTTCTTTAATAGAAATGTGGACTAAAACATTAATTTTTTAATTATGTTGACATGACAATCTTGAGATAGTCCATGTGCAGTTCATGCTAACTTGGTATTTTTTGTTATATCACGCCAATAAATAATTTAAAATTATAAAAAATTCAAAAAAAATCAAAATTAAGAAAAAAGATTCATAAATTAAAAAAAAACATTTGGTACACGTGAATTGTTATGTGAGTTGCCATGTTTAAAAATTTTATATTTTAGTCAATATTTTCATTAAAAAATTTCAAATTGACCTTTTTTTTCAAAAAATTGATTGTCAAATTTGACTCTTTATAAAAAGTTGAGGGCCAAACTTAGCTAAAAAAGAAAATAACAACCAAATTGGCAAAAGATGTAAATGTTAAGGGTTAAATTTGACATTATGCCACTTTTTTTCAATAAAAAGGGTAGAAAATAATAAGTAGATAATGAGCTACTTACCACTTAGATTATTTTCAATTCTTTTAATTTTATTTCTTTTAACATTGTCCTTTAAATACTTCACCTTTAAAATTTTAAGATTTAATTTATCAAACACTATAATCATATTCCATACTTAATTTTAATAAACATATCAAACAAATTTTATAATTTAAATTCAATACTTAAATTTTCAGTATTTAATTTTTTAGTTTGTTAAATAGCAACTAACTTAAAATATCTGATTGAATTTCATGTCATAAATTAACCGAACATCAATTCAATTGGAAAATAATTATTTTTTTTCTATTTAAAAAGTAACAGATATTATTATGAGAGTGTTTTTGTCTTTTTATATTATATATAATTTAAAAAAAAATTAAAACTTAAAATAAATTCGCAAATGATAGAATATGAACTTGAGTGTCAATATTTTTTTTTAAAATTAATTTTACTATTTTAATCAAATCCTTAATTATTTTTTGGGTAAGGTAACATTTAACTTTTGGACTTGGTATTTTTCTCAACTTGATCCTTGAATTTTTTTTTTTGTTTATGTTAGTCTTGAAACTAAACAAAGACATGATAATTTGAGATTGTACCACATCATTACCTAAATTTTTAATAAAAAATTATAGTTTTTTAGGTGATGCCATGGCATCACATGCACCAAAGATAAGAAAAATTGTCAAGTTCCAAGTTTGATGTGGACTAGGGGTGATATCGGTTCAGTTTAGTAAGATTTTTTTGAATTTTTTGAACTGTCCATCATAGTTCGGTTCGATTCTTGATTTTTTTCATATTAAATTTTGGTTTTGTATTTTTAGACTTATTTTGACAAAATGAGCTTTGCTTTATTGCTTTTGAATATTATTTGACAAAATTTCAAAGCCTTTTTCATAAATATTTCAAAAATTTAATAAATTTTCAAGAACTTTTAAATTATTTTCACTAATTTAAATATAAATATATATTTTTATATCATAAAAAACAAAGTAATTATATAATAAAAATAGAATTAGATTCGGTTTCAGGCATTTCATAAACTGTCCAAACAACTTAATTTGGGTCATTTTTCGGTCTTTCTTTCTCAGTCCTAATGTGGACAAAAAAAATTCAAGAATTGATTTAAAAAGTTATCAAATTCAGAGATTATAGTGAAATTCTCACTTTAATCATTTTTTTTTCGATCACTTTATCTCTCTACTTTTATTCCATCCATCACGTTAGTCCATTGACCATTTTCATTAAAAGAAATATCATGTGCACATGTTCCCCCTTCACTCGTAGTTATGATAGTGAACTTCTCACTATAGTTAAATTCTTACTTTGGCCCTCCGTATGTTTGTATTTAATTGGCTTAAACGGCCTTGCGAGATTTTATTTAGAAAAAAATATCAAGGGGCTAAAGTGATGAATACAACGAAAGTAGAGAGGGTAAAGTGACTGAAAAAAATAGTAAAAGGGTCAAAATAAAAATTTCACTATATTACAAGGGCCAAAACTGGTATTAAACCTAAACTTGTAACCATTTGGAATAGGCAATTACGGCCACTGACGCCTATGTTTGGCAGCTCCGTGACATCTATAGGACAGCAGCTTTCCAGTTTTCTTTGTCCATCCTAATCTACTTCCCTGTAACCTTTGGCTCTTATCCTTCTTAACAAAACAAAACATCATCAATGGGTTCTTCTCTGAATTTAACGACCATGTCTTTGAACTTATCCTTTTCCCATTCACATCCGTCTCCTCCACTCCTCTCTTTCGTGGCTCAGTCAAACTCCTCCAATTCAACAAGTTTGGCAAGGCCTTGAAACTCAGTTCCACTCAAAGCATTTCTGGGTTCCCTTCATTTGCTTCCCATAAGCTTTGCACTTCTACCACAGCACCCCAAAGACTTCAATCTTTCAATGTGTTTGCTGCTAAAGGCTACAAAATGAAAACCCACCAGGTACTACTACTTTCTTTGCTTTGGTTCCTTACTGAACGAAGGAAATGTTCAAATTTTGAAGGCGTTAGTTTTGTGTTTTAAGAAATCTGGAAAAGTTAGAAATTTGGCAGTTGTGCTTTTCTAATGGATTTGGTGTTCTCTTATGGTGTATTAGGCTTCTGCAAAGCGGTTCAGGGTGACAGGAAGAGGGAAAATAGTTAGGAGAAGAGCTGGGAAGCAGCATTTGTTGGCTAAGAAGAACACCAAGCGTAAATTGCGTCTCTCCAAAATGGTTGGTTTTTTTTCTCACACACCAAACTAGTTCATTTGCTTGTTGAATATTTGAGCTTTTAGATAGACTAAAAAAGGTGGGTTCTAAGGTACTAATCGCTCCAGATTGATGCTGCATTGGGTCTCTCGTTAGGAGCCTAGGATGTTTGGTTTCAAAATTATGTCCTAACATTGGTTCACCTCCTCTGCCCCGCTGGTTCTTTTCTCCCATATTAGTGGGAACTTAGTTGATCCATTCAGTCTTTTGGCTAATGTGGTTTCCCTAGTTGAGTTGGGATTGGTAAATGAACTGTGTCTTGGCATGTCAATAATTTCTATCACACAGGTTCTAGATCACCTTCTGTTTTGTCATTTTAAGTCATCCAAAGAGAAAAGAATCCTGAAGGAGCAGCTATCAATAGCTGCATTTCTATCACTTGTCCTGCACAGCATCTGTCTTAGCTTCTTTTAGAGTGAAATAATGAAACTATGGTCTTAATGGTGGATCTTGGTTATCTTTTGTCACCAATTGTTTGTTGAGTGCGGTGAGATTGAATGCAGATTGCACTTTTATTTCTCTCATCAGTTCAGTTTGAGAAAGTTCCATATGACCTTAAGGATTCAGCAAGGTATTCAAAAGTAACATGGTTTTGCCTAAATGCTTTGTCAGTAACATGATTTTACGTATTTTCTTGGGAACTCGTATCCAGGGTGTAGATTTTGAGTGTCCTCTTCATTTATTACTGAATTTCCAGGTGAAATCCTAGTTAGTTGTTATCTGTTGTTTCATGAGTGGTGGATGGATGACAGGTAGGTTGCACTTTTTTCATTCTGATGGATTGGTATTGTGAGAAAGTTCCATGCTAAACTTAAAAGGCTAAGGTATTTGAAAACTTAAATTTATTGCGAGTAACCTACTATCATGTGCATAATCAATCTAACATATGCAGTAAAATACTAAGCATAGGAATAGAATCTGGTCATGGATTGTGAGAATTTACTCATAAACTACACTTAAACCAAGAGGCTTACTTCTAATGCACAGTTTAACATCATGGACTTGCCTCCTTAGCACTTAATGTCCATGCTTCAAGATCCTTGGTACATATGAGAAATTGATCCATTACCTTAGTTGGTTTAAGCACTTATTGGTTGACGTATAAGTTTAAAACTTTAGGTCTGTATTTCATATAAGACTTGCTTTTATAATGTATTTGTGGCAAATTCTATCTGCAGCATGCAGTTAGCCGGAGTGACTATGACAATGTGATTGATGCCTTGCCATACCTCAAAGTGAATAGAAATGCCAAGTAAAAGGTGACACCAAATGCCATGTGGAGACTTATTTTGTTCTTCTATTGATTTCTCAAAACCATGTTGGAGAATTTTTTGCTTTTAATCACCATTGATCATTTCCATGTTGAGATTTATACTTTTGGCGATCATGTTTAATCACCTATTTAATTTCAGTTTATGACATTGCAAATAACATTACGTGCATTGAATGCCTATGAGTTGGGGTTAAAGTAAGAAACTTAGAACCCTAAACATGGTGAATACATAAGGTAGATAATTGACAAAACCTGGAGTGATTGTGGATGGTGGGATGTTTTTAAGGATGGACAAAACAGAACAACAACATTTTTGTTTACTTTTACTTTCCCTACCAAAAAACCCATTCAGTAGAGCAATGCCATTCTTTAATAATAGCATTTAACTAGCCAACTCTTGTTGCAGATTTCCACATCCTTAAAACCTTGTTATGCTAAAAACCTGAGATTTAATCTTAATTGGTTTTTGTGTCACGGGGCTAGAATTTTAGTCTGGCAAATTGCACGACCTTAGGCGATTTCTTGGGTTCAAATTTACCTAAGCCAGCCTTACTCTCGAAAAATGAGAATTCTCGTAGAAATTTTCTAAGGCACTGAAGTAAAGTTGAAGCAAACTCGAAAGACAAAAAAGGCTACGAACGAACAAAAAACTATTGAAAAATAACATACACCAAGTGTTTGAGTAAATGCTCTCAAAATATCTCTATTATTTTGAAGGTTTACAACTGAGTGAATACAAAAGAGGGGGAAGACATTTATTTATAATTGAGCTCCCCTAAAACCAATGGTACAGACTGAGTTACATCTACGGTCGAAATTTGTGCCTATCTAGAAGATGAGAGTTTTAAAGGATTTAAACTCTATAAATCTTTATCCTTTAGGATTTACATTCATTACCTTGGTAGCTCTAGTTTTACTGGAGTTTTTCATTGTGTTATTAAGGCTTCAAGTAGATGGGCTTCTCCATGAGCACCATGAATCGAGTCAATTCATATGGGTCAAATCAACCCCATTTAATAAGTTGACCTTTATGGGATGTTTTGTGCGCAATGGTTATGGGCTTTAATCTATGGCTCGTGACATTCTCCCTCATCCATTCTCGTGATACCCTCGTTGCGTCCTCGGAATGGCACTAGTTTGACTCGTTTCAGAACGGTCTCAATGCCTCAGATGATCCCAGCTACTCTCTCTGTTGGGAAGTTCCACCTCTCGAAACATTTGCCTCGGCTTATGTCTTCGCCATCACTTAACTCGCATTGTATTTCTCTTTTGTACATCTCGATCGTAAGAGTTCACCGTTCTTACTTGCCCTCATTGTGACTTGCCTTGATTGAGATCCTCTTGATTTGCACAAATAGGCTTAGGAATTCCTACATTGAACATCGGGTTGACCTTGAGTCTTGCCGCTAACGTTGGTTTCTAAGCTTTTCGGCTTACTTGCTTCAAAACTCTAAAAGGGTCACCGCGTCTTTACCACCGTGTCTTTGCCAAACCAACGGTAAGTCATAATGTAAAACACTAGATATGTGTTTGAGATAGACCTCACTCGTAGCATTTACTCTGTCCCATTGTCCAGTTTGCATCACCATTTTTTCCCTCAAAGTTTGATGCACAACCCACCTCTCTCATAGGTGGTAGCCCCACTGATAACTCAATAGGTTTCATATCGATATTATGTCCCTCTAGCATTTTTCAAAGGGGTTTTTGTAGCACTCTGATATACTAAATTAATATTCTCACCACACAGAACATCCTTGGCTAGTTGGATTGTCGACAACACATTGGTTCTGCCCCTCATGTATCGACTCACTGGCACAACGCATTGTTGTTGTCGAGTATCCAAGATATAAATGTAGTCGACAAAAGGAATCAACAAAGCATCAATCTTGTCAATGAAATTCAAGCTAAGCATGAAGTCGTAATCATCTAAGTGAGTTACCTGAAAGCCTTTCTTGCCTTTCCATTGATCGATTTGCAATTTAACTCCTTGTGTTACTCCTACAGTTGGGATCTCTTTGGAATTAACAGTCTTAATCTTTTTAGTTGATTTTCTAACTAAGAGACCAAGTTTACCCACGACTTTTTCTGATATGAACAAATTTGCTGCCTCCGTATCAACAATAGCACTCTTTCTTGACCTGCGATGTTGATGTCCACATATATCAACCCTTTCTGCTTGCGATCCCTCTTCGCCTTTACAAAGTTGAGTATCATTGACCCAAGCTTTAAAGCATCATTCTCAACAGGCTCCGTTTCATTCTCTTTACTGATTGCGAATATCTTGCATCGCTCTGGACAGTCCTACATCCTATGTGGACCACAACACAAAAAGCACTTCACTTGCTTCTTCTCATTCTCTTTAATCCTCTTGGCTTCAACATAACGCACAATCGAACCAAGTCTCATTGATACTCTGTTTGGCTCATCGTCCTCTTTGATGGCAGAAAACGTAGATTTCTTCGAATAGTCGCTCACCATATGTGGACCATCATAAAGAAAGTTTTTCATTGGCCCTTTTGGTCTATTGTTGGGCTTCCAATTCCCATTAGGTGGTTTCCCATTACCACCATTCTTATTATTGCCATCGTTGTCATTTTCATCTTCCTCATGGTCTCCCCCACCATTGCTCGTCTTTTTGGGCTTAGAAGACTTGAACTTGTCTTTCCTTGGACCAAGCTCGATAAAGGATTCCGCTTTGGCCATGGCTATAGTATGCTCAGTCATACCTTGTTGACCAAACTCTTGCTTCGCCCAAGACTTTAACCCGTTTTCAAACTATTAGAAAGCTTATTTCTCACTTAAGTCAAAGATTTGAAGCATCAACTCATTGAACTCTCGAACATACTCTTGAATAGTGCCTTGTTCTGTAAGTTGGTGCAACTTAGCCCAAGCCTCCTTCTCGGCATACTGCTGGTAAATCTACTTTTTCAGCACCTTCTGGAACTCCTCCCAAGTCCCAATCGCAGTCTCACCTCGTCTCTCATCTATGGATCTACGATGCCACCATAAAATAGTTGCATTAGTAAAATATACAACAACAATGTTTACCTTAGTGACATCATCCTCGATGCCTATCGCATAGAAGTATTGTTCCATCCCTTGAGAAAATTGTCCACATCTCTTGCGGATCTCATCCCCTCAAACTTTTTCAGCTTGGGAACATTCATTCTGTGTTGGTTCAATCTTGAAGCCAACATCCTATTACCAAGAGCAACTTTACCGATAGTGAGCTCCCCTTTAAGCTTCGCCACCTATTCCTTCAAAGTCGTTACTATGGCTTTGAGACCATCATTCTTCTCTATCAACTTCCCAGTCTGATCATCCATGGCGGCATTGAAGGTCTCTCTTATCGCATCCCAACTAGAATTGAGAGCTTCCACCATACAGTCCTTGAGTTGCACTCTCATCGAGTCTAACTCATCGGTGCGTCCCTAAACTATCTCGAGTTTTTCCTTTACACCACTCATGGATTCCTCAAGATTGGTCACTTGACCTTCCAAACTCAACAGTATCTCCCTCGATCTCCTCCTTTTGTCATCTTAATCGGTGCCTTTGAACATTGGCTCAGATACCAGCTGTCACGGGGGATAGAACTTTAGTTTGGCAAACCGCGCGATCTTAGGGGATTTCTTGGGTTCAAATTTGCCTAAGTCAACCTTACTCTCGAAGAATGAGAATTCTTGCATAAATTCTCTAAGACACCAAAGCAAATCAGAAGCAAACTCGAATGACAAAAGAAGCTACGAACGAACAAAAAACCATTGAAAAATAGCGCACACCAAGTGTTTGAGTAAATGCTCTCAAATTATCTTTATTACTTTGAAGGTTTACAACTGAGTGAACACAAATGAGGGGGAAGACCTCTATTTATAGTTAAGCTTCCCCAAAATCAACGGTACAAATTGAGTTATATCAACGATCGAGATTTGTCCCTATCTACAAGATGAGAGTCCTAAAGGATTTAAACTCTATACATCTTTATCCCTTAGGATTTACATTAATTACCCTAGTAATTCTAGTTTTATTGGAGTGTTTCATTGAGTTACCAAGGCTTCAAGTAGATGAGCTTCTCCCTGGGTTCCACAAATAGGACAAGTTCATGTGGGTCAAATGAACCTTATTTAATAATTTGACCTCTACGAGAGGTTCTGTGCGCAATGGTCACAGGCTTTAATCTACGGCCAGTAACACTTGTAGGTCATAACATTGGTAAGTTTAGTTTTAGTAATATTATTAGATTTTAATATAATAAAATAATTTAAAAATTTACATACAAATATTAATTAAAAAGAATTTAAAGACATTTTAAAATTAAATTCAAAATATAAATAAATATAAAAAATAAAAATTTGAGGAAAAATTTAAAGTTAAATTCAAAATATATATGATAATGAAAAAAGAATCAAATATGATTCAAATGTAAATACACTAATATAAAAAAAAAAGTAATAGCAAATAAAAAGCTAATCATTCTTTAATCTTAATTTTTCTATTTTGAATTACTTTTTAAAAATTGTTTCTTTATTTTTATTATAATGATGATTTGAGCTCAAACTATTTCTGGAATAGATGAACACCCAATCAATAAAACGTAATCTAGGACTCACTTTGTAAAAGTTATTTATTGTTAAGTCATTGTTATCAAATCATTAATAAATTTTTATAAAAATATAATTAAAACATTGTTATATTACATCAATATTAAATTTTAATTTAAAAATATAAATAAATATAATAAAATTTAAAGCACAATATCAATAGAAATAAATATGTAATCATTCTTTGTTTTAAATTTTCTATTTGCATTTCCACGTGAATTACTTAAAATATAAATATTACAATATTTTATAATAAAATTTTATTAGTTAATTTGGTGTAATAATTTTTAAAATATATAATTGTTAATTTAGTTGTAAGTTAATTTTTAATATAAATATATATTTTCAATTAAGTATTATAAAGATTGTGATATTTATATAAATATACATTTTTTATTTAATTAATAAGTTATACAATTGTAATTATAAAATTTACGATGACTTTTTTATGATCAAATTCTTTATTTTTATGCTATATATCATTTATTGTTTTAAACAATATTTTCACTCGTACTATAAATCATTTCTACTTCTTTTATGTTTATATTATTACTTGGTTATACATAACTTGGAAATTAATTATGACTTAATATATTAATAAAATTTTAATCTAAAACATGTAACTTAATGAATTAACTTACTAAATTTTATATTACAAAGGTTAAAGTATAATTCCTTAAATCTTATAAAAGTTATTGTACATAATTAATAACTTATTCCTATACTATGAATCATGGATTATTATAGCTTTTTTTTAGCTACTATAAATATTACTATTATTTGTAATTCATTCACTGTTTTGTTATTTATCATATATTATTATTATTATTTTATAACTATATTTTAGTTATACAATTTATCAAATATTATTGATAAATTACACACGAAATCATTCGATTGCTCAAGATATTTGTGTCACGGGGCTAGACCTTTTGTCGCGCAATCTGTGCGATTTTAGGCGATTTCTTAGGCTCAAATCCGCTTAAGTTAGTTTAATTCTTGCAAAGTGAGAATTCTCATAGAAATTCTCTAAGGCACCAAAAATATAGCGGAAGCAACTCAAAGACAAAAGAAAGTTCAATAGAACAAAATAGCCACAGAAAAGCAAATCATGCCCAGTGTTAGAGTAAATGTTCTTAATATATTCTTTAATTCAAAGAATAGGATGCAATGGATGATTACAAATGAGGAGGAGATCCTCTATTTATAGTTGAGCTCCCCTCAAATCTAACGATACATCTAGCTTTACATCGACATACGAGATCGAGAAATATCTACAATTAAGAGATTTACATAATCCCTAAGATCATAAAATCAAATCTTATAAGATTACTTTCCCGATTTACCAAGGTAGCCCTAATTTTCCCTAAGTACTTCGTTAGGTCACTAAGGCTTTAAGTAGATGGGATTCGTGATGTAAGCATGGCCGGGAGCTTATCCAGCTCGAGCAAGGACCTCACGAAGCTGCCCAATACCCCAACGAATCGAGCTCGAGCTAGGTACCTCCAAGTAGCTGCTCTAGCTTCAATTCCTCAATTTTGGGTCGAAATGAAGCCCAACACTTATGAAAAAGCCCGGACTAGCTTCTCAAAGAACCCTTGCTCTCTTGACAAGTTGAACTTAGCTCATCTTCAGCTCAACCAGCTCCAAGTAGCTCGAATAAGCTCATTTGAGCTTAATTCAGCTCGTTTGAGCTCAATTTAACTTACTTTCAGCTCGTTTTTTATCATTTAAATAAATTAAGTGTTTGTGTTATTTTAATCAAATTGATACAGCTCATGTTCGAATTCCCTAGCTCAAATCAGTTCATTAATTGTTTTCACTTAGTTTGAGCTAGTCGAATTTAATATACTAGCTAGTCCATAATTAAGTAACTTTAATTTGTTCTAGTGATGTGAGACGGCCTGGGGTTAGTCGAGTCGTTCACATAGGGTGCCCGATCGTCTACGAGGAGAGGTTGAAACTCGAAAAGAAAATTGTTGAAGTATGGAAGTACGAAAGCTTTTGATAAGTTTTATAACTATATTTAGTTAAGTTTGGAATGGAGGTTTAAATATTATGGGATTGGTTTAATGTTAGAAGTCGGAACGAAAAGGTTCGGGTTTGGATTAGTTAAGAAAGAAAGATATTCAGGTGTCGGTTTAGTCGAAATGATGAAGGATGGATAAAAGATAGGAAATTATAGTTTCGGTTCAAGAACAACTAAAGGAAAGTAGTTTGATGGTGATGGAAGATAGGACTTAAATCGAGAATCAATTCAACACTATAAAGAGTGTCACCCCGGTTCTAATCGGTTTAAGGTGGAAAGATGGAAATGTCGGAAAAGGGTTGAACGCCACACCGTGAGGTGATAAGTTCGAAACCACTGAGATATTGACTGTGTGGATTAACTGTGTGTATTAGCTGTGTGTAATAGCTGTGTGGATTAGCCATATGAACTAGCTGTGTGGATAGGCTGTGTGGATAAGTTGTGTGGATAAACTGTGTAGATAAACTGTGTGGATGTATTACGAGAAATAATGATGTGTTGTATATTGTGTAAATGTGACATAGAATGCAGGGGTGCATTTCGATGGTTATGAGTATGTGACTCATGATGTGTTGGAAATGTGGTAAGGGATAGAAAGAGTAAGCATAGTTGTGAATTACTTATGTTGGTATAATGCTAATTGTTGCTTAGCTTATACTATGTTGCTTAATTGTTTATGTGTAAACTTACTAAGCTCAAAGCTTACTCTCTTTCTTTTCCCTTGTCTTATAGATTAAAAGCGTTGAATCGAGATACGAAGATCATCAGAGGATAGACCACATATCAGCACACTTTGGTACATGAAACTTAATGTATTGTATATGGCATGTATAGGGGCTAGATAAGTTAGTAAATTTTGTTGTAAATGGCTAAGATGTGTTGGCCTTTAGATGATAGCTCATTTTGTATAATGCCATAGTTTTTGGCTACCATATTATATGAAAAGTCATAGTTGATTATGATTGTGTTGGTTGAATATATGTTGTGTATGTTAGAGGGGTGAAAAGAACTTGGCACTTAGCATTGTTCTTGACCATGTGGATAGACACACGGGCGTGTGTCTAGGCCATGTGTGACACACAGTCACCCACGGCGTGTCTTTGTGGCCGTCGTCCCCCGCATGTTAACATTTTAAGTCAGGATAGTCCACGGGCTAGCCACACGGGCGTGTGACTAGGCTTTGAGGTCGTGTGTGTGAAGTCAGGATTTACCACGGTTGGGAAGCACGGGCGTGCCTTGGTCGTGGGCAAATTGGCAGAATACTAAGTTTTTAGGCACGGTCTGGGGACATGGGCGTGTATGTCTATACACGAGCGTGTCTTATCTTGCACGGGCGTGTGAGACTTGTAAAAAAGAGAAAAATTTTAAGGTTAGAAAAAGTTCTGGATTAGTCTTGAGAGCTCTCGTGTGTATGAGTGAGGCCTCGTAAGTCGAGAATGAGGTTATAAAGAGTAATGACGTTGAGCTTAAGTGGCGATTAAGTGGTTTGAGTTCGGTAACGCCTCAAGCCCGGTTCCCAGTGTAGAACCCGGGTAAGGGGTGTTACATTTAATGGTATCAGAGCTATGGTTTAGCCGTTTCTAGGACTACCGTAGCGGGTGTAAGAGTCTAGCTATACATGCCATAAGTGTACAATGATAATGTGGTTGTTTCTAATGATTTAAAACTTATTTTATATAGTATATGGATTCCGATCCATTGACTGCTGATAAAGCAGCTAGTAATGCGCCGGCTCCTGCGCAAGGAACCGCACCTGTTGAGAGTGGACCCGAGGCTAGGGGTCAAGGGGAAGAGGCACGGAAAGTCTTTTCCAAATGATGAGTAATTGGTACTCGGATTATGTTCGAGCGAACCCTAATACTCAACCTCCTCCACCTCCTCCTGTACCTCAGCCAAACCCAGTGGCTCTTCAAGGTATGGATGTAGTGAGGATATCGAAACCCCCGGTGGATAAGATTAGGAAGCACGTGGCTGATGAGTTTAGAGCTAAGGTAGATGATGACCCAGAGAGGGCCGAGTTCTGGTTGGAGAACTTGATGAGGGTGTTCGATAAGCTCTCATGTACACCTGAGGAGAGTTTGAAGTGTGTCGTATCGTTGCTGAGAGATTCGACATACCATTGGTGGAAGACGCTGACGTTAGTGGTTCCAAAAGAGCGGGTGACGTGGGACTTCTTTCTGGAAGAGTTCCGGAAGAAGTATATAAGCCAGAGGTTTACTGATCGAAAAAGGAAGGAATTCCTTGAGTTGAAACAATGAAGAATGACAGTGGCGGAATATGAGCGTGAGTTTGTTAGGCTTAGCAAATACGCTCAAGAATGTGTATCGACTGAGACCATCTTGTGTAAGAGGTTCGAAGATGGGTTGAATGAGGACATCAAACTCCTAGTGGGCATTTTGGAGTTGAAAGAATTTGTGGTATTAGTTGAGAGGGCAAGTAAGGCCGATGAATTAAGTTCAAAAAAGAGAAGGGCTGTGAGTGAAGCCCGAGATGCAAGAAAGAGACCGATGGGCAAGTCGTATCAAGCCCAGTCGAAAAGATCCAAGGAAGTGAATCCTCTGAAAACAGCACCAATGGGTTATTCGCACCGAGACTTGGGCAATACTCGTTCGGGTTCGAGAGTCCAAGCCTCCTCGATGGAAAGTGTGGGCAATACAAAGAGTAAACCGGAGTGTCCTAGTTGTGGTAGGTATCACACCGGAGAGTGTTGGGGAAACAGTCGGAAATGTTATAAATGTGGTTCCCCTGACCACTTTATCTGTAACTGTTCCGAGAGGGATGATAAAGAAGAGAAGCATGAACTGAGACCTAGTGATGTGTCTACGAGGGGTAGACCACCAAGGAACCCAAGAGGTGGGGCTAGTGGTAGAGGTGTGCCCAGAGATTCTGCTGTGAGACCAGAGGGTCGGGCACCTACGATGACGTATGCCATTCGCGCTCGCGAAGAGGCATCCTCCCTTGATGTGATAACGGGTACTTTTTCTCTCTTTGACACTCTTGTTATTGCTTTAATAGATCCAGGGTCTACTCACTCTTATATTTGCATGAGATTAGCATCTAGTTTGAGTATGACCATTGAGTCTACGGACATTGTGATTAAGGTGTCAAACCCGTTAGGAAAGTATGTGTTAGTGGACAAAGTGTGTAAGAATTGTCCTTTATTGATTGAGAATCATTGTTTTCTGGCAAACCTTATGTTGTTGCCGTTTGATGAGTTTGATCTAATCCTAGGCATGGATTGGTTGACTACCCATAGTGTCTTAGTGAATTGTGGTAGTAAGTTTATTCAACTGAAATGTGAGAGTGGAGATGTGGTTCGGATTGAATCAGGTGGATCGGACAGTCTACCCATGATGATTTCTTCCTTAGTGGTTGAGAAATGTTTAAGAAAAGGATGTGAGTCCTATCTTGCGTTTGTGTTGAATACTCAAGAGATTGGAGTAGAGTTTGAAACAGTGCCAGTGGTATGTGAGTACCCAGATGTATTTCCGGAAGAGTTACCTGGATTACCTCCAGTGAGAGAGGTCAAGTTTGGAATTGAGTTGGTTCCGGGAACGGCACCTATTTCGATTGTTCCGTACAGAATGACACCTGTAGAGTTGAAGGAATCAAGAAGATTCGATTGCAAGAATTGATGGATAAGGGTTTTGCAAGATCGAGCTACTCGCCGTAGGGTGCTCGGTATTGTTTGTGAAGAAGAAAGATGGGTCTATGAGGTTGTGTATAGACTATAGACAACTCAATAAGGTGACAATTAAGAATAAGTATCCTTTACCAAGGATTGATGATCTTTTGATCAAGCTGAAGGGAGCTACATGTTCTCCAAGATAGACTTGAGGTCAGTTATTATTAGCTCAGTGAAAGAGCAAGATGTGTTGAAAATTTTCTGGACAAAGGTATGGCCATTATGAGTTTTTGGTTATGCTGTTTGTTTGACGAATGCACTGTGATTTTTATAGATCGATGAACCGTGTTTTCGGACCGTATGTGGAAAAGTTTATGGTTGTCTTTATTGATTTACATATTGATCTATTCTCGGGATGAGAACGATCATGAAGAGCGATTGAGAATTGTCTTGCAAACTTTGAGAGATAAGCGGTTGTATGCTAAGTTTAGCAAGAGTGAGTTTTGGCTCAGAGGTCGGATTCCTAGGACACATGGTGTCGGTGATGGTGTCGAGTTGACCAGAGTAAGATATCGGCTGTTATGGATTGGAAACCGTCGAGAACGTGTGCGAAATTAGGAGTTTCTTGGGATTAGCGAGATATTACGGACATTTCGTAAAGGGTTCTCTGTGATTGCTACCCCGGATGACAAAATCTGTTGCATAAAGATGTCAAGTTTGAATGGATGAGACATGTCAATGAGCTTCGAGAGATCAAGACAATGTTAAGCGAGGCACCGATTTTGGTTCAACGAGAATCGGGGAAAGAGTTCGTGGTTTCTGATGATGCGTCATTTAATGGTCTCGGTTGCGTGTTGATGCAAGAGGGTAAGGTAGTCACTTACGCCTCGAGGCAGTTAAAACCGCACGAGAAGAATTATCTGACTCACGATTTGGAGTTAGCCGCGATTGTTTTTGCGTTAAAGATTTAGCGACATTATTTGTATGGTGAAAAGTGTCGAATCTTTACGGATCACAAGAGTTTAAAGTATTTGATGGATCAGAAGGATCTGAATCTGAGACAGAGACGGTGGCTTGAGCTGTTGAAAGACTATGAGTTAGTAATTGATTATCACCCGGGAAAAGAGAATGTGGTTGCGGATGCCTTGAGTAGGAAATCCCTGTATGCTCTAAGAGTTATGACAGCGAGTTTAGTATTGTCTGATGATGGTGCTATTTTGGCAGAGTTGAGAGCTAGGCCACTATTTGTTCAACAAATATGTGAGGCTCAGAGAAATGACAGCGAGATGCAAGCTAAGATAGCTAAGTGCGGATCAGAAAGTGATTCTGATTTTCGAGTGAATTTGAATGGTTGTCTGATGTATCGTGGCAGAATTTGTGTTCCTAAAGATGAAGAGTTGATTCGAAAAGTTTTGCATGAAGCCCACAGTGGATGCTTGTCAGTACATCTGGGCAGTACGAAAATGTACAACGACTTGAGGAAGTTGTATTGATGGCCGGGTATGAAAAGAGATATTTCAAAGTTTGTGGCAAAGTGTCTGATTTGCCAACAAGTGAAAGTTGAGCATGAAGTGCCTTCGGGATTGCTTCAGCCAGTAATGGTACCCGAATGGAAATGGGATCGGGTTACCATGGATTTTGTAACGGGGTTGCCGATGACTCCAAGAAAGAGAGATGCTGTGTGGGTTGTTGTGGATAGATTGACGAAGTCGGCTCACTTTATTCGATGCGTGTTGATTATTCACCGGATAAGTTAGCCGAGTTGTGCGTGGCGAGATAGTGAGATTGCATGGTGTACCTGTGTCTATTATATCGGATAGAGATCTGAGGTTTACTTCGAGATTTTGGAAGAAGTTGCAAGAAGCCATGGGTACGAGATTGAATTTCAGTACTGCGTTCCATCCGCAATCCGATGGTTAGTCTGAAAGAGTGATTCAAGTTCTTGAAGATATGCTTCGATGCTGTGTGTTAGATTTCGAAGGTAGTTGGGAGAGATATCTACCTTTGGTTGAATTCGCCTATAACAATAGTTATCAGTCGAGTATACAGATGGCACCGTATGAGGCTTTGTATGGCCGTAACTGTCGGACTCCTTTGTATTAGACCGAGCTTAGTGAGAAGTAGATCCATGGGGTCGATCTAGTAAAAGAGACCGAAGAGAAAGTGAAAGTAATCCGCAATAGTCTGCAAGCTGCTTCGGACCGACAGAAGTCGTATGCGGATTTGAAAAGAAAAGAAATTGAGTTTGAGGTAGGCGACAAAGTATTTTTGAAAGTATCACCGTGGAAGAAGATTATGAGATTTAGACGGAAAGGGAAATTGAGTCCAAGGTTCATAGGGCCGTATGAGATTACAGACAGAATTGGGCCTGTAGCTTACCGGTTGGCTTTGTCGGTAGAGTTGGAAAAGATTCATAATGTGTTTCATGTGTCGATGTTGCGACGGTATCACTCCGATTCTTCACATGTGATTCCTTCAACGGAAATTGAGATAAGATCGGATATGTCTTATGAAGAGGAGCCGATTAAGATCTTGGCTCGAGAAGTGAAACAGCTGAGAAATAAGAGCATAACACTAGTGAAAGTGTTATGGCAGAAGCATGGCGTGGAAGAGGCTACGTGGGAAACGGAAGAAGCTATGAGAGAGCAACATCCAAACCTCTTTTCTGGTAAGATTTTCGGGGACGAAAATCTCTAAAGGGGGGAGAGTTGTAATATCTTGGTTTAGGGCCTCGTCGGAATAGTGGTTCGAGACCACAAATTCGAGGGTTGTGAATGAGTTTTTGAGGTTTATATTATGTATGCATGCTAGTGTGAAAGTTTCATGAAGCAATTTTATGGAATTGGGGTTGAATTGTCCAAAAGGACTAAATTGCAAAAGTTGCAAAATTGTGTTTCTAGAAGGTATTTGTGTGAAATAGCTTTAGATTATTAATTAGAGGTCCTTAAATAGTAATTTACCCAAATTCTAATTTTTGGACAAAAATGGGTATGGATGAGTTAAAATTTGAAGTTTATCAAAAAGGGCATTTTGGTCATTTATCAAATAAGTGATTAAAATAGGTGAAAAGATGACAAATTCATTCATCTTCTTCCCCTTTAGCTGCCAAAAATTTGAGAAGCCATTGTTAGGGCTCTTTCAACTTTTCAAGCTTACTAGTAAGTGCTCCTAAGCCCGGCTTTGATATTCTTCGTATTTTTGAAGTCCTAGTAGCATGAGTAAGCTATTTTTAGCTATTTGGTGAGCTATTATGGATGTTCAAAAATGTATCTGTGTATGACATGCATGTATTTTGATGTTTTATGAAAGAATATGAAGGCTTGATGTAGTAGAAACATCTTTTGTTAAGTGATTTTTCATGAAAATGCATGTAGGGACTAGTTTGTGAAAAACTTTAGTTTGGTCATACATGTGTGATTTAGTGAGATTTGATGAAGGCTTTAGTTGAGTAAGTGGTTCGGCTAAGCATGAAAGGATAGAAAGTTGAATAAAAATCACTTTACGAGCCTTGGGGCTAAAGTGTAATTATGAGGAAGTTTAGGGGCAAAATAGTAATTTTGCTAAAGTATGAAATGTGGGTCAATTTAGTCAATGTGTGTATTGAATAAGCTAAATTATTCATTATAGATCAAGAAAGACGAAGCCCGAATCGAAACCGAGGCAAAAGCAAGGTGGTGGACTAAATTGCATATTTCCATACTTTTGAGTATCGAGGTAAGTCTATGCATAAATAATGCATTCATACTTACAATTTGTTAATGCTAGCTAGTGTGTAGCATGTTTGAGAACCTATGTGGGATGAATGTAGTAGAAAATGTGGAATGAATGTATGATCGAGAATGATTAAGTAAGTAGACTTGTGCATGTGTTGTGATAATGCTAGATGGTGACCATCCTAATGCATATTGACGATGAGCTAGCTATGTGCGATGCTATCGTGAGGTATATCGTTTGGTGAGCTATGTGTTGAATCACTATGAATACCTTTGTGGTAGGCTAAGTGCGATACCACCTTATTAATCAATTGTGGTGTGCTAAGTGCGAAACCACTGAGATATTGACTGTGTGGATTAATTGTGTGTATTAGCTGTGTGTAATAGCTGTGTGGATTAGCTATATGAACTAGCTATGTGGATAGGCTGTGTGGATAAGTTGTGTGGATAAACTGTGTGGATAAACTGTGTGGATGTATTACGAGAAATAATGATGTGTTGTATATTGTGTAAATGTGACATAGAATGCAGGGGTGCATTTAGATGGTTATGAGTATGTGACTCATGATGTGTTGGAAATGTGGTAAGGGATAGAAAGAGTAAGCATAGTTGTGAATTACTTATGTTGGTATAATGCTAATTGTTGCTTAGCTTATACTATGCTGGTTAATTGTTTATGTGTAAACTTACTAAGCTCAAAGCTTACTCTCTTTCTTTTCCCTTGTCTTATAGATTAAAAGCGTTGAATCGAGATACGAGAATCATCAGAAGATAGACCACATATCAACACACTTTGGTACATGAAACTTAATGTTTTGTATATGGCATGTATAGGGGCTAGATAAGTTAGTACATTTTGTTGTAAATGGCTAAGATGTGTTGGCCTTTAGATGATAGCTCATTTTGTATAATGCCATAGTTGTTGGCTACCATATTATATGAAAAGTCATAGTTGATTATGATTGTGTTGGTTGAATATATGTTGTGTATGTTAGAGGGGTGAAAAGAACTTGGCACTTAGCCTTGTTCTTGACCATATGGATAGACACACGGGCGTGTGTCTAGGCCATGTGTGACACACTCAGTCCAGCCCACGCGTGTCTTTGTGGCCGTCGTCCCCAGATGTTAACATTTTAAGTCAGGATAGTCCACGGGCTAGCCACACGGGCGTGTGACTAGGCTTTGAGGCCGTGTGTGTGAAGTCAGGATTTACCACGATTGGGAAGCACGGGCGTGCCTTGGCCGTGGGCAAATTGGCAGAATACTGAGTTTTTAGGCACGGTCTGGGGACATGGGCGTGTATGTCTATACACGGGCGTGTGAGACTTGTATAAAAGAGAAAAATTTTAAGGTTGAAAAAAGTTCCGGATTAGTCTCGAGAGCCCTCGTGTGTATGAGTGAGGCCTTGTAAGTCGAGAATGAGGTTATAGAGAGTAATGACGTTGAGCCTAAGTGGCGATTAAGTGGTTTGAGTTTGGTAACGCCTCGGGCCCGGTTCCTGGTGTAAAACCCGGGTAAGGGGTGTTACAAAGTGAGGTCGGGAGATAAGCGAGTATCAACCAATCGATTAATTAGTTAGAGGTCAGGAGGTAATAAGTGGTTAATCAATAGCTAATCCACCCTAAAACCCTAATTCGAAGTCAATTACAAACCCTGAAGCGAGTTAATCTTCCTGATTGGTTTATTGATTTTTAGTCGATTGTTTATTTTTCTTATTTAAATTCCCTTATTAATCTATTTTATAGTTTATCATAATATAGGATTTAATTAATACTTGTAACGCCCCAAAACTTAAGTTTTTATTTTTGCATGTTTGTATCACAAATACCTATCTGCTTTAGTGGCTAAGTGATTTCGGTGTGTTTGGGAGTGTCTGAGAAGTCCTGGGTTCAAGCCTGGACTTGTGCAAAATTTTGGTTTTTAGGGAATAAAACCCTTGCCTTTAGTAAGTGGGCTTTTAAATTATTGTGTGTATAACAAGACATAAGGAGCTTGCTGGTCTAGGAGGTAAGTGGCGTGTTACCTGTGCAAGTGGTCTAAGGTTCGAATCTTGCTGAAGGCAAGGGAGTGTTTATTTTGCTGCTGTGCCGTGGAGGTGTTGGAGTTTGACTGAAACATTGAAGTGGTTGAGGAGAATTCAAATTGAGTGGTTGAGGGGAGGTGTGATCAGGTGGAGAGATTTGAGGAGGGATTTTAGGAGGAAATCAAGGGAAGTGAGGGGAGAGGAAGAAGTGTGCCGAAAGTGGACTCTGGCACTCAAGAAATTCGGCCAGAGTGGTATACTGCCCATTTGGTATGCCTCTTTTCGGTTTTGAATTGCTTTTTCTCTCTTTGGCCGAATGTAGTAGGAGTTTGTGGCGTATTCTTCTTTCTCTCGTTTTTGGCAACCTTTTGGCCGAAATTACTCCTAGTGCCTCCTTTCCCTTTTGCTCACCTTTGCAATATTAGTTTTTACTTTTGCTTCTCTGCTCTCAAGTCTACTGTCCCTCTCTTTTTTTTTTCTTCTTTTTGCTGAATTGTGTGAGGTTGTGTGTACGGCTATTCGGTTCTTCCTACTTCTTTCCACTTTGTTTTCCCTTGGCCGAATCTCTTTTCTTTCATCTTTCCCTTTCTTTTCCTATTGCCGAATCTTTCTTTTTCTCCTGGGGCCGACCGTGTTCCCTTCTCTGTTTTTTGGTAAGCATTCTACTTGCTGTTAAGTCTTACAATGTGTTGTTGGTGCTCCTCCTCGCGTTGTTGGTAAGGGTAATGGTATAATGTTATCTTGTTGCTGGTAGATTAAGTACTTACCCATTTTTGGTTTGTGCCTAGGAACCTGTCGAAGGGTAGAAGGCTTGTAATCAACGGTTGGGTAGGCGGAACTTCCCTCTTCACTCGATCGAAGGTAATGTGGTGTGAGGTTAACGATTGGGATCTTGTGTGTATTCGTGTGAGTAAACGTTTAAATGATTAATTGGGAATTGTTGATCAAGTGTAGGTTTCAAGGGTGTGGGCGATTTTCTCAAAAAATAGAAACCAGGTGTGTAACAGTACTCTAATAAACGATACCGGTGACATGCCGAGAAGTGTGTAAACACTGCCCAAATCGTAAACCGACAAAAGCCGGAAAAATATGACAATTGACGTTACACGAGCGTGCGTTCGATCTTGTGGTAAACTGAACGCATAAAACGTGGGCGTTAGACTACTGAGGCCACCATGAGCGATTTCGTGGTCTTTGCCCATTTTGGGCCACGTTGGGCCGAAATGGGCCGTGTGGGCCCAACGGGCTTGTGGGCCCCACACGGGTAAATCACACGAACGTGTGGAGAATATTGGGCCAAGCTGTGTAAATCACATGGCCGAGAGCATTCCTGGGCTATTTGGGCCACACGAGAATGTGGGCCCACATGGGCCCGCATTATGGGCCTTGGGCCCATTTGCACTGTTTGAATGTTAAGGTTGCACGGGTCGCCCAAGACGACTGTGGACCTACGGATGGGTCGATAAGTATACCTAGACCCAAACTGATAAAATAACCGTTATGCCCTTATGGTAAAATAACTGTTATGCCCCTATGATATGAATTGACTGTATGCCTTATGCTATGTATGACTGTATATGAGCATGTCACGGTATATACATATGTTGCATCCATGTATGATATGTTGCATGGGGATGAGATTATTATGATTGGAGGAAGTGTACTGTACTGGCAGCCCTGCTGCAAATACTATTTAGTGCCGCAACCGGTGCTAATTTTTGGAGTGTACGGATGGGTAAGTGATTTTATCCCCACATGGAGTGTTGGGCTGGACGGAGTGGAGTGTAGAGGCTGGATGGGTAGGATTTCTGATTGCATGCCTAAATCATATCATCACATTGTTATGGGCTAAGGCCCACACGATCTCGATCTTCAGTAATGGACTAGGGCCCAACCGAATCGAATCATTATTGATTTGGGCTTAGGCCCGGTATCAGCATTTGCCTAAGGCATGATTGGCTATTTACTTGCATGGGGTTACACATTGAGTTTTTGTAAACTCACCTCTTTGTTTATCTGTACAGGTAATCCTCAGTCTTAGGCAGATCGGTGCTGCGAGGGATTCGGAGGTGGCCACACAACCGCACCTATTTTTATATTTGAGTTATTTCCAATAAATTTAATTTGGGTTTTTGTTATGTAATAAGGGCTCTTTAATTTTTAACTTTTAATTTGGGGATTTTACTTATTTTAATTCACATTTGAGTAGTAGTAGGACGCAGTTTTTCAAAAGATAATTGGTTTTCAAAACACCACGTTTTCGTAACTTATTATAAAAGCTTCCGCATCAAACATGGTTTTAAAGTATAGTAACAAACTAAAATGATCAACGTTCTACTAAAACAACTTGAGTTTTAAAAGAACAAGATACCCTAAATTTCTGTTAAGATTCATAAACGAGATTTAATAATAAGCATGGATTTTCTAAAGAAACGATGTTTTCGAAAAAAAACACTTCAATGTGATATTGCCGGATTCGGCCATAACGTCTGGGCTAGCTTTGGGGTGTTACAATACTATTATTGTAAAAAGGTTTTCATAGATTTATTCCATCCTCTTTTAGGTACGATCCTCGGAATACTTCTAGGGGGATGTTTGGTTTAAGGTAATGGCTATGCCATTGCAAGCCTATTACAAGCCTATTCTGCAGGCCCACACAAACAGATGTTTGGTTCAATGGAATACCCTATTACAGGTGAATTCCATTCCGGGCTTAAGCAGAGATATTTGTTGATTTCTATTTCCTCCCCTCTTCACCGTTTACTCATTCGTTGCTTGAAGAACCTTATCTTACCCTCACCAAATTTTCACCTCACAAACACTCAAACGATAGCCATTTCTTACTTCCTTCGACTCCGACACTCCTCCCCTTCATCCAAGGTCAGGTAAACATTTTTCCTTCTGTTGTTCCTTTCATTTTCCTGTTTGCTATTTTTTCTTACCCACAAATTTTTTCTACCTCTTTTTTTTTACTGTTTCCTTCACGACCATCTCTGATATTTTTTTAATAAACATAGTCTTTGAAATCTTGGATCTGAATTTTTATCCTACCAGGCTTTTGGTGAATTTTTAATAAACATAAGTATTCCATCATTCAATATATAAAGCTCCAAACCATCCAGTCATTGCGTTTATTGTTCTCGGTTTAATGTTTGGGGGTGGTTTAGCTTCAACACATATCAAACTCAGTTCACTGGTTTCTTTCATGGAAAAATTTGCTTTTAGCGGATTCTTTGGGCCCTGGACTTATTTGGAAGGCTACTCGTTTTCATGCACTCAAATAACATAAATGATTACTGCATCAACTAGTAAAGAAATGTTAATGAAAATCCTCTCTTTTCTTAGAAATTGTATTTGAATGACTTGCATATTTGACTCTTTTGGGTCTGGACTTATTTGGAAGGTTGCTCATTTTCATGCACTCAAATAGAAAATATTACTGCTGCATCAACTAGCAGAGAAATGTTAACGAAAATCCTCTCTTAGAAATTGTATAATATACATATATGACTAGCTTGATAATATGTAATCATTATATTTGGACTATATAACAGAACAAGCTTATTTCTATAAACTATTAATGTGCTCCTCGATAAAGCATATGTGCATCTTGAATGTTGTACCTTATTTTGCTGGTGGATGTATATGTTCTTTGGTTTCATGCGGAAATGCAATGAGATGCTTTACTTATTTTTACAGTTTCTGTTGACAGAGGAAAACCATACTCACTTGAATCTTCATTTTCTTTGTCATACAGGCCAGAAAGACACCATCAATGGAATTTGTTGATTCTTCTGGTGAAGAAGAGTAAGTTACTCATTACATTTATAGCTTTCTACTTTATTATTTGGATTTCTTTTAACTAGTGTCTCTGCATTTGAAAACTTACTCAAGCTTTGTGCTTTTGCAATTCTTGCTTAGCACAAGCATGAATCTTAGTCCATCTTAATCATTTGATAGTCAATTGTTTGTATGATCTGACTCTAAGATTGCAGCCAATGTGGGCTAGTTTTTTAATCATTGATTATTTGTATTGATAACATTTGGATCAACAAATTTCCCATCCTCACTACTTTCCATACCTAAATGATGGACCTATTTAAAAGCTAAACAATCAAACAGGTAATGGTGATTCCAATGAAACAAATCAACCCCTAAAGTGGAATATAAATCATTTCCACAAACAAAAGGTAAACAAAAGAATCAACCCAAAAAAAATCCATTCTATAATAAGCACTATCAATTATGAACTAAAATAAGATAAATCGATGCTTACCCACTTCAAGTATAGGAACAATGATTGATTCCCAAAATCTAGCTTTTGCTTTTTAGCTCACTTTCCAAGTCATTTTTCCCCCAGTTTTCCGAATGACATGTTAAGCAAAACAAAAATAATTGTTTGTATGATTAAAGGAAATTTTTATAATTTGATAGTCAATTGTTTGTATGATCTGACTCTAAGATTGTAGCCAATGTGGCTGGTTTTTTTAATCATTGATGATTTGTATTGATAACATTTGACTTGAAGAGACTTCGTTTATTTTGTGTGCATCATCAATGGAATTAATACGTCAATTTTGATCCAATGGTTGGCACCAATACATTGCTGTTTGTTTTTGAGATGTTTCGTTATATACCTATCATTTGTTTTTGTAGATGTTTTTGATATTTGGGGATTTTTATTTTATTTGGTTTCCCTTGTGGATTAGACATGATATTCTTTCCTAATTTTTTTTAATTCAAAATAAAGTTATATGCTTATGAGAGTTACTCTTCTCTAGCATCGTGTTTTCAACAGTGACTCAATCTTAGTTTATACATGTATATTTTGTTAATATATTATTGCTATTAATAGTAAGGGTTGCTGCTGTTTAATACTATTATGGTTTGTGTGTTAAATGTGTATCCTCTTGAAATAATGGAATGAAATGGTTAAATGTGTATCCTCTTGAAATAATGGAATGATTTGTGTGTTTTAGCTAAAGGAGTGGTTGAAGGTAGCAACAAGAAGGGGAAAGATATCGCTCAAGGGTGTGCTAAGGTAACAATACCCTCCCAATGTCTTTGTTGTAAGTTGGCTATGTGTTCAACTTTGGAAAGATGAAATTTGTTAATGAAAAATGAGGATGCTAAGGTAAAGAGCGTCACACCAAAATATAAAGCAAAACCACAGCGGTTATTAATGGAATTGAGTTAATACCACTTTTATTTTATATATTTTAAATTTGACTTTGGCATGAAGAAAATAGACTAGTTACCCTTTTAATGGACTGATAAAATATAATAAAAATATAATTATTAATTTGGACCATCGAAAAGAATATTTATAATAATTTAAAATTCAATTTATTTATCAAGAAAAATAGTATATTAATCTATGGTTTAAACGCTATGTTTTTTTTATCAAAATTGGATCAAATTGATGAATTGAATTGATTCAATCGATATTATAAAATCGAGAAAAAAATAAATTAATAAAAAAATCAATTGAATTGGGTGAAAATCTGATTAAAAATTGTTTGAATAAAATTTAAGTTAATTTAAATATTTATTTTTTTGTTATAATTTATAAAATGAATGCATATGTTATTATTATTAATTTATGTTTATCAATTTTTTGCTTTTACAAATTTCAAGATTTTTTTGAAATAAAAATATTTTGAAGTTTTTACTTTACAATGATTGAACTAATTATTTAATCATCTCTACACTCTGATCCGTTTTCATTTTTTTTAAACACACACAAAAAATATAAATTAGGATGCGGTAAAAAATAAATAGAAAATCCACAACGGCAGACCTAACCACTTTTAAACACTCCAAAAAAAATAGATAAAAATTATAGAAATAAAAAAGATACAAATTATAAAAAAAATATAATAATATATAATATAAAACGAATCGAATAGAGGTATAAGAAATAATGTAATGTGGGAAAGCAAGTGAATGACAACAAGATTTCAATGAAGAAAAATCCTACTCACTCTATAAAAAAAACATCATAACTAGTAGTGATTTATATAACGTGGAAAATTCACTGTAAACGTGACAAAAAAGCAATGACCCCATCACTTTTCTTTTTTTTTTTTGGAAGGAAAAAGAAAATGAATGTATTTAACTTTTATAATAATAACTTAATAACTCTTTTACTATTACTTATAATAATTTTATTTTTATATACAATAAAAAAACAATAATTATATTTTTATAAATATAATTTTATTATAAAATTTAGACAAAAATAATATAATCTCGATAGATATAGAAATTGGTCAACAATCAACTTCTTTTTTCTCTCTCCCCCAAATCAAGAAGAGAAGGGAAGAGAACCCAAGGTTTCATTACGTTTATGGTGTGTTTGACTTTGACAAATACCCAAAGTACTCTTTAAGATTTTCAAACCAAACCGAGAAAGGAAGAGAAATTAATTTTTTGATGAGCACATTCTTCATGTTTCTTACTATATACCTATAATGAAATTGAGCTAATACAAAATAAAAGAAAATAAGACCTTATTTAAATACTTTTTTTAGTTTAAGTGAAATGTTATATTAAGTAAGTTGAGCCCTTTTTATTTAACTATTCAATATGTACCTTATAAAAAAATAATATTTTTAATTATTTCTTTTCTTTTCCAACAAAAATTATTAAATTTATATTATTTTTTCCTTTTACTAATTTTAACTATTCAAAAAAAATAATATATCTTTTTCTCTTCACGATTATTAATTCAAATATAACACTAGTTAATTACAATGTAAGGATGAATACAAGTTTTTTAAAAGGTAAATTAAAGATCAGATTTTTAAAAAGTTTCATATAATATATGTATATTTCTGTAAAACTGAAAATTATGTAATTTGGATGTGGATGTATTTCAAGTTTAGATGTTCATCATTAATTTTTCTTTTAAAACATCTATAATTTTTGTTCAAGACATTATTATTTGCTAAAAAAACAGCCAATTTTGTTGAATGAAATTTGATAAAGAAATTAATTTCAAGTTTTTTACTTGCAAAGATAGTTGTAATTTCTATTTTGGGCTTTGCAAAGATTCTTAATGTTATTGTTCATTTTTCTTTGACAGTGTGCTATTGCTTCCTCTTCTTCTTTTGCTTGCTTGATTGCTTCCTCCACCCACAGTTGAGCTTCTTGTATTCACTGAACCACTATAAGTTCTGTAGAAATTAAATTCTTTGATTTTGTTTTACTATTATTGAAATTAGTATTGAAGCAATGTGACCCTTTTACTATGATTTGAAGATATGTAGCACTTTAATATCTTGCAGTAATGACTCGTCTGCCTTTAATAGTACAGAGTGAGAGGCGTAAAATAATTGGTATTGCATTGACAGTATGGTTGCAAATGTGTACAATTGCGAGTTGGTTCTTAGTTACATTGGGTGCCATCCATAGCCCACATACTTATAGACCAAGGATTAGATCATATATTTTAGATTTTTATGCAAAACAAAATTATGTGAAAATACTTGTATATGCTAGTGACGAGACCTGTATTGAACAAGTCAGGATGAATAGAATTACATTTTTTAAACTATGTGGGATGTTACAAACTTTAGGGGGATTGAAGTCGTTAAGGAACATGCTTGTTGATGAGCAAGTGGCAATGTTTTTACATATCATTTCTCATCACCTTAAAAATCGAGTTATCAAGCATCACTTTAATAGGTCTGGGGAAACCGTTAGTGTAACAACCCAGTTTCAGTGGAGTCGGAATAGTGGTTTTGTAACCACAAATCCGAGCCGAAAAGATAAAATATTTTAATATTATGAAATGGTTAGTAATGTGGTAGAAAGATTGCATGAGAATTTTGATAAGAAAATTTTATCAATTAGGTGCTTAATTGTAGAAAGGACTAAATTGCATAAAATGTCAAATTTGAATTCTAGTAGTTATAAGGATTAAATAGCTATGGAATTCAAAACTTGAGGTCCTTAAATGGTAATTAGACCATTGATGAAAAATATGTAGATATTTTTGGTGAATCATCCATGGAAAAATTAGAAAAGGCTAAGGACTAAATTGGAAATGAGAAAAATTAAAAGATGATAATTAATTAAATAGAATATCATCTTATTTTCATATCATCTTCACCAAATATTTCTATAGAAACCCTAGGAAAGAGAAAACACGCTTTCAAGGCATAAATTGGTAAGTTCCTATGTCCCATTTTTAGTAATTTTTATATTTTTGAGATCGGAAAAACTTAATTTCTCTATTTGGGGGGTTAGTTTGAATATATATCAAAGTATAGAAAATTTTCCATAGATGAATATGATGAAATTTAAAAGTTTATGGTAGAAAATGAAAGGTTGTTGATAGATAAACAACTTTTACAAAGGGAAATTTGATGGAAATTTGATTTAGGGACTAAATTGAAAAATGGTAAAACCCATGGAAAATTTTGAAATTTTGAGAATATATGTGCTGTAAAAATTATATTAGAATTTTGGTTAGGCTTGGAATAAGGATTAAATTGCATGAATTTCAATTTCCGAGCCTAGGGACGAAATTGGAATTAATCAAAAGTATAGGGAAAAATAGTACTTTTGCCTAGATTGTAAATTGAGTTCAATAGAATATGAAATGGATTGAATTGATGATTAAATTCATTTATATAGATCCGGAAGTACCAAACAAAGAGCTAAATCGAGGAAAGGAAAAGATTTCGGATTAGTAGATTTTAGATACGAACAAATATCAAGGTAAGTTCGTATAACTTAAATGAGTATAGAAATGTATTGATTTGAATGTTATATTACATTGATTATATTATATGAAATCATGTATGTGAATTACATAGATATGGCAATGAATGAAATGATACATGTTTGGAAAATTATTGAAAAATGGTTGAATTCCTTGAATATTGAATTCCGATGGATAAAAGGTTGATTTCCCTGATGAAACTGCATGTGTTGCAGAATGGATTTAGCCCGGACGGGTAATCCAAAATGAGCCTCTCGAATACATGTTTCAATTAGGATTTTGCCTTGACTGGTAATCCTAATTGACTGGATTTAACTTGGACTGGTAATCCAGAATAAACTCTATAGGGAATTATTTGTCATATAAAGGATTTAGCCTGGATTGGTAATCTGACAAAGCCCTTAGCCTATATGTTACAGTTAGAATTTAGCCTGGACTGGTAATTCTACTGTGTAATATGTGGCTCGAGAGTGTACCTATAAGGTACTACTGGACATGAATTGACGGATAATGGAATTGTACACCTCGAGTGTACTACTTGAAATATCCATCGGAAATTCAATGTTTCAACGGATAAAATATGCATTTGGCATGATGAGCTCATCCATGCATATTGGTATATTATGACTAACATGTTGGTTGAGTATGTGTGAATAGGTAAATTACCAAATAGTTGGAAAGCATGTTTTGTATGGTAATATATTGAATGTAATGGTAAGCTTAATTTATGTTATACGAGCTTACTAAGCATAATATGCTTACTAGGTTTTATTTTCCATGTTTTATAGTGCTCAAAGCTCGTGAATGTTGGAGATTGGTCGGAGCAAATCATCACACTATCAACCTGTCGTTTTGGTATAAATGAAAATCTTATTTTGTTAATGGCATGTATAGGCCAACAAAATCAAATGATAGAGTGTAAATGATGAATGGAACTTAGCCATTGGAACGGCTAATATATTATGTTTTGATATATGTTATGGTTGGATTATACTTGTAATTGGTTGGATTATACTTGTAAGTGTTGGTGCAGGAAAATGGAAAAATTTGGGTGAGAAATGAGGCTAGGAAATGGCTTTATTTTGTCCACATGGGTAGACACACGGGCGTGTGTCTAGGCCGTGTGTCATGGGCATGTTTTTTGGCCGTGTGTCCCCTGCATTTTAATTTTGAAAAACAGAATGCTCAGAATTGAGCACACGGGCAGAGACACTGTAACAGCCCGATTTTGGGCCTAGTCGGAACAGTGGTTTCGGGACCACAAATCTGACGTATTAAAATTTATTTTTATTATATTTTTATGGTCTACGATTTCACAAAATGATTTCGTGAAAATGTCATTTGAAAATTTCAACGTTTGGGCACTCAATTTAGTCAAAAGGACTAAATCGTAAAAAGTGCAAAACGTGAGTTCTAGAAGCTGGAGGTGTCCAATTGCTATAAAATTTTAAATTGGAGGTCCTTAGATGGTAATTAGACCATTATTTAAGTTTTGGACAAATATGGACATGGTAAGGCATGTTTTAAATTGTTTTTCATTAAGGGTATTTTAGTAATTTGGCAAATAAAGCCAAAATAATATGAGAAAAAGATGTCATCTTCTTCATTTTTTCATGCCTTGGCCGAATATAACATGGAAGCCATGGATAGGGTTTTGTTCAAGCTTTCCAAGCTCCATAATAAGTCCGTTCTAGCCCCGTTTTTAATGATTTTCACGTTTTTGAAATCCTTGTATCATGACTTACCTATTTCCACCATTTATTTGAGATATGATGAAGGTCTAGGGTTTGACCCATGTTATAAAATTGTGTATTTTGATGTTTAATGGTAGATTATGCATGTTTATGGTTAGAGAAACAACTTTTACTAAGTGATTTTCGGTAAAAATGTCAAAAAGGACCTATTTGTAAAAGTTAAGAAATATGTGTTAAAAATATAATTTTATGGAAAATGTGGGCTGCTATAAGCATGAAAATGATTTGGCTATGCATGGGTAGTAAAGAAATTGAACACATTTCATTTTACGAGCCTAGGGGAAAAAGTGTAAATATGACAAGTTTAGGGGCAAAAACGTAATTTTGCCATAGTATGATTTTTGGGTCACAATGAATAATGTGACTAATAATTAAGCTAAATGTGATGTTATAGATAAAAGAAAACGAGGTTCGGACTTAGAACGAGGAAAAAACGAGTAATTGACGGTTATGTCCCTTTTTGCCATTTTGGTATCGAGGTAAGTTCGTGTGTAAATAATACAACATTATATTATGTATATAATATTTTGATATTGCATGAATTGTATATATATGTTTCTACGGATTCGATTGATGATGATTTGGTGAAGAATCGAAGAATGAGAATCCCGGTTGAACCTTAGGAATAGAAAGGATACCTTGTCACGACATTAGATTAATAAGGTCCCGTATAAGACCGTACCTGGGATATGGCCTCGGCACCGAATTGAGATCCCGTGTAAGACCATATCTAGGATATGGCATTGGCATCGAATAGTGATTTTGTGTAAGACCACGTCTGGGACTTGGCTTGGTATGAAATCGTGTAAGACCATGTCTGGGACATGGCATCGACATACGATCTCGTGTAAGACCATATCTGGGATATGGCATCGAAATCGATATGAGATCCCGTATAAGACCATATCTGGGATATGGCATCGGCATCAGCATGTGATCCTATGTGAGACCATATCTGGGATATGGCATTGGCATCTTACTACGTGTATGACAATTTCCGAGTATCCGTTAATATTCTGATGTGTTCAATAGGAAAATGACTGAAGTGTAAATGAATGTGAATATGTGACGATTAAGTGCAGGCATATGTATGTATACACTCATGAGCAATGTGCTCGGTATGTGATCGAATTTTGGTAAGAATGTAAACGAGTAAGTTATACCTATGAGAATGACCTTGTGATTATAAGTCCATGCTTATGATGTATGAATATGTGGTAAATGTGATTGATGATCATGTGTGAGGCTTTTAAGCCAAATTAAATTGAGAAATGAAATGTTCAAGTCTTTGTTGTTGATGTATAGGTTAAATTGGCTAATGAATAGCTTGTAAATATTTGATAATAACTAGTTATTGGAATGGCTAACCATGGATATACTTTGGTGTTATATGTGTGTAAATGAAAATTAATATAAAGGAAACATGAAAGAGTAAAATTAGCAATGAAACAGTTTGGACAGCAGCAGCTGTATCACTTTGAAAAAAATCACCAGAAAATGGTGGAAATTGAATTAGAGGTTGAATGAGATATGCAATTAAAGCTTATGGAGTCTATTTCTACATAAAAGAAACAGAATAAGCAAAAGAATTTCATATTGTGAGATATTTGGATTTTAGTGAGACAGAGTCAGAATGATTTCGGAATCCCCTATTCTGACTTGAGAAATTCATTAAAAATTGTAAAAAAATAATAAAGGGATAAAATTTATATTCTTGAATTTATTAATGAGTCTATTTTCAAGAGAAATAAATGGGAACATCATTCGAGTTCTGTAAAATGAGAAAATAAATTTTTAGTGAAGGTGGGGTCAGAACTGTCAGACAGCGAAATAGGAGAGACTTTAAAGAATAAAATGTACTGATTGGCTGAACCAAAAATTCTGGAAATCTTATGGAATGAAGATATGTGAGTTTAGTTTCAGGTAAAATTAGCGGATCTTAATTTGGAGTTCCGTAGCTTTGGATAAAAATAATTTAGTTACTGTAACTCGAGTAGGCAGCTCAAGATGAACATAAATGAATTGTGAAATTTTATGCAATAATGATGGTATTATCTTGAGAGCTTATAATAAGGATTGTTAAAATCATGGTAATCAATTGTTTATTATTTACATATGTACTTACTAAGCTTTATAGCTTACTCCGTTGTTTTCAGTGTTTATAATGTACTCAGGTTAGCTCGGGTTGGAAGTCGTCGGAGAACCTATCACACTATCAAGCTTACAATTTAAGTATCGATGATTTTATACTTAAGGTTATGACATGTATAGGGAACTTGGTTGTAACACCCCTAACCCGAAACCGTCTCCGGAATAGGGTTAAGAGGCGTTACCGATCAATTGAATCATTACACAACCATTACACGACACTATGTCATTCATCCATCAACTATACTCATTATCAACTATATGGTCCCTTATTGAGGTCTACAAGACCTTAAACATATGCTAGAATAGGGTTGGGACTAAACCAAACACTTACAAAAGTTTTCAAAATTTCAATTATTCACCAAGTCTGTTGAGGTCACACGCCCTTGTAACCAGGCCGTGTGCCCCACACGGTCACCAGACACTCCCATGTGTCTGAGCCGTGCCAAAACAGAGCAAGCATTCTGACTTTTCCACACGGCCACCAAGCACGCCTGTGTGCTCAGGCCGTGTTCCCTTAAGCCACATATTGACTTATTCACACGGTGACTAGGCACGCCCGTGTGCCATGGCCGTGTACAACTAGCTAGCTACTGACTTTACCCCATGGTCATTAGACACGCCCGTGTTCATAACCGTGTAGGCAAAACAGGGGTCAAACTTACAAGCACATTTAAGCATACTTCCACACACAAATTGGCAACCAATTTTCATGTCAAGTGATCAACATATCATCTCATATCATCTCATTTCTAAACATGTCAACTTATGAACTAAATTACACAACTTGAACACATTCAATATCAAACATGATTCATCCCCAAATTCACTAAATCATACTAGCATCATACCATCACTAAGATTACCATTCATAAGACATTTTCTTTACCCACAAGCTATACCAAAATATGCACCATATATCAAAGCTACACATGCAACTTTACCAACATTTATCTAGCCACATCACATGGCTATTTACACATCTCAAACATGTCTTACAAAACTAGCCTATACATGCCATATTTCAACTATGTACATCTTTCCCAAAAGTACCAAAATAGATTGCCGATAGTGTGATTGAGATTCTGACAATTCTCGAATCCGAGCAAGCTTTACTGACACTGCAAAGTAGAGAAACAAATCACACAGTAAGCTTTTCAAAGCTTAGTAAGTTCGTAACATAACACATTTAAATCAAACAAACCACCACATAGATTATTTCACATATACTTATATATCATACCATCCAAAACTAAAATGCTCATTTACATTTCATAATCTCATTCATAGATTCATCAACCACATAGGTTCTGAGCGTACCTTAGCCAACACCTAGTAGTTAATTACATTTGCTACTCAATACTCGCTTTTCCCTTTCGATCAACTTCCGTCTCTTCTTTGATTCAATCGCACACTTAGTGCCCCGATATTTGGCCGAAGCTTAATTATCATCGCACACATAGTGCATTTATATCAAACCATTCTTCAATCGGTATCGCACACACAGTGCCAACCACAAAGTTGACGCTTATATTGTTTCGCACACACAGTGCTGATCATCTCGATCACGTTTCCGAATACGCACACTTAGTGCCACATAACTCAAACTCAACTCTCACATAGCATCCACATTTCAATATCATTATAACATTCATTTCATAGCATTTAACATAACTAGATGTTCGTATTATGTCTGAACTTACCTCGGATGTCGAATTATCGAAACGGTCGATTAATCGAGCACTTTATCTTTGCCTCGATCTCTATCCGAACCTCTCATTTCTTGGTCTATACACATTCAAATTCAATCCATTCAATCACCAAATGATTCATTTTAGTCCAAACACATATTTAGGGCATTTTACAAAATAGCCCTCACATTTTCACATTTTAACACTTTAGTCCTTAATTCATAAAATCATCAAATACACATAATTAGCTTGTACCCATGCCTAGCCGAATTCTCACTATATTCATACAAGCCCACACATTTCATTTATTTCACATTTTAATCCTTCAAAAAGCTATTTTCTCAATTTAGCCCTAATTAGCTAAATTCATCAAAAATTCAAGAACAAAACATGTTCATTAAACACATATCTTTCATTTAACACCAACACTCATCACAAAGCTCACCATTACATCAATGGCACATTTCATAAACATAATCAATTCACAAAATTTAAGCATGGGTTTTAAAGTTTACGAAGCAACAATTGTAAAAACGTAGAAATTATCAAAAATCAAAGTCAAACATACCTTGAATCAAGCTTGTTCTTAGCCGAAACCTAGATGTTCTTCTTTCTTCTTTTTCTTTTCTAATTTTCGGCACTAAAGATGATAACTAGGCTATTTTCATGCTTTTGTTTGATTATTAATAATATCATTTATCTATTTACTATATTAACCTTATATAATAAAATTATGAAACATATTTTTCAAGGTCATTATTGACCATAACCGTCCACTATCAATAGTAATAGGCAAATTACCTTTTAAGGACTTCACATTATAAAGACATCAACACTTAGGCATTCAACAATTAGCACACAGCGTTTTACACTTTATGCAATTAAGTCCTTTCTCACAATTTGACACACAGTCAATAAAATTATCACACAGAATTTTCACACAGGCTATATCACATATAATTCACACCAAAAATAATATTAGAATATTATTTCGACCTCAGATTTGTGGTCCCGAAACCACTATTCCGACTAGGATCTAGTTCGGGCTGTTACATTGGTCATGTGTATATGTTTCTATGAGTTGTCCTAGAATAATGACCCATGATATTCAGAGTTCATTATTGTATAAGGCCATTTAATGTGGCCAATAAATTGGTTATGCTATAAACTCATGATGATGTATTCCATGGTTGAGTAAATTATATGCTATGACTTGTTACGTGTGTGTGGTGGTTGCTGTGTAGGGTGGCATTTGGCTTGGTAGATAGCCTTTCAAATATCCACACGGGCGTGTGTCTAGGACGTGTGTGACACACGGTCAGCCCCATGGGCGTGTTGATTGGCCGTGTGTCTCCATGCATGCTAGATTGGCAAGTCAGTATGCTCAGTAGTAAACACACGGATAGAGAGACGGCCGTGTGTCTCGACCATGTGGGAGGCACGACCTAAGACATGGGCGTGTGCCTTGGCCGTGTGCCCTTATTGAGATGCTGACATCATAAACAGAATGCCAAGGTTTTCATACACGGGCGAAGACACGGGCGTGTCATGGCCGTGTGAGGGACACGGGCGTGTGTCAGGCCGTGTGAAAACCCCTATAGGTTCGAATTAGAAAATAAATCCACACGGGTGTGGAACACGGGCATGTGATGTGCCACACGGGCGTGTCCCTTCCTCCACACAGGCGTGTGGCTCTGTTTTATGTCAAATTTGTATAAGTGTTCAAAAGTTTTCGGTTTGGTCCCGAATCATTTTGGGTACAAGTTTAGGGTATTGTAGACCTTTAATAAGGACATTATGGTCTTTAATGAAAATTTTTAAATTTGAAATGAAATTTTATGAACCGATGTGGTATATTTGAGCGAGCTAAGTACGATAATGCCTCGTTACCCGGTTCAAATGTTGAATACGGGTAAGGGGTGTTACATCAAGAATCAGAATAACACACTCAGACTGGCCATCAGTCTGAAAATGAAATGCGGTATCAAAATTTTGTAATTGCTTACCCAGAGCTTCTTATAATTTATTCCAAAATCAGAAAGTGAACTATAAACTGTGGATCTCTATCAAACATATTGAAGACTTACACTCCATATAGTTTGAAAATTTCAGAAACTTATATCTCATTCAATCTATCCAGTGAATAATCCATTCATACTAAGATAAAATGTATGAACTTTGTCAAATAATTGGTGATTACCAAATAACATCTTTCTTTTTCTGAGACAGGGGTAATCCCGATATAAAATTCATAATAACTTTATCCCATTTTCGTTCCAGTATCATCACTAGCTGTAACAATTCTAAAAGTATCAGTACCTGATATTCAGCTTTAATATGCTGACATATGAAACATTTAAACATAATTTTAGAGACATCACATTTCATTCTAGTTTACCAATACATCTTTTTCAATTTATCATACTTCCCGGATGATAGATATATTACCATTATGAGTTCCGTATAAAATTTTCCGTACAAGCTTTAAATTCTTCAGTACACAGGCTCTATCTCGGATTAACAGACAATCATCAGATTCAAATTTGATATCCTGGATCAGTAGTCATTTCATTCTGTACCCATTTAACTTACAACTCATTATCACTTTTCTGGGCTTCACAGATTTGTTGTAGAAACATTAGCTTAGCTTTAAGCTCAGCTAAAATTAATCTTTCATCAGACAATACCAATCGAGTATTTATTGCTCATAAAGCAAACAAATATTTTCTACTCAAAATATCAGCAACTATATTTACTTTTCCTAAATGATAATCAATTACTAAATCAAGGTCTTTCAATAATTCAAACCATCTACTCTGTTTCAGATTCAAATCTTTCTATACCATCGGGTGTTTTAAAGTTTTATGATCAGTACATATATGATATTTTCACCATACAGATATTGTTACCAAATTCTCAGTGCAAACACAATAATTGTCAATTCAAGATCATATATCAGGTAATTCTTTTCCTGTAGCTTTATCTAGCTGGAAGTATAGACCATTACTTTTCCTTTATTCATCAAAATACAGTCTAATCCATTCAATGAAGTATCACTTTAATAATAAATTCCTTACCCGATTCAGACTGAACCAGAGCTGATGCTTCGGTCATCAGGGCTTCCAACTGATCAAAACTTTACTAACATTTATCAGTCCATTCAAATCTTACATCTTTCTGTAATATCCATATCATTGATGTAGCTATCATAGAAAACACTTTCACAAAAATTAAAAAGAATATCGAAGCTTTAAATTATTCTGAGGTCACAATCATCAGATAGGTTAAAACCATAATACTATAATAGATCTGACGTTTCAACAATATAAATGAAACAATACCTCAACTTTAATAATACCACAAGTCATTTTCTAGCTTTATTTTTCACCCATTTTAGCCTTGCACCTACACCAACACTTATACACAATTTATCACATTCGCCAACCACATTTTTATACCAAAATTTAAGACTTATACATGTCAATTTATACTCATATTTATCTAAATACCATGTTCACATTTGTGCATATTGTATCAAATATGCTAATTTAATTCATTCATACATATCTCATTGTGATTTCTATTAATCAATCATTTTTAAACATATACCATGATATAGTCTTTTATACATAAACACCAAAACATGTTCATAACTAGCCATTCCAATAGCTAGTCATTAACAAATATTTACATGCCATTCCTTGGCCAATTTAACCTATACATGCCATTATAACCACAATTGTTTTACCTTATATATCAAATTGAGTCGATGGATAGTGTGAGTGATCTCCGTCGAGCTTCCAATCCAATGAGCTTTCGATTCACTATAGAACAGGGAAAAATAAAATAGAGTAAGCATATAATGCTTAGTAAGTCCGTATATGTAACAGCCCGATTTAGACCCTAGTCAGAACAGTGGTTTCAAGACCACATATCCAAGGTCGTAAAAATATTTTAATATTATTTCTGTGTTTACAGTATGTGATTTAGCCTGTGTGAAAATTCTGTGTGGTAATTTTATCGATTGTGTGTCGAATTATGGAAAAGGACTTAATCGCGTAAAGTGTAAAATGTTGTGTGCTAATTTTTAAGTGCTTAATTGTTGTTGTCTTTATAATGTGGAGGCCTTATGAGGCAATTAGCCCATTATTAAGTTAGTGGATGGTTAAATGACATAATAACCTTAATGTTTATTTGTCTTATATGTTTAATAAAAGGGCAAATTGGTAAAATGATTATTAAGTAATTATAATCAAAATAAAACAAATGAAATGGCCATTCTCTCATCTTTATTCCACCGAATGTTGAAGAGAAGAATAGCCATGGAAGCATTTTAGGTTTTGGCACATCCATAGCTTGATTAAAGGTCCGTTTTTGTTCAGTTTTTAATAATTTCTATGTTTTTGTGATCGTTACTTAGTGTATCATCAAACCCATGCTTAAATTTTAGAAATTGATGGTGATTTTGAGATATGTCATTGATGGATATGTGAGCCTTTTGTTGTTAGTTCGTGGAATATGAAAGCTTGGTGTTGGGTTAACATAGTTTGTATTCGGATTTTTTGGTAAAATTTAGTAATTTGGGCTAAATTGTTAAAATGAGAAATTTGAGGACTAAATTGTGAAATAAATGAAATGTGTGAGCTTGTATGAGTATAGTGAGAATTCGGCTAGGCATGGGTACAAGCAAATTATGTTTTTTTGATGATTTTATGAATTAGGGACTAAAGTGTCGAAATGTGAAAATATGAGGGCTATTTTGTAAAATGCCCTAAATTTGTGTGTGTGGACTAAATTGAATGAATTGGTGATTGAATGAGTTGAATTTAAATGTGTATAGTCCAATAAAGGAGATGCTCAGATCGAGATCGAGGCAAAGATAAAGTGCTCGATTAATCGACTGTTTCGATATTTTGACGTCCGAGGTAAGTTCGGATATAATACTAGCTGTAAATTATATCTATGTGATGTGAATTGAATGAATATATATATATATAACTATGAGATTAGAAATGCTATGTGCGGAATTAATTTGGAGGGCACTAAGTGTGCGAAATTAGAAACAAGATAGAGATGATTAGCACTGTGTGTGCAAAAAGATAGAAGCTTCGGCTTATCAAATTGGCATTGTGTGTGCGATACCGATATAAGTTCAGTTTATCATATTGGCACTAAGTGTGCGGTGATGATTATGTTTCGGTTATGAAATTGGCACTAATTGTGCGAATAAATCAAAGGAATAGCAAAAGTTAAACGAGAGGTAATATCGAGCAAGAGAGTAGCATGAATGGTGAGTAACTATGTGTTGATCAAGGTACATTTGAACCTATGTGGTTGATGATAGCCTTAAAAGTTGAATGAATAGATACTTGAGCATATGGTTGAGATTGATGATGAGCCTAGTTGTGCATTTATCTATGTGATGGTTTAATTATGTATTGATGTGGTATTATTGAGTAATATGTATTATATTACGAACTTACTAAGCTTTGAAAGCTTACTGTGTGATTTGTTTCTCTATTTTACAGTGTCAGTAAAGCTTGCTCGGATCAGGGGATCGTCAGTGACTAAATCACACTATCGGCTAACCATTTTGGTACTTTTTGAAAGATGTATATAGTTGAAATATGGCATGTATAGGCTAGAAGTTATGGCATGTTTTGATATGTTTAATCCTTGCCATGTGATTTGGATTGGAAGTTGAATGATGTTGAACTTATGAATGAGCTATGAATTTAGTATATTTCATGATTATGTGATTGATGAAAGATGTGGTTTGAAGATGAATTATGATATGGATTACATGATGTTTGATATATATATATATGCTTTGAGATGTACAATTGTTACTTTGAATGGACTTATTTGTGATGTTATTAGGTATGGAAGTAGATGGTATTATTGGTGATTAATTAGTGCATGAAATGGAATGATTGAATGCATTTAGAAGCATGAATTAGCATTGACTTGAAGCCTGTAGATATGACCCTTGTGTGGGTGGCAAATTGGCCTTGAAAATGGCCTATTTTGCATACATGGCCAAGGGACACGGGCATGTGTCTCTTCCGTATGGCTCAAGGGCCACTTCGGTGTGTGCCTGGGCAGGTTACACGGCTGTGGCACACGGGCGTGCTTGGTGGCCGTGTGATCAAGTCAGTAGCTAGCTTAATTTCACACGGCCATGGCACACGGGCGTGTCTGGTGGCCGTGTGGACAAGTCAGTATGTATGCCCTATTTTAGCACGGCCTAGACACATGGGTGTGTCTGGTAGCCGTGTAAGGCACACGGCCAGACCGCACGAGCATGTAACCTCTGTAACTTTGAAAAGTTTTAAATTTCTGAGAATTTTTGTAAGTGTTCAGTTCAGTCCCGACCCCTTTCTAGCATGTGATTAAGGTCTCGTAGACCTTAATAAGGGACTATATATTTATAATTGAATATGTTTGACTGATGAATAACTATGTGTTGTAAAATGGATGTGATATGTTTCGATTGTTTGGTAATGCCTCTTAACCCAATTCCAGCGACGGTTTCGGGTTTAGGGTGTTGCATTTTATTGGTATCAGAGCTACGATTTAGTCGATTCTCGGACTAACGTAACGCGTGTGAGTCTAGCTATACATGCCATATATATAATTGCGATAGTGTGATAAATCCTGACAGTTATAAATGTGATATTGTATAGCAAATGGATCCCGATCGAGCAGTTGCTGACGATGTTGAGAGTAACGCGCCTACTCCTACTCAAGGGACAGTGCCGACCACATCTAGGCCAAATGATAGTAGTGAGGGAGGAGAGGCTAAGAAAGCCTTTTTTCGAATGATGAGTGAGTGGTTTTCAGAGTTCGTTCGAACGAATCCGGCTGCTCCACAACCTCCACCCCCACAAGTACCTGTTGTGCCACAAGTGATAGATCCGATCCGATTGAATAAACCTCCTGTAGATAAGATTCGTAAGTATGGGGCCGAAGAGTTTAGGGCCACAATTGATGATGATGCTGAGTGAGCTGAGTTTTGGCTCGAGAATACCATTCGAGTATTTGACGAGATGTCGTTGACTCTTGACGAATGCATTAAGTGTGTAGTTTCCTTGTTGAGAGACATGGCTTATAATTGGTGGAAAAAGTTGACGTATGTGGTTTCGAGAGAGAGAATCACCTGGGATTTCTTTCAGGCTGAATTCAAAAAGAAGTATATCAGTCAACGGTTTATAGATCAGAAACGTAAAGAGTTTTTAGAGTTGAAACAGGGTCGTATGTCAGTTACTGAGTATGAACGGGAGTTTGTAAGATTGAGCCAATATGCACGGGAATGTGTTTCGACCGAAGCCACTATGTGTAAACGCTTCATTGAAGGGCTGAATGAAGATATTAAGTTGTTGGTTGGGATACTTGACATAAATGAATTTGTTGTGTTAGTCGAAAGAGCTTGCAAAGCCGATGAGCTCAGTAAAGAAAAGAAGAAAGCCGATTTTGAAGCTCGAGATGAAAGAAAAAGATCGATGAGTAAGTTGTCTCAACCTTCGACGAAGAGATTTAAAGATGCAAGCAATCGTTCAAATACTTCATTTGAACATTCGGGTAGAGACCGTGTGAGACAAAGTGTTGGTCCAATAGCTCAAATTTCGATTGAATCGAGTGTTGGAAGTGTTAAAAGCAATAAGCCTGAGTGTAGATAGTGTTGAAGGCGACATGTGGGAGAATGCTGGGGCAAGTACAATAATAGAACTTGCTACAAATGTGGATCAAGAGATCACTTCATTCGAGACTGCCCAAAGTTAGTTGAGGAAGAAAATGTTCAGAGTGTGAGATCGAATAACACGACGGCTAGGGGTAGACTACTCAGAAACACTGTAAATGTGAGTGGAAGTCAAAGAGGGACTACCAATACAGCTGTGAGATTAGAGGCGAGAGCACCTGCCCGAGCCTATGCTATACGTGCACGAGAGGAAGCATCATCTCCAGACATCATCACTGGTACTTTTACTCTATTTGATACTGATGTGATTGCATTGATAGATCCAGGATCTACTCATTCCTATGTGTGTGTGAACCTAGTATCAAGTAAGACTCTACCTGTTGAGCCTACTGAATTTGTGATTAGAGTATCAAACCCTTTAGGCAAGTGTGTCTTGGTGGATAAGGTGTGCAAGAACTGCCCGTTGATGTTTCGGGATGTTTGTTTTCTGGCTAATTTAATGTTTCTACCTTTTAATGAGTTTGATATAATTCTGGGTATGGATTGGCTCACTTTGCATAATGCCATTGTGAATTGTAAAAGAAAGAGTATTGATTTGAGAAGTCAGAACGGTGAGATGGTTCGAATTAAATTCGGTGACTTAAAAGGGTTACCAGATGTTATATCTGCAATGAAATCTTTGAACTATGTGAGAAAGGGTTGCGAAGCTTATCTGGCTTATGTGATTGATACAAAAGTGACAGAAAAGAAAGTTGAATCCGTGCCTGTGGTTTGTGAGTTTCCAGATGTGTTTCCTGAAGAGTTACCGGGATTACCTCCAATACGAGAAGTTGAATTTGGAATTGAATTAGTGTCAGGGACTACTCCTATCTCAATAGCTCCGTATAGCATGGTACCAACGGAATTGAAAGAGTTAAAGTCTCAGTTGCAAGAGTTGATTGATAAAGGATTTGCACGACCGAGTTTCTCGCCCTGGGGTGCTCTTGTGTTGTTTGTGAAAAAGAAAGACGGCACTATGAGAATGTGTATTGATTACCGACAGTTGAACAAAGTGACAATCAAGAATAAATATCCGTTGCCCCGTATTGATGATTTGTTCGATCAATTGAAAGGAGCTACAGTGTTTTCTAAGATAGATTTGAGATCGGGCTACTACCAGCTACGAGTCAAAGAGTCAGATGTACCGAAGACTGCTTTTAGAATGAGGTACGAGCATTATGAGTTTTTAGTTATGCCTTTCGGACTAACAAATGCTCCTGCAGTGTTTGTGGATTTGATGAACCGGATATTCAGACCGTATTTGGATTATTTTGTTGTGGTGTTCATTGACGATATTCTGATTTACTCTTGTGATGAGACGCAACATGCCGAGCATTTGAGAATTGTGTTACAGACTCTACGTGAGAAGCAATTGTATGCAAAGTTTAGCAAATGTGAGTTTTGGTTGCGTGAGGTTGGTTTTCTGGGACATATTGTATCAGCTGCAGGAATACGAGTTGATCCGAGTAAAATTTTAGCTATTTTAGAATGGAAGCCTCCGAGAAATGTGTTTGAAGCCCGTAGTTTTCTGGGACTAGCAGGATATTATAGACGGTTTGTGAAAGGTTTCTCGATGATTGTGACTCCGTTGACGAAGTTGCTACAGAAAGATGTTAAATTTGAGTGGTCAGAAAAGTGCCATCAGAGTTTTGAGCAGTTGAAAGCGTTGTTGACGGAAGCACCAGTGTTAGTTCAACCTGAATTGGGTAAAGAATTCATAGTTTACAGTGATGCATCATTGAATGGTTTAGGCTGTGTGCTGATGCAAGAAGGCAAAGTCATTGCTTATGCTTCAAGACAGTTAAAGCCGCATGAAAAGAACTATCCGACGCACGACCTTGAATTAGCCGCAATTGTGTTTGCATTAAAGATTTGGCGTCACTATTTATTTGGTGAGAAATGTCATATTTATACCTATCATAGGAGTTTGAAATACATGATGACTCAGAAAGAATTAAATTTGCGACAGAGAAGATGGTTAGAATTGTTGAAAGATTATGAACTTGTGATTGATTATCATCCGGGCAAAGCTAACGTTGTGGCTGATGCTTTGAGTCGAAAGTCTTTATGTGCTTTGTGAGCTATGAATACTCAGATAGATCTTGTGATGATGGTTCGGTTTTGGCTGAGTTGAAGGTGAGGCCGATGTTTATACGTCAGATTTGTGATGCCCAGAAGAGTGATGTTGAGATGATGACTAAGCGAGCTCAATGTGATTTGAATTCTGATTCAGAATTTTGAGTTGATAGTGATGATTGTTTGAGATTCAGAAATCGGATTTGTGTTCCGAAGATTTCAGAGTTGATTCAATTAATTTTGAACGAAGCTCATAATAGTCGTTTGACTGTGCATCCGGGGAGTACGAAAATGTATAACGATCTGAAACAGTTTTATTGGTGGCATGGTATGAAAAGAGATATCTCTGACTTTGTGTCAAAATGTTTAATTTTTCAGCAAGTTAAACCTGAACATTAGGTTCCGTACGGTTTGTTACAACCGATTATGATTCCTGAGTGGAAATGGGAGAGAATCACAATGGACTTTGTGTTGGGATTGCCTTTGTCTCCGGGATAGAAAGATGCAATTTGGGTGATAGTTGACAGATTGACGAAATCAGCTCATTTCGTCTCGGTGAGAACAGATTATTCACTTGATAAGTTAGCTGAATTGTATATTGATGAGATTGTGAGATTGCACGGAGTGCCGCTATCCATTGTATCTGATAGAGATCCGAGATTTACCTCATGATTTTGGAAGAAATTGCAAGAGGCTTTAGGCACGAAATTGCATTTTAGTACTGCATTTCATCCACAAACGGATGGTCAGTCCGAGTGGATTATTCAGATTCTCGAAGATATGTTGAGATGCTGTATACTTGAGTTTGAAAGTACGTGGGAAAAATATTTGTCGTTGATTGAGTTTGCTTACAATAATAGTTTTCAAACTAGTATCAAAATGGCACCATATGAGGCTCTTTACGGTCAAAATGATGAACTCCATTGTATTGGACTGAGCTGAGTGAGAATAAGATTCACGGGGTTGATCTAATAAAAGAGACAGAGCAGAAAGTGAAAGTGATTCGTGACAGTTTGAAAGCGGCTTCAGATCGTCAGAAGTCTTATGCAGACTTGAAACGGAAAGATGTTGAATTCGAAGTTGGTGACAAAGTATTTTTGAAAGTGTTTCCGTGGAAGAAAATACTTTGATTTGGCTGAAAAGGCAAGCTGAGTCCGAGGTTCATCGGGCCGTATGAGATCATTGATCGAGTTGGGCTGGTTGCTTATAGATTAATGTTGCCACCTGAGTTAGAAAAGATTCATAATGTGTTTCATGTGTCGATGCTTCGACGGTACAGATCTGATCCGTCTCATGTGATTGCTCCTACTGAGGTTGAGATTCAGTCAGATTTGTCGTACAGTGAAGAACCGATTCGAATTTTGGCACGAGAGACCAAAGAGTTGAGAAATAAGAAAATCTCTTTAGTGAAAGTGTTGTGGCACAAACACGGAGTTGAAGAGGCTACGTGGGAGACTGAGGATGTAATGAGAGAGCAATATCCACACCTATTCACTGGTAAGATTTCCAGGGACGAAAATCCTAAGGGGGGAGAGTTGTAACAACTCGGTTTAGACCCTAGTCAGAACAGTGGTTTCGAGACCACAAATCTGAGGTCGTAAAAATATTTTAATATTATTTTTTGTGTTTACATTATGTGATTTAGCCTGTGTGAAAATTCTGTGTGGTAATTTTATCGATTGTGTGTCGAATTATGAAAAAGGACTTAATCGCGTAAAGTGTAAAATGCTGTGTGCTGATTGTTAAGTGCTTAATTGTTGTTGTCTTTATAATAAGGAGGCCTTATGAGGCAATTAGCCCATTATTAAGTTAGTGGATGGTTAAATGACGTAATAACCTTAATATTTATTTGTCTTATATGTTTAATAAAAGGGCAAATTGGTAAAATGATTATTAAGTAATTATAATCAAAACAAAACAAATGAAATGGCCATTCTCTCATCTTTCTTCCACCGAATGTTGAAGAGAATAATAGCCATGGAAGCATTTTAGGTTTCGGCACATCCATAGCTTGATTAAAAGTCTGTTTTTGTTCGATTTTTAATAATTTCTACGTTTTTGTGATCGTTGCTTAGTGTATCATCAAACCCATGCTTAAATTTTAGAAATTGATGGTGATTTTGAGATATGCCATTGATGGATATGTGAGCCTTGTGTTGTTAGTTGGTGGAGTATGAAAGCTTGGTGTTGGGTTAACATAGTTTGTATTTGGATTTTTTGGTGAAATTTAGTAATTTGGGCTAAATTGTTAAAATGAGAAATTTGAGGACTAAATTGTGAAATAAATGAAATGTGTGAGCCTGTATTCGTATAGTGAGAATTCGGCTAGGCAAGGTTACAAGCAAATTATGTGTTTTTGATGATTTTTTGAATTAGGGACTAAAGTGTCGAAATGTGAAAATGTGAGGGCTATTTTGTAAAATTCCCTAAATTTGTGTGTGTGGACTAAATTGAATGAATTGGTGATTGAATGAGTTGAATTTAAATGTGTATAGACCAAGAAAGGTGTAACACCCCTAACCCGTATCTGTCGCCGGACTAGGGTTAAAGGCATTACCGGACAAGTCGGAAACATTTTCAGAAGTTCATACATTCATCCATCAATCTCAAACATAATGTCCCTTAATACGGTCAACGAGACCTAAAACATGCTTATAACTCAGGTCGGGACTAAAACGAAACATATACAGAAATTCTCGGAAACTTAAAACTTTTCTATAATACAGGGGATACACACCCGTGGAAGTAAACCGTGTGCCCTCCACGACTACTGGACACACCCGTGTGTCCTCCCCGTGGTCGAACCTGACTTCACATCCACGGCCACCAAGCACGCCCGTGTGCCTTGTCCGTGGTCGAATCTGACTTCACATCCACGACCACCAAGCACGCCCGTGTGCCTTGGCCGTGGTCGAATTTGACTTATGCTCCGCGGCCATCAAGCACGCCCGTGTACCCTGGCCGTGGTCTATTCTGTTAATTTCCACACGGCTACTAGGCACATCCGTGTGCCAAGGCCGTGTGCTCTTATGCTAGCTACTGACTTTGTCCCACGGTCACTAGGCACGCCCGTGTGCCACAACCGTGTGACATTATAGGCCATTTGCAAGGCTAAAATGCCACCCACTTGGTTCATACCTACAGCAACAATTATCATCACATATCATGCATATATGGCAGCCAAAAACATACTAAATTGACCATTCAATCTATGCATTCAATACCCATTCCATTCATGTCAACTTTCAAGACAAAACACATATATAACTAATGCATATTTCATTCATTTACCTACTCAAAAACTTGACCATTAGATGAGCATCAAACCATACCTAAACAACTATACATACCACATTCATCAAGGCAAAATATGAACCAATATTTAGCCATATCTCATGACCAAGTCTATACATCAACTTATATCAAAAACTAGCCTATACATGCCATATCTAGTTTATAAACATTTCCAAAGTGTACCAAAATGAGTTTAGTAGTGTGATGACGATCCGTGACGGTCCCGAGCCTTCAGTAGCTTTAACGACCTATAAAATGAAGAAAACACACACACAGAGTAAGCTTTCCAAAAGCTTAGTAAGTCATAATACAAATAAACTCAACATGTAGAGCATATAAACATATAACCATATTGGCACAATTCATATACATAGCAAATTTCTCACATATATACCTTGGTCCATATCTTTTTCCATATTTACCACATTCATCAATCTAAGAATCATAGTGAGATCACATAGGTACTTACCTTATATACACACTTAGTGTATAGATCAACGCACCTGAAACGAATATACAATTCACTTAGCCATTCGTATCACCGACTTGCCCGTTGAACCGTAAGGAATCTTGTAGGATACTCAGAAAGCTCGGAATCATCGTACAATGCCAACGTCCCAGACGAGGTCTTACATGTAATTGGATATCGATGCCACTGTCCCAGATAGGGTCTTACACGAATCAATACGATGCCGATGTCCCAGACATGGTCTTACACATAAAGATCATATCGATGCCAACGTCCCAGACATGGTCTTACACGTAACGCTCATGTCGATGCCTACGTCCCATATGAGGTCTTACACATAACGCTCATGTCGATGCCTACGTCCCAGACGAGGTCTTACACGAAATCTCAAATCAATGCCAACGTCCCAGACGTGGTCTTACATGATAAAAACAGAACCAATACCTATGTCATGACATAGCTAATCCTACATATTCCTAGGTTCGTACGGGACTTCTCGGACTTAATACTATATCATCCATAACTCGGAAATTCATATACAAAACATCTCATAAGCATTCATTCCCACCAATAATCATATAAATAAGCTCAATTTAATATAACAACATTTATTTGCAATATGACTTACCTCGGATTCAATTTATCGGAAATGGAAACGGCTACTCGGTTACTTTCGCTTTCCTGCGATCTAAGTCCATTTTCCTCGGTTCTTGATCTAAACATATTCAGAATTAACTATTTTATTCACTAATTCATTCAATTCAATCCAAATACATACATTTAGGGCTATTTGCAAATTAACCCTCACATTTGCACAATTTGTCCATTTAGTCCATTTTTCTCAAAACATCAAATTCACAAAATCAACCCATACTCATGCTTAGCCGAATGTACATATATATCATACAAGCCCATATTTTCCAACAAATTAGCAATTTAGTCCCTCAATTTGCTATTTTCACAATTTAACCCTATTTAGCTAAATTCATCAAAACTTCAAGAACATAACATGTTCATCTATCTCAAATCTTTCATTTAACAACTAAACTCATCTCAAAGCTCAACATAACATCAATGGAATATCACACAAACATCATCAATTCATCAAATTGAGACATGGGCTTGATAGTAAACTAAACAACAATCTCAAAAACATAGAAATCATCAAAATCCAACTCAAAATCATACCTTAATTTGGCTTACAAATAGCCGAATATGTAAAGCTTTAACCTTTTCTTTTCTTTGTGTTTTTCGGTGGATGAATGCATGAATATAATGTCACTTACACATGTTTCTTTTTATTATAATAATATAACACTTATAAAATAAATATAATATAAATTTAACTTATAAAAGTAAACATAATAAAACTTGTAATATAAGCATTTCATCACTCCATGTCGTCCACTAGCCATAGAATTGGCTTAATTGCCACATAAATCCTCACATTTATAAAGCCACAACACATTGGTACTTTAGCTAATAGCAAGCAACTTTCAACTTAATGCATTCCAGTCCTTTTGTCCAATTAAACACACGAACAGACAAATTAGCTTACGGAAATTTACCACATGCTTAATCACTCATCAAGGACACAGAAAATAATATTAAAATATTATTCGAACTCGGATTTGTGGTCCCAAAACCACTGTTCCGACTAGGGTATAAAGCAGACTGTTACAAAAGGAGAGGTTCAGATCGAGATCGAGGCAAAGATAAAGTGCTCGATTAATCGATCGTTTTGATATTTCGACGTTCGAGGTAAGTTCGAATATAATACTAGTTGTAAATTATATCTATGTGATGTGAATTGAATGAATATATATATATAACTATGAGATTAGAAATGCTATGTGCGGAATTGATTTGGAGGGTACTAAGTGTGCGAAATTAGAAATGAGACAGAGATGATTAGCACTGTATGTGCGAAAAGATAGAAGCTTCGGCTTATCAAATTGGCACTGTGTGTGCGATACCGATATAAGTTCAGTTTATCATATTGGAACTAAGTGTGCGGTGATGATTATGTTTCGGTTATGAAATTGGCACTAAGTGTGCGAATAAATCAAAGGAATAGCAAAGGTTAAACGAGAGGTAATATCGAGCAAGAGAGTAGCATGAATGGTGAGTAACTATGTGTTGATCAAGGTACGTTTGAACCTATGTGGTTGATGATAGCCTTAAAAGTTGAATGAATAGATACTTGAGCATATGGTTGAGATTGATGATGAGCCTAGTTGTGCATTTATCTATGTGATGGTTTAATTATGTATTGATGTGGTATTATTGAGTAATATGTATTATATTACAAACTTACTAAGCTTTGAAAGCTTACTGTATGATTTTTTTTCTCAGTTTTACAGTGTTAGTAAAGCTTGCTCGGATCAGGGGATCGTCAACGACTAAATCACACTATCGGCTAACCATTTTGGTACTTTTGGAAAGATGTATATAGTTGAAATATGGCATGTATAGGCTAGAAGTTATGGCATGTTTTGATATGTTTAATCCTTGCCATGTGATTTGGCTTAGAAGTTGAATGATGTTGAACTTATGAATGAGCTATGAATTTATTATATTTCATGATTATGTGATTGATGAAAGATGTGGTTTGAAGATGAATTATGATATAGATTACATGATGTTTGATATATATATGCTTTGAGATGTACAATTTTTACTTTGAATGGACTTATTTGTGATGTTATTAGGTATGGAAGTAGATGGTATTATTGGTGATTAATTGGTGCATGAAATGGAATGATTGAATGCATTTAGAAGCATGAATTAGCATTGACTTGAAGCTTGTAGGGATGACCCTTGTGTTGGTGGCAAATTGGCCTTGCAAATGGCCTATTTTGCATACACGGCCAAGGGACACGGGCGCGTGTCTCTCCCGTGTGGCTCAAGGGCCACTTCGATGTGTGCCTGGGCAGGTTACACGGCTGTGGCACACGGGCGTGCTTGGTGGTTGTTTGATCAAGTCAGTAGCTAGCTTAATTTCACACGTCCATGGCACACGGGCTTGTTTGGTGGCTGTGTGGACAAGTCAGTATGTATGCCCTATTTTGGCACGGCCTAGACACATGGGTATGTCTGGTAGCCGTGTGAGGCACACGGCCTGACCGCACAGGCGTGTGACCTCTGTAACTTTGAAAAGTTTTAAATTTTTGAGAATTTTTGTAAGTGTTTGGTTCAGTCCCGACCCCTTTCTAGCATGTGATTAAGGTCTCGTAGACCTCAATAAGGGACTATATGTTTATAATTGAATATGTTTGACTGATGAATAACTATGTGTTGTAAAATGGATGTCATATGTTTCGGTTATTTGGTAATGCCTCTTAACCCTATTCCAGCGACGGTTTCGAGTTAGGGGTGTTACAGTATAACTTGGTAATTAACTTAAAACCTATTTATATTAAATATACATGTAAATCACAATCAACCATTCGTTCCCAAGCCCTAACACATATTCTCATCACCCTTGTTAGTAACTTATTTCATATAAACATCAAGAAACACATATATGAGCTCAACAATATTCGGATTCCTATACACATATGATTTCCACATCATGTATTCATATAACATATATACAAATTATTTCCATATTTTTCGGGTACATTCTATAATAATTCATATCGAGTTTTAGTATATTTCATGTCAGAACTTTTCTCATTATTCAACTGAAATATTGATAATCACACAGATAATACACTCGAGATGGACAAATCTAACCTCATAGATGAATGTATTCATCATACAAATTTCTGTGTTCATATATCATAATTTCATACTTCCATATTTCATATAACATCATTTTCATGTACTTAAGGCAGATACATGTAAAAACCCATTTCTTTTCATGTCAGGATTTTACCCGTTGAATTATTGAAAATATCAGGATACTCAGGTAGTACACACAAAGTGTACAAATTAGTAAATCCGTCAATTCATATTCTGGAGTACCCATTAGGGCACTTAATCAAGAAACACACTCTCGAGCCACATATCATATAACATTATTACCAGTCCAGGCTAAATCATGTTTCCAACATATGCTTACAAGAGCTTAATTAGGATTACTAGTCCAGGCTAAATCCTAATTGTAACATATGCTCGAGAGGGATTATATCAGGATTACCCGTCCGGGCTAAATCCTATTTGTAATGAGGTCAATAGAATTACTCGTCCAAGCTAAATCCCGTCAGCAACAAATGCAGGGCCTCATTCATTTCGGGAAATTACATATCCATCGATTTTTCATTTATTCAAATAGAATTTTACATTTATCAGGCAATTGTCGGGTATGTAATCAATCTCATATATTTATGCATTTATGCAATTCAAATGTTCACCTTCAACTCAAGCATAAAAATAACATTTTTATCATTTATCACTTATCGGGTATTATCATTTATTTCAGGCACTTTCATTTATCGGGCTTTAACGAATATGTGATCATTTCACATATTTATGGTATTTATACAATTTACATACACAATATTCAATTCAAGCATATAAACATATACAATTTAGTTATACAAACTTACCTCAATAAGTGTTCGTGTACATAAAGTCTACTAATCCGACATTTTCTCCTTTCCTCGTTCTAAATCAATATTCGGTTTATCCGGATCTATATGAGTAAATTTAACATCAATTTAATGTAATTCATATTCAATTTAGTCCAATTTACACTTTAGGCAAAATTACCATTTTGCCCCTAAACTTTTAATAAATGACCATTTCGTCCCTAGACTCGAAAAATAAAATTCATGCAATTTAATCCTTGTTCCGAGCCTAATCGAATTTTTCATGTAATATTTACAGCCCATATATTTCATAAAAATCAGAATTTTTCCATGGATTTCTCGTTTTTCCAATTTAGTCCCTAAATCAAGTTTTCATCAAAATTCACTTTGTAAAAGTTGTTTATCTATCAACAACCTTCCATTTTCTACCATAAATTTCATAATTTCAGCATATTCATCCATAGTAAAAATTCTATACTTTGACATCTTTTCAAATTGATCCCCAAAATAAATAGATTAAGTTACCCCGATCTCAAAAATATAAAAATTACTAAAAACGGGGCTTGAATACTTACCTAATTTGGCCAAGAAAGCTTGCTTTCTCTTTCCTAGGGTTTCCATGCAAAATATTTGGGGAAGATGATGATAAATGATGATATTTTCATCTTTTATTATTTATCACCTTTATTTTTTTATTCTTCCAATTTTGTCCTTTTCTTTAATTTTATTTTCAATGGAAGAATCATCATCCTTAATGACTAAGCATTTTTAATGGTCTAATTACCATATAAGGACCTCCAATTTAAAGTTTTATAGCTATTTTATCCCTTTAGCTATTAGAACTCAACTTTTGCACCTTGTGCAATTTGGTCTTTTATCGATTTAAGCATGTAATCGATAATGTAACACCCCTAACCCGTATCCGTCGCCGGATTAGGGTTACGGGGCATTATCTATCAAATCATAACCCAAAACAAGCTCTCATAAATAAATACATATTATATACATATAATTGTTTTATTTAAACACATCATTTAAACGGTCATATACAAATGTACCATGGATAAAAATTTTACTTTCATTGCATGTTTAAACCTTAATGAACATATCACAAATCTATATCACCGACTTCACATAAAAGTAATTTGATCAAATAGCAAAAGCCCTATTCATTTGGTCATTAAGATATAATAGCCAAACATGCACATATTTATAATCACTTTACCGAAACAAGTTATCAAATACCAATACCAATTATACATATATCCAAAAGCCTTGTTTAACCGAATCTAAGGTACATCTAATTTAATACTAATTGCCAAAAGCAATCAACCATTTCATTAATCACATTTCATATAACTCACATAGTCTATTATATCTTATAATTGACTTATAACGTGTAGGTAACCAACTAAAATATTTAACTAGTCATTTTAATACCACTCATACCCGAGTACATGAGCATATTAAAATCAAATTATTAAAGAAACTAACAAGGCCGAATCATCAAAACCAAATACTCAATCATTTAACCAATAACATAATATATCAAGATCAAACATAATGGTCTAGCCACTTTCATATGACTTAATACATATACAACTTTAAAATGATCCAAACAAAAGTTAGCCTATACACATAGAGCTTGACATTGTCATTTCATAACTTGACATGCGGTACGTACATATAATTGTACATAAGTTCATCCAATCACCTTAATATACTGTATGTCTTACTCAAAACCTTATTCATGCATCTGCATATATGACATAAATGAAATATCAAGGAATAAACTTCCGAAATAAACTTACAACAAAACCGAACATAGACATACATTATCATCATGATTAGATATTTATAACCAACTCAAACCCCAAACGTAGGAGTATAGCCATATTCGCATGGCATTTTTATACATCATATGCAAAATAACACAAAAGAGTAATATAGCCTATACATGCCATAGTTTCCAAAAGTTCAACTTATCAAAAAGGGTACCAAAGGTAGTTGATAGTGTGATTGACTTTGACGATGATCCCCGAGCTCGAACTTAGACTTCAAAATCTATAAAATAGTCAAACGCATAAACACAGTAAGCTAACATAGCTTAGTAAGTTATAAGCAATGGTAATGTATACAGTTGGATATTATACCAAAAATAAATCAAATTAATATGATCTTCTACAAAACTCATAAACATAAGTATAGATCATATCACCATTCATTAACTGCCGTATTTAGTAATCTCAAAATCAAATACTCATGCATACCTTATTAGATTTCATTTTAAACTATGCATCATTTTTCCATATCCAAATGAACTCGAAAATATTAAGCACCTCCTATTCTCCTTGGTTTCTCATGCAAGTATAACTTACCTCATTAATAGCAAATTATCTAGCTATCATGAATCTCATACCTGTTTATTTCATTTCGATTATCACAATTCTCTAGCTGTTATCTTTAGAAAATCCGCCAACCCACACACTTAGTGCAAAACCATGTAACGTATCACACACTTAGTGCCGTTACTTTGATAAAATGCACACATAGTGCAAATTTCATTTAATGTATCGCACACTTAGTGCCATTACGTTATGTTCCGCACACTTAGTGCCAAAGGACCGATTTCGCACACTTAGTGCTCGGTGTATAAGTTCGCACACATAGTGCTCATTAACCCAATCTTCACCTCATTCATATAGACATATATAATCACATTTTAAACATATAAACACCCATAAATGTAAATGTTCAAACCAACCCATTCTTCCTATAAAACACCATCACATTCGGCCATAGTCAAATAACATGTACACTCACCTAATTAGTACAATCATCACCCATTACAATTCCACATTTAACTATCTCTCAAACTATATATAACCATTTAACTCAATAAATCAAGGCTTATATAAATACTAACCTTATATTTGGCTAGCACATAAATTATTCAATGTCACGTTCGACAATAAGTAATATAACATGCTACTTCTATTTAAAAAATGCACCTCAATATAGATTAAAATTCAATTCAACCCAATTGCTTAAAAACTTACCTCAGAAATCGACAGATTAGTTTTCCCGGCTATTCGTTCAACTTTGCTTTTCCCCGATCCAATCCCGATTCTTTTTATTCTTGATCTAAATAATTTCAAATTAAGCTTATTCAAATATATTTTCATTCACTTTAATACAAAATCACATAAACGGGCAAATTACTATTTTACCCCTGACATTTACAATTTTTACAATTTAGTCCCTATTGCACAAAACACAAAATACTCATAATTTGCGCACACTCCTTTAGGGCCGAATGTTACTCATGTCCATACAAGTCCATACAATCCATTTATTTCACATTTTTACCCTTCAATTTGCAAATTTCACATTTTAGTCCTAATTACCCATAATCATCAAAATTTTCAATATAAAACATGTTAATCTAAAACATATCTTTTAATATATAATCATCAAACATCACAAAACACAAGTTTTCATCAATGGCCGAACACCACACATGCATCAAAATCAGAAATTCTAACATGGGTCGGATAGTATTTGAAGCAACGATATCAAAAACGTAAAAATTATCAAAAACCAAACTCAATTACATACCTTAATCAAGCATGCAAAGGGCCGAATGTTTGAGAGCTTAAGTTTCTTTCTTTCTTCTTTAGTTTCGGTCAAAATGAAAGTAAAAAATGAACATGCAAGATTATTTTTATGTTTTTATTATAATATGCTTATAATATATAATTTAGCATTATTATAAATTTAATATATAAAACAAACATATAAATGTATTATAAAGGCATATTGCCGTCCACTATACTTATAAAAAGGGATATTTGCAACATAAAACCTCCACATTATAAAGACACATTAATAAGCCACTCAATTACATAAAATGCTACTTTTACCACTTATGCAATTTAGTCCTTTTTCTTAAATTGAACACACAAATGGAAAAATTAACCCACGATATTTTAGCACATGCTCAAACATATATCTTAGATATCAAATATAATATTATAATATTTTTCTAAATCGGATTCGTGGTCCCAAAACCACCGTTTCGATTAGGGCCAAAATCAGGCTGTTACAACTCTCCCTCCCTTAAGGGATTTTCGTCCCCGAAAATCTTACCGATGAATAAATGTGGGTAGCGTTCTTTCATTGAATCTTCAAGTTCCCAGGTTGCTTCCTCAACCCCGTGCTTATGCCACATAACTTTAACCAACGAGATTTTCTTATTTCGTAACTCTTTCACTTCACGAGCCAAAATGCAAATTGGTTCTTCCTCATAAGTCAGGTCAGGCTGAATCTCAATCTCTGACGGGCTAATCACATGAGAAGGATCAGATTTATATCGTTGAAGCATCGATACATGTAAAACATTGTGGATCTTGTCTAACTCAGATGGCAACATCAGCCTGTACGCAACTGGCCCGATACGCTCAATAACCTCGTACGACCCAATAAATCTCGGACTCAGCTTTCCTTTACGACCAAATCTAAGTATCTTCTTCCACGGTGAGACTTTCAAAAATACTCGGTCACCCACCTGAAACTCTATATCTTTACGTTTCAAGTCCGCATATGATTTCTGACGATCTGACGCGACTTTCAAACTTTCTCGGATCACTTTTACTTTCTGTTCAGTCTCTTTGATTAAATCAACCCCGTGTATCTTGCTTTCACTTAGCTCGGTCCAATATAAAGGCATACGACATTTACGACCGTATAAAGCTTCGTAAGGTGCCATTTTGATACTCGATTGAAAGCTGTTATTGTACGCAAATTCAATCAAAGGCAAGTATCGTTCCCACGTACCCTCAAACTCAAGAACACAACATCTCAACATATCCTCGAGTATTTAAATAATACGCTCGGATTGACCATCCGTTTGAGGGTGAAAAGCAGTACTGAAATGCAATTTAGTACCTAGAGCATCTTGCAGTTTCTTCCAAAACCGCGATGTAAACCTCGGATCTCTATCCGAAACAATAGAAATAGGTACTCCGTGAAATCGTATAATCTGAGAAATGTATAATTTAGCTAACTTATCAAGCGAGAAATCCATACGTACCGGAATAAAATGGGCCGATTTCGTCAATCTATCAATAATAACCCAGATTGAGTCCTTTTTGCTCGGTGTCAACGGCAAACCAGATACGAAATCCATCGTGACTCGATCCCATTTCCACTCGGGTATCATAATCGGCTGAAGTAACCCAGATGGCACCCGATGCTCTACTTTTACTTGTTGACATATTAAACACTTCGATACATAGTCTGAAATATCTCGTTTCATACCGTGCCACCAGTAATGTTGTCTCAAATCATTATACATCTTTGTACTACCCGGGTGAATAGACAGTCTACTATTATGAGCTTCATTACAAATAATTTGAATCAACTTAGGATTCTTTGGCACACATATTCGATTTCTGAACCGTAAGCATCCCTCAGCATCATTCTGAAATTCTGAATCAGTATTCGAACCACAATGATTCCTTTTTGCTAATAAATCATTATCAACCTTTTGAGCTTCGCAAATCTGTTGAACGAATAACGGTCTCGCTTTCATCTCTGCAATAATCGCACCATCATCAGTCATAGCTATATTTGCATTCATTGCACGTAGAGCAAAGAGTGATTTTCGGCTTAGTGCATCGGCAACCACATTAGCTTTCCTCGGGTGATAATTAATCACGAGCTCGTAATCTTTTAACAGTTCTAACCATCGTCGCTGTCTCAAATTCAAATCCTTCTGAGTCATTAAATATTTTAGACTCTTGTGATCAGAATAGACATGACATTTTTCACCGAATAAATAGTGACGCCATATTTTCAAAGCAAAAACTATGGCAGCCAACTCGAGATCGTGTGTCGGATAGTTCTTTTCGTGTGACTTCAACTGTCTCGAGGCGTAGGCTACAACTTTACCCTCCTGCATCAAAACACAGTCCAAACCATTTAAAGATGCATCGCTGAAGATAACGAACTCCTTACCCGATTCTGGCTGAACAAGCACTGGAGCTTCCGTTAACAAGGTTTTTAGCTGATCAAAACTCTTCTGACACCTCTCTGACCACTCGAACTTAATGTCTTTCTGTAACAGCTTTGTCATCGGAGCTGCAATCATAGAAAACCCTTTCACAAAGCGTCTATAGTACCCGGCAAGGCCCAGAAAACTCTGAACTTCAGAAACATTTCACTGAGGTTTCCAATCAAGTATAGCCGAGATTTTACTCGGGTCAACTCGAATGCCTGATGCTGAAACAACATGCCCCAGGAAACTAACTTCATTCAACCAAAACTCACATTTGCTGAATTTCGTGTACAACTGCTTATCCCGCAAAATCTGTAACACAAGTCTCAAGTGTTCGGCATGCTCGGTTTCGTCATGCGAATAGATCAAAATATCATCTATGAATACAACCACAAACCGATCCAGATATGGTCTGAATACTCGATTCATCAAATCCATGAAAACAACAGGGGCATTAGTGAGTCTGAACGGCATCACCAAAAACTCGTAATGGCCGTATCTCGTCCAAAAAACGGTCTTAGGTACATCTGAGTCTCTAACTCGTAGCTGATAATAACCTGATCTCAGATCGATTTTCGAAAATACTGAAGCCCCCTTTAGTTGATCAAATAAATCATCGATACGTGGCAACGGATATTTATTCTTTATGGTTACTTTATTGAGTTGTCGGTAGTCGATGCACATTCTCAAAGGTCCGTCTTTCTTTTTCATAAAAAAAACTGGCGCACCCCAGGGAGAGAAACTAGGTCGAGCAAAACCTCTATCTGTCAATTCTTGCAATTGAGATTTCAACTCTTTTAATTCGGTCGATGCCATTCTATACGGAGCTATCGAGATCGGGGTCGTTCCTGGCACTAACTCAATACCAAACTCTACCTCCCGAACAGGTGGCAATCCCGACAATTCCTCCAGGAACACATTCGGATACTCACATACAACTGGTACATATTCAATCTTCTTTTCGGTCACTTTACTATCGATCACATAAGCAAAGTAAGCTTCGCAAACCTTTCTCAAATATTGTCAAGCCAACATCGAAGATATCACTGCTGGTAACCCATTCAAATCCGCAGATTTAATTCGAATTATCTCATTATTCTAACATCGCAGATCAATAGTCTTTCATCTGCAATTCACTACCGCATCATGCACGGTTAGCCAATCCATACCGAGGATGATATCGAACTCATCAAATGGTAGCAACATCAAATCAGCCGAAAAACATGAATCTCAAATCATTAAAGGGCAATTCTTGCACACTCTATCAACTAGCACACACCGGCCCAGGGGGTTCGAAACCCGAATCACAAACTCAGTAGACTCAACAGGTAGAGTCTTGCTGGATACTCATGTTTCACACACATAGGAATGGGTTGAACCGGGATCAATCAGAGCAATTACACTAGTATTAAAGAGAGTAAATATACCGGTGATGACATCTGGAGATGAAGCCTCCTCTCTGGCATGAATGGCATAGGCTCTAGCTGGCACACGAGCCTCTGATCGAATAGCTGTATTCGAAGTCCCTCTCTGAGTGCCGCTCCTACCTTCCACATTGCAAGGTGGTCTACCTCTAACTGCAGTACTGCTCAGTCTCGCACTCTGAGCATTGTCTTTTTCAGCTATCTCCGGGCAATCCCGAATGAAGTGATCCTGCGAACCACACTTGTAGCAAGCTCGATTGTTGGAGTTGCTCCAACATTTACCAAAATGCCGCCTACCACACTGTTGACACTCGGGCTTATTCAGTCGAGTATTGTCGACACTAGCAATCGAGGTAGCTCGTGAACTCACTGGTGATCGTTCCCGTATAGAGATCCCTGTATTAGCTTTGGATCAGCCACTATCATTTTTGAACTTATTTGATGACGTTTGAGGAAATTTACCCGCTGATCTCTTACAAAAATCTCTAGCTTCAAACTCAACTGTTTTTCTTTCCCCAGCTCTTCAGCTTTACAAGCTCGCTCAACAAGTACCACGAACTCATTTATTTCAAGAATGCCAACCAGTAGCTTTATATCTTCGTTTAACCCTTCTTCAAATCTTCTACACATAGCAGCCTCAGATGAAACACACTCACGGGTGTATCGGCTAAGTCTTACAAACTTGCGCTCATACTCAGATACGGTCATACGACCCTGTTTAAGCTCGAGAAATTCCTTACGTTTCAAATCTACGAATCGCTGACTGATGTATTTCTTATGAAACTTTATCTGAAAGAAGTCCCAAGTAACTCGTTCTTTTGGAACAATCGATACGAGAGTATTCCACCAATAGTAGGCAGAATCCCGTAATAAGGATATAGCACATTTTAGGCACTCATCAGGTGTGCAAGATAGTTCATCGAAAACACGAATTGTATTATCGAGCCAAAATTTAACTCGTTCAGCATCACCATCATCTTCAGCTCTAAACTCTTGAGCCCCGTGTTTTTTGATTCTTTCAATCGGAGGCTTATTTATTCTCTCAGGATTAATGGTCGGGGGTACCACCAGTGCTACAGGTGGAGTATTCAGATTCAGGGATTGTTGAACAGCCAGATTGGTCCGGATGTATTGGTTGAACCAATCATTCATTATGCTAAAGAAGGCTTGTTTAGCCCCCTTATCAGGATTACTCGTAACTGGTCGAGATTCATCCGGCGTGGTCCCTTGCGCGGGAGCAGGCGCCACGCTCTCGACATCGTCAGCTATAACTCGCTCGGGATCAGGATCCATTTATTATACGAAAGAAAAAAACACATTTCATTGTAAGAAGTCATCACACTATCACATTATAAATTATGGCATGTATAGCTAGACTCACACGCGCTACGTTAGTCCGAGAACCGACTAAACCGTAGCTCTGATACCAATTAAAATGTAACACCCCTAACCCGTATTCATCGCCGGATTAGGGTTACGGGGCATTATCTATCAAATCATAACCCAAAACAAGCTATCATAAATAAATACATATTATATACATATAATTGTTTTATTTAAACACATCGTTTAAACGGTCATATACAAATGTACCATGGATAAAAAATTTACTTTCATTGCATGTTTAAACCTTAATGAACATATCACAAATCTATATCACCGACTTCACATAAAAGTAATTTGATCAAATAGCAAAAGCCCTATTCATTTGGTCATTAAGATATAATAGCCAAACATGCACATATTTATAATCACTTTACCTAAACAAGTTATCAAATACCAATACCAATTTTACATATATGCAAAAGCCTTGTTTAACCGAATCTAAGGTACATCTAATTTAATACTAATTGCCAAAAGCAATCAACCATTTCATTAATCACATTTCATATAACTCACATAGTCTATTATATCTTATAATTGACTTATAACGTGTAGGTAACCAACTAAAGTATTTAACTAGTCATTTTAATACCACTCATACCCGAGTACATGAGCACATTAAAATCAAATTATTAAAGAAACTAACAAGGCCGAATCATCAAAACCAAATACTCAATCATTTAACCAATAACATAATATATCAAGATCAAACATAATGGTCTAGCCACTTTCATATGACTTAATACATATACAACTTTAAAATGATCCAAACAAAAGTTAGCCTATACACATAGAGCATGACATTGTCATTTCATAACTTGACATGCGGTACGTACATATAATTGTACATAAGTTCATCCAATCACCTTAATATACTGTATGTCTTACTCAAAACCTTATTCATGCATCTACATATATGACATAAATGAAATATCAAGGAATAAACTTCCGAAATAAACTTACAACAAAATCGAACATAGACATACATTATCATCATGATTAGATATTTATAACCAACTCAAACCCCAAACGTAGGAGTATAGCCATATTTGCATGGCATTTTTATACATCATATGCAAAATAACTCAAAAGAGTAATATAGCCTATACATGCCATAGTTTCCAAAAGTTCAACTTATCAAAAAGGGTACCAAAGGTAGTTGATAGTGTGATTGACTTTGACGATGATCCCCGAGCTCGAACTTAGACTTCAAAATCTATAAAATAGTCAAGCGCACAAACACAGTAAGCTAACATAGCTTAGTAAGTTATAAGCAATGGTAATGTATACAATTAGATATTATACCAAAAATAAATCAAATTAATATGATCTTCTACAAAACTCATAAACATAAGTATAGATCATATCACCATTCATTAACTGTCGTATTTAGTAATCTCAAAATCAAATACTCATGCATACCTTATTAGATTTTATTTTAAACTATGCATCATTTTTCCATATCCAAATGAACTCGAAACTATTAACCACCTCCTATTCTCCTTGGTTTCTCATGCAAGTATAACTTACCTCATTAATAGCAAATTATCTAGCTATCATGAATATCATACTTGTTTATTTCATTTCGATTATCACAATTCTCTAGCTGTTATCTTTAGAAAATCCGCCAACCCACACACTTAGTGCAAAACCATGTAACGTATCGCACACTTAGTGCCATTACTTTGATAAAACGCACACATAGTGCAAATTTCATTTAATGTATCGCACACTTAGTGCCATTACGTTATGTTCTGCACACTTAGTGCCAAAGGACCGATTTCGTACACTTAGTGCTCGGGGTATAAGTTCGCACACATAGTTCTCATTAACCCAATCTTCACCTCATTCATATAGACATATATAATCACATTTTAAACATATAAACACCCATAAATGTACATGTTCAAACCAACCCATTCTTCCTATAAAACACCATCACATTCGGCCATAGTCAAATAACATGTACACTCAACTAATCAGTACAATCATCACCCATTACAATTCCACATTTAACGATCTCTCAAACTATATATAACCATTTAACTCAATAAATCAAGGCTTATATAAATACTAACCTTATATTCGGCTAGCACATAAATTATTCAATGTCACATTCGACAATAAGTAATATAACATGCTTACTTCTATTTAACAAATGCACCTCAATATAGATTAAAATTCAATCCAATCCAATTGCTTAAAAACTTACTTCGGAAATCGACGGATTAGTTTTCCCGGCTATTCGTTCAACTTTGCTTTTCCCCGATCCAATCTCGATTCTTTTTGTTCTTGATCTAAATAATTTTAAATTAAGCTTATTCAAATATATTTTCATTCACTTTAATACAAAAACACATAAACGGGAAAATTACTATTTTCCCCCTGACATTTACAATTTTTTACAATTTAGTCCCTATTGCACAAAACACAAAATACTCAAAATTTGCACACACTCCTTTAGGGCCGAATGTTACTCATGTCCATACAAGTCCATACAATCCATTTATTTCACATTTTGACCCTTCAATTTGCAAATTTCACAATTTAGTCATAATTACCCATAATCATCAAAATTTTCAATATAAAACATGTTAATCTAAAACATATCTTTAATATATAATCATCAAACATCACAAAACACAAGTTTTCATCAATGGCCAAACACCATACATGCATCAAAATCTGAAATTCTAACATGGGTCGGATAGTATTTGAAGCAACGATCTCAAAAACGTAAAAATTATAAAAATCTGAACTCAATTACATACCTTAATCAAGCATGCAAAGGGCCGAATGTTTGAGAGCTTAAGTTTCTTTCTTTCTTCTTTAGTTTCGGTCAAAATGAAAGTAAAAAGATGAACATGCAAGATTATTTTTATGTTTTTATTATAATATGCTTATAATATATAATTTAGCATTATTATAATTTTAATATATAAAACAAACATATAAATGTGTTATAAAGGCATATTGCCGTCTACTATACTTATAAAAAGGGATATTTGCAACATAAAATGTAACATCCTAGAATTAGGGGTTCTGCATTTTGCGCTATTCTATGTGTTTGGCTAGCTAAGTTTGTTATTTGGGTGTGTTCGGGGGCCCTAGGAAGGTCAGAGGTTGAGTTTGAGCCCTGGTGGAAGTTTAGTTTTTGAGTACTTTAGGTGGAGGATCGTTTGAAGCAGGGTTTAAAAGGAATTAGGTGTATTTTGTTATCACAAGTAGCAGGTGGCCTAGTGGGTGGCGTCACAAGGGAGCATAGAAGGGGGAGTGGGTTCGAATCCCACATGCTGCATTTTAGGAATTTCATTTTGTGCCAGGATGAAGAAGAGGTGGAGTTGGCATGGGACTCTACCAAGGAGGAGTTGAATTGGTCAAACGGGTTTAAATGGATGGTGTAGAGGAGATTGTGGAGTGGGACTTGGTCAACCATTTCAAATGGTGGATGGAGAGTGAGTGGAGGAGGAAATCAAGGAGAGAATCATAGGAGTGGGTGTGTGAAGTGTTTGGCCGAAAGTGGGAGAGGTGCTTAGGGAGCATTTTCGGTTTTGTTAGTGTGTGTGTGTGTGTCGAATTTCCTTTTGTTCCTTAGGCATTTTCAGCATATTCGGTGATAAGTGGATGTGGGAGAGTGTCGTTCTTCAAGTGTCATGTGGGAGAGTAAAACCGAAACCCACTTTGGAAGCCTTTCTTCTTCTTTTGCATTTTCAGTCATCTAGCTTCACTTTTTCTTTACCAAAAATGCAACACACCCTTACTTCTTCTCTTGACCGAATTATCTCTCACACCCTTCCATTCTCTTTATTTTCCTTATACCATAGCCGAATTCTCTTCTAGCCTTTTTCTCTTCTTTTAGTCGAACCTCTTCTACATTTATCAAGGCCACTTGTGTTCTCTGTTGATCTTTCATTCGGTATAGGCTTTATGATCAAGTCTTCTCTTGCTCTTCATTAAATCGTTTGTCCTTATTTCTACCTATTTTTGATTTGCTATAACCTAAGGCGTGGTGTTCTTTTGATCTTGGAATCATGTTTCTTTCGGTTTTGAGGCCGAAGGTATACACTCTTCCCTTGTTCGAATCATCTGAAATCATAAGGTAACAGTTATTCTTCTCTTCTTCCTTTTCTTTCGATCTTATGTTGTGTATAGCCAAGCGGCTATTTCTCCTTATTCTAGTCCTCACTAATCCCCTCTTATCTTCTCTCAATATGCTATAGCCGAATCTGTGGAAGGTCAGTTCCTCGCTGATCAAGGTAGGGAGTTCTATCTCTGGTTTAATGTCGACTTCTCTCATTTCATTCACTTCGCTTTAACCGAATCTACAATTTTGTTTAGGCCGATTGTTGTAAGGATCAAGCAACTCTCTTCTTTGCTCATTAATCTTTCAGACTTCGGGAAGTGGTGGTAAGAACCGAAACCCCTTGTTAGACAACTATCGTTTTCACCGTGGTACCTTACTGATCGAATTTTCTCCATAGAAGCAAGGGATAACCAGTCTAAGGGGGTATCGTTAGGGGAGCCTAAGGGGAGTGGACTCGTAGCCCCTGCTCCCAAGTTCAAGCATCGTAAGGTGTCAGCCATTCGGGATTTCCCGTCGGGTTGTGGAAGAGAGACGGCATCTGATTTGGATAAGCAAATCGTGGTCGTTAGCGCTAGTGAGGGTGACATCGATCGGGAGTATATAGTTCTCCACGTAATCAGGTGTGTAATTTCACACTCATATTCATTTGTTGTGTATTATTCTGTTAGTCGGCTAAAAGCCAAAATACCTTATTGGGTAAGCTATGAGTTTCCCTATTGGGTGAGTGTGGAAATGGCCCAGGTAAGTAAATGTATGATTATACCCTTTTGGGTAGATTTAGCATGACTATGTATTCCGTTTATCTGTTATATTGGTATGATCATGCATGCACTAAATTATTATGTCATGATATGTTGCATGGGGTTGGGATATGATATTTATGATCGGGGAAGTGTATTTCGGTGGCCCTGCCACATATTTCGTATTTCGGTGGCTCTGCCACATACTTCGGTGGCGCTGCCACAATTTCGGCGATGAGCAGTGTGACTGCCATCGAGGTGTGTAGCGGATGGAGGGTTGATTGTAGAAATCCCCACAGGTGTGTTATGCTGGATACGGGTGGTGTGTAGCGGATGGAATATTAGGCTGGGATGGGTTGCATTGCATGTATTATCTGTGTTATCATGCTAATAGGGCTAAGGCCAAGTTTGTTTTCGTATGGGCTAAGGCCCAATCTACTTTTGTGGGCTTGGGCCCAATTTTGTCTGAATGGGGAATTACACACTGAGTTCTCGTGACTCACCCCACTGCTTTAATTTTTCAGGTAATCCCCAGCAGTGAGGATTTAGAGCCGAGGTGGACTCTGTGGTGGCCATACCCCGTTTCTTTAGTAAATCCCGTTTACTTTACTTTAAATTTTTACTTTAATTTGGGTTTATGTTTTGTAATAAGGCCTTTGGTATTTTATTTGGTTTTTAAACTTTTAACTTGGTTTCTGCTTGATATCAAATGTTCAGTACGGGATTTTCTAAAACCTTAACACTTGTTGGTTTTCCAAAACAACAATGAACGATTATTCAAACTATTAACGATTAAACACTGGGTTCTCCTAAATGTCAAAAATAGTTTTCAAAATATCACATGTTCAAAATTCACCGAAGCTGATTTCTGATATAAAGAAGATCTTACCAACCATTCAAACTCAAATCTCCTAATAAAAGGAGTTTTCAAATTAATCACAACTTTTCTAAAATGGACGTTGAGTTAAACGGGGTTTTATAAACAACCACCTAAACTCGAAGTTTTAAAAGAGTACGAACATTTTAACAAGCACGAAACTTCCATAACAACCCTTCCATGTGACATGCCAGATCCGGTCGGGACGTTTAGGCCGGGTTTGGGGTGTTACATTTAGTGGTATCAGAGCTAGGTTACAAAACTCGACTGTGGAATGGGTTTGAAAAATGTTTTTCAAAAATTGGTTAGAAATACGATTTAAAAAATATGTCTTTTCGGAAGTACGGCACCCGAGTCTCCGGCACCAAATCCGTAAGTCTTCTGATTTTTGTTCAATAATGTGATGAAGTGATTTTAGAAAAACTATTAGAGTTAGCTAAGACTATAGAGACTGAGACATTAGGAAATTTGATCTGCGAAAACAACCTTTATGCCTACTCCTCATAAGACATTTGTTAATAAACATTGGAATTATACACTAATTCATAAAATTTTTAATCAGATTAATTTGATCCAGCGAACATGAGCACCAGAGGACGTGGACGTGGTATACGCGGTCGTGGTAGAGGTCGGGGTGTTGAGGCTGGATCCTCAGAATCGGGGCATGTGCCAGAAGGCAAAGTGCCAGCATCGCCAGTGGTGGAAGCAGGAACTCAAGACCGAACTGGAGGGGACGATGCTTTGTCCCAAGCTATGCTGCGAGTGCTTGAACGGGTTGCTGGAGCGAGTACTGGATCAGTAACCCAGAAATCTATTCCTGAGCGACTTCGAGCAAACGGGGCCGAGGTATTTAAGGGCATTTCTGGTGTGGCCCCAAATGTAGCTGAATACTGGTTGGAGGCAGTTGAGCGAATTATGGATGACCTGGACTACACAGCAGGGGAAAAATTGAAAGGAGCGGTGTCCCTCCTACGAGATGAGGCATACCAGTGGTGGCTCACAGTGAGGGAAGGTGCTCAAGCAGATCGTATCACCTGGGATTTCTTCAAGGCAGTGTTCCAGGGAAAGTATGTCGGGGTGAGTTATGTGGACGCCCAGAGGAAGGCATTTCTGAATCTGGTGCAAGGGAATAAATCCATGGCAGAATATGAGGCGGAGTTTCTGCGCTTAAGTTGATATACTCGGGGTATAGCCGCAACCGACTATGAGCGCTATGTTCGCTTCGAGGACGGCCTGCGGGACGAACTGCGAGTACTGATGCTCCGCAGCGGGAAAGAGATTTTGCTGTTCTGGTGGAAAAAGCAAAAATTGGCGAAGAAGTGAAATGCTCTGAGAGGCAAAATCGAGACAAGGATAGAGGCAGAAATAAGAGAAGTTTTGGGACGTCAGGTTCTTCTGGGGGGTTCCAAAAGAGGCCTAGGTTGGATGGGCCAGCTTGAGCTGTGATGCCAGTTGCTGTAGGTCAGTTGCGACCTTGTGCACAGTGTGGGAAAACACATCCAGGGGAGTGTTGGAGAAGAACGGGTGGATGTTTCAAATGTGGATCTGGGGATCATCTGATAAAGAACTGTCCACAGGAGTTGGCTAGGGCACGGACGGCAGGTCAAGATTTGCACAGTCAGGGAGAGGTGGTCAGCAGCCACCGAGAGGCCATGGTCCGGCCAGAGGAGGAAATGGATTTGGTCGAGGTCGTGGAGCACCGGGCAGAGGTGCTGGGAATACAGATGCAAGACAGCCTGGATTGGTTTATGCGACTAGACGTCGGGAGGATGGCGACGCACCAGACGTCATAACCGGTATGTTTCTTATTTTTGATGTGCCATTTACTACTTTGACAGATATTGGATCAACTCATTCGTATGTTGCTTGTACTGTATCCGGGACTCTGGGTATTAAATATGAGATTGTTACTAGAGAAATGTCTATGATAAGCCCTTTAGGACAATCTGTGGTAGTGAATAAATTGTTTAGGGATGTGCCTCTAGAAGTTCAGGGAGTGGTATTTCTAGTGGATTTGATGGAACTGTCGTTCGGCGAGTTTGACCTTATCTTAGGCATGGACTGGTTAGTTAAGCATCATGCAAATTTGGATTGTGCTGCTAAGCATATGGTTTTAAGAACTCCAGAGGATGAGGAAGTTATGGTGATAGGTGAAAGGAGAGATTATTTATCTCATGTGATTTCGGCAATAAAGGCAGAAAAGATGGTGCGAAAAGGGTATAAGGCGTATCTAGCTTTCGTCAGCACGTCGGATGCCAAGGAATTGTCTGTAGGGGATGTCAGAACTGTGAAGGAGTTCTCTGATGTCTTTCCTGAAGAACTTTTGGGATTGCCTCCAGGTCGCGAGGTGGAATTTGGCATTGAACTACTTCCAGGAACGGCTCCAGTGTCCATCGCTCCTTATAGAATGGCACCGAAGGAGCTTGCAGAACTAAAAGCTTAGATCCAAGAACTGTTGGACCGGGGATTTATTCGACCAAGTGTATCTCCGTGGGGAGCGCCAGTTTTGTTCGTGAAGAAAAAGGATGGGTCGATGCGTATGTGCATTGATTATCGTCAGTTGAACAAGTTGACTATTAAGAACAAATACCCGCTACCAAGGATTGACGATTTGTTCGATCAGCTGCGAGGGGCTTCGGTCTTCTCGAAGATAGATTTGAGATCGAGATACCATCAGTTAAGGGTCAAGGAGGTGAATATTCACAAGACTACTTTTTGAACTCGATATGGGCATTACGAGTTTCTAGTGATGCCGTTCGGATTAACAAACGCACCAGCCGCTTTTATGGACATGATTAACTGGGTCTTCCAACCCTATCTAGACCGGTTTGTGGTAGTGTTCATAGATGACAATTTGGTGTACTCGAGAACGGAGAAGGAGCATGATTCACATCTTCGTGTGGTGCTGCAAATATTAAGAGAAAAGAAACTGTATGCCAAATTTAGTAAGTGCGAATTTTGGCTAAGGGAAGTGACCTTTTTAGGGCATGTTGTTTCTGCCGAAGGGATTAGGGTTGATCCTCGGAAGGTTGAAGCGGTGTTGGATTCGAAGCCACCTAAGTCAGTATCGGAAATCTGAAGTTTCCTGGGTTTGGCTGGGTACTACAGAAGGTTCGTTGAGGGGTTTTTGTTGATTGTTGCACCTCTGACCAAGTTATTGCAAAAAGGAGTACTGTTTGTGTGGGTCGATAAACAGCAGGAAAGTTTTGAGAAGTTAAAGAAGATTCTGACTGAGGCACCAGTGTTGATTCAACCTGAGGCTGGGAAGGAATTTGTCGTCTATTGTGATGCATCGCATACAGGTTTGGGTTGTGTGTTAATGCAAGAAGGGAAGGTGGTAGCGTATGCAACTTGTCAACTAAGGCCACATGAGATGAACTATCCCACTCATGATTTGGAATTAGCTGCAGTGGTGTTCGCCCTAAAGATATGGAGACACTACCTGTATGGAGAAAAGTCGATTATCTATACCGATCACAAAAGTCTGAAATATCTCCTTACCCAAAAGGAGCTGAATTTAAGACAACGGAGATGGATAGAGTTGCTAAAAGACTACGATTGCTCGATCGAGTATCACCCGAGTAAAGCCAATGTGGTGGCAGATGCACTAAGTGTAATGCCCCTAACCCGTATTCGTCGTCGGACTAGGGATTTCGAGGCATTACTTTCGATTTCGTACATTTCTCATTTCATTACTACCTAAGATTATACCATTGACCAATATATTTATTCCACATTAGTGTATATCATAAATATAAATATCAACCAACTCATTTATCACATAATTGCTCATCACTTTTGACAATGACCATTACATGTGTATATAACATCATAAACACACCTTAGCACTCATATCTCATAACCAAATATACCTTAGCATTCAGTATAAAACTTAGACTCCAAACTAGGTCAAATCATAGCCAAATATTTTATTTTATTTTATAAAATTGACGTACGGTACATGCATACAAATGTACATATATTCACTCAGCTACTTTAATATACTATATACATTATTCAAAATCATACACATGCATTCGTACATGCTACATATATATATTTTATCAAGGTATAAAATTTCCAAAATGCTTACCACAAACCTTATATATATAAGCATTATAATCAAGACTTATAAAGCATAACATATACATTTCTTCATACATAAACAAGTCAACCCAAACATAGTAAGATAGCCATTTTCGCATGGCATCCTTATACATTCACATTTGCCCTATTTAAAACATTTTGACAAGAAATTCAGCCTATACATGCCATGGATCTTGGGTTCGAAAACAAAAAGGTACCAAAAGAGATGATAATGTGATTGACTTCGACGACGATCCCCGAGTTCGAGCTTCAACTTCAAAAAAAATCTATACCATAACCAAACAAACACATAAACGGTAAGCTATTATAGCTTAGTAAGTTATAAGCAAAAGATAGTATGTATAACCAAACCTCATAATAGCTTCTATTTGATTCAACTTAATCATTAATTAGATTGTAACATCAATACACATAATAGATTACCATTCACCCATATCGTACTCATTAGGTCTCATGGAACTGAATACTTGCATGCTTAATAACCATATCAAAATTACTTACCTAATTTACACCAAGATAAAAAAAAAAACTATCTTACATTACGTACATATCCAACACTTTTGTTTACCTCCACTAAGTATTTTGATCCATGAAGAAACCCGATAATCCGCACACACAATTGCATCACCCGTAACGTATCGCACACTTAGTGCCGCTATTTGTAAAATAGCACACACAAGGCCTCTTATTAGTAATGTATCGCATACATAGTGCCATTACTATTTTATCCGCACACACAAAGCCACTTATTAGTAATGTATCGCACACATAGTGCCATTACTATTTTATCCGCACACACAAGGCCACTTATTAGTAATGTATCGCACACATAGTGCCATTACTATTTTATCCGCACACACAAGTGCTAGTTACATGATTTTATAAATATGAACATACATTAACACGCATATTCAAACCAAATCTTTCTTCCTATAATTTACCATCACATTCGGCCACACTCAATTAAACACATAGTTATTCATTAAATCACCAACATCACCTATTTTATGGTTTACAATTAACTACTACTCAACCCATAAATTTTTATCCAATCCAAACATATCAAAATTTCATACATAGGTCAAACATACATTCGGCCAATTCAAATATTTAATCTTCAACTCTATCACATTGGTAAAATTTATATACCTTTATACATATTTCAACCATCCAAAGTATTTATATAAATAAATACATGTTCATGGTATTATCACATTCGGCAAACACATTTAAAGTCACCATATCACATTCGGCATCATCAAATATATATATATACATTCACTCATATCTGAATATTCCATTTATATATATATATATCCCTTATCACAAGTGCATATATTTGGCCAACTCAATTATTCAATGGTTATACATATATATTCATGTATTTACTAATCCACATCCAGTTATCACATATCATAATTCCTATGCCTTATTCGGCGATTTGAAAATAAAATTTATTATGTCACTCGAACATGTACATTTTAATATAGAGATAATTCAAATTAATCCGATTGCTTAAAACTTACCTCGAAAGTCGATGAATTTGAGTTTCTCGGCTATTCGTTTAACTTAGCTTTTCCTCGATCCAACTCCTTTTTTTCTTGATCTAAACAATGACAAGTAAAGCTTATTCAAATTCATTTTTATTCAATTTAATCCAAAACTCATAATTATATAATTTACTATTTTACCCCTATAATTTACAACTTTTTCAATTAAGTCCCCAAAGCATAAAACATAAAATACATGGAATTTGGATTAATCTCTTAAGAGCCGAATTTTCTTCATCCATAAACAAGTCTATATAAACCATTTATTATGCATTTTTAGACCCTCAACTATTTATTTTCACAATTTAAGCCATCATGCTTCATTTCATCAAATTTCCTACTCTAAACAAGTTGATTTCAAACATATGCTCAACCTTCTTCCATCAAACACAACAAAGCAAAAACATTCATCCATGGCCGAATCTATCACATGCTTCTAACTCTAAAATTTCAGCATGGTTTTGATAGTACTCAAGACAACTAACTCAAAAATGTAAAAATTTTCAAAATCCAAGCTCAAATACTAACCTTTATGTGACATGCAATGACCGAAAATATGATAGCTTAAGTTCTTCTTCTTTCTCTTTGTTTTCATGAAGATGATGAAGAAATTGGGGAGAATAAACATGTCTTTCTAATAATAATAATATTTTATTTCATATCACCCACTAACTAATAAAATATGCATAAAATAAATATACTAATATTAAACCATGGTCAATGCCGTCCACTTCCATCAAGTTAAAGGTTAAATTGCATCTTAAATTCCATGCAAAAAAGAAAACATTTCAATTTGGCCACTTAATTCCTCAATAGCTATCATTTTCACACTTATTCAAATTAGTCCTTTCACTTTAATTAGTCACCCAAACATACGAATTAATCTATGATATTCTAACACATGTGTAACACCCTGATTTAGGGGCTATGCAATTTGGGTATAATTCCAGTGTTGGAAGGTTTTTAGGTGTTTTTGGATGTGTTTTGGAGGTTTAAGAATGCTTGAAGGAAAAGGGAAAGCTCCTATCCCGAAGTTTAAGAAAAGAGCTGTCTCAGCGGTTCGGGATTGGCCACTGTGGTGTGGGCCAAAGAATGTAAAGCTATAGGCAGATAGTCGTAGTCTCGCTTAGCGATAGCGTCGAGGATCGAGAGTCTAGAACTCCAAGTAATAAGGTGTGTAGTTAGCCATTGTTTCCGGGATTTGTATGATATCTGTTGTGTTATATGTTTACTAATGAATGCAGTGCCATATGTGTAATGGATACCCTAAAGGGGTATGATGACGACTGTGTTAGTAGCAAATTGGCTAATATGTGATAATTGATTTTAACTATGTGAGCATGCCTATGATTGTGAATATCATGTACATGCATCATCTCAAAGATCATATTATGTTACATGTGCATGGGTGGGTTTTGAAAGAAGGTACGTGTGTACTTAGTACGTGGTTGATGTCGACTTTATGCTACATCGTGGATTGGCGCTGACTGAGGTCGCGTTGTAGATCTTTACGATTTAGTTCGCGTGGTTACCTTGATTGATATGGGCTTTATGCCATATCGTGGCTTGATGGATTGCTGTGTGCTCCATCGTGGTTTGATGTTAGCTATACGCTACATCGTGGATGGCATTGGTTGCCTTTTTGGAGATAAAAGGAGGGGTGACTCGATAGTCCCCGGTGTGTGGTAGGCTGGATAAGGGGGTGTGTAGCGGATGGACCTTAGGATTGGGTTGGGTATCATGATTGCATGGTTTCGTTATGAATTGATATGGAAATGGGCCAAGCCCAATATGACTTGTGGATTTGTATGTTTTGAGAACATACGTGGAAATGGGCCAAGCCCGATGAATCGCGGATTGATGAGAAAAGGGCCTAGCCCAGATTTGATATGATTTGATTGTGGGCCAAGCCCGCATCGTGGTAATGTTTAAATGATTATATTTACATGCTGCATTTTATAATTGGGTTGATTTGTGGCTAACATGTGGGTGGATATCATGGTTTTAATTACACATCGAGTCTGTATGACTCACCCAATTATTTATCCAACATCGCAGTGAGTCGTGAGTAATGGACCGGGTTGGAGTAGATACAAAGGTGGCCATGCGTATGCATTTTCATGCGTAAGTAGATGTTTTACTTGTTTAGTTAATTAATAATGATTTTTATATTATCCGTATTTTGGGAATTTATTTGATGTAATAAGGGCCACTTTTGATTAAAGTACTCTATTTATAGTTGATAAAGGTTATATCGTATTTAGTAATATTTTTACAAAGGATTTATATTATAATAAATTATAATAAAGTTTTAATTCAAACCAAGCTTATATTATTTAATAATTTTAATGGACTTACTTCCCGAAAGTCAACAAAATTTTCAAGTTTTATTCTGAAGTCAAAGATTTTGCAAACGGTTTCCGCAGTGACATAACCAGATCCGGTCAGGACTTGTGGGCCGAGTTTGGGGGTGTTACAGTTTGGTATCAGAGCCCGGTTCAAAACTCGGCTTTGAGGGTTTTGGGCCCAAAAACATTTTCAAATGGGCTTTTCAAAAATATGGATTTTTAGGAAATATTTTCGTGTTATTCGGCATGGCACTGTACCTCGGCCGAGTCCACTGTAAGTACTTCAGACTTGTGAAGTAGCTTGTTATATGAACTGTTATGGGCTTAGTTGGGCTCGTAGATTAGTGAACTAGGATCTATTGAACCCTAGGACTAGTCTACTCAAACATATACATAAGACTTAAAAATTACTAAACAAACATGTGATTAAGTCGCCGAGTTAAGGTGTGGCAACCATTGTGCGCATGTCTAGGAGTGGATCCGGAAGAGCTTGGTACTTAAGCAGTCCTCGTGACTCACCTCCTCTTCGCGGAATTCCTACCTGGTGCGTAGCTACGGTTCACCTTAACCAAGAGGACTTGTTCATAGGCTAAATCAATTATTAAAACCCGAAAGGGACTAGCCGTGCCGTTTTATAAAATTCCTAGTTTTAAAACCCTTAGTTTTAAAATTTCCAAAATTTACCCCTTTGGTTTGTAAACTCTAAATCTGATTTTGAAAGATGTTTTCTCGATTTACAAAATTACCAAAAATACCCCTGTAGGAAAATGACAAAAATACCCCTGGGGTAGAAACGGGCAGAAATGTCCGAATAGTGAATGTGTATGGTAGATACCACTGAATGTGCCTCTATTGAGGAAGGAATGTGGCTGCATTGTGAAACGAAGGTGGCTCTATTGATGAGTGTGAAAGTGATTCTCTGAATTAAAATAGCGAATTTGAACTGAAACCTTGTGTGATCGAAAGAACTACTTCTAAAATCTTTCTTTCATAAAATATGCTCGTGGTTAAATAGTGGAACCAAATTTCTAATGCATAAAACTTGTTAATCGATTAAATCGCGACGATAGAGATGAGTTCTAGGGGCGCAGAGGTAGATTGGCAAAAGATCGGAACTAGTAGGGTCCGCCATGGGTCGAAAAGTGAAGTGCCACCACCAAAGAAGGGCGCGCAGAGGAGCAAGATCGATAGGTGAAGATGACGCAGATACGGGCCATGTTACGAGTGCTAGAACGAGTAGCGAGGAGCTAGTAGGGGAAATGGAACTCGAAAGTCGATTTCGGAAGGCTTAGATTGAACGGAGCCGAGATCTTTAGAGGAGTGTCGGGAGTAGCTCGAACGTAGCGGAGTATTGGCTAGAAGCGATCAAAAGAATCATGGACGATTTGGACCGTACCAACGAAGAAAAGCCGAAGGTGTTGTTTCATTACTTCACGACGGCTTATCGTTGGTGGCTCATCACAAACAAGGTGTACCGATAGATCGACCGGATTGGGATTTCTTTAAGGTTAAGTTTGAAGGAAAGTACGTAGGAGCCGCTTATTTGGACTCGCAGCGAAAGCGTTTCTAAATCTAGTGCAAGGAAGTAAGTCGATAGCGGAGTATGAAGCGGAATTTGTGCGGTTAAGCCAGTATGCTAAGGGAATTGTGGCCACTGATTATGAGAGGTGCATCCGGTTTGAGGACGGATTGCGAGATGAACTTCGACGCCGATTGCTCATGCAGAGGAGAGAGACTTCGCGGTGCTAGTGGAGAAAGCTCGGATCGCTGAAGAGGTTAAGAAGACTATCAGGGAGAATCGAGAAAAGAATAGGAACAAGAATAAGAGAAGGGTTGGACCGTCAGCATCGTTTGGAGATGCTCGTAAAAGACCGAGAGTTGAGAATACGGAGACGCCCACCACATGCGATTCTTCGAGAATCGGAATCGTTCTTGTGCTCGATGTGGAAGACCTCACACAGGAGAGTGTTGGGGAAATAGTAAAGAATGTTTTCGGTGTGGATCTAAGGCACATCTGGTTAAGAATTGTCCTCGAGCGACGAGGGGTCGTGGTTCAAGTCATGGAAGGAATGGTTCTAGTCAGAGTCCACCAAGGATGTGATAACGGGTAAGCTCCTTTGCTTTGGTACATGCTTTAAATGCTTTGCTTGCTTGTGAGTTAGCCCTTTTCTGTGTTGCTAAGAGAGGTGTTTTGAATTTTGAGTGGGAACTTAGAGGCTATGTTTGGGAAGTATGATAGCCTTAGTAAGATCAGAGTGCGCAGCATAAGCGTAAGGTGGTAAGATAGGTTGTATGGACGTTTGTTAGTAAAGTAATTTCGAGGACGAAATTATTTTTAAGGAGGGTAAAATTGTAACACCCTGATTTAGGGGCTATGCAATTTGGGTATAATTCCAGTGTTGGAAGGTTTTTGGGTGTTTTTGGATGTGTTTTGGAGGTTTAAGAATGCTTGAAGGAAAAGGGAAAGCTCCTATCCCGAAGTTTAAGAAAAGAGTTGTCTCAGCGGTTCGGGATTGGCCACCGTGGTGTGGGGGCAAAGAATGTAAAGCTATAGGCGGATAGCCGTAGTCTCGCTTAGCGATAGCGTCGAGGATCGAGAGTCTAGAACTCCAAGTAATAAGGTGTGTAGTTAGCCATTGTTTCCGGGATTTGTATGATATCTGTTGTGTTATATGTTTACTAATGAATGCGATTACCATATGTGTAATGGATACCCTAAAGGGGTATGATGACGACCGAGTTAGTAGCAAATTGGCTAATATGTGATAATTGATTTTAACTATGTGAGCATGCCTATGATTGTGAATATCATGTACATGCATCATCTCAAAGATCATATTATGTTACATGTGCATGGGTGGGTTTTGAAAGAAGGTACGGGTGTACTTCGAGTACGTGGTTGATGTCAGCTTTGTGCTACATCGTGGATTGGCGCTGACTGAGGTCGCGTTGTGGATCTTTGCGATTTAGTTCGCGTGGTTACCTTGATTGATATGGGCTTTATGCCATATCGTGGCTTGATGGATTGCTGTGTGCTCCATCGTGGTTTGATGTTAGCTATACGCTACATCGTGGATGGCATTGGTTGCCTTTTTGGAGATAAAAGGAGAGGGTGACTCGATAGTCCCCAGTGTGTAGGTAAATTTGGATAAGGGGGTGTGTAGCAGATGGACCTTAGGATTGGGTTGGGTATCATGATTGCATGGTTTCGTTATGAATTGATATGGAAATGGGCCAAGCCCAATATGACTTGTGGATTTGTATGTTTTGAGAACATACGTGGAAATGGGCCAAGCCCGATGTCGATGGATTGATGAGAAAAGGGCCTAGCCCAAAGATTTGATATGATTTGATTGTGGGCCAAGCCCGCATCGTGGTAATGTTTAAATGATTATATTTACATGCCGCATTTTATAATTGGGTTGATTTGTGGCTAACATGTGGGTGGATATCGCTGGTTTAATTACACACTCGAGTCCAGATATGACTCACCCAATTATTTATCCAACATCGCAGTGAGTCGTGAGTAATGGACCGGGTTGGAGTAGATACAAAGGTGGCCATGCGATGCATTTTCATGCAGTAGATGTTTTACTTGTTTAGTTAATTAATAATGATTTTTATATTATCCGTATTTTGGGAATTTATTTGATGTAATAAGGGCCACTTTTGATTAAAGTACTCTATTTATAGTTGATAAAGGTTATATCGTATTTAGTAATATTTTTACAAAGGATTTATATTATAATAAATTATAATAAAGTTTTAATTCAAACCAAGCTTATATTATTTAATAATTTTAATGGACTTACTTCCCGAAAGTCAACAAAATTTTCAAGTTTTATTCTGAAGTCAAAGATTTTGCAAACGGTTTCCGCAGTGACATAACCAGATCCGGTCAGGACTTGTGGGCCGGGTTTGGGGGTGTTACAACATGCTTGACCATATAACATAGATATCAAATTAACAATTAAAATACTTTTCTAATTCGGATTCGTGGTCCCGAAACCACCGTTCCGATTAGAGTCGTAATTGGGCTGTTACACTAAGTCGTAAGGTGGTATCGGAGTTGAGAGCAATGTTTGCTCATCTCAGCCTTTACGAAGATGGCAGCTTGTTAGAGGAACTTCAGGTGAAACTAACATGGGTAAGTCAGATTAAAGAAAAGCAATTGTTGGATGAATCATTGGGTTCTCGGCTTCAACAAGTAGAAAGTGGGGAGACAGTGGATTTTGGGCTGAACAGTGAAGGGGTATTATGTTTCCGTGGAAGAGTTTGTATGCCGAAGGACTCTGAGTTGAGACAGATGATTTTACGGGAGGCGCATAGTAGCCCATACGCTATGCATTCTGGTGGAAACAAGATGTATCGAGATCTTTGAGAGCAGTACTGGTGGCCATGTTTGAAACGTGAGGTTACTGACTTCGTAAGCAAGTGTTTGACATGCCAGCAAGTGAAGGCGGAACATCAGTTGCCTTTGGGGTTGCTGCAACCGGTGAAGATTCCACTTTGGAAGTGGGAGAGGATAACGATGGATTTTGTTAGTGGGCTACCCCTAACGCCTACTAAGAAAGATTCAGTGTGGGTAATCATTGACCAATTGACTAAGTCCGCACACTTCATACCGGTTCGTACCAACTATTTGTTGCAAAAGTTGGCCAAGCTGTATGTGGAAGAAATTGTGAGGCTGTATGGGGTACCAGTGTCTATCATATCAGACAGGGATCCTAGATTTACATCACGGTTCTGGAAGGCGTTGCATGAGGCTTTGGGTACAGGGCTAGATTTCAGCACAACATGATACTTCACCCACGTGATGATGGTCACCCGAGAGGGTAATTCAGATTCTGGAAGACATGTTAAGGGGCTGCGTAATTGACTTCAGGGGTAGTTGGGAAGAGTACCTGCCGTTGGTGGAAGTCACGTACAATAACAGCTATCAGTCTAGCATTTAGATGGCACCCTATGAGGCGTTATATGGTCGTAGGTGTTGTACCCCTACTTGTTGGACAGAATTGGGTGAGCGACGGTTGTTGGGTCCGGAATTGATCTCAGAAATGGAGGAAAAGGTTAAGCTGATTCGGGATCGATTAAAAGAAGCTTCTGATAGATAGAAATCATATGTGAATCTGAAACGTAGGGAGATAGAATTTTCAGTGGGGGATTATGTCTTCTTGAAAGTCTCACCTTGGAAGAAGGTTTTAAGGTTTGGACGGAAGGGCAAGTTGAGCCCCAGATTCATCGGGCCTTATCGAGTGTTGAAGCGCGTGGGACCAGTTACTTATTAGCTTGAGTTACCCCCGAAATTGAGTCAGATACATAATGTATTCCATGTTTCGATGCTAAGGTGCTATCGTGCAGATCCATCTCACATAGTACCGGTGGAAGAAATTGAGGTAAGACCTGATTTGTCTTTTGATGAAGAACCAGTGCAGATTTTGGATCGGGAAGTTAAAGTGTTGAGAAGGAAATCTGTTCCGCTGGTTAAGGTGTTGTAGAAAAATCACGGTTCAGAGGAAGCCACGTGGGAGCCGGAAGAGGCAATGCGACAGCAGTACCCTCACCTCTTTTGAGCAGGTAAATTTCGAGGTCGAAATTTCTTTAAGGGGGTAGAATTGTAACATCCTAGAATTAGGGGTTCTGCATTTTACGCTATTCTATGTGTTTGGCTAGCTAAGCTTGTTATTTGGGTGTGTTCGGGGGCCCTAGGAAGGTCAGAGGTTGAGTTTGAACCCTGGTGGAAGTTTAGTTTTTGAGTACTTTAGGGGGAGGATCGTTTGAAGCAGGGTTTAAAAGGAATTAGGTGTATTTTGTTATCACAAGTAGCAAGGTGGCCTAGTGGGTGGCGTCACAAGGAAGCATGGAAGGGGGAGTGGGTTCGAATCCCACATGCTGCATTTTGGGAGTTTCATTTTGTGCCAGGATGAAGAAGAGGTGGAGTTGGCGTGGGACTCTACCAAGGAGGAGTTGAATTGGTCAAACGGGTTTAAATGGATGGTGTAGAGGAGATTGCGGAGTGGGACTTGGTCAACCATTTCAAATGGTGGATGGAGAGTGAGTGGGGGAGGAAATCAAGGAGAGAATCGTGGGAGTGGGTGTGTGAAGTGTTTGGCCGAAAGTGGGAGAGGTGCTTAGGGAGCATTTTTTATTTTGTTAGTGTGTGTGTGTGCCGAATTTCCTTTTGTTCCTTAGGCATTTTCAGCATATTCGGTGATAAGTGGATGTGGGAGAGTGTCGTTCTTCAAGTATCATTTGGGAGAGTAAAATCGAAACCCACTTTGGAAGCATTTCTTCTTCTTTTGCATATTTGGTCATCTAGCATCACTTTTTCTTTACCAAAAACGCAACGCACCCTTACTTCTTCTGTTGACCGAATTATCTCTCACACCCTTCCATTCTCTTTGTTTTCCTTATACCATAGCCGAATTCTCTTCTAGCCTTTTTCTCTTCTTTTAGTCGAACCTCTTCTACATTTATCAAAGCCACTTGTGTTCTCTGTTGATCTTTCATTCGGTATAGCCTTTATGATCAAGTCTTCTCTTGCTCTTCATTAAATCGGTTTGTCCTTATTTCTACCTAAGGCGTGGTGTTGTTTTGATCTTGGAATCCTGTTTCTTTCGATTTTGAGGCCGAAGGTATACACTCTTCCCTTGTTCGAACCATCTGAAATCATAAGGTAACGGTTATTCTTCTCTTCTTCCTTTTCTTTCGATCTTATGTTGTGTATAGCCAAGCGGTTATTTCTCCTTATTCTAGTCCTCACTAATCCCCTCTTATCTTCTCTCAATATGCCATAGCTGAATCTGTAGAAGGTCGGTTCCTCACTGATCAAGGTAGGGAGTTCTCTCTCTGGTTTAATGTCGACTTCTCTTGTTTCATTCACTTTGCTTTAACCGAATCTACAATTTTGTTTAGGCCGATTGTTGTAGGGATCAAGCAACTCTCTTCTTTTCTCATTAATCTTTCGGACTTCGGGAAGTGGTGGTAAGAGCCGAAACCCCTTGTTAGACAACCGTCGTTTTCACCGTGGTACCTTACTGATCGAATTTTCTCCATGGAAGCAAGGGATAACCAGTCTAAGGGGGTATCGTTAGGGGAGCCTAAGGGGAGTGGACTCGTAGCCCCTACTCCCAAGTTCAAGCATCGTAAGGTGTCAGCCATTCAGGATTTCCCGTCGGGTTGTGGAAGATCGTCGGCATCTGATTTGGATAAGCAAATCGTGGTCGTTAGCACTAGTGAGGGTGACATCGATCGGGAGTGTCTAGTTCTCCACGTAATCAGGTGTGTAATTTCACACTCATATTCGTTTGCTGTGTATTATTCTGTTAGTTGACTAAAAGACGAAATACCTTATTGGGTAAGCTATGAGTTTCCCTAGTGGTGAGTGTGGAAATGGCCCAGGTAAGTAAATGTATGATTATAACCTTTTGGGTAGATTTAGCATGACTATGTATTCCGTTTATCTGTTATATTGGTATGATCATGCATGCACTAATTTATTATGTCATGATATGTTGCATGGGGCTGGGATATGATATTGATGATCGGGGAAGTGTATTTCGGTGGTCCTGCCACATATTTTGTATTTCGGTGGCTCTGCCACATACTTCGGTGGCGCTGCCACAATTTCGGCGATGAGCAGTGTGACTGCCATCGAGGTGTGTAGCGGATGGAGGGTTGATTGTAGAAATCCCCACAGGTGTGCTATGCTGGATACGGGTGGTGTGTAGCGGATGGAATATTAGGCTGGGCTGGGTTGCATTGCATGTATTATCTGTGTTATCATGCTAATAGGGCTAAGGCCCAGTTTGTTTCCGTATGGGCTAAGGCCCAATCTGCTTTTATGGGCTTGGGCCCAATTTTGTTCGAATGGGGAATTACACACTGAGTTCTCGTGACTCACCCCACTGCTTTAATTTTTTAGGTAATCCCCAGCAGTGAGGATTTAGAGCCGAGGTGGACTCTATGGTGGCCATACGCCATTTCTTTAGTAAATCCCGTTTACTTTACTTTAAATTTTTACTTTAATTTGGGTTTATGTTTTGTAGTAAGGCCTTTGGTATTTTATTTGGTTTTTAAACTTTTAACTTGGTTTCTGCTTGTTATCAAATGTTCAATACGGGATTTTCCTAAAACCTTAACACTTGTTGGTTTTCCAAAACAACAACGAACGGTTATTCAAACTATTAACAATTAAACACTGGGTTCTCCTAAATGTCGAAAACAGTTTTCAAAATATCACATGTTCGAAATTCACCGAAGCTGATTTTTGATATAAACAAGATCTTACCAACCATTCAAACTCAAATCTCCTAATAAAAGCAGTTTTCAAATTAATCACAACTTTTCTAAAATGGACGTTGAGTTAAACGGGGTTTTATAAACAACCACCTAAACTCGAAGTTTTAAAAGAGTCCGAACATTTTAACAAGCACGAAACTTCCATAACAACCCTTCCATGTGACATGCCAGATCCGGTCGGGACATTTAGGCTGGGTTTGGGGTGTTACATAAAACCTCCTCATTATAAAGACACATTAATAAGCCACTCAATTACATAAAATGCTACTTTTACCACTTATGCAATTTAGTCCTTTTTCTTAAATTGAACACACAAACGGACAAATTAACCCACGATATTTTAACACATGCTCAAACATATATCTTAGATATCAAATATAAAATTAAAATATTTTTCTAACTCGGATTCGTGGTCCCAAAACCACCGTTCTGATTAGGGCCAAAATCAAGCTGTTACAGATAAAATTTCTTTACGAAATTTTCACACAACATTATTATCATATTATAGACCATAAAATAATATTAAAATAAATTTTCTTTTCGGAATCGGATTTGTGGTCCCAAAACCACTGTTCTGATTTCTCTAAAAATGGGTTGTTACATTAATGCATACAAGTCAGGTTGTTACATGGCCTAGAACACGGCCTGGCACACGGGTGTGTGGCTTGGCTGTTTGACCCAACTCAAAGAGTTACACGGGTGAGGACATGAGCTGAGACACGATCGTGTGCCCCTATTTCAATTGTTACACGACCTGAGACACGGGCCTGTGTCTCAGCCGTGTGAAGCACACGGTCGTGTGACCCCTGCAGTCTAAATTTTCTTAACTTTTTCTTAAACTTTCCAAACATTTCCAATTTAGTCCTGGATTGTTTCTAAAGTATTTTTAGGGCCTCGAGGGCTTGATTAAGGGACGATATGTATGTGAATGAATGGATTATACATGTTTATGTCAATGTTTGAAATGCATGTATAATGTTCAATTTGTACGGTAATGTTTTATAACCCTATTTTGGTGACGGATACGGGTTAGGGGTGTTACACAACAGTTATAGCGTATGGGAACGTTAGCAAGCATGTTGATAAGAGGTCCAGCCAAGATACAGAGGCAAGTGAATTATGTGAGAGTGTCTGGTATATGGACGTACGTGGAAAAAAGGGGTTTTCTTTTAGAATATTGGCAAATATGTATCTGCCATTAAGAGCCCACCCAAGGCATTGTGGAAGTAAGACAGTTCTCCAAATTCTAATTCTAAGTGTCTCTTGGCAAAGAAGTTGCCTAAAAAGGGAAGTCCTCCAAGGACTATCTATTCTGTAAAGGTTGCCAGGGACTAATATATAAAGAGGATGTCAGTTAGGACTATCTTATTTGGAAAGTCCGCCAAGGACTATCTTATGCGAGAAGTCCGCCAAGAGCTATCTTATGTGGAATATCCAAGGACTGTCTTGAAGACGAAAATGTTCACAAGGATCAAAGAATGAAAAAGGATATCTGTTAGGACTAAAGAAGTCCGCGTTACATGATAAGAGCTATCTTATGTGGAATATCCAAGGACTATCTTGAAGACGAAAATGTTCGCAAGAATCAACGAATGAAAAAGGATATCTGTTAGGACTATCTAGCATTGAGAAGTCCGCGTTACATGATCTAGCGAGGAGATAGTCTGTTTGGGACTATTGGTGGCTGGGAAGTCCATTAGGAATATCTGATTAAGGAAATATCTATTCGGCCTGTCAAGTAGAGGGAAAATCTAGCGTGACTATCTTACAGGTACAACTCCACAAGGAAAGAGTAGTGCTTAAATATCCACTGAATCTCATATTCGAAGGCCACATATAAGGATGGAAGTAAACAGGCTTCCCTCTAAAAATGGTATACGCACAAGCTAAATTACAATGAAGTAGATGACTGGATAATACAGTAAGTAGATTTTAGATTCGATGCAGCATGAAGGAATCAAAGTAAGAATCTATCATTTTAATGTAGTGTGTACCAGTCTGTTAGAGTTAACTAATGATACAAGACGATATCTAACAAGTTTATCAAGAGAGAAAGGCTCTAAATCTTAAACGAATTTTAGATCTCTTGTAAGGGTCGATGAGGCGTATACACTTAGAGAAATCTTGCAACAGATGTACCCACCAACAATTTCTTCAAGAAGAGCGTATAAGTGCCGACCATGCCAACCAAATTGCTAGAGCTTATATGAAACTCAGGGAGTTATTTACATGCATTAATCATTATTGCTCGTAACATCAAGACGTTATTATTTGATAGTTTATGTATGGAAGTTCACTAAGTTCATTCAAACTTATGAGTGGTTTGCCTTGAACGCAGGATCATAGGTTGTTACGAAAACTGTGGAAAGGGACCAAGTCAGGCCTCGCAAAATCCATGTGGGTTTCTTTGAAGTAGTATCATACATATAAAGGAGCACCCTTAGATGCTACACATTGGGGAGTGAATATGTAATTAAGCAAAAATTTAACTTGTTAAAATTACGTGTATAGGTATATTCAGTAGATGGGTATGTTGTAAAGAACATTTTTCTACTTAGTTAATCGTATAGTAAGAGATTTAATACGATGTTCATTTATGAAAAAGCTTTGGTAAATAATTTTGATTGGGTTAAATTTGTATGTGAATGTAGCATTGAGCCTGGTGGGGAATTAAATAAATTTGGAAACATGTTGTTTTATAACGATTTAATTGTGACATTTGGTAACTGGACTCGGTGAGCGGGTTGGCTATAGGGTGTTACAGAGCATCAATATGATGTAACCCACTAGATATATAACTAAAAGAAACGAGCATAAACTGAAGTAACACCCAACTTAGATCCATGTAACACCCAACTTTGGGCGAATTCTAGATTTGGTGGGTAAACCAAAGTAACTTGAGTAAAGTAGTGTTATCTGTCCAATTGTTGTTCTAGCGTATAAATCAGGAGCATAGTATGCATCGAATTATTAAGCGAAGCTTGTTCTTAAAATGTATTAAGTTATAAAGAAGAAGATATTGGGTAGAAGTGTTGAGAATCTTATAAGTAGGGGATTACTGCCAAAGGTGTTGTACGCCCATTTTATTGAGTTGTTGTGCTAGTTACGTTCTAAAAAGGTAGTTGGAAAGGAACAAAGGGATGAACCATGAATATAAAAATATTGAATTTCTATTTATAGCTATAAACCATTTATAAAGGTAGCTTTGAAAGTGTGTGACACATTGTAGGTTCCGATAAGAGCTTAGGTTCTATATATATATAAGTATTTAGGCCTAAAAAGAGAAAGTTTTCTTCTTCCTTCTTCAAGAAGTATTTCTGTCTAGATCTAAAAGAACCCAAAGTATTTCTTTTTCTCTCTTGAGCTAAATTTTTAGATTTGGATCTTTACTAGTGAATACACCATGTCAAGGTAAGATTTAAGACTCTGCATACTATGTTGTGAAGAGTAAATCTATTAGACTTTGTAGATCAATAAGATAGGATAAAAGGGCCCTTCTTTGGGATTTTCAGTGTTAAAATTGATAGGAAAAGAGGTATATGAATAGATCTTGATGGGCTTCTTTATTCTGTAGTAGTAGATGTTGTTGATTTCACGATAGAAATCTGGATTTGGAGCTTTGAAATGCAGTAGAAAAGACTCAGGTGAGTCTATATGTTGACTCTTGTTTGTATGATGATGGTACTTATAGATCTGTAAGAGAGTGGTTGAAAGATGATGATGTGATCCTTGAGGTTACAATATGCTATGTATGTGACCCTGTATGGCTAATGAAGTATGCTTATGATCGTGCTAATGTTTGTTGAGAATGATATGCATATATGGTATAGATATGTTGAGTTCAAGTAGGTCAATAAGAAGTATAGTTGCATCTAGACGTCTGGATTGTGTACATGCGTCTTAGTTGTATTCTATTCAATATGTTCTGATGAGAGTGGGTTTGAGCATGATGAGTTTGTGTCTATCTCCACAAAGTCGTCTAAAAAGGGTCCGTCGGGACTTTAAACACGATCATGAAAGGAAAAGTCCATGACTGTGTAAAACTATAGCTGGGCTATGAAATTATATGGAAAAAAACTAAAGGAAGGTGATTAGCCAAAAGGGGATTCTCTGTGTGACCTAAGATGATGAGGGGCAAATCTCACGAAATGTGATTTTAGGCGAATCCCTATCATGAACACGCCAGAAAAAGAAAGCCTTGTGGCGATCTATCAAAAGAAAGCCTTTATGGCTATCTATGAAAAGAAAGCCTTCGTGGCAATCTATGAAGGGAATGCATTTGTGGTGCATTCCAAAAAAATGACCCTTGTGGCAACTACTTGAAGGAAACGTATTTGTGGTGGGCCTTGAGAGAAAGAAATGATATTCATGGTGAATTCTAAAGGAACAATAGTTGTAATGAACTCAGAAGGAAAAACCCCTATGGTGCATCATGTTATACCTTCAATGAGATATTCTAATAAGCCTTCCTTGTGGCAAGCTTCGTATGAAATGTTATAGCATATCATGCATAGTCTTAAGAAAAGAATACAGAAACTAGGATTTGCTAGAGCATGTGGCAAATTCAAAGTATGAGCTAAGTAAAACTAAGGACAGACCTGAGCAAAGGCTATGTCTGATCGTTTGATGAAGGGCATTTATTATTGAATCATAACAAGAAAGGATAGTCAAAGAAAGATAAGGTAAGGAAAGCAAATTCAAACATTGTTTCGCGAAGAACATTGAGTAAGGGAATCATGATTAATATAAGTATAAAGGAAGAAGTCCCGAAAGGATGAAGCCACTGATGAAACAATGCTAAAGGAAATTGACCATGATATAGTAAATAGAAGGAAGGATTATGTTTTGTTAATGGTAAACTGTTCCTGGTGAGAAATAACTGAAGATTTAAGAAAATGAGTTGATGGTGATGGACTATCCGTCCATTTATGAAAAACAATGACTAAGGTATAAATGGATATATCTCACTAAGTTCTCATGAACTTACATAGACTGTGTTTTTTTGTTTCAAGTTGAATGTGAGGTTGTCCCCAGGGGAAACGACGCCAGAACTACACCCAATGAGCATTGTATCTAATTATTATGCATACAAAGCAAGCTTGATGGCATGATCGAATCTGTTTGGCACATAGAAACCTTTGAATCGGAAAACCTATATTAGACCAGGACATCATTTCAGTAATACTTGTAATAAAATTCCATGTATATCATAACTACAATTTTTCAATGTTTATACTTATGTATTGTATTATGAAGTGTTGTAATTAAATAGTTCAAATCAATTGTAATTTATGTAGGTAGAGTTAAGTTTCATATGTATTAGAGTGGTAACGCCCAGGATTCGAATTTGGTTCATCAGATCAGGTTTGGGGTGTTACAATCCATAAATGGACTTAAGCAAGCATCCCGCTCATGGAATTGAAGATTTGATCAAGCGATCAAGAATTTTGGATTTGAGCAAAATATAGATAAACCTTTTGTCTATAAACATATTGGGGATGGAAAGGTGGTCTTTCTCATTCTATATGTCGATAACATTCTACTCATTGGGAATTATGTAGGGACATTTTCATCGGTTAAACTGTGGTTAACTCAATAGTTTAGCATGAAGGACTTAGGAGAAGCTAATTTTGATCTGGGTATTTGAATCCTAAGGGATCGAAAGAACAAAGTGATAGCATTATCCCAAGCTTCATACATAAACAAGGTATTGGAACGTTATGCATTGATCGATTCGAAGAAGGGAAGTCAACCTTCTATATTGGGATTTCATCTTTCTTTAAAGGACTATCATAAGACAATGGAAGAAAAAGAAAACATGAGAAAGGTTCTTTATACTTCAACAATAGGAAGTCTCATGTATGTTACGTTATGAACATGTCCAAATATATGTTTCGTAGTGGGGTTGGTGAGTTGGTATCAAGCAAATCCAGGACCAAGACACTGGCAAGCAATTAAGCGTATACTCAAGTATTTATAGAAAATGAGGGATTATATGCTTGTGTGTTATAGAGGAGATCTTACTCCTACTAGATATACTAAAAGGCTAGAATAGGACTAAATTAAAAAGTGACATTTATATGTGTAAAAGGTGCTTGTGTGAACTTAGTAAAGTTTAGGATACGATTGACATGCCAATAGGGTCTTGTGCGCGCTTGTATGAGATTTATTACAGATGTTACTGAAGTTCAGCATTTGTTATGGATTCTCAAGTGTATGTGACGCAGTTTTAGCTCTGACGAGTAACCTGATGTGTCGTTATAAAGGTTTAGCCCAGACGGGTAACCTAATATGTATATATTTAGCTTAGACGAGTAATTAGTGTGGTGTAGATACATGTGTATCCGAGTCCATTTATTAAGGTTCATCAGGCGAAACAATTTATATGAAATGAGAAATTGGAATAGGATGAAATGGACTTGATGTTCAAATGGAAAAATATTGAATTGATCATGAACAATGGATTGGAATAATGTCTTTGACATGTTTGTGATTATATTATCCTTTGATTGAATGAGTTTTGAGATTAATTATTTAAAGTGGCATGAATTAGCATTATAAGTAAATGTGGCATCATATGGTTTTGATTATAAGTTAATGCTCACCTTGTTGATGTTTTGATTTCCATGTCTAGCCAAATGTTGTGCCAAGCTATGGTAACTTAAAAATGTTAGGTAAAAATAAGGTAAGTTTTGTATAATACATGTGAACTTACTGAGCATCCTATATGATTGCCTTGTTTATTTTTCCTTCCCTTGTAGATCGTCACCTTGTGGAACTCGTCAAGTCGGATCGTCTCAAAGCTTACACAATAACACCCTAAACACAACCTAGAAGTTTTGACCCAGATTTGGCGAGCTACATTAGCCACCGAAGTGGCTCTCCGTTAACTCCCAACCTAACCTCCAACACACCACTTAAGTCTTAGCAAAAGTTTCACTAACTCAAAACACAACAGCGGAAACAGTAAAAAAACATGCGAGGTACTCAAACATCATGAGGAAGTTTGCATGCCTTATAACAATATACTTAAGAGTTCACAGCACAACTTAGACTTTTTTCAAACTTCATCATAGTTCCCATAACATAAAACATATGAGTTCCCAACTTAGTATAACACTTAGGCTCGCATACATAAAATACTTCGCATGAAAACACATAGCGTAAGGGTTCATGTAACACCTAAGGTATGTGTAACAGCCCTTTTTTTAGTCAAATCGAAATAGTGGTTTCGAAACCACAAATTTGAAGTCAAAATATTTATTTTATTATTTTATTAAAGTTTACAGCATGATAGAATTATTGTGTGAAAGTTTCATAAAGAAATTTTACTGTTTGAATGCTTAATTCGGTAAAAAGGACTAAATCGCGTAAAGCATAAAACTTGTGTCCTATTAGCTAAAAGTGTAAAATAGCTATAGAACATTAAATTAAAGGTCCTTAAGTGGTAAATAGGTCATTTATGGGTTATTGGATGATGATAGCATGGCAATTGTTGTAATTTATTAATTTGGTAAATAAAGGTTAATTTAATAAAACCAAAAGTTATTTTTATTCATTGTCATCTTCCTTAGCCGAAACTAAGAAGAAAGAATAGCCATTTTTGTTCTTTTAAGGTTCGTCCACTTGAATCCTTAATTAAGGTACGATTTTTACTTAATTTTTAATGATTTTTATGTTTTTGAGTTAGTTGCAGCTTAATCTAGCTAGCCAGTACCTTCGATTTCAAAATTGTTAAAGATTTAACATGTTGCCATTGTTGAATGTTTGAGTAAATTGATATTGACGATAGATTATGAAGGTTTATTGATAGATTTACTAGTTTTGTAAAGTGATTTTTGACAAAAATGCCAAAAGGGATTAATTTGTGATAATGTAAAATTATGTGGGTAAAAGTGTAAATAAATAAAAGATATGGGCTGCTAGGGACTCCATTAAAATTAGGCTAAGCATGGTTTTGTGATTAATTACATGAATTTGCAATTTTATGTGATAGGGACTAAATTGTAAAAGATGTGAAATATTAGAGGCAAATGTGTAAAAATGCCTTAAGGTGAAATTTGGACTAAATTGAATAGATCGAATACTAAATGTGCTAATTTTGAAATATATATAGATCAAGATAAGCAAGGATTGAATCTAGATCGGGAAAAAGGAAAGGTTGACGATTAGCCGATATTTGTTATTTGAGCGATACGAGGTAAGTTCGTATAATTAGAATCAAACTTTTAAATACTTGTAATTATTTGAAATGAATGTATGTAATTGAGTAAATGATCTATTTGAAATTTGAATGCCTTATTGATATATTATGATGGTTACCGAGCCCTGTTTGAACAATAGGAATTCGTAGGATACGAGTGACATGTCACTAGGGTTACCGTCTAGGTTGAGATCCTGCATGCGTTGCGGACTAACCGTAGCTAGGATGAGCTTACCGATATATAAACTCGTAAGAGCTTACTATTCTCAGCTCGTCAGAGCTTACTGTTTCCAGCTCAATAGAGCTTACTGTTCATCAGCTCAGGAGGAGTTCACCGATCATAGTTTGAAAGAGTAAATATGATGATGAATTGACGGATTACCGATTAATACACTTAGTGTCTATCACCCGTGTATCTATCGATATTCTATTAGGTTCAACGGGCATAATTCTGCTAATGGTTATACGGATGAATTATTGGTTATATAAATGGATTGTCGATTATATGAATAAGGATTGAATTGTTACATATGTTATACATGTTATATGAATTTGGTATGACATAATACATTAATGTATGAAATTGAGATAAAGGTTGATTATATGTACTTATGAGACTAACATATTGATGAATGCTTGTGTATAGGCATTTGGCAAGTGAATTTGATATACTTTGTTTAATTGTTTGATTATGTATAAGTGGTAAGTTAAATTTTGAATTATACGGGCTTACAAGCTATAAAGCTTACTCTGTTTCTTTTTTCGTATTTTATAGAGGTTCGATAGCTCGCTCAATTCGGATAAAGTCAGAATTACGCATCACACTATCCAGTTGCCGATTGGTACTTTTGAACTCATGGATATATGTAAATATGGCATGTATAGGCTAGTTATAAAGATGATAGTTATGGTTACTTGAACTAGTGATTTTGAGTACATGTTGTGGTATAAGATAAGGCCATTTGATTTGGCTTAATTTGGTATAATGCTTTGGTTGCATATAAGTATACAAATATGTGTATGAAATGTTATGGATTGGCTGCCTATTGAGTTATAAAATGTTGCAAATTATGCTTGTGCAAGTATATGAAAATAGGGTGGCAAAATGGCTTTGCAAATAGCCTATTTTTGTCCACATGGGCAGAGACACGGGCGTGGGTCTCAGTCGTGTGTGACACACGGTTATGTTACACAGCCGTGTGTCCCATAGTGTTGATATTAAAATTATGTCAGTATGCTTCACACGGTCTCACACACGGGCATGTGATCGGCTGTGTGGCACAAGTCAGTATACCCCCTAATTAGCACACAGCCTAGCACACGGGCGTGTGACTTGGCCATGTTGCATAAGTCAGTATACCCTATAGGTTTGACACGGCCTAGAACATGGCCTGGCACACGGGCATGTGTGGCCATTTTGAAGGGCACACGGGCTAGACACACGGGCGTGTGGTCGGCCGTGTGACCCAATTCAGTATGTACCCCCTGTTTTCACACGGCTTGTGACACAGGCGTGTCTAGTGGCCGTGTGAGACACACGGCCTGCCCACACGGGCGTGTGTCATCTGTTTAGAGTAAAACTTTCTAAGTTTCACAAAAAATTTCCCGAGTTATCGGTTTAGTCCCGAACCATTTCCAATACATGATTAAGGCATCGTCGGCTTGTTTAAGGGACACTATGATTGATTTTGATATTGATTTGTATTTGAATTGATAAATTGTATATGAAATGTATGTTTAAAGGTATTGAAAGTCTGATAATGCTCCGTAACCCTATTCTAACGGTGAATACGGGTGAGTGGTGTTACATTTATTGGTATCAGAGTTACAGTTTAGTCGATTCTAGGACTAACATAGCGTGTGTGAGAGTCTAGCTATACATTCCATATATGAACTATGATAGTGTGATGACTCCTAACATTTAAAATGTGTTTTTATATAGCCAATGGATCCCAATCGGGCGATAGCTGATGAAGTTGAAAGTAATGCACCTACTCACGTGCAAGGGACAGCGCCGTCTGAATCTACACCTGTGACGGGTAGTCAGGGAGGAGAGGCCAAAGAAGCCTTCTTTCAAATGATGAACGAATGGTTCAGATAGTACGTCCGAGCTAATCCGGCTATGCAACAACCTCCACCCCCACCTATTCCCCAACCGATTCCTCTAGTTCCTCAAGGTATGGACCCTTTGAGATTGAATAAACCCCCTGTTGATAAGATACGGAAATACGGGGCTGAGGAATTTAGAGCCACTGTTAGCGATGACCCTGAGAGAGCCGAGTTTTGGCTTGAGAACATGATTTGGGTATTTGATGAACTTTCTTGCACCCCTGAAGAATGTTTAAAATGTGCTGTATCCATATTGAGAGACACTGCGTATCAGTGGTGGAATACCTTGATATCCGTAGTTCCGCGAGAAAGAGTTACTTGGGAATTCTTTCAAGTTGAATTTAGAAAGAAATACATCAGCCAACGGTTCATCGATCAGAAATGAAAGGAATTTCTTGAATCAAACAGTAGTATGTCGATGAATGAATCACGAAAGAGAGTTTGTACGACTCAAAGAAATATGCTCGTGAATGTGTTTCTTCCGAGGCTATAATGTGTAAAAGATTCGAAGATGGATTAAAATAAGAAATCATACTGTTACTTGGGATTCTTAAGCTGAAAGAATTTGTCGTTTTAGTTGACAGAGCTTGTAAAGTTGAAGAGCTTAGCAAAGAAAAAAGAAAAGTCAATTTTGAGGCTAGAGACTTTAGAAAGATATTTGTGGGCAAATCACATCAGTTAGTATCAAAAAAATCTAGAGAATATCATCCTCGTTCTACTGCTTCTTTGGGGATTTCGATCAAAGATAGAGATGCGAGACATTTCAGCTCTAAACCTCAGACGACATCTATTACCAGTGCAGGTAGTGTTAAAAATGTTGGACCTGAATGTAAGCACTGTAATAAGCGACATTTTGGTGAATATAGAATATTGAGTGGAGCTTGTTTTAGATGTGGATCTCTTGATCATTATCTTTGGGACTGTCCAGAAAAGTCTATAGCTGAAAGAGATCAACCGGCGAAAGCAAGTAATATGGCTACTAGAGAGAGACCACCCTAAAACACTGGAAATACGAGTGGTAACCGAGGTGCTACGAGAGGTTCTGCTTTGAGATATGAGGCACGAGCACCTACCCGAGCTTGTATTATCTGTGCACGGGAGAAGGCAACATCTCTAGACGTTATTACCGATGTATTTCCAGAAGAATTATCGGGTTTGCCACCGATCAGAGAGGTTGAATTTGGTATTGAATTAATACCAGGAACAACACCGATATCGATAGCTCCATACAGAATGGCACCAACAGAATTAAAAGAGTTGAAAGCTCAGTTTCAAGAATTGACAGACAGAGGTTTTGCACGACCGAGTTATTCGCCCTAGGGTGCACCGGCATTGTTTGTAAAGAAGAAAGATGGCATGATGAGAATGTGTATCAATTACAGACAGCTGAATAAAGTAACTATAAAGAACAAATACCCTCTACCGCGGATTGATGATTTATTTGATCAGTTGAAAGGGGCTACAGTATTTTCAAAGATTGATTTGAGATTGGGTTATTATCAGTTGCGAGTTAAAGAGTCAGATGTGCCAAAAATCGCATTCAGAATGAGGTATGAACATTATGAATTCCTTGTTATGCCTTTCGAATTAACTAATGCTCTTACAGTGTTAATGGACTTGATGAACTGGATATTTAGACCGTATTTAGAAAAATTTGTTGTTCTATTCATTGGCGACATTCTGATCTACTTGCGAGATGAATCTGAACATACCGATCACTTGAGAATTGTGTTACAAACTCTACGTGATAAGCAATTATTTGCAAAGTTAGTAAATATGAGTTTTGGCTCCGAGAGGTTGGATTTCTGGGGCATATTGTTTCAGCTGAAGGTATTAAAGTTGACCCGAGTAAGATTTCTACTATTGTTGACTGGAAACCTCCGAGAAATGTGTTTGAAGTCAGTAGTTTTCTGGGTTTAGCGGGCTATTACAGAAGATTCGTGAAAGGATTTTCGACGATTGCGACACTGATGACACGATTGCTTCAGAAAAATGTGAAATTCGAATGGTCAGAAAAATGTCAGCAAAGTTTTAAACAGTTGAAAGTATTGTTAACTGAAGCACTAGTTCTGGTTCAACTTGAATCGGGGAAAGAGTTTGTGATTTATAGTGACGCATCATTAAACGGTCTGGGATGTGTTTTGATGCAAGAAGGAAAAGTTATAGCTTATGCTTCCCGAAAATTAAAACCGCATGAAAAGAACTATCCGACGCACGACTTAGAGTTGGCTGCAATTGTGTTCGCATTGAAAATTTGGCGACACTACTTATACGGTGAAAAATGCCACATTTATACGAATCACAAAAGCTTAAAATATCTGATGTCACAAAAAGATTTGAATCTGGGACAACGAAGATGGCTTGAGTTATTAAAAGATTATGAATTTGTGATTGATTATCACTCGGGAAAAGCTAATGTTGTTGATGATGCCCTGAGCCGAAAATCTATGTTTGCATTACGAGCAATGAATACCCAGTTGATGATTTGTGATGATGGGTCTATTTTAGCTGAATTAAAAGCTAAACCGGTATTTCTTCAACAAATCTATGAAGCTCAAAAAGATGACTGTGAATTGCAAGTTAAACGAAATCAATGTGAGACTATCCCTAATTCAGAGTGTCAGTTGGAGTCGATGATTGTTTAAGGTTCCGGAATAGAATTTTCATACCGAGAAATTCAGAACTCATTCAAAAGATTTTGCACGATGCGCACAATAGCTACTTATTTGTTCATCCGGGGAGTACCAAAATGTACAACGATTTGAAACAGTTTTATTGGTGGCAAGGCATGAAACAAGCTATCTCGGAGTTTGTTTCTAAATGTTTGATTTGTCTGCAAGTCAAAGCTGAACATCAAGTACCATCGGGTTTACTGCAACCTGTGATGATTCTCGAGTGGAAATGGGATAAAGTTACAATGGATTTTGTATCGGGATTGCCCCTAACTCCAAAAAAGAAAGATGTTATCTAGGTTATCGTTGATCGACTAACAAAATCTGCTCAGTTCATACCAGTACGTACAGATTATTCACTTGATAGACTGGCTGAATTGTACATTTCTGAGATTGTTCGATTGCACGGGGTGCAACTATCTATTATTTCTGATAGAGATTTGAGATTTACGTTGTGATTCTAGAAGAAACAGCAAGAAGCTCTGGGAACAAAGTTGAACTTCAGTACTGCTTTTCATCCTTAGACTAAAGGTCAGACCGAGGGAGTTATTCAAATTCTCGAAGACATGTTGAAATGTTGTATTTTAGAGTTTGAGGGCAGTTGGGAAAAATACTTACCATTGATTGAGTTCGCGTATAACAACAGTTTTCAGATCAGTATAAAGATGGCACCATACGAAGCTTTATATGGTCCCAAATGTTGAACTCCGCTATACTGGACTGAACTAAGTGAGAAAAAGATTCACAGGTTTAAATTGATCAGAGAAACTGAAGACAAAGTGAAAACGATTCGCGACAGTTTAAAAGCAACTTTAGATCGACAGAAATCATACGCGGATTTGAAATGTAAAGAAATTGAATTTCAAGTCGAGGACTGAGTGTTTCTAAAGGTGTCATCGTGGAAAAAGGTTCTCCGATTCGACCGTAAAGGAAAGCTCAATCCACGATTTATCATACCGTATGAATTCGTCGAAAGAATAGGGCCTGTAGCGTATCAGCTAGCTTTACCATCAGAACTTGAAAAGATTCATAATGTCTTTCATGTTTCTATGCTACGTCAATATAGATCCGATCCGTCACATGTGATTTCTCCGGTAGATGTTGATATACAGACTGATTTGACGTATAGCGAAGAACCGATCAAGATTTTAGCTCGTGAAATCAAAGAATTGAGAAATAAATGCATAGCCCTAGTAAAGGTTCTTTGGCATAAACACGGGATCGAGGAAGCTACGTGCGAACCTAATGAAGCTATGAGAAAATAGTACCCTAACCTATTCACCGATAAGATTTTCGGGGACGAAAATCCCTAAGGGGGAACAGTTGTAATAGCCCTTTTTTTAGTCAAATCAGAACAGTGGTTTTGGAACCACAAATCTGAAGTCAAAATATTTATTTTATTATTTTATTAAAGTTTACAGCATAATAGAATTATTGTGTGAAAGTTTCGTAAAGAAATTTTACTGTTTGAATGCTTAATTCAGTAAAAATGACTAAATCGCGTAAAGCGTAAACTTGTGTTATATTAGCTAAAAGTTTCAAATAGCTATAGAACATTAAAGTAAAGGCCCTTAAGTGGTAAATAGGCCATTTATGGGTTAGTGGATGATGATAGCATGGAAATTGTTGTAATTTATAATATTTTTAAAGGTTAATTTAGTAATTTGGTAGATAAAGGTTAATTTAATAAAACCAAAAGTTATTTCTATTCATTGTCATCTTCCTTAGCCGAAACTAAGAATAAAGAATAGCCATTTTTGTTCTTTTAAGGTTCGGCCACTTGAATCCTTGATTAAGGTACGATTTTCGCTCAATTTTTAATGATTTCTATGTTTTTAAGTTAGTTGCAGCTTAATCTAGCTAGCCCGTACCTTTGATTTCAAGACTGTTAAAGATTTAACATGTTTCCATTGTTGAATGTTTGAGTAAATTTATATTGATGATAGATTATGAAGGTTTATTGATAGATTTACTAGTTTTGTAGAGTGATTTTTGACAAAAATGTCAAAAAGGGATTAATTTGTGATAATGTAAAATTATGTGGGTAAAAGTGTTAATAAATAAAAGATATGGGCTGTTAGGGACTCCATTAAAATTCGGCTAAACATGGGCTTGTGATTAATTACATGAATTTGCATTTTTATGTGATAGGGACTAAATTGTAAAAGATGTGAAATATTAGGGAAAATGTGTAAAAATGTCTTAAAGTGAAATTTGGACTAAATTGAATAGACCGAATACTGAATGTGCTAATTTTGAAATATATATAGATCAAGATAAGCAAGGATTGAATCTAGATCGGGAAAAAGGAAAGGTTGACGATTAGCTGATATTTGTTATCCGAGCGATATGAGGTAAGTTCGTATAATTAGAATCGAACTTTTAAATACTTGTAGTTTTTTGAAATGAATGTATGTAATTGAGTAAATGATCTACTTGAAATTCGAATGCCTTATTGATATATTCTGATGGTTACCGAGCCCCGTTTGAACCATAGGAATTTGTAGGATACGAGTGACATGTCACTAGGCTTATCGTTTAGGTTGAAATCCTGCATGTTCTGCAGACTCACCGCAGCTCGGATGAGCTTACCGATATATCAGTTCATAAGAGCTTCTCGTTTCTCGGCTCATCGAGCTTACTATTTCCACTTTCGATAGAGCTTCTTGTTTATCGCTTATCACCGTGATGAGTTCACTGATCATAGTTTGAAAGAGTAAATACGATGATGAATTGATGGATTACCGATTAATACACTTAGTGTGTATCGCCCGTGTATCTATCAATATTCTATTAGGTTCAACGGGCATAATTTTGCTAATGGTTATAGGATGAATTATTGGTTATATAAATGGATTTTCGATTATATGAATGAGGATTGAATTGTTACATATGTTATACATGTTATATGAATTTGGTATGACATAATACATTGACGTATGAAATTGAGATAAAGGTTGATTATATGTACTTATGAGACTAACATATTGATTAATGCTTGTGTATAGGCATTTGGCAAGTGAATTTGATATACTTTGTTTAATTGTTTGATTATGTATAAATGGTAAGTTAAATTCTGAATTATACGGGCTTACTAAGCTATAAAGCTTACTCTGTTTCTTTTTCCGTGTTTTATAGAGGTTCAATAGCTCGCTCGATTCGAATAAAGTCGGAGTTACCTCACGCTATCCAGCTGCTGATTGGTACTTTTGAACTCATGGATATATGTAAATATGGCATGTATAGGCTAGTTATAAAGATGATAGTTATGGTTACTTGAACTAGTGATTTTGAGTACATGTTGTGGTATAAGATAAGGCCATTTGATTTGGCTTAATTTGGTATAATGCTTTGGTTGCATATAAGTATTCAAATATGTGTATGAAATGTTATGGATTGGCTGCCTATTGAGCTATAAAATGTTGCAAATTATGCTTGTGCAAGTATATGAAAATAGGGTGGCAAAATGGCTTTGCAAATAGCCTATTTTTGTCCATATGGTCAGAGACACGGGCGTGGGTCTCAGCCGTGTGTGACACACGATTATGTTACACAGCCGTGTGTCCCCTAGTGTTGATATTAAAATGAAGTCAGTATGCTCCACACGATCTCACACACGGACGTATGATCGGCCGTGTGGCACAAGTCAGTATACCCCCTAATTAGCACATGGCCTAGTACACGGGCGTGTGACTTGGCCGTGTTGCATAAGTCAGTATACCCTACAGGTTTGACATGGCCTAGCACACGGCCTGGCACACGGGCATGTGTGGCCATTTTGAAGGGCACACGAGCTAGACACACGGGTGTGTGGTCGACCGTGTGACCTAAGTCAGTATGTACCCCCTATTTTCACACGGCTTGTGACACGGGCACACGGTCTGCTCACACGGGCGTGTGTCCTCTGTTTGAAGCAAAATTTTCTAAGTTTCACAAAAAAATTCTCGAGTTATCGGTTTAGTCCCGAACCATTTCTAATACATGATTAAGGCATTGTAGGCTTGTTTAAGGGACACTATGATTGATTTTGATATTGAGTTGTATTTGAATTGATAAATTGTATATGAAATGTATGTTTAAAGTTATTGAAAGACTGGTAATGCTTTTTAACCCTATTCTGATGGTGAATACGGGTGAGGGGTGTTACAGTATGAACTTTACGCAAAACTAAGGGTCATATAAAATCATCAGTTCATAGGAATAACATGCTTTTATAAATAAACAAGCTTTGGAATTAAAATTATCATGCATGCAAGGCTATTAAACTTTAGTAGGGTTCATGCAATTACGCGAGTTCACACGTTTATGGGTTTGTATGCTTACATATAAAGATTACCAAATTTTACTAGAGGTTCGCAAGTAATAAAACAAACACTACAGGGGTGCACATGTAAATATGGCAATTATTACAAGGTTTCACATGTAATTGCGACACGCAACATACAGAGTTCGCAAACATTTAAGCATAAATATGTCTCCCATAAAAATAAAACATAACACTCTCATGCATGGATAACATCGATTTTATTCATGAAATAATTAGTCACCTTAAGACATGGTTCACAATGAAATAAATTAGAAATCTAACCATATAAATTATCCAATCTTGAATTAACAATGTTAAAATCATGAAATCATAAATAAATCTGAAACCCATAATAATATTCTCATTGCCTTTAGCCCATGTTCACCAATCGCTACTCAAGAGTGTTCTTGCCCAATCATCGACCTCACCTATGCCATCTACGACCTACTTACCTGAGGAGGAGTAAGGGAGGGGTGGGTGAGTTCATTGAGAACTCAGAGAATAATCAGAATTCTCAGAATATGTCTTAAAATAGTATTTGAAAGCAATAATAGATTTTAGTTTGAAAACATTTTTACGTGCCGGGTTCGCGGGTGAGATTGCGTGACCCAATTCACCCTTTTTGTTAGGAAATATAACTGTTAGAAATCAGTTTGAAAACTCTTTAGCACTTTTTAGAAAAGCATTTTCTCATAACAGGGTCTGCCTTAATTTGCAAGACTAGTTCATCTTTTGTCTCGGTGGACATAGTCCAACCTAGCTCGCATAGAGTTGGGCTCTCAGAAGAGCACTATCACTTCAGCTCACATGGGGAGCTTTCACTAATACACAGCTTACCCGCAAGCTCACAGGGGAGCTTCGCTGATACACAGCTTATCCATAAGCTCACATGGGAGTTTCGCTGATACATAACTTATCCATAAGCTTACAAGGGAAATTCGCTAATACACAACGTATAAAATGGTTCTTAAAACACTCTTTGAAAACCTTAGCTCACATAGGAGCTCGCACAGATTATGCTAAAATCATATTTTCAAATCGTTATTGAAAATAGAGTATCATAGCTTAAAACAAAGCTTTTCAGAAATCTTACTTTTGGGTTTTGAAAACAAGGTTTCCTTTAGGAAACTATAGCCATTAGCGATTATAATCAGAATACCTTTGAAAACTCATAAACTGATGGTTATCGATCACTCACCGAAAAAACTGGGAACTTAAACAAGTTTAGCTTTACCCTTATCCTTGCTGGTAGACAGCCCGGTTGGTTCGTAACAATACACACATATATCACTTAGACAAAACAAAACATACAGAATCCATGCAATGCGAACCTAGACTATCACACCCAACAAAACAGAGACTTACCGTGATAGCTACATACTACACTAAGAATAGAGACTTTGACTGAAGAATATTCAGTGAAGAATTCACAGAATATAAGGGTCTTATTTATAGACCTAGGAGTCCTAGAAATCTTAGGATACCCTAATTGCCTGAGGAAAGTTTTTACTTGCACGTAAAGTGTTACTTAACTCACTATATCATTATTTCCTAATCTGGGTTTGACTGTATCTTTGACTGGGAAACATCAGTTCGCAACTTATTTGGCGAACCCTAGTTCACCATCACACTGGCGAACCCATCTTGCAGAGAGATTGGCAAACCCCCTTACCATAACTTTTGGCGAACACCCTGCTCGCAAAACTTTTGGCAGACACCCGATTTGTCGAAATACTGACGAACCTTTCGTTCGTATGACCAAAAGTTCCAGACCCATCTGCGGGGTGTTACACACACTATCATCGAATCAGTAGTTATGTGATCATTTTGAATCTAGGGTTGTGGCATGTATATAAGTGACATGGTGTGTATCTTTGTAACAGTCCAGTTTAGACCCTAGTCGAAATAGTGGTTTCGGGACCATAAATTCAAGTCAAAAAAATATTTTAATATTATTTTCTATGCTTATCGTATGTGAATTGACATGTGTGAAATTTTTGTGATTTAATTTATCTGTTTGTGTGCTTAATTTGATAGAAGGACTAAATCGTGTAAAATGCAAAATTAGCATTCCATGTGTTAAAAGTACCTATGTGCTATGTCTTTATTAATATGAAGTCCTTATGATGTTATTATGCCATTATTAAGTTAGTGGACAATTATGTCCATAGTTTAAATCTTTTTCCATTAATATTTCATTAAGGGTAAAAGTGGAAATAGACAATTATATGTTAAATAAATAAAACAAAGGCATAAATTAAGCCATATTATGTTCATCTAGCCGAAAATACAAAGAAAAATAAAAATAAAAAGCTTGTTAGGTATTCGGCCCTTGTTCATCTTGATTGAGGTATGTTTTTGACTCGGTTTTTGATAATTTCTACGTTTTTGTGATCGTTGCTTCATGTTCTTTCAAGCCCATGCTTTAATTTTGGAAGTTAATGATGATTTTGAAATGTGCCATTGATGAATGCTTGATTTTTGTGATAGTTAATGATGAAATATGAAATATATGTGTTAGATTAACATGTTTTGTCTTTGGATTTTTGATGAATTTGAGTAATTTGGATTAAATTGTGAAAATAATATTCTGAGGGACTAAAATGTAAAATAAATGAAATGTGAGGACTTAGATGAAACATGTGAATATTCGGCTAAGCATGGGTACAAAGAGATTATGTGTATTTTGTGATTTTGTGAAATAAGGACTTAAATGTCAAAATGTGAAAATGTGAGGGCTAAATTGTAAAATGCCCTAAATGTGTGTTTTTGGATTGAATTGAATGATTTGGTGAATAAATGGGTTAAATTTGAATAAGTTGTAACAGCCCGGTTTAGACCCTAGTCGGAACAGTGGTTTCGAGACCATAAACCCGAGGTCGAAAAAATATTTTAATATTATTTTTGGTGATTATAATATATGATTGAGCATGTGTGAAAGTTTTGTGTGAAAATTTTATCGATTGTGTGCTTAATTAGCAAAAAGGACTTAAATGCATAAAATGTAAAAGCTATATGCTGATTGTTAAAGTGCTAATTTGACATGGCTTATTAAAGTGTGTAATAGCCCGATTTAGGGGCTAGTCGAAACAGTGGTCTCGGGATCACTAATCTGAGGTTAGAGAAATTATCTTCATGTTATTTTATGTGTTATAACATGTTTATAAGGATGCATGAGAATTTTGGTGTTTTAATTTTAGTGAAGGAGGGCTTAATTGCGAAAAAGGACTAAATCGCATAAAGTGCGAAAGTTCTATTTTATTTGCTAGGGGTGTCTAATAGCTAAAGACTATAAATTGGAGGTCCTTAAAGGGATATTAGGCCATTGAATTAGTGTTGGCCGGCCATAGGAAGCTAGGGGGACAAAGGCATTAAATGTTGGTCAAAAGTTGGTGATATTAGTTGACAAATGAATAAAATAAGATGAAATAAGCCAAGGCTATCATCTTTTCACTTTGCCTTCTTCTCCACCGAAAATATCAGCAAGCTTAAGGGTTTGAAAGCTTGAAAATTTCAGCTCCATCTCATCCTTACAAGTAAGTCAATTTGATGTTTATTTTTGATGATTTTTGTATATTTGGAGCCCTCAAAGCTTAAGCTAGCTAATGAGAGGACTAGTTTGCAATATGGTTGAAAGTCTAAGGAGTTACCATGATAGAGTTTATGTTGTTTGAAGAGTTTTTATCGAAGAAAACGAGATTCGGACCTAGAACGGGAGAAAGAGAAATGTGGGCAAATATACTCCCTTTTTACCCTTTTCGGTATCGAGGTAAGTTCGTATGTAAATAATGAAATCTTACGTGAGATATTTAATATTCGGTGTTGTATAAATTTTATGTTGCCTTCATGTATGCATTAAATACGTTTTGACGAGATGTCAATAAATGAAATTCTTAGATATGATCTAAGAATAGTAAGAAATGCAAATGGTATGAAATGATGATAGTTAAGGTTCCGTGTAAGACCATATTGGAATATGGCCTCAGTGTGAGATATTGAATAAGACCGTGTCAGGGACATGGCATCGATGTGATATTTTGTATAAGACCATGTCGGGGACATGGCATCGATATGTTAGTACATGTATGACCCTATCGGGGGTATGATGTCAATGTGACATTATGTGTATAAGACTTAAGGGAGTTACTTAACAATTTTAATGACTCAACAAGTATTTTGAAATTGAGAATGAATGTGTTGTACCATGAGAGGTACATGTATGTGTTAGAACTGAATTGAGATGAATTCGGTATATGATGAACCCATAGGGGGTTATGTGTAAATGATGCAATTTGGTTGCATAAGTTATAATTATTAATGCACTGTGTGAATGCAAACGATTATAGTAGAAAGCTAAGTAAGAATGGTAGTGTGTGAGGATGTTCTGGGTAAACATTTGAAATATATAAACTCATGTGGATAACCATCCATGAATGTACAATAACGGTGGGCTGTGTGCGTTGCCACCTTATTAATTATTAAACGATGGGCTGTGTGCGATATGTAACATCCCAATTTAGGGCCTAGTCAGAATAGTGGTGCGAGACCACAAATCTGAGGGTTATGAATGAGTTTTTGAGGTTTATGCTATGTATGCATGCTAGTGTGAAAGTTTCATGAAGTAATTTTGTGAAATTGCGGTTGAATTGTCCAAAAGGACTAAATTGCAAAAGTTGCAAAATGTGAGATTCTAGAAGCTATTTGTGTGAAATAGCTTTAGAATATTAATTAGAGGTACTTAAATAGCAATTTTCCCAATTTCTAATTTTTGGACAAATTTGGGCATGGATGAGTTAAAATAGAAAGTTTATCAAAAAGGGCATTTTGGTCATTTAACAATTAAGTGATTAAAATAGGAGAAAAGATGACAAAATTCATTCATCTTCTTCTCCAAGGCTGCAAAAATTTGAGAGAGCCATTGTTAGGGTTCTTCAAAATTTCAAGCTTGCTAGTAAGTGCATCTAGCCTCATTTTTGATATTCTTTGTATTTTTGAAGTCCTTGTTGCATGAGTAAGCTATTTCTAGCTAATTGATGAGCTATGATGGATGTTCAAAAATGCGGCCATGTATGACATGCATGTATTTTGATGTTTTATGGAAGATTATGAAAGCTTGATGTAGTAGAAACATCTTTTGCTAAATGACTTTCCATAGAAAATGCATGTAGGGACTAGTTTGTAAAAATCTTGAGTTTGGTCATACATGTGTGATGTAGTGAGAATTGATGATTGCTTTAGTTGAGTAAGTGATTCGGCTAAGCATGAAAGGCTAGAAAGTTGAATAAAAATCACTTTACGAGCCATGGGGCAATAATATAATTATGAGAAAGATTAGGGGCAAAAGAGTAATTTTGCCAAAGTATGAGATGTGGGTCAATTTAGTCAATGTATGTATTGAATAAGCTGATTTATTCATTATAGATCAAGAAAGACAAAGCCCGGATCGAAATCGAGGCAAGAATAAGGTGGTGGACTAAATTGCATGTTTCTATACTTTTGAGTATCGAGGTAAGTCCATGCATAAACAATGCATTCATACTTACAATTTGACAATGCTAGCTAGTGTGTAGCATGATTGAGAATGATTGAGAACCTATGTGTATTAAGTGGAATGAATGTAAATAGATATGTGAATGTGTAGTGATAATGCTAAAAGATGGGCTAAGTGCGATACCATCCTAATACATATTGACGATGAGCTGGCTAAGTGCGATGCTATTGTTCGGTATATTGTCTAGTGGGCTACGTGCGAAACCACTACGATTACCTTTATGATAGGCTAAGTGCGATACTACCTTATTAATTGATTGTGGTGGGCTAAGTGCGAAACCACCGAGAGATTAGCTGTGTGGATTAGCTATGTGGATTAGCTGTGTGGATGTATTATCGAGAAATAATGATGTGTTGTATATTGTGTAAATGTGATATTGAATGCAGGGGTGCATGTCAATGGTTATGAGTAAGTGACTCATGATGTGTTGGAAATATGGTAAGGGATAGAAAGAGTAAGCATAGTTGTACATTATATGTTAGTATAATGCTAATTGTTGTTTAGCTTATACTATGTTGCTTAATTGTTTATGTGTAAACTTACTAAGCTCAAAGCTTACTCCCTTTCTTTTCCCTTGTCTTATAGAGCAAAAGTATTGAATCGAGATACGAGGATCAATTGGAAGATCGCCCACACTATCAGCACACTCTGGTACATGAGACTCAATGTTTTGTATATGGCATGTATGGGGGCTAGACAAGTTAGTGAATTTTGTTGTATATGGCTATGATGTGTTGGCCTTTAGATGGATAATCTATTTTGTATAATGCCATAGTTGTTGGCACTTTATTATATGAAAAGATGTAGTTATCTAAGTGAGATTGTAAGATTTTGAGTTGATTATGGATGTGTTGAATGAGTGCATGATTGTGTATGCTAGAAGGGTGAAAAGAACTTGGCAAATAGCTTTGTTCTTGTCCATGTGGGTAGACATACGGGCGTGTGTCTAGGCCATGTGTGACACACGGTCAGCCCATGGGCGTGGGACTTGGCCGTGTGTCCCCTGCATGTTAGTATTTTAAGTCAGAATAGACCACGGACTAGTCACACGGGCGTGTGCCTAGAACGTGTGTGTTAATTAGTGTTGGCCACGGGCTAGCCACACGGGCGTGTGTCTAGACTCTAGGCCGTGTTAAGGTAGTCAGTGTGCACCACAGGCGGAGGGCACGGGCATTTTCCCTAACCATGGGGCATTGACAGAATGCCTGATTTTTCGTGCACGGGTAGTGACCATGGGCATGTGTGACATCCACGGGCGTGCCAAATATTACACGGGCGTGTGAGCCCTGTATAGATGGAAAAATTTTAAGATCGTAAGAGTTTTCGATATGGTATCGAGAGCCCTCGTGTGTTTGAGAGAGGCCTCGTAAGTCGGGATTGAGGTTATTGTGATGGCCGAAGAGAGTGATCATGTTGTGCCTAAGTGGCGATCTTGAGGATTTTATTACGGTAATGCCTCGTGCCCAGTTCCGGCGTTGAATATGGGTAAAGGGTGTTATATTTAGTGGTATCAGAGCTATGGTTTAGTCGGTTCTAGGACTACCGTAGCGGGTGTAAGAGTCTTGCTATACATGCCATAAGTGTACAATGATAGTATGGTGGCTTCTGATGATTTTAAATCTTGTTTTATATAGAATATGGATTCTGATCCATTGACTACTGATGAAGCAGCTAGTAATGCGCCGGCTCCTGCGTAAGGAACCGTGCCTGTTCAAAGTGGACCCGAGGCTAGGGGTCAAGGGGAAGGGGTACGGGAAGCCTTTCTCCAGATGATGAGCAATTGGTACTCAGATTACGTTCGAGCGAACCCTAATGCTCAACCTCCTCCACCTCTTCCTATACCTCAACCAATTCCTGTGGCTCCTCAAGGTATTGATGTAGTGAGGATATCGAAACCCCCGGTAGATAAGATTAGAAAACACGGGGCTGAGGAGTTTAGAGCTAAGGTTGATGATGACCCTGAGAGGGCAGAGTTCTGGTTAAAAAACTCGATGAGAGTGTTTGAGGAACTCTCTTATACTCCTAAAGAGAGCTTTAAGTGTGTCGTGTCCTTGCTGAGGGACTCGGCATACCATTGGTGGAAGACGTTGACGTCAGTAGTCCCGAGAGAGCGGGTGACGTGGGACTAGAAGAGTTCCGGAAGAAGTATATAAGCTAACGATTTATTGATCGGAAAAGGAAGGAATTCCTTGAGTTGAAGCATGGAAGAATGTCAGTAGCGGAATATAAGCGTGAGTTTGTTAGGCTTAGCAAATACGCTCAAGAATGTGTGTCGTCAGAGACCATATTGTGTAAGAGGTTCGAAGACGGACTGAATGAGGACATCAAACTCCTAGTGGGTATTTTGGAGTTAAAAGAATTTGTGGTGTTAGTCGAAAGGGAAAGTAAGGCCGAAGAGTTGAGTACAGAAAAGAAAAGGGCTGTGAGTGAAGCCCGAGATGCTAGAAAGAGGCCGATGTGCAAGTCGTATCAAGCCCAGTCGAAAAGGTCCAAGGAAATGAGTCCTAGGATGACAGCACCAGTGGGTTATTCGCATCGAGACTTGGGCAATACTCATTCGGGTTCGAGAGTCCAAGCTACTTTGATGGAAAGTGTGGGCAATCCAAAGAACAAACCGGAGTGTCCAAGTTGTGGTAGATATCACACCGGAGAGTGTTGGGGTAACAGTCGAAACTGTTATAAGTGTGGTTCCCCCAACCATTTTATCCGAAATTGCCCTGGGAGGGATGATAAGGAAGAGAAGCAAGAGATGAGATCCAGTGATGTGTCTGCAAGGGGTAGACCACCAAGGAACCCAAGAGGCGGGAATAGTGGTAGAGGTGCATCGAGAGACTCTGCTGTGAGACCGGAGGGTAGGGCACCTGCGAGGACGTATGCCATTCGCGCTCGGGAAGAGGCATCCTCCCCTGATGTGATAACGGGTACTTTTTCTCTCTTTGACACCCTTGTTATTGCTTTAATAGATCCAGGGTCTACTCATTCTTATATTTGCATGAAATTGGCATCTAGTTTGAGTATGACTGTTGAGTCTACGGACTTTGTGGTTAAGGTGTCAAACCCGTTAGGTAAGCATGTGTTAGTGGACAAGGTGTGTAAGAATTGTCCTTTGATGATTGAGAGTCATTGTTTTCCGGCAAATCTTATGTTGTTGCCATTTGATGAGTTTGATTTAATCCTAGGCATGGATTGGTTGACTACCCATAGTGTCCTAGTGAACTGTGGTAGTAAGTTTATTGAATTGAAATGTGAGAGTGGAGATGTGGTTCGGGTTGAATCAGGTGGATCGGATAGTCTACCAGTGATGATTTCTTCCTTAGTGGCTGATAAATGTTTGAGAAAAGGGTGTGAGTCCTATCTTGCTTTTGTGTTGAATACTCAAGAGGTTGGAGTAAAGTTCGAAACAGTGCTAGTGGTATGTGAGTATCCGGATGTATTCCCGGAATAGTTACCCGGATTACCTCCAGTGAGAGAGGTTAAGTTTGGGATTGAGTTAGTTCCGGGAACGGCACCTATTTCGATTGCTCCGTATAGGATGGCACCTTTAGAGTTGAAGGAATTGAAGGTTCAGTTGCAAGAGTTGACAGATAAGGGTTTTGCAAGACTGAGCTACTCACCGTGGGGTGCTCCGGTATTGTTTGTGAAGAAGAAAGATGGGCCTATGAGGTTGTGTATAGACTATAGACAGCTTAACAAAGTGACGGTTAAGAATAAGTATCCTTTACCGAGGATTGATGATCTTTTTGATCAACTGAAGGGAGCTACAGTGTTCTCCAAGATAGACCTGAGGTTTGGTTATTATCAGTTGAGAGTGAAAGAGCAGGATGTGTTGAAAACAGCATTCCGGACAAGGTATAGCCATTATGAGTTTTTGGTTATGCCGTTTGGTTTGACGAATGCACCGGCGATTTTTATGGATCTGATGAACCGTGTTTTCAGACCATATGTGGACAAGTTTGTAGTTGTCTTCATTGACGACATATTGATCTATTCTCGAGATGAGAACGATCATGAAGAACATTTGAGAATTGTCTTGCAAACTTTAAGAGATAAGCAGTTGCGCTAAGTTTAGCAAGAGTGAGTTTTGGCTCCGAGAGGTCAGATTCCTAGGACACATTGTGTCGGGTGATGGTGTTAGAGTTGACCCGAGTAAGATATCGGCTGTTGTGAATTGGAAACCGCCGAGGAACGTGTCAGAAATCAAAAGTTTCTTGGGATTAGCAGGATATTACAGACGTTTCGTAAAAGGGTTCTCTGTGATTGCTACCCCGATGATGAAACTTTTGCACAAAGATTTCAAGTTTGAATGGACTGAGACATGTCAACAGAGTTTCGAGAGACTGAAAACAATTTTGACTGAGGCGCTGGTTTTGGTTCAACCAGAATCGGGGAAAGAGTTCGTGGTTTACAGTGACGTGTCATTTAATGGTCTCGGCTGTGTGTTGATGCAAGAGGGTAAGGTAGTCGCTTACGCCTCGAGACAGTTGAAACCGCACGAGAAGAATTATCCGACTCATGATTTGGAGTTGGCTGCGATTGTTTTCGCGTTAAAGATTTGGCGACATTACTTATATGGTGAGAAGTGCTGAATCTTTACGGATCACAAGAGTTAGAGATATTTGATGGATCAGAAAGATCTGAATTTGCGACAGAGACGGTGGCTTGAGTTGTTGAAAGACTATGAGTTAGTCATTGATTACCACTCGAGAAAGGCGAATGTGGTTGCGGATGCCCTGAGTAGGAAATCCTTGTATGTTCTAAGAGTTATGAGGACGAGTTTGGCATTGTCTGATGATGGTGCTATTCTGGCAGAGTTGAGAGCTAAGCCACTATTTGTTCAACAGATATGTGAAACTCAGAGAAATGACAGTGAGATGTCAGCTAAGAGAGATAAGTGTGAATCAAAAAGTGATTCCGATTTTCGAGTGGGCTCGAATGGTTGTTTGTTGTACCGTGACAGAATTTGTGTACCTAGAGATGAGGAGTTAATCTGAAAGGTTTTGCATGAGGCCCACGGTGGATGTTTGTCAGTATATCCTGGCAGTACGAAAATGTATAATGACTTGAAGAAGTCTTATTGGTGGCCGGGTATGAAAAGAGATATTTCAGAGTTCGTGACAAAGTGTCTGATTTGTCAACAAGTGAAAGCTGAGCATCAAGTGCCTTCGGGATTGCTTCAGCCAGTGTTGGTACCCGAATGGAAGTGGCATCGGGTTACCATGGATTTTGTGACGGGGTTATCAATGACTCCAAAAAAGAGAGATGCTGTGTGGGTTGTTGTGGATAGACTAACGAAGTCAGCTCACTTTATTCCAGTACGTGTTGATTATTCACTGGATAAGTTAGCTGAGTTGTATGTTGCAGAGATAGTGAGGTTACATGGTGTACCTGTGTCTATAATATCGGATAGGGATCCGAGGTTCACTTAGAGGTTTTAGAAGAGGTTGCAAGAGGCTTTGGGAACAAAGTTGAATTTCGGTACTGCGTTCCATCCGCAAATCGATGGTCTGTATGAAAGAGTGATTCAAGTTCTCGAAGATATGCTTCGATGCTGTGTGTTAGAATTCGAGGGTAGTTGGGAGAGATATCTACCTTTAGTCGAATTTGCTTACAACAACAGTTATCAGTCAAGTATACGGATGGCTCCGTATGAGGCCTTGTATGGTCGTAAGTGTCGGACTCCTTTGTATTGGACCGAGCTTAGTGAGAAGCGGATCCATGGGGTCAATCTAGTAAAAGAGATCGAGGAGAAAGTGAAAATAATCTGTAATAGTCTGAAAGTTACTTCGGACCGACAGAAGTCGTATGTGGATCTGAAAAGAAAAGAAATTGAGTTTGAAGTGGGCGACAAAGTGTTTTTGAAAGTGTCCCCAATGGAAGAAGATTATGAGATTTTGACGAAAAGGAAAATTAAGTCCTAGATTCATAGGGCCGTATGAAATTACAGATAGAGTTGGGCCAGTAGCATACCGATTGGCTTTGCCGGTAGAGTTGGAAAAGATTCATAATGTATTCCATGTGTCGATGTTGCAACGGTATCACTCCGATCCTTCACATGTAATTCCTTCGACGGAAATTGAGATAAGACCGGATATGTCTTATGATGAAGAGCCAATTAAGATCTTGGCTCGAGAAGTGAAACAGTTGAGAACTAAGAGCATAGCACTAGTGAAAGTGTTATGGCAGAAACACGGTGTGGAAGAGGCTACGTGGGAAACGGAAGAAGTTATAAGAGAGCAACATCCAAACCTCTTTACAGGTAAGATTTTTGGGGGCGAAAATCTCTAAAGGGGGGAGAGTTGTAAAATCCCAATTTAGGGCCTAGTGGAATAGTGGTGCGAGACCACAAATCCGAGGGTTATGAATGAGTTTTTGAGGTTTATGCTATGTATGCATGCTAGTGTGAAAGTTTCATGAAGCAATTTTATGAAATTGCGGTTGAATTGTCCAAAAGGACTAAATTGCAAAAGTTGCAAAATGTGATATTCTAGAAGCTATTTGTGTGAAATAGCTTTAGAATATTAATTAGAGGTCCTTAAATAGCAATTTTCCCAATTTCTAATTTTTGGACAAATTTGGGCATGGATGAGTTAAAATAGAAAGTTTATCAAAAAGGGCATTTTGGTCATTTAACAATTAAGTGATTAAAATAGGAGAAAAGATGACAAAATTCATTCATCTTCTTCTCCAAGGTTGCCGAAAATTTGAGAGAGCCATTGTTAGGGTTCTTCAAAAATTTCAAGCTTACTAGTAAGTGCATCTAGCCTCGTTTTTTATATTCTTTGTATTTTTGAAGTCCTTGTTGCATGAGTAAGCTATTTCTAGCTATTTGATGAGCTATGATGGATGTTCAAAAATGCGGCCATGTATGACATGCATGTATTTTGATGTTTTATGGAAGATTATGAAAGCTTGATGTAGTAGAAACATCTTTTGCTAAATGACTTTCCATAGAAAATGCATGTAGGGACTAGTTTGTAAAAATCTTGAGTTTTGTCATACATGTGTGATGTAGTGAGAATTGATGATTGCTTTAGTTGAGTAAGTGATTCGGCTAAGCATGAAAGGCTAGAAAGTTGAATAAAAATCACTTTACGAGCCATGGGGCAATAGTATAATTATGAGAAAGATTAGGGGCAAAAGAGTAATTTTGCCAAAGTATGAGATGTGGGTCAATTTAGTCAATGTATGTATTGAATAAGCTGATTTATTCATTATAGATCAAGAAAGACAAAGCCCAGATCGAAACCGAGGCAAGAACAAGGTGGTGGACTAAATTGCACGTTTCTATACTTTTGAGTATCGAGGTAAGTCCATGCATAAACAATGCATTCATACTTACAATTTGCCAATGCTAGCTAGTGTGTAGCATGGTTGAGAATGATTGAGAACCTATGTGTATTAAGTGGAATGAATGTAAATAGATATGTGAATGTGTAGTGATAATGCTAAAAGATGGGCTAAGTGCGATACCATCCTAATACATATTGACGATGAGCTGGCTAAGTGCGATGCTATTGTTCGGTATATTGTCTAGTGGGCTACGTGCGAAACCACTACGATTACCTTTATGGTAGGCTAAGTGCGATACTACCTTATTAATTGATTGTGGTGGGCTAAGTGCGAAACCACCGAGAGATTAGCTGTGTGGATTAGCTGTGTGGATTAGCTGTGTGGATTAGCTGTGTGGATGTATTATCGAGAAATAATGATGTGTTGTATATTGTGTAAATGTGATATTGAATGCAGGGGTGCATGTCAATGGTTATGAGTAAGTGACTCATGATGTGTTGGAAATGTGGTAAGGGATAGAAAGAGTAAGCATAGTTGTACATTATATGTTAGTATAATGCTAATTGTTGTTTAGCTTATACTATGTTGCTTAATTATTTATGTGTAAACTTACTAAGCTCAAAGCTTACTCCCTTTCTTTTCCCTTGTCTTATAGAGCAAAAGTGTTGAATCGAGATACGAGGATCAATTGGAAGATCGCCCACACTATCAGCACACTCTGGTACATGAGACTCAATGTTTTGTACATGGCATGTATAGGGGCTAGACAAGTTAGTGAATTTTGTTGTATATGGCTATGATGTGTTGGCCTTTAGAAGGATAATCTATTTTGTATAATGCCATAGTTGTTGGCACTTTATTATATGAAAAGATGTAGTTATCTAAGTGAGATTGCAATATTTTGAGTTGGTTATGGATGTATTGAATGAGTGCATGATTGTGTATGCTAGAAGGGTGAAAAGAACTTGGCAAATAGCTTTGTTCTTGTCCATGTGGGTAGACACATGGACGTGTGTCTAGGCCATGTGTGACACATGGTCAGCCCATGGGCGTGGGACTTGGCCGTGTGTCCCCTGCATGTTAGTATTTTAAGTCAGAATAGACCACGGACTAGTCACACGGGCGTGTGCCTAGAACGTGTGTGTTAATTAGTGTTGGCCAAGGGCTAGCCACACGGGCGTGTGTCTAGACTCTAGGCCGTGTTAAGGTAGTCAGTGTGCACCACGGGCGGAGGGCACGAGCTTGTTCCCTAACCGTGGGGCATTTGACAGAATGCTTGAGTTTTCGTGCACAGGTAGTGACCATGGGCGTGTGTGACATCCACGGGCGTGCCAAATATTACACGGGCGTGTGAGCCCTGTATAGATGGAAAAAAAATTAAGATCGTAAGAGTTTTCGATATGGTATCGAAAGCCCTCGTGTGTTTGAGAGAGGTCTCGTAAGTCGGGATTGAGGTTGTTGTGATGGCCAAAGAGAGTGGCCATGTTGTGCCTAAGTGGCGATCTTGAGGATTTTATTACGATAATGCCTCATGCCAGGTTCCAATGTTGAATACGGGTAAGGGGTGTTACACGATACCATCGCTTATTTATTCCAGTTGGTGGGCTAAGTACGATACCACCGGAATTATAAATGAGTGGTGGGCTAAGTGCGATACCACCCTAAATGCTTAACTACGATGGGCCGTGTACGATGTTATCGTTAAGCATATTATCTAGTGGGCTATGTGCGATACCACTATAATTACCCTTTTTGGTAGGCTAGGTGCGATACTACCCTACTATCTGATTATGGTGGGTTAAGTGTGAAACCATCGAGTAATTTAGCATTGTGGGTGGATTAGTGAGAATTCATGATGTGTGGTATCATGAGTAACGGGCGGTATGAGTGATTTATTGAAAATGCTTTACGTGATTATGTGGTGACAAGTGCAGGGATGCATGCTAATTAATATGGGCATCTGGCTCGTGGCATGGTTAGAAAGTGGTAAGAGACAGAATGAGTAAGCTTCAAGGGTGATTGTGTAGGTAACTATGAGTTTAAGATATAAAACTCATTATAATACCTTACGATTGGGTATAACTAATGGTTATAAATATCTGATTATTATATGCATATGAACTTACTAAGCATTATTGCTTACTCCTCTTCCTTTCTCACCTCTTATAGGTTAATTTAGCTAGCTCGGATTGGAGATCGTCGGGGATGTTTTCACACTATCGAGCAGACACTTGGTATGAGGTTTCAAGTCCTTATGAGTCATGGCAAGTATAGGGCTAGTATTTAAGGTTGATTAAGTCATAGTTGAGATTGCCAAATGTGATAATCCAAGATTTGTAATTGATGATATGTGGAGTATTTGTAATGGAAATTGTATGTGTGCAATGTAGAGTGGCAAGGGCTTGGTAGATAGCCTGATAATTGTCCACATGGGTAGACACACGGGCTTGTGTCAAGACCATGTGGGAGGCACGGCTAGCACATGGGTGTGTGCCCAAGCCGTGTGAAGTCTGCACTTTACATTTGGAATTTAATTTGCCCACGGCTGAAGCACACGGGCGTGTGTATATGCCATGTGGATAAGTCAGAATGCTAAGTTATAGCACACGGGCCATGGCCACGGGCGTGTCAAGGCCGTGTGAAATTAGTCAGTGTCACCCACGGGCTAGTCACACGGGCGTGTTCTTAGGCCGTGTGACACAAACAGAATACTCATGATTTTATACACGGGTTAGGGACATGGGCGTGTGTGACCACACGGCCTGCCCAAACGGGCGTGTCCCACTTCACATGGGCGTGTGGCCCCTGTTTTATTGAGAAGTTTCTCGAATTCGTAAAAGTTCCCGGGATAGTTATGGTACCTCCCGGAAGTATGTGTAGGGCCTCCTAGGCCGAGTATGTACAAGTGATGAGTTTAAACGAAATTTTATAACCCCGATCAAGATGTTTAAGAAAGATCAGTTAGGTAATGCCTCAAACCCTATTTTGGCTTGAATACGGGTAAGGGGTAATACAAAGTGTGAGTCCTTATGTTGTTATTATTCCATGTGATAAAGGGATGGACAAAAATGCCAAAGTTAGTGGAATTTAAATGTTGTTTCATTAAGGCTAAATTTGTAAATAGGTTATTAATGTATGATTAAATAAAACAAATAAGAAAATAAGCTCCATTATCATCTTCCTTGCCGAAATTTGAAAGAAAAGAAAAGAGAAAAAGCCATCTAGGGTTCAGCCATTGTTGATTCTAGTTGAGGTAAGTTTCAAGCTCGGTTTTTGATAATTTCTACATTTTTGTGATCGTTGCTTTGTGTTCTTTCAAACCCATGCTTTAATTTTAGAAATTGATGGTGATTTTGAGATATGCCATTGATGAATGTTTGAGTTTTGTGATAGTTGATGATGGAATATGAAAGATATGTGAAAGATTAACATGTTTTGTCTTTGAGTTTTTGGTGAAATTGAGTAATTTGGACTAAATTGTGAAAATAATATTTTGAGGGACTAAAATGTGAAATAAATGAAATATATGGGCTTGTATGAGACTAAGGAGAATTCGGCCTAAGCATGGTGTAGTAAAATTTTGTGTATTTGATGATTTTATGAAATAGGGACTAAAGTGTCGAAATGTGAAAATGTGAGGGCTATTTTGTAAAACGCCCTAAATATGTGTGTTTGGACTAAATTGAATGAATTGGTGATTAAATGAGCTAAATTTGAATATGTATAGACCAAGAAAGGAGAGATTCGGATCGAGATCGAGGCAAAGACAAAGTACTCGATTAATCAGCTAGTCTCGGTATTTCGACGTCCGAGGTAAGTTTGGATATAATACAAGTTGTTAAATTTATATCTATGTGATGAGAAATGAATGAATTGTATAGTTAACGAAATATCAATGTTATATATATATTTGAGTAATGAGGAACTATGTGTGCGTAATTAGAAATGAGACAGAGATGATTGGCACTGCGGGTGCGAAATAGTAGAAGCTTCGGCTTATTGATTTGGCACTGTGTGTGCGATACCGAGATAAGTTCGGTTTAAAGTACAGGCACTAAGTGTGCGATGACATTTATGCTTCGGCTACGAAATTGGCACTAAGTGTCCGATTGAATCAAATGAATAACAAAGGTTGACCGAAATGTAATATCTAGCATTGAGTAGCATGGATGGTGAATAACTATGTGTTGGTTAAGGTATGTATTGAACCTTTGTGGTTGATGAAATTATGTATGGAAATATGAATGGTGGAGTGAGTATATTAGCTACGGATGATATGGTGTTAATATTTGAGAGTTGATCTATGTCATGAATTAACTTTGTATATTGTATTTGATTTATTAAATTGAATGTATTATGTTACAAACTTACTAAGCTTTAGAGCTTACTGTGTGATGTGTTTCTCTGTTTCTGATTAAGTCAAGAAAGCTAGCTCGGATCTGGGGATCGTCAGCGACTCAATCACACTATCGGCTATCTATTTCGGTACTTTTGAAAGATGTACATATTTGGTATATGGCATGTATAGGCTAGTAGAAATGGTATATTTTGGAATGTTTGGACCTTGCTATGTGATATGGCTTGGAGATTGAATGTTGATGGTTCATATATGAAGCTATGAAAATGATGAATGTGTATGAAATAGTGAGATTGGAAATGGTATATTTCATGCTTGAATTGGTTGATGAGAATGGTATTTTAAGTGTGAATTTGTGGTATGATTAGATGATGCTTAGTTATATGATTTGAGTTGGGAATATGATGTTTTGGATGGATTTATTTAAGTAGGAAATTGAGTATGGCAATAAATGATGTAGTAGATGATTAGTTGGCATCTGTATTGGTATGTTTTAATTGCATTTGAGGCATGAATTGGTATTGGTTTGATGCTTATAGGTGATTTCAAAGAGTGGATGGTAATTTGGCCTTGAAAATGGCCTATAATTGCCCACACGGTTGAGCACAAGGGCGTGTGGCTCGACCGTGACTTTCGAGTTTGTAATTTGATTCAAGTCAGGCTCGACCACGGGCTGGACACACGTGCGTGTGACTGGCCGTGTGGTGCAAGTCAGTGTCGACCACGGGTGAGGCACACGGGCGTGTCTCAGGCCATGTGAACAAGTCAGTATGTATGCCCTGTTTTGCCATGGCTTGGACACACGGGCGTGTCCGAGGCCGTGTGAGGCACACGGCCTACCCACACGGGCGTGTGACCTCTGTAACTTAGAAAAATGTTAGAATTTCAGAAATTTTTGTATGAGTTCGGTTTAGTCCCGACCCTTTTTTTAATATGTGATTAAGGTCTCGTAGACCTATTTAGGAGACTCATTGAATGTGAATTGCTATGTTTGTATGTGGAGTGATATGAAATGTTCGGAAATGATTAGTAATGCCTCTTAACCCTAGTTCAGCGACGGTTACGGTTTAGGGGTGTTACATATGTATAGATCAAGAACCAAAGAAAATGGATTTAGACCGAGAAAAGTCAAAAGTGATCGAGTAAATCGAAACCGTCCATTTATATCCGTACGAGGTAAGTCTATATACAAATAAATGTATTTGAGTTGATTTATTCATGTTCATATAATATTGAATTGTAATGAATGGCTTTGGAAGATATACATGTGAAAACCGAGAAAGTATCGACAATGTGTCAATGTCCGAAAAGCCCCGTACGAACCTTAGGAATAGATAGGATTCATATGTCATGACATAGGGTTCCGATATGTGATACGTGTAAGACCACGTCTGGGACGTTGGCGTCGATTTGAGAATCACGTGTAAGACCATGTCTGGGACATCGGCATTGTATATGATTTCGTGTAAGACCCTATCTGGGACAGTGGCATCGATATTTGATTATATGTAAGACCACGTCTGGGATGTTGGCATTGTACGAGTATTCTGAGTTATCCGAGTATCCTATTTGGTTCCAAATGGTTCAACGGGCAATTCCGAGAAATAAAAGACTATGTGAAATGTGTAAACGATTCAGGTACGTTTGGAATGTACTATATGTTTGAGTATGAAAGGTAAGTATATGTGAATTTGCAAAAGTGAGATATGTGCATAGAATTTTTGAGACAAAATGAGATATTCGTATGAATGTGCTATAATCTAATGAGATACATAGAGATGTGAATTGTTGTCAAACAAATGGTTAGATGCCTTTGAGCTAAAGAATACATGTGAATATGCTATTGAGATATGCTAAAGTTCTTGTAATAGAAATGGCTATAAATGTTTTACATGATAAGTTTATTTGTATATGGCTTACTAAGCTTTTGAAAGTTTACTTTGTGTGTGTGCATTGTTTTATAGATCGTTAAAGCTACAGAAGGCTTGGGGATCGTCGAGGATCATCACCACACTATCAAAACATATTTTGGTACCTTTTGAATGTGTATATATTTTAAGTATGGCATGTATAGACTAGTTGAATTAGATGATGTTTTGAGATGTATATATAAGCCATGAGATATGGCTTGTTAATGGATTTTGAATATGGTAACTTTTTAATCTATGTTTTGTGATGCAAAGTTGGTATATTTATGATGAAAGGTTGGTATATTGAGTTGGTAAGTTTTAGATGAATATTACATAGAAATGTTTGAGATTGATATGAGACAAATTGTGCAAAGGTTAATATATTTGATATACTTATGAATGGTTTGAAAAGATGGTCATTTTAGGTATGATTTGGTTGAAATTTGAAAGTATAAAATGTGTTTGTTTGAGATGTAGGTTTGACCTTAAAATGGGTGGCAAATTGGCCTTGAAAATGGCCTATATTTGCCCACACGGTTGAGCACACGGGCGTGTGGCTCGACCGTGTGATTTGAGTTTGTAATTCAAAACAAGTCAATTTCGACCACGGGCGTGTGACTGGCCGTGTGATGCAAGTCAGTGTCGACCACGGGTGAGGCACACGGGCGTGTCCTCAGCCGTGTGGACAAGTCAGTATGTATGCCCTATTTTGCCACGGCTTGGACACACGGGTGTGTCTGAGGCCGTGTGAGGCACACAGCCTACCCATACGGGCGTGTGACCTCTGTAACTTTGAAAAATATTTGATTTTTGGAAAACTTTTGTATGATCTCGGTTTAGTCTCGACCCCTTTCTAATGCATGTTTAAGGTCTCGTAGACCTCATTAAGGGACTATATGCCTGTATTTTGCTATGATATGACGATGATATACTTATTGATATGAAATGTTTGTAATAGTTTTTGATTTGTCAGGTAATGCCTTTTAACCCTAGACCGGCGATGGTTACGGGTTAGGGGTGTTACAATTTTATTGGTATCAGAGCTACGGTTTAGTCGATTCTAGGACTAACGTAGCGTGTGAGAGTCTAGCTATACATGCCATATAAAAGAACTGTGATAGTGTGATGAATCCTGGCATATAAAATGTGTTTTTCGTATAGTAAATAGATCCCGAAAGAGCTGTAGCTGACGATGTTGAAAGTAATGCGCCTGCTCCCGCTCAAGGGACAGTGCCATCTGATTCGAGACCGACTACTAGCGGTCAGGAAGGAGAGGCTAAACAAGCCTTCTTCCAAATGATGAATGAGTGGTTCACTCAATATATTAGAACAAATCTGACTGTTTCACAACCTCCGCCCCCGCCCAATCCTCCTCAGACTTACATTGTACCTTCTGTTATGAATCAAATCATTGAATAAGCCTCCCTGTCGATAAAATCTATAAATATGGAGTGAAGAGTTCGGGGCCACTAGTGATGATGATTCTGAGAGAGCTGAGTTTTGGCTCGAGAATACAATCCGAGTGTTTGATGAAATGTCTTGAACTCCTGAAGAATGTGTGAAATGTGTCGTTTCTCTGTTACGAGATGCAGCTTATCAGTGGTGGAAGACTTTGATTTCTGTTGTTCCAAAAGAACGGGTTACATGGGATTTCTTTCAGTCTGAATTCCGGAAGAGATATATTAGCCAGAGATTTATAGATCAGAAACGAAAAGAATTTCTGGAATTGAAATAGGTCGCATGTTCATCCTTTGAATCTGAACAAGAATTCGTGAGATTAAGTCAATATGCTCGGGAATGTGTTTCAACCGAAGCGATAATGTGTAAAAGATTTGAAGACGGCCTAAATGAAGATATCCGTTTGCTAGTTGGGATTCTGGAAATAAAAGAATTTGTTGTGCTTGTTGATCGAGCGTGTAAAGCTGAGGCACTCGGGAAAGATAAAAGAAAAGCTGAGTCAGAAGCCAGAGATGTGAGAAAGTGATTCTCAAGTAAATCATTTCAGTCTGCTTCAAAGAAATTTAGAGATGAGCATAGTCGTTCAAAGGTTAATGTGGGACATACAAACAGAGATCGAGCTAGATCACAGTCGAACTTCAAAGCTCCAGCAACTTCAATAGCTAGTGTTGGAAATGTCCGATCCAAACAACCTGAATGTAAACATTATGGTAAAAGACATCCAGGTAATTGTAGATTGAATGATCAAGCCTGTTTTAGATGTGGATCATTAGATCATTTCATCCGCGACTGCCCTGAATCTGTTGAACAAGAGATTGTACAGAATCCGAAGTCAGGTAATGCTTCAGCTAGAGGTAGACCTTCTAAAAACACAAGAAATGTTAGTGGTAGTCAGAGAGCTATGAAAGATACAGTTGCGAGATCTAAAGCTAGAGCACCTGCCAGAGCTTACGCCGTTCGAGCTCGTGAGGAAGCTTCATCTCTGGATGTTATTACGGGTACATTTACTCTTTATGATACTTCTGTGATTGCATTGATAGATCTAGGGTCTACTCATTCATATGTATGCATGAACTTAGTATCCAGTAAGACTTTGCCTGTAGAGTCTACTGAATTTGTAATTAGAGTATCGAACCCCTTAGGTAAAAGTGTCTTGGTTGACAAAGTATGCAAGAATTGTCTGTTGATGTTCCGAGATATTTGTTTTCCGACTGATCTGATGCTATTACCTTTTGATGAGTTTGATATAATTTTGGGTATGGATTGGCTAACATTGCATGATGCTGTTGTGAACTGCAAACAAAAAACTATTGACTTGAGATGTCAGAATGATGAAATAGTTTGGGTTGAATCTAATGATGTGAATTGGTTATCGGCTGTAATATCAGTGATGAAAGCTCAGAGTTATGTGAAAAAAGGTTATGAGGCTTATTTTGCCTATGTGATTGATTCGAAAGTGATTGAAAAGAAAGTTGAATCTGTGCCAGTTGTTTGCGAGTTTCCTGACGTGTTTCCTGAAGAACTACCGGGATTACCTCCGATACGAGAAGTTGAATTTGGTATTGATTTAATGCTGGGAACGACTCCTATATCAATAGCTCCGTATAGAATGGCACCAACGGAATTGAAAGAGTTGAAGTCACAGTTGCAAGAGTTGACCGATAGAGGATTTGCACGACCGAGTTTCTCACCTTGGGGTGCTCTTGTTCTATTTTTGAAAAAGAAAGATGGCACGATGAGAATGTGCATTGACTACCGTCAGTTGAACAAAGTGACTATTAAGAACAAATATCCTCTGCCCAGAATCGATGATTTGTTTGATCAGTTAAAAGGAGCATCTATGTTTTCAAAGATAGATCTGAGATCGGGGTATTATCAGTTGCGAGTAAAAGATTCAGACATTCCAAAAACTGCTTTTAGAACGAGGTACGAGCATTATGAGTTTTTAGTTATGCCTTTTGGACTAACAAATGCTCCCGCTATCTTTATGGATTTGATGAACATAATTTTCAGACCATATTTAGATCGATTTGTTGTTGTATTCATTGACGATATTTTGATTTATTCGCGTAATGAAGTTGAGCATGCTGAACATCTGAGAATCGTGCTACAAACTTTACGAGATAAGAAATTGTATGCAAAGTTTAGTAAATGTGAATTCTGGTTGCGTGAAGTTGGTTTTCTGGGACATATTGTGTCAGCATCTGGTATACGAGTTGATCCGAGCAAGGTTTCAGCTATTTTGGAATGGAAGCCTCCAAAAAATGTGTCTGAAGTTCGTAGTTTTCTTGGACTGGCTAGTTATTATCGACGGTTCGTAAAAGGCTTTTCAATGATTGCAACTCCATTGACGAGATTGCTTCAGAAAGATGTGAAATTTGAGTGGTCTAAAAAGTGTCAGAAAAGCTTTGATCAGTTGAAAGCCCTTTTGACTAAAGCTCTAGTTTTGGTACAGCCAGAATCGGGTAAAGAATTCGTGATTTATAATGATGCCTCGTTGAACGGACTGGGATGTGTTTTGATGCAGGAAGGCAAAGTTATAGCTTATGCCTCGAGACAATTAAAGCCGCATGAAAAGAATTATCCGACGCACGATCTTGAGTTAGCTGCAATTGTGTTTGCATTGAAGATTTGGCGTCACTATCTTTTTGGTGAAAAATGCCATGTGTTTTCAGATCATAAAAGTCTGAAATATTTGATGACTCGGAAATATTTGAATCTGTGACAAAGAAGATGGTTAGAAATGTTAAAAGACTACGAACTTGTGATAGACTATCATCCGGGTAAGGCAAATGTTATTGCTGATGCATTGAGTCGGAAATCACTATTTGCATTACATGTGATGAATGCTCAATTAAATTTGTCTGATGATGGTTCAGTTTTGGCCGAAATTGAAAGCGAAACCGTTGTTCTTACAGCAAATATGTGATGCTCAGAAAGTTAATAATGAAATATTAGCGAAACGAGCTCAGTGTGATTCGAACTCTGATTCTGAATTTCGAGTTGATGTTGATGATTGTTTGAGATTTCGAGATTGGATTTGTGTTCCGAGGAACCCAGAGTTGATTCAATTGATATTGAAAAAAGCACATAGTAGTCGTCTATCTGTTCATCCGGGAAGTATAAAATGTACAATGATTTGAAACGACTTTATTGGTGGCCTAGTATGAAGCAAGATATCTCAGATTTTGTATTGAAATGTTTAATCTGTCAGCAAGCTAAAGCTAAACATCAGATGCCATCTGGTTTGTTAGAACCGATTTTGATTCCTGAATGGAAATGGGATAGAGTGACGATGGATTTTGTTTCACGGTTGCCTTTGCCTTTGACGATGGATACGTTATCCTATCTATTCCTAGGTTCGTACGGGACTTCTCGGACATTTAACAACTTGTCGACATAGACGTAAACTCGGATTTCACATACATTCCATCTCATTGGATATTCAAAGCAATTCAAATTTCATATATACACAATTAATTTAATTCAAATACATTTATTTGTATATCGACTTACCTCGGATTGGGATAACGTACGGACTCGACTATTCAACCACTTTCGACTTCCCTCGATCTAAGTCCGTTTTCTTCGGTTCTTGATCTATACATATTCAAATTTTATCCATTTATTCATCAAATCATTCAATTCAATCCAAGAACACACTTTTAGGGCAATTTGAAAATTAGCCCTCACATTTTCACATTTGGACAATTTAGTCCCTATTTCACAAAATCACAAAATACACATAATTTAAAGTTACCCATGCCTAGCCGAATTCTCATGTAGCTCATACAAATCCTTACATTTCATTTATTTCACAATTTAGTCCTTCAAAATATTATTTTCTCAATTAAGCACAAATTACTCAATTTCATCAAAACTCCAAAGACAAAACTTGTTAATCAAACACATATCTTTCATATTTCACTATAAAACATCACAAATCACATGGGTTCATCAAAGTCTCATTTCAAAAACATCATCAATTCTCAAAATTAAGACATGGGTTTTGAACTATACAAAACAACGATTGCAAAAACGTAGAAATTATCAAAAACCGAAGCAAAACATACCTTGAATTGAATCAAAAGCTAGTCGAATGCCCTAACTCAATTTTCTTTTCCTTTTCTTTGATGTTTCGGCAATATGGATGATAATGGCTTATTTTTAAGCCTTTTGTTCTATTAAATATCATGTAATTAACAAATTACTAATATAACATTAATGAAACAATTTTATCATCTTATAATGCATGGATATAAATGTCCACTTACTCATAACGGCATAATAACCTTTTAAGGACCTCATATAATAAAGACATTAGCAAATAGATTCCCTTACATAAAACATGCTAATTTTGCATTTAATGCAATTTAATCCTTTTCTCAAATTAAATACACAAATGATCAAATTAATTCACAGAAATTTCACACATACTTAATCACATATCATAGGCACGAAAAATAATATTAAAATATTTTACTGGCTCGGATTTGTGGTCCCAAAACCACTACTTCGAATAGGGTCAAAATCAGACTGTTACAATTCTCCCCCTTTAAGGATTTTCGTCCCCGAAAATCTTACCGTTAAACAGATTCGAATATTGTTGTCTCATTGAGTCTTCAGGCTCCCATGTAGCCTCTTCCACTCCGTGTCGATGCCACAACACTTTTACTAATAGAATTTTCTTATTTCTCAACTATTTCACTTCACGAGCTAAGATACGGATCGGTTGTTCCTCGTATGTTATATCAGATCAGATTTCAATCTCAGGCGGAGTAATCACTTGTGACGAATCAGATCTGTATCGTCTAAGCATCGATACATGAAATACATTATGAATCTTTTCTAGCTCAGGTGGCAACAACAATCTGTATGCAACTGGCCCAACACGTTCGATAATCTCATATGGCCCGATAAACCTCGGGCTCAACTTGCCTTTACGTCCGAATCGGAGTACTTTATTCCACGGAGACACTTTTAAGAACACTTTGTCACCGATTTCAAATTCAATATCTTCTCGTTTCAAATCTGCAAAGGACTTCTGACGATCAAACGCTGCTTTCAAACTATCTCGGATCACTTTTATTTTTTGTTCCGTGTCTTTTATCAAATCGACCCCACGTATCTTACTTTCACTGAGCTCAATCCAATACAGAGGCGTTTGACATTTGCGTCCGTACAAAGCTTCATAAGGTGCCATTTTGATGCTCGACTGAAAACTATTATTATACGCAAATTCAATCAACGGCAAATATTGTTCCCACGTACCGTTAAACTCAAGTATGCAACATCTTAACATATCCTCGAGTGTCTGAATAATCCGTTCAGATTGACCATCCGTCTGTGGGTGAAAAGCTGTACTGAAATGCAATTTAGTACCCAAAGCTTCTTGTAATTTCTTTCAGAACTGTAAAGTAAATCTCGGATCTCTATCTGACACAATAGACAGTGGCACCCCGTGCAATCTCACAATCTCAGAAATATAAAGCTCAGCTAACTTATCAAGTGAGTAATCAAATCGTACTGGAATAAAATGGGTAGATTTCGTCAATCGATCAACTACAACCCAGATCGCATCTTTCTTTCTCAGAGTTAGTGGCAATCCAGTAACAAAGTCCATCGTCACTTTATCCCATTTCCACTCGGGAATCAGAATCGGTTGCAACAAACCAGACAGAACCTGATGTTCAGCTTTAACTCACTGACAAACTAAACATTTTGAAACAAAGTCAGAAAAGTCTCTTTCATACCTGACCACCAATAGTGGTTCTTCAGATCATGGTACATCTTTGTACTTCCCGGATGAACAGATAGACGACTGTTATGTGCTTCATTCAAAATCAACTGAATTAACTCAGGGTTTCTCGGAACACAGATTTGATCTTGAAACCTCAAGCAATCATCAACATCAACTCAAAATTCAGAATCAGAGTTTAAATCACACTGAGCTCGTTTCGCTAGCATTTTATTATCAACTTTTTGAGCATCATATATTTGTTGTAAAAACAACGGTTTCACTTTCAATTCAGCTAACACTGAACCATCATCAGACAGATCTAAATGAGCATTCATAGCATGCAATGCAAATAATGATTTCCGGCTTAATGCATCAGCAACAACATTTGCTTTACCCGAATGATAATCTATCACGAGCTCATAGTCTTTCAATAGCTCTAACCATCTTCTCTGTCGTGGATTCAAATATTTCTGAGTCATTAAGTATTTCAGACTTTTATGATCTGAAAACACGTGACATTTCTCACCAAACAGATAATGATGCCAAATCTTTAATGCGAACACAATCGCAGCTAGCTCAAGGTCGTGTGTCGGATAATTCTTTTCATGAAGCTTTAATTGTCTCGAGGCATAAGCTATAACTTTGCCTTCCGGCATCAAAACACATCCCAGACCATTTAATGAAGCATCACTGTAAATCATGAATTCTTTACCCGATTTTGGTTGTACCAAAACTGGAGCTTCAGTTAACAAATTTTTCAACTGATCGAAGCTTTTCTGACATTTATCGGACCATTCAAATCTTACATCTTTCTGAAGCAATTTAGTCAACGGAGTAGCAATCATTGAAAAGCCTTTTACGAACCTTCGATAATAACCAGCAAGTCCCAGAAAACTGCGAACTTCAGACACATTCTTCGGAGGTTTCCATTCCAGAATAGCAGAAATCTTGTTCGGATCAACTCGTATTCAAGAGGTCGATACAATATGTCCTAAAAAACTGACTTCACGCAATCAGAATTCACATTTGCTGAATTTCGCATACAATTGCTTATCTCGCAAAGTTTGCAACACAATTCACAGATGCTCGACATGCTCGTTTTCATCACGTGAATAAATCAAAATGTCGTCAATGAAAACAACAACAAACTGATCTAAATACGGTCTAAAAATTATGTTCATTAGATGCATAAAAACAGCAGGGGCATTCGTTAGTCTGAAAGGCATAACTAAAAACTCATAATCCCCGTACCTTGTTCTGAAAGCAGTTTTTGGAATATCTGAATCTTTTACTCGCAACTGGTAGTATCCCGATCTCAGATCTATCTTTGAAAACACAGTGGCTCCTTTAAACTGATCGAACAAATCATCAATTCTGGGCAACGGATATTTGTTCTTTATTGTCACTTTGTTCAATCGACGATAATCAATGCACATTCTCATCGTGCCATCTTTCTTTTTACAAATGAGCAGAGCACCCCAAGGTGAGAAACTCGGTCTTGCAAACGCTCTATCTGTCAACTCTTACAACTGTGACTTCAATTCTTTCAGATTACATTGGTGTCATTCTATACTGAGCTACCGAAATAGGAGTTGTACCGAACAAATGATCAATACCAAATTCAACTTCACGTATCGAGGGCAATCCTTGCATTCTTCAGTGAATACATCAGAAAATTCACAGACAACTGGCACTGATTCAACTTCCTTTTCAAACACTTTTGAATCAATTACATAAGCAAAATAAGCTTCATAAGCCTTTTTCACATAATTCTGAGCTTTCAATACAGATATCACAACAGGTAATCCAGTCAAATCATTAGACTCAACCCGAACTATTTCATCATTCTGACATCTCAAATCAATGGTCTTTCTTTTACAATTCACAACAGCGTCGTGTAATGTTAACCAGTCCATACCTAAAATGATATCAAACTCATCAAAAGGTAATAGCATCAGATCAGCCGAAAAACAAATATCTCTAAACATCAACGGACAGTTCTTGCATACTTTGTCAACCAAGACACTTTTACCTAAGGGGTTCGATACTTTTATAACAAACTCGGTAGACTCTACAAGCAAAGTCTTACTAGATACTAAGTTCATGCATATATACGAATGAGTAGAACCAGGGTCTATCAAAGCAATCACAGAAGTATCATAAAGAGTAAATGTACCCGTTATAACATCTGGAGGTGAAGCTTCCTCACGATCTCGGATAGCATATGCTCTGGCAGGCACTCTGGCTTCAGATCTCGCAACTGAATCTTTCGTAGTTCTCTGACTACCGCTGACATTTCTTGCATTCTGGGAAGGTCTACCTCTAGCTGAAACATTTTTTGATCTCGGATTCTGAACAATCTCTTGCTCAACAGACTCTGGAAAATCTCGGATGAAATGGTCTAACGATCCACATCTAAAACAGGCTCGATCATTTAGTCTACAACTTCTCGGATGTCTTTTACCACAATGCTTACATTATGGTCGCTCGGATCTAACATTTCCAACACTAGCCATTGATGTTACTGGAGCTTTGGAGCTCAACTGTGATCTAACTCGATCTCTACTTGAATGTCCCACATTAGCCTTTGAACGGCTATGCTCTTCTCAAAATTTCTTCGAAGCAGACTGAAATGATTTGCTCAAAAATCTCTTTCTCACATCTCTGGCTTCAGAATCAGCTTTTCTTTTATCTTTCCCGAGTGCCTCAGCTTTGCACGCTCGGTCAACTAGCACAACAAACTCTTTTATCTCCAAAATACCGACTAACAAACGGATGTCTTCGTTAAGACCATCTTTGAACCTCTTACACATTATCGCTTCCGTTGATACACATTCCCGAGCATACTGACTTAATATCACGAAATCTCGTTCGTATTCAGTGACAGACATACGGCCCTGTTTCAAATCCAGGAATTCTTTTTATTTCTGATCAATGAATCTCTGACTAATATATTTCTTCCGGAACTCAATCTGAAAGAATTCCCATGTCACCCGCTCTTTCGGAACAACAGAAATCAAAGTTTTCCACCACTGATAGGCTGCGTCTCGTAACAAAGATACAACACATTTAATACTTTCTTCCGGAGTCAAAGACATCTCATCAAATACTCGTATAGTCTTTTCTAACCAAACCTCGGCTTTTTCAGCATCATCGTCATTGGTAGCCCTGAATTTTACAGCCCCATACTTGCGAATTTTATCGACCGGAGGCTTATTCAATAGATTTATACCCATTACCGGAGGCACAACTGAGGTCTGAGGGGGATTAGACGGGGGCGGAGGTTGTGAAATAGCTGGATTATTTCTTACGAATTGAGTGAACCACTCACTCATCATTTGGAAGAAAGCTTGTTTAGCTTCTCCCTCTTGACCACTCGTAGCCGGTCTCAAATCAGATGACGTTGTCCCTTCAGCGGGAGCAGGCACATTGCTTTCAACATCGTCAGCTACAGCTCTTTCGGGATCCATTACTATACGAAAATCACATTTTACATGTCAGGATTCATCACACTATCACAGTTCATCACACTATCACAGTTCAGATATATGGCATGTATAGCTAGACTCTAACACGCTACGTTAGTCCGAGAATCGGCTAAACCGTAGCTCTGATACCAACCAAATGTAACACCCCTAACCCGTATCCATCGCTGGAATAGGGTTAAGAGGCATTACCGGACAATAGGGAACTTTTACAGATATTTTATAACATAATCAGACAAACCACATCAAAGTGTCCCTAGAATAGGTCAACGAGACCTTTAACATGCTTTAGAATAAGGCTGGGACTAAACCGAACACATACGGGAATTCTCAGAAAATTAAAACTTTTTCTAAGTTACAGAGGTCACACACCCGTGTGGGCAGGCCGTGTGCCTCCCATGGCCTCAAACACGCCCGTGTCTAAGCTGTAACACCCCATACCCGAGTCCGAGGCTCAGACCGGATACGAGACATTACTATGCTTGAACTTGCTTAATCATGACATTACGGGCTATAAAATTTCGTTTCGAAATTAAAACTTCTCATTCTTAAACAATTCGTACATTTCATGGGCCTACGAGGCCTTAAACTTGTACTGGTAAACTTTCGGAACCTTATAGAAAAACTTTTCTTTGAAACAGGGGTTACACGCCTGTGTAATATAAGACACGCCCGTGCATAGGCATACACGCCCATGTCCTTAGACCGTGCCTTAAAACTCAGTATTCTGCGAAATTCCACACGGCCATAATCCGCCCGTGGTCCTAGCCCGTGTGAAAAACCTTAGCATTCTGACTTATAACACACGGCCATGGCACGCCCGTGGACTTAGACCGTGTACTACATCTTGATATACTGACTTATTTCACACGACCGGGCACACGCCCAAGTTCTAACCGTGTCTCATGCACGGCCTTAACACACGGCCGTGGGATTAGTCCGTGGCCTATTCTTACTTATAAGACTAAGGTGCAGTTTATGCACGGCCTAGACACACGCCCGTGTGTCTAACCGTGTAGGCACTTAGAGGCTATTTACCAAGCCAATTGCCATCCTGAAATTAAGACCAAACTCAAGCTCAATTCAGCAACTCAATTATTACCTCTTTCATGAACAATATAACATGCTTCATTGATATTAATAACATACATACTTAGTCAAACTTGGCCAATCACTTAGCCATTTACAAAAGAATAATAAACTTAATAGCCTATACTTTGGCTCTTCTTAAAACATTTACTCAAAATGTAATGCTACCTATACATGCCATACTTAATAAAACAACTTGGCTATACCAAAATAGCGATTGATAGTGTGCTCCGAGCTCCGATGACGGTGATCCTCGATATTAGCTTATGGGACTACATGGAAAGAAAGAATGAAAGACATAAGCATTTAGCTTAGTAAGTTTGCATAATACACATAGCAACATTCTTACTAAATATAGACCATTTGATATAAATAATGGCATCATAAATTCAGCTATATAAAGCTTACTTACACATACTTGATTCTTACATAACTCATGAAACTTACTAGTCTCATACTTGATAGGCAAACAAAGTACCAGATCTCTAGATCACATTGATCAAAGATACTTGAACATAATACTCATAATTTCTAATTCATCATTCATAACATGAATAATATTCATCCCCACTTAATAATGATTTTTCTTACTAAACTTTCTTGTTATCTCTTGTGAGCTTATCTCATTTGCCCGATGAATTCCTATGAATAACCGAGAATACCAAATCTCTTACCATGAACTTGATGCTAAAGCCATTTTTTTTGGATATGGTCTTACATGGGATATCTCATCTTGGTTTCAAGGCCATGTCTTGACATGGACTTATATGAAATATTCCTCTTGATAACTTGTTCAATGCCAAGCTTGGATCCTTGGCCTTACATGATAACTTGTTCAATGCCAAGCTTGGGTCCTTGGACTTACATGATAAACTTGTCAATACCAAGCTTAGGTCCTTGGACTTACATGATAAACTTGTCAATGCCAAGCTTGGGTCCTTCGACTTACATGATAAACTTGTCAATGCCAAGCTTGGGTCCTTGGACTTACATGATAACTTGCTTGATTGCCAATGCCATGCCTCGGCTTGGTCTTATACGGACTTTCTCATACTTGATCTCATTAATTTCATTGTTTAACTTAACGTTAAACAATTTCATAATAACATTGTATATTATACTAAGCAATTCAATGATATAAATCATAAAGCTTAGAAATCATACAAATTTACCTCAATATACAAAATGTAGCTAGGTATGCAATTTAGTCCTCGACCTTGTTTATGCCTCGGTTTCAATCCGGGCTTTGTTTTTCTTGATCTATAGTCATAAATAGATCATTTAATACTCACATTGACTAAATTGACTCTTAAATCATACTTTGGCAAAATTATTATTTTGCCCCTAAACTTTTCATATTTGCACTTTTGCCCCAAGGCTCAGAAATAATTTTCATTCAAATTTTCTTAAACTTCATGCTTATCTCAATCATTTTCTCTACTATAACAATCATCAATTCTTGCTATTTTTAACTTGTATGACCAATTTTCATAACTATTACAAAATGGTCCATACTATCATCTTTCATGAAATTCACTTAGAAAAAGATGTTTATCTAACATCAAACTCTCATAAACTTCCATAAAACATCATTTAACATGCATATCAATCATGGGTAGATTTTTGAACATGCACTTTAGCTCACTTTATAGCTAAAAATAGCTTACTCATGTTACCGGGACTTCAAAAATACGAAGAATATAAAAAATGGGGCTAAGATGAACTTACTAGCAAGCTTGAAAGATGAACAAACCCTAGCTATGGGTTCTTCAAAATTTCAAGCACACAAGGAAGAAGATGAATGATTTTTATCATCTTTTCCTTTATTAATCATTTAATAGGTAAATGACCAAAATGCCCTTCTCTTAAAAATATCACCATTTACTAGCTCATGTCCATTTTTGTCCAAAAATTATGATTTGGGCAAATTGATATTTAAGGACTTATAATTGCTATTCTAGAGCTATTTCATACAAAATGCTTCTAGAAACTCACATTTTACAACTTTTGCAATTTGGTCCTTTTTGACCATTCAACTTCAATTTAGCAAAATTGCTTCATGAAACTTTCACACTAACATGCAAACATGGCATGAACCTTAAAAATTCATAAATTCACCTCGGATTAGTGGTCTCGCACCACTATTCTGACTATGCCCTAAATCGGGCTATTACAATTCTCCCCCTTAGGGATTTTCGTCCTCGAAAATCTTACCAGCAAAAAGGTTTGGATACTGGTTTCTCATACTCTCTTCTGGTTCCCATGTGGCTTCTTCTATTCCATGTCTTTTCCATAATACTTTCACTATGGAAATACTTTTCTTTCTTAGCTGCTTCACTTCCCGAGCTAATATCTTGACTGGTCTTCACCATAAGTCATGTCGGGATGAATCTCTACCTCTGACTGGGGAATTACATGCGAAGGGACTGATCAGTAGCGTCTTAACATTAACACGTGAAACACATCATGTATCTTTTCTAACTCTGATGGCAAAGCCAATCTGTAAGCTACAGGTCCAACCTTCTCGGTAATCTCATACGGTCCAATAAAACGTGGACTCAACATGCCTTTCCGGCCAAATCTGAGAACTTTTCTCCAAGGTGACACTTTCAAGAAAACTTTATCTCCGACTTGATACTCTATCTCTTTTCTCTTTAAGTCTGAATAGGACTTCTGTCTGTCTGATGCAGCTTTTAAACTTTCTCGTATCACTTTCACTTTCTCTTCAGCTTCTCTAACCAAATCAACCCCGTGAATTTGGTTTTCTTTAAGTTCGGTCCAATAAAGAGGCGTTCGACACTTACGCCCATATAAAGCCTCATAAGGCGCCATCTTTAAGTTTGACTGAAAACTATTATTGTAGGCAAACTCTACTAATGGGAGAAACTTTTCCCAACGGCTTCGGAATTCAAGAATACAACATCTGAGCATATATTCGAGTACTTGAATTAACCTCTTGGATTGACCGTCAGTTTGAGGATGAAAAGTGGTACTAAAGTTCAACTTTGTACCCAAGGCCTCTTGTAACTTTTTCCAAAATCTGGATGTGAATCTCGGATCTCTATCCGATATGATTGACAAGGGAACTCCATGAAGTCTTACTATTTCTGAAACATACAAGTTTGCCAACTTGTCGAGGGAGTAATCCACTCGAACAGGTATAAAATGGGCTGATTTCGTGAGTCTATCAACTACAACTCATACGGCATCTTTCTTGCTCGGAGATAGTGGTAAACCCGTTACAAAATCCATAGTAATACGGTCCCACTTCCACTCCGAAACTAAAATGGATTGAAGCAAACCCGAAGGTACTTGGTGTTCACCTTTTTACTTGTCGACAAATCAAGCATTTGGAAACAAATTCAAATATCTTCATTCTCGCCACCAATATCGTTGCTTCAAGTCATTATACATCTTGGTACTACCCGATGTACAGATAAACATCCATTATGAGCCCCATGCAAAATTTTCTCAATAAGCTCTTCTTTTCTTGGTACACAAACTCGTCTTTGAACATCGACTTCCATTGGGACTAATCCGTAAGTCGACTCAACATCCGTCTCGCACTAATCTCTCTCGAACTTGCAATTCACTATCCTCTTTTTGGGCTTCAATGATCTCTTGGAGGAAAATTGGTCTAGCTCTCAACTCAGCTTAGAATAGAACCATCGTTGGATAAAGTCATCCGTGAATTCATTGCCCTTAATGCAAATAAGGATTTTCTCTCAAGCGCCGGCGACTACATTCGCCTTCCCGGATGGTAATCAATGACCATCTCATAATCTTTTATCAACTCTAACCATCTCCGTTGTCTTAAGTTCAACTCTTTTTGCGTCATCAAGTACTTCAAACTTTTATGATCTGTGAAAATCTGACATTTCTCACCATATAGGTGATGTCTCCATATCTTCAATGCGAAGACTATGGTAGCCAATTCTAAATCATGCGTCGGATAATTCTTCTGATGAGGCTTCAATTGTCCGGAGGCATAAGCAATAACTTTGCCTTCTTGCATAAGTACACAACCTAATCCATTTAAGGATGCATCAGAAATCACAAATTCTTTCCCCTGCCTCAGTTGTACTAAACCGGAGCTTCACAATAATGCTTTCAATTTTTGAAACTTTGTTGGCATAATTTTGTCCACTCGAACTTCACATTTTTCTCAGAATAACTTCGTCATCGGGGTTGCAATCATGGAAAACCCTTGACGAATCGTCTATAATAGTCGGCTAGGCCTAGGAAACTTCTAACCTCGTAGATATTCCTTGGTGGTTTCCAATCCGTAATAGCCGAGATCTTACTTGGGTCTACTCGAACCCCTTCTCCCGAGACAATATGTCCTGTAAATCCTACTTCATTGAGCCAAAACTCACTTTTATCGAACTTGGCATACAACCGATTTTCTCAAGAATCAGAAAAGCTGTCCGTAGGTGCTCAAAGATGCTCATTCTCATCTCGAATAAATCGAGATGTCGTCAATAAAAATGACTACAAACTTGTCGAGGTATGGTCTCAAGATGTGGTTCATTAAGTCCATGAATATCACAGAAGCATTGGTCAAACCAAAAGGCATGACTAAAAATTCATAATGCCCATACCTTGTTCAAAAAGCGCTTGGATACATCTCGATTCCTTTACTCTTAACTGTAATACCCCAATCTCAAGTCTATCTTAGAGAACACGGTGGATCTTTTCAATTGATCGAACAAATCATCGATCCTTGGCAATGGGTACTTGTTCTTTATCGTCACTTTATTAAGCCGACGGTAATCTATGCACAATCTCATAGTGCCATCCTTCTTTTCACAAATAAAACTGAGCACCCAGTGGAGAACAACTTGACCTTGCAAAGCCTTTGTCCATTAACTCTTGCAATCGTGTCTTCAACTCTTTCAACTCTGTTGGAGCCATTCTGTATGGAGTAATAGATATTGGTACAATCACGGAGCTAGCTCAATGTCAACTCAACCTCTCTAACTGTGGTAGTCCTGCAATTCCTCAGAAACACATCCAGTACTCACATACTATTGGCACTCGACTCAATCCTTATCTCTGCTTTCTTTTCATTCATCAAAAAAGCCAAATATGCTTCATACCCTTTCTCATGTATCTCTCTCAACATGCCACGTGAGAAATCAATTCGACAATCTACTCTGTTCATCTCGATTCTATGTGAAGGGTGTCCCCATCCTCACATCTTATTTCAATGTATTTCTTCCCACAATTAACTATTACATTATGGGCAAATTAACTACCCATACCGAGAATGACATCAAACTCACAAATGGTAACAACATAAGGTTTGCTTTAAAACAATGACCTCTAATCATTAATGGACATTCTCTACATACTTCATTCACTAACACACTCTTGCCTAAAGGATTAGACACTCTAATCACAACTTCAGAAACTCTATAGGCATACTCAAATCGGATACCAATTTCATGCATATGTAAGAGTGGGTAGATCCGGATCTATTAAAGCAATAACTTTAACATCATGAAGAGAAAAGGTACCCGTGATAACATCATGGGAAGATGCCTCTTCGCGAGCACGAATGGCATAAGTCCGCAGCGCCTACCCTCGGGCCTCACGGCCGCTTCTCTAGGGTTACCTCTTCCACTAGCCCCACTTCCGGGTTTCTCTCGCGCCTTCCTCACCATACTCCCGGATCTCGGGTTCTGAGTTTTGTCCTCTTTCATCATCTCTGGACAATCTTTAATGTAGTGGTCCTTGGAACCACATCTGAAACATGCATTTTCGTGTGCTCGGCATTCCTCTAAATGGTGTTTGCCACAATGTGGGCATTCGAGTCTATCAGATCGAACATTCCCCACACTAGCGACTAAAGTAGTCTATGCTTTATTTCCCGAATACTGTTTACTCTTGTCCTTCCTGGAAAATCCAGTGGAAGTAGCCGATCGGGCAGGGAAATCTCTTTAACTTCTTGGATGGAGATTGGAATGACTTGCTCCACTGTCTCTTTTTCGAGTCAAGGGACTCTATTTCAGATTTCTTCTTCTCTTTTACTAGTTCTTCGGCTTTACAAGCCCTCTCGACTAGCACAACAAATTCCTTCAATTCTAGAACAGCAACAACAGTTTAACGTCCTCATTTAGCCTATCTTCAAATCTCTTACTCATGATGGCTTCGGTGGACACGCATTCTCGAGCGTATTTGCTGAGTCTTACAAACTCACACTCGTAGTCAGTTACAGACATCTTGCCTTGTTTTAGTTTTAGGAATTCCTTCCTTTTCTGGTCCACAAACCTTTGACTGATATACTTTTTCTTGAACTCTTCTTGGAAGAATTCCCATGTGATCTTTTCTCTTGGGACTACTGATACCAAAGTGTTCCACCATTGATAGGCAGAATCTCTTAAAATAGAAACTACGCACTTCATGCACTCTTCAAGTGTACATAATAGCTCATTAAATACCCTGATGGTAATTTCTAACCAGAATTCAGCTCTTTTCGGATCATCATCTTTTCTAGCCCGGAATTCTTCTGCCCCATGTTTCCTGATTCTATCAACCGGAGGCTTCTCTCCTCTTACCACCTCTACTATAGGTTGAGGAATAGGTAGGGGTGGAGGGGGTTGTGCATTCGGGTTCGTACGAACGAACTCCATGTACCATGTGTTCATCATATGGAGGAAGGCTTCTCTAGCCTCTTCTCCTCCTCCTTGACTCACCGTAGTGGGTCTATTCTCGTTCTCATTTGGCACCGTCCCTTCAGCGGGAGCCGGCGCATTACTTTCTACATCATCCGCCATATCTCTTTCAGGATCCATTTACTATATATATAAACATAATTTAAGTCATCAGGAGTCATCACACTATCATTATAAAACATTCTTACGTATGGCATGTATAGCTAGACTCGTGCTCAAGCTACGTTAGTCCTAGAACTGACTAAACCGTAGCTCTGATACCACTAAATGTAACACCCCATACCCGAGTCCGAGGCTCATACATGATACGAGACATTACTATGCTTGAACTTGCTTAATCATGACATTACGGGCTATAAAATTTCGTTTCGAAATTAAAACTTCTCATTCTTAAACAATTCAGTACATTTCATGGGCCTACGAGGCCTTAAACTTGTACTTGTAAACTTTCTAACCTTATCAAAAACTTTTCTTTGAAACAGGGGTTACACGCCTGTGTAATATAAGACACGCCCGCAGCATAGGCATACACGCCCATGTCCTCGCATCCGTGCCTAAAACTCAAAGATTCTCGAATTTCTACACGGCCATAACACGCCCGTAGTCCTAGCCCGTGTGAAAAACCTTAGCATTCTGACTTATAACACACGGCCATGGCACGCCCGTGGACTTAGACCGTGTACTACATCTTGATATACTCGACTTATTTCACACGACCGCACACGCCCAAGTTCTAACCGTGTCTCATGCACGGCCTTAACACACGGCTGTGGGATTAGTTCGTGGCCTATTCTTACTTATAAGACTAAGGTGCTGTTTATGCACGGCCTAGACACACGCTCGTGTGTCTAACCGTGTAGGCACTTAGAGGCTATTTACCAAGCCAATTGCCATCCTGAAATTAAGACCAAACTCAAGCTCAATTCAGTAACTCAATTATTACCTCTTTCATGAACAATATAACATGCTTCATTGATATTAATAACATACATACTTAGTCAAACTTGGCCAATCACTTAGCCATTTACAAAAGAATAATAAACTTAATAGCCTATACTTTGGCTCTTCTTAAAACATTTACTCAAAATGTAATGCTACCTATACATGCCATACTTAATAAAACAACTTGGCTATACCAAAATAGCGATTGATAGTGTGCTCCGAGCTCAGATGACGGTGATCCTCGATATTAGCTTATGGGACTACATGGAAAGAAAGAATGAAAGACATAAGCATTTAGCTTAGTAAGTTTGCATAATACACATAGCAACATTCTTACTTAATATAGACCATTTGATATAAATAATGGCATCATAAATTCAGCTATATAAAGCTTAATTACTCATACTTGATTCTTACATAACTCATGAAACTTACTAGTCTCATACTTGATAGGCAAACAAAGTACTTGTATCTCTAGATCACATTGATCAGCATACTTGAACATAATACTCATAATTTCTAATTCATCATTCATAACATGAATAATATTCTATCCCCACTTGATAATGATTTTGCTTACTAAACTTTCTTGTTATCTCTTGTGAGCTTATCTCATTTGCCCGATGAATTCCTATGAATAACCGAGAATACCAAATCTCTTACCATGAACTTGATGCTAAAGCCATTTTTTTGGATATGGTCTTACATGGGATATCTCATCTTGGTTTCAAGGCCATGTCTTAACATGGACTTATATGAAATCTTCCTCTTGATAACTTGTTCAATGCCAAGCTTGGATCCTTGGACTTACATGATAACTTGTTCAATGCCAAGCTTGGGTCCTTGGACTTACATGATAAACTTGTCAATGCCAAGCTTGGGTCCTTGGACTTACATGATAAACTTGTCAATGCCAAGCTTGGGTCCTTGGACTTACATGATAAACTTGTCAATGCCAAGCTTGGGTCCTTGGACTTACATGATCACTTGCTTGATTACCGATGCCATGCCTCGGCTTGGTCTTATACGGGCTTTCTCATACTTGATCTCATTAATTTCATTGTTTAACTTAACGTTAAACAATTTCATAATAACATTTTATATTATACTAAGCAATTCAATGATATAAATCATAAAGCTTAGAAATCATACAAACTTACCTCAATATACAAAATGTAGCTAGGTATGCAATTTAGTCCTCGACCTTGTTCATGCCTCGGTTTCGATCCGGGCTTCGTTTTTCTTGAGCTATAGTCATAAATAGATCATTTAATACTCACATTGACTAAATTGACTCTTAAATCATACTTTGGAAAAATTACTATTTTACCCTTAAACTTTCTCATATTTGCACTTTTGCCCCAAGGCTCGTAAAATAATTTTCATTCAGCTTTCTTAAACTTCATGCTTAGCTAAATCATTTTCTCTACTATAACAATCATCAATTCTTGCTATTTTTAACATGTATGACCAATTTTCATAACTATTACAAAATGGTCCATACTATCATCTTTCATGAAATTCACTTAGAAAAAGATGTTTATCTAACATCAAACTCTCATAAACTTCCATAAAACATCATTTAACATGCATATCAATCATGGGTAAATTTTTGAACATGCACTTTAGCTCACTTTATAGCTAAAAATAGCTTACTCATGCTACCGGGACTTCAAAAATACGAAGAATATCAAAAATGGGGCTAAGATGAACTTACTAGCAAGCTTGAAAGATGAACAAACCCTAGCTATGGGTTCTTCAAAATTTCGGCACACACAAGGAAGAAGATGAATGATTTTTATCATCTTTTTCCTTTATTAATCATTTAATAGGTAAATGACCAAAATGCCCTTCTCTTAAAAATATCACCATTTACTAGCTCATGTCCATTTTTGTCCAAAAATTATGATTTGGGAAAATTGATATTTAAGGACTTATAATTGCTATTCTAGAGCTATTTCATACAAAATGCTTCTAGAAACTCACATTTTACAACTTTTGCAATTTGGTCCTTTTTGACCATTCAACTTTAATTTAGCAAAATTACTTCATGAAACTTTCACGCTAAGATGCAAACATGGCATGAACCTTAAAAACTCATAAATTCACCTCAGATTAGTGGTCTCGCACCACTATTCCGACTAGGCCCTAAATCGGGCTGTTACATAAGCCATGTCAAAACAGGGCATACATACTGACTTGCACCACACGGCCAGTCACATGCCCGTGTGTCCAGCCCATGGTCGCTACTGACCTGTTTTGAATTACAACTACGAGGGACACGGTCGAGCCACACGCTCGTGTGCTCAACCGTGTGGGCAAATATAGGCCATTTGCAAGGCCAAAATGCCACCCACACTTGGGTCAATCTTTCATGCACTTACAACCATAAACCTATACACATTTGGCAACCCAAAGCACATCAAATTATGCAACATTTCTACTCAATTATGAGCTTAACAATCACACCTACTTATAAGACATTTGGTTCAAACTAATCACATACATTTCAAGAGCAAATCCATCACAACTTACCATCAATAATGTGCTAGTTATTCATCAATAAACTTACCATTCATAAACCATTTCTTTTATCAAACATATACACTCATATTGCATCATTATGCTTACCATAGTCTTAACCATTTCATTTGCTATCAAGACATACCAAAACATGCATCATATATCATAATCATTCATGCACATAACCAACATTTATCTAGCCACATCACATGGCTATTAACACACCTCAAACATATTCTAAAACAACTAGACTATACATGCTATACTTAGTATATACATTTCCATAAGGTACCAAAATGAGTTTGGGTAGTGTGATGATGATCCTTGACGGTCCCGAGCCTTCAGTAGCTTTGAAGATCTGTAAAACAGAGTAAACACACACACAAAGTAAGCTTTCCAAAAGCTTAGTAAGTCATATACAAATAAACTTAACATAAATCATTCATAAGCATAGCTATTTGAATTCATTAACATATCATCTTTACAAGCACATAAATAATCTCTTTGGCTCACTTGATTTGCCATTGCTTACCAATTCATCATATATCAAGTATCTCATTTACTCATATCTCAAATGTTTCTTTGTATCAATGCACACACTTACTCACCTTTCATGCTTATACAAAGCATACGTATCAACATACCTGAAACGGATGTACAATTCACATAGTCATTCCTTTCTCGGACTTGCCCGTTGAACCGTTCGGAATCTAATAGGATACTCAGAGTGCTCAGAATAGTCGTACAATGCCAACGTCCCAGACGTGGTCTTACATGTAATCAAATATCGATGCCACTGCCCCAGACAGGGTCTTACACGAATCAATACAATACCAATGTCCCAGACATGGTCTTACACGTAAATCTCATATCGATGCCAACGTCCCAGACATGGTCTTACACGAAATCTCGAATCAATGCCAACGTCCCAGACATGGTCTTACATGATATCACATATCAGACACCTATGTCATGACATACGTTATCCTATCTATTCCTAGGTTCGTACGGGACTTCTCGGACATTTAACAACTTGTCAACATATACGTAAACTCGGATTTCACATACATTCCATCTCAATGGATATTCAAAGCAATTCAAATTTCATATATACACAATTAATTTAATTCAAATACATTTATTTGTATATAGACTTACCTCGGATTCGGATAACGTACGGACTCGACTATTCAACCACTTTCGACTTCCCCCGATCTAAGTCCGTTTTCTTCGGTTCTTGATCTATACATATTCAAATTTAACCCATTTATTCATCAAATCATTCAACTCAATCCAAGAACACACATTTAGGGCAATTTGCAAATTAGCCCTCACATTTTCACATTTGGACAATTTAGTCCCTATTTCACAAAATCACAAAATACACATAATTTCAAGTTACCCATGCCTAGCCGAATTCTCATGTAGCTCATACAAATCCTTACATTTCATTTATTTCACAATTTAGCCCTTCAAAATATTATTTTCTCAATTAAGCACAAATTACTCAATTTCATCAAAACTCCAAAGACAAAACTTGTTAATCAAACACATATCTTTCATATTTCACTATAAAGCATCACAAATCACATGGGTTCATCAAAGTCTCATTTCAAAAACATCATCAATTCTCAAAATTAAGACATGGGTTTTGAACTATACAAAACAACGATTACAAAAATGTAGAAATTATCAAAAACCGAAGCAAAACATACCTTGAATTGAATCAAAAGCTAGCCGAATGCCCTAACTCAATTTTCTTTTCCTTTTCTTTGATGTTTCGGTAATATGGATGATAATGGCTTATTTTTAAGCCTTTTGTTTTATTAAATATCATGTAATTAACAAATTACTAATATAACATTAATGAAACAATTTTATCATCTTATAATGCATGGATATAAATGTCCACTTACTCATAATGGCATAATAACCTTTTAAGGACCTCATATAATAAAGACATTAGCAAATAGATTCCCTTACATAAAACATGCTAATTTTGCATTTAATGCAATTTAATCATTTTCTCAAATTAAACACACAAATGATCAAATTAATTCACAGAAATTTCACACATACTTAATCACATATCATAGGCACGAAAAATAATATTAAAATATTTTACTGACTCGGATTTGTGGTCCCGAAACCACTATTCCGACTAGAGTCAAAACCAGACTGTTACATTTGGCCGAATCAAATGACACATACACAATTGACTAAGTCCCTATACATGCCATAGACTCAAAAGGTTATGCATTCACTTATACCCAACATGATAGCTTGATAGTGTGATAGCATCTCCGGCGATCTCCAACTCGAGCTAATATAAAACCCTACATGATATGAGAAAGGAACGGGAGTAAGCTATAAAGCTTAGTAAGTATGTATGTAAATAATAAACAATTTATTACCATGCTTTTAACAATCCTTATTTTGAGTTCTTAAGATAATGCCATCATTATTGCATAAAATTTCTCAATTCACTTATGTTCATCTTGAGCTGCCTACTCGAGTTACAGTCACTAAATTATTTTTATCCAGAGCTACAGAACTCCAAATTAATATCTGCTAATTTTCCTTGAAACTAGACTCACATATCTTCTTACCATAAGATTTACATAATTTTTGGTTCAGCCAATCAGTACAGTTTATTCTTTAAAGTTTCCCCTGCTTTGCTGTCCAACAGTTCTGACCCCTCTTCACTAAAAATTTATTTTTCATTGAAAAGAACTCGAAAGATGTTACCATTTGTTTCTATTGAAAATAGACTCATTAATAAATTCAAGTATATAAATTTTATCCCTTGATTATTTTTGTACAATATTTAATGAATTTCCAAAGTTAGAACAGGGGATTCCAAAATCATTCTGACCCTGTCTTATAAAAATTCAAATATCTCATAATCTGAAATTCTTTTGCTTACACTGTCTCTTTTATGCGAAAATAGACTCAATAATATTTAATTTAATATCTTATTCAAATTCTAATTAAATTTCCACCATTTTTGGTGAATTTTCAAAGTGATTCAACTGCTGCTGTCCAAACTGTTTTATTGCTAATTTTATTCTATCATGTTTTCTTTGTATTAATTCTCATTTACACACTTATAACACTAAAGCATATCCATAGTTAGCCATGCCAATAGCTAGTCATCATCAAACATTTACAAGCCATTCATTGGCCAATTTAACTTATACATCAACAACAAAAACTTGAACATTTCATTTCTCAATTTAATTTGGCTTAAAAGCCTCACACATGATCACAATCCACATTTCCCACATATTCTTACATCATAAGCATGGACTTAGCTCTTTGTCATTGATGCATAAACTTAGCTATTTGTTATTGATGCATAAACTTAGCTCTTTGCCCGTCGAACTACTCGGAATATCAAAGGATACTCAATCTCATCATACATGTATCACGATGCCAATGCCATATCCCAGATATGGTCTTACATGGGATCACATCTCGATGCCGACGCCATATCCCAGATATGGTCTTACACGGGATCTCATATCTCGATGTCGATGCCATGTCCCAGACATGGTCTTATACGAGATCGTATATAGATGTCGATGCTATGTCCCAGACATGGTCTTACACGAGATCTTTCTTTGGTGCTGAGGCCATGTCCCAAACATGGTCTTATATGGGACCTCCTTCATTTGGTGCCGATGCCATGTCCCAGACATGGTCTTATACGGGACCTCCTTCATTTGGAGCTGATGCCATGTCCCAGACATGGTCTTATAGGGGACCTACATTCGGTGCCGATGCCATGTCCTAGACATGGTCTTATACGGGACCTTCCTTATCTCATGTTGTGACACTGGTATCCTTGCTATTCTGAACGTTCAACCGGGACTTCAACTTAACATATTTTCATCATACTCTCATCGAGGCATCATTAGTCAATTTCATGGAAATAATATATATTTCTCATAGTATAAAGTAATTAAAAACATAATAATATTATGTAACTTTAATTTCACACAAACTTACCTCGATACCAAAATGGCGAGAAGGGACCTAACTGTTAGTTACTCGTTCCCCCCCCCCCCCGTTCTAAGTTCGAACCTCATTTTCCTTGATCTATAACATCACATTTAGCTTACTTATTAGTCACATTATTCATTGTGACCCAAAAAGCATACTATGGTAAAATTATATTTTTGCCCCTAAACTTTGTCATATTTACACTTTTGCCCCTAGGCTCGTAAAATGATTTTTATTCGATTTCCTTGTATTTTAGGCCTATCCAAACCATTTTCATAACTATAGCAGTCCACAATTTGCATTCATTCACACATTTTTCATACATTTTTCAACTTTTTACAAATTAGTCCTTTTATGCGATTTCATCGAAAATCACTTAGTAAAAGTCGTTTACTACACACCGAGCATTCATATTCTACCATTAGACATCAAAGCACATGCATGTCGTCCATGGGTAAATTTTTAAACACAAACCCTAGCTCAAAATAATGGTAGAAATAGCTAAACCGAGTTACGGGGATCTCAAAAATGTAAAGAACATTAAAAACGGGGCTTGGATGCACTAACTATTGAGCTTGAAAGCTTGAAAACCCTAGCCATGGCTTTCCCCGTGCTAAATTCGGCCAAGGAAGAAGATGGACAAAGGTTTTTGGCTTTTATTTTGTCTTTTAGTCCATTTAATTACCAAATTACCAAAATGCCCCTAACTTAAAAATATCCTATTTCACTTATCTAATGTCCATTTTTGTCCAACAATTTAACCAATGGTCTAATTGCCACTTAAGGGCCTCCAATTTAAAATTTCATAGAAATTGGACACTTCCATCATGTGGAACTCAACTTTTGTACTTTTTACAATTTAGTCTTTTTGACTAAATTGAGTGTCCAAACGTCGAAATTTTCGAACAAAATTTTCATGGATTCTTTTCGTGAAATCGTAGACCATAAAAATATAATAAAAATAAGATTTTTCCTCGTCAGATTTGTGGCCCCAAAACCACTGTTCCGACTAGGCCCTAAATCGGGCTGTTACAATGTGTGTTTGAAAATTTGGTACCTTGAAGTATGCTTGTATAATGTAGTTTATTTTTTGTTGTTAAAGTTCATGTTTAAGACCTATAAGCTATAGCTATTTACATGTACATAAGCGTATGTAAATGAAGTGAAATGGTATATTTTAATGTGGTATGACATAAGTAAAGAGTGGTATTTGAATGATTTGGATGTTAAATCCTAATGACATTAAATTGTTTAGGTCTAATTGATGAATAAGTATTGATTGTCTTGTTAAGAAGTTGAAATTGAATGTTTGAACTTGTTTGGCATGTGTTGGCATGATTTGAACCAAGTGAAAGTGGTATTTGGTGAATATATTGGATTAGGTACCAAGTTGTGCCTTTTTGCCAAAAACAAGGGCCACGTCTGGACAACCAACCTCCATCGTCGCAACGTCAACCGATAGTGAGTGACGACGCGACGTCAAATGGAATGAATTCGTGAAGTGACTTATTGCAAGTGATGAAGTCGCAACGTTGATCTTGAATTTTCAAAACTTTACAATTTGGTCTTATTTCGTACTCGAGTTGATAAAAGAGCTTTCGTAAGCTCGTTTAAGACTCGAAAATGATTGTTTAGCAAAAATTGAATGTGATTGATGTTTAATCACATGTGTGAATGATTAACTACGGCATAATTGACTGTAATTACTCCGGCAACGATTGTAGCATACTATAGTTTGGACCCAGCGATCAAGTCGGGCCTTATGAAAAAACTATCTCATTAAAAGATACGTCCCTATGAAAGGGTATCTTGTAAAAAGATACACTTACTTGATGCCTATATAAATGACTTTTTTATTATTCATTGTTACTATTCTGCTTAGAATGTGTTGAGAGTTTTCTTGTATCTTTAAGGCATATAAAAGCCTTAAAGGAAAATGTTTTATACGTCTCAAGTCGTTATATTTTAGTAACATTATTTTATTTTTCGTATTTCAATTTTCCAAACTTTCTTATGTTTCCTATGTTCTTCTCTATTTCTCTCTCTCTCAATGAATATGTATGACTTTGGTTGTTTCCTTTATGATGCAACTGGCAAGAGCACTCCTTTTTCTTGCAGGAGACTAATCCACATACTAGTGTCACGGGCCGCGGATCAAAACCCGTGATGAATGTCCAAAAAAATGTCTCGTGGAGGCCAACTGATTAAATGGGGCTCATTTGACCCGCTTGAACTGCCCTAACTCGTGGAACATATGGAAAAGTCTATCTACTTGAAGCCTTGGTGGCCCAATGGAACACTCAGATAAAACTAGAGTTACCAGGGTAATTATTGTAAATCTTAAGGGACAAAGATGTATAGAGTTTAAATCCCTTAGGACTCTCATCTAACTATCGATGTAATTCAATTTGTATCATTAGATTTAGGGGAGTTCAACTATAAATAGAGGCCTTCCCCCTCATTTGTAACCACTCAGTTGTAATCTTTCATAATAATTTAATACTATTGAAAGTATTTACTCAAAAACTTAGCATGCTTTTGCTTTCTTGTGGCTTCTTTCATTGCTCTTTCAATTTTGAGTTGCTTTCGCTTTATTTTTGGTACATTAGAGAATTTCTATCTATAATTTTCATTTTGCAAGAGTAAGACTAACTTAAGCGGATTTGAAATCAAAAAATCGCTTAAGGCCACACGGACTGCAAGACTAAAGTTCTAACTCGTGACACTAGAAAACACACCTTATGGCGGGGCAACTTCAGATTTTACCGACGGTCATGCTAGCATACATGGGTAGAAGTGATATGGATCTAGTTCTTATTTCTGGAAATACAAGTAAATATTGCAGTTCAACTGAAGATATTATGCGGCTAATATACCAATGGAAATTTTATATCTTTGGCTGTGCAGGCAACATTTTTTTCAGCGTCCCCAAGGATTGTTAAACAAACATTTTGAGAAGCTTGACATGTATTTAAACTGTTTAAGCGAACAGCGAGAGATGGTTTTGGATTCTCCATATTTTGAGTCACGGGCTTTGGTGTTTGAGGATCCCAATGAACTGAGAGGGGAAGAGACTGGTAAAGTGTCTACTAGCTCCGGTTTCTAGTATAGCATCACCATCTGCAGCTCAGTCTTCGTCCTTGGAGATTGAGGAAGGGGATTCTGCTGGTATAACCTCGGAAGCTATGTAAAGGGAATCTCGATCCCCCAGTTCAGGTGCAATCAGGAACTTGTGGGTAGTTTTTAATGTGCTGATGGTAAATTATGATGGATTTCCAGCTAAACAGAACAGCTAAGAGTGAGGAGAAGTCTTTAGAAGGGGATACAAAAGAAGTGTCTTGTAGCAAGCAGGGTTTGGGCATGTCAAGAAATTACTTATTTGGGGAGTTGATGCTTCATCTTCCCCGAATTGCATCACTCCCATAGTTGTTTAACATTTCGGAAGAAGATGGAGAGAGAAGCTAGATAAGAGAGTTCTCTTGTTTATTGACCAGTTAAAATGATTAATATCTCCCTCATGTTAGCAGTAGTATCGATGGTATTTATCAGGATTTGGAAAATCATTTTTAATGAAGAATTCTTGTAAAACCCATATATAAAACATACGTGTGTTTTGTGGACAGAACCAAACAGTCCAATGAATCAAAAGGGACGATTTTCTTGCAAGTTCATATGAACCATGACACTAGGCCAGAGCTGGTCTGGGAGAGAATGGCTTAAAACAAGTTCATTAATCCTTGCAATGATGCAATATGTGTCCATGAAGCCTGTGAAATTAGATTTTGCATAAATTTAAGGTTGAGGAAGCTGAAATACTATCCATTTATGTCTTGATTTTCTCCTTTCCTACTACTAGTAAAACAACAAAAGAATGCCAGACTATCAAGAAAAAAAAAATTGTACATCCTATGAGAATGAAATAATACACAGGGATTTAAGATAAACTACTGGCACATATTATGCAAGGCGGATCTCTACACTTCTCTTCAGCTATTGTCTCCCGTAAGCACGTGCTATGAAAGACATGACCACATGAAAAAACAGCATTCTCTGCAGGATTGAGACTCGCCATATCTAAATAATATTCAGGTTCATTTGCAAGGTCACCGTCACATAATAGACAGCTCTTCTCAAGCGGCACGATGTCATCATCAAAACCTGCAAAATTGGAAAGAAGTATGATGTAATTAGCTCCCATGACCTTTACTTTTGGTGTGAATGTGAAAAGATATTATCCATGTATACAAGTCTAGGATGAATGTGAAAAGATATCAGTGTCAGATTAAGAGTAGAATAAACCAGAAGGAACCTATGGACATACCTTCCCACACTATATGATCAATGCTAATATGTTGCTTTTGTCTTTGACTGTCCAAGGTTGTTACTTTTTTATGTGTAGCCAGCCTACTTCCGCTCACTGCGCCAGCAGAGTTTTCGGAAGGTTGCTTCTTTTCCTTTTTCTGAATGAGCTGCGGACTTCTAGCGCTAGTTTCAATCTTCGTAACCGGTGATGCGGAGTCTTCTGGCCAATGGATTGCTTTCTTGTTCTGCATACTATGCGTTGATGCTGGAATTACACTAGTTCCAATGTTCTTGACCAATCCTAGAGGATTTTTGGGATGTTGGGATTTTTCCCGTTTCTGCATAACATGCTTTGATGCCATAACTCTACTGGTTCCACCATTCTTGAAAAAGCCTGCAGGATCTTTGGGAGGTTGGACTGTTTCTTTGTTCTGCATGACATGCTTTGATGCCAGCGTTCCGCTGTTTCGACCATTCTCGACCGTTTTCAGTTTTCGCGGAGATTGGGTTGTTTCCAATCCACTAATTTCACTCTCTTTGGCCAATCCTGCTGGATCTTTGAGAGGTTGGGCAGTTGACTTCGGTGTAAGCTGCTTTGATTCCATAATTGTACTAGTTCCTCTACTTTTGAACAAACTTGTAGTAGCATCCTTGGGAGGTTGGGTTGTGTTTTCTTTCTTGTTGGACAGCCTAGAAACCGAAGTTGCATTGGTTCCACTCTTTTTAACCAATGGGGTTGAATCTTTCTTCGTCTTTACCTCATCTGATTGATGCTGTTGAGTCGAAACTGGTTTATAAGAACTATTAGTTTTGAATTTCAACCAGAGAAAAAGGCCAAACATGGCTTGTGTATGCATCTGACATAACATGTAAGAAATCAACAATTCCACAAGCAGAATAATGGTAAGGAAATTGTTAAAACAAAGCATGATCTTACGTTTGGGAGCCAAAATAGTAGGTACTCTACTTCGACTGGAGCCTGAAGCCCCGCCGAGCAGGTGGTTGCCAGGACGGTGAGGATGGTGTGTGCTGAGGCGTTGAGAATTCCTCCTGGAGCCATGAAAATTATGTTAGGAAAGCTATTTCCAGAATGCATATGTATAAAGCTTTTTACATGTACTGATGTAGAACATTAAAACCGGCCCCAGTCGAACGGATGGTATGATAATCAATTACACTCGTAATTATAAAATAAATAGAATGCAGCCATTATTTAAGTCCCTCTAAGGGGAAAACCAAGCAAAGATTCTTGCCTGTTTGTGTTGTCCAAGAAAGAGCATCTTGGATCTTTACTTGGCTGATCATCTCTTGACGCCATTGAAATTTAAGAAATCCTGAAAACTGAAATTGCAAAGATATGTTGTTGAAAAACCCCAAACCTCAATCCCACAAACTGAACTGAAAGATTAATAAGATGAAAATAAAATCGTACGTTTGAGAAAGAAAATCTGTCAAAGGCAAGTATTTGATATTCAAGAGAAGAAGCTACTTGTTTTATAAAGATTATGAATGTAGGGTTCATCGTTGAGAGTTTGATCATGTATATATAAACCCTTCGGCTTATGAAGCCAAGCCCACTGCTGCTCTTATTATTATTATATCTTTTTTTAATCCAAGTGTTAATTTTCTGCTAAAAAATTTATTGACCAATGATAATTATCACATATGAAATTTTTAATTAAATAAAAATAATATTTAATATTAAATTAAAATTTCATTTAATTTCTCCCCCTCTCTCTCTCAAATCTCAAACTCTGCGTCTCTCTCCCTTCCTGCTTATCATCTCTCAAAGTTGCTAAGGTTATAGGCTGAAGATCTTCCCATGTATTTACCAAAATACCATCAGCCTTTAGGATCTCTATGGTTATAGATTGGAACACCAAAAAAGAAAACTCACGAATAGGAAAATGATTAGAAAAGCAAAGGTCATAAAAGAGCAAACACAAAGATAAGAAAAAAAGGAAATAGGAACAGAGGCCAAATGAAATCAACACACAAATGACTGTTTTATTCTATTTTATTGTTGAAAACTCATAGGGATGAAAAACTAGCTTGGCAATTTTTCCTGGAAATAAACTTTACTGTTTACACTAAAAACAGTTGAATTAGATTGGAAGTGAGAGGTGATGAAATTGGGAAATTTCTTGGATTGTTTGAAATTGTGTGATGAAACTAGAAAATTGTCTGTTTTGAAGAGAGTTGAAGAAGAAGGTAGTTAGGGTTGTGAGGAAGAAGAAGAGTGTGATGAAAGAAAAAAATGTGGAAGAAAAGCAGGTGAATAGAATAAAAAATAATTAAAAATGCCACATGATCGGTCAAGAACTTTTTTTTTAACTGATGATTGGGGTACTATTTTCTATCAAAAAACACTTTAAATACTTAAATGGAAAAACACTATACTTTGAGGGCCAAAATTGGGTTTAAGCCTTATTATTATTATTATTATTATTATTATTATTATATAAAGTAGTAGCCTACCATTATTTTATCTTGGGTAAACTACACTAGTGATCTAATTATTTACGCATTTTTTTTTATTTTAAAAATTTTACTTTAGCTAGTTAGATATTTTGATCATTCTTTTGTTAAATCATTAATAAAATATTGACGTTAACAAATTTATCTTAGATTTGTTATGGGCTCAAATTTTTTCGAGCTCGGATCGAGCCGAGCGGACTCTAACGGGTTCAAATAATTTTGAATTTTATAAGTTATAAATATTTTAATTTCGAATATAATAATTCATTTTATTTTTTTATGATGACAACACAATTCAAATTTTCCTTCTAAAAAGCATAAATTATATATATTATATAAAGTTATTTTATATAAAATAATTAAAGTCTTTATCGTATGTAAAATTTATTATTCTATCATATTATATGAATTAACGAAAATATCTTTATTGTTCATTATTATATTGACAAAGCTTCATTATAAATTTGGCCACTAATATTTACATGTTTTATCAAAAAGACCCTAATTATATTTTTGAGTCTTTTTTGGCCATCAACATTTGATTTTTTTTTTCAAACTGCTTTTTCTAATAGATTTAATGAATAAATTCAAAGTTTCAATTTTCTTTTCAAAAGTTTTCAATCTTTCATACGTTTATTTACTAAGAAGTTTTTCTACTGAGTTAATTTTTTTTAGATAATTGCGTTTATTTTCTTTAAATTAAAAGTTATTTTTTAATTTCATGTATTATTTATTTATTTTATTGTTTTTCACATGTAATTATCTTATAAGGTTATTAAAGTAATAAATTACATCTCATTAAAAAAATTACACATCATCCCCGTTAACTTTTTTAACGGTACTTTAATTAAATTTGTTTGAAAAAATAGTTTGAAAAAAAGAACAAAAGTTGATGGCCAAAAAAGGCTCAAAAATACAATTAGGGCCATTTTGACAAAACATGCAAACGTTAGTGGCCAAATTTGTCATTAAGCCTATTGACAATTGCATAACTTTCTATATTTTTTATTAAATTTACAAACCTGATACTTATATTCTAAAATATTTATTTCAAAACCTAAATATATTATACTAATGCTCCGTTTGTTTCATTGAAAATGGTTTTTGGAAAATGTTTTCTGCGTTTTCCCGTGTTTGTTTCATGTAAAACAGCTTGGTCAACTGGAAATGACTTACAATATAGAAAATAAACCTTTTTTCTTGTAAAATGACTTACCCTCTTGAAAAAACATAAGTCATTTTCTGAAAAATAACTCATTTATGGGTGATTTTATTTTTATATAAAAATTAACTTAAACTCAAAATAAACTAATAATATACTCATTATAATCTAAACTCAAAATAAACTAATTACAGTCCAAATCTCAAGTCCAAAATTAAAAAAAAAATTAAACCCAATATCCAAATACAATTTGTACAAACTAAACCCAATTCAAAATCTAATTTAATAAAAATAATATTTTATTAAGATATTAAAATTTTAATAATATTTTATGTATTATTAGTTATAATTATAAATATGTATTTTAATATACTATATTACACAACCACTTGTGCTATATATTTTGTTATAATCTTTAATATAATAATAGTTATATATATTAATACTTACAAAATATATTTAATTCATTATATATTACTACATCACACACTATAAAAGTAGAGTATATAATATTTTAATTTATTATATTTTGTTGTTTATTATGATATTGGTTGAAATATGTTCTAAGTCCTTATACTTTTCTTACATTTGAAAGTTAACCCTCCTATTAAATTATATAATACTATATTATATCACATAGTATATAATATATTAATAGTTTATATATGAATTAATGATTAAACATTATAATATCATGTAATATTATATCTTTTATTATAATCTATAATATAATAATATTTATATATGATAGTAGTACATTATATATTAGTTATTATTATACTGATTGAAATATGCTTTAAGTCCCTATACTTTTCGTACATTTAAAAGTTAGCCCTCCTACTATTTTATATAATGCTATATCATATCATATCATATCATATAATATATTAATAGTTTATATATATGCATCATTGATTAAACATTATAAAATCATGTAATATTATATCTTTTAGAGTAAACTACATCAATTATCCTTAACCTTTGACTAAATTACATTTCAATCACTCAACTTTCAAAAGTTACATAATTGTCACTAAAGTTATCAAAATGTTACATTTTTGTCACTCATCTGTTAACTTCCGTTGAGAGGGTGATGTGGCACATTAATTTAAAGGGTTAATAACCAATTTAGCCCCTGAACTATAACTAAAAATATCAATTTCATACTTTTAAAATTTTTCTTAATAATAATTCTAAAAAAATTAAAGAGTAAACTACTCAAATAGAAAGTTCTAATGCATTCTTATTTTGGTCACTGAATATTATTTTGTTAATTTAGTTACTTCCATTAGATTAATTGTCTTTTTTAGTCACTTTATCGTTAAAATGTCTTGCCACTGAACAAAATGATGGTGTGGTGGTACTTTGATGGGTATAATAACAAATTTAGCCCTTAACACTTTACACATTTTGTCAAGTTGGTCCTAATTCTAGAAAAATTAAATTAATTTAACCCTCAATGTTTGCACATTTTGTCAACTTAGTCCAAATTCAAAAAATTCAAAAATTTTATAATTTAAAGGACTTAAATATATATATAATTTATTATAAAAGGAAATAAAAATATAAAATATTTTAAAATATATAAAATTACAAAAAGGCTTAATTGCTATTTGGTTTAATTCTAAAAACTCAACAAATTTAACCCTTGATGTTTGCACATTTTCTCAATTTAGTCTAAATTCTAAAAAAAATTATAAATAAAATATTCAAAAATATAAAACATTAAAAAAATAATCAATCAAAATTGAAAATCAAAATAAGTAAACTTTTCTTAGTTATAATTCAAAATCATGAACAACCCACAAAATGCTCCTACTTTTTGATATATGCAATCACACAATATTGTGAATAAAAAATTACAAGAAAAAAGTTCAAATTTTTCTTTCCTGTTACTAGATTTTCTGGTCAACCAAACAACAGAGAAAAACTTTGTAAAACAACATTCATCTATTCATCTCATTCCTTGTTCATTTTCAAGCTTCCCATTGTTCTCATGCTTTCGTTCAAACCCCACAATCTCAAATATCATACCAATTCCATACCTAACTTTACCAGACCCAAACCACATCATCACTTCGCCATTGAGCACTCACCATTAAGCCCACACCCAAAGTCAATTTCTTTTTTTTTTCTACAAACACACCCAAACTCAATTTCGTGTTTTCTTTTAACGAGGAAAAATCGATCAATGAAGCACTGCTTAGCCTTAAGCATGAAATGGAGCCAAAGATGTTTCTATTAGTAAATGCTTTCTAATTTGAATCCCTCAACTAATTGTTTGATCATGGTGTTAGTTGGATTTGGTAGCGATTGATTCAAAAAATAAATTCAAATGATTCATTTAGCTCAATGGGGTTTAAAGAAAAAAAATCAATTCAAACAATTCAAGAGAAATTGAGGGTTAAATTTTGTTGAATCCTTAAAATTTTTTGTTAAAAGTCAATAAATATTTATTTGAATTCCTCAACCAAATTCATATTTAAGCCTTTATGTAATTATATATATTTAAAGAATTTATATTTTTATGTCATGTTATAATACATTTTATATATTTTCAAGTTTTTTAAATTATAAATTTTGAGTTTGGACTAAATCGATTAAATGTGCAAACATTGAAGGTTAAATTTGTTGATTTTTTTAGAATTAGGATCTAACTGACATAATGTGTAAACTGTAAAGGATAAATTTGTTATTAAACCAATCAAAAGATTGCCACATTAACATTTTGTTTAGTGACCAAGGCATTTTAATGGAGTGACTAAAAATGACAGTTAATTTAATGGGGTGACTAAATTAGCCAAAAAAAATAAAATTTGGTGACCAAAATTAGAACTTGTTAAAACTTGGGTGATTATCATGATAGTTTACCCTTTAAAAAATTCAAAATTATTATTAAGAAAAATTTTAAAAGTATCAAATTGATATTTTAGTTATAGTTTAGGGGCTAAATTAGTTATCAACCCTTTAAATTAACGTGTCACATCACCTTCTTAACGGAAGTTAACGGATGAGTGACAAAAATGTAACATTTCGATAACTTTAGTGGCAATTATGTAAATTTTAAAAGTTGGGTGACATAAATGTTATTTTAATAAAAGGTTAGGGACAATTGGTGTAGTTTATCCTATCTTTTATCACATAATCTATAATATAATAATATTTATATATAATAGTAGTACATTATATATTATATATTATTGTTTATTATTATACTAGTTGAAATATACTCTAAGTCTTTATATTTTTCATACATTTGAAAGTCAGTCCTCCTACTATATTATATAATGTTATATCATATTATATAATTTGTTAATAGTTTATAAATATGCATCAATGATTAAGCATTATAATATCATGTAAAACTATATCTTTTATTATGATCTATATTATAATAATAGTGTAATATAATAGTAGTACATTATATAATGCATATTAGGCTTAAATATAAAATTGGTACCTGAACTTGTCCACTTCTCCTAGATTGATACTTAATATTTTTTATCCTAAATTGGTACTCGAACTTTTTTTCCGTCAACTAAATCAATACTTTTTCTGTAACATTGTTAAGTTTAGAACAAGTGGCAGAATAGGATTGTGACATGTGACATTAACGAAATCATGATAATGTCATAATCTAAAAAATATATTAAAAATCAATAAAAATATATTTTTTAAATAAAACAATTATAAATAAAAATATATTAGTTTTTTTTTTTACTGAAAAAATGTTCGAGTACCAATCTGGGACAAAAAAAACTTTTGAGTACCAATCTGGGAAAAGTGGACAAGTTCAGGTATCAATTTTATATTAAGCCTACATATTATTATATATTATTGTTTATTATTATATTAGTTGAAATGTGCTCTAAGTCCCTATACTTTTCGTATATTTGAAAGTTAGTCCTCCTACTATATTACATAATGCTATATCATATCATATAATATATTTATAGTTTATATATATATATATCTAACATTAAACATTATAATATCATATTATTATCTTATGTATTAGTGATACTAATACATTATAATATATTAATATATTATGTATTCATAATAGTTATACATTATATTATATTACTTAATAGTATATATTATATTATTATATTGTGTATTAGTAATATATGAATTTAGTATATCAATTTTTAAAGTTAGGTAAGGTAATCGATTTCGGTAATAGTTATATAATATATTATATTATTATTATTAAAGGTTAATTTTATAGATTTTAATAATTATTAATGGTATATTTCTAAAATTTATTTCACTTTATAATTTGACATAAAAAATTATTATTAATTATTTTTCTTATTAATAAAATTTTAATATAAATATGCAATGCATATGAATACATTTTCAAAAATAAAGAATTATCATTTATTTATATTTTATTTTTTATTTTAAGTAATAACATAAAATTATATTAATTATTAAGGTTTATTATTGTTGTTCAGTTACAAATTCGAGTTTTTCTGGGCTTTGGGTTAGATTTATCTCGAGCTTGAGCCAAATCAATCTCAGGCTCATCTGTTAAGGGTTCGGGCTTTCTTGGGTTGGAATATTTTTGGGCTGCAATTTTGTTGGATTTGGATCTGTTATGGGCTCGAGTTTTCTTGAACACAGTACATTACGGGCTCAGATTGGCACGGGTGGGCTTTCGGGCTCGGGCCTCTTTTGCTTGCTCTACCTTCATTGCACCTAATACACCCCTTTCATCTATACTAGAGGTGTTCATGAGCTGGGCAAACCTAAGCCCAATCCTAAAATATTTTCCAAGCCCAAGCTCAACCCTTCCAAATTGTTGGTTTCATTGTTTAAAAAATAACAAAGTTTTTATTTAAATTTAATTTTTTTATATATTTATATATTTTAATAATTTTAATTTATGTTTGTCCCATGCCATTCTAGGAGGCTGTTATGTGGCATCACTAGATTGGCTAGCAATACTTTATCAACATTAAACAAGTGGTGTTAGTGTAGAGGTACCAAACTGGTTGACAAAATACAAGTTTAGAGACTAACTAGGTAAAAAAATAGGGACTAATTAGGTATAAATAGACAAGTTAAGGGCCAAAATATATATTAACCCATATTTAAAAAAAAATGATATGGGGGACCTAAAATGGGTTTGAATCAGTTATCTATAAATATGAATGAGTTTGGACAAAATTTTAGATGGTAAAAGTACCACCAAACCCCTTATACTATACAATGGGTTGCATTTTAGCCCCTCAAATGAAAAAATAGACAAATCGACCCTTGTATGTTAGATGAGTGAGCAAAATTGCTCATTCGTTAAAAATTGGTGTTTATTTATAAGGTATAGTAACAAATTTAGCCATCAACCTTTACACATTTATTCAAATTGACCATACTCTTTTATTGGAAGTAAATTAAAATTTTTTGAAACTAATAACGCTAAAAGGTCAAAAGGCTTTAATAACAAATTAAAAAAATGATTAAGCCCTTTTAAATTTTAAAATTATTAAAAAATCATAAAAATACAAAAAAAATAAAAAGCTATAAAATTTTTAATATTATAAACTTTTTAATAAAAATTAACAATACAACCCACTAAAATATAATGTTTATAAGATTTAAAAAAAAAATTTGACCCATACTCTTTTATTGGACTGGTATTATTAATTTTTAATAAAATTATAAAATTTTAAGCAATTTGAATAAACATTAATTATGTTAATAGTATATTGGGACGATGCAAAATTTTTGACCCGTTTTCTAGGTTTAGGTCCAGCCCGACCCGAAAAATGGACATAAAAATTTGCCCAAGCTTAACTAAGATTAAAAACGTTAAACTCGAATTCGACTCGACCTGCCCATATTAATTTTTTTTAAATTATTTTTATATAGAAACAAATTTTAAAAAATATAATATATTAAATACACTAAAAACATTAAGAAAATTATTTCCCAACAAATTAAAAATACATTAAAAAAGGTCTACATAATATCTAAATCCTAACAATAAAATAATAGTAATATAATAATAAAATAGTAACAAAATAACAATGAAATGATAACAAAACAACAAAGAAACAGTTGATTTGGATCGAATTCGAGCCAGAAATTCTATTTAAGATCAAGTCTGTTTATTCAAAAGTATTTTTTAGGTTCATATTTTTATCAAAACCATTTAACTTTTTGAGTATACCTTCGTATCTGAACGGATAGCACCGGCCACTAACCCCCGTATGCAGAAAAAGCAATTTTCAGTTTTTACCTTTTTAATCTTTTCTGCAACAATTATTCCTTCGCACAAACAGCATGACAGAAACTAACAAAGCAAGCAAACAGCATGACAGAAACCAACAAAGCAAGCAAGCAGGCAACTGCAGAATGGGACATAATAATTGACCCAAGTTTTGCTTGCTTGCGTCACTCTTTCAACTATCTCTTTTCTATATAAAACCAATGAAAACCAATAAAACAATCTTACGTTTAACTACCCTAAAACAATTACATGGCAGATCCAAAATGGGGTTTTGGTCTTATGACCTTCTTTACCTTTATCAGCTTCTATCTCTCCCTGGGTAATTGTTTAATTGCAGCTTCCTTGGAAGACTCAATTGCCCAGCAAAAACTTGATAAAGTTCATAACCTTCCGGGGCAGAGTTTCACTGTGGACTTTGCACACTATGCTGGTTATGTTACTGTCAATAAACACTCAGGGAGAGCTCTCTTTTATTGGTTCTTCGAAGCTGCTAAGGATCCTGATTCCAAGCCACTTTTACTTTGGCTCAATGGAGGTCATAGTTTGAAATTTTTTTAAGATTCTTGTCTTTTGACTTTTTCCCCCTTTTGTAGCACTATTTGATTAATTCAGTTTTGCTTTTTTAAGAAGTGATTATATTGTAACCACGGCTTTTTACTGATTGTTGACTATGTTTTTGAATCACTAATCGCTGCTTCTATGATTTCATTGTGTTCATTTTCTGGGTATAGACTTTTTTCTACTCTAAATCTCACCGGTGATTATGTCATCTGCTTAGCTTTGTTTCTCTTTGTTCATGTTAAAATCTGCAGAACTTTCTTCTTCTTATTGCCTATTTTGTGTTGGCTCTTGTATTTCTCATTATCTTGTTATTTTTTAGAAATATATTTTTGTGTGGTTTCTTAACAGTACTTCTCAGTAGGGGAAAAATATAGTACTTATTTAGAGTTTTATGTCCTCAGGACCCGGATGTTCATCAGTTGCTTATGGTGAAGCAGAGGAAATAGGTCCATTTCATATTAGGCCAGATGGAAAGACCGTTTACTTGAACCCTTACTCTTGGAATCAAGGTAATCAATACCTTAAAAGTTAACTGTGAAAGTTGAGCCATTTAAAACAGCATTTGCAAGACTAAAGTTTCTCTTCACTGTTGCTAATAGCTGGTGTAAGAAATGGAATTGTTTCACTTCATTTGTTAAACCTCTAGAAATGATAATATAGTTGGTTTCTTACATAGAAGAAAATGATCTGTTATGGCTGACAATATGCTTGCATTGCGAACTAATTCAATTGCAATATCAGTCATAGCATTTATTTTTGTTTGCAATCTATTGCTTCCTTTTGGTGCATCGTTTCATCTGGTCACTCGAGCTCTCCCCTTAGGTTATCGTGGGTTTTTATGAATCTATTTAGTACTCAAATCTAAAGTTGTTGACTGCACTCTTGCTACCTGATCTTCCACCTCTACTCAGGGATTTAAATTGCGGTTGAGGTCATGTTTCCGGTCGCATTGTGTTTATCATGATTGCGGAAATAGTGAATGCTATCGCAGTCATTGCAGGCATAGCAGTCGTGAATTTTTTTCAAATTTGCACATATTTTCAATTCCTTTTCCTTCTCCTGCTTCAAATCTTTGAATTTCATAAAATATCATTGAAAACGGAAATAGCGGTCCGTTATTGCCGCCATTCTCTGTTACGACGCTTTTTGCGGCCATTATTCACTGCTATTGGTGTGAACTTTACTAACACGTTGATATGCCTGTGTGGACACCCAAAAAGACAAACTCAAATGGCTAAAAACAGTGTTCCGGTTATATGATTATCGTTTCCATTTGAGATCTATGGAATCCTGATTAATTCCTTGCATTACAGAGGAAACTAATCATGCTTGAATAACTGTTAGAAGTTCTTTACCTCTTTTGACGAAAAATGGCTGTTTCCTTAGATCTATGTTAAGGGTATTACTTACTGCTGTTACGATTTCAGCTTGAGAAATGTGAATGTTAGAAATATTCCAATATTAGTAACATTTGTTTCATATTCTTCTAATGCTTTGCAGTTGCCAACATTTTATTTCTTGAGTCTCCTGTTGGAGTTGGTTTTTCATATTCAAATACTTCCTCTGATTTGCTTAACAATGGTGATAAAAGAACTGGTGAGGCTGAATACATTTCTACTTGTTGAATTTTTGTTTTGGCTAGCTTGTGCAAGTATAGCTTCTTATTCATTGATGTACAGCCAAGGATTCACTGACGTTTTTGCTAAAGTGGCTTGAGCGCTTTCCTCAGTATAAAGAAAGGGATTTCTACATTGCCGGAGAGAGTTATGGAGGTAAACAGTAATTTCTCACTTGTATTTCTTTAAATATGGTAAAATACAATTTCTTGTCCTTTGGAATACAAAAGCACAGCAGTGAAACTGATGGGAATAATGAGGTTTCTTTGAACAAGGAAACTAAAGAAACTAGCCCCTAAGTGTAGGGATTAACTTGGGAACTTTGCAATTATCATATTTAATTTCTCTTGAACAATAAAATCATTATGCTGTTTGTAGTTTCATTTTACATTAAAAATGCTGTTGCAGGGCATTATGTTCCACAGCTAAGCCAAGCCATTGTAAGATACAACAAGGCAACCAATGGAAAAGCAATTAACCTAAAGGGATATATGGTATGTATTCTATTCTTGAAAGAAAGCAGCTTTATATTGAGCAAACTGAAACATAGATGTGTACATAATATGCAGGTTGGAAATGCTCTAACTGATGATTATCATGACCATTTGGGGCAATTTCAATTTATGTGGTCAGCTGGTTTGATTTCTGATGAAACATACAAGCTATTGAATATACTTTGTGATTTTGAGTCATTTGTTCACTCCTCAAGTGGTTGTAATGAGATGATGGACGTTGCAAGTGAAGAAATGGGAAATATTGACCCATACAGCATCTTCACTCCCTCCTGCTCTGCGAATGCTAGTCAGACGAAGTGGCTGCTGAAAAGAAGGCTTGTGAGTACACAGATTATATACTTCTAAATCTTTAAATTTTAAGCATCTTTTCCCTCTTCTTAAACCAGTCAAAAGATATAATTAATTTAACTTTAGGTATAATAAGTTTTGACAGCATTCCAGTTAAACTATGCCATATATATTCAATCATCATACCTATATTTTGGGTAACAGTTGATCGAGACCTAATAACTCTCTTCTATATTTGTGATTTTTATCTCCAAACGGAAGCTCCTTTAAGCTGTCATAGGGTTCATGGTCTGGAGAACTCATTGGCCACAACAATCACAAGAATTAACCAGATATCAAAATTTATAAAAGGCCTGGTTGTTTAATTTCCACTTAATTCAAGGGTATTTGATATTTTATATGTAATCATATTAAGGAAAATTGATATTATCCAACAGATGGTTAGCCAGCTCAGTGAGAAGTACGATCCTTGCACTGAGAAGCACTCAGAAGTATACTTCAATCTACCTGAGGTTCAAAAGTCACTTCATGTTTTACCCGAAGCTGCACCAACTAAATGGGAGACGTGCAGGTATGTACGCTATTTCTGTATACTCAAATTCTGTCATTTACCAACTGTAACCAGACCACCTGACCATCTAGCTTTATCCCTATATGAAACTTATTCTATTCTTTTCAAAGGATGCATCAAATATTTTGATGCAGTATCAATTGCCCTTATAAAATGAATTTGTGACCGCCAAAATTTACATCCCTGTGTAAACTCAAATCATCTTTTACTTGGCAACATTTCTGTTTATCCACTTTCTGGCCTCAGAAGTCACATGCAGACGTATGCCTTAAACGATTTTCTTTCCTTTCTTCCTTTTTCATTATTGCAGTGATATCGTAAATACCAACTGGAAGGATTCTCCAATAACTATGCTGGATGTTTACCGTGAGCTTATACATGAAGGACTTCGCATATGGATATTCAGGTTTATCTCTAAATTTGTAACGATGTTTTTCTATATAGCTAGCATGTTTTTGATTTGGGTAACAAGAGGTCAACCATCTTTGCTTTACCATTTGAAACTAGAAAATATAGGATTAGAGAATGAAAAATAGAACACTATGGACAAACTTGATGGTCAAACTTTCCTTAATACAGTAATATTTTGCGTTATCCTGATTTGAACCGAGTGTTGGACACAAGTAAGTTCCCGAGACGGATATGTTCAATATTTTTCTAGGTTTTTGTATATTTAGGGGACCATATCCCATACCCACATTCGAGAATGTTTCTGACACAAATACCTTAAGGAAAATGAAGAGGCCGAGTAACAGGGGTAATAGTGTCAATTTGGAATTAATGAGATAGGCTCTAAAGAAAAGTCTGTTTGAGATTGGATAGAGGGAATAATAGGACATATCCAACTATTACCAGATGAAAGGCTGATGGCAAGTGTCTCCACCAAGAGACCATGGTTTTTAGGGCTTATGTGACCACCCCTAAGTGGTGGCATTCAATAGGTTTGGAGTTCGAATACCAGCCCTTCCCATATTTCCAAGCTATGGTTCTTTTGTAGAAGAAAAGTTTTCCTGCTAATACACTTAGCTATATAAGCTGTGGGGTTAACTTATCAATATAAGTAATTTTTCATTTATTAGAGGAGTTCAATGTTGCATACCTTTCTATCTAGAAGACTGCCAATGATAAAATTTATTTAATTTCAGGCTGCTAATCACAATGTTATTATTTGTTTCATTTTGAATGATAGATTTATGTTTAGGTTCTATTATAGTGATAATTTGCAGTTTTAGTCTTAAAATGTTAACAAATTTGCTATTTCAGTATTACGCTTTATCATATGATTATAGTGCGAGTTCTAATCTTTATCATTAAATAAATTTGCTAATGGAATGTTACATCTTAAAAGTATTTGCTTGAATCAGCTAAGCTAAACTCTAGATTCCCAAAGGATTAGCATCAATATTAATCCATTTGTGTTTTTTAATGTAAAAACGGTAAAAGTACCATGGAGGCCCCTGTACTAGAAGTTAGATTGCATTTTGTTCCCTTTACTCAAAAAATTGGTAAATTAATCTTTATACGCTAGATCAAAGAGCAAACTGTTCCTTCTATTAAAAATTTTATTCATTTCTATTGTTAAAAATTGGTCCCTTTACGTTATTATGAGGTACACGTGACACGCCACATGTCACTGCACGGTTATTCCGTCAGCCACACCAACTTTTAACTAGACAAATGGATCAAAATTTTAACAGAAATGACAAATTTGCTTTTTGATCTAATGTACAAGGAATTTGTCCGTTTTTTAGTAGAGGGGGCCAAATGCAATTTGACTCCCAGTACAAGGGCCTCCATGGTACTTTTACTTGTAAAAACAACTATTTTATCTTTTAATAATTTAGATTATAGGATGTATATTTTCTTTTAATTGACTGGAGCCATTTTTTCCTTATTTCTTTGTTTCATTCCCCCTCCATGACAGTGGTGACACAGATGCTGTAATCCCAATTACATCCACCCGCTACAGTATAGATGCTCTCAAACTTGCAACTGTGAAACCATGGCATGTGTGGTATGATGATGGCCAGGTAACTTACCTTGCAATACTTGGATTTGATTCATTACCACAATAACAGTTAAAAATAAAGAAACTTAAATCCAACCACAAAAGTTAAATAGTAAGTTAGAGAGTCTAATTGTATATATACATGTCTATACACAAGTCATACTCAGGTACAAGAGGTTGGGAATATAAGACATTTACACACTCTTCTAATAGACATCGAATGAAACAGGTGTAGAATAGATACTTCAAGAGGTGTTGTTTGATAAATTGAAAAATTAAGTAGCAATATTAGATAAGGCAGTAATAAAGTGGGAAATGAAATGAACAGGTAGGAGGATGGACCCAAGAGTATGAAGGACTGAAGTTTGTATCAGTGAGGGGAGCTGGACATGAAGTCCCTTTGCATAGACCCAAACAAGCTCTCACCCTCTTCAAAGCTTTCTTATCAGGAACCTCCATGCCTGCCTCTGCCTCTGCCCCTCCCCATGCCCATGCCCATGCTTCTCAGCTACTCATCTCCGACTCCTGAACTTTTGGGTTGATTTCATTTCATGCTTTCTCAATGTAATATCTACTTGTGGGGATTCTAATGTTCCGCCTTCCCCAAAACATTCATCAAAATTTTCAATAAAGAACAATCATCAAAACTGTTTCCATTGAAATCTGAACTTTCCTGAAATTGTTATAAATGGTCTGTGCATTCTTGTCCATTTTAGAGTATGTTGGAAAGAGCAGATCTTTATATTTAGATAGAATATAAATGCTGTTTTTTTTTTTTTAATTAAAAAAATCCAAATGACACAGTTTACAGGAGCACTTCAAATTTCTCCCTTTCTGCAAAGAAAGTAGGTCAATTGTCGCGCATCCCTTGGTTTGCCCAAACTATAGGTTAAATCAGTCAATGGGATGGGAACCTTTTCATTTTACTTGTCGTCAAAATCCGTATGAATAAAAAAGTTTGTATTATTTTTTATATTTATCGAACGAATATGAGGTTAAAGCATAAGAGAATTAACTCATGACAACAAGGAATCAAAGAAACTCAAATGAAGAATAAGAAAACGATGTAGACAGAAAATATCAAGAAAATGGTTTTCTTCTACGAAAGACTTTTTTCGATAGCTGTGACTTCAGCTATTTATAGAGCTCTTTGAACAACAGAATACCAATGATACCAACTTCCTTAAATGCATTCACACTTGAAGCAACACCACACGTGTTACGAGATTAAAATTTTAGTATGGCAAATTGCGGCCTTGAGTAATTTTTTGAGTTCAAATCCGTTTAAATAAGTTTTACTCTTGAAAAATGAGAATTCTCGCAAAATTCTCTAATGCATCGAAGCACAATGGAAGCAAACTCGGAAGGCTAAGGAACTTGTACCAAATAGAAAAGTCACAGAAAATAATAGTACACTAAGTGTTTGAGTAAAATGCTCTCAATAATAATCTTTTACTCAAGAATGGAATACAAGGGATGATATACAAATAAGGTATAGTTGAGCTCCCCTAGAACCAATGGTACAACTTGAATTACATCAACGACTGAGATCTACAAGATGAGAGTCCTAAAGGATTTAAATTCTATACATCTCTAACCGTTAGGATTTACAATAACTACCCTGGTAACTGTAGTTTTACTGGAGTGTTTCATTAGGCCACTAAGGCTTCAAGTAAATAGGTTTCTCCATAGGTTCCATGAATCAGACCAGTTCAAGTGAGTCAAATGAGCCCCATTTGATCAGTTGACCTCCATGGGACACTTTGTGTGCACTCGTCACGGGCTTTGATTCGTAGCCTATGACATTCTCCCCCACCCATTCTCCTAACACCCTCGTCACGTCCTCAGAATGACACTGATTTGACTCATCTCGAAATTATCTCAATGCCTTAGTTGATTCCCAACTAGTTGTTGGAAAAAGTCCAATTTAAAAATGGTTTAAGGTCACAATGGAAAATTAAAAATTTGAAAACCAAACCGGTTTGTGATATTTATAGTAATAAACTTTTCTAGAAAAGTAATTGTGCTTCGTGCAAGACGGATCCTTGACGTTCCCGACTTTCACCCGAACGACCTTCTCCTCTATTCTCGTACCACGAATCGCTTCGAGTGTGTGCTTGAACAATCGTGAATCAAACACAGAACCGTAAACAATTTTCTTACTTTCAGTAGGAAAGTAAATCTCTCTTATAAAAAATGATAGAATTATTATTCTCGAAAAATAGAATTTATACTTAGAAATAAATTTGGATTTTTTTGGGACAGAATAACAATATCTCAAATTTGTGTGTAACTCACTACAGCAAAACAGACTTTTAGCGACATTTTTTAGGTAAAGCGCTGCAAAAAACGCCGCTAAAAATAACGCCACAAACTTTAGCGGCATTTATGACAAAAAAACACCGCTAAAGGTCATGACATTTAACGGTGTTTTACCCACAAACGCCGCTAAAGGTGACCTTTAGCGGCGCTTACCCAAAAACGCTGCTAAAGAACATGACCTTTAGCGGCACTTTTCCCAAAAACGCCGCTAAAAGTCATGATCTTTAACAACGCTTTCCCCCAAAACGCCGCTAAAGAACATGACCTTTAGCGGCGCTTTTTTCAAAAATGCCGCTAAAGGCCATGTCTTTAGCGGCGCTTTTTTCCAAAAACGCCACTAAAAGTCATGAAAAATAAAAAAAAAATTAAAAATTATATAAAAGAGCAACACTATTATCACAGCACGCAAACAAGCTTTAATTGGATAACAGTTTATATACAAATCCATTCCTATCCCTCTACCCGCTTAAGCAAATCCTTTAGCATTACTTTGATAACAGTTCCTATACAAATCCATTTATGTTCCAGGGGCACAAATCTATTTAACAAACAAATAGAAACTCAACCAATACACAAGAAATTTCATAAGTCTATATTATGTTATGAGTTTATCCAACTCACAAGAAAAATCAGGCTCCTGCCACTGAAAATAGGTGGTGTCAAATCCAGCACCAGCACAATTAAACAAATAGCCTATTAAACAATTAAGCTGAGTAAAATCCAACTCCGAATTGTCCAATCATGCTAACATCAGCACCAGCAGCCAATGCCTCCATGAATTCCTTAGTCCCGGACCTAGCAATGGTACCAAGATTGTTCACCAAATCTGAATAAAAAGACACAATCTCATTAGAACCTCTCATTGATTAAAATTCAGTGAATAACCGAATGCACAAGAAGCAATAACAAAATTTACCGGCCTTAGTCATGCCAATACTGCTATCAATGATCGATAGAGTATTGTTTGTCTTATCGGGGACAATATGGATAAACAACTCGGGTTGAGCATCAAGTTTGCTCTTGTCCGTCAAACTCTCAAATCTAATCTTGTCCAATGCCTAAAACCACAATTTTTAATAATTAAATTAAATGATACTAGCTTTAAATTTGTCATAAAACCTAAAATTAAAACCCACTTCTATGCTAACGATTTGCAGGTTTAATCAAACTTCGAAAACCATAGATTCAAAGACTACCATTTGCATTTCAATCTTAAACTTTCATACTATAAATTCCTAAAATTATAATAAACAAATCAAATGACAGAATGACAGCTTTTATTAACAAGTGTAATTTTCAATTGAAATAAACAACCAACAGAGCACTGCCTATAAATTAAAAACAAAGAGAAAATAAAAACCCAAATTTTGTTTCCATACAAAAAAGCAAACAAAACCAACAAGCATTAAAGCAAAAAAGATTAGATTCAATTAACCATACCTTAAAATTATAATAAAGTAATTAAAAAAACATCTCCATATTGACGACCAAAAAAAAAAGTTAAAACAGAGAAGAGCAGGACTTACATCAGAAGCATTGCTGATGAGCTCACGAAGAAAGATCTCCTTGTTGCTGTAGAAAGTGTTGATAATTAAACTAAGAAGCTGGTTAATCTCAGCTTGAAAAGCAAACATCTCTGTGTCCGCCATTGATGAATAACTCAAAACCCCAACTCAAAAGCACGCAGAAAAAACCGTAAGCAAAAGATTATATTCAGGTGTTTAGAGTTCTAAAGAGAAATTACAGAGACAATAAGTAGCGCATAACGACATTATTATATAGAAAATGCTTCATTAGGGTTTCTAGATAAACAAATATAAAACGTACATGCAAAACTAATTTAGTCTTACACTAGTATATGTGATAGCCTATTATCCATAGGCAGGTAGCTACCTGACAAAACGAAAACAAACAACAATCAATCCATCAGTCTTAATTTATCAAATGTTAAGACAATCATAATGGATTATTCAATCATCTGCAGAGCAACAAAACCAGGCTTTCAGCATTTACAAAATTTAAATAATAAGGTTTACAAAATTTAAATAATAAAGTTTATGATTATAGTTTTTACTTAAAAGCGAAAACTATGGAGTGAGCTATATAGTACACCCATTTTCATGAAACAAAAGATAACAGTTATTTGAAACGGTAGCCTTCTAAACTTCAGATCTCTGTATTTCCATAACAGCTATTTTGATGCTGCTGGCAAATGGTTTAGGGAATATAAAATTAAATGAATTACAACAAAGATATCTCATAACTCAAGCTAACTCTAAGACCAGTAACCATCTTTGGCCATTATAGTGCAGGGAGTCGTATAGATCAATAAAATTGACAAAATCTAATATCAAAATTTTCCAACAATACATTTCTTAACACAAACAAATTAGGAACAAGATATCTTTCATGTCCATAAAATCTTTTGAAAATTTAGAAAAACCAGTAATGAAATATAGTCAAAATAAAAAAAAATTCTTAATGGACAAAAAGAAAACAATATTCTTAAGAGGGTCATTTTCTTTTATATCTTTTACTCGGTGTATTCTTAAGAAAGCTGATGGTGCTAGCAGTAAAACCTGGCGATTTCAATTCACCCAATTTAGCAAGTTAAGCATTGGTGCACTAATAGAGTGTTCCATTTTAAATAAAATAATAATAAGCATTGTTAATGATACCCAGAAAACCCCATAAATATTTTCCAATTCTAACAGTAAAGGCAAAGACTCAAGAAAAACTATTTGGCAACTTCAAGAAATGCCATTTTTTCCAAGATTGAGTCACTTTTCTCAAATTTTTGGTGTCACAACATGGAATTTAAGTTGATGAAGAAAAAGCAAGGGCAATCAACTAATGGCTCAAGCCTATCTCATTCATGAGAAAATTCTAGATAATATAATCTCTACTAGCTATGTGAAGACAGGAGAGTAACTTATTGATTTGTTCTTAAAGGCACTAAAGGAAATCGAGTTAACTACTTATGTAACAAACTAGGCATGACTAATATCTATGCTCTAGCTTGAGTGTTACCTATATATTAATGTAATTATAGAGAACTGAAAAGAATCAATAAGCAATTAGGGGATCCATTAGGATTAATTAAAATTATTCATTTCCTTGTATATAGAGTTCACCTGTATAAATATATGTATAATCAGTAGCAATAAACAACTTTCTCTTCATCTTTTCTTTCTCCATCCTTTCCATCATTCACAAATTTAATTCATTAAAGAAAAATGAACAATAATGAAAAGTAACTTGTTTCTTTTTTTCTGAAAAATGAAAATGGATGGGAATGGCAACTGGTACCTGGAGTCATTCCAAGTTCATACATTCGGGCAAGAATTTTCTTTTGCAAAGTTAATTGTCCATCAAACCAACTTTCTGCCAGTGGTCCACCCCATCTGGCATTGAATTGCAACTTATTAGATTCAAAACTACAACACTATCATAACAATACAAATTTTCTCTACCTAGGGTTATTACAATATGCCATTAAAAGAACGTTCCAGAAAAAGTATCACAGCATTTATTCTAATGAATTAAATGATGGGGAATGAGGAACCATACTCTGAAAAGGAAGGTAAAGATGCTTTCCATTAGCTTGAGCTTAAAATACCTTAATATTAGACTTACCATGTTGGCAACCCAAATTAATCAACCTAAAGACAAAAAAAGTTGTAAAATTTTTCCGAATTACTTACCCATGCAAATTTCCCATACGTGACCAAGCAAGAAATGCAGGACCCCCAAAGAAGTCATCCAAATCAGAATTGGTTATATTGAATTTCTGCTTCAGATAAAAAGTTCATAAGAAATACTAAAATCTAAAGAACTCAACTTAAGAACATTATTCATGACTTTGGAAACAATGATGGTTATCCAAAAATAATTCCTAGAGCAAACTAACTAGCCAATGAGGCCAACTCCAATTTTATTAATGAGAATTTAGAAGTAAAACAGCCCAGGTTGTTACTGGTAATAAAAACAAATAATTTTAACTCATTATTAGTATGTGGGAGATAAAACTAATAATAAGTACTTCTGGGAACATAAAGAATTAATGAATGACAAAGGTACTACTAGCGCACTGATTATACACCTTTCGGTCAGCATTAATGCATATTGAGCAGAAGTAAGCAATCTATGACTATATATATATATATATAAAGGACTTTGTCTTAACCTCGATAGTGTCAGTGACAACTATATCTATATGCAAAGAACATTTAGCATTCACAATCTAACCACTAGCTATAGAACTTTGTACAAACTTTAAAAGACTAGTATTATGTACCGAAATATATAAAATAAGGGTCAGCTAGAAGTTCAGAAAGAGCAGGGAACAAGCATATAAGCCATGCTCAATTACGTCATCCACCTCAATGCAGATACCATTTGTGAGTCCAGCATAAAAGGAAAAAATACACTATCAATATAGCCAGTAAATGGATGCAGACTAAGTGGCATCCTATCCCCATCAATGCCAGAAATCTTTCAAGAGGACATGCATGAGCATGGAGAGCAAAGTTGCTGGTGGAGGGTTGTGCATGTGACTAGCGTTTCTCCACAAGAAAGAAAAGGTGAAAAGACAGGCAAAATGAATAAAGTTTGCTAAGTTAGCCAAAATTTGAAAACTTTATGTAAGGAAATTACCTGGAAAACTTTTCTCCAAATGGTTTCTTGCCCAGTAAATGCTAGTGCAAGTTGATACCTTGGAGAGCCATCCAATCAATTTCCTGTTCCCATCTTTCCCAATCCCACCAAGCAAAAGTATCTTCCAAAAGCAAACAAATGCATATATTTTTCATCAAAAAATATTTCAAAATATTTTAATAACTTATTAAGAGATAGAAGCAGAAGCTCACAGCTTGATGTAACAGCATTTTGGTAGTAATTCCATGGAATGGGTCTCTGGACCAAGATTCCACCATCTTGAACACGAGGAAGAGAGCCTAAAATAAGGTTCCAATTGTTAATCACTTAAATTATTACCTTCCTTTTCTTTAAAATAAGGTTAAGTATGTCTTGAAGTTGTCTGTTCTTGTGTGTTTTCTTGCTTTGTCTAAAGCAACTTCAGCCTCTGTAATAACTCAACAAAGTTAATGAATATAATTGGCAGAGCACCAGACTGCATTTCAAATTGAAATTAGTAAAGAAATACCCAAATATACTAGTGAGAACAAGGTGAACTGCAGAAACAAAAGGCTGAGTACAGGAATACATTTCTCAAACTGATTATAATTACCCCGTTCAATCTTACACATGGTTAATCTCAAGCTCAAGGAAATATCTGAATGCCACAAAGATAGTTACTGAAACCTCCTCGAAAGAAGGACAAAAACAGAGTAGAAAATCAGCTAGCATTTAAGGCTTGTTCAGTCTTCTGCATTAAAGTACAGTCCTAAAATTTCCTAAGGGAAAAAATGGGTACAGTCTATTGCAAATAAAAATTCCTAATTTGGAAACATAACCATCTCCATTAAGCTCTGCTCATTTCAATTAAGTGCTAATTTGCATCTAAACAGACTTTAAATCATCAATAGATCGTGATCATGAAACATCATAATAGAACGGCTTACTCATCATTTCTAACTTCTCAATCTGCTCCTTCATTGCCTTTGGATCCTTCTTCAAAATCCCTACCTGTCTCACCTTCTTTCTTTCCTTGTTCTGTTAACAACTATTAAAACATTAAAATATAATAGAATTCTAAGCTGAAACAATCACTTACATTTACAAATTCTGTTCCAAAACAACAAAATAAAAATTAAGCGACATTATTATGTTCTATTTTTTTTTTAACTTCCAAAAGCTTATTTGAGACAAGATATTAACATGGAAGCCAATAATTCCCCTCGAATTCAACATTGTTCTTTGCAAATTCATTCGATTAAAATAACTAGTAAAATAACAACAAAAACCTAAGCCATTGAAACTAGGTGAAATCGTTTTGCATTTATCTTCATTCAAACAGGCAAAACGAGGAACGAAATTGATTTTCTTTTTTAAATAAAGAAGAAAATGAAGTAAAAAAGGGAAACATAAAACCCTAAAATGAAACTGAACTTTTACCTGTTTGAGTTCTTTCTTACGGAGCTCCTTACGATAGGCGTCCATAGGGTTCATCACTTTGCCTCCTTTCGTCGTCTTCATGTTCTCTTTTTGCCAAAATCTTCACCAAGAGATTTACGAAAAAAATAAAAGAAGATGATACATAAAAAAAAAAAAAGAGGTAGAATGAATTAAGAACATACAGTTTCAAAATCGCAGAAGAAGAAAATCCCAACCTTCCTTGATGCTTTCCTCTTTCCTTTCGCGTTTGGGGAAAAAATTAGGAATTGGGGGGAAATTTTAGGGGGAAAAAATTAAGGCTTTTGGGGTATATAGGATGGGAAAAGTTTAGGAGAGCAAAACGATATAATTTTGTCTAAAATAAAGTATCCTTTCGCGGCGTTTTTTACCTAGTACCATTAAAATCCGATTTATTGTGATATTTTATGAAAAATGCTACTAAAAAAATTAACAATATGGCACTATTTTAATTAAAATAAAATATCTTTTGTGGCGTTTATAAAAAAAATGTCGCTATTTTTTACCTTTTGCGACCGTTAATATTTTTGATACTAATATATATTTAAAGATTCAATCCAATTTTCTTCTTTATTTTAAAGTTTAAGTAATATTTAAAAGAATTAGATAAAATTTGAAATCTTTAAAATTTAAAATTATTTAATATATAAATTAAAAAACAATCACTCATATTCCCAAATTTTTTTAAAATTATTTTAAATAATAATATTTTAATTTTTAATTTAAATAAATAATTTTTTAAAATTTAAGTAATATTTAAAAGAATTAGATAAATTTGAAATCTTTAAAATTATTTAAAATTTGAAATCTTTAAAATTTGAAATTATTTAATATATAAATTAAAAAACAATCAGTCATATACCCAAAAAAAAACTTTAAAATATAATGATATAATATTATTTTAATTTTTATCATTTTTAACATATATTTTTCTATGTTTTTACTTTTAAATTTTTTCTACGTGTCGAAAAGAATACATGATGGGCACTTGGATGATGGGTGAGAATATAGAGAGCAAAATGGCGCCGTTTAGTTTAAAGTAAAATAATTTTCTACGACGTTTTTATCAAAGCCCTAAACCCTAAAACCCTAAGTCCTAAACCCAAACCCTAAACTTCAAAACCATAAACCCTAAAACCATAGACCTTAAACCTTAAATAATTAAACCCTAAAACCCAAAACGCTTGTCATAACTATAGAATCTAACACCGAAACCTTAAAGTTAAACTTACATCGCATTACACCGAAACCTTAATTTTTTTAATTTTTAACATATATTTTTCTATGTTTTTACTTTCAATTTTTTTTCTACGTGTCATTATTTTTTTGAAAAATTTAAATATTCAATTAAAAATAAATTATATTTTAATTAATATAAATAGTTAGGGTTTAGGGGTTTCGATAAAGCAAAATTTCTAAATAGTTTAGTTATCAATTTGTAACTTTTCATAATTAAGTCAGTTTCAAATAGCAAAATAAAAATAAATTCAAAACAAAAATAAGAAAAAAATGGAAATTAAATCGAATCAAATCGAAACGAGTGTCGGTTACCCTAGATGAGAATGGAACTATTGCTCAACTTTTAGCGGCGTTTGTGATAAAAACGCCGCTATTGCTCTATTTTTAGCGGCGTTTTCACCAAAGCGCCGCTATTGCACTTTTTTTAGTGGCATTTTCACGAAAGCGCCACTATTGCACTATTTTTAGCGGCGTTTGAGCCAAAAACGCCGTTATTTCTCTGTTTTTAGCGGCGTTTGTGCCAAAAATGCCGCTATTGCTCAACTTTTTGTGGCGTTTTCTTGCAAATGCCGCTAATGTTTAATATTTGTGGCGTTTTTTGTCCAAACGCCACTAAAAACGCCGCTAAAACCCTATTTTCCTGTAGTGACTTTTTCTTATTTAGCGCTACCAGTGTCATCTATTTATAGGGAAAGATAGAGAATCCCTAGTTTAATTAGTATAACACAAATAATACTTATTTAATAGAAAAAACAATCCTGTAGTTGAGGGATTTTGGGCCTCTCCTATATTGGGTCCAATTATATGTGCTTCTTAAACTTTTAACTTAGCACTTTATAATTTAATCCAACCCAATGCATATTTTTCTATTTCCCAAAATAAATATTATTTATTAAATTAATTTAAATAAATAAATTTTCCAATTAAATAATTTTCTCAACTCAATTCTAATTTCGTTAAAGTCATGACAACTTTACCGTAAAAAAATCTATGATAAAATATATTTAATTTCTACATTCAGTGGATTCTCAATGACCAATTAATTTAATTCTATTTTCGAATTTCAATTATTTACTTAAATAATAATTCAAATAACTTAAATTCTCAGGCCATTTCCATACTTAGTGAGAAACCATATTTATTTCAGAATGTAACTCATTTCTCTAACTTTATAATTTATATCCATTTTTGTTCATTTGATTCAACATGCAATTCATTTCTGGTTTCAACGAGTTAGCGGAAGATCGATTGGACATATGTAATTGAGGCTCAAATGATTTATAAATAAGTTCCAACTTTTCGCCTATTAATTATAAACTCATTTAGTCACGAAGTCATTCCACTATAGTATTGTAACTGAGCTCTCCCTAACTACATACCATTAGAAAAGCTACTCGATCAGTGCTCATACAATGACCTTGTCATAAGTGTGTTACCCTCATAAGATATCCTTATCTCTTTGGGATGAATCCGTCCTCCCAATATGATCCTATTCTGTCTCATGGTAACCATTACATCTTCTTTCATGAAAAGTCAATTACTATCAAATAGTAATTAAGTCATTCATTACAAAGACAAATGACTCGTGTCCACATTTACTTTTCATCTATCATGTAATGCCAATGAGAAGATATAATTTACTCATTTCTTGGGCGATGAATTCCACTATTGTGAATGATGCCACTGTTGGAAAATGTGCCCGTATTGTAGTAAACATGTAATTATTTTCTATGAGTTTGAATAATTTTAACACCCCAAAACCTGGCCTAGAAGTTTTGACCAGATTCTGGAGGTACCGAGATGGCTCCAAAACAAAATGTCATTCAGTTATCCTAAAACTAGTTAAAATACATATGTAGCAGCTTTAGACCCAAAAAAATAGATTTGGTAATTGTAATGTTGAGGTAATACGATGTAATAGTACAAGAACAATTAAGTTGCCTTAAACCAAAAATCCCATACCGCAGTTTACCTGAAGCTATTTACAAAATCAACTGAATTAAAACAAGTACTATAGAAACTTATTTGATTTCAGACCAAAACATAACACGCTGAGATTCTCCGATATGCCAAGTTTGAGGCTTAATTGCACGGTTTACCTGAAAAGAGGGAATAGAGAGAGTGAGCTACAAAAGCTCAGTGTGATTCCAGAACAAATGCAAATAAGCAGTGATAACGAATAAGCAAACACATAGAAATCTCAACAGTTCAATATATATACACATTGTATTATTCGAATCAGTACTAGTCGGATCAGTACACAACTGTTATTATCAAATGTATTCACAATACACAATCAGACACAAAACAAATGCAATGAAATTCTACCTATCCGACTGCTACACACCATCTCTGTCCCCCCATTCACACCAAAAAGGGTATACTAAACCCTTTCCAACCTCTACACACCAATATTTGGGTTATGGTGGACCCATCCAACCGAACACACCCCAGTGTGGTCGGATGCCACTTTTATTATTGCGGTTAAACCACTAAAACATAGTAATGCATTGAAACTGCCAATTCAAACTTCCTTCACTTCATGTCCTGATCCCAATCATAAATGCAAATGCAGATAATAGCTTCAGTACAGATACTCAATTATTTTCAGATAACAGATTCAAAACAGAGATACAGAATCAGACGTATCTATTCCGAATAATAGAATCAATACATATATACAAAATCAAACATACTTGTATTTGGATTTAAAATAAAAGAATGACAACATAAACAATTTCTAATTTTCTCATCCAGAACTTTACATACTTCAAATTCAGTAACACAACAACTTGCACTTATCAGAACAATAACTTAAATTATATAAATACATATACTTACTCACATACAGGGGTAACACGCCCCTAAATTAACCTTCTACAAACAGAATTAGTGTCCTAACTACTTTTACAGAGGCTTAAATGAGTTAGAAATCACTCGAGGACCAAAACGGAACAATTTATGAAAAAGTGCACAAACTACAAAATAGGGCACACGCCTGTATGACTGCGGGACACGCCCGTGTGAGCAGGTTGTGTAACTCATAGTCAATTTTCTTAACAGGGGTTAGACGGTCATGTGGTTAGCTTGTATGACCCACCCAGACCGTGTGACACCAAAATCTCCTAATTTCCAAGCAACAACGGTTGTTTGGACCACCCGCGTGGTTCGTAAACTACCCCAAAACTGTTGCAAAACCTCGAAAATTCATCCACAAATTCATCCCCAATTCGAATAGTTCAAGAATACACACCTAATAATGCGATTCCAACACCAAAGATCGCTCGATTCCTCTATGTTACAAATCTGAAAACTCAGTTACAAAACCCACAACACTCATAAGAAAAATTGATCAAGACAAAATAACATCACTAAGAGAAAAATCAATTAATACCTCAGTACAGCACACTTACGTTATCCCTACTTGAACTCAATTTGAACAAAAAATGCAGAAGAGTGGATGAACCCTCAATTAATCGAAAATGAACAGTGGTGTTCAGAAAATGAAAGAACCGAAGAAAAATACTGGTGCAAAAAGGGAACACAATTGTCAAAACAAAGAGTGTCAATCCAAAGTTTAGGAAGAAACAAAAAGAAACTCACTTGAATAGAGAGGGAAGAAACGTGACATTATTTGGAAAATCCTTTTTAAAATAAATTTAGAAACAAATAAAAATAAAATAAAGAGGGATAAAACCTAAGATAACTTTATTATCCCAAATAAGTTTCGCATTGCCTACGCAAATATTCAAACACAAGACCAAAGGGAATACATAAGCTTAACCATTGAACCACTAGGTTTATTCTTGTATCTAAAACACAAAGAAAAACTTAAAAGTTTATCCAAAAACACTAACTCATCCCACAAACCTTAATTCTTCTAACCTCAATTTTGGGGTGTTACAATAATGAATAAATAAATAAAGTTAATTTCACATTTCACTATTATGTCTTTTGTGTTTCAGTCTTTCATGTTTTGCATACATAGCAAAATTGTGACAAGCAAATATTAACACATTGATTGTCTAAGTTCAAACTGATGGTAAGTGGCACTATAAGAACATTTATATTGCGAGAAAGATAACTTAATTCAGTAGATAATCTAAACAAGTCTATAATCTCGTAAAAGAATCAAAGTGAACATTTGATTCAAATGCTTAGAAGGATTATTATATCGCCTACGATTCCAATTGGGGAGATTACTAGTCTTAACTATTGGAGCAGTTGACTCCACGGGTAGAGAAATAGATGTATTCATTGGAAGAATGATACATTGGACTAGACCCAAGATGAATTAATTCTGAATTAGTTTGTGAATTAATTCACTTGTGACGTTTATGGTGTGATTTAACTAAATCCTGAGTTAGTAATTAACCATGTGTATGCAACTCATGTGCTTTGATATAAGTGGAGGCTTATGTTCTAAAGATGATCGAGCCCATAGTCAGTATGTTGGGTACATGACTTGTGTATGATATGAATTTACTAGCAACAATGGAATTTATAACTCGTTTAAAGTGTTAATGATATCTTCTCAGTGGCATTGTATGGATTAATAAATATGGAATATGGCCACGAGTTGCTTGTTATCGAACAAGTAATTTATCACAATTGTTTGTTGACAGTGATCATATTAATCATTAAGAAGACACAATTGTGATAATGAGATAAAATAGGATTGTATTGAGTGAGCAAATTTAACCCAAAGGAATCAAGGATATCAAATGTGGGTAATGCACACATGACGAGGTCATTGGGCAAAACAGTTGGATGAATTACTTTCGTAAAAAAGTATATACAATAAGGAGTTTTCAATCATGGTACATCCCGTGGACTAACTCCATGATTAAGTAAATTACCAATTATTAGAACGATACTTCAAGACTAATTACAATTAATCGAGTCTAATTGTATATGTCCGATTGGTCTCTCTACTAACTCAACAAAAGCTCAATCAGACTGCGTTTGAATCAGGAGAAAATTCTACGACTTTGGAAATAATTTAATTGAGTCGATTTCTTTGATGTGAAATTAAATTAGGTAGTCGTGAGAATTGTTCAACTAGAAAATTTGATTAAAGAATTTTCTTGAAAAATAAAATTTGAAAATCTTAGTGATTTTTTGGAAAATTAATTTTGATCAAGTAAAATTAAATTAATCAAATTAATTAAAATAAATATGATATTTTTGGAAATTAATTTTTAAGTTAGACAATTGACCTAATAAGTAATTGAACTTGAAAATTGGACTTAAGATCCAAAATTGGACCCGAGAACCCAAAACCAAGATCGAGACCCAAAAATTCGTCAAATCGGGCCTGGTTTGTTAAATCAGGTTGACGGTGCAACCAGTGGCTGGACTGGACTCGGCCGGTCGGGATGTCACTAGGATCGGATCGAATCGGCAATAGTCGAACCGGCTCGAGGTGTCGTGAGGGTGTCGCACCTGCGATGGTACCACTGGACACAATGGTGCCGACGATGGCGATGGCGGCATTCCGATGGCCGACGAGTGGTCTTTCGGCGGTTGAGTAGTGGAAGAATTACACTTTTATTGAGACTCTACTGAATAATTTGATTTCAGATTAATTATTCCAAAAATAATATTATTTTAATAGTTTTAATATTAAATTAAATTTAAAATTTATCTTGTAAATAAGCATTCTATTAATTTAATAGATTTAATATAAATTTAATCTAATATTTATCTTGATAAATATTATATTAATTTAATATTAAAGTGATTAAGTTTAATTATAGTTGAACTCTCTAAACTCTCCATATATAGAGAAAGCCTTAGGCCATTATTTCTCACACACTTGAATTTAAGAGAAAGTTGTAGAGAGAAAATTCTCTGAAGAAATTATTTCAGAAGATTACTAGAGATATTTTTCTTATTTACAACTTGACCCAAAAGTTTAGAGAAATTGTAAAATTGCCCTACTGGTAATTTATGTGAAAATTTTTCTGATTCAAAGCGATCCCACACTCGGGAGAGGTGAGTCTGAGGGTAGCAAAGAAGACTACTTAATCGAAGCGTTCATCCTAGACGAACGAAAATGTACAATTTTGATTAAGTGTTTATTACTTTAGATATCACAATCAAGTTCTTGTTTTTGAAAAAAAAATTAACTCTGGTTTTGTAACACCCCTTACCCGTATTCGACGCCGGAACCGGGTACGAGGCATTACCGGACTTAACATACCTAATCATATAAAATTGGGCCATAAATTTTTGTTCCAACTTAAAACTTTTCATTCGTGTTCATAATGTTCCTATTATGGGCCTACGCGACCCAAAACATACATATAGAGTGGTTCGAGACTGAATCGGAAGTTGACTAACACTTAGAAAATTTTTGCTCAAGATAGGGCCACACGCCCGTGTCTATGGTCCGTGTCCCTCACAAGGCCATGAAACGCCCGTGCCTTAGCCCGTGTGTGAAAACCTTGACATTCTGTTTATGATGTCAGCAAGCATTTAGGGTCACACGGCCGAGTCATACGCCCGTGTACTAGGACATGTGGCGAATTTAATTTTCGCAATTAATGTGCAGACTTCACCTGGCCTGGGGACACGCCCATGTCCTTAGGTCATGTCTTTCACACGACTAAGACACACGACTGTGTCTCTGCCCGTGTGCTTTCTACTGGGCATTCAGTTTTGCTAAATTCAGATGCAGGGGAACACACGACCTATCAACACGCCCACGGGGCTGACCGTGTGTCACACACGGCCTAGACACACGCTCGTGTGTCTACTCGTGTGGACAAATATAAGGCTATTTACCAAGCCATTTGCCACCCTGAAAATCAACCACACTTATACCATTTCCAGCAACACATAACATAACAATAATGCACCTTTAATATCCACAATCATGACATCCGCACCTTAATTTCATACTGCGTTCTTCATGCATTTACTTCACATATTACTCATCCAATTTCGCAAGCTTGCACTTCATGAATTTCATCATCATTGAATAGATATAACTTAACTAGTATTGGCCAATTTCAATGACCATTTACAAAATGAAATGAGTAACATTAATAACCAACTCATTGGTTAACCAATATGACATATAACAAAATGACCAAGTTCCTATACATTCCATACCCAAAATAATCAAACTTTACTATACCCAAAAGAATAGCTTGATAGTGTGAGTCGAGCTCTGACGTCCTACGATCCTCTAGCTAGCTTGGCGACACTGCAAGGGAAAGGAAATGAGAGGGAGTAAGCATAAAGCTTAGTAAGTTTGCATGTAATAGATAGCAACATAAAATCTTGTGATAACATCCACACATTACAATATGAACTAACACAAAATTTCAAGCACATTGACATGGCTTACTCATGCTCACTCTTACCAACCACATATCACATACCGGGCTCATTTCTCGTGAGTTTTGCATATGTACCTGTATCACTCCATCACATAACTTTAGCCATTTTTCAATATTTAACATAAACTTTAATATTTTACCCCGTTGAACCACTTGGAATATTGTAGGATGCTCGGAAATTGTCATACACGTAGTAAGATACCAATGCCATATCCCAGATATGGTCTTACATGGGACCACATATCGATGTCGGTGCCATATCCCAGATATGGTTTTATACGGGATCTCATATTGATGTCGATGCCATATCCCAGATATGGTCTTACACGAGATCGTGTGTCGATGCCATGTCCCAGACATGGTCTTACACAATTTCATACCGAAGCTAGGTCCCAGATGTTGATGCGAACCCGGTCGCATCATGTTACGATGCAACTCGACTGATGTGAGCACGCCCGGGGGTTCAACAACTTCTACTCCGATCCCCTCGAGCTCCCTAAAGGCCCCATGACTCGAGCTCGAGCTAAACGAATGCAAGAGGCTGTTGCGGCTTTAACAAGTCAGTTTTGGAATGAAGCCCAACTCGAAGATGATGGACAAGCTCGGGCCTGTACTTTGAGCAATCCTTGCACCTTGGTGCAAGCTGATTTCAGCTCGGTTTAGCTCACATGAGCTTAATTCAGCTCGTTTGAACTCGTTTCAATTTATTTCCAGCTCATTTAATTTAGTGTTTGAATAAATTAAGTGTTTAATTAATTTAGATAATATTATTACAGCTCATAAATATGTTTTAGATTATTACATGTCTTTAGTATGTTTTTATGTCATAGCCGAATTTAATATGTCTTATTTAAGACTTTATTAAATTTGTCTAATTTAATTAATGTGTTAATTAGTGTGTCTAAATTATATTAATGCATGATTCAACTGAATTATACTTGATTTAATGTGTTTCTTTGCTCAATAGGTGCAGCCAAATGTGAAGGTGAATTAATGCAAGATACATGCACGGTTTGGGTTCAAAGTATTAGAAGGTGCATGTACGGCTAGTTACAATGAAGGTGGCTGATCCATTAGCTTTCCAAGATGACTACTCGGCCAAGAATCACCAGCACATTAAAGTTCCAAGCTTGGCCGATCCTGTAACACCCCTATCCCGTATCCATTCGTCGGATTAGGGTTAAGGCATTACCTGACAGATCGGAAACTTTATCAGACAATTCATCAAGTATCTTATCAATTACAATCATAGCGTCCCCTTTTGTAGGTCATCGAGACCTAAAACATGCTTAGAAACAGGGTCGGGACTAAACCGGAACACATACAGAAATTCTCGAAAAATAAAAACTTTTCTAAGTTTCAGGGGTTACACGCCCGTGTAGACAGGCCGTGTACCTCCCATGGCAGCTAGACACACCCGTGTGTCCTCCCCGTGGTCGAACCTGACTTATCTCCATGGCCACCAAGCACGCCCATGTACCCTGGCCGTGGTTGATCCTGACCTGGCCACACGGTTACCAAGCACCCCCATGTGCTAAGGCCGTGTACTCTTAGGCCACATACTGACTTATTCACACGGCTACCAGGCACACCCGTGTACCTTGACCGTGTGCTCCTAAGCTAACTACTGACTTAGCCCCATGGTCAGTAGCCGTGTGCCACAACCGTGTGACATTATAAGCCATTTGCAAGGCCAAAATGCCACCCACCAAGGGTCAAACCTACAAGCCAATTATCAATACAGTTTAAGCATTCAATACCAATTTCAGTCATGCCCAAATTACAAAACTAAAACTCATATAAACACAAACATAATTCATTCATACTTACCTTTCATGAGTTCATTCCCTAGTCAAACATATAAGATCTTAACTCCATCCTTATACTTACCAAATACCAACCATTTCATATACGATCCAACCATACCAAAACATACATCACATATATCATAATCTCAAAAGCATATAACTAACACATAACTAGCCAAATCACATGGCTAAGTTCACATCTCATACTTATACAAATAATTAGCCTATAAATGCCATACCCAACTATATACATTTCCAAAATGTACCAAAATAAGTTGAGTAGTGTGATGACGATCCTCGACGGTCTCGAGCCTTCAGTAGCTTTGACGACCTATAAAACAGAGAAAAACACACACACAGAGTAAGCTTTCCAAAAGCTTAGTAAGTCATATACAAATAAACTTAATACTTAAAGCATATAAGCATATAACCACATTGGCACAATTCGTATACATAGCAAATTTCTTACATATATATTTTGGTCCATATCTTTGGCCATATTTGCCACATTCATCAATTCAAGAATCATATACACATAGCTTTTTCGTGCATGCTTTCACATATCATATTTCTATTCCATCATACAAATCATCATAGTAAGATCATATAGATACTTACCTTGTATACACAAACAGTGTATAAATTAGCGTACCTGAAACAGATTTATAGTTTACTTTGTAATTCGTATCACAGACTTGCCCGTTAAACCACTAGGAACCTAATAGGATGCTCAGAAAGCTCGGAATGGTCGTACAATGCCAACATCCCAGATGAGGTCTTACATGCACTCAGATATCGATGCCATTGTCCCAGACAGGGTCTTATACGAATCAATACGATGCCAATGTCCCAGACATGGTCTTACACATAAAGATCATATCGATGCCTACGTCCCAGACGAGGTCTTACACAAAATTTCAAATCAACGCCAACGTCCCAGACATGGTCTTACATGATAAAACAGAACAGATACCTATGTCATGACATAGCTACTCCTATCTATTCCTAAGTTCGTACGGGACTTCTCGGACATTGTCGCTATATCGATCTTATCTCGGAATTCATGTACAGACCATCTCATTAGCATTCATAGTTAACAAAAATCATACGAGTGTACACAGTTCAATACAAATAAGTTTATTTGCATAATAACTTACCTCGGATTTGATTTATCGAAAATGGAAACGGCTACTCGGTTACTTTCGCTTTCCCGCGATCTAAATCCGTTTTCCTCGGTTCTTGATCTAAACATATTCAGAATTAATCCTTTTATTCACTAACTCATCCAATTCAATCCAAACACATATATTTAGGGTTATTTGCAAATTAACCCTCACATTTGCATAATTTATCAATTTAGTCCATTTTTCTCAAAACATCAAATTCACAAAATCATCACATACTCATGCTTAGCCGAATTTTCATACATCTCATACAAGCCCATATTTTCCATCAAACTTGCAATTTAATCCTTCAAATTACTATTTTCTCAATTTAGCCCTATTTAGCTAATTTCATCAAAAATTCAAGAACAAAGTATGTTCATCTAGCTCAAATCTTTCATTTAACAACTAAACTCATCACAAAGCTCAACATATCATCAACGGTATATCTCATGAACATCATCAATACACAAAATTGAGACATGGGCTTGATAGTAGACTAAGCAACAATCTCAAAAACATAAAAATCATCAAAATCTAAGGCCAAAACATACCTTAATCTAAGCTTAAAATAGCCGAAACCCTTGAAGCTTTTGTTCTTTCTTTTTCTTTTTTATTATCGGCAATATAGGATGAAAATGGCTTCATTAATACATTTGTTTTATCATAAAATCTTATAATATAATATTTACTTATAATATAATCATATAAAAACATAATTTATAAGCATGTTACTGTCCACTAACCATAATTTTGGCCAAATTGCAACATAAATCCTTCTATTTAAGAAGACAGAACATTTAAGCCATTCAATCAAATAGAAGGCTACTTTAACTTTTACGCGATTTAGTCCTTTGCTCAAATTAAGCACACAGACGAACGAATTAATACTCAAAAATTTAGCACATGCTTAAGCACATATAAAAAACACAGAAAATAATATTAAAATATAATTCAGACTCGAATTTGTGGTCCCAAAACCACTATTCCGACCAGGGTATAGACCAGACTGTTACAGATCCTCTCCCCAAAGTAGCATCATGCCATTCACATTGGATGTTCACACCTCATGTCCAATCGGCTGGTCTTGTTCACACTTAAAAGACTTCTCAAGCTCCTTTTTCACACATATTTGGCTGTTCAATTTCGATTTAAATGCTGGCATCTTTTCAGCCAAAAGTTGCAAATTGAATGAGCTAATTTAAGCTTATTGGTTGAACCTAGCTAGTGCCATGCACCCTTGAAGTATCCAAATTCATGCAAGCTGATCAGCCTATTCTAGAAGCTATCCATTGGAGCTCCATTCAGCCGAATCTAGCTTCAGCAACTTAATGAATTTATTCTAGAATATTTTAGAACATTCTAGCTGAAATTGCTTAGCCATTAAGCTTGTGAACTTGTCCATTCGGCTACCTAAGCTAGTACTATAAGTACTTAGACATTTCAATTGTAAAAGGACTTTTTGCTGAATTTATACTAAATTTGAGATTTGTGAGTTATCCAATTCTCTTTGTTCTTTTGGAACTGATCTGACTTATCAAGCATAGCTTGTGGCGTCTATCCTTTCCATTGTTTTCTGAACTTATCACTTTTGAGTGTGGCGTTCGTATACCTTTGGTTCCTATCACTAATTGATAGTGGGTCAAGGTTTATCCTTGCTGTTTTCTTAAACCGTAAATCACCTAAGAGCCATTTTGAGACTCGGGTCAACAATCCAATATTATTGGTTCATTCTCGGTCTTAGCCAAATTATCCATTATTTACTTAACCATTTTACTTACTACCATTGTTTGAAGCCATTTATTCTATTTTGTTTCATTTAACCCGAAATGAACTTATCCTTACTCAATTCACGATCGGGCAATCTAAACAACTCGAATCATTCTGAAACGAGTTCGTATCATTTGGTATCAAAACTAGCGAATTTGTAGTAAGAATCGACATTTTCAACATTACGGTATTGTAGTTTCGATTAAAAAAAAGTTCGAAAAAAAATTCGAATTTTTTTTTAAAAAAATTCGTGAATTCCAAGAGTTTATTGAAAATTAGCATTTTGTAATTGAAAAAAAAGAAGAAATTCGAAATTAAAAAAAAAAAGAGAAAGTGTTCAAGTTCTTTATTGTCGAGTTTTTGAAAATTCTGCTTGCTACCCGGAAACATCCATTCAATATCCTACTATTCAGCCACACCATAACCCAACCATTTGTTTTTAGCCTACCTTCTTGTCCTACAACAATTCCTACACTTAAATCGACAACGTTTTGCAAACCGACCCACAACGACTGCTTCTAAGTCTAAATAGTCCCTTTGAGAACTTAGAGAGGTGGAGTGAGCGAAAAAAGGCAAGAGTGAGGCGAGACCAATCGAGTGAAGCAAAAGCCAAATAGAGAGTGTAGACACGAGTGAAGTGCCATCTTATTTTTTTCTTTGTGAGTGAAACGTGAGGTTTGTATTGGTGAGACATTCATTTTCTATTGCTCTTTTCTATCAATAAATCATGTTTCAAGAAGAGTTTTCAGAATTTGAAATTCAAGATTTGATGAAAGAAATGGATCGACTGTTTGATAGGAAATTAAAACCCCTACAAGAACGATTAGATCGTGTCAAAGAACGGGGCCAGCGTGCAAGAGCCCATCGGGAGTGCATTTTTTTGAGTCAAAAGACGGAGTCAAGATCATCACGGAGACAAGCATCCAATGACTATGTGGGAAGAGACTCATATCGAGATTCTTATTCATTAAGGAAGTCGAGTCGGTATGAAGCAAATCACGAGTTTGAAACCTTTCGAGGCTACCAACGAGAAGGTAGGAAGTTTTCTTCAAGTGCCTTAAAGTATTCATCTACGGAGAAGTCCTTACGGAAAAGTGAGTGTGTTCCGTACTCTTCCATGGAGGTTTATTCACCAAGAAATGAACGCGACTTATATATAGATTCTTCCACTTCTTTTCCCTCAACAGCCTGTCGTTCTGACTCTTATATGTTACCATCATCTTGTAATGAAAGAATGAGACAAAAAGAAACAAAAAGAAAAGAGAGACAAGAAATGCTAATAAAAGAAAATAAGCGCATATGGAATGAAATTGAGACAAGAAAAAAAGAAATGAAAGAAAAAGAGGGAGAGAGAAAGCAAAAAGAGATTGAGAGTAAAAAAATGTGAAAAAGAAAAGAAAATTGAAAAAGAGATTGAAAAAGAAACGAGAGAAAAAGATGCAAGAGAACAAGAAAAAGTGAGGAATAACTTTGCTAATCAATGTGTGAGTTTTTCTCGTGTTTCATCTTTTCAGGTTTCTAAAGGTTTATGTGGCGAGCTCCAACTTCATTACCTTCCCAAAGAGAGATAGTTTCAATTGATCGAGAAAGGTAAGATCGAAGTTGACGTTAATCCACAAGTGTTTAAAGGTAAGCCATGTAAGGGTTCTACCGAGTTTGAATCTTTCCAATCTCACTTGACTGTTATTGACAAGATTGTCGAAAACTTATTTTGTGAAAGAGCTTCTCACCTTGAATTGGTTAATTGTCGATCGTATATTATTGTTAATGATTTTGTTTCGACTAGTGCCATGAAAAGTTACTTCTATGACAAGTTTGTTATTGGTAATTCTGTTGAAGATGTTCGATTAAATCGGCAAGTACCAAGCTTGATCATGTGTGATAAAGAGTTTTCATGAAAAACATTTAATCTACTTGATCGTGATGATAATGTGAGCTTTTTACATCCCTGTTCGACACCTTCATGTATTTGCATGCCTGTTCGAATGAGAATTGTGGGGGTTGATGGTTCCAATGTTTGTATGCCTAAATCTTGTTTGCTTGGCATGTGTGATGTCTTAGTGAAAATAAAATTTCTGTGGCGCTTTGAGACAAGTGATCAAAATTATGTGTTCAAACCCGGAGTACGTTTTCATAAGTTGATGATAAGCGAAGGTATGTATCGTAAATTTTATGTGAGTAAATGTGTGAACAATCTTTGCTTGTGTGATGATTTATCTTTATTTTCGAAAACAAAGCTTGTGAATTGTGTTGGCTTGCAAAGTCAAAATCAAGTTTTTGATTCTGGAAATTGTTTTAAATTGTGGTTTAAATGATTCAAGCATGCTTTGTTTGGTAATGATTCCAAGTTACCCCATGTTCTTTCTATGATGCCGATCATGAATTTTCAAGTCAGATTGGAGAGGTAAGAGGAAATATTGTTTTTGATCCCGGAGATCATTGTTCTTTATCATTGTTCAAAAGATTTGAGTCATGGAATTTTATTGTCCAAAAGTATGACTTTCGAATGCTCCATGATTCTGGTTTGTTTCCTTCAAGGAAAAAGGTAAATTCAATTTCTATTTTTGATCCCGGTATTGATACATATGTTCAAATTGTACATAACGAATCCGAAAGTTCTTTGAAGTTCATCATTCATGCTGTCACTAATCTTTTTCATTTTTGTGAAGGTGACATTTGGAAATAGATTCCTTCTAAAGAGGGAGGGCAAGCGTCTAATCTGTTTCATTTTCGAGACTTGTGTAGTTTCCAAGTTTGTGACGATGAAAAATTTTTCGCGAGCAAATGGCCCGATTTGAGGACAAATCGTCTTCAAGAGGGAGGGTATGATGCGAACCCGGTCGCATCATGTTACGACGCAATTCGACTGATGTGAGCACGCCTGGGGGTTCAACAACTTCCAACTCCGATCCTCTCGAGCTCTTTAAAGGCCCCATGACTCGAGCTCGAGCTAAACGAATGCAAGAGGCTGTTGCGGCTTTAACAAGTCAATTTTGGAATGAGCCCAACTCGAAGATGATGGACAAGCTCGGGGCCGTACTTTGAGCAATCCTTGCACCTTGGTGCAAGCTGATTTCAGCTCGATTCAGCTCACATGAGCTTAATTCAGCTTGTTTGAGCTCGTTTCAATTTATTTCTAGCTCATTTAATTTAGTGTTTGAATAAATTAAGTGTTTAATTAATTTAGATAATATTATTACAGCTCATAAATATGTTTTAGATTATTACATGTCTTTAGTATGTTTTTATGTCATAGCCGAATTTAATATGTCTTGTTTAAGACTTTATTAAATTTGTCTAATTTAATTAATGTGTTAATTAGTGTGTCTAAATTATATTAATGCATATTCAGCTAAATTATACTTGAATCAATGTGTTTCTTTGCTTAATAGGTGCAGCCGAATGTGAAGGTGAATCAATGCAAGATACATGCACGGTTTGGGTTCAAAGTATTGGAAGGTGCATGTACGGCTAGTTACAATGAAGGTGGCTGATCTATTAGCTTCCCAAGATGACTATTCGGCCAAGAGTCACCAGCACATTAAAGTTCCAGACTTGGCCGATCCTCTCTCCAAAGCAGCATCATGCCGTTCACATTGGATGTTCACACCTCATGTCCAATCGGCTGGTCTTGTTCACACTTAAAAGACTTCTCAAGCTCCTTGTTCACACATCTTTGGCTGTTCAATTCCAATTTAAATGCTGGCATCTTTTCAGCCAAAAGTTGCAAATTGAATGAGCTAATTTAAGCTCATTGGCCAAACCTAGCTAGTGCCATGCACCCTTGAAGTATCCAAATTCATGCAAGCTGATCAGCCTATTCTAGAAGCTACCCGTTGGAGCTCCATTCAGCTGAATCTAGCTTCAGCAACTTAGTGAATTTATTCTAGAATATTTTAGAACATTCTAGCCGAAATTGCTTAGCCATTAAGCTTGTGAACTTGTCCATTCGGCTACCTAAGCTAGTACTATAAATACTTAGACATTTCAATTGTAAAAGGACTTTTTGCTGAATTAATGCTAAATTTGAGATTTGTGAGTTATCCAATTCTCTTTGTTCTTTTGGAACTGATCTGACTTATCAAGCATAGCTTGTGGCGTCTATCATTTCCATTGTTTGCCGAACTTATCACTTTTGAGTGTGGCATTCGTATACCTTTGGTTCCTATCACTAATTGATAGTGGGTCAAGGTTTATCCTTACTGTTTTCTTAAACCGTAAATCACCTAAGAGCCATTTTGAGACTGGGTCAACAACCCAATATTGTTGGTTCATTCTCGGTCTTAGCCAAATTATCCATTATTTACTTAACCATTTTACTTACTACCATTGTTTGAAGCCATTTATTCTATTTTGTTTCATTTAACCCGAAATGAACTTATCCTTACTCAATTCACGATCGGGCAATCTAAACGACTCGAATCATTCTGAAACGAGTTCATATCAGACATGGTCTTACACGAAATCACTATTCGATTCCGATGCCATATCCCAGATATGGTCTTATACGGGATCTTATTAATCGAATGTCGTGACAAGGTTATCCTTTCTATTCCTAAGGTTCAACCGGGACTTCGATATAGTAAATCTTCATCATTTTATTCATCAAGACCTTATTAACCAATTTCATAAAAAGAAAATAAATTTCATGTAATATCAAGCATTTAAATACGTAATAACATAATGTTGATTTATTACACACAAACTTACCTCGGTACCAAAATATAGATAGTTGTTCAATTTAGTCCACCACCTTGTTCTTTCCTCGATTTAGGTCCGGACTTCGTGTTTCTTGATCTATAATGATAGACTTCACTTATTAAATTATCACATTGACTAAATCAGCCCATGAATCATACTTTGGCAAAAATTATAATATTACCCCTAAACTTTCACATATTTACAAAATGGTCCCTAGGCTCGTATAATGAAATGTGTTCATTTTTCTCACACCCAAGCCTTGCCGAACCTATCTTAAGCTTATAATAGCTCAAATTTTTCATTCAAATCTAATTTTTACTACACATTTTAATCACTTTTACAAATAGGTCCTTTTTATATATGTCCATGAAAAATCACTTAGAAAAAGATGTTCACTACACATCAAACTTCCATATTCCTCCATTAAACGTCAAAATACATGCATGTCATACATGGGTAAATTTTTGAACATGAACGCTAGCTTAAAATATGGCTAGAAATAGCTAAATCGAGCTACGAGGATCTAAAAATACGAAGAACATAAAAAACGGGGCTAGGAGGTACTTACAATCAAGCTTGAAAGTGAAACAAAACCCTAGCTATGGCTCCTTGAAATTTTTGGTTATGGAGGATGAAGATGGACACCAATTTTGACTTCTTTTCCCCTTTTTATTAATTTATTAACCAAATGACTAAAATGCCCTTAAGGCCCTTCGTTGAGATTTTTCCCTTCCATGTCCATTTTTGTCCATCATGAGATATAATGGTCTAATTACTAAATAAGGATCTCTCATAAATTTTCTAATGCTATCTCATACTTAAAACTTCTAGAATCTCATATTTTTCAATTTTTGCAATTTAGTCCTAAAATATAATTTAATCACTAAATCATAAAATTTTCTTCATGAAATTTTCACACAACCATGCAAACATGTCATAGACCTCATAAAAAACATAAAACATATATTTCTACTTCGGATTTATGGTCTCGCAACCACTATTCTGACTAGGCCCTAAATCGGGCTGTTATAGGTTTTTTTAAACTTAGTTTCCGTTGTGTTTTCCAAACCCAATTTTCCAACAGCTACATACTGCAAAAGTCATATACCCAACGCACCAACTTTCAGTTCCTTATATATTTGAACTCAGGTATTTACTTACATCAAAGTATACGAGTCACACATACATAGTCCATCATCTGCTCAGTATTAAGGTATGTCACACTATGAACGTCACAAGTGAATAAATCCATAAACGGATTCAAGATCTATTCTACTTGGGTCTTGTTCGATGTACTGTCAATCCAGTCAGTAATATGTATGTCTCTATCTTTTGGGAGTCATCCACTCTGATGTTCAAGACAAAGCATCTCTCCAATTGGACTTGATAGATGACATATTAGTCTTTTAATCAGTTTGCTCATTTTTAATTTGACTAAGGACATATTTAATTTTATCTACTAATAAAAGTTGTATTTCCATATTATGATCCAACTATGTAATTCCATTTAGTATTAGTTAAACATTAGATAACCAGTGAGCTAATATTTGCTTCTATTTTACTTTGCATGCAAAAACCATTGAAAACAATATACAAAGGGTATTAATGTAATTCACGATTAATTTTATTAAACCAATCTATTCGAAATAAAAACAAGTATACAAACCAATATACTACACTTAGGGCACTTGATCCAACACTAGTCACTTTGTAAGGTAGTTCTGCCCCTTGGAACATTTGCCTTGAATTATGTTTCCTTCGTCGCCTATCTCAAAATTTATTTCTTTATTGTACATCTCAGTTGTAAGAGCCCACCGCTCTTACTTGCACCCATCGTGAGTTGCCTCTAGTTGGATCCCTTTGATTCACACAAATAGGCATCAGTATCCCCACATTGAACGCCGAGTTAACCTTAAGTATTCTCGCCAACTCTACTTTGTAAACTTCTTGGCTTACTAGATTCAAAACTCTAAAAGGGCCTTTGTGTCTTTGCCAAGCCAACTGTAAGTCATAATGTAAAACACCAGATAAGTGTTTGAGATGTACCTCACTCATAGCATTTACCCGATTCAATTACCCAGTTTGCATCACCACTTTTTCCCCAAAGTCTGATGCACAATCCACCTCTCTCATAGGTGGTAACTCACTAATAACTCAACAGACTTCACATTGATTTGTCGCGCCTCTAGGAATTCCATGGTGGTCTTCATAGCACTATGATCTGCCAATTCAGTATTCCCACCATACGAAACATCCTTGGCTAGCAGGATAACAGACAATACCTTAGTTCCACCCATTATCTGTAACAACCCATTTTCAGTGAAATCAGAATAGTGGTTTGGGGACCACAAATCCGAGCTAGAAAGAAAATGTAACAGTTCAGTTTTGACCCTAGTTGGAATAGTGGTTTCGGGACCACAAATCTGAGTTAGTAAAATATTTTAATATTATTTTTTGTGTCTACAGTATATGATTTGGCATGTGTGAAAGTTTCGTAAATTAATTTGTCTGTTTGTATGTTTAATTTGATAAAAGGACTTAATTGTGAAAGATGCTAAATTAGCATGCTATAAGTTAAAAGCACTTAAGTGTCATGTATTTATTAAAATGAAGTCCTTATGTTACAATTTGGCCAATGAATAAAGGCATGGACGGTAGTGGACATGTTATAAGTGTTTTATATTAATGAATCATTAAGGGTAAAATGGGAATTGATGTATTAAATGGATTAATAATAATAAAAACATGAAAATGGTTATTGCTATCATCTTTATTCCACCGATTTTTGAAAAAAAAAAGAATAGGGTTAGAAACTTTGAAGTATTCGACTAGCTTGAAGCATAAATTAGGGTGAGTTTCGACTTCGGTTTTTGATAATTTCTACGTTTTTACAATCGTTGCTTCTTGTTCTTCAAAACCCATGCTTCAATTTTGTGAATTGATGAATATTTTGAAATGTTCCATTGATGTACACATGAGTTTTGTGATGTTTGACGGTGAATTATGAAAGATATGTGTTTGACTAACATAGTTTGTCTTTGAGTTTTTGATGAATTTGAGTATTTTGGACTTAATTGAGAAACTAATATTTTGAGGGACTAAATTGTGAAATAAATGAAATGTATGGACTTCTATGAGCTACATTAGAATTCAGCCAGGCATGGGTAACTTGAAATTATGTGTATTTTGTGATTTTGTGAAATAGGGACCAAATTGTCCAAATGTGAAAATGTGAGGGCTAATTTGTAAATTGCCCTAAATGTGTGTTCTTGGATTGAATTGAATGAGTTATTGAATAAATGGGTTAAATTTTAATATGTATAGATCAAGAACCGAAGAAAATAGATTTTGATCGAGGAAAGTCAAAAGTTGTCGAATAACCGAATCCGATCGAATATCCGAATCTGAGGTAAGTCGATATACAAATAAATGTATTTGAATTGAATTATTTGTGTATATATGAGATTCGAATTTCTATGAATATCCATTGAGATGGAATGTATGGGAAATCCGAGCTTACGTATATATCGACAAGTTGTTAAAGTCTGAGAAGTCCCGTATGAACCTAGGAATAGATAGGATAGCATATGTCATGACATAGGTGTCCGATATTTGATATCATGTAAGACCACGTCTGGGACATTGGCATTGATTCGAGATTTCATGTAAGACCACGTCTGGGATGTTGGCATCAATTTGAGATTTACGTGTAAGACCATGTCTGGGACATTGACATCGTATTGATTCGTGTAAAACCCTGTCTGGGATAGTGGCATCGATATCAGATTACATGTAAGACCAAGTCTGAGATGTTGGCGTTGTACGACTTTTCTGAGTATCCTATTAGATTCTGAACGTTTCAACGGGCAAGTCCGAGAAATGAACGACTATGTGAGTTGTATATCTGTTTCAGGTACGTTTGAAAAGTACACTATGTGTGTATGAAAGGTAAGTGTCTATATGAACTTACGAAGGTGAATATGTGTAAAGAAATGATGAGATAATATGTGAATATATGCTTGAATAAGCTATGTGCATATGTGATATTTGAGTTGAAGAATGTGGCAAGCTATGGCTAAGTAAATGAGCCAAAGAATATGTGATGAATATGCACTGAGAAACATTAATGTCAATGTATTAATATGGTTATGTGCATTTTATGCTAAGTTTATTTGTATATGGCTTACTAAGCTTTTGAAAGCTTACTTTGTGCGTGTTTGTTCTGTTTTATAGATCGTTAAAGCTACGAGAGGCTCGAGGACTGTCGAGGATCATCACCACACTATCAAACTCAACTTTGGTACTTTTGAATGTGTAAATAGCTAAATATGGCATGTATAGGCTAGTTGTTTTGGAGTATGTTTGAGACATGTATATATGTAGCCATGTGATGTGGCTAGATAAGTGATTTGGTTTTGTATGTGATGCTATGCTATAGGAGTTTGGTTTTGGTTTAATCTTATGCCTATGAAATGGTCAAGGCTATGGTATGCATATGGATGCAATATGAGTATATATGTTTGAACAATGAGATGGTACTATGAATGTGGCAAATTGAGGATGAAACATGAATAGTTTTATATGTGAATTGGTTGTGCAAATTAGTATACAAGTTGATATGAATAGAAATGATATTGAATGAGATGATATGATGTTCACTTGACATGATTTTGGTTGCTAATTGTGTATGGAATAATGCTTGTTTGAGATTGTAGGAATGACCCAAGTGTGGGTGGCATTTTTGCCTTGAAAGTGGCCTATAATTGCCCACACGGTTGAGCACACGGGCGTGTGGCTCGACCGTGTCACTCGTGGTTGTAATTCAAAGCAAGTCAGTAGCGACCACGTGCTGGACACACGGGCGTGTGTCTAGCCGTGTGGTGTAAGTCAGTATGTATGCCCTGTTTTGACACGGCTTAGACACGGGCGTGTCTGAGGCCGTGGGAGGCACACGGCCTGCCGACACGGGCGTGTGACCTCTATAACTTAGAAAAAGTTTTAAATTTCTGAGAATTTTCCATATGTGTTCGGTTTAGTCCCGACCCTATTCTAAAGCATGCTTAAGGTCTCGTTGACCTATTTAAGGGACACTTTGATTGCGTTTGATCTGATTAGTTGAGTTATATTATGAAATGTCCGTAAAAGTCACCGTTCGTCCGGTAACGCCTCTCAACCCTATTCCGGCGAAGGATACGGGTTAGGGGTGTTACATTTGGTTGGTATCAGAGCTATGGTTTAGTCGATTCTCGGACTAACGTAGCGTGTGAGAGTCTAGCTATACATGCCATATATCTGAACTATGATAGTGTGATGAATCTTAACGTGTAAAATGTGATTTTTGTATAGTAATGGATCCTGAAAGAACTGTAGTTGACGATGTAGAAAGCAATGTGCTTGCTCCTGCTCAAGGGACAGCGCCCTCTGATTCGAGACCGGCTACAAGCGGTCAAGAAGGAGAAGCTAAACAAGCTTTCTTCCAGATGATGAGTGAGTGGTTCACTCAATTTGTAAGGAATAATCCGACTGTTTCACAACCTCCACCCCCGTCTATTCCCCCCCAGACTTCAGTTGTGCCTCCGATTATGATCTTGAATCTGTTAAATAAGCTTCCGGTCGATAAAATCTGCAAGTATGGGGCTGAAGAGTTCAGGGCCACTAGTGATGACGACGCTGAAAAAGCCGAGTTTTGGTTAGAAAACACTATCCGAGTATTTGATGAGATGTCTTTGACTCCAGAAGAAAGTATTAAATGTGTTGTATCTTTGTTACGAGACACTGCCTATGAGTGGTGGAAAACTTTGATTTATGTTGTTCCGAAAGAACGGGTCACATGGGATTTCTTTCAGATTGAGTTCCGGAAGAAATATATTAGTCAGTGATTCATTGATTAGAAACGAAAGGAATTTCTGAATTTGAAATAGGGCCGCATGTCTGTTACTGAATATGAACGAGAGTTCGTGAGGCTAAGTCAGTATGCCCGAGAATGTGTATCGTCGAAAGCAAAAATGTGTAAGAGGTTCGAAGATGGTCTTAACGAAGACATCCATTTGTTAGTCGATATTTTGGAGATAAAAGAGTTTGTTGTGCTAGTTGACCGAGCGTGCAAAGCCGATGCACTCGGGAAAGATAAAAGAAAAGCTGAGTCTAAAGCCAGAGGTGTGAGAAAGAGATTTCCGAACAAATCATTTCAGTCTACTTCGAAGAAATTCTGAGATGAGCATAGCTGTTCAAGAGCTAATATGGGACAATTGAGTAGAGATCGAGCTAGATCACAGTCGAATACCAAAGCTCCAGCAACTTCAATGGCAAGTGTTGGAGATGTCTGATCCGAGCGACCTGAATGTAAACATTGTGGTAAAAGGCATCCGTGAAGTTGTAGATTGAATGACCGGGCTTGCTTCAGATGTGGATCGTTAGATCATTTCATCCGTGATTGCCCAGAGTCTGTTGAGTAAGAGACGGCCCAGAATCCGAGATCTGATAATGTCCCAGCGAGAGGTAAATCTACTCGAAATACAAGAAATGTCAGTGGTAGTCAGAGGACTACGAGAGACACTGTTGCGAGATCTAAAGTTAGAGCGCCTGCCAGAGCGTATGCCATCCGAGCCCGTGAGAAAGCTTCATCTCCTGATGTTATTACGAGTACATTTACTCTTTATGATACTTCTGTGATTGCATTGATAGACCCTGGTTCTACACATTTGTATATATGCATGAACTTAGTATCCAGTAAGACTTTGCCTGTAGAGTCTACTACGTTTGTTATTAAAGTATCGAACCCCTTAGGTAAAAGTGTCCTGGTTGATAAAGTATGCAAGAACTGTCCGATAATGTTTCGAGATATCTATTTTCCGGCTGATCTGATGTTATTACCTTTTGATGAGTTCGACATAATTTTGGGTATGGACTAGTTAACATTACATGATGCTGTTGTGAATTGTAAAAGAAAGACCATTGATTTGAGATGTCAGAATGATGAAATAGTTCGGGTTAAGTCTAATGATTTGACTGGATTACCTACTGTGATATCTGTATTGAAAGCTCAGAGTTATGTGAAAAAGGGTTACGAAGCTTATTTTGCTTATGTAATTGATTCAAAAGTGTCTGAAAAGGAAGTTGAATCAGTGCCAGTTGTCTGTGAATTTTCTGATGTATTCCCTGAAGAATTACCGGGATTGCCTCCGATACGTGAAGTTGAATTTGGTATTGATCTGTTGCCTGGTACAACTCCTATTTTGATAGCTCCATATAGAATGGCACCAACAAAACTGAAAGAATTGAAGTCACAGTTGCAAGAATTGACAGATAGAGGGTTTGCAAGACCGAGTTTCTCACCTTGGGGTGCTCCTGTTCTGTTTGTGAAAAAGAAAGATGGCACGATGAGAATGTGCATTAATTATTGTCAGTTGAACAAAGTGACAATAAAGAACAAATATTCGTTGCCCAGAATTGATGATTTGTTCGATCAGCTTAAAGGAGCCACTGTGTTTTCAAAGATAGATCTGAGATCGGGATATTATCAGTTACGTGTAAAAGATTCAGACATTTCGAAAACTACTTTCAGAACGAAGTACGGGCATTATGAGTTTTTAGTTATGCCTTTTGGACTAACAAATGCTCCTGCTGTTTTTATGGATCTGATGAATAGAATTTTCGGACCGTACTTAGATCAATTTGTTGTTGTATTCATTGACGACATCTTGATTTATTCACATGATGAAGTTGAACATGCTGAACATCTGAGAATTGTGTTGCAAACTCTACGAGAAAAGAAATTGTATGCAAAGTTTAGTAAATGTGAATTCTGGTTGCGTGAAGTTAGTTTTCTGGGACATATCGTATCAACATCTGGTATACGAGTTGATCCGAGTAAGATTTCTGCTATTCTAGAATGGAAACCTCTGAAGAATGTGTCTGAAGTTCGCAGTTTTTTGGGACTTGCTGGTTATTATCGAAGGTTCGTAAAAGGCTTTTCGATGATTGCTACTCCGTTGACTAAATTACTTCAGAAAGATGTAAGATTTGAATGGTCCGATAAATGTCAAAAAAGCTTCGATCAGTTGAAAACTTTGTTAACTGAAGCTCTAGTTTTGGTACAACTAGAATCGGGTAAAGAATTCATGATTTACAGTGATGCTTCATTAAATGGTCTGGGATGTGTTTTGATGCAGGAAGGCAAAGTTATAGCTTATTCCTCGAGACAATTAAAGCCTCACAAAAAGAATTATCTGACACACGACCTTGAGCTAGCTGCGATTGTGTTCGCATTAAAGATTCGGGGTCATTATTTGTTTCGTGAGAAATGTCACGTGTTTTCAGATCATAAAAGTCTGAAATACTTAATGACTCAGAAAGATTTGAATCTGCAACAGAGAAGATGGTTAGAGCTATTGAAAGACTATGAGCTCGTGATAGATTATCATCCAGGTAAAGTAAATGTTGTTGCTGATGCATTGAGCCGGAAGTCATTGTTTGCATTTCATGCTATGAATGCTCATTTAGATCTGTCTGATGATGGTTAAGTGTTAGCTGAATTGAAAGCAAAACCGTTGCTTTTACAACAAATATATGATGCTCAGAAATTTGATAATGAAATGCTAGCGATACGAGCTCAGTGTGATTTAAACTCTGATTCTGAATTTGGAGTTGATGTTGATGATTGCTTGAGGTTTCGAGATTGAATTTGTGTTCCGAGAAACCCTGAGTTAATTCAATTGATTTTGAATGAAGCACATAACAATCGTTTATCTGTTCATCCGGGAAGTACAAAGATGTACCATGATCTGAAGCAATACTATTGGTGGTCTGGTATGAAACTAGACATTTCTGACTTTGTTTCGAAATGTTTAGTTTGTCAGTAAGTTAAAGCTGAACATTAGGTTCCATCTGGTTTGTTTCAACCAATTCTGATTCTCGAGTGGAAATGGGATAGAGTGACGATGGACTTTGTTTCTGGATTACCTCTGACTCTGAGAAAGAAATATACGATTTGGGTCGTAGTTGATCGATTAACAAAATTTGCCCATTTTATTCCGGTACGATCTGATTACTCACTTGATAGATTAGCCGAGCATTACATTTCTGATATTGTGAGGTTGAACGAGGTGACATTGTCCATTGTATCAGACAGAGATCCGAGGTTTACATCACAGTTCTGGAAGAAACTACAAGAAGCTTTGGGTACAAAATTGCTTTTCAGTACCGCTTTTCATCCGCAAACGGATGGCCAGTCTGAACGGATTATTCAGATTCTTAAGGATATGTTGAGATGTTGCATCCTTGAATTTGATGGTACCTAGGAACAGTACCTGCCATTGATTGAATTTGCTTATAATAATAGTTTTCAGTCGAGCATTAAAATGGCACCTTATGAAGCTTTGTACGGACGAAAATGTCGAACACCTCTGTATTGGACTGAGCTCAGTGAAAGTAAGATACACGGAGTTGATTTGATAAAGGACACTGAACAGAAGGTAAAAGTGATCCGTGATAGTTTAAAAGCAGCGTCTGATCGTCAAAAGTCCTATGCAGATTTGAAACAAAAAGATATTGAATTTGAGATCGATGACAAAGTGTTCTTAAAAGTGTCTCCGTGGAAAAAAGTACTCCGATTCGGACGTAAAGGCAAATTGAGTCCGAAGTTCATTGGGCCATATGAGATTATCGAACGTGTTGGGCCGGTTGCGTACAGATTGTTGTTGCCACCTGAGCTAGAAAAGATTCATAGTGTGTTTCATGTATCGATGCTTAGACGATACAGATCTGATCCGTCACATGTGATTACTCCGTCTGAGATTGAAATCCGATCTGGTATGACTTATGAAGAGGAACCGATTCGTATCTTAGCTCGTGAAGTGAAAGAGTTCAGAAACAAGAGAATTCCGTTAGTAAAAGTGTTGTGGCATCGACACGGAGTTGAAGAGGCTACGTGGGAGCCTGAAGACTCAATGAGACAACAATATCCGAATCTGTTTAACGATAAGATTTTTGGGGACAAAAATCCCTAAGGGGGGAGAATTGTAACAGTTCGATTTTAACCCTAGTCAGAATAGTGGTTTTGGGACCACTAATCCGAGTTAGTAAAATATTTTAATATTATTTTCTGTGTCTGCAGTATATGATTTGGCATGTGTGAAAGTTTCGTAAATTAATTTGTCTGTTTGTGTGTTTAATTTGATAAAAGGACTTAATTGTGAAAAATGCTAAATTAGCATGCTATAAGTTAAAAGCACTTAAGTGTCATGTATTTATTAAAATGAAGTCCTTATGTTGCAATTTAGCCAATAAATAAAGGCATGGACGGTAGTGGACATGTTATAAGTGTTTTATATTAATGAATCATTAAGGGTAAAATGGGAATTGATGTATTAAATGGATTAATAATAATAAAAACATGAAAATGGTTATTGCTATCATCTTTATTCCACCGATTTTTGAAAAAAAAAGAATAGGGTTAGAAACTTTGAAGTATTCGGCTAGCTTGAAGCATAAATTAGGGTAAGTTTTGACTTCGGTTTTTGATAATTTCCACGTTTTTGCAATCGTTGCTTCGTGTACTTCAAAACCCATGCTTCAATTTTGTGAATTGATGAATATTTTTAAATGTTCCATTGATGTACACATGAGTTTTGTGATGTTTGATGGTGAATTATGAAAGATATGTGTTTGATTAACATAGTTTGTCTTTGAGTTTTTGATGAATTTGAGTATTTTGGACTTAATTGAGAAAATAATATTTTGAGGGACTAAATTGTGAAATAAATGAAATGTATGGACTTGTATGAGCTACATGAGAATTCAGCTAGGCATGGGTAACTTGAAATTATGTGTATTTTGTGATTTTATGAAATAGGGACTAAATTGTCTAAATGTGAAAATGTGAGGGCTAATTTGTAAATTGCCCTAAATGTGTGTTCTTGGATTGAATTGAATGAGTTATTGAATAAATGGGTTAAATTTTAATATGTATAGATCAAGAACCGAAGAAAACGGATTTGGATCGAGGAAAGTCAAAAGTTGTCGAATAACCGAATCCGATCGAATATCCGAGTCCGAGGTAAGTCGATATACAAATAAATGTATTTGAATTGAATTATTTGTGTATATATGAGATTCAAATTTCTATGAATATCCATTGAGATGGAATGTATGGGAAATTCGAGCTTACGTATATATCGACAAGTTGTTAAAGTCTGAGAAGTCCCCTATGAACCTAGGAATAGATAGGATAGCATATGTCATGACATAGGTGTCCGATATTTGATATCATGTAAGACCACGTCTGGGATGTTGGCATTGATTCGAGATTTCGTGTAAGACCATGTCTGGGACGTTGGCATCGATTTGAGATTTACGTGTAAGACCATGTCTGGGACATTGGCATCGTATTGATTCGTGTAAGACCCTGTCTAGGACAGTGGCATCGATATCTGATTACATGTAAGACCACGTCTGAGATGTTGGCGTTGTACGACTTTTCTGAGTATCCTATTAGATTCCAAACGGTTCAACGGGCAAGTCCGAGAAATGAACGACTATGTGAGTTGTATATCCGTTTCAGGTACGTTTGAAAAGTACACTATGTGTGTATGAAAGGTAAGTGTCTATATGAACTTACGAAGGTGAATATGTGTAAAGAAATGATGAGATAATATGTGAATATATGCTTGAATAAGCTATGTGCATATGTGATATTTGAGTTGAAGAATGTGGCAAGCTATGGCTAAGTAAATGAGCCAAAGAATATGTGATGAATATGCATTGAGAAACATTAATGTCAATGTATTAATATGGTTATGTGCATTTTATGCTAAGTTTATTTGTATATGGCTTACTAAGCTTTTGAAAGCTTACTTTGTGCGTGTTTGTTCTGTTTTATAGATCGTTAAAGCTACGAGAGGCTTGGGGACCGTCGAGGATCATCACCACACTATCAAACTCAACTTTGGTTCTTTTGAATGTGTAATAGCTAAATATGGCATGTATAGGCTAGTTGTTTTGGAGTATGTTTGAGACAAGTATATATGTAGCCATGTGATGTGGCTAGATAAGTGATTTGGTTTTGTATGTGATGCTATGCTATAGGAGTTTGGTTTTGGTTTAATCTTATGCCTATGAAATGGTCAAGGCTATGGAAAGCATATGGATGCAATATGAGTATATATGTTTGAACAATGAGATGGTACTATGAATGTGGCAAATTGAAGATGAAACATGAATAGTTTTATATGTGAATTGGTTGTGAAAATTAGTATACAAGTTGATATGAATAGAAATGATATTGAATGAGATGATATGATGTTCACTTGACATGATTTTGGTTGCTAATTGTGTATGGAATAATGCTTGTTTGAGATTGTAGGAATGACCCAAGTGTGGGTGGCATTTTGGCCTTGAAAGTGGCCTATAATTGCCCACACGGTTGAGCACACGGGCGTGTGGCTCGACCGTGTCACTCGTGGTTGTAATTCAAAGCAAGTCAGTAGCGACCACGGGCTGGACACACGAGCGCGTGGTCGGGCGTGGTGTGGTGTAAGTCAAGATGTATGCCTGCTTTGACCGGCTTAGACACGGGCGTGTCTGAGGCCGTGGGAGGCACACGGCCTGCCGACACGGGCGTGTGACCTCTGTAACTTAGAAAAAGTTTTAAATTTCTGAGAATTTTTTGTATGTGTTCGGTTTAGTCCCGACCCTATTCTAAAGCATGCTTAAGGTCTCGTTGACCCATTTAAGGGACTCTATGATTGCGTTTGATCTGATTAGTTGAGTTATATTATGAAATGTCCGTAAAAGTCTTTGTTCGTCCGGTAACGCCTCTCAACCCTATTTTGGCGACGGATACAAGTTAGGGGTGTTACAGAAAATTAATTCTAATATTATTGCATGGTCCGTATCATGATTGGGATGTTATATAAAAACTCTGATAAGAAAATTTTACCGATTATGTGCTTAATTACGGAAGGGACCAAATTGCATAGAATGCAAAAGTTGAATTCTGGTAGCTATAAGGATCAAATAGCTATGAAATTCAAAAAATGAGGTCCTTATATGGTAATTAGACCATTAAAGAAAAGTTAGTAGATATTTTTGGTGAATCATCCATTGAAAAATTAGAAAAGGTTAAGGACTAAATTGGAAAACAAAATAATTAAAAGATGATAAATAATTAAATAGAAAATATCATCATATTATTATCATCTTCATCCCCAAATTCCATGGAAACCCTAGGAGAGAGAGAGGAAACTAATCAAGCTTAATTAGGTATGAATTCTTGTCCCGTTTTTAGTAATTTTTATATTTTTGAGATCGGGATAGTTTAATCTATCTATTTTGGGGATTAATTTGAAAAGATATCCAAGTATAAATTTTTTTTCCATGGATGAATATGTTGGAATTTTGAAATTTATGGTAGAAAATTAAAGGTTGTTGATAGATAAACAACTTTTACAAATTGAATTTTGATAGAAACATGATTTAGGGATTAAATTGGAAAGTTGTAAAATCCATGGAAAAATTCTGAATTTTGTGAAATACATGAGCTTTAAATGCTATATGAAAATTTTATTTAGGCTTGGAATATGGATTAAATTGCATGAATTTCAATTTTCGAGCCTAGGGACGAAATTGGAATTTATGAAAAGTTCAGGGGCAAAATGGTAATTTTACCTAGGATGTAAATTGAATCCAATTGAATATGAAATGTGATAAATTGATGATTAAATTAATTTATATAGATCCGGAAAGACCAAATACGGAATTGGATCGAGGGAAACAAAAAGTTTCAGATTAGTAGATTTATATTCACGAACAAGTGTCGAGGTAAGTTCGTGTCATTTAATTATGCATGTTAATAAGTTCCAATTGAATGTTGTATTGGTTTGAGTGTGGTATATGTTTATGGGATTTATATGAATGTTATAAATACATGAAATGATTACATGATTGGAAATATTACTAAAATGTTAAGTTTCGTTTGAATAGTGAAAATCGATGGATACGTATGATTTCCCGTATGTGATTGTGATTCTGCATATGTTGCAGACAAGATTTAGCTCGGACGAGTAATCTTGATATAGCCCTCTCGGGCATTCCGATGTATAGTTCTTGCGAGCATTCTGATCGGTAGTGATTTAGCATGTGTTGCGCACTACCGTAGCTCTTTGTGAGCGTCCTGTTACATGTTTCGATCGGTTGTGATCCAGCATATAATGTGGACACAAACGCAGCTCTACTTGAGCATCCTGATATAAACTCTTAAGAGTTTCCTGACAAGGCTCGCTTGACTCTCTGTTACCTTATCCGGTGCTCCCTAATATTATCTCTTCAGAGATATCTGATAAGCTCTATGAGCTCCCTGAGTAAAACTCTTATGAGTTTCCTGTTTAGCCCGGATAAGTGTCCTGTTACATGGTTACATGGCTCATTTGAGTATCTTGATATGTGGCTCAAAAGTGTGCTTCTAGATTATGTGCCCTGTTGGGTACCCCTGACATGAATTGACAGATTGAATTGTACACCTTGTGTGTACTACCTGAGTATCCATCGACATTTCAATAATTCAACGGATACAACTCCTGACATGAGAAATTATGATATTAAAAGAATTATTCTGAGTACTTCTGAATTACCTGAAAAAGTGTTGCATGATGAGCTCATCATTGTTTATTTGATGAACATGTAAATTATGTGACTAACTTGTTTGATTGAGTGTATGTGTTTAGGAAATTTGTCAAATTGGTGGAAAGCATGTTATTGTATGCTAAATATTAATGAATGTGATTGGTAAGTTTAATTCCTGTTATACGAACTTACTAAGCGTTAAATGCTTACTAGGTTTTATTTTCTCTATTTTATAGTGCTCGAAAGCTCGCGAAGGTTGGAGATCGGTTAGAGCAACATCACACTATCCACTAACTTGTTTTGGTATAAATAGTAAACTTGTTTTGGTATAATGGCATGTATAGGTTAACTTGGTCAATTGATGGCTTGTAAATGGATGTTTGTAATCTAGCCATTGGAATGGCTAGTGATGATTATGTTTTGATATATATATCTATTAAGGTTATCTCAAGGTAATAACATAAGTATTTATTATGGTTTGTTTGAGTATGTCTACAAAAGGTAAGATTATAAACAAGAATACATGTAATGATATACCATGTTAGATGTTAGAATTGACTTGATTTATAATGCTTGAATTTGTTGGAATATACTTGTAAGTTTTCGGTGTAGGTTGATGTCAAGTTTGGGTGAGAAATTAAGCTAGGAAATGGCTTTATTTTATCCACACGGGTAGACACACTGGCGTGTGTCTTGACCGTGTGTGACACACGGCCTGGCATATGAGCATGTGGTCTGGCTGTGTGTCCCCTGCATTTTAAAAATTGAGAAACATAATGCTCAGAATTTGACACATGGGCAGAGACACGAGTGTGTGTCTCAGCCGTGTATGAGACACGGGCATGTGTCTTGGTCGTGTGAACCCTGCACCTAATTTTTGAAAATTAAATTAACCACATGGCCTAGCACATGGGCGTGTGGCCGGCCGTGTGACCTAAGTCAGAGAGTTACACGGGGTCAGACATGGCCTGAGACACGGGTGTTTGACCCCTATATATGAGAAAAATTTTGAAATTTTGCAGAAACTTCTCTAAGTTCCCGATTTAGTCCCGACTTGTTTCTAATGCTTATATTAGGCCTCGAGGGTTCATTTAAGGGATGATATGATTAGTTTCGATTATGAATAATATATGACATGAATTATGTGTAATTGTTCTGTAAACTTCAGTAATACTTCGTAACCCTGTTCCGGCGACGGATACGGGTTAGGGGTGTTACATTATCTCTCGACTCACCGGCACAACACATTGTTGTTGTCGAGTATCCAAGATACATATAAAATCAACAAAAGGAACCAACAGAGCATTAATATTGTTAAGGAAACTCAAGTCAAGCATGAAGTCGTAATCATCTAATTGAATTACCTAAAAGTCTTCATTGTCTTTCCATTGATCGATTTGTAGTTCAACTCTCTGTGCTACTCTCACAGTTGGGACCTCTTTGAAATTAACCGTCTTGATCTTCTTAGTTGATTTACTAATTGAGAAACCAAGTTTGCCCACAACTTTCTTTGGTATGAACAAGTTTGATGCCCTCGTATAAATAATAGCACTCTTTCTTTGACTTGCGATGTCGATGCCCACTGTTGGAAAAATCCAATTCGAAAATCGTTTTCTTACACAACAAAAAAATAAAACTTTGAAAATTGATTCGGTTTGTGATATTTATAGCTATAATTTTTTTCCTGAAATACTACTTGTGCTTTGAGAGAGATGGATCCTAGACGTTCTCGGCTTTCAACCGAACGACCTTCTCCGCTATTCTCGTATCACAAACTACTTCAAGAGTGGGCTCGAACAATTTCAAATCAAACACAAAACTAAAAATAATTTTCTTACTTTTAGTAGGAAAGTAAATTTCTCTCCATTATAGAAACCGATAGAATTGTTATTCCCAGAAAATAGAATTTATACTTAGAAATAAATTCTCATTATTTTCGGATAGAATAACAATATCTCAAAGTAGTATATAACTTATTCTTGTTGTATATTTAGCCCTACCGATTCCATCTATTTATAGGGTGAGGAGGTGAAACCTTAGTTGAATTAGTAGAACGCATTTAATGCCAATTTAATAAAAAAGCCAATCCCCTAGTTGAACTAGGAGAGAGGGGTGGCTAATAGGGTGTGCTTCCCCTCATATGTATTATGATGGGGATTCAGGCCTATCCTATATAGGATCCAATTATATGTGCTTCCTAGACTTTTAACCTAACACTTTATAATTTAATCCAACCCATTATATGTTATTATATTTCCCAAAATAGACATCATTTACTAAATTAATTTAAATTAATTAATTTTTCAATTAAATAATTTTATCAACCCAATTCTAATTTCATTAAAATCATGAGAACTTTATCATAAAAGAATTTATGAGAAAATATATTTAATTTCTACATTCAACGTATTCACAATGACCAATTAATTTAATTTCATTTTCAAACTTCAATTAATTAAATAATAATTCAAAAAACTTAAATTAATTCTCAGGTCATTTCCATACTTGGTGAGAAACCACATTCATTTCCGAATATAACCCATTTCTCTGCTTTATCATTTCTATCCATTTTTGTTAATTTGATTCATCATGCAATTCATTCATGGTTTTAGTGAGCTAGCGGAGGGATCGATTGGACATATGTGATTAGAGCTCAAATGATTTATAATTAAGTTTCAACTTTTCTCCTATTAATTATAAATTCATTTAGTCACAAAGTCATTCCATTATAGTATTATGACTGAGCTCTCCCCAATTACATACCATTACAAAAGCTACTCGACTAGTGCTCATCCAATGACCTTGTCATAAGTGTGCTTCATAAGATATCCTTAATCACTTTGGGATAAATTCGTTCTCCCAGTATGATCCTAATTTATCTCACGATAACCATTATATCTTCCTTCATGAAAAGTCAATTATTATAAAATAGTAATTAAGTCATTCATCACAAAGACAAATGACCCGTGACCATGTTTACTTTTCATCTATCATGTAATGCCAATGAGAGGATATTAATTACCCATTTCTTGGATAATGAATCCCACTATTTTGAATGATGCTACATACTACAAAATTCATATACCCAACGCACCAACTTTCGGTTCCTTATCTACTCGAACTCATGTTTTTACTTATATCAAAGTATACGAGTCACACATACGTAGTCCATTATCCACTCAGGATTAAGATATATCACAATATGAACAACACAAGTGAATAAATCCATAAAAAGATTCAAGATCTATTCTACTTGGGTCCTATCCGATGTATTGTTAGTCCAGTCAGTGACATTTATGTCTCTATCTTCTAGGAGTCATTCGCTCCGATGCCCAAGACAAAACATCTCCCAAATTGGACTTGATAGACGACATATTAGTCTTTCAATCGGTTTTATCATTTCCAATTAGACTAAGGACATGTTTAGGTTCATCTACTAATAGAAGCTATCTTTTCGTATTACGATCCGACCACGTGATATCACATAGTATTAGTTAAACATTAGATAATCAGTGAGCTAATATTTGCTTCCATTTTGCTTTGTATGCAAAAACCATTGAGGACAATATACAAAGTGTATTAATGTAATTCATGAATAATTTTATTAAACCAATCTATTCAAAATAATACAAGTGTACATGGACGAAAATACTACACTTAGGGCACTAGATCCAACATCCACATACATCAATCCTTTCTGCTTGCGATCCCTCTTCGTTTTCGCAAAATTGAGTATCATTGACCTAAGCTTTAAAGCCTCACTCTCTAGCTCCACTTCATCTTCTTTAGTGACTATGGACAACTTAGATCGCTTTGGACAATCCTGCATCCTATGCAGACCACAACATAAAAAGTACTTCACTAGCTTCTTTTCATTCTCTCTAATATTCTTGGCTTCAACGAAACTCAAGATCTAACCAAACTTCAATGGTGCTTTGTCTGGCTCATCGTCCCCTTCGATGGAAAAAAAGCACGAATCATTTCGGACAATCCTTTACCATATGTTGACCCTCACAAAGGAAACATTTCATTGGCCATTTCTTCTTTTCCCATGGCTTTTCTGGCTAAGCTTTCTAAACAATTTAGTTCTTACCATTGCCATTCCTTGTCAGTTTGTCTTTGTCTCTCCCACCATTTCCTTTTGGTTTGAATTTAGGCTTAAAAGACTCAAATTTTTTCGACTTCTTAGCATTAGGCTCAAGAAGTGACTTTGCAACAGTCATAGCTTTAATAAGTTCCTCGACCCCACGATGTTCCAATTCCTACTTAACCTACAGCTTCAAACCATTCATGAAGAAGAAAATGCCTCCTTACTCAGATTAGTGATTTGGAGCATCAGTTCACTAAACTCATTCACATGCTCCTTAATTGTGCCTTATTGCGAGAACCAACGCAACTTAGCTCAAGCCTCCTTCTCGGCATTTTATGGATAAAATTGCTCCTTGAACTCTTTTTGGAACTCCACCCAAGTCCCAATTCTAGTCCCACATTGCTTTTCATCTATGGGTCTATGTCTCCATCATAAAATAACGACATCATTAAAATACATGGTGTTGGATTTGATGCCCTGAGTATAGTATATTCATTTGTAAACTTTTAATTTTTTAAAATAGATTGGTTACTAAAAAAATCATCAGTTACATTAAAACACTTTCTAAAAAATTGTCCTCATGTGGTTTTTGCACACAAAGCAAAATAGAAGTAAATGCTGCTCACTGGTTGTCTAATGTCCTTAGTCTAATCAGACATTATATTAGTAGATGAACCTAAATATTATATTAGTAGACAAACCTAAACATGTCCTTAGTCTAATAAAAAATGAGCAAACTGATTGAAAGACTAATATGTCATCTATTAAGTCCAATTGGGGAGATACTTTGTCTTGAGCATCAGAGTAGATGACACCTAGAAGATAGAGACATAGATGTGACTGTGTAACACCCTAAATTCGGCATAGACGTTATGGCCAGATCAGGAAGTGTTACGTAATTTTCTTGGAATATTCCAGTTTTCGTAAATTTGAACAATTGACATAATCCCTTAAAATTCCAAATTATTCGAAAACGTATCGTGTTTGATTTTATTACTGAAAACATTGTTTGTTTATTTTTCTAAAAACTTATTATTTTGCAGCGGCGACTCCTTAAAAGGGTGATCTTTTGGAAAACACAGTTTATTGTTGGAAAACAATTAATTTTGCAGAAAAATGAATTTCGTCAACTTTCGTCGACTAAACATTTAAATAATATTAAGCAAAATATGGAATTAAAGTTATAAAATCCAAAAACAGTCCAAAGAATCCAAAATTTACAAAACTCTCAAACCAAAACTTTAAGTAAGTCAAATTTAAGAAAAGACGATTTTTATTCGAGCTCCCGATTGCACCGATCCGCCTAAGTTTGAGGATTACCTAAAAATATCAGTCAAACAAAAAGTGAGTTTTCGAAACCCGATGTATAACAAATAACTTAATAGGTGATGCATATCAAATAGATTAACAGAATCAGATTCATATAAGAGTAATTCAGGTACAGACATGAAATCTTACCCCCATTCGCTACACACCAACTCCGACCATCCCAACACATCATGTGGGGTATGAAACACCCACCCAGCCCTACACACCGCTTAGTGTCGATAAGACACTTTATAGAATATTTGCAACTGAGCTACCAGATAAATAGACGAATTGTCGCCTTTTACAGAAACACGTCCTTCACATAATATATAACCCACCCCAGATAGAAATATAGAATGTAACAGATATCAAACATATTTTCAATATATACACATAGCATAACAGATAGAGAATATACATAGCATTTTTTGATTTTCTTTTAATATATTACGCAATTTACTTATCATATGAAATTTTAGTTTTATGAGCAGTTATCGAGATTCATGCAAACAGATGACCGGATTCCATATTATATAGTCTATTTGAACACATACCGACCCCACGGAAGGTCCATGATCAATTAGAACGACGTGTATGACTATAGGGAAAATTTCAAAATTCTGGGCCCACACACTCATGTGGCCCACACGACCCAAATGGCCATCCCGTGTGGCCCACACTACCTCACACACGCCTGTGTGGTCCACACAATCTATCACACAGTCTATCTCATGGCCGTGTTTCACACACGGCCTGACACACGGCTGTGTGGCATCGACAATGAATTTTTTTCGGCTTTCGCCAATCGCTGTTTTTCGATACACACCTGGTTCAATTTTGACACACATGCAACCACCAAACCTCTCAAACCTAAAAACAAGATTTACTCAACTAATTAAGCCACAATTCTTCAATTATTCCAAGAACCCACTTTAACAAAACGTGAATAACGAAGATACTAAAACGAGAATTAACCCTTTGAATGATCGAATACTCACCCAAAAATCAATAATAGTCCTAACACAACTATATCGCAAGAGGAAAATCTCAAGTTCCTTGATCACCACCTAACCACAAAAATTTGTAAGATTAATCCATGTTTGAAAAACAAGAAACACCATTCATAAGCTTAATAAAAAAGATTAACCAACCCACTTACTCTCAAATACCCCTAAAATCATATTCATAATAGCAACAAAAATTGCACCACACACCACCTGCGAGAGAAAGAATAAATCAATTGGAACAAAAGAAAATACCAATTGAAATAAAAGCCAAAATTCAAGAAAAGGGAATGAGCCTTTCTTTTGTTTTTCTTTACTGGAAGTGCCAAAAATCACAGGAATGGGAGCAATGGAACATGAAAAAAAAAGTGAAAAGTGGGAAAGAAAAACCTTTTAATTTAATTAATATTTTTTAAGATAAAAATAAAACAAAAAAAAAAAACAAAATCCCAACCATATCCAACTAATCCACTAATCCACTACTATTAACGATTTTTTTAAACAGTTTTTTAAGCATTTGAATTTACATAAAACTCAACCACTTAAACGACACAAACATAAAAATTATTGTCATACCACTCAAGAAGGAACTTGAACCTTAGACCCATATCACACACTCCATGCCTTTAACCACTAAAACAGGTACTAAATTATATGAAAAAAATTAACAAATCACGTATACAAATTTTGGGGCATTACAACTCTACCCCCTAAAAGAAATTTTGAGCTCAAAATTCACCTAACTTAAACAAATGCAGATATTGCTGACTAATCGAGTCCTCAGGTTCCCACATGGCTTCCTCAGTGCCATGATTTCGCGACAAAACCTTCACCAAAGGAATGGACTTCCTTCTTAAGACCTTAATATCTCGATCCAGAATTTGAACTGGCTCCTCTTCGAATGTCAAATTCGGTCTAACCTCAATCTCCTCAACAAAAAACAATATGAGATGGGTCCGACCAATACCGCATCAACATGGAGACGTGAAACACATCGTGAATACGGTCTAACTCTGGAGGCAGCTCTTGCTGATAAGCAACTGATCCTACACATTTCAGAATTTGGTACGACTCAATGAACCTAGGGCTCAACTTGCCCTAACATCCAAATTATAGAACTTTCTTCCACGAAGACAGAAAGACATAATCACCCAGAGAAAACTCAATGTCCCTCATTTTTCAGATCTGTATATGACTTCTATCTATCAGAAGTCGCCTTAAGACAATCCTGAATCAGTCTAACTTTATCCTCAGTCTCAGAAACCAACTCAAGACCCAAAACCCGTCGCTCGCCCAACTCAGTCCAACACAACAAAGTACGACACGTATGACCATATAAAGCCTCGTAAGGTGCCTTCTGAATATTGGACTAGAAATTCTTATTGTAGGTGAACTCGGCTAACGGTAGAAATTCCTCCCAACTACCTCAAAAATCCATCACATAACTCCAAAGCATATCCTTCAGTATCTAAATCACCCTCTCAGATTGACCATTGGTCTGAGGATGGAATGCAGTACTGAAGCCTAATCTTGAACCCAGAGCCTTATGAAGTTTCCTCCAAAACTGAGAAGTGAAGCGATGATCTCTTTCAGAAATAATCAAAACCGGGACCCTATGAAGTCTCACGATCTCCGAAACATATAATTTGGCTAGTTTCAAAAGAGAGTAGTCTGTCCTAACAGGAATGAAATGTGCAGACTTGGTTAACCGATCCACGATGACCCACACAGAATCCTTCTTAGGGGGTGTTAAGGGTAACCCACTAACAAAGTCAATAGTCACTTGTTCCCATTTTCATAGGGGAATCTTAATGGGTTGAAGCAAACCCAAAGACAATTGGTGCTTAGCCTTAACTTACTGGCACATTAGATAATGAGGGACGAAATTCGTCACCTCACGTTTCAAACCAAGTCACTAGTACAATTCACAGAGATCCCAGTACATCTTATTCCCGCCGAGATACATAGCATAAGGGCTATAATGCGCTTCTCGCAGAATGGACTGCCTCAAATAAGAATCGTTAGGCACATAGACCCGTCCTCAGAAACACAGAACCCCATCACTATCTAGCCCAAAATCAGACGTACTACCATCCTGAACTTGATGGAATCACAGAACCAAAGAATCATCCCCAACTATTTATCCCAAATCTGATCAATCCAAGTCGGCTTAACTTGCAACTCGGCTAACAAACTCTCATCATCAAATAGACTTAGACGAGCAAACATCACCCTCAAATCAAACATTACTCTACAACTAAGAGTATCGACCACCACATTGGCCTTACCAGGATGATACTCAATTGAGCAGTTGTAGTCCTTAAGTAACTCTATCCATTTACGTTGCCTAATGTTTAAATCCTTCTAAGTTAGGAGATACTTGAGGCTCTTGTGATCGGTGTACATGATATACCTCTCACAATACAAATAATGCCTCCAAATCTTTAATGCGAAGACAACCGCAACTAACTCAAGATCGTGCGTAGGATAGTTGCCTTCATGTTACTTAAGTTGTCGGGACGCATAAGCCACTACCTTACCATCTTGCATCAGAACACAACCCAAACCAACATGTGATGCATCATTGTAAACCATGAATTCCTTATCAGATTCAGGCTGTACCAGAACAGGAGCTTGAGTCAAAACAGATTTGAGCTTTTCAAAGCTCAATTGTTGCTCATCAGTCTAGAGAAATGGGGCATTCTTACTCAACAACTTAGTTAGAGGAGCTGCGATAAGTGAGAAACCTTCAACAAATCTTCGATAGTAACCCACTAGCCCAAGGAAACTACGGATCTCAAAAAACATTCCTAAGCTGTTTCCACTCAAGCACAACCTCAATTTTCTTAGGATCAACTCAGATTCCCTCAGCAGAAACCACATGACCCAGAAAGGTGACTTCCTTAAGCCAAAAATCACATTTGCTTAACTTAGCGTAGAGTCACTTCTCACGTAGTATCTAAAGAACTACTCGAAGATGCTCATCATGCTCACCCTCACTCTTAGAGTATACCAGAATGTCGTAGATGAAGACCACGATGAAGTGATCTAAATACGGTTGGAAAACCCAGTTCATAAGATCCATGAATGCAGCCAGAGCATTTTTTAAACCAAAGGGCATGGCTAGGAACTCGTAGTGCCCATAACGAGCCCTAGAATCAGTCTTATGAACATCGAATTCCTTAACCTTAAGCTGATGGTACCCAGAATGGAAATCTATCTAGGAAAACACCAAAGCCCCACGAAACTGGTTGAATAAGTCGTAGATCCTTGGAAGTGGGTACTTATTCTTTACCGTCAATTTATTCAACTGACGGTAATCTATACACATCCTCATAGTACCATCCTTCTTCTTTACAAACATCACTGGTGCCCCCCACATAGTCACTGTAACAGCCCATTTTTTAGTGAAATCAGAACAGTGGTTTCGGGACCACAAATTCGATCCGAAAATAAAATTTATTATTATTTTATTACATGGTCTGTAATATGTTAGAAATTTCATGTGAAAATTCTGATAAGAAAATTTTACTGATTATGTGTTTAATTACGAGGAGGACTAAATCGCATAAAATGCAAAAGTTGAATTCTAGTAGCTATAAGGATTAAATAGCTATGGAAGGTCCTTATATGAATTAGACCATTAAAGAAAAGTATGTAGATATTTTGGTGACTCATCCATGGAAATTTAGAAAAAAAGGGTAAGGACTAAATTAGAAATTAAAATAATTAAATTAATTAAAAAGATGATAAAAGATATCATCTTATTTTTATGTCATCTTCAACCTAAAATACATGGAAACCTTAGGAGAGAGAGAAGAAACTTTCATGGCTTAATTGGGTAAGTTTCCTTGTCCCATTTTTAATAATTTTGATATTTTTGAAACTGGGATAGCTTAATCTATCTATTTGGGGGATCAATTTGAAAAGTTATCAAAGTATGAAATTTGGGTCATGGATAAATATGCTGAAAATTAGAAATTTATGGTAGAAAATGAAATATTGTTGATAGATAAACAACTTTTACAAAGTGATTTTTGATGAAAACATGATTTAGGGACTAAAATGTAAAGTTGTGAAATTTGATGAAAAATTCTAAATTTTTATGAATACATGTGCTGTAAATTTTGTGATGGAATTTTGGTTAGGCTTGGAATAGGGAGTAAATTGCACAAATTTCATTTTCCGAGCCTAGGGACGAAATTGGAATTTACGAAAAGTTAAGGGCAAAATGGTAATTTTGCCTAGGACGTAAATTGAGTCCAAATGAATATGAAATGTGTGAAATTGATGATTAAAGTTATTTATATAGATCCTGACAACACAAATTCGAGGTTAGACCGAGGAAAAGAAAAGGTTTCAGATTAGTATATTTTATACGCGAACAAGTGTCGAGGTAAGTTCGTGTAACTTAATCGAGCATGTGAATATGGTTAATTGAATGTTGTGTTTGTATGTAATGTAACTTATATTGATCTGAATTACTTGATTTCTATAATGAAAAATTGAATGCATGCTTGAAAAGGCTGAAAAAGGGTTAATTTCCATTTGAATATTGAATTCCGATGAATATATGTGCTTTCCCAAAATGCATGACGTCCTGCATTTGTTGCTGACAGATTTAGCTCGAACAAGTAATCCTATTGACCTCATTATAGAAAGGATTTAGCTCGAACGAGTAATCCTGATACGATACCTCTCGAGTATACATTACAATTAGGATTTAGCCTGGACTGATAATCCTAATTGAGCTCTTCTGAGCATACTTTAAATAAAGGATTTAGCCTGGATTGGTAATCCTGTTATACGATATGTGGCTCGAGAGTGTGTTCCTTGATTAAGTGCCCTAATGGGTACTCTTGAAAAAGAATTGACGGGTTATTGAATCGTACACCTCGAGTGTACCACTTGAGCATCCATCAGAACTTCAATGATTCAACGGACAAAACTCTTGGCATGATAAGAGAATTATGGAATGAAATGAATGATGTCTTGAAGGAAAATAGTATGATGAGCTCATATATGTTTACTTGATGTATATGAAAATTTTGTGACTAACATGTTCGATTGAATGTTTGTATTTAGGCAATTTTACCAAGTTGATGGAAAACATGTTAGTGTATGCTTACATTTAATAAACAGGATCGGTAAGTTTAGTTTTCTGTTATACGAACTTACTAAGCATGTAATGCTTACTCTATTTTATTTTTCCTTGTTTTATAGTGCTCGGAAGCTCGCGAAGGTTGGAGATCATTAGAGCATCATCAGACTATCCACTAGCTTATTTTGGGTATACATAGTAAAATTATTTTGGTATAATGGCATGTATAGGACAACTTGGCCAATAGTGGCTTGATAATGATGTTTGTAATCTAGCCATTGGAATGGCTAGTAATGGTTGTTTTGATATATTTATAATGTTACATTATGGTAGCTACATATATGTTAAGTAGTTAATCAAATTATGTCTAACATATGGATTGAACCAAGGTAAGATAGTAAACATGTATGCATGTAATAGTATGCCATGTTGAATGATGGAATTTGCTTAATTTGAATGCTTGAAATGGTTGGTATTTGGATGTAAGTTTTAAGTGCAGGTCAATGGTGTGATTTTGAGTGAGAAATGAAGCTAGAAATGGCTTTATTTTGTCCACACGGGCAGACACATGGGCGTGTGTCTAGACCGTGTGTGACACACGGCCTGGTATATGGGCGTGTGGTTAGGCCGTGTGTCCCTTGCACCTTAAATTTGAGAAATAGAATGCTCAGAATTGAGCACACGGGCAGAGACACGGGCGTGTATCTCAATAGTGTGTGCTACACGGCCTGGAACACGGGCGTGTGTCTTGGCCGTGTGAAACCTGCACCTAATTTTGAAATAATTTAATTAACCACACGACCTAGGACACGGGCATGTGGCATGGCCGTGTGCACAAGTCAGAGAGTTACACGGGGTCGAACACGGCCTGTAGCACGGGCGTGTCCTAGGGTCACACGGGTGTGTCCCTCGGACCACACGGGCGTGTGAGCCCTGCAACTTGGAAAATTTTTGTAATTTCGCGAAAAATTCTTAGAGTTTCTGAGTAGGTCCTGACTCGATTCTAATGCTTGTATTGGGCCTCGAGGGTCCATTTAAGGGACGATATCAATAATCTCAGTTAATGAATAGTAATTTACATGAATTATTTGTAAATGTTTTGAAAGTTCCGGCAATGCTCCGTAACCCTGTCCCGGCGATGGATACATGTTAGGGGTGTTACAGACACACTAGGACAGACGAATCCTCGATCGAGGAGTTCCTGAAGTTGAGCCTTTAGTTCCATAAGCTTCTTCGGTGTTATGTGAAAACACGAAAATATATAGACTTTTTCATGCCTTTTTTTAACTCAAATGTAGTTTCGTAGTAATTCTTGCTGAAAAATATAATATATTTATAATATAATTAAATTGCACTCAAATTATTAACATATTAAATTTTAATTAATTTTATAATGATTTTTCATAAATTTTGATTTAATTTCGACAGGTTTGCACAAAATGTTAAGATTGGCTCGACAGACACTGCTAGAAGCACAAAACCGTGAAATGATTTTTGAAGCATCGAGGCGAATTAATTTTTCAGCCTAAGATGGTCCAAATTATGAATATTAATACATAATATAATTAAATTTTTAATTTTTATCCAATTTATTTTGGGTTAAATAATTATTATTAATTATATTATGAAAAGGAGGCCTAGTTGTGCTAATACGAGAGACCGATCCAATCGAGCAATCGGGCTACCCAAAACCGTCCAACATGCTGACCCAATCAGTTAAAAATAGCTTATTTATTGACTTGAAAATCAGCCGTTGAAGTCTCCTTGAAATCGCATTCAAACCTCTCCACTTTCTGTGCTTTTAAAGATTCACCCAAGCTAAATTTAGCAAGTTTGTAACATTCAAACTTGCCACATGTGTGGCCGGACAAGGGGGTATATGGCTTCTGATTTTTTGCTATTTTTATCAGCCAATCCCACCTAGAAATACCCCTTTCACCTATTCATTTCAACACACCTATCATTTCCACACTTCTCTCTCTCTTCCACTCACTTTCTCTCATTTGTTTTCCATTTTTCCCTTCTACTTTCCTTTCCCAATTTTCCTCTTGGAAAAGAGCCCTTCAACCACCTTGGGTAGCAAAATTCAAGTTCTTGTAGAAGTCTCAGTTTAACAGAATGAGTGGAGAAGGAGGAGTGGAGCAAACTAGTCAGGCTTCAGAGAAACACCGAATTTGATTCTAGTTTCCTATCCTTTAACTTTTATTGTTGTTGTGATGAACATGTCTATGAATATTTGTTATGTTGTTATTCTAAATGTAATTAACATGGCTTAAATTTAATTCGTGTTAGATTGATTTCATTTTGTCCACTTAAGTTATTAAAATCATGTTTGTGTTGTTATAGGTTTTGGTAAATTGTTTGACTAAGTAAAACCATGATTATGTTATACTTGCATTATAATTCTAAAGTAACTAATGATTTAATTATTAATCATATTGAAATTGTTATTAATTAACACAATACTTAATCAGTGCATGTTTAATCTTCTAAGGTAGTTGAGGGTTAAATTAGTGACGGTATTAAATGGTACATTAGCCTTGCATAACTTGCAAGATTATTGTGATTAAATTGTTTCAATGTAGGAATATAGTGTTACTTCACTTAATATTTTATTTGCTTATTAAAATTGATTAATTGTTTGCATTGGCATAGTAATATGTTCAAGAGATTAGTTAATTTTGTAAGTCTGTATGTACTATAGTTAACAAATTACCAAGTTGTCGTGAATTTATTCATAACAACATGAACATTGTTTTAGTAATATTAAGTTAAGAAATGTAATTGTTCTAACACAATTATGTCATATTGATTAAAGTTGTTTTTCAGAAATCATGCATTGGAATTTTTACCTTTTTAATTTTCTTAGCTAAAATCTAGTTTTATTAAACCATTTTTCAAACAAATGATTTTTCTTCACCAAAGTGTTTTTAATTGCATTTCATAAATAATTCTTTGCACAGTCCCTGTGGGTACGATAACTCGACATTTACTTGTCACTTCATTACATGTTGCGATTGTGCACACTTGCACATTTCTATTGTTCCAAGTTTTTGGCGTCGTTGCCGGGGACTGTTTTAAAAGTCATTATTTGTGAATTTGTTAATTTTGCATTTTGGTTTATTTTTTTTGTTTAATTTTAATTTAATTAATTTTTATGTGTTTGTTTCAGGTGTTTATGAGTATTGATCAAATTATCGATTTACTCCCTGTAGATCCTGAAATTGAAAGAACTTTTCGACAATGAAGAAGACAAGCTATTCAGAGAAGGACCGAAGAGGTGAACTTCGAAAATCCGAATCAAAGAAACGGAGCGAACCCTGCTCAAAATCCTATCCTTATTGCTGATGATTGGGATAGAGCTCTAAGATAGTATGTCGTGCCAGTGTTTCAAGATCTTAATCTGGGTATTAGGAGACCCAAAATTGAGGCATAACAATTCGAGCTGAAACCGATTATGTTCCAGATGCTTCAAGCAGTGGGCCAATTCAGTGGAATGCCTACTGAAGATCCTCACCTTCACTTAAGACTATTTATGGAGGTGAGCGATTCTTTCAAGTTAGCTGGAGTACTCGAAGATGCACTATGATTAAATTTGTTCCCATATTCACTGAGGGACAGAGCTCGAGCCTGGTTGAACTCATTGCCACCACATTCCATTACCACATGGCAAGAGTTAGCAGAAAGATTCCTTATGAAGTACTTCCCACCTAGCAAGAATTCTAAGTTGTGGAATGAAATTACTACTTTCCAACAAATGGATGACGAGTCCTTGTATGAGGCATGAGAAAGGTATAAAGAATTACTACGGAAGTGCCCTCATCATGGAATCTCGTATTGCATCCAACTTGGGACATTCTATAATGGTCTCATTTGCTAACACGAGAATGGTAATAACCACTTCTGCTAATGAAGCTCTCCTTTCTAAGTCTTATAATGAGGCTTATGAAATCATTGAGAGGATTGCCAGCAACAATTATTAATGGCCAATCAATCGAGTAGCGTCAGGAAGACGAGTTGCTAGAGTGCATGAAGTGGATGCTCTCACTTCACTAGCATCTCTAGTATCTTCGATTTCCTCAATGCTTAAGAATTTTACCACTAATGGGTTTAATAGTTTTGCAGCTCAACCACCCAATTAATTTGAAAATGTAGCCCGCGTTTATTGTGGGGAAGGACACTTATTCGAAGAATGTCCATCAAACCCAAAATCCGTGTATTACATGGTAACCAGAACCAAAATCGAGGAAGGCAAGGACTGCAATCCAATTTTTATAACTTATCTTGGCCAAACCACCCTAATTTCTCTTGGAGTAACCAATGGGCTGGACCCAGTAACACTTACGCCCAACCTAGACAGACCCAGCCACCTGTATTTACCCAACAAGTTTAGAAACAACCTCAAGCTGAAACTTCCCATGGCTCAGAAAACCTGTTGAAGGCATACATAGAGAAAAATAATGCCTTAATCCAAATCCAAGCAGCCACATTGAAAAAACTAAAAAACCAAATAGGCCAGCTTGCAACTGAACTTAGGAACTGACCACAAGGTGCTCTGCCTAATGATACAGAGAACCCAAGATATCCAAGGAAAGAGCATTGTAATGTGTAACAGCTCGGTTTGGACCCTAGTCAGAATAGTGGTTTTGAGACCACAAATCTGAGGTCGAATTAATATTTTAATGTTATTTTTGGTGTTGATTATATGTGATATAGCCTGTGTGAAAATTCTGTGTGGTAATTTTATCGACTGCGTGCCTAATTAAGAAAAAGGACTTAATCGCGTAAAGTGTAAAATGCTGTGTGCTGATTGTTAAGTGTTCAATTGTTGATGTCTTTATAATGTGAAGCCCTTAAAAGGAAATTAGCCCATTTATATGGTTAGTGGGTGGCAAAGGAAAAGTATACCCTTAATGTATAAAGGTTATATATGTTTAATAAAAAGGGGCAAAATAGTAAAAGGGTATATTATTATGTTTAATAAAATAAAAGCTTGAAAATAAGCCATTTTCTATCATCTCTTTCATCGAATATTAAAGAAAGAAGAAGGGTTTAAAGTTTTGCTATTTTCCGCTAGCAATTCGCTTGATTCAAGACCAAGAAAGGAGAGGTTCGAATCGAGATCGAGGCAAAGACAAAGTGCTCGATTAATCGACCGTTTAAGTATTTTGACGTCCGAGGTAAGTTCGAAAATAATACGTGTATTAAACTATGTTTAATGTTATGAGATGAATGATATGATATTATTGAATTGTGAATGCTATGTGAGGGTTCAAGTTATGTGGCACTAAGTGTGTGTATTCAGAAATGTGAGGGAGATGATTAGTACTGTGTGTGCGAAATAATATAAGCTTTGGCTTTGTGGTTGGCACTGTGTGTGCGATACTGATTTAAGATCGGTTTGATATGGATGCACTATGTGTACGATGTTAATTAAGCTTCGGCTAACTATTTGGGCACTGAGTGTCGATTGAACCGAAGAAGGGACAAAAGTTTATCGAAATGAAATAGTGAGTATTGAGTAGCAAATGTAATCGACAACTAAGTGTTGGCTAAGGTACGTTCGGAACCTATGTGGTTGATGAAACTATGAATGAGTTTATGGAAGGTTAATTGAACATATTAGTTTTGGATAATATGAGATATGAGGTTGTGAAATAATCTATGTGATGATTAGTTTTGGTTAATGTATTTTGTTACGAACTTACTAAGCTTATGAAAGCTTATTGTGTGATTGTTTCTCTGTTTTACAGTGTCAGCAAAGCTAGCTCGGATCTGGGAATTGTCAGCATCTCTATCACACTATCGGCAATATATTTTGGTATTTTTGGAAAGATGTATATAGTTGAAATATGGCATGTATAGGCTAGAAGTTATGATATGTCTTGAAATGTTTAATCCTTGCCATGTGATTTGGCTTGGAAGTTGAATGATGTAGAATTTATGAATGAGCTATGAATATGGTATATTTCATGACTTTGTGGATTATGAAAGATGTGGTTTGAAGATGAATTATGGCATGAATTACATAATGCTTGATATATATATTTTGGGATATACAATTGTTACTTTGAATGGACTTATTGTGATGATATTAGGCAAGGAAGTAGATGGTAATGTTGATGATTATTTAGTGCATGAAATAGTATGTTTGAATGTATTTTAAAGCATGAATTGGTATTGTATTGAAGCTTGATGATTGACCCTTGTGTAGGTGGCAAATTGGCCTTGCAAATGGCCTATTTTGCATACATGGCTAAGGGACACGGGCGTGTGTCTCTGCCGTGTGATTTAAGGATCACTTCTAGGCTCTCACACACACTACGGTAGTCCGAGAACCGACTAAACCATAGCTCTGATACCACTAAATGTAACACCCCTTACCCGTATTCGACACCGGAACATGGTACGAGGCATTACTAGACTTATACGCAAATAATCATACAATACCGAAATTTGACTTTCCACGCAACTTTTAAAACTTTTCTTAACACCTCTTAAACAAGCCTACGAGGCCTGAATCACACTTTAGGAATGATTCGGGACCAAATTGAACTCTTTAAAAGATCCCTATTAAGATTTGGAAAATTTTCATCAAACAGTCCACACGCCCGTGTGGAGGAAGGGCACGCTCGTGTGGCATATCACATGCCCGTGTTCACACCCGTGTGGATTTATTTTTCAATTCAAACCTACAGGGGTTTTCAGACGGCCGGACACACGCCCGTGTCCATGGCCCATGTCCCTCACACGGCCTCGACACACCCGTGTCTTAGCCCATGTGCAAAAACCTTAGCATTCTGTTTCTGACGTCATCACCCCATAAATGTCACACGGCCAAGGCACACGCCCGTTTCCTTCGGCCGTGTGTCGAATTAAATTCCAAATTTCAGGTGAAGACTTCACACGGCCTGGGCACACGCCCATGAGGCTGACCGTGTGTCACACACGGCCTAGACACACGCCCGTGTGTCTACCAGTGTGGACAAGAACAAGGCTATTTGCCAAGCTCTTTCTATCACCCCAACTCATACAAACATAAATCACATCAAACCTTCAACCCATTCATGATTAACTTCATCTTTTCATAGATTAATAAGAAAGAGCCATCAACTATGGCCTTATACAAAAGAGTTCATCTTTGAATGAGCCAACACATTTGACCAAAACAATATGACATTCAACTAAGTCTAGTCCCTATACATGCCATACTCATAATGCTAAATCTAACTATACCAAGATGAGCTGATAGTGTGGGTGATCCTTTGCTTATCTCTGTATCCCGAGCTGGCTCTTCGACACTATAAAATAAGGGAAAAGAGAAAGGAGTAAGCTTTAAGCTTAGTAAGTCTATATGTAAACAATATACATCATAACACATCTTTATCAATCATGAAAATTTCACACTAAATAAAAACAATTCAAGTCCTCTTAGCATACTTACTCATTTTAACCCTTACCACATCCCAAACACATATCATAAGCATTTCTCACATTTACTTATACATATACCTTACACTTATCACCACAAAGCCACATGTAATTTCACTTAGACAAGTTTCTCGATGAACCCTTCAGAATGATACAAGATACTCGGTGGTTTCACACACAGCCCACCATTTATCAATAATAGGGTGGTATCGCACACAGCCCACCAATAATGATAATTACGGTGGTATCACACACAGCCCACCAAAATGATAATAACTACAATGGTATCGCACATAGCCCATCGTTAATAAGTATCAAGGTGGTATCGCACACAGCCCACCAATGATTTCATATTTACATATATCTATCCGTACCCATATTTCTATTTCGAAGGTTCATCCCGAGAATTTCCCCATTTTCTACCATTTTCAATAAATCTCACCAATAAGCATTTACATCCACACAATGTATTAGTAGGTAAAAAACATACGTAATAAGGATGTATCACTTACACATAAACTTACCTCGATACAAAATATGCCAATTTGCGGTTTAGTCCGAAATCTTGCCTTTTTCCCGGTCAAGGTTGATTCCACGTTCTTCTTGATCTATAATGACATATTTAGCTTATTAAATAATCACATTAATCAAATTACTCCAAAATTCTTATTTTGGATAAAATGACCATTTTGCCCCTAGACTTTTACAAAATTATGATTTTACCCCTAGGCTCGTAAAATAAAATGTGTTCATTTTTCCACACACTCAAGCCTAATCGATTCATATTCCCTCTTATAGCAACTCAAGATTTCAATTATTTCATGCATTCACTACTCAATTTACAACCTTTACAAAAAGGTCCTTTTAGGTGTTTTCATGGAAACACCTTTCACAAAAATTGTGTATTTAAAACCCAAGATTCATTTTCTTTCATAAAAACTCAGCAAACAACATAAGCACTCTCATGGAAAATCCCTAAACTTTCAACCATTTTGTAAAATAGTCCCCTCATTTGCTAGCTTAAGCTTTAGGGGTTCCAAAAGTACAAAAATTATCTAGAAAGACCACTAAAATCACTTACTTGCAAGAGGGTGGCTTGGCTGAAAGTTTATCTGAGCTCAAATTAGTGGTTCCCAAACCACTATTCCGACTAGCCCCAAAATTGGGCTATTACAGTTAGAAAATAGAGATTATGTCCAGCCAAAAGCGTCAATTGAGGAGCCACCTAAATTAGAACTAAAGGTACTTCCCTCACATTTAAAATATGTTATTTAGGTAACGCTTCTACTTTGCCTGTGATTGTTTTGGCAGAGTTGACCGAAGAGTAAGAAGAGAAACTTATCCTAGTATTGAAACAATTCAAGAAGGCTATCGATTGGACCATAGCCAATATTCATGGCATTAGTCCATCTGTATGCATGCACAAGATCATCCTAGAAGATGGCGAAAAGGGGACGATTGATGGACAACGGAGGCTGAATCCCATCATGAAGGACATGGTAAAGAAAGAGATAATAAAATGGTTTGATGCTGGTATAATTTACCCCATCTCAGATAGTTCGTGGGTAAGTTCGATCCAGTGCGTGCCAAAGAAATAAGGTATCACGATTGTTGAGAATGAGAATAACGAGCTAATACCAACCAGAACGGTTATGAGATGGAGAATTAGCATCGATTATCGAAAGTTGAAAAAGGCGAACAGGAAAGACCACTTTCCTTTACCATTTTTGGATCAAATGTTGGATAGACTCGCGGAACAAGACTATTATTGCTTCCTCGATGGATACTCAAGATATAAGCAGACTACAGTAGCACCAGAGGATTAACACAAAACAACGTTCACATGCCCGTATGGTATATTCGCATTTAGACGCATGCCATTTGGTTTATGTAATGCACCTGCTACATTTCAAAGATGTATGATGTCTATTTTTACTGACATGGTTGAAAAATATTTGGAATTATTTATGGATGATTTTTCAGTATTCGGAGATACATATGATGATTGCCTAGCCAATCTAGCCAATGTACTAAGGTGATGCGAAGAAACAAACCTCGTACTCAACTAGGAAAAGTGCCATTTCATGGTACGAGAAGGTATTGTTCTAGGGCATCAAATAACGAGACATGGAATTGAGGTAGATAAAGCAAAGGTAAATGTTATTAAGAAACTCCCACCTCCAACATCTGTAAAGGGTGTTAGGAGCTTTTTGGGCCACACCAGTATTTATCGGAGATTTATTAAGGACTTCTCCAAAATTGCTAAACCTTTATGCAAATTATTGGAGAAGGACACGATGTTCAAATTTGATGAGGAGTGTTTGAGAGCTGTTAATGATTTGAAAAGTCGGTTAGTTTCAGCACCAATCATCATCACACCGGACTGGGCTTTGCCATTTGAATTGATCTGTGATGCAAGTGACTTTGCGATAGGAGTTGTGATGGGCCAGTGAAGGAACAAAGTTTTTCATCCCATCTACTATGCAAGTCAGACTTTGATAGGAGCTCAATTGACTTATACGGTAATAGAGAAAGAATTACTTGCTATTGTATTTGCTTTTGACAAGTTTCGATCTAACCTTGTAGGTACCAAAGTGACGGTCTATACAGATCACTTAGTAATTAAATACTTGCCAAGAAAGATGCTAAATTGAGGTTGATCCGATGGGTACTTCTATTCCAAGAATTCGATTTAGAAATTCAAGATCGAAAGGGAGTAGAAAGCCAAGTAGCAGACCACTTGTCCAAATTGGAGCCGCAAGAAGTGACTTCTCCACTTATACCCATTCAGGAGACATTCCCAAATGAACACATACTTCAGGTAAATCATATCCATAATACCCATTGGTTTTCTGATTTTGCTAACTATCTATCTTGTGGTTTGATGCCTTTTGATAAGTCATATAAATAAAAGAAAAAGTTTCTTCACGATGTGAAGTACTATTTCTAGGAAGAACCATACTTGTTTAGAAAGTGTGCAGATCAAATGATCAGGAGATACGTGGCAGAAGATGAAGCACATGAGATTTTATATCATTGCCACACAGCTCCAAGTGTGGGACACTTTGGAGGTCCACGTACTGCAGCCAAAGTATTACAAGCCAGAATCTTTTGGCCAACACTATTCAAAAATGCGTATGCTTACGTAAAGAGTTGTGATTGATGCCAAAGGTTTGGAAACATCACCAACAGAAATGAGATGCCCCGAACAAACCTCATTGAGGTAGAATTATTCGATGTTTGAGTTATTGACCTCCTTGGTCCTTTCCCTCTGTCTTTTGGTCACAAATATATATTGGTAGCAGTAGACTACATGTTTAAGTGGGTTGAGGCTGAGTCATATCCGACGAACGATGCCAAGGTTGTGATGAAGTTTTTGCAGAAACATGTGTTTACAAGGTTTGGAACTCCTAGGGCCACCATCAGTGATGAGGGGTCCCATTTTGTGAACAAATGGTTGAAATGGTTACTCGAAAAACATGGAGTGAAGCACAAGGTTTCCACAGCTTACCATCAGCAGACGAATGGGCAAGTTGATACGAGCTCAGTTGTAGATCTCTCGAGTCGTATTTGTTGCCCGATCGTGAATTTGAGTAAGGAGGATTCGTTTCGAGTTAAGATAGGTAATGTCAAAAATAGGCTGACAAGAAAAGGGGTTATGGACTCAAAAGAATGGGTGCAAGATGGTTAACGAAAAGGATAGATAAATTTAGCTAAGGCCAAAGAAAGAACCAACAATAAAGAGGATTGTTGACCCAAATCTTAATAAGGCACTTAGGTGGTTTTCGGTTTAGGAAAATAGTAAGAACCTTGACCCGCTATCAAAAGTGATAGGAACCAAAGGTATATGAACGCCACAGCAAAAGGTGATAAGTTCGGTTTAGCAAAGGAAAGAATGACGCCACAAGACAACTTGATAAGTCAATTCAGTCCCGAAGAGAACAAGGAGAATTGGAAATCTCACAAGTTTCAAATTAAGCATAAATTTGGCAAAAAGTCCATCCAACATGAAATAAGCTAAGTATTTATAGCTATTACATAGGCTAGCCGAATGGACAAATTACATTTCTTAAAGACTAAGTATTCGGCCATAAAGGAGCTGAATGTTCTAGAAATAAAACCATAAGTCTTCCATGTCCATGTTCAGCCTTTGGGAACGCCACAAGTCAGCTTCCTGATGAAGTAATTCAGCTGAATGTATTTGGAAGCATTGGGAGCTGAATGTGCATGTCTAGGTTCGGCTTTGAGCTTAAATGAGTCATTCAATTTGTAATGCTTGGCCGAATAGGTGTGAGCAATAAAGGGCTGCTTGAATGGTCACTTTGATGGTTGTCTTGGGGAGATGTTCGGCCAGCTTGAAGAGTTAATTTGTAGCTACTCCTTGGCCGAATGAATGCTTGGGAAAGCCAACAATCAGCACACCATTCGTTGTAGCTAGCCATGCATGAATCCTTCCATACGTTTAACCCAACCATGCATGCACCTTGCTTTAATTTCCATTCATGCATTCGGCTGCACCTAAAAGACAATGAACTCATTATAAACAAGCTAAATTCGGCTGAACCAAAATAATAACACACTTTAGACACATTAATAAACATATAATTAAACTAAGACAAATTAAATAAGCTAAAGACAAATTAAATTGCTGTAGTAATTTAGACAAATTAAATAGCTTAAAAACACATTTAACACTTAGCTAAATTAATTAAATAACTTAAACTAAATTAACTATAATTTGTTCCAGCAACTAAATGAGCTAAAATGAGCTAAGTGAGCTAGAGTTCAGCTTGCAATAAGCTGCAAGGGACGCCTATTGAGCTAATCCAGGCATGATCAATGGATTCGGCTACTTGCTATCCCCAAGCTCGATCGACATAGCTTGCTAATGTGTCTTGGAACTTCTTAGCACGAGACCGAGTTATAGGTCTTTGTGGTAGCTCAATGAGTTCGGCGGTAGCTTCCCAAGCTAGGGCCGTATCATCCCCCCTCTTCGAGGCGATTTGTCCCCAAATCGTCACCTACATCAAAAGGGGATAAATCAAAAACGTTAAAAGTAACACCAACCCCATACTCACCAGGTAAGTCTAGTTTATATGCATTATTGTTAATCCTTTCCAAGATTTGAAAAGGACTGTCTCCCATTGGTAAGAGTTTGGACCGTCTTTGAGGTGGGAATCTCTCCTTGCGCATGTGAATCCAAACCCAGTCACCAGTTTTGAACGTCACTCGTTTACGTCCCTTGTTGACTTTACGAGCATATTGCTCGATTCTTCTTTAGATATTGTCCCTATCTCGTTGATGTAATTGTTTCACAAATTTTGCCTTTTTCTTTCCGTCTACATGCACCAAATGATCAGAAGGTAAAGGCAACAAATCCAATGGAGTTAAGGGATTAAAACCATACACTACCTCAAATGGCGAATACTTGGTAGCCGAGTCCACCGATTGGTTGTACGTGAATTCGATGTGGGGTAGACACTCCTCCCAAGTCTTTAAATTCTTTCGAATAATTCCCCGCAATAGTGTTGACAAAACCCAATTAACGACCTCTGTTTGGCCGTCGGTTTGGGGATGGCACGTTGTTGAGAATAACAACTTGGTGCCAAGCTTGCCCCACAAGGTCCTCCAAAAATGGCTGAGGAACTTAGTGTCTCGATCCTAAACGATGGTTCTAGGAATGCCATGCAGCCGCACAATCTCCCTAAAAAATAGATTAGCAACATTTAAAGCATCGTCAGTTTTATTACATGCAATAAAATGAGCCATTTTTGAAAACCTATCTACTACAAAAAAAACACTGAGTCTTTGCCATTCTTTGTTCTAGGAAGCCCTAGAATGAAATCCATGGAAATGCCCATCAATGGTGCTTCCGGAATCGACAACGGAGTGTAAAGTCCATCTGGCTGGATTCTCGATTTCGCCTTTTTGCAATAAAAGTGTTCTTGAAGTACAGCCAAAGTCTTGGCTATGCCGAAGTGACCCATTAAACCCCCTCTATGTGCTTCATGAATCAACACGTCTCTAGTTGATTCTTGGGGTATACACAGCTTGTTTTCTCAGAAAAGGAATCTGTCTTGTTGAAAATACCTATCATACGCACCTTGCACACATAACTTGTAAATTTCTCCAAAACCAGAGTCATTAGCATATAAATCCTTCAAATACGTGAAACCAAGCAATTTAACATCCAAACAGTTTATAAGAGCATACCTATGCGATAGTGCATCCGCAACGATATTTTCCTTACCTTGCTTGTATTTAATCACAAAGGATTCTAAGAATTCAACCCATTTGGTGTGACGTTTGTTGAGCTTGGTTTTCCCTCTCAAGTGCTTCAAGGCTTCGTGGTCTGTGTGTATAACGAACTCTTTCGGCCAAAGGTAGTGCTACCATGTTTCTAAGGCACGTATCAAAGTGTACATTTCCTTGTCGTAGGTGGGGTAGTTGAGCGTAGCCCCGTTTAGCTTCTCGCTGAAATAGGCCACCAGTCGCCCATCTTGTGTTAAAACTGCACCTATACCTATGCCAAAGGCATCACATTCCACCTCGAAGGTTTTGTTAAAATTAGGTAAACATAGAAGTGGAGCGTTAGTTAAACAATCTTTAATCTTAACAAAAGCAACTTCTTGTTCATCAGACCAACTAAAAGGAGAATTCTTTTTTATAATACCAGTTAATGGAGCAGCAAGAGTGCTGAAATTCGGCACAAACCTCCTATAAAAGCTTGCTAGGCCATGAAAGCTTCTAACTTTATTGATGTTGGTCGGACGAGGCCATTCTTGTATCGCCTTGATCTTGTCTTGATCCACCTCCAGACCACCCGCACTCACAATGAAACCTTGAAAAATGACTTTGTCAGTACAAAAGCTACATTTCTTAAGGTTCGCATATAATACTTCCTTTTGTAAAACCTCCAAAACAGCACACAAATGTTCAAGGTGATCAGATAAGGATTTACTATAAATTAAAATGTCATCAAAATAAACTACGCAAAAACGACCAATGAAAGCTCTCAAAACGTTGTTCATCAACCTCATGAAAGTACTCGGGGCATTGGTGAATGGCATCACTAGCCACTCATACAAATCGTATTTGGTTTTAAATGCCGTCTTCCACTCGTCCCCCTCCCGCATACGTATTTGGTGATAACCTCTTTTCAAGTCGATCTTAGAGAACAGTTTAGCGCCACTGAGTTCATCTAACATATCGTTGAGCTTAGGAATGGGATGGCGGTACTTGATGGTAATTTTGTTGATGGCTCAGAAATCCACGCACATCCTCCACGAACCATCCTTTTTGGGCACCAACAAAACGGGCACCGCGTATGGACTTTAACTCTCCTAGAGGTATCCTTTCTCCATTAAGTCTACTACTTGTCATTGCAATTCCTTAGTTTCCTCAGGGTTGCTTTGGTAAGCCAGTCGATTCAGAATTGTAGCTCCGGGAACAAAGTCTATTTGGTGTTCGATGCCTCGAAGAGGAGGCAACCCACTAGGCACTTCTTCCGGGAAAACGTCCTCGAATTCCTGAAGCAACGAAACAACAAAAGAAGGCAAAGAGTTATCAAGTTCGTTAGCATCAAATAAACATTCCTTGTACATAAGTACAAGCACGGGCTGGCGCATCAACAAGGACTTCCTTGCTTCTCTTTTCCTCACAAATACGCTCATTTTACCACTCTCGTTTTCTTTTTCCTCTCATGCTTTTACCTCCACTCTCTCACTTTTTCCTTTCTTTTTCTCGTTTTTCTTTTCTGTTTCTTTTTCAATTTTTTTTCTTGTTCTTTTTCTTTTGCTTTTTCCAAAGATTCTTTCAATTTCAATTGATCTTGGTACACTTGTTTTGGGGTAAGTGGGGCTAAGGTTACATTTTTGCCTAAGTGCTTGAAAGTATATCGATTTGTGTAACCGTCATGGATCACGCGCTTATCGAACTGCCATGGACGCCCCAAAAGGAGATGTCCCACGTGCATGGGCACTACATTGCACACCACTTCGTCTTGTTATTTCTTGATGGAAAATGCTACCATGGCTTGTTTTGTTACTTTAAGCTCGCCTCCGTCATTCAACCATTGCAACTTGTACAGAGTTGGGTGTTTGGTCGTGGCTAATCCGAGCTTTTCCACCAGCATGCTACTTGCGACATTAGTGCAACTTCCACCGTCGATAATCATATTACACACCTTGCCTTGGATGTGGCATCGGGTGTGGAAGATGTTCTCCTGTTGTTGTTTGGTTTCAGCCCTTTGGATGCTTAGACTTAGCTTCACCACAAGGATTTCTTTTTCAACTGGATACTCTAAATTTTCGTCTTCGTCGGTTGGCGCTTCAGGCTCATTTTTGATTTCCCCCTTGGATTCGATTTCGCTATCGGCCCTTACTACCATAACTCGCCGATTGGGACATTGGCTAGCTATGTGCCCCCGACCTTGACACTTGAAAAATTTGATGTCTCTCGTGCGATTTGGCACCGGCTCATTTTTATTCCGACTTGACTCGCCAATGGGCTGATTGGATTTAGCCGCTACAACCGGCTCCTTTGTTCGAACAGGGGGTTTGTTGACTCCTTCGCCCCATTTTTTTGTAGAACAAGTAGGATAAGATCGGTTGGCTCCCTTCCGCTTTAATTGTTTTTCGACTTTTATCGCCATATGGACCATGTCCATCACTTCAACATAGTGTTGTAATCCAACTATGTTGGCGATGTCACGGTTTATGTAACATCCCGAAATTGGGCCTAGGAGAATTGGGCCCAATGGGCCTTGGGCGTAGTAGCGTTTAAAATTTTTGAGAATAAGAGAACGACTTGTTGGACCTATTAGGTGAGTGATTTTGGAAGGTTAGGGGGCTTCTATGAAGTCCCGGGATTAAACTTGAGCTTTAGGAAAATTTTGGTTTTAGGTGAAAAAAACCCTGGGAGTTGGTAGGTAGGCTTTAAGAATAAAATGTGGAGAAAAATGACACAAGTGGAGGTGTGGTGTAGTGGCAAAGTGACGCCACTTAGAGGCAAGGGAGTGACGCCAAAGGGAAGGAAGGAGGTCCAAGGTTCAAGTCTTGGCTCTTGCATTTTGGTTTTCTTTTTAAATGGACTTTAGAATTTGGCTATAGATTTATATTTAGTTGCGCATGGTTTAAGACACAAGAGGAGCTTGTGGCTTGGTGGCAAGTGGCGTGTTGAACTATTGAAGGGAGCACAGGTTCGAATCTCATGAAAAGCAAGGAGTATTTATTTTGCGATTTGGACTGGCAAGAGTTTGAGTTGGATTTAAACTCTCTTGTGAAGGATCCCACATCGGAAAGATACAAAGAAGGAAGGTGAGAAGCTAGCTATATATAGAGCATTCTATGATAGGAGGAAGGATACCTTAGAGGGCGTTTGGGCACAGGAGTGGTCGGAGCACCAGATTCCTATCAGGTGTGTAACTCTCTCTACTCTAGTTGTAGAGCGGCAAATGCCGAAGTGCCGGTCACGGCAATAGTAGCCACACGAGCGTGCGAACACACGTGTGGGGCTTCGACGCGATAGTTGAGGCCATCAGCAGTATTCTTGTGGGTTGAGGCTGCTTGGGCCACAATGGGCCGAAGTGGGCCCAATGGGCCCATGGGCCCAATTGAATAAAATGTATGATGGTATAGTATATAGTGAGCTAGACTAGGTGAATCTCATATACGTGGCTAGATTTGTGTTAGGTGGGCCACACGAGCGTGTGGGCCCGAATGGGTCAAAATCAGGTTTTAGGCCCAATAGTCCGGTACGACCGAAAATGGTAGTTGAGTCGCTCGAGGCGACATTAGGCCTTTGGAAAGGCCATTGCAGGTGCGAAATTACTGAAATACCTTTGGTTTACGAAATTACTAAAATGCCATTAGTTTACAAAATAACTAAAATACCATTGGTTTACAAAATTACTAAAATACCCTTGGTTTACAAAATTACCGAAATACCCCCGGTTTGTAAAATTACCGAAATACCCTCGATTTGCAAAATTACTGAGATACCCCCGATTTGCAAAATTACGAAAATACCCTTGATTTGTGAAATTACTAAAATACCCCGGTTTGCAAAATTACTGAAATACCCCGATTTGTGAAATTACCAAAATACCCTCGGTTAGCGAAATTACCGAAATACCCCCGATTTGCAAAATTACCGAAATACCCCTAGTTCATGAAATTACCGAAATACCCCTGGTTTGTAAAATTCCCAAAATACCCCTGGTTTGCGAAATTACCAAAATACCCCCGGTTTGCAAAATTACCGTTTTACCCCTACACGACAAAATGATCGTTGTACCCTCGTGGTAGTACTAGCGTTGTATGTGTTAATTGTATGATTGATTATGTTTGAGATGCGTTGCATACATGGATTGGTTATGAGTAGAATTACCGAACTACCCCACAGGGTAGAATTACCAAATACCCTTATAGGGTAAAATGACCGATTTGCCTTGTAGGTAAATGATCGACTTGTGCAATGAGTAGACTAATTTGGCTGTGTTTGTATGGTGATATGCTTTTATTACATGTTTGAATAATTGTTACTGAGCATGGCCATTTTGCATACACGTGTAATGATTGAGCATGACATACACGACATATTGCATGGGGTTGGGATTATTAATACGGAGGAAGTGCTAATAGGATCGCATGGTCGCTTGACGATCGTGGATCCACCGGCTTTATAGCCATCGCAGCTTTTTAGCCACCGAGCGACCATCTTTGCCGATAATGTTCTTGAGGGCTATGTGCCATTAATATGGCTTCGTGCCGTAATTATGGGCTTTGTGCCAATACCGAAGGCTCTGTACTGATATTATGGCTTTGTACCAATCGTATTTACTGTGGCTATGTGCCTAACTTATATATCAATGACTCTGTGTCGATCATATTTACCCAAGGCTGTGTGCCGATTATATTACCGTCGCTGATGGCTATGTGCCAAATATAATACAGTCACTAATGGCTTTGTGCCAATTGTAATACCGCTACTGAAGGCTTTTTAGCCACCGAGCAGCTATGCTGCACAGATAAGTTAGTGCCGCAACCGGTGCTACATAATGAGTGTAGGGATGGGTGGGTCGATTAAATCCCCACAGGAGTGTAGGGTTAGACAGGAGACGGAGTGCAGGGTTGGTATGGGCATTAACGCATTGCATATCTGGATTATATTACTGAGATGGGCTTAGGCCCCGATTTATATGTATGACATGTGACATTTGACTTGGGTTAAGGCCCAACCGAGGCTATTTTGGGCTGATGCCCAATTGCCACCGTTACTTTAATGGGCTTGGGCCCGAATTATTTTGATGCATGTTCTTACTGATGAGGGTGTACACACTGAGTTTTCGTAAACTCACCCCCTCTTTTTATTAAATGTTTCAGGTAATTCCCAGCAATAGAGGATTGGGAGCCGTGGAGGACTCGGGGGTGGCTATACATCGGGGATACTTCTCGTGAAATTTAGTAATTTTGATTTTTACCTTATTTTAAGATTATTTATTTTGGGTTAATATTTTGTAATAAGGCCATTGGTTTATTTTTTCTAAGTTTTCATTTATAACTGTTAAACTTATAAATACGAGGTTTTCTTAAAACATTAGCAATCGTTTTCTAAAATATCATGTTTACGCAACGATGCAAGTTCAACTTTCATAACAAACAACTACTTTCAAAACATCAACCAAACGAAAAGTTTTTTTTTACTTACAGTATCTCTCCAAAGTTTCAAACCCTTTTTAATAACTTTTACCCTGTAACATACCAGATCTGGTCGTAACGTCTAGACCGAGTTTAGGGTGTTACAGTTTAGGCCCACAAGGAATCTGGCCATAGTTGCCTCTCGGTCCTCCTCGATGTCAACCCGGATCATGGCGATCTCTATTTCCTTGTAATAATCTTCAACGCTTCTATTGCCTTGTGTAAGGCTTTGTAACCACTGGTAAAGATCTCGATGGTAGTACGAAGGGATAAATCGCTTTCGCATTACCGACTTCATTTCAGCCCAAGTAGAGATGGGCCATTCACCATTACGTCTTCGGCTCGTCACGAGTTGGTCCCACCACACAATGGCATAGTCTGAAAACTCGATCGTCGCGAGCTTCACCTTCTCACTCTCTGAATAGTTGTGGCATTTGAAGACTAGCTCGATCTTCTTTTCCCACTCTAGGTAGGCTTCGGGATCGTTCTTACCTTGGAATGGAGGTACCGCTATCTTAATATTCTTGAGGTTTTCATCGTCATGATTTCTTTCTCGATGGCCCCAGTTTCTTTGACCTTGTTGTCGGGCACTTTGAACAGACGAATGGTCACTCTCATTGTCACTAAGCTCGTATGGATCTTCTCAATCTTGCCTATAACGTCTGCGCCCTCGCCTTTGATTTTGAGGGGTTCTCTCACGTTGTACTTTCTCGTCTAGTTACTTCAAATGCTCATGTATTGGTTCTATTCCTTCTCGAAGCATCATTTGGAATTCTCGTATCATGGCTTGTTGGGCCAAATCGGGAACTCCACCACCTTGAGCAACGTTTTGAATTGGTCGGATACCACCTCCACCTTCATTCCAATTTCTTTTCGGACTTGACATATTGAATACTCAGCATAAAAACCTCACAAATTTCTCTCACAAAGAAATCACACACAAGTGGCTTTTTCCACTCGTATGTGCTCACAACCCTCGTGCATTTTTCAACTCAATCCGCCTCTCTAAGTTCTCAAAGGGACTATTTAGACTTAGAAGCAGTCGATGTGGGTCAGTTCGCAAAGAGTTGTCAATTTAGAGTAGGAATAATGTTAGGATTAATAGGTAGGCTGAAAAAGAAATAAACCAAATGAGTTGATTAAGGTGTGGCCGAATGGTAGAGGGAAACAATGGGACTAGTTTGGGCAGCAACAAAACTTGTAAAGCTTGGCAACAAAAGAATCTGAACACCTTTTTTTTTTTATAATTTAGAATTCTTCTCTTCTCTTTTTTTAATTACAATATGCTAATTACACAAATCACTTTGAATTCAAGAATTTTCTTCTTTTTTTTTTTAATTTAAATTTTTTTGAATTACAATACCGTCGTGCGGAGAACGTTGAATCTTACTCCAATTCAACTAGCTCTGATACCAAATGATACGAGCTCGATTGTAGATGTCTCGAGTCATATTTGTTGCCCGATCGTGAATTTGAGTAAGGAGGATTCGTTTCGAGTTAAGATAGGTAATGTCAAAAATAGGCTGACAAGAAAAGGGGTTATGGACTCAAAACAATGGGTGCAAGATGGTTAAGGAAAAGGATAGATAAATTCAGCTAAGGCCAAAGAAAGAACCAACAATAAAGAGGATTGTTGACCCGAATCTTAATAAGGCACTTAGGTGGTTTTCGGTTTAGGAAAATATTAAGAACCTTGACCCCTTATCAAAAGTGATAGGAACCAAAGGTATATGAATGCCACACCAAAAGGTGATAAGTTCAGTTTAGCAAAGGAAAGAATGACGCCACAAGACAACTTGATAAGCCAATTCAGTCCCGAAGAGAACAAGGAGAATTGGAAATCTCACAAGTTTCAAATTAAGCATAAATTTGGCAAAAAGTCCATCCAACATGAAATAAGCTAAGTATTTATAGCTATTACATAGGCTAGCCGAATGGACAAATTACATTGCTTAAAGACTAAGTATTCGACCATAAAGGAGCTGAATGTTCTAGAAATAAAACCATAAGTCTTCCATGTCCATGTTCAGCCTTTAAGAACGCCACAAGTCAGCTTCATGATGAAGTAATTCAGCTGAATGTATTTGGAAGCATTGGGAGCTGAATGGGCATGTGTAGGTTCAGCCTTGAGCTTAAATGAGTCATTCAATTTGTAATGCTTGGCCGAATAGGTGTGAGCAATAAAGGGCTGCTTGAATGGTCACTTTGATGGTTGTCTTGGGGAGATGTTCGGCCAGCTTGAATAGTTAATTTGCAGCTGATCCTTGGCCGAATGAATGCTTGGGAAAGCCAAAAATCAGCACACTATTCGTTGTAGCTAGCCATGCATGAATCCTCCCATGCGTTGAACCCAACCATGCATGCACCTTGCTTTAATTTCCAATCATGCATTCGGCTGCACCTAAAAGACAATGAACACATTATAAACAAGCTTAATTCGGCTGAACCAAAATAATAACACACTTTAGACACATTAATAAACATATAATTAAACTAAGACAAATTAAATAAGCTAAAGACAACTTAAATTTGCTGCGATTCCGGCCGCATCATGTTTCGATACAACTCGACGACATCAGAATTGGCCTAAGCTCAAGGGGCCAAGTGTAAAATGAAGATTAATTTCAGCTCAATGAGCTCAATTCTAGCTTCTTCAAGCTCGTCTAGTTCAACCCGAGTTCATTTAGCTTAACTTCAACCCATTTTTAATTTGCTGGACTTTAATTAAACTCATCTTAGTTTAATAATTGTTTGTCATTTTTATTAAACTTCTTTTAGTTAAATAATTACGGAAATAAATGCTTAACTTAGTTTATTTAATTGCTGGAATAACTTATTGTTAAATATGTTTATTACACTTTATTAAATTAAGTTATGAGTTAAAGTAGTTCATTTATAAGTTTATTTACTAAGCTTATTAAGTTTAGTGTGTTTAATGTGTTTTGTGTTTAATATGTGTTTAAATGTGTTTAATATGTTTGTTTTAATGTGTTTGATTGCAGGTGTCTAATCAGCTGGAAACCGTTACATTCAAGGGCTGTTACAAAGTGATTAATGTGACTTTTCAAGTAGAAATTGGTTACATACAAGGGGGCATTATACATCACTAAAAAGAGCTGTTATGAAAATTAAAGGAAGCATTACACATCCTTTAAATTTGGCGTGACTTATTCTTCTTCCATAACCGTTTGTTGCTTAAATGATCACACCATGAGTTCAAAATTCCATTAAAGCTGCTGGTGACCATTCGGCTGCCAAGAGGGCATGAAACCAAGCATTCAAGCTCATTAAATCAGCTCATTTGGAGTAGTAATTCATATTGATAGTTGCTGTTATTTGGCTTGGAGGAACTCAAGAGTTTTTACTTATTGATTAAGCTTTATTTCAGCCATTAAACATCACATTAAAGCTGAATTTATATGACTTTTTAGCTAGCCTCATGTAAGCACTATAAATACTTTGTAATTAGTTTGTTTAGGGGACTTTTGCTGAATTTATGCTAAATTTGAGATTTGTGAGTTATCCAATTCTTTTTGTTCTTTTGGAACTGATCTGACTTATTAAGCATAGCTTGTGGCGTCTATCCTTTCCATTGTTTGCCGAACTTATCACCTTTGAGTGTGGCGTTCGTATACCTTTGGTTCCTATCACTAATTGATAGTGGGTCAAGGTTTATTCTTTGCTGTTTTCCCTAAACCGTAAATCACCTAAGAACCATTTGAAATTTGGGTCAATAATCCAATATTGTTGGTTCTTTTTCGGCCTTAGTCAAATTAACCGTTATCTTTGTTTAACCATTTTGTTACCTTATTTTAAATCCATTTCTTTCATTCATCAGCCTTTTCTTTGTTTAAAACTTAGTTCATTTCAAAACGAATCATTTCTACTCAAATTCATGATTGGGCAATCTAAACGACTCGAATAATTCCGAAACGAGTTCGTATCATTTGGTATCAAAGCTAGCGAATTTGGAGTAAGAATCGACATTTTTGGCATTACGGTATTGTATTTCATATCAAAAAAATTCAAATTTTAAAAAAATAAATTTCAGCCTCCATTCAAATTCAAGGAGAGAATATCAAGTTTTACAAGTAGAAAAAAATCGTGAAAAAAATGAGAAAATTGTTCAAGATTCTTTTTCATTGTCGAGTTTTTTGAAAATTCTGCTTGCTGTCCGGAAACACCCAATCAACATCCTACCATTTGGCCACACCATAATCGAACCATTTGTTTCTAGCCTACCTTCTTGTCCTACAACAATTCCTACCCTTAAATCGACAACGCTTTGCAAACCGACCCACAACGACTGCTTTTAAGTCTAAATAGTCCCTTTAAGAACTTAGAGAGGTGGAGTGAGTGGAAAAAGGCACGAGGGTTGTGAGCTCATCCGAGTGTAGAAAAATCCAAGTGTGTGTGATTTCTTTGTGAGTGGATTCGTGAGGTTTTGTATTGGAGGCATTCATCTTCTATTTCGTTTAAACACTTTTCTTTTCCATCACTAATCATGTCTCGAGAATAGTTTTCCGAGTTTGAAATTCAAGATTTAATGAAAGAAATGGATCGATTATTCAATAGGAAACTAAAACCCCTAGAAGAACGAATGGTTCGTGTCGAAGAGCGGAGCTATCGAGCAAGAGCCCAAGGGGAGCAAATTTCTTCAAGGACGGAAACAAGATCGTCCCAGAGACAAGCATCCAATGATTACGTGAGAAGAGATTCCTGTCTAAATTCCTATTCAACGAGGACTTTTAGTCAAAATAAATCAAGTTTCGAGTTTGAAACTTATTATGGTGACAAATGAGAAGTTTCAAGCAACTCATCGTATACACCAAAATATTCATCCATGACTATCCCATCCCGAAGAGATTATCGTCTTTTGTATGAAGATCCCTCCTCTTACTCTCAACGAAAGGGTTCTCATTGTGATTCTTTCTTGTTTTCTTCTTTTTGTAATGAAATCGAAAAAACATGTGAAAAAGAAAAAGAAAGTGAAAAAGAAAAGAAAAATGAGAAAAAAGAAAAGAAAAATGAAAAAGAGAAAGGAAAAAGTGAGAAAGTGGAGGTAAAAGCACGAGTGGAAAAAGAAACTCAAAAAGAAATCGAGAGAATGCAAAAAGAGATTGAAAATGAAATAAAAAGTGAGAATGAGGCTTCAAAAGAGACGATTGAAAAAGAAAGCGAGAATGTGAAAGAAACGAATAAAAAAATGAAAGTGAGCGAGAAAACGTGAGTGATCTTTCTACTAACCAATATGCGAGTTGCTCTCGTAATGTTTCTTCTTTTCAGATTTCTAAATATCCATGTGACGAGCTTCAATTACAATACTTTCTTGATGAGAGGCGATTCCGAATGCTCGAGAATGATATCCACCCACAATTGCTTAAAGGTAAGCAAGGTAAGGGGTCCATAGCATTTGAGTCTCATTTATCCTACTTGAATATTGTTGATCATACCGCCGAAGGTATAATTTTTGGAAGAGCTCCTCATTTTGATTTATCGAAGTGCCACTCTCTAATTATTGAAGATTTCGTTTTGAATCATGGTTTGAAGAATTTTTCTGTTGTTGATAATGGCGTTGGTAAGCTTGTTGTTGAAGAAAGATTGATTCAGCACAAACAACATCGGATCTCGTGTAATAAAAAGTTGATACACAAAACACCTAACATGTTTGCTTGTGAAGTTATTGAATATCCTCTAAGTTGTGCGAAATTAACATGTTTGTGCAAGTTTGTTCACATGGGATCTAAGAGATTCGATTGTTTGAGTATGTGTGTGCTTAATTTCTCTTTGCCTAGTGTGAGTGATTTATTGGTGAAAACAAAAATTTTGTTGCGTTGTGGAACGACCGATCAAAACCGTGTTTTTAAACCCGGAGCATGTATGCCTAAGTTGATGTCAAGCGAAGGTGAGTATCCAAATAGTTTTTTTGAATCAATGTGTTGACCCCTTTTATTTGCTCCGAGTTTTATCTTTATTTTGTTCGAAAACAAATCTTGAGAGTTTCGTTGGCTTGCAAAGTCAAGCTCACATTTTTTACTCCGGATGTTGTCCTATATTGTGGTTTAAAAGATTTAATCATGTTTTGCATGATTACAACTTTCAATTGCTTCATGTTCTTTCCATGTTACTGGTCATGAAATTATCTAGTCAGATTGAAGCGGTAAGAGAACCGGAGACCATTGTTCTATATCTTTGTTCAAGGGATTTGAGAATTGGAATGTTGTTAACTTTCGAATACTTTGTGATTCCGGTTTGTTACCGTCATTGCAATTTTTGATTCATTATGGAAAGGTAAGACCGATTTCCATTTTTGATCCTGGTATTGGTTTATATGTTCAAGTTTTGAATAACAATTCATAAAATTATTTTGAGCTTATAACTTATATTGTCACTAATTGGTTCCATTCTTGTGTAGGTGACAAGCCAAAATGGTATCCCCCTAAAGAGGGAGGGTATGCAAATAACCTGCTTCCTTTTCGAACCATTTGTAGTTCTTGGGTTTTTGGAAACGATTTTGTTAGACTTATGAACAAAAGGGTTTGTGATTTTGAGAGTTTCTTCGCGAGCAAATGGCCCTATTTGAGAACAAATCGTCTTCAAGAGGGAGGGTATGATGTGTGTAACACCCCTAACCCGTATCCGTCGCCAGATTAGGGTTACAAGGCATTACTGATCAGAACATATCTCAAAACAATTAGAACATAGCTCAAAACAGACATTCATTTCATTTCATGCTTCGTAAATCAATCACATCAATACACACGCATATTTTATTCAATAAACAATAACACACGGCTTATAAATCAAAGCACAATCATATAAATCATTATACAAGTAAATTACTTAATCAACCAAAACCCAATCATGCTTTAATACTATTAATACATAAACTATTCATGTTTCAAAATTTAACTACTTTATTTAATAAATATAATATTCAAAACATACAAACATAACATGCATCTTTACTCATATTCTAGTCAAGCTGTTTTCTCAAGTCACAGTCACTAAATTATTTATATCTGGAGCTACGGAAATCCAAATTAAGTTCCAATAATTTTCCTTGAAACTAGACTCATATATCTTATTACCATAAAATTTTTAGAATTTTTGGTTTGCCTAATTAGTACAGTGTATTCATTAAAATCTCCCCTGTTACACTGTCCAACGGTTCTGACCTCTCTTCACTAAAAATCAATTATCTTATTGTACAGTTTTTATATGCTATTCCCACTTGTTTCTAATGAAGATAGACTCATTTAAGATTTCAAGCATATAAATAATATCTCATTATTATTTTTTTACATTTTTTAATGATTTTCCAAAGTTGAAATAGGGGATTCCGAAACTCATTCTAACCTTGTCTCACTAAAATTCAAATATTTCAGAATATAAAATTCGTTTTCTTACACTGTTTCTTTCATATGAAAATAGACACAATAAGATTTAATTATATATCTTATTCACTTTCTAATTCCATTTCTCTTATTTTTGGTGATTTTTCAAATTCACATAACTGTTGCTGTTTAAACTGTTTTAATGCTAATTTCACTCTTTAATATTTTCTTTGCATTCACTTCTATTTAAACATACATAACACCAAAGACTTAAGCTTGTAATTAGCATAACATTGATTTCATGAGTATCACTAACATTTTATGTTTTCACAAATATCCAAAGCATAATAAACAAATATACTAAACATCTTATCTCTCAATTTGATATGGCTCAAAAGCCTAATACATGATTCTCAACCAAATGCATACATCACCAACATAATTACTTATTCCTAAGATTCACTTAAGGTCACTTTTATAATGATAATAACTCATAATATCATAAGACCAACACTTATAAAATTTACGTACATACCTGTACCATTTGTACATATAATTTCATGCTTACATGCATACCTGCACATTACTTATATATACAATTACATGCTTTCTCATCTTATGTATCATCAATTTACCCGTTGAACCATTTGGAATACTAAAGGATACACGTAAATCTTGCACATAAGTGCCACAATCGATATGTAGCCGAAGCTACCACTTTTATGTAGCCGGCTACCACTGAAATGTAGCCGAAACTACCACTGATATGTAGCCGAAGCTACCACTGAAATGTAGCCGAAGCTACCACTGAAATGTAGCCGAAGCTACCACTTATCACTAAAGTATTCTTAAGGTTCAACCGGGATTTCACTTATTTGTTCAATATCACTTATACATACAATTTCATTTCTCAAATTAATACACATTTCACATACTAATTTTGCAACTATCAAATATTCGTAATGACAGTCATAATATCACATGTATAACAATTTAACAATACATAAATTTATTTAAACATAATAGTGCATTATTTACACATAAATGTTATTTACACTTGACATCACTTTCTCATATACAATATCATCAACATAAACTTTAATACAATCATGGCAAGATAGATTCTCAAGTATAATAACAATGACATCAATATCATGCTCATTTAATCACACGGACTTACCTCAAATGCCCAAACGACTAATTTTCCCGACTTAGCCCACAACTTCGTTCTTCCCCGATCTTAGTCCAAATTTCATGTTTTCTTGATCTAACATGTCAAATTAACACTCATTTAATACATTTTATCAACACACTAATCAATTCAATTCACATATCAAATTTTGGTAAATTTACAATTTTGCCCGCTAACTTTTCAAAAATTACACTTTTACCCCTAAACTCGTGAAATAATTTTTATTCAATTTTCTTATGTTTCATTACATGCTGAACATTTTTATCTTCTATGGAAACTTCAAATTCTCACTAATTCACACACTTATGACCAATTTATAACTTTCACAATTTAACCCCTTTTATACGATTTCATCGAAAATCATCTAATAAAACTCGTTTCTCTAATCATAGACATGCATAATCTACCATAATTCATCAAAATACACAATTATTAAACATGGGTCAAATTTTAAAATTAAACTCTAGCTCAAAATAATGGTAGAAAAAGCTAAACCAAGTTACTGGGATTTAAAAAATACGATGAACATTAAAAACAGGGCTCGGAATCACTTACTATGAAGCTTAAAAAAAACTTGAAACCGTTAGCCATGGAGTCAAGCAAACTTCGGAAACCCCCTTGAAGAAGATGAGCAGATTTTTTTTTCTTATTGTCTTTTTATTCATTTAAAACACTAAATGACTAAAATACCCTTAAGGCTTTCCTTTCAATTTTGTCCTATTCATGCCCATTTTTGTCCATCAAGTTATCCAATGGTCTAATCACCTTTTAAGGACCTCAAATTTAAAACTCATAGCAATTTGACACCTCTAATATATAGAACTCAGCTTTTGCACTTTTTACAATTTAGTCCTTTTGACTAAATTGAGTGCTCAAACGTCAAATTTTTTGAACGAAATTTTTACGAAATCTTTCCGTAAAATTGTAGACCATAAAAATATAATAAAAATAAAATTTTCCTCATCGAATTCGTGGTCTCAAAACAACTGTTCCGACTAGACCCAAATTTGGGCTGTTACAACTCCCCCATTTAGGATTTTCGTCCCCGAAAATCTTACCGGAATGAAGTTTAATAACTTTCTCACGATTTCCAACATCACTAAATAGCCCTTTTTAAGACGATACTTTCAAAAACATTCTGTCATCGATCTAAATCCCAATATAACTCAGTCAATTCTATCAAATAAAGAATCGATACATACTAAAATAATTATGCTAATTCCATCAAACGCTCGGAAACAATCTACTGGCATTTCTCTTGATCTGAAGATTGAGGAAAATCTGATTCGAATTTCACAATTGTAACACCCCAAAACCGGACTATGCGTTAAGGTCAGATTTGACATGTCACACAAAATAAATATACTTTGATTCCTTTTTAAGTGAAACAGATTTCAAAGTTTTGACGAAGTATTTATTGAGTAAAAGATTTGATTGATAAATCGACAATTTGAGATGTAAGATCTTATAAATCGAAATTTTGAAAATATCGTTAACAGTTCGAGAAAATTTTAAAAGAAATTAAAGATATTTTTCGAAAAGAATCGATGAAAATCTTAAGAGTAATTTTTCCGGGTTGAAAATATGAAAATTATTATGAAATCCTTTTTAAATACTCTTTTTTTTGAATAAAACGTTTATTTAAGTTTTTAGAAAAATAAAATTTCAATTTGAGATACTTAAAGCAGTTTATAAATTCATCACACAATAAACAAAACAAAAATTAATCCAGAGGCCTTATTACAACCTTAATTCAAAATAGCAAAGTAATTAAAAGTACTAAAAAAAAATCCAATTTCCAATTTAACCGTTTTGAAGTATGGCCTCCACCGAGACATCCACGGCCCAAATCCATCAATCATCATTACCTGAAAGGGATAAGGAAAACGGGGGTGAGTTACTAGAACTCAATGTGCAACCCACTTACCGTTGTCCATTGGGCCAAAAATCCATTAAGCCATTATTTTGGCCGAAGCCCATTCACAATAATAATAATAATAATAATAATAATAATAAAATGTATCAAATATATTATGCATATGAAATGCAATTCCCAAACCAAACCTAATTTTCCATCCGCTACACACCACCCGTACCAACCAACACACCTGTGGGTGATCTTTAGTCAACCCACCCCACCAACACACCAAACGTAGGCATTAAGCCATTTATATCAAATTTGTGGACAAGCCACCAGATTAACAGAATTTACATGGCATTGCTATTTTTCAGATTTGTGACAAAGTCACCAGATTTATGTAGCAGAGCTACCAGAACTTCTCTTCATCATTATCCCATCCCATGCAAAACATGTATAAAATGTATAACAATTCACAACAATGTATTCAGATATTTCTTACAAATTTTATGGCCCATTAAGCAGAATATCATCTTGGCCCATTTCGTAGATTTTCAGATCGGCCCACATAGCAAAATATATCGTTTTGGCCCACATAGCAAATATATCGATTTGGCCTACATAGCAAATATATCGATTTGGCCCATTTAGCAAAATATATCGTTTTGGCCCACATAGTAAATATATCGATTTGGCCCACATAGCAAAATATATCGTTTTTACCAATTTTATCATATAATAAGATCTAAGCCAATTTTCTCGGTTTCACATTAATACGATTTTAATCAAACAGTTTACTATCAATATGACGTTAATCTTTAACCCACGGAAAACGGTGTGGGATTACACACCTGATTAAGGTAAGCACTACGCTCTCTCGATCGTCAACACCTAAAATTTTATAACGCCCGATTAGTTAACGTACGCGATTTAATAAATCTACTTTAAAACAAACAATCTAAAATTTTACCCTCGGGATCGTGAACAACTACGATTTGTCGGTTTTCCTCGGTTGACGGTCCACAACCCGGTGGAAAATCTCAAATCGCTGACGCCTCAAAATTGCAAACGACCTCAAATAATTGATTCTCGCCGGATAAGGGTCCACAACCCAGAGGAAAGTCTCGAATCGCCGATACAGCCCTTCGCTTGAATTTAGGAGTAGGGATCGTTAATCCGCTCCTTTTGAGATCTCCACTCGTCTTCCCATTCGAATCGGTACCACAATTCTCCATTCGGTTAGATCTTAAACAATCGATATTGCAATAAAATATGGTTTATCGAAATGGTGAAGATCGACTTACCACTAATTTCTGAGTGCTCAACGATTGAATAGATCAAGCATTTAAATCCCTATAATAAAATCGGTCAATCAATACCATACTAATAATCATCTTAACGAATGAAGAAGGATTATAAAATCCGTGAAGGACTCTCACCTTAAAGATTTCAGAACCAAATTCTAGCGATTATGCGATGACTTCGGAAGAATGAAGGTTCGGCCTTCCACTATATCACTACGGAGGCAAAAAAAAAAGATCTTATTTAAGAGAGAAAAATAAGTGATGTTTTCGGTCAAAAGACCTTCCCAAGCCAACATATAGATTCGGAAATAGAAGAAAGAAAGAAAAAAATTGAAAAGAAAACTTACCAATCGTTCAAGAGGTGAGTAACAACTTGAATGGAAAAGAAATACCAATGAAAGGATAGAAGGTTCGGCTATAGAGAAATAGTGGACTCAATATTCGGCTATGATGAATAATATTAGAGTAGGAGTGATGCTTGAAGGATTTTGCGAAAAGAAAAGAAGAGGAAGAAGTAGAATGGGGGATTAATTTCGGTTTTTCAAGAATGATGAGTGAACAAAAGAAATGGTCTCAAAGTTTGTGTGCATTTGGCAAGAAGAAGAAAAGAAAGAAGAATTGTGCACACTCAAGGTTCCAAATTTTGGCAAGAAGGAAAATTTGGAGAGAAGAGAAAATATCACAAAAGTTGCATAAAGGTGTTTTGGACAAAACAATGCCCAAATTTTTAACAATTACCAAAGACAAATTCGGCTAGGAGAAATGTGTTTTGGGAGAAAATAGCACACTTGATACTAAGGCAAATTTTACCAAAACAAACACTAAAATTTTACCTAAACACCATAGGAAAAATTCGGCTATCCCCCCCTAACACACAAAACCGTCCACATGCATTACAAGGTTGGTCAACACTTGGCCATCCACACCTTCCAAAACAATCACCACGAATTAAGCCCCTTTTTCCCTCTACTTGCCTTTTCCCTTTTGATTCCTTCCCTAACCTCAACTGTAACATCGTGAATTAATGGGCCTTTGCGTTTAATGTGCTGTGATGTTTATGTTATCTCCAATGTGTAATTAAGGTGTTTAAGGGGTTCAGATTGGGCTCAGGAATTGGGCCAAGGCCTTAGTTAAATTTTTTGCTTGGGCACTCTAGTGGAAAGCCAGTTAGAATAAGGGCTTAAAAGATATTATCTGTAAAGTAAGACAAAAAAATGGGCTTGTGGCCAGTGGTCAGTGGCGTTACTTAGGGGCTTTGAGGTGGCGTGATAAGAAATAAGGAGGTCCAAGGTTCGAGTCGCATTACCCACTTATTTTAAATGTTTTTGGCGTCAAAAGAGAGGGAGTTGGAGTCGGTTGGAATGCTTAAAAATAGGGAGATTTAATGAGTGGGATAATATGGATAATATGGCTAATAATGTGGCAGATAAAGGAAGGAAGAGGTGGCGTTATCCATGCCACTTGAGGATGAGTGATCGATGGAGATAAGGGAGAAAATCTAGGAGTTATCCGTAAGTTTGAGGGTGGCCGATTTTCAAACTCTAGGTGGGAAGGGGGAATCGGTTTTGTATGGCTAAGGGTGCCAAATTTCCTATTGATAGGATGGGTTTTTAGTTTGCAAAATAGGCATTTTCGGCATTTGTTTGGTAAGAGCCGAAATTCTCTTTAGGGGAGGGGAATACTTCTTTATTTTCGGCATTTGGATTTTATTCTCTTACTTTCTTCTCTCATTCTCTGCTAAAGCCGAAACCCCTAATTCCATTCTCTCATTTCCACTTTTATGCTAAAGCCGAATGTCCATTGTTTTTCTCGGTTTTTTCCTACAAACTGAAACCTCATAATCTTCCTCTGCATCTTTTTCTTTTGATTCCTTCATTAAGTCTAACCTCCATAGATTCCTTTGCACCATCTTTCTTTTTGATCTTCTCAAAAGCCAAAATTCTCTAGGAGTTGCCGAATTCTCTATGTTAAGGTAAGTGCCGATTTCTTCTGTTCTTCCTTTCTCTTTTAGTTTTTGGAGGCCAAAGCTGAAAGGCTAATTGATGTGATAAGATTAACTTTGGAGTAACGATTTGACTATTCTTGTGTTCTCATCTTGGGGCAACATTTCGGGAATCGAAGTAGATCAAATCATCTAGATCCCAAAAGCCAGAAATCGCTAGTCTCTGAGACCCATAACTCTTTTCGGGATTTCAAGGTAAGGGGTTCTCTTTAGATTTTTGTTAGGCTGGTTTATTATATTTGTGGTCTTAACCCTGTGTTACAGATTAATAACCATATGTGGGTGGTAGCAACGAATAAGGTCTTTTGATGGAATCAAATGTCGATCAGGCGAAGGAAGGGATTGGACCCGTAAATCCAACCCCTAAGTTTAAGAAACGAACAGTGTCGCTAGCCGGGATTGGCCACCGGGTTGTGGACCGGCTTGAGAACAAAACCAAAGGCGGTTAGCGATCGACGGCCACCGATAGTGTTGACATAGAAAGTATCATCTTGATCAGAATCAGTGTGTAGATCTCTATCACACTAATTAATCTGTACTATATATGTTATGGGCTAAAAGCCTAAAAAGGTCAGTATGGATGATCGTATTACTCGAAAAGGGTAGGCAAAGGATGCCGTATGTAATCATAGAAACTTCTCTATGTGTATCGATGTATGTGATAGACTGTGATCTTTTAGGTTGTATATTATTTTACTTCTGCATGGATGTATGCATGGGATGGGGTTGATATGATGAAGGGGAAGAGCATGTTAAAAGGTCACCTAGTGATCGGTGGTTAAACCACGATATGTACACTTAGGTCACAATAGTGATCGGTGGCTCTGCCACACTTGATTATAAGGTCACACAGTGATCGGTGGCTCTACCACAGTGGATTATAAGGTCACATGGTGATCGGTATTATAATTGACAGCATGACTATCGATATGATGTGTAGCGGTTGGTGGGTTGATTGTAGAAATCCCCGAGGTGTGATGGTTGGTACGGATTGGTGTGTAGAGGATGGACTTTTAGATTGGGTTGGGCCATGCAGCATGTGATTGTTTTGTTGCCATTGTGTATGGGCCAAGGCCCATAATGTGTTTGTGGGCCTCAAGCCTTTTATGTGTTTTCGGGATTTGCACACTGAGTCTTGGTGACTCACCCCTTTATTTTCCCTGACTTTTCAGATGAGCAGTAGATCGTGGACATGGGAGCCGAGGCGGGCTCGAGGGGCCATCAAGTCTTATATTTTTATAGACTATTTTTAGCTTTCCTTTAAGTTTTCAATTTTGGGACTATTTATGTAATAAGGCTCCATAGCTTAGGTTTAAATTATACTTGTTAATGTCTTTATTCTATTTTTTTTTAAAAATTTAACTTTATGTTCAAAGACTTATCTATAAGAAGTAATAATATGGGATTTTCAAACACGTTCAAAGAAAAAGCAAAGGTTTTCTTCAAATATCACTTATTTTAGCGAATACCTAAATAAACAAACCGAATTTCCAAAAATCATCCAAGTGAAGTTTTTAATGTTAAACCCCGTAGCATACCGTGATCCGGTCGTAGCGCTTTGGTAGGGTTTGGGGTGTTACATTTTATATCGAGCCCAGCTTGCAAAACTCGAAATTTGTGAAATGGGTCCATAGTAGTTTATAAATTGGTAAAATGTCAGTGGTTGAGATATGGCCTTCGAGTCTCACCTAAGCACCGATCCACGCAGTAAGTATTCTAACTCTTGATTTGATATGCATGTTGGGTTTGATGGGCTTCATGGACGTAGACTAGTATGATAGGAATTAATGGACTTTAGGCCTAGTTTAAACAATTCTTTAAATTCATAAAACTTAATCTAACTAAACATGTCCGTAAACCGATCATTTGGTTAGGGTGTGGCAACAGCATGCGCATGTCTAGGATTGGATTCAGGAGAGCTTGGTATTTAAGCGGTCCTAGTGACTCACCTCCTCTTCACTGAATCCTACCGTGCGTGTAGTATTTGCTCACCTTAGCCGCGAGGACTTGTTGACGGGCCAAAGACCATAATTAAAACCCGAAAGGGACCAAATACCCTTAGTTTTGTAAATTACCAAAATACCCCTGTTTTGAAAATTTACCCAAAAACCCCTAGATTTACAATAGCACCCGGTTTACAAAATTATAAGAATTTGTGAAATTACCATAATACCCTCGATTTGGAAAAAAAAAGAGAAAAAAAGTTTAAAATTTTCCAAAATACCCCTGCTTTAAAAATATATATATAAAATATTTCTATTTCGAAAAAAACACCAAGATACTCTATTCTGGGAAATTACGAAAATACCCCTATAGGATAAAATTACGGAAACACCCCTAGGTAGTGAAATGACGAAAATACCCTTATGTGATGAATGTGAGTTCATGGATGCTACTTGTATGTTGATGTATAATGGTTGAATGTATGTGGTTCCTAGAACTAGGAGATACAGACTTGAGACTGAAACTCGTGGATATAATTTCGAATTCGAAGAACTACTCTTGAAACTATCATCCCATAAGATTGTTCGTGGTTAATCGCTGAAAGAAATTAATAATTTATAAAATTTCTAATCGATAAATGCGAATCGGTAGAATGAGTACAAGGGGTCATGGACGTCCTGCGCGTGGCCATGGTAGGGGTAGGATGGCTGTGTCAAAACCAGTACGATCTGGCTATGGGTCTGGAAACGAGATGCCGGTACCACCCGCTGCGGAGATGGAATTTCAGGACCAGACAGTCGGAGATGATGCGGTATCTCAGGCAATGTTAAGGGTTTTAGAGAGGGTTGCTGGGGCAGGCATGGGCACAGGAGCCCGAAAATCTGTGTCGGAGCGACTTAGAGCCAATGGGGCATAAATGTTTAGGGGAATTTCCGGTATAGCCCCGAGTACAGCTGAGTATTGGTTGGAGGCGGTTGAGCATATAATGGATGATCTTGATTTCACGGAAGAGGAAAAACTGAAAGGGGTTGTATCTCTCCTGCAGGACGAAGCTTATCAATGGTGGCTTACGGTTAAGGATGGTACGGTGGCTGACCATATCACCTGGGATCTCTTCAAAACGGTGTTTCAGAGTAAATACATTGGGTCGAGTTATGTGGATGCGCAGCGTAGAGCATTTCTGAATCTGGTTTAGGGAAATAGGTCGGTGGCTGCGTATGAAGCGGAATTCTTACGCCTTAGCCGTTATGCTCAAGGGATGGTGGCCACAGACCATGAACGTTGTGTTCGATTTAAAGATGGTTTGAGGGACGATCTGCGTGTATTGATAGTACCACAGCGGGAGAGGGAATTTCTCGTGCTTGTGGAAAAAGCTAAGATAGTCGAGGAGGTTAAGCGGACGTAAAAATTGAATCGGGATAGAGATAGGAGTGGAAGTAAGAGAAATTTTGGATCATCGTGGGGGTAGTCGGGCGTATTCGAAAAAGACCCAGTCGACGGGGCGAGACGAGATGAGAGACACTCACATCGCTAGTCGAGACGCGTATGTGCTCGATGTGGTAAATTCTACGTAGGTGAGTGTTGGGCGAGCAATGGAAGTGCTTCAGTGTGGATCTACGACCACCAAGTTAGAAATCGTCTCGCAAAGCAACAGGCGAAGAAGGGCCCACGGGTCAAGGGAATGCACACCGGAAGAGGTGGTCGGCAGCCACAGAGAGGTCGTGGTCCACCCGCAGGTGGTAACGGTTCGGTCGGGGCCGTGGAGCACCAAAGCCGAGGGGTAGGAAACATCGAGGCGAGATCGGGGTTAGTCTATGCTGCTAGACATCAAGAGGAGGCTGACGCACCGGATGTCATAACCGTGACGCTTCTAATTTATGGTTTGTCGATAACGCCTTGATTGATATTGGTTCGACGCACTCTTATGTTGCTAGTGCTATAGCGGGAACTTTGAACTTAGATTATGAGACTTCTTCTAGGGAGATGACTATAGTGAGCCCTCTAGACAAACCGTAGTGGTGAGCAAATCAGATAAGGATGTACCCCTGGAAGTTCAAGGGTAGCTTTTGGTCGATCTAATGGAACCGCCATTTGGGGAGTTCGATTTAATCTTAGGAATGGATTGGTTAGTGAAGTATCAAGCAAATTTGGACTGCGCAGCCAAGCGTATGGTGTCAAAAACTCCCGATGGTGGCGAAGTGTTGGTGATAGGTGAAAGGGGGAACTGTTTGTCAAATGTGGTGTCTGCCTTAAGAGCAGAAAGGATGGTGAGGAAAGGATGCAAGGAAATTTTAATGTTTGTTCGGGCTCTGGAAGCCAAGGAACTAACTGTTGGGGACGTTAGGACGGTGAGGGAATTTCCTGATGTTTTCCCAGAAGAGCTTCCGGGATTACCCCCGGATCGTGAAGTGGAGTTTGGTATCGATCTTCTTCCGGGAACAGCGCCAGTATCTATTACTCCGTATAGGATGGCGTCGAAGGAGTTGGTGGAATTGAAGGCACAGATCCAAGAGTTGATGGATAAAGGGTTTATCCGACCAAGTGTGTCACCTTGGGGAGCGCCGGTGTTATTCGTTAAGAAGAATGATGGATCAATGCGTATGTGCATTGACTATCGCCAGCTGAATAAGTTGACCATCAAGAATAAATACCCGTTGCCGAGGATCGATGACTTGTTCGATCAGCTGTAGGGGGCTTTAGTTTTCTCAAAGATAGATCTGAGATCAGGGTACCATCAGCTTAAGGTCAAGGAGGCGGATATTCATAAGACGGCTTTTAAGACTCACTACGGTCACTACGAATTCATGGTAATGCCATTTGGGTTGACTAACGCACCAGCAGCGTTTATGGATATGATGAACCGAGTATTTCAACCCTACTTGGATCGGTTTGTCGTGGTGTTTATAGATGATATTCTAGTTTATTCAAAACCGAAAGAGGAGCATGATTCACATCTTCGGGTGGTTCTGCAGATTCTGAGGGAGAAGCAGTTGTATGCCAAATTCAGTAAGTGCGAATTTTGGCTAAGGGAAGTTACTTTTCTAGGTCACATTATGCCGACGGAGGGGATTAGGGTTGACCCTCGAAAAATTGAAGCGGTGTTGGATTGGAAGCCGCCTAAGTCGGTAGCAGAAATTTGGAGTTCCCTTGGTTTGGCCGGGTATTACAGAAGGTTTGTTGAAGGATTTTCATTAATTGCAGCACCGTTGACTAAGTTGTTACGGAAAGGGGTTCCGTTTGTTTGGTCTAATAAGCAGCAAGAGAGTTTCAAGGAGTTAAAAAGGATTTTAACGGAGGCTCCAAGATTGATTCAAATTTGAGGTGGGGAAGGAGTTCGTGATTTCTTCGTGATGCTTTACACACGGACTAGGATGCGTGTTGATGCAAGGTGGAAAGGTTGTTGCGTCACGCATCTCTCGCGCTTAAGACCGCACGAAGCAAGTTATCCCACCCATGATTTAGAATTGGCGGCGGTGGTTTTGCTTTGAAGATTTGGAGACATTATCTCATGCGGGAGAAATCATCATTTATACCGATCATAAGAGCTTAAAATACCGTTGACCCGTAAGGAGTTGAATCTAAGGCAAATGAGGTGGATCGAGTTGTTAAAAGATTATGACCGCCGATCGAGTACCATCCGGGTAAAGCCAACGTGGTGGCGGATGCTCTAAGTCGTAAAGTAATCTCTGACTTGAGAGCAATGTTTGCTCACCTTAGTCTATATGATGATGGGAGTTTATTAGCTGAACTTCAAGTGAAACCCTCTTGGGTCAGTCGGGTTAAGGAGAAACAAAGCAGATCGACGAGTTGCTAAAGGAGAAGTTTCCAGTGGGATCAAGTGAAGGATCAACAGAATTTAGTGTGAATGAGGAAGGGCTATTATGTTTTCAAGGGAGAGTGTGTATGCCGAAAGATCCTGAGTTGAGGCATAAGATTTTGCAAGAAGTGCATGGTAGTCCATAAACTATGCACCCTGGAGGAAATAAGATGTATCGAGATTTGCGAGATCGGGCCGTGGCCGGGTTTGAAACGAGAGGTGACCGAATTTGTGGGGAAGTGTTTGACCTGTCAAGACGTAAAGCGCAACATCGCTTACCATCGGGGTTGTTGCAAATGGTGAAGATTCCACAATGGAAGTGGGAAAGGATCGCAATGGACTTTGTTAGTGGGCTACCCTCACGCCTACTAAGAAAGATTCGGTCCAGGTGATTGTTGATCGCTTGACGAAGTCCGCTCATTTCATACCAAGACGCGTCGATTACTCTCTGCAGAATTGGCTAAGCTATACATAGCGGAGGTAGTGAGGTTGCATGGGGTACCAAAGATCAATCATATCGGATAGGGACCCTAGGTTCACCTCACGATTTTGGAAGGCATTGCATCAAGCGTTGGGTACGGTTGGATTTCAAGATGGCGTTTCATCCTCGACCGACGGACATGCCGAGCGGGTAATCCAGATCTTAGAGGACATGTTAAGAGGATGTGTCATTGACTTCAGGGGTAGTTGGGAAGAGTTCTTACCGTTGGCGGAGTTTGCGTACAACAATAGCTACCAGTCAAGTATTCAGATGGCGCCCTATGAAGCATTGTACGGGCGGAGGTGTCGTACACCTACCTGTTGGACGGAATTAGGGGAACGTCAGATTTTGGGTCCAGAATTGGTTACCGAGACAGAGGAAAAGGTAGAGTTAATTCGGGCTCGATTAAAGGAAGCGCCAGACCGACAGAAGTCCTATGCTGACCTGAAGCGTAAGGACATAGAATTTGCAGTGGGTGACAAGGTGTTCTTGAAGGTGTCGCCATGGAAGAAAGTACTGAGGTTTGGACGGAAAGGTAAATTAAGTCCCAGATTTAGCGGACCTTATCGGGTGTTGAAACGAGTGGGACCAGTAGCTTATCAGCTAGAGTTACCTTCTGAGCTAAGCCAGATTCACAATGTATTCCACGTCTCTATGTTAAGACGTTACCGTTCGGATCGATCCCACGTGGTGTCGGTGGAAGAAATTGAAGTAAGACCCGATTTATCCTTTGAAGAGGAGCCAGTGGAAATCCTGGATCGTAATGTCAAAGTATTGCGGAGAAAGACGATTCTGTTGGTTAAAGTTCTATGGCGGAATCACGATTCTGAGGAGGCTACTTGGGAACCAGAGGAAACGATGCGGCAGCAATACCCGCATCTATTCTGATCAGGTAATTTCGAGGCCGAAATTTCTTTAAGGGGTAGAACCGTAACATCCCGAATTAATGGGCCTTTGCGTTTAATGTCTTTGTGATGTTTATGTTATCTCTAATGTGTAATTAGGGTGTTTAAGGGGTTGAGATTAGGCTCGGGAATTGGGCCGAGGCCTTAGTAAAATTTTTCTCGCTTGGGCACTCTAGTGGAAAGCCGATAGAATAGGGGCTTAAAAGATATTATCTCAGAAAGTAAGACACACAAATGGGCTTGTGGCCGGTGGTCGCTGGCGTTACTTAGGGGCTTTGAGGTGGCGTGATAAGCAATAAGGAGGTCCAAGGTTCGAGTCGCATTACCCACTTATTTTAAATGTTTTTGGCGCCAAAAGAGAGGAGTTGGAGTTGGTTGGAATGCTTAAAAACAGGGAGATTTAATGAGTGGGATAATGTGGATAATATGGTGATAATGTGGCGGATAAAGGAAGGAAGAGGTGGCGTTATCCATGCCACTTGAGGATGAGTGATCGATGGAGATAAGGAGAAAATCTAGGAGTTATCCGGTAAGTCGAGTGGTGGCCAATTTTCAAACTCTAGGTGGGAAGGGGGAATCAGCTTTTGTATGGCTAAGGGGTGCCAAATTTCCTATTGATAGGATGGGTTTTTAGTTTGCAAAATAGGCATTTTCGGCATTTGTTTGGTAAGAGCCAAATTCTCTTTAGGGGAGGGAATACTTCTTTATTTTTAGGCATTTGGGTTTTATTCTCTTACTCTCTTCTCTCATTCTCTGCTAAAGTTGAAACCCCTAATTCCATTCTCTCATCTCCACTTTTATGCTAAAGCTGAATGTCCATTGTTTTTCTCTACTTTTTCCTACAAACCGAAACCTCATAATCTTCCTCTGCATCTTTTTCTTTTGATTCCACACTAAGTCGAACCTCCATAGATTCCTTTGCACCATCTTTCTTTTTGATCTTCTCAAAAGCTAAAATTCTCTAGGAGTTGCCGAATTCTCAGTGTTAAGGTAAGTTCCGATTTCTTCTGTTCTTCCTTTCTCTTTTGGTTTTTGGAGGCCAAAGCCGAAAGGCTAATTGATGTGATAAGATTAACTTTAGAGTAACGTTTTGACTATTCTTGTGTTCTCATCTTGGGGCAACATTTCGGGAATCGAAGTAGATCAAATCATCTAGATCCCAAAAGCCAAAAATCGCTAGTCTCTGAGACCCATACCTCTTTTCGGGATTTCAAGGTAAGGGGTTCTCTTTAGATTTTTGTTAGGCTCGTTTATTGTATTTGTGGTCTTAACCCTGTGTTACGGATTAATAACTATATGTGGGTGGTAGCAACTGATAAGGTCTTTTGATGGAATCAAATGTCGATCAGGCGAAGGAGGGGATTGGACCCGTAAATCCAACCCCTAAATTTAAGAAACGAACGATGTCGATAGTTCGGGATTGGCCACCGGGTTGTGGACCGCTTGAGAACAAAACCAAAGGCGATTAGCGATCGTATCGGCTCTCGATATAGTGTTGACATAGAAAGTATCATCTTGATCAGAATCGTGTGTGTAGATCTCTATCACACTAATTAATCTGTACTATATATGTTATGGGTTAAAAGTCAAAAAAGGTCAGATGGATACCGTATTACCCGAAAGGGTAGGCAAGGGATGCCAGTGCGTAATCATAGAAACTTCTCTATGTGTATCAATGTATGTGATAGACCGTGTGATCTTTTAGGTTGTATATTATTTTGCTTCGCATGGATGTATGCATGGGATGGGGTTGATATGATGAAGGGAAGAGCATGTTAAAAGGTCACCTAGTGATCGATGGTTAAACCACGATATGTTCACTTAGGTCACAATAGTGATCGGTGGCTCTGCCACACTTGATTATAAGGTCACACAGTTGATCGGTGGCTCGCCACAAATGGATTATAAGGTCACATGGTGATTGGCATTATAACCGATGGCATGACCGCCGATATGGTGTGTAGCGGTTGGTGGGTTGATTGTAGAAATCCCCGAGGTGTGATGGCTGGTACGGGCTGGTGTGTAGAGGATGGACTTTTAGGTTGGGTTGGGCCATGTAGCATGTGATTATTTTGTTGCCATTGTGTATGGGCCAAGGCCCATAATGTGTTTGTGGGCCTCAAGCCTTTTATGTGTTTTCGGGATTTGCACACTGAGTCTTGGTGACTCACCCCTTTATTTTCCCTGACTTTTCAGATGAGTAGTAGATCGTGGACATGGGAGCCGAGGCGGGCTCGAGGGGCCATCAAGTCTTTTATTTTCATAGACTATTTTCAGCTTTCCTTTAAGTTTTCAATTTTGGGACTATTTATGTAATAAGGCTCCATAGCTTAGGTTTAAATTATACTTGTTAATGTCTTTATTCTATTTTTTTTTAAATTTAACTTTATGTTCAAAGACTTATCTATAAGAAGTAATAATATGGGATTTTCAAATACGTTCAAAGAAAAAGCAAAGGTTTTCTTCAAATATCACTTATTTTAGCGAATACCTAAATAAACAAACTGAATTTCCAAAAATCATCCAAGTGAAGTTTTTAATGTTAAACCCCGTAGCATACCAAATCTGGTCGTAGCGTTTGGGCCGGGTTTGGGGTGTTACATCAACCTTACCTGATTTCTTAGCCACCTTGCCAAAAATAAAGAAGTCAAACTTGCCATGAATACCTCTTGGCCGACACTTAAGGAAAGGGTGCAAAAATATAAGTCAAAATTTGCACACAAAGTGATTCAAACCTCTTCCCTCAAGGTACTACATGTGGCGCCATAACCACTTTACCAATAGCTCATTTATGCTAGTTGTTTACTCAATTATTTCCACATGCTTTATGGTCACTTACTCCATCTCTTTAAAGTGCTAAAAGCCAAAAATTTTTACTAGGTCCAAATGAACCTCGAGCCTTCTCAGGACGTCCTTAACATACACAATTAATAAATTAACTAGCTTAATACCAAAAACAATGCAACACATAAAATTCCAAATTTTAGGATGTTACAACAATAGTCCTGTCTCATTATCATTTTAATATTATCACTACATTACTAATCTTCAATACACTTAACATTCAACTTAATCCTGTCGACAAATCAACATCTGAATACAGAGTCAGAAGTACCAGGTTCATATTTGTATGCTCAAAACATTTGCTTCAAACCACTGTACTTATTTATTACTCCTTGAATGGATAAACCAAATATTACTACTATAAATTCTAAACAGAATTCTCTGCATAAATCTGGAGTTCCACAGTACATGAAGTCCACCTCAGAATCATAATAATAATAATAATAATAATAATCAAGTCCAACTTAAAGTTCAGAATCAAAAGTTGATCCTCACTGTACTTATTTAGCTGATCACCCACTAACACATCCTGAGTTTCTCAAATTTGCAAGTATATATCACTTTAGTTTTTTACTTAACTAAAATTAAACTATCATTTAATATGATCCATCTGAAAACATGTACCATTACTTTACTTTCTAGTAAATAAACACATTCTAGTCCATTCACTAGTGCGTCACTGAGAAATCATAATTCCATTGCTCAATTCAAACTAAACTCAGAACTAAAGCTTCAGTTAATCATAGCTTCAACTGCTTCAACTTTGCTAGCATGCCCAAATTGTTCAAACTTTCACAATTGGAATAACTTTATCAATAGAACAACTTTAATTCAGAATAACATCACCTATTTAAGATAAATCCAATAGGTATTAACTCAGATGAAACGTAACATCTTATTTGAGCTCGTTGAAAAATATAATAATTACCCGAGGAAACAAAATCATTATATCATTTGAATTTGACTATCACAATTCACACTTTTGTCGATCTCGATTCAATGATAAATCACACTTGATAAGTTAAACAATAAGGATGGAAAGGAAAACCAAGATAATGAAATCCAAGATACAAGACCATACTGAATGTCCGAGAACACCATTCATACGAAATAATAGAAATCCTGACAATTCCGTAAAGAAAACTAGAAGAGAAAGAAACACGGTTCATATGTCCTGAAATCGATTGTAACAAAAATAAGATATATTCCATACACATATAAAAAAAAATAGCCAGAAGAAACAGAAGAACAATTTCATGTAAGCTCACTATCAACTTTTATATCAGTCTTAACGGAATTGAATTCCAATAGAAGATAATGGAATGCTGATCATATATCAATCGACTAACGATACTTTCATCATAAAACAAACAATCATAATTGTCTCTCGCGAATATATGAAAACATACAATACCTGAAGAGATAGTCATAAATTGCTCAATCGTGGATCATCATACTTAAACATCTTCACATTTCAACATCATTCTTCGCCTAATTCGCCTCTCACTAATTTCCACATTATTCCTTTCACTAAAGAAAATCAGTTCAAAAAAATTTTAATTAATACATCCTTTCGGTATCGTATCTGAATAAATCGATTTATCAAAGTTAACATCTTTACTAATTATGATATTGTATAAACCGAATAATTCTTGGGTCAATCTAATATCTTTCTAACTATGTCCTTCACTTGTCAACCATTTTCAATCTCTGATCATATCTATAGTTATTCTATCACTGAACTCTTTGATTCCACACTTAGGAACTTAATCAACATGATTCTCATGAATTTCCGTTATAAACACCTTATCGGTAAGGGGGTGAGGTCGTACAGCCTCTAACTCGATTCTCACATTTTTATACATATGACACATCTTTCATTATCAACATATGTCATTATAATTATACTATCCACTTCAAGCAATTTATCATTCATATTTGTCTCACACAAAATTTCCAATCATCTCGTTCAAACAAGTGCACTCATTCATACATTCTATGAAATTTAAATAACTTTACTTATCACATTCACTAATCAGTTTTAGTCAGCATGCAACAGCATATGAAGGCCAAACAAATATGAATAAGCATATCACTATATAAACTTTCATTTCACACATTATCACATATGCACATTATGAATTCTTATTCATACCTTTCCGAGTTTAACTCATCATAACTACAATTTATTCAAATACTTCAGTAGCACTATCAAGTGGTCGGATATAGCCCGGTTTGAGAGTACTTTTGTTTTAACAAGATGATCCTCAATCGCGTCGGAAAACATCACACTATCACATATTGGTGGCATGTATAACTAGACTCTCACACTTGCTATGATAGTCCGAGAATCGACTAAACCATAGCTCTGATACCACTAAATGTAAAACCCCTTACCCACGTCCGACACTGAAACAGAGTACGAGGCATTACCAAACTTAAACATACACATTCATGCAATACCAAGTCTAGATTTCATATTTCACCCACATAAGACTTGTTATTTTGATGACCACTTTTACCATTATAATATGGTTACCAACTTATCCATTAAGCACTCATGTCATATTACTAATCATGCATGGCAAACAAACATAATCATATTATAAACATTAAGATATGACATGAATAACTCGGCTTACAAGCCATAATCAATATAAGCCACATCTCATGGCCATATGCATATAACTTAATATAAACCTACACATTTGGCCAAAGCAAAATAATGCATGTCAATCAACTAAATCCCTATACATGCCACTCACTTGAAATTTCTAATATATGCTTCATTATATCAAAGGTAGCGACTTGATAGTGTGATGCTGCCTCTGACGATCTCCAACCCCGAGCTAACCTGAAAACACTAAAGGAAAGGAAGGGAGGGAGTAAGCTTTATAGCTTAGTAAGATCGTATGAAAAAAAAACAATTTATCCCCTTGTTTCTCATGGTAATACAACCCAATTTGCATCTTTACTCATATTCTAGTCAAGCTGTTTTCTCGAGTCACAGTCACTAAATTATTTATATCTGGAGCTACGAAACTCCAAATTAAGTTCTGCTAATTTTCCTTGAAACTAGACTCATATATATTCTTACCATAAAATTTTCAGAATTTTTGGTTTGGCTAATTAGTACAGTTTAGTCATTAAAATCTCCTCTATTACACTGTCCAACGGTTCTGACATCTCTTCACTAAAAATCAATTATCTCATTGTACAGTTTTTATATGCCGTTCCCACTTGTTTCTAATGAAGATAGACTCATTTAATATTTCAAGCATATAAATTATATCTCATAATTATTTTTGTAAAATGTTTAATGATTTTCCAAATTTGAAACAGGGGATTCCGAAACTCATTCTAACCTTGTCTCACTAAAATTAAAATATTTCAGAATATAAAATTCATTTTCTTACACTGTTCCTTTCATATGAAAATAGACACAATAATATTTAATTATATATCTTATTCACTTTCTAATTCCATTTCTCCTATTTTTGGTGATTTTTCAAATTCACATAACTGTTGTTGTCTAAACTGTTTTAATGCTAATTTCACTCTTTCATGTTTTCTTTGCATTCACTTCTATTTAAACATACATAACACCAAAGACTTAAGCTTGTAATTAGCATAACATTGATTTCATGAGTATCACAAACATTTTATGTTTTCACAAATATCCAAAGCATCATAAACAAATATACTAAACATCTTATCTCTCAATTTGATATGGCTCAAAAGCCTAATACATGATTCTCAACCAAATGCATACATCATCAACATAATTACTTATTCCTAAGATTCACATAAGGTAACTTTTATAATGATAATAACTCATAATATCATAAGACCAACACTTATAAAATTTACGTACATACCTGTACCATTTGTACATATAATTTCATGCTTACATGCATACCTGCACATTACTTATATCTACAATTACATACTTTCTCATCTTATGTATCATCATTTTACCCGTTGAACCATTTGGAATACTAAAGGATACACAGAAATCTTGCACATAAGTGCCACACTGATATGTAGCCGAAGCTACCACTTTTATGTAGCCGAAGCTACCACTTTTATGTAGCCAAAGCTACCACTGAAATGTAGCCGAAACCACCACTGATATGTAGCCGAAGCTACCACTGAAATGTAGCCGAAACTACCACTGAAATGTAGCCGAAACTACCACTGAAATGTAGTCGAAGCTACCACTGATATGTAGCCAAAGCTACCACTTATCACTAAAGTATTCCTAAGGTTCAACCAGGATTTCACTTATTTGTTCAGTATCACTTATACCTACAATTTCATTTCTCAAATCAATACACATTTCACATACTAATTTTGCAACTATCAAATATTCGTAATGAAAATCATAATATCACATGTATAACAATTTAACAATACATAAATTTATTTAAACATAATAGTGCATTATTTACACATAAATGTTATTTACACTTGACATCACTTTCTCATATACAATATCATCAACATAAACTTTAATACAATCATGGCAAGATAGATTCTCAAGTATAATGACAATGACATCAATATCATGCTCATTTAATCACACGGACTTACCTCAAATGCCGAAACGACTAATTTTCCCGACTTAGCCCACAACTTCGTTCTTCCCCGATCTTAGTCCAAATTTCATTTTTTCTTGATCTAACATGTCAAATTAACACTCATTTAATACATTTTATCAACACACTAATCAATTCAATTCACATATCAAATTTTGGCAAATTTACTATTTTGCCCCCTAACTTTTCAAAAATTACACTTTTACCCCTAAACTCGTAAAATAATTTTTATTCAATTTTCTTATGTTTCATTACATGATGAACATTTTTCTCTTCTATGTAGACTTCAAATTCTCACTAATTCACACACTTATGACCAATTTATAACTTTTACAATTTAACCCCTTTTATACGATTTCATCGAAAATCATCTAATAAAACTCGTTTCTCTAATCATAGACATGCATAATCTACCATAATTAAACAAAATACACAATTATTCAACATGGGTCAAATTTTAAAATTAAACTCTAGCTCAAAATAATGGTAGAAATAGCTAAACCAAGCTACCGGGATTTCAAAAATACGATGAACATTAAAAATGGGGCTCGAAATCACTTACTATGAAGCTTAAAAAAAACTTGAAACCCTTAGCCATGGAGCCAAGCAGACTTCGGCAGCCTCCTTGAAGAAGATGAGCAGATTTTTTTTTCTTATTGTCTTTTTATTCATTTAAAATACTAAATGACTAAAATACCCTTAAGGCTTTCCTTTCAATTTTGTCCTATTCATGCCCATTTTTGTCCATCAAGTTATCCAATGGTCTAATTACCTTTTAAGGACCTCCAATTTAAAACTCATAGCAATTTGACACCTCTAATATATAGAACTCAGCTTTTGCACTTTTTACTATTTAGTCCTTTTGACTAAATTGAGTGCTCAAACGTCGAAATTTTTGAACGAAATTTTTACGAAATCTTTCTGTAAAATTTTAGACCATAAAAATATAATAAAAACAAAATTTTCCTCGTCGAATTTGTGGTCTCAAAACCACTGTTCCGACTAGACCCAAATTTGGGCTGTTACAATAACTCCATCTTAAACCATGTAATATATTTCCCAAAATAAGTTAAGTAACAAGGCCGAATTTACACCACCCTAATACCATCTTTAAGCCAACTCATAATGCAAATTATACATTAACACATAAGTCTTTAATAAATCATACTAAATTTACAAATCCAAGACATAGCACAGTTATTCCAAGGCAAATATAAATACATATCATAGGTTAAAAATGCATTCATTATTTACTTCATTACTTAACCAAATTATAAGACCATTCATGTCATTTTCAATCAAACCAAATAATGACAAATTATACCAACTTTCGAGACTACATTTTCATTCATATACTAAATATATCATATACCTATAATACATATTTGTTGTTTTCGAATAGGCATTAAATATAATTAAAATATACATCCATTAACAAATAAGCCAAACACATCACACTTATATAAATACATAATAGTATTTTCCAAATGAACTTAAGCCATAATCAATTTCAATGATTAACAAGACATATCAAATTCACTACACCTATATGCCATAACCGAACTTATATATATATATATCAAAACATTTACCACATTATTAGCTAAGCATAGCAACCATATTTCACATATAAATAAGCCATGGCCGAATCACTAAAACCAAACACATCTAACATTTGATTAGTAGCATAAAAACTAAGCTTAACAAAATAAATAAGCCATTTTCGCATGGCTCATATTTACATATCCCAAATCAAACATTATTACTAGACTATACATGCCATAAGTTCAAATTCAAACTTAACAAAATACCGAAAAGAGTCGATAGTGTGATAGACTTCTCTGACGATCCCCGAGCTCGTAACCAACTTCCAAAATCTATAAAACGGAAAGCAAATACACACAGTAAGCTATCAAAGCTTAGTAAGTCATAAGCAAATAAACATTTAATCATTTACATAATTTAAGCTAAACAAGTAGTAATAAGCCATCATAATTTCATATATAATCCAACTTATCAACTTATATATATCAAAACATATATAACTTGTAATAATTTTCCTTTGGCCGAATAATCAATTGAACATTAATATGTTTAACCTTTACTTTCTATGATACAATTATAACCTTAGGCCGAATATACATTCATTCACATCTATATGCACATAGTTCACATTAACATAAAGCATTATATCATCAATTCAAACATTCAACTTACCTTATTTTCATAACTTAGTATGTGTACATACCTGAGCTTTTCTAACTCGATGTTATACTCGATCTTAACTTATTATTTCCCGTTGAACCATTCAGAATTAAAAAGGATACTCGGATAGTCGAACATATTGTACAATGCTAATGTCCCAGACGTGGTCTTACATGTAATCACATATCGACACCACTATCCCAGACAGGGTCTTACACGAATCAAATACGATGCCAATGTCCCAGACATGGTCTTACACATAAACACAAATCGATGCCAACGTCCCAGACGTGGCCTTACACGAGAACACATATCGAAATCCTATGTCATGACATATGTATCCTAACTATTCCTAAGGTTCATACGGGGCTTCCAAACATTGTAATTCGATCGAATCGATCTCGTAAACATTGCTCCCAAGCATATAGACATTCGACCATCATTTAAATGCATTCATAAAATTCAATTCAGCATATAAAGTTCACATATATTTAAAATTAACAAAGATTTATTTGCTTATAAACTTACCTCGGATATCGATTTTACGGAATAAACGACTATTCGATTATTTTTGCTTTCCCTCGATTCAAATCCATTTTCTTTGGTTCTTGATCTAAACATATTCAAATTAAACTTATTTAAACACCATTTTATTCAATTTATTCTAAAAACACATAAATGGGCAAATTACAATTTTTCCCCTGACATTTTACACTTTTTGAAATTTAGTCCCTATTGCATAAAACACAAAATATGCAAAATTTCATAATACCATGCCTAAGCTAAATTTTACCCATGCTCATACAAGTCCATTTATTTCATTTATTTCACATTTTCGTCCCTCAATTTATTATTTTTACAATTTAACCCTAAAATCATCAAAATTTCCAATACAAAACATATTAATTCAAAACATATCTTTCATAATATATCATCTAACATCACAAAACTCATGAATTCATCAATGGCTTAACTCAAAATATTCATCAAAATCAAAAATTAAAGCATGGGTTTTGTACATTTCATAGCAACGATTTCAAAAACATAAAAATTATCAAAAACCGAGCTAGTTACATACCTTAATCAAGCTTTTATAAGGCCGAATGTTGCTTGCTTTTTCTTTTTCTTTTCCTTAGCTATTTTAGGCTTTTTAAAAGATAAATATGCATGGTTTATGTTTTATGTTTTATTTAATTAACATATATTAATATAATTACTAAAATAACCTTATTAATATAATATAAACATATTATATGTAACACCCCAAACCCGGCCTAGACGTTATGGCCGGATCTAGCATGTCACATCAAAAGGTTATTTAAAAGCTAAGCGTTCGTTAAAAACTTTGCATCCTTTTTGAAACTCTGAATTTCATTGTTTGTAAAACAAGGTTTGTTTAAAGTGTATTCTAGGAAAGATGTTATTATTATTTTCGAAGAAATCTTGTTTATCACAGAAATCTGAATTAATGAATTGCGGAAACATGATATTTTGGAAACGGTTGTTATTGTTTTAAAAATCCGTGATTAACCGATTAACAATTTATAACTAGCAGAATTACCAAATGAAAGTTTAAAAAGAAAAATCCAATGGCCTTATTACACAAAATATTAACCCAAAATAATATCATAAAATAAATTAAAACCGAATTTACTAAGTTTCGTAGGAGGCTAATCCGACGTATGGCCACCTCCGAGTCCTCCGTAGTTCCAAATCCTCTAACGCTGGGGATTACCTACATGGTTAAAAGAAATGGGGGTGAGTTACGAGAACTCAGTGTGTAATCCCCGATATCGGTCACTATCTGGGCCTGAGCCCTTACGGTATCGGTATGGGCCTAAGCCCTATTCGGTAACAAGTTAGGCCTAAGCCCCAAAATCATGGTAATGCAAACAAAATGCAGCCCAACCCAATCCAACCATCACACCACCCGTACCAACCAATCGCACCATATGGGGATCAAGTCAACCCACCCCGCCAAACGCACCAATATTGCAGTCAAGCTGCCAGTATTTGTACAGCTTTAAGCCTTCAATAATGGTCTCATAAATGGCACATAGCCATCAGTAACTGTATTATGTTTGGCACATAGACATCAGCGACGGTAATATAATTGGCACACAGCCTCGGGTAAATATGATCGTCACAGAGTCGTCAATATATATGTTAGGCACATAGCCACGGGTAAATACGATTGGCACAAAGCCATAATCAAGATGGCACAGAGCCATGTTTAGGTTGGCACAAAGCCATAATCAGATTACGCGGCTTTAAGCCGTCCGCCGGTCCACAATCGTCATGTGACCCGTGCGACCTTAACATATCAATACTGGATCCACAGTCGTCATGCGACCTGTGCGACCCTATCAGAACTTCCTCCATATCAAAGTCCCAACCCCATGCAATATGTCGTGTATGTCATGCTCAATCATTACACGTGTATGCAAAATGGCCATGCTTAGAAACAGTCATTTACACACATATTGAAAACATATCATCCATATAATCCCAGTCAAATCAGTTAAAACACAGTCATACATTCACAGTTAGGTCAATCATAGTCCTAATCGATCGATTATTCGCAAGGGCAAAATAGTCATTTTACCCTATAAGGGTATTTCGGTAATCCTACCCTACAGAGGTATTTCAGTAATTCTACCCTACAGGGGTATTACGGTAATTCTACCCTACAGGGGTATTTCACAAATCAGGGGTATTTTGGTAATTTTACAAATCGGGGGTGTTCCAGTAATTTTACAAATTAGGGGTACTTTGGTAATTTCAAAAACTGATGGTATTTATGTAATTGTACAAACCGGGGGTACTTCGGTAATTTTACAAGTCGAGGGTGTTTCAATAATTTTGTAAACCAAGAGTATTTCAGTAATTCTGTAAACCAAGGGTATTTCAGTAATTTTGTAAATCGTAAACCAAGGGTATTTCAGTAATTTTGTAAACCAAGGGTACTTCAGTAATTTTGTAAACCAAGGGTATTTCAGTAATTCTGTAAACCAAGGATATTTCAGTAATTTTGTAAACCAAGGGTATTTCAGTAATTTTGTAAACTAAGGGTATTTCAGTAATTTTGTAAACCAAAGTATTCTAAACAAAGATAACGATGCGAATGGGCCTAGGGCCCATTCTCGGCCCAAATGGGCCTACACGCTCGTGTGGCCCATTTAGCCCAAATCTAGCCACAGATATGAGATTCACATAGTCTAGTCCAATATTTACTACACAATCATACAACTTATCCGATTGGGCCCACGGGCCCATTGGCCCCACATGGCCCCTTTTGGCCCATTGTGGACCAAACAACCTGCACCCACAAGAACACTCATGGTGGCCTCAACTATCGCGTCGAAGCTCCCACACGTGCGCTCGCACGCTCGTGTGGCTACCATCACCGTGTGACCGGCATTTCGGCATTTGCCGCTCTACGCCTAGAGTAGTGCGCGAAATACACACACGATAGGAAGTGAAGTTAACCCGCTCTCGAACACCGCTTACGCGCAGGAAGCCAACTATGATCGCACCCTTGACCCCCAAGATCAACTAATGATCCAATGCCTAACCCAAACGAGCACGCCACGAAGCGAAGGGATAAGCCAAGAAAGGTGTGCCTACTCTCCTCATGGTTTGCTCTATTTAAAGCCAGCTTCTCACCTTCCCTCCTGCTAGCTTCCCGATGTGGGATCCCTCCTTCAGCAGAGTTTAAATCCAACACAAACTCTGACCGTCCAATCCGCAAAATAAATACTCCCTTGCTTGACATGAGATTCGAACCTTTGCCTTCTCTTATGCTCCAGACGCTACATGCCACCACAACACAAGCTCCTTTTGTGACTTAGAACATGCGCAACTAAATATAAGCCTATGGGCCAAAGTCTAAGTTAATTTAAAAGAAAAACGAAAAGAATTGCAAGCGCCAAGACTTGAACCTTGGACCCCTTGCTCCCTAAGTGGCGCCACTTTGCCACTTCACCACAACTCCTCTTGAGTCATTTTTCTCCATATTTTATTCTTAAAGCCTACTTACTAACTCCCAAGGTTTTATTCACCTAAAACTAAAATTTTTCCTAAGCCCAGGTTTGATCCCGGGACTTCATGGAAGCCCCCTAACCTTCCAAAATCACTCACCTAATAGGTCCAACTTGCATTAGTGTCGTTCTGTTGTTCTCAAAAATTTTAAACGCTCTCATGGCCAAGGCCCAATAGGCCCAATTCTACTAGGCCCAAATTCGGGTCGTTACATTATATATATGCACATAACCGTCCATCATATAATTTCATGGTCTAATTGCATCATAAATACCTTATGTTTTAAAGACAACAACAATTCGGCCCTTACATATTTAACTATCAACTTTTTCATCTTACGCGATTAAGCCCTTTTTATTAAATCGGCACTTAAACAACAAAATAAAAACATGAAAATTTCATGGATATAAATTCACACATATTAAACACAGAAAATAATTTGTAAATATTTTTTCTGACTCAGATTCATGGTCCTAAAACCACTGTTCCGATTAGGGTCGAAACCGCGCTGTTACAATGCGATTTCGGCCGCATCATGTTTCGATACAACTCGACGACATCAGAATTGGCCTAAGCTCGAGGGGCCAAGTGCAAAATGAAGCTTAATTTCATCTCAATGAGCTCAATTCTAGCTTCTTCAAGCTCGTCTAGTTCAACCCGAGTTCATTTAGCTTAACTTCAACCCATTTTTAATTTGCTAGACTTTAATTAAACTCATCTTAGTTTAATGATTGTTTGTCATTTTTATTAAACTTTTTTTAGTTAAATAATTGCTGGAAATAAATGCTTAACTTAATTTATTTAATTGTTGGAATAACTTATTGTTAAATATGTTTATTACAGTTTATCAAATTAAGTTATGAGTTAAAGTAGTTCATTTATAAGTTTATTTACTAAGCTTATTAAGTTTAGTGTGTTTAATGTGTTTTGTGTTTAATATGTGTTTAAATGTGTTTAATATGTTTGTTTTAATGTGTTTGATTGCAAGTGACTAATCAGATGGAAACCATTACATTCAAGGGCTGTTACAAAGTGATTAATGTGACTTTTCAAGTAGAAATCGGTTACATAAAAGGGGGACATTATAGATCACTAAAAGGAGCTGTTATGACAATTAAAGGAAGCATTACACATCCTTTAAATTTGGCAGCAGCCTATTCTTCTTCCATAACCGTTTGTTGATTAAATGATCTCACCATGAGTTCAAAATTCCATTAAAGCTGCTGGTGACCATTCGGCTGCCAAGAGGGCATAAAACCAAGCATTCAAGCTCATTAAATCAGCTCATTTAGAGTAATAATTCATATTGATAGTTGTTGTTATTTGGTTTGGAGGAACTCAAGAGTTTTTACTTATTGATTAAGCTTTATTTCAGCCATTAAACGGCACATTAAAGCTGAATTCATATGACTTTTCAGCTAGCCTCATGTAAGCACTATAAATACTTTGTAATTAGTTTGTTTTGGGGACTTCTGCTGAATTTATGCTAAATTTGAGATTTGTGAGTTATCCAATTCTCTTTGTTCTTTTGGAACTGATCTGACTTATCAAGCATAGCTTGTGGCGTCTATCCTTTCCATTGTTTGCCGAACTTATCACTTTTGAGTGTGGCGTTCGTATACCTTTGGTTCCTATCACTAATTGATAGTGGGTCAAGGTTTATCCTTTGTTGTTTTCCCTAAACCGTAAATCACCTAAGAACCATTTGAAATTCGGGTCAACAATCCAATATTGTTGGTTCTTTTTCGGCCTTAGTCAAATTAACTGTTATCTTTGTTTAACCATTTTGTTACCTTATTTTAAATCCATTTCTTTCATTCATCAGCCTTTTCTTTGTTTAAAACTTAGTTCATTTCAAAACGAATCATTTCTACTCAAATTCACGATTGGGCAATCTAAACGACTCAAATCATTCCGAAACGAGTTTGTATCAAAATTTCTGTAGTAATTTAGACAAATTAAATAGCTTAAAAACACATTTAACACTTAGCTAAATTAATTAAATAACTTAAACTAAATTAACTATAATTTATTCCAGCAACTAAATGAGCTAAATGAGCTAAGTGAGCTAGAGTTCAGCTTGCAATAAGCTGCAAGGGACGCCTATTGAGCTGGTCCAGGCATGATCAATGGATTCGGCTACTTGCTCTCCCCAAGCTCGATCAACATAGCTTGCTAACGCGTCTTGGAACTTCTTAGCATGAGACCGAGTTATAGGTCCTTGTGGCAGCTCAATGGGTTCGGCGGTAGCTTCCCGAGCTAGGGTCGCATCACAAGTTGAATTAGCAAACAAAGAGATAAAATGCATACTCAAGAAGGTAGGTTTTTCGAACCGACGAGACTGGTCCAAAAGACTGGATGATGCTTTATGGGCATATAGGACAACATAGAAAACACCTTTAGGGATGTCACCCTATAGGTTGGTTCTTGGGAAAGCTTGTCATATACCCTTGGAGTTAGAACATAAAGCTTACTAGGCTCTCACCAACAACTCAACTTGGATCTTAAGCTTGTTAAAGAGAAACAGATGTTTCAACTCAATGAGTTAGAAGAGTTCTGAATGTTCTCATATGAGAATGCCAAACTATTCACGGAAAGAATTAAAAGATGGCATGACAAGCACATTCGAGTTCGAGTATTTGAAGTAGGTCAGTAAGTCTTGTTATTCAATTCCAGATTAAGGTTCTTTCCAGGTAAATTAAAATCACGTTGGTCTGGTCCATTTACAATTCACCAAGTTTTTCCATATGGAGTTGTCGAACTTCAAGGTAAGGGAGGTAATTTCGAGTTAATGCTCAGTGCTTAAAACATTACCGGGGAGATAAAATTAAGCGGGATAAAGTATTGTTCATCTTATCAGATACTTAATTTTTCATGTTTTCTTTTAAATAAATGATTTAGGGTATATTTTCGGGATTAGTATGTTAAAATAAATTTTGTGTAGGAGATTGGAACTTAAGCGAGACTGCTTGTGACCCCTCCAATCCTTCATGGAAATTGATTTTAACATAACCTTCCAAGAAATTATTCCCTAAATGGAAAAATAAATTTTTAGTTTTTCAAATAAAAGGGTCAATTTTGATCCAAATTTTAATTGTAGCTAAATTTTGGAATTTTCTTTAAGTTTAGGTACTTAATTGAATTATTTGAGAATTTTGGTTGTTCTTTTTGTTAGCTGTCTCTTTTTGTAAATATTTTTAAAGGCAGCTAAAATAAAGGTTTTTAATTTAATTTTTAATAAATAAGGTGATAATAATTAATATACATTATTATATTTATTATAATGTATATTAATTATTATCAACTTTGTATAGAATTAGGATTAGTTTAAATTTTATCATATTTTAATAAAATTTATCTTATTAAATAAAGTAATAGTAAATAATATTTTAGTATACATTATATTATTTATTAATTGTTATTAGGACTTAGAATATTTTATTATTAATTTGTTCTATGAATTCTAATTGAACTCCTACCCTTTATCACTTTAAATACCACCTCTTTAATCCATTATTCACACCATTCATCTAAATTCTCCATACTTTCGTTCCACCTTCGGCCTTAGCATCCAAACCCACCTAGTGTCGCAGCTTCTAACCACCAACAACTCTACTTTGGATCCCGCGCCGACCGCTGCTGCTACCTACTCGCTTCTTGAACCCGATAACGCACTTTTTGCCACTTACTCCTCGCACGCTAGTGTTTGCTATCTCTCTTGTTTGTGCACACGCTGCGCATGACTGACCCATGCCGCTCTTTGCTTTCCTTTGCCCCTATCCGTGCTCACCCTTGCATCAACCACATGCTCCATTGTTTCACACACCCTACACCTTTGTCACAAGCTGCCGCAACTTCAAGCCACAAGTCAACTACCCTTTCCATCAACTTTACACCACGCCACTAACCAATTACCCTCTAACAAACCCTAAATCAACATCTTTAGCTTCACATTCTTTTATTTATTTTATTAAGTTCTTAATTTTTATACAAAGGTGGTAAGAAAAATTTTTCCCCTAAATTTCAAATTTATTGGATTATTTAATTTTTCAATTTATTGAATTATTAATATTTTATGCAAATTGAATTTTTGAGAAAAAAATGTTTCCATCTTATGTTCAGGTTAATCATGCCTTGCAAAAAAACTCGTGCTTCTGTCCAAGTTGAAGAATCACAAAACAAATTTCACTATCAATAAGCCAAAGCAAGATACAATAGCATCTTCAAAAATTAGTGAATGCTCCCTGAAAAAGGATTTACACTGAAAGAAAGCAACTATATTGATTTCATGGAGTGCATTCGACAAATTGCTGAAGCCCTCAATTGGGAGTTGTTTTGTGAGAAAAGACCTAGTGCATATAAAGAGTTAGTTCGTGAATTTTATAAGAAATTGACCTCAAACGAATTAACAGAAGTTTCTGTCTGAGGAATCAAGGTACCAATAAGCTCAAATGCTGTTAATGAAATCTTTGAATTACCTGATTTTGAAGACGACAAATATTCTTCTTTGATGAGAAATATTGAGGCTGAAAAATTGCAAGAAATTCTCGAGGAACTTACAGGTCTGGGTTCTAAGTGGACGGTGTCAAAGCATGGAACTCACACTTGTCGTAGAGAATATTTGACACCATTAGCAAATGTATGGTTCTATTTCATTCAATTCAGCCTTATGCCTATATCACATGGGACCACAATTTCATTAGAGCGAATGGTCTTGTTATACTCGATCTTAACGACAAAGACCATTGATGTGGGAAAATTCATTCTGAGAGAAATGCGAAATTGTGCCGCTAAATGTTCTGGCCCAACTTACTTTCCCTTTACGATAACAATTTTGTGCTTAAAAGCTAACATTCTTGCAAACATAAAGAAGACAGGTTATAGCCAAGGCACAATCAGAGATTGGGACCTCTACCGAATAGCTAGAGATTCTGCTGTGCAGCAACGAGTTGAATTGAGCAAGGATCCTGAAGAAGAAGAAGATCCCACAGAGATCGAACCAATACAGTTAGTTAAAATCCTTGATAAGTCAGAACCAATGGAACCAATAACCGAACCTGACATGGCAACCTCAACATTCAGAACTCGATCTCCTCGCCCAGATTTTCGTGATGAGCTGTCAAAGTTAATGAACCTAATGCAACATATGCAGTGGTAGCAACAAGCTTACTGGAGATATTCAAAAATGCGGGATGACTCAATGAGAAGTGCTTTTACGAAAATATTCAATGACCCATTTACTTTTGTACCCGAGTTTCCAGATTTCATATTTGAACTATGGAGTCCAATGTCGAAGAGGGAACAAAGCGATTCATGCAAAAACTGTAACTGTAACATCCCGAAATTGGGCCTAGTAGAATTGGGCCCAATGGGCCTTGAGCGTAGAAGCGTTTTAAAATTTTGAGAACAAGAGAACGACATTATTTCAAGTTGGACTTATTAAGAAGGTAATTTTGGAAAGTTACGAGGTTTCTATGAAGTTTCGGGTTCAAGTTGGGCCTTAGTAAAATTTTGTGTTTAAGCCTATTAAGGAGAGATAGTAAGTGGCATCAAGGCTTGTGGAAATAAAAGAGTAAATTGCTAGCATAAATGAGCAATCGGTAAAAGGGTTATGGCGCCACAAGTAGTACCTTGAGGGAAGAGGTTCGAATCACTTTGTGTGCAAATTTTGACTTATATTTTTGCACCCTTTCCTTAAGTGTCGGCCAAGAGGCATTCATGGCAAGGTTGACTTCATTATTTTGGTAAGGTGGCTAAAAGAAAAAGGCAAGGTTGAAGTTGGGGAAAGGAATCAAGAGAAATAGGAAAGTAGGGGGAACAAGTGGCCTTTTTCAAGGGAAATGTTATGGAAAGTATGGTTGGCTAATTTTGACCATTTTGATCATGAATGTGGACGGTTTTGGGTGTAAGGGGGAGATAGCCGAATTTTGCTATGAGTTTTTGGCAAAGCTAGTGCTTGAGAGGTTGTTCTCTTTAGTTTTTTGTATCATTCTCTTTCTCTCCAAATTTCCTCTTCTCTTTGCCGAATTTTCAAGCCTTTAGTGTGCATTTTTGTTTCTTCTTTTCTTCCTTGTTGCCGAAAGTACCTAAGCCTTGGAGATCAAATTGTTCACTCGTTTTCCTTTGGAAAAACCGAACCCTTCATTTCTTCTTTATCGCTCTTCTCATCTGTATTAACACTCACTCCTTTGATCAATCGGTAAGTGGTTCTATTCAAACATTTTTTATTTTTTCTTTCTCCTAGCCGAATATATGTCTTGGCATGGGATAGTCCTTTTAACCGAGACCAACATTTTATTCTACCCTCTCAAACGAGATTAATTTCTCTTTTTCGTAGTGCTTTAAGTGGGAGACCGTGTATTATTCTAGCCGAAGTCAAATGGTGGAAATTGGATCCAATATCGATAAGGTAAGGGGGTTCATTTTTGGATTTTTCGTTATATCTCTATTTGGCTATGTAGAAAATCGGATTGAAGTTTCGACTAATCGACTATATGTTTTAGGGACAAATCACTCGATATATTTCTACCTTCGGATATAGTGGTAAGTGATTCAAGTGTAAGTGATACGAAATCTTTTGGAAATCCGATGCTAACTTTTGGTTGGTATTGTTCTAGGATCAAAGAAGAGTGGTTCTTAAGGAAATCCAAATAAGGTGTGTAATCCCGTACCTTCCGAATACATGTTTGATATGGTGTGTAATCTCACATCTCTCTGAAAGTTTGTATGATATGTTCTGTGATTTGGTCAAAATACCAAAGAAAACTGAAAACCGGCATCCGTGATCACTTTCAAGGCGTGCGTATGATCGTAATGGTAATCGTATTTAAGTAATAAAACAGTTTCGGTCAGAAACAGTGACGTGTATTTGAAAAATCACGAAAAATAGGAGAAAAGGAATTACAAAGGGAATAAGATATCAGATTAAAAATTACTGTGTCTATTTTGATAAGGAATAAACGGAGAAGGAAAAGGAATTCTATATTCTGAGATATCTTAATTTTAGTGAGACTAGTTCTGAATGACTTCGTGGTTCCCTGATCTGTCTTGGAAAAATGGTATAAAATTGTACAAAGTTAATTAAGGGTTATAATTCATATGTATGGATTCATTTGTGAGCCTATTTTAATTAGAAACAAGTGGGAGCAGTATATGAAAACCGTATAGTGAGATATTTGAAATTAAGGTAAGAGAGGTCAGAATCGTTGGACAGTGAAACAAGGGAAACTTTAAGGAATAAACTGTACTAAATGGTTAAGTAAAAAATTCTGGAAAAATTATCATAAGAAGATATTTGAGTCTAGTTTCAAGGAAAATTTACGGATCTAAATTTCGAGTTTCCTAATCCAAGTTATTGTCAGTTTAGTCAATATGACGCAGATGGATAGTTTCAATTTTCTATGCTCAAATTAGTAGTTAAGTCCGGGGTTGCCAAATTACCAAATAACCCTTGGAGGGTAAATTACCGAAATACCCCTGGGTTACGAGATTACCAAATTACCCTTAGTGAGTAAAATTACCGATTTACCGAAATGTCCTTATGGACCGATTTACCGAAAATGCCCCTATGGGCTGATTTGATAGAATGCCTTAATGGGCCGATTTATCGTAACAAATCTCTGGAGTAATAATTGTTGTTTATATTTGTAAATATGATGCCTTACTATGAATGTTGGATTTACATAATTTTGCATGGGATGAGAAACTTGAATGAAGAGAAGTATAGACCGGTGGCATTGCCACAAATTACGATAACGGCTATGTGCCAACCTAAATATGGCTTTGTGCCATCGTGATTATGGCTTTGTGCTAAACGTATTTCTCGGGGCTATGTGCCTAACATATGAATTAACGACTGCGTTTCGATCATCATTTTACCGAGGCTGTGTGTCGATTATATTACCAGTATATGATTCTCGTGGCTCACCACAAATAGTATAAATGGCGACTTAACGCAAATTGGAGAGATCAAGGGTGGGTTGACTTGATCCCCACAGAGAGATTGGTTGGTACGGGTGGAGAGTTAGACGGCTGGTAGGATGGGATGGGTTGCATTCATTTCATTTATTTATTATTTGTTTATGGGCTTTGGTCCAAGATAATTGTTATATGGGTTCGAGCCCAGTGGATGACTGGTAAAGGGATTTCACACTGCGAGTTCTTGTAACTCACCCCCTTTCTCTTAACCCTTGTAGGTAATGCTTGATGATATGGACTTGGGCTATGGATGACTCGAGGAGGCCATACTTGGAAATGGTTTATTTGGACTTTAGACTTCTTTCTCGTTTATTTTATTACTTTACTATTTTGGGTTAAATGTTGTAATAAGGCCTCTGGACTATTTTTATTTTTGCTTTTTGGTTGGGATGTTTTTATTATTTTTCTTAAATTGTTTAAAAAGGGGAATTTTCCAAAAACTTAAACAATGGTTTCCAAAATCGATTAACAAATGGATTTCAAAATAAACTTTTACAAATATTTTTAACACGGACATTTTCTCTCGAACTATTAACGATATTTTCAAAAGACTTGGATTCTCTTTCGAATTCTCAACGTCGTTTTCAAAAGTCACGGTTTTGTAAGATCGATTTATCAATCAAATCTTTGAGGTTAGTAGTATTTTATCAAATCAAACTTGTTTTCTTGATTTTTAACAAAGAAATATTTTAGTACGAACAAAAAGGGTTTAACATGTTTTGCTCGTGTGACATACCAAATCTGCTCATAACGCATGGGTCGGGTTTGGGGTGTTACAGTAACGCCCTGGGATTTGGGCCTAGAAGTATTGGGCCTTGAGAAAGGGAACAGTTAGGAAATTGTGCATAAAAGTTCATGTGAGCTAAGAAATGACACAATTGATTGTTTGCTTTGATGGTTAAGTGAGTTTGGAGTGTTTGGGGATGTCAGGAAGTCCTGGTTCAAACTCAGGCTTTAGCAAAAATTTTGGTTGTAGGTGAATAAAACCACGGGAGTAAGTAAGTAGGCTTTAAGAATAAAATGTGGTAAAAAGTGGCACAAGAGGAGCTTGTGGCCTAGTGGCAAGGTGGCGTTACAGCTGGCAAGAGGTCTGAGGTTCAAGTCTTGGGATAAGCAAGGGAGGTTTTATTTTGCAGTTGTGACGCCTAATGGTTGTGTTGTAGTGGGATTCTGCTCAGGTGATTGTGGAATTGGTCTTGGGGGAGTGATTCATGGGATAAAGATTTGGAGGAGTTTGAAAGTGTTTCAAATTAGGGGTGTTGAGAGATTTGAGGAGATTTTCAAGGGATTTGGAGGAGAGGAGTGTTGTAGCCGAATTGTGCAACTTCTATGTGCAAATTCGGCTAGGGGAACCATTTGGTGCATTTTTCGGCAAGGTGAGAGTGTAGAAGCTGAATTCCTTCTCTGCTATTTTGGGATTCTCTTTTTTTTCGTTCCGAGTTTTTCTCCCTTTGTGGCATCTCGTGCAGCATTTTTGACCATTCCGGTCTTTCCCTTTTCAGTTCACTTTTGCCGAAACACATATACCAAGTGCCGAATTCTCCCTTGAAACTTCTCTTTTCTTCTTCACATTTTCTCTCTGCCGAATTGGCATTCTTCTTCTTCTCTTTTGCTAAATCGAATTAGGTTTCTTCTGTTTCCTCTCTTATTGAGTAATAGCCAAATACCTTGTTGCTTGGTAAGTGATTATACTCTTCACTTCTGGTTAAATCTATTTTTGTTCCCCTCTCCAACCTCTGACGGTTTAGTCTTGGTTTAAGGATTCTCTACTCCTACATTCCGTACTCTCTCCATTCCTGTTTTTGATTTGGCAAGTAATGTCTATTAATCAAACTTCCGATGGGTGAACAGGGTGCTAATAATAAAGTGATGGCAAAGGTGTCGGCTGAGATTGAGCGCGAAGCCTTTACTCCCAAGTTTAAGAGGCGTGCGGTGTCAGCTATTCGGGACTTTCCGCCCAGATGCAGAAGGGTGGCTGCACCAAACTCTGGTTCGAGTCGGCTAATCACAGTCGACCGATCTAGTCAAGGTTCTGGCGATCAGGAATTTTTAGTACTCTACGTGATCAAGTGTGTAACAGTACCCTGTATTCGATAGTCGATAAGAAAGCCGATAGAGTGTGAGTAACCGTATGCTATGTTTGATAACCGGCTGAAAAGCCAAAAGTATGTGTTGTTTACACTGATATGACTGTAGATCGGAAAAATGCCGAAAAGCCGAAATACCGGCGAATGATGCCACACGAGCGTGTGATCGTGCGTGTGGTGAACCGAGCCCACGAACATGGGCGTTAGTTTGTAGAGGCCACCACGAGCGCTCTCGTGGTCTTGGGCTATTCTGGGCCTCGTTGGGCTGAAATGGGCTGTGTTGGCCCAGTGGGCTTGTAGGCCCACACGGATAAAATGTATGTGATGTGGTAAGTGTTGTTTGGACTTTGACGTTTGCATAACTGTGGCTGTTTCTGGGCTAAATGGGCCACACGAGTGTGTGGGCCCACTTGGGCCGGGTAATAGGCCTTAGGCCCATTTACACCGTTGTGTCTGTTTGGGTTACTTAAGCCGCTCGAGGCGACGGTGGACCTTCTGTTGGGTCGTTAAGCCTCGATTTGTAAAATTACCGAAATACCCCCAATTTGCAAAATTACTGAAATACCCTCGATTTGTGAAATTACCGAAATACCCCCGATTTGTGAAATTATCGAAATACCCCCGATTTGTGAAATAATCAAAATACCCCCGATTTATGAAATTACCGAAATACCCCCGATTTGTGAAATTACCAAAATACCCTCGATTTGTGAAATTACCAAAATACCCTTGATTTGTGAAATTATCAAAATACCCTTATAGGGTAAAATGACTATTTGGCCCTTGTGGGTAAATGACTGACTTAGACTATGAATTTGACTGATTTGACTGTGATCGTATGACTATGTTTTAGCTGACTTAACTGTGGTCGTGTGACTGATATGCTTTTAATATATGTTTAAATGACTTTACTGAGCATGGCCATTTTGCATACACGTGTAATGATTGAGCATGACATACACGACATATTGCATGGGGTTGGGGCATTGATACAGAGGAAGTTCTTATAGGGTCACACGGGTCGCATGAGACGACTGTGGATCCAGTATTGATCTGTTATGGTCGCACGGGTCGCATGAGACGACAGTGGACCGATGGACAGCTTAAAGCCGCGTAATTTGATTATGGCTCTGTGCCAACCTAAATATGGCTCCGTGCCATCTTGATTATGGCTTTGTGCTAATCGTATTTACCCGTGGCTATGTGCCTAACATATATATTGACGACTCTGTGTCGATCATAATTACCCGTGGCTGTGTGTCGATTATATTACCATCGCTGACGGCTATGTGCCAAACTTATTACTGTTACCGATAGCTTTGTGCCATCCTGATTATGGCTCTGCGCCATCCTGATTATGGTTTATAACCATTCTGATTATGGCTTTTAGCCGTTCTGTCCACGGCGTCGAGCCGTTTTATTGACTTAGTGCCGCAACCGGTGCTAAGCTTGGTGTGTTGGCTGGGTGGATCGATTTTATCCCCATAGGAGTGTAGGGTTGGTACGGGTGGTGTGTTGGCTGGACCGGGGTGGGATGCATCCTTATACTGTTGCATATTTGTTTATGAGATTTGTCACTGTACTGGGCTTAGGCCGCTTGTTCTGTTATTGGTTTGGGCTAGGCCCAATTGATTCTGTTATGGGCTATGACCCAAATGATATTGTAGTGGGCTTTGGCCCGCGTATGCTCTGAACTGGACTGTACTGTCACTATTAAATGGCTTTGGCCCAGACTGTTTCGGGTTCTATTTTTTTTACTGACTGTTACTCTAGTAAGGGGATTACACACTGAGTTTTCGTAAACTCACCCCGTTTTTAACTATGCAAGTAATCCCCAGCGTTAGGAGGATCGATGCTGCGAGGGACTCGGAGGTGACCACACGACTGCGACTGTTATGCTTTGGACTTTACATATGGTTTAAATTCCGTTTTGGGTTTTAATTTCTGTAATAAGGCCTCTCTGGATTTAATTCTGAATTTGGGATTTTGATACGTTTTATATCTATTAGGCGAAGACGAGTTTTCAACCCAATTACTATTTTTTTTTTAAAAAATACGTTTTAAACTTCTTCCCCTTAAATTAGCTTCCGCAACTAAAAGAGATTTTTAACGAAGTTAATAACATTTTAAAAGTGATTAACTTTTCAATGAACCACGTTTTGAAATTGAACGAACACAAACTGGGACTTTAGTTTGTAAATATTAAGGAGGGTTTTCAATGAAAACATGGTTTTCGAAAAACACTTCAATGTGACACGCCAGGTTCGGGCCTAACTTCTGGGCCGGGCTTGGGGTGTTACAAAAACAAAGACGATGGAGCAAAAGATGAGTTGGATCCTAAAGGATCTACAAATAAATAAGAAGGGGGATCTTTACTTCATATTATTTTCTTTCTTAGGATATTTAATGTTTTTAGGATTAGGTTTTATTAGGATTTTTATTTCCTACATAATAAAATAAGAGGTGGAAATCATAAATAAAAATGAACAAGTTACAAAATAAGAAGTGTGGCAATAGATATGTACATGTCTAGGATTGGATCTAAAGAGTGCTTGGTACTTAAGTAGTCAAATTAACTCACCTCCTCTTTTCTAGAATCCTACCTGATGTATAGTATCTATTCACTTCTAACAAAGAGGACATTGTTCATCTTAAGTAGGGGGGATTGAAAAATTGAAATTTTTTACTTTCAAAATAAAATTTTCTTTTAATTATGGTTAGGTTATATTTTGTTCAAAACTTGGAATTTTGTTAAGTATGCTAAACTTCAGTATGAATAAAGTTCTATTATTTCAATAATTGTTATGTTCGTTGAATTATGACATAAATGTACTCTTAATAAAGAATGTAAATCATACCATAAAATATTTAGTCCCTTAGGAAAGCTAGGCATGCATGAAATTTTAAGTCTTTAAATTGACTTAGAAATATCTTGAGGCGAAATCCTAGGAAGCATGGAATGTTGAAAATGATTTAGCCAAACTTTTGTTTGGACCGTTTGAGCCTTTCAAGCCAACCTTGATGGATTTTTATCCTTTGACACCCAACTTTGAGACTATATGGCCTAATTTTATTTGAACCTTAGCAATATTTAGCCATCACTTTTCTTATAATTATCTTTAAATTGTCTCAAATACTAGACTCAATACTATTCAAATATTCTTTGAAACTAAGTTTGGGGGAGTTGAAAAGAAGTATCATATGCTCAAAAAAAAAAAGTGAGCATATGTACTCGAAAGAAATAAATGTAAAAAAGAGCATGTAAAAGAAAAATGAGTTAGTGTATTAAAGGCAATTATTCCGAAGGTCCAATACAAGCTGAGTCTAGGGTATTTACCCTAAATTTATCTATCTTTTACCTACCCCTAGCCTAGCCACGTTACAACCTATTTAAAAGACCTATTGATTCAAGTTTCTATGCTACCTACATTAGTGGAGAGAAATTGATATGTTCAACATATGAAGGCATAAATTAAACTTAATGATTGCATCTTAATCTTAAATAATGGAATAAAATCAAATTGGTAGGGATTTAACATGTCTTTATTGAGAAAGCATTTAGTCTATTTTTTCTACCATAATAACTAAGATCAATTTGAACGATATATATACTTAAGTGGCATGAATCTCAAAATTTTTGTTCTTGGGCATAAGTATACTAAATTCATAATTTTGAGAAAGAATGTTTTCTGAAGGAATTTTTTAAAGGTGTTTTCAAGAAATTCTTTTTGTGCATTACTCGGGACGAGTAATGAATTATGTTTGGGGGTGTGGAAACACGAAAATATATAGACTTTTTCATGCCCTTGTTAACTCAAATTCATGCAGTTTATAGTAATTCTTGTTGAAAAATATAATATAATTAAATTTCATTCAAACTACTAACATATTGAATTTTAATTAATTTTCATAAATTTTGATTTATTTTCGACAGGTTTGCACAAAGGTTGAAAATTGGCTCAACAGACACTGCTAGAAGCACAAAACCATGAAGCGATTTTTGAAGCATCGAGGCGAACTAATTTTTCAGCCTAAGACCGTCCAAATTATGAATATTAATATATAATATAATTAAATTTAATTTTTATCCAATTTATTTTGGATTAAATAATTATTATTAATTATATTATGAAGATGAGGCCCAGTTGTGCTAATACGAGAGACTGATCCAATCGAGCAATTGGGCTGCCCAAAACCGTCCAACATGCTGACCCAATCAGTTCAAAATAGCTTATTTATTGACTTGAAAATCAGCCCTTGAAGTCCCCTTGAAATCGCATTCAAACCCCTCCACTTTCTGTGCTTTTAAAGATTCACCCAAACTAAATTTAGCAAGCTTGTAACATTCAAACTTGCCACATGTGTGGCCGGCCAATGGGGTATATGGCTGCTTATTTTTTGCTATTTTTATCAGCAAATTCCACCTATAAATACCCCTTTCACCTATTCATTTCAACACACCTATCATTTCTACACGTCTCTCTCTCTTCCACTCACTTTCTCTCCTTTGTTTTCCATTTTTCCCTTCTACTTTCCTTTGCCGATTTCCCTCTTGGAAAAGAGCCCTTCAACCACCTTGGGTAGTAGAATTCAAGTGCTTGTAGAAGTCTCGGTTCAACAGAATGAGCGAAGAAGGAGGAGTGGAGCAAACTAGTCAGGCTTCGGAGAAACACCAGATTTGATTCTAGTTTCCTATCCTTTAACTTCTATTGTTGTTGTTATGAACATCTCTATGAATATTTGTTATGTTGTTATTCTAAATTTAATTAACATGGCTTAAATTTAATTCGTGTTAGGTTGATTGCATTTCTTCCACTTAAGTTATTAAAATCATGTTTGTGTTGTTATAGGTCTTGGTAAATTGTTTGATTAAGTAAAACCATGATTATGTTATACTTGCATTATAATTGTAAGGTAACTAGTGAGTTAATTATTAATTGTATTGAAATTGTAATTAATTGACACGGTACTTAATCAAAATATGTTTAATCTTCTAAGGTAGCTGAGGGTTAAATTAGCGACGATATTAAACGGTACATTAGCCTTGCATAACTTGTAAGTTTATTGTGATTAAACTTTTTCAATGTAGGAATATATTGTTACTTCACTTAATCTTTTACTTGCTTATTAAAATTGATTAATTGTTTGCATTGGCATAGTAATATGCTCAAGAGATTAGTTAATTTTGCAAGTCTATGTGTTATAGTTAACAAATTACCAAGTTGCCGTGAATTTATTCATAACAACACATTGTTTTAGTAATATTAAGTTAAGAAATGTAATTGATCTAACACAATTATGTCATATTGATTAAACTTGTTTTTCAGAAATTGTGGATTGGAATTTTTACCTTTTTAATTTTCTTAGTTAATTTACTTAGTTAAAATCTAGTTTTATTAAACCCTTTTCAAACAAAGGATTTTTCTTCACCAAAGTGTTTTTAATTGCATTTCATAAATAATTCTTTGCATAGTCCTTGTGGATACGATAACTCGACATTTACTTGACACTTTATTACTTGTTGCGATTGTGTACACTTGCACATTTCTATCGTTCCACAATGTGGCAGGGAGCAATGGACATTGGAGCTGTACCCGGTAGAACCTCGATACCGAACTTGACCTCCCTATCCGGAGACAAACCCGATAACTCCTCGAGAAAGACATCCGGAAACTCCTTAACTATTTGAATTTTCCCGACAGAGGAATCCATAGAAGCTGATTCACACACATAGGCCAAAAATGCCTCACATCCTTTACGACCAACTTTTCAGCCATAAGAGCAGAGATCACATTGGATAAGTAATCCCGACATTTTTTTATCACAATTACTTCCACATCATTATCAGATCTCAAAACTACCCTTTTAGTAGCACAGTCCAAACTGACCTGATGCTCCATAAGTCAATCCATTCCCAGAATCAAATCGAATTCCCCAAATGGTAGCTCCATTAGATTAGTCAGAAACACAACCCCTTGTATCTTCAGCGATACATTCCTATACAGTCTATTAACCCAAACTGATTGACCCCACGAACTAAGTGCAATGATCTCTCTAAAAGTGCTTTCAACAGGAATCCTCAAATTTACAGAAGCAGAACTAGCTATATAAGAGTGTGTTGTTCCTATATCTATCAAGGCAATATAGGGAGTAGTATGAATAAAGAACGTACAGGTGATAATATTCGCGACATCTCTATCCTCATGGCGTCTAGCCGCATAAACCAGTGCAGGCTGCCTCTCATCAGTCTGATTAGCACCTCTATCCGGTGCTCTCTGACCTCTCCCTAAACCATTACCACCCTGAACTGCCCCTAGGTGGCTGCTGAGCTGCCCGCTAAGGCTGAACTATACCTAGAACTGGAGCTTGCATCTGATCAGACCGCTATGAACAATCCCTGATGTGGTGCTTCATCGACCCACAACGCAAACAAGCTCCTAAGCTCCTCCGACACTCGCTCGGATGGCGCCTACCACAATCCCTACACGACTGAGCTACAATAGGAGCAACTGGAACCTTAACTCTCGGAGGCCCATCAGATCTGGCCCTTTTCTTAGGCCTCGAAATAGATCTAGAGGGCTCTGAATCCCTCTTATTCTTACCCCTCTCATGCTCCCTATTTTCATGCTCAATGCGCTTAACCTCCTTAGCAATTCTTGCCTTGTCCACCAAGATGGAAAATACCCGCTCCTTCTATAGAGCTATCAGAACCCTCATATTATCCCTCAATTCTTCCTTGAAGCAAATGCACTTATCATAATCAGTTGACACCATCCAACGAGCATATCTACTCAATCTCAAAAATTCGGCCTCATACTCGGCCATAGTTCTATCTCCTTGGGTAAGGCTTATAAACTCGCATCTACGAGCATCCACATAACTTGCTCCCACATACTTACTTTGGAAGGCATTCTTGAAATAATCCCATGTAATCTGATCTAGTTGAGTACCCTTCTCAACCGTCAACTACCACTAGTATGCCTTGTTGCGAAGCAGAGATACTGCACCCTTTAATTTCTACTCAGGGGTGTAGTCGATGTCATTAATAATCCTCTCTGTGGCCTCCAACCAATATTCAGTCACAGTTGGGGTAACTCCAATGATGCCCCTAAACAATTCAGCATCGTTGGACCAGGGTCGTTCAGTTACCGACCCACGGCTCTCAGAACCAGAATAGGGCCTAGTGACCCTGTCCAAAACTCTTAGCATGGCTTGGGACAATGCGTCATTCCCAGCCGAGCGATTTTGAGACCCGGTCTCAGCAATAGGTTTAGTCAGTGTCTCATTCGTATCTAGATTAGGCATTCTTCCCATCAAGGACGACTTAGCTCGAGGCCCTCTTCGGCACCCATCGTGGCCACGGGTATCGCGTCCACGTGACCCACGAGTGCTCATTGTATATAATATCTACATTACGAATTTTATGTATTAGTTTCAGTATTTATTAAGAGATATTTTATGCTCAAAAGTTATCAGAAGAAATTTCAAAAATGTTTAAGTCTCTAACAATTACAGTACAGTTCTAATCATTTCAAAGTTTTCTAAACTAAAGTTTTTCTAAGTTATAAGTACTTACAGGATCAACGCCAGAGACTCGGTATTTCATAGAATTATTTTTCAGATTCATGCAGAAATAAACTTTACTCAGAAAAACAATTTTCACAAAAACAATTTTGAACCCAAAATTTCATAGCCCTAGTTTTGTAACCTAGTTCTGATACCACTAAATGTAACACCCCAAACTCGGCCTAGACGTTATGGCCAGATCAGGAAGTGTTACGTAATTTTCTTGGAATATTCTAGTTTTCGTAAATTTGAACAATTGACATGATCCCTTAAAATTCCAAATTATTCGAAAACGTATTGTGTCTGATTTTATTACTGAAAATGTTGTTTGTTTATTTTTTTTAAAACTTATTATTTTGTAGCAGAGACTCCTTAAAAGGGTGATCTTTTGGAAAACACATTTTATTGTTGGAAAACCATTAATTTTGAAGAAAATTGAATTTTGTCGACTAAACGTTTAAACAATATTAAGCAAAATACAAAATTAAAGTTCTAAAATCCAAAATAGTTCAAAGAGTCCAAAATTTACAAAACTCTCAAACCAAAATTTTAAGCAAGTCAAATTTAAGAAAAGATAATTTTTATCGGAGCTCCTGATTGCACCGATCCTCCTAAGTCTGAGGATTACCTGAAAATATCAATCAAACAGAAAGTGAGTTTTTGAAACCCAGTGTATAACAAATAACTTAACAGTTGATGCATATCAGAAAGATTAACAGAATCAGATTTATATCAGAGTAGTTTAGGTACAGACATGAAATCTTACACCCATCCGCTACACACCAACTCCGACCATCCCAACACACCATGTGGGGTATGAAACACCCACCCAGCCCAACACACCGCTTAGTGTCGATAAGACACTTTACAGAATATTTGCAACTAAGCTACCAGATAAATAGGCGAATTATCGCCTTTTATAGAAACACTTCCTCCACATAATATATAACCCATCCTAGATGCAAATACAGAATGTAACAGATATCAGACATATGTTCAGTATACACACATAGCATAGCAGATACATAATATACATAGCATTTTCTGATTTTCTTTTAATATATTATGCAGTTTACTCATCATATGACATTTCAGTTTCATGAGCAGTTATCGAGACTCATGCAAACAAATTATCGGATTCCATATTATACAGTCTATTTGGACACATACCGAACCCACGGAAGGTCCACGATCGATTAGAATGACGTGTACAGCCCTAGGGAAAATTACATAATTTTGGGCCCACACGCTCGTGTGGCCCACACGGCCCAAATTTCCCAGATTGTGTGTCACACACAGTCCAGCACACAGTCTATCACATGGTCGTGTGTCACACACGGCCTACCACACTGCTTGGCACACATTCGTGTGGTGTTGACAGTAAATTTTTTTTCAGCTTTCGCCAATCGCTAGTTTTCAATACACACCTGGTTTGATTTTGACGGGCATGCAACCACCAGACCTCCCGAACCTAAAAACAAGATTTACTCAACTAATTAAGCCATAATTCTCAATTATTCCAAGAACCCACTTGAACAAAATGTGAATAACGATGTTACTAAAATGAGAATTAACCCTTTGAATGATCGAATACTCACCCAAAAATCAACAATAGTCCTAACACAACTATATCGTAAGAGGAAAATCCCAAGTTCCTTGATCACCACCTAACCACAAAAATCTGCAAGATTAATCCACATTTGAAAAACAAGAAACACCATTCATAAGTTTAATCAGAAAGATTAACCAACCCACTTACTCTAAAATACCCCTAAAATTAGATTCTTAATAGCAATAACAATTGCACCACGCACCACACACCACCCGCGAGAGAAAGAATAAATCAATTGTAACAAAAGAAAAGACCAATTGAAACAAAAGCCAAAATTCAAGAAAAGGGAAGGAGCCTTTCTTTTGCTTTTCTTTACTGGAAGTGCCAAAAATCACAGGAATGGGAGCAATGGAATGTGAAAAAAAATGTGAAAAGTGAGAAAGAAAAACCTTTTAATTTAATTAATATTTTTTAAAGATAAAAATAAAATAAAACAAAAATAAAATCCCAACCATATCTCAACTATTCTACTACTATTAACAGTTTTTTAAACATTTTTTTAAGTATTTGAATTTACTCAAAACTCAACCACTTAAACGACACAAACATAAAAATTATTGTCATACCGCTCATGAAGGAACTCGAACCTCAGACCCACAACACACACTCCACGCTTTTAACCACTAAAGCAGGTACTAAATTATATTAAAAAATTTAACAAATCACATATACAAATTTTGGGGCATTACAGACTAATTGGATTGACAGTACATCGGACAAGACCCAAGAAGAATATATATTGAATTCATTTGTGGATTTATTCACTTGTGACATTCATAGTTTGGCAATCCTAAATCTTAAGTGGATGACAGACTATGTATGCGTGACTCGTATACTTTGATGTAAGTAAAAGCCTAAGTTCAAATAGATAAGGAACCGAAAGCTAATACATTGGGTATACAACTTGTGCAGTATGGAGTATCATTCACAATGGTGGAATTCATAGCCTGAGACATAGTTAAATGATATCCTCTCATTGGTATTACATGGTTGATGAAAAGTAAACGTGGCCATGGGTCATTCATCTTTGTGATGAATACCTTGATTACTATTTAATAGTAATTGACTTTTCATGAAGGAAGATGTATAATTATCATGAGATAAAATAAGATCATATTGGGAGAAAGAATATTATCCCAAAGAGATTTAGGATATCCTATGAGGGTAACAAACTTATGACAAGATCATTGGACGAGTAATGATTGAGTTGCTTTCATAATGGTATGCCGTTGGGGAGAGCTCAGTCACGATACTATAATGGAATGACTTTGTGACTAAATGAGTTTATAATTAATAGGAAAAAAGCTAGAACTTAATTATAAATTATTTGAGCCCTAATTACATATGTCCAATCGGTCCTTTCGCTAGCTCGTTGAAACCAGAAATGAATTGCATGTTCAATCAAATGAATAGAAATGGTGAAAATGGTGAAATGAGAAACATTTGGAAATGATTATGGTTTTCTCCAAAATGAAAATTAAAATGGAAAAAATGGAATCATTTGGAAATGAATGTGGTTTTCTCCTAAATGAAAATGGAAATGAAAATGACTTGGAAATGAATTTATGTTTTTTGAATTAAATGAAGTTCAAAAATGAAAATAAATCATTTGGTCATAGTGAACCGTTGAATATAGAAATATTAAATATATTTTCTTATAGATTCTTTTCTGATAAAGTCGTTATGATTTTAACGGAATTAGAATTAGGTTGAGAAGATTATTTAATTAGAAATATATTGAGATGTTTATTTTGGGAAATAGAAAAACAAATATTGGGTTGGATCGAACTATGAAGTATTGGGTTAAAAGCCTAGAAAGTACTTGTAATTGGACCCAATATGAGAGAGACCCAAAACCCCCTCATATTAATGAGGGGGACGACAAACCCTAGTATTATTAACTAAGGTTGTCGCCCCCTATACTCCTAGATAGACTAGTAGTTCACTTTTCTAGTTGAAATAAACTTCTATAATTCAAAAAGAGTTTTACCTCCTATACATATAAATAGATGGCACCAGTAGGGCTATTGACACAACTTTAAGATATTGTTACTCTACTTAAAAATAGAGAGTATTTATTCTCAACTATTAAATCTATTTTTCAGAATAACAATTTATGTCGGTTTCTATTGAGAAGAGATTTTTCATTTTCACACTAAAGAAAAGAAAACTAATTCTAGTTCTGTGTTTGATTCGAATCATTCGAGCCCATACTCGAAGCAATTCATGGTATGAGAATAGCGAAGAAGGTTGCTTGGTCGAAACAATAAGGATCTGTCTATCTGAAAACACATGTGTGAATTTAATTTAAGGTTTATTGCTATAAATATAAAAAATTGACTCGGGTTTCAAAATTTTAATTTTTCGCTGTGTAAGAAAATCATTTTCAAATCTAATTTTTCCAACACATGGAAGCGATATTTACCTTAACATCAAACTACGCGGCTTTAGGTGATTTCTTGGATTAAAATCCACCTAAGTCAACCTTACTCTTCAAAAAATAGTATTTTTGCTTAAATTCTTTAAGGCACCAAAGCAAAGCGGAAGCAAACTCGAAAGGCTAAGGAACTTGTATTGAATAGAAAAGCCACAAAAAAATAATAGCATACCAAGTGTTTGAGTAAAAGGTCTAAATAATATTCTGTTACTTGAGAATAAAATACAAGGGATGATATACAAATGAGGGGGAAGATCTCTATTTATAGTTGAGCTTTCCTAGATCCAACAGTACAGATTGAATTACATTAACGACTAAGATTAGTGTCTATCTACAAGATGAGAGTCCTAAGGGATTTAAACTTTATACATCTTTATCCCTTAGGATTTACAATGATTACCCTGGTAACTCTAGTTTTATTAGAATGTTTCACTAGGTCACCAAGACTTTAAGTAGATGGGCTTGTCTATGGGTTCCAAGAATCGAGTTAGTTCAAGTGGGTCAAATGAGCTTCATTTGATCAATTGACCTTCATAGGACGCTCTATATGCATTTGTTATAGAATTTGATCTGCGACGCGTGACACATGCACTGTAACGCCCCAATTTTTGCTTAATTTTGGCTTTTGTAATTTCAAGACATAAATACCTATATGCTTTAGTGGTTGGGTGATTTGGGTGTGTTTGGGTGTGTCTGAGAGGTCCCAAGTTCAAATCTCAACTTGGGTAAAATTTGGTATTTTTATGAATAAAGCCCAAACACTGGTTAATAGGCTTAAAAGCTAAAATGTGTAAGTAATTGACAGAATGGGCCTGCTGGTCTAGTGGCTAAGTGGAGTGTGGAGGTTGTTGGAGGTCTGGAGTTCGAATCCCTATGTTGGCAACGATTAATATTTTTGCTATTATGGACGGCTAGAGTTTTTATTTTACCATGACTCTGAGTAGTGGGATTGTGAGGAGATTCTTTAGGAGACTTTTGAGGGAAAGTTATCAGAATTTTGCCAATCTGATTGCTTTCTAAAAAAAATTCAGCTTTTCACTTTTATTCCCAATTTGTGCTACCGTTTTCTTCCCCAAATCCCCACCTTTGCTGCCGAATTTTTCCCCTTTGCACTTGATCCCAACCGTTTTCTTTTAGTATCCGCGATCCTCCGCTTCGGTTCTTTGTGTCTTGGTAAGTACGATATTTTAGTTTTGATTGGATTGATGGATCTCTGCTTATGGGGGGTTTTGATTGATGATTAGAAGATAACCAGAGGGTTGGAGATCGTTAATTGACGAGCTAAGTGCATAAAACCCCGATTGTTCGATTGAAGGTAAAGTTTTTGTGAAGTTAGCGTTCGATCATCTCGTGCGATTTCAATTGAGTATAGCTTTAAGTGGCTAAAATGGTGTTTTAATGATTGAATATAGGTGCTGGAGTGCTTGGGAGTCGTTATAGCTTCAATCGAGACCAGGTGTGTACCAAAAAATGTAAAAAACGAGGTTTTGGCGAAAGCCAAAAACCATTCTTTCGACGCCACACGGGCGTGTGGTCGCCCGTGTGGTAGGCCGTGTGCAAGATTGTTAGTCACCACACGATCGTGTGATTGACGAGCCAGGCCGTGCGCGAGCGACACGGTCGTGTGATGGTTGGGCGAGGCCGTGTGCGACACACGAGCTCGACCTATCGGGCCATGTGGGCCAAACGGGTGAACCACACGGGCGTGTGGGATTCTGGGTCAGGCCGTGTGATTGACGAGCTCGGTGCACGGTCGAGTGAGGGCCGAGCGAGGTCGTTTAATCCATACGGCCAAGGCCAATTTGGACCGTGTGGGCCGCACGGGCGTGTGGGCACACATGGGCAGGCCACATGGGCGTGTGAGCCATTTTTCTGAAAACTCTGTAAGGTTGCACGGGTCGCCCAAGTCGACTGTGGACCTACCGTAGGGTCGGTAAGCGATACTTAGACCCCTATATGAATGATCTATCTGTCTGATTTCTGTACTAAGCATGTATGCTATCTGAATATATATATGTATGAGTTTTAATTGCATAATAGCATGTCATTCTTGTATGTTGCATTGCATCGGGTGGGTTGATTATGATTGGAGGAAGTATCTGAAAGGCTCTTAAGCCTGTTGTCTAGCAGTTCAGCTGCAAATCTCTGATTATGTGCCGCATTAGGTACAACATGGTGTGTAGGGATGGGTGGGTTGATTTTATCCCCACATGGTGTGTAGGGTTGGACGGAGTTGGTGTGTAGAGGCTAGTGGGTAGGACTCTGTTTTCTGCATACTCTATCTGAAATAGGCTAAGGCCCTGTAATATATCTGACTCTGTTACTGAGTGGGCTAGGGCCCACACCGTTTCTGTAATGGGTTCAGACCCGAACTGTGAACATCTTGTCTGTTATCTGATATTTCTGTTGTATGATTTCTGTGGGGATTACACACTGAGTTTGTGAAAACTCACCCTTTTTTTGTTTAATCTGTTCAAGTAATCCCCAGTAGTAGACGGATCGGTGCAGCGGAGGACTCGGCGGTGACCACAGTTCTGGACATTTATTTACGGTTTATTTTTATTATGATTTGGTTATAATTAGGTAAATTTCATGTAATAAGGCCTTTATGGATTTTCGCTTAAAATTTGGGATTACTATTTTATAAACTGTTAGTAGTAGGATAAGACGCGAATTTTCAAATAAATAAATGTTTTGTCAAAGATACACGAACTTGCAAATTATGTTAAAAGCTTCCGCAACATATAACGTTTTGAAAATGGATAATAATTAAATGACATGTTTTGACGAAAGCGAAGATATCTACAAATGGTTTTAATATGGTTATGTTTTTTTTTAAAAGCACTATTATGTGACGTCGCCAAATTCAGTCATAACGTCTAGGCCGGGTTTGGGGTGTTACATGCACATACACTCACGTAAGCCTATCATTTATATTAAAAAAAATCATGGCTTAAGGGTGTAAAAAGCCCTCAAAATTTTTCAATAAAAAAGTAATTAAGCCATTGCTTTTTTTTCTTTTTGCACTTAATTGGGTACTTGAACTTTCAAAATGTATAAAAACGACCCTCAAACTTTTCCAAAAAAAGCAATTAAGTTTTTTTTTTTTTTGCACTCAATTGGGTACTTGAACTGCCAAAATGCATAAAAAAAAGCCCTCAATTTAAAAGAATAAGAATAAGAAGCAATTAAGCCCCCTTTTTTTGCACTCAAATGGGTACTTTAATAGTTGACTGTTAAAGTTAACCACCCCTAATTTTTTCCAGTTAAAGCCACCCATGTCACAACCATGGGGTGACATGCGAAAAAAAATATAAAAAATAAAAATAAATAAAAGTTATGAAAATTATTAAATTTTAATACAAATATAAAAATAATTAAATTTTATTAAACATTAGAAAAAATATATAAAAATCGTAAAAAAATTAAAAAAATTAAAATTTTATAAAAATCATAAAAAAATTTTAAAATGCATCAAAAAGGCTCTTTAACTATTAACATTAACCGTTAACGACCCCCAATTTTTTTTAGTTAAAGCCATCATGTGTCGTAGCACATCGTGACATGTGACGAAAAATGATAAAAAAAATAAAAATCAATAAAAGTTATAGAAAAATTATAAAATGATTCTTTTGGTACGATAATTTTTATAATTTTCTTTTACAAATTTTATATTTCTTTACATTTTTTATAATTTTCTTATGAATTTATAAAATTTTATAATTTTTTTCTATATCTCTATATATTTTTTACTTTTTTACAATTTTTATAAAGTCTTACACTTTTTTTATATTTTTTTACGATTTTTATAATTTTTATTAAAATTTAATTGTTTTAATAACTTTTATTGATTTTTATTTTTTATAATCTTTTTGCCACATGTCAAGTCGTGGTTGTGACACATGTTGATTTTAACTGAAAAAAGTTAGGGGTAGTTAACTTTAACGGTTAGCTGTTAAAGTATCTAATTGAGTAAAAAAAAAAGCAGTGACTTAATTGTTTTTTTTTTTGAAAAAGTTTGAGGGTCTTTTTGATGCATTTTGACAATTCAAGTACGAAATTGAGTAAAAAAATATTTGAAAAAGTTTGAGTACTTTTTACACCATTAAGCCAAAAATAATTTTATAATCAAATGTTGTAAATCCCTAATGTCGAAACCAATGTTTCCGTTGAAAACGGGGTCGACTTTTAAAACGAAAATAGAGTCGCCACCAATCCTTTTTTGAGGTGTGATCAGGTCGCCTAGAGATTGATCGTTAAAACATTTTTGATTTGTTAAAACAACACTTTTTGCGTACGAAATTCAAGAAAACAGGTTCGGGAGTCGATTACGTACGAGGAAGGGTTAGCACCCTTGTAACGCCTAAAATTGGTACCGAATTGATTGGTTAATGTCTTAATATCGAAAATTTGAAAAGATTTTAAAATATGATCCTTTTTGTTTTAAAAAACTTGGATGAATTAAGACGAATGCTGAGACCCGCCTATCTCGAAGAAGTGAAATATCATACCCAGTTAGGATACGACACATCGAATCCTCGAAATCAAGCTTGTATTTTTGACATTTAAACACTCGTATATTTAAATTTAAGAAGGTTATTCGATTATTTGAGTCAAATAAGAAATCGAGACCCAGTAAGTTAGGGCACCATTTCTTAAAATTCCCGAATACGAAACATTGCCTTTATTTTTTGGAAATTCTTATTTCGAGATAACAAAAAGTCACGTCCAGTGAGTTAGGGCGCAATGTTTTCGAATTCCCGAGAATAAGTTTTTATTTATTTAAAAAGTTATGCATTTTGATTTAAAAGAGAAAAGAATACTCGGTCGCCAGGATTTAGCGAGAAAAATCGGAACCCAGTGAGTTAGGGCACGATTTTCTCGAAATGTCTAAACGCGAGCATTGCCTTATTTTAAAACTTTGAGGAAAATGATTTTTAAAACTGAAATGACATTAAAACACAACATTTTATGAGATACAATGGAATAATAATATATAAAGCAAGATATTAATCTACATCAAATGTTACATTAGTACATCACTACAACCAACCAATAATTAAGAAATACAAATCACATAATAGCAATAATATAAAGTAATTTAAAAGGTTTGCGAAACGATTTTAAAGCAAGATAATATATAAAATATTTCAAACTGGTTAATAAAAAAAAACAACCTAAACTAACACTTAATCTTAATTTACTAATATATAAAAAGGAGTTTTCCATGAATAATACATATATAAAAAACGTGGAACATTTTAATAAAAATAGAATGCAAGATCTTGACATTAATAACTATAGAACAATTTTAAAATGACTAATACATAAAAACTTAGCATAGGTAATATATGAAATAATTTAAACTAATTAATATATGTATGAACATTCAAAGTAAATAGTATATAAATTTAATATAAATAATATACATAAAAGAAATTAAAATGAAAATGGCTGCAATAGATAACATAGAATTATTTTTTTAAAATAAACTATAATAATAAGACAAATAAATGACAAACAAGCAAGTTAAAACAGATTAAGGGCTAATTTAGAAGTAAAGCAAAATTTGGAGTCTAAATGAAGAATATTAAAACAATGGGGGGACCAATATGGAACGCGCACGCAAAGAACATGGGCTGAATGGGTAATTACCCCGAACCCTCAAAACGCAACGTTTCGGCGCAACCCGAATGAATAAGAAGCAAAAATCAAGGGGCAAAATTACAAAATAAAGAAAAACGCAGGACCATATTGCACCACGCCACAAAAGCGGAAGGGCTTGTTACGCAAATATACCAATAATCGAAAACGCGCGGATCCTCCCCGGGTCGGGTCACTCGCGTGGGTATGGCCTTTAAACAACGTCGTTTTGGTCATTAACAGACCATACCAAAACGACGTCGCACCGAGGGGCTTTAAATACTAAATAACAATGCAAAAAAACATTTTTAAACTGTTTTTTTTTAAATAAAGGAGGAGTTGCTCTGGACGGCTCTCGGAGCACTGGCCAGACTTGGCCTGACTTTGTCATCGAGCCACCGTGTCTCTCTGCCTCCGCCACTGCTTACAGCGGTCAGAGAGACCAAAGAAAGCTATCCTAGCCTTTTTAAGCCCCTTAAACCCGAACCTTCACTCAAAATGCCCGAAAACCCCTCCGAAATCAAAAGGAAATACCAAAAAAAAACTTCAGATTCGGGACTCCGATCGTCGCAAAAAGGTAAGATCCTTTAGTACTTATTTTATTTCTATATGTATGAGTGACATGCGAAACAAGAGTGGACTAAAAAAATCAAAGAATACCTTTGAAGTTGGTATATTTGTATTCAAAAATCGTAAAAAAAAATACATTCGTTGGCTTTAGTTTTTATAGCCGAAAGAAAACAACAACAAAAAAATACAATGCTTTTTCTTTTTTCCTCTGTATTTGCTGTCGTTTGTCCTTTCTTTGTGCAGGTACAGAGATGGTTATACGTGGCGCTGGTACGGAGGCTGTGGAGGCGTGTGTGGTGCGCGCGGCGCTGTTGGGGGAACCCTAGGGTTTCTGTTTAGCTAATTGTTTTGGGCTATTTGGGCCGGTTCCAGGATCGGGTTAGTGGGCCAAGGGTTAAGTTTGGTGATTGGGTTTTAGGGGTTCGGGTCTAGTTTATATGGGTCCCAATTTGAGTCATTTGGACTTTAAATGTAAATGGACATTGGACTGATTAATTTTGAGATTTTTATTTTTTTGTTTGTAATAATAATTTTAGATTTATTATTTTTTGGTTTCTGTATGGTTTATAATGGGCCCGGGCAAATTTTGGGCCCTACAACTGCCCCTCTTTACTCATTGTCGTGTAACGAGAATAGAGCGAAGACTTTAAAAGGGTCAATTTTGCCCGGTTTTTCCGAGTCTTGTCTTCTTGGCACTTCTTTTCCTCGAACAGCCTCACTGCACCTTCCGGGGTATAGGAATTGGTGCTTCGCTCCAACAAGATTTTAGGGAGAAGAGATTTGTAACTTCGATCTACTCCGCTGGAACTTTATAGAGATAAGAATTCAGAGAGAAGAGATTCATAGCTTCAATCTTATCTACTGAAACTTTAAGGAAATAAGGGTTTATCCTCAATGTAATCTCAAGGAGAAGGGATTTGTAGCCTCAACCTGCTCCACTGGAACTTCGAGGCGACAAGAACTCAGAGAGAAGAGACTTGTAGCTTCAATCTTCCCCACTGAAACTTCATGGAAATAAAGGTTGATCCTCAATGTAATCTCAAGGAGAAGGGATTTGTAGCTTCAACCTACTCCATTGGAACTTCGAGGAAATAAGAAGTCAGAGAGAAGAGATTTGTAGCTTCGATCTTCTCTACTGAAACTTCAAATAAATAATGATTGGTCAGTAATTCAAGGGAGAAGGGATTTGTATCTTCGACCTACTCCACTATCACTTCAAGGAGATAAGAATTCAGGGAGAAGAGATTTGTAGCTTCGATCTTCTCTACTGAAACTTTAAGGAAATAATGATCAATCTTTAGTCTGCTCCACTGCGAACTCAGGGAGAAAGGATCTGTAAATTTACCGATGTTGCTACCCCATCTTCTGGGGAACTTGTCCTGTAGAATCGGTTTTATGTATTTATGCTTATGCAAAATGATTAGGATGCTATGATCAGAATGACTCCAATACTCCTAACTACATGTGATATGAATGCGTAAATGTCATGAAAATGATTCCTTTTCACAAATTTAAGGGTATCATTGCTCGTATCATGTTGTCCTTGCTTGACTGGTATTTTGACTCAAAACCCGAAGAAACAATCATATTTTGCTCAACTAATTGCCCCCATTGTAACTTCAGGGTCCATTCCATCATTCCTCGAAGGCGCAAGGCTTGTATTATTGCACTGCCGCTCACTGTGACTCAAGTGTATAGGACCAAAATGATCTGCTACACCATTCTCTAAGTATGAACACAAAGTTTCTTCTTTAAGAATGGTCTCCTTCTTATTGCTTGTTTATTGGAGCCTCATCTCTACCGTAATGTTTTGTTCAAAAATTTGAAGAGATCATCACTATTTCGACCCCACTTTTCCAGCTGTTTCCAAACCTTAGGTCTGGTGAGTTTTAGACAATGGTCCTGTTTCAGGTTCTTGCATTATTTAGAGACCTCTAGAGTAATATGCAGAACTTCTTCTATGAAAGTGTTATTAGTTCATCAATCATTATTCCAATGCAGCACGCTTGTATAAGGTAATAACAATAAATGAGAATAAAATTGGAGTGAAGTAAAGATTAAGATAAATAAATTTTCCAAACGAAAGAAATTAATTGAAAATGCACATCTTAAAAAGAACAAAGTATTCAAAGATAGCACATTCAATGTGAATAAAAACGAACACTAGGCGCCCTAGATATCGCGGCCTGAGTTTCTCTACTCGAGCTTCTCGAAGACTGTTTTGAGTTTGACATGTGTTTAGGAGATCTTGAGTATTTTGTCGATGTACGAAGACGCATCATACCCCTTTCTTGCTAATTCAAGTATAGCGGGATCACCGTATGTCACAATTTGAGCCGCCCTTTTCGGGTTTTCAACTCAAATCCCCTTTGGTCTCAAAGCACCCTTTGCGGGTTTTCACCTTGACCTCTCCATTTTTTTAGAGGTCTCAAAGCGCCCTTTGCGGGCTTTCGCTTTGGCCTTTTCCTTCTTCACGTGTAGTATTTCTTGACTGAATCTGAATTTATAGGATTGGGCAAGTTTTTCCCATCCATTTCGGCTAAAATCAATGCTCCTCCGGAGAAGGCCTTCTTTACCACGTAAGGTCCTTCCCAATTTGGCATCCATTTTCCCCTGAAATCTCTTTGTATAGGGAGAATCTTTTTCAATACCAAGTCCCCCTCGTGAAATTCTCTTGGGCGGACCTTTTTATCATAAGCTCACATCATTCGCTTTTGATACATCTGACCATGTTGGATAGCCCTTAGCCTCTTTTCCTCAATCAAGTTCAATTGGTCATATCGAGACTGGATCCATTCTGCTTCATCTAACTTTAGCTTCGACAAAACTCGGAGGGAAGGTATCTCTACTTCAATGGGTAAAATTGCCTCCATCCCATAGACCAACGAGAAAGGTGTTGCCCTAGTAGAAGTTCTGACAGATGTCCGGTAGGCATAAAGAGCGAATGGCAACTTCTCATGGCAATATTTATAAGTTTCTGTCATCTTTCCTACAATCTTCTTAATGTTTTTATTGGTTGTTTCTACTGCACCATTCATTTTTGGGTGATATGGCGACGAGTTGTGGTGTCTGATCTTGAACTGACTACAGACCTCTGCTATCGTGCTATTGTTCAGGTTGAGTGCATTGTCTGATATGATCTTCTCAGGCATCCCATATCGACATATAATTTCCTTCTTTAAGAATTTGCTAACTTCCGATTTAGTGACACTGGCGTATGAAGCAGCCTCCACCCACTTGGTGAAGTAATCAATGACCACGAAAATGAACCGATGCCCGTTCGAAGCTTTCGGTGAAATTGTCCCAATGACATCTATGCCCCACATGGAAAAAGGCGATGGAGAAGTCATAACATGCAGGGGTGAAGGAGGCACATGAATCTTGTCCCCATAAATCTGGCATTTGTGACATCTCTTCGCATAATTGATACAGTCTCCTTCCATGGTTGACCAATAGTACCTGAATCTCGTAATTTGTCTGGCCATTGTAAAGCCATTGGCGTGAGTCCCACAGACACCTTCCTGGACTTCTTCCAAAATTTTCTTAGCTTCGATAGCATCCACACATCTCAAAAGTACCTGATCCTTTCTTCTTTTGTACAGGACCTCCCCGTCTAAGACATAATCACAGGCTAGCCTTCTCAATATCCTTTTGTCATTCTCAGTTGCCTGCTCAAGATATTCACAATTTCTCACGTATCGCGATACATCGTGATACCAAGGTGATTATCTCTTTCCTCTTCGTCCACATTATAACAATATGCTGGGGCTTCGTAGATACTCATTTGAATAGGCTTTACATCTTCCTGTTTGCCTACTTTTATCATGGAGGCCAAAGTGGCCAAAGCATCTGCCATGTGGTTTTCTTCTCGTGGGAGATAACTAAAAGTGATATCATCAAACTCCTCAATTAACCCCATAACTATCCTTCGATAATTGATCAATTTGGGGTCTCTTGTCTCCTATTCACCTTTTAATTGGTAGATCACTAGTGCAGAATCCCCATATACTTCTAGCACTTTGATTTTGCACTCAATGGCTGCCCGGAGTCCCATGATACACACTTCATATTCTGCCATATTATTTGTAAAATAAAAATCCAACTTGCAAGTGAATGGATAATGATCTCCATTGGGGGATACTAATACTGCCCCAATTCCATTACCGACAGCGTTTGATGCTCCGTCGAAATTTAGCTTCCAAATATGATCCTTTAGGGTGTCTTCCTTCACAGCCGCTACATACATTAGATCCTCGTTGGGAAAATCAAAATTCAATGGCTCATAATCTTCTAAAGCTCTGCTAGCTAGAAAATCTGCTATTGTGCTTCCTTTCACAACTTTTTGACTCACATAGACGATGTCGAATTCAGAAAGCAGGATTTTCCATCTGGCCATCCTTCCATTTAAAACAGTTGATTCCATCATATATTTTAGAGGATCCAACTTCGATATCAACCAAGTCGTATGGTACAACATGTATTGTCTCAGCCTCTGCGTTGTCCAAATCAGGGCACAACACAATTTCTCGACTGGTGAGTATCTCATCTCGCACTCAGTGAATTTTTTACTGAGGTAATATATTGCTTTTTATTTTCTTCTTGACTCGTCATGTTGACCCAGCACACATCCCATGGAGTTGTTAAACACTGCCAAATACAATATTAATGGTCTATCTAGGCATAGAGGTGACAATACTGGGGAACTTGATAAGTATTGTTTAACCTTATCAAAAGCTCTTTGGCATTCATCATCCCACACGCATGGGTTGTGTTTCTTAAGAAGACTCAATATAGGATCACATTTCTCTGTTAGTTGTGAAATGAACCGAGCAATGTAATTCAGCCTTCCAAGGAAACCTCGAACTTCTTTTTGGGTACACGGCGGAGGCAATTCTTGTATAGCCCTGACCTTATCTGAGTCAATCTCAATTCCCCTCTCACTGACTATGAATCCTAGCAATTTTCCAGATCTAGCTCCGAAAGTACATTTTACGGGATTGAGTTTTAACTGGAATTTTCTCAATCTCAGGAACAGCTTCTTCAAGACTTGAATGTGTTCCTCTTCAGTTCTGGACTTTGCAATCATATCATCCACATAAACTTCAATTTCTTTATGCATCATGTCATGGAACAAAGTCACCATGGCCCTTTGGTATGTAGCTCATGCGTTTTTCAACCCAAATGGCATCACTTTATAACAGAACGTACCCCATAATGTTATGAAGGTAGTTTTTCCCCTGTCCCGAGGATGCATCTTTATCTGATTGTACCCCGAGAACCCATCCATGAATGAAAACAACGAGTAGCCTATCGTATTATCCACCAGAGTATCAATGTGGGGTAACGGGAAATTATCCTTTGGGCTAGCCTTATTTAGGTCTCTATAATCTACACACATTCGCACTTTCCCATCTTTCTTAAGGACAGGCACGATGTTGGCTACCCATTCCGAATATTTGATCTCTTGCAAGAATCCGGTGTCAAACTGCTTTTTGACTTTCTCCTTTATTTTTAGCACAATATCCGGCCTCATCCTTCGGAGCTTCTGCTGAACTGGCTTACAATCCTCTTTTATGGGAAGGCGGTGTACTACAATGTCGGTGCTTAAACCAGGCATATCTTGATACGACCATGCGAAGATATCTTTGAATTCCTGTAGCAACTCAACGAGATCTCACTTCGTTTCTTTAGCTATGCACGTTCCAATACTTACTACCTTCCCTTCCTCTAACGTCACAGTTTCCACTGTCTGCTTATGATGCAGAATTTGTTTCTCTTCCTGTTCTACCATTCTTAGCAAGTCCGGAGATAAGCCGCAATCTATGTCATCTTCAAAGTCCTGTGATCCTTCTAAACACATGTTTTGCTTAAAAGGATAATCTGAGTCTCTAGCAGCATCGCTCATATCGTTGATATCTGGGAACCTATTGTAAGTTCAAAAGAATATGGAACGAATGAATTTATGAATGATTATTTGTATGGTATAATTATGAATAGTTGTGAAAGAATGATTTGAGGGGAATCACAGAATAAAGAATCTAAAATAATATAAAAGAATGAAAGAATGTTGCTTCAAATGATAGCAAAGATGTATTTCATTGACATAATAATGTTTGAACATGCCCATTTCACAAAAGAAATCTTATTGCTTCTAGGCTTAAAGCAACAAGTGCGTTTTGAACATTACTCTGAGTAAGCTCTAAATACTACATGAATTTCTTCTGCAGTCCAGTTGTCCAAAATGCTTCCCGGTTCGTAAGGTTGGATATCTGATAAGATCCCTTCTTCAATTGCCTCCTCGGATATGGCATTAATGTAGACATTGCCTAACATTGTTATAATGTTTTCTCCTTTTGGCGCCTTCTGCCCAGCATGAATGACCCCTCCCGACACAAAGGTTTTGGATATATGTGGAATTATCATGGGTTCCATCTTGATTTCTTCGCCACTCAAGCGTGCCTTTCTTCTGTCCTGCCTTATTTCCAACTCTTTCCTTTTTTGTTTTGCATCTGGCTTGAATCCTAAGCCAAAGCGATCTTGCTTTTCTCTCAGCATCGGAGCCACAACTCTCCCCTGAAGATATTTTCCAAGCCCTTTTCCCGGCAAAGCTCCTCTTCCTACGGTCATCAGTAATCCCATTCTTGTGGTTTTAGAGATTTTTGGTACCGGCATTTTGTTTCCTTCCGTAATGAAGGTTGCATTTATGAACTCTAAAGACCAAAAAGAACATTCAGTTGTCTCGTCGTTTATCTCCAAATACGGCATATCACTAGTCACAACTGCAATAATATCCTCTTCGGCATTTATTGTCACTAACTGACCCTCTGATATTAGCTTCAGCTTCTGATGTAATGACGAAGGCATTGCCCCTGCCGAATGTATCCACGGTCTTCCTAATAAGCAGTTATAGGAAGGCTTGATATCTATGACCAAGAAATCCACCTCATAAGTAGTCGGGCCAATTAGTAAGGGTATCTCAATTCTCCCCATGACTTTCCTTTGCGTGCCATCAAACGCCTTCACTATGTTCTGGCACTCTTTCATGTGTGAACTATCCACAGGTAATCTGTTTAATGTGGATAAAGGTAATATGTTTAATGCTGACCCGTTGTCTATCAAGACGCCTGGCAGTGTGTACCCTTTGCATCTAGTGGTAATATGCAAAGCCTTAGTGGATCCTCTACCGCCTAACGGAATTTCATCGTCGTTGAAGTGAATGAAGTTATCAGCACTTATGTTACCAATCAATCGATCCAGTTTATTAACCGAGATATCATTGGCCACATAAGTCTCATTCAAAACCTTCATCAATGCATTTCGGTGCATGTCCGAACTAAAAAGCAAAGCTAATACAGATATGCGTGATGGTTGTTTATGCAACTGTTCCACCATACTGTATTCGCTGTGTTTTAAAAATTTCAGAAACTCCTTAGCCTCTTCCTCTTTCACCGGTTCATTGACAGGTGGCTCAGGCTCGACTGATTTTTCTTTTTCTTGCTCCACCATTGGGGCTTTCCCTTTTACCAAATCGTAGCATCTCCCACTACGTGTATGAGAACCTCCATCTTGATCCTCCTTTGAAGCACTAGCTGAATTCTCCTTTCCCGGGATTGCCACATTACACTCGTAATTCCAAGGAACTCTCTTACTATCTTTATAAGAAAAGGTTGCGGGCTTCTGTATTATCACTTTTGGTGCTATTTGCACTCCAGCTTCATCACTCTTGGGCCGCGAAATAATAATCACAGGATAATTGACTTTTGGAGCTTTGGTTGTTGACTCTGATGCGCATATGATTTTTTCATTTTCAATTTCTTCATAAAACTCCATCTCCTTGTTGTCCATCAAACCTTGCACCAAGGCTTTGAATTCCACACAATCCTGAATCTCATGTTTCTCCTCCTGGTGGAACTCACAGTATCCCCTCGTCTTTTCACAACCTCCCTCTAGGTCTGAAACAATTAGCTTCCTCTTTATCATTTCCCTCCAGACACGCCTGAGAGGGGTTTTTACTTCTGCGATATTTGTCTTGGTTATTTTTTCCATATCCTCCCTACCGCGTTCACTCGATTATCAGTGTGATTGGGTAACGGATTTTCTGCATTAGGCGTATCGTCCAATTTCACAATGCCCATGCCAATGAATTTTTCCACTAACTTCTTGAAGGCAAGGCAATTTTCTATTGAATGCCCTGTGATCCCCGCATGGTACTCACACTGAGCATTTGAGTCATACCATTTGGGATACGGAGGCTGCATTGGTTTTAAATAGTGAGGAGACACAACATGCGCGTCAAATAAGCTTTGATACAACTCCTTATACGTCATTGGGATCGACGTAAATTGGAGTTTCTCATTGCTTTGCCTTGTGCCAGATTCTTTCCTTGATGAACCCTGATGCTCGGTAGTCACTGTTTTTGGCTGACTAATGGTAACCGACTTGGAGTACCCCATGCTTGTATTATTCACTTCATTTTCTCTTTTCCTTGTGCCATTCTCTTGCTACTTTCTCCCGCCTCAATTTTTTCACTTTTTATGGCACTCTCAATCATTTCTCCCGTCATCACAATGTCCGAGAAGCTCTTTGTGGCGCTTCCTAGCATATGAGTAATAAACGGGGCTTTCAGTGTATTAATAAAGAACATTGTAGTCTCTTTCTCCAGTAGTGGTGGTTGGACTTGGATGGCAACCTCCCTCCACCTCTGTGCGTATTGTCTGAAACTTTCATTTACCTTTTTCTCCATGTTTTGAAGAGTAAGCCTATCGGGAGTCATGTCTGTCACGTGACTGTACTGTTTCATGAATGATTGAGCCAAATCTCTCCATGAACCAATTCTGGAACGACTCAACTAGTTATACCATTTGGCAGCTGCTCCCACCAGGCTATCCTGGAAGCAATGGATCAACAGTTGGTCATTATTGATGTACCCCGTCATCCTTCTACAAAACATAGTAATATGAGCCTTGGGGCTACTTGTCCCATTATATTTCTCGAATTCAGGCATCTTGAATTTGTATGGGAGCACTAAGTCCGGGACCAAGCTTAAGTCATTGGCATCAATTCCATAACAGCTATCGGCACTTTCTATCACCTTAAACTTCTCCTCCAACCATTTACATCTATCTTCTAGCTGTTTTGGTAATTCTACTTTTGTCCTCTATCCTTCAGATACTTCATCCAAATCAGGGACATTAGTATTGATTGGATTATCTCCTGAACCTGAGCCAGCTTGGAGATTCATTGAAGCGCCAGCTTGGAATTGTTGAGGCCTGATCGTGATAGATGGCCTTTGTAAAGTTACTTCAGGATGTGTTGGCACATGTGGTGGAGTATAACCAGGAGGATATTGAGGATACTCAGTATTCTACTCAACATTAACCATGGGGCTCTTTCCTTTATCCAGAAGCCCATTTAACAGCTGCGTCATCTGAGTCATTTGAGTCATCATATTTCGCTAAGATTCCATCATTTTGTCCATCATATCCTGCTGGATCTTAACCAGCTGCTCTTGCATTTGAGCTTGCATCTGTTCCTGCATCTCTTTCTGCATTTGTTCCAACCTTTCTACTCTTTTATCCATTGCTTTAGTTTTCTTTTGTGTACCGTAAGGATACGTGTTTGGTTGATCTTTGTCAGTTTCCAGATTACTGAAATATTTATTAATTAATTAGAAACTTTTAGTGAACTTTAATGCATATGATGCAATGGAACATGGATGTATGAAATGCAAAAGATGTCGATTCTGATTCAATTACATTTAGAAAACTTTATTAGAAAACAAAGCTCTTTACATAAAACGGATTACAAGTACGGCTTTGCCCTAATGCTCAGAGTTTTAACTTTCCTAAGTAAAGAAGATAGCTCCTGGCCCTTGTCTGATTCCAGCTCGTACTTCACACTTAGTGTGTCAGCCTGAATCACCAAGGTTTGCAGATGGTCAGCTACCTCTCAGATTTGAGCAATGGCTTCACCCATAATGTAATCTTGGTCCCTAACTTGACTCTAAGAGTGGTGCAGCTGTTCCTTCCAACGCTCCTCATTTGCTTCAAGAAGTTCTACCCGAAGCTCACAACTTTGCAAAGCAGACTCTAGCTCTTCTATTCTTCCTTTCATTTCTTCAATTTTGTTCAAACTGGCTCTTAGCTCAGCCGCGGAATTACGATTTCTATACTGGTAGAGTGCTTTTTCAAGCTCTGCCACTCTGGCCTTTAATTCCCCTTTGTCGTTCTGGGCTTCTAATAGACTCCTTTCTAGCGTCTCTCTCTGAGTTTGAGCCTCTTGGAACCTTTTCTTCCACTGATCAGCCTTGGTCTTTTCCGTTTGAATTTCCTGTCACCACTGCTCTGAAGTTTTCCCTAATCCAGTAGTCCTCATCGATAGACGCATCTTCTTATAGTCCGTCTTTAAACTATCCAGGTCCTCTTCAACCCGGTTTTTTCATTTTCTTAACTTCTCAGCCTCTGCCTTTTGCACCTCCACATCTAATCTCAAGTGCATTTTTTCTTCCTCTAGCTGCTCAATCTTTTTCCCGAATTCAAAACTATTCTTTTCAAAGTCTTGTCTTATGATCTCTAGCTCTGACGGGACAACTCGTAAGTATTCTTCCATTGATCGAGCACCTTCTAAACTCGGTTTAGGAATATTATCATTAGTCTTTTTGTTAAACCATTCACTATATTCAGGCGTCATCCTAGAACCCACAAACAATCTCTTCATCCGGTGAGTCTGGTTCCAAGCGATGGAAATCTCTTTGACCCTCTTCTTGTAATTATCTCCTTTATAGGAGAACTCGCATTGCACTAGACCATGCGTTGCCGGTACAAACTGCCTTGTTCCGTACTGTCTTAGTACTAATAAAGGAGCGTAACTAATGGCTCCCCAAATTTCGAGCAAAGGGACCCAATCGAAACTCCCGCATCGAAACAGGATCTCATTGGGCACCAACCAAGGAGCTCCCCATTCAATATCCTCTTCCCAAAGATTTTGGAGAAGTGCTGTCCAATTTTCTTCTGACATGTCATCTCTTTTTGGTGTTGCTGCTATCTCTTTCAGTGGGGAATAATTATCGCTGAAGACCCGATAAGAAATCTTTTCCACCTTCCAGAAGTGGCTGTGAAACCAAACCAACAACAACTGAGTGCATCCTACGAATCTGCCCTCTCTGGATCTTCTACATGCATTCAATGACCCCTTTACTGAGTCGGTCGAAGAGATTTGTGACTGCTTCATCTACGTACCCTAAGGCCCTAGGGAACAACATCAACCCATAGATGCTCAATGCAAAGACATCAACTCTCCTCTTCACATCAGGATGAGCTAGAATCAAATCCCTCAAATTCCTCCACGGAATGCACTTGCACTCACCCTTTTGCTTAATCCTGGCTGTAATCCACTGCTCACTCATTCCGGTAATGCTCATCAACTTCTTCCAAAAGGCTGGGACGTAAGCAGCTCTCGAATAGACTTTATCATTTTGAATCCTCGGACAATGCAGTAAAGCTATGTATTCTTCCACGGTGGGTACCAAATCCACTCTCCCGAAGGTAAAACAACTATACGCAGGGTTCCAGTACTGAGTGAGGGCTCGGAATAACTACTCATCTACTTTTATGTCAAGTAAGTACGGTAAATCCCCATAATTATGGTAGAACAACATCTTAGTCTCGTCATTCCACTGATCCCATATCACTTTTAACTCTTGAAGATTATTTTGCGTAACACTAATACGAGTGTAGTCCCATAACTCTGACACATGCCCCGCAGCTAGGCTATCCCCCTTCTCTAATTGTGTCATTTCTGACCAAGTTCGGACAGTCGCGTTATCTCCCACTTTATCAAGAAATTTGTTTTCCATGACCTGCTCTCTAATTTAGCAATCGGACCCGAATCGACACCTCTTAAATATGGAAATGCATGCAAAATAACAAGGATAAAATAAAAAAAAAGTCAGTACGATACAGAAACAGAATTTAAAACATGAAAAGAACAGGAAAAAAACAAACAAGCACCTATCTGGGTGACCTGATAAGGTTTAGCGTAGCTCTTCCTAGGGTGGGCTCTTAAGGCTTTCTATATGCGGTTCGATTCTAAAGTTGAGGTACCTGAACCAGCAGATTCATCGATCCTCACCCATTATAGGCTCATATGGACCGAGTTCGATTCAGGGGGACACATTTCCCTATGGCTGCACGGAGATGGAAATCTCACGAAGACATAGGTACGAATGTATCCCGAAAGCGATTCACTATCCTACAAGGAGGTGAAAACCTCACGAAGGAGTAGCTTCTCACTCCCACTTAAAAGGGTGTGACCCGACGGTCATGCAATATGATGCAAAAATATTCTACAAGACTCGAACCACAGCAATCAAATGAGATGACGCAATCGAATGCAATAAAAAGGATCATAATTTTTCAAATCAAATTTCCAACTTTCGAAAAAAGGACAACAGATAATCAATTTTAACGGCTTGACTCTTTCATGGTCCCCAGTGGAGTCGCCAAGCTGTCGAAACCAATGTTTTCGTTGAAAACGGGGTCGACTTTTAAAATGAAAATGGAGTCGCCACCAATCTTTTTTTGAGGTGTGATCGGGTCACCTAGAGATTGATCGTTAAAACATTTTTGATTTGTTAAAACGACACTTTTGGCCTACGAAATTCAAGAAAATAGGTTCGGGAGTCGGTTATGTACGAGGAAGGGTTAGCACCCTCGTAACGCCCAAAATTGGTATCGAATTGATTGATTAATGTCTTAATGTCGAAAATTTGAAAAGATTTTAAAATACGATCCTTTTTGTTTTAAAAACTTGGATGAATTAAAACGAATGCTGAGACCCGCCTATCTCGAAGAAGTGAAATATCATACCCAGTAAGTTAGGATACGACACATCGAATCCTCGAAATCAAGCTTGTCTTTTTGACATTTAAACACTCGTATATTTAAATTTAAGAAGGTTATTCGATTATTTGAGTCAAATGAGAAATCGAGACCCAGTAAGTTAGGGCACTATTTCTCAAAATTCCCGAATACGGAACATTGCCTTTATTTTTTAGAAATTCTTATTTCGAGATAACAAAAAGTCATGTCCAGTGAGTTAGGGCGCAATGTTTTCGAATTCCCGAGAATAAGTTTTTATTTATTTAAAAACTTATGCATTTTGATTTAAAAGAGAAAAGAATACTCGGTCGTCAGGATTTAGCGAGAAAAATCGGAACCCAGTGAGTTAGGGCACGATTTTCTCGAAATGTCTAAACGCGAGCATTGTCTTATTTTAAAACTTTGAGGAAAATGATTTTTAAAACTAAAATGACATTAAAACACAACATTTTATGAGATACAATGGAATAATAATATATAAAGTAAGATATTAATCTACATCAAATGTTACATTAGTACACCACTACAACCAACCAATAATTAAGAAATACAAATCACATAATAGCAATAATATAAAGTAACTTAAAAGGTTTGCGAAACGATTTTAAAGCAAGATAATATATAAAATATTTCAAACTGGTTAATAAAAAAAATAACTTAAACTAACACTTAATCTTAATTTACTAATATATAAAAAGGAATTTGCCATGAATAATACATATATAAAAAACGTGGAACATTTTAATAAAAATAGAATGCAAGATCTTGACATTAATAACTATAGAACAATTTTAAAATGACTAATACATAAAAACTTAGCATAGGTGATATATGAAATAATTTAAACTAATTAATATATGTATGAACATTCAAAGTAAATAGTATATAAATTTAATGTAAATAATATACATAAAAGAAATTAAAATGAAAATGGCTGCAATAGATAACATAGAATTATTTTTTTTAAATAAACTATAATAATAAGACAAATAAATGACAAACAAGCAAGTTAAAACAAATTAAGGGCTAATTTAGAAGTAAAACAAAATTCGGAGTCTAAATGAAGAATATTAAAACAATGGGGACCAAAATGGAACAGCATGCAAAGAAACAAATGAATGGGTAATTACGACGAACCCTCAAAACGCAACGTTTCGACGCAACCCGAATGAATTAGAAGCAAAAATCAAGGGGCAAAATTACAAAATAAAGAAAAACGCAGGACCACATTGCACCACGCCACAAAAGCGGAAGGGCTTGTTGCGCAAATATACCAATAATCGAAAACGCGCGGATCCTCCCCTGGTCGGGTCACTCACGCGGGTATGGCCTTTAAACGACGCCGCTTTGGTCATTAACAGACCATACCAAAACGTCGTCGCACCGAGGGGCTTTAAATACTAAAAAAACAATGCAAAAAAAACATTTTTAAACTGTTTTTTTTTAAAAAAGGAGGAGTTGCTCTGGATGGCTCTCGGAGCACTGGCCAGACTTGGCCTGACTCTGTCATCGAGCCACCGTGTCTCTCCACCTCCGCCACCGCATACGGCGATCGGAGAGACCAAAGAAAGCTATCCTAGCCTTTTTAAGCCCTTTAAACCCGAACCTTCACTCAAAATGCCCGAAAACCCCTCCGAAATCAAAAGGAAAAACCAAAAAAAAAACTTCGGATTTGGTACTCCGATCGTCGCAAAAAGGTAAGATCCTTTAGTACTTATTTTATTTCTATATGTATGCGTGACATGCGAAACAAGAGTGGACTAAAAAAATCAAAGAATACGTTTGAAGTTGCTATATTTGTATTCGAAAATCGTAAAAAAAATACATTCGTTGGCTTTAGTTTTTATAGCCGAAAGAAAAAAACAACAAAAAGATACAATGCTTTTTCTTTTTTCCTCTGTATTTGCTGTCGTTTGTCCTTTCTTATTTTATTAATCTGTAACTAATGAAATTTTATTTTTACTAAATGAATCGAAATTGAAGTAAAAGAAAAAAATCCATTTAAATCACGAAATCTCATAACCAAATTTGACCTGGTTGAAGTTTCCATGAAAGATGAACAATTTATACGCCTTACTAAAAGCAATCGATCCTCTCTGTTTGGCATAAAACATAATTATCACAGCCTGCTCTTTCTCTATATAGGAACCTACTTGGCGAAGAAATGGACAACATTCACCTTTGTAAGTATAGATGGTTGTTTAGTGAAGAGAAAAATTATTTTAATCAAATGTATTGAGAGAAAGCAAAGAGGAAGATTAGAGCAAATTTTGTAACATAAAGTGTAGCGGTCAATGATGATTTGTAGGATGTTGAAAAACTACGCACGGTTGAGAATAAAGCTTGGCATGCGAATAGTTTAGAGATACATTTGGGAGTCGGAATGTCAAAAATCCCTTTACAAGTTATGAGTTCCTATTTATAGATTTCAATAATAGGAATTACAAAGCAAAGCATTTACTAAGAATAATGAGGTGAATTTTCAGTTACAAATAAATTAATGATTTTTGTTAATGAGGAGTTTAAACATATTGGTAACGGTGAATAGAGAACAAAGCAAAAAGGGGAAAAACACTCGGGGGTTTGTTTGGACAGCACAGAATAATTGAACGAAAGTGTAATTACTTGGGTATTAATTACATTATCTTGTAATTATAAAGAACTGTAATTCCTTAGACGTGTTTGGCTAACCTAGTGTAATTACATCGTAATTTTCTATGTTTGGGCAAATTGTAATTACACAGTTATATAATTTATATTTTTAAAAATATTAGTATGATAAAAATAATTTCTAAACAGTAACCGAAATTTAAATCAAATCGTCATTTGCATTATGTTAGTATAAAAAAGTAGTTCATAATATGGTTACTAATAAAAATAATAAGAAAAATAAACACCATATATAATTTTATCTAATTGTTCTAGTGCATATTTGCTGGGTTATTCCCTCTTTAATATTTAACATATGTTTCTCATCATCATCTGAATTTGAATATTCATATTTAAGATTATCAAAATTTTCTTTTTCCATGTACTTTTCGAAGTATGAATCATATTAATTTCATCTATAATTGAAGTTATGAAATATGCAACATGCTAATACAATCCAACATTGTCTTTTTTTATGTTATACTAAGGTGATGTTGTTAATATGATAAATATCTTTTTAAAATAACAAATGTCTTCTCAACCACATTTTGAAGCCTTGAATGTATCATATTAAAGAGTTCGCCAACTGTTTGTGGTGCTTGTGTCTAGCACCATTCTTTCAAATGGTATCATACCTCACGATATATTGGAAGAAAATATTTTATTTTTGTATAACTAGCATCGACCTTATAGTATTTTAGTTTACAATCCAAATAGCATATAGCTTTAATTATAAAAACTTATTTAAACTTAATTTGAATAGACTTATGTTAGGTTATATCCCTAAGTAAAAAAAATATATAAAATTTATAATATATAACCTTTACAAAAAAAATTTAAAATTTTCCAAAACTTTCATAACACTTATAAATATATATATATTTTTTCATAACTTTAGAAAGTTATTTTTAATAAATAAGTTATGATAAAAAAAAAACTATAATAACTTTTAATGAATAAATATATTGTTTTTATAATATATAGAATAGACACATAAATAAGTTCTATCCATACTTCTTGGCCATAACTTTTTTATAAATAAATATATTATAACACTTTTATAACATGTAAATGATTTTTTTTTAACAAACTTTTTTGCCATAACTTTAAAATTTTTTTAAGATTTAAATAATATATATTTTTAGTTATAATTTTATAAAATATACAAATTATTTTTTATAATTTATATTTTTAAGATTAATAATATAAGAAATTTTTTTACAATAACCATCTAAAGCACTCACACGTATTCATGCTTATAATATAATTTTTATAACATGTATAAAAATAATTTCTAAAATTAGATTCGGGTGTAATAACTTGTATAATTAATTCAATTCTCACTTCCGCTTAAGAATTGGAAAGTTTAATTGGGGTGCTTTAATTACACCTAATTTAGTGGGACCCACCAATTATAATAGTTGCCCAAACTTGCCACACTTGTGTAATTCCAAGCAATTACACTCAAATTCAATTATTAGGTAGTTTTTCAAACACTACCTTAATGTCATATGAAAAAAGTTAAAAAGAAACTGTAACACCCCAAACCCGGCCTAGACGTTATGGTCGTATCTGGCAATGTCACACGATAGTGTTTTTGAAACCTCGTTGTTACGATGAAAATATTCCATGTTATTATCTTTAGTAAACCTTTGTTAGAACTTAGGAAGTCGTCTTTATTCATTTAAAACATTTGTTTTGAAACATCCCTCGTTGCGGAAGCTTTAATAAATCAATTTAGGTGATCATGCGTTTAGAAAATACTTTAACTTTTTTTGAAAACCGAATTTCCTACGACCATCAGGTATAAATCCATAAAGTAAAATAAATAAATAAAACCCAAATTTAAACCAAAGTCCCAGAAGGCCCTTAAATTACAACCCAAATAATAAATAATAAACAAATCATAACTCGTAAATTGAAAATCATGAAGTTCAAAAATTACTATGGTCACCACGAGTCCTCCGTCGTGACCGATCCGTCTTCCAAATCTGGGATTACACATGCACATTAAACAAAAGGGTGAGTTTACGTAAACTCGATGTGTAATCCCGCAGAAACAAACAAACAATCGGTATTCACGATTGCACGTTGAATGACAGACTTGGGCCTAAGCTCTTTTCGATGATCGGTGATGATTTGGGCCTTAGCCCATCTCGATCTGATGTCAAAAATGCAAAAGAGGGCCTTAGCCCATCACGATGACGATGCGATACTTGGCTATGCCGTAGCAAAATCCTACCCAACCAGCCTCTACACACCATCTCCGTCTAACCCTACACTCCATGTGGGGATATAATCAACCCACCCATCCCTACACTCCAAGTAGTACTGAATGCGGCACAAAACAGTAGTTTGCAGCTGAGCTGTCAGTAAATTAGGCTTAAAGCCTTTCAGTACACTTTTTTCCGAATAACAACCCCCAACCCAATGCAATGCAACATAAAATGGATGATATGCTATTATGCAATTTCAGTACATATATTCAGTTCAGATATTAACATGCTCAGTAAAGATATCATTCAGTCAATTTCACACATTTAGGGGTCTAAGTAGTGCTTACCGACCCTACAGTAGGTTCACAGTCGACTTGGGCAACCCGTGCAACCTTAAAAACATTTTGGTAAAAATGGGCCCGCATGCCCATGTGATCTGTCCGTGTGGGCCCACATGCCCGTATGGCCCACTCGGCCCAAATTGGGCTTGGCCGTGTGATCCATTTTTAAAGTAACCCATGCTAGCTCAATACTCATATATGTTTTCACTATTTACTTATATGTTCATTTAAAGCTGTCTACTTGAGTCATTATCACTAAATTTTTTATATCTTGAGCTACAGAATTCCAAATTAAGATCCGCTTGATGTTTTTGAAACTAGACTCAAATACCTTTCTACCATAAAATTTTCAGAATTTATAGTTTATCAAATAAGTACAGTAAAATCTTTAAAGTTATCCCTATTCTGCTGTTTGACAGCTTCGTCCTTTCCTTACTAAAAATTATTTATCTCTTAGTATAGAATTTAGATGATGTTTCCGTTTATTTCTCTTGAAAATAGACTCATTAAGGATTTAAAAATATAAATATAATCCCCTAATTATGTTTTTACAATTTTTTATGATTTTCCTAAGCCAAAATAGGGGAACCCGAAATCATTCTGACATTGTCTCACAAAATTCATTATATCTCATGATTTAAAATATCATTGCTTACACTGTTTCTTCCATGAAAAACTAGACTCAATAAAATTTAATTTCATATTTTATTCAACCTCTAACTAAATTCCCACTATTTTTGATGATTTTTCAAAGTTAGACTACTACTGCTGTCCAAAACTATTTTAGTGTAAAATGTTGATTTCCAAGTTTATAACACCCTTATTTCCTTTCTCTACAATTTTTCGCATTATTTTCTCTTATTTCTCTTATTTCTCGACAGCAAGCAATTTCGGCTTTTTGCCGAATCCCGTTTTCTGCGTTTCGGGTACACACCTGTATCGTTTTTACTGCTTAAGCAATCCCGAGATCACCAAAAACCTATAATCAGCAATCCCAACTTTAGAATCGGTCTTAAACTAAGATTAAACCGTATTCACGTACCAAAAGGTCTAAGCTTTTCTGTTCATCACTTACCTTCTAACTTCGCACAATTCCACCACTACTCAACACGAGGGGGATAGCAACCGAAACGATTCGTTGCTGTAAAAATAATCGTTCCTCATTAACGAAGAGCTCAACAAAGTTAAGAACGAATTCAAAGCCAAAACCACTCGCCCAAACAAAACAAGAAAACACATACCTTATATGCTTACCAAACGATCACCACTTCGAGTCAAATTGACGAACGTTAATTCCAGCCTCACGATCGACTCCTAAACAGTCAACAAAACACCCCTTAATCCCTTATCCAGAGTAACATTCGAGTTTAATAAAACGGAAACTTACCATACAACACAATTGCACACTTGCACAAAGGGGAAAAGATAAAGAAAGACAAAGAAATTCAAAGGAAATTCGGCAGCAAGAATTTATTATTTAGAAAAAAGAGGAAAACCGAAAATTGAGAGTGGGGGAGAAGAGAGAAAACGTCAAAAAGGTGGAAAAGAGTTCGAAATTTGAAAAAAAAAAACTAAATAAAAAGAAAATGCCTAAAAATCTGGTAACTCATCTCCTTAATTCTCTCCCTAACCTACAACAACTCCACTACTCGAAATTTCAATTTGACTAGGACTCCACCACGCCACACGGCCAAGCAACAAAAATAATTCCCTTGCTCGCGCAGGGACTTTAACACAAGACCTCCTACACACTAACACTCCGCTTAACCACCAAACCAGCAGGCCCATTCTGATATATTTTTACCAACAATCAAATAAAGGCCTACTAAACAAGAGTAAGGCCTAATTCATTCAAAATACCAAAATTTGCCCAAGCGAAGGCTTGAACTTGGGACCTCCCAAACACTCCCAGAACACATAACCACTAAAGCTAACAAATATTTGTGTCATATTTTAACAATAACGAAATTAGAAATTTTGGGGAGTTACAGAAACCTTTTAACTATCTCTATATCTGGTCCACCAAGACAAGCTCTTTGAAAGATCCCAAAGGTGAAGACAACTCAAGAATCCTGTCATATTATAGCGTAATTTTCACTTCTTTTACTTCGGTGAAGTATCCTATGAAACATCTTTCGCAGAGTATCTCTTGAAATGGAAGTTGTTCTCAATGAAGAGTTATTCTTAAATGAGTATTGTTCTTGAATAAGGGCTATTCTAGACCTATTCCAAATATGAGTTTTCCTCAACATAATTGTTCTCAGTAGAGGTCCTGAACAAGAATTGTTCCATGGTGATGTTTTTTTAAAGAGCTTGTTTTGGATAATGGCTTCTTAAAAAAAGCACAATTGTTATAAACATAGGTTGTTTTGAACAATGACTATTCTGAACATAATTATTCTTGAAACACAGTTATTCTAAATAAGAGTTGTTCCAAACATTAATTGTTCTCTGTAGGAGCTGTTTGTAATTGACTGCTATGCTAGATGACAATTATTCTAAACTGGAGCCATGTCTTGAACATAGTTGTTTTGAATGTAACTATTCTCAAATAAGGGTTGTTTTGGACAACAATTATTGTAAACATTAGTTAACTTTGTTATTATCTTTGCAAGCACAATTTTCTTAAAACGTAATCTTATTATCTCCAAGAAAAGATAATATCCAAAAATTAAATATCTATTGTAAAAAACCTTATTATAAAAGAGTGAATTTCCTAAGAATTCTTATTAGTTAATATTCAGTTAATATGTTTTCTCAAATCATCCTTAACAACATAACTTATATACTCTGCAAATTGCACTTATCAAATAGCAAACTCAACAATGAATATCAGTTTGCACTCTCAAAAAACATCATTACCAAACATACCCATCGAATATTAAGAAACTTGTAATGAGATTCTTTTTTGCTGAAAAATGTAAGCTTAAGGAACTTTCAAAGAGACACAGTTCAAATGAGCTAAAAGAATATTCTTCTATTTCATTATATCATAGTATATCTCAATCTCTAATATTTTGTAGGAATTTGTTTATTAGTATATTTCATTATGTCAGATTTTCTTTATCAAAAGTATAGAAGATGAATCCTCATGTAGATAAATCAATCTACATCTACCTCATCTATTTAAAAAATTGATTTTATCCTTATTGTCACCTATTGAGCTAGGTCGATTAGCCACCAATCACCTAAAGTCTCAAGACTAAACCTAAGATAGATTTAATGAATAAATCCTAAAACTACGGCTTGATCTTATACAAGGGCAGAGCCAGGGGGTTGGCAAGGGCCCCAACTCCCTAAAATGGAAAAATATTTCTTTAATCCCCTTTATAATTTATAGAATTTTAAATTAGCAATGGTAAAATTGTAATTTAGCACAAAAAAATGATGAAAATTTGATTTAATCCTTCAAAAATTATAAAGATATAAGTTAATAAAATGGTGAAATTGTATTTTTACTATCGTAAAAATATACAACTTAATTCCGCCCCCGCTTCAAAATAAATTTTCTAACTTCGCCTTTGATCTTGTAGCCAATTCTAGATTTGGGAATATGGTTATGTAAACAAGATTATAAAACTCCTACAAAACCTATCCAAACATAATTCTACACAATTTGATATTCAAAGTTTTCTATTTAAATTCCTAATCTAGACTCCAAACTAAAAGATATGAGATCTAATTTAAAAATATAATAAAGTCAAATAACTAAAGAATCTAAAAATCTAATTAAAACTTGAGATTTAAACCTAAAAATCTAATTAAAAACTTAAATTTTAAAATAAAACCTAAAGACATAAACCTAATTTAAATCTAAAGGTAAATTTCTAAATAATATTAAAATCTATCTAAACTTAGGAATCTAAAATCTAAAGTGAACTAAAATTAAAACCTAAAAAATTCAATTTAATCCTAAAATTTAAATCTAAAAATCTTTTTGAATAAAAAATTATAATTCAAAATTAAAATCTAAACAAAAAATCCACAGTACAATTAATCCTAAATTTGAAATTTAAAATCTAACTACATTTAAAAAGTTGAAATCTAATTTAAACCTAAGAATCTGATTTAATTTAAAATATAAAATTTAATATAACCTCTGATAAATTACATTGGTATTCACTTAATTATTAGTAAATTTCTTTTTTGGTCATTCAACTATAAAATGTTACACAATAGTCACTCCAATATTCAATTTTTGTTTTGGTCACCAACAATTCAAATTAATTTTTTTTGGCCACCAGTCCTTAAATTACAAATGGAAATATTACTTGACAACTTTTAAAATTGACATGATAACAACTTTAATCCTCAATATTTATACACTGTGTCAATTTAGTCTTGATTTCAAAAAAATTAATCCTCAACATTTGCACAATGTGTAATTTGATCTCTCTCTCTCTTGCAATTTTACTTTTATTTATGACATTGATGGTTAATTCTAAAAGAATGAGAAAAAATAAAATTTATTATCTTGAATTTTTGAGTGTTTCCATTTTTGGTATATTTCTAATCAAATTTAGTTGATAGATTTGTGCTATTTAGCTTTTTAGGTGAAAGGGTTACAAGCAAAAGCAAGATTGAAAAAGAAAAAAAATCAAATTACATAATGTGTAAATATTGAAGGTTAATTTTTTTAGAATCAAGATTAAATTGACACAATTAAATATTGAGTGTTAAAGTTGCTATTACTCCAGTTTTATAAGCTGTCACATTATCATTTCGTCAACCATTTAACGATTGCTGACCAAAACAGAAAAAAAATAGAATAAGTGAGTGACTATTTTGTAACTTTTCATAATTAGGTGACAAAAAAAAATCTACAAATAGTTGAGTGAGAATAAATGTAGTTTACCCTCTATCCTCAAAGATTTAGTTAAGCTTAAGATGTAAAATCAAATTAAAACTTACCATTTAAGACTTAGAAAATCTAAAGGAAGGCCTAAAACTTATTAAACTTAAATTGAGACCTAAGGAAAATCAACCTAAAATCTAGAAATAAAATCTATCAATAACAAAATATTAAAAATTTTAACAACAAATCAAAGATGATATCAAAGGACAAAAATAGGTCAAAAGAAAAAAAAATAAAATAAATGAAATGAAATTTGTGTACCAAACACCACAAAAATGCATGACAATATTACTTATGAAAGATTGAATGAAGTTGAAAATAATCAAAATGAAGAGAAAATAAATTTTAAATTAAAATAATAGAAATTAAATTAAAGGTAAATTATAAAAATAGTCACATTTGTTTGCCTCAGATTATATTTTAGTTACTTATGTTTGAAATGTTACGTTTTAGTCACTTACATTATCGTTTTGTTATGAAGTAGTCACTCTGTCGTTAAGCTTTGTTACCTCCTTAACGGCAATCTTACGTAGCAGTCCAAATGAGTTTTAAATGCCAACTTGGATTTCTAACTGTGATGAGAATTTTTTCAGTCAAAATGGGGGAAAAAAAAAACTAAAAGAAAAAGGAGACAAACGATTCTTTTTTTCCAATTCAAGGTGTAATCAATTTAAATTTTTCATTAATTAAAAACCTATTCTTGTCCTAATTGGACATCCAAGCTGGCATTTAAAATCTATTTGGAGTGCTACATAGGATTGCCATTAGGGAGGTAACGGAGCTTAACGGTAGAGTGATCACTTCGTAACAAAACGATAATGTAAGTGACTAAAACGTAACATTTCAAACATAAGTGACTAAAATGTAATTTGAGGCAAACAAAAGTGATTATTTTTGTAGTTTACCCTAAATTAAATTAAACCATAATAACAAAATTAAAAAACCAAACAAAATAATTAATTAAAAAATAAAACAAAATAAAAAAATTAATATTAAGAAACTAAAATGTGAAAAAATAGAGGGACTGGAAGAGTAATTAATTTGCTCAAATCTCAAAAATTTCAAAAGGAATTAAAATGTATAGGGACCAATTATGCAATTTATAAAGGTGGAGGTCCTTCAATATCAAAACAAAAGCACGAAGGGGATTCCTATGCAATCAAAAAAGCAGAAGCCCCAGAAAATAATCTAAAAAACACCAGGGGACTAAGTTGTAATTTCCCCATTCCCGAGTATAAATGCTAAAAACCATATTTGAAACTTAAATACGTTGAAACGGCTTTCCTCGCAACTAGGATTTCACGTGCTGCCTTCTAGGGACCTTTCATCTTCGTTTCAAAGAAGCGAAAAGGAAGAGAAAGGGAAACAAACAAAAAGAAAGAAAAAGAAGGAGACAGGGGTTCATGGCATCCTTTCTGGTCACTCGATGAGGCTGACCCTAGTTATTCAAGCATGCATCAACTAGAAGAGGGAACAGTCGAGGGACTGAAAAAGAGGACCGGTACCTTTGAAACTTTTTACTGACACTAACTGCATTCTTTTCTCCTTTTTTGTGCACGTTAATATTTTATAATCAAAAAGTCTTTTGATTTGTTTTTTATTCAAAATTTTCTTTCATTATTGAAAAAAGATACCTTTTTCCCAAAGAAAACCCTAGCCTGAAACTTAAAAACAAGATTGGACACCAAATTAGATTTAGGCTTGAATTCAGACTGAGTTTTGGGTTTAAAATTTTTAAAAGCAGATTTGGACTCAAAAATGAAATCAATTCAGCTTTTAAAACAATTAAAATATGGTCTTGCAAGCTTTGATTTCAAATCATCTTCCAATATTAACCCCAAACTCTAAAATGATTTTATTTAAACTACCTTTTAATCACCCATTTCATGCCAAAAAATTTTAAAAATTATATTAAATTAAATTTATTTAAATTTAGTTCAACTTAGAACAAGAAAACGTAATCACACCCTTATTTCTATTTTAAATTTTAAAAATTACTTTTAAAACCAAAATAATCAAGCTGAGAAAAGAAATTTACCCTCGATAATCTTGAATCTCAAGTCTAAATTGTTGGCCTCAAACAAATTAGGTGTCTATAACTGCCTCTCTTTATGCATTACTTTTGTAACAAGAAACGTGCAAAGACGTATACATCTAATCATCTCCATACACATTTTTAGTAAAGAAGAACAAATTTGAAAAGCTTCGCATCCAAAGTTTTTTTTATTAAATGATCACAATAAAAGCAAACTTCACAACTAGGTATAAAAACTAAATTAAAATGATGAACAAATTACATAACTAAGACTAAAATGCAAATAAGAATCATAACTAAGTCATTGAAATGAAACAAAATACCAATAAAGAAGAAAAGGACCTCACAACTAGGTCTCTAAAGTGAAAAGTAAGATGAAATGAAAATAGACCATATAACTAGGCCTCGAAAATGAAACTATAATAGCCCTTTTTTAGTGGTGTTAAAAACGACGGTTTTGGAACCTCATTTCTGATATTTGAGTCCGTAAATATTATTATTTAATATTTATGAGGTTAGTATAAAGTCAATTGAAGTTTGATCCCTTAATTTTGTTAAATGGATAGTTAATTAAAGTACAAGGACTAAATTGTAAAAGTGGTAAAAATTAATCGTTATAGATTTTTAATTAACCAAAGGACCAATTAAGCAATTGGACCAACTTTTTTATGCCAAACGGTGGTGGATGTTATTTTTCATCCACTAACCATATTAATTACTATTAAGTTTAATTAATTATAGTTAGTTATTTATTATAAATTAATCTAAGTATAAAAGAAAAATAAAACGAAAAATTAAAAGAAAACAAAACCATTTTCTTCACTCTTACTCTCGTCTTCTTCATTGAAACCATAGAGAAAGAATAGGGCTTTGAATATAAACTTTTGGTCCTTCAAATTGGTAAGAATTTAAGTCATTTTCTTGTAATTTTTATGTTTTTGAGGTCATGGGAGTTTGATTTAGCTAGCTCATGTACCAATTTGCAAAACAGTTAAAGTTTCTAAAAGTTGTCATTGATAAATGCTTGAAGAAATTGGTGTTAATTTGTTAGATTTTAAGCTTAGATGTGAAAAATGACTAGACTAAAGTGTATATATTTCAAAATTGATATGAAATTTCTATAATTAGGGGAAATAGAGAGTCTAATAATGATGTAATTGAGATCAGTTTTGAAATTAAAACTCAAATTTGAAAGTGATGATAATTTCAATTTTAGGGACTAAATTGAATAAAATGCAAAACTTTAGGAGACATCCAAATAATGAAATTGAATTGATATATGCATATTATAGGATGTTATAAAAGGACTGGAATTGATAAGTTGAATTGAAGTATTAGATAGATCAAGAATTGAATCAAATTAAAAATAATCAGAGAAAAAACAAAATTACAAATTAGTCTTTAAAGATTCAATCGCTTGCTGTTTTGCCATGTAAGTTCATATGGAAATTACTATTTTGTTCATGTTATGAACTAATGGTATTTAATTTGCTTTTTGGTATGCTTAAATGTAAATTGATTGATTTTGGCATCAATACGACTAAATTGCAAAGAATGAGAAATTATGGTTATTTGTAAATGATACAAAGTATTGAAGTGGATGTGTAATGTTATGTGAAATGTGTAAAATATGTATGCTGCTACGGGGTTTGAAATGATATGATAACGGTAATGATGCCTATATGAACTTAATAAATAATCAGGATACAAATGACATGCCATTAGGGTATAAAAAGGAACGAATTTGATTAAGGATTTTTATGGTGGCTTGAGATATAGCATGTGTTGCAGATTCTCTGAAGCTTGTGTGAGCAATCATCGAACTAAGCTTGTGTGAGCAACCCAAATACGAAGGCTTGTGTGAGCTATTTCATAAATAAAAGCATATGTGAGCGAAATAAACTCTAGTATCTGAGTTCAATTTACTAACGTTCTTTCGGGCGGGAAAATGGTAATTTAACAGAAAAATGAAATGGTTGAAATGATTGTACATGAATGAAAATATATAGATGCTTGCATATGGTTTATGATTTGGTTTATACATGTTTAAAATGAATTGTTACATATGTATATGATTTTGTTATAAGTTCATGTCATATAAATGAACTAACCTTTGAATGTATTTGTTGACACGTATATGAAAGTATAAGGATGCCAAAGGATTGCCATATTTTATCCTAATATTTTTTAATTTATTAACTGTTGAATTATCAATGTAAGTTAAATAAATTTTCATATGGACTTACTAAGCATTCATCGTGCTTACCCCGTTACCTCCCTTTTTCCTTACAGATTGTTGACTTGCAGAATGTGTCAGTCGAATCTACGAGAAGCTCACACTATCCCGTGTTTGATTTGGTAGTCTTTCAAATATTTTAAAGTTCGATTATGTGCAATGTACATAGGTGTTAATATATGTTTTAACTTTAGATTGATAGTTTGGTTTGAACTTAAGATATGTATATTATCAAGTGAAGATCAAAGGTGATGATGTGCCTAAGATTGCCTTTTAGTCAAGGTATGACCATTATGAATTTTTAGTAATGCCTTTTGGTTTAACTAATGCACCTGTAGTATTCATGGATTTGATGAATAGAGTGTTTCAACCATATTTAGACCAGTTTGTGGTGGTTTTTATTGATGATATTTTGGTTTACTATAAGAATGAAGTTGATCATGAGGAACATTTGACAATTGTGTTGAGAACATTACGTGAAAATCAGTTATATGCCAAGTTTAGTAAGTGTGAATTCTGGCTGAGAGAAGTACATTTTCTGGGCTATGTGATCTCTGCTGAAAGTATTAAAGTAGATCTTGATAAAGTGAAAGCAATACTTGAATGTAATCTGCCCAAAAACGTCACTGAAGTTCACAACTTTTTGGGGCTAGCAGGCTATTAAAAAAGGTTTTTGAAGGGTTTTTCAATGTTGGCAACTCCTCTCACTAGACTGTTGAAAAAGAAAGAAAGGTTTGAATGGATTGATGAGTGTCAGCAAAGTTTTGAGAAGTTGAAGGCAGTATTGACTGAAGCTCCAATTTTATCACAACCAGAGTTTGGTATAGAGTATACTATTTATACTGATGCATCTCTGAACGAGTTTGGATGTGTGCTTATGTAGAAGGTTAAGGTTATATCTTATTCATTGCACCAACTCAAACCTCATGAGAAAAACTATCCAACCCATGATTTGGAATTTGCAGCAGTAGTATTGGCATTGAAGATTTGGAGACACTATCTATATGGAGAAAAGTGTCATGTATTCTCTAATATAAGGAGTTTGAAGTATTTGTTAACACAAAAAGATTTGAATTTACGCCAAAGACATTGGATGGAACTGTTAAAAGATTATGATTTGGCTATAGAATATCACTCTCGAAAAGCAAATGTTGTGGCTGATGCTTTGAGTAGAAAAATAGTGGCAACATTAACATCACTACGAGTAAAATTGAGTATGGTTGATGATGGATCATTACTGGCAGAGTTAATTGTTAAGCCAAGTTTTCTCTCTCAAGTTCTGAAAGAGCAGATGAAGGATGCACAGTGTGATATGTATAAGCAATGTATGATGTCTGGAAATGCAACAAATTTCAGTCTGGGTAAAAGTGGTGAACTGTGATTCATGGTGTAACACCCTTAACCCACATCCGTCGCCGGATTAGGGTTACAAGGTATTACCAAAGGAAATACAGCTTTAGTACATTCACATGATCACCTAGATCTTATTCACAATTATTTATACATTATATATTGCTAACTCAATATTTAACTTAAATTATTAATCATATTAATATACGAATCATATCTCAAAGTTCGATCGAATTCATCTCAAACATATACCATATTTATATGTTAATAAACATATCTCAAAGCCACACATAATGCCTTAAAACACATATACATAAAACATGAACTTAATAATCAATATCATACGCGGCATTGGATATGGTCATTATGAACAAACATATTTAACACATTTATTAAAGACTAAACATACTTATTTTCTATTTACAAGATCATTCGCAAATGACTATATTATTTTACTAAGATACCAATCATCATTTTCAAACATAATCAATAAATTCATAGTACACCTAGTTTATTAGCATATTAGCAAATCCACATAACAAATCAACTTGTCTTTACTCAACCAACTCATTACATTAGCCGTTATGACACATGCGCATATATATAATTATGTATATAATTTCAATTAACATACATCCCCATTAAGCTACATCAAACCGCAACCGATACCTATCTCTCAATCAGATTATAGCATAATCACAACTTCAAATAAAATTTAAATCATGACCAATTTACCTTATGCTCTTTCATACTCTTTAACTGAGTTATAAAGGAAAATCTCACAAGCATTCATACTATGATTTAAACTTACTGATATGAACTAAATCATAAGTTATTTACGGCAAAACCAATCAAAACATATGATCAAGAACATTTAGAACCAAGTTTAAACATAATGGTCAAGCCATTTTCGCATGGCTTATTATATATATATACAATTTTAAAACTAACCAAAAACATAAGTTAGCCTATACATGCCATATTTTCAAAAGTTCAACTTGTAAAAAGGGTACCAAAGATAGTTGATAGTTTGATTGACTTTGACGATGATCCCCGAGCTCAAACTTAAACTTCAAAATCTATAAAATAGTCAAATGAACACCCACGGTAAGCTAACATAGCTTAGTAATTTATAAGCAATTGTAAAGTAGATAATTTGACATTATAAAATTTAAACAATTTAACATGATCATCAACAAAACTCATAACATAAGTATAGGTCATATTACCATTCATAAACTACCATATTTAGTAGTCTCAAAACCGAATACTCATGCATTCCTTATTAGATTTCATTTTAAACCATGCATTGCTATTTCATTTTAAAACGAACTCAAAACTAATAATCACATCTCATTTCTTTAGTTTCATAAGTAAGTATAACTTACCTCATTAGTACTAAATTACCCAACTATCATGAATCACATACCTCCTTATTTCATTTCGTTTATCACAATTCACTAGTTGATACCTTTGGAGGATTCGTAAACCCGCACACTTAGTGTGAACCATGTAACGTATTGCACACTTAGTGCCGTTACTTTGATAAAGTGCACACATAGTGCCAATTCCTTGTAATGTATTGCACACTTAGTGCCATTACACTATATTCCGCACACTTAGTGCCAGATAACCGATTTCGCACACACAGTGCTCAGTTTTTTGATTCGCACACCTAGTGCTTTCTTTGAACCTGTTACTCACATCATTAAACATATATACATATCTATATTTTAGCTTATTACATCTATATGTTAACTTCACATTCGATTATGCAAATGATGTACCAAAGTACATTACATTTGGCTATACCAAGTATATACAAATAAACATTACTTTTGGCCAAATTCATCCCTTAATACAAGGTCACACGTAGCTATATTGTACACACATATACATATATATTTCACATTCAACCAAATTCAACTTCCAAACAAATACTGTAACATCCTAGAATTAGGGGTTCTGCATTTTATGTTTTTCTGTGTGCTTGGCTTATTCTGCTTGTTATTTAGATGTGCTTGGGGGTCCTGGGGAGGCTCGGGTTCAAGCTAGAGCCTTGGTAAAATTTTGGTTTTTGGGAATAAAGGGGGAGAGCTAGGGGGAAGTAGGCCTTTAGGATATTCATTCGCGTTTGAAGACACAAGGTGAGCAGGTGGAGTGGTTGTGGCGTCACTAGCAGAGCAAGGGGGAAGGAGTTCGAATCCCATCTATTGCATGGTGGAGCTTTATTTTTTATGCTCAAGATGGTGAAGTGTTGGCTTTCGACTGGGACTCTTCTAGGAGGGGTTTGAATGATTCAAATCATTTGAAATGGATGGATGAGAGGTGCTTGAGGAGTTGAATTGGTCAAACCAATTTGAAAGGGTGATGGGGAGAATTTGGTGGAGCAAAACAAGGGATTTGGTCCAGTGGTGGAGGTGTTGGCCGAATGTGGGGTCTTTGAGGAGAATTTCGGTCATGTAAAGGGGTCTTTTGTGAGAGTTTTCGGTTTGGAGTCATGTGAGTGTGTGCCGAAATTGTGGAAGTATTTTCTTAGCTTTTGTGCGTTTGAAGAGCATTCTCTATTTTTTGATCAATCGTGTTTCACTTTTAGTTGTCTCACTAATTACTGAAACCTTAGTCATTTGGGTGGCTTATTCTTCATTTCTTCTTCTCACCGTAAACATTTTTCTTTTCTCTTCTTGGTTGTGGACAAACACCAAAAGCCGAATCTCCCTTGTTCATCTTCCACAACTTGTTTACTTTACCATAACCGAAACCTCTTTTCTCCCTCATTATCATTCTACCCTTCTCCCATTGACGAAACCTTCTCTTATTCTTGTTGGAATTTGTTTCTTCTCCATTGGTTGATAACTGAAACTCCATCACTTTTCACTCCTTCTCATTTCGTTCTCCTCTCGTAGTTGTGAAGTGGGGTGGCCGAATCTCTTTTCTCCTTCAACTCATTAGTAAACGCAAGATAAGGGCAATTCTGTTCATCTTTTTATTTCTCTTTTCGGTCTTGGGTTGCTCTTAGCCGAAGTGGCTATCTCTTTTAATGTTAGATTTCGGCTAATCCCTCATTTTCTTCTCTCATTATGGAACGTTTACCCGGTGAACCCTATTAGCTGAACGTGTTGAAGTCTGAAGGTTGAAGGTCTGTTGATTGCCGAATCTTACCATTCATTCGAGTTCTTAAGCAGTAAGGGCCGAATCTCCTACTTGGGTCTTTCAAAGAGTAGGGTTCGATTCTCGATTGATCAAGAACCTGCTAGTGCCGAATCAGGGGGAATCCAGTCAAGAGGATAGAACTAATCTGCATTGATCTTTAAGGTAAGGAGTCATCTTTTCGGATTCTTGGCTATTCTTCCTTTTCGTTGTGATATGTCTTAACCAAATTCCCTTATTAGAAAACCAACGTTTCTCTCTGAGTACTGATCAAGTCTCTTCATGGATGCGAGTGCTAGCCAATCTAAAGAGGGGAGTGGACTCCCAGTCTCTGCTCCTAAGTTCAAACGACGTGCTGTGTCGGCAGTTTGAGACTTTCTGCCGAGTTATGGTAGAGAGCCGACATCTATTTGGGATAGGCAAATCGCTGTTATTCCCGTTAGTGAGAGTGTCGACGATCTAGAGTGTTTAGTTCTTCGCGTAATCAGGTGTGTAATGCTTACACTTTCTTTTATTATTTTACGTTAATAACTGTGTTGGCTGAAAGCCGAAACGACTGTATCGAAATTTGAGATACCCTTGTGGGTAAGGTTGGAGACACCAGGTAAGTACCTCTATGATTCTATCTTTCGAATAACATGGCCTAAATATATGCATGATTTGATTATCTGTTGTACATTGGGAGTATGATTGCATTCATCATGTTATGATAATGTGTTGCATGGGCTTTGGGATATGATATTGAAATGGGAAGTGTAATTCAGTGACTCTGTCATAGTGGTTTGGCACCACATATATTATCAGTGACTGTCACAGTGGTTTGGTACCACAGTGGTTTGGCACCACATATATTCATCAGTGACTGTCACAGTAGTTTGGTACCACAGTGGGTTGGCCCCACATATATTCATCAGTGACTGTCATAGTGGTTTGGTACCATAGTGGGTTGGCCCCACATATTTTTATTAGTGACTCTGTCACAGTGGTTTGGTACCACAATGGTTTGGTACCACAATGGCTTGGTGCCACAGGTGTTTGGCTGGTTCAGGTGATGTAGAGGATGGAATACTAGGTTGGGCTGGGCTTCATTGCATACATTTTTTTTAATATACCATGTTGTGAGGGCTACGGCCCAATGTGCATCTGTGGGCTTAAGGCCAGATTGTGTTGTTAAGGGGAATTACACACTGAGTCTTGGTGACTCACCCCTCTACTTAATTTTGCAGGTAACCCCTAGTTGTGGATTCGGAGGCGAGGTGGACTTTGAGGTGGCCATGCACTACTTCCTTCGTAAATTTCACTCCTTCAGTTAAACTTACTTTTATATTGGGAATTTATTATGTAATAAGGCCTCTTGGGTTTCTTTTATAAATTGGTTTTCGATTTATTACGGTGATTATATTTTATGAGACATTAAATTTGGGAGTTTTCTAAACAAAACGTAAACAAACCTTTTCAAATAATAACACACGGGTAACAAACAAATAAATTATTGAATTCAGAAATTTTCTTAGAACTACAAAAACTATTTTTAAATGTCACGCTTATGAAATCCCCTAATTTCGGCTTTCGTATCAAAAAATCTGTTTTCCACTATTTTGTTTTTATTTTAATAAAAGTTGGTAAGAAACCCTTAAAACTGAAGTAAATTTTCAAGTTAAAAATACAAAACGAATAGTTTTTGAAATTGAGAAGTTTTCTTTAAAATTTTGAAACTATCTTTCCATGCGACATACCAGATTTGGTCGTAACGTTTAGACCGGGTTTGGGGTGTTACAATTATGGTATCAGAGCCTAGGCTGCAAAACTCAGCTGTGGAATGGGTTCAAAAATGTTTTTAAAGTTGGTTTGAAATGTGGTTTAGAAAATTACATGTTTTCTGGAAGTATGGCATCCGAGTCTCCGGCACCAATCCGTACTGTAAGTCTTCTGACTATTATTTAATTTCTTATGAAAAGAGTATATTATGTTGTGGTTGATAGTTTTAAGAGATTCAATTTTAGAGATTGAGACCTTTAGAAATATGTTTTGCGAAAAACTACTTCTAATTCTATTTTCATAAGACTATCCGGTAATAAACAATTGAAGATATACTAATTCATAAAATTTTTAATCAGATTAAGTCAATTCCGTAATCATGAGCACTAGAGGACGTGGACGTGGTTTACACGGTCGTGGTAGAGGCCGGGGTATTGAGGCTGGACCCTTGAAATCAGGGCTTGGACCGGAAGACGAAGTGCCAGCATCACCAGTAGCGGAAGCGGGATCTCAAGACCGATCTGGTGGGGACGATGCTTTGTCCCAAGCTATGCTGCGTGTTCTGGAGAGGGTTACTGGAGCAAGCACGGGATCAGTAGCTCGAAAACCTATTCCTGAGTGACTGCGAGCGAATGGGGCCGAGATATTTAGGGGTATTTCTGGCGTGGCCCCTAACGTAGCTGAATACTGGCTGGAATCGGTTAAACGAATCATGGACGATCTAGACTGTACGGCAGAGGAAAAGTTGAAAGGAGTTGTGTCCCTCCTTCGAGATGAGGCATACCAGTGGTGGCTCACAATAAGGGATAGTACATCAGCGGACCGTATTACCTGGGACTTCTTTAAGACAGCGTTCCAGGGAAAGTATGTTGGGGCGAGTTATGTGGATGCTCAGAGGAAGGCATTTTTGAACTTGGTCCAGGGGAATAAGTCAGTGGCTGAGTATGAGGCGGAGTTCTTTCATTTAAGCTGCTATGCTTGGGGTATCGTTGCAACTAATTACGAGCGATGTGTTCAGTTTGAGGATGGTCTGGGGGACGAATTGCGAGTACTGATAGCTCCGCAACGGGAAAGAGAGTTTACTATTCTGGTTGAGAAGGCAAAGATAGCTGAAGAGGTAAAGCGGTCTGAGAGGCAGAATCGGGATAAGGATAGGGGTAGGAATAAGATGAATTTTGGGTCGTCAGGATCTGCTGGGGGTTTTAAAAGAGGCCTAGGTTTAAGGGGCCGGGTCGAGTTGCGAGGCCTGTTGCGATTGGTTGGTCTCAACTGTGTGCTCGATGTGGGAATTTTCATTCGGGGGAGTGTTGGGTCGGTAATAGAGGATGCTTCAGGTGTGGATCTATGGATCATCGAGTAAGGGACTGTCCACAAGAGCCAGACAGGGTACGGCTAATAAATCAGGGTTATACATAGTCCGAAAGAGGTGGACAGCAGCCACCGAGAGGTCGTGGTCTGGCCAGAGGAGGAAATGGAGTTGGTCGAGGGCGTGGAGCATCGGGCAGAGGTGCTGGGAGTATAGATGCAAGATAGCCTGGATTGGTGTATATAGCTAGACGTCGAGAGGATGACGATGCACCGGACGTCATAACCGGTACGTTCCTTGTTTTTGGTGTGCCATTTACAGCTTTGATAGATATTGGGTCTACACATTCATATGTTGCTAGTAATATGTCTTGGACTTTGAGTATAGAATCTGAGGTTGCTTCTAGTAAAATGACTGTGATTAGCCCTTTAGGACAATCTGTAGTGGTGAACAAACTATTTAGGAGTGTGCCTTTAGAAGTGCAAGGGATTGTTTTCCCGACTGACTTGATGGAATTACCGTTCGGCGAGTTCGGCTTGATTTTGGGCATGGACTGGTTAGTTAAGTATCGAGCAAACTTGGATTGTGCTGCTAAGCGCATGATATTAAAGACTCTTAAGGATAAGGAGGTGCTGGTGATAGGTGAGAGAAGGAATTACTTGTCCAATGTGGTGTCTGCATTAAAGGCTGAAAGGATGGTGCGAAAAGGGTGTGAGGCATTCTTAGCTTTCATCAGTGCTTTGGAGGCCAAAGAATTGTCTGTAAGGGATGTTAGAACGGTGAAAGAGTTCTTGGATGTCTTTCCAGAAGAGCTTTCAGGGTTACCTCCGGATCATGAGGTGGAGTTTGGCATTGATCTACTTCCGGGAGCGGCACCTGTGTCCATCACTCCATATAGAATGGCGGCAAAGGACCTGGTGGAACTTAAAGCTCAGATTCAGGAATTGTTGGACCGTGGTTTTGTCCGACCAAGTGTGTCTCCGTGGGGAGCGCCAATGTTGTTCGTTAAGAAAAAGGACGGGTCAATGCGAATGTGCATTGACTATAGGCAATTGAACAATTTGACGATTAAGAATAAATACCCGTTGCCAAGGATTGACGACCTGTTCGATCAGCTACGAGGCGCTTCGGTCTTCTCGAAGATAGACTTGAGGTCGGGGTATCATCAACTAAAGGTGAAGGTGGCAGATATTCATAAGACTGCTTTTCGAACTCGTTATAGTCACTACGAGTTCTTAGTGATGTCGTTCGGGTTGACGAATGCACCAGCTGCGTTTATGGATATGATGAACCGGGTATTTCAACCCTACCTGGATCGATTTGTTGTAGTGTTCATAGATGATATCTTGGTATATTCAAGGATGGAAGAGGAGCATGATTCGCATCTTCAGATAGTTTTGCAGATTTTGAGGGAGAAGCAGCTGTATGCCAAATTCAGCAAGTGTGAATTTTGGTTAAGGGAAGTTACCTTTTTGGGGCATGTTGTTTCTGCTGAGGGGATTAGGGTGGATCCCTGAAAGATTGAAGCGGTTTTGGATTGGAAACCACCGAAGTCAGTAGCAGAAATTCGAAGTTTCCTTGGGTTAGCTGGGTACTACAGAAGGTTCGTTGAGGGATTCTCGTTGATTGCTGCACCATTAACCAAGCTATTACGGAAAGGGGTACTGTTTGTTTGGTCAGATAAACAGCAGGAAAGCTTTGAGACGTTGAAGAAGATTTTGACGCAGGCACCAGTGTTGACTCAGCCTGAGGCTGGAAAGGAATTTGTCGTCTATTGTGATGCGTCGCACACAGGGTTAGGATGTGTGTTGATGCAAGAAGGGAAGGTGATAGCGTATGTGTCTCAGCAATTAAAACTGCATGAAGTGAATTATCCCACTCATGATTTGGAGTTAGGGGCGGTAGTGTTCGCTTTGAAGATTTGGAGACACTACTTGTATGGGGAGAAGTTAATTATCTACACCGATCATAAGAGCCTGAAATATCTCCTTACCCAGAAGGAGTTGAATTTAAGGCAGCGAAGGCGGATTGAATTGTTGAAAGACTATGACTGCTCGATTGAGTATCACCCGGGTAAAGCCAATGTAGTGGTGGATGCATTGGGCCGTAAGGTAATATCGGATTTGAGGGCAATGTTTGCTCATCTTAGTTTGTATGAAGATGGAAGCTTGTTAGCCGAACTTCAAGTGAAGCCTTCATGGGTAAGTCAGATTAAGGAGAAGCAGTTGTTAGATGAAGTGTTAAGTTCTCGATTTCAGCAAATGGAATGTGGTGAGACAGAAGATTTTGGTCTGAGCAGTGAAGGGGTATTGTAACACCCCAAACCCGGTCAATACGTTACGATCGAATTTGGTATGTTACAAGAAAGGTAGTTTTGAAATTTTCAATAGAAAATCGTAATTTGGAAAACTTTTCGTTTAGTGATTCAATCTTAAAGATAATTTAAAATTTTGGTTGAAGATTTTCTTACCAACTTCTATTTAAAAGTGAACTAAAAAGGTCGAAAATAGTTTTGTTTCACGAAGGCCGAAATCAAGAAATTCCATAAACGTGACATTTGAAAATGATGTTGAGGTTTTAAGAAAATCTCCAGATTATTTAGCTTAAACCTTTAATCGCTTGTCATCTTTTGTTAATACTTTAAAAATATGATTGTTTATATTTTATTTTAGGAAACTCCTTATTTGACGATTCATAAGATATGCAATAACCAATTTAAAGCAAAAACCCAAATTAAAGTTATGGAGGCCTTATTACATTGCAAAAGCCCATAAATAAAAAAAAGTAAGTTTAAATAAGAACCGAAAGTTTACGAGAAAGTAATGCATGGCCACCTCAAGCCCACCTTGACTCCAAATCAAGAACTAGGGGTTACCTGCAAAAATTAAGCGAGAGGGGTGAGTCACCGAGACTCAAAGTGTAATTCCCTTATAACGCAATCGGGCTTTAAGCCCATAGATGCACATTGGGCCTTAGCCCTCACAATATAGCATATTAAAAATGTATGCAATGCAGCCCAACCCAACCTAGTTTTCCATCCTCTTGGTCACCTGATTCAGCCAAACACCCGTGGCATCAAGCCACTGTGGTCCCAGACCACTTGTGACAGAGTCACAAAATATATAAACGTGGGGCCAACCCACTGTGGTCCCAGACCACTGTGATAATCTCTGATAAGTATATGTGGGGCCAACCCACTGTGGTACCAAACCACTGAGATAAGTCACTGATATATATATGTATACGTGGTTCCAAACTACTGTGGTCCCAGACCACTTGTGATAGAGTCACAAAATATATAAACGTGGGGCCAACCCACTGTGGTCCCAGACCACTGTGAAAATCTCTGATAAGTATATGTGGGGCCAACCCATTGTGGTACCAAACCATTGAGATTAGTCACTGATAAATATATGTATACGTGGTTCCAAACCACTATGGTCCCAGACCACTGTGACAGAAGTCACTAAATCAAACTTCCCCCTGTCAATCATATCCCAAAGCCCATGCAACATATTATCATATTGAGATGAATGCAAACATACTTTCCATGTACAACAGACAATTAATTCATACAAACATATCTTCAAAAGTAAAATCATAGTGGTACTTACCCGGTTTCTCCAACCTTACCCACAAGGGTATCTCGACTATCTATACAATGCTTTGGCTTTCAACCAACACAGAAGCTACTAACGCAAATAATAAAGAAAAGTGTGAGCGCTACACACCTGATTACGCGTAAAACTATACACTCTAGATCGTCGACACTCTCACTAGAAGAAACAACCGCGATTTGTCTATCCCAAACAGAAGTCGGCTCCCTACCACAACCCGGTGGAAAGTCTCGAACCACCGACACAGCAGAGACTACTGGTCCACTCCCCTCCTTAGATTGACTTAATGAAAACGAGGAATTGCACCACCACAAATTCAGTTGTAGTGTGCTCGGCTTATCTAATGACAGTCTTGAACAGGGAGAGGCCAAATGGAACCCAAGGCAAATCGGCTCTGGCTTGAATAATATAAGAAATCCAAAATTGACTATGATAGACACACCAGTAAGGAGTCAGTTTAGAAAGGGGTAACAAGAAAGATTTGGTTTTTGGTGATGAAAACAACTTGCAGGAGATGAACAAGAATAATTCAGCCTAAGGAAATTAAATGAAAAGACAGTAAAAGGAGAGCAGGTTTCGGCTAGAAGAATAGAACAATGAGGAGAAAAATGAAAAAGAAAGGCAAGTGGGTAACCTGAGGTTCGGCTATGGAGAAAAAGAGTGTAGAAGAGGAAGTGAATAGAAATAAAAAGAGAGAGATGATCTTAGTGAGGTAAGGTTCGGTTATGGTGATAATCGAAAGAGAATGGTAAGAGGGTAATTCGGCAAGGAGTGGCTTCAAGAGAATTCGACTTGCGAAGAATTGGAGAAAGGGATGATGAAAATGACCAAAAAGAAAACCCGAAAGCACTTAAGAAGGAAATGTAAAAAGAAGTAAAAGAACCAAGATGCACTTATGGACTTTTCGACACTTACAAAGAATAGGCAACCCGAAAGGGAATCAAAAGAGCTCTCTCTCACATTCGGCACACACTCACCTCCTATGACCGAAAATACCAAAATGGGAAAAGCCTAAGACTAATGAGAATTTTGGCACACACCTCTAGCAACTAAACCGAAATTCTCCCCTCCAAGATCCCCACATTCGGCCAACAACTCCACCACCCACCAAATCCCTTGATTTGCTCCAGCAAATACTCCCCATCACTCTTTCAAATTGGCTTGACCAATTCAAACTCCTTCAAGCTCTCTTATCCATCCATTTGAACTTGTTGACTCATTCAACCACCACCCTTTGAAGAGTCCCAGCCGAAACCATCTCCTCTCCAACCTGGCACCAAAAAAATAAAGCTTCATAATGAGGCTTATGGGATTCGAACTCCTCCCCTTCTGCTCCTACAAGTGACTCCACCTCCACTTGGACACAAGCTTCTTTGTGTCAAAAAATACACACAAATAAACTTAAGGCCTGCTCCTGCTAGCTCTCCCCCCTTAGGTGCCCAAAAAGAAAAAAAATTCACCAAGGCTCTAGCTTGAACCCGGGCCTCCCCAGGACCCCCAAGCACACCTAAATAACAAGTAGCACAAGCCAAGCACACAGAAAAGCATAAAATGCAGAACCCCTAATTCTAGGATGTTACAGGTATTATGCTTTCGTGGAAAGGTTTGTATGCCGAATGATTCTGAGTTGAGGCAGATGATTCTGCGGGAGGCGCATAGTAGCCCATACGCTATGTATCCTCGTGGGAGTAAGATGTATCGAGATTTGCTTGAACAGTATTGGTGGCCAGGTCTGAAGCAAGAAGTTACCGAATTTGTGAGTAGGTGTTTAACGTGTCAACAGGTGAAGGCAGAGCATCATTTGCCTTCGGAGTTGCTACAGCTAGTGAAGATTCCACTCTGAAAGTGGGAGAGGATAACGATGGACTTTGTTAGTGGGCTACCTCTTACGCCTACCAGGAAAGATTCGGTATGGGTGATTGTCGATCGATTGACGAAGTCTGCTCTTTTCATACCGATTTGTATCGACTACTCACTACAGAAGTTAGCCAAGATGTATGTAGCAGAGATTGTGAGGTTACATGGGGTACCAGTGTCTATCATATAAGACAGAGACCCTAGGTTTACATCGCGATTTTAGAAGGCGTTACATAAAGCGTTGGGTACAAGATTGGATTTCAGCACAGCGTTTCATCCACAAACTGATGGTCAGTCAGAGAGGGTAATTCAGATTCTGGAAGACATGTTGAGAGGATGTGTTATCGACTTCAGGGGCAGTTGGGAGGATTTTCTACCGCTGGTAGAGTATGCATACAATAATAGTTATCAATCCAGTATTTAGATGGCACCCTATGAAGCGTTGTATGGTCGTAGGTGTCGTACCCCTACCTGCTGGACAGAGTTAGGTGAGTGACAGTTGTTGGGTCCGGAATAGGTCTCAAAGACGGAGGTAAAGGTTAAGTTGATTCGGGCTCGGTTGAAGGAAGCTTTTGACAGACAGAAATCGTACGCAGATCTGAAGCGTAAGGAAATAGAGTTCTCAGGTCTTTCTGAAAGTTTCACCTTGGAAGAAGGTTCTAAGATTTGGACGGAAAGGCAAGTTGAGCCCCAGATTTATCGGGCCTTATCGAGCGTTGAAACGTATGGGACCAGTAGCTTATCAGCTTGAGTTACCTCTGGAGTTGAATCGGATACATGATGTATTCCATGTCTCAATGTTAAGGCACTATCGTTCGGATCCATCTCACATAGTGCTAGTGGAGGAAATTGAAGTAAGACCTGATCTGTCTTTTGAAGAAGAACCAGTGCAGATCTTAGATCGAGATGTTAAGGTGTTGAGAAGGAAGTCGGTTTCGTTGGTCAAAGTTTTATGGCGAAATCACGGTGCAGAGGAAGCCACATGGGAGCCAGAAGATGTGATGCGGCAGCAATACCCTTTCCTCTTTTGATCAGGTAAATTTTGAGGCCAAAATATCTTTAAGGGGGGTAGAACTGTAACATCCTTGAATTAGGGGTTCTGCATTTTATGTTTTTCTGTGTGCTTGGCTTGTTCTGCTTGTTATTTAGATGTGCTTGGGGGTCCTGGGGAGGCTCGGGTTCAAGCCAGAGCCTTGGTAAAATTTTGGTTTTTGGGAATAAGGGGGGAGAGCTAGGGGAAGTAGGCCTTTAGGATATTCATTCGCGTTTGAAGACACAAGGTGAGCAGGTGGAGTGGTTGTGGCGTCACTAGCAGAGAAAGGGGGAAGGAGTTCGAATCCCATCTGTTGCATGGTGGAGCTTTATTTTTATGCTCAAGATGGTGAAGTGTCAAGCTTTACCGGGACTCTTCTAGGAGGGGTTTGAATGAGTCAAATCATTTGAAATGGATGGATGAGAGGTGCTTGAGGAGTTGAATTGGTCAAACCAATTTGAAAGGGTGATGGGGAGAATTTGGTGGAGCAAAACAAGGGATTTGGTGTGTGGTGGAGGTGTTGGCCGAATGTGGGGGTCTTTGAGGGGAGAATTTCGGTCATGTAAAGGGGTCTTTTGTGAGAGTTTTCAGTTTGGAGTCATGTGAGTGTGTGCCGAAATTGTGGAAGTATTTTCTTAGCTTTTATGCGTTTGAAGAGCATTCTCTTTTTTTTGATCAATCGTGTTTCACTTTTAGTTGTCTCACTAATTGCCGAAACCTTAGTAATTTGGGTGGCTTATTCTTCATTTCTTCTTCTCACCGTAAACGTTTTTCTTTTCTATTCTTGGTTGTGGACAAACACCAAAACCTGAATCTCCCTTGTTCATCTTCCATAACTTGTTTTCTTCACCATAACCGAAACCTCTTTTCTCTATCATTATCATTCTACCCTTCTCCCATTGACGGAACCTTCTCTTATTCTTGTTGGAATTTGTTTCTTCTCCATTGGTTGATAACCGAAACTCCATCACTTTTCACTCCTTCTCATTTCGTTCTCCTCTCGTAGTTGTGAAGTGGGGTGGCCGAATCTCTTTTCTCCTTCAACTCATCAGTAAACGCAAGGTAAGGGCAATTCTGTTCATCTTTTTATTTCTCTTTTCGGTCTTGGGTTTCTCTTAGTCGAAGTGGCTATCTCTTTTAATGTTAGATTTCGGCTAATCCTTCCTTTTCTTCTCTTATTATGGAACGTTTACCCGGTGAACCCCATTAGCTGAACGTGTTGAAGTCTGAAGGTTGAAGGTCCGTTGATTGCCGAATCTTACCATTCATTCGGGTTCTTAAACAGTAAGGGCCGAATCTCCTACTTGGGTCTTTCAAAGAGTAGGGTTCAATTCTCGATTGATCAAGAACCTGCTAGTACCGAATCAGGGGAATCCAGTCAAGAGGATAGAACTAATCTGCATTGATCTTTAAGGTAAGGAGTCATCTTTTCGGATTCTTGGCTATTCTTCTGCGCAGATCCGCCTTTAACCAAATTCCCTTATTAGACAACCAACGCTTTCTCTCGAAGTAATCGATCAAGTCTCTTCATGGATGCGAGTGCTAGCCAATCTAAGGAGGGGAGTGGACTCGTAGTCTCTGCTCTTAAGTTCAAATGACGTGCTGTGTCGGCGGTTCGAGACTTTTCGCCGGGTTGTGGTAGAGAGCCGACATCTGTTTGGGATAGGTAAATCGCTGTTATTCCCGTTAGTGAGAGTGTCGACGATCTAGAGTGTTTAATTCTTCGCGTAATCAGGTGTTTAATGCTTACACCTTCTTTTATTATTTTACGTTAATAACTGTGTTGGCTGAAAGCCGAAACGACTGTATCGAAAGTTGAGATACCCTTGTGGGTAAGGTTGGAGACACCAGGTAAGTACCTCTATGATTCTATCTTTCGAATAACATGGCCTAAATATATGCATGATTTGATTATCTGTTGTACATTAGGAGTATGATTGCATTCATCATGTTATGATAATGTGTTGCATGGGCTTTGGGATATGATATTGAAAGGGGAAGTGTAATTCGATGACTCTGTCACGCTGGTTTGGCACCACATATATTATCGATGATCGCCACAGTGGTTTTGGCACCACATATATTCATCGCTGATCACACAATAGTTTGGTACCACAAAGGGGTTGGCCCCACATATATTCATCGATGGATCGCCACAGCTGGTTTGGTACCACAAAGGGTTGGCCTCAAGATATTTTTATCGATGACTCACAGTTGGTTTGGTACCACAGCTGGCTTGGTGCCACAGTGTTTGGCCGTTCAGTGATGTAGAGGATGGAATACTAGGTTGGGTGGGCTACATTGCATACATTTTTTTTAATATACCATGTTGTGAGGGCTACGGCCCAATGTGCATCTGTGGGCTTAAGGCCAGATTGCATTGTTAAGGGGAATTACACACTGAGTCTTGGTGACTCACCCCTCTGCTTAATTTTGCAGGTAACCCCTAGTTGCGGATTCGGAGCTGAGGTGGACTTTGAGGTGGCCATGCACTACTTCCTTCATAAATTTCGCTCCTTCAGTTAAACTTACTTTTAATTTGGGAATTTATTATGTAATAAGGCCTCCTGGGTTTCTTTTATAATTTGGTTTTCAATTTATTACGGTGATTATATTTTATGAGACATTAAATTTGGGAGTTTTCTAAACAAAACGTAAACAAACCTTTTCAAATAATAACACACGGGTAACAAACAAATAAATTATTTAATTTGAAAATTTTCTTAGAACTACAGAAACTGTTTTTAAATGTCACGCTTATGAAATCCCCTAATTTCGGCTTTCGTATCAAAAAATCTGTTTTCCACTATTTTGTTTTTCTTTTAATAAAAGTTGGTAAGAAACCCTTGAAACTGAAGTAAATTTTCAAGTTAAAAACACAAACGAATAGTTTTTGAAATTGAGAAGTTTTCTTTAAAATTTCCAAACTATCTTTCCATGTGACATACCAGATTCGGTCGTAACATTTAGACCGGGTTTGGCGTGTTACAATTATGGTATCAGAGCCTAAGTTGCAAAACTCGGCAGTGGAATGGGTTCAAAAATGTTTTTAAAGTTTGTTTGAAATGTGGTTTAGAAAAATACATGTTTTCTGAAAGTATGGCACCCGAGTCTCCGGCACCAATCCGTACTATAAGTCTTCTGACTATTGTTTGATTTCTTATGAAAAGAGTATATTATGTTGTGGTTGATAGTTTTAAGAGATTCAATTTTAGAGATTGAGACCTTTAGAAATATGTTTTGCGAAAAACTACTTCTAATTCTATTTTCATAAGACTATCTGATAATAAACAGTGGAAGATATACTAATTCATAAAATTTTTAATCAGATTAAGTTGATTCCGTAATCATGAGCGCTAGAGGAAATGGACGTGGTTTACGCGGCCATGGTAGAGGCCGGGGTATTGAGGCTGGACCCTCGGAATCAGGGCATGGACCGGAAGACGGCGCCGCGATCACCGAGCGGCGGCGGGATATCAAGACCGATCTGGTGGGGACGATGCTTTGTCCCAAGCTATGCTGCGTGTTTTGGAGAGGGTTGCTGGAGCAAGCACGGGATCAGTAGCTCGGAAATCTATTCCTGAGCGACTGCGAGCGAATGGGGCCGAGATATTTAGGGGTATTTCTGGCGTGGCCCCTAACGTAGCTGAATACTGGCTGGAATCGGTTGAATGAATCATGGACGATCTAGACTGTACGGCAGAGGAAAAGTTGAAAGGAGTTGTGTCCCTCCTTCGAGATGAGGCATACCAGTGGTGGCTCACGATAAGGGATGGTACATCAGCGGACCGTATTACCTGGGACTTCTTTAAGACAGCGTTCCAGGGAAAGTATGTTGGGGCGAGTTATGTGGATGCTAAGAGGAAGGCATTTTTGAACTTGGTCCTGGGGAATAAGTCAGTGGCTGAGTATGAGGCAGAGTTCCCGCGTTTAAGCCGCTATGCTCGGGGTATCGTTGCAACCGATTACGAGCGATGTGTTCAGTTTGAGGATGGTCTGAGGGACGAATTGCGAGTACTGATAGCTCCACAACGGGAAAGAGAGTTTGCTATTCTGGTTGAGAAGGCAAAGATAGCTGAAGAGGTAAAGCGGTCTGAGAGGAAGAATCGGGATAAGGATAGGGGTAGGAATAAGATGAATTTTGGGTCGTCAGGATCTGCTGGGGGTTTTCAAAAGAGGCCTAGGTTTGAGGGGCCGGGTCGAGTTGCAAGGCCTGTTACCGTCGGTCGGTCTCAACTGTGTGCTCGATGTGGGAATTTTCATTCGGGGGAGTGTTGGGTCGGTAATAGAGGATTCCTCAGGTGTGGATCTATGGATCATCGGGTAAGGGAATGTCCACAAGAGCCAGACAGGGTGCGGCCAGTAAATTAGGGTTATGTACAGTCCGGAAGAGGTGGGCAACAGCCACCGAGAGGTCGTGGTCTGGCCAGAGGAGGAAATGGAGTTGGTCGAGGGCGTGGAGCACCGGGCTGAGGTGCTGGGAGTACAGATGCAAGACAGCCTGGATTGGTGTATGCAGCTAGACGTCGAGAGGATGGCGATGCACCGGACGTCATAACCGGTACGTTCCTTATTTTTGGTGTGCCATTTACAGCTTTGATAGATATTGGGTCTACACATTCATATGTTGCTAGTACTATGTCTGGGACTTTGAGTATAGAATATGAGGTTGCTTCTAGTAAAATGACTGTGATTAGCCCTTTAGGACAATCTGTAGTGGTGAACAAACTATTTAGGAGTGTGCCTTTAGAAGTGCAAGGGATTGTTTTCCTGGCTGACTTGATGGAATTGCCGTTCGGTGAGTTCGACTTGATTTTAGGCATGGACTGGTTAGTTAAGTATCGAGCGAACTTGGATTGTGCTGCTAAGCGCATGATATTAAAGACTCTTAAGGATAAGGAGGTGCTGGTGATAGGTGAGAGAAGGAATTACTTGTCCAATGTGGTGTCTGCACTAAAGGCTGAAAGGATGGTGCGAAAAGGGTGTGAGGCATTCTTAGATTTCATCAGTGCTTTGGAGGCCAAAGAATTGTCTGTAAGGGACGTTAGAACGGTGAAAGAGTTCTTGGATGTCTTTCCAGAAGAGCTTTCAGGGTTACCTCCTGATCGTGAGGTGGAGTTTGGCATTGATGTACTTCCGGGAACGACACCTGTGTCAATCGCTCCATATAGAATGGCGCCAAAGGAACTGGTGGAACTTAAAGCTCAGATTCAGGAATTGTTGGAATTTGTTTCTTCTCCATTGGTTGATAACCGAAACTCCATCACTTTTCACTCCTTCTCATTTCGTTCTCCTCTCGTAGTTGTGAAGTGGGGTGGCCAAATCTCTTTTCTCCTTCAACTCATCAGTAAACGCAAGGTAAAGGCAATTCTGTTCATCTTTTTATTTCTCTTTTCGGTCTTGGGTTACTCTTAGCCGAAGTGGCTATCTCTTTTAATGTTAGATTTCGCTAATCCCTCCTTTTCTTCTCTCATTATGGAACATTTACCCGGTGAACCCCATTAGCTGAACGTGTTGAAGTCTGAAGGTTGAATTTTTGTTGATTACCGAATCTTACCATTCATTCGGGTTCTTAAGTAGTAAGGGCCGAATCTCCTACTTGGGTCTTTCAAAGAGTAGGGTTCGGTTCTCGATTGATCAAGAACCTGCTAGTGCCAAATCAGGGGGAATCCAGTCAAGAGGATAGAACTAATCTGCATTGATCTTTAAGGTAAGGAGTCATCTTTTCAGATTCTTGGCTATTCTTCCTTTTCATTGTGATCTGCCTTAACCAAATTCCCTTATTAGACAACCAACGTTTCTCTCTGAGTACTGATCAAGTCTCTTCATGGATGCGAGTGCTAGCCAATCTAAGGAGGGGAGTGGACTCGTAGTCTCTGCTCCTAAGTTCAAACGACGTGCTGTGTCGGTGGTTCGAGACTTTCTGCCGGGTTGTGGTAGAGAGACGACATCTATTTGGGATAGGCAAATCACTGTTATTCCTGTTAGTGAGAGTGTCGACGATCTAGAGTGTTTAGTTCTTCGCGTAATCAGGTGTGTAATGTTTACACCTTCTTTTATTATTTTACGTTAATAACTGTGTTGGCTGAAAGCCAAAACGACTGTATCGAAAGTTGAGATACCCTTGTGGGTAAGGTTGGAGACACCAGGTAAGTACCTCTATGATTCTATCTTTCGAATAACATGGCCTAAATATATGCATGATTTGATTATCTGTTGTACATTGGGAGTATGATTGCATTCATCATGTTATGATAATGTGTTGCATGGGCTTTGGGATATGATATTGAAAGGGGAAGTGTAATTCAGTGACTCTGTCATAGTGGTTTGGCACCACATATATTATCAGTGACTGTCACAGTGGTTTGGTACCACAGTGGTTTGGCACCACATATATTCATCAGTGACTATCACAGTGGTTTGGTACCACAGTGGGTTGGCCCCACATATATTCATCAGTGACTGTCATAGTGGTTTGGTACCACAGTGGGTTGGCCCCACATATTTTTATCAGTGACTCTGTCACAGTGGTTTGGTACCACAGTGGCTTGGTACCACAGTGGCTTGGTGCCACAGGTGTTTGGCTGGTTCAGGTGATGTAGAGGATGGAATACTAGGTTAGGCTGGGCTGCATTGCATTCATTTTTTTAATATACCATGTTGTGAGGGCTACGGCCCAATGTGCATCTGTGGGCTTAAGGCCAGATTGCGTTCGTAAGGGGAATTACACACTGAGTCTTGGTGACTCACCCCTCTGCTTAATTTTGCAGGTAACCCCTAGTTGCGGATTCAGAGCCGAGGGGGACTTTGCCGTGGCCATGCACTACTTCCTTCGTAAATTTCGTTCCTTCAGTTAAACTTACTTTTAAATTGGGAATTTATTATGTAATAAGGCCTCCTGGGTTTCTTTTATAATTTGGTTTTCGATTTATTACGGTGATTATATTTTATGAGACATTAAATTTGGGAGTTTTCTAAACAAAACGTAAACAAACCTTTTCAAATAATAACACACGGGTAACAAACAAATAAATTATTGAATTCGGAAATTTTCTTAGAATTACACAAACTGTTTTTAAATGTCACGCTTATGAAATCCCCTAATTTCAGCTTTCGTATCACAAAATCTATTTTCCACTATTTTGATATAAAATTTGGTAAGAAACGCTTGAAACTGAATTAAATTTTCAAGTTAAAAACACAAAACGAATAGTTTTTGAAATTGAGAAGTTTTCTTTAAAATTTCGAAACTATCTTTCCATGTGACATACCAGATTCGGTCTAACGTTTAGACCGGGTTTGGGGTGTTACAAATACTACATTCGGCCATACCACATTATTCAAATTTATCTCTAATAATTACATGTACAATCATTATAATGAAAAGTTCAAATCAATTCAATTGGTTAAAAACTTACCTCGGAAATTGACGGATTAGGTTTTCCCGACTATTCGTTCAACTTTGCTTTTCCCCGATCCAATCCCGATTCTTTTTGTTCTTGATCTAAATAAGTTCAAACTAAGCTCATTCAACATATTTTCACTCAATTTAATCCAACAACACATAAATAGGAAAATTACTATTTTACCCCTAACATTTAAAATTTTTACAATTTAGTCCCTAATGCATAAAACACAAAATATGCAAAATTTGAACACACTCCTTTAGGGCCGAATGTTCATATTCCTTATACAAACTCATACATTTCATTTGTTTTGCATTTTGACCCTTTAATTTACAAATTTCACAATTTAGTCTTAATTACTCAAAATTATCAAAATTTCCAATACAAAACATGTAAATCTAAAACATATCTTTAATATATATTCATCAAACATCACAAGACACAAGTTTTCATCAATGGCCGAATCTCAAACATGCATCAATATCAGAAATTTTAGCATGGGTAGGATAGTATTCGAAGCAACGATCTCAAAAACGTAAAAATTATCAAAAACCGAGCTAATCTCATACCTTAATCAAGCTTGAACATTGCCGAAACCCTTGAAGTTTTTCTTTTCTTTTCTCTTTTTAGTTTCGGTCAAAAGGGGTTGAAGAAGATGGACATGCAAAGGCTATTTTATGTTTTTATTTATTATAAGTTTATAATATAATAATTAATATATTATAACTTAACATATAATAAACATATAAATACATTATATAAATCCATGTTGCCGTCCACCATCCATTTAAAATGGATAATTTACAACATAAGTCCTCTCCTATATAGAAACACATCAATTTAACCACTAAATTAAGCAAAAAGGCTACTTTTACCACTTATGCGATTTAGTCCTTTTTCTTAAATTAAACACACAAACGGGCAAATTAACTCACGAAATTTTAACACATGCTTAATCATATATAATTAACACGAAAAATAATATTAAAATATTTTTCTAACTCGGATTCGTGGTCCCAAAACTACCGTTTCGATTAGGGCCAAAATCGGGCTGTTACAATATCTTTTTTTTTTCAAATCTCCATAGGATTTCTGACGATTAGATGCTGCTTTCAAACTATCTCGGATCACTTTAACTTTTTGTTCTGTATCTTTTATCAAATCGACCTCGTGTATCTTATTTTCACTAAGCTCAGTCCAATACAAAGGTGTATGACATTTACGTCCGTACAAAGCTTCATATGGTGCCATTTTGATGCTTGACTAAAAACTGTTATTATAAGCAAGTTCAATCAATGGAAGGTACTGTTCCCAGGTACCATCAAATTCAAGGATGCAACATCTCAACATATCCTCAAGAATCTGAATAATCTGTTCAGTCTGGCCATCCGTTTGCAGATGAAAATCGGTACTGAAATGCAATTTTGTACCAAAGCTTCTTGTAGTTTCTTCCAGAACCGTGATGTAAGCCTCGGATCTCTGTCTGATACAATGGACAATGGCACCCCGTGCAACCTCACAATATCAGAAATGTAATGCTCGGCTAATCTATCAAGTGAGTAATCAGATCGTACCGGAATAAAATGGGCAGATTTTGTCAATCGATCAACTACGACCCAAATCGTATCTTTATTTCTCGGAGTCAGAGGCAATCCAGAAAAAAAGTCCATCGTCACTCTGTCCCATTTCCACTCGAGAATCAGAATTGGTTGTAACAAACCAGATGGAACCTGATGTCCAGCTTTAACTTGCTGACAAACTAAACATTTAGAAACAAAGTCAGAAATGTCTCATTTCATACTAGACCACCAATAGTGTTGCTTCAGATCATGGTACATCTTTGTACTTCCTGGATGAACAGATAAACGACTGTTATGTGCTTCATTCAAAATCAATTGAATTAACTCAGGGTTTCTCAGAACACAAATTCGATCTCGAAACCTCAAGCAATCATCAACATCAACTCGAAATTCAGAATCAGAGTTTAAATCACACTGAGCTCGTTTCGCTAGCATTTCATTATCAACTTTCTGAGCATCATATATTTGTTGTAAAAACAATGGTTTCACTTTCAATTCAGCTAACAATGAACCATTATCAGACAGATCTAAATGAGCATTCATAGCACGCAATGCAAACAATGACTTCCGGCTCAATGCATCAGCAACAACATTTGCTTTACCCAGATGATAATCTATCACGAGCTCATAGTTTTTCAATAGCTCTAACCATCTTATCTGTCGCAGATTCAAATCTTTCTAAGTCATTAAGTATTTCAGACTTTTATGATCTGAAAACACGTGACATTTCTCACCAAACAGATAATGACGCCAAATCTTTAATGCGAACACAATCGCAGCTAGCTCAAGGTCGTGTGTCGGATAATTCTTTTCATGAGGCTTTAATTGTATCGAGGCATAAGCTATAACTTTGCCTTCCTGCATCAAAACACATCCCATACCATTTAATGAAGCATCACTGTAAATCACGAATTCTTTACCCGATTCTGGTTGTACCAAAACTGGAGCTTCAGTTAACAAAGTTTTCAACTGATTGAAGCTTTTCTGACATTTATCGGACCATTCAAATCTTACATATTTCTGAGGCAATTTAGTCAACGGAGTAGAAACCATCGAAAAGCCTTTTACGAACCTTTGATAAATAGCCAGCAAGTCCTAGAAAACTGCAAACTTCAGACACATTCTTCGGAGGTTTCCATTCCAGAATAATAGAACTCGTACTCGGATCAACTCGTATTCTAGATGCTGATATGATATGTCCCAGAAAACTAACTTCACGCAACTAGAATTCACATGTACTAAACTTTGCATACAATTACTTTTCTCGTAGAGTTTACAACACAATTATCAGATGTTTAGCATGTTCAACTTCATCATGTGAATAAATCAAGATGTCGTCAATGAATACAACAACAAATTGATCTAAGTACGGTCTGAAAATTCTATTCATCAGATCCATAAAAACAGCAGGAGCATTTGTTAGTCCAAAAGGCATAACTAAAAAATCATAATGCCCGTACCTCGTTCTGAAAGTAGTTTTCAGAATGTCTGAATCTTTTACACGCAACTGATAATATCCCGATCTCATATCTATCTTTGAAAACACAGTGGCTCCTTTAAGCTGATCGAACAAATCATCAATTCTGGGCAACGAATATTTGTTCTTTTTTGTCACTTTGTTCAACTGACGATAATCAATGCACATTCTCATCGTGCCATCTTTCTTTTTTCACAAACAGAACAGGAGCACCCCAAGGAGAGAAACTCGGTCTTGCAAACCCTCTATCTGTCAATTCTTGCAACTGTGACTTCAATTCTTTCAGTTCTATTGGTGCCATTCTATACGGAGCTATCAAAATAGGAGTTGTACTAGGCAACAGATCAATACCAAATTCAATTTCACGTATCAGAGGCAATTCCGGTAATTCTTCAGGGAATACATCAGAAAATTCATAGACAACTGGCACTGATTCAACTTCCTTTTCAGACACTTTTGAATCAATTACATAAGCAAAATAAGCTTCGTAACCCTTTTTCACATAACTCTGAGCTTTAAATATAGATATCACAGCAGGTAATCCAGTCAAATCATTAGACTCAACCCGAACTATTTCATCATTCTGACATCTCAAACAAATGGTATTTCTTTTACAATTCACAACAGCATCATGTAATGTTAACCACCCATACCCAAAATTATGTCGAACTCATCAAAAGGTAATAACATCGATCACCGGAAAAGCAGATATCTCAAACATTATCGGACAGTTCTTGCATACTTTATCAACCAGGACACTTTTACCTAAGGGGTTCGAAACTTTTATAACAAACTCAGTAGACTCTACAGGCAAAGTCTTACTGGATACTAAGTTCATGCATATATACGAATGTGTAGAACCAGGGTCTATCAAGGCAATCACAGAAGTAACATAAAGAGTAAATGTACCCGTAATAACATCAAGAGATGAAGCTTCTTCACGGGCTCGGATGGCATACGCTCTGGCAGGCGCTCTAACTTTAGATCTCGTAACAGTGTCTCTCGTAGTGTAACACCCAAAACCCGACCTAGACGTTATGGCTGGATCTAGCGTGTCACATCAAAGTGATGTTCGAAAACTATACGTTCATTGAAAACCCTTCTTCAATTTAAAATCTTCTACCGTATAAAAATCCCGATTTTCGTTGCTTATTAACAAAACAAGATTTGCTCAAAGTCGTTCCCTTGCAAAAATGTTATTATTTTTAAAACCTTGTTTGTTGCAGAAGTCTGTTTTAAACAGTTGTAAAAATGTGTTATTTTGAAAACAGTAGTTATTATTTTAAAAACCCGTGTTGATTAGACAAGCAGGTTGCAATTAAAAGGAATACCAAATAAAAGCTAAAAAGAAAAACCCAATGGCCTTATTACGAAAATCATTAACCTAATACTTAAAATAAATTAAACTAAATAAAGTCACTAAATTTAACCCAGAAACATATTGGACGTGTGGCCACCTCCGAGTCCCTCGTAGCTCCAAATCCACTAAGGCTAGGGATTACTTGCACAGTTAAAAGAAAGGGTGAGTTACGAGAACTTAGTGTGTAACCCCCTATTATGGTCACAGTCTGGGCCCGAGCCCATACGGTATCAGTCTGGGCCTAAGCCCTATTCGGTACAAATCTGGGCATAAGCCCTATATCATAACAATGCAATGGACATGTAACCCAACCCTTAACCACCAAACTCTCCACCCGTACCAACCAATCTCTCCATGTGGGGACCATGTCGACCCACCCAACCAAACTCTCCAATGGTGCAGCCTAGCTGCTAACAACGGTATACGTGGATGAGCCACTAAGATCAGAATACGTGGCGATGCCGCTATAACTGTACTTCCTCCAAATCAGAAAACCCAACCCAATGCAACATGTTATGTCGTAATTAACCCATGTATGCAGTGCATCACAATCATATACAGTTGTATAAATATCACATAAACATCACTTAAACTACCACTAAGGGTATAACCGTCATTTTGTCGTTTAGGGGTAAAACGGTAATTTCACCCCTTAGAGGTATTTCGGTGATTTTACCCACCAAGGGTATTTCGATAATTTTACCCACCAAGGGTATTTCGGTAATTTTACCCATCGAGGGTATTTCGGTAATTTACCCATCAAGGGTATTTCAGTAATTTTGTAAACTAAGGTATTCTAAATAGAGATAACAATGCGAATGGGCCTAGGGCCCATTCTTGGCCCAAATGGGCCCACACGCTCGTGTGGCCCATTTAGCCCAAATCTAGCCACAGATATAAGATTCACATAGACTAGTCCAATATCTACTACACAATCATACAATTTATTCACATGGGCCCACTCGACCCAAGGCAGCCTAAACCCATGAGAACACTCATGAGGGCCTCAACTATCGCGTCGAAGCTCCCACACGTACGCTCGCACGCTCGTGTGGCTACCATCACCGTCTGACTGGCATTTCGACATTTGCCGCTCTACAGCTAGAGTAGTGCGAAATACACACCTGATAGGAATCTGAAGCTAATCTGCGCTCTGAACACTGTTCTGCGTAGATGAAACACCCCAAACCCGGCCCACGAGCCTTGACCGGATCTGGTATGTTCCTCAAGTAAAACGGTTCAAAACTTTTTGAGCACTTTAGAAAAATTCGGTTGGTTTTGAAAGAAAATTTTTAATTTGTGTAAGGCTCAAGTTGAAATCAAGTTTATCTATTTGAAATCTAGGTTTTGTAAAACTATATTACTCCATTTCAAAATTTGTCCTAAATATTAAATAAAATCGTATCAAAATAAAATAACTTAAAGACATGCATCAACAGCTTTAATATCAGTGGCCTTATTACAAACGAAAACAATACCCAAAATAACTCCAAAAATATAAAATATAAAAGTCCCAAAATTAAATAAAACTTCAAGCTGAGCATGGCCACCACTAAACTCCGCCGACCCGGTCCATCACCGATCGTCACCGAAAGAAAATGTTCCCAACGAGGTGAGTCAAACAGACTCAATGTGTAACCAACACTAGACCTCAATAATTCAGGCATATCATATTAATTCATAAATATATATAATGTATAAAAGTAGTGATGCAAACCCAACCCAATCCTAGATACCATCCGCTACACATCACCCGCACAAACCTCGCACACCGTGGGGACTACTAAGTCAACCCTCCATCCGCTACACATCATCGGCTGCGCCGCTGCATTTACATGCTCATCGCCTTTATAAATTCGTGGCATAGCCACCGATAATTATTATGTGACCGAAGTCACCACATTCGAGATAATGTGACCGAGGTCACCACATTCACTTCCCTTTCATAATCACCCATATGCCCATGTCATACATATCATGCAAAAATCATGCCTTATTTCACCTTCTTATCATGTTCACATATGCCATATCAGTTCATTTCATACTCATAGTAGGAGTAGGAAAACGTGCACTGGTACTTTGTACCATTGCATGGTACTTTAGCCACATTCACATTATTATAAGCATACATATTAATTTAAGCCATAATCTAATAGAGTTTAGTGTGGGGGGTACACACTGATATACTTAACAAATTCACTGAAAGCCCCGAAAATCCCAAAAATCCCGATCTACTACTTTAGATCCTTGATTCCTATATTCGCCAACACTTAGATCAATATCATAGGCCATTCTGGCCAACAACAAACCTTAGTCTCAAAGCCTTGGCTTTTCAACCACTAAAAGAATAATGAACTAACATAGATCCTTACCACTTGATTTACCAAAATTGATTGTCAAAGAAAAGAGGCTTAGATTGACTGCTTCCAAAGTCTTGAAGAACCTAGGAGAAATTGATTCCTATGAATGGTTAGAATCTTGCTAACAATTGCCCAAAAATCGGCTTTTTGCTCACATGAAAATCGACAGAGAGAAGAATAAAGGAACAAAGAAATTCGCCAACACTACTTACCCTTCTCAAAACCGATTGAAGAAGAACCTAAAAGAGATTAACCCTTGTTGATATTCGGCCAAGACAATCAAAAGGAAAATGGGAAATTTTGGCAAAGTGGTTGAGTGATGAAGGGAGTTTCTGCTATGGTTGATTAAAGATAACAAATAGAATTCAGCTAGAGTGAAAAGAGAAAGAAAAAGAAAATAAAATGGAAGAGAGAGATGGGAGGTTTAAGGTGTTGCGGCAATGGTTGGATTGGGAGAGAAAAGTTTCGGCCTTAGCAAGGTAAAAGAGAAGAAGATGCACAAATGGTTTCGCTTTAGGTCAAGAAAGAAAATAGTGCACAAGTGATCTCCTATTTCCTGGTTTCCAAAAGAAAAACACACAAGCTTTCTAGACAACTAAATTGCACAAAAAGAATGCCCAAACCTCACTATGCATATTCGGCCAAGAGGAAAAGATGAGAGAAACACTATTGCTTTTGGGAGAGCAAAAGGCCAAAATGAAATTTCTCCCAAGCTACCAACTTTTCCCAAAACTTACCACAAAAATCGGCTCCTCCCTTAGTCCACAAAACCATCCATGTTCATGGACAAAATGCCATTAAAAAGTTTCCAAACCTCATCCCTTAATCCATGCCTTATGTCCCCTTATCATTCCAAAAGCTTAGGATTTCATTCCTTAAGTTAATCACTTGCCTTTTCCCTTAGTCTACTATCCATAAAAGAAAATAGTCCAACCTTACCTTAATTAGAGTTGACCGACACATGCCATACACATGCAAAAATAAAAGTCACCTTATTACCATCCATGGGATTCGAACCTCTTCCTCATGCAATTACTCATGCGCCAACACCACTTTACTACTAGCTCATTTATGCTAACATTAGACACTTAAATTTACTTAAGTGTCAAGATCACTTAATCCACTTCACTAAATTTTCAATACTAAAAAAAAAAATTATTCTAGCTTCATTAATAATTCCAAGCCTTCACTAGACTATATTAAACACACAATAAAATCATACCCTGCTAACACAAGTAACAAGATGATACTCAAATTTTTAGGATATTACAATTCTACCCCTTTAAGAAAATTTCGTCCTCGAAATTACCTAATCAAAAGAGTTGAGGAAACTATTGTCTCATCACATCCTCCGATTCCCACGTAGCTTCTTCTCGCGCCATGGTTCCGCCATAATACCTTCACTAATGGAACCGACTTCTGCGCAACACATTCACATCTCGATCTAGAATCTGACTTTGTTCTTCTTCCACCGCGAGATCCGGGCTCACCTCTATTTCCTCTACTGCTACGACATGCGATGGATTAGAACGATAGCGTCTAAGCATGGAGACATGGAACACATCATGCAACTGCTCCAACTCCGAAGGCAACTCTAACTGATATGCCACTGGTCTAACCCGCTTCAAAACCCGATAAGGTCCTATAAACCTGGGACTTAACTTTCCCTTGTGACCAAATCTCATCACCTTCTTCCAAGGTGAAACCTTTAGGAACACTTGATTCCCCACAAAGAAATTCTATATCCTTCCGCTTAAGGTCTGCGTGCGACTTTTGCTCATCGTAGGCCTCCTTTAACCGAGCCCGAATTACCTTAACCTTTTCTTCGGATTCAGCCACCATCTCAGGACCCAAAACTTGACGTTCCCCCAATTCTGTCCAACACGTAGGAGTGCGACACTTCCGTCCATATAGTGCTTCGTACGGTGCCATCCGAATACTCGCTTGTAAATCGTTGTTGTAAGCAAATTCCACTAAAGGCAAAAATTCTTCCCAGCTTCCTCTGAAGTCTATCACACAGCCCCTCAACATATCCTCTAACACTTGGATTACTCGCTCAGACTGGCCGTCCGACTATGGATGAAATGTTGTAGTGAAATCCAATTTAGTGCCTAATGCCTGATGTAGCGCTTTCCAAAACCGAGAAGTAAAGCTTGGGTCTCTATCCGAAATGATAGATATCGGCACTCCATGCAACCTTACAATTTCCGCCACATATAATTTTGCCAACTTCTGCAAGGAATAGTCGACTCTTACCGGAATAAAATGTGCGAGACTTGGTCAAACGGTCCACTATTACCCATACCGAGTCCTTCTTGGTAGGCGTGAGGAAGCCCACTAACGAAGTCCATGGTAATTCTCTCCCACTTCTACTCAGGAATCTTGATTGGTCAAGTAACCCCGACGGAACTCGATGTTCAAATTTCTTAACTTGTCGACATGTCAAACACTTGCCAACAAATTCAGTAACTTCCCATTTTAGACCAGGCCACCAAAACTGCTCCCTTAGGTCTCTGTACACAACTTAGTCCCTCCGAGATGCATAGCATAAGGGCTACTATGCGACTCCCGAAGAATCTTCTCGCCTAAGCTCCTCACTCTCTAAGGCATACGAGACCTTTCCTTGAAAACACAATATTCCATCACCGGACATACTGTGTAATTCTCTAGACCACCATTCGCACTTGCCGCATCTTAGCACTTAAATCCTCATCCGCCAACCGACCCTCTTTATCTCATTTAACCATGTCGGCTTGACTTGCAACTCTGCTAGCAGACTTCCATCGTCATACAAACTCAGATGTGCAAACATCGCCCTTAGATCTGACACCACTTTTCGACTTAGGGCATCCGCCACTACATTCGCCTTGCCCGGGTGATACTCTATGGAACAATCATAGTCCTTCAGTAACTCCACCCACCTTCGTTGTCTCAAGTTCAACTCCTTCTGAGTCAACAGGTACTTAAGGCTCTTATGGTCAGTGTAGATCACTGACTTTTCTCCATAGAGATAGTGCCTCCATACTTTAAGAGCAAAGACCACTGCCGCCAATTCCAAGTCATGTGTCGGATAGTTAACCTCATGAGTTCTCAATTGCCGAGACGCATAAGCAACTACCTTTCCATCTTGCATTAACACGCATCCCAATCTCGTATGAGAAGTGTCACAATACACCACAAAATCCTTCCCCGCCTCAGTGAATCAAAACTCGAGCTTCACCAACACTTCCTTAAGCTTCTCAAAGCTCTTTTGTTGCTTATCCGTCCATACGAAAGGTACTTCCTTCCTTAGCAACTTTGTCAAAGGTGCGCGATCGATGAGAACCCTTCTACAAACCTTCTGTAGTAGCCCTCGCCAATCCCAAGAAGCTACGAATCTCACCACAGCACTTAGGAGGTTTCTAATCTATCAACGCTTCAATCTTCCTAGGATCCACCCTTATTCCTTCAAAGCAGACACCACATGTCCTAAGAATGCAACTTCCTTAAGCCAAAATTCACACTTGCCGAATTTGGCATAGAGTCGTTTCTCCTCAACACTTGCAACACAACTCTGAGATGCTCATCATGTTCCTCATCCGTCTTGGAATACACTAGGATGTTGTCGATGAACACAACGACGAACCGATCCAAGTAGGACTGAAAAACCCGGTTCATCATATCCATGAACGCGGGGCCCAGGGCGTTCGTCAACCCAAACGGCATTACTAAGAACTCGTAGTGCCCATATCTTGTTCGGAAAGCCGCCTTATGGATATCCGCCTCCTTCACCTTAAGTGATGATATCCCGACCGTAGATCTATCTTCAAAATACTGCGCCTCTTCACCGTGATCGAACAAGTCATCTATCCTTGGCAAAGGATACTTGATCTTAATGGTCAGCTTATTCAACTAACGATAATCTATGCACATACGCATAGTTCCGTCCTTCTTCTTCACAAACAGGATCGGTACTCCCCACGGAGAGACACTGGGTCGAATAAATCCACGACCAAGCAACTCCTGAATCTGTGCCTTGAGCTCAACCAACTCATTTGGTGCCATTCAATAAGGGGCAATTGACACAGGAGCTGTTCCTGGTAGCAAGTCAATTCCGAATTCCACTTCCCTATCCGGGGGTATTCCAGGTAAATCTTCCGGAAACACATCTTCAAAATCCCTTACAGTTCTAACTCCACTAACACCTTCTTCCTTTGCATCCAACGCACTAATGAAAGTCAAGAAAGCCTTGCACCCTTTACAACCATCTTCACAAATTAAGTGCTGAAACTACGTTAGACAAGTAGTTTCTCCTTTCTCCTATCATGATTATAACTTCGTCCTCTAGGGTCCTTAACTCCATTTGCTTAGCTGCACAGTCCAACACAGACCGATGTTCCACTAGCCAATCCATACCAAGTATAAGATCGAATTCCCCGAAGGGTAGTTCCATTAAGTCAGCAGGAAAGTTCACTCCCTGAATCTCGAGAGGTACACTCCGAAAGATTTTATTCACCACTACAGTTTGGCCTAGAGGGCTTACTACAGTCATCTCCCTATCAGAAAGTTCAGAGGCTATGTCTAGAGTTTCAACTACTCTACATGCAACATAAGAATGGGTCGAGCCCACATCAATCAGAGCAACATAAGGTTTACCAAAAATAAAGAACGTACCGATTATAACGTCCGGTGCGTTTCCATCCTCCCTTCGACGAACCGCGTATACTAGACCCGGCTGTCTTGCCTCAGTATTACTCGCACCTCGGCCCGGTGTTCCTCGTCCTCTGCCAGCACCGCACCATTACCTCTACCATTCGGACCACGACCTTGCCGAGCTCGCTGTCCACCTCTACCTGGCACGATTATTATTCCGCCCGTTGGGCGCTCCGCCTATCTTAATGGGACAGTCCTTAATCATATGGTCCTTAGACCCGCACTTAAAGCATCCGCCCGTCTTCTTCCAACACTCTCCTAAATGCATCTTCCCACACTGATAACATGTACGATCATCGCCCTCTCAGTACCAAATTGTCGACCACGCGGCCCTCGGCTCTAGGCCTCCTTTGAACATTTCCGACGATGCCGACGATCCAAAACCTCTTTTTCTCGCTTATTTGGATTCGAGTTACGCGCTACGGTGTTCTTGATTCCTTCGCCACCTTAGCCTTCTCTACCAACGCGGCAAACTCACGTTCTTGATGTGGGGCTACTCGGTAACCTCGAGATCATCCCTTAGTTCGCCTTCTTCAAACCGGACACACCGCTCATGCTCAGAGCCACCACTCCTCGAGCATACCGGCTCAACCTCGTGAATTCACCAGACTCGCCACGGACTTGTTCCCTTAAACCAGCCCTAGAAAAAGCCTTTCTCTGTTCATCAATCGATAACGTGTGCCAACATACTTTTTCTCGATCGCCGCCTTCATGTACTCCTGTGTCGATCCTCACCGTGGCGCCATCCCGAATCATTAACCACCACCGATATGCCTCATCGCGTAATAGCGCCACCATTCCTTTCAACTTCTCCTCGGGGTCAAGTCGAGCTCATCCATAATTCGCTCTGTGGCCTCCAACCAATACTCACCAGATCTGGTGCCACACCGAGATACGCCACGGAATACCTCACCAATTGGCTCGGAGTCGCCGGTCTGCAGACTTTCGAGTTCCCATATTTCCACCGCTCCACCACCATTTCCGAACTCGCAAAGATGACACCGCAATACAAAGATCATCCCCGTCGATCTTGCTGCCCGCACCAACAACAAAGCGTGGTGGTGGCGGTGGTACCTCATTTTCGTAACCTTGACCCGACCTAACGGGTTCCGACACACGTCATTCAAATTTCTCGACCGCGTCCTCAGACGCACGCACCCACGTCCCCTAGAGCTCATTTCTACTATCGTGCTTTAATTTGATTAAGAAATTTTATGAATTAGTCCTTGTTTCACTAATTATTCGCGAAGAAATTTTTTTTTTTTTTAAATAGAAGTTCAATAGTGGTTCTTTCGATCAATCAAAGTTTCAAGTCTTCTATCCTTATTCAGAGGAACACATTCATTCAATATTCCTACCACACACATTCATTATTCAAACCTTTTCAGTCTATTCCTATCCTAGGGGTATTTTCGTCATTTGTCCTACAGGGTATTTTGGTAATAAACCGAGGTCAAATTGAAAATCTTAATAAATCAAGGGTATTTTCTAAAATTTGGAAAACTTGGAGTTCTTTTTGAGAATTTGTTTTCCAAATCGATGTTATTGCAGGAATTTTGAAAATCGAAATCATTTTGGTAATTTTGTAAAACAAGGGTAATTTCAGAAAATTTCCAAATTGAAGTATTTTAATATTTTGCAAAAATAGAGTTTTTGAACATTTTATAAAGTAAGGAAATTTTAATGAAACTGTGAGTAGTATGGACATTTTATAAACTAAGGACATTTTTGTAATTTTATAGCCAAGGGTATTTTAGTAATTTGTAAATCGTAAATATTTTGGAAAAATTTTCAAGCTAAATTCTGCTACCATTTAAAAGGGTAATTTGGTGATTTAAAACCAAGTTTTTATGAAAATACACTAATCCCTTTCGGGTTTTAGTTATTGAGTTTAGCCTATGACTCGAGTCCTCTTGGTTAGGGTGAACCAAAGTTACGCACTGTAGGATTCCAAATAAGAGGAGGTGAGTCACGAGGACCGCTTAAGTACCAAGCTCTTCCGGATCCAATCCTAGACATGCGCACAAAGGTTGCCACACCTAACTCGGCGACTTAGTTCACATGTTTGTTTAATTAGGCACTTAAGTCTTATGTGATTGTTGGGGTAAACTAGCCCTAGGGTTTAAGTACCTATCATGCTATTCTACGCCCATTTCTACCCTTCTACAGCTCATGCTATAAATCACCCAAATGAAATAGAGGTACTTACCTGTGGACTTCGGGTTGAGACTTGGGTGCCATGCCCGAAAACTCGCTTCTTTCGTAAAAGTTTTTCTCAAGACTTGTTTGGGCCTTATTTTAAAAACATTGTGAGCTTTATACCCAAGGCTGAGAGTTTAAACCTTGCTCTGATACAAAACTGAAACACCCCAAACCCGGCCCACGAGCCTTGACTGGATCTGGTATGTTCCTCAAGTAAAACGGTTCAAAACTTTTTGAGCACTTTAGAAAAATTCGGTTGGTTTTGAAAGAAAATTTTTAATTTGTGTTAGGCTCGAGTTGAAATCAAGTTTATCTATTTAAAATCTAGGTTTTGTAAAACTATATTACTCCATTTCAAAATTTGTCCTAAATATTAAATAAAATCGTATCAAAATAAAATAACTTAAAGACATGCATCAACAGCTTTAATATCGCTGGCCTTATTACAAACGAAAACAATACCCAAAATAACTCCAAAAATATAAAATATAAAAGTCCCAAAATTAAATAAAACTTCAAGTGAGCATGGCCACCACTAAACTCCCGCCGACCCTGGTCCATCACCGATCGACACTGAAAGAAAATGTTCCCCAACGGGTGAGTCAAACAGACTCAATGTGTAACCAACACTAGACCTCAATAATTCAGGCATATCATATTAATTCATAAATATACATAATGATAAAAGTAGTGATGCAAACCCAACCCAATCCTAGATACCATCCGCTACACATCACCCGTACCAACTCGCACACCGTGGGGACTACTAAGTCAACCCTCCATCCGCTACATCATCGCCGGCGCGATCATTGCGCAGACGACATGCTTATCGCCCTTATAAATTCGTGGCATAGCCACCAGATAATTATTATGTGACCGAAGTCACCACATTCGAATAATGTGACCGAGGTCACCACATTCACTTCCTTTTCATAATCACCCATATGCCCATGTCATACATATCATGCAAAAATCATGCCTTATTTCACCTTCTTATCATGTTCACATATGCCATATCAGTTCATTTCATACTCATAGTAGGAGTAGGAAAACGTGCTGGTACTTTGTACCATTACATGGTACTTTAGCCACATTCACATTATTATAAGCATACATATTAATTTAAGCCGTAATCTAATAGATTTTAGTGTGGGGTACACACGATATATAACAAATTCACTGAAAGCCCCAAAAATCCCGAAAAATCCCGATCTTCTACTTTAGATCCTTGATTCCTATATTCGCCAACACTTAGATCAATATCATAGGCCATTCGGCCAACAACAAACCTTAGTCTCAAAAGCCTTCTTTTTTCAACCACTAAAAGAATAATGAACTAAAATAGATCCTTACCACTTGATTTACCAAAATTGATTGTCAAAGAAAAGAGGCTTAGATTGACTGCTTCCAAAGTCTTGAAGAACCTAGGAGAAATTGATTCCTATGAATGGTTAGAATCTTGCTAACAATTGCCCAAAAATCGGCTTTTGCTCACATGAAAATCGACAGAGAGAAGAATAAAGGAACAAAGAAATTCGGCCAACACTACTTACCCTTGTCAAAACTGATTGAAGAAGAACCCAAAAGAGATTAACCCTTGTTGATATTCGGCCAAGACAAATCAAAAGGAAAATGGGAAATTTTGGCAAAGTGGTTGAGTGATGAAGGGAGTTTCGGCTATGGTTGATTAAAGATAACAAATAGAATTCGGCTAGAGTGAAAAAGAGAAAGAAAAAAGAAAATAAAATGGAAGAGAGAGATGGGAGGTTTAAGGTGTTGCGGCAATGGTTGGATTGGGAGAGAAAAGTTTCGGCCTTAGCAAGGTAAAAGAGAAGAAGATGCACAAATGGTTTCGGCTTTAGGTCAAGAAAGAAAATAGTGCACAAGCGATCTCCTATTTCGGTTTCCAAAAGAAAAACACACAAGCTTTCTAGACAACTAAATTGCACAAAAGAATGCCCAAACCTCACTATGCATATTCGGCCAAGAGGAAAAGATGAGAGAAACACTATTGCTTTTGGGAGAGCAAAAGGCCAAAATGAAATTTCTCCCAAGCTACTAACTTTTCCCAAAACTTACCACAAAAATCGGCTCCTCCCTTAGTCCACAAAACCATCCATGTTCATGGACAAAATGCCATTAAAAAGTTTCCAAACCTCATCCCTTAATCCATGCCTTATGTCCCCTTATCATTCCAAAAGCTTAGGATTTCATTCCTTAAGTTAATCACTTGCCTTTTTCCCTTAGTCTACTATCCATAAAAGAAAATAGTCCAACCTTACCTTAATTAGAGTTGACCGACACATGCCATACACATGCAAAAATAAAAGTCACCTTATTACCATCCATGGGATTCGAACCTCTTCCCTCATGCAATTACTCATGCGCCAACACCACTTTACTACTAGCTCATTTATGCTAACATTAGACACTTAAATTTACTTAAGTGTCAAGTTCACTTAATCCACTTCACTAAATTTTCAATACTAAAAAAAAATAAAATTATTCTAGCTTCATTAATAATTCCAAGCCTTCACTAGACTATATTAAACACACAATAAAATCATACCCGGCTAACACAAGTAACAAGATGATACTCAAATTTTTAGGATATTACAGTAAAGCCAACAGTGATCGCACCCTTAACCCCCAAGGGGGTGTGTCGATCGACTTCGGTCACCACCACCGCGACCCAACGGCATACAGATCAACGAATGATCCAACGCCTACCCCAAATGAGCACGCCACAAAGTGAAAGGGATAAGCCAAGAGAGGTATGCTTACTCTCCTCATGGCTTGCTCTATTTAAAGCCTGCTTCTCGCCTACTCTCATGCTAGCTTCCCGATGTGGGATCCCCCCTTCAGCAGAGTTTAAATCTAACACAAACTTTGGCCGTCCAATCCGCAAAATAAACACTCCCTTGCTTGACATAAGATTCGAACCCTTGCCCTCTCCTATGCTCCAGACGCTGCATGCCACCACAACACAAGCTCCTTTTTTGACTTAGAACATGCGCAACTAAATATAAGCCTATGGGCCAAAGTCTAAGTTCATTTAAAAGAAAAACAAAATGAATTGTAAGCGCCAAGACTTGAACCTTGGACCCCTTGCTTCCCCTATGGCGTCACTTCCTTTTCTCTCATGTGGCGCCATTTGCCACTAGACCACAACTCCTTTTGTGTCTTTTTTTCCCCCACAATTTATTCTTAAAGCCTACTTACTTACCCCCAGGGCTTTATTCACCTAAAACCAAAATTTTTCCTAAAGCCTAGGTTTGAACCCGAGACTTTATGGAAGCCCCCTAACCTTCCAAAATCACTCACCTAATAGGTCCAACTTGCATTAGTGTCATTCTCTTGTTATCAAAAATTTTAAACGCTCCCATGCCCAAGGCTTAATAGGCCCAATTCTACTAGGCCCAAATTCGGGGCGTTACAACTCTACCCTCCTTAAAGAAATTTCGTCCTCAAAATTTCCAACTCTCAGAATAGTCGCACAACCCAAACTACACCACCACGCTTCCACTGCGCACTCTAATTCCAAAACATTACCTCTTACGCACACCCAAAATACCTAGTCACTAGAGCAGATAGATATCATACAAATACAATTTCCATATTCACAACATCACACAGAATAAATACAAAATCTAAATTTAAGCATCTCAGTACAGCCTAATATCTAGGTAATCACAGTGTTTCCTATTGCATAATAGCAGATAAAGGTTTTTAGAAAACTTACAGATTCGGCGCCGGAGACTCGGTGAACCACACTTTCAGAAAAACAGTCAATACAACATCTCAAAAACTTCAACTCTTTTCAAACCTTTTTGAAACAATACTTTCAAAAATTCAATTTTGAAAACCCAATCCACAGCCGAGTTTTGTAACTTGGCTCTGATACCATTAAATGTAACATCCCAAACCCGGCCTAGACGTTATGGCCGGATCTAGCGTGTCACATCAAAGTGATGTTTGAAAACTATGTGTTCATTGAAAACCCTTCTTCAATTTAAAATCTTCTACCGTATGAAAATCTCGATTTTCGTTGCTTATTAACAAAACAAGATTTGCTCAAAGTCGTTCCCTTGCAAAAATGTAATTATTTTTAAAACCTTGTTTGTTGCGGAAGTCTTTTTTAAACAGTTTTAGAAACATGTTATTTGGAAAAAAGTAGTTATTGTTTTAAAAACCCGTGTTGATTAGACAAGTAGTTTGCAATTAAAATGAATACCAAATAAAAGCTAAAAAGAAAAACCCAATGGGCTTATTAGAAAAATCATTAACCCAATACTTAAAATAAATTAAACTAAATAAAGTCGCTAAATTTAACCCAGAAACATATTGGACGTGTGGCCACCTCCGAGTCCCTCGCAGCTCCAAATCCACTAAGGCTGGGGATTACCTGCACAGTTAAAAGAAAGGGTGAGTTACGAGAACTCAGTGGGTAACCCCCTATTACGGTCACAGTATGGGCCCGAGCCCATATGGTATCAGTCTGGGCCTAAGCCCTATTCGGTACAAATCTGGGCCTAAGCTCTATATCAAAACAATGCAATGGAAATGTAACCCAACCCTTAACCACCAAACTCTCCACCCGTACCAACCAATCTCTCCACCCGTACCAACCAATCTCTCCATGAGGGGACCATGTCGACCCACCCAGCCAAACTCTCCAATGGTGTAGCCTAGCTGCTAACAACGGTATACGTGGCTGAGCCACTAAGATCAGAATACGTGGCGATGCCACTATAACGGTACTTCCTCCAAATCAGAAAACCCAACCCAATGCAATATGTCATGTCGTAATTAACCCATGTATGCAGTGCATCACAATCATATAAAGTTATATAAATATCACATAAACTACCACTAAGGGTATAACGGTCATTTTGTCGTTTAAGGGTAAAACGATAATTTCACCCCTCGAGGGTATTTTGGTAAATTTACCCACCAAGGGTATTTCGGTAATTTTACCCATCGAGGGTATTTCGGTAATTTTCCCTATCGAGGGTATTTCGGTAATTTACCCATCAAGGGTATTTCAGTAATTTTGTAAACCAAGGTATTCTAAATAGAGATAACTGTAACACCCCTTACCCGAAACCCTTGCCGGAATCGAGTACCCGACTTGACTATTAACTCGGGGTGTAAGATTTTAAAGCTGTCCAACTGCGTCATGCTGACTAAATCGACCATAACTCGAGTTTCAAAACTTGAAATTTTGATCCGTAAATTTTCCTTGAAACTAGACTCATATAACTTTTCACCATAATTTTTCCAGAATTTTTCATGTGGCCAATTAGTACAGTTTATTCATCAAAATTACCCTTATACACTGCTTGACAATTCTGACCTGTCTCTACAAAAATACAGTTATCTCATTACACAAATTTCCTATAATGTTCTTGTTTATACCAATGAAAAATAGACTCATTAAGGGTTCTACAAATATAGACCATGCTTCTTAATTATTTTTGTACAATTTTTGACAATTTTTCTAAAATAGAACAGTGACTCCCGAATTCGTTCAGGGCAGGTCTCACTGGAACTTAATTATCTCATAATATATAAATCTTTTGCCTACCCTGTTTCTTTCATGTAAAAAAAAAAAAATAGACACAATGAGGTTTAATTTCATATCTCATTCACCTTCTAATTCAATATACCCTATTTTTGGTGATTTTTCTAACTCACATCACTGCTGCTACTACAAGCTGTTTTGTTGCATTTTATGAAAGACTAGCTTCTAACCGAACCTACCTACATCCCTAATTCAAGGATTCATTTCAGTATACAAACATTTCCTTAACAAAAACGATTAAACTTTGATTAAGAATGCATAAACATTGCCATCATGAACCAACGTACACATCAAGACACAACAACAGCATTTAACTAAAAAAATTTAGCCATATTCGCATGGCTATTATATACAAGGTCAAACATCATATGTTTCTAAAACTTCATCTAGCCTATACATGCCTTCTAATTCGTAATCAAAATTCAAAATACCAAAGGAAGGCGATAGTGTGGTTGACTTCTTGAAGATCCTTTACGAGCCCGCGACGTGACCAAAATCTATAAAACAAAGGAGAACATTTCACATAATTAAGCTTACTAGCTTAGTAAGTCCTAACTCATGATAATAAAACATTTAATTATTTACGAAATGAAAGCAATCAACTTATGGCATTTCACATAGGCAATTAAGTAAATTATTTATACAAAACCAGATACTAGTAATTCATTAACCCAAGTAAATTAGGAATCATTTCCTTCAACCTACATTTCTTTGTAGTTCATATAAGCATATCGCATGAAAATCTCCTTTCTTAACATTTAAACTTGAAAACCAATTGTTCCATAATAGCACATTCTAAGCTCGAATTCCATTATATTACATCCATCAATATTAACTTCGAACACATATAACACAATTCTCATAATATTAATTTGACCCAAGTAATATTAAGCATAGCATACCTTACATGCTTACCTGAACCGTATACTCAATAAATTAGCTTTAAGTTGTCTTGAACAAAGATTCAATTTCTCTTTTATAAATTACATCACCGGCATCAAGCCTGCTAGGCGTAAAAGCCTGAAAAGTAACACCGCACAAGGCCCGCTGGCGTAAAGCCCGATAAATAACACCGGCACAAGGCCTGCTAGGCATAAAAGCCTGAAAAGTAACACCGGCACAAGGCCTGCTAGGCATAAAGCCCGATTTTGTCACCGGCACGAGGCCTGCTAGGCTCGAAGCCCGAATGTCAGAATAATTTTACATGCTTTTCACATTTCACTATCACATATCGAACCATATGCATTTATTCACATTGCATAAAATATATTTGAAATCAATCCAATCCATCATCATCACATTCGCCAACTCATGGTTTTACACCAAACTTATACAAATTCTATCATTCATTAGATTTGTAATTAACCTTTAAACATAAGGTAGCTCAAGAACTTACTTATACACCTTGCATTAACCAAAATAAATTCACTTCAATACTATACATTCACATTCGGCTATATCATGAATTTATACTCTAAATTTCCACAATTCATCATTCACTAAGTTCATAATTAATTTATTGACATATTTTAGCTAAAGGACTTACCTCGGTTGTCGATAGTCCGTGCGAATCGCTTATTCGAGAACCTTCGTCTTCCCCTGTCTAATTCCGCTTTTCTTTGCTCTTGATCTAAAACACATTAGAATTTAGCTCATTTAATCGCATTTCATCTCAATTTAGTCCCAAAACACACAAATGGGCAATTTACTATTTTGCCCCTAATGTTTCCCATTTTTACAAATTGGTCCAATTTACACAAAACTCAAAATATGCAAAATTTTCTAACACCATGGCTAGGCCGAATCTTCCCCATAACCATGGGTGTCCATGCATTTCATCTATTTAACATTTTAATTTTTTCACAAATTTATTCTTTTCAATTTAGCCCTATATACTCAAAATCACCAAAAACTCCAATACAAAACTTGTAAATCCTTAACATACCTTTAATCTAGAACCATTAAACATCAAAACTATCTAAACATGTTAATGGCCGAATCTTATATACATGGTATTTTCAAAAATTTAGACATGGGTCGGATAATATACTGGCAACGATCTCAAAAACGTAAAAATTATCAAAACCAAAACCGACCATACCTCAATCAAGCTCCTTATCTTGCCGAAAATCAAGCTTCAACAATGGAGTTTCTACTTTCTACATTCGGCCAAGAAGAAGAGAACAAGGTATGTTCTCTTTCTCCCCACTTGTTTTTATTATTTAATGATAAAACAAACACATATTATTAATATTATTTTAACACATTAATATAACTATATAATAAACTAAATTAACATATAATTTGGACTTATAAAAGCCCATTGCCGTCCCTTAATATGGTTAATGGGCTAATTGCCCTTTTGGTACACCCACTTAAAAAGCCACAATCAATTTAGTACTCCTCACTTTAGCATGCAACTTTTGCACTTTTCTCGATTAAATCCTTTTTATCAAATTGAGCACTTAAACGACTAAATTTTTTCTACGAAACTTTCACACTCACTAAATCACATATAATAAACACAAAATATAATATTAAAATATTTCTCAGGCTCGGATTCGTGGTCCCGAAACCACCGTTCCGATTTGGGTTAAAATTGGTCTGTTACAATAACGATGCGAATGGGCCGAGGGCCCATTCATGGCCCAAATGGGCCCACACGCTCGTGTGGCCCATTTAGCCCAAATCTAGCCACAGATATGAGATTCACATAGACCAGTCCAATATCTACTACACAATCATACAATTTATTCATATGGGCCCACGGGCCCATTGGCCCCACTCGGCCCAAGGCAGCCTAAACCCATGAGAACACTCATGAGGGCCTCAACTATCGTGTCGAAGCTCCCACACGTACGCTCGCACGCTCGTGTGGCTACCATCGCGTCGTGTGTGCAGATTTCGACATTTGCCGCTTCTACGACTAGAGTAGTGCGAAATACACACCGATAGGAATCGGAAGCTAATCCGCGCTCAACACATGCTCGCGCAGGCCAACAAAGGATCACACCTTGACTTCCAAGGGGGTGTGTCGATCAACTTCGGTCACCACCACCGCGACCCAACGGCATACAGATCAACGAATGATCCAACGCCTAGCCCAAATGAGCATGCCACAAAACAAAAGGGATAAGCCAAGAGAGGTATGCTTACTCTCCTCATGGCTTTCTCTATTTAAAGCCAGCTTCTCACCTACTCTCATGCTAGCTTCCCGATGTGGGATCCCCCCTTCAGCAGAGTTTAAATCCAACACAAACTCTGGCCGTCCAATCCATAAAATAAACACTCCCTTGCTTGACATGAGATTCGAACCCTTGCCCTCTCCTATGCTCCGGACGGTACATGCCACCACAACACAAGCTCCTTTTGTGACTTAGAACATGCGCAACTAAATATAAGCCTATGGGCCAAAGTCTAAGTTCATTTAAAAGAAAAACAAAATGAATTGCAAGCGCCAAGACTTGAACCTTGGACCCCTTGCTTCCACTATGGCGTCACTTCCTTGTCTCCCATGTGGCGCCATTTGCCACTAGACCACAACTCTTTTTGTGTCTTTTTTTTTTCCCACAATTTATTCTTAAAGCCTACTTACTTACCCCCAGGGCTTTATTCACCTAAAACCAAAATTTTTCCTAAAGCCTAGGTTTGAACCCGAGACTTCATGGAAGCCCCCTAACCTTACAAAATCTCTCACCTAATTGGTCCAACTTACATTAGTGCCATTCTCTTGTTCCCAAAAATTTTAAACGCTCCCATGCCCAAGGCCCAATAGGCCCAATTGTACTAGTCCCAAATTCGGGGCGTTACAATTCTACCCTCCTTAAAGAAATTTCATCCTCGAAATTTCCAACTCTCAGAACAGTCGTACAACCCAAACTACACCACCACGCTTCCGCTGCGCACTCTAATTCCAAAACATTACCTCTTACGCACACCCAAAATACCTAGTCACTAGAGCAGATAGATATCATACAAATACAATTTCCATATCCACAACATCACATAGAATAAATACAAAATCTAAATTTAAGCATCTCAGTACAGTTTAATATCTAGGTAATCACATTGTTTCCTATTGCATAATAGCAGATAAAGGTTTTCAGAAAACTTACGGATTCGGCGCCGGAGACTCGGTGAACCACGCTTTCAGAAAAACAGTCAATACAACATCTCAAAAACTTTAACTCTTTTAAAACCTTTTTGAAACAATACTTTCAGAAATTCAATTTTGAAAACCCAATCCACAACCGAGTATTGCAACTTGGCTCTGATACCTTTAAATGTAACACCCTAAACCTGGCCTAGACGTTATGGCCTGATCTAGCGTGTCACATCAAAGTGATGTTCGAAAACTATGTGTTCATTGAAAACCCTTCTTCAATTTAAAATCTTCTACCGTATAAAAATCTCGATTTTCGTTGCTTATTAACAAAACAAGATTTGCTCAAAGTCGTTCCCTTACAAAAATGTAATTATTTTTAAAACCTTGTTTGTTGCGGAAGTCTTTTTTAAACAGTTGCAGAAATGTGTTATTTTGAAAACAGTAGTTATTGTTTTAAAAACCCGTGTTGATTAGACAATCAGTTTTCAATTAAAAGGAATACCAAATAAAATCTAAAAAGAAAAACCCAATGGCCTTATTACAAAAATCATTAACCCAATACTTAAAATAAATTAAATTAAATAAAGTCACTAAATTTAACCTAGAAACATATTGGACGTGTGGCCACCTCCGAGTCCCTCGCAGCTCCAAATCCACTAAGGCTGGGGATTACCTGCACAGTTAAAAGAAAGGGTGAGTTACGAGAACTCAGTGTGTAACCCCCTATTACGGTCATAGTATGGGCCTGAGCCCATACAGTATCAGTCTGGGCCTAAGCCCTATTCGGTAACAATCTGGGCCTAAGCCTTATATCATAACAATGCAATGGACATGTGACCCAACCCTTAACCACTAAACTCTCCACCCGTACCAACAAATCTCTCCATGTGGGGACCATGTCGACCCACCCAGCCAAACTCTCCAATGGTGCAGCCCAGCTGCTAACAACGTTATACGTGGCTGATCCACTAAGATCAGAATACGTGGCGGTGCCACTATAACTGTACTTCCTCCAAATCGGAAAACCCAACCCAATGCAATATGTCATGTCGTAATTAACCCATGTATGCAGTGCATCACAATCATATACAGTTGTATAAATATCACATAAACATCACTTAAACTACCACTAAGGGTATAACCGTCATTTTATCGTTTAGGGGTAAAATGGTAATTTCACCCCTCGGGGGTATTTCGGTAATTTTACCCACCAAGGGTATTTCGGTAATTTTATCTATCGAGGGTATTTTGGTAATTTACCCATCAAGGGTATTTCAGTAATTTTGTAAACCAAGGTATTCTAAATAGAGATAATGATGCGAATGGGCCTAGGGCCCATTCTCGGCCCAAATAGGCCCACACGCTCGTGTGGCCCATTTAGCCCAAATCTAGCCACAGGTATGAGATTCACATAGACCAGTCCAATATCTACTACACAATCATACAATTTATTCACATGGGCCCACGGGCCCATTGGGCCCAATCGGCCCAAGGCAGCCTAAACCCTTGAGAACACTCATAAGGGCCTCAACTATCGCTTCAAAGCTCCCACACATGCGCTCGCACGCTCGTGTGGCTACCATCGTCGTGTGACCGACATTTCGGCATTTACCGCTGTACAGCTAGAGCAGTGCGAAATACACACCTGATAGAAATCTGAAGTTAATCCGCACTCTGAACATTGTTCTGCACAGAAGTAAATAGTGATCGCACCCTTGACCCCCAAGGGGGTGTGTCGATCAACTTCGGTCACCACCACCGCGACCCAATGGCATACAGATCAACGAATGATCCAACGCCTATCCCAAACGAGCACGCCACAAAGCGAAAGGGATAAGCCAAGAGTGGTATGCTTACTTTCCTCATGGCTTGCTCTATTTAAAGCCAGCTTCTCGCCTACTCTCATGCTAGCTTCCCGATGTGGGATCCCCCCTTCAGTAGAGTTTAAATCCAACACAAAATCTGGCCATCGAATTCGCAAAATAAACACTCCCTTGCTTAACATGAGATTCGAACCCTTGCCCTCTCCTATGCTCCAGACGCTACATGCCACCACAACACTAGCTCCTTTTGTGACTTAGAACATGTGCAACTAAATATAAGCCTATGGGCCAAAGTCTAAGTTCATTTAAAAGAAAAACAAAATGAATTGCAAGCGCCAAGACGTGAACCTTGGACCCCTTTCTTCCCATATGGCGTCACTTCCTTGTCTCCTATGTGGCGCCATTTGCCCTTAGACCACAACTCCTTTTGTATCTTTTTTTCCCACAATTTATTCTTAAAGCCTACTTACTTACCCTCAGGGCTTTATTCACCTAAAACCAAAATTTTTCCTAAAGCCCAGGTTTGAACCCGGGACTTCATAGAAGCCCCCTAACCTTCCAAAATCACTCACCTAATAGGTCCAACTTGCATTACTGCCGTTCTCTTGTTCTCAAAAATTTTAAATGCTCCCATGCCCAAGGCCCAATGGGCCCAATTCTACTAGGCCCTAATTCGGGGCGTTACAATTCTACCCTCCTTAAAGAAATTTCGTCCTCAAAATTTCCAACTCTTAGAACAGTCGCACAACCCAAACTACACCACCGCGCTTCAGCTGCGCACTCTAACTCCAAAACATTACCTCTTACACACACCCAAAATACCTAGTCACTAGAGCAGATAGATATCATACAAATAAAATTTCCATATCCATAACATCTTACAGAATAAATACAAAATCTAAATTTAAGCATCTCAGTACAGTCTAATATCTAGGTAATCACAGTGTTTCCTATTGCATAATAGCATATAAAGGTTTTCAGAAAACTTACAGATTCGACGCCGGAGACTCGGTGAACCACACTTTCAGAAAAATAGTCAATACAACATCTCAAAAACTTTAACTCTTTTCAAACCTTTTTGAAACAATACTTTCAGAAATTCAATTTTGAAAACCCAATCCACAGCCGAGTTTTGCAACTTGGCTCTAATACCATTAAATGTAACACCCCAAATTCGGCCTAGACGTTATGGCTGGATCTAGCGTGTCACATCAAAGTGATGTTCGAAAACTATGCATTCATTGAAAACCCTTCTTCAATTTAAAATCTTCTATCGTATAAAAATCCCAATTTTCGTTGCTTATTAACAAAACAAGATTTGCTCAAAGTCGTTCCCTTGCAAAAATGTTATTATTTTTAAACCATGTTTATTGCGAAAGTCTATTTTAAATAGTTGCAGAAACGTGTTATTTTGAAAATAGTAGTTATTGTTTTAAAAACCCGTGTTGATTAGACAAGCAGTTTTCAATTAAAAGGAATACCAAATAAAAGCTAAAAAGAAAAACCCAATGGCCTTAGTACAAAAATCATTAACCCAATACTTAAAATAAATTAAACTAAATAAAGTCACTAAATTTAACCCTGAAACATATTGGACGTGTGGCCACCTCCGAGTCCCTCGCAGCTTCAAATCCACTAAGGCTGGGGATTACCTGCACAGTTAAAAGAAAGGGTGAGTTACGAGAATTCAGTGTGTAACACCCTATTACGGTCACAGTCTGGGCCCGAGCCAATACGGTATCAGTCTGGGCCTAAGCCCTATTCGGTAACAATCTTGGCCTAAGCCCTATATCATAACAATGAAATGGACATGTAACCCAACCCTTAACCACCAAACTATCCACCCGTACCAACCAATCTCTCCATGTAGGGACCATGTCGACCCACCCAGCCAAACTCTCCAATGGTGCAGCCTAGCTTCTAACAACGGTATACGTGGCTGAGCCACTGAGATCAGAATACGTGGCAATGCCACTATAACGGTACCTCCTCCAAATCAGAAAACCCAACCCAATGCAATATGTCGTGTCGTAATTAACCCATGTATGCAGTGCATCACAATCATATACAGTTATATAAATATCACATAAACATCACTTAAACTACCACTAAAGGTATAACCGACATTTTATCGTTTAGGGGTAAAATAGTAATTTCACCCCTCGGTGGTATTTCAGTAATTTTACCCACCAAGGGTATTTCGGTAATTTTACCCATCAAGGGTATTTCGGTAATTTTACCCATCGAGGGTATTTTGGTAATTTACCCATCAAGGGTATTTCAGAAATTTTGTAAACCAAGGTATTCTAAATAGAGATAACGATGCGAATGGGCCTAGGGCCCATTTTCGACCCAAATGGGCCCACACGCTCGTGTGACCCATTTAGCCCAAATCTAGCCACAGATATGAGATTCACATAGACCAGTCCAATATCTACTACACAATCATACAATTTATTCACATGGGCCCACGGGCCCATTGGGCCCACTCGGCCCAAGGCAGCCTAAACCCATGAGAGCACTCATGAGTGCCTCAACTATCACGTCGAAGCTCCCACACGTGCGCTCGCACGCTCGTGTGGCTACCATCGCCGTGCGACCGGCATTTCGGCATTTGCCACTCTACAGCTAGAGTAGTGCGAAATACACACCTGATAGGAATCTGAAGTTAATCCGCGCTCTGAACACTGTTCTGCGCAGAAGCCAATAGTGATCGCACCCTTGACCCCCAAGGGGGTGTGTCGATCAACTTCGGTCACCACCACCGCGACCCAACGGCATACAGATCAACGAATGATCCAACACCTAGCCCAAACGAGCACGCCACAAAGCGAAAGGGATAAGCCAAGATAGGTATGCTTACTCTCATCATGGCTTGCTCTATTTAAAGCCAGCTTCTCGACTACTCTCATGGTAGCTTCCCGATGTGGGATCCCCCCTTTCAGCAGAGTTTAAATCCAACACAAACTTTGGCCGTCCAATCCGCAAAATAAACACTCCCTTGCTTGACATGAGATTCGAACCCTTGCCCTCTCCTATGCTCCAGATGCTACATGCCACCACAACACATGCTCATTTTGTGACTTAGAACATGCGCAACTAAATATAAGCCTATGGGCCAAAGTCTAAGTTCATTTAAAAGAAAAACAAAATGAATTGTAAGCGCCAAGACTTGAACCTTGGACCCCTTGCTTCCTCTATGGCGTCACTTCCTTGTCTCCCATGTGGTGCCATTTGCCACTAGACCACAACTCATTTTAAGTCTTTTTTTCCCACAATTTATTCTTAAAGCCTACTTACTTGCCCCCAGGGCTTTATTCACCTAAAACCAAAATTTTTCCTAAAGCCCAGGTTTGAACTCGGGACTTCATGGAAGCCCCGTAACCTTCCAAAATCACTCACCTAATAGGTCCAACTTGCATTAGTGTCGTTCTCTTGTTCTCAAAAATTTTAAACGCTCCCATGCCCAAGGCCAAATAGGCCAAATTCTACTAGGCCCAAATTGGGGGTGTTACACGTAGTCCTCTGACTACCACTGACATTTCTTGTATTTCAAGTAGATCTACCTCTCGCTGGGACATTATCGGATCTCGAATTCTGGGTAGTCTCTTGCTCAACAGACTCTGGTCTATCACGGATGAAATGATCTAACGATCCACATCTGATGCAAGCCCGGTCATTCAATCTACAACTTCTCGGATGCCTTTTACCATAATGTTTACATTCAGGTCACTCGGATCGGACATTTCCAACACTTGCCATTGAAGTTGCTGGAGCTTTGGTATTCGACTATGATCTAGCTCGATCTCTACTCAATTGTCCCATATTAGCTCTTGAACAGCTATGCTCATCTCGGAATTTCTTCGAAGCAGACTGAAATGATTTGTTCAAAAATCTCTTTCTCACATCTCTGGCTTCAGACTCACTTTTCTTTTATCTTTCCCGAGTGCCTCAGCTTTGCACGCTCGGTCAACTAGCACAACAAACTCTTTTATCTCTAAAATACCGACTAACAAATGAATGTCTTCGTTAAGACCATCTTCGAACCTCTTACACATTATTGCTTCCGATGATACACATTCTTGGGCATACTGACTTAGCCTCACGAACTCTCATTCATATTCAGTAACAGACATGCCGCCCTGTTTCAAATTCAGAAATTCCTTTCTTTTCTGATCAATGAATCTCTGACTAATATATTTCTTCCAGAACTCAATCTGAAAGAAATCCCATGTGACCCATTCTTTTGGAACAACAGAAATCAAATTTTTCCACCACTGATAGGCCGCGTCTCGTAACAAAGATACAACACATTTAATACTTTCTTCCAGAGTCAAAGACATCTCATCAAATACTCGGATAGTGTTTTCTAACCAAAACTCAGCTTTTTCAGGATCGTCATCACTGGTGGCCCTGAACTCTTCAGCCCCATACTTGCGGATTTTATCGACCGAAGGCTTATTTAACAGATTCAAGTTCATAACCGGAGGCACAATTGAAGTCTGAGGGGGAATAGACGGGGGCAGAGGTTGTAAAACAGTCGAATTATTCCTTACAAATTGAGTGAACCACTCACTCATCATCTGGAAGAAAGCTTGTTTAGCTTTTCCCTCTTGACCGTTTGTAGCCGGTCTCGAATCAGATGGCGCTGTCCCTTGAGCGGGAGCAGGTGCATTGCTTTCTACATCGTCAGCCACGGCTCTTTCGGGATCCATTACTATACGAAAATCACATTTTACACGTCAGGATTCATCACACTATCATAGTTCAGATATATGCCATGTATAGCTAGACTCTCACATGCTACGTTAGTCCGATAATCGACTAAACCGTAGCTTTGATACCAACCAAATGTAACACCCCTAACCCGTATCCATCGCCGGAAGAGGGTCGAGAGGCGTTACCAGACGAACGGAGACTTTTACGGACATTTCATAATATAACTCAACTAATCAGATCAAACGCAATCAAAGTGTCCCTTAAATAGGTCAACAAGACCTTAAGCATGCTTTGGAATAGGGCCGAGACTAAACCAAACACATACGGAAAATTCTCAGAAATTTAAAATTTTTTCTAAGTTATAGAGGTCACACGTCCGTGTGGGCAGGCCGTGTGCCTCCCATGACCTCAGACACGCCCGTGTCTAAGCCATGTCAAAACAGGGCATACATATCGACTTACACCACACGACCAGTCACACGCCCGTGTGTCCAGCCCGTGGTTGCTACTGACTTGCTTTGAATTACAACCACGAGTGACACGGTCGAGCCACACGCCCGTGTGCTCAACCGTGTGGGCAATTATAGGCCACTTTCAAGGCCAAAATGCCACCCACACTTGGGTCATTCCTACAATCTCAAACAAGCATTATTCCATACATAATTAGCAACCAAAATCATGTCAAGTGAACATCATATCATCTTATTCAATATCATTTCTATTCATATCAACTTATATACTAATTTGCACAACCAATTCACATATAAAACTATTCATGTTTCATCCTCAATTTGCCACATTCATAGTACCATCTCATTGTTCAAACATATATACTCATATTGCATCCATATGCTTACCATAGCCTTGACCATTTCATAGGCATAAGATTATACTAAAACCAAACTCCTATAGCATAGCATCACATACAAAACCAAATCACTTATCTAGCCACATCACATGGGTACATATATACATGTCTCAAACATACTCCAAAACAACTAGCATATACATGCCATATTTAGCTATTTACACATTCAAAAGTACCAAAGTTGAGTTTGATAGTGTGGTGATGATCCTCGATGGTCCCCGAGCCTCTCGTAGCTTTAACGATCTATAAAACAGAACAAACACACACAAAGTAAGCTTTCAAAAGCTTAGTAAGCCATATAAAAATAAACTTAGCATAAAATGCACATAACCATATTGATACATTGACATTAATGTTTCTCAATGCATACTCATCACATATTCTTTGGCTCATTTACTTAGCCATAGCTTGCCACATTCTTCAACTCAAATATCACATATGCACATAGCTTATTCAAGCATATATTCACATATTATCTCATCATTTATTTACACATATTCACCTTAGTAAGTTCATATAGACACTTACCTTTCATACACACATAATGTACTTTTCAAACGTACCTGAAACGGATATACAACTCACATAGTCGTTCATTTCTCGGACTTGCCCGTTGAACCGTTCGAAATCTAATAGGATACTCGGAATGCTCAGAATAGTAGTACAACGCCAACGTCCCGGATGTGGTCTTACATGTAATCAGATATCGATGCCACTGTCCCAGACAGGGTCTTACACGAATCAATACGATGCCAATGTCCCAGACATGGTCTTACACGTAAATCTCAAATCGATGCCAACGTCCCGACGTGGTCTTACATGATATCAAATATCGGACACCTATGTCATGACATATGCTATCCTATCTATTCCTAGGTTCATACGGGACTTCTCAGACTTTAACAACTTGTCGATATATACGTAAGCTCAGATTTCCCATACATTCCATCTCAATGATATTCATAGAAATTCGAATCTCATATATACACAAATAATTCAATTCAAATACATTTATTTGTATATCGACTTACCTCGGATTCAGATATTCGATCGGATTCGGTTATTCGACAACTTTTGACTTTCCTCGATCCAAATCCGTTTTCTTCGGTTCTTGATCTATACATATTCAAATTTAACCCATTTATTCAATAACTCATTCAATTCAATCCAAGAACACACATTTAGGGCAATTTACAAATTAGCCCTCACATTTTCACATTTGGACAATTTAGTCCCTATTTCACAAAATCACAAAATACACATAATTTCAAGTTACCCATGCCTAGCCGAATTCTCATGTAGCTCATACAAGTCCATACATTTCATTTATTTCACAATTTAGTCCCTCAAAATATTATTTTCTCAATTAAGTCCAAAATACTCAAATTCATCAAAAACTCAAAGACAAACTATGTTAATCAAACATATATCTTTCATAATTCACTATCAAACATCACAAAACTCATGTGTACATCAATGGCACATTTCAAAATATTCATCAATTCACAAAATTGAAGCATGGGTTTTGAAGAACACGAAGCAACAATTGTAAAAACGTAGAAATTATCAAAAACTGAAGTCAAAACTTACCTTAATTTATGCTTCAAGCTAGCCGAATACTTCAAAGTTTCTAACCCTATTCTTTTCTTTCAAAAATCAGTGGAATAAAGATGATAGCAATAACCATTTTCATGTTATTATTATTATTAATCCATTTAATACATCAATTCCCATTTTACCCTTAATGATTCATTAATATAAAACACTTATAACATGTCCACTGTCCATGCCTTTATTCATTGGCTAAATTGCAACATAAGGACTTAATTTTAATAAAGACATGACACTTAAGTGCTTTTAACTTATAGCATGCTAATTTAGCATCTTTCATAATTAAGTCCTTTTATCAAATTAAACACACAAACAGACAAATTAATTTACGAAACTTTCACACATGCAAAATCATATACTGCAGACATAGAAAATAATATTAAAATATTTTACTAACTCAAATTTGTGGTCCCGAAACCACTATTCCAACTAGGGTCAAAATCGGACTGTTACACCACTTTTCAATGAGTTAAATCCAGGAATTAGAAGGCCAAATATTGAGGCAACCCAATTTGAATTGAAACTAGTGATGTTTCAAATGCTCCAAACAGTGGGCCAATTCAGTGCTATGCCCATGGAAGATCCACATCTCCATCTTCGATTGTTTATGGATGTGAGTGATTAATTCAAGATAGCCGGTGTGACTGAAGACGCATTGAGGTTGAAGTTGTTTCCGTACTCATTGTGAGATCGAGCACGAGCATGGCTCAATTCATTGCCACCAAGTTCCATATCAACATGGCAAGAATTAGCAGAGATATTTTTGGTTAAGTATTTCCCGCCTAGCAAAAATGCTAAGTTAAGGATCGAGATCACAACTTTCCAATAATTGGATGACGAGTCTTTGTATGAGGCTTGGGAGCGATTCAAGGAGTTACTTCGTAAGTGTCCTCATCATGGGATTCCTCATTGTATCCAGTTTGAGACATTCTATAATGGTCTCAATGCACATACAAGATTGATGGTAGATGCTTCTACGAATGGTGTAATTTTGTCTAAGTCTTATAATGAGGCTTATGAGATCATCAAGAGGATCGCGAGTAATAACTATCAATGGCCAACAAATCGAACAGCTTCAGGAAGACGTGTAGCCGGAGTTCATGAAGTTGACGCCCTCACTTCGTTATCAGCTCAGGTATCGTCTATTTCCTCTATGTTAAAACAATTTACCGCTAATAGTGCTAATAATTTTGTAGCTTAGCCACCAAGTTCGTTTGAAGTAGTTTCTTGTGTGTACTGTGGGGAAGGGCATTCTTTTGAGAATTTTCTATCAAATCCCGAGTCAGTGTACTATGTGGGGAACCAACATCAAAATAGGAGTGGACAAGGACCCCAGTCCAACTTCTACAATCCTTCATGGCGTAATCATCCTAACTTTTCTTGGAGTAACCAAGGAAATAGATCGAACAACAACTTATTGTAGCATAGACCCAACCAATATCAAGGGTTTAATCAGCAAGCTCCAAAACCACCTCAAGCTGAGGCATCAAATAGTTTGGAGAACTTATTGAAAGCGTACATGGCAAAGAATGACGCTTTGATCCAAAGCCAAGCAGCAACATTGAAAAATTTGGAAAACCAAATGGGTCAGTTAGCTACAGAGCTTCGTAATAGACCGCAAGGAACCTTACCTAGTAATACTGAGAATCTAAGAAATTTGGGTAAAGAACATATCAAGGCAGTGGCATTGCAAAGTGGTAAAATTTTGGAACCCCGATTGATTGATGTCAAGATAAGCCTGTTGAGAAGAACCAACTAGCTGTTGAAATTCTTACACCAAAAGAGTCAGAATCTGCAAAGACTGACAAGGTAAATCCTAACTTAGTGAATTCAGATACTTTAACATCTTCTTTGGATGCAGATTTACCTACTCAGAAGAGTTATCTGATTCAACCGAAAGTTCCATCACCTCCATATCCACAAAGATTGCAGCAACACACGAAAAATTAGGAGGTGCAATTTAAGAAGTTTTTGGATGTTCTGAAGCAGTTACACATCAATATTCTGTTGGTGGAGGCTTTAGAAAAAATTCCAAATTATGTGAAGTTTATGAAGGATATACTGTCTGTAACATCCTGAAATTTGGGATTTTATGTTTTGCATTATACCATGCGTTAGGCTAGCTAAGAGTGTCAATTGTGTATGTTTAGGGACCCTAAGAAGGCTTGGGGTTGAGTTGGGCCTTGGTAGAATTTTTTTGTTTATGCACTTAAGGGGGAGAAGGCAAGTGACGTCAGGACTTAAAATAATAAGTGAGTTTTTTTGCTAGCACAAGAAGAGCTAGTAGCAAAGTGGTGAGGCGTCACATGAAGGGGCTTAAGGGGTGGAGTTCGAATCTCACCTATTGCAAATATTTTTTTTTGTGCTAATTAGGTGGAAGATGGTAAGTGTCGACCATGGCTTTATAGAAGGAAATGAAGACTTTCAAATGATGGAAAGAAGACTAAGGAAAAGAAAAAGGAGGAGATCAAGGGAAAAATAAGGAAAGAAGTAAAGGAAAGAGATAAGGGGGGATATGTTGGCCGAATTTTAGGAGGTGCTTGGGGAAATAAAATTTGGTCAACCATAATCTTTTTGGTGTTAGGGACTTACGGTTTTGGCAGGGGGAATTAGGGAGTCGAATTTCCTATAGCCTTTTTACAAGTTTTATGCATGAAAAGTTTTTCTCTCTTTTTGTACATTTTTTTGTGCTTCTTTTCCAACCTTTTCCTTTGTTTGCCGAAACACTCAAGCCATTTTGCTCATCTTTTCCTTAGTGTAGGCCGAAACTCTCTGACACCTCTTTTTCCATCTCTTCTTTTCTTTTTCACCATTTCTTCAACCCTTCTCTCTTTTTCTTTAGTCAATATTTTTGATGGCCGAATCTTGCTTGTTCTTTTCTCTCTAACTAGCCGAATCCTCCTAGTCATTCTGTCTCCTCCATCTTGCGTGTTGATCACTTTCTTCCTTGGTTGAATCGGGTAAGTGGATTCATTCTTTTCCTTTCATCTTCTTTTCTCCATAACCGAAGGTGTGACCATCATCATTCGGTTGTTTCACTTTATTTCTAAAGTTGAAACAACATTTCCTTCTACCCCCTCATATCGTGATCATCTCCTTTTTGTAGTGTTCTTGTGGGGTTGGCCGAATCTCACATCCTTGCCGACTCATCCTTAGTATTAAGTTGAATCGGTGGAAATCGGGTTCATCATCGATTAAGGTAAGGAGTATCTTTTTGGTCCATTCGATATCTACGCGGTTATTTTGTTAAACGGGTCGATAGTTATGTCTAATTGTTTATTTTAGGGACTTAACAGCTCGTTCTCCTCTGCTTTTTTAGTCTTTCGGAGGTAGTGGTAAGCCGAAACCCTCTCCTTAGACAACTACTTCTCTCATTGTAATATTATTCTGACCAAGACTCTTCCAATGGAGGCAAGTGGTAGCGATACTAAAGGAAAATCAATAGGAGGACGAAAAGGGAGTGGACTCGCAATCTCTACTCCCAAGTTCAAACGTAGGGCGGTATCGACAGTTCGAGATTTTCCACCAGGTTGTGGATCGACATCCGGTGAAAATAGGCAGATCGTGGTCGTTCGCGATAGTGAGGGTAAGTGTGATAAACCGATTGTTTAGATTTGGATTAAGACACTATCTCTTGTTAGTTAATCGAGTGTTATGGTGACATAGGTGCCGACGATCAAAAAGGTTTAGTCCTTATCGTAATCAGGTGTGTAATCTCACACCGAAATCCTATAGATTCGTGATTCACCATCATGTTGGAAAATAGATCATTGTTGCTTACGAATCTAATAATCGTAATATGGCAAGAATCGAGTAACTTGCTTAAACAACATTAATTTTAAGATCTGTCAAAATTGGTATTAATTTGTAAAATTACAAAAATGCCCTTATGGGCCGAATTACTAAAAAGCTTTAATGGGTTGTTTTTATGAAAATGCCCCTATGGGTTAATTTACCAAAATGCCTTAACGGGTCGATTTGTTAGAATGCCTTAGTGGGCTGATTTACCAAAGTGCTTTAATGGGATGATTCATCAAAATATTTCATTAGATTAATGGTTGCTATATATGTGGATATACTTTTCTTATGTTGCATATTTACATATTGCATGGGTTGGGAAAAATTGTAATCAGAGCAGTATAGCCTGGTGGCATAGCCACAATTCGCTTATTATTATGCTTAATTATGATTTCGGTGGCATGGCCACAATAATAATATACTTTAGTAGCTTGACTGCAAATTGGTGTGAGCGGCAGGGTGGGTTGACTTGATCCCCACAGGTGTGATTGGCTGGTCGGGGGTGTGATGGATGGATGGGTTGGGTTGCATTCATTTCTTTTAAATACTGTTATGTAAATGGGCTTAGGCCCAAGATGCTGCTATACGGGTTCAGGCCCAGTGGATGATGGTAAGGGGGATTATGCATTGAGTTCTTGTAACTCACCCCCTTTCTTTCTTAATCCTTGCAGTGATGCTCAAAGGATGAGGACTTGGGCCCATGGATGACTCGGTGGAGGCCATACTTTGAAAATAATCTTTTCGAACATTAGTAAACTTCTTTTCCGCTTTATTTCATTACTTTTACTATTTTGGGTTTAAAGTTGTAATAAGGCCTCTGATATTTTTATTTTTATTTTGCTTTATGTTTTGATATACTTATTATTTTCCATGAATTTTTTTAGACGGGAATTTTTATGAGATCTTAAACAATGGTTTTCCAAAATTGATTAACAAACGGATTTCATAACAAATATGTACAAATAATTTAACTTGGATTTTCCTTCGAATTATCAACATCTTTTTCAAAAGTCACGGTTTTTAAAGTTCACTAGTTTGATTTTTGATTCACAAATCAACCTCTCGAGATTAGTGGTATTTTTTTATCGAATATTTATAACCAAACTTGTTTTTCTTAATTATAACCTAATAACATCAACTTTAGTAGGAATCATAAGTTCTTTACACACTTTCTTCATGTGACATGCCGGATCCGGTCATACTACATGGGCCGAGTTTGGGGTGTTATATTTTATGGTATCAGAGCCAGGTTGCAAAACTCGGCTGTGGTTTGGGTTCAAAAATATTTTCCAAAAAAAACTGTTTGAAATCTGATTTATAAATACATGTCTTAAGGAAGTATGGCACCACGGGTATCCGGCACCAAGTCAGTAAGTCTTTGTTTTCATTTCATGATTATTATGGTATGACTGTAGTAAGAAAACTTCATATGACAGGAATACTTTAGAAGTATTGGCTTTAGGAGCAGAAATTGTAGAGATTGTGACTTTAGGATATGTTTTGCGAAAATAACTTTACTTCTTATACTTCATAAAACATTGTTTAATAAACACTGAATAAGCATACTGATCCATAAGACTTTTAATCAGATTAAATTGACTTAGTGAACATGAGCGCTAGAAGACGTGGACGCGGTAGACGTGGCCGTGGTAGAGGCCGAGGTGCTAGAGTTGTATCTGAGGCATCGGGAAATATGCCAAAAATGGACGCACCAGCTTTGCCAGTGACTAAAACTGGGTCACATGATCGAATGGGAGGGGACGACGCTCTGACCCAAGCGATGTTGCGGGTACTGGAAAGCGTTGATGGGGCTAGAACTGGGTCGACAGCTCGTGGGTCGATATCTGAGCGACTTAGATTGAATGGGGCCGAAGTTTTTAGGGGTATTTCGGGTGTAGCCCCAAGTGTAGCAGAGTACTGGCTTGAGGCGGTGGAGCAGATTATGGACGATCTGGATTGCATAGCCGAGCGTAAATCGAAAGGGGTTGTGTCATTGATATGAGATTTGGCATATCGCTGGTGGCTCATCGTTTCGGAAAGGCACTCACGCTGATCGTATTACATGGGAATTCTTTAAGACAGCATTTCAAGGAAAATATGTTGGTGCTAGCTATGTAGATGCCCGAAGAAAGGAATTCTTGAATCTGGTTCAAGAAAGTAGATCTGTGGCAGTATACGAGGCAGAGTTTCTGTGTCTGAGCCGGTATGCTCGGGGAATAGTGCCGACTGATTATGAACGCTGTGTGCATTTTGAGGACGGGTTGCGTGATGAGTTACGGGTATTGGTAGCCCCACAGAAGGAGAGGAATTTTGCTACACTTGTGGAAAAAGCTAAGATTGCTGAAGAAGTAAAACACTCAGAACGGAAAAATCGAGATAAGATAGGGGCAGGAACAAGAGAGACTTTGGGTATTCAGGTCCTGCTAGAGGATTTCAGAAAATGCCCAAGAATGAGGGACCAGTTCGAGTGAGTGCTCAGCTACTACCAATCAGTTACAGCCTTGTGTGGATTGTGGAAAACTTCACTCGGGTGAATGTTGGAAGAGAACTGGTGGATGTTTCAGATGTGGATCCAAAGACCATCAGTTTAGGGATTGCCCTCGAGAGCCTACTCAGACTCAGGTAGTTCGTAACAGATTTACGCAGCCAGCAGGAGGCGCTCAGCAGCCGTCGAGAGGCCGTGGGCCAGGTCGAGGTGGTAATGGCATGGGTCGAGGTCAGGGTGTACCGGGTAGAGGTACCGGTAATAGGGGTAACACGGAGGCGAGACAACCAGGGTTGGTCTATGCGGTCAGACGTCGAGAGGATGGCGATGCACCAGATGTCATAACCAGTATGTTTTTCATATCTGATGTACCTTTTACCGCTTTGATAGACATTGGATCCACCCATTCGTATGTTGCATGTGCTGTGTCTGGAACTTTGAATATTAGATCTGAGATTACTGTTAGAGAAACAACTGTGATTAGCCCTTTAGGACAGTCGGTGGTAGTAAATAAATTGTTTAGGGACGTGCCCTTAGAAGTTCAGGGAGTAGTATTTCTGGCGGATTTGATGGAACTACCGTTCGGGGAGTTTGACCTTATATTGGGCATGGACTGGCTGGTTAAGCATCGTGCGAACTTGGACTGTGCTGCAAAGTGGATGGTACTAAGAACTTCAGAGGGTAAGGAAGTGATGATGATAGGTGAAAGAAGAAATTATCTATCTAATGTGGTATCTACTTTAAAGGCGGAAAGGTTGGTACGAAAGGGGTGTGAAGCGTTCTTAGCCTTTATCAGTGCTTTGGATGCCAAAGAGTTGTCGGTAGAGAGTGTTAGAACGGTGAAAGAGTTTTCAGACGTCTTTCCCAGGGAGCTTTCAGGATTGCCTCCGGATTGGGAAGTGGAATTTGGTATTGAGCTGTTGCCAAGAACGGCTCCGGTGTCCAATGCTCCTTACAGAATGGCGCCGAATGAGCTAGTGGAACTTAAAGCTCAAATTCAGGAGTTGTTGGATCATGGATTTATTCGACCAAGTGTGTCACTATGGGGAGCCCCGGTTTTCTTCGTTAAGAAAAAGGATGGGTCGATGCATTTATGCATCGATTATAGACAATTGAATAAGTTGACGATCAAGAACAAGTACCCGTTACCGAGGATCGATGATCTGTTCGATCAGTTGTGAGGAGCTTTGGTCTTCTCGAAGATAGACTTGAGATCAGGATATCACTAGTTAAAAGTTAAGGAGGACGATATTCACAAGACTGCGTTTCAAACTCGTTATGGGCATTACGAGTTCTTGGTGATGCCGTTTGGGTTGACAAATGCACCAGCTGCATTTATGGACATGATGAACCGAGTCTTCCAACCCTATCTAGATCGATTTGTGGTGGTGTTCATAGATGACATCTTGGTGTACTCAAAGACAGAAGAGGAGCATGATTCGCATCTACGGGTCGTATTGCAGATATTAAGGGAGAAGCAGCTGTATGCCAAATTCAGTAAGTGTGAATTTTGGCTGAGGGAAGTGACCTTTTTGGGGCATGTTGTGTCTGCCGAGGGAATTAGAGTTGATCCCCGGAAGATCGAGGCTGTATTGGACTGGAAGCCACCAAAGTCAGTGGCAAAAATTCGAAGTTTTCTAGGTTTGGCTGGGTATTATAGGTGATTTCTTGAGGGGTTTTCGTTGATTGCTGCACCCCTAACTAAACTATTGCATAAGGGAGTACCGTTTGTGTGGTCAGATAAGCAGCAAGAAAGCTTTGAGAGATTGAAGAAGATTCTAACAGAGGTGCCAGTATTGATTCAGCCTGAGGCTAGCCTGAGTTTATTGTTTATTGTGATGCGTCACACACGGGCTTGGGATGTGTGTTGATGCAAGGGGGAAAGTGGTGGCTTATGCATCTTGGCAATTAAGGCCGCATGAGGTGAACTATCCCACTCATGATTTGGAGTTAGCTGCAGTGGTATTTGCTCTGAAGATATGGAGACACTATCTGTACGGGGAGAAGTTGATTATCTACACGGACCATAAGAGTCTGAAGTACCTCCTTACCCAGAAGGAGTTGAACTTAAGACAGCGGAGGTGGATAGAATTGTTGAAAGATTATGACTGCTCAATCAAGTATCACCCAGGTAAAGCTAACGTAGTGGCAGATGCGTTGGGTCGTAAGGTGATATCGGATTTGAGAGCGATGTTCGCTCATCTCAGCCTTTATGAAGATGGTAGCTTGTTAGCTGAACTTCAAGTGAAGCCTGTGTGGGTAAGTCAGATTAAGGAAAAGTAGTTGTTAGATGAAAGGTTGGGTTCTAGGCTTCTGAAAGTGGAACGTGGTAAGATAGAGGATTTTGGATTAAGTAGTGATGGAGTATTGTGTTTCCGTGGAAGAGTTTGTATGCCCAAGGATTTGAAATTGAGACAAATGATTCTGCGTGAGGCGCATAGTATCCCATATGCTATGCACCCCGGGGGAAACAAAATGTACTGAGACCTCCGTGAGCAGTATTGGTGGCCAGGGTTGAAGTGGGAGGTTACTGATTTCGTGAGCAAGTGCTTGACATGTCAACAGGTGAAGGCGGAACATCAACTACCTTCAGGGTTGCTACAACCGGTGAAAATCCCACTATGGAAATGGGAAAGGATAACGATGGACTTTGTTAGTGTGTTACCTTTAACGCCTACTAAGAAACATTCAGTATGGGTAATAGTGGATCGGTTAACAAAGTCTGCTCATTTCCTACCTGTTCGTACGAATTATACGTTGCAGAAGTTGGCCAAGTTGTATATAGAAGAAGTCGCGAGGTTGCATGGGGTACCAGTGTCTATTATATCGGATAGGGATCCTAAGTTTACATCATGGTTCTGGAAGACTTTACATGAAGCTTTGGGTACAAAACTAAATTTCAGCACGGCGTTTCATCCGCAGATCGATGGTCATCGAGAGAGTAATCCGATTCTAGAAGACATGTTAAGGGGTGTGTGATCGACTTGAGGGGTAGTTAGGAAGATTTTCTACCATTGGCGAGTTTGCATACAACAACGATTATCAATCCAAATCCGTGATGGCACCCTATGAGGCATTGTATGGTCGTAGGTGTCGTACTTCTACTTGCTGGACTGAGCTGGGGGAGCGACAGTTATTGGGTCCAGAATTGATGTCGGAGACGGAGGAAAAAGTAAAGGTAATTCGAGCTCAGTTAAAAGAAGCTTCGGACAGATAGAAATCATACGCGGATCTGAAGTGGAAGGAGATAGAGTTCTCTGTGGGCGATCAGGTCTTTCTGAAGGTCTCACCTTGGAAAAAGATCTTAAGATTTGGACGGAAGGGCAAGTTGAGCCCTAGATTTATCGGACCTTACCGTGTATTGAAGCGTGTTAGGCCAGTGGCTTATCAGCTTGGGTTACCTCCGGAGTTAAGTTAGATACATAGCATATTCCATGTCTCGATGTTAAGGCATTATCGTTCGGATCCGTCTCATGTAGTGCTAGTGGAGGAAGTTGAGATAAGACCTGACTTGTCTTTTGAAGAAGAGCTAGTGCAGATTTTAGATTGGGATATTAAGGTGCTGAGAAGGAAGTCGGTTCCGTTAGTCAAAGTATTATGGTGTAATCACGGGTCAGAGGAAGCTACATGGGAGCCTGAGGACACGTTCCGGCAATAATACCCTCATCTCTTTTAATCAGGTAAATTTTGAGGTCGAAATTTCTTTAAGGGGGTAGAATTGTAACATCCTGAAATTCGGGATTTTATTTTTTGCATTATACCATGCGTTAGGCTAGCTAAGAGTGTCAGTTGTGTATGTTTAGGGACCCTAAGAAGGCTTGGGGTTGAGTTGGGCTTTGGTAGAATTTTTGTGTTTATGCACTTAAGGGGGAGAAGGCAAGTGACGTCAAGACTTAAAAGAATAAGTGAGTTTTTTTGCTAGCACAAGAAGAACTAGTAGCAAAGTGGTGAGGTGTCACATGAAGGGGCTTAAGGGGTGGAGTTCGAATCTCACCTATTGCCAATATTTGTTTTTGTGCTAATCAGGTGAAAGATGGTAAGTGTCGGCCATGGCTTTATAGAAGGAAAGGAAGACTTTCAAATGATGGAAAGAAGACTAAGGAAAAGAGAAAGGAGGAGATCAAGGGAAAAATAAGGAAAGAAGTAAAGGAAAGAGATAAGGGGGGATATGTTGGCCGAATTTTGGGAGGTGCTTGGGGAAAGAAAATTTGGTCAACCATAATCTTTTTGGTGTTAGGAACTTACGGTCTTGGTAGGGGGAATTAGGGAGCCAAATTTCCTATAGCCTTTTTACAAGTTTTATGCATGAAAAGTTTTTCTCTCTTTTTGAACATTTTTTGTGTGCTTCTTTTCCAACCTTTTCCTTTGTTTGCCGAAACACTCAAGCCATTTTGCTCATCTTTTCCTTAGTGTAGGCCGAAACTCTCTGACACCTCTTTTTCCATCTCTTCTTTTCTTTTTCACCATTTCTTCAACCCTTCTCTCTTTTTCTTTAGACAATATTTTTGATGGCCGAATCTTGCTTGTTCTGTAATACCCCAAACCCGGCTCAAACACTACGATCGGATCTGGCATGTCACTAGGAAAGACTGCTAAAAGAGTTACGAGCCCTAGAAGGTCTTTAATTTAAACTTTCTTAAAAGCCTCAAGTTCCGTGGTTCCATTGCAAGCCCAATATTTATTTAAGATAAAACTTTAATTAATCAAACCTTGTGTTTTAAGTGAAAGTTGAAAACACCTATCGTTTACTAGATTAAACCCAAAGTTGGTGGCAAAATCTCTTTTTGTTTTTAAAAGAAGTGTTGTTTGTCAGATTGAGAAGAAAACTTTCGCTCGTATTTTATAAAAACATTTTGTCGAGTAATTTATATTAAATACGTCCAAAGATTAAAGTTAAAATTTACCCAAATTAGAAGTGGCGTTATTACATTTCCAAAATCCTGAAAATTTAAAGAAAATAACGTTCTATTTAAAAAGAAAGAAACCATGCGTGGCCACCTCGTAGTCCCCCCTACCCTGGCCTCTGCTGAACTAAGTGTTACCTCAGCATGATGTTAAACAAACAGAGTGAGTCAAAAGACTCAGTGTGTGCAATAACCAAACACCCTTTATTGGGCTCAAGCCCGTTAGAAACAGATTGGCCTTAGCCCCACAAAGATGCAATAGCACAATAACATATGCATGATGATGCGTAACCCATTCCAACCTAAACTTCCATCCGCTTATACACCATTGATTGCGCCATGTCGCTCACCGTCGTAAATTGTGACGGTCACCAGCTAAATGGCACAAACCACCAGATTATCGAGTTGTGATAGAGTCACCAGCCGAAATGGTACAAGCCACCAGATTATCAGAATTGTGACATAGTCACCACGCTGAAATGGCACAAGCCACCAGATACACTTCCCCTTCTATTCATGGCATATTTTCCCCCATGCAACATGAAATAGCATGCAAAATATCTCAACATGTATCAAATGCAACATAAACTCATGTCAAAATAATCGCATAATTATCACAAATACAAATCACTAACCTGATGTCTCGCTTTTACTTACCATATATAGAAGAACAACTAATGCCGTTATTTCGGCATCTCACCGTACATACACATACTTAAAAGTAACAACAAAGAGGTGTGAATATTACACACCTGAACACGAGAAGGACTAAGCTCTCAACACTATTGACACTCTCGGAAGAGGGAATGACTGCGAACTGCCTATTCTGTTCTGACGTCGGTCCACAACCCAGTGGCCAGTCTCGTACTATTGATACAGATCGTTTCTTGAACTTAGGGCTGAAAATACGGGTCTAACCCCTTCCCTTCTTTGACTGGCATTCGAATCCATGACAGATCTTGATTAGAGAACAAGGTTAAAGTAATGAAAAGAACGAAGGATAGATACTCATATCAAAGAAGTCACTTACCTAGATCAACAGAAGCCGAACGTCAACTATTTGGCCTAAGAAATCGTTTGAGTCCCTACAACATCATCAAATTAGAATCGACTTCCCAATAACAGATGGATCCAAGGAAGTGGCCTTTCGACCAATCAAGCGAATAGAAAACCTCATATAGCCTATTCGGCCAAGAACACTTACCAAAGCCCTCTTGAAAGCAGACCACTGAAAGAAAAGATGATGGAGACGCATCTTTCTATCACGAAACTAGAGTGCGAAATGGAAGATCTACGTTCGACAATCAGCAAAGTCGACAGAAAGGGTGCTAACTCCTGACACAAAAAGAGGTTCGGCCCTTAGAAGAAAAGAGAAGGAGTATGAAACAAATGGATGCTTCAGCTTGAAGAAGAAACTCGTAACAAATGGTGACGAGAAGATGAGGGATAGGTTTCGGCAATGAAGAAACAAAAAGAAATGACTAGGGAGATTCGGCTAGAGTAAAAACAAAATCGAAGAGATGAATGATAGTAGATGATGGTTCGGTCCAGAAAAAGGAATGAGGAATGAGGTTCGGCTTTTAGAAGAAATAGAGAAGTATGAAGCAATTGGAAGAAAGCAATGAAAATGGAGAAGGTGATAGGAGGGTTCGGCTATTAAGAAGAAAAAAATGTGAATTGAAGGGAAAAAGGTGCCTAAGAGGTTTCAGTTTTTACCCAAAGAGGAGATGAACAACAATGGTCTTTAGGAGTTTCGGCCAACAGAGAAAAGAATGCAAATTAACAAAATGGAAAACACCAAATACCGAAAAGAGAAGCTCTCAGCACCTAAATTTTCTATACCCACCTCACAGTTTCGGCACCTAAACCCCTTCGCCAAAACCGAATGCCTAACCACCCAAGGATTCAACCTTGACTGAATTCCCCCTTAACACATCCCAAAATTCGGCCAACACTCTCCCCCACCTCTATCTCCTTGATTGCTTCCTACAATCACTCTTGATCAACCATTTGAATAAGTTTGAATGATTCAAATCCCCCCTTTCACTCACGGCCACTCATTCAAATATTTGACCCATTCAACACTCCCCCCTTGAAGTGTCCTAGCCGAACTCCACCACCCAAGCTCCCTTGACCCAAAAACAAAACTCCACAATGCTGACAATGCGACTTGAACCCCTTCCCTCTGCAGCTTCTCCCTTGTGAATCCAATTCAAGCACTCTTAGTGGCGCATCCTTGCCATTTTACCAACTCTCTACTTGTGTTATCCACACACAATGAAATACCCTTAAGACCTACCTCAACTTGCTCTCCCCTATAGTGCCTAAAAGTAAAGTTTTCACCAAGGCTCAGGCTTAACCCCAAGTCTTTTCAGGACCCCCAAACACACCAAATTAACACACAGAGCATAGCATACACACAAAACACACATTAAATGCAGAACCCCAAAATCCAGGCTGTTACAGTTCTACCCCCTTAAAGAAATTTCGGCCTCAAAATTTTTACCTGCTCAGAAGAGATGAGGGTATTGCTGTCGCATCACATCCTCTAACTCCCACGTAGCTTCCTCTGAACCGTGATTCTGCCACAATACCTTAACTAACGGAACCATCTTCCTTCGCAATACCTTAACGTCACGATCCAAAATCTGAACTGGTTCCTCTTCAAAGGATAGGTCAGGCCTTACTTCGATTTCTTCCACTGGCACAATATGAGATGGATTTGAACGGTAGCGCTTTAGCATCGAAACATGAAACACATTATGAATCTGACTTAATTCCAGAGGTAACTCGAGCTGATAAGCTACCAGTCCCACACGCTTCAGCACACGATAAGGCCCGATGAACCTGGGGCTCAGCTTACCCTTCCGTCCAAACCTTAGAACTTTCTTCCACGGTGAAACCTTTAAGAAAACCCGACCACCTACTGTAAATTCTATGTCCCTACGCTTCAGATCAACATAGGACTTCTGCCTGTCGGACGCTTCCTTCAACTGAGTTCGAATCAACTTAACTTTCTCTTCTGTCTCCGAAACCAGATCCGGACCCAACATCTGACGCTCACCCAACTCTTTCCAGCAAGTAGGAGTACGACACCTCTGACCATACAATGCTTCATACGGTGCCATCTGAATACTAGACTGATAGCTGTTGTTATATGCGAATTCTTCCAACGGTAAGAACTCCTCCCAACTACCCCTGAAGTCAATGACACAACCTCTCAACATATCCTCCAAGATCTGAATTACTCTCTCGGATCGACCATCGATCATGGATGAAAAGTCATGCTAAAGTCCAATCTTATACCCAATGCCCGATACAAAGGCCCTCCGTAACACGGACGTAAACCTAGGGTCTCTATATGATATGATCGATACTGGTACCCCATGCAACCTCACAATTTTTGCCACATACAGCTTAGCCAACCTCTGAAGAGAATAGTCGACACGAACATGTATAAAATGAGCAGACTTCATCAACCGATCCACGATCACCCATACCAAATCTTTCTTCGTAGGCGTAAGTGGTAGCCCACTAACAAAGTCTATAGTGATCCTTTCCCATTTCCACTGTGGAATCTTCACTGGCTGTAATAACCCCGAAGGCAACTGATGCTCCACTTTTACTTGCTGACACGTTAAACACTTTCCCACAACCTCTGTAACTTCTCGCTTTAATCCAAGCCACCAGAACTGTTCACGCAGATCCCGGTACATCTTATTCCCTCCAGGATGCATAGCGTAAGGCCTACTATGCACTTCCTGAAGAATCATCTGCCTCAACCCGACATCCTTCGGCATGCAAACCTTCTCACGAAAACACAAAACCCCATCACTGTTCAAATTATAATCTTCTACCCCACCATTATGAACTTGTAGAAGTCGAGCACTCAAGACATCATCCGATAAATACTTCTCTTTAATCTGATTTACCCACGTCGGTTTCACTTGAAGTTCAGCTAACAAACTTCCATCATCAAACAGACTCAGATGAGCAAACATTGCCCTTAAATCTGTTATTGCCTTCCGACTTAACGCATCCGCCACCACGTTAGCTTTTCCCTGATGGTATTCTATTGAGCAGTCATAGTCCTTCAACAGCTCCACCCACCTTCGCTACCTTAAGTTCAACTCCTTCTGAGTTAGAAGATATTTCAAACTCTTGTGGTCGGTGTAGATAACAGACTTCTCTCCATACAGATAATGTCTCCAGATCTTCAGAGCGAAAACTACTGCAGCCAACTCCAAATCATGCGTGGGATAGTTCATCTCATGCAGTCTTAACTGCCGAGACGCATACGCAACAACCTTTCCATCCTGCATTAACACACACCCTAACCCCGTGTGTGAAGCGTCACAATAAACTACGAACTCCTTTTCGGCCTCAGGCGAATCAAAACCAGAGCCTCACAAAATCCTCTTCACTTCTCAAAGCTTTCTGTTTGCTTGCCACCCAAACAAATGGTACCCTTTCCTCAAAGAACTTAGTTAAGGGTGCCGCAATTAAGGATAAACCCTCAACAAATCTTCTCTAGTAACCTGCCAATCCCAAGAAACTTCGGATCTCCGCCACAAACTTAGGCAGTTTCCAACCTCACACAGCTTCAATCTTCCGGGGACCAACCCTAATCCCTTCTGTCAATACCACATGTCCCAGAAAAGTAACTTCCTTCAACCAAAACTTGCACTTGCTAAATTTGGCGTACAGCTGCTTCTCCCTCAAAATCTGCAAAACCACTCGAAGATGCGAATCGTGCTTGATCGCTGTAAATCAGAGTTTTAAAATTTATAAAAGAATGATCGAACCTAGAAACTAACTCTGACAACGATTGAGGCAAGTGCACCTATCGAACAGTAGTATAGCTTAGGCAAGACCGGATTATCGAAACCAAAGGAACTAAAAGTACTAATACTCACCGTCTTTTTATTATTTAGCCTTAATATAAAGTGATGATTGTTTAAACTAAAACTAATCTACTTACTAAGCTAAGACACAAAGACAAAAAAAGAATGAATTCGGGAAATAACTTTTGGGAAATCTCAGTCGACTCAAGCGATACCCTTAGGAAAAATCCACCTAGACTTCACTTGTTGTTTAACCTTGAACCATATGATTTATTTACTTAGTTTGATCCGTGAGACTCCCTAACGTATATTAAACCCTCTCTCGAGGCAAATAACCTCTAACCCTAGGTTCATTAGTGGAACTCTCGTTCGCTTATAATAACCCCCTAGAATAGTAGTAAATCGATCTGTGGACTCCTTTATTAGGTTTCACCCTAATCCGGCAAAATCTCGTCACCCTATCTCTAGGCGTGCGATCAACTCCGCTTAATTATGTTGGATCTACTCTTAGGCAGGGTCTATTCCTCCTCCACCTAAGCACATTATATTTGGATTAAGTTCACACAATTAAGAACAAACTAAGTTATTATCATATAATTCAAAAATCAAATAACAAGATTCATCATAGGTTTCATCCCCTTTGGGTATTCGAAGGTTTAGTTCATAATAATAAAAGACAACATCTCAAGAGAAAAGATAAAACAAAACATAAGAAATCCCTAAAACCCTCTGAAGGAATTGAAGAGGAGATCCTCCGTCTTGAGTAGAATTCTGGCTTCTTGAGATGGATCAACTGGCTATCTTCGAGTGATTCCCACAAATCTGAATTTTTCGGCTTGGCTTTTTAGCCTAGCTTTTCCGCCCCCTTTCAGCTGGTACCTAGGGTGTATTTATAGGCTTTTGAAACACGTTTCTTTCTCCCTAAGTATCCTTTCCCAAATGAAATTCCTCTTCTCCACGGCAGAGGCACGGCCATGGAACACACCCGTGTAAATCATGGTCAGGCCATGTTCGAGACTGTTGAATGAGGCACGACCGTGTAAGTCGTGGTAAGGCTGTGTTCTAGTAGGAATGGTGGCACGGTCGTGTGGCTTGGCCCAATTTGGTCCGTTTTAAGCCCGTTTCTCGTTCTTTTCGTCATCGAGTGCTTTCTTAAGTATAAGACATGAAAAGAAAGGATTAAGAGCTCCTTTTTACATAAATTGGGGCTTAAATCATCCAAAAGCATACTAAATGTGGGCTTAGAATATGTTACTTTTACGGTTTATCAAATACCCTCACACTTAAGCTTTTGCTTGTCCTCAAGCAAAATTCCCTAACTTACAATTAAAACGAACTTTCTGTAATTCATAATAGTCATTGATAGTGTCTCATCATAATTCATAGATAATTTATACATGGATAATTTAATTCAAAGTGTCTTAAAAATTCAAATAGTATAAGTCATAGATTCTGTAGCACAAAACATAGGTGTTTCCCTTCATCTAAATGATTACCTCTGATTCGAAATCAACAAGGATTGACATCCTTACAAAAGATTCGTTCAAATCACTCAAAGTGTTTAAGGTTCAAAATTTAGGCACTCAAAAGTCAAACATGAAGAGTTAATCCCATAGGCTTGCATGAAAATCAAATCTCCACCACTGAAATATGAGATGAAACACAAATCAAAAGGTCTTTGTTAGGGTTGTAACGGGCCTAGGGCTAAGGTGTGGAGTAAGGCTGAATTAGAGGGTTGGAATCGAGATTGAATCGACCAATTACCTAACTAAGAACTAATGACTAATAATAATTACATTAATTGAAAACTAATGATGCTATCACTACGAGCTTCTTCTTCGATATCTGGGATTCAAGCATATAAGCTCATTTAATCACCTAACTAATAATGAATAATGGATATACTTCGTGTTTTCTTTAAGAACAAACTAAATACATAATAAAGGATAAACTACTAAAATTCATAATTAGGCAACTAATCAAATTAAATCTCGATATAAGGGTAGTCAAAAGGAATGGTGATAACAAAGGGGTTCTGGGTTAATATTAGTGGGTGAGTCAATAAATAGGGTTGTTAGGATTAAAAGGGGTTCACTAGGGGTTAGTTATGGAGGTAGGCTTTTTATGGAGTAAGTGGGTTAGATCCTAGGTGCCTTTATCATCTCTGTGAATCAAATCATAAAATGTGGTCTTGACATGTATAATCGATGCAAGTTCTAGAATAACAAATCAGTGTTGACATACTCATAATCAATAAAGTGAGCAAGAAAAAGAATATATGCTCTATAAGGCTCAAAATCTCACAAAAATTATGGGTATTTTGATGTCAACCTCGTAAATTCCAAACTTCAAGGTAATATTTAAACTCAGTTTGACAACCTAGCAAATTTTTAATTTCTGAAAAATAGACTTATCATGCTTGATTCTCTAGTATTCTTAGAATTTAATTATCAATGCACAATTATCAATGACTTAATCTCAAACATATCAATAAAAATCATAAATCATCAGAAATATCATCCTAATTAGTAATATGAGTAAATTACTTTCAAACACGACTAAATTCAGGGATTTTGCAAAAAGTTTGGAATATCTAAGATTCACCCCCCACACTTAAGATGTACATTACCCTCAATGTACAAAGATATATAATGACAATTAATATGTAAATTCAAAAAAGAGGGGAGAGAGTGACACTCCCTGAATTAGATGATTTCCTAGAGTTGGCAGTGGTCGTGGTGAAAGATAAGTTGGAGGGCTCGTTTTTGGATGTGGTGGATGCTCACGAGTTCTGCGCTAGATGAAGAAATTGGGGAACTCGTGGAGGATTAGCCAGGATTTATTAAGACAAATTTAAAATAAACTAAATATATAATTAAAGAAAAGAAAAGTAAAGAAAGAGGAAACAAAAATGTAAACGAAATAAAGCTAAAAGATAAAGGGGCTTGAGAATCCTTATTGGTGTATGGTTCGCGGGGTGGATGTGACTTCTACGGTCACGGAGGTGCTGGCAGTGGCGGAAGTGGCGTGATTCCCAAGCAGCCTTTAGCTCCTAAGTCAAAGAAACTAAGATAGAGTAAAATAATTTAAGCGGAAGAGAAGTGTAGATAAGGAAACTTAAGCAGAAGAGAAAAATGAAATAAAAACTAAATAGGCTCGAATATTCTTGGCTTGTTGTTCAAATGAAGCTGCCAGCATGAACTCATGTGAATCGGTCTCCATTGGGGAGATTGGCCTCTTATGCTTCTTTGCCATGGATATGATTTTAATGTAGCTCAAGAGTCTAAGGATTTCTTAGGAAAAATAAAAAGGAAAAAGAGAAGCAAGAATGGAAGAAGGAAAGAAGAAAGAAGTCAGTTAAGAAGAGAAAGGAAAAGGGTATGATGTTTAAATAGAATTTCAGGTCTGGCGGTTTCCCACGCCCGTGGGTTGAGGGTGTGTCGATTCACACGGCCACCTCGCACGGCCGTGCTATAGGGCGTGTTGGTTCCCTACGCTCGTGTCTAGCCTGTGTTTGACAAGTCAGTATATTGGCATGGTTATCTGGCACGGGCGTGTGCAGCCCATGGTTGGCAAGTTAGTAGCTTCACACGGCTGTAGAGCACGGCCGTGTCACTTTGTCGGTGCCCATGGGAGAGTGGTTGAGTCCGTGATTGCCAGAAATTAGTTCATTCTGACTTGTACCATCCTGCCATGTTAGTACCAAGATTCTTGAGGTACACACGGTCATAGCCACGGTCGTGTGCAAGGCTGTGTGTCCTTGAATTCTGCACCCCTTGTTAGTTTATAACTACGTGTTCGTAAATAAAAGAAGAAAAGAAAAATAAATTCAAAGCAAAATGTGAGAATAAATTATGTTAGTGCTCTGTCCGCTTCCCGAAAGCGCTGCGTTATAGTCTTAAGCTAGACTCTCCTCTCTTTCGCTTTGTCAGGGTGGTTTGAGGAGTTGGAAGTCTTTCCACATGCTATCGATTCATGCTTTGTGAAAAAATTTAAGTCGAGATGTGTTTATAGTAAAAGTACCAAAAATAGGATTACTTACCTCGATCGCTCCGTGTGGAAAAACACTGGTTACCCTAAAGGATATTTCTTTGTTTGTGCTAGGGTCCGGGGGAGATATTCGAGGATTTACCTGATCTATCAGTACTTGGTCCCCTATTTTTAAGTGATTTGTTGTTCCTATTAGCTCTTTTGGGGGCTCATTCGATTTTATCTCGTGTTGTTCCGGTTCTTCGTCGTGTATCCCTAATTTCTCCTTGAAGTGTGTCTTTCACTCGTCTAGATCATCGAACTGAATCCCTCGATCATCATGAGTTATTTCTTTATTGATATGGGGTTTAGGATTGGGTTCAGTTGTACTCTTTGGTGGTGCTTCCTGAAAATAAGGGTTAACCGAATGGTTATATGTAGAATTTACGTTCTCACCTTGATTACTCGATGTTCTAGCCGAATCGAGAGCCTTGATGGTGATTGTCTCATTACCTACGCAAAGTATGAGTTCTCCTGCATCAACATCAATTTTAGTCCTGGCAGTTGCTAAAAAGGGTCTTCCTAAAATTAGGGGGATCGAATTATCCTCATCCATGTCTAAGACAACAAAATCTACTGGGAACACAAATTTGTCTATTTTTACAAGAACATCTTCGATAATACCCCTAGGAATTCTAACAGTTTTATCAGCTAATTGAATGCTCATCCTAGTTTGTTTGGGTTTCCCTAGACCTAATTGTTTAAACAATTTATAAGGCATGACATTTATGCTTGCCCCTAAATCAGCTAACGCATTATCAACAATTAGTCTACGAATTAAACATGGAATTGTAAAACTCCAAGGATCTTTTAGCTTTTGTGGTAGCCTATTTTGGAGAATTGCTGACCACTTTGCGTTGAGTTCCACATGCGAATCTTCATCTAGTTTCCGCTTGTTTGTCGAAAGTTTCTTTAAGAATTTCCTGGAATCAGGCATCTGCGAAAGAGCTTCGAGGAGTGGTAAGTTAATGTGTAATTTCTTTAAAAGTTTAAGAAACTTACCGAACTGTTCCTCTGTGTCGTCTCTCTTTAATGCTTCGGGATAAGGTATGCGAGGTTGGTATGCTTTGATTATCGATTTTGGCTTTTCTTGGATTACCTCAGCTTTACCTTTTTCAACCTCGTTTCGTGTTGGACTAGATTTGTCTACTTCTTCGCTTTCTTGAGCTGTTATGGCTTGGATTTGCTCCTTTGGATTGATCTCCGTGTTGCTTGGTAGACGCCCTTGTGGTCGTTCGGATAATAGCTTCGCAATTTGTCCAACTGACTCAGTAATTTCCCCGATTGCCTTTGTAAGTCCTCCAACTTGGTTCTCGATCGTTTTGATCGATGTTTGTTGGGTGTCGAGCGTTACCTCAGTCTTTCGGAGACGGGCCTCTGTGGATGCTATGAATTTGTTCAACGTCTCTTCAAGATTCGGCTTCTTTTCCTGTGGATAGGGCTGATTTTGGAAGTTCTGAGGAGGTTGTTGTTTTTGATTCCCTTGATCTCCTTGTCCTCCCCACGAAAAATTTGGGTGGTTCCTCCAACCTGGATTATAATTATTACTATATGGGTTATTATTGGATCTGAAATTGTTACCTATATAGTTCATCTGTTCGCTCTCTGTGCCTGGTTGGTAGGGTGGGTACTTAGAATTCGCCACAGTTCCACTTGCGTCGCACTACATGACTTGATGTACCTGCGAAGAACACAAACTATCAATTTTCTTATTCATCAACTCTACCTGATTTGATATCATGGTTACTGCGTCGAGGTTGTAAACTCCGGCTGTTTTTGTTGGCCTTGTTCTTGTAACTTGCCACTGATAGTTGTTCAGTGACATCTCTTCGATAAACTCGTAGGCTGCCTCAGGAGTTTTATTATTTAGGGTTCCATCGGCGGCTGAATCAATTAATTGCCTCGTTGAAGGATTCACACCGTTGTAAAAAGTTTGGACTTGGAGCCACAATGGTAATCCGTGGTGTGGGCATCTCCTTAAGAGATCTTTGTATCTCTACCATGCATCGTATAATGTCTCTAAATCCATCTGCACAAAAGAAGATATATCATTACGTAACTTGGCCGTTTTGGCAGGTGGGAAATATTTTAATAAAAAATTTTCGGTCATTTGTTCCCATGTAGTGATTGACCCTCGTGGTAACGAGTTTAGCCACTCGCTTAGCTTTATTTCTTAGTGAAAAGGGAAATAGTCAAGACGTATGGCATCATCAGAAATGCCATTTATTTTGAAGGTATCGCAGAATTCTAAAAAGTTAGCTATATGAGTGTTTGGATCTTCATCCTACAAACCATCAAATTGAACATATTTTTGAATCATTTGAATAGTGTTAGGCTTTAATTCAAAATTATTAGCAGCTATAGCAGGCCTAACAATACTCTATTCTGCCCCTGTTAAATGAGGTTTAGCATAATCATACATAGTACGAGGAGCATTCTGATCCGCCACATCATTTTGTGGTAGTGGATTATTCTCGTCCATCCCTTCAGTAGGATTGGATCTGTCTTCTCGCTTTCCTTGGTAATTTAGGGCTCGCCTAATTTCTCTGCGATTTCTTTGAGCAGGAGCTTCAATATCACTGTCGTATTCTAAAGGTCCTCTCGGGTTCCTTCTAGTCATAAACTAGAGGTACTTGCTAGGAAAAGGAAGAAAGAAAATTTAGCAAATTTAAAATTAAAACTAAAAATAAAAAATAAATTGTGAAAAATAAAAATAATGGCTAAAGTAATAAAAATAGAGTTTTCTTAATATTGTAGTTCCCCGACAACGGCGCCAAAAACTTGATCGCTGTAAATTAGAGTTTTAAAATTTATAAAAGAATGATCGAACCTGGAAACTAACTCTGACAACGATTGAGGCAAGTACACCTATCGAACAATAGTATAGCTTAGTCAAGACCGGATTATCGAACCCAAAGGAACTAAAAGTACTAATACTCGCCGTCTTTTTATTATTTAGCCTTAATATAAAGTGATGATTGTTTAAACTAAAACTAATTTACTTACTAAGCTAAGACGCAAAGACAAAAAAGAATGAATTCGGGAAATAACTTTTGGGAAAACTCAGTCGACTCAAGCTATACCCTTAGGAAAAATCTACATAGACTTCACTTGTTATTTAACCTTGAACCATATGATTTATATACTTAGTTTGATCCGTGAGACTCCCTAACGTATATTAAACCCTCTCTTGAGATGAATAACGTCTAACCCTAGGTTAATTAATGGAACTCTCGTTCGCTTATAATAACCCCCTAGAATAGCAGTAAATCGATCTGTGGACTCCCATATTAGGTTTCACCCTAATCCGGCAAAATCTCGTCACCCTATCTCTAGGCGTGCGATCAACTCCGCTTAATTATGTTGGATCTACTCTTAGGCAGGGTCTATTCCTCCTCCACCTAAGCACATTAGATTTGGATTAATTTCACACAATTAAGAACAAACTAAGTTATTATCATATAATTCAAAAATCAAATAACAAGATTCATCATAGGTTTCATCCCCTTCGGGTATCCGAAGGTTTAGTTCATAATAATAAAAGACAACATCTCAAGAGAAAAGAGAAAACAAAACATAAGAAATCCCTAAAACCCCCTGAAGGAATTGAAGAGGAGATCCTCCGTCTTGAGTAGAATTCTGGCTTCTTGAGATGGATCAACTGGCTATCTTCGAGTGATTCCCACAAATCTGAACTTTTCGGCTTGGCTTTTTAGCCTAGCTTTTCCGCCCCCTTTTAACTGGTACCTAGGGTGCATTTATTGGCTTTTGAAACACGTTTCTTTCTCCCTAAGTATCCTTTCCCGAATAAAATTGCTCTTCTCCACGTTAGAGGCACGGCCATGGAACACGCCCGTGTAAATCGTGGTCAGGCCGTGTTCGAGACTGTTGAATGAGGCACGACCGTGTAAGTCATGGTAAGGCCGTGTTCTAGTAAGAATGGTGGCACGACCGTGTGGCTTGGCCTAATTTGGTCCGTTTTAAGCCCGTTTCTCGTTCTTTTCATCATCGGGTGCTTTCCTGAGTATAACACATGAAAAGAAAGGATTAAGAGCACTTTTTTACATAAATTGGGGCTTAAATCATCCAAAAGCATACAAAATGTGGGCTTAGAATATGTTACTTTTACGGTTTATCAGTGCTCCTCTTCTGTCTTGGAATATACCAGAATGTCATCTATGAACACTACAACAAACCGGTCCAGATAAGGTTGGAAAACCCGGATCATCATATCCAAGAACGTAGCTGGTGCATTTGTCAACCCAAACGGCATCACCAGGAACTCATAGTGACCGTAACGAGTTCGAAAAGCCGTCTTGTGAACATCCGCTTCCCTGACCTTCAGCTAATGATATCCCGACCTCAAATCTATCTTTGAAAAGACGGAAGCCCCTTTGAGCTGATCAAATAGGTCGTCTATCCTCGGCAGCGGGTACTTGTTCTTAATTGTCAGCTTATTAAACTGGCGGTAATCAATGCACATTCCCATGGACCCGTATTTCTTCTTCACAAATAGCACCGGTGCTCCCTACGAAGATACACTGGGTCGGATAAAACCACGATCCAACAGCTCCTAGATTTGAGCTTTAAGTTCAACCAATTCCTTCGGCGCCATCCTATAAGGGGCGATGGACACCGGAGCCGTCCCTGGAAGTAGCTCAATTCCGAACTCCACCTCAGGATCCGGAGGCAACCCTAGAAGCTCTTCAGGAAAGACATCCACAAATTCCTTTACTGTTCTAACCTCATTCACGATCACCCCCTTTACATCCAATGCACTGACAAAAGTTAAGAAAGCCATGCACCCTTTTCTCACCATTCGTTCATCCTTTAGAGCAGACACTACATTGGACAAGTAGTCTCTCCTTTCGCCTATCACCAAAACTTCATTATCCTCAGGAGTCCTTAACACCATGCGCTTAGCAGCACAATCCAAGTTTGCTCGATACCTTACCAACCAATCCATGCCTAAGATCAAATCGAACTCCCCGAACGGTAGTTCCATCAAAGTAGCTGGGAAAACCGACCCTTGTACCTCTAGAGGCACACTTCTAAAAAGTTTGTTTACTACTACAGATTGTCCTAAAGGACTAAGCATCATCTCCTAGAAGCGCTTTGAGTTCATGCTTAAAGTTCCAGACACCACACTAGCAACATAGGAATGCGCCGACCCAACATCTATTAATGCAGTAAAGGGCAAATCAGAAATGAGGAACGTACCTGTTATAACGTCTTGTGTATCACCATCTTTTCGGCGTCTGGCTGCATAAACTAACCCGGGCTGTCTTGCCTCCGTATTCCCAGCACCTCTGCCCGGTGCTCCACGACCCCGACCGAAACCATTCCCTCATCTAGCTAGACCACGGCCCCTCTATGGTTGCTGACCACCCCATCTGAACTGATCAAAACTCTGTCCCACTGGCCGCTCCTGCTCTACTTGTGGACAATTCTTAATCATATGATCCATAGATCCACACCTGAAACATCCACCGATTCTCCTCCTACACTCCCCCGAATGCCTGCTCCCACACAGAGCACGTGATCGAAAGTGACCCATTGCCGCAGGCCTCACAACTCGAGCTGGCCCATCAAACCTAGCCCTCTTTTGGAAACCTCTCGATGATCCAAAGCTTCTCTTATTCTTACCCTTGTCTTTCTCCCTGTTCTGGATCTCAGTCCGTTTCACCTCTTCAGTTATTTTTGCTTTTTCAACTAAGACAGCAAATTCTCTCTCTCTCGCTGTGGAGCTATCAACACTCTCAACTCATCCCGCAGCCCATCCTCGAACTGCACGCAACGCTCATAGTCAGTCGCCACTATGCCTCGGGCGTAGCGACTTAAACGCAGAAATTCTGCCTCATATCCAGCTACCGATTTACCCCCTTGTACCAAATTCAAGAATGCTTTCCTCTGAGCACCCACATAACTGGCCCCAACATATTTCCCTTAAAATGACATCTTAAAGAAATCCCAATCAATTCAGTCCGCCGGAGTACCCTCTCTTACGGTGAGCCACCACTGATATGCCTCTCCGAAGTAGAGACACTGCACCTTTCATCTTCTCCCCTGCCGTGCAGTCCAGATCATCCATAATCCTCTTGACTGCTTCTAGCCAATACTCGGCCACATTTGGAGCCACCCCAGAAATGCCCCTAAACATTTTAGATCCATTAGCTCGGAGTCGCTCAGGGATGGACTTCCGAGTTGCTGTTCCAGTGCTTTCCCTAGCCACTCACTCCAACACATGCAGCATTGCTTGAGACAGGGCATCATCTCCACCAGTTCTGTCTTGCGATCCTGCTTCTGCCACAGGTGCTGTGGGTGCTTCGCCCTCAGGCTCATTTCTTACTTTCGAGAGTTCAACCTCGGTACCCTGGCCTCTCCCACGGCCGCGTGCAACACGTCCACGTTCTCTACCACTCATGTCTATCACTCCGTCTTACTCTGATTACAAATTTTATGCGCCAAATTTCTTTTCACCGCTTTATTAACGAGTAGTTTTATGAGGATAATGTTTATAAGTAGTTCTTTCGTAAGGCACATGCATACCTAAGGGTTTTCATCTGTACAATAGAGTTTCTAAATTCCAACATCCATGACGAGATATCTATATCATACAACTACCTCATGCAATTCACTTAACAATCAGAAAACTTACCTAGCAGACTTGGGTCGGAGACTCGGGTGCCATACTTCCAGAAAATAGGTCCATATGTACTTTTCTTTTTAAACTGTCTTAGATACAAAATTTGGAAAACGTTTTGAACCCAAAACCCAAGGCCGAGCTTTTAAACCTGGCTCTGATACCATAATGTACCACCCCAAACCTGGCTCAAACACTACGACCGGATCTGGCATGTCACTAGGAAAGACTGCTAAAAGAGTTACGAGCCTTAGAAGGTCTTTAATTTAAACTTTCTTAAAAGCCTCAAGTTCCATGGTTCCATTGCAAGCCCAATATTTATTTAAGATAAAACTTTAATTAATCAAACCTTGTGTTTTAAGTGAAAGTTGAAAACACCTGATAAACCGTAAAAGTAACATATTCTAAGCCCAGATTTAGTATGCTTTTGGATGATTTAAGCCCCAATTTATGTAAAAAGGTGCTCTTAATCCCTTCTTTTCATGTCTTATACTCAGGAAAGCACCCGATGATGAAAAGAACGAGAAACAGACTTAAAACGGGCCAAGTTGGGCCAAGCCACAAAATCAACACGGCCTGGACTTCAAGCCACACGGTCGTGCCACCATTCCTACTAGAACACGGCCTTACCACGGCTTACACGGTCGTGCCTCATTCAACAGTCTCGAACATGGCCTGGCCGCGATTTACACGGGTGTGTGCCATGGCCGTGCCTCTGCCGTGGAGAAGATCAATTTCATTCGGGAAAGGATACTTAGGGAGAAAGAAACGTGTTTCAAAAGCCTATAAATACACCCTAGGTACCAGCTGAAAGGGGGCAGAAAAGCTAGGCTAAAAAGCCAAGCCGAAAAGTTCAGATTTGGGGGAATCACTCGAAGATAGCCAGTTGATCCATCTCAAGAAGCTAGAATTCTACTCAAGACGGAGGATCTCCTCTTCAATTCCTTCAGGGGGTTTTAGGGATTTCTTATGTTTTATTTTATCTTTACTCTTGAGATGTTTTCCTTTATTATTATGAACTAAACCTTCAGATACCCGAAGGGGATGAAACCAATAAGGAATCTTGTTATTTGATTTTTGAATTATATGATAATAACTTAGTTTGTTCTTAATTGTGTGAACTTAATCGAAATCTAATGTGCTTAGGTGGAGGAGGAATAGACCCTGCCTAAGAGTAGATCCAACATAATTAAGCGGAGTTGATCGCACGCCTAGAGATAGGGTGACGAGATTTTGCCGGATTAGGGTAAAACCTAATATGGGAATCCACGGATCGATTTACTGCTATTCTAGGGGGTTATTATAAGCGAACGAGAGTTCCACTAATTAACCTAGGGTTAGACGTTATTCGCCTCGAGAGAGGGTTTAATATACGTTAGGGAGTCTCACGGATCAAACTAAGTAAATAAATCATATGGTTCAAGGTTAAATAACAAGTGAAGTCTAGGTGGATTTTTCCTAAGGGTATCGCTTGAGTCAACTGTGTTTTCCCAAAAGTTATTTCTCGAATTCATTCTTTTTTTGTCTTTGTGTCTTAGCTTAGTAAGTAGATTAGTTTTAGTTTAAACAATCATCAATTTATATTAAGGTTAAATAATAAAAAGACGGTGAGTATTAGTACTTTTAGTTCCTTTGGGTTTGATAATCCGGTCTTGCCTAAGCTATACTATCGCTCGATAGTCATTTTGCCTCAATCGTTGTCGAGTTAGTTTCGTGTTCGATCATTCTTTTATAAATTTTAAACCTCTGATTTACAGCGATCAAGTTTTTGGCGCCGTTGCCGGGGAACTACAATATTAAGAAAACTCTATTTTTATTACTTTAGCCATTATTTTTATTTTTCGCAATTTATTTTTTATTTTTAGTTTTAATTTTAAATTTGCTAAAATTTCTTTCATCCTTTTCCTAGCAGTACCTCTAGTTTATGACTAGAAGGAACCCGAGAGGACCTTTAGAATACGACAGTGATATTGAAGCTACCGCTCGAAGAAATCGCAGAGAAATTAGGCGAGCCCTAAATTACCAAGGAGAGCGAGAAGACAGATCCAATCCTACTGAAGGGATGGACGAGAATAATCCACCACCACAAAACGATGTGGCGGATCAGAATGCTCCTCGTACTATGTATGATTATGCTAAACCTCATTTAACAAAGTGCGTAATCGAGTATTGTTAGGCCTGCTATAGCTGCTAATAGTTTTGAATTAAAGCATAACACTATTCAAATGATTCAACAGTTTGTTCAATTTGATGGTTTGCAGGATGAATATCCAAACACTCATATAGCTAACTTTTTAGAATTCTTTGATACCTTCAAAATAAATGGCATTTCTGATGATGCCATACATCTTTGATTATTTCCCTTTTCACTAAGAAATAAAGCTAAATAGTGGTTAAACTCATTACCACGAGGGTCAATCACTACATGGGAACAAATGACCGAAAAATTTCTATTAAAATATTTTCCACCGACAAAAACGGCCAAGTTACGTAATGATATATCTTCTTTTGTGCAGATGGATTTAGAGACATTATACGACGCATGGGAGAGATACAAAGATCTCTTGAGGAGATGCCCACACCACGGATTACCATTGTGGCTCCAAGTCTAAACTTTTTACAACGGTGTGAATCCTTCAACGAGGCAATTAATTGATTCAGCCGCCGGTGGAACCCTGAATAATAGAACTCCTGAGGCAGCCTACGATTTTATTGAAGAGATGTCGCTGAACAACTACCAAAGGCAAGTTACAAGAACAAGGCCAACAAAACAGCAGAGTTTACAACCTCGACGCAAAGAACCATGCTATCAAATCGTAGAGTTGATGAATAAGAAAATTGATAGTTTCGCTCTTCGCAGTACATCCAAATCATGCAAAGCGACACAAGTGGAACTGTGGCGACTTCGAGTACCCACCCACCAACCAACCGCACAGAGAGCTTGAATGGATGAACTATATAGGTAACAATTTCAGATCCAATAATAACCCATATAGTAATAATTATAATCCAGGTTGGAGGAACCACCCAAATTTTTCGTGGGGGGGACAAGGAAATCAAGGGAATCAAAAACAACAACCTCCTCAGAACTTCCAAAATCAGCCCTATCCACAGGAAAAGAATCCGAATCTTGAAGAGACGTTGAACAAATTCATAGTATCCACAGAGGCCCGTCTCCGAAAGACTGAGGTAACGCTCGACACCCAATAATCATCGATCAAAACGATCGAGAACCAAGTTAGAGGACTTACAAAGGCAATTGGGAAGATTATTGAGTCAATCGGACAAATTGTGAAGCTATTATCCGAACGACCACAAGGGCATCTACCAAGCAACACGGAGATCAATCCAAATGAGCAAATCCAAGCCACAACAGCTCAAGAAAGCGAAGAAGTAGACATGTAACACCCCAAACCCGGCCCATACGCCATGGCCGAATTTAGAATGCCACTGCGAAAAACGTTTGAAAAATATTTTGACTTAGAGTGAAAACATAAAAAAAAAAATTGTTGTCTTTACTAAAACATTGTATAATTAATATAATCAAGTTGTTACAAATTCTTCGATTTTAAAAAAAACTCTAACATATATTTTAAAATATAAGTTACTAAAAATAAAACATTTTCAGATAATAATATAATCGATAATCCAACTTAAAACATAATAAAAATCCTTAAATATTTAAAGTGGCCCTTATTACAATAAATAATAATTCGAAAATACTGATAATATAAAATGCATAAATTAAGTGAAAACATCTTCTGCATGGGCCACCTCGCATCCACTCCAACTCGGTCCAAGCTTTATGCATCACCTGTAAGGTTTGAGAAAAATTGGGTGAGTCACACAGACTCAGTGCATAGTTATTACACATGTTCCCACATATGGGCTTGACCCATATCCACATAGTCCACATACAAAATTATGCAATTATGAAGCCCAACCCAACCTAATTCCATCCATTACACCTACCTCGGCACACCTGCTACCCAAGGCCGTGGCTAATCCACTGATCACCTAAGTGATCCCACATAACTTACCTCGGCAGACTTGTTGCTCAAGGCCGTGGCTAAGCCACCGATCACATAATGATCCACATATCTGTATCCACAAGGTGACTCGAGGTCATCCTCAATCTACGGTGATGCACACAGCTATCATCCGCCGAGATGGGCACCTAGCCAACACCTCCCTTGATGAAGCACATAGCCACCATCAAGCGCCAATGTAGCACAAGGCTAACATCGCACCACGTACATAATGTACACCCTTTCCTTCGATAGTCACATCCCAAGTCCCATGTATCATGCCACAATATCATTAAAATAAGCATATATCACATGCCATCACATTTTCATACATAGATCATATGTAAATTAAAATCATAAAATACCGACCTTGTCAATTGATTACCCAACATAGGCATCCACCCTTTTTAGCCATTAATTCGGCTACCATGCACATCATATACATATTTATATATTAAAACACATACACACAACAAAAGAACAGTGCGATAACTACGCACCTTTTTGGCACAGTTGGCTAAAACCCGAGATCACACGTTTGCACCTAAAAGTCTGCCGAAATCCCTAAATGGAACCATATTAGTTTCGACCTCTACACCAAAAAGCATTAGAATGTGGCCTTTGCCCTCAAGAAACGACATAGAAAAGAGAAAGGAAATACGGCCATGTACACTTACCTATCTTCCAAAACCGATTGAAGAAAACCAAATGAATGGCTTCCCTTGATGATATTCGGCCAAAACAATACTAAAAGGAAGTGGGAAGTTTCGGCAATATGGTTAAAAGGTGAAGGGAATTTCGGCTATGGTTGATTTGTAATAACAAAAGTATTTGACTAGAGTGGAGAAAGAGAAAAAGAAAGAAATTGCAATAGGAGAGGAATGTTTTCGGTTTTGAGCAAAAGTGGAAGAAAGAAAAAGAGAAATGGAGGGAAGGAAGGTTCTGGCTAACCACTAAAGATGAAAAGAGATGAAGAGAAAAGAGTTGGTTTTAGGCTACAAAGAAAATAAAATATGAGAGAGACTCAAATGAATATTCGGCCAAATGCCTAAAAGAAAATTCAGAAAACCACAATGGTCCTTTCGGCTTTGACACTAAACAAGAAAGCAATGCCAAAACTAAAACAAAAATTGTACCAAAAGCCCAAGACACAATCGGCTAAGGAGGAAGATTTTGGAGAGGAAAAGAAAATGCAAAAGATGAACAAAGTGCTACCCAAATTCCTATCAACATTCGGCCAACACCCCTAGACACCCATACCGTCCACATTCATGTCAAACTTTCTACACAAAACTTTCCATAGCATAACACCTTACAACATGCCTTATGTTCTCACATCAACCTTTAATCAAATGATTTCTTTCCCAAACATCAAGCTTACCTAAACTATCATTCAACTTACCATAAAAATATAAAGTCAAACCTACCAAAGCCTCCAACAAAAACGGTCAACCCTCCCCCTAGACCAAAATGCCGTCCACTTACATGGACTAATGGCCACAGAAGAGTTTCCAAAACATCACCCCATACTTCAAGCCTTATGTCCCCTTATCCTACCATAACTTTAAGATTCTTATCCCCTATTTCAAGCTTTCCTTAAACCAATATTCAACTTACCAAAAACTTAAGGTCCGACCTATCATAATTAGAGTTTGACCGTCCATCAATGCTAGGATACAAAAATAAAGTCTTCAAAATGCTTTCCAAGCAACTCGAACCACTTCCCTCAAGCAACCTTTCAAGCTCCTTATCCACTATGCTACTAACTCCTCTTGTGTTAGAATTTAACACTTAAATTAACTTAAGTGTCAAGTTCACTTAATCCACTTCATTAAATAAACCATACTAAAAATTATTCTATCTTCCTAAATAGAATCAAGCCTTCACAAGACTATGCTAACACACAAAATTCCTACCCGAGCCAACACAAAAATAATACTCAAATTTTTCCTAAAGCTCAAGGCCCAATCCTACTAGGCCCAATTTCGGGATGTTACAAATCTACCCTCCTTAAAGAAATTTCGTCCTCGAAATTTCCAACTAACTAACAGTCGTGCATCCTTACTCACCACACTACATTTTTGCTGCGCACTCTGATCTTAATAAAACTAACATATTTCTATGCACGGTCTCTAAGTTCACACTCAGGGTTCCATCCACTTCACTAGCAACACAAATACGAACTAGCTCTATAACAAACAAGGCAATAAAGGGTATTCCGGGCGTAAGAAACTTACCCGTTGTCACATCCGCACATCACTATCCTCCCTCTGACGAACTGCATAAACCAGACCTGGCTGTCTTGCCTCAGTGCTACCATTACCTCGGCCTGGTGCTCCACGACCTCGGCCAGAACCATTTCCTCCATGGTTCGGACCACGGCCCCTTGTTACTTGCTGACCACCTCTGCCTGGCTGCACATAACCCTGGCCTTCTGTCTGAGCCCTATTCGGATCCTGAGGACAATCTTTAATCAAATGGGACTTAGACTTACATCTAAAACACTCCCGATTCCAGTTCCAGCACTCGCCAACATGATACCGTCCACACTGAGCACACGGACGGTCCGGATTTCTAGTAGTTGGCTTAGAAACATGAGCAAAATTCTCAACCCTCGGTCTTTTCTGAAGGCTCTCAGACGATTCTGACGGTCCAAAACTCCTCTTATCCCGGTTCCTATCCATATCACTGTTCTGCCTCACAGAGTCCTTAATCCTCTCAGCTACCTTAGCCTTCTCTACCAACGCAGTGAACTCCCGTTCTTGGTGTGGAGCTATCAACAACCTCAGGTCATCCTTTAATCCGTCCTCAAACCGGACACAACGTTCATGCTCCGTAGCAACTACTCCTCGAGCATATCGGCTTAACCTTAAGAATTCGCCTCGTGCTCGCTACGGACTTGTTCCCTGAACGAGTCCCGTAAATGCCTTTCTCTGCGCATCAATATAATGAGTCCCCACATACTTCTTCCGATACGCCGCCTTAACATACTCCCAAGTGAGATCCTCACCAGAGCACCATCCCGCACTGTAAGCCACCACCGATACGCCGCCGCTCGCGAAGTAGCGCCACCATTCCCTTCAAATTTAGATCCAAATCATCCATGATTCGCCTCCGTCGCCTCTAACCAATACTCGGCCGTGCATCGGGTGCCACACCGGATACGCCACGGAACACCTCACTCCGTTGGCTCAAGTCGCTCGCATGCACTTCGAGCTCTCCCATTTCCTCCAAAGACCACCACTATTTCAAGGACTCGCAGCACAGCCTGCGATACAGTATCATTCCCCGTCTGGTCTTGTTGCTCAACACCAAAAGCCGGTGGTGGTGGTACCTCATTCTCAGACCCTTGACCCGATCTAACGGGTTCCGATACAGCCATCCTGCCTTGACCACGTCCACGACGACCACGTCCCCTAGAGCTCATTTCTAACGTCTCGCCTTAATCTGATTAAAAATTTTTATGCATTAGTACTTTTGGTTCCACTGTTTATCCGCGAACAGTTTTATGAAAAGAAGTTTAATAGTGGTTCTTTCGATCAATCAAAGTTTTCATCTCAAGTTCATTATTCTAATTCAAAGAATCACATCCACATTCATCCACAACATTCAACACATCATTATAGGTATTTCTGACCATTCCCGACCCAGGGGTAATTTGGTAAATTTAAAACTAAGATCTTTATAAAACAGTATGGCTAGTCCCTTTTGGGTTTTAGTTATCGAGTTTAGCCCGTGAATAGGTCCTCTTGGTTAGGGTGAACCGTAGCTACGCACCAGGTAGGATTCGAGTAAAGAGGAGGTGAGTCACTCGGACTGCTTAAATACCAAGCTCTTACTGAATCCACTCCTAGACATGCGCACAATGGTTGCCACACCCTAGCTCGACGACTTAGTCATAGGTTTGTTCAATTGTTCTTTAAGTCTTATGCATGTGTTTGAGTGCACTAGCCCTACGGTCCAATAGTCCTAATATTCTAATTTACGAGCCCAAATAAGCCCATAACATTCACTAATATAAATCACTTCAATAGTTAGAGGTACTTACCTGGTGGACTTCGGGTTGGAGATATAGGTGCCATGCCAGAATAAACCTGAAAAATTTATGAAAGCCCAAATCTTTGAAAAGCCCATCTAAAAAAAATATTTTTGGGCCCAAAACCCTCAAAGTTGAGTTTTGAACTTGGCTCTGATACCAATTTGTAACACCCCAAACCCGATCAATACGCCACGATCAAATCTGGTATGTCACTAAGGAAAATATTTTTGAATGAATCGACTTAACAATTAAATTTTGTGAAAAACTCTTTGAAATTCTTTATTTGTCGAAAATAAGTTAAAACTGATATTTACTTTGAATTACATAAAACTTTAAAACTTAGTTGATAAATCATAGGATAGAAAACATTTATATCTTTTTAAGAAAATTTGAAATATCACTTTGAAAATCCATTTGCAATTGAGTATAGAAACTTGAATTTTGGAAATCACTTAATTTGTTGAAAACACTTAACTTGTAATTTTTCTATCGAACTATTCATATTACCCGATGGTAAGATTTTTAAAACCATTATGAGTTTTTAGTTTAGAAAACTTTGAGCTCAATTATTAGATTAACCAAGTGACATGCTTAAACATGTTTAGAATAAATCTCAAAGCATATAAATAATCCAAAACCATAATTAAAGAGGCCTTATTACAAATCCATAAAATATGAAAACCCAAAATTAAAATATAGTACCCAAATGGAAGTTCATGTAAAACCAAACTTTATTGCATGGCCTCCTCGAGTTCATCCTACTCCATATCCGCGATCTCACGAATCACCCGAAAAGATAAGGGAGAAGGTGAGTCACTGTGACTCAGTGCATATTCCTCTCCCGAGTAAATACCACATACTTACACAAATTATAACAAAGCAACATATATGTATAATGCACCCAACCTAGCCATCCATAACTCCTTTTCTACCCCGTGTGGTACCAAACCACCGGTGGTGCTAAACCACCGTGTCCAAAGACACAAATGTGATACCAAATCACTGGTGACCGTAGTCACGAATAATCCATCTGTGGGGCCAACCCACGTGTGATACCAAATCACCGCGCAGACGATCCCATATCTCAAAAGTGGGGCCAACCCACGGTGGAATTAACCACGTGGACAAGTCGCTATGAGGTGCCAAACCTCCGGTGTCCAAGACACGAATGTGATACCAAATCACCGGTGGTGCCAAACCACTTGTGTCCAAGACACGAATCATCAAGTTGTGGGGCCAACCCACGTGTAATACCAAATCACCGCGCATTTATCCAATATCTCAAAAGTGGGGCCAACCCACGGTGGAATTAACCACGAGGACAAGTCGCTATGAGGTGCCAAACCTCCGGTGTTCAAGACACGAATGTGATACCAAATCACCGGGTGGTGCCAAACCACCGGTGGTGCTAAACCACCGTGTCCAAAGACACGAATCATCAATCTTCCCCCTCCTCTCATATTGCCCATACCAATGCAATAGATAGACAAATCATGTCAATAAACTTTGATATGTATCTCATAATGAATATATCATAAATCGTAGATCATGATTTCAATCCACATGTATTAACAACATATTGAAACGGACTTACCCGAATCCTCATTCATACCATCATGGTATCATATCCAGATTTCATCGATTTACCCACTTTCATAATATGATTAGTTATATAACACATAAATAAGTAGACCATAATTGGTGAGATGAAACAACCTTAATAAAATCCCTCTATTAAAATATTAAGTCAACATGGCCTTCCAATTTTGCCCTCGTTAAGGCCTCGATCAATACTATGTAGGTTCTACCAAAGTGAAGTACTAGTATTTATCTTGGTTAAACGCGAAGAATAAACAAGTGATATTTGCTGGTTAAAAATTGGTTAATGACTTAACTAGGTTACTCTAATAGGATTAGAAACCTAGAGGCAAGTAAATTGGATAAATCATAAGATGATTAGAACAAGAGTTGTTCACCAAATATTAGGAGTTACATATGATGTAATTAGCAAATGTTGCTTACCTAAATAACCATAGTCTTAAGAGTAAAGCCAAAGCTGACTTAAGAGAAGGTGAAATATGGATCCTTAACCCACTAGAAATACTTTTGAGAAAGTTTTTCCGAAATTAATATATGAGGGTTATTAATTTTGAAATAAAATAGTGGGAACATCATTTAATAAAGTCTTTTTAATGATTGATATAAAATTGGTAAATTTACTCACACGCATATTTAATTGTTGTAGATATATTATGGCTACAAACACTAGCACACTCTCGTTATGATCGGTCCTTGAGAAGGACAAATTGAATGGTTTGAATTTTCTTGACTGGTTCCGTAACTTGAGGATTGTCCTCAAACAAGAACGGAAATTATATGTCATTGAACAACCACTTCCTAATGAACCACCCGCTAATGCCTCGAGGACTGATAAAGATGCTTACAAGAAGTATCTCGATGACATGGTAGACGTTGGATGTCTTATGCTTGCCACTATGAATCCTGAGCTTCAGAAGCAACATGAGGACATGGTTGCTTATGATATGATCGGGCACCGAAAGAACTTTATCGTGGGTAAGCACGGCAAGAGAGGTTCGATATCTCTAAGGCCCTATTCCAATGTAAGTTGGTGAAGGAAGCCCAGTAGGACCTCATGTCCTTAAGATGATTGGCTATATTGAAAGCCCGTCTAAGCTTGGGTTTCCATTGAGCCAAGAGTTGGCCACCGATGTTATTCTACAATCGTTGCTTGATAGCTACAGCCTGATTTGTCCTCAATTTCAATATGAATGAAATTGACAAGACTCTACCACGCTTGCTCAAGATGTTACGAATCAAGGCAACATGAAAAAGGTTGGACCCAAGCCCATACTGATGGTCTGTAATAACAAGGGCAAGGGAAAGGCCAAAGTTCAAACAAAGCCCAAGGGCAAAGGTAAGCCTAAGCTTGGAAAAGGAAAGGCTGCACTGAAACCTAAAGGTGGGGTGTCTATGGAAGGAAACTGCTTTCATTGTGGTGTGACTGGACATTGGAAACGTAACTGCCCCATCTATCTTGAGGAAGTCAAGAAATCGAAAGCAAGCGGAATGTCTGCTTTAGGTATTTATGTTATTGATATTAATTTATCAACTACTACTTCTTGGGTATTAGATACTGGTTGTGGTTCTCATATTTGTACTTCTGTACAGGGACTACAAAGGAGTAGGACTTTGGCTAGAGGAGATGTGGACCTGCGAGTTAGAAATGGAGCAAAAGTTGCTGCATTAGCTGTGGGAACATATACTTTATCTTTGCCTAGTGGACTTGATTTATGTTTAGAGGATTGTTATTTTGTGCCCAGTTTGACTAAAAACATTATTTCAATTTCTTGTTTAGACAAAATTGGTTTTGAGATAATTATTAAGAATAATTATTGTTCCTTTTATCTCAATAATGTTTTCTATGGTCGGCACAATTGATTAATGGCCTCTATATTTTATATCAAACGAATCCCATTTACAACATAAATACTAAAAGATCTAAAATAAATGACTCAAATCAAACTTTTCTTTGGCATTGTCATTTAGGCCACATAAGTGAGAAACGCATATCCAAACTCCATAAAGATGGTCTCTTGAATTCATTTGTTTTTGAACAATTTGAAGTATGTGAATCTTGCTTATTGGGAAAAATGACTAAATCTCCTTTTACTGGTAAAAATGAACGAGCTAGTGATTTATTGGGCCTAATACATTTTGATGTATGTGGACCAATAAATACACAGGCTAGAGGTGGATTTCACTACTTCATTACTTTCACTGATGATTTCAGTAGATATGGGTATGTTTATCTCATGCGCCATAAGTCTGAGTCCCTTGAAAAGTTCAAGGAATTCAAAAATGAAGTACAAAATCAACTAGGTAAAACTATCAAGTCACTTCGATCTGATTGAGGTGGGGAGTATTTGAGCCTAGAGTTTGATATCTTTTGAGGGAATGTGGGATTGTCTCACAACTTACTCCTCCTGGTACTCCTCAATGGAATGAAGTCTCTGAGAGAAGAAATCGAACTTTGTTAGACATGGTTCGATCCATGATGAGTCATGCTGATCTACCGACTTCCTTTTGGGGACATGCACTTGAGACAACTATTTTTACACTAAATCGTGTTCCATCTAAATCGGTTCAAAAGACGCCATATGAGATGTGGACTGGGAAACGTCCCAGTATGTCTTTTATGAAAATTTAGGGTTGTGAAGCTTATGTTAAACGCCAGACGTCTACTAAGCTTGAACCCAAATCTGAAAGGTGTATTTTTGTGGGGTATCCAAAAGAAACCAAAGGATATTATTTCTTTAATCCCACTGAGAACAAAATGTTTGTTGCTCGAACTGGTGTCTTCCTAGAGAGAGAATTTACTTCTAGAAAAGGAAGTGGGAGAAAGATTGAACTTGAAGAAATTCGAGAATCACAAGATACCACTGAACCAGAGATTGAACAACAGTAAAATTCCACAAGAAATTGTGGAACAAACAAATGCTGTAGAAACACAACCACTGTGCAGATCTTTAAGAGAACGCCATGCACCTGAGAGATATGGATTTCTCATTACAACGCATGGTGATGTTCTTATTATAGATCAAAATGAGCCTAGGACTTATCAAGAAGTGGTGACGAGCCCAGACTCTAAGAAATGGCTTGAGGCCATGAGATCTGAGATGGATTCCATGTATGAAAACCAAGTATGGACTTTGATTGACCCACCTGAAGGGGTAAGATTATAGGGTGCAAATGGGTTTTCAAAAAGAAAGCTGACATGGATGGTAATGTACAAACATACAAAGGGCGATTAGTCACTAAAGGTTTTCGCCAAATTCATGGTGTTGACTATGATGAAACCTTTTCTCCTGTAGCTATGTTTAAATCCATCAGGATCTTGCTCGCCATAGCTGCATTTCATGATTATGAAATCTGGCAGATGGATGTCAAAACAGCTTTCTTTAACGGGAAACTTGAAGAGGATGTGTACATGACACAACCTGAAGATTTTGCCAATCCAAAGGATGCTTGAAAGATATGTAAGCTACAAAGATCCATTTAAGGATTAAAGCAAGCTTCTCGAAGTTGGAATCTTCATTTTAACGATACAATGAAAGAGTTTGGTTTTATCAAAAATGAAGATGAACCATGTGTTTACAAGAAAGTTAGTGGGAGCACTATCACATTCTTGGTACTGTATGTGGATGACATACTTATTATGGGAAATGACATACCTACCTTGCAGTCTATTAAGACTTGGTTGGGAAGTTGTTTTTCTATGAAGGACTTGGGCGAATCCACTTACATCTTAGGAGTCAAGATCTATAGAGATAGATCAAGACGACTACTAGGTCTAAGCCAAAGTACATACATAGATAAAGTACTGAAAAGGTTCAGTATGGAAGAATCTAAAAGAGGATTCTTACCTATGAGACATGGTATTTCACTCTCAAAGGAAATGTGTCCTTCAACTCCACAAGAGAGAGAGAACGCATGAGTAAAATTCCATATGCTTCCGCTATTGGATCTATCATGTATGCCATGTTATGTACTCGTCCGCATGTCTCATATGCCTTAAGTATGACGAGCAGTACCAAGTAGATCCCATGAAGGTCATCGGACCATAGTCAAGAATATCCTTAAGTACTTAAGAAGAACTAAGGATAAGTTCCTAATATATGGAGGTGAGGAAGAGTTAAGTGTAAAAGGTTACACTGATGCCACTTCCAAACCGACAAGGACGATTCTCGATCGCAATCGTGTTTTGTGTTTTGCCTTAATGGTGGTGCCGTGAGTCGGAAGAGTTCAAAGCAAAGTACAGTAGCCGATTCTACAATAGAAGCCGAGTATATTGCAGCCAATGAGGCAGCAAAAAAAGCGATTTGGACCAAGAAGTTCATTACTTCGGACTAGGGGTTGTGCCTAGCATATCGATGCTATAGAACTCCGATGTGATAACAATGGAGCCATTGCACAAGCTAAAGAACCCGTGATCTCACCAAATGATCCAAACATATACTTAGGCGCTACCATCTTATTAAAGAGATTATCGATCGAGGGGATGTAGAGATATGCAGTACCTACAGATGATAACATTGTTGATCCTCGACTCAAGCCTCCGACACAGCAGAAGCATGATCGCCACACTAAGTCGCTTGGTATTAGATATATGAGTGATTGGTCTTAGTGCCAGTGGAGATTGTTGTAAGAGTATGCACAAAGATCAATCATGAGATGGTTGTAATAACATACTTGATTTACCATGTTTATTAATATAAAGCGTTGTCATTATTATTTCAGTTTTTCTTTCTGTGTGTACAAATAAACTGTTTTATAATAATGTCCTGAGAATAATATGATTATTCTTAAAAGATCCTTAGTCAAGTATTATTGTTGACTAGGACAACAATAATGCATTAAGACTAACATGTAGTTGATTTATGATAAAGAGTTGTCATTGATATGGAGTGTCAAAATCAATGCATGAATATGTGTGTTAGAGAACAACATATTGGACTGACCCACTATGAGTATGTTTCTTGGATTATTATGTAATTGTCACAACATTACTCATAGTGATTAATATGTATATGATCCTCAGACTTGAGATCATCATCATCCCAACATCGTGAGTTGTATATTTTGATACAGTCAAACGTACACCATAACTGGTTGTTCTATAAAGGCTGATGTTGGATATACCACAATCTATGTAGAGGGATATGGTTGATCAATATAGGATAAGTCCCTCCTACATAATGGGAGTAATATCTTAGGCCACTTGATTGAGTGAGACTAGAAATGCATGGCCATGCTCAAATAAGTTGACATGAGATGTCATACTAATTTGTATATCATAGTCTACTCAAGATATCAAGAAACATGGGATGGACTATACAAGTGTGACTATTCCATGACTTGTGTCCATTCCAGAGATAAAGGACTTAAGGATTAATGCATGAAAGGTTAATCACAAAAAGGTTATGTCGAATCATGACTCCTTGTAACCTAGGTAGCAATGATGCATTGCTAGATGCCACTCATTGTTTGTAACATTAGAATCGTTCTAGTATTATCGCTAACGTTACAACAACCTACTGTGGTCACACCCTATGGTTGAAATGAACTAATAAAACATAGTTGGTATTGTGTTTGATTGTCACATAAATTAAATTAATTAAAGAATTAATTTAAATTGGGCAATCAAATATTGAACATATTTTATGTACAAGGATGTTGTACACATAATGAGAATTAATATATGAATTTGGTTCGTATATAGATTTAAATAAATATAGTTTATCGAAATCCATGTTATAATTAATGCAATTATAATTTGTTTTTGGATATAATCAATGTAATTATAATTTTCTTTAAAACATTATTATATTTATTTAATTTTATGATTCATTAAAAAGATACCGATTATAAAAGGTAATAGGTTATATAGAGCTTATTAAGAAAAACCTAATAGATTGCTTTAAGGTCTAGCAATTGTCCCAAAGAAGAAAAACCTCCAAAACAGCTTTTGGAGATTTCTTCCGCTCATAGTCAAACCGGTGGATTACGTAGAGGCCGACATCGGAAAAGGTTGTGGCTTGGTTTGACAAAGGATCAAAGTTTGTGTTACCGAGGCGTCATTGTCTACTCAGATTGAAGTTTTGGTAATTTGAAACCTTTATTTCACCCCGATTCGTTCTCACACATGGATTCATGGTTTGGATCACCTAATTTAATTTAATTTTGCCGCGCCAAGGGGTGCCGCGTGCCCAACAAGATGTTCTTGTAAAAATTGATAGATTCATTTTCCTAGTAGATTTTGTTGTCTTAGACATGGATGAGGATAATTTGATCCTTTAATTTTAGGAAGACCCTTTTAGCAACCGCCAAGACTAAAATTGATGTTGATGCAGAGAACTCATACTTTGCGTAGCTAATGAGACAAATCACCATCAAGGCTCTCGACTCGGCTAGAACATCGAGTAATCAAGGTGAGAACGTAAATTCTTCTAATAACCATTCTGGTTAACTCTTATTTTCGTGAAGCACCACCAAAGAATACAATCAACCCGATCCCAAACCCCATGCCAACAAAGAAATAACTCATGAAGATCGAGAGATTCAGTTCGATAATCTAGACGAGTGGAAGACTCACTTCAAGGAGAAATTAGGGATACACGACAAAGAACCAGAACCACACGAGGAAAAATCGAAAGAGCCCCAAGAAGAGCTTATAGGAACAACAAACCACTTCAAAATAGGGGACAAGGTATCATTAGACAAGCGCGATCCTCGAATATCTCCTCCTAACCTAACACAAACAAAGAAATACCTTTTAGGGTAACCAGTGTTTTCCCATACGAAATAGTCGAGGTAAGTAATCCTATTTTTGGTACTCTTACTATAAACACATCTCGACTTAAATTTTTTCACGAAGACACAAATGATAGCATGAGGAAGGACTTCGAACTCCTCAAACCACCCTGAAGAAGTAAACGAGAGGAGAGTCTAGATTAAGACTATAAACGAGCGCTTCTCGGGAGGTAACCCGAGCACTAATACCATTATATATTTTTTATATTCAGTTTATCTTAATTTTCCTTTTTATCTTCCTTTTTAGCAACTAACAACCAACTAACCAAGTGCAGAATTCCAGGCCACACGGCCTTACACACGGCCGTGGCCGTGGCCGTGTGTACCTCAAGAATCATGGTACTAACATGGCAGGACGGTACAAGTTAGAAAGAACTAATTTCTGGCAATCACGGACTCAAACACTCTCCCACGGGCACCGACAAAGTGACACAGCCGTGCTCTACGGCCGTGTGAAGCTACTGACTTGCCAACCACGGGCGGCACACGCCCATGCCGGATAACCGTGCCAATATACTGACTTGTCGAACACAGGCTAGACACGAGCGTGGGGAACCAACACGCCCTAGAGCACGGCCGTGCGAGGCGGCCGTGTGAATCGACACACCCTCAACCCACGGGCATGGGAAACCGCCAGACCTGAAATTCTATTTAAACATCATACCCTTTTCCTTTCTCTTCTTAACCCACTTCTTTCTTCTTTCCTTCTTCCATTCTTGCCTCTCTTTTTCCTTTTTCCTTTTCCTAATAAATCCTTAGACTCTTGAGCTACAACAAAATCATATCAATGGCAAAGAAGTGTAAGAGGCCAATCTCCTCAAAGGAGACCGATTCACATGAGTTCATGCCGGCAGCTTCATCCAAACAACAAGCCAAGGGCCTTTGAGACCAATTATCTGTTCTTTTATTTTTATCTTCTCCTTTATTTTCCTTATCTTTACTTCTCTTCTACTTAATTTAGCTTAATTTATCTTAATTTCTTAATTTTAGGTTCTAAAGGCTGCTTGGGAATCACGCCACCACCACCACCAAAGGCATAATCTCCTCTCAAGGAATCATCCGAAAATTCAGGAAGTTTTCACTTACCCACATATCTGATGATTTTATTAAAAGGTTATTATATATCTTTGTACATTGAGGGCAATGTACATCTTAAGTGTGGGGTGGTGAACAACCTAAAAAGATACCTAACAAAAACCCTGAATTTAGTCGTGTTTGAAAGTAATTTACTCATATTACTAATTAGGATGAAATTTCTGATTATTTATGATTTTTATTGATATGTTTGAGATTAAGTCATTGATAATTGTGCATTGATAATTAAATTCTAAGAATACTAGAGAATCAAGCATGATAAGTCTATTTTTCAGAAATTAAAAATTTGCTAGGTTGTCAAACTGAGTTTAAATATTACCTTGAAGTTTGGAATTTACGAGGTTGACATCAAAATACCCATAATTTTTGTGAGATTTTGAGCCTTATAGAGCATAAATTCTTTTTCTTGCTCACTTTATTGATTATGAGTATGTCAACACTGATTTGTTATTCTAGAACTTGCATCGATTATACATGTCAAGACCACATTTTTTGATTTGATACACAGAGATGATAAAGGCACCTAGGTTTTAACCCACTAATTCCATAAAAAAGCCTACCTCTATAACTAACCCCTAGTGAACCCCTTTTAATCCTAACAATCCTATTTATTGACTCACCCACTAATATTAACCCAGAACCCCTTTGTTTTTTGTTATCACCATTCCTTTTTACTACCCTTATATCGAGATTTGATTTGATTAATAGCCTAACTAGTTTTTTATTTCAGTTATGTATTCATAGTTTGTTCTTAAAAAAAGGTGCATTCATTATTCATTATTAGTTGTAATTAAATGAGCTTATATGCTTGAATTCCAGATATTGAAGAAGAAGCTCGTAGTGTTAGCATCATTAGTTTTCAATTGATGTAATTATTATTAGTCATTAGTTCTTAGTTAGGTAATTGGTCGATTCAATCTCGATTCTAACCCTCTAATTCAGCCTTACTCCACACCTTAACCCTAGCCCCGTTACAACCCTAACAAAGACCTTTTGATTTGTGTTTCATCTCATATTTCAGTGGTGGAGATTTGATTTTCATGCAAGCCTATGGGATTAACTCTTCATGTTTGACTTTTGAGTGCCTAAATTTTGAACCTTAAACACTTTGAGTGATTTGAGCAAATCTTTTTTGAGGATGTCAATCCTTGTCGATTTCGAATCAGAGGTAATTATTTAGATGAAGGGAAACACCTATGTTTTGTGCTACAGAATTTATGACTTATAATGTTTGAATTTTTAGGACTCTTTGAGTTGAATTATCCATGTATAAATTATCTATGAATTATGATGAGACACTATCAATGACTATTACGAATTGAGGAAAGTTCGTTTTAATTGTAAGTTGAGAATTTTGCTTGAGGACAAGCAAAAGCTTAAGTGTGGGGGTATTTGATAAACCGTAAAAGTAACATATTCTAAGCCTACATTTAGTATGATTTTGGATGATTTAAGCCCCAATTTATGTAAAAAGGTGCTCTTAATCCCTTTTTTTCATGTCTTATACTCAAGAAAGCACCCGATGACAAAAAGAACGAGAAACGGGCTTAAAACGGACCAAGTTGGGCCAAGCCACAAAATCAACACGGCCCAGAATTCAAGCCACACGGTCGTGCCACCATTCCTACTAGAACACGGCCTTACCACGGCTTACACGGCCATGCCTCATTCAACTGTCTCGAACACGGCCTGGCCGCGATTTACACGAGCGTGTGCCTTGGCCGTGCCTCTATCGTGGAGAAGAGCAATTTCATTCGTGAAAGGATACTTAGGGAGAAAGAAACGTGTTTCAAAAGCCTATAAATACACCCTAGGTACCAGCTGAAAGGGGGCGGAAAAGCTAGGCTAAAAAGCCAAGCCGAAAAGTTTAGATTTGTGGGAATCACTCGAAGATAGCCAGTTGATCCATCTCAAGAAGCCGGAATTCTACTCAAGATGGAGGATCTCCTCTTCAATTCCTTCAGGGGTTTTTAGGGATTTCTTATGTTTTGTTTTATCTTTTCTCTTGAGATGTTTTCCTTTATTATTATGAACTAAACCTTCGGATACCCGAAGGGGATGAAACCTGTGAGGAATCTTGTTATTTGATTTTTGAATTATATGATAATAACTTAGTTTGTTCTTAATTGTGTGAACTTAATCCAAATCTAATGTGCTTAGGTGGAGGAGGAATAGACCCTACCTAAGAGTAGATCCAACATAATTAAGCGGAGTTGATCGCACGCCTAGAGATAGGGTGACTAGATTTTGCCAGATTAGGGTGAAACCTAAAATGGGAATCCACGGATCGATTTACTGCTATTCTAGGGGGTTATTATAAGCGAACGAGAGTTCCACTAATTAACCTAGGGTTAGACGTTATTCACCTCAAGAGAGGGTTTAATATACTTTAGGGAGTCTCACGGATCAAACTAAGTAAATAAATCATATGGTTCAAGGTTAAATAACAAGTGAAGTCTAGGTGGATTTTTCCTAAGGGTATCGCTTGAGTCAACTGAGTTTTCCCAAAAGTTATTTCTTGAATTCATTCTTTTTTTGTCTTTGCGTCTTAGCTTAGTAAGTAGATTAGTTTTAGTTTAAACAATCATCACTTTATATTAAGGCTAAATAATAAAAAGACGGTGAGTATCAGTACTTTTTGTTCCTTTGGGTTCGATAATCCGGTCTTGCCTAAGCTATACTACTGTTCGATAGGTGCACTTGCCTCAATCGTTGTCAGAGTTAGTTTTCAGGTTCGATCATTCTTTTATAAATTTTGAAACTCTGATTTACAGCGATCAACACCTATCGTTTACTAGATTAAACCCAAAGTTGGTGGCAAAATCTCTTTTTGTTTTTAAAAGAAGTGTTGTTTGTCAGATTGAGAAGAAAACTTTCGCTCGTATTTTATAAAAATATTTTGTCGAGTAATTTATATTAAATACGTCTAAAGATTAAAGTTAAAATTTACCCAAATTAGAAGTGGCCTTATTACATTTCCAAAATCCTGAAAATTGAAAGGAAATAATGTTCTATTTAAAAAGAAAGAAATCGTGCGTGGCCACCTCTTAGTCCCCTCCGGCCCGGTCTGCTGAACTAAGTGTTACCTGTACAGATGTTAAACAAACAGAGTGAGTCAAAAGACTCAGTGTGCAATAACCAAACACCCCTTATTGGGCTCAAGCCCGTTAGACCAGATTGGCCTTAGCCCCCACAGTACAGAATAGCACAATAACATATGCATGATGATGCAGAACCCATTCCAACCTAAACTTCCATTCGCTATACACCATTGATGGCAGTCATGCTGCTCACCGTCAGAAATTGTGACGAAGTCACCAGGCTGAAATGGCACAAGCCACCAGATTATCAAAGTTGTGACAGAGTCACCAGGCTGAAATGGCACAAGCCACCAGATTATCAGAATTATGACATAGTCACCAGGCTGAAATGGCACAAGCCACCAGATACACTTCCCCTTCTATTCATGGCATATTTTCTCCCATGCAACATGAAATCATGGTGTGAGCATGCAACATATCTCAACATGATCAAATGCAACATAAACTCATGTCAAAATAATTGCATAATTATCACAAATACAAATCACTAACCTGATGTCTCGCTTTTACTTACCATATATAGAAGAACAACTAATGTCGTTATTTCGGCATCTCACCGTACATACACATACTTAAAAGTAACAACAAAGAGGTGTGAATATTACACACCTGAACACGAGGAGGACTAAGCTCTCAACACTATCGACACTCCCGGGAGAGGGAACGACTGCGATCTGCCTATTTTGTTCTGACGTTGGTCCACAACCCGGTGGCCAGTCTCGTATGGCCAATATAGATCGTTTCTTGAACTTAGGTGCTGAAACTACGGGTCCAACCCCTTCCTTTCTTTGACTGGCATTCGAATCCATGACAAATCTTGATCAGAGAACCAGGTTAAAGTAATGAAAAGAATGAAGGATAGATACTCATATCAAAGAAGTCACTTACCTAGATCAACAGAAGCCGAACGTCAACTATTTGGCCTAAGAAATCGTTTGAGTCCCTACAACATCATCAAATTAGAATCGACTTCCCAATAATAGATGGATCCAAGGAAGTGGCCTTCTGACCAATCAAGCGAATAGAAAACCTCATATAGCCTATTCGGACAGGAACACTTACCAAAGCCCTCTTGAAAGTAGACCACTGAAAGAAAAGACGATGGAGACGCGTCTTTCTATTACGAAACTAGAGTACGAAATGGAATATCTACGTTCGGTAATCAGCAAAGTCGACAGAAAGGGTGTTAACTCCTGACACAAAAAGAGGTTCGGCCCTTAGAAGAAAAGAGAAGGAGTATGAAACAAATGGATGCTTCAGCTTGAAGAAGAAACTCGTAACAAATGGTGACGAGAAGATGAGGGATAGGTTTCGACAATGAAGAAACAAAAAGAAATGACTGGGGAGATTCGGCTAGAGTAAAAAAAAAATCGAAGAGATGAATGATAGTAGATGATGATTCGGTCCAGAAAAAGGAATGAGGAATGAGGTTCGACTTTTAGAAGAAATAGAAAAGTATGAAGCAATTGGAAGAAATCAATGAAAATGGACAAGGTGATAGGAGGGTTCGGCTATTAAGAAGAAAAAAATGTGAATTGAAAGGAAAAAGGTGCCTAAGAGGTTTCGGTTTTTACCCAAAGAGGAGATGAACAACAATGGTCTTTAGGAGTTTCGGCCAACAGAGAAAAGAATGGAAATTAACAAAATGGAAAACACCAAATACCGAAAAAAGAAGCTCTCAGCACCCAAATTTTCTATACCCACCTCACAGTTTCAGCACCTGAACCCCTTCTCCAAAACCGAATGCCTAACCACCCAAGGACTCAACCTTGACCGAATTCCCCCTTAACACATCCCAAAATTCGGCCAACACTCTCCCCCACCTCCATCTCTATGATTTCCTCCTACAATCACTCTTGATCAACCATTTCAATCAGTTTGAATGATTCAAATCCCACCTTTCACTCACGGCCACTCATTCGAATATTTGACCCATTCAACACTCCCCCCTTGAAGTGTCCTAGCCGAACTCCACCACCCAAGCCCCCTTGACACAAAAACAAAACTCCACAATGCTGACAATGCGACTTGAACCCCTTCCCTCTGCAGCTTTTCCCTTGTGGCGCCAATTCAAGCACTCTTAGTGGCGCATCCTTGCCACTTTACGAACTCTCTACTTGTGTTATCCACACACAATGAAATACCCTTAAGACCTACCTCAACTAGCTCTCCCCTATAGTGCCTAAAAGTAAAGTTTTCACCAAGGCTCAAGCTTAACCCCAAGTCTTCCCGGGACCCCCAAACACACCAAATTAACACACAGAGCATAGCATACACACACAACACACATTAAATGCAGAACCCCAAAATCTAGGCTATTACATGTTCTTTTCTCTCTAAGTAGCCGAATCCTCCTAGCCATTCTCTCTCCTCCATCTTGCGTGTTGATCACTTTCTTCCTTGGTTGAATCGGGTAAGTGGCTTCATTCTTTTCCTTTCATCTTTTTTTCTCTATAACCGAAGGTGTGACCATCATCATTCGGTTGTTTCACTTTATTTCTAAAACCGAAATACCATTTCCTTTTACTCCCTCATATCGTGATCATCTCATTTTTGTAGTGTTCTTGTGGGGTTGGCCGAATCTCACATCCTTGCCGACTCATCCTTAGTCATAAGTTAAATTGGTGGGAATCGGGTTCATCATCGATTAAGGTAAGGAGTTTCTTCTTGGTCAATTCGATATCTACGCGGTTATTTTGTTAACGGGTCGATAGTTATGTCTAATTGTTTACTTTTGGGACTTAACAACTCGTTCTCCTCTACTTTTTGGTCTTTTGAAAGTAGTGGTAAGCCGAAACCCTCTCCTTAGACAACTACTTCAGGAAAATCAATAGGAGGACGAAAAGGGAATGGACTCGCAATCTCTACTCCCAAGTCGGTATCGACAGTTCGGGATTTTCCACCAGGTTGTGGACCGACATCTGGTGAAAATAGGCAGATCGTGGTCGTTCGCGATAGTGAGGGTAAGTGTGATAAACCGATTATTTAGATTTGGATTAAGACACTATCTCTTGTTAGTTAATCGAGTGTTATGGTGACATAGGTGCCGACGATCAAGAAGGTTTAGTCCTTACCGTAATCGTGTGTAATCTCACACTGAAATCCTGTAGATTCGTGATTCACCATCATGTTGGAAAATAGATCGTTGTTGCTTACGAATCTAATAACCGTAATATGGCAAGAATCGAGTAACTTGCTTAAACAACATTAATTTTAAGATCTGTAAAAATCGGTATTAATTTGTAAAATTACAAAAATGCCCTTATGGGCCGAATTACTAAAAAACTTTAATGGGCCATTTTTATGAAAATGCCCCTATGGGTCGATTTACCATAATGCCTTAACGAGCCGATTTGTTAGAATGCCTTAGTGGGCCAATTTACCAAAGTGCTTTAATGGGCCGATTCATCAAAATATTTCATTAGATTAATGGTTGCTATATATGTGGATATACTTTTCTTATGTTGTATCTTTACATATTACATGGGTTGGGAAAAATTGTATGGAGAGCAGTGTAGCCTGGTGGCATAGCCACAATTTGCTTATTATTGTGCTTAATTATGATTTCGGTGGCATGGCCACAAAAATAATATACTTTAGCAGGTTGACTGCAAATTGGTGTGAGCGGCGGGGTGGGTTGACTTGATCCTCACAGGTGTGATTGGCTGGTCGGGGGTGTGATGGATGGATGGGTTGGGTTGCATTCATTTCTTTTAAATACTGTTATGTAAATGGGCTTAGGCCCAAGATGTTGCTATACGGGTTCAGGCCCAGTGAATGATGGTAAGGGGGATTATGCATTGAGTTCTTGTAACTCACCCCCTCTCTTTCTTAATCCTTGCAGGTGATGCTTAGTGATGAGGACTTGGGCCCATGGATGACTCGGTGGAGGCCATACTTTGAAAATAATATTTTCGAACATTAGTAAACTTCTTTTCCGCTTTATTTCATTACTTTTACTATTTTGGGTTTAAAGTTGTAATAAGGCCTCTGATATTTTTATTTTTATTTTGCTTTATGTTTTGATATACTTATTATTTTCCATGAATTGTTTTAGACGGGAATTTTTCTGAGATCTTAAACAATGGTTTTCCAAAATTGATTAAGAAACGGATTTCATAACAAATATGTACAAATAATTTAACTTGGATTTTCCTTCGAATTATCAACATCTTTTTCAAAAGTCACGGTTTCTAAAGTTCACTAGTTTGATTTTCGATTCACCAATCAACCTCTCAAGATTAGTGGTATTTTTTTTATCGAATATTTATAACCAAACTTGTTTTTCTTAACTATAACCTAATAACATCAACTTTAGTAGGAATAATAAGTTCTTTACACACTTTCTTCATGTGACATGCCAGATCCGGTCATACTGCATGGGCCGGGTTTGGGGTGTTACACTGTCCAAAAAGAAACGACTGAGTGAGTATAAGACTGTTGCCTTGACAAAGGAGTGCAGTGCGTTCTTGCAGAACAAACTGCCACCGAAATTGAAAGACCCAGGAAGCTTTACTATACCCTGTAACATTGCTGAATCTTACTGTTGTAAAGCTTTGTGTGATTTAGGAGCGAGTATCAACTTGATGCCTAAGACTATTTTCAAAATATTAGGGTTAGGTGAAGTAAGACCTACAACTGTGACGCTTCAGCTAGCGGATCGATCTTTAGCCTATCCTGAGGGAAAGATCAAGGATGTTTTGGTAAGAGTCAATAAATTTATTTTTCTTGCTGATTTCATTGTCTTAAATTTTGAAGCAGATAAGGAAGTGCTGATCATCCTTGGGAGACCTTTCTTAGACATCGAAAGAACATTAATTGATGTGCAGAAAGGTGAACTCACCATGCGAGTTCAAGACGATCAGGTAACCTTTAACATTCTTAAAGCGATGAAATTTCCCGATCTGACAGAAGAGTGTTCAGTTATGGAAGATATAGAAACATTGGTTTCTATGGAAAGCAGTTTTAAAGAAGATCCATTGGAGAAAGCCTTAGATCTTGACCCTTTGGAGGATGAAGAAGGTGAAGAAAACATGGCTTTGATGGAAGCCAATCCGGTAAATTCTATTCAATGCACATGGTTTGAACCGTTGGAGTTAGAAGTCCGAGAATTTGTGCAACCCAAGTTGTCAATTGAAGAACCACCTAAATTTGAACTAAAGGTACTTCCTTCCCATTTGAAATACGTTTATTTAGGTGACTGTTCCACTTTGCCTGTGATCATTTCAGTAGAACTGACAAAAGATCAAGAGGAGCAACTAATTGCTGTTCTAAAGAAATTTAAGAAAGTAATTGGTTGGACCATAGCTGATATTTGAGGTATAAGTCCTTCTTTTTGCATGCGTAAAATTATTTTAGAAGAAGGTGAAAGAGCTCGAATTGATGGGCAAATGAGGCTCAATCCTATTATGAAAGAATTTGTGAGAAAGCAAGTGATCAAATGGTTAGATCCAGGAATCATCTATCCTATTTCAGATAGTTCGTGGGTAAGTTCAGTGCAGTGTGTGCCGAAGAAAGGTGAAATCACGATTTTTGAAAATGAGCGTAACGAGTTGATTCCAACGAGAATTGTTACTGGTTGGAGAATTTTTATTAATTATAGAAAGTTGAATAAAGCCACTCAGAAGGACCATTTTTCGTTTCCTTTTATGGATCAGATGTTAGATCAATTGGTAGGTAATGAATTCTATTATTTTTTAGATGGCTATTCGGGATATAACCAAATAGTTATAGCTCCGGAGGACCAACATAAAACAACCTTTACTTGTCCATACGGTACGTTTGCTTTTAGGCGAATGCCTTTTGGTTTATGCAATGCACCTACAACATTTCAACGATGCATGATGGTAATATTCACTGATATGGTTGAAAATTTTGTTGAGGTTTTCATGGATGATTTTTCTATTTTTGGTAACACTTATGATATTTTTTTGAGTAATTTGGCTAAGGTACTGAAGAGATGCGATGAGACAAATCTTGTCCTTAACTGGGAAAAATGCCATTTTATGGTTAAAGAAATGATTGTCTTAGGGCATAAAATCTCAAAGAGAGGAATTGAAGTCGATAAAGCAAAGGTGGGCGTAATTGAAAGATTACCGACCCCAATTAATGTGAAATGAGTTAGAAGTTTCTTAGACCATGCCAGTTTTTACCGAAGGTTTATCAAAGATTTCTCGAAAATTTCTAAACCGTTGTGTTTGTTGTTAGAGAAAGATACAGTGTTTGATTTCAACAAAGCATGTTTGGAAGCTTTTGGAGATCTAAAAAAATGGTTAATCTCAGCCCCAATAATCGTTACACCTGATTAGAGCTCACCTTTCGAGTTGATGTGCGATGCAAGTGATTATGCCGTTAGAGCTGTGATGGGTGAAAAAAGAAACAAAGTGTTTCACACTATTTACTATGCAAGTAGATCTTTGACAGGAGCCCAACTCAATTATACGGTAACTGAAAAGGAACTCTTTGCTTCTTGCTTTTGACAAATTCCGCTCATATCTTACAGGTACCAAAGTTACAGTAATTACTGACCATACGACCATTAAATACTTGCTCACGAAGAAAGATGCGAAATCGAGGCTAATCGTTGGATACTTTTACTCCAAGAATTTGACCTTGAGATCCAAGACAGAAAAGGTGTCGAAAATCAAATAGCTGATCATCTATCAAGGTTGGAGCAAGATAAGGTAACTCGATCATGTGTGCCTATCAATGAGAATTTCCCAGATGAACACTTATTTGAGGTAAGTCGGATTCATGAAACACCTTGGCTTGCTGATTTTTCCAATTATCTTGCATGTGGAATAATTCCTCGAGAAATGACATACCAACAAAGGAAAAAATTCCTTCATGATAGTCGATATTATTTTTGGGAGGATCCATTTTTGTTTAAACAGTGTGCAGATAATATAATCTGAAAGTGTGTAGCTGAAAGTGAGATTGCTCAGATCTTGTATCATTGCCATTCATCTCCAAGTAGGGGACAATTTGGTGGTTCATGTACTGCAGCAAAGATTTTGCAAACAGGTTTCTTTTGGCCTACACTATTTAAAGATACTTATGCTTATGTGAAGAACTGTGATAAATGCCAAAGGATCGGAAATATATCAAGGAGGAATGAGATGCCCTTGACAAACATTTTGGAGATTGGGTTATTTGACGTATGGGGCATTGACTTCCTAGGCCCGTTTCCTTCTTTGTATGGGATCAAATACATCTTAGTTGCTGTGGACTATGTATCCAAGTGGGTTGAAGCTGAAGCATACCCTACAAATGATGCTAAGATAGTCATGCGATTCCTACATAAGCATGTGTTTACACGATTTGGGACACCAAGAGCTATTATTAGTGATGAAGGTTCTCACTTTGTGAACAAATGGCTTAAATGGTTGCTTGAAAAATATGATGTGAAGCACAAGATTGCTACTACCTATCATCCCCAGTCTAATGGGCAAATTTAAAGAGTGAACCGTGAAATCAAAGGTATCCTTGAAAGGGTAGTACGCCCTAGTAGAAAAGATTGGTCGCGAAGGCTCGATGATGCATTATGGGCCTATCGAACATCAGTTAAGACACCATTAGGAATGACTCCTTATCGGTTAGTCTTTGGAAAGGCGTGTCATTTTCCATTATAGTTGGAGAATAGAGCTCACTGGGCTTTGAAGCAGTTGAACTTTGATTTTAAGCAAGCTGGTGAGAGAAGGATGTTACAACTTGATGAGTTGGAAGAGCTGAGGTTGTTTTCCTATGAGAATGCCAAAATGTGTAAACAAAGATCAAAGAGATGGCATGATAGTCATATACAATCTCGCTAGTTTAAAAAAGGTTAGAAGGTTTTGTTGTTTAATTCAAGGTTGAAGTTATTTCCTGGGAAGCTTAAATCCCGATGGAAAGCACCCTATACCATCTACCGAGTTTTTCCTTATGGAGTTATTGAATTATACAAAAATTACAGAGGTACGTTTAAAGTTAATGGTCAACGTCTCAAACACTACTGGGATGGTGAAGTTGAGCAAGTTGAATCCTCGTTCAAATTAACAGACCCTTGATTTTTCATGAACTCGTTTTGTAAATAAATAAATAATTAGAACTTATTTTCTTAACTTATTACATTTAATTAATTTTGTCTAAGGAGATTAGAACTTAAGCGGGACCGCTGTGACCCCTCCAACCTTTCCTAGGAATTAATTTAATGTAATTTATTAAGAAGAAATTTTCTAATTAAGATTTAAAATTTTTAAGTTTCATTTGTTTTGTTTAAATTTTAAATTTTTATGTTAATAAAGGGGGTCAAATTTGGCCAAGGTACTAATCATTTTTTTTTTGAGTAAGTTTGTAAATACAGTCTGAGTTTGAGGCCCAAGACAGCAGAAAAGAGGGAAAAATCCATACTTTGTAGCCACTCCCATTACTTGCTGCCCAAGTAACCCTAATGTAGCTAAATTTTCGCTACATGTTGCCTTAATTCTTCCCTATATAAACTTCTCTTTATTCTACTATTTTTCATATCCCTCAAAGCAATTTGCTTAACCCTTAATCTCCTTCTTGTGCCACTAACTTCAAATCCCAAAAGAAACCCTAGTTTCTCTTCACTTTTTGTCGAAATCACCTATTGCCGCCGCAAGAAGATTGCCAAAGCACCAACGTTGCTACCGCACATCATTGTTGTCACCGCCGTACATTGCCATTGTTGTCACACGCTGTCGGTACCGTCGCACTATCCTTGCCGTCGCAAGATTTTTGTCGTAGCAAGTCTTTACCCACCTTGCCGATTTCTCTTTTCCCCCTTGTGCAGAAACTTTGCCAAATTCTCAAGAAAAGATACTATGTCTCGTAAAAGAACTAGATCTTCAAAGACTACAATTGAAAACCCGATTTTGGTCGATGAATAAGTGAAAGATAGATTTGATTCAATATTCAAGCATCAACCTATGATGCCGGAAAAAGGTTTTAACTTGAAGAGTCATGATTTGATGGTTGTTCCTATACCGATTAGAAAGAAAATTAATGCTCTCAAGTGGGAACGATTTTGTGATGCTCGTTCATTTCCCGATGATGAACTAGTTCGAGAATTCTATGCTAGTTTGACTATGCAAGATGCTACTGAGGTCATCGTTCGAAACAAAAAGGTACCTCTTACTTCTAAGTCCATCAATGATATGTTTAACTTACCTGATGTTGAAGAAGATGAGTACTACCCTATGATGAACAATATCAATTGGGATTTTATTCAACAAGTGCTTGATGTTGTGACAAATCTGGGATCCCAATGGATTATAAGAAAGTTTGGGAGCCATTCTTACTGAAGGGAATACCTAAAACCAGTAGCAAATGTATGGTTTTATTTCGTTCGCTATAGTTTTATGCCTATCTCACATAGTTCCACCATCTCGATGGAACAGATGCTCTTGTTATATGCAATTTTGACAGAAAAGTCCATTAATGTTGGGAAAATTATTCTCAAAGAGATTCATGATTGTGCTAAAAAGAACACAGGAAGTGCTTATTACCCATCATTAATCACTTCACTTTGCTTAAGGGCCCATGTTAAAACACAAGCATATCTGAAGGGGCAATATGTTCAAGGGTGCATTACAAATCATGATATTGAAAGATTAGTAGAGAAGGTGAATGAGCTAAATCAAGGCAAGCAAGAAGAGCCAATTGAGCCAGATACTGAGGAGTCAATAAATGAAACTGGAACTAAAGCTAATTGAGTTACAGACACTAAAGAAGAATTTGATAAGGAACCGAACAGTCCTAAACCAGTTGAAGGATCTGCAACCCCTGAACCAAAGGTTGAGCCAGAAGAAGAAACAGTCAAGCTAAGTGTTGGACCTGAATCTACAACTCCTATGTCGACTTCTGCAAGTGCTTCAAAGAAATCAGAGTTGTCAATTATGATGGATATGTGCAAGTTAATGGACAATCAACAACAAACTTACTGGAAATATGCAAAAATTAGAGATGACTCAATTTGAAATATTTTAAAGAATATCTCTAATACTTTTGTTCCTGAATTCCCAGATGCTATCTTTGAGACATGGACGGAAGATACTACTATGCAAGCAGAGATGGAGCTGAAGAAGATAAGGGGAATGAGTCAGAAAAATAAAAGGGGGGATTCTTGTCTTGTTATTCATTTAATTATTTTTAGGTCTTTAGGAATTTATTTCTTTCGTAGTTAGGATTTAATTTCTACAGAATAAAACATAACAAGCATGAATAAACTTAACACTTCTTTAGAAAGAAAAAGACTAAGTGATGTGGTAATGGGAATGAACATGTCTAGGATTGGGTTATTAGGAAAGACTTGGTATTTAAGCAGTCTTAATGACTCACCTCTCTTTCTTTACAACCCTACCGGTGTTGAGCCATTCATTATTTTGTTCTTGCAATGAGGACATTGCTTGTTTTTAAAGGGGGGTAAGGCAAATAAATTGCTCAAATTTTTAAATTTTTCAAGTATGTTTCAATCATTTCTTTCATAAGTATGTTTTAACAAATGAATGTTTAGAGACATTTTGTTAATGAGATAGTTTGTATGCAAGTATGAATGATGATTCTATCTGAGTGAATGTATGTTATCATGAACAATGGAATACTTGTATGATCTTAGTCTTAGTAATGTTTGCCATGAAAACTTAGTTTCTCTTGAGATTAGACATGCATGAAGGTTTATATCTTTAGAATTGACTTAGTAACTTTCTTGAGGCGAAATCCTAAGAGACATAAAAATCTAAAATGATATAGGCACTATTTCTTTGGATCGTTTGAGCCTTTTCAAGCCAACCTTATGATGTTAGACCCTTGAAACTGTAATTTTGAGCTTAAAGGCCTGTTTATTGCAATGAACCTACATTATAAGCCATATTACCATCTTTTTAAGTTATCCTAATTTTGTGCACCCATCCTAACTAAAGTTGTCTTGGTAATCAACATTTGAGGAAATTTTCAAAAAGATGTATGTGCTCATGCTTAAAAAAAAAAGATGAAGAAAGAGCGAAGAAAAGTTTGCTCAGTCTCCAAAAAGAAATGTATGAGCATAAGTTCAAAATAAGTTTGGGGGTGTTCCAAAGGTTCACTTAAAGAAAAAGGCTGTATTTCGAGAAATCCAAGACAAAGTTAAAGGTTAAGATTTTGAAACCGAAATGTCTCATCTCTTAAAATCCCTACCTTTAACCGAGCCCCATTACAACCTTATAAAAGACCTATTGATTTTATGATTATGTCACCTACATTAGTGAAGAGGAAGTACTAAGTTCAACATATGAAGATCATAAATAAGACTTATGATTGTTTGCTTGATTTATAAGAAATTATGTTGAATGAAGAATGTTATCTGTGGCTGTGACATACATACAAACTATGATTCATGTTGGCATATTTTGAAACTTAGTATAAAATTCTAAAAATGTTTGCATATGAATTACTTGTTAATAAAGAAGATCTATGAACATGAAGTTATTAATGCATGATTATTGGACAAAGATTGATGCTGCTTACACAGTTAGCAATTTTGCCTTGGCAAGACCTTTTGTTGTGCATCAACATTACTCGGGATGAGCAATGATTTAAGTTTGGGGGTGTGTAAACTGAAAAATATATAGGATTTTTCCTATGTAATTTATCACCTTTTAACTTAAATTCGTTGTTAAAACTAAGTAATTGTTTAATAAATTAATGATATCTGTGAAAATATGAAATTAGGACATAGAAATTATTAAAATGTGATTTTATGCTTTATTATATAGTTTTCATGCATAAAATGGCTTGTTTTATATTTATATGAACATATTAATTTTTAAGACATAAAATGGGCCATGCAAGATTAAATTAAATAATAAAATATAAAATTATATTTAATAATTCATTTTAAAATATTTTATTAATAATTTGGGTTTTAATTAATTATTTAATTGGATAAATTTTATTCTTTGGTCCTTTAATTTATTGAGTTATTTTGGACAGGTCTGATAGCTTTGTTGGATTACAAAAAAAACTTCCAAATTGAATACCAAGTCAACCCAATTTTGGCCACACATGGATATCCACATAAACCACTTTTGGTTTAATTACACAAGGTCCTTGCAATGTTGAAGAAATTAGAGATTTGCCCGAAGATTTACATTTGATCGAGTCTCAGTCCTGAGTTGTTAAGGCATTTAAATTGCTTAAAAATCAAGCAAAATTCAACTCAAAATCCACTAATCATGGCCGGCCACTCCTTGAAGAAGCTTGAAGAGACTAAACCTCTCTATTTTTAGCAAACTACTCTCCTCTCTGCACCTATAAATAAGACTTCATTTCACCATTCCTAATCATCCCCTCATCCCTCATCCCTCATCATTCTCTCTTTTCTCTCAGTTCTCTATAGCATTTTCCATTCCCCACGCCTAGCATTACCTCTTCATAGAGATTTTAGCAATTAAGCCTCTTTAAGAGCCCTTGGTCAGCCACATTGGAGAGCCATCAGCAAAGGAGCAAAATGAAGGAGCGAAAGAGCCTCGTCAGTCAGAGTCTTGGGTGACAGCCACTTTGATTTGGGTTTAATCTTTATTTTCTTTGATTTAATCTAAAAATGTTTGCTATGTGTTCTTTGTTCTTGTTACAACAATGTTAGCTTAATTTTATTTAAGCAAGGATGATCGCTTTGATTAAATAATATTTATTTGATTCATGCTTATAATGTTTGTGCCTCAATCGATCATGTTTTCAATTAAAATCAAGTCTATATTTCGTTCATACGTGATTGAAATGCACCTGAATTAGCTGAATTATCTTAACCAGACGACGACTAGTGGACACATAATTGAAATGTGCATATCAATTTAGATCCTAACCCGATTAAATTGCAAGTTGCATAACAACTCCAACCAAGCTCTGTTATCTGCAAAGTTTTTAGATTTGTGTGATTAAACTGTTTCAAACCTAAACCTCACACGAATGCTAAGAAACCTTTAGTAAACAAGGACCAGTAAAATGCATATTTACTAAGTAAAGGATTCCGAAAGGACCTAATATGGTTTCCAAACTCATGAAAGATCGAGTTGCCATGGAATGTTTTTCTGAATGTTATTAAGCATGTTGATAATAAATTGAGTTTAATTAAAGTAATTGTCCTAGTTTATTTATGTTATAATTGTTGCAAATTGTGTTTAATTTTGCTAAAATCTATTTCATTCTTATAGTTTGCATATTTAGGATAATTTGCATTGGGGATCATTGCATTTAGTTTAATATATTTAATTTTAATCATCACTTCTCAATCATATTGTGTTTTTATTTACCAAGTTGTTAATATAATTTTACAATTAAGTGATTTAACACAAATACAATCCCTGTGGAGACGATAACTCGATACTTACTTATTACTTGATAACGACTGTGTACACTTGCACAAACCTAAGCATTACACTCCTGCAGTTTTTATGGATTTAATGTATCAAATCTTTAGACCGTATTTAGACAGATTTGTGGTAGTATTCATTGATGACATTCTGATCTATTCTCGAAATGAATCTGAGCATACTGAACATTTGAGGATTGTGTTACAAACATTGAGAGATAAGCAATTGTTTGCTAAATTCAGCAAATGTGAGTTTTGGCTCTGAGAGGCTGGATTTTTAGGACATATTGTTTCAGCGGAAGGTATACGAGTTGATCCGAGTAAGATTTCAGCAGTTGTTGACTGGAAACCACCAAGAAATGTATCCGAAGTCAGAAGTTTTCTGGGACTAGCTGGTGTAACACATCTAACCCGCAACCATATTTGGAATAAGGTTAAGAGGCATTACTTGTAACACCCCAAACCCGGCCTAGAAGTTAGGCCCGAATCTGGCGTGTCACATGGAAAAACTTGCTTGAGAAATACAGCCTCTTTGTTAAAACCAAAAACACTTAAGCAATTGTTAACTACTTGAAAACGTAATAATCTTTAAAAACCTTTTCGTTTGCGGAAGCATATTTGAAATAAACAATTTACAAAAATGTGACGTTTAGAAATAGAGTTGCAGAAGCATTTTGAAAACGTTGCGGAAACGTAGATAAAATGCAAGTATTTTTGAGAGGTTGTTTGAGAAATCGATAATCGAACTAGTAATCTTTTAAAACTGTGACTTTTGAAAATATCGTTGATAATTTGAGAGAAAATTTCCAATGTTAAAAATATTTGTGAAAGTTTGTTATGAAATCCATATGTTAACCAATTTTGGAAAACCTTTATTTAAGTTTTATAAAATTCTCGTTTTAAACAATTTAAGCAAAATAATAAGTATATCAACCATAAAACAAATAATAAAACACTCCAGAGGCCTTATTACAACATAATAACCCAAAATAGTAAAGTGAACGGAATTAAAAATCTAAAGTTCAAAATAAAACACTGTTTTTGAAGTATGGCCTCCACCGAGTCATCCATGGGCCCAAGTCCTCATTACGGAGCATTACCTACAAGGGTTAAGAAAAAGGGGGGTGAGTTAAAAGAACTCAGTGTGAAATCCCCTTACCGTCATCGACTGGGCCTGAACCCATTTAGCAAAAATTTGGGCCTGAGCCCATAAAGCAATATCTTGGGCCTAAGTCCTTTTATGCATAATAATGTATCAAATAATTCATATGAATGTAATGCAATCCGAAACCAACCTAATAATCCATCTGCTACACACCACCCGTACCAACCAACACACCTGTGGGGATCTTTTGTCAACCCACCCCGCCAACACAACAATCGCAGGCATTTAGCCATTTATATAATTCGCAGACAAGATGCCATTTAATTCGCAGGCAAGATGCCATTTAATTCGCAGGCAAGATGCCATTTAATAATATTTGTGGCTGAGCCACCAAATTTCACTTTCCCGATCATCAATATCCCAATCCCATGCAACTTATGTAAATGCAACATACATCGTAAATCATAATATTTACAATATAACCACGATAATTAATAACTCAGATATTTATTACAAACAATTTGGCCCATTAACACTTTACAAAATCGGCCCATTAGGGCATTATATCAAATCGGCCCGTTAAGGCAATATAACAAATCGGCCCGTTAAGGCAATATATCAAATCGGCCCATTATGGCTACATATCAAATCGGCCCGTTAAGGCAATATAGCAATATAGCAATTCGGCCCATTAAGGCAATATATCAAATCGGCCCATTAAGGCAATATAACAAATCGGCCCGTTAAGGCAGTATAACAAATCGACCCATTAACAATACATCAGATCGGCCCATTAGGGGCATTTTCGTAATTTGGTAATCTTACCCACTAAGGGTAATTTGGTAATCTCGCAATCCAGGGATATTTCGGTAATTTACACTCTAAGGGTATTATGGTAATTCCGCAACCTAGACTTAACTACTAATGTGGGGCATAAAAATCGAAACTGTCCATCTACGTCGTACTGACTAAATTGACTATAACTCAAGTTAGGAATCTCGAAATCTAAATCCGTAAATTTTCCTTAAAACTAGACTCATATATCTTCTTACTACTATTTTTCCAAATTTTTTGGCTTAACCATTTAGTACAGTTTATTCCTTAAATTTTCCCTTGTTTCACTGTCCAATGATTCTGACCTCTCTTAACTTAATTTCAAATATCTCACTGTACAGTTTTCATATTCTGTTCCCACTTGTTTCTATTGAAAATAGGCTCACTAAGGAATTTATACATACAACTTATAACTCATAATTCACTTTGTACAATTTTAACAAATTTTTCCAAGACATAATAGGGCACCACGAAGTCCATCAGAACCAGTCTCACTAAAATTAAGATATCTCAGAATATAAAATTCCTTTTCCTTCTTCGTTTCTTCCATATCAAAATAGACACAGTAAGCTTTAATTCGATATCTTATTCATTTATTAATCAGTTTTTTTATATTTTCCATGATTTTTTCAAAATCACGTCACTATTGCTGACCAAAAACTGTTTCATTGCAAACTATGGTTACCACTACGGACATACGCACGCCCAAGTGATCACGGATGCCGGTTTTTGGTTTTCTTCGGTATTTCGACCAAATCACAGAATATTTCATGCAAAATTTCAGAGAGGTATTAGATTACACACCATTTTAAGCATATATTCGGAAGGGTACGGAATTACTCACCTTGATTATGGGTTGTGCTTTCTACCGTTTCAACACCTATAATGATAATTGATAGAAGGTTAGTCTCAACTTTGATAATCGTAACTAGAAACACTTTATTAGGCTAACTCCACTTACCACGAATGTGATCTCCCTCAGTGCACCAAAAATCGATACTACCCTTTGGTTATCAAATCCCGCCTAACAATATTTGGTGAGCGAAAGAGTTGTTAGCAATTATCCCACCTTTGGCCAAAACAAATCTCATAACAACGTTCTTACCCCACTTGCTTGACGAGTCGACGGTATTGATTTGGTTAATACAAATCACTTGTGCTCCTTTACCTTGAAGATTTTTAGGACCGATTCCCAACGATTGTACGATAACTTCGAAGATTCAAAGTTTCGCCTTCCCACTATATCACTACGAAGAAGGAAAATAATCTCGTTTGAGAAAGAAAAAGGTGATGGTCTCGGTCAAAATGACCATCCCAAACCAAAACATAGATTCGGTATTAAGAGAAAGAATATAAGAAATGTTGAGATGAACACTTACGATTAATCAAGGATTGAGTGTAAATACGGATGAGAAGAAAAGATAGAAAAGAGATGAAGGTTCGGTTATAGAAGAAAATGAATATTGATATTCGGCTATAGAGGATAATCAAACAAGAAAATGTGATTTTATGGTGGTGTCGATTTAGAGAAAAGAAAAGATTAGAGGAATGGTTAAAAGAAAAGGATGGAAGGTTGGATGGATGCTAGGTGATTCGGCTATCAAAGGGAGATGAACATGTTGCACAAATGTGCTAGGAGGTTTCGATAAAGAAGAAAGAAAGAAGAAAAACTAAAACTCACAAAGAGTAGCAATTTGGAGAAAATGACACTATTGAAGCCAAAGGTATTTTTGACTAAAACAAACACTATAGTTTTACCAAAACACCAAGTAAAATTCGGCTACCTCCCTTTTACCACAAAACCGTCCATATTCATGACCATAATGGTCAAGAATTTGCCAACCATACTTTCCATAACATTTCCCTTGAAAAAGGCCACATGTTCCCCTTACTTTCCCCTTTCTCTTGATTTCTTTCCTCACCTTCATTCTTTCCTATTTTCCTTAGCCATCTTGCCAAAAATAAAAAGTCCACCTTGCCTTATTTACATGCTTGGCCGACACTTAGGGAAAAAATACAAAAATAATAGTCAAAATTTGCATACAATGGGATTTGAACCTCTTCCCTCCATACTCTTCACTTAATGCCATAACCTCTTTGCCATATGATCAATTATGCTAGCAAATTGAATACTTATTTTCATAAGTATTGATGCCACTTACTATTTCTCCTAAATAGGCTTAAACACCAAATTTTTACTAGGGCCCTATTCAACCTCGAGCCTTCATAGAACCCCGTAACTTTCCAAAATCACCTTCCTAATAAGTCCAACTTGAAATAATGTCATTCTCTTATTCTCAAAAATTTTTAAAACGCTTCTACGCTCAAGGCCCAATGGGCCCAATCCTACTAGGCCCAATTTCGGGTCGTTACAATTCTACCCTCCTTAAAGAAATTTCATCCTCAAAATTTCCAACCAACTACTAAACACATCGCTGAAATCACACCACTATGCTTTCGCGGCGCACTCTGATCTTAATAACACTAATGTACTTTTAACATAATCTTGAATCCTCTTTCACACAACCAAACAAATGCTAACCACGTATAAGCGATTATCTACCACTTATACCTAAAATTTTCTACATTCAATCATCACGTCCAACCAAAACGTACCTGACTTTATGGTGATGAAACAATCCCGAGCCTTATGCTCCTTAGACCCGCATCTCAAGCATGCTCCTGACCTCCTCCAGCATTTTCTCGGATGACGCCTCTTGCAAAAATCACAAGCCAGAAAGTTTGGTCGTGCCTTGACATGCTTTACAGAACGAGACTGCGACCCAAAAGAACCGCGATCTCTTTTCTTCTTACAGTTCACACACTCAACTCGAAGTGCTTTACTGATTCCTTTAACCTCCTCCAATACTTCCTTAACTATCTGAGTTAGCTCATCAATTACAGCTCGGTCATGAGATCCCGTCTCAGCCACTGGTGATGCCAACACCTCCCTTTCAGAAACATGCCTCGATGCTGAAGATCTAGCCCTAGCACCTCGGCCTCTACCACGTCTACGTCTATCGCGTCCACGTCTTCTAGCACTCATGTTTACTAAATCGATTTAATCTGATTACGAGTTTTATGAATCAGTATACTATTTCAGTGTTTTATTAAACAATGTTTTATGGAGTATAGGAAGTAAAGTTGTTTTTGCAGAACGCATCCTACATTTTTAATCTCTATAGTTTCAGTTCTTAAAACTTAAAGTTCTAGAGTATTCTATTTTGTGGAATTTTCCTTACCACAGTACTAACACAATAATCATAAAATGAAAACATAAACTTACTTGACTTGGTGCCGGATACCCGTGGTGCCATACTTCCTTTAGAACATGTATGTATAAATAAAAATTTTAAACAGCTTTGGAAAACGCTTTTGAACCCAAACCACAGCCGAGTTTTACAACCTAGGCTCTGATACCATAAAATGTAACACCCCAAACCCAGCCTAGAAGTTAGGCCCGAATCTGGCGTGTCATATGGAAAAACTTGCTTGAGAAATACAGCCTCTTTGTTAAAACCAAAAACACTTAAGCAATTGTTAACTACTTGAAAACGTAATAATCTTTAAAAACCTTTTCGTCTGCGGAAGCATATTTGAAATAAACAATTTACGAAAATGTGACGTTTAGAAATAGAGTTGCAGAAGTATTTTGAAAACGTTACGGAAACGTAGATAAAATGCAAGTATTTTTGAGAGGTTGTTTGATAAATCGATAATCGAACTAGTAATCTTTTAAAACCGTGACATTTGAAAATATCATTGATAATTTGAGAGAAAATTTCCAATGTTAAAAATATTTGTAAAAGCTTGTTATGAAATCCATATGTTAATCAATTTTGGAAAACCTTTATTTAAGTTTTAGAAAATTCTCGTTTTAAACAATTTAAGAAAAATAATAAGTATATCAACCATAAAGCAAATAATAAAACACTCCAGAGGCCTTATTACAACATAAAAACCCAAAATAGTAAAGTGAACGGAATTAAAAATCTAAAGTTCAAAATAAAACACTGTTTCTGAAGTATGGCCTCCACCGAGTCATCCATGGGCCTAATTCCTCATTATGGAGCATTACCTACAAGGGTTAAGAAAAAGGGGGGTGAGTTACAAGAACTCAGTGTGAAATCCCCTTACCGTCATCCACCGGGCCTGAACCCATTTAACAAAAATTTGGGCCTGAGCCCATACAGCAATATCTTGGGCCTAAGCCCTTTTATGCATAATAATGTATGAAATAATTCATATGAATGTAATGCAATCCCAAACCAACCTAATAATCCATCCGCTACACACCACCCGTACTAACCAACACACCTGTGGGGATCTTTTGTCAACCCACCCCGCCAACACACCAATCGCAGGCATTTAGCCATTTATATAATTCGCAGGCAAGATGCCATTTAATAATATTTGTGGCTAAGCCACCAAATTTCACTTCCTCGATCATTAATATCCCAATCCCATGCAACTTATGTAAATGCAACATACATCGTAAATCATAATATTTACAATATAACCACGATAATTAATAACTCAGAGATTTATTACAAACAATTAGGCCCATTAGGGCATTATATCAAATCGACCCGTTAAGGCAATATAACAAATCGGCCCGTTAAGGCAATATATCAAATCGGCCCGTTAAGGCAATATAACAAATCAGCCCATTAAAGCAATATAACAAATCCGCCCATTAAGGCAATATAATAATTCGGCCCATTAAGTCAATATATCAAATTGGCCTATTAGGGGCATTTTTGTAATTCGGTAATCTTACCCACTAAGGGTAATTTGGTAATCTCGCAACCCAGGGATATTTCGGTAATTTACCCTCTAAGGGTATTATGGTAATTCCATAACCTAGACTTAACTACTAATGTGGGGCATAAAAATCGAAACTGTCCATCTACGTCGTACTGACTAAATTGACTATAACTCGAGTTAGAAATCTCGAAATCTAAATTCGTAAATTTTCCTTGAAACTAGACTCATATATCTTCTTACTACTATTTTTCCAAAATTTTTGGCTTAACCATTTAGTACAGTTTACTCCTTAAAGTTTCCCTTGTTTCACTGTCCAACGATTCTAACCTCTCTTACCTTAATTTCAAATATCTCACTGTAAAGTTTTCATATACTGTTCCCACTTGTTTCTATTGAAAATAGGCTCATTGAGGAATTTATACATATAACTTATAACTCATAATTCACTTTTTACAATTTTAACAATTTTTTCCAAGAGAGAACAGGGAACCACGAAGTCCATCAGAACTAGTTTCACTAAAATTAAGATATCTCAGAATATAAAATTCCTTTTCCTTCTCCGTTTCTTCCATATTAAAATAGAAACAGTAAGCTTTAATTTGGATATCTTATTCACTTATTAATCCCTTTTTTTTCCTATTTTCTGTGATTTTTCAAAATCACATCACTGTTGCTGACCAAAAACTGTTTCATTGCAAACTATGGTTACCACTACGGACATAGGCACGCCCAAGTGATCACGGATGTCGGTTTTCGGTTTTCTTCGGTATTTCGACCAAATCACAGAATATTTCATGCAAACTTTCAGAGAGATATGAGATTACACACCATTTCAAGCATATATTCGGAAGGGTACGGAATTACTCACCTTGATTACGGGTTGTGCTTTCTACCGTTTCAACACCTATAATGATAATTGATAGAAGGTTAGTCTCAAATTTGATAATCGTAACTAGAAACACTTTATTAGGCTAACTCCACTTACCACGAATGTGATCTCCTTCAGTGCACCAAAAAGTGATACTACCCTTTGGTTACTGAAATCCCGCCCTAATAATATTTGGTGAGCGAAAGAGTTGTTAGCAATTATCCCACCTTTGGTCAAAACAAATCTCATAACAATGTTCTTACCCCACTTGCTTGACGAGTCGACGATAATGATTTGGTTAATACAAATCACTTGTGCTCATTTACCTTGAAGATTTTTAGGACCGATTCCCAACGATTGTACGATAACTTCGGAAGATTCAAAGTTTCAGCCTTCCACTATATCACTACGAAGAAGGAAAATAATCTCGTTTGAGAAAGAAAAAGGTGATGGTCTCGGTCAAAATGACCATCCCAAACCAAAACATGGATTCGGTATTAAGAGAAAGAATATAAGAAATGTTGAGATGAACACTTACGATTAATCAAGGATTGAGTGTAAATACGGATGAGAAGAAAAGATAGAAAAGAGATGAAGGTTCGGTTATAGAAAAAAATGAATATTGATATTCGGCTATGGAGGATAATCAAACAAGAAAATGTGATTTTATGGTGGTGTCGATTTAGAGAAAAGAAAAGATTAGAGGAATGGTTAAAAGAAAAGGATGGAAGGTTGGATGGTTGCTAGGTGATTCGGCTATCAAAGGGAGATGAACATGTTGCACAAATGTGCTAGGAGGTTTCGATAAAGAAGAAAGAAAGAAGAAAAACTAAAACACACAAAGAGTAGCAATTTGGAGAAAATGACACTATTGAAGCCAAAGGTATTTTTGACCAAAACAAGTACTATAGTTTTACCAAAACACAAAGTAAAATTCGGCTACCTCTGTAACGACCTAAATTTGGGCCTCGTAGAATTGGGCCCATTGGGCCTTGGGTGAAGGAGCGTTTAAAATTTTTAAGAACAAGAGAACGACTCTAATACAAGTTGGACCTATTCAGTGAGTGATTTTGGAAGGTTAGGGGGCTTCTATGAAGTCCCGGGATCAAATTTAGGCTTTAGGAAAATTTTGGTTTTAGGTGAATAAAACCCTGGGAGTTGGTAGGTAGGCTTTAAGAATAAAATGTGGAGAAAAATGACACAAGTGGAGGTGTGGTGTAGGGACAAAGTGACGCCACTTAAGAGGCAAGGGAGTGACACCACAGGGAAGGAAGGAGGTCCAAGGTTCAAGTCTTGGCTCTTGCATTTTGGTTTTCTTTTTAAATGGACTTTAGAATTCGACTATATATTTATATTTAGCTGCGCATGGTTTAAGACACAAGAGGAGCTTGTGGCTTGGTGGCAAGTGGCGTGTTGAACTATTGAAGGGAGCCTGGGTTCGAATCTCATGAAAAGCAAGGGAGTATTTATTTTGCATAATTACCGAAATACCCCCGACTTGCAAAATTACCAAAATACCCCCGTTTTGCATAATTACCAAAATACCCCCAGTTTGTGAAATTACCAAAATACCCCCAGTTTGCAAAATTACCAAAATACCCCCGATTTACAAAATTACTAAAATACCCCCTAGGGGTGAAATTACCGTTTTACCCCTAAACGATAAAATGATCGTTGTACCCTCGTGGTAGTACTAGCGTTGTATGTATGATTGATTATGGTTGAGATGCACTGCATACATGGATTGGTTATGAGTAGAATTACGGAACTACCCATGTAGGGTAGAATTATCGAAATACCCTTATAGGGTAAAATGACTGATTTGCCCTTGTAGATAAATGATCGACTTGTGCAATGAGTTGACTAATTTGGCTGTGGTTGTATGACTGATATGCTTTTATTACATGTTTAAATGATTATTACTGAGCATGGCCATTTTGCATACACGTGTAATGATTGAGCATGACATACACGACATATTGCATGGGGCTGGGACATTGATACGGAGGAAGATATGTGAGGATCGCATAGTCGCTTGACGACCGTGGATCCACCGAAGGCTTTATAGCCACCGCAGGCTTTTTAGCCACCGAGCAGCCATGCTGCACCGATAATGTTACCAAGGGTTGTGTGCCATTAATATGGGCTTCGTGCCGTAATTATGGGCTTTGTGCCAATACCGAAGGCTTTGTGCCGATATTATGGCTTTGTGCCAATCGTATTTATCGTGGCTATGTGCCTAACTTATATATTGATGACTCTGTGTTGATCATATTTACCCAAGGCTATGTGCCGATTATATTAGCATCGCTGATGGCTATGTGCCAAACATAATACAGTGACTGATGGCTTTGTGCCAATTGTAATACCGCCATCAAGGCTTTTTAGCCACCGAGCGAGCTTCTTTGCCGCACCGATAAGTTAGTGCCGCAACCAGAGCTACATAAGGAGTGTAGGGATGGGTGGGTCGATTAAATCCCCACAGGAGTGTAGGGTTGGACAGGAGACGAAGTGTAGGGTTGGTATGGGCATTAATGCATTGCATATATGGTTTTTAATATTGAGATGGGCTTAGGCCCAGATAGTTATGATATGTGACATTTGATATGGGTTAAGGCCCAACTGAGGCTTTTATGGGCTAAGGCCCAATTGCCACCGTTACATCGAAATGGGCTTCGCCCAGCATTGTTGTGATTCATGTTCTTACCGATGAGGGTTGTACACACCGAGTTTTCGTAAACTCACCCCCTCTCTTTAATTTTTTTCTGTAATCCTCGGTGAGGCGTTCGACGTGCAGGAGGACTCGGAGGTGGCCACACTACGAGCAGCTTAAATTTTAGTATTTTATTCTACTTTGTTTAAATCATTTTCTATTTGGGTTGTAATAAGGTCTCTCCTAAATTCTGGTTTTAATTTGGGATTTTTAGCTTATTATATTTTAAAAATGCTAAACATTGAATCGCTATTTTCCAAAACAATATCTGTTTTCAAAACACCACGCTTTCGCAACAAAATTGTAAATATCACATTTTCATAAGTCAATTGTTTTAAATTAAGCTTCCGCAACGAACTAGGTTTTGAGGGTAATAACTCATTAATAAATCTCGAATAATATTAGTAATAAACCGTTGTAACTGGGATTTTATTCACAATAAAGGTTCTCTACAAAAAACTTGGTTTTCGAAATGCACCTCAATGTGGCACGCCAGATTCGGGCCTAACTACTAGCCCGGGTTTGGGGTGTTACATTTAGTGGTATCAGAGCCTAGGTTGCAAAACTCGATTGTGGATTGGGTTTTCAAAATTGAATTTCTAAAAGTATTGTTTCAAAAAGGCTTGAAAATATTTAAAGTTCTGAAATTGTATTGACTGATTTTTTAAAGTGTGGTACACCGAGTCTCCGTCGCCGAATCCGTAAGTTTCCTGACCTTATACTCTGTTATGTGTCAGAACGATCGTGTTTTTTGTATTTATTTTGTATGTGTTTTGTTTGGATGTGATGTTTGGATATAGAAATTGGTTGCGTATAAGATATCCATGCGCTTTAATGGTTAGGTGTTTTGAGTATGTGTAGGGAGTTCCAAATTCTAGTTAAAATGTGATAGGGATATTAGAATCAAGTGTATGCAATGCAGGTAGCATAGTGGGGTAGTTGTTACACGACTACCTCAAAGAATGGAAATTTCGGGGACGAAATTTCTTTAAGGGGGTAGGTTTGTAACGACCTGAATTTGGGCCTAGTAGAATTGGGCCCATTGGGCCTTGGGTGAAGGAGCGTTTAAAATTTTTAAGAACAAGAGAACAACTCTAATACAAGTTGGACCTATTCGGTGAGTGATTTTGGAAGGTTAGGGGGCTTCTATGAAGTCCCGGGATCAAATTTAGGCTTTAGGAAAATTTTGGTTTTAAGTGAATAAAACCCTGGGAGTTGTTAGGTAGGCTTTAAGAATAAAATGTGGAGAAAAATGACACAAGTGGAGGTGTGGTGTAGTGGCAAAGTGACGCCACTTAAGAGGCAAGGGAGTGACGCCACAGGGAAGGAAAGAGGTCCAAGGTTCAAGTCTTGGCTCTTGCATTTTGGTTTTTTTTTTTAAATGGACTTTAGAATTCGGCTATAGATTTATATTTAGCTGCGCATGGTTTAAGACACAAGAGGAGCTTGTGGCTTGGTGGCAAGTGGCATGTTGAACTATTGAAGGGAGCCTGGGTTCGAATCTCATGAAAAGCAAGGGAGTATTTATTTTGCGAATTGGACGGCAAGAGTTTGAGTTGGATTTAAACTCTACTGACGAAGGGATCTCACATCGGAAAGATACAAAGAAGGAAGGTGAGAAGCTAGCTATATATAGAGCATTTTATGATAGGAAGAAGGATACCTTGGAGGGCGTTTGGGCACAGGAGTGGTCGGAGCGCGGATTAGCACCAGATTCCTATTAGGTGTGTATTTCTCTCTACTCTAGTTGTAGAGCGGCAAATGCCGAAGTGCCGGTTACACGGCGATGGTAGCCACACGAGCGTGCGAGCGGACGTGTGGGAGCTTCGACGCGATAGTCGAGGCCACCATGAGTCTTCTTGTGGGTTGAGGCTGCTTGGGCCACGATGGGCCCGTGGGCCCATATGAATAAATTGTATGATTGTGTAGTAGATATTTGACTGGTCTATGTGAATCTCATATCTGTGAATCGACTAATTACCGAAATACCCCGACTTGCAAAATTACCAAAATACCCCCAGTTTGTAAAATTACCAAAATACCCCCGGTTTGTGAAATTACCAAAATACCCCCGGTTTGCAAAATTACAAAAATACCCCTGATTTGCGAAATTATTGAAATACCCCCAAGGGGTGAAATTACCGTTTTAGCCCTAAACGACAAAATGACCGTTGTACCCTCGTGGTAGTACTAGCGTTGTATGTGTTAATTGTATGATTGATTATGGTTGAGATGCACTGCATACATGGATTGGTTTTGAGTAGAATTACCGAACTACCCCTGTAGGGTAGAATTACCGAAATACCCTTATAGGGTAAAATGACTGATTTGCCCTTGTAGATAAATGATCGACTTGTGCAATGAGTTGACTAATTTGGCTGTGGTTGTATGACTGATATGCTTTTATTACATGTTTAAATAATTGTTACTGAGCATGGCCATTTTGCATACACGTGTAATGATTGAGCATGACATACACGACATATTGCATGGGGCTGGGACATTGATACGGAGGAAGATATGTGAGGATCGCATAGTCGCTTGACGACCGTGGATCCATCGAAGGCTTTATAGCCACCGCAGGCTTTTTAGCCACCGAGCAGCCATGCTGCATCGATAATGTTACCGAGGGCTGTGTGCCATTAATATGGGCTTCGTGCCGTAATTATGGGCTTTGTGCCAATACCGAAGGCTTTGTGCCGATATTATGGCTCTGTGCCAATCGTATTTACCGTGGATATATGCCTAACTTATATATTGATGACTCTGTGTTGATCATATTTACCCAAGGCTGTGTGCCGATTATATTACCGTCGTTGATGGCTATGTGCCAAACATAATATAGTGACTGATGGCTTTGTGCCAATTGTAATACCGCTACTGAAGGCTTTTTAGCCACCAAGCAGCCTTGCTGCACCGATAAGTTAGTGCCGCAACCGGTGCTACATAAGGAGTGTAGGGATGGGTGGGTCGATTAAATCCCCACAGGAGTGCAAGGTTGGACAGGAGACGGAGTGCAGGGTTGGTATAGGCATTAATGCATTGCATATATGGTTTTTAATATTGAGATGGGCTTAGGCCCAGATAATTATGATATGTGACATTTGATATGGGTTAAGGCCCAACTGAGGCTTTTATGGGCTAAGGCCCAATTGCCACCAGTTATCGAAATGGGCTTCGCCCAGTTGTTGTGATTCATGTTCTTCTTCGATGAGGGTTGTACACACTTTGAGTTTTCGTAAACTCACCCCCTCTCTTTAATTTTTTTCAAGTAATCCTCAGTAGGCGGTTCAACGTGCAGGAGGACTCGGAGGTGGCCACACTACGAGCAGCTTAAATTTTAGTATTTTATTCTACTTTATTGAAATCATTTTCTATTTGGGTTGTAATAAGGCCTCTCTTAAATTCTGGTTTTTAATTTGGGATTTTTAGCTTATTATATTTTAAAACTGCTAAACATTGAATCGCTATTTTCCAAAACAATATCTGTTTTCAAAACACCACGCTTTCGCAACAAAATTGTAAATATCACGTTTTCATAAGTCAATTGTTTTAAATTAAGCTTCCGCAACGAACTAGGTTTTGAGGGTAATAACTCATTAATAAATCTCAAATAATATTAGTAATAAACCGTTGTAACTGGGATTTTATTCACAATAAAGGTTCTCTACAAAAAACTTAGTTTTCGAAGAGGACCTCAATGTGGCACGCCAGATTCGGGCCTAACTACTAGGCCGGGTTTGGGGTGTTACAACCTCCCTTTTACCCCAAAACGGTCCATATTCATGACCATAATGGTCAAGAATTTGCCAACCATACTTTCCATAACATTTCCCTTGAAAAAGGCCACATGTTCCCCTTACTTTCCCCTTTCTCTTGATTTCTTTCCTCACCTTCATTCTTTCCTAATTTCCTTAGCCATCTTGCCAAAAATAAAAAGTCCATCTTGCCTTATTTACATGCTTGACCGACACTTAGGGAAAGAATACAAAAATAATAGTCAAAATTTGCACACAATGGGATTTGAACCTCTTCCCTCCATACTCTTCACTTAATGCCATAACCTCTTTGCCATATGCTCAATTATGCTAGCAAATTGAATACTTATTTTCATTATTGATGCCACTTACTATTTCTCCTAAATAGGCTTAAACACCAAATTTTTACTAGGGCCCAATTCAACCCCGAGCCTTCATAGAACCCCGTAACTTTCCAAAATCACCTTCCTAATAAGTCCAACTTGAAATAATGTCGTTCTCTTATTCTCAAAAAATTTTAAAACGCTTCTACGCTCAAGGCCCAATGGGCCCAATCCTACTAGGCCCAATTTCGGGTCGTTGCATTACTAAACTTATAATATAATTCAACATTCATAATTATATCTCATTCAAATACAATCACTTTATCCATTAAAAAGGGCCTACGAGGCCTTAAACATGCTTTAAAAATGGTTCGGGACTAAACCGATAATTCAGAACAATTTGGGAAATGTAGAAAATTTTTGCTTCAAACATGGGACACATGCCCGTGTGGGTAGGCCGTGTGTCTCACACGGCCACTAAACACGCCCGTCTCACCAACCGTGTGAAAATAGGGAGTACATACTGACTTGGGTCACATGGCCGACCACACGCCCGTGTGTCTAGCCTGTGTGCCCTTCGAAGTGGCCACACACACCCGTGTGCCAGGCCGTGTGCTAGGCCGTTTCAAACCTGTAGGGTATACTAACTTATGCAACACAGCCAAGTCACACGCTCGTGTGCTGGGCTGTATGCCAATTAGGGGGTATACTGACTTGTGCCACACGGTCTCACACACGGGCGTGTGATCGACCGTGTGGAGCATACTGACTTCATTTTAATTTCAACACCAGGGGACACACGGTCGTGTAACATAATCGTGTGTTACACATGGCTGAGACACACGCCCGTGTCTCTGCCCGTGTGGAGAAAAATAAGCTATTTGCAAAACCATTTTGCCACCCTAAATTTACATACCTGCACAAGCATATTTTGCAACATTTTGTAACTCAATAGGATGCCAAACCATAACATTTCATACACATAATTGAATACTTATGTGCAACCAAAGCATTATACTAAGTTAAGCCAAATCGAATGGCTTTATCTTATACCACAACAAGTACCAAAATCAGTAACTCAAGTAACCATAACTATCATCTTTATAACTAGCCTATACATGCCATATTTACATATATCCATGAGTTCAAAAGTACCAATCGGCAACTGGACAGTGTGATGTGTATCTCCGACTTTATCCGAATCGAGCGAGTTATTGAACCTCTATAAAACACAGAAAAGAAACAGAGTAAGCTTTATAGCTTAGTAAGCCCATATAATTTAGAATTAAACTTACCATTTATACCTAATCAAGTCAATAATTAAGGTATACTCAATTCAATTACCAAATGCCTAAACACAAGCATTCATCAACAAGTTAGTCACATAAGAGCATATAATCATCTATTATCTCAATTTAAATACTCAATACATTGTATCATCAATTTCATATATCACATACATCATTTGTAACAATTCACTCTCAATCATATAAACAATAATTAATTTGATAACAGTAACTCATCCGTATGAACAGTATTTCATCTATATAATTAGTAATTCATCCGTATAAACACATAGCTTTATCACATAACCAATAACAGAATTTATGCGTGTTGAACCTATTAGAATATCTAGGGATACTCGGGTGATATACTTTACGTATATAAATCAATAATCAGTCAATTCATTATCATTCCCGCTCTTTAAAGCTATGATCAGTAAGCTCCTCCTGAGCTGATAGACAGTAAGCTCTATTGAGCTGAAACGATAAGCTCTGACGAACTGAAAATAGTAAGCTCCTACGAGCTGATATATCGATAAGCTCATACGAGCTGTGGTGAGTCTGCAACACATGCAGTATCTCGACCAAAACGGTAACCCTAGGGACATGTCACTCGTATCCTACGACTTTCTACAGTTCAAACGAGACTCGGTATTCAATAATTCTCTTAAATTAGGCATTCGCACTCAGTAATACTATTTATTCAATTATACTTTCATTTCAAATAATTTACAAGTATTTAAAGATTCAATTCTAATAATACGAACTTACCTCGAGTTACTCGGATGGAAATTATCGACTATTCGTCCACTTTTCCTTTTCCCCGATCTAACCCCAATCTCAGCTTATCTTGATCTATATATTATAAAATTTAGCACATTCAGCATTCGTTCTATTCAGTTTAGTCCAAATTTCACTTTAAGGCATTTTTACACATTTGCCCCCTAATATTTCACATCTTTTACAATTTAGTCCTTATTTCATAAAATCACAAATTCATGCAATTTAATCCAATTTCACTATAGCCAAATTTCTCTAGTGTCCATATTAGCCCATATTTCTCATTTAATCATACTTTTAACCACCACATTTCACATTTTCTCAATTTAATCCCCTTTTTGACATTTTTGTCAAAAATCACTTTACAAAAGCTATTAATTTAACATTAAACCTTCCATATCTATCATAATTAATCAAATTACTCAAGCATTCAATAATGGAAACATGATAAATCTTTAACATTTTCGAAATCTAACGTACGAGCTAGCTAGAATACGAAGCAACGATCTTAAAAACATAGAAATTATTAAAAACGGGACAAAAATATACCTTAATTGAGCATCAAAGTCATAGTCGAATGAAACCCTAAAACTTAGCTTTACTTCTCTTAATATTCAGCTAAGGAAGATGAAGCATTTACTAAATGGCATTTTTGTTTTATGAATTATAATAAAAATTATTTAATTACAAAATTAACCTTTATAAATGTTCACAAAAATCACTTATTACTAGCCCATAATTGTCCATTACTAATAATAATGGTTTAATTACCATTTAAGGCCACCATATTTAAAAACCAAAGCTAATTGACACTTTAAACTAATAGAACATGCATTTTACACTTTACGCGATTTAGTCCTTTTTATCAAATTGACCACTCAAACGATAAAATTTCTTCATGAAACTTTCACAAATATACTCAATCATGCTGTAAACATTAAAATAATAATAAAATAATTATTTTGAATTCAAATTTGTGGTCCCAAAACCACTATTCTGATTTGACTAAAAATGGGCTGTTACAGCTGGCTACTATCGGAGTTTTGTAAAAGGGTTCACGATGATTGCTACACCGATGACTCAATTTCTACAGAAAGATGTGAAGTTCGAGTGGTCTGAGAAATGCCAACAAAGTTTTGAAAAGTTGAAAGCACTGTTAACTGAGGTACCAATTTCAGTTCAACCTGAGTGGGGTAAAAAGTTTGTGATTTTCAGTGACGCGTCATTTAATGGTTTGGGATGTGTTTTGATGCAAGAGGGAAAAGTGGTAGCTTATGCTTCTAGACAATTGAAACCGCATAAAAAAAATTTTCCGACACGTGATTTAGAGTTGGCTGCTATTGTATTTGCATTGAAAATTTAGCGACATCATTTATTTGGTGAGAAGTGCCACATTTTTACCGACCATAAAAGCTTGAAGTATCTAATGTCTCAAAAAGATTTGAATTTACGACAATGAAGATGGCTCGAGTTGTTGAAAGATTATGAGTTAGTAATATATTATCATTTGGGGAAAGCGAATGTAGTCACGGATGCTCTGAGTAGAAAATCTTTATTTGCTTTACGAGTGATGAATACGCAGTTAATCTTGTCTGATGATGGTTCGATTTTAGCTGAGTTACAAGCTAAATCGTTATTTCTTCAGCAAATTTGTGTAGCTCAGAAGTGTGATAATGAATTGCAAGCTAAAAGAGTGCAGTGTGAATTGACTACTGATTCAGAGTATCAAATCGGATCCGATGATTGTTTAATGTTCCAAGGTAGAATTTGTTTACCAAAAAATTCTGAGCTTATTCATAAAATTCTACATGAAGCACACAGTGGTTGTTTATCTGTTCATCCGGGGAGTACAAAAATGTACAATGATTTGAAATAGTTGTACTGGTGGTCGGGCATGAAACGAGACATTTCAGAGTTTGTGTCGAGATGCTTGGTTTGTCAATAAGTCAAAGCTGAACATCAAGTGCCTTTGGGACTACTACAGCTAGTGACGGTACCAGAGTGGAAATGGGATAGAGTTATGATGGATTTCGTATTAGGATTACCCCTATCTCCGAAAAAGAAAGATGCTATTTGGGTTGTTGTTGATAGACTGACGAAGTCTGCACACTTCATTTCGGTACGTACAAACATTTTGCTTGATAGATTAGCTGAATTGTACATCACTGAGATTGTTAGATTGCACGAGGTGCCAGTTTCTATTATTTCAGATAGAGATTCGAGGTTTACGTCGCGATTTTAGAAGAAATTGCAAGAAGCTTTGGGTACGCGATTGCACTTTAATACTGCATTTCATCCCCAAACAGATGGTCAATCTGAGAGAATTTTACAGATTCTTGAAGATATGCTTCGTTACTGTGTTTTAGAGTTTGAAGGCAACTGGGAAAAATATTTATCGTTGGTTGAATTCGTGTATAACAATAGTTTTCAATCGAGTATAAAGATGGCACCGTATGAAGCATTGTATGGTCGCAATTGCTGAACTCCATTGTACTAGACCGAGCTTAGTGAGAAAAAGATTCACGGGGTTGATTTGGTTAGAGAGACCGAAGATAAAGTGAAAGTAATTTGCGATAGTTTGAAAGTAGCTTCAGATCGAAAGAAATCATATGCGGATTTGAAATGTAAAGACATTGAATTTCAAATCGGTGACAGAGTATTTTTGAAAGTATCTCTGTGGAAAAAGATTCTTCGTTTTGGTCGCAAAAGAAAATTGAGTCCGCGATTTATCGGGCCGTATGAGATTATTGAGAGAATAGGGCCAGTGGCATATCGACTAGTTTTACCGTCAGAGTTAGAAAAGATTCACAATATATTTCATGTGTCGATGTTACGCCAATATAGATCAGATCCGTCACACATAATTTCTTCGACAGAGATTGAAATTCAGCCTGATATGACGTATAGCGAAAAACCGATCAGAATTTTAGCTCGATAAGTTAAAGAGTTGAGAAATAAAAGCATAGCTTTAGTGAAGGTTCTATTGAAACGGCACGATGTCGAAGAAGCTATGTGAGAACCCGAAGAAGCTATGAGAAAACAGTACCCTAACTTATTTTCTGGTAAGATTTTCGGGGACGAAAATTCCTAATGGGGGAGAGTTGTAATAGCCCGTTTTTAGTCAAATCAAAACAGTGGCTTCGGGACCACAAATCTGAGGTCAAAATAATTATTTTATTATTTCTTCAATGTCTACAGCATGATAGTATGATTGTGTGAAAATTTTGTTAAGAACTTTTATCGTTTAAATGCTTAATTTGATAAAAATGACTAAATCGCGTAAAGTGTAAGTCGAGTTTTATTAGCTAAAGGTGTTTAATAGCTATGGAACCTTAAAGTAGGGGTCCTTATGTTAGACCATTGTATATTTGAGTGGACTTATATGGAGATGTTATTAATTGTTTTAAAGGTTATTCATTAAGGTTAAATTAGTAAATTAGTTAATAACTTAATAAAATAATATAAACATATTATCATCCTTAATTTTCTTTCATCTTCCACCGAAAATTGAACTAGGAAACTCCATTGAAGGAGCTTCAGCATTCGGTTATTCAATTTCTTTGCATGGTATGATTTTTGACTCGATTTTTAATGATTTCAATGTTTCTGGAGTCGTTGTAGCTTAATCTAGCTAGCCCAGGGATTATTTTTCAAAATTGTTAAAGGTTTAGGGTTTTTCCATTAATGAATATGTGTGTATTTTGATGTTTGATGATACAAAATGTCTAGTTCTTATTTGATAAACAATATTTGTACAGTGATTTTTGGAAAAATTGTCAATTAGGGATTAAACTGAGAAATGTGATAAATTGTGTGGTAAATGTGTGAAATAATGAAAAATATGGGCTGCTTTGATAATAAGGGAAATTCGGCTAGCATGGGTAGGGACTTAATTGCATGAATATGTATTTTTATGAGCTAAGGACTAAATTGTAATGATGTTGAAATATTAGGGGCAAAAGTGTAATTTTTCCATAATATTCATTTTGGGCTAAATTGAATAGAATGAAAATTGAATAAGTTAAATTTGATATTATATAGATTAAGAAAAACGAAGTTCAGATCTAGATCGGGGGAAAAACAAAGTATTGGGCTAGTCGATCCATTTCGTCATTTTTATGAATCGAGGAAAGTTCGTATGTTAATAAGCATTAATATAATTGTGAATACGTTTTTATGGAAATGTTCGACGAAGAATTGGCTATGTGTGAAATCTCGGTTGAACCTTAGGAATAGATTAGGATACGAATGACATGTCATTAGGGGTTATGTGTTTTGGGTGCTGGTCCGTATGTACTACCGATGGCTAAGTTATCCGACATGTGTTGCTAATTCTTGTCAGCTTGTGTGAGCAGCACTGTGTAGCTACGTCATGACCATCAGCTTGTGTGAGTAGACTCGTTCATAACTCGAGAGTGAGCATTATATGAGATATGAGATTGAGATGGCTTCGGCCTTGTATTGCCACTTAGGGTGCGAGATTCTCGAGTATCCGATATTATTCCAAATGGTTCAATGGGTATATCGAAGATATGAAATGGTGAGAGATAGATACGTATCAGTACAGGTATGCACGGAAATTCATATGATTATTGAATCCATGAAATTCTGAGTTCATGATCATTATGTGATTGAATATATATTAACCTTGTGATTAAATGGTTTTGTAGTATATCATGTTATATTACTTGAATGGTGAATGAATGGTGAGTTTTACTTATTAACCATACGAGCTTACTAAGCCTTAGAGCTTACTTTGTTTACTTTTTTGTGTTTTTGTAACTCCCCAAACCCGGTCAAAACGCTACGACCGAATCTGGCATGTCACAGGGAAGAAAATGTTTTTGGAAAACAAGTTGTCGTCTCAATCTTGAAAAGAAAACCTTTGATTTTATAAAACCTGAATTGTGTTAAGCCATTTGTTAAAATTCTTTCGAAACTTAGTTTTAAAGAAGACAGTGTTGCCTTGTTATTATTGCGTGTTTGATAACTACCCGACGGTAAAAATTTTGGAAATTCCAAAAATTCGTTAAAGTTTTAAAAACATCCATTTTACGAGTTTATTAGGCATGCCTTTAGTGTTTAAACGTCGGTTTAAAGAAATTTAACAAAATGAATAATCCCAAAATAAAATTTGAATGGCCTTATTACATAGCAAAAATCCAAACTTAAAGTAAAATAAACCCGAATTAACCTTTTAAACTAAAAACCGAAATTACTGTGCATGGCCACCTCGAGTCCAATCCCGGCTCCATATCCGCGAACTAGGAATTACCTGCAAAAAGTAATGGAAGGGGTGAGTCACCGAGACTCAGTGTATAAATCCCCATCCGAAAGATTCTAAGCTCTTACACGCGCCATATGCAAATATGTATGTCATGCAATCCATCCAACCTATCCATCCGAACTCCCACTTCTACCCCTTGTGGCACCTAGCCATCGGTGGTACTCTAACCACCGGTGGTTCCAAACCACCGTGACCAAGTCACAAATAATCATGTGTGGGGCCAACCCACTTGTGGTACCTAACCATTGGTGACGATCCCGTATATCAATATGTGGGGCCAACCCACTGTGGTGCCAAACCACTGGGACGAGTCACAGAATAAGCATATGTGGTACCTAACCACTGATGGTTCCAAACCACTGAGACTTAGTCACAAAATATTAATATGTGGGGCCAACCCACGTGTGGTACCTAACCACTGGTGACAGTTTGAAAATCATACCTTTCCCCTCCTCTCATCATACCCATTTTCATGAACATGCTTTTCAATACAATATAATCATGCTTAACATTTAGGAGTAATCTAATATGGCATATGCAGATTTAACAGAGGCAATTAACGTTAGCCACCAAGATGGACTTACCCGGAGTCCTCGCTTTTACCCACAAAGGTAACTTATCGATTTCTACAGTTATTTCAGCTTTTGACAAATCACAAATAACAGCACATTAAACATATGAAGTGTGTAAGAGTTACACACCTGATTACTCGTAACACGATACTTTCTACGTCGACATTCTCGTTAATCGACACTACTGCTATTTGCTCAGATGCCGGCCCACAACCCGGTGGCCAATCTCGAACCGCTGACACTGCCCGTTTCTTAAACTTAGGGGTTGGGTTTACAGATCCAACCCCTCCTACCCCTTGGCTAGCATTAGGGTCCATGAACACAGCTTGATTACTAAACGGATTAAAGCAGTGAAACGAATCGTAAGGAACTAAGACCCAAAGTTAAACCCTTACCTAAATCGGCAAATCCCGAGGCTCAGACTTGATTCACAAACCAACGAATCCCGAAAGTCTCCACAAGAAGGCGTCACCACACCACCTATATTCGGCCAAGCATCAAATAGAATTGGATCTCTGCCTTCGGCATTTAACGCTATAAGAGATGAATGAATCGACAGAACACTTACCACAACACTAGCAAAACCGATTGGGAATGACGACAGCTCAAAGACGGCGATCCACTGCAACCAAGAGTCAAAAGAGAAGGTTTGAGTGCCCCGGGATTTTGGCTTTTTCTTCCAAAGAAAATGATAGGGAAAAGAGAAAAGAGAATGAGAGAGAGTTAGGGAGCTTCGACCAAAATACTAAGAACTTACCCCAAATGCCGAAATCGTTCTGCTATGAAAAGAAAAGAGATGAAACAGAAAGGTACCCTTTAACAAGAGATATTCGGCTAAAGTGCTGAATGAGAAGAGAGGAGAGTATCAAAGTTTTCGACAAAGGTTAATGCTTCAGAAGGTTTCGGCTAACAAAGAAAAGAGGTGAAGAGAAGTGATGGAAAATGAAGTTTCGACTCTTGCTGCACCCAAAAGAAAGAAAGAAGATATGGTAAGGTGCTAGGAGGATTCGGCTATGCACCAAGGGAAGAAGAAAAGAAACTTGGAAGGCCACTCACTTTTGGTATTTGAGAGAAAATAAGAATGCCAAATAAGAAGTGTGGTTTCGGTACAAAAGAATGAGAGGAAAAAAAAAAACACTAAACAATTTGAATATGCAACACTTCCCCAAGGCCTTTACCAACATTCGGCCACCCCCAACTAGCACTTACAAAAACCGAAAATGGAAGAAACCCACACCCAAATTTCGGCACACCCCTAAACACACAAGAACCGAATGCCCAACACCACCTACTACCTTTAAAATTCGGCTAAACCTCCACTCTCCTCAGTCCCTTCTTTTCCTCCTAAATTTCCTCCTATTCACTCATTCAAACCAATTTGAATGTTTCAAACTCCTAAGATTTCTCTTCTCCACTTATTCAAATCTGTTGACTCCTTCAATACTCATCCACCAGAGTCCCAACTGAGTACAACACTTCCTGGTCTTGGCGTCAAAAAGAAATGATCAAAAGGTGATTCCTGTAGCTCGAACCAAGTCCCCTTCAGCTTCCCTGAGGCATCACTCCCTTGTGCCCTAAGTGGCGCCTCCTTGCCACTTTACCAAGGCATTCCTTGTGTCAAAACATACCACCAATTACCCTTAACTCCTGTCCCATTCAGCTCCCCATTCAAAGTGCCCAAAAGAAAATTTTCGCTAAGACTCTAGCCTACCCCTAGCTCATGCCTGGTCCCCAAAATACCCTAAACTAGCATGACAACCATACTATCTACATGCAACCAGATAAAATGCAAAGGCCCCGATTTAGGATGTTATAGTTTTATAAGGTTTATCGAAGCTAGCTCAGATTGGGAGTCGTCGGAGATCTCATCACACTATCAAGCTATAACTTTGGTACTTTTGAACTTATGTATTAGGTTATATGGCATGTATAAGAGTTATGGTCATTTTGGTATATATGTTAGTAATGGATTTAGACATTTGATTTGGCTTGTAAATGATGAATGTTTGGTTGTGTATAGCCATATGATTTGGCCTATTTTGGTATATTTGGTGATGTATATATGTGCAAATGGACTTTTGATATGTTGTGTAAAATTGCTATAAAAATGCTTATTGTGAATTGGTATTTGGAGTACCAAGTGGTTGAAATTGAAGTTGGTATGCAAGTGATTATAGGTAAGAAAGTGCATATATGAAGTTAACTAGTTAAATGATTTGTGAATGTGATTTTTGTATGATTTTAATAGGTAAATTATGATGTTATGAACATTATAGTTCTTGGTATGGAATTAGCATGAATTAGGCTTGACTGAGATTGATTTGAATGCCTATTTATGCCATGTTATATGCCATTTGGTTTGTGTAGGTAAATGCAAGGTTGGGTGAGAAAGATGGCTTGGAAAATAGCCTATTTTTGTCCGCACGGGTAGAGACACAGGTGTGTGTCTCAGCCGTGTGTGACACACGGTCAAGTGATACGGCCGTGTGTCCCCTGGTGTTTAATTGAAAACTAAGTCAGTATGCTCCACACGGCTCAGCACACGGGCGTATGACTTGGCTGTGTGGCATAAGTCAGTATACCCTATAGTTTTAGCATGGCCTAGCACACGGCTTGGCACACGGGCATGTGAGGTTATTTCGAAGGGCACACGGGCTAGTCACACTGATAAACCGTAATATATACATATTTTGATCCCATATTTGGCATACTTTTGGATTTAATCCCTTGAATTGTGGAATTTGATGCTCCTAATCCTTTAATTTCATGTTTTATACTTAGGAAAGCATCAGATGATGAAAAGAACACAAAACGGGCCTAAAACGGAGCAATTGGGCTTACCTTAGAGATCGTACATGGGCTGGACTATCACCCACGGCCGTGCTTTTTGAGTAACAACCGAGACACAGCCTAGAACATCATACGCGGCCAGATCACATGGCCGTGTGTGGCAAACAGGATCGACCACGGCCCAGAGAGTCGACCACGGGCGTGTCACACGGGCGTGTCCCTGCTATAGCCAAGATTAGTTTCATTCGGAATAGGATACTTGTGGGCCAAGAAAGACATTCCGAAGCCTATATAAATGCCCTAAGTATAACCTAAAAAGTGTCTTTGGTCGGGGGCGAAGCCAGAGTGGGCTGAACGCAGGGAATTACTCCAAGAAAGCCAGTTGATCCATCTCAGAAGCCGGAATCACACTCAAGATGGAATATCTTCCCTTCAATTTCCTTCAGGGGGTTTTAGGGTTTTTCTTATGTTTTGTTATTTACTTTCTTCTGAGATGTATTCTTTAAACATGAACTAAACCCCTCAAATACCTGAGGGGGATGAAACCTAAGACAGATCTTGTTATTGTTTTCTAAACTATATGATAAATACTTGATTTGTTCTTAATTATGTGTTCTTAATTCTTTTTTTGATATTTCAGGATATTGATTCAAGTATTGATGTGCTTAGACAGTGGAGCAAAAGTCTCTGTTTAAGAGTAGATCTTGCATAGTTAAGCGGAGTTGATCGCAACCCTAGAGATAGGATGACGAAAATCTACCGGATTAGGGTCAAACCTAATATGGGAGTCCATAGATCGAGTTAATGCAACACTAGGGGTTTTAATTAGAAAGAGATTTCAATTAATCAACCTAGGGTTAGACATTAGTAGCCTCGAAAGAGGTATTAATATAAATTAGGGAATCCTACGGATCAAGTCAAGTGAATAAATCGTCTGGTTCAGAGTTAAATGACAAGTGAAGTCTAGGTGGATTCTTCCTCGGGTATTGTCTTAATCAATTGCTTTTCCCACAAGTATTTTCCCAATTCACTCTTTGTGTCTTAGCATCCTTAGTTTAGTAATTACTTGATCATCGATTCTCTTAATACTTAGGCTAGATAATAAAAAGATAGTAACTACTAGTACTCTATGTCCTTGAGGAAACGACATTTTCGGTCTTGCCATAGCTATACTACCGAACGATAGGTGCGCTTGCCTTATTCGTTGTCATAGTTAGTTTGGACACGATCAAGTTTTTGGCGCCGTTGCCAAGGACTAAGATATTAGGAAAACTTGATTTTTATTACTTTAACCATTATATTTATTTACAATTTATTTTTATTTTTATTTTATTTGAACTTTGTTAATTTTTATTTTTCCTTGCTATTGGCAGGTATTCTAGTTTATGACTTGAAGAAACCCGTCAGGACCTCTACTTTACGATAGTGATATAGAAGGAACCGTTCGCAGAAACCGACGAGAGATAAGGCGAAGCCTACAATACATACAAGAAAGGCAAGAGGATGATACTAATAACACCGAAGAGATGGCTGATCCCCAGAATAATCCACTTCCTCCAGTGGTGGCCGAAAATCATGCTCCTTGAACTATGTATCATTATGCTAAACCTGATCCTAGGCCCCGTGCCAATAAAGAAGTAATTCATGAGGAACAAAGGCTTCAGGTCGAGGAACTAGACGAGTGGAAGACACATTTCAAGGAGAAACTAGGAACACACGAAGCAAAACCGAAGGAACCCCCAAACGAGCTTATAGGAACAGCAAATCACTTTAAAATAGGGGATCAGGTATTGTTGGAAAAGGCAAACCCTCGAATCACAGTTCCAAACCTTAATGAAGAGATCCCTTTTACGGTACTGAATGTCTTCCCATACGGAACAGTCGAGGTAACTAATCCTAAGTTCGGCACTTTTAAAGTAAACACTACTCGACTCGAACCATATATTGTTAGAATTGATAGCAGGAAAGAGAGTTTCAACTCCTCAAACCACCATGATCGTGCGAATGAAAGGTAAGTCTAGCTTAAGACTTTAAACAAGCGCTTCTCGGGAGGCAACCCGAGCACTAACCCTTTTTATTTTCATATCTTTTATTTTTAGCACCTAACTAAAGACTAACCAAGTTAAATAAAGCATAGGTTTTCGTACCACATGGCCTTGCACACGAGCGTGGCCGTGGCCGTGTGGGAATCACGGATTTACACACTGGTATGGCAGAGGTCGTACGAACCAAGGATGAAAAGTCCCCAAATCACGGATGGCTATAAAATGCCACGACCGTGCGATACGGCCGTGGTAGACACTGAGAAAGTCACACGGGTATAAGCCACGCCCGTGCTTGGAGGCCGTGGCCGACACTGAGAAAGAGACACGAGCGTGGAAACTTCTACACAGGGGTGGGAGAAATGAACGAGCCACCACACGGCCGTGCGGTACGGCCGTGTGACCGAACACGCCCACAGCACACGGGCGTGGGCAGCAATCAGGTCCTTGATTCTTAGTTAACCCCCCTTCTTCTCACTTTCTCCCCAAATTCTTCTTCAACCAACCCCCAGCCACCACACCCCCTTTCTCTTCTCACTATCCTCTCCATTCACTTTCTGTTCCCCTTCCTCTCATTCCTTTTCTTTCACCATCCTCACCACCATCCCCATGCCGAAGAAGCGGAAGGACCCTAGCACAGTCTCCCCATGCGAGACCGATCCACATAAGTTCATGCCGGCCGCTTCATTTACTCGACAAGCCAAGGACATTTGAGTCCATTTATTCTACCTATGTCTTTTCTCTTCTCCTTTATTTTCCTTCTCTTTATTTTTCTTATCTTTAAATACGTATTTAGTATATTTTGAATTTTTCTTATTATTTCCTGGCTATTTCTTCACAAGTTCCCCAATTTCGTTATCTAGCGCAGTGATTGTTGGCGGCCACCATACCACCACCAGAAACGCCTCCTCCAACTTATCTTTCACCTCCGAATCAAGTTTCCACACTCCCATCTCAAGAAATCCATCCGAAATCTAGAAAGTTTCACCTCTCTCCCTCTCTTATGATCTATTACTACATGGTTATTATCTTTCTTTGTACATTGAGGACAATGTACATCTTAAGTGTGGGGGGTGAAGTTTATTTAGAAAAGTGTCTAACTTTTTGCATTATTCTCAAATCCCTGAATTATATCTTGTTCTTAAGTAAATGTTTTCATATTACTGTTAGAATGAAATTTCCTTTGATTTATGATTGTCATTGATATGTTTTGGATTAAGTCATAGTTAATTATGCAGTGATGATTTAAACTTTAGGAGACTAGAGAATCAAGCATGATGAGTTTATTTTTAGAATTAAAAATTTGTTAGGTTGTCTACCTGAATCTAATTATTACCTTGAAGTTTGAAATCTACAAGGTTGACATCAAAAACCCATAATTTTTGTGAGATCTTGAGCCTTTTAGAGCATACATTTTTCGTGCTCACTTTATTGATTATGAGTGTGTCAACATTGATTTGTTATTCTAGAACTTGCTTCGATTATACATGTCGAGACCACACCTATGATTTGATATACTGAGATGATAAAGGCACCTAGGTTTTAACCCACTTATTCCACTAAAAAGCCTACCCATTTAATTAACCCTTAGTGAACCCATTTGAATCCTAACAAACCATTTCTTAACTCACCCATTAATATTAACCCAAAAACCAACTTTGTATTTGTTATCACCATTTCTCTTGATTACCCTTATATCGAGATTTGATTTGATCGGTTACTTAACTATTTTTTTATTTCAGTTGTAAACTCTGCCTTATGATTATTGTACTTGATTTCTTCTTAAAAAAAATAAAAAAGATAAATATATATATATATTTTAGGAATCTATTCATTATTACTTCTTTGTTATTGGAGCTTAAGCAGTTAATCTTATATTTTGAGAAGAAGCTCATGTTATTAGTATTAAGTTTTCAATTGATGTAATTATTTAAGCTTTAGTTACTCTTCTAGTTAGGTAATTTATTAATTCAGTCTCGATACTAACCCTCTAATTCAACCTTTATCCACACCTTTAACCCAAGCCCCGTTACAACCCTTTTTAAAGACCTTTTGATTTGTGTATCATATCATTTTACAGTGGTGGAGATTTGATTTTCATGCAAGCCTATGGGATTAACTTTTCATGTTTGACTCTTGAGTGCTTATTTTTGAACCTTAAACACCTTAAGTGATTTGAGTGAACCTTTAGTGAGGGTGTCAACATTTGTCGGTTTTGAATCAGGGGTAATTATTTAGGTAAGGGGAAACACCTATGTTTTCGTACTATAAAAACTATGACTTTGATTGTTTGAATCTTTAGGAACCTTCTGGTTAAATTATCAATGTATGAATTACCCATGAATTATGATGAAATATTGTTGATGAAGGTTATGAATTGAGGAAATTCTATTTTAATTGTGAGTTGAGAATTTTGCTTGAGGACAAGCAAATGCTTAACTGTGGGGGTATTTGATAAACCGTAATATATACAAATTTTAATCCCATATTTGGCATACTTTTGGATGATTTAATCCCTTGAATTGCGGAATTTGATGCTCCTAATCCTTTAATTTCATGTTTTATACTTAGGAAAGCATCGGAGGATGAAAAGAACATGAAATAGGCCGATAACGGAGCAATTGGGCTTACCATAGAGATCGTACACGGCCTGGACTATCACTCACGGCCATGCGTTTCGAGTAACAACTGAGACACGGCCTAGAACATCGTACACGGCCAGATCACATGGCCGTGTGTGGCAAATAGGATCGACCTCGGCCAAGAGAGTCGACCACGGGCGTGTCCCTGCTATAGCCAAGATGATTTTCATTCGGAATAGGATACTTGTGGGCCCAGAATGACATTCCGAAGCCTATATAAATGCACTAAGTATAACCTAAAAAGTTTCTTTGGTCGGGGGCGAAGCCAGAGAGGGCTGAACGCAGGGAATTACTCCAAGAAAGACAGTTGATCCATCTCAGAAGCCGGAATCACACTCAAGACGAAAAATCTTCCCTTCAATTTCCTTCAGGGGGTCTTAAGGTTTTTCTTATGTTTTGTTATTTACTTTCTTCTGAGATGTATTCTTTAAACATGAACTAAACCCCTCAAATACCTGAGGGGGATGAAACCTAAGACAGATCTTGTTATTGTTTTCTGAACTATATGATAAATACTTGATTTGTTCTTAATTATGTGTTCTTAATTCTTGTTTTGATATTTCAGGATATTGATTCAAGTATTGATGTGCTTAGACAGTGGAGCAAAAGTCCCTGTTTAAGAGTAGATCTTGCATAGTTAAGCGGAGTTGATCGCAACTCTAGAGATAGGATGACGAAAATCTGCCGGATTAGGGTCAAATCTAATATGGGAATCCATAGATCGAGTTAATACAACACTAGGGGTTTTAATTAGAAAGAGATTTCAATTAATCAACCTAGGGTTAGACGTTAGTAGCCTCGAAAGAGGTATTAATATAAATTAGGGAATCCTACGGATCAAGTCAAGTGAATAAATTGACTGGTTCAGAGTTAAATGACAAGTGAAGTCTAGGTGGATTCTTCCTCGGGTATTGTCTTAATCAATTGGTTTTCCCACAAGTATTTTCCCAATTCACTCTCTGTGTCTTAGCATCCTTAGTTTAGTAATTAGTTAATCATCGATTCTCTTAATACTTAGGCTAGATAAGAAAAATATAGTAACTACTAGTACTCTTGGTCCTTAAGGATACAATATTTCCGGTCTTGCCATAGCTATACTACCGAACGATAGGTGCGCTTGTTTTATTCGTCTTCATAGTTAGTTTGGACACAATCACACACGGGCTTGTGTGTTGGCCATGTGACCCAAGTCAGAGAGTTACACGGGGTAGGACATGGGCTGGGACACGGCCATGTGATCCCATTTCGAATGTCCAAACGGCCTGTGACATGGGTGTGTCTTTGGCCGTGTGAGACACACGGCCGGTCCACACGGGCATGTGTCCCCTGCATTTTGAAAATTTTTCTAAGTTTTCCAAAAAATTCTTGAGTTATTGGTTTAGTCTTGAACCACTTCTAATGCATGATTTTGACCTCGTAGGCTCATATTAGAGACAATGTAATTTATTATGAATGACATTTATTTGAAATTGATAATTGTATGAGAATGTATGTTCGTTTAAGTAATAATTTTGGTAATGCTCCGTAACCCTATTCTGGCGACGGATATGGGTTAGGGGTGTTACACTAGGAGTTTGGGCCTAGCGAACTGGGGTCGCCATTGGCTTGGCGTGCTGCGATCGTTGGTTTGGGCCTAGTGAGCTAGGGTCACTAGTAGACCTAGCGAGCTGTGATCGCTGGTCTGGTTTGAGACTTAAAATTAGGAGTATCCAAAGGGCATTTATACTAAAGTTAGGAAGTGAAATTATTTTCCTCCTTACAACACCATTCATGCACGTAACTATTTCCCACTTCTACTATGACTAAGGCATCCTAAGAACGTCAAAACACTTAGTGCCTATAAAATAAGCTTTTTTTCATTAAAATTTCATAATCTTTTAAATGACAAAACTCTCTTAAATTTCTTCATCGATTATTTGTTTCTCTTGTTGTCAAGTTTCTACAAAAGCAAGAACTCAAAACTTAGCTCTTAGGATTTAAGGTAAGGCTCTGTTTCTCTATTGGATTAAGACATTTAGAAGTAAAGAAATTTCAAAGCAAAGGAAACTAGGTTCACCAAAATACTAGCATGTGCGAACCTAGGTTCGCTTATGTTTATGTATGAGTCTTAATGTGCTGTTAGTGACTTGCGTATGTTTGTGAAATTGCAAAACTGATAGAACTGTCTTCAAGAAAAGATAAGGTAAAGGAGAAGCTTATTTAAAGTTTTTAGCAAATTAGAGAGTGTTTAGGGATCGCTACATGTATGTGCGAACGATAGTGTTAATTTGGAGCTTAGGGCTTTATCTTAAGTTTCGAGAGTAAGCCTTGCATAAAACTTTATTTTATGAATGTGTTTAAACGTGTGCTTTTATGAATAGTGATATGCCAGCTCTATGATGCGAGCTAGTCATGAACAGTGTTTCGCGAGCTAACAATGAATTGCGAGCTCTATGTTTAAGTAAATGTTTGACGTTATAATCTTTGGTAATCATTGGATATAATGGCATGCCATATCTTTTTCCTACTTCTACTATGACTAAGGCATCCTAGGAACATCAAAACACTTACTGCCTATAAAATAAGCTTTTTTTCATTAAAATTTCATAATCTTTTAAACGACAAAACTCTCTCAAATTTCTTCATTGATTATTTATTTCTCTTGTTGTCAAGTTTCTACAAAAGCAAGAACTCAGAACTTAGCTCTTAAGATTTAAGGTAAGGCTCTGTTTCTCTATTGGATTAAGACGTTTAGAAGTAAAGAAAGTTCACAACAAAGGAAACTAGGTTCGCCAAAATACTAGCATGTGCGAACCTAGTTTCGCTTGTGTTTATGTATGATTCTTAATGTGCTGTTAGTGGCTTGCGTATGTTTGTGAAATTGCAAAACTGGTAGAACTGTCTTCAAGCAAAGATAAGGTAAAGGAGAAGCTTATTTAAAGTTTTCAGCAAATTAGAGAGTGTTCAGGGATCGCTACATGTATGTGTGAATGATAGTGTTAATTGGAAGCTTAGGGCTTTATCCTACGTTTTGAGAGTAAGCCTTGCATAAAACTTTGTTTTATGAATGTGTTTAAATGTGTGCTGTTATGAACAGTGATATGCGAGCTCTATGTTGCGAGCTAGTCATGAACAGTGTTTCACGAGCTCACAATGAATTGCGAGCTCTATGTTTAAGTAAATGTTTGACACTATAATCTTTGGTAATCGTTGGATATAATGGCATGCCATAGCTCTTTCCTACTTCTACTATGACTAGGGCATCCTAAGAACATCAAAACACTTAGTGCCTATAAAATAAACTTTTTCCATTAAAATTTCATAGTCTTTTAAACGACAAAACTCTCTCAAATTTCTTCATCGATTATTTATTTCTCTTGTTGTCAAGTTTCTACAAAAGCAAGAACTCAGAACTTAGTTCTTAGTATTTAAGGTAAGGCTCTGTTTCTCTATTGGATTCGGACGTTTAGAAATAAAGAAAGTTCACAACAAAGGAAACTAGGTTCGCTTGTGTTTATGTATGAGTCTTAATGTGCTGTTAGTGACTTGCATATGTTTGTGAAATTGAAAAACTGATAGAACTATCTTCAAGCAAAGATAAGGTAAAGGAGAAGCTTATTTAAAGTTTTTAGCAAATTGGAGAGTGTTCAGGGATCACTACATGTATTTGCAAACGATAGTGTTAATTAAGAGCTTAGGGCTTTATCCTAAGTTTCGAGAGTAAGCCTTGCATAAAACTTTGTTTTATGAATGTGTTTAAATGTGTGCTTTTATGAACAGTGATATGCGAGCTTTATGCTGCTAGCTAGTCATAAACAGTGTTTCGCGAGCTCACAATGAATTACGAGCTCTATGTTTAAGTAAATGTTTAACACTATAATCTTTGGTAATCATTGGATATAATGGCATGCCATAGGATTGTCAGTACTCACCCTTGTGTTTGATGATTTGGGCGAGAGGCCCTAAGAAAGGTTAGGAGAAATAAGGGAATGTTGAGCCAAGCTTCATTCAATGAGATATGCTGGTCTGATGGAGAGTGTTAGCTTAATGCTACACTTATGGGATATGCTAGACTCTTTAAGTCAAAGTGAAAAGTCATAAAGAGATCCGCTTATCCAACAGAAAAGAACATGTAAATAAGATTATATTTTCAAAATTATTATGTTTTATTATTTTAAGCGAACTGACAGTAAGTATCCGCAAACTAAGCTTCGCGTGAGTATGGCAAAACCAGTTCGTAGTTTAGTAACCTTGTTAAAGTTTTTTTTTAAACTTATGTTTTGTGCATTCTATGTGGTTTTTCTTGTACATTCACTGGGTTCGCAAGAAGTCACACACTATTTTCTAAACATTGTAGACAACTAGATCGCATGGTGCGTAGCGGCGAAGCGAATGATCCAAGCGAGGCATAAATGCTGAATAGTTGATACAAGCGAACTCTGGACTAAAAGGCAATGTGAGACTCTACTTGGGCATAGAAATATCTTTCTCTCTGTTGACTTCGTTGATTGTTCCAAGACTTAGTTTTTTTTATTATTAGCTCACGAAACAATAGAACTATAAATATATTCCCAAATGTTAAGTATGTCAACTTCCTTTCTGTATGAATAAAATTCAAAGCCATGTTTGATGTTTTCTTAATCGCGAGTTCATGTCTATGTATTTAGTTTCTAATTAGAGTGTTCACCATATGATAAAGTATGAATTAATCAAAACTAACTAATTTTCATAGAGTTCGCCAAAGTTGCTGCAAAGTGACAAGATGTTGAATTGTGCAAGGTGCGAACCTAATGTTTAGTGAATTGTCACTTGTGAACCCTTAATAATTTTTTATGCGCAAAATAGGAGAGACCCTGCGATGTGAGTTCGCAAATTCTAAACACAAAAGGATCATCTGTGAGACCTACTCTATTTTCAGGAGACTTATTCTGCGAAGACTTAGAATGCGTGAGCTATGCGAGGGAATAGGAAGTTAAGCTTTTGCAAACGATGTAGGTTTGCATATTACTACTATAACAACCCGTTTTCAGTGAAATTAGAATAGTGGTTTTGGGACAACAATTCTGACATAAAAATATTTATTTTATTATTATTTTAATGTCTACAACATGTTAGTATTATCGTATAAAAATTTCATTAAGAAATTTTACCATTTGCATGCTTAATTTGATGCAATGGACTAAATCGCATAAGATGCAAACCTTGAGTTCTATAAGTTAAGGTATCAAATGACTATGAAATTAATTAGTTAAGGGGTTTATGTGGTAATTATACCATTTTTATATTGAGTGGACAAATATGGACATTAGTTATGAAAGTTTAAAGGTTATATGTTAAGGTTAAATTAGTAAATTAGTTAATAATTAAGTTAAAACAAAAGAATAAAAAAATGTCATGTTCCTTAATGTGAAACACCACCGAAAATTTAAGAAAGAAACTTCCATAGGAGCTTGAACATTCGACCATACTTCTTTTGCTTGTATGTGAGTAATTTTTGTCCCGTTTTTAATTATTTCTATGTTTTTGGAGTTGTTATAGCTTAATCTAGCTAGCCCGATGACTAATTTGCAAAATTATTAAGGTTAGGTTTCTCCATGAATGAATATATATGGTTTTTTATGTTTGATGGAAGAAAATGGATAGTTGTTGTTAGATAAACAACTTTTGTTAAGGGATTTTTGATGAATTTGTCAATTAGGGATTAAATTAAAAAAATACAAAAATATTCATGGTGAAATTATGGAAAAAATGAAATGTATGGCTTGCTATGGACCTATATGAAATTTGGCTATAATGGGTTAATGGTAAATTGCATGAGTTTTCATTTTATGAGCTAGGGACTAATTTTTAATGAAGTTAAAATTATGGGGGCAAAAATATAATTTTACTAAAATATGAATTTGGATTGAATTGAATAGAATAATTATTGAATTGAATTGAATTTATTCATTTAGATCAAGATAAACCTCGTGTGGCTTTAGATCGGGGCAAAGATAAAGTTTCAGATTAATCGACTCAATATCTACGTTTTATCGTCGAGGTAAGTTCGAGTAATTACATTGTATTTATGTGCTTTTGTTTGAATTATATATGTATTGTGCACTGCAATATATATATGTCGCATATCCAACGATGTTACATCGACTACCGAGCCCCGTTTGAACCTTAGGAATTCGTAGGATACAAATGACATGTCATTAGGGTTTACATGTTTTGGGTGCTGGTCTTGAATGTCCTACCAATGGCTGAGGTCTAGCATGTGTTGCGGATACTCCACAGCTCATGTGAGCAGCATCGTGTAGTTACATTCCGACCCACAGCTCGTGTGAGCAGGCCCATTTTCACAGCTCGTTTGAGCATATATGTAAAGGAATTAACGGACTATGGTTATATGTTAGCACACTTTGTGTGAGCTACCCCGAGTATCTAATGGTATTCTAAACGGTTCAATGGGCATTATTCGAAAAGGAAATGGTAAGAGAATGATATGAATTAAAACATGTACATATATGAATTTCTTTGATATAGTGATACATGGAAATTATGTAAGTTGAAATTGGTGACAAACTCAAATGATACATGTTGAGATTAATGGCTATCCATGTTATTGTGCCTATGATTTGTATTATGTATGCTAACATGTTTGTGTGGATGCTTAGTTGGAATATGCCATGCTAAGTCTTAATGTTATGTAAAGAAATGGTAAGTTAAGTTCTATGTTATACAAACTTACTAAGCATTCATGCTTACATTGTGGTATTTTTCATGTATTATAGTGAATTAGAAGCTTGTTCAGGTTGGAAGCTCGTCGGAGACCTATCACACTATCCATTGGCTTAATCGGTAGATTTTCATGTTTTTAAGTCATGGTTATAATGGCATGTATAGGTGTTTTTGTTTGATGATATAGCAATTTGTGTTGGCTTGTAATTATGGTCTTTTTGGTGATGAAATAGTTGTTATGTTGGCATGTTGATAAACCGTAAAAGTAACATATTCTAAGCCCACATTTAGTATGCTTTTGGATGATTTAAGCCCCAAATTATGTAAAAAGGTGCTCTTAATCCCTTCTTTTCATGTCTTATACTCAGGAAAGCACCCGATGACAAAAAGAACGAGAAAACGGCCTTAAAATGACCAATTGGGCCAAGCCACGAAATCAAAGACACTGGACTTCAAGCCACACGATCGTGCCACCAGTCCTACTAGAACACGACCTTACCACGACTTACACGGCCGTGCCTCATTCAACAGTGTCGAACACGGCCTGGCCACGATTTACACGGGCGTGTGCCATGGTCGTGCCTCTGCCGTGGAGAAGAGCAATTCCATTCGGGAAAGGATACTTAGGGAGAAAGAAACGTGTTTCAAAAGCCTATAAATACACCCTAGGTACCAGCTGAAAGGGGGCGAAAAGCTAGGCTAAAAAGCCAAGCCGAAAAGGTCAGATTTGTGGGAATCACTCGAAGATAGCCAGTTGATCCATCTTAAGAAGCTGGAATTCTACTCAAGACGGAGGATCTCCTCTTCAATTCCTTCAGGGGGTTTTAGGGATTTCTTATGTTTTGTTTTATCTTTTCTCTTGAGATGTTGTCTTTTATTATTATGAACTAAACCTTCGGATACCCGAAGGGGAGGAAACCTATGATGAATCTTGTTATTTGATTATTTGAATTATATGATAATAACTTAGTTTGTTCTTAATTGTGTGAACTTAATCCAAATCTAATGTGCTTAGGTGGAGGAGGAATAGACCTTGCCTAAGAGTAGATCCAACATAATTAAGTGGAGTTGATCGCACGCCTAGAGATAGGGTGACGAGATTTTGCCGGATTAGGGTGAAACCTAATATGGGAGTCCACAGATCGATTTACTGCTATTCTAGGGGGTTATTATAAGCGAATGAGAGTTCCACTAATTAACCTATGGTTAGACGTTATTCACCTCGAGAGAGGGTTTAATATACGTTAGGGAGTCTCACGGATCAAACTAAGTAATTAAATCATATGATTCAAGGTTAGATAACAAGTGAAGTCTAGGTGGATTTTTCCTAAGGGTATCGTTTGAGTCAACTGAGTTTTCCCAAAAGTTATTTCCCGAATTCATTCTTTTTTATCTTTGCGTCTTAGTTTAGTTAGTAGATTATTTTTAGTTTAAACAATTATCACTTTATATTAAGGCTAAATAATAAAAAGACGGTGAGTATTAGTACTTTTAGTTCCTTTGGGTTCGATAATCCGGTCTTGCCTAAACTATACTACTGTTCGATAGGTGCACTTGCCTTTAATCGCTGTCAGAGTTGGTTTCCAGGTTCGATAATTCTTTTATAAATTTTAAAACTCTAATTTACAGCGATCAAGTTTTTGGCGCCATTGCCGGGGAACTAAAATATTAAGAAAACTCTATTTTTATTACTTTAGCCATTATTTTTATTTTTCTCAATTTATTTTTTATTTTTAGTTTAATTTTAAATTTGCTAAATTTTCTTTCTTTCTTCTCCTAGCAGGTACCTCTAGTTTATGACTAGAAGGAACCCGAGAGGACCTTTAGAATACGACAGTGATATTGAAGCTACCGCTCGAAGAAATCGCAGAGAAATTAGGCGAGCCCTAAATTACTAAGGAGAGCGAGAAGACAGATCCAATCCTACTGAAGGGATGGACGAAAATAATCCTCCACCACAAGATGTGGGAGAAAATAATGCTCCTCGTACTATGTTTGATTATGCTAAACCGCATTTAACAAGAGCCAAATCTAGTATTGTTAGGCCTGCTATAGCTGCTAATAATTTTGAATTAAAGCCTAACACTATTCAAATGATTCAACAATTTGTTCAATTTGATGGTTTGTAGGATGAAGATCCAAACACTCATATAGCTAACTTTTTAGAATTCTGTGATACCTTCAAAATAAATGGCGTTTCTGACGATGCCATATGTCTTCGGTTATTTCCCTTTTAACTAAGAAATAAAGCTAAACAGTGGTTAAACTCGTTACCACGAGGGTCGATCACTACATGGGAACAAATGACCGAAAAATTTTTATTAAAATATTTCCCACCGGCCAAAACGGCCAAATTACGTAATGATATATCTTCTTTTGTGCAGATGGATTTAGAGACATTATACGACGCATGGGAGAGATACAAAGATCTCTTGAGGAGATGCCCACACCACAGATTACCATTGTGGCTCCAAGTCTAAACTTTTTACAACGGTGTGAATCCTTCAACGAGGCAATTAATTGATTCAGCCGCCAGTGGAACCCTGAATAATAGAACTCCTGAGGTAGCCTACGAGTTTATTGAAGAGATGTCGCTGAATAACTATCAGTTGCAAGTTACAAGAACAAGGCCAATAAAAACAGCCGGAGTTTACAACCTCGACGCAATAACCATGCTATCAAATTAGGTAGAGTTGATGAATAAGAAGATTGATAGTTTGTGTTCTTCGCAGGTACATCCAGTCATGCAATGCGGCACAAGTGGAACTGTGGCGACTCGAGTACCCACCCTACCAACCAGCACGAGAGAGAGCGAATGGATGAACTATATAGGTAACAATTTCAGATCTAATAATAACCCATATAGTAATAACTATAATCTAGGTTGGAGGAACCACCCAAACTTTTCGTGGGGAGGACAAGGAAATCAAGGAAATCAAAGACAACAACCTCCTCAAAATTTCCAAAATCAGCCCTATCCATAGGAAAAGAAGCCGAGTCTTGAAGAGACGTTGAACAAATTCATAGCATCCACAGAAGCCCATCTCCAAAAAAATGAGGTAACACTCGACACCCAACAAACATCGATTAAAAAGATCGAGAACCAATTTGGAGGACTTACAAAGGCAATCGGGGAAATTACCCGATCGATGGAGAAATTGCAAAGCTATTATCCGAACGACCGCAAGGGCGTCTACCGAGTAATACTGAAATTAATCCAAATGAGCAAATCTAAGCCATAACAGCTGAAGAAAACGAAGAAGTAGACGAACGCAGCCCAACACAAGGAAATGAGGTAGAAAAAGGTAAAGTTGAGGTAACACAAGACAAGCCAAAACCGGTAATCAAGGAGTACCAACCTCGCGTACCTTACCCTGAGGCATTAAGAAGAGACGACATAGAAGAACAGTTCGGTAAGTTTCTTAAACTCTTAAAGAAATTACATATTAACTTACCATTACTTGAAGCTCACATCGCAGATGCGATTCTAGGAAATTTTTAAAAGAGCTCCCGACAAACAAATGAGAAGTTAGGCGAGTCGTCACATGTGGAACTTAACGCAAAGTGCTCGAATTCTCCAAAATAGGCTACCACAAAAGCTAAAAGATCCAGGGAGTTTTAAAATTCCATGTTTAATTGGTAGACTAACTGATAATCGTTAGCTGATTTAGGGGCAAGCATAAATGTCATGCCTTATAAATTGTTTAAACAATTAGGTCTAGGGAAACCCAAACAAACTAGGATGAGCATTCAATTAGCTGATAAAACTGTTAGAATTACTAGGGGTATTGTCGAAGATGTTCTTGTAAAAATTGACAAATTCGTTTTCCCAGTAGATTTTGTTGTCTTAGACATGGATGAGGATAATTCGATCCCCCTAATTTTAGGAAGACCCTTTTTAGCAACTGCCAAGACTAAAATTGATGTTGATCCAGGAGAACTCATACTTTGCGTAGGTAATGAGACAGTCACCATCAAAGCTCTCAATTCGGCTAGAACATCGAGTAATCAAGGCTAGAACGTAAATTCTACTGATAATCATTTGGTTAACCCTTATTTTCAGGAAGCACCACCAAAGAATACAACTGAACCTGATCCTAAACCCCACGTCAATAAAGAAATAACTCATGACGATCAAGGGATTCCGTTCGATGATCTAGACGAGTGGAAGACACACATCAAGGAGAAATTAGGGATACACAACGAAGAACCGGAACCACACGAGATAAAACCGAAGGAGCCCCCAAAAGAGCTAATAGGAACAACAAATCACTTCAGAATAGGGGACCAAGTACTGTTAGATCAGACAAATCCTCGAATATCTCCTCTGGACCCTAGCACAAACAAAGAAATACCTTTTAGGGTAACCAGTGTTTTTCCACACGAAACAGTCGAGGTAAGTAATCCTATTTTTGGTACTTTTACTATAAACACATCTCGACTTAAAGTTTTTCACGAAGACACAAATGATAGCATGAGGAAGGACTTCCAACTCCTCAAACCACCCTGACAAAGCAAACGGGAGGAGAGTCTAGCTTAAGACTATAAACGAGCGCTTCTCGGGAGGCAACCCGAGCACTAACATAATTGATTCTCATATTTTGCTTTAATTATTTTTATTTTCTTCTCTTCTTTCTAAACACGTAGTTATAAACTAACAAGGGGTGCAGAATTCCAGGACACACGGCCTTGCACACGGCCGTGGCCGTGGCCGTGTGTACCTCAAGAAACTTGGTACTAACATGGCAGGACGGTACAAGTCAGAATGAACTAATTTCTTAAAATCACGGACCCAACCACTACCCCACGGGCACCGACAAAGTGGCACGGCTGTACGATACGGCCGTGTGAGGCTACTGACTTGCCAACCACGGGCTGAACACGCCCATGTCGGATAACCGTGCCAATATACTGACTTGTCGAACACAGGCTAGACACGAGCGTGGGGAACCAACACGCCCTAGAGCACGGCCGTGCGAGGCGACCGTGTGAATCGACACACCCTCAACCCACGGGCGTGGGAAAACTGCCCACTAAAATTTTATTTAAACACCATACCCCTCTCCTTTCTCTTCTTAACCCACTTCTTTCTTCTTCCTTCCTTTTCTCTCTTTTTCTTTTTTTTCCTTTTACTAATAAATCCTTAGACTCTTGAGCTACATCGAAATCATATCCATGGCACAGAAGTGTAAGAGGCCAATCTCCCCAAAGGAGACCGATTCAAATGAGTTCATGCCGGCAGCTTCATTTGAACAACAAGCCAAGAATATTTGAGGCTATTTAGTTTTTATTTCAATTTTCTCTTTTGGTTAAGTTTCCTTATCTACACTTCTCTTCCGCTTAAATTATTTTACTCTATCTTAGTTTCTTTGACTTAGGAGCGAAAGGCTACTTGGGAATCATGCCACTTCCGCCATCGCCAGCACCTCCATGACCGTAGATCCACCTCGTGAACCATACACCAATAAGGATTCTCAAGCCCCTTTATCTTTTAGCTTTATTTCGTTTACATTTTTGTTTCCTCTTTCTTTACTTTTCTTTTCTTTAATTATATATTTAGTTTATTTTAAATTTGTCTTAATAAATCCTGGCTAATCCTCCACGAGTTCCCCAATTTCTTCATCTAGCGCAGAACTCGTGAGCATCCACCACATCCAAAAACGAGCCCTCCAACTTATCTTTCACCACGACCACTACCAACTCTAGGAAATCATCCAATTTAGGGAGTGTCACTCTCTCCCCTCTCTTTTGATTTTACATATTAATTGTCATTATATATCTTTGTACATTGAGGGCAATGTACATCGTAAGTGTGGGGGGTGAATCTTAGATATTCCAAACTTTTTGCAAAATCCCTGAATTTAGTCTTGTTTTTAAGTAATTTACTCATATTACTAATTAGGATGAAATTTCTGATGATTTATGATTTTTATTGATATGTTTCAAATTAAGTCATTGATAATTGTGCATTGATAATTAAATTCTAAGAATACTAGAGAATCAAGCATGATAAGTCTATTTTTCAAAAATTAAAAATTTGCTAGGTTGTCAAACTAAGTTTAAATATTACCTTGAAGTTTGAAATTTACGAGGTTGACATCAAAATACCCATAATTTTTGTGAGTTTTTTAGCCTTATAGAGCATATATTCTTTTTCTTGCTCACTTTATTGATTATGAGTATGTCAACACTGATTTGTTATTCTAGAACTTGCATCGATTATACATGTCGAGACCACAGTTTTTTATTTGAAACACAGAGATGATAAAGGCACCTAGGATCTAACCCACTTACTCCATAAAAAGCCTACCTTCACAATTAATCCCTAGTGAACCCCTTTTAATCCTAACAACCCTATTTATTGACTCACCCACTAATATTAACCCAGAACCCCTTTGTTTTTGTTACCACCATTCCTTTTGACTACCCTTATATCGAGATTTGATTTGATTAATAGCCTAACTATGATTTCTATTTCAGTTATGTATTTATTAGTTTGTTCTTAAAAAAAAAAGTATATTCATTATTCATTATTAGTTGTAATTAAATGAGCTTATATGCTTGAATCCCAGATATCGAAGAAGAAGCTCGTAGTGTTAGCATCATTAGTTTTCAATTGATGTAATTATTATTAGTCATTAGTTCTTAGTTAGGTAATTGGTCGATTCAATCTCGATTCTAACCCTCTAATTCAGCCTTACTCCACACCTTAACCCTAGCCCCGTTACAACCCTAACAAAGACCTTTTGATTTGTGTTTCATGTCATATTTCAGTGGTGGAGATTTGATTTTCATATAAGCCTATGGGATTAACTCTTCATGTTTGACTTTTGAGTGCCTAAATTTTGAACCTTAAACACTTTGAGTGATTTGAGCGAATATTTTGTGAGGATGTCAATCCTTGTCGATTTCGAATCAGAGGTAATCATTTAGATGAAAGGAAACACCTATGTTTTGTGCTACAGAATCTATGACTTATACTGTTTGAATTTTTAGGACTCTTTGAGTTGAATTATCCATGTATAAAGTATCTATGAATTATGATTAGACACTATCAATGACTATTATGAATTGAGGAAAGTTTGTTTTAATTGTAAGTTGAGAATTTTTCTTGAGGACAAGCAAAAGCTTAAGTGTGGGGGTATTTGATAAACCGTAAAAGTAACATATTCTAAGCCCACATTTAGTATGCTTTTGGATGATTTAAGCCCCAAATTATGTAAAAAGGTGCTCTTAATCCCTTCTTTTCACGTCTTATACTCAGGAAAGCACCCGATGACGAAAAGAACGAGAAACGGGCTTAAAACAGACCAAATTGGGCCAAGCCACGAAATCAGCACGGCCTGGAATTCAAGCCACACTGCCGTGCCACCATTCCTACTAGAACACGGCCTTACCACGACTAACACGGCCGTGCCTCATTCAACAGTGTCAAACACGGCCTGGCCACGATTTACACGGGCGTGTGCCATGGCCGTGCCTCTGCCGTGGAGAAGAGCAATTCTATTCGGGAAAGGATACTTAGGGAGAATGAAACGTGTTTCAAAAGCCTATAAATACACCCTAGGTACCAACTGAAAGGGGGCAGAAAGCTAGGCTAAAAAGCCAAGCCAAAAAGGTCAGATTTGTGGGAATCACTCGAAGATAGCCAGTTAATCCATCTCAAGAAGCCGAAATTCTACTCAAGACGGAGGATCTCCTCTTCAATTCCTTCAGGGGGTTTTAGGGATTTCTTATGTTTTGTTTTATCTTTTCTCTTGAGATGTTGTCTTTTATTATTATGAACTAAACCTTCGGATACCTGAAGGGGAGGAAACCTATGATGAATCTTGTTATTTGATTATTTGAATTATATGATAATAACTTAGTTTGTTCTTAATTGTGTGAACTTAATCCAAATCTAATGTGCTTAGGTGGAGGAGGAATAGACCCTGCCTAAGAGTAGATCCAACATAATTAAGCGGAGTTGATCGCACACCTAGAGATAGGGTGACGAGATTTTGCCGGATTAGGGTGAAACCTAATATGGGAGTCCACAGATCGATTCTTCGCTATTCTAGGGGTTATTATAAGCGAACGAGAGTTCCACTAATTAACCTATGGTTAGACGTTATTCGCCTCGAGAGAGGGTTTAATATACGTTAGGGAGTCTCACGGATCAAACTAAGTAATTAAATCATATGGTTCAAGGTTAGATAACAAGTGAAGTCTGGGTGGATTTTTCCTAAGGGTGTCGTTTGAGTCAACTGAGTTTTCCCAAAAGTTATTTCCCGAATTCATTCTTTTTTGTCTTTGCGTCTTAGTTTAGTTAATAGATTATTTTTAGTTTAAACAATCATCACTTTATATTAAGGCTAAATAATAAAAAGATGGTGAGTATTTGTACTTTTAGTTCCTTTGGGTTCGATAATTCGGTCTTGCCTAAACTATACTACTGTTCGATAGGTGCACTTGCCTTTAATCATTGTCAGGGTTGGTTTCCAGGTTCGATAATTCTTTTATAAATTTTAAAACTCTGATTTACAGCGATCACATGTATATGTGGCCTATTAATGGTTGATATTTTGGTGTTTATGGAGATTAAATGATGGAAGTTGGAATGGTAACTAAAAATGCATACTCTGAGATGTTCTTTAATATGGTTTGATATGGCCAATTTGGTATTTTGAGTGTGACTTTGATATGTGAACTTAGTGGTAAGTTTTGGCATAAATTTGGTTTCAAGTTGGTTGATTTATGCCTAAATTATGCAATTGTATAATACATGTTGGTCGTTGTGATTGAGGTGCCTTTTGGGCATATTGGTTGTATGATCAAATACCTTATTGGTTTAGCTTGTTGATGCTTTGTTTGGTGTATTTTGAATGCTTGATTATATATGAAAAAATGGTTGTAGGTGTGTGCATGCTTGGGTGATAAAAATGGATTGGAAATAGCCTATTTTTCGTCCACAAAACCAAAGACACGGGTGTAACACCCTTAACCCGTATCCGTCGTTGGATAGGGTTATGGAGCATTATCGGAGTTTACAATTCAATTACAGTTAATTTATGTCATTTACTATTCATTTTCAAAAATCAATCACAATCAATCATAATGTCCCTCATATGGGTCCTCGAGGCCCAAAATACATATTAGAACCGAGTCGGGACTAAATCAGGATCACAGAAAAGTTTTCGCTAAATCTCGAATTTTTTCTTAGGTGCAGGGGACACACGCCCGTGTGGCTCACACGGCCAACGACACACCCGTGTCCCAGGCTGTGTGGGCATTCGATGTGAGGCACATAGCTGTGTCCCAACCCATGTCCTTACCTGTGTAACTCTCTGACTTGAGTCACACGGCTAGCCACACGCCCGTGTACTAGACCGTGTGGACAATTTAATTTTTGAAAATTAGGTGCAGGGCTTACACTGCCAGGATGCACGCCCATGTGCTTGGCCATGTGTTTCACACGGCTGAGACACATGCCCGTGTCTCTACTCGTGTGCTCAATTCTAAGCATTCTATTTCTCAAATTTTAAGATGCAAGGGACAAACAGCCAAACCACACGCCCATGCACATGGCCGTGTGTCACACACGGTCTAGACACACGCTCGTGTGTCTACTCGTGTGGACAAAATAAGGCCATTTCCTAGCCTTATTTCTCACTCAAATTGCCATCAACCTAACAATAGCATTTGAATACATTTACCAACCAATCCAAGACATATAATTCAAACTAATATTCAAGTTTTATACATTACATGTTTGCTCACACTTTCAAGTATTCATCTTATCCTTTTCTAATCATATACTTACCCAAGTGTGATTATATCTAAGTTACTATTCCAAACATACTCACATACCAATCATGATATAACTTCATGCATAAATATATTAAATATGTTATCACTAGCCATTCCAATGGCTAATTACAACCAAAACATTTATATACCCTTACTTGTCACCATTAACCTATACATGCCATTATACCAAAGTAAATTTCCTATTTATACCAAAACGAGGTTGAGGATAGTGTGATGATACTCCGACCGATCTCAAACCTTTACGAGCTTTCGAGTACTATAAAACAGAAGAAAGAAAACCTAGTAAGCATTTAATTCTTAGTAAGTTCGTATAACAGGAATTTCACTTACCAATCATGTTCATTTTAAATAAGCATAACAATAACATGCATCCTAACAAATTAGCCATTTACCTAATCACATACACTCAATCAAGCAAGTTAGTCATAAATTTTCTAAATACTTTTCAAGTAAAAATAATGAGCTAATCAGGTAATAACTTTCATATACATAATCCTTTCATATCGTATTTTCACATAACTCATACATTTCCATAACAAGTCATCTCAAGTTCAGGTTAGACATGTTAAAACTTTACCCGTTGAATTTATTTGAAATATCGATGGATACATCAGTAGTACACTCAAAGTGTACAAAACTGTAAATCTGTCAATTCGTATTCAGGGGTACCCAATTAGGGCACATAATCAGGAAGCACTCTCTCGAGCCAGGTAACAGAATGCTCATGTGAGCCATGTATCAGGAAGCTTATCCGGGCTAAACAGGAAACTCATAAGAGTTTTAATTAGGAAGCTCATTGAGCTTAATAGGTAGCTCCGAAGAGTTGTTATCAGGGAGCTTCGGATAGCCATTTAACAGGAAGTTCAAGCGAGCTATAACAGGACGCTCATAAAGAGCTACGTTTGTGTCCGCATCATATGCAGGATTATAACCGATCATAAACAGGACGCTCACAAAGAGTTGCGGTAGTTTGCAACACATGAAGAATCACTACCGATCAGGATGCTCGCAGGAACCATATAACAGGAATGCTCGAGAAGGCCTTTAACAGGATGCTCGTCCGAGCTATAATGTCCGCAACATATGCAGGACTATAATTAATACGGGAAAATACTATATCCGTCGCATTTCATTATTCAAAAGGGACTTGTCATTTATCGAACAATATCGGGCATGTGATTAATTTCATACATTAAACATTTATGCAATTCACACAAATACAACATTCAATTCAAAGATATTAATATATATAATTAAGTTACACGAACTTACCTTAACACTTGTTCGTATACGAACATCTACTAATTTGAAACTTTTTGTTTTCCTCGATCCAGTTTAGTACTAGGTCTATCCGGATCTATACGAGTAAATTTAACTCAATTTTGTCAAATTCTAATTCAAATCAATTAAATTCATATTTTAGGCAAAAGTACCATTTTTCCCCTATATTTTTAATTAATTTCAATTTCGTCCCTAGGCTCAGAAATTGAAATTCATGCAATTTAATCCTTATTTCAAGCCTAATCGAATTTTACACGTCACAATAACAGCCCATGAATTTCACAAAAATCAAAATTTTTCCATGGGTTTTATCATTTTTTAATTTAATCCCTAAATCATAATTTCATCAAAATTCTCTTTGTAAAAGTTGTTTATCTCTCAACAACCTTTCATTTTCTACCATAAATTTCAAAATTTCAGCATTTACATCTATGGAAAAAATTTTATACTTTGATATCTTTACAAATTAATCCCCAAAATAGATAGATTAAGCTATTACGAACTCGAAAATATAAAAATTACTAAAAACGGAATAAGAATGGTTACCCAATTAAGCGAAGAAAGCTTGCTTGAATGTTTTTCTCTTTCCTAGGGTTTCCATGTATTTTAATTTGGGGATGAAGATGAAATAAGATGATATTAAACTATTATCATCTTTATTGATTCTAAATTCCAATTTAGTCCTTTTCTTTTTCCAATTTTCCATGGATGATTCATCAAAATATCTACTAACTCCATTTAATGGTCTAATTGCCATATAAGGACCTCAAGTTTTGAATTCCATAGCTAATTAATCCTTATAGCTACTAGAATTCAACTTTTGCATTTTATGCAATTTAGTCCTTCCCATAATTAAACATGAAATCGATAAAATTTTCTTATCAAAATTTTCATACGTCTTTCCTATCATAATGCAGACTATGCAATAATATTAAAATAAATTTTCTTTATGACTCGAATTTGTGGTTCCGAAACCACTATTCCGATTTCACTGAAATCGGGCTGTTACAATGGGTGTGTGTCTCAGCCGTGTGAACACACGGCCATGTGACACGGTCATGTGTCCCCTGTAGCTTACAAAGGTTTGCAAGTTAGGCAGTTACACAGCCTGGCACACAGGCGTGTGAGGCCATTTCAAAGGGGACATGGCCTGGCACACGGGCGTGTGGCTTGGCCGTGTGACCCAATTTAGAGAGTTACACGGGCATGGACACGGGCTGGGACACGACCGTGTGTCCCTACTTCGAATGCCCACACGGCCTGAGACACGGGCATGTGTCTCAACCGTGTGAGTCACACGGCCGTGTGACCCCTGTAGTTTGAAAATTTTCATCTTTTTCCTAAAAATTCTATATGTTTCTAATTTAGTCCCGACTCGTTTCTATTGTGTTTTTAGGGCCTCCAGGGCTCGTATATGGGACAATATGTATGTCATTGATCAATTTTACTATGAATGATGTTGTGAATTAAATGTTTTAAATTTTTTATAGTTTTAAACTGTAAACTTTGGTAATGCTTCGTAACCCATTCTGGCGACAGATACGGGTTAGGGGTGTTACATTTATTGGTATCAGAGCTACAATTTAGTTGATTCTTAGACTGAATGTAGCATGTTTAAGTCTAGAAATACATGCCATTATATAACATATGATAGTGTGATAACTCCTGACTCGTGTTGAAATATGTTTTCATATAGGAGTGACATCCAACCGAGCAGACTCTGATGAAATTGAGAGTAGCGCTCAAGCCTCTATTCACGAGCAAATCGAGCGAAGACTAGGCCAGATGTCGAGGGCCGAGGAGGAGAGGCTAAGGAAGCCTCCTTCCATATGATGAACGAATGGTTTACCAAGTTTGTGCGTTGAACTTGGTTGCTCAATGACCTCCACCCCCACTTGTTCCCCAATTAATCCCCGTTATTCCTTAAGGTTTTAAAACTTTATGAGTTAATAAGCTTCCCGTTGATAAGATTTATAAGTACGGGGCCGAAGAATTTAGAGCCAATTCTGAAGATGATCCTGAGAGAGCAGAATTCTGGTTAGAAAACACGATCAGGGTTTTTGATGAATTGTCTTGTTCACCGACAAAGTGTGCTAAATGTGCTATATCTCTGTTGAAAGACTCAGCTTACCAATGGTGGAACACATTAGCTTCAGTTGTCCCGAGAGAGCGTATAAGTTGGGAATTCTTTCAAACTGAGTTTCAAAAGAAATATGTAGGTCAGAGATTTCTTGATCAGAAACGCAAGGAATTTGTTGAGCTTAAACAGGGTCGTATGTCAGTGTCAGATTATGAAAGAGAGTTTGTTCGATTGAGTAAATATGCTCGGGAATGTATTCCAACCAAGGTTGCTATGTGTAAGCGGTTCGAGGATGGATTAAAGGAAGATATTAAGCTTCTAGTTGGGATTCTTGAGCTAAAATAATTTTTGTTTTAGTTGATCAAGTACATAAAGCCTAGGAGCTTAGCAAAGAAAAAGAAAAGCTAATTTTGAAGCTAGAGATTCGAGAAAGAGATTAACTGGAAATTTGTATCAGTCCTCATCAAAGAAATCGAACGAACATCACAACCGTTTGACAACTTCAGTGGCGTATTCCAGTAGAAACAGAGGTAATCGGCATTTGACTTCAAATTCTCAAGCTACGTCTGTAGCGAGTATGGGTAGTGTCAGGGACAATAGGCCCGAATACAAGCAATGTAGAAGAAAACACTTCGATGAATGTAGATTGAAGAACGGAGCATGTTTCAGGTGTGGTTCTTTTGAACATTATCTTAGAGATTGCCCAGAGAAATTAGAGAAAGAAAAACATCAGACTATACGACCAAGCAACGTTTGTAACACCCCTAACCCGTGTACGTTGCCGAAACAGGGTTACAAAGTATTACAAAAACTTTAAGATAATTTAAAACAATTACTATTCACTTTCCAAAATTTTTCGTAACGTCCCTTAAATGGACCCTCGAGGCCCAATATGAGCTTTAGAATCGAATCGGGACTTAATCGGGAACTCTAAAAATTTTTCGTGAAATTTCAAATTTTTTCCAAGTTACAGGGCTCACACGCCCGTGTGGTCCAAGGGAAACGCCCGTGTGACCCTAGGACACGCCCGTGTTGCAGGCCGTGTTCAAAATCACATAGCTCTCTGACTTATGCCACACGGCCGACCACACGTGTAACAGCCTGATTTTAGGTCTAGTCAGAACAGTGGTTTCTGGACCACAAATCTAACGCAGTAAAACTTTTTATTATATTTTTATGGTCTACAGTTTTATGGAACTATTTTGTGAAAATCTTGTTCGAAAATTTCGACGTTTGGGCACTCAATTCAATTTTAAGGACTAAATTGTAAAAAGTGTAAAACTTGAATTCTAGATGTTAAAGGTGTCCAATTGCTATGAGATTTTAAATTAGAGGTCCTTATATGATAATTATACCATTAGTTAATTTTATGGACAAAAATGGACATGATTAGGTGAAATTTTAAAGTTTGGCAAAAAGGGCATTTTGGTCATTTAGTAATTAAATGAATTAATAAGCAAAATGAAAGCAAAATTGGTTCATCTTCTCCTACCTTGTGCTGAAAATTTGAAGGTCACCATAGCTAGGGTTTGTTCAACTTTCAAGCTTGATTGTAAGTACATCCTAGCCCTGTTTTTAATGCTCTTTACATTTTTGAAGTCGTTATCATCCAATCTACCTATTTCTACCATTAATTTAAGATGTGGTTGATGTCTATGGTTTGACCCATGTTAGAAAAATGTGTATTTTGATGTTTAATGGTAGATTATGCATGCTTGATGTGATATAAACAACTTTTACTAGGTGATTTTTGATGAAAATGCATAAAAAGGACCTAATTGTAAAAAGTTATAAAATGGGTAGTACAAATCTGATTTAATGGAAAAGGTGGACTGCTATAAGCATGAAAATGGTTCGGCTAGGCTTGGGTTACCATGAAATTGAACACATTTCATTTTACGAGCCTAAGGACTAAAATGTAAAATGTCAAAAAGTTAGGGACAAAATAGTAATTTCGTTTAGGATGCAAATTTGCTTATATAGACCTAGAACAACCGATTACGGAACTAGATCGAGGAAAATAAAAAGTCTCGGATTAGTTGAGTTTCAAATACGAACCATTCTCAAGGTAAGTTCGTGTAATTTAATTTGGTATGTTATTATGTTTTAATTGAATTGTGTAATTGAGATAATATATATGTGATGATATACCCTATGAAATAATCACAAGATCATAAACACGAATAAAATGTCATTGTCCCAGTTGAACATTGTATTTCGATGGATAATAATAATTTTCTTGAAATGAACAAAATGATATAGAAAGGATTTAGCCCAGACGAGTAATCCTGAGCTACACTCTCTTGAGTAAATGTTATGAAATGGATTTAGGCCGGACGGGTAATCCATAGTAGGCTCATTAGAGCTAACGTTATTGAAAGGATTTAGCCTGGACTGGTAATCCTAAATAAGCTCTTGGGAGCGAATGTTAAAGACGGGATTTAGCATGGACTGGTAATCCTGTTATATAAATGTGGTTTGAGAGTGTGCTCTATGAATATGTGCTTAAAGAGAACTTTGGATGTGAATTGAAAAATGCTTGACATGTATACCTCGAGTATACTAATCGAGTATCCATCTAAATTACAATAGTTCAATGAAAAGAAGTCATGAAAAATGGAATAGTGAAATGATATGAAAGTTTATACTATGGTGAGCTCATCTATGTTGGTTTGATAACTTCATGATGTGTATGACTAACTTGTTTAATGAGTGAATGCATTTAGGTAACTTGTCAAAATATTGATGGAATGAATGCATATACATGCTTATTTGAATAATTATAACTGGTAAGTTTATTTCTATTACGTGAACTTACTAAGCATGAAAATGCTTACCCCGTTTTACTTTTCCTTGTTTTATAGGGCTTGTAAGGCTCGCGAAGGTTGGAGGATTCGGTTGCAGCAAGATCACACTATCCACAAATCTCCTTTTTGGTATAGCTAAATGATTCATTTTGGTATAATGGCATGTATAAGCTACTTGGCTTAGATGATGGCTTGTAAGTAATATTTTGTGACTTAGCCATTGGAATGGCTAAGGAAGTTTAATTGGTGCATGTATGATGTTAATGTATGTCCAAATTCTTAAGTGTTAAGTATGGTGGATAATTCATTTTGTAAGTGGCCATTGGAATTGGCTAATATTGGTTTAGTTATATATGCATATGATGATGTCTTTCATGGATGTGAGAATTGGCATGGTTTGAGTTGACAAGTATGTGATGTTGTATGTGATGGAAAATAGCATGTGAATGATGTGGCTGACTTGGTTGAGTGTATGTGTTTGGATTGGTGCTATGTTTTGTTGTGTTGGTATGTGCATGGAAGGGTGACAAAATGGCTTGGTAAATAGCCTTGTTTTTGTCCACACGAGTAGACACACGGGCATGTGTCTAGGTCGTGTGTGACACACGGTCTGCCCCACTGGCATGTGTTCTGACCGTATGTCCCCTGCACCTTAATTGATGCAAAACAGAATGTCTAAAATATAGCCCACGGGCAGAGACACGGGCGTGTGTCTCAGCCGTGTGTGCTACACGACCTTGGACACAGGCGTGTAGCCCGACCGTGTAAAGTCTGCACCTATTTTATGAAAAATTATGAAAATTAAATCGACCACACAGCCTAGCACATGAGCGTGTGGCACAGCCGTGTGGAAAAGTCAAAGAGCACCCTATTTTGAACACAGCCTGTAGCACGGGCGTGTCTCAAACCCACACGGGCGTGTGACCCCTATTTTAGCAAAAAATTTCTAAGTGTCGTAAAACTTTCTAAAATTGTCGGTTTAGTTCCGAACTACTTCTAAAGCATGTTTTGGGCCCCCGTAAGCTAGTTTTAGGGACGATAGGAATGTAAATTAAAAATTTTAAATTTGGATGGAGATTCACGTCTCGATTTTGTTTGATTGCTTATGTTTATGCCAGTAATGCCTCGTACCCTATTCCAACTTTGAATACGGGTAAGGGGTGTTACATTTAGTGGTATCAGAGCTACGGTTTAGTCGATTTTTGGACTAATGTAGTAAGTACAGGTTTAGCTATACATGCCATTATATAAATTGTGAAAGTCTGATAACTCCTGACCACTTTTAAAAGTATTTTGATATAGTAAATGTCTTCCAACCAAGCTCGAGATGAGTCTGAAGAAGCTGATGGCACTGCTTAAGCTTCTGTGCAACAAGCCGCAACTAGTAGTAGAAGTAGGAGACCCATGTCAAAGGGTCGCGAAGAGGCGAAAGCAGACTTCTTCAAAATGATGGATGAATGGTTTAGCAAGTACATGAGAACACACCTTGCTGTTCCACGATCTCCCCCACCTGTCCCTCAACCTGATTATGAGATGCCACAGGGTGTTGAGCCCGAAAGGATAAAAAAGGCTTCGGTTGATAAAATAAGAAAATATGGAGCAGACGAGTTCAAAGCTACTACCGACGATGATTTAGAAAAAGCCAAGTTTTTACTAGAGAATACCATTTGGGTTTTCGAGGAATTGTCATGTACTCCCGCAGAATGTTTGAAATGTACGATATCTTTAGTGAAAGACACGGCATACTATTGGTGGAAAACTATTTCTTCAGTTGTACCGAAGAAAAATGTCACATGGGAATTCTTTCAAGAGGAGTTCCGAAGGAAGTATATCAGCCAAAGGTTCTTAGATCAGAAAAGAAAAGAATTTATAGAGCTTTAACAGGGAGACAGGACCGTGTCAGAATATGAACGAGAGTTTATTCGGTTGAGTCAGTATGCCAGGGAATGGGTTCAAACCAAAGCTGAGATGTGAAAACGCTTTGTGGAAGGGCTGAATGAAGACATTAAACTACTGATTGGAATTCTCGAAATAAGAGAGTTTGCCGTGATAGCCGATCGGGCCAAGAAAGCTGAAGATTTAAGTATAGAGAAGAAGCAAGCCGAAAGGGAAACCCGGGTTCCGAGTAAAAGATTCATGAGTAAGTCACAACCCTCTACTTCAAAGAAATCAAGAAGTTATCATGAGCGTTTTAAATCATCAGTGGGACATTCGGGAAAGGAAAGAAGTTCCAAACACTCTAAATCGAGGACTTCATCTCCCTCAGCAGCTAGTGTAGGGAGTGTTGGAAACCCCAAGCCACGGTGTAATGTATGTAATAAATTGAATTATGGTGAATGCCAAATGAAAAGTGAGGCATGTTTCAGGTGTGATTCCCTCGATCATTTTCTTAAGGAATGCCTGGAAAGAGCTGAGAAGGATATCGAACAGACTCCTAAATTGAGTAACCTCACCTTGAGGGGTAGACTTCCACGACACCCCGAGAATGCCAGTGGTAGTCGTGGTACTGCAAAAGATTCAGCATCTAGATCTGAGGCACGGGCTCCGACAAGAACATATGCCATATATGCAAGGGAAGAGGCCTCGACGCCCGATGTTGTCACCGATATTTTTTCTCTCTATGATACCAATGTAGTTGCATTGATTTATCCTGGATCAACCCATTCTTATATTTGCATGAAGTTGGTATCTAGTAAGGATTTACCTATTGAGTCTACTGAATATGTGATTAAAGTTTCGAACCCCTTAGGCAAATATGTTCTAGTTGATAGAGTTTGCAAGAATTGTTCTTTGATAATTTGAGGTCACTATTTTCCAGCTAACTTAATGTTGTTGCCATTTAATGAGTTTGATGTTATATTGGATATGGATTGGTTGACACCACATGATGCTATAGTAAATTGTAGACGAAAAATTATTGAATTGAAATGTGAAAACGTTGAAATTCTTCGGGTTGAATCAGATGAGTCAGATACACTACCTGTTGTGATTTCTTCTATGTCGGCTGAGAAATACATGAGAAAAGGGTGTGAAGCCTATCTTGCTTATGTGTTGAACACTAAGGAGTCTGAATTGAAAATTGAATCAGTTCTGGTAGTATGTGAATATTTAGATGTATTTCCAGAGGAATTGCCAGGGTTACCTTCGATTAGAGAAATTGAGTTTGGTATTGATTTAGTCCCTGTTACTTCACCGATATCAATTACTCCGTATAGGATGGCCTCGACTGAATTGAAAGAATTGAAAGCTCAGTTGCAAGAATTGACAGATAAGGGATTCGCGAGACCAAGTTATTCTCCCTAGGGTGCACCGGTATTATTTGTAAAGAAGAAAGATGGTTCTATGAGACTATGCATCGATTATCGATAGCTCAACAAAGTGACCATAAAGAACAAGCACCCATTACCGAGAATTGATGACTTGTTTGATCAGTTGAAAGGGGCTACAATATTTTCAAAGATAGATTGAGATCGGGCTATTATCAGTTGAGAGTTAAGGAGTCGGATGTACCAAAGATCATTTTCAGAACAAGGTACGAGCACTATTAATTCCTTGTTATGCCTTTCGGACTGACGAATGCTCCTGTAGTTTTTATGGACTTGATGAACCGGATTTTCAGACCACACTATTGATGATATCTTGATTTATTCTCAAGATGAGTCTGAGCACGCTGAGCATTTGAGAATTGTTTTACAGATTTTGAGAGAAAAATAGTTATATGATAAGTTCAGTAAAAGTGAGTTTTGGCTTCGAGAAGTTGGATTTCTGGGGCACATTGTTTCAGGGGATGGCATTCGATTTGATTCGAGTAAGATTTCTTCTATAGTTGAATGGAAACCACCGAAGAATGTATCCGAGGTTAGAAGCTATTTTGGGCTTAGCCGGTTACTACCGCCAGTTTGTCAAAGGGTTTTCGATGATTGCTACTCCTATGAAAGGATTGTTGCAAAAAGATGTCAAGTTTAAATGGTCTGAAAAATGTCAGCAAAGTTTTGAGAAATTGAAAGTTTTATTGACTGAAGCACCGGTCTTAGTACAACCTGAACCGGGAAAAGAATTTGTAATTTATAATGACACATCTTTGAATGGACTTGGATGTTTGTTGATGCAAGAGGGCAAAGTGATAGCTTATGCCTCGAGAAAGTTGAAACCACATGAGAAGAATTACCCGACGCATGATTTGGAACTGGCCGCCATAGTTTTTTCTTAAAAATTTGGAGAAATCATTTGTACGATGAGAAATGCCATGTTTTTACTGATCACAAGAGTTTGAAATATTTGATGACTCAGAAAGACTTAAATTTGCGGCAACGAATGTAACATCCTAGAATTAGGGGTTCTGCATTTTGTGCTATTCTATGTGTTTGGCTCGCTCAGCTTGTTATTTAGGTGTGGTTGGGGATCCTAGGGAGGCTCGGGTTCAAGTCGGAGCTTTGGAAAAAAATTGTTTTTAGGGCACTTAAGAGGGAGAGCTAGTGGAAGCAGGCCTTAATGATATTTATTTGTGTTTGATGTCAAAAAGTGGGCATGAGGTGGAGTGGAGGTGGCGTCACTGGTAGAGCAAGGGGGGAAGGAGTTCGAATCCCATCTGCTGCATTGTGGAGCTTTAATTTTCATGCTTAAGGAGGGGAAGAGGTGGCATTCGGCTGGGACTCTACCTAGGTGGTTGTTGAATGGGTCAATGGTTTTCAAATGGAAGGAGGAGAGGAGCTTGGGGAGTTTGAATTGGTCAATCAATTTGAAATGGGGGATGGAGAGTGAATGGAGGAGAAAAATAAGGGATTTGGAGAGGGTGGATGAGAGTTGGCCGAATGTGGGAGTTGTGGGGGGAGAATCTCGGCTATGTGATGTAGTTGGCTAGGGAATTTCAGCATTTTGGTGTGTGATAGCAAAACCGAACCATTTAGTGTAATGTGCCGAATTTTATAGTTTTATTTAGCTTTTCTATTTGACGAGGTGGTGTTTTACTCTTAAGGCATTTCGGGTTTGTTACTCATTTTTGGTGCTTGTGCTGAATCTCTCAAACTTTCTTCTCCATCTTTTCTTTTCATTTGTGTGATAGCCAAATTTCAACTCTTCTCCTACTTCTTTTATTTCTTTCTTTCCTTCTTAGCACCTCTATTTCTTTCTTCTCTTGACCGAACCATTTTCTTCCACACCCTTCCATTTTCTTTGACTCCCTATACCTAAGCCGAATCACTCTTCTTCTACACCCTTTTCTCCATAGCCGAACCTCAGCTTGCCCACTTGCTTTTCTTTTCTTTTTGTTTCTTCTTGTTCTATTCTTCTAGCCGAAACTTGCTTCTCATCATTCTCTCTTTTTGCATCTTCTTCTATACCATTCACCATTAGCTGATCATTTGGTGGTCTGAAGCTTGAGGGTTCGTTGGTTGCCGAATCATATCTTTCCCTTCGATTCATCATTGGTGTTAAGTGTCGAATCTCCTATTTGGGTTTCTTTCGAATATTAGACCGAACCTCTGTCTCTCTCTCAACTCATCTCTGATTTGAGGACGAATCGGTGGTTGTGTGGTTCCTCATTTATTAAGGTAAGGAGTTTTCTTTTATTTGATTTCATTCCTCTTTCTCCATTCGTTTTACTCTGCCATAACCAAGCCTCCTTGTTAGATAATCACCAATCCTCATTGTATTACGATCTCTAATCGAGATTTTCTTCATGGATGCGAGTGCTAGCCAATCTAAGGGGGTAGCGTTAAAGGAACCTGAGGGGAGTGGACTCGTAGTCTCTGCTCCTAAGTTCAAACGACGTGCAGTGTCGGCGGTTCGAGACTTTCCACCGGCTTGTGGTAGAGAGCCGACATCCGTTTGGGATAGGCGGATAGTGGTTATTCCCGCTAGTGAGAGTAGCGGCGATCGAGTGTTTAGTCCTTCAGCGTGTCGTGTGTAATTCTCACACCTTCTCTTGTGGTTCAATAATAATTATGTGTATGGTTAAAAAGCCGACATAAGCAGAATTAGGCGGTTGAGATACCCTTGAGGGTAAGGTTGGAGATACCAGGTTAGTAACCTTTATGAATATGTCATTTAAATAACTTTGCGTGAATATATGTATGCTCCGATTATCCGATGTACACTGATATATGTTTGCATTCATTACATTATGATAATATTTACATGGAATTGGGATATGATATTGATGAAAAGGGGTAGTGTATTTCGGTGGCTCTGCCACATATTTCGGTGACCCTATCACATTATTTCGATGGCTCTGCCACATATTTCGGTGACCTTGTCACATTATTTCGGTGGCTCTGCCACATATTTCGGTGACTTTGTCACAATTTCGGCTTTGAGCAGCATGACTGTTAGCATGACTGCCAATGAGGTGTGTAGCGGATGGAGGGTTGATTGTAGAAATCCCCACAGGTGTGTTAGGTTGGATACGGAGTGGTGTGTGGCAGATGGAATACTAGGCTGGGCTGGATTGCATTGCATTCATTTTCTGATATGCCATGTTTTAGGGCTATGGCCCAATTCGATCAGTATGGGCTTCGGCCAATTTGCTTAAGAGAGGGCTAAGGCCCAATTTGCTTCGGTGGGCTTAGGCCCAAAATTGTTGTTCTTGAGGGGAATTACACACTGAGTTCTCGTAACTCACCCCTCTGCTTAATTTTGTAGGTAATTCCTAGCTTTGCGGATTTGGAGCCGAGGCGAACTCTGTGGTGGCCATGCATTGTTTCTTTAGTAAACTCTACTTTACATTACTTTAAATTTACTTTAACTTTCGAATTATGTTCTTTAATAAGGCCGCTATGATTTTAATTTGGTTTTTATGCATTTATTATCCACTATGAATTGACTAATATGGGGTTCCTAAAAACTTAAATAACCATTTTCCAAAATACTAAAGAATGGATCACCAACTATTGACAATTAAATTCGGGATTTCCTTAAAACTACAATACTTATTTTCAAAAACGTCACATACTAAAATCCGCTGGTTTTCGTTTCTCATATTATAAAACAAGTTTTCGTTGGTTAGTACTATTTAATAATTTTTTCAAGAAAACATAAATCAAGTCTGATTTTCAAAATGGAATCAAAACTCGAAATTTTTAAACGATCACGAAGTTTCTTTAACAACCTTTCCATGTGACATGCCAGATCCGGTCGTAACGTCTAGGCCAAGTTTGGGGTGTTACAACGAAGATGGCTTGAGTTATTGAAAGACTATGAGTTGGTGATTGATTATCACTCGTGTAAGGCGAGTGTAGTCGCAGATGCCCTGAGTAGGAAATCCTTGTTTTCCTTGAGAGCAATGAACACGAGGCTGACTTTATCGGATGATGGTTCGATTCTAGCCGAATTGATAGCTAAACTGACGTTTCTTCAACAGATTTGTGAAGCCCAGAAGTGTGATAGTGAATTGCAAGCTAAGAGAGCTCTGTGTGAATCGGGCAATAACTCAAATTTTTGTATCGAATCCGATGACTATTTGATGTTTCGAGATAGGATTTGTTTACCAGAAGGTGACGAACTTATTCATAAAATTCTTCAAGAGTCACACAATTATTATTTATCCGTTCATCCAGGTAGTACGAAAATGTCTAATGACTTGAAGAATATGTATTGGCAGTCGGGTATGAAAAGAGATATCTCCGAGTTTGTTTCGAAATGTTTGATTTTCCAACAAGTGAAAGCCAAACACCAAGTACCTTCAGGTCTGCTTCAGCCAGTGGTGGTTCCCGAGTGGAAATGGGATGGAATCACAATGGGCTTTGTAACGGGTTTTCCTTTGACCCCGAAAAAGAAAGATGTCGTATGGGTCGTTGTTGATAGATTAACGAAGTTGGCTCATTTTATACCGTTACGTACTAACTACTCGCTTGATAAGCTAGCTGAATTGTACATTGCTGAGATTGTGAGATTGCACGGGGTGCCTATATCGATTATTTCAGATAAATATCCGAGATACACTTTGCAGTTTTGGAAGAATTTGCAAGAAGCTTTAGGTACAAAGTTAAATTTTAGTACCGCTTTCCATTCAAAAACCGACGGTCAATCCGAAAGGGTAATTCAGATTCTTGAGGACATGCTCCGATGTTGTATTCTAGAGTTCCAAGGTAGTTGGGAGAAATATCTACCTTTGGTTGAATTTGCCTACAACAACAATTTTCAGTTAAGCGTAAAGATGGCATCGTATGAAGCGTTGTATGGCCGTAAGTGCCGAACTCCTCTGTATTGGATAGAGCTCAGCAAGAAACAAATTCACGGGGTTGACTTAGTTGGAGAAACCGAAGAAAAGGTGAAAGTAATTTGTGATAGTTTGAAAGCAGCTTCTGATAGACAAAAGTCATAAGCGGATTTGAAAAGAAAAGAGATTGAGTTTCAAATTTGGGATAAAGTGTTTTTGAAAGTATCTCCATGGAAGAAAGTTCTCAGATTTGGCCGGAAAGGCAAGTTGAGTCCATGTTTTATTGGGCCGTATGAGGTGATTGAAAGAATCGTGCCAGTAACATATCGGTTGGCTTTACCGACGGAGTTGGAAAAGATCCATGATGTGTTTCATGTGTCTATATTGCGACGGTATTGATCTGACCCTTCACATGTGATTTCGCCCTTAGAGGTTGAAATTAGACCGGATATGACCTATGGCGAAGAGCCGATCAAGATATTAGCTCGGGGTGTGAAACAGTTGAGAAATAAAAGTATAGCCCTAGTGAAATTCTTGTGGCAAAAACACGAAGTTGAGGAAGCAACATGGGAACCTAAGGAGGCTGTGAGAAAACAGTACCCAAACCTCTTTTCCGGTAAGATTTTCGGGGACAAAAATCCCTAATGGGGAGAGTTGTAACAGCCTGATTTTAGGTCTAGTCAGAATAGTGGTTTCAGGACCACAAATCTGACGCAGTAAAATTTTTTTATTATATTTTTTTGGTCTACAGTTTTATGGAACAATTCTGTGAAAATCTTGTTCGAAAATTTTGACGTTTGGGCACTCAATTTAGTTTTAAGGACTAAATTGTAAAAAGTGCAAAACTTGAATTCTAGATGTTAAAGGTGTCCAATTGCTATGAGATTTTAAATTAGAGGTCCTTATATGATAATTAGACCATTAGTTAATTTTATGGACAAAAATGGACATGATTAGGTGGAATTTTAAAGTTCAGCAAAAAGGGCATTTTGGTCATTTAGTAATTAAATGAATTAATAAGGAAAATAAAAGCAAAATTTGTTCATCTTCTCCTACCTTGTGCCGAAAATTTGAAGGCCACCATAGCTAGGGTTTATTCAACTTTCAAGCTTGATTGTAAGTACATCCTAGCCCTGTTTTTAATGCTCTTTACATTTTTTAAGTCGTTATCATCCGATCTACCTATTTCTGCCATTAATTTAAGATGTGGTTGATGTCTAGGGTTTGACCCATGTTAGACATATGTGTATTTTGATGTTTAATGGTAGATTTTCATGTTTTATGTGTGATAAACAACTTTTACTAGGTGATTTTTGATGAAAATGCATAAAAAGGAGATTTTTGATGAAAATGCATAAAAAGGACCTAATTGTAAAAAGTTATAAAAATGGGTAGTAAAAATCTGATTTAATGGAGAAGGTGGATTTCTATAAGCATGAAAATGGTTCGGCTAGGCTTGGGTTACCAAGAAATTGAACATATTTCATTTTACGAGCCTAGGGACTAAAATGTAAAATGACAAAAAGTTAGGGACAAAATAGTAAATTTTTTTAGGATGCAAATTAATGTAAATGTATGTGTAAAATGATGAATTGATAGTAAAATTTGCTTATATAGACCCGGAACAACCGATTACGGAACTAGATCGAGGAAAACGAAAAGTCTCGGATTAGTTGAGTTTCAAATACGAACCATTCTCAAGGTAAGTTCGTGTAACTTAATTTGGTATTTTATTATGTTTTAATTGAATTGTGTAATTGAGATAATATATATGTGATGATATACCCCATGAAATAATCATAAGATGATAAACACGAATAAAATGTCATTGTCCCGGTTGAATATTGTATTTCGATGGATAATAATAATTTTCTTCAAATGAACAAAATGATATAGAAAGGATTTAGCCCGGACGGGTAATCCTGAGCTACACTCTCTTGAGTAAATGTTATGAAATGGATTTAGCCTGGATGGGTAATCCATAGTAGGCTCATTAGAGCTAACGTTATCGAAAGGATTTAGCCTGGACTGGTAATCTTGAATAAGCTCTTGGGAGCGAATGTTAAAGACGGGATTTAGTCTGGACTGGTAATCCTGTTATATAAATGTGGTTTGAGAGTGTGCTCTATGAATATGTGCTTAAGGAGCACTTTGGATGTGAATTGACAAACGATTGACATGTATACCTCGAGTATACTACCCAAGTATACATCGAAATCACAATAGTTCAATGAAAAGAAATCCTGAAAAATGGAATAGTGAAATGATTTGAAAGTTTATACTATGGTGAGCTCATCTATGTTGGTTTGATAACTTCATGATGTGTATGACTAACTTGTTTAATGAGTGAATATATTTAGGTAACTTGTCAAAATATTGATGGAATGAATGCATGTATATGCTTATTTGAATAATTATAACAGGTAAGTTTCTTTCTATTACGCGAACTTACTAAGCATGAAAATGCTTACCCCGTTTTACTTTTCCTTGTTTTATAGGGCTCATAAGGCTCGCGAAGGTTGGAGGATTCGGTCGAAGCAAGATCACACTATCCACAAATCTCCTTTTTGGTATATCTAAATGATTCATTTTGGTATAATGGCATGTATAAGCTACTTGGCTTAGATGAAGGCTTGTAAGTAATATTTTGTGACTTAGCCATTGGAATGGCTAAGGAAGTTCAACTGGTGCATGTATGATGTTAATGTATGTCCAAATTCTTTAGTGTTAAGTATGGTGGATAATTCATTTTTTAAGTGGCCACTGGAATTGGCTAATATTGGTTTAGTTATATATGCATATGATGATGTCTTTCATGGATGTGAGAATTTGAATGGTTTGAGTTGACAGTTATGTGATGTTGTATGTGATGGAAAATAGCATGTGAATGATGTGGCTGATTTGGTTGAGTGTATGTGTTTGGATTGCTACTATGTTTTGTTGTGTAGGTATGTGCATGGAAGGGTGACAAAAGGGCTTGGTAAATAACCTTGTTTTTGTCCACACGAGTAGACACACGGGCATGTGTCTAGGCCATGTGTGACACACGGTCTGCCCCACTGGCATGTGTTTTGGCCGTGTGTCCCCTGCACCTTAATTGATGCAAAACAGAATGTCTAGAATATAGCACACGGGCAGAGACACGGGCGTGTGTCTCAGCCGTGCTTGCTACACGGCCTTGGACACGGGCGTGTACCCCGGCCGTGTGAAGTCTGCACCTATTTTATGAAAAATTATGAAAATTAAATCGACCACACGGCCTAGAACACGGGCGTGTGGCATAGCCGTGTGGCAAAGTCAGAGAGCACCCTATTTTGAACACGGTCTGTAGCACGGGCTTGTCTCAGGGTCACACGAGCATGTCCATAACCCACACGGGCGTGTGACCCCTATTTTAGCAAAAAAAATTTAAGTGTCATAAAACTTTCTAAAATTCTCGGTTTAGTCCCGAATAGCTTCCAAAGCATGTTTTGGGACTCGTAAGCTCGTTTTAGGGACGATAGGAATGTAAATGAAAAGTTTTAAATTTGGATGGAGATTCACATCTCAGTTTTGTATGATTGCTTGTGTTTATTCCCGGTAATGCCTCGTACCCTGTTCCAGCTTCGAATACGGGAAGGGGTGTTACAACACACCAGTGTGCTAGGCCGTGTGGTTAATTAAATTCTTCGAAATTAGGTGCGGGTTTCACACGGCCAAGACACACGCCCGTGTTCTAGGCCGTGTAGCACACGTGGCCGAGACACACGCCCGTATCTATGCCCGTGTGCTCAATTCTAAGCATTCTATTTTCTTGAATTTAAGATATAGGGGGCACACGGCCTAACCACACGCCCTTGTACCAGGCCGTGTGTCTCACACGGTCTAGAAACACGCTCGTGTGGACAAAATAAAGCCATTTCTAGCTTCATTTCTCACTCAAAATTTTTACAAAGTTCCTACACCAAACTTACATTCAAACACCTACGAATCCAAGCATTGAATTCAAGCAATTTATAACATCTAATATGACATATTGTTACATGCATTCATGCTTTTAATCTTACCTTTTATAAGCATACTCATTTAACCTTTCTCAATCAATCAATAATAAACACTTATGTTATCTCCATAGAATAAACTTATTACATATATACATATACCAAAACATAATCATCACTAGCCATTCCAGTGGCTAGATTACAATAATCATTTACATTTACATGCCAATATGGCCAATTTAACCTATACATGCCATTATAACCATAATTGATTTACCATATGTACCGAAATAGGCCAATGGATAGTGTGAGTGATCTCCGCCAAGCTTCCAATCCAATGAGCTTCTGATTTACATTTATTCTATTTTGAGGTAACTATGCAAGGCATATTCAATCAATTTGACCTCAAGCCCTACACATATCCTCATTGCCCTTGTTAGTCTTATATTCCATAATAACATCAAAACATATTTGGGCTCAACAACAATCAAGTTTCCAGGCACATATGCTTTTCACAACATGTATTCATTTAACATGTATAAATCATCTCTTTATATTACAAGTATAATTTCATAATAGTTCGTCTCGAGTTCAGATTATTTCATGTCAAAATTTTACTCATATCATTTGACATATCAAGGTCACGAATAGTACACTCAAGGTGTACAAATCTATAATCAAGGATGAACATACTCATCAAATAAATTTCATGTTATAACAGACCGAATATGACCCTAATCGGAACGATGGTTTCGGGACCATGAATCCGAGTCTGAGAAATATTTTAATATTATATTTTGTGTCTATTATATGTGAATTAATGTGTGTGAAAGTTTCGTAGAAAAATTTAATCGTTTGTGTGTTCAATTTAACAAAAAGGACTAAATCGCGTAAAGTGTAAAAGTTGCATACTATAGTGTAAAGTGCTAGAATGATGATGACTTTTTAATATGAGGTATTAAATGGGTAAATAACCCATTTCTAAGTTAGTGGGTGGTATATGACAAGATTAACCTTAAGTTTTATATTATATAATTTTATGATATAAGGTTAAATAGGTAATTAATTAAATGTCATAATATATGTTAAATAAAACATGAGAAAAGCCATTATCATCTTATTTTCTTTCATGGCCGAATGTGATAAAGAAAAGGGAGAAAACCTTGTTTAAAATTCGGCTACTACAAGCTTTGATTCAAGGTTAGTTTTTAATCAATTTTTGATAATTTTTACGTTTTTGTAATCGTTGCTTTGAGAACTTCAAAACCCATGTCTTAATTTCATGAATTTTTGATGTTTGTGTAAAATTCCATGGATGTTATGTTGAGTTTCAAGATGTTTTATGGTGTTAAATGATAAATATTTAATTAATGAATATACTTTGTTCTTGAATTTTTGATGAATTTGGCTAAATAGGGCTAAATTGAGAAAATAAATCTTTGAGGGGTTAAAATGCAAATTTTATGAAATGTAGGGACTTATAAGACCATGGGGAAGATTCGGCCCTTAGGGAGTTATTTCAAATTATGTGTATTTTGTGTTTTGTGCAATAGGGACTAAATTGTAAAAGTTGTAAATGTCAGGGGTAAAATGGTAATTTGCCTATTTAAGTGTTTTGGGATTAAATTGAAATGAAATGTGTTTGAATGAGCTCAAATTGAATGTGTTTAGATCAAGAACAAAGAAAAGCAGACTTGGATCGGGAAAGGCGAAAGTTAACAAATAGCCAGGTGACTAATGATCGTCCGTCGATAGTCGAGGTAAGTCCTTAAGCAAGTATATGCCAAAGAATTATTTGTGAACATAGTATATGATGAAATTTTGAAATTTAAAGTATAAAAATATATGTTGGCCGAATGTGAGGGTATGAGTTTGTAGTGAATTTATTTTGTGTAATGTAATGTGAATAAGTATGTTCGGTTTAATATGTGAAAGTAATATGAAGTATATGAGATGGTGGTGATTTTAGTACTAAGTAATGTGTATTAAAAGGTTGAATGTGTTGATATTTCGGGCTTCGAGCCTAGCAGGCCTTGTGCCGGTGATTTACTTCGGGCTTCGAGCCTAGCAGGCCTTGTGCCTGATGATGTATTCGAGCTTAATGCCCAGCGTGCCCTCGCGTCGGTGAATATATCGGGCTTAATGCCTAGCAGGCTAAATGCCGATGTTTTAAATTCTCGGACTTCAAGTCTAGCAGGCCAGGTGCCGGTGTACGTGATTCAGATTAATGCATAAATTGTTATACGCTGGTGAGTTTTCAGTTCTCGAACTTTGATTATGAAATAGTTTAGTTATGAAACGAACCAAGAAAGCTTAAGTTTATGAATGTGGATTTGTGAGTTCGGTTATAAGGTATGTATTAAGCATACTTTAATGTTATGAACATATGCTATGATGCTAAGTAAATGAAATAGTGAAAGTAAGTGATATGCATATGATAGATGGAATGTAATTATGATGTATTCTATGAGCGAAATGGTTATAGAAAAGCATGAAAGAAGTAAGTGTTTGTACAAGTATAATTATATGCATAAGTGTGTGATTATTTATTCAGTATATAATATATATTGTGGTAAAGAAAGGAAAGTTGATATATGTACAGTGAGAAGGGATATACGGTTAGGGTAAATTAAATGTTAAGTCTTGAATGTTTAATGTTAGAAAATGTTTTTATTAAATGCTTGTATACTTGAATGTCATATTGTGATTGCTTAAGACTTACTAAGCTAGCAAGCTTAACTTGTGTATATCTCTTTTTTGTTTTATAGATTTCGTTCAGGCTACGGGCTCGAGGGATCATCGTTGAAGTCACTCACACTATCGACTTATTTTGGTACTCTTAGAAGTTAAATTTTAAATATAAGGCATGTATAGGCTAACTTGATATTTTGAATGATACTTGTTAATTTTTATAGCCATGCAAAAATGGCTACTCTATTGGGTTAAGTTTAATCCCTATACTTTTGTTATAATGGCTTGTTTATAATGCTTTTGGATGTATATATTCAGTCATGATTTAATCATGTATGATAAGTAGTCATATAAATGTTATGTGTTTAGTCATGTGATTGGAAATGTGGAAAATGACGAATGTTCGATGAGTCATAGTATATAATATTTATATTTTAAATAAAATTCCTATATTATATATGTGGTGTATTCGGTATAAGCTCGACATATTGATATGTTTTACATTTTTTAATTTGATTTGAATGAAGTAGATATGATTGAAAGATGTACATTTCGGTTGGCTTAATTTAGTTTACTTGGAATTTGTGTGTGTGCATTAACTCTAGTCATTTTATGGAATATGAAAAATGTTATGCAATGTATATATATGTGTTCGATTAAGCTTATGAGAGATATCTACTTGTAACCAAATTGTTTGAAGAATTAGTTGTTTAAGCTTAATTTTGAATTGGGTAAATGCGCATATCTATGATGTATTGATATATATATATATATATGAAATTAGCTATATATGACTTCTTGATTTGATTAAGTGTTGACTCTATCTAGACTTAGTATAAGCTATGTAATGTACATGAAATATTATAGGTATGGCTTTGTATAATCGGCCAAGTAAATGAGTGTGTGCATGATATTGTAATAAGCTTGTATGTTCGGCCATAAGGAATAAGGTTTTTTATTTAAACCACATGTTTTTGGTCTTATAAGTAAGTTGAAATAGGACGTTATATGGATCATGCTTATTTTAATTAATTAGATACAATTAGTTTGTTTGTGTGAGCATTATATAAAATAAAAAGACATGATAAGTGAGGTTTATGCTATTTGCATTTGTTGTGTGGTGATAATGAAATGTATATTGCATGATATTTTGTGTTCATCAGTGATTATATTGAATATGACTTAGTTTAGTATATTAAGTATGTATTATGCATGGGACTGTCTGTTTATAATTGAACCTTTTTATACGGATGTTTAATTAAAACATAAATTGATTGAATAAAAGTTTTTACTTATCTGGTAATACCCGTAACCCTAATCCGGCGACGGATACGGGTTTGGGGTGTTACACATGTACAAATATCATCATCCCATATTACCATATATCAATCATCATGTATCGTCATTTTCATGTATTTCAGACATATATGTGTAATAACTCATTTCTTATTCATACCTTCTCATGTCAGGATTTTTACCTGTTGAAATTATTCAGAATATCGATGGATACACAAATAGTACACTCGATGTGTACAAATCGGGATCCGCACATTCATGTCCAATGGTACCCATAAGGTACTATTTCAGAGAGTACACTCTCGAGCCACACATGTATACAACAGGATTACCAGTCCAGGCTAAATCCTTTTTCTGACACATGCTCTAAAGAGTTTGATCTGGATTACCCGTCCCGGCTAAATCTAATCCATAACATATGCTCGAGAGGACTTTTATCAGGATTACCAGTCCGCACAAATGCAGGACCTCATTCATTTCGGTATATCGGATATCCATCGATTTTTCATTTATTCAAACGAGATTTAACATTTTTCAGGCATTATCAGGCTTGCGATTATTTCATACATCTATAACCTTCATATAATTCAATTAAACACATTCCACGTTCAATTCCAACATATAAGTAACATTTTTATCATTTATCATTTATCGGGAATTATTATTGATCGGGCTTTGTCAGATATATCTTTAATGTCAAACATATACAATATTTATACAATTCACAAACACAACATTTATTTTAAGCATATAAATATACACAATTTAGTTACACGAACTTACCTCGACAAATGTTCGTGTACATAGAATCTACTTCCTCTTTTCCTCGTTCTAGCTCCGAATCTGGTCTATCCGGATCTATACAAGTAAATTTAACATCAATTTATCACATTTCATATTCAAGTGGAATCAATTTACATCCTAGGAAAAATTACCATTTTGCCCCAACTTTTCCATAAATTCCAATTTTGTCCCTAGGCTTGGAAAATGAAATTTATGCAATTTACCCCCTATTCCAAGCCTAACCAAAATTTCACTATAAAATTTACAACACATATATTCTATAAAATTCAGAATTTTTTTCAATTTTCACAACTTTACATTTTAGTCCCTAAACCATGTTTTCATCAGAAATCACTTTGTAAAAGTTGTTTATCTATCAACAACCTTTCATTTTCTACCATAAATTTCAAATTTTCAGCATATTCATCGAAAACCTAATTTCCATACTTTGATAACTTTTCAAATTGATCCCCTAAATAGATAGATTAAGCTATCCCGATTTCAAAAATATCAAAATTACTAAAAACGGGACAATAAAACTTACCCAATTTGGCCAAGAAAGCTTGCTTTCTCTTTCCTAGGGTTTCCATGGAATTTTTGGGGTTGAAGATGACAAAAATAAGATGATAACTCTTTTATCATCTTTTAATTAATTAAATTAATTAAATTTCCAATTTCGTCCTTGCCATTTTTCTAAATTTCCATGAATGAGTCACCAAAATATCTACATACTTTTCTTTAATGGTCTAATTACCATATAAACACCCCAAGTTTTGAATTCCATAGCTATCTAATCCTTCTAGCTACTAGAATTCAACTTTTGCATTTTATGCGATTTGGTCGTTCCCATAATTAAACACATTATCGGTAAAATTTTCTTATCAGAATTTTCATATGACATTTCTAATATAATACGGATCATATAATAAAATTAAAAGAATTTATTTTCGGCCCGAATTTTTGGTCCCGAAACCACTCTTCCGATTTCAATGAAATTTGGGCTGTTACAACATTGCTGCGAGAGGTAGACCACCTCGTAATCCTAGAAATGTGAGTAGTAGCCGTGGTGGAACAAAAGACTCTGCTATGAGATTTAAGGCATGAGCACCAGCTAGAGCTTATGCTATCCGTGCACGAGAGGAAGATTCTGCGCAAGATGTTTTTACTGGTACTTTCTCTATCTTTGATATTGATGTTACTGCTTTGATTGATCTGGAATCAACCCATTCGTATGTATGCACGAATTTAGTATCAAGTAAGAATTTACCTGTTGAGTGCACTAAATTCGTGGTTAAAGTATCGATCCCCTTAAGTCAGTATGTGCTAGTTGATAAGGTTTTCAAGAACTGTCCTTTGATGATTCGGGGTTACAGTTTTTCGGATAATTTAATGCTATTGCCATTTGATGAGTTTGATGTCATTTTGGGCATGGATTGGCTGAACCTGTATGATGCAATTGTGAACTGTAGATGAAAGCTTATTGTATTAAAATTTCAGAATGGTGAGAAGCTTCAGATTGAATCAAATAGTTTAAGTGGGTTGCCTATTGTTATTTCAGCTATGTCAGCACAGAGATATGTGAGAAAAGGCTATGTTGCGTATCTTGAGTATATTTTTTATTCTAAAGTTTCTGAGTTGAAGATAGAATCAGTGCCAGTGGTTTGTGAGTATCCTGATGTGTTTCCAAAGGAGTTACATGGATTACCGCCGATCAGAGATGTTGAGTTTGCTATTGAGTTAGTACCGGGAACATCACCGATATCGATAGCACCTTACAGAATGGCTCCTACTGAGTTGAAAGAGTAGAAAGCATAGTTACAAGAGTTGATAGATAGAGGTTTTGCTCGATCCAGTTTTTCACCTTGTGTGCACCTATTTTGTTCGTTAAGAAAAAGGATGGATCAATGAGATTATGTATTGACTACTGCCAGCTCAACAAAGTTACGATCAAGAATAAGTATCCATTGCCGTGAACTGACGATCTGTTTGATCAACTGAAAGGTGCAACAGTATTTTCGAAGATCGATCTTCGTTCTGGTTACTATCAGTTGCGAGTTAAAGATTCTGATGTGCCAAAAACTATGTTCAGAACCAGGTACGGACATTATGAATTTCTTGTGAAGCCGTTTGGTTCAACTAATGCACCTGCAGTATTTATGGATTTGATGAACAGAGTTTCTAGATCGTATTTAGACCGATTTATTGTTGTATTCATCGATGATATTTTGATTTACTCTCAAAATGAGTCTGAGCATGCCGAGCATTTGAGAATTGTATTGCAAACCCTGCGTGAAAAGCGATTGTTTGCCAAATTTAGCAAATGTGAATTTTGGCTCCGGGAAGTTGATTTTCTGGGACATATTGTATCAGCCAAAGGCATCAGAGTTGATCTGAGCAAAATTTCAGCTGTTGTTGACTAGAAACCTCCGAAAAACGTGTCTGAAGTTAGAAGTTTTCTAGGATTAGCCGGTTATTACAGAAGGTTCGTCAAGGGATTCTCGATAATTACTACACCGATGACGAGACTGCTAGAAAAAGATGTGAAATTTGAATGGTATGAGAAATGCCAGCAAAGTTTCAATTAGTTGAAACCACTATTGACCAAGGCACTGGTACTAAAAGTTCTATATGTTTCTAATTTAGTCCAGACTCATTTCTATTGTGTTTTTAGGGCATCGAGGGCTCGTATATGGGACAATTTTTATTGATCAATTTTACTATGAATGATGTTGTGAATTAAATGTTTTAAATTTTTTATAGTTTTGAATCGTAAACTTCGGTAATGCTCCGTAACGCATTCCGGTGATGGATACGGGTTAGGGGTGTTACAACTACTGCTACGTACCATGAAGCAAGCGGTGTGAGTTTGCGAGCTTGTGTTTTCTCAAATCTAAACATATTTGTGCGGTGTGTTGGAGGTCTGGTTGGTGCTCGGCCGGAGAGTCACTTAGGTGGCCAATTTGGCGTTCCATAGCTCGTGCCTGACGACCGGACTGGGTATGGGGTGTTACATTATGTCAATCTCCTTCGCATCATAAATAATGACAAAATCAAACTCTATTGTAAGGCTTTTTTCAGGGTGAATGGTATGAGTTTAACCTAGCAGTGATCTGGAAGGTGCTATACTACTACTGTAACAACATGGTCAAGCTAGATGAGACCATGAACCAATCTAGTACTACAATCACAATGTGCATTTGACTTGGCCAGAGAAAGGAACAATCCATACCTCTTCACTTTCTAAAATTTATGCGGCTCTATATGTTATTACCATGAGGAACAGGCTCCCCAACAGTCAGCGTGATTCTATGAGTAAGAAGGTTGTAGTCCTTCTTATGAAAATTTTAGAAATGGTGGAATTTGATCTTGGCTAGATGGTTTATGATGATTGTTGGAAAAGATTATTAAGAAAAAAGTTATTATTTGTAACACCCCTAACCCGTAACCATCGCCGGTTTAGGGTTAAGAGGCAATACTGGACAATCAGAAACTTTTACAGACTTCTCATATTACAATTCATCCAATGCAATCAAAGTGTCCCTTAAATAGGTCAACGAGACCTTGAGCATGCTTTAGAATAGGACCGGGACTAAACCGAACACATACAGAAATTCTCGGAAATTTAAAATTTTTTCTAAGTTACAGAGGTCACACGCCCGTGTGGGCAGGCCGTGTGCCTCCCACGACCTCAGACACACCCGTGTGTCTAAGCCGTGTCAAAACAGGGCATACATACAAACTTGTCCACACGACCATGGACACGCCCGTGTGCCTCACTCGTGGACGATCCTGACTTGCACCACATGGCCAGTCACACGCCCGTGTGTCCAGCCCGTGGTCAATCCTGACTTGCCTTGAATTTCAACCACGAGGGACACGGTCGAGCCACACGCCCGTGTGCTCAACCGTGTGGGCAAATATAGGCCATTTTCAAGGCAAAAATGCCACCCACACTTGGGTCATTCCTACAAGTTCCAACAAGCATAAATCCACACACAATTGGCAACCAAAATCATGTCATAAAACCAACATATTATCCCATTCTATTTCATCTATAATCATGCCAACTTGTATACAAAATTGCACAACTAAATCTCATGTAAAAACAAGCATGGTATATCCACATTTTACCTTTCATATAACCATTTCATTGATCAAACATACATACTCATATTGCATCCATATGCTTACCTTAGCCTTGACCATTTCATAGGCATGAGATTATACCAAAACCAAACATCATATAGCATGACTCTTCACAACACAACCATTTGTCTAGCCATATCACATGGCCATAAATTTACACATCTCAAACATAAACCAAAATTACTAGCCTATACATGCCATACTTTAGTATAAACATTTTCAAAAGGTACCGAAATAAGTTTAAGTAGTGTGATGATGATCCTCGACGGTCCCCGAGCCTCTCGTAGCTTTAACGATCTATAAAATAGAATAGAAACACACACAGTAAGCTTTCCAAAAGCTTAGTAAGCCATATACAAATAAACTTAACATATATGCATATAACCATTTTGATACAAATCAATAATATTTCTCATTTGCAATCTCATAACATGTTCCTTGGCTCATTTATTTAGCCATTACTTTCCACATTTCAGAGCTCAAATATAACACATTTGCACTTAGCATCATCAAGCATATATCACATTTTATCTTTTCACATCTATACACATATTCATCTTGGTAAGTTTATATATATACTTACCTTTCATACACCTATATAGTGTACTTATCATACGTACCTGATTCGTTTATACATTTCACGTAGATTTCCATTTCTCAGACTTGCCCGTTGAACCGTTCGGAACTAAATAGGATACTCAGAATGCTCGGAATAGTCGTACAATGCCAACATCCCAGACGTGGTCTTACATGTACTCGAATATCGATGCCACTGTCCCAGAAAGGGTCTTACACGAATTAAATACGATGCCAATGTCCCAGACATGGTCTTACACGTAAATCTCATATTGATGCCAAAGTCCCAGACGTGGTGTTACACGAAGTCTCAAATCAATGCCAACGTCCCAAACGTGGTCTTACATGATATCACATATCGGACACCTATGTCATGACATATGTAATCCTATCTATTCCAAGGCTCATACGGGACTTCTCGGACATAGATACACTATCAATACTATCTCGGATTCCATGTACATAACATCTCGAGCATTTTCAACACAAGATGAATTTCATATATGCACAATTAACTCAATTCAAATGCATTTATTTGTATATTGACTTACCTCGAATAGGAAGAAGGGAGATAAACGACTATTCAATAACTTTTGATTTCCCGCGATCTAAGTCCGTTTTCTTCGGTTCTTGATCTATACATATTCAAATTTAATTCATTTATTCAATAGTTCATTCAATTGAATCCAAAAACACATATTTAGGGCAATTTACAAATTAGCCCTCACATTTTCACATTTGGACATTTTAGTCCCTATTCCACAAAATCACAAAATATAGAAAATCTCATAATACCCATGCTTAGCCAAATTCTCATGTAGTCCATACAAGTCCATACATTTCATTTATTTCACAATTTAGTCCCTCAAAATATTATTTTCTCAATTAAGTACAAATTACTCAAATTCATCAAAACTCCAAAGACAAAACTTGTTAATCAAACACATATGTAACATCCCAAAATTGGGCCTAGTAGAATTGGATCTATTGGGCCCATTGGGCCTTGAGCGTAGAAGCATTTTAAAAATTTTTGAGAATAAGAGAACGGCATTATTTCAAGTTGGACTTATTAGGAAGGTGATTTTGGAATGTTACGGGGTTCTATGAAGGCTCGGGGTTGAATTGGGCCCTAGTAAAAATTTGGTGTTTAAGCCTATTTAGGAGAAATAGTAAGTGGCATCAAGGCTTATGGAAATAAGAGAGCAATTTGCTTGCATAATTGAGCATATGGCAAAGAGGTTATGGCATTAAGTGAAGAGTATGGAGGGAAGAGGTTCGAATTCCCTTGATGCAAAATTTTGACTATTATTTTTGTATTCTTTCCCTAAGTGTCGGCCAAGCATGTAAATAAGGCAAGGTGGACTTTTTATTTTTGGCAAGATGGCTAAGGAAAATAGGAAAGGATGAAGGTGAGGAAAGAAATCAAGAGAAAGGGGAAAGTAATGGGAACATGTGGCCTTTTTCAAGGGAAGTGTTATGGAAAGTGTGGTTGGTCAATTTTTGACCATTATGGTCATGAATGTGGACGGTTTTGGGTGTAGAGGGAGGTAGCCGAATTTTCTTTGGCAATTGGTAAAAGTTTTGGTGTTGTTTTGGCCAAAAACTCCTATTTGCAACTTTTGTGTCATTTTTTCTTTTCTCTCCAAATTTCCTTCTCCTTCTTGCCGAATCTTCAAGCTTTGAGTGTACATCTTTCTCCTTTGTTTGGCCGAATCACTCACCTTTTTGTTCATCTCCCCTTAGATAGCTGAAACAATCTAGCACTCTTCTCTCCATCCATTCTTTTCTTTTGACCTTTTCATCAACATTTTCTCTATTCTTAATTCGACATTACCTTGTGATCAAATCATCCTCTTTTCGTAGTGATTTAAGTGAGTGGCACTACAAGGAAATTAACAATCGGTAAGTAGTAGTTCTCTCTTTGTCGATAACTTTGTTTCATCCGAGTTTTTCCTTAATAATCGAGTGTTCTTCTTTCTCTCTCGTTGGGTCTGAGTTACATTCTTTTCTGTGATATGTCCATCGTTGGATTTAGGGCTTTCAACAAGGTGAAGGAGCACAAGTGATTTGTATTAACCAAATCATTATCATCGACTCGTCAAGCAAGCGGGGACGGGATTTCAGTAGTCAAAGGATAGGATCGATTCTTGGTGCACTGAGGGAGATCACATTCGTGGTAAGTAGAGTTAGCCTAATAAAGTGTTTCTAGATACGATTATCAAAGTTGAGACTAACCTTCTATCAACTATCATTATAGGTGTTGAAATCAGTAGAAAGCACAACTCGTAATCAAGGTGTGTAATCCCGTACCCTTCCGTATACATATTTGAAATGGTGTGTAATCTCACACTTCTCTGAAAGTTTGCATGAAATATTCTGTGATTCGGTCGAAATACCTAAGAAAACTGAAAATCGGCATCCGTGATCACTTGGGCGTGCGTATGTCCGTAGTGGTAACCATAGTTTGCAAGGAAACAGTTTTTGGTCAGCAACAGTGACGTGATTTTGAAAAATCACGAAAAATAGGATAAAGGGAATTAGAATGCGAAAAAGATATCAAATTAAAGCATACTGTGTCTATTTTTATATGAAAGAAACAGAGGAGGAAGAGAAAGTTTATATTCTGGGATATCTTAATTTTGGTGAGACTGGTTCTGATGGACTTCGTGGTTCCTTTTCTGTCTTGGAAAAATTGGTTAAAATTGTAAAAAGTGAATTATGAGTTATAAGTTATATGTATGGATTCCTTAGAGAACCTATTTTCAATAGAAACAAGTGGGAGCAACATATGAAAACCGTACAGAGAGATATTTGAATTTTGGGTAAGAGAGGTCAGAACTGTTGGACAGTGTAACAAGAGAATCTTTAATGAATAAACTGTACTAAACTGCTAAGCCAAAAATTCTGAAAAAATTTAAGTAAGAAGATATATGACTATAGTTTCAAGGAAAATTTACGGATTTAACTTTCGAGTTTTCTAACTTGAGTTATAGTCAATTTAGTCAGTATGACGCAGATGGACAGTTTCAAATTTTTATGCCCAAATTAGTAGTTAAGTCCGGGGTTGCGAAATTACCATAATACCCTTAGAGGGTAAATTACCGAAATACCCCTGGGTTGCGAGATTACCGAATTACCCTTAGTGGGTAAAATTACCGATTTACCAAAATGCCCCTATGGGTCGATTTGATAGATTGTTATAATGGACCGATTTATCGAAATGCCCCTATGGGCCGATTTGATAGATTGTTATAATGGGCCAATTTATCGAAATGTCCTTATGGACCGAATTACTGAAATGCCCCTATGGTCCGAATGATCGTATTGCTTTAATGGGCTGATTCATAAAAAGTATTCAATAGGTTAATGGATGTTATTTTTATATGGATGTTTTACGATTAAGTATGATGCATCTTTACATATTGCATGGGATGGGAAAATTTGAATGAAGAGAAGTATAGACCTGTGGCATTGCCACAAATTCTAATAATGGCTATGTGCCTAACATATGAATTAATGACTCTGTGTCGATCATTTTACCGTATATAAATCTGGTGGCTCAACCACAAATAGTATAAATGGCAGCTTGACTGCAAATTGGAGAGACTGGCGGGGTGGGTTGACTTGATCCACATAGGAGAGACTGGCTAGTACGGGGGAGAGATTGGATGGATGGGTTGGGTTGCATACTTTGCATTCATATATATATACTGTTTTGTAATTGGGCTTCGGCCCAAGATTATCTTAAATGGGCTTAGGCCCAAGATATTTCTAAGCGGGTTCAGCCCGGTGGATGACTGTAAGGGGATTTCACACCGAGTTCTTGTAACTCACCCCTTTTTTCTTAACCTTTGCGTAATGCTCAAAGGATTTGAGGACTTGGGCCCATGGATGACTCGGTGGAGGCCATACTTCAGAAACGGTGTTTTATTTTGAACTTTAGATTTTAAATTCTGTTCACTTTACTATTTTGGGTTTTTATGTTGTAATAAGGCCTCTGGAGTGTTTTATTATTTTCTTTATGGTTGATATACTTATTATTTTGCTTAAATTGTTTAAAACGAGAATTTTCTAAAAACTTAAATAAAGGTTTTCCAAAATCGATTAACAAATGGATTTCATAATAAACTTTTATAAATATTTTAACACGGAAGTTTTCACTCGAACTTTCAAACGATATTTTCAAAAGACACGGTTTTAAAGTTCACTACCTTGATTGTTGACTCATCAATAAATCTTTCAAAAATACTTGTATTTTATCTACGTTTCCACAACGATTTCAAAATGCTTCTGCAACTCTATTTCTAAACATCACATGTAACATCCTTAAATATGGGCTATTGTGTTTGAACTGTTTGCAGGTGTATGGCTTGGTTGTGATGTTAATTGGGACGTTTTAGGGTCTAGGTATAAGCCAAGGTTAGGCTCGAACTATAGGAAAATTTTTATTTTTAAGTTTTGGTTAAGGGGAGCTGAAGGAGCTAGGGGTTAAGTATATTCCGTGGTGAAGTTAAGCACAAGAATTGCCTTGGTAAAGTGGCAAGAAGGCGCCACTTAGGGCCTTAAGCAGTGACGCCACAAGCAGGGAAAGGAGAGCTTGGGTTCGAGCTGCAGAAATCCTTTGCTTGCTAATTCTTTTGACGCTTGAGAGAGGGAAGAGTTGTGCTCACTCAAACATCTGGTGGATAGCTGTTGGACAAGTCAACAGATTTGAACGGGTGGAGAAGAGAGAATTTAGGAGTTTGAACAATTCAAACTCATTTGAATGGTTGGCCATGAGAAGTTTGAAGAGTTTGCCAAAATTTGAATTGTGTGAGGAGGTGTATTTGGCTGGAAGACTTAGGAGGAGTGCCGAAATTCCTTAGTGACATTTTCGGCTAGTCAAGCTTGGTACATTCGGTTGAGAAGCAGAACCGAAACCTCTTTTGGCACTTGTCGAATTCCCTTTTGAAGCACCTAGCCGAATCCCAAAAAGAACCATTTGAGTTTTCTTTCTTTTCCTCCTTTGAAACCGAAAGCCGAAAGCACTTTAGGCTCTTGCCGATTTCTTTCTTTGGTATTGAGCCGAATCTCCATTTGAATTCCTCTCTTATTTCTTTGAAGTCGAAACACTATTCTCCCTAAATCTCATCTCTTTTTGCTCTCCATTCTTATTGGTTGGCCGAACCTTCTTCTTTCTCAAGCCACTCTCTTTTCCATTGATTCTTTCATCTTCTTCTCACCATCATTCAACCGAATACTTCCCTTCCATTCCCTTATTTCATTTTATCCGAATCTCCCTTGATTATTTCACCACCATTGCCGAAATCTCTCTCTATTTTCTCTTCTTATTTCAACACTTTGGCCAAATATCAACCACTGAAGATCTCTCTCTCTTTTCTTTTCTCTCGTTGCGTTGTAGATCTCTCTTGTCTTCTGCTCTAGTCGATTTTGGAGTGGGTACTTCAGGTTTAGAAGTAGTGGATCGGGGTTATTTATTCTCTGTCAATCAGTCTCAGTAAGTCAGTGGGAATACGTTTTATCGAGTGCTTCAGGATTTGATTTAAGCGCGAAAGGCAGTAAGGAAAAGGGGATCTAGTGCGTTAGATCGGGATCTTTGGGATTCAGTAATCGCGTTAGTAACCAGGTGTGTAACTTACACACTTCATAATCGTTGTAAACTTGTTAATAACCTAAACTATGTTAAAAGCCGAAACTGTGTAGATTTTGATATGATACCTTTATGGGTATGAGCAAGGATTTCGGGTAAGTCCGTTTTGTTGAGATTACGGCACATGATTTCTGATGATATTATCTATGTATGTTCGATATATGTCTAATGATTAAGCATGATGGCATAATTTGTATGTGCATTGCATTATTGTGGGTGATATAAGAGGAGGGGGAAGATTGATATCTGTGACTTTGGGTCACCAGTGGTTTGGCACCACCAGTGGTTTGGTACCACAGTTGATTTCGTGACTTTGGGTCACCAGAGGTTTGGCACCTCATAGCGACTCGTCCCAGTGGCTTAGCACCACAGTGGGTTGGCCCCATATTTGATAAAATGGGATTGTCGCCAGTGATTTGGTATCACAACATGGGTTAGCCCCACAATTGGATTATTTGTGACTTTGGGTCACCAGTGGTTTGGCACCACATTATTATTGATATTTGTGACTTTGGGTCACCAGTGGTTTGGCACCACCAGTGGTTTGGTACCACACGGGGTAGAAAACGGAGTTGTGGATGGCTAGGTTTGGGTGCATGATGTGTTTGCTTGATTATGATTTGTGTAAGCATGTTGCAATAATCGGGAGGGGATTATGCATCGAGTCTTGGTGACTCACCTTCTCCTTATCTTTTCAGTGATTCGTAGATCGCGGATGAGGAGCCGGGTGGACTCGAGGTGACCATGCGATAATTGCTTCGGTTTTACATGGACATTTGATCTGGGTATTTTACATTAAATTTTGGTTTTTATTTGGGTTTGTAGCAAGGCCTTTAAATTATGTTTTGGATTATTTTATCTGCTTTGGATTTGGTTTTAAATATGACTAAGCAATTACTTGATTTGCTTTAATAACCTGATAATCAAAGTTTTCAAACTAAGCTACGCAACGAGTTTTCTAAACTCTACCATCGGGTAATACAATTCACATGATTTCAAAGCAACTTAACATTTTCCACTATATATACATCGGTTTACCCCAAACACAAGCAATTGAAGAGTTTTCACCGAAAATAAACCGGTAACCTGTTTTCTTTAAATCGTTTTCACTCTGTGACATGCTAGATTCGGTCGTGGTGTGTTGACCAGGTTTGGGGTGTTACAATTATGGTATCAGAGCTAAGTTCATGACTCAATTGTGTGGGCCGAGGCCCAAAATGTTTTAAAGTGTGGTTTTAAAAAGTGTTGATGGAAAAAATGTATGGTTTAGCATGGCACCAAGTCTCCAAAGATCGATCCGCCCGTGTAAAGTACCCTTAACGATGGTTGCATATGATTATGATTATGATGATATATGTTATGGACGACTAGTGATAGTGGATTACCCTAGAGACTGGAACCTATATGACTCTGTGACTCGTGAAAACAAAACTCTGTAATAGAAACTGTTCATAAGATTGTGCCTTAATAATAGTGGAATAAAGACTGACGCATAAAACTTTTAAATCAGATAAGTCGAGACGTTAGACATGAGCACTCGAGGTCGGGGTCGTAATACGTGTGGACGCGGTCGGGGTAGGATGACTGTGTCTGAACCAGTGGGATCTGGTCAGGGGTCAGAGAATGAGATGCCACCACCACCACCAGCACCTGGTGTTGAGTACCGAGATCGGAGCAGGGGATGATGCGATGCTCGCAGCGATCTTGCGAGTTCTTGAGAGGGTGGCTGGAGTAGGCGGAGGCACGGGAGCTCGTAAGTCTGTATCTGAGCGACTCCGAGCCAATGGAGCCGAGGTTTTTCGAGGTGTTTCTGGTGTGGCACCCAATACGGCTGAGTATTGGTTGGAGGCAACGGAGCGTATCATGGATGACTTGGATCTGACTGCTGAGGAGAAACTGAAAGGGATAGTGTCGCTTCTTCGGGATGAGTCATACCAGTGGTGGCTCACGGTTCGGGATGGTGCTGCAGCGGATGATCTCAAGTGGGACTATTTTAAGGCAGCGTACCAGAAGAAGTATATTGGGTCCAGTTACATTGATGCACAGCGAAAGGCGTTTCTGAGACTGGTTTAGGGGAGTAAGTCCGTTTCGAAGTACGAGGCAGAATTCTTAAGGTTGAGCCGGTATGCTCGAGGTATCGTGGCTACGGAGCACGAGCGATGTGTCAGGTTCGAGGACGGATTGAGAGATGAGCTGAGATTGCTGATTGCTCCACAGCAGGAGCGAGAGTTTACCATGTTAGTAGAAAAAGTAAGATAGTCGAAGGGGTAAAGGAATCTGTGAGGCAGAATCAAGACAGGAATAGGCATAAGAGAGGTTTTGGATCATCTGGGTCGGTCGGTAATTCTCAGAAAAGGGCTGGGCATGGTGGGCCAAATCAATCCGGGAGGCCTGTTATCGCTAATCGTGGTCCAGTAGTAGATGTAATGTCGGTGTGGGAAATCTCATTGGGGAGAATGTTGGATTGGTGGAAAAGGATGCTTTGAATGTGGCTTGTTGGATCATCGTGTGAGGGATTGTCCACGGAATTTAGCCAGATTCGATCGAGGCCGTGGTCGTGCTCGGTTTAGGAATGAGGACCGCAACCGCAGAGGGGTCGTCGTTCTGGTAGAGGAGGTAATGGTTCTGGTTGGGGCCGTGGAGCACCGGGCAGAGGTGCAGGCAACACCGAGGCGAGATAGCCTGGATTGGTATATGCAGCGAGGCGTCGAGAGGAAGGCGACGACCGGATGTCATAACCGAGACGTTCTTAATCTTTGGATTACCATATCTTTGCTTTGATAGATGTGGGTTCGACGCATTCGTATGTTGCTAGTAGCATAGTAGAGACCATGAACCTAGACTTTGAGACTACTTCTAGGGAGATGACAGTAATTAGCCCTCTAGGTCGCTCTGTAGAAGTAAATAAGCTGTATAGGGATGTACCCCTAGAACTCCAAGGGGTAGTGTTTGGGGCTAATCTGATGAAACTGCCGTTTGGGGAATTCGATCTGATTCTTGGGATGGACTGGTTGGTGAAGTACCAAGCAAGTCTGGATTGCGCGGCTAAGCGCATGGTTTTGAAAACGGTTGAGGGTGAAGAAGTGGTGATGATAGGTAATAGAAGATATTATCTGTCCAACGTGTTGTCTGCTTTGAAAGCTGAGAAAATGGTCAGAAAGGGTTATGAGGCGTTTATGGTTCATGTGTGTGCCTTGGAGGCCAAGGAGTCAGCTGTAGAGAATGTTCAAACGGTGAAGGAATTTGTCGACGTATTTCCAGAAGAACTTTCGGGTCTGCCTCCAGATCGGGAAGTTGAATTTGATATAGATCTGTTACCCAGAACTACGCCAGTGTCTATCGCCCCGTATAGGATGGCGCCGAAGGAATTGGTAGAGCTGAAGGCTCAAATTCAGGAATTGTTGGATCGGGGTTTTATCCGGCCAAGTGTTTCGCCTTGGGGAGCACCTGTGCTCTTTGTCAAGAAGAAAGATGGTACAATGCGGATGTGTATAGACTACCGCCAATTGAATAAGCTGACGATCAAAAACAAGTATCCATTGCCCAGGATAGATGACTTGTTTGATCAGCTTAAGGGTGCATCAGTTTTCTCAAAGATCGATCTAAGGTCAGGGTATCATTAGCTAAAGGTGAAAGAGGCTGATATTCACAAGACGGCATTTCATACTCGGTATGGGCATTACGAGTTTCGTAATGCCGCTTTGGAGTTGACTAACTTGGCAAAGCGACATTCATAGACATGATGAATCGGGTGTTCCAGCAGTTTTTGGACCAGTTTGTCGTGGTGTTTATAGACGACATTTTGGTGTACTCAAGGTCTGAGGAGGATCATGATGCGCATTTGCGGATAGTTTTACAGATTCTGAGGAGAAGCAATTATTTGCCGAGTTCGATGAAGTCGCGACTCGGGCTTAAGGAGGTGACGTTCTTAGGTCACGTGGTGTCAGCAGAAGGGATTAGAGTGGATCCTCGCAAGATTGAGGCAGTGTTGGACTGGAAACCACCTAAGTCGGTTGCAGAGATTCGAAGTTTTCTAAGTCTGGCAGGGTATTACCGAAGGTTTGTAGAGGGATTTTCTTTGATCGCAGCACCGTTGACCAAGTTACTTAGGAAAGGAGTTCCATTTGTGTGGTCTGAGAAGCAATAGGAAAGTTTCGACAAGTTGAAGAAGATTCTGACCGAAGCTCCGGTTTTGATTCAGCCTGAGGCAGGAAAGGAATTCACGGTATACTGTGATGCATCGCATACTGGCTTGGGATGTGTGCTAATGCAGGAAGGGAAGGTAGTAGCATATGCGTCTCGACAGCTGAGACCGCATGAGGTTAACTATCCGACACATGACTTGAAATTGGCTGCAGTGGTTTTCGCCTTGAAGATTTGGAGGCACTATTTGTATGGAGAGAAGTCGATAGTCTACACGGATCACAAGAGTCTGAAGTACCTTTTGACTCAGAAGGATTTGAACTTGAGACAGCGCAGATGGATTGAGCTGTTGAAGGACTACGACTGTTCAATCGAGTATCATCCGGGCAAGGCTAACGTGGTGGCAGACGCGTTGAACCGTAAGGTAGTATCAGACTTGAGAGCGATGTTTGCTCATCTGAGCTTGTATGACGACGGGAGTCTATTGGCAGAATTGCGGGTTAAGCCGACTTGGGTAGAGCAGATTGAGGAGAAATAGTTAGTGGATGACGGTTTGAATGCTCGGAGGTTGCAAGTTCAGAATGGTGGGTTGGAAGGTTACAGCCTGTCCAGTGACGGAGTACTATGTTTTCAAGGGAAAGCTTGTATACCGAAGGACGTCGAGTTAAGGCAGAGGATTCTTCAGGACGCACATAGCAGCCCATACGCTATGCACCCTGGAGGTAGCAAGATGTATCTGGAATTGCGAGAGCAGTTTTGGTGGCCAGGTCTAAAACAGGAAGTAACCGGGTTTGTGGGTAAATGTCTGACGTGTCAGCAAGTCAAGGCTGAACATAAGTTGTCGTCGGGTTTACTTCAGCCGGTGAAGATTCCACAGTGGAAGTGGGAAAGGATTACCATGGACTTTGTCAGTGGGCTACCCTTACGCCTAGTAAGAAGGACTCGATCACAGGTAATTGTGGACCGTTTGATGAAATCAGCTCATTTCATACCGGTAAGGGTTGATTACTCGCTTCAGAAGTTAGCTAAGCTGTATGTGGCAGAGATAGTGAGGTTGCACGGTGTGCCAGTGTCGATTATCTCGGATAGGGATCCCAGATTCACGTGAAGGTTCTGGAAAGCGTTGCATCAGGCGTTGGGTACGCGGTTGGATTTTAGTACGACATTTCATCCGTTGACAGACGGACAGTCGGAAAGGGTTATACAGATTTTGGAAGATATGTTGAGAGGCTGTGTTTTGGACTTCAGAGGCAGCTGGTAAGAATTTCTACCGTTAGCTGAGTTTGTATACAATAATAGTTACCAGGCAAGCATTAAGATGGCACCATATGAGGCGTTGTATGGTAGGAAGTGTCGTACACCTACATGCTGGACAGAGTTGGGTGAGCGTCAGATGTTGGGTCCGGAGTTGGTTACAGAAACTGAGGATAAGGTCAAATTGATCCAGGCTCGTCTAAAGGAAGCTTCGGACCAGCAGAAGTCCTACGCCAATCTTAAGCGGAGAGATATAGAGTTTGCCGTGGGAGACAAGGTCTTTTGAAGGTCTCGCAGCGGGAAGAAAGTCTTGAGATTTGGAAGAAAAGGCAAGCTAAGTCCAAGGTTCATTGGCCCGTATAAGGTGTTGAGACGAGTGGGACCAGTAGCTTATCAGCTCGAGTTGCCAGCAGAGCTGAGTCAGATACATGATGTGTTCCACGTCTCCATGCTTAGATGCTACCGTTCAGATCCATCGCATGTTGTATCGGTGGAGGAAATTGAGGTGAGCCCAGATTTGACCATGGAAGAGGAACCAGTGCAGATTCTAGAGCGGGATGTGAAAGTTTTGCACAAGAAGTCAGTTCCATTAGTGAAGGTATTATGGCGAAATCATGGCGTGGAAGAAGCTACGTTGGAACCAGAGGATGTGATGAGGCAGCAATACCCTCAACTCTTTTGACCAGGTAATTTCGAGGCTGAAATTATTTTTAAGGGGGTAGAACTGTAACATCCTTAAATAGGGGCTATTGTGTTTGAACTGTTTGCAGGTGTATGGCTTGGTTGTGATGTTAATTGGGACGTTTTAGGGTCTAGGTATAAGCCAAGGTTAGGCTCGAACTATAGGAAAATTTTTATTTTTAAGTTTTGGTTAAGGGGAGCTGAAGGAGCTAGGTGTTAAGTATATTCCCTGGTGAAGTTAAGCACAAGAATTGCCTTGGTAAAGTGGCAAGAAGGCGCCACTTAGGGCCTTAAGCAGTGACGCCACAAGCAGGGGAAGGAGAGCTTGGGTTCGAGCTGCAGAAATCCCTTGCTGCTAATTCTTTTTGACGCCAGAGAGGGGAAGAGTTGTGCTCAGCTCAAACTCTGATGGATAACTGTTGGACAAGTCAACAGATTTGAACGGGTGGAGAAGAGAGAATTTAGGAGTTTGAACAATTCAAACTCATTTGAATGGTTGGCCAGCCGAAATTCCTTAGTGACATTTTCGGCTAGTCAAGCTTGGTACATTCGGTTGAGAATTAGAACCGAAACCTCTTTTGGCACTTGTCGAATTCCCTTTTGAAGCACCTAGTTGAATCCCAAAAAGAACCATTTGAGTTTTCTTTCTTTTCCTCCTTTGAAACCGAAAGCCGAAAGCACTTTAGGCTCTTGCCGATTTCTTTCTTTGGTATTGAGCCGAATCTCCATTTGAATTCCTCTCTTATTTCTTTGAAGCCGAAACACTATTCTCCCTAAATCTCATCTCTTTTTGCTCTCCATTCTTATTGGTTGGCCGAACCTTCTTCTTTCTCAAGCCACTCTCTTTTCCATTGATTCTTTCATCTTCTTCTCACCATCATTCAACTGAATACTTCCCTTCCATTCCCTTATTTCATTTTAGCCGAATCTCCCTTGATTATTTCACCACCATTGCCGAAATCTCTCTCTATTTTCTCTTCTTATTTCAACACTTTGGCCGAATATCAACCACTGAAGATCTCTCTCTCTTTTCTTTTCTCTCGTTGTGTTGTAGATCTCTCTTATCTTCTGCTCTAGTCGATTTTAGAGTGGGTTCTTCGGGTTTAGAAGCAGTGGATCGGGGTTATTTATTCTCTGTCAATCGGTCTCAGTAAGTCAGTGGGAAGACGTGTTATCGAGTGCTTCGGGATTTGATTTCAGCGTGAAAGGCAGTAAGGAAAAGGAGATCTAGTGCGTTAGATCGGGATCTTCGGGATTCAGTAATCGCGTTAGTAACCAGGTGTGTAACTTACACACTTCATAATCGTTGTAAACTTGTTAATAACCTAAACTATGTTAAAAGCCGAAACTGTGTAGATTTCGATATGATACCTTTATGGGTATGAGCAAGGATTTCGGGTAAGTCCGTTTTGTTGAGATTACGGCACATGATTTCTGATGATATTATCTATGTATGTTCGATATATGTCTAATGATTAAGCATGATGGCATGATTTGTATGTGCATTGCATTATTGTGGGTGATATGAGAGGAGGGGAAGATTGATATCTGTGACTTTGGGTCACCAAAGGTTTGGCACCACCAAAGGTTTTGGTACCACAGATTGATTTCGTGACTTTGGGTCACCAGAGGTTTGGCACCTCATAGCGACTCGTCCCAGTGGCTTAGCACCACGATGGGTTGGCCCCACATTTGATAAAACGGATTGTCGCCAATGATTTGGTATCACAACGTGGGTTGGCCCCACAATTGGATTATTCGTGACTTTGGGTCACCAGTGGTTTGGCACCACATTATTATTGATATCGGTGACTTTGGGTCACCAAGTGGTTTGGCACCACCAAAGTGGTTTGGTACCACACCGAAGGGTAGAAAACGGAGTTGTGGATGGCTAGGTTTGGGTGCATGATGTGTTTGCTTGATTATGATTTGTGTAAGCATGTTGCAATAATTGGGAGGGGGATTATGCACTGAGTCTTGGTGACTCACCTTCTCCCTTATCTTTTCAGGTGATTCGTAGATCACGGATGAGGAGCCGGGTGGACTCGAGGTGACCATGCGATAATTGCTTCGGTTTTACATAGACATTTGATTTAGGTATTTTACTTTAAATTCTGGTTTTTATTTGGTTTTGTAACAAGGCCTTTAAATTATGTTTTGGATTATTTTATCTGCTTTGGATTTGGTTTTAAATATGACTAAGTAATTACTTGATTTGCTTTAATAACCTGATAATCAAAGTTTTCAAACTAAGCTACGCAACGAGTTTTCTAAACTCTACCATCAGGTAATACAATTCACATGATTTCAAAGCAACTTAACATTTTCCGCTATACATACATTAGTTTACCCCAAACACAAGCAATCGAAGAGTTTTCACCGAAAATAAACCGGTAACCTGTTTTCTTCGAATCGTTTTCACTCTGTGACATGCCAGATTCGGTCGTGGTGTGTTGACCGGGTTTGGGGTGTTACATCACATTTTTGTAAATTGTTCATTTCAAATATGCTTTCCCTACAAAAAAGGTTTTTAAAGATTATTACGTTTTCAAGTAGTTAACAATTGCTTAAGTGTTTTTGGTTTTAACAAAGAGGCTGTATTTTTCAAGCAGGTTTTTAATAATCGCAAAGATGGTTTTTACTTCCATGTGACACACCAGATTCGGGCCTAACTTCTAGGCCGGGTTTGGGGTGTTACAACATATCTTTCATTTTTCACCATCAAACATCACAAAGCTCATGTATTCATCAATGGCATATTTCAAAAACATCATCAATTCACAAAATTGAAGCATGGGTTTTGAAGTATACGAAGCAACAATTACAGAAACGTAGAAATTATCAAAAATCGAAGTCAAAACTTACCTTAATCTAGCCCAAGTATGTGCCGAATATAAAAAGAGCTCAAACCCTTCTTCTCTATTCTTATTTTCGGTGATGAAGCATAAAGATGATAGAATTTGGCTTTTGTTTTTGATTAATAATCTTTGATTTATCAATTTACCCATTTAGCCTTTTAATAAACATATAATAACATATAAACATTAAGGGCATGCTTGTCCTTTGTCATCCACTAACTACATTAATGGGCTAATTGCCTCATAAGGCCTCCTCATTTAAAAGCCACATCAAATAGGCACTTAATAAATTAGAAGGCCACTTTTGCACTTTATGCAATTTAATCCTTTGATCAAATTAAGCACACAGACGGACAAATTAATTCACAGAAATTTCACACATACTAATTCACACATCATAAGCACGGAAAATAATATTAAAATATTTTTCTGACTCGGATTTTTGGTCCCGAAACCACTATTCTGGCTAGGGTCTAAACCGGACTGTTACATTATTGGTACAATGGAAGTTTAAAAAAATTCTTAAAAATGAGCCTTTTGTGATATTTATAGTAATAAATCTTGAACCAGAATTATACATGTGTTTTGTGCAACGTGGACTCAAGTCAACCTAGCTTTCAACTGAATGGCTTTCTCTACTATCCTCATACCACGAATTGTGTCGAGTGTGAGCTCAAGCAACACAAACCAAAAACATAGAAAAGAAAACATTTACTTACTTTCAGTAGAAAAGTAAGTTCTCTCTCTATAAACCGGTAAAACTAGTAATTCCCAGAAAATAAAATTTATTCTTAATAATAAGTTACCACTACTTGCTAATAGAATAATTATATATCAATGATGTATGAAGTGAATTTTTAGGAAACTGAAGTAAAATGAGTAAGTGAAGCTATACAAAATTTTCTTTTAAAAAGAAAGTTCCATTCTTCTATAAAATCATGGAGATGAGCGAGCACAATATTATTTATATTTAGATACATTTTGTAAATACAAACCCAATATGAGAAGATGGTTGAGTGAGAAGATTCACAACAAAAGTACGATAGTGAGGTTGTAATAGTTGAGTGATTGATTGGGTTTATTAATTGCATTATATTTTAGCAGTGAATTTATTTCTAAGTAAAATCCCACAGTTTTTTTAATAAATCAGATTGGTATATTAAAATTAAATACGAAACAAAATACAAGTGCAATACCCACATTGGCAGCCCAATATGGGACAGTAAAGCCCAATTTTGTCTACATATGTGGGCTTAACCAAAGCCTAAAAAACCATAACTGAAAATAAAAGAATAAAACAATAAATACTTAGTTTAAATAGAATTGCATAAACACTTGTTACTTTTTGTTTTTGTTTTATTACATGTTATGCCAATTTATTCTAACATTAGTTCCGCCATATACTGTAATAGCCCGGTTTAGACCCCAGTCGGACAGTGGTTTTGGGACCACAAATCTGAGTCAAAAAATATTTTAATATTATTTTTTGTGTCTACAGCATGTTAATTTATGTGTGTGAAAGTTTCGTGTGAAAATTTTATCGTTTGTGTGCTCGATTTAATTAAAAGGACTTAATCGCGTAAAATGCAAAATTAGCATGCTATATGTAAAGGTATCTATTTGCTATGGCTTTTATTATATGGAGTCCTTATGTTGTAATATAACCATTGGAATCATGCATGGACAAAAATAGAAAACCATTAAATAGTTTCCTAATTAAATACTTAAGGTTAAAATGGTAAAATGTATAATAACATGAAATAAACAAAAAAATCAAAGTGGCCATGCATTCATCTTTTTATGGCCGAAAGTTCAAAGGAAAAATAAAGAGAAGAAGAAAATTAGGTTCGGCCTTGTGTTCTTCAATTTAGGTATGTGTTTAGCTTGGTTTTTGATGAATTTTACGTTTTTGAGATTGTTGTTTCGAATACTAGCTAGCCCATGCTTGAATTTTTGAATTTGATGATGTATTCATGAATTTCCATTGATGATAGCTTGTGGTTTTTTGTTTTTTGATGATGGAAAATAAAAGATATATGATAGATTAATATGTTTTGTCTTTGGATTTTTGATGAATTTGAGTAAATTGGACTAATTTGTGAAAATGTTATTTTGAGGGACTAAAATGTGAAATAAATGAAATATGTGGGCTTATATGAACTAGAGGAAAATTCGGCTAGGCACTTGTATAATGAAATTTTGTGAATTTTATGTTTTGTGAAGTAGGGACTAAATTGTGAAAAATGTGAAATGTTAGGGGTAAAAGTGTAATTAGCCCATTTATGTGTTTTTGGATGAATTTGATTGAATATGTGATTAAATAAGTTAAATTTGAACTAATTTAGATCAAGAAAAGAAGAAATCAGAATTAAATCGGGGGAAATCTAAAGTTGTCGAATAGTTGTCTCGGTTCGTCCGTCTTCGTCCGAGGTAAGTTCATAAGTAAATAAATGTTGTTAAATTCGATTGTATATATTTTATTTGTACCGAATTGAATTATTAATTGTATATATATGTGAATGCCGAATTGGTAAAAGTATGGAAGAATTGTCTACGAGCCTGAATTGATTGAGTTACAACGTCCGAAAGCCCCGTACGAACCTTCGGAATAGTTAGGATACATAAGTCATGACATAGGTTTCCGATATGTGTTTTCGTGTAAGACCACATCTGGGACGTTAGCATCGACTTGTGTTTACGTGTAAGACCATGTTTGGGACATCGGCATCGTAATTGATTCGTGTAAGACCCTATCTGGTACAGTGGCATCGATATGTGATTACATGTAAGACCATGTCTGGGACGTTGGCATTGTACGTGATTTCCGACTATATGAGTATCCTTTTTGATTCCGAATGGTTCAACGGGCATCATCGAGTTAAGATCGAATGTGAAAAACGAACTAAAAGGTTCAGGTACGTGCTATGTTATATGAATATGAAAGTAAGGTAATTATATGTTTGAGATGAATATATGAATTAGATATGATAAAAGAGATATTTATATCTGCTTATGAGTATGTGTGCATTCGGCCATTGATGTTATAATGCTATTGTATATGTGACAATGTTTGAGTTTGCAAGCATAATAAATATACATTTGGTTAAGCTTTGTTTGATTTGGCTAGTTGATTTAATGTTTATTAGATCATTATTTGCTTATGACGTACTAAGCTATGAAAGCTTACTCTGTGTGTGTGTTTGTTCATTGTTTTATAGATTATCAATACTACAAAGCTCGGGGATCATCAAGGATCATCACCACACTATCAAACTATATTTTGGTACCTTTTGAAAATGTACATATTGAAGTATGGCATGTATAGACTAGAGAAATTTGATTATGTTTTGAAATATGTAAATATAGCCATGTGATATGGCTTGATAACGAATGTGCTTATGAATGAGTTTAGTTCATGCTATATGATGCAAAAGTTGGTATGTTTTGATGTGCTCATGAATGGACAAATGAAATGGTCAATATTGGTAAGTTTTATGATTGATTTTGAGAGATTGATATGATGAGAAATGATATGAATTTATATGGATTAAAATGATGTAAGATTCATAGGTTTTTAATGTGAAGTTAATGCTTTGAATTGGTATGTTTGAGTTGGATTTGTATATGGAAATGATGATATTTTTAAGGGTCAAGTTGTGCATGATTTGGTATATTTTTGGTTGCCTTTGGGACAAGAATTAGGGTTTGTTAGATGTTTGTAGGTTTGACCCAAATTTTGGGTGGCAAATTGGCCTTGCAAATGGCCTATATTTGCCCACACGGTTGAGCACACGGGCGTGTGTCTCGACCATGTCTCTCAAGGTTGTATTTAGAAATAAGTCAGGAAGCCACACGGGCTAGACACACGGGCGTGTGACTTGCCGTGTGACCAAGTCAGTAACCTCCCGAATTTCACACGGTCGGGCACACGGGCGTGTCTTGTGGTCGTGTGGACAAGTCAGTATATATGCCCTGTTTTGCCACGGCATAGACACACGGATGTGTCTAATGCCGTGTGAGGCACACGGTCTGTCCACACGGGCGTGTGACCTCTGTAACTTTGGAAAATGTTTAGTTTTCAAAAAAAATTGTATGTGCTCGGTTTAGTCTCGACTGTAACAGCCTGATTTTGGGCCTAGTCGGAACAGTGGTTTTGGGGCCACAAATTCGATGAAGAAAAATCTTATTTTTATTATATTTTTATGGTCTACGATTTCACGAAATGATTTCGTGAAAATTTCATTCAAAAATTTCGGCGTTTGGGCACTCAATTTAGTCAAAAGGACTAAATTGTAAAAAGTGAAAAAGTTGAGTTCCACATGTTAGAAGTGTCCAATTTCTATGAAATTTTAAATTGGATGTCCTTAAATGGCAATTAGACCATTGGTTAAATTGTTGGACAAAAATGGACATTAGATAAGTGAAATAGGATATTTTTAAGTTAGGGGCATTTTGGTAATTTGGTTATTAAATGGACTGAAAGACAAAATAAAAGCCAAAAACCTTTGTCCATCTTCTTCCTTTGCCGAATTTAGCATGGGGGAAGCCATGGCTAGGGTTTTCAAGCTTTCAAGCTCAATAGTAAGTGCATCCAAGCCCCGTTTTTAATGTTCTTTACATTTTTGAGATCCCCATAACTCGGTTTAGCTATTTCTACCATTATTTTGAGCTAGGGTTTGTGTTTAAAAGCCATGGATGACATGCATGCGCTTTGATTTCTAATGGTAGAATATGAATGCTCGGTGTGTAGTAAACGACTTTTACTAAGTGATTTTCGATGAAATCGCATAAAATGACTAATTTGTAAAAAGTTGAAAAATGTATGAAAAATGTGTGAATGAATGCAAATTGTGGACTGCTATAGGTATGAAAATGGTTCGGCTAGGCCTAAAATACAAGAAAATTGAATAAAAATAATTTTACGACCATAGGGGAAAAAGTTTAAATATGACAAAGTTTAGGGGCAAAAACATAATTTTGCCATAGTATGATTTTTGTGTCACAATGAATAATGTGATTAATAAGTAAGCTAAATGTGATGTTATAGATCAAAGAAAATGAGGTTCAGACTTAGAACCGGGGGGGAACGAGTAACTGACGGTTAAGTCCCTTCTTGCCATTTTGGTATCGAAGTAAGTTTGTGTGAAATTTAAGCTACATAATGTTTTTATATTTTTAATTTCTAGATATTATGTGAAATGAATATTATTTCTATGAAATCAACTAATGATGCCTCGATGAGAGTATGATGAAAATATGTTAAGTTGAAGTCCCGGTTGAACATTCGGAATAGCAAGGATACTAATGTCACAACATGAGATAAGGAAGGTCCCGTATAAGACCATGTCTGGGACATGGCATCTGCACTGAATGTAGGTCTCGTATAAGACCATGTCTGGGACATGGCATCAGCACCGAATAAGGAAGGTCCTGTATAAGACCATGTCTAGGACATGGCCTCGACACCAAAGAAAGATCTCGTGTAAGACCATGTCTGGGACATGGCATCGACATCTATGTACGATCTCGTATAAGACCATATCTGGGATATGGCATCGACATCGAGATATGAGATCCCGTGTAAGACCATATCTGGGATATGGCATCGGCATCGTAAGGTGATCCCATGTAAGACCATATCTAGGATATGGCATTGGCATCGTGATACAAGTATGATGAGATTGAGTATCCTTCGATATTTCGAGTAGTTCAACGGGAAAAGAGCTAAGTTTATGCATCAATGACAAAGAGCTAAGTTTATGCATCAATGACAAAGAGCTAAGTTTATGCATCAATGACAAAGAGCTAAGTCTATGCTTATGATGTAAGAATATGTGGGTAATGTGGATTGTGATCATGTGTGAGGCTTTTAAGCCAAATTAAATTGAGAAATGAAATGTTCAAGTTTTTGTTGTTGATGTATAAGTTAAATTGGCCAATGAATGGCTTGTAAATATTTGATGATGATTAGCTATTGGCATGGCTAACTATGGATATATTTTAGTGTTATGTGTGTGTAAATGAGAATTAATACAAAGAAAACATGATAGAGTAAAATTAGCAATAAAACAGTTTAGACAGCAGCAGTTGTATCACTTTGAAAATTTACCAAAAATGGTGGAAATTGAATTAGAAGTTAAATAAGATATGAAATTAAATCTTATTGAGTCTATGTTTGCATAAAAGAAACGGTGTAAGCAAAATAATTTCATATTATGAGATATTTGAATTTTTATAAGACAGGGTCAGAGTGATTTCGGAATCCCCTGTTCTGACTTTGGAAATTCATTAAAAATTGTAAAAATATAATCAAGGGATAAAATTTATATTCTTGAATTTATTAATGAGTATATTTTCAAGAAAAACAAACGAGAATGTCTTTCAAGTTTTTTTCAATGAGAAAATAAATTTTTAGTGAAGAGGGGTCAGAACTGTCAGACAGCGAAACAGGGGAAACTTTAAAGAATATACTGTACTGATTGGCTGAACCAAAAATTCTGGAAATATTATGGTAAGAAGATATGTGAGTCTAGTTTCAAGTAAAATTAGCGGATATTAATTTGTAGTTCCGTATCTCCGGATAAAAATAATTTAGTGACTGTAACTCGAGTAAACAGCCCGAGATGAACATAAGTGAATTGAGAAATTTTATGCAATAATGATGGCATTATCTTGAGAACTCAAAATAAGGATTGTTAAAAGCATGGTAATAAATTTTTTATTATTTACATACATAATTACTAAGCTGTATAGCTTACTCCCCTTCCTTTCTCGTATCATGTAGGGTTTTTATACTAGCTCGGGTTGGAGATCGCCGGAGATACTATCACACTATCAAGCTATCATGTTGGGTATAAGTGAATGCAAAACCTTTTGAGTCTATGGCATGTATAGGGACTTAGTCAATTGTGTATGTGTCATTTGATTTGGCCAAATGTGTTGGTTCATATTGGTTAATGAGTTGTAATGCCTATTTATACGTGTGTGCTTATAATAAAAGTTTTATGTGATGTGGTTGTGTGTGTTTGGGATGGATGGATTGAAGTTGTGTTTAAGTATGTGTAAATGAGGGTGCCAAATGGTCTGGAAAATAGCCGTTTTCTTGGCCACACGGGCAGAGACACGGCCGTGTGTCTCAGCCGTGTGGAGAACATGACCTCGGGACATGGGCATGTGCCCAGGGCGTGTGAAGTCTGCATTTACTTTTCGGAATTTAATTCGCCACACGGCCTAAGCACACGGGCGTGTGACTTGGCCGTGTGACCCAATTTTGCTGATGACGTCATAAATAGAAAGTCACATGGGCTAAGGACATGGGTGTGTGTGACCACACGGCCTACCCACATGGGCGTGTCCCAAGCCATACGATCGTGTGACCCCTATTTTGATGAAAAATTTTCTAAGTCCTCTTAAAGTTTCCTAAGTTCTCGGTTTAGTCCCGAACAGTTCCCAATATATGTTTTGGGCCTTGTGGGACCATATAAGGGGCGATTTTCATGTGTATGAGGAATGTTAAATTGAATGAAATTTTATAGCCGGTTTTGTATAAAGGTTTTTGGTTTAAGTTCGGTAATGCCTCGCATCCTGTCCCGGCGTCGGACAAGGGTAAGGGGTGTTACACCGACTCCTTCCAAATGCATGTTTAAGGCCTTGTAGACCTTCTAAAGGGACTATATGTGTATTTTTTGTTATGGAATGTTTGTGAATGCTTGATGTTAATGAAATGTTTATGTTTTGATCTGATATGTTCGGTAACACCTCTTAACCTTAGTCCGACGACGGATACGAGTTAGGGGTGTTACATATACATCTAACAAATTCATAGCAAATGCACATTCAATATTTATGACTGCTTTTGTTAATATAATATTTATGACTCTTTTTTAGTTACTTGATAATAAATTAAATACTCTATTTCTAGATCTTGGGGAACCTTTATTTTTGTTTTTGTTTTTTACGTTGAGGACATTCTTTCTTTAATTTATTATTAAGTGTTCATATAACAATTAAGTTACAAGGTGTTGGGTTAGATTACGGGTGGATCACACTGTGTATAGTATAGAGAGTTATTAAAGATGGAAGTTTAGAATGATGTTTTAGCAAAATAATGATTAATGGAAGGTCAAGATCGGTGCTCCCATCAACATGGCCTTCAACTTCTCAAAAATTTCTTAACATTGATTATGTCACACAAATTACACATTCTTTTGCAGGAGTTTCGTCATAGGCAAAGTTATATTAGAAAATCCATTCACAAACCTTCTATTTTAACCTAGCAAGCCAAGGATGCTCCAAATCTCAAATACATTTTTTGGCAACTTTCACTGAAGGATAGCTTCAATCCTTTTAGGATCAACGTGGATTCCCTCGGCCGAAATAACATGCCTTGGAAAGAACAATTTGGATAACCAAAACTTACACTTACGAAGCTTTCCGAAATGTTGCTTCTCACGCAACACTTGCAATACGATTCTCAGATGCTAATCATGCTCAGCCTCTAACCTTAAGTATGTCAGGATATCCTCGATGAACATTAGTACAAATTGATCCAAATAAGGTTAGAGTGTAACACCTCTTACCCATATTCAATGCCGGAACAGGACTCGAGGAATTACTGGACTTATAACACAAGCATTCACACAATCCCGAGTCATAAATTTGTTTCCAAATTAAAACCATTCATATTCGATCATAAAGTCCCTTATACAAGCCTATGAGGCCCAAAACATGTATTGGAAGCGATTCGGGACTAAACCAAGAACTTTAGAAATTTTTACGAAACTTAGAAAATTTTTCATGTTAAAAAGCTCACACGCCCTTGTGGTCCAAGGGACACACCCGTGTGACCCTGGGACACGCCCGTGCTTCAGACCATGTTCAAATTAGGGAGCTCTCTGACTTGTGCCACATGGCCGTGCCACACGCCTGTGTGCTAGGCCGTGTAGCACACACGTCTGAGACACACGCCCGTGTGTCAGAACAGTGGTTTCGAAACCACTAATTCGATGTTAGAGAAATTATTTTTAATATTATTTTACGTGTTACTACATGATTATATGAGTGCATGAAAATTTTGATGAATTAATTTTAGTGATTGTATGGTTAATTTTGAAAAAAGACTAAATCGCATAAAAGGCAAAATTTGTGTTCTACTAATTAGAAGTGTCATATAGCTAGAGAACCTTAACTTAGAGGTCCTTAATGTGCAATTAGGCCCTTAGAAGAGTGTTGGCCGGCCATAGGGGACAAGAAAATGCAAATTGGTCAAAGTTGGTGGAATTAGGTAACTAAATTGATGAAATAAAATAAAATAAAGAGAAAAGATATCATCTTTTCATCTTCTTCATACTACCACCGAAATTTTTAGCAAAGAGGGGCTTTGGAAAGCTCAAAAAATTTCAGCAACTTAAACCTTTGCAAGTAAGTGTTTTTTATAGTCATTTTTGATAATTTTTGTACTTTTGGAACCCCTAAAGCTTAATCTAGCTAATGAGGGGACTATTTTGCAAAATGGTTAAGAGTCTAGGGTTTTACCATGTGAGTATTCATGTTGCTTTCTGAATTTTATGGAAGAAAATGAATCTTAGTTGTTAAATAAACAACTTTTGTGAAAGGATTTTTCATGAAAACACCTAAAGAGGACCTTTTTGTAAAGGTTGTAAACTAGGTGGTAAATGTATGAAATAATTGGATTTGTGAGTTGCTATAAGCTTAAAATAGATTCGGTTAGGCTTGGCTAATGAGGAAATTTGATGAAAATTGATTTACGAGCCTAGAGGCAAAATCGTAATTATGTGAAAGTCTAGGGGCAAAACGGTAATTTTGCCAAAGTAGGAATTTTGAAATGTCTTGATTAATGTGGTGATTAGATGAGTGAATTCTATCATTATAGATCAAGAATAATGGAGTCCGGACCTAGACCGGGGGAAAACCAAGCTAGTAGACTAATTTAATTTAGTCGCTCACTTTTTGTATACCGAGGTAACTTGTATGAAAGTTGATGTGATATACTCCCGGTTTAACCTTAAGAATAGATTGGATATCCAAGCCATGAAATTTGAGCGATATGTGCGCTAGTGTAAGACCATGTCCGGGACATGGCATCGGCGTTGATATGTGTGCTAGTGTAAGACCATGTTTGGAACATGGCATCGGCCACATTATAAAAGCTAGTGTAAGACCATGTTTGGGACATGGCATCGGCGTTGATATGTGTGCTAGTGTAAGACCATGTTTAGAACATGGCATCGGCCACATTATGAGAGCTAGTGTAAGACCATGTCTGGGAGATGGGATCGGCATTGAGACGAGAGCTAGTGTAAGACCATGTACGGGACATGGCATCGGGCTTGACATGTGAGCCAGTGTAAGGCCATGTCTGAGACATGGCACCGGCATTTTACCCTATTGTGTGAGGCATATCAGATATCTTTTGGTATTCTAATGGGTTCAATGGTTAAATTAAAGATTGTGTCAAAGTGAGAAAAGTTAGGACTACGTTGTAAGTGATACAGGTACCTACATGAGATTCATGAGAAATGAGCTCGAATTACGTTGTGTGATTAGTAAGGGTAAAAATGAGTAAGTATGCCTTTAATCATTTGAGAATCATGTGCAAGTTTATAATATGTTATGAGTATGATAATGCATTGTAACATCCTAAAATTAGGGGTTCGACATCTTGCTCTATTCTGTGTGTTTGGCTAGCTAAGCTTGTTATTTAGGTGTGTTTAGGGGTTCTGGGGAGGCTCGGGTTCGAGCCCAGGTCCTGGCAAAATTTTGGGTTTTGGTCACTGAAGTGGGGGAAGATGGTGGAAGCATGGTTTAAGGGAAATTGTTGGTAGGTTGTTAGCACAAGGAGGCGTGTGGCATTGTGGTGTGGCATCATTAAGGGAACTTGGAGGAAGGGAGTTCGAATCCCATATGCTGCAATGTGTTGCATTTATTTTTGTGCTGAGCAGGTGAGAGTAGTAGAGTTCAGCTTGGACTCTGCAAGGGGAGTTGTAGACTCAGTCAAATGAATTTGAATGAGTGATGGAGAGGAGTTTGAGGAGAGATTTGGGGAGTGAATCGTGGGATTTGGGGAGAGAGGAGGAGTTTGGCCGAATGTGGGAGCTTGGAGGGGGGTAAAATTCGGCTGGGGGTTGTGGGAGGAGCATTTTTTGGTTTTGAGGAAGAGTGAGTGCCAAAATCTCTCTTAGGCTCTTTTCGTGTCCCTCTTCTTTTTTGTGAAAATTGGGTACATTTCGGGTTACTTTTACTCTTATAAAAAACTTTCCTTCTTCTTTCTTTCATCTCTTCTCCTCATAGTGTGGTAGCCGAACCTTTAGAGAGTGACCACTCGTGCATTCTTTTCATCTTTTATCTCCAACATTCGTCTCTTCCTCCCTCTTCTTATTTTCAACATAGCCGAAACTTTGCTTTTCCTTCTCTGCTTTTTTATTTTTTCCCTTAGGCCAAATATTTCCCTTTTCATTCCAACTGAATCGGTTTACATTCATATTTGCCTTTAGCCGAATGCTAGTAGCTACAAGTGGGGCGTCCTAGTGACTGTCGAATCCATCTTAGTTGTTCGAATCATCTGTAATCACAAGGTAATGGTAATTCTTTCGCTCTTTTCTTTTCTTTTCGGCCTTATGTTTCGCATAGCAGAAGTGGCTATTTCTTTTAATTCTAGTTCTCGGCTAATCTCTTCTTTTCTTCTCTCTCAACATGGACTGCATACTTTGATTAAATCCCATAGCCGAACCTGTCTTGGATCGGTTCCTTTTTGATCAAGGTAGAGAGTTTCTTTCTGATTCTTTTTGTCTATTCTCTTTTCGTCTTACTCTGCCATAACCAAATTTTCTTGTTAGACAACCACCATTCTTTCACTGTGTTACTTTGCTGATCAAGACTTTCTTCATGAAGGCAAGTGCTAGTAGACCTAAGGAGGGTGCGCTAAGGGAGTCTGAGGGGAGTGGACTCGTAGTCTCTGCTCCCAAGTTCAAGCGACGTACGGTGTCAGCAGTTCGAGATTTTCTGCCGGGTTGTGGTAGAGAGCCGACATCTGTTTGGGATAGGCAAATCGTTGTTATTCCCGCTAGTGAGAGTGACAGCGATCAGGAGTGTATAGTTTTTCGCGTAATCAGGTGTGTAGTCTCACACCTTTATTTCATTTGATCTGTATTTTATCATGTGTCGGCTAAAAGCCGAAATACCCTTAACGGGAATGCAATTGAGATGCCCTAGTGGGTAAGATTGGAGATATACCAGGTAAGTAACATTTACGACTATGCCATTGGGATAAATTAGCATGATTATATGGGTGCCCTGATTATCTGATGTACATTGATATATGTATACATTCACCTCATTATGATGATATGTTGCATAGGAATGGGATATGATATTGATGAAAAGGGGAAGTGTATTTTGGTGCTTCTGCCACATATTTCGGTGACTCTGTCACATTATTTCGGTGGCACTGCCACAATTTCGGTGATGAGCAGATTGACTGCAATCGATGGTGTGTAGCGGATGAGGGTTGATTGTAGAAATCCCCACCGGTGTGTTTTGGCTGGTCTGGTGGTGTGTAGCGGATGGATAATTAGGTTGGGCTGGGTTGCATTGCATTCGTTATCTGCTATACTATGCTAAATAGGGCTCAGGCCCAGTTCGTTTCTGTATGGGCTTTGCCCAATTTGATTTCGTAAGGGCTAAGGCCCAGTTGGTATCTGAATGGGCTTGGGCCCAGTTAATGTTCGTGTAGGGGATTACAAACTGAGTTGTCGTAACTCACCCCTCTGCTTAATTTTGCAGGTAATCCCTAGCTTTGAGGATTTGGAGCCGAAGTGGACTCTGTGGTGGCCATGCACTGATTCTTTAGTAAACTCCATTTTACATCACTTTAAATTTATTTTAATTTGGGATTATGTTCTGTAATAAGGCCACTGGGATTTTTAATTTGGTTTCTATTTTTAACGCATTTACGATTTATTATGAATTGATCAAAACGGGGTTTTCCTAAAAACGTAAATAACTGTTTTCCAAAATATTAATGAACGGTCCACAAACTATTGATAATTAAACACGAGATTTTCTTAAAACTACAACCATTGTTTTCAAAACATCACATTTTTGAAACCCACTGAATCTGATTTTTGTTATAAAACAAGTTTTCGGTGTTAGTAATATTAATAACGTTTTGCAAGAATACCTTAAATCTGATTTTTAAAATGAAAACAAAACTTGAAGTTTTCAACAATCGCGTAGTTTCTTTAACAACGTTTCCCTGTGACATGCCAGATCTGGTCGTAACGTGTAGGTCGGGTTTGGGGTGTTACATTTTATGGTATCAGAGCCAAGTTTCAAAACTCGGCTGTGGAATGGGTTCAACAACGTTTTTCCAAAATTGGTTTGAAATTTGGTTTAAGAAATATATGTCTTTCTGGAAGTATGGCACCCGAGTCTCCGGCACCAAATCCGTAAGTCTTCTGACTTTGTTTGATATTATGAAATGATTTTAGAAAGAAACTATTAGAGATAGTGTATTATGACTGCTAGCTATAAGAGATTAAGACTGTAGAGATTGAGACATTAGGAATTCGATTCGCGAAAATCACTTTTAAATCTGTCTTCATAAAATATCAGTTAATAACATTGGAACGATATACTAAGTCATAAAATTTCTAATCAGATTAATTCGATTTAGCAAACATGAGCACAAGAGGACGTGAACATGGTATACGTGGCCGAGGTACAGGTCGAGGTGCTGGGGTTGGATCTGAGGCATCGGGGCACATGCCTAAAATGGAAGCACCCGCATCACCGGTGACTGAGGCGGGGTCCCATGATCGAGCTGGAGGGGACGATGGTTTGTCCCAAGCTATGCTTTGCGTGTTGGAGCAGAGTTCTTTGGAGCAAGCAACGGTGGATCGTGGCAAAATCTATTCCTGAGCGACTCCGGGCAAATGGGGCAAAGATATTTAGAGGCATTTCTGGTGTGGCCCCAAACGTAGCTGAATACTGGCTGGAAGCAGTTGAACGAATTATGGATGATCTAGACTGCACGACGGAGGAAAAATTGAAAGGAGCAGTGTCCCTCCTACGAGATGAGGCATACCAGTGGTGGCTCACGGTAAGGTAGGGTACTCCAGCGGACCGTATTACCTGGGACTTCTTTAAGACAGCGTTCCTGGGAGAGTATGTTGGGGCGAGTTATGTGGACGTCCAGAGGAAAGCATTTTTGAACTTGGTCCAGGGGAATAAATCCGTGGCAGAATATGAGGCAGAATACCTGCGCCTAAGTCGTTATGCTCGGGGTATAGTCGCGACCGACTATGAGCGTTGTGTACAGTTCAAGGATGGTCTGCGGGATGAGCTGCGAGTACTGATAGCTCTACAGCTGGAAAGAGATTTTGCCATTCTGATCGAGAAAGTAAAAATAGCCGAAGAAGTGAAGCAGTCTGAGAGGCAGAACCGGGATAAGGATAGGGGTAAGAATAAGAGAAGTTTTGGGTCGTCGGGATCATCAGGGGTTTCAAAAGAGGCCTAGGTTGGATGGGCCATTTCGAGTGGGGATGCTGTTCTTTGTTGGTCGATTCATTGCGCCCGTGTGCTCGGTCTGAGAAAAACACATTCGAAGTGTTGGAGAAGAACGGAGGATGTTTCAAGTGTGGATCTAGGGATCATCGATAAAAGGACTTCCACAAGAGGTGGCTAGGGTGCGAACGGTAGGTGAGGGAATTGTACAATCAAGGAGAGGTGGTCAGTAGCCACCAAAGGGTCGTGGTCCGGCCAGAGGAGGAAATGGGTTTGGTCGAGGTCATGGAGCACCGGAAGAGGTCTTTGGGAATCTGGATGCAAGGCAATTTGGATTGGTGTATGCGGCTAGACGCCGAGAGGATGGCGATGCACCGGACGTCATAACCGTTTCTTATATTTGATGAACCGTTTACTGCTTTGATTGATATTGGATCAACCCATTCATATGTTGCTTGTACTGTATCTAGGACTTTGGGTATAAAATCTGAGGTTGCTTTTAGAGAAATGTCTATGGTTAGCCCTCTAGGACAATCTGTGGTAGTGAACAAACTATTTAGGAATGTGCCTTTAGTAGTGCAAGGGATTATTTTCCTGGCAGACTTGATGGAACTGCCGTTCGGCGAGTTTGATCTAATCTTAGGCATGGACTGGTTAGTTAAGCATCGTGCAAACTTGGATTGTGCTGCTAAGCGCATGATATTGAAGACTTCCGAAGATAAAGAGGTGCTGGTGATAGGAGAAAGAAGGAATTACCTGTCCAATGTGGTGTCGGCACTAAAGGCGGAAAGGATGGTGCGAAAAGAGTGTAAGGCGTTCTTAGCTTTCATCAGCGCTTTGGATGCCAAGGAATTATCTGTAGGAGATGTTAGAACGGTGAAAAAGTTCTCGGACGTCTTCCCTGAAGAGCTTCCAGGGTTAGCTCCGGGTCGTAAAGTGGAATTTGGCATTGAGCTACTTCCGGGAACGGCTTCGGTGTCCATCGCCCCTTATAGGATGGCGCCGAAGGAGCTGGTGGAACTTAAAGCTCAGATCCAAGAGCTGTTGGACCGTCGTTTTATCCAACCAAGTGTATCTCTGTGAGGAGCGCCTGTCTTGTTCGTGAAGAAAAAGGATGGGTCAATGCGAATGTGCATTGACTATAGGCAATTGAACAAGTTGACGATCAAGAACAAGTACCCGTTACTAAGAATTGACTATTTGTTCGATCAGCTACGAGGAGCTGTGGTTTTCTCAAAGATAGATTTGAGATCTGGGTACCATCAGCTAAAGGTCAAGGAGGCGGATATTCATAAGACTGCGTTTTGAACTCTGTATGGGCATTACGAATTTCTAGTGATGCCGTTCGGGTTAACAAATGCACCAGCTGCTTTTATGGATATGATGAACCGAGTCTTCCAACCCTATCTGGACCGATTCGTGGTGGTGTTCATAGATGATATCTTGGTGTACTCAAAGACTAAAGAGGAGCATGATTCGCATCTTCGGGTTGTTTTGTAGATATTGAGAGAGAAGCAACTTTATGCTAAATTTAGTAAGTGCGAGTTTTGGCTGAAGGAAGTGACGTTCTTGGGTCATGTTGTGTCTGCTGAAGGGATTAGAGTCGATCCTCGGAAGGTTGAAGCCGTGTTGGATTGGAAGCAACCAAAGTCAGTGTTTGAAATTCGAAGTTTTCTGGGTTTGGCTGGGTACTACAGAAGGTTCGTTGAGGGGTTTTCATTGATTGCTGCACCTCTAACCAAGTTATTGCAGAAAGGAGTACCGTTTGTGTGGACTGATAAACAACAGGAAAGCTTTGAGAAGCTAAAGAAGATTCTGACTGAGGCACCAGTATTGATTTAGCCTGAGGCTGGGAAGGAGTTCGTTGTTTATTGTGATGCATCGTACACAGGATTAGGATGTGTATTAATGCAAGAAGGGAAGGTAGTAGCATATGCGTCTCGGCAATTAAGGCCACATGAAGTGAATTATCCTACTCATGACTTGGAGCTAGCTGTTGTGGTGTTCGCTCTGAAGATATGGAGGCACTATCTGTACGGAGAAAAGTCGGTTATCTATACTGATCATAAGAGCATGAAATACCTCCTTACTCAGAAGGAGTTGAATTTAAGGCAACAGAGGTGGATTGAATTGTTGAAAGACTATGACTGCTCGATTAAGTATCACCCGGGTAAAGCTAACGTAGTGGCAGATGCGTTGAGTCGTAAAGTGATAATAGATTTGAGGGCAATGTTTGCTTATCTCAGTTTGTATGAAGACGGTAGCTTGTTAGCCGAACATAAAGTGAAGCCGACATGGGAAAATCAGATTAAAGAGAAGCAATTGTTAGACGAATTTTTAAGTTCTCGACTTCAACAAGTGGAAGGTGGTGAAATAGGGGATTTTGATCTGAGCAGTGAAGGGGGTATTATGTTTTTCGTGGAAAGGTTTGTATCTTGAAGGACTCGAGTTGAGATAGATGATTTTGCGGGAGGCGCATAGTAGCCCTTACGCTATGCATCCCGGTAGAAGTAAGATGTATCGAGACCTGCGTGAACAGTATTGGTGGCCTGGTCTGAAATGGGAGGTTACCGAGTTTGTGAGCAAGTGTTTGGCATGCCAGCAAGTGAAGGCGGAACATCAGTTGCCTTCGGGATTGCTGCAACCGGTGAAGATTCCACTTTGGAAGTGGGAGAGGATAACGATGGATTTTGTTAGTGGGCTACCCCTAACGCCTACTAAGAAAGATTCAGTGTGGGTAATCGTTGACCGGTTGACTAAGTTAGCACACTTCATACCGATTCGTACGGACTACTCGCTTCAGAAGTTGGCTAAACTGTATGTGGCAGAAATTGTGAGATTGCATGGGGTGCCAGTGTCTATCATCTCGGACAGGGACCCAAGATTTACATCTCGATTCTTGAAGGCAAGTTAAGGGGCTGTGTAATCGACTTCAGAGGTAGTTGGGAGGATTATCTACCGTTGGCAGAATTTGCGTATAACAACATCTATCAATCCTGTATTCAGATGGCACCCTACGAGGCGTTGTATGGTCGTAGGTGTCGTACCCCTACCTATTGGATAGAGTTTGGTGAGCGACAGTTGTTGGGTCTGGAATTGATCTCAGAGACTGAGGAAAAGGTTAAGTTGATTCGTGTTCGGTTGAAGGAAGCTTCCGATAGGCAGAAATCATACGCAGATCTGAAGCATAAAGAAATAGAATTCTCAGTTGTTGATCAGGTTTTTTTGAAAGTCTCACCTTGGAAGAAGGTTTTAAGATTTGGACGAAAGGGCAAGTTGAGCCCCAGATTCATCGGGCCTTATCGGATAGTTAAACGTGTAGGACCGGTCGCCTACTAGCTTGAGTTACCTCCGGAGTTGAATCGGATACATGATGTATTCCATGTTTCGATGCTGAGGCGCTACCAATCAGACCCATCTCACATAGTGTCGGTGGAAGAAATTGAGGTTAGACCTGATCTGTCTTTTGAAGAAGAACCAGTGCAGATTTTGGACCGAGAGGTCAAAGTGTTGAGAAGGTATTCTGTTCCGCTGGTTAAGGTGTTGTGGTGTAATCACGGTTCGGAAGAAGCCACATTGGAGCCGGAAGATGCAATTCGACAGCAATACCCTCATCTCTTTTGACCAGGTAAATTTCGAGGCTGAAATTTCTTTAAGGTTGTAGAACTGTAACATCCTAAAATTAGGGGTTCGGCATCTTTCTCTATTCTGTGTGTTTGGCTAGCTAAGCTTGTTATTTAGGTGTGTTTAGGGGTCCTAGGGAGGCTCGTGTTTGAGCCCAGGTCCTGGCAAAATTTTGGGTTTTTGTCACTGAAGTGGGGGAAGATGGTGGAAGCAGGGTTTAAGGGAAATTGTTGGTAGGTTGTTAGCACAAGGAGGCGTGTGGCATTGTGGTATGGCGTCATTAAGGGAACTTGGAGGAAGGGAGTTCGAATCCCACATGCTGCAATGTGGCATTTATTTTGTCTTTGGCGGTAAGAGTAGTAGAGTTCGACTTGGACTCATGAGAGGAGTTGTAGACTCGATCAAATGAATTTGAATGAGTGATGGAGAGGAGTTTGAGGAGAGATTTGGGGAGTGAATCGTGGGATTTGGGGAGAGAGGAGGAGTTTGGCCGAATGTGGGAGCTTGGAGGGTGAAATTGGTGTGGGGTTGTGGGAGGAGCATTTTTTAGTTTTGAGGAAGAGTGAGTGCCAAAATCTCTCTTAGGCTCTTTTTGTGTCCCTCTTCTTTTTGTGCAAATTGGGTGCATTTAGGGTTACTTTTACTCTTATCAAAAACTTCCCTTCTTCTTTCTTTCATCTCTTCTCCTCATAGTGTGGTAGCCAGAACCTTGAGAGAGTGACCACTCGTGCATTCTTTTCATCTTTTCTCTCCAACATTCGTCTCTTCCTCCCTCTTCTTATTTTCAACATAGCCGAAACTTTGCTTTTCCTTCTCTACTTTTCTATTTTTCCCTTAAGCCAGAATATTTCCCTTTTCATTCCAAGCCCAGATCGGTTTACATTCATATTTGCCTTTAGCCAGAATGCTAGTAGCTGCAAGTGGGGCGTCCTAGTATTTATTGAATCCATCTTAGTTGTTCGAATCATCTGTAATCACAAGATAATGGTAATTCTTTAGCTCTTTTCTTTTCTTTTCACCTTATGTTGCGCATGGCCAGAAGTGGCTATTTCTCTTAATTCTAGTTCTCGGCTAATCTCTTCTTTTCTTCTCTCTCAACATGGATTGCATACTTTGATTAAATCCATAGCCAACTTTGTCTTGGATCGGTTCCTCTTTGATCAAGGTAGAGAGTTTCTTTCGATTCTTTTTGTCTATTCTCTTTTCGTCTTACTCTGCCATAACCAAATTTTCTTGTTAGACAACCACCATTCTTTCACTGTGTTACTTTGCTGATCAAGACTTTCTTCATGAAGGCAAGTGCTAGCAGACCTAAGGAGGGTGCGTTAAGGGAGTCTGAGGGGAGTGGACTCGTAGTCTCTGCTCCCAAGTTCAAGCGACGTACGGTGTCAGCGGTTCGAGATTTTCTGCCGGGTTGTGGTAGAGAGCCGACATATGTTTGGGATAGGCAAATCGTTGTTATTCTCGCTAGTGAGAGTGACGGTGATTTCGTTTGATCTGTATTTTATTATGTGTCGGCTAAAAGCCGAAATACCCTTAACGGGAATGCAATTGAGATACCCTAGTGGGTAAGATTAGAGATATACCAGGTAAGTAACATTTACGACTATGCCATTAGGATAAATTAGCATGATTATATGGGTGCCCTGATTATCTGATGTACATTGATATATGTATGCATTCACCTCATTATGATGATATGTTGCATGGGAATGGGATATGATATTGATGAAAAGGGGAAGTGTATTTTGGTGGCACTGCCATCGATGGTGTGTAGCAGATGAGGGTTGATTGTAGAAATCCCCACCGGTGTGTTTTGGCTGGTCGGGTGGTATGTAGCGGATGGATAATTAGGTTAGGCTGGGTTGCATTGCATTCATTATCTGCTATACCATGCTAAATAGGGCTCGAGCCCGATTCGTTTAGATATGGGCTTCGCCCAATTTGATTTCGTAAGGGCTAAGGCCCAGTTGGTATCTGAATGGGCTCGGGCCCAGTTAATGTTCGTGTAGGGGATTACACACTGAGTTCTCGTAACTCACCCCTGTCCTTAATTTTGCAGGTAATCCCTAGCTTTGAGGATTTGGAGCCGAAGTGGACTTTATGGTGGCCATGCACTGATTCTTTAGTAAACTCCGTTTTACATCACTTGAAAATTATTTTAATTTGGGATTATGTTCTGTAATAAGGCCACTGGGATTTTTAATTTGGTTTCTATTTTTAACGCATTTACGATTTATTATGAATTGATTAAAACGGGGTTTTCCTAAAAACGTAAATAACCGTTTTCTAAAATATTAATGAATGGTCCACAAACTATTGATAATTAAACACGGGATTTTCTTAAAACTCTAACCACTGTTTTCAAAATGTCACTTTTTCGAAACCTACTGAATCTGATTTTTGTTATAAAACAAGTTTTCGGTGTTAGTAATATTAATAACGTTTTGCAAGAATACCTTAAATCTGATTTTCAAAATGAAAACAAAACTCGAAGTTTTCAACAATCGCGTAGTTTCTTTAACAACCTTATCCCTATGACATGCCAGATCTGGTCGTAACGTGTAGGCCGGGTTTGGGGTGTTACATGCATGGAAATTGTTGTTAATTATTTACATGCGACTTACTAAGCTTTATGCTTACTTCCTATCCTTTCCATTTTCTTATAGTGCCACCAAGCTAGCTCAGGGATCAAAGGACGTCGGAGGCTCGATCACACTATCAATCAGAACATTTGGTATAGATAGATTTATCATTTTGAGTATGGCATGTTTAGGGACTTAGTCTTCGTCTAGTGTCATATTGTTTTGGCCAAATGTGTTGGCTTGTCTTGGAGATTGATTCGTTTTGTATAAGGCCATGGATGATGGCTATTTCCTATTATTGATATATGAAAATGATGATGTTTTTCATGAATGTGCAAATTGAATTGGTTGAGTGATTGGTATATTAATGTATGAATGAGTAGGATGCTTGATGTGGCTTATACTGGTGCAAGTACGGGTGGCAGAAAGGGCTTGGTAAATAGCATTGTTTTTGTCCACACGGGTAGACACACGGGCGTGTGTCTAGGCCGTGTGTGACACACAGTCTGCCCCAAGGGCATGTGGTTTGGCCGTGTGTCCCCCTGCACCCTAAGTTGGCTAAACAGAATGCCCAGTTGTAACCACACGGGCTGAGGCACGACCATGTGTCTCAACTGTGTGGAAGACACGGCCATAGGACATGGGCATGTGCCCAGGCCGTGTGAAGTCTGCACTAGAATTTAGGAATTTAATTCGTCATACAGCCTAAGAACACAGGCGTGTGCCTTGGCCGTTTGACCTTATTGGGTTGCTGACATCAGAAACAGAATGTCAAGGTTTTTACACACGGGCGGAGACACGGGTGTGTCATGGCCGTGTGAGGGATACGGGCCATGGACACGGGCGTGTGCTAGGCTGTGTGAAAACCCTCGTAGGTTCGAATTGAAAAGAAAATAAATCTACACGGCTAGGGACATGGGCGTGTGTGATCACACGGTCTGTCTACACGGGCGTGTCCCTTGCCATACTGGCGTGTGCCCCTGTTTTTAGTGAAATTTTCCAAAGTTTTCTAAAGACCTGGTTTAGTATCGAACCATTTCTAAGGTATGTTTTGGGCCTCATAGGCCCATAATAAGGACGTTAAGAGAAAGTTTAAAAATTTTTAAATTTGAACGGACTTTTATGACCCAGAAATGCATGTTAGTATGTGTCTTGAGCTAGGTAACGCCTCGTACCCTGTTCCAACGCTAAACATAGGTAAGGGGTGTTACATTTAGTGGTATTATAGCTATGGTTTAGTCGATTCTCGAACTAACCTAGCGTGTGTACGAGTCTAGCTATACATGCCATATATGAATTATGATAGTGTGACGACTCCTGACAATTTAAATGTGTTTTTATATAGTAAATAGATCCCGACGGAGCAGTGGCGGATGATGTAGAAAGTAATGCGCCGGCTCCCGTAGAAGGGACCGCGCCAGCTGAAAGTGGGCCCGTGACATTGAGTCAGGGCGGAGGGGCTAGAGAAGCCTTCCTCCATATGATGAATTTTTGGTATTCGGAGTTTGTTCGTGCAAACCCGAACGCTCTACCTCCTCCACCTCCTCCAATTCCCCAGCCTGCCCCTACAACTCCCCAAGTAGTGGAGATAATTAGAAGAGAAAACCCTTCGATAGATAGAATTCGAAAGCAAGGGGCTGAGGAATTTAGAGAGAATATAGATGATGACCCAGAGAGAGTAGAATTTTGGTTAGAAAATACCATTAGGGTATTCGATGAATTATCTTGCACACTTGAGGAGTGCATGAAGTGTGTTGTGTCACTCCTGCGAGACTCGGCCTACCAATGGTGGAACACCCTTGTGTCAGTTGTACCGAGGGAGAGGATAACTTGAGAATTCTTTCAGGAAGAGTTCCGTAAAAAAGTATATTAGCCAGAGGTTTATAGACCAGAAAAGGAAGGAATTTCTAGAATTGAAGCAAGGCTGAATGACGGTAACAGAGTATAAGCGTGAGTTTGTGAGGCTCATCAAATACGCTCAGAAGTGCGTATCCACTGAAGCTATCATGTGTAAGAGATTTGAGGACGGATTAAATGAGGACATCCGATTGTTTGTTGGTATTCTAGAACTGAAGGAATTTGTTGTACTAGTAGAGAGAGCTTGCAAGGCCGAGGAATTGGCCAAAGAAAAAAAGAAAGCTGATATTGAGTCTCGTGACTCAAGGAAAAGACAGTTGGAAATATTGTTTCAGTCCTCATCCAAGAAATCAAGAGAGTTCACTACTCGATCTAATGCTTCAGTTGGATTTTAGAATAGAAATAAGAATAAGCAGTACATGGCGTCTAAGGCTCAAACCACTTCAGTTACGAGTGTTGGTAGTGCCCGACCTAATAGATCGGTGAATGCTGAGGAAATGAAAGAGGCTGTTTTAAGTGTGGTTCACTAGACCACTTCATTCGAAACTGTCGTGAGATGGATGAGAAAGACAGGAAGCAAGATGTACGAGCGAGTAACGCTTCTTCTAGAGGTAGACCACAGAAGAACTCGGGAAGTGGGGCTAGTAGCAAAGGTGTGCCTAGAGATCCTATCGTGAGGTCTGAGGGTCGAGCGCTTGCACGAACTTATGCCATTCGCGCTCGCGAAGAGGCATCGTCACCGGATGTGATTACGGGTACTTTTTCTCTTCACGATATTTCTATTGTTGCTTTGATTGACCCGGGGTCTACCCATTGTTATGTTTGTATGAAATTGGTATCTAGTATGAATATTCCTGTTGAGTCCACAAAAATTGCCATAAAAGTGTCAAACCCGTTAGGCAAGCATGTGCTAGTTGACCAAGTGTGTAGAAATTGTCCTTTGACAATTAGAGGTCATTGTTTTCCTGCTAACCTCATGCTGCTACCGTTTGATGAATTTGACGTGATTCTTGGCATGGATTGGTTAACTGCTCATGATGTGATAGTAAATTGTGGAAGAAAATTTATTGAACTGAAATGTGAAGATGGGGATATCCTTCAGGTTGAATCAGGTGAATCGAATAGCTTGCCTGTAGTGATTTCTTCTTTGGCGGCTGGGAAATGTATAAGAAAAAAGTATGAGTCTTATCTCGCATTTGTGTTAAATACCCAAGAGTCAGAAGTAAAGATTGAGTCAGTGCCTATGGTATGTGAGTACCTAGACGTGTTTTCGGAGGAGTTACCTGGATTGCCTCCAATTAGAGAAGTCGAGTTTGGTATTGAGTTGGTCCCAGGTACGACACCTATTTCGGTTGCCCCGTATAGGATGGCACCGATGGAGTTAAAAGAGTTGAAGGTTCAACTACAAGAGTTAACGGATAACGATTTTGCAAGACCAAGCTATTCTCCGTGGGGTGCTCCGGTACTTTTTGTGAAAAAGAAAGACGGGTCGATGAGGTTATGTATAGACTACAGACAACTCAACAAGGTTACAGTTAAGAACAAGTATCCTTTTCCAAGGATCGACGATTTTTTTGACCAATTGAAGGGAGCCACAGTGTTTACTAAGATAGACCTAAGGTCCGGTTATTATTAGCTGAGAGTTAAGGAACAAGATGTACCGAAAACTGTATTTCGGACGAGGTATGGCCATTATGAGTTCCTCGTCCTGCCTTTTGGCTTAACAAATGCTCCTTCCATGTTTATGGATTTAATGAATCGTATTTTTCGATCGTACATGGATATGTTTTTCGTTGTTTTTATCGATGATATATTAATTTATTCTCGTGATAAGAGTGAGCACGCGGAGCATTTGAGAACTGTTTTGCAGACTTTAAGAGATAAGCAATTGTATGCTAAGTTTAGCAAAAGTGAGTTTTGTCTCCAAGAGGTCGGATTCTTAGGACACATTGTGTCGGGTGGTGGAATTAGAGTTGACCCGAGCAAGATATCGGCTATCGTTGATTGGAAACTGCTGAGGAATGTGTCAGAGATTAGAAGCTTTTTGGGCTTAGCGAGATACTACAGATGGTTTGTTAAAGGATTCTCCATGACTGCTACTCCAATGACGAGGTTGCTACAGAAAGATGTCAAGTTCAAATGGACAGAGAAGTGCCAGCAGAGGTTTGAGAAACTAAAAACATTGTTGACTGAAGCTCTAATTTTAGTGCAACCGGAACCGGGAAAGGAATTTGTGGTGTATAGTGATGCATCCTTAAATTGATTAGGGTGTGTTCTTATGCAAGAAGGCAAGGTAATAGCTTATTCCTCGAGACAACTAAAGCCACATGAGAAAAACTATCCGACTTACGACTTAGAGTTAGCCGCCATAGTGTTCGCACTGAAGATTTGGAGACACCATTTGTATGGCGAGAGATGCCGAGTGTTCACTGACCATAAAAGGCTAAAGTATTTGATGACTCAAAAGGAACTGAACCTTCGCCAACAGAGATGGCTAGAGCTCATAAAAGATTACGAGTTGATAATTGACTATCACCCTGGAAAGGTGAACGTGGTTGCCGATGCTTTGAGTAGGAAGTCCTTGTTTGCCTTGAGGGCTATGAATACCTAGTTTTCTGTGACTGATGATGGTTTGGTCATAGCAGAGTTAAGAGCTAGACCGATGTTTCTGCAAGAAATTTGTGAAGCTCAAAAAGGTGATAAAGAATTGCAAGCTAAGATAACTCAGTGCGAGGCGGGTATAGAATTAGACTTTCGGATTGGTTCAGATGGTTGTTTAATGTTTCGAGACAGAATTTGTGTACCCAAAGACAACGAGCAGTTGTATGTATATCCATTCGGGTAGTGTGAAAATGTATAATGACTTGAAGAAAATGTATTGGTGGTCGGGAATGAAAAGATACATCTCAGAGTTTGTCTCTAAGTGTTTAATTTGTCAGCAAGTGAAAGCTGAACACCAAGTACCTTCGGGTTTACTTCAACCCGTGATGGTTTCTGAGTGGAAATGGGACCGTATTACCATGGATTTTGTGTCTGGATTGCCGTTGACGCCAAAGAAGAAAGTTGATGTGTGGGTTGTGGTTGACAGGCTAACTAAGTCAGCTCATTTTATACTGGTGCGTACCGATTATCCACTTGAGAAATTGGACGATTTGTATATTTCTGAAATTGTGAGACTTCACGGGGTACTTTTATCGATCATTTCGGATAGAGATCCGAGGTTCACATCACGGTTTTGGAAAAAGTTCCAAGAAGCGTTAGGGACGAAACTGAATTTTAGTACTGCTTTCCATCCGCAAATCGACGGTCAGTCGAAAAGAATAATTCAGATTCTTGAAGATATGATACGGTGTTGTGTTCTTGAGTTTCAAGGCAGTTGGGAAAAGTACTTACCGTTGGTAGAGTTTGCCTACAACAATAGTTATCAGTTGAGTTTGAAAATGGCACCTTATGAGGCTTTGTATGGGCGTAAGTGCCGAACACCTTTGTACTAGACAGAACTCAGAGAAAACCATATTCACGGGGTTGACTTAGTTAAAGAGACCGAAGATAAAGTAAAGGTAATTCGTGACTGTTTGAAGGCCACTTTGGATAGACAGAAATCCTACGCGGATTTGAAATGAAAAGAAATTGAGTTTCAAGTCGGTGATAAGGTGTTTTTAAAAGTATCCCCGTGGAAGAAAGTCCTCAGATTCGGTAAGAAAGGCAAGTTAGGTCCACGTTTTATTGGGCCATATGAGGTGACTTAGAGAATTGGACTGGTAGCATACCGATTAGCCTTGCCATCTGAGTTAGAAAAGATCCACGATGTATTCCATGTGTCTATGTTGCGCCATTACCGATCTGACCCATCACATGTGATTTCACCAACAGAGGTTGAGATTTGTTTGGATATGACCTATGGTGAAGAGCAAGTTAAGATTTTAGATCAAGAGGTCAAGCAATTGAGAAATAAAAGTATAGAACATGTGAAAGTACTATGGCATAGACATGGGATTGAAGAGGCCACATGGGAGCCCGAGGAGACTATGAGAGACAAATACCCGAACCTTTTCACTGGTAAGATTTTCGGGGATGAAAATCCCTAAGGGGGGAGAATTGTAACAGCCCGATTTTGGGGCTAGTCGGAACAGTGGTTTCGGAACCACTAATCCGAGGTCAGAGAAATTATTTTTAATATTATTTTACGTGTTACAACATGATTATATGAGTGCATGAAATTTTTGATGAATTAATTTTAGTGATTGTATGCTTAATTTTGAAAAAGGACTAAATCGTATAAAAGGAAAAATTTGTATTCTACTAATTAGAAGTGTCATATAGCTAGAGAACCTTAACTTAGAGGTCCTTAATGTGCAATTAGACCCTTAGGAGAGTGTTGGCCGACCATAGGGGACAAGAAAATGCAAATTGGTCAAAGTTGGTGGAATTAAGTGACTAAATTGATTAAATAAAATAAAATAAAGAGAAAAGATATCATCTTTTCATCTTCTTCATACTACCACCAAAATTTTCAGCAAAGAGGGGCTTTGGAAAGCTTGAAAATTTTCAGCAACTTAAACCTTTGCAAGTAAGTGTTTTTGATGGTCATTTTTGATAATTTTTGTACTTTTGGAACCCCTAAAGCTTAATCTAGCTAATGAAGGGACTATTTTGCAAAATGGTTGAGAGTTTAGGGTTTTACCATGTGAGTATTCATGTTGCTTTCTGAAATTTTATAGAAGAAAATGAATCTTAGTTGCTAAATAAACAACTTTTGTGAAAGGATTTTCATGAAAACATCTAAAGAGGACCTTTTTGTAAAGGTTGTAAACTAGGTGGTAAATGTATGAAATAAAAGGATTTGTGAGTTGCTATATGCTTAAAATAGATTCGGCTAGGCTTGGTTAATGAGGAAATTTGATGAAAATTGATTTACGAGCCTAGAGGCAAAATTGTAATTATGTGAAAGTCTAGGGGCAAAATGATAATTTTTCCAAAGTAGGAATTTTGAAATGTCTTAATTAATATGGTGATTAGACGAGTGAATTCTATCATTATAGTTCAAGAAAAATGGAGTCCGGACCTAGACCGGGGGAAAACCAAGCTAGTAGACTAATTCAATTTAGTCGCTCACTTTTTGTATGCAAAGGTAAGTTGTACGTAAATAATACAACGTTATTGTATTTATGCATTAAACAATTGATATTGAATAAAATGTTTGATTATTGCTATGAATGTGCATGGAGGAAGTTGATGTGATATACTCCCGGTTGAACCTTAGGAATAGATTGGATATCCAAGCCGTGACATTTGAGAGATATGTGCGCTAGTGTAAGACCGTGTCTGGGACATGGCATCGGTGTTGATATGTGTGCTAGTGTAAGACCATGTTTGGAACATGGCATCGACCACATTATGAAAGCCAGTGTAAGACTGTGTTTGGGACATGGCATCGGCGTTGATATGTGTGCTAGTGTAAGACCATGTTTGGAACATGGTATCGGCCACATTATGAGAGCCAGTGTAAGACCATGTCTGGGAGATGGCATCGGCATTGAGACGAGAGCTAGTGTAAGACCATGTATGGGACATGGCATCGGCCTTGACATGTGAGCCAGTGTAAGACCATGTCTAAGACATGGCATCGGCATTTTACCCTCTTGTGTGAGGCATATCGGATATCCTTTGGTATTCCAATGGGTTCAATGGGTAAATTAAAGATTGTGTCAAAGTGAGAAAAGTTAGGACTATGTTGTAAGAGATACAGGTACCTACATGAGATTCATGAGAAATGAGCTCGAATTATGTTGTGTGATTAGTAAGGGTGAAAATGAGTAAGTTATGCCTTTAATCATTTGAGAATCACGTGCAAGTTTATAATATGTGTAACATCCTGAAAATGGCCTATGCATTTTTGGTTTAATTGTACGAAATGACATATCTTATGTGTTATGAATATATTTTGAACACTTTTGGAAACACAGAAGCGTATGGAAATGTTAAGTTTAAAAGAGGAAAGTGAACATTTTAGAACCTTGGAAATGTAAGGAAATGTCTTGTAAGGAAATGTCATGGAAATGTAAGGAAATGTCTTGGAAATGTAAGGAAATGTCTTGTAAGGAAATGTCATGGAAATGTAAGGAAATGTCAAGTTTACAGAGCCGATCGAAAATTTTGGAAACTTAGAAATGACCTAGAAATGACGAGCTTTAAGGTTTAAAAGGGGAAATTAAGGCAAGGTGGCCTTAAAAGAAAAAGTTTGTGAAATTTGACACACAAACAGGCTTGGAAAAGTGGTGCTGAAGATGCCACTTAGGGCCTATGGAAATGGCGCCATATGCAAGAGGAATGGGCCTAAGTTCGAGTCACATGGGAAGCAAATAAAAGAAATTTTATTTTGCTACAAGGAGCAGAGAGGTGGATGGCACATGGCTATAAATTAGGAGCTTTTATTCTTTTATAAATAGTGGATAAATAAGGATTTATTTATCATTATTTTCAAGAGATAATTGTTGGATTAAATTCTTTTAATTTGAATAAAGAGATAAAGAGGAAAATAAGGAGAAGTGATGACCAAGTAAGGGACTTTGAGTTTAATAATTTCGGCTAAGTAAGGATAGTTCTTTGGATTATCTTTTTTTAAGTGATAATTAAAGGATAAAGTTATCGATAGAGGAGTGGTGGCCAAGTAAGGGACTCCTTAGATGATAATTTCGGCTATAAAAGGAAAAGAGAGGCCATTCTGCATTATTATCTGTTCTTTGAAAGCCTCTGCCGAATTCTCTTCACCAAATCTTCTTCTTCTTTTATTTTTGCCAAGCCGAAATACCTTGTGATCTAGTCGAATCCTTCATCTTTATTCTTCCTTCTCTTTTCTTTCTAATCCCTCCAAAAGACGAAAGTTGTGAGATCATTATCTAGCCATAGCCGAATCTCTGAAGGTTGAAGTGAAGGTGCAATCGATTTCTTCAAGTAAGGGTAAGATCTCATTCGGTTTCATCCTTTTTTCTTAAGATTTGCCAAAATCTAGGACTAACCCCATTAATATCTTGTTGCCGAAACTTTGAAGAGATCTTTGGGATTTACTAAGTGTCGACTACAAGGAAGGAGAAGTTCTTTTCAGAAGGTACACCATAGGCCACGTGTTCCCTAGTTATTACTGTGAGTTTGGGATTTAAAATCCACAAGGTAAGTGTCTATAGCATTCGGCCAAGGACATGTTTGGTAAATATATGTGTTCATTAATTATTCAAAAGCCAAAAACTAACCAAGTTAATTGATTCAATGCTTGGCCGAATGCAAGAAGAGTATAGCAGAGATTTCAAGACTTGATTCTTAAGTCAAACGGCAACAAGGTAAGTTTAAGTATACTAATCCTACTAGGATTTGGATTTATTGCCGAATGGCTTTTTATTAAAGTAGTAGGTGATTAATCAAATGTAGGGATTAAGGATCTAAGCATTAGATCAAGCTTTTTGGGATTTCAAGACCCTTTCGGTAAGTATGATAAGTTGTGGATATTTGGTTAAGAATTCGTATATTGATGATTAAATCGATTGTTACGATTAAGTGTGTTGATGGAGGCGAATACCATTCAAGAAGGAAAGGAAAGGTCCCTATCCCAAGTTTAAGAAGAGATTTGTCTCGGCGATTAGGGATTGGCCACCGGGTGTGGACCAAATGTCGAACAAGAAAGTAGGCAAATAGTCGTAGTATCGCCTAGTGATAGCATCGATGATCGAAAGCATAGTTCTCCAAGTGATCGGTGTGTGATTAACACACCGTTTTCCGAGTATATGATATGTATGTGAAATGTGTATGTGTTATGAATGTGCTAACTAGTGCGGTGGAAATTGTGATAAGGATACCCTCAAGGGGTATGTCGATAATCCGGTAAGTACCAAACCCGATGATATGTGATTATTAATATGAATATGTGATAATATGCTTGATGAACATGCTCATGCATCATTACATTGTATCATTATTTTATGTGGCATGTGCATGGGTTGGGATATGAAAGAAGGTGCGGGTGTACTTGATGCGTGGTTTGATGTTAGCCTTGAGCTACATCGTGGATTGACGTTGAATGAGGTCACGTTGTGGATTAATTGCGATTTAGTTCGCCTGGCTTTATGAGTGGCTATGTGCCTCATCGTGGTTGATATCGGCTATGTGCCATATCGTGGTTGATGAGTGACTATGTGTCCCATCGTGGTTTTGATGTTAGCCTTGAGCTACATCGTGGATTGACGTTGACCGAGGTCACGTTGTGGATTAATTGTGATTTAGTTCGCGTGGCTTGATGAGTGGCTATGTGCCTCATCGTGGTTGATATCGGCTATGTGCCATATCGTGGTTGATGAGTGACTATGTGTCCCATCGTGGTTTTGGTGTTAGCTACGGCTACATCGTGGATTAGCTCGACCGAGGTCGCGTTGTGGACTATTGTGCTTAATTGCACGTGGGCGGCGATGATTGCCTTTGGAGTGAAAAGGAGAGGGTGATTTGATAATCCCCTCGTGTGTGGTAGGTTTGGATAAGGGGGTGTGTAGCGGATGGACCCTAGGTTTGGGTTGGGCTTCATAATTGCATGATTTCGTATGTGAACATATGTGGAAATGGGCCAAGCCCAATATGATATGTGGATTAATGTAAAAATGGGCAAAGCCCGAAGATATGAATGTGGATCGGTGTGGAAATGGGCTAAGCCCGGTATGTGGAAATTATGTGGTTAACTACCCTATTAGATGAATGTGATATGAATATGGGCCAAGCCTGAATATGTTAACATGTGAATATGATATTTGTTATCTAATATATGGGTTAATATGTGGTTAACATGTGGGTGGAATTCAGTGGATTAATTACACACTGAGTCTGTATGACTCACCCAATTTTTATTAAACATCGCAGGTGATCGTGATTTTTGGACCGGGTTGGAGTGGATACAAAGGTGGCCATGCAGAAGCAGATTTCCATGCAGAAAGATAGTTAAAGTATTTAAGTATTTCTATTTGAGTATTTTTATTATGTTAAAGCAAAGTGACGATTGAATTATTATTTTGAAACCGGTTTATTTTTGGAAAAACTATATCCTAAAATGTATCATAAAGTTTTAACCAGGACATTTTTATAAACACCACACTTTACTTAAGATTTTAAATGGTCACCGTTTTACAAACTCAACAAGTTGTCATGATTTTATCTTTAGGTCAAATCTTTTCAAACGTTTTTCCGCAGTGGCATCTCAAATTCGATCGTAACGAATGGGCCGAGTTTGGGGTGTTACAAATTGGTATCAGAGCCCAGTTTTAAACTCTCGGCTTGTGGGCTAAGGCCCAAAACGTTTTCAAATCGAGCCCAAATGAGTTTTATGAAAGTATTTTTGAAAATGAGCAGGTTTTTACGGCATGGCTCCTAAGTCTCCGACCATGATCCACGGTAAGTACCCCTAACCATTTGTGTGATTATGTGGTTTATGTTATTAATTATGGAAGGGTAGAAGAGGAATGGAACGTAGAATAGCATGATAGGAACTTGAACCCTAGGACTAGTTTACTCAAACACAAACACATAAGACTTAATTCCATTAAACAAACCTATGACTAAGGCGCCGAAGTTAGGTGTGGTAACCATTGTGCGCATGTCTAGGATTGGATCCTAAGAGCCCGGTACTTAAGCAGTCCTAGTGACTCACCTCCTCTTCACTGAATCCTACCCGTGCGCGTAATGTGCTCACCCTAACCAAGAGGACTTATTCACGGGCTAAACCAATCATTAAAACCCGAAAGGGACTAGCCATGCAGTTTTATAAAATTCCTAGTTTCAAAATCCCTAAATTACCCTTTTAATTGTAGTAAAAGATTATTGTGAAAATTTTTCCAAAATATCTCCGATTTACAAAATTACAAAAATGCCCTTGTATTATAAATTACTAAAATACCCTTAGTTTTTAAGATTTTCAAAAATACCCTCGACTTTTGTTAAAATATTTCTACTTTACAAAGATATCAAAAACTTACATTTTACAAATAACAAGATACCCTTGATTTGGAAAATTTACTGGAGCGCTTTGACTTCCAAAATTACCAAATAACCTCGATTTAAAATTTTTGCAACACCTCTGATTTGGAAAACAAAATAACCTGAGATTTTGTAAATTCTAAAATACCTCTAATTTGAAAAATATTTTCGAATTGACCCCGATTTATTACCAAAATACCCTGTAGGAAAATGACGAAATTACCTGGTAGGGAAATGGATGGAATGGCCATAAAAGTGTAGTGAATGATGTTGTGAATGAATGTGACTTCATGGAAAAATGAATGTGTCTCTGCTTATGAATGTGAATGTGACTCCACTGAGTTAGAGTAGTGAACTTGAACTAGAAACTTTGGTTGATCGAAAGAACTACTTACGAACATCTCTTTTCATAAAATTGTTCGCGAATAATCGAGTGGAACAAAATTTACGATGCATAAAACTTTTTAATCAGTTAAATCGCGACATTAGAAATGAGTTCGGGGACGTGAACTTAGAGACGTGCCTAGAAAGTATGATGGTTCTATTAAGATCGAGTGCGCAGCATAAGCGTAGTGCGGTGAGTTAAGATGTCACGATTATTCGTTAATAAGTAATTTCGAGGACAAAATTATTTTTAAGGAGGGTAGAACCGTAACATCCTCGAAAGGGCCTATGCATTTTTGGTTTAATTGTGCGAAATGACATATCTTATGTGTTATGAATATATTTTGAACACTTTTGGAAACACAGAAATGTATGGAAATGTTAAGTTTAAAAGAGGAAAGTGAACATTTTAGAACCTTGGAAATGTAAGAAATGTCTTGTAAGGAAATGTCATGGAAATGTAAGGAAATGTCTTGGAAATGTAAGGAAATGTCTTGTAAGGAAATGTCATGGAAATGTAAGGAAATGTCAAGTTTACTGAGCCGATCGAAAATTTTTGGAAACTTAGAAATGACCTAGAAATGACGAGTTTTAAGGTTTAAAAGGGGAAATTAAGGCAAGGTGGCCTTAAAAGAAAAAGTTTGTGAAATTTGACACACAAACAGGCTTGGAAAAGTGGTCTGAAGATGCCACTTAGGGCCTATGGAAATGGCGCCATATGCAAGAGGAATGGGCCTAAGTTTGAGTCACATGGGAAGCAAATAAAAGAAATTTTATTTTGCTACAATGAGCTGAGAGGTGGACGGCACATGGCTATAAATTAGGGGCTTTTATTCTTTTATAAATAGTGGATAAATAAGGGATTTATTTATCATTATTTTCAAGAGATAATTGTTGGATTAAATTCTTTTAATTTGAATAAAGAGATAAAGAGGAAAATAAGGGAGAAGTGATGGCCAAGTAAGGGACTTTGAGTTTAATAATTTCGGCTAAGTAAGGATAGTTACTGGATTATCTTTTATTTTAAGTGATAATTAAAGGATAAAGTTATCAGATAGAGGAGTGGTGGCCAAGTAAGGGACTCCTTAGATGATAATTTCAGCTATAAAAGGAAAAGATAGGCCATTCTGCATTATTATCTGTTCTTTGAAAGCCTCTGCCGAATTCTCTTCACCAAATCTTCTTCTTCTTTTATTTTTGCCAAGCCGAAATACCTTGTGATCTAGTCGAATCCTCCATCTTTATTCTTCCTTCTCTTTTCTTTCTAATCCCTCCAAAAGCCGAAAGTTGTGATATCATTATCTAGCCATAGCCGAATCTCTGAAGGTTGAAGTGAAGGTGCAATCGATTTCTTCAAGTAAGGGTAAGATCTCATTCGGTTTCATCCTTTTTTCTTAAGATTTGCCGAAATCTAGGACTAACCCCATTAATATCTTGTTGCTAAAACTTTGAAGAGATCTTTCGGGATTTACTAAGTGTCGACTACAAGGAAGGAGAAGTTCTTTTCCCGAAGGTACACTATAGGCCACGTGTTCCCTAGTTATTCGGTGAGTTTCGGGATTTAAAATCCACAAGGTAAGTGTCTATAGCATTCGGCCAAGGCCATGTTTGGTAAATATATGTGTTCATTAATTATTCAAAAGCCAAAACTAACCAAGTTAATTGATTCAATGCTTGGCCGAATGCAAGAAGAGTATAGCGAGATTTCAAGACTTGATTCTTAAGTCAAACGGCAACAAGGTAAGTTTAAGTATACTAATCCTACTAGGATTTGGATTTATGGCGAATGGCTTTTTATTAAAGTAGTAGGTGATTAATCAAATGTAGGGATTAAGGATCTAAGCATTAGATCAAGCTTTTCGGGATTTCAAGACCCTTTCTAAGTATGATAAGTTGTGGATATTTGGTTAAGAATTCGTATATTGATGATTAAATCGATTGTTATGATTAAGTGTGTTGATGGAGGGGAATACCATTCAAGAAGGGAAAGGAAGGTCCCTATCCCGAAGTTTAAGAAGAGATCTGTCTCGGCGATTAAGGATTGGCCACCGGGTGTGGACCAAATGTCGGAACAAGAAAGTAGGCAAATAGCCGTAGTATCGCCTAGTGATAGCATCGATGATCGAAAGCATAGTTCTCCAAGTGATCGGTGTGTGTGATTAACCCACCGTTTTCCGTATATGATATGTATGTGAAATGTGTATGTGTTATGAATGTGCTAACTAGTGCGATTGAAATTGTGATAAGGATACCCTCAAGGGTATGTCGATAATCCGGTAAGTACCAAACCCGATGATATGTGATTATTAATATGAATATGTGATAATATGCTTGATGAACATGCTCATGCATCATTACATTGTATCATTATTTTATGTGGCATGTGCATGGGTTGGGATATGAAAGAAGGCACGGGTGTACTTCGAGTGCGTGGTTTGATGTTAGCCTTGAGCTACATCGTGGATTGACGTTGGACCGAGGTCACGTTGTGGATTAATTGCGATTTAGTTCGCGTGGCTTGATGAGTGGCTATGTGCCTCATCGTGGTTGATATCGGCTATGTGCCATATCATGGTTGATGAGTGACTATGTGTCCCATCGTGGTTTTTGATGTTAGCCTTGAGCTACATCGTGGATTGACGTTGATCGAGGTCACGTTGTGGATTAATGCGCGATTTAGTTCGCGTGACTTGATGAGTGGCTATGTGCCTCATCGTGGTTGATATCGGCTATGTGCCATATCGTGGTTGATGAGTGACTATGTGTCCCATCGTGGTTTTGGTGTTAGCTACGGCTACATCGTGGATTGGCGCCGATCGAGGTCGCGTTGTGGACTATTGTGCTTAATTGCACGTGGGCGGCGATGATTGCCTTTAGAGTGAAAAGGAGAGGGTGATTTGATAATCCCACAGTGTGTGGTAAGTTTGGATAAGGGGGTGTGTAGCGGATGGACCCTAGGTTTGGGTTGGGCTTCATAATTGCATGATTTCGTATGTGAACATATGTGGAAATGGGCCAAGCCCAATATGATATGTGGATTAATGTAAAAATGGGCAAAGCCCAGTATATGAATGTGGATCAGTGTGGAAATGGGCTAAGCCCAGTATGTGGAAATTATGTGGTTAACTACCCTATTAGATGAATGTGATATGAATATGGGCCAAGCCCAGAATGTGTTAACATGTGAATATGATATTCGTTATCTGATATATGGGTTAATATGTGGTTAACATGTGAGTGGAATTCAGTGGATTAATTACACACTGAGTCTGTATGACTCACCCAATTTTATTAAACATCGCAGGTGATCGTGATTTTTGGACCGGGTTGGAGTGGATACAAAGGTGGCCATGCAGAAGCAGATTTCCATGCAGAAAGATAGTTAAAGTATTTAAGTATTTCTCTTTGAGTATTTTTATTATGTTAAAGCAAAGTGACGATTGAATTATTATTTTGAAACCGGTTTATTTTCGGCAAAACTATATCCTAAAATGTATCATAAAGTTTTAACCAGGACATTTTTATAAACACCACACTTTACTTAAGATTTTAAATGGTCACCGTTTTACAAACTCAACAAGTTGTCATGATTTTATCTTTAGGTCGAATCTTTTCAAACGTTTTTCTGCAGTGGCATCTCAAATTCGGTCGTAACGAATGGGCCGCGTTTGGGGTGTTACAATATGTTATGAGTATGATAATGCATGGAAATTGTTGTTAATTATTTACATGCGACTTACTCAGCTTTATGCTTACTTCCTATCCTTTCCATTTTCTTATAGTGCCGCCAAGCTAGCTCGGGGATCAAAGGACGTCGAAGGCTCGATCACACTATCAATCTGAACATTTGGTATAGTTAGATTTATCATTTTGAGTATGGCATGTTTATGGATTTAGTCTTCGTCTAGTGTCATATTGTTTTGGCCAAATGTTTTGGCTTGTCTTGGAGATTGAATCGTTTTGTATAAGGCCATGGGTGATGGCTATTTCCTATTATTGATATATGAAATTGATGATGTTTTTCAGGAGTGTGCAAATTGAATTGGTTGAGTATTTGGTATATTAATGCATGAATGAGTAGGATGCTTGATGTGGCTTATACTGGTGCAAGTAGGGGTGGCAGAAAGGGCTTGGTAAATAGCCTTGTTTTTGTCCACACGGGTAAACACACGGGCGTGTGTCTAGGCCGTATGTGACACACGGTCTGCCCCAAGGGCGTGTGGTTTGGCCGTGTGTCCCCCTGCACCCTAAGTTGGCTAAACAGAATGCCCAGTAGTAACCACACGGGCTGAGGCACGGCCATGTGTCTCAACCGTGTGGAAGACACGGCCATAGGACATGGGCATATGCCCAGGCCGTGTGAAGTCTGCACTTGAATTTAGGAATTTAATTCGTCACACGGGTGTGTGCCTTGGCCGTGTGACCTTATTGGGTTGCTGACATCAGAAATAGAATGTCAAGGTTTTTACACACGGACGGAGACACGGGCGTGTCATGGCCGTGTGAGGGACACGGGCCATGGACACGGGCGTGTGCTAGGCCGTGTGAAAACCCTTGTAGGTTCGAATTGAAAAGAAAATAAATCCACACGGCTAGGGACATGGGCTTGTGTGATCACACGGTCTGTCGACACGGGCGTGTGCCCCTGTTTTTAGTGAAATTTTCCAAAGTTTTCTAAAGAGCCTGGTTTAGTATCGAACCATTTCTAAGGTATGTTTTGGGCCTCATAGGCCCATAATAAGGACGTTAAGAGAAAGTTTAAAATGTTTTTAATTTGAACGGACTTTTATGACTCTGAAATGCATGTTAGTATGTGTCTTGAGCTACGTAACGCCTCGTACCCTATTCCGGCGCTAAACACGAGTAAGGGGTGTTACACGTGTGCTCAATTCTGGACATTCTGTGTAACAGCCCGATTTTAGCTAAGTCAGAATAGTGGTTTCGAAATCACAAATCTGAGGTCAGGAAATTATTTTAATATTATTTTTGGTGTTTATAGCATGTGATTATATATGTGTGAAAGTTTCGTGAAATAATTTTAGCATTTGAATGCTTAATTTGATAAAAGGACTAAATCGCGTAAAATGCAAAAGTTGCATTCTAATTGTTTAAGTGATTATTTTCTATGAATAATTAAATGTGAAGTCCTTATGTTGTGAATAGACCATGGATAGTGGGAATTGACATGAATAGCCATCCATTATATGTTTTATTATTGTTTAAACAAAGGTTAATTAAGTAATTTGTGATTTAAGTTTAATTAAATTAAAACAAAACCAAAATTAAGCTTCATTTCTTCTTTCTTTGGCCGAATATGGTTGAAGAAGAAAAAAATTAGTTCATTTTAGGGTTCAGCAAATTGGGAGCTTAATTGGTAAGTGTTTTGAGCTTGGTTTTTGATGATTTTTACGTTTTTTGAGATCGTTGCTTTTTATTCTATCTAGCCCATACCTTAATTTTTGAAGTTGTCGATGTTTTTGTGAAGTGCCATTGATGAATTTTTAAGCTTTTAAATGTTTGATGATGAAAAATGGATATTTGTTGATAGATTATCATATTTTGTAAAGTGATTTTTGACAAAAATGTCAAATAGGGATTTATTTATGAAAATGTTAAAATGTGTGTTTAAATGTGTGAATAAATGATAAATATGGGTTGATATGTGCACTAGGAAAATTCAGCTAGCTTGGGAAGGTATTAAATTGGATGAATTTTGTGTATTTGTGAAATAGGGACTAAATTGAATAAATGTGGAACTTTAGGGGCTAAAGTGTAAAAATGCCCAAATATGTGTTTGTGGATTGAATTAAATGATTTGATGAATAAATGAGTTAATTTTGAATGTATATAGATCAAGAACGAAATAAATCGGATTTAGATCGATGAAAATCAAAGGTTATCGAATAGTCGATCCATTCCGTTTATCCCGAAAACAAAGTAAGCTCATATGCAAATAAATGTCTTTAAATTGAATTATATATGTTTAATTATCATTTAACTGTTATGAATGTTGAATGATCAAATACGAGCAAGAATCGACAGGGTTATAATATCTGAAAGTCTCGTACGAACCTTAGGAATAGTATAAGATACAAATGTCATGACATTAGGGTTACCGAGATGTGATTACGTGTAAGACCATGTTTGGGACATTGGCATCGTTATATGATTTCGTATAAGACCCTGTTTGGGACAGTGGCATCGATATGTGATAACATGTAAGACCATATCCGAGATATGGCATTGTACGAGTTATATGTGATTTCTGAGTATCCTTAACGATTCCAAATGGTTCAACGGGCAAGGTCAAGTCGAGAAAGGATGTGAATGTAACAGCCTAATTTAGGGCCTAGTCAGAATAGTGGTTGCGAGACCACAAATCTGAAGTAGAAATAAGTGTTTTATGATTTTTATGAGGCTTATGTTGTGGTTGCATGATTGTGTGAAAATTTCATGAGGAAATTTTATTTATTATTGATCAATTTGTCCATTAGGACTAAATTGCAAAGATTAGAAAATATGAGATTCTAGAAGATTTAAGTATGAAATAGAATTATAAAAATTACTAGAGGTCCTTATTTAGCAATTAGACCATTAAATGTCAAGATGGGCAAAAATGGATATGGGAAGGAAAAATCTCAAGAAAGGGGCCTTAAGGGCATTTTAGTCATTTGGTTAATAAAAGAATTAAAAGGGAAAAAGAGGTCAAAATTCATGTCCATCTTCTCTAAGCTTGGCCGAAAATCACAAGGACTCCATAGCTAGGGTTTCTTCAACTTTCAAGCTTGATTGAAAGTGTCTCCTAGCCCCGTTTTTAATGTTATTTATATTTTTGAGATCCTCGTAGCTCGATTTAGCTATTTCTAGCTATATTTTGAGCTAGGGTTTATGTTCAAAAATTTACCCATGTATGACATGCATGTATTTTGATGTTTTAAAGAAGAATATGAAAGTTTGATGTGTAATAAACATCTTTTTCTAAGTAATTTTCATGAAAAATGCATAAAAGGACCAAATTGTAAAAGTTATAAAAATGGTCATACATGAGTGAAATAGTGAAAATTGGGGGCTGTTGTAGTTGAGAAAATAATTCGGCTAGGCTTAAAATACAAGAAAGTTGAATAAAAATCATTTACGAGCCTAGGGGTAAAAGTGTAATTATGTGAAAGTTTAGGGGCAAAATCATAATTTTTGCCAAAGTATGATTCATGAGTTAATTTATCCAATGTGAATATTAAACAGGTGAAATTGTTATTATAGATCAAGAAAAACGAAGCCCAGACCGAAACCGAGGCAAGAACAAAGTGTTGGACTAAATTGAACATCTATGCACATTTTTGGTACCGAGGTAAGTTTGTGTGAAATTAAAGCTACAATAATGTTATTATGTTTTTAATTACTTTATATTATGAGAAATGTATATTATTTTCATGAAGTTGATTAATGATGCCTTGATGAAATTGTAATGAGATCATGTTAAGTTGAAGTCCCGATTAAAGATTCGGAATAACGAGGATACCTATGTCACTACATGAGATAAGGAAGGTCCCGTATAAGACCATGTCTGGAACATGGCATCGGCACCGAATAAGGAAGGTCCCGTATAAGACCATGTATAAGACATGGCATCAGCACCGAATAAGGAAGGTCTCGTATAAGACCATGTCTAGGACATGGCATCGGCACCGAATAAGGAAGGTCTCGTGTAAGACCATGTCTGGGACATGGCATCGACATCGAGTTAAGAGATCCCGTGTAAGACCATATTTGGAATATGGCATCGACATCAAGAGGTGATCCCATGTAAGACCATATCTAGGATATGGCATTGGCATCGTGATACATGTATGATGAGATTGAGTATCCTCCGATATTCCGAGTAGTTCAACAGGCAAGAGAGCTAAGTATGCAAAGGTGACAAAGAGCTAAGCTATATAAAGATGACAAAGAGTTACATTTAAGTTAAGGATGATAATGATTTAAGTTTATGTTCAAGATAGCATAAGTACTAAATTATGTGATGAAGTGACACGGGTACCATGAGTAACTTACGAGTTATGAAACCGTAATGTGATATGTGATGGGTAAGCGTAAGTAAGAGTAAGTATGTCAAAGTACTTGAGAACTTGTGTTGTTAATGTTCTATGAGATGAATGGATTTTACCATGAATACTTATGTTCCTATTTTAATTCATGCAAACTTACTAAGCTATATGCTTACCCCTCTCTTTTCCCTTTTCCTTGTAGTATCGCCAAGCTAGCTCGGGGATCGTAGAATGTCGAAGCTCGGATCACACTATTAATCATTCTTTTGGTATAGTAAAGTTGATTTATTTTGGGTATGGCATGTATAGGAACTTGGTCGTCTTGTGTTATGTCATATTTAAAAGCCAAAGTGTTGGCCATTAATGTTATACACTCATTTTGTAATTGGCCATTAGGAATTGGCCGATATTTGTCAAGTTTTATATCTTAATAATGATGAGTTTTATGAAGTGAAAGTTCATGCAATTGATGGAGTGAAATGTGGAGTGTATGAATGATGATTAGTGAGTCTTCATAGTGTATTATTGCCATGTTATGTGTTGCTTGTGTTGGCATATGTGTGTTTATGTTTCAGGGTGGCAATTGGCTTGGTAAATAGCCTTCTAATTGTCCACACGGGTAGACACACGGTCATGTGTCTAGGCCGTGTGTGACACACGGCCAGCCCCATGGGTGTGTTGATAGGCCGTGTGTCCCCTGCATCAAATTTGTGAGAATTTGATTCGCCACACGGGCCAGCACACGGGCGTGTGCCTAGGCCGTGTGCCCTTAAGAGCTTTCTGACGTCATAAATAGAATACCCAGGTTTTTCACACATGGTTGAGAACACGGGCGTGTCTAGGCCGTGTGAGGGACACGGGCTAATGTTGATGATGATGCTGAACGAGCTAAGTTCTGGCTCAATAATACAATCCGAGTATTCGATGAGTTATCTTGTACTCCTGATGAATGTATCAAATGTGCCGTATCTTTGTTATGAGACACTGCGTATCATTGGTGGAATACATTAGTATCGGTGGTTCCAAAAGAACGGGTTACTTGGGAGTTTTTCCAAACCGAATTTCGGAAGAAATATATTAGCCATAGATTCATTGATAAAAAACGCAAAGAGTTTCTCGAGCTGAAACAGGGCCGTATGTCTGTTACCGAATACGAGTGAGAATTTGTGAGATTGAGCAAATACGCTCGGGAACTTGTTTCAACTGAAGCTATTATGAGCAAGAGATTTGAGGATGGTTTAAATGAAGACATCAAGCTATTAGTTGGGATTCTGGAAATCAAAGAGTTTGTGATACTCGTTGAACGAGCATGTAAAGCTGAAGAACTAAGAAAAGAAAAGAGAAAAGCTGATTTTGAAGCTAGAGACTCCAGAAAGAGATCGACGAGTAAATCTTATCAGTCTGTATCAAAGAAATTCCTAGACTCATTCGATCGGTCCAATGCATCGATGAGATATTCAAGCAGGGATCGTGAAAAGCAACCTGTGAGTTCTAAAGCTCAAGCTACATCTATTGCTAGTGTTGGCAATGTGAGACAAAACTGACCCGAGTGTAGACATTGTGGAAAATGGCATATCGGTGATTGTAGATTGAATGATAGGGCCTGTTTTAAATGTGGATCATTAGATCATTTCGTTCGTAACTGTCCTGAGTTGGCTGAGCAAGATACAGTACAAAACACGAGATCGAGTAACACTGCAGTTAGAGGTAGAACACCCAGAAACACGGGAATGTAAGTGGTAACCAGAGAGCGACTAAAGATTCTGCTGTGAGGTCAAAGGCCAGAGCACCTGCACGAGCCTACGCTATTCGCGCTCGCGAAGAAGCGTCATCTCCAGATGTTATTACCTGTACTTTTACTCTCTATGATACTAATGTGTGTGCATTGATAGATTCAGGATCAACTCATTCGTATATATGTGTGAATTTAGTATCCAGTAAGACTTTTCCTGTAGAGTCTATTGAATTTGTGATTAGAGTATCGAACCCTTTAGGCAAGTGTGTTTTTGTTGATAAAGTGTGCAAGAACTGTCCATTGATGATTCGGGATTTTTGTTTTTCGGCTAATCTGATGTTGTTGCCATTTGATGAATTTGATATAATTCTGGGTATGGATTGGCTAACGCTACATGATGCTATAGTAAACTGTAAATGAAAGACGATTGATCTAAGATGTCAGAATAATGAGATTATCCGGATTGAGTCAGATGATTTTAATGGTTTACCAGTAGTGATTTCATCGATGTTAGCTCAGAAATATGTGAGAAAGGGTTGTGAATCTTATTTTACTTATCTGCTTGATACGAAAGTAACTGAAAAGAAGATCAAATCAGTGCCAGTTGTGTGTGAGTATCTGGATGTGTTTCCTGAAGAGTTACCGGGTTTACCACCGATCCGAGAGATTGAGTTTGGCATTGAGTTAGTGCCGGGAACTACATCGATATCGATAGCTCCGTACAGAATGGCCCCAACTGAATTAAAAGAATTGAAAGCTCAGTTGCAAGAGTTGACAGATAAAGGTTTTGCTATACCGAGTTTCTCTCCCTGGGGTGCACCAGTATTATTTGTGAAAAAGAAAAATGGCACGATGAGAATGTGTATAGACTATCAACAGCTTAACAAAGTGACGATCAAGAATAAGTATCCTCTACCCAGAATAGATGATTTGTTTGATCAATTGAAAGGGGCTACAGTGTTTTCGAAAATAGATTTGAGATCGGGCTATTACTAGTTGCGAGTAAAAGACTCGGATGTACCAAAGACTGCATTTAGAACAAGGTATGGTCACCATGAATTTTTAGTTATGCCTTTCGGACTAACGAATGCACCTGCTGTCTTTATGGACTTAATGAACTGGATTTTCAGACCGTACCTAGATCGATTTGTCGTTGTATTCATTGATGACATTTTGATTTACTCACATGATGAATCCGAGCATCCCGAGCATTTGAGAATTGTACTACAGACTCTGCGAGATAAGCAGTTATTTGCAAAGTTCAGCAAATGTGAATTCTGGTTGCGCAAGGTTGGTTTTCTGGGGCATATTGTGTCAGCATCAGGTATTCGAGTTGATTCGAGCAAAATTTCTGCAATAATGAATTGAAAGCCTCCGAGAAATGTATCTGAAGTCTGTAGTTTCCTGGGACTCGCCGGCTATTATAGATGGTTTGTAAAAGGCTTTTTGATGATTGCAATTCCGATGACAAGATTACTTCAAAAAGATGTTAGATTTGGGTGGTCAGAAAAGTGTCAGCAGAGCTTCGAATAGTTGAAAGCTTTATTGACAGAGGCACCAGTGTTAGTTCAGCCTAAATCGGGTAAAGAGTTTGTTGTGTTCAGTGATGCATCGTTGAATAGTCTGGGTTGTGTTTTGATGCAGGAAGGCAAAGTTATAGCTTATGCCTCGAGACAGTTGAAACCGCATGAAAAGAATTACCCGACGCATGATTTGGAGTTAGCGGCTATTGTGTTCGTGTTGAAAATTTGGCGTCACTAATTGTTTGGTGAGAAATGTCACATCTATACCAATCACAAGAGTCTGAAATATTTGATGACTCAGAAAGATCTAAATTTGCGACAACGGAGGTGATTTGAATTACTAAAAGATTACGAGTTAGTGATCGATGATCATCCGGGAAAGGCTAATGTCGTTACTGATGCTTTGAGCTGAAAATCCCTATTCACTCTACGTGCGATGAACACTCAAATAGCTTTGTGTAATGATGGTTCGATTGTGGCCGAGATGAAAGCGAGACCATTATTTCTACAGCAGATTTGTGAAGCTCAGAAAGTCGATAATGAAATGTTAGCAAAATGAGCTCAATGTGATTCGAACCCTGATTCAAAGTTTCAAGTTGATTCCGATGATTGTTTAAGATTCAGAGGTCGAATATGTGTTCCGAGAAATTTAGAGTTGATTCAGATGATTTTGAATGAAGCACATAGTAGTCGTTTATCTGTTCATCCGGGAAGTACAAAAATGTATAATGACTTGAAACAGCTGTATTGGTGGCACGGCATGAAAAGAGATATCTCTGAATTTGTTTCGAAATGTTTAATCTGTCAGCAAGTCAAAGCTGAGCATCAAGTACCATCGGGTTTATTGCAGCCAATCATGATTCCTGAGTGGAAATGAGATAGAGTGACTATGGATTTTGTATCGGGTTTACCCCTATCTCCGAGAAAGAAAGATGCAATCTGGGTTGTTGTTGATCGATTGACGAAATCAGCTCATTTCATTCCTGTACGTACGAATTTTTCTCTTGATAAGTTAGCTGAGTTATATATCTCCGAGGTTGTGAGATTGCACGGGGTACCTATTTCTATTGTTTCAGATAGAGATCTGAGGTTCACATCGTGGTTTTGGAAGAAACAGCAAGACGCATTGGGTACAAAGTTACATTTCAGTTCCGCGTTTCACCCGCAGACGGATGGTCAATCCGAGCGAGTTATTCAGATACTCGAGGATATGTTACGTTGTTGCATTCTTGAGTTCGAAGGTACGTGGGAAAAATATTTGTCGTTGATTGAATTTGCATATAATAATAGCTTTCAATTGAGTATAAAGATGGCACCATACGAAGCTCTATACGATCGTAAATGTCGAACACCGTTATATTGGACGGAGCTCAGCGAGAGTAAGATTCATGGGGTTGATCTGATTAGAGAGACTGAAGAAAAAGTGAAAGTAATTCGTGATAGTTTGAAAGTAGCATCGGATCGACAGAAATCTTACGCAGATTTGAAACGGAAAGATATTGAGTTTCAGATCGGGGATAAAGTATTCTTGAAAGTGTCGCTGTGGAAAAAGATATTGCGGTTTGGTCAAAAAGGAAAATTGAGTCCGCGATTCATCGGGCCGTATGAGATTATCGAGCGAGTCAGATCAGTTGCTTATCGACTATCTCTACCATTTGAGTTAGAGAAAATACAGAATGTGTTTCATGTGTCGATGCTTCGACGATACCGATCCGACCCTTCACACGTCATTTCCCCGACCGAGGTTGAAATTCAGTCTGATATGTCATATGCTAAAGAACCAATTTGAATTTTAGCTCATGAGATCAAATAATTGAGAAATAAGAAAATCGCATTAGTGAAAGTATTATGGCATCTACACGGGGTTGAAGAAGCTACGTGGGAACCAGAGGATGCTGTGAGAAAGCAATATCCAAACATATTCACTGGTAAGATTTTCGGGGAGGAAAATCCCTAAGGGGGAGAGTTGTAACAACCCGATTTTAGCTAAGTCAGAATAGTGGTTTTGGAACCAAAAATCCTAGGTCAGAAAATTATTTTAATATTATTTTTGGTGTTTATAGCATGTGATTATATATGTGTGAAAGTTTCGTGAAATAATTTTTGCATTTGAATGCTTAATTTGATAAAAGGACTAAATCGCGTAAAATGCAAAAGTTGTATTCTAATTGTTTAAGTGATTATTTTCCATGAATAATTAAATGTGAAGTCCTTATGTTGTAACACCCCAAACTCGGCCTAGACGTTATGACCGGATCTAGTGTGGCACATCAGGTGTTGTTTGAAAACCTTGTGATCGTTGGAAAACATATTTTTAAAACAAAACTTTAAACGTCCAAAATCTCGTTTTTTCGTTGCTTGTTAACAAAAGAAGTTTACTTGAACTAATACCCTTTCAGAAATGCATGTATTATCTTGCTTCTTAAAAACCGTGTATGTTTTAGAAATTTGTTTTAAACAGTTACGGAAACGTGATATTTTAAAAAAACAGTTGTTATTGTTTTAAAAACCCGTGTTAAATAAACTTGCAGTAATTAAAGAAATCCCAAATAAAATTTAAAGTAAACTAAAGTAAAATGACTAAATTAAACCCCTTGAACATACAGGACGCGTGTGGCCTCCTCCGAGTTCCTCGAAGCTCCAAATCCTCTAAGACTGGGGATTACCTGCACAGTTAAGGATAAAGGGTGAGTTACGAGAACTCAGTGTGTAATCCCCTATTACACCCACAACTTGGGCCCAAGCCCATACAGTATCAGTCTGGACCGAAGCCCTATTCAGTGACAGTCTGGGCCGAAGCCCTATGATATGCAAAATAAAAATGTGCCCATCCTAGTCCAACCAACACACCACCCGTACCAACCAACACACCTGTGAGGACCAAGTCAACCCACCCAACCAGCACACCAATAATGCAGACTAGCTGCTAATAACAGTATACGTGGCTGAGCCACTAAATCAGTATAACGTGGCAAAAGCCACTAAATCAGTATAATGTGGCAGAGCCACCAGTACAGTGCTTCCTCAAAGTCCATAACCCAACCTATGCAGTATGTCATGTCACAATTAAATCATGTAAGCAGTGCATCATTATAGACATAAATAATACAGTTACTACTCATACATCGATGATCCTACCACTAAGGGTAAAATGGTCATTTACCCATCAAGGGTATTTCAGCAATTTGCCCATCAAGGGTATTTCAGTAATCTACCCATCAAGGGTATTTCAGTAATCTACCCATCAAGGGTATTTTAGTAATCTACCCATCACGGGTATTTCAGTAATTTACCCATCAAGGGTATTTCGGTAATTTACCCACTAAGGGTATTTTGGTAGTTTACCCTCTAAGGGTATTTCGATAATTTTACCCCTACAACGGCCTTTCCGAAGGCCTACCATCGCCTTGAGCGACATGGTTTCCATTCCCGATCATTACAGTGCTATTGGGCCTAAAACCCAATTTCGGCACGTACGGGCCCACACGCTCGTGTGGCCCACTGAGTTCGTTTTCGGTCTCGGTTTTGCAGACTTCGCAGTCGCATCAATCAACTATCAATTTTCATCATTCTCGCTCGTATGGGCCTGTTAACCCGTTGGGCCCATTTAGCCCGCTTCGACCCAACAAGGCCCGTTATGGCCTTAGTTCTACGAGAGTGTTCGTGACACTCCCAACAGTCTATTGCCATCACTAGTGGCTCCTTTTATCACCACGAGCGCTCGCACGTTCGAGTAATCTCAATTGTCGGTATTCTGGCTTTTCGGCATTTCAGCTTTTAGCCGATTCATAGTTCACAGCAATAGCAGTTTATACAGAGGTGTGAGATTACACACCTGTGATGATTTGCGGTTCAAGACGCTATCCGTGACCCCAGAGAATGAAGACTCCTTGCAGTGGGAGGGAGTTCAGCCTACCTCCCCTGATTAAGGCAACAAGTCCCGACCACTTCCCGAGATTCGAAGGCTGAATGAACGGTGAGGAGGGTATGCTTAAACTCCGATAGGTTCGGCCAATTAGAGAACACGAGATGAAGTGTTGGTGGAGGATAGATTCGGCTATTGGAAGAAAAGGACAGAAATGCAGGAAAACTAAAGAAATAGATTCAGTTAAGGATAGGAAAGGGTGTCGACTACTAGAAAGAACCGAATAGGACAATTGTGAGGGAGAAGAGAATCGTATTTTTCCCAAAGCTAGAAGTGTAGGAGAGAGTGAGCCAAGAGAGGAAAACTGATTTGACAAAAGAGAAGAAAAGATGCACGAGTGGTCAATTCACAAGTAGATCCGGCAATTTCAGAGGAAAAGAAGAAAAAAATCCGGCACCCACACTTTCCACTAGCCAAAATGCCTAACACAACCCCCTTAGCCGAATTTTCCTACCCAAGACCCCTTATTCGGCCATACCACTTCCCCCACTTGAATCCCGTGATTTTCTCCATGAATCCCTCCTTAATTTACTCTCCACCTCCCATTCAAACTCACCCAACAACTTTGACCAATTCAAATACTTCTCCATCAGTATTTGATTCCAACACAACCTCTTGTCTTCTCCTGAGCAAAAATAATCACATTTTGCATGCAAGGGGTTTCGAACCCAAGCCCCCTTGTAACATAATCCATGCCACTAGCCACCTTGCCACATGGCCAACTTGTGTTATCAAAACACACTCAATATACTTAAGTCCAACCTCAACCAGCCCTATCCACTAAAGGGCCCAAAAACCAAAATTTTTCTAGGGCTCAGACTCGACCCCAGGCCTCTTTAAAACCCCCAAACACACCCAAATAGCTAGCCAACTAAGCACAACATGAATTTAAGCAAAAACCACAACCCCTAATTTTTGGGATGTTACAACTTTACCCCCTTAAAGAAATTCCGGCCTCGAAATTTACCTGATCAGAAAAGATGAGGGTATTGATGTTACATTGCCTCCTCAGGCTCCCATGTGGCTTCCTCTGAACCGTGACTATGCCACAGTACCTTGACTAACGGAACAAATTTCTTTCTCAGCACCTTAACATCACGATCTAAAATCTGCACCGGTTCTTCTTCAAATGTCAGGTCAGGTCTTACTTCGATCTCCTCCACTGATACTACATGAGAAGGATCAGAACGGTAGCGCCTCAGCATAGAAACATGGAATGCATCATGTATCCAGTTTAACTCAGGAGGCAGTTCCAGCTGGTAAGCGACCGGTCCTACACACTTTACTATCCGGTAAGGTCCAATAAGTCTAGGGCTGAGCTTGTCCTTCCGCCCAAATCTCAGAATCTCCTTCCAAGGTGACACCTTTAAGAAGACATAATCCCCCACAGAAAACTTTATCTCTTTACGCTTTAAGTCAGCATACGACTTTTGCCTATCAGATGCTTCCTTTAACCGATCCTGTATCAACTTCACTTTCTCATCAGTTTCAGAAACTAGCTCTGGACCCAACAGTTGCCGCTCACCTAATTCTGTCCAACAAATAGGGGTACGACACCTACGTCCATATAATGCCTCATATGGTGTCATCTGAATACTGGATTGGTAGATGTTGTTGTAAGCGAATTTCGCCAACGGTAAATAGTCTTCCCAACTACCTTTGAAATCTATCACACAACTTCTTAACATGTCTTCCAGAATCTGTATTACCCTCTCTATCTGACCATCAGTCTGCGGATGGAAAGCTGTGCTGAAATCTAACCTTGTACCCAGAGCTTCATGTAACACTCTCCAGAATCGAGATGTGAATCTAGGGTCCCTGTCCGAGATGATAGACACTGGTACCCTATGCAACCTTATAATCTCTGCCACATATAACTTGGCTAACTTCTGCAACGAGTAATCCGTGCGAACCAGTATGAAGTGAGCGGATTTAGTCAGTCGATTAACAATAACCCATACCGAATCTTTCTTAGTAGGCGTCAGGGGTAGCCTACTAACAAAATCCATGGTTACCCTCTCCCACTTCCAGAGTGGAATCTTAACAGGTTGCAGCAGTCCCAAAGGTAGTTGATGCTCAGCCTTCACTTGCTGGCATGTCAAACACTTACTTACGAAGTCGGTAACCTCACGCTTAAGCCCTGGCCACCAGTACAGTTCACGTAGATCTTGGTATAACTTGTTCCCACCGGGATGCATAGCGTATGGGCTATTATGCACCTCCCTCAGAATCGATTGTCTTAACTCAGAGTCCCTTAGTACACAAACTCTTCCATGGAAACATAATACCCCCTCACCACTCAGCCCAAAATCCTCAGTTTCTCTCTTCTTCACCTGTTGGAACCGAGAAACCAACGACTCGTCCAACATCTATTTCTCTTTAATCTGACCAATCCAAGTTGGTTTCACCTAAAGTTCTGCTAGCAAACTACCATCCTCAAATAGGCTGAGACGAGCAAACATTGCTCTTAGGTCAGACACAACCTTACGGCTCAGTGCATCTGCTACCATGTTAGCTTTTCCCGGGTGGTACTCGATCGAGCAGTCATAATACTTAAGCAACTCTATCCATCTTCTTTGCCTAAGATTTAACTCCTTCTGAGTAAGGAGGTACTTAAGACTCTTATGGTCGGTGTAGATGTTCGACTTTTCCCCGTATAAATAATGTCTCCATATCTTTAATGCAAACACCACCGCAGCTAATTCCAAGTCATGAATCAGATAGTTCACCTCGTGTGGCCTAAGCTGACGGGACGCATAGGCCACCACGTTACCCTCTTGCATCAGCACACACCCCAGTCCCGTGTGCGACGCATCACAGTAGACAAGGAATTCCTTTCCAGCCTCAGGCTGAATTAATACCGGGGCTTCAGTCAGAATCTTCTTCAATTTTTCAAAACTCTCCTGCTGCTTGTCAGCCCAGACAAATGGTACTCCTTTACGCAGTAACTTAGTTAGGGGTGCGGCAATCAGTGAAAACCCCTCAACAAATCATCTATAATACCCAGCTAGACCCAGAAAACTTCGAATCTCAGATACCGACCTCGGTGGCTTCCAATCCAATACCGCCTCAACTTTTCGAGGATCAACCCTAATTCCCTCAGCAGTCACGACATGTCCCAAAAATGTTACCTCCCACAACCAGAACTCACACTTGCTGAATTTGTCATAAAGTTGCATTTCTCTCAATATTTGCAGAACAATCCGGAGATGTGAATCATGCTCCTCCTCAGTTCCTGAATACACCAGAATATCATCTATAAACACCACCACGAATCGGTCCAAGTAGGGTTGGAAGACCCGGTTCATCATATCCATGAAAGCAGCTGGTGCATTTGTTAGCCCAAACGGCATGACCAGAAACTCGTAATGTCCATAACGAGTTTGGAATGCAGTCTTGTATATATTTGCCTCCTTGACCCTTAACTGATGATATCCTGATCTTAGATCTATTTTAGAAAACACCGAAGCTCCTCACAGCTGATCAAACAAGTCGTCTATCCTTGGTAGTGGATACTTGTTCTTAATCGTTAGCTTATTTAACTGACAGTAGTCAATACACATGCGCATTAACCCATCCTTCTTCTTCACAAACAGTACCGGTGCTCTCCATGGAGACACACTCGGTCGGATGAATCCTCGATCCAGAAGCTCTTGGATCTGAGCCTTTAATTCTACCAGCTACTTCGGTGCCATCCTATAAGGGACGATGGACACCATAGTCGTTCCTGGTAGAAGCTCGATGCCGAATTCTACCTCACGGTTTGGTGGCAACCCAGGAAGCTCTTCAGGGAATACGTCCTGAAATTCTTTTACCATCTTGACATCCCCAACAGACAACCCTTTAACATCAGATGCGCTAACATATGCTAAGAATGCCTCGCAACCTTTGCGAACCAGCTTCTCAGCCCTTAATGCTGAGATTACGTCAGATAAGTAATCCCTTCGCTCCCCTATCATAACCACCTCCTCATTCTCTGAAGACTTCAGTACCATACGTTTAGTAGCACAGTCCAAATTTGCATGGTGTTTCACTAACCAATCCATGCCTAGAATGAGATCAAACTCGCCAAACGGCGGTTCCATCAAATCCACCGGAAAGACAACCCCTTCAACCTCTAGAGGCACATCCCTAAACAGCTTGTTCACTACAATAGACTGTCCTAAATGACTAATCACTAACACCTCTTTATCAACAAGTTATAATTGTATACCCAAAGTTCCAGACACAGTACATGCAACATACGAGTGCGTCGACCCAATATCAATTAAAGCAACACATGGTACATTATGAATGAGGAATGTACTAGTTATGACGTCAAGTGCGTCGCCATCCTCTCGATGCCGAGCAGCATATACCAACCCTGGCTGTCTCGCCTCTGTATTACTAGCACCTCTGCCCAGTGCTCCACGACCCCGTCCAAACCCATTTCCCCTCTGGTTGGACCACGGCCTCCCGGTGGCTGCTGACCACCTCTCCCTGGCTGCACATAACCCTGACCTGCAGCTTGCATCTGAGCGGGCCTCTGAGTACAGTCTCTGACCTGATGATCCCTAGAGCCACATCTGAAACACGCCTCAATTCTTTTCCAGCGTTCTCCCAAATGAGTTCTCCCACATTCAGCGCAAGGCTGCAGCCTGACCGCAACATTAGGAACCCCAACTCAGGATGGCCCATCAAACCTAGGCCTCTTCTTAGGCCCACTGGAAGAACTCGAAGGCCCAAAATTCTCTTACTTCTACCCCTATCCTGCTCACTGTTCTGACGCTCTGAGCGTTTCACGTCCTCGGCAATCTTAGCCTTCCCAACCAGGGTAGCGAAATATCTTTCCCTCTGTGGGGCTATCAGTACCCGCAACTCATCCCGGAGACCATACTCAAATCGCACACAGTGCTCATATTCAGTCGCAACTATGCCCCGAGCGTACCGGCTCAAACGCAAGAACTCTGCCTCATATTCCGCTACGGACTTATTCCCCTGGACCAGATTCAAAAATTCCTTTCTCCGAGCGTCCACATAACTTGCCCCGATAAACTTTCCTTGGAAGGCTGCCTTAAATAAGTCCCAAGTCACACGGTCGGCCTGCGTGCCTTCCTTCACGGTAAGCCACCATTGGTACGCCTCATCTCGCAGTAAAGACACTGCTCCTTTCAGCTTTTGCTCTACTGTCCAGTCAAGGTCATCCATTATTCGCTCTACTGCCTCCAACTAGTATTCTGCTACATTCGAGGCTACACCAGAGATGCCCCTGAAGATTTTCGCCCCGTTAGATCGGAGTCACTCAGAAATTGATCCTTGGGCTACTGACCCAGTACTTGCTCCAGCAACCCTTTCCAGAACTCGTAGCATCGCTTGGGACAGGGCATCATCCCCTCCGCTCGGTCATGAGACCCCGTTTCAGTCACTGGTGATGCCGACGCTTCTCTTTCAGGCATATGTCCTGATGCTGAGGACTCAGCCCTAGCACCTCGACCTCTACCACGGCCACGTGTACCCCGTCCGCGACCTCTTGCGCTCATATCGATGTAGCGTATTTTCTGATTAAAATTTTTTATGAATCAGCTTATAATTCATGTAATTATTAACAGATATCTTATGAAAAGTAGTAATTAGGGTTGTTCTCGCAGATTGCACTTACTACATTTTCAGGTCTCCTATAGTCTCGCCTACAACTAAGAAGTTTCAAAGATACTACTACTATCCCTAGTATTTCTGTAGTACAATCATATCAGCCTATAACAAAGTATAGAGTAAGGGGACTTACGGATTTGGTGCCGGAGACTCAGTGTGCCACACGTTCAGTGATATCACTACTTTCCTAAACCAGAATTTAAATAGATTTGAAAAATTTCTAAACCCATTCCACAGTCGAGTTTTGCAACCTAGCTCTGATACCACTAAATGTAACACCACAAACCCAGCCTAGACATTATGACCGGATCTAGTGTGCCACATCAGGTGTTGTTTGAAAACCTTGTGATCGTTGGAAAACTTATTTTCAAATCAAAACTTTAAACGTCAAAAATCCCGTTGTTTTGTTGCTTGTTAACAAAAGAAGTTTACTTGAATTAATACCCTTTCAAAAATGCATGTATTATCTTGCTTCTTAAAAATCGTGTTTGTTTTAGAAATTTATTTTAAACAATTGCGGAAATGTGATATTTTAAAAAAACAGTTGTTATTGTTTTAAAACCCGTGTTAAATAAACTTGCAGTAATTAAAGAAATCCCAAATAAAAGTTAAAGTAAACTAAAGTAAAATGACTAAATTAACCCCCTTGAACATACAGGATGCGTGTGGCCACCTCCGAGTCCCTCGCAGCTCCAAATCCTCTAAGACTGGGGATTACCTGCACAGTTAAGGATAAAGGGTGAGTTACGAGAACTCGGTGTGTAATCCCCTATTACACCCACAATTTGGGCCCAAGCCCATACATGATCGATGCAGGCGAAGCCTTATTCAATGGATGCAGGTGAAGCCCTATGATATGCAAAATAAAAATGTGCCCATCCCACTCCAACCAACACACCACCTGTACCAACCAACACACCTGTGGGGACCAAGTCAACCCACCCAACCAAAGACACTAATAACGCAGACTAGTTGCTAATAACGATATACGTGGTGAGCCACTAAATCAGTATAACGTGGCAAAAGCCACTAAATCAGTATAATGTGGCAGAGCCACCAGTACAGTGCTTCCTCAAAGTCCATAACCCAACCCATGCAATATGTCATGTCACAATTAAATCATGTAAGCAGTGCATCGTTATAGACATCAATCATACAGTTACTACTCATACATCGATGATCCTACCACTAAGGGTAAAATGGTCATTTACCCATCAAGGGTATTTCAGTAATTTGCCCATCAAGGGTATTTCAGTAATCTACCCATCAAGGGTATTTCAGTAATCTACCCATTAAGGGTATTTCAGTAATCTACCCATCACGGGTATTTTAGTAATTTACCCATCAAGGGTATTTTGGTAATTTACCCACTAAGGGTATTTCGGTAGTTTACCTTCTAAGGGTATTTTGGTAATTTTACCCCTACAACGGCCTTTTCGAAAGCCTACCATCACCTTGAACGACACGGTTTCCATTCCCGGTCATTACAGTGCTATTGGGCCTAAAACCAATTTCAACACGTACGGGCCCATACGCTCGTGTGGCCCACTCAGTTCGTTTTTGGTCTCAGTTTTGCAGACTTTGCAGTCGCATCAATCAACTATCAATTTTCATCATTCTCGCTCGTATGGGCCTATTAACCTATTGGGCCCATTTAGCCCGCTTCGGCCCAACAAGGCCCGTTATGGCCTCAGTTCTACGAGAGTGTTCATGACACTCCCAATAGTCTATCGCCATCACTAGTGGCTCATTTTATCACCACGAGTGCTCCCACGTTTGAGTAATCTCAATTGTCGGTATTCTGGCTTTTCGGCATTTCAGCTTTTAGCCGATTCATAGTTCACAGCAATAGCAGTTTATACAGAGGTGTGAGATTACACACCTGTGATGATTTGTGGTTCAAGACGCTATCCGTGACCCCATAGAATGAAGACTCCTTGCATTGGGAGGGAGTTCGGCCTACCTCCCCTGATTAAGGCAACAAGTCCCGACCACTTCCCGAGATTCGAAGGCTGAATGAACGATGAGGAGGGTATGCTTAAACTCCAATAGGTTTGGCCAATTAGAGAACACGAGATGAAGTGTTGGTGGAGGATAGATTCGGCTATTGGAAGAAGAGGTCAGAAATGCAGGAAAACTAAAGAAATAGATTCAGTTAAGGATAGGAAAGGGTGTCGACTACTAGAGAGAACTGAATAGGACAATAGTGAGGGAGAAGAGAACCGTATTTTTCCTAAAGCTAGAAGTGTAGGAGAGAGTGAGCCAAGAGAAGAAAAATGATTTGACAAAAGAGAAGAAAATATGCACGAGTGGTCAATTCACAAGTAGATTCGGCAATTTCAGAGGAAAAGAAGAACAAAAATCTGGCACCCACACTTTCCACTAGCCAAAATGCCTAACATAACCCCCTTAGCCAAATTTTCCTACCCAATACCCCTTATTCGACCATACCACTTCCCCCACTTGAATCCCATGATTTTCTCCATGAGTTCCTCCTTAATTTACTCTCTACCTCCCATTCAAACTCACCCAACAACCTTGACCAATTCAAATACTTCTCCATCAGTATTTGATTCCAACACAACCTCTTGTCTTCTCCTGAGCAAAAATAATCACATTTTTCATGCAAGGGGTTTTGAACCCAAGCCCCCTTGTAACATAATCCACGCCACTAGCCACCTTGCCACATGGCCAACTTGAGTTATCAAAACACACTCAATATACTTAAGTCCAACCTCAACCAGCCCTCTCCACTAAAGGGCCCAAAAACCAAAATTTTTCCAGGGCTCAGACTTGACCCCAGGCCTCTTTAGAACCACCAAACACACCCAAATAGCTAGCCAACTAAGCACAACATGAATTTAAGCAAAAACCACAACCCCTAATTTTTGGAATGTTACATATGTTGTGAATAGACCATGGATAGTGGGAATTGACATGAATAGCCATCCATTATATGTTTTATTATTGTTTAAACAAAGGTTAATTAAGTAATTTGTTATTTAAGTTTAATTAAATTAAACAAAACCAAAATTAAGCTTCATTTCATCTTTCTTTGGCCGAATATGGTGGAAGAAGAAAACATTTAGTTCATTTTAGGGTTCGGTCAATTGAGAGCTTAATTGGTAAGTTTTTTGAGCTCTGTTTTTGATGATTTTTACGTTTTTGAGATCGTTGCTTTGTATTCTAGCTAGCCCATGCCTTAATTTTTGAAGTTGTCAATGTTTTTGTGAAGTGCCATTGATGAATGTTTAAGCTTTTAAATGTTTGATGATGCAAAATGTATATTTTTTTATAGATTATCATATTTTTGTTAAGTTATTGTCAAATAGGGATTTATTTGTGAAAATGTGAAAATGTTTGGTTAAATGTGTGAATAAATGATAAATATGGGTTGATATGTGCACTAGGAAAATTCGGCTAGCTTGGGAAGGTATTAAATTGGATGAATTTTGTGTATTTGTGAAATAGGGACTAAATTGAATAAATGTGGAACTTTAGGGGCTAAAGAGTAAAAATACCCAAATATGTGTTTGCGGACTGAATTGAATGATTTGATGAATAAATGATTTAATTTTGAATGTATATAGATCAAGAACGAAAGAAATCATATTTAGATTGGGGAAAATCAAATGTTATCGAATAGTCGATCCATTCCGTTTATCCCGAAAATAAGGTAAGTTCATATACAAATAAATGTCTTTAAATTGAATTATATATGTTTAATTGTCATTGAACTGTTATAAATGTTGAATGATCAAATACGAGCAAGAATCGACAGGGTTACAATATCCGAAAGTCCCGTACGAACCTTAGGAATAGTATAGGATACAAATGTCATGACATTAGGGTTATCGAGATGTGATTACGTGTAAGACCATGTCTGGGACATTGGCATCGTTATATGATTTTGTATAAGACCCTGTCTTGGACAGTGGCATCGATATGTGATAACATGTAAGACCATATCCAGGATATGGCATTGTACGAGTTATATGTGATTTCTGAGTATCCTTAACGATTCTGAATGGTTCAACGGGCAAGGTCAAGTCGAGAAAGGATATGTGAATGAGATAAGTGACTCAGGTACGTACGAGATTCATACGAGTACTGAAAAGGAAAGTATTTGATGAATTCACTTATGATTTTGAATATGAGTTCAATGGGAAAGGTTTGTGAGCTTTTATATGCTTATTCATGATTTGTCTATTAATGAAAACGATATTGATTCATGTGGTAATTTTATTTGTATATGGCTTACTAAGATTTTAAAGCTTACTTTGTGTGTTCTTTCCCTATTTTACAGATAATTGAAGCTAGCTCGGACTCGGGGATCATCAGGAACATCGTCACACTATCGATCAACTTGTTAGTACTTTTGATGTTATGTATATATGGTATATGGCATGTATAGGCTAGTGTTAAGATGATATGTTTTGAGTTGTGATTTTAGCCATGAGAGTTAGCTTGTAAATGATGTACATGCTGGTGTGTATTTGGCCATCTAAGTTGGCTTAATTTATGAATTTGGTAAGTGATATGTGATGTATATATATGGCCTTGTGTTTTGGCATGTTGTGGCTTGATCTTAAGATGATGATTAGGTATGTTTTATGACATGAATTAGTTGATAAGATGATGAGAAAAATGCATAGAGAAGATAGGTGAAATTGTTGGTAATGGCATATTGTTTTGGTATGTTTATGGTTATGATTTGAGTAGTGAAATGGTTGAAGATGAAATAGCATGATTTGTATATGAATTGGCATGTTTTGGTTGCTTATAAATGTGTTGAAATGGTATTATTTTGGTTGTTTAGGTAAGCATGAGAAAGGGTGGCAAATTGGCCTTGCAAATGGCCTATTTTTGTCCACACGGGCAGAGACACAGGCATGTGTCTTAGCCGTGTCTGACACACGATCATGCTACACGGCTGTGTGTCTCCTGGTATTGAAATTGAATTGAAGTCAGTATGCTCTACACGGCCTCACCCACGCAGGCGTGGATCGCCGTGTGTGGCAAGTCGAGATACCCCTAAATGGCACACGGCCTAGCACACGGGCGTGTGACTTGGCCGTGTTGCGTAAGTCAGTATACTCTACAGGATTGGCACGACCTAACATACGGCCTGGCACACGGGTGTGTGTGGCCATTTCGAAGGGCACACGGGCTGGACACACGGGCGTGTGGTCAGCCGTTTGACCCAAGTCAGTATGTATGCCGTGTTTTCACACGGTCTGGGACACGGGCGTGTCTTGTAACACCCCAAATTTTTGGGCCTAGACGAATTGGGCTTTGGGCTATGGGTCTCAAAAAAATTTTAAGTGAGCGAGAAAATGACAATTGGCATGTGGCCTTTGAGGGTTAATGAATTTGGAGTGTCTAGGGGTGTTGGAGATGTCTTGGGATCAAGTAAGGGTATAGGAAAAATTTTAGTTTTAGCCCCAAGGGAACTGTGACTTTAGGTAGTAGGCCTTTTAAATAAATGAAGAAGAAAAAGGACACAAGAGGAGCTTGTGGTGTAGTGGCAAAGTGGCGCCACATAGGGAGTAGGGAGGTGGCGTCATTAGCAGGCAAGGGAGTCCAAGGTTCGAGTAGTGGCATGGTATTTTGTTGGGGATTTAATTTTTGCCTTCTAGATGGTTAGTAGTGGCGTTGGATGTGAACTCTGAAGGAAATGTTCATAAGAGAAAATTAAGGAAGGGATAAAAGAGCTTATCTTAGAGAAAATTTAGGATGAGATTAAGGAGTTATAAGGGAGAAAAGTTAGGAGCTGAGAAGTGTGAAGAGTTGCCGTTTTGGGAAGTGGGAAGTGTATAAATTCGTCTTAGGAGGGCAAATGAGTGTCGTTTTTGGGTCTTTTAGGGGGTATTACGAATTTTCATTGTGGCCTTCGGCATTTGGAGAGTTTTGCAAATAGGTCAGTCTTTCTTTTCTTAACTGAATATCCTATAGTTACCCTCACGCAAGCACATGTGATCTTTTCTTTTCTCCCCCTCATTCTATTCTTCTGTTGTCGAATTCTTCCATTGCCGAAAAACCTTCATTCCTTTTTGTCGAAATCCCTATTGGTGTTGCATTCTTCTTCTTTCTCTGAAAGCTGAAAACTCCTTTATAATAGAATAGCCCTATCTTTTTGCCAATTCCTTGATGTTTTTCCTCCATCACAAATCGATTGCTGTTACCTACTCTTAGTCAAGTTTAAAAGTCGGATCTCGTTCAGTAGCTATCTAGGCCGTAGGATCAAAGGTTGGGTTCGGTAAGTACTTAGTCAATCTCCTTTAGTGTGTTTTGGTAAAAGCCGAAGGGCTATCTAACCTCTCTTTGTCGTTAACCTTGTATTAACAAGGGTAGGGTTCAAAGATTGCAAGTGTGGTAAGGATCGTTAGCAAAGTGGTAAGAGTTATCGTCTCAGTTATGGATTAGTGGATGGCCGAATGTAAGTATGGCTTACAGAGGTGACTTATGTGGATTATGGGTCACTTGATTTTGATGATATATGTTGGGTGCAGATCTAGGGGATATTCGCAAATAGTAGCTAAGGAAGGACTACTAGAACTGGTGGCACACGGTAAGGTTAGGGTGAGGTTTCGGGTTTTGATAAAGTGTGTATTAAGCCATTATTAATCGTTAAGTGATGTCTATTGTAGGTTCGTGATTAAGGGGTTTGCAGCACGCGTTATTACCAGGTGTGTACAAACACTACACACACACGATGGCGGCGCAACGCCAAAAGTCAAAAGTCGAAAGTGGCTAAATGGGCTCCAGCCGAGCTCGTGAGGCCCAAATCGCTGAGATTGATTGATATGTGTACTTGAATAATGAATTGACATGAATGGTTGTATGGTTTAATTATGATCGGGTCCAATAGGCTATATAAACATGATTGGGCCTAATGGGCTGTATAAACATGAATAGGCTTATTGGGCCTTATGGGATTTTAGAAATGTATGCTAGGGTTTAATGGACTCTAGGCCTAGTTCTGATAAATTCTTAAAATTTCATAAGACTTAATTTATTAATCAAACATATCTGTCGACAAGTCGATTAGTTAGAGTGTGGTAACCGACATATGCATGTCTAGGATTAGATCGAGGGAGAGCTTGGTACTTAAGCGATCCTAGTGACCCACCTCTTCTTCTCTGAGATCCTACCTGGTGCATAGTGTTTGTTCACTTTAGCCGCGAGGACTTGTTGATGGGCCAAAGTTCTTAACTAAAACCCAAGATGAAAGAAATTATGAAAATACCCCTGTAGGGTAGAAATTATGAAAACACCCCTGTAGGGTAGAAATTACAGAAATACCCCTGTAGGGTAGAAATTACAAAAATACCCCTATAGGATAGGAATTACGGAAATACCCCTGTTGGGTAGAATTACGAAAATACCCTTGAAGGGTAGAATTACGAAAATACCCCTAGGTAGTGAAATGACTATGATACCCCTAGGTGCTTAATGTGTGAAAATGTGTATGTTGTATTCATGAAATATATGTTGCACTTGGGTGGGTTTGATGATACGGAGGAAGATATGTGAAGATCGCATAGTCGCTTGACGACCGTGGATCCACCGGTGGCTTTAAGCCCATTATATGCTTAGCAGCTTTGCTACAACGTTTGAGTAGTGCCGCTGTTGGTGCTACCTTTGGAGTGTAGGGCTGGGTGGGTTGATATTTATATTCCCACAGGAGTGTAGGGTTGGTACAGGTGGAGTGCAGGGATGGATTTGGGATGGGTGCATTGCATTCATATGATATTGATAGGATATGAGGTCATTGTGGGCTAAGGCCCAAGACCACCGATTTTGATAGGGCTTAGGCCCAACGTGATAATTGCATGTTGATTTAATTACCAAGGGTCGTATACACCCGAGTTTGAAACTCACACCCTTTTATTTAATGTTTGGTGACCCTCGATGAAACGGCTCGATGTGGAAGAGGACTCAGAGGTGGCCACACTACAAGCTACTTAGAAGTTTTTTTCTTTATTTGTTTCGAATAACTCTATTTTAATTACTTTATTTTCGTTGGGATGTAATAAGGGCGTGTACCTCCAATTTGATTTTACATTTTGTTTTTAATTATTGTTCAACTGTTTAGTCATTAAACTTAAAGAAATTTTTAAAATCTTAAACTTAAGCAAAGTTGTTTTGGAATTGTCTTTTTTGTTTTAACTTTTATTTAGAAGGGTTTCAATGAAAACAAGGTTTTCGCTAAAAAACTTCAATGTGGCACGCCGAATTCGGGCCTAACTTCTGGGCAGGGTTTGGGGTGTTACATTTAGTGGTATCAGAGCCCGATAGCAAAGCTCGGGCTGTGAAATGGGCCTTAGATTTTGGGTTTTTAAAACAAGTAGATTAAAAAGTTTTTGCAGGATTCTTGAAGTGTGGTTCACCGAGCCCTCGACGTCGAGCCAAGTAAGTTTTCTGTTATTGCACTGGTTTAAATTACTGAACTATATTTAGATATTAGGCTACTTTAAACAATAGGTTCTTAAAGACTAAAGCCCGTAGGAAACTTAAGCCTGTAGTGGATTTACGACTGCGAAACAACTTTTAAATTGTTACTTGCATAAGACATGTGTTTTAAACAGTGGAACTATGAACTAATTTCATAAAATTCCTAATTCGCCAGGAAGACGGGGATGCCCAAATGTGATAACGGGTATGTTTTGTGTGGATGCGATATTTTGGGTATAGAAACTGTATGTGTGCAATGTTTATCTGCTCTAGTGAGTAGGTTTTTTTTGGGGGTAAGTGTAAAGGGTTCAATTAGAGTTAAAGTGTGTTAGTGTTATTAAAATCAGAGTGCGCAGCAAAAGCATAGTAGTGTGACTTGAGCGGTGCGATTAAGAGTTAGTTCAAAATTTTAAGGACGAAATTTCTTTAAGGGGGTAGAGTTGTAATGCCCCGAATTTTTGGGCCTAGACGAATTGGAATTTGGGCTTTGGGTCTCAAAAAATTTTTAAGTGAGCGAGAAAATGACAATTGGCATGTGGGCTTTGAGGGTTAATGAATTTGGAGTGTCTAGGGGTGTTGGAGATGTCCTGGGATCAAGTAAGGGTATAGGAAAAATTTTGGTTTCAGCCCCAAGGGAACTGTGACTTCAGGTAGTAGGCCTTTTAAATAAATGAAGAAGAAATAGGACACAAGAGGAGCTTGTGGTGTAGTGGCAAAGTGGCGTCACATAGGGAGCAGGGAGGTGGCGTCATTACCAGGCAAGGGAGTCCAAGGTTCGAGTAGTGGCATGGTATTTTGTTTGGGATTTAATTTTTTCCTTCTAGATGGTTAGTAGTGGTGTTGGATGTGAACTCTGAAGGAAGTGTTCATAAGAGAAAATTAAGGAAGGGATAAAGGAGCTTATCTTAGAGAAAATTTAGGATGAGATTGAGGAGTTATCAGGGAGAAAAGTTAGGAGCTGAGAAGTGTGAAGAGTTGGTGCCGTTTTGGGAAGTGGGAAGTGTATAAATTCGGCTTATGAGGGTAAATGAGTGCCGTTTTTGGGTCTTTTAGGGGGTATTACGAATTTTCATTGTGGCCTTCGACATTTGGAGAGTTTTGCAAATAGGTCAGCCTTTCTTTTCTTGACCGAATATACTGTAGTTAACCTCATGCAAGCACATTTGATCTTTTCTTTTCTCCCCTCATTCTGTTCTTCTTCATGCTTTGAATTCTTCCATTGCCAAAAACCATCATTCCTTTTTTCCAAATCCCTATTGGTGTTAAGTGTTCTTCTTCTTTCTCTAAAAGCCGAATCTTCGCTTTATAATCGAATAGCCCTATCTTTTTGCCGATTCCTTGATGTTTTTCCTCCATCACAAATCGGTTGCTATTACCTACTCTTAGTCAAGTTTAAAAGCCAGATCTCGTTCAGTAGCTATCTAGGCCGCAGGATCAAAGGTTGGATTCGGTAAGTACTTAGTCAATCTCCTTTAGTGTGTTTTGGTAAAAGCCGAAGGGCTATCTAACCTCTCCTTGTCATTAACCTTGTATTAACAAGGGTAGGGTTCAAAGATTGAAAGCGTGGTAAGGATCGTTGGCAAAGTGGTAAGTGTTCTCGTCTCAGTTATGGATTAGTGGATGGTCGAATGTAAGTATGGCTTATAGAGGTGACTTATGTGGAATATGAGTCACTTGATTTTGATGATATATGTTGGGTGCAGGTCTAGGGGATATTCGCAAATAGTAGCTAAGGAAGGGCTACTAGAACTGGTGGCACACGGTAAGGTTACAGTGAGGTTTCGGGTTTTGATAAAGTGTGTATTAAGCCATGATTAATCGTTAAGTGATTTCTATTGTAGGTTCGTGATTAAGGGGTTTGCAACACGCGTTATTACCAGGTGTGTACAAACACTACACACACACGATGACGGCAACGTTGAAAAGCCGAAAGTGGCTAAATGGGCCTGCCGAGCTCGTGGGCCCAAATCGGCAAGGATTGATATGTGTACTTGAATAATGAATTGACATGAATGGTTGTATGGTTTAATTATGATCAGGCCTATTGGGCTATATAAACATGATTGGGCCTAATGGGCTATATAAACATGAATGGGCTTAGTAGGCCTTATGGGATTTTAGAAATGTATGCTAGGGTTTAATGGACTCTAGGCCTAGTTCTGATAAATTCTTAAAATTTCATAAGACTTAATTTATTAATCAAACATATCTGTGGACAAGTCGATTAGTTAGAGTGTGGTAACCGACATATGCATGTCTAGGATTGGATCGAGGGAGAGCTTGGTACTTAAGCGGTCCTAGTGACCCACCTCCCCTTCTCTGAGATCCTACCTGGTGCATAGTGTTTGTTCACTTTAGCCGCGAGGACTTGTTGATGGGCCAAAGTTCATAACTAAAACCCGAGATGAAAAAAATTACGAAAATACCCCTGTAGGGTAGAAATTACAAAAATACCCCTATAGGGTAGAATTATGAAAATACCCCTGTAGGGTAGAAATTATGAAAAAACCCCTGTAGGGTAGGAATTACGGAAATACCCCTGAAGGTTAGAATTACAAAAATACCCCTGGGTAGTGAAATGACTATGATACCCTTAGGTGCTTAATGTGTGAAAATGTGTATGTTGCATTCATGAAATATATGTTGCACTTGGGTGGGTTTGATGATACGGAGGAAGATATGTGAAGATCGCATAGTCGCTTGACGACCGTGGATCCACCGGTGGCTTTAAGCCCATTATATGCTTAGCAGTTTTGCTGCAACATTTGAGTAGTGTCGCTGTTGGTGCTACCTTTGGAGTGTAGGGCTGGGGGGTTGATATTTATATCCCCACAGGAGTGTAGGGTTGGTACGGGTGGAGTGTAGGGTTGGACTTGGGATTGGTGCATTGCATTCATGTGATATTGATATGATATGAGGTCATTGTGGGCTATGGCCCAAGACCACCGATTTTGATAGGGCTTAGGCCCAACGTGATAATTGCATGTTGATTTGATTACCAAGGGTCGTACACACTGAGTTTCGAAACCCACACCCTTTTTATTTAATGTTTCAGGTGACCCTCAGTAAACAGCTCGATGTGGAAGAGGACTCGGAGGCGGCCACACTACAAGCTACTTAGAAGTTTTTTTCTTTATTTCTTTCGAATAACTCTATTTTAATTACTTTATTTTCATTGGGATGTAATAAGGGCGTGTACCTCCGATTTGATTTTACATTTGGGTTTTAATTATTGTTCAACTGTTTAGTCATTAAACTTAAAGAAATTTTTAAAATCTTAAACTTAAGCAAAGTCGTTTTGGAATTGTCTTTTTTTTAACTTTTCTTTAGAAGGGTTTCAATGAAAACAAGGTTTTCGTTAAAACACTTCAATGTGGCACGCCAGATTCGGGCCTAACTTCTGGGCCGGGTTTGGGGTGTTACATGTCTGGAGCCGTGTGAGGCACACGGCCTGTTCACACGGGCGTGTGTCCCTGGTATGTTTGCAAAATTTCTAAATTTTCTTAAGTTATCGGTTTAGTCCCGAACCATTTCTAAAGCATGTTTAAGGCCTCGTAGGCCCTTATAAGGGACAATGTGATTATGATTGAATGGTGTTTGAGAATAGATGCATAAATGTATGTTGTATGTTGTATGTTGTGATTTGATCGGTAATTCCTCGTAAACCTATTCCGGTGACGGATACGGGTTAGGGATGTTACATTTTGTTTTTCAAAATAAAGGTGTGTAGGGGACACACGGCCGGAACACATGCCGTGGGGCAGACAGTGTGTCACACACGGTCTAGACACATGCTCATGTGTCTACCCGTGTGGACAAAATAAAGGCTATTTACCAAGCCATTTTGCCACCCTCACTTGCGCACATCAACACAACATCACATGGCACAAATTCAAGCATATGAGAGCAACCAAACAACCACAACCAAGGCAATAACATGTCATTCTTATACCATCATTTATCATACTTAGAACATCAAACTCTCCACACCAAATCATGCAAGATTCCACATATACAAACATTTCACATTCTTGTCATAAATCATATTTCTATCATTCACTAAGTATACCATATTCATATCACCAGAGACATTAGCACATATATATCTATACTTAGGCTTACAACCATAATAGCCCAAATAAACCAATCTTGTAACACCCCTAACCTGTATCCATCGCTGGAGTAGGGTTACGAGGTATTACCGATCAATACACATCATTTAACATACAATACTCATACATTTATGCATTCACACCCAAATACCATTCAACACAATCACATTGTCCCTTATAAGAGCCTACGAGGCCTTAAACATGCTTTAGAAGTGGTTCGGGACTAAACCAATAACATATAAAATTTTTGGAAAACTTAGAAAATTTTCATCCATACAGGGGTCACACGCCCATGTGAACAGGCCGTGTGCCTCACACGGCTCCAGACACGCCCGTGTCTCAGGCCGTTTGAAAACAAGGCATACATCCTGACTTGGGTCACACGGCCAACCACACGCCCGTGTGTCTAGCCCGTGTGCCCTTCGAAATGGCCACACACGCCCGTGTGCCAGGCTGTGTGCTAGGCCATGCCAAAACTGTAGGGTATACTGACTTATGCAACACGGCCAAGTCACACGCCCGTGTACTAGGCCTTGTGCCATTTAGGGGGTATACTGACTTGTACCACACGGCCGGTCACACACCCGTGTGTGAAACCGTGTGGAGCATACTCGACTTCATTTAATTTCAACACCGGGGACACATAGCCGTGTAACATGACTTTGTGTCACACACGGCTGAGACACACGCCCGTGTCTCTGCCCGTGTGGACAAAAGTAGGCCATTTGCAAGGCCAATCTGCCACCCATTATGAACATACCTATCAAATCTCAAATAGCACCATTTCATCATGCAATAGGCAGCCAAAATCATCAACCAAAAGCACAATTCATACCATATCCATTTCAACCAAATTCAATACTCAATTCAATGCCAATTTACCTATTCAAATACTTATCAACTCAACTTATAAAATCATACTTCACTAAAGCATTTCTAAGGCATTAAGCCATCACTCATGGCTATGTATACAACCAAACATATATATTTACAAGCCATTTCTAATAGCTAAACACACAACAATATTAGCATCATTTACAAGCCAACTCTCATGGCTATATTCACAACCAAAATACCACAAGTAGCCTATACATGCCATATACCATATATACACAACTCAAAAGTACCAAATAGATGTCCGTTAGTGCGATGATGTTCCCGACGACTCCTAGATCCGAGCTAGCCTTGATTCACTATAAAACATAGAAAAATAACACAAAGTAAGCTTCATATCTTAGTAAGCTCGTAAGTGAATAACTCAATTCATTGAATAAATGTAATTCAACCAATTACACATGAAAAAATCATAAACACAATAACTACAAACCTTTCTCATGTCTCAAAACATGATCAAATATAAACTCATCGAACTTTCTCTATTTAATACTCGAATAGGTTCCGTACATACCTGTATCATCTCGTACTAACCTTTTTCTCAACCATATCATTCATTTACCCGTTGAACCATTTGGAATAGAAGTTGGATACTCAAAGATCTCAATCGATAAGTACCTATACCATGGCCCGAAGCCAAATCAAGGTAACTTATCCCGGAGTACCTATACCATGGCCCATAGCCAAATCAAGGTAACTCCTCTCTAAAATACCTATACCATGGCCCGTAGCCAAATCAAGGTATCACTCGCACCCATTGTGCCGATATCGTGGCCCGAAGCCAACACAATAACCTAATGACATGTCACTAGCATCCTAAACTATTCCTTCAACCGGAAATTAACACTTGTCGATTTCTTCGTCGAACATATCCGTAGAGTCGTATTCACAATTCAAACACTATTCATATCTCATAAGCACAATTTATTCAATATCAAAGCATTTAACATATATTTATAATGAAATTTCCACGTACGAACTTACCTCGTATTCGAATTTGACGGATCGGATCGACTACTCAATAACCTTGCTTTTCCCCTGATCTAATTCTGGATTCCTCTTTTCTTGATCTAAATATAATCAAAATTACCTTATTCAATCTTATATTCTTTCAATTTAGTCCAAAATACAAATTTAGGCCCTTTTTACACATTAGCCCTAAAATTTTCACATTTAATCAATTTAGTCCCTATTTCACAAATACACAAAATTCACATAATTTCATTAAACCCAAGCTTGGCCGAATTACACATAGGTCCCTAGCAGCCCAAAACTTTCATTTATTTCACATTTCAACCACTCAATTTGTATATTTCACAATTTAATCCTTATTATGCAATTTCATCAAAAAATCACTTTACAAAACATGAAAATATATCATCAAAAATTCATATTTCATCTTTAAACACCAAAGAACACATAAGCTCATCAATGGCAACTCTTAAAATCTTTAACAGTTTCAAAATTAAAGGTACGGGCTAGCTAGATTGAGCTACAATGATTACAAAAACATAGAAATCATAAAAAAACCGAGCTAAAACCGTACCTTAATCAAGCTAGGAGAGTGCCGAACCCTAAAAAGCTTCAACCCTTTCCTTCTTTTCTAATTTTCGGTTGTAAGTGAGAAAGATGAACATAAATTTCATTTGTTTTTATTTTATTAACCTTTATTTATGAATTACCATATTAACCTTAATAAAACATTAATATATAACACATAAACCATGGACATAAATGTCCACTAACATTAACAATGGTTCAATTTCAACATAAGGACTCCCACAATTTAATTTCATATCTATTTAATACTTTTAACTTTTAGAACTCAAATTTTACGCTTTACGGAATTTAGTCCTTTTTCTCAATTGAGCAATTAAACGATAAAATTAGCTCACGAAATTTTCACACATACATGCTATTATGCTATAAGCACAAAAAATAATATTAAAATAATTTTCTGACATCAGATTTTTGGTTCCGAAACCACTTTTCTGATTTAGCTAAAACTGGGCTGTTACAAATCTACATGGCCAAATATCAAAACAAGCCTTTGACAATCACAAGCCAACACATTGGCTACAATCACAATGACACATTTAACAAAATGACTAAGTCCCTATACATGCCATAGACTTAAAATACTTGAATTCATTTATACCCAAAATGACAGCAAGATAGTGTGATAGGATCTCCAGTGATTTCCAGCCTGAGCTAGCTTGACGACACTATAAAACATGGGAAAGGAAGGAGGTAAGCTATACAGCTTAGTAAGTCCGTATGAAAATAATAAGCAACTCTTACAAATCTTTTATCAAGTTCAACAATTTGAACACAAGATAATACAAATTGCTATAAAGCTCACAGTTATAATTTTCATTCAGTCATAATGTTTACTCTATCAGCTTATAAGCATAATTTAGCATATCTTGGCATTAGCCTAACAACCATAGTCTCTCCTTTGTAACAGATTACAGCAAATACAAATCATTTCAAACTTCATAGTAACCATGCACATTAATTATGAATATTTACATTTCAAGCATATACTTTAACATCTTTCAATTTCTTAATCTCTTATCTTCCTATACTTCCATAACCTTTTTAATAGGCAATTATGCCAAACTTCCTTTTTTCTCATATCCGATAAAATACAATTTCTGTGAATAAAACATGATGTATCATAACTCAATTTAGCCTGAAAACTAACCACATATTCGTCAATCGAATTTACCATGTATTTCATACATCACAAGTATTGACCAATAATCACAAGGTTTTCACAAAAACATCACTGTGGAAATCATGAACTCACAATTTCATGAACATAACATACTCAATCACATTCTTACCAATGGTTCATCATATACTAAATTCATTTCCTTTGAGTTTTTCGTACATACATGTACCAACTCGTAACATAATCACATACTTTATTGTCTTTGACATACCCGTTGAACCACTTGGAATACTATCGGATACACGAAAATCTTTGCACATAAGTGCCACATATGTAGCCAATGCTACCACAAATCTCATAACACATAAAAGCTCGCTCTCGAGCTATCCTCGGGCCTGCTCACACAAGTCACGATCGAGATGTAACTACGCAGGCCGCTCGGATAAGTCGCCGGTATCCATAACATATCTTTGGTATACCCAGCCACTGGTAGGACGTACATGACAAGCACCCGGGACACATAAATCACATAATTACATGGGTTCCTAGTGACATGTCACTTGTATCCTAATCTATTCCTAAGGTTCAACCGGGATTTCTCTCTTGCCAGAACTTCGTCGAATATACTCATAGAATCAATCATACATTTCATGCAATATCAAAACATTAAAATACAAATATAACATTGCATTATTTACATACGAACTTACCTAAGCATAGAAATGGCAAAAAGGACTAAATCGTCAAATACTCGTTTTTCCCTCGTTCTAACTCTGAACCTCATTTTTCTCAATCTATAATATCATATTTAACTTATTTAATCATTATACTATTCAAATCAGCCCAAAATCACATTATGGTAAAAATTACATTTTTGCCTCTAAACTTTTGACATTTTACATTTTAGTCCCTAGGCTCGTAAAATGATTTTCATTCAATTTCTTCAAAACCCAAGCCTAGCCGAACCATTTTCATACTTATAACAGCCCACAATTTTCATTTATTCGCACTTTTACTACTAATTTTACAACTTTTACAAACAAGTCCTTTTAGGCATTTTTACCAAAAATCACTTAGCAAAAGTCGTTTATCATACACCAAACATAAATTTTCTACCATCAAACAACAAAATACACACATGTCTAATATGGGTCAAACCCTATACCTTGATCATTTCTTAAATTAGTGGTAGAAATAGATAGATCGAGTTACAACGACTTCAAAAATGTAAAGAGCATTAAAAACGGGGCAAGAACAGACTTACAATCAAGCTTGGAAGTGGCCAAACCCTAGCTATGGCTTCCCCCTTGAAAATTTCGGCCATGAGGAAGAATATGGACTAATATTGGCTTGATGTTTTCTTTTTAATTCATTTTAATAATAAAATTACAAAAATGGCCTTAGTGAAAAACTTTAGAAACATACCAAACCATATCCATTTTTGTCCACCAACTTAACCAATGGTCTAATTACCCTTTAAGGACCCCCAATTTAAAATATCATAGCAATTGGACACCTCTAACATATAGAATTCAAGTTTTGCACTTTTTGCAATTCAATAACTAAATTGAGTGCCCAAACGTCAAAATTTTCAAACGAAATTTTCACGAAATCGTTTCATAAAACTGTAGACCATAAAAATATAATAAAAATAAATTTCTCTGCATTGGATTTGTGGTCCTGAAACCACTATTCTGACTAGACCCAAAATTGGGCTGTTACATAGAGAATGTGATCCATGAGATCCATGAACACCGCAAGTGCATTCTTTAGCCTGAATGGCATCACAAGAAAATCATAGTGCTCGTACCACGTACGAATCGTTGTATTAGCTGAAAATATCCTAATCTCAAATCGATCTTGAAGTAGACTGATGCACCTTTCAACTTATCAAACAAATCGTTGATACGCGACAATGGATATCAGTTCTTGATTGTCAGACTATTCAACTACCAATAATGAATGTAAAGCTGCATCGACCTATCTTTCTTCTTAACGAATAGTATTGGAGCTCCCAAGGTGATATACTAGGACGTATAAAGCCACGATCCAGGAGATCTTGCAACTAAATTTTCAACTCTTTTTACTCCGTTGGCACCATACGGTATGGAGTAATTGACATAAGAGTTGTACCTGGGTAAACTTCAATTGCAATTTCAACCACACGATCAGTAGGTAATCCAAGTAATTCCTCACGAAACACATCTGAGAACTCATATATTTTCTGAATCTTTCTAGTTAGTTTTCATCCGAGTTCAAGTTAATATTGTAGGCTAAATATGCTTCACAGCCTTGATTCAGAAACTTAGTAGCTCTAACTGATGAAATGACATGAGTAGAACTACTCGATCTGATGCATTTGACTTCAACAATCTCACCTTCCAGACTTTGAATAGAGAACTTCTTTTTGCGGTAGTACAAAATCACTCTATGCTCGGTTAACCAATCCATTCCTAGAATCACATTGAAATCGCCAAACGAAATAATTAACAAACCGATAGGAAATGGTCTATTTTGGATTTCTAATTGACACCGCCTACGGACTTGGTCAACAATCACGGTTTGTTCCAAGGGACTTGAAACAACCATTGCAACTTTCGTCATCTCAGATTTGAAATTTCCAAATATCATGAAGCTAGAATTTACATAAGAATGTTTAGAGCCAGGATCAATTAAAGCATGCACAGATGCTGAATATAAATATACCTACTATGACACCGATAACATCACCCACTTCACAATTTCGGACCACATAGGCTCGTATAGGAGCTCTAACCTCAGATTGTTGAACTACCGACTTGGTCCATCTTTTCTCACTACCCCTCAATACTGAATGGCCATGAGGATTTCCCTGACCTCTAAGTAGCAGTAGGAGAATCATAATCATTCCTCAAAAAATGTCACGCTAAATTTTCTAACGACCCACATCGAAAACATGCCCCTATCCTTTTCCAACACACGTCATTATGCCTTTTTTCGCACAGATCACAATTCAAAATGTCCAAATCTCTAGCAAGACCTCTAAAACTGCCCACAGATAGTGATGGTTGGCAATCTCAACCTAGATGTTATGGCCAGATTAAGAAGGCTACATTAGCCACCGAATTGGCTAGGCTAACTTACGTTACTTTTGAAGACCTTAAATAAACTCATTTTAGAGAAAAATCATAGTTGTACTTTGAGTTAGTTTAAAAACATTGATTGATTAGGTCATGTGTACTTAAGATTCATTTTATTATTGACAGTATTGTTTTAGAAAAATCATTTGTTCATCGCTTTACTTTGTAAAAACTTGATGTTAACTAATGCAACAGAAAAACCATTATTCATGTCATTTTGGAAATCTAGTCACCTTATTGATTTTTTTTCAAAAACGATTTCTTTGCAATGCAGTGGAAATTAGGGATCAATGTCAAATTTTACTTAAGCCAGATATAATGTGTTTTCCAGTTTTATGCTTGAGAAATCCATGCATGCAAAACTCCCCAAATGAAAAGTTACCAAGCCACGAACCATAAATATTTGAAAATTGCAAACCCAAAACCAATAGAGACTTATTAATAATACTTATTAAAAATAGTCTAAGGTCCAAGGTAATTCTCTGTATTTCGGGTCTGATTCTAGTTTCGAGGTTTACCTAAAAAGTTAAACACTATAGGGGTGAGCTTATGAAAGCTCACGGTGATTTGAACAATTATTTAAAAAGACATAAATATCAAATATAGTGAACAGAAGTGTACAGAATCATTATTGGAATTTCATATCATTACATAGCCATTATCAAATCGATTTCAAATGGTGTATGAGCATGAGCCATCATTCATTCAAGTGTCAATCATTAATTTTGATACCATTCACTACAACACAATACAATACGTAGCATAAACCAATAACATTCGAGTATGTCGTGAGCATGATACAATGCAAAGAGGATTCCTACCCAAACCATCCGCTACACACCACGAATTCCCCAGAAACCGTCATCCGAACTCCAAACATATGGGCTTAAGCCCGTTGTGGTTAAAACCACTAATAACAATATGCAGAAAATTGTGCCAATAGTAATGCAGACAAGCTACTAGTAAAAATGCGATAAATCATCATTCCCTCGCACTCTGTGTGCGAAGCAATCGACTACGTATAAATGCGAACTTAATATGCTTTTGTAATACTCCACCAACTCCTCCACAACCACTAAGATAACCCGCCCCAATGCACATGCAATATGTCATACAATCTTATACATAGCCATAATTCAATACTTTCACATTTAATTGGGATTTTCAACATATACCCTTAATTATCAAATACTTTTAGTGAATGGAAATAATATTCCAACTTTCAATTTACCAATAAAATGATATCATTCAACAAATCACAATTTCATGTTCATTTACAGCTTTTCTTCGTGTGCATGTATAGCAATCTTTCGAACATATCATAACAAATCACTTGTACGAATATATCATGCATAAGCCTTATTTTAATTCATAAACATACTATACACACAACCAATCATACATCAAATTAACCTAAAATTCATGACAATGTCAATCACTCAATCATTCAGTCAAACTGGCAACATTGCTACCATTCCAAACAGTTAGGGCTCGAAACATACTTGATTCAGCCACTTACAAATTCAATTATTTAGCTAATTACGCCAAGTCCGATCAGCAAGCTAAATCACCAATTAAATCGTAATAATTATCATTACCAATCAAGTTATTAAGTTTAGGACTGACACATTATTTTACGCTCTTTTGTGCAGCATACTAGCGAATCTCGCGGTTCCTCTAATAAGATTTAAAATTAATTTAATTTAAAAATCAGTATTAAACTCAATTATTACACCTCTTAAACAACCCCTAAACACCCACTTATGAGTTCAATTCATTCGTCACAAATACATCAATTTTCTGAATCCAAACTAGTTAGATTTCTTACATTGATTTAAGGCGAATCGTACGCGCGAACGTCTTTCGACTTTCCTACTGATTTGGGGCGTTTAAGTCAACACCTAACACAATTAATTACTAAAAGATAAGTAGCTAATATATGGTTAAAGTTCCTTATTTGATTATTTAACAACTTTTCCCAATATCTAAATCGAATCTATTCACTAGTTTACAATTATCCACACTTACATTTCTTGAATTATCAGATTCGCAGTGCCGATTGATCAAGATAAAATTTTCCTAATAAAAACATGTTTCAAGGAAGATTAGGAGGGGTTTAAGAACCCAAAATAATGTTGTAAAAAGATGAGAAAGAACTAAACATCCTCGTTTCTTGCCCATAGGCGCGCACCACCACCCGCGGTGGCCAAATTAGGGCTGATTTAAAACTGCTTTTGAAATAAATTAAAAAGATGGAAAATTACCCATTAAATATTTAAAAATCCCCCAAATTCAAGATTTGGAAGTTTAGGTTTTTAAATTACAAGATTTATCAAGAAATTGAAAGAAAACAAGAACTTACACAAGCTAGGTGATAGGGGCGGCAATGGAGTTTATTTAGGGCGGCAATGGAGTTCTTTTAGGGCATCAATGGAAGCCGATCTTGAGTGCTAAAATTTTAGATTTAAGGCTAGAAATTTTATGACAAAATGAAAACAAGAAGAGGAAAATAATGGTGCAAGAACCCATTGCAAAAAGAAGAGAATTGATTGTGAATATTGGTGGCTTGGGCGGCGGCACACAAGGGAAGAAAGAAAGAAAATTTAAGAGAAAATAGGAGAAGAAGAGGGTGAATGGAGGTAGGGAATAATGGACTTAAAGGCTGAAAAATAAAAGAAAAATTTGTATTTATACCTAGGGTACAAGGGTATGGATGGCATACATATTTTAAAAAAAACAAGGGATTTTGCAAAACTTAATTATTTTGCAAGGGAAAAGATTTGAACATTGGACCTTAATCTAATTTTCATGCTTTCTCTTTTAACAACTAACCACTGAGCTAATTCCTTAATTTTGAAATACTTGTTTTAAAAACAAGGCTTGTCACATACTAGGGTTTTTGGCAAAATTTGCTAAATAATTAATATGGTGCGAGAAAAGGGATTTGAACTTGGGTTTCAAGGAACGTTTCACTAACATTTAACGAATGAACCAATACCTAATTTATTTCCTAAAAACACACAGATAATCTCAAAAATTAGGGCATGACCACACTCTCTCGATTCTACTAACCTTTAATTTTTGGGATGTTACAACCTCTGACACTGCCCACAGATAGTGATGGTTGGCGATCTCGACCTCTTTCTAACCTGGCAGTCCTTGAAGTCAAGGGTCTCTAGCTCGCTTATACAAATAATATGAACTAGAAGTCTCAACTCACTTTCTAAAGGCTCGGGAGGGCTCAGTCTTTTCATTAAGGCCCATAGCTCATTCGACCATCTTCGCTTGTTCAGTTAGGTTAGAAAATTCATTTATTTTATGGGAGACCAACTGAATTCTAATTTCATCTCGTAATCCCCGAAGGAATCGCTTACAACTTCCTTCTTCAGTCAGCACTAATTCTAGAGTGTACTAGTTGAGTTGTAAAAATTCCTAATCATAATCAACCACTAACATCTTCCCCTGCTTTAGCATCATAAATTCCTGTTTTTGATCTTCCAGATATAATTTGTAGACATACTTTTTCAGAAACTCGAACTGAAAGAAAGCCCAATTAATCCGATCAGTTGGCAACTGTTGGGTAACTGTCAGCCCCGATTGATATGCCTCCTATAACACCCCAAACCCGGCCTAGACGTTATGGCCAAATCTGGCGTGTCACATTGAAGTGTTTTTCGAAAACCATGTTTTCATTGAAAACCCTTCTTGAAATTTCAAACTTCTTGCCATTTAAAACTTGTACAAAACCTCAGTTTGCTTTTGTTCATTTTCAATCGTGGTTTTTTAAAAAGTTATTCCCTTTTAAAACGTTATTACCTTTAAAACCTGATTTGTTACGGAAGCTTAATTTAAAACAAATGATTTATGAAAACGTGATATTTAAAAATTAAGTTGCGGAAACGTAGTGTTTGAAAATGTTATTGTTTTGGAAAATCGTGTTCTACTTCTAGCGGATATAAATCACAATCAATAAAATCCCAAATTTAAAATCCAGAAAATTATAGAGGCCTTATTAGAACCCGAATCAAAATCAAAGTACTTAAGTAAATGAGCAAAACAGAATAAAACATGTGCAGTTGTGTGGCCCTCTCCGAGTCCCTCGCAGCTCTGAACCGTTTAACGCTGGGGATTACCTGAAAGGTTAAAAACAGTGTGAGTTTACGAAAAACTCAGTGTGTAATCCCCTTATTAAAGAAACAACAAGATACAAAAATAGAATCGATGCTGGCTCGAGCCTTTAACAAGAATAAGATGCAGTTCAGTTTAGAGTATATGTGAGCCAAAGCCCAAAACAATGTCATTTTGGTTACATCCCATAACAGAATCAATTGGGCCTAGCCCATCACAGTAACAGTCTCAGTACGAATGATGCATGATGCATGCAAACCCATCCAACCCTGCACTTGCCTCGGTCCAACCCTGCACTACCTATGGGGAATAAATCACCCACGCCATCACTAACCGTAATCGCAGCAAAGCTGCTAGTATATATGCGGCTTTAAGCCTTCAGTAACGGTCTCATAATTGGCACATTGCCATCAGTAACTGTAATAAGATCGGCACATAACCATCAGCTACGGTAATATAATCGGCACACAACCATGGGTAAGTATGATCAACACAAAGTCATCAATAATTACGATCGGCACACAGCCATGGATAAGTATGATCGACACAAAGTCATCAATAATTACGATCGGCACACAGCCATGGATAAATATGATCGACACAAAGTCATAATCAAGACGGCACAGAACCAAAATTGGGTTGGCACAAATCCATAATCAGATTAACTGGCTTAAAGCCATCGGTAGGTCCACAGTCATCTCGTGCGACCCGTGCGACCTTAACAGATCATTACTGGGTCCACGATGCGTCTCGTGCGGCGAACTGCATGACCCTATCGAAACGCACCTCCTCCATAACTAATATCCCAACCCCATGCAGTATGTCATGTATGCAGAATGTCTGGCCCACAGATCATCATATCATTCACAGTTAAGTCAATCAAATCATAGTCATACAATCACAGTCAAATCAGTCCAATCATAGCATAAGTCAGTCATTTACCCTCGAGGGGTAAAATAGTGTTTTACCTTACAGGGGCATTACGGTCATTTTACCTTATATGGGCATTACGGTCATTTTACCTTAATAGGGGAATTATGGTCATTTTACCTTAACAGAGGCATTTCGGTTATTACGGTGTAAAGGGGCCCAAGGCACAATATTCAGCCCAAGTGGGCCCACACGCTCGTGTGGCCCATTTAGCCCAAATTTAGTCACGGCCATGCGAACTACATAGCCCAGTCCAGTATTTGCCAGTTAACGTGGATTTTATCCGTGTGGGGCCCACGAGCCCATTGGGCCCACACGACCCATTTCAGCCAAACGAGGCCCAAGATCACGAGAACGCTCTTAGTGGCCTCTACAATCTATCGCCCATGACTTGTGGGCTCGGTTCACCATACGAGCGATCGCACGCTCGTGAGGCCTCAAATGCTGAAGTTTCAGCTTTTCGGCTTTTCAGTTTTTGTCGACTCACAGAAGCGATAGTGTGATTACACACCTGTTCGTGATAACGAGTAAAGTAGCTCACGTGCTCTCCAACTATCGCCTTGCTTGAACCAACGGGTATTTGCAACTAACTGTTGATCAAAAGTGATTACCCACTCTTTGATTAGTATCTACACACAAAATGAATCACCATTAATATATACATATAACCATGACACAGTTGATCCTTAACGAACACGATTACCAATATCGTGCAACGAAGAACTCACAAGAATCAGAAGAACAAAGAATGCATCAGCTTAGGTTTGGCATAGTGGACAAATGATGGTGGTAATCGGCACTAACAATAGATCCCCAATCCTTAGGCTATCAACAATCGCCAGAGTAAAACGAGGGAGGAAGATAGATAAGAGGGGACGGTCACTAAAGAAAACCTGAAAAGAAAGGACCACAATAGGCCAAGGGTGAGAGAAGGAGAGAAAAGTAGGTTCGGCTTTGAGAGAAAATAGAAGAATGAAGGGGGAGAGAAGAGAAGTGCATTCGGCACTGTTAGGAGAGTAAAGAAAATAGAAAAACGGGCAGAGAAAGGGAAGTGAGACCACAGAAGAATATTACCTAATTGGCAATTGAAGAAAAGGAGAAAATAATGGCACTTTTGGTCACCACAGTTGATAAAACGCAAAACCCGAAAGAAATCCCGAATGACAAAAAAACACAAGGGAAAATTCGACCCTCTCCTTTCAAGCTCCACAAAACCGAAACAAAGAATATGCCTACAGCCAAAATTGCTCCCTATTTCCCCTAGCCAAATTCCAATAGAGCCTTAGAGTGTCCAAAACACCCTACCAACCTCCCATTTCGAAATTCCTTGATTTTCTCCCCAATCTCCTCATTGACTTGCTCCACAAATCCCTCCATGACCAGTTCAAACTCCTCTCAACAGTGTTTCAGTCCAACTCTTCTACCTACACAACTCAAGCAGCAAAATAAACACTCCATTGCGCAACCCATGACTTGAACCTCAGACCTCACAGTTACACCACACGCCACCTTGCCACTACACCACAGGCTCTCTTTGTGTCATAAAACAAGTATTATTACAAATAAGGCCTAAGTGCCAGTGTCCAGGTTCATTTAAGAGAAAAACTAAAAATTTTGCAAAAGCCAAGACTTGAACCCAGGCTTCTCAAACACTCCCATACACACCCAAATCACTCAGCCATTAAAGCAAACAAGTAATTTGTGACATTTTCTTGCACACATAAATATTTATGTGCAGTCTCCTAGCTGATCCCACGCTCAAGGCCCATTCCTTCTAGGCCCAAATTCGGGGTGTTACAATTCACCCCTCTTTAAAGAAATTTCGTCCTTGAAATTTACAATTAACAGGGTAGTTGTGTAACAACTACACCACTATGCTACTGTAACACCCCTAACCCATATCCGTCGCTGGACTAGGGTTACGAGGCATTACTCGACCGACACAAATCAATGCACTTTTATAAAAGCTACTACTTTAATAATGTGTACCAATTCATACTATCAAAGATAAAAATGAATATCTCTTCTAACATCAAAACATTAACTTACATTTCATGAATAATATCATTAACAACTAACAACCCACTTCTCTTTTGATCATTTCAAAACAATGACTGATTATGCATATGGTATTTATTAATTTACTTCATTTATATAATCCACATTTGAGTATATCATAAATATAAATATCAACCAACTCATTTGTCACATAAATACTCATCACATTCGGCAATGATCATGATCTATATATATATAAAATCATAAACACACCTTAGCACTCGTTTTCCATAACCGAATATACCATAACATTCAATATAAAATTTATACTCTCAATTTAGATCAAATCATGGCCAAATATTTTATTCTTACAAACTTAACATACGGTACATGCATACAATTGTACATATATTCATTCAATTACTTTAATATACCGTATGCATGATTTAAAATCATACTCATGCATTCGTACATGCCATATATATATTTTACCAAGATATTAAATTACCAAAACTCTTACCACAAAACCGTACATATCCAAGTATTATAATCAAGCTTGGAAATTTTATACCAACCTAACACATAGTAATATGTCATTCAAAATTTTTATGAAAAATACCTACCCAAATCAAGTTATATTAAAAACCTAAATATCACAAACATATATACCAACTCAAACATAATCATTCAACTCAAGGATAGAAGTGAAGCCATTTTCACATGGCATTATATACATTAAATTCAAAATATAAGTTCAAAAGAGTAGTATAGCCTATACATGCCATAATTTCCATAAGCTTTACTAAATATAAGGTACCGAAATTAGATGATAGTGTGATGAGCTTCCAAGATGATCCCCAAGCACGAGCCGAGCAACCAAAAGAAATCTACAATTTCGAAAAACAACCAAAAACAAAGTAAGCTTCCACAGCTTAGTAAGATTTAAGCAATTTATACACATATAATCTTATTCGAGATTTCATAATTTAATCCATTTAATACATCCATACCGAATAGCCAAGCATTCAAAGGTTGAATTCATGACAACATTGTATGCTTATACCTATTTCCATATACCACCATTACATAATAAATAATTAACATACACATTTTATACGTACCAAATCTTCTACTTACATTTCCAAACTACCATCAAACTCAAATTAATAGGTATATTACATACCTCTAATTTACTTACCTCTCCAACTTAACCATTCATGCATAACATGTGATAGCATACTTGATCATTTCTGTATACTTAATAGCACTAGTAATAGAAGTCTTTTAACGATTCTCATACCTGCACACTTGTTAATAAGGTTTAGTAACGTATCGCACACTTAGTGCCGTTACTCAACATTTCCGCACACTTAGTGCCAATTTCCCGTAACGTATCGCACACTTAGTGCCGTTACTTAACATTTCCGCACACTTAGTGCCAATTTCCCGTAACGTATCGCACACTTAGTGCCGTTACTTAACATTTCCGCACATTTAGTGCCATGTGACCGGTTTCGCACACTTAGTGCCCGGTTATAAATTCATACACATAGTACCTCTCATAGACCTGTAATTTATTCAAATGTGCATTTATATATATAATCAAAGTCTAATCCACAGCAATACGTATAAGCGCATACATATAAACATAAATTGATTATCCCATACCCCAAATAGAGATATCATATTTGGCCAAACAATAGCATGTAACTAATTCATCATTGAATATAATCATATCATAATTTAGTATCTCTCAATCCATTTTCATTATTACATTTAGATATTCATTTCATGAAATCATATTCACATTCCAAACAATCTCATATTAAGCTATTTTATACCAAATTCACCAATACATTTGGCAATAAACTATTCAATATACTTACCTTCATTAACATAGGTACATTATTTAAAAGACATTAGATTTATCTCAATTGCTTAAAATCTTACCTCAGAATTCAATGGATTAAGGTTTCCCAGCTACTCGTTCAGTTTTGCCTTTCCCTGATCCAATCCCGTTTCTTTTTGTTCTTGATCTAAATAATTCCAAATTGAGCTCATTCAAATACATTTTATTCAATTTAATCCAAAAACACATAATTATGCAAACTACCATTTTACCCCTGACATTTACAACTTTTACAATTTAGTCCTATTTGTACAAAACACAAAATACACCAAATTTATCCACATACAAGCATAGCCGAATCTTCCTAGGGACTTTATAAGTCCATATTTCTCATAAATTTCTCAATTTAATCCTCAAAAATAATATTTTCACAAATTAATCCTTAATTAGTTACATTCATCAATAACTCAAGAACTAAATATGTTCATCTAGTCCAAACCTTTCATTTAATACCAAAAATCATCACAAAACTCAACATATCTCCAATGACATAATTTACATACATCATCAATGTACAAAATTAATACATGGGCTTGATAGTAAATGAATAACAATCTCAAAAATACAAAAATTATCAAAAACCAAAGCTAAATCATACCTTAATTAAGCCTTAATATTGCCGAAACCCTTTGGAGCTTTTTATTTTCTTTTACCTCTTTAGTTTCGGTCACAAAGATGAAAAGATGAACATGCAAACTCTTTTCTCCTTTTTGTTTTATTATAATATAGTTATAAAATATATTATATCATTATTATATATTTAACACATAAACAAACATATAATATATATTACAAAGCCATATTGCCGTCCACTAAAACTTCAAAAAGGTCAATTTGCAAGTTAAATACTCATACCAAGGAAGACAAATTAGTTTAGCCACCTAATTAATAAATGGCTACTTTTCCCACTTATTCGGTTTAGTCCTTTCACTTAAATTAAACACCCAAACAAACAAATTAACCTACAATATTTTAGCACATGCTCAAACACATAACATAGATATCTAATAAAATATTAAAATATTTTTCTAACCCAGATTCGTGGTCCCGAAACCACCATTCCGATTAGGGTCGTAATCGGGCTGTTACAGCTACCACTGTGCACTCTAATCCCAATAACACTAATACACTTTTAACTTAATCTTGAAAACCTCTTACACACAACCAAAACATTTAATCACAGATGTAGACAAATATTTATCACACATGCACACAATTCCTATATCCAAACAAAACGCACTTGACTTAAAAGGGACTGGACAAACTCAAACCCGATGCTCCTTAGATCCACATCTGATACATGCTCCTAACTTCCTACGGAATTCACCCAGATGACACCTTTTACAATGCTCGTAAGTCGAAAAGTTCAGACGCATTTTAACTCGCTTCATAGAACGAGGCTCCTGCTTTAGAGGACTGTGATCCCTCTTCTTCGAGCAGTCCAAGCATCTAGCCTAAAGCATCTCACCAATTTCCTTAACTCTGGTCTCAAACACTTCCTCTACCACCTCCCTTACCAAGTGGGTCAGTGCCTCAGTCCCAAGCTTCGGGTTACCGCTACCCGCAGTTGGCAGACTTACCTCGACCACCGACTCCTGAACAATCTCATGTTTCGGGGAAATGGGCAACTCCTCACGATCTTGCTCGCCTTCTGAATCCATCACAGTACTGTTGCTCGCTTAAAAATCTGATTGCCAGAACATACATTGAATAAATACCAAATATAACTTAATGCACAGTCTAACATCTAAAGAACTTACGGATTCGACACCGAAGACTAGGTAAACCACACTTTTAGGAAAACAGTCGGTACACATTTCAAAAACTTCAATTTTTTCAAACCTCTTTAAAATAATTCTTTCGAAAATTCAATTTTAAAAACCCAATCCACAGCCGAGTTTTGTAACCTGGCTCTGATACCATTCAATGTAACACCCCAAACCCGGCCTAGACGTTATGGCTGAATCTGGCGTGTCACATTGAAGTGTTTTTCGAAAACCATGTTTTCATTGAAAACCCTTCTTGAAATTTCAAACTTCTTGCCATTTAAAACTTGTACAAAACCTCAGTTTGCGTTTGTTTATTTCAATCGTGGTATATTAAAAAGTTATTCCCTTTTAAAACGTTATTACCTTTAAAACCTTATTTGTTGCGGAAGCTTAATTTAAAACAAATGATTTACGAAAACGTGATATTTAAAAATTGAGTTGCAGAAACGTAGTGTTTGAAAATGTTATTATTTTGGAAAACCGTGTTCTACTTCTAGCAGATGTAAATCACAATCAATAAAATCCCAAATTTAAAATCCAGAAAATTATAGAGGCATTTTTACAACCCGAATTAAAATCAAAGTACTTAAGTAAATAAGCAAAACAGAAAAAAAAAACATGTGCGATTGTGTGGCCCTCTCTCGAGTCCTCGCAGACTCAAGGCAGCCTAACACTGGGATTACCCGAAAGGTTAAAAATGGGGTGAGTTTACGAAAAACTCAGTGTGTAATCCCCTTATTAAAGAAACAGTCAGTATACAAAAAGAGAGTCGATGCAGGCACGAGCCTTTAACTGATAATAGTAGAGTTCAGTTCAGAGTATATGTGAGCCAAAGCCCAAAACAATGTCATTTGGGTCACAGCCCATAACAGAATCAATTGGGCCTAGCCCATCACGATGCTGATCTCGATCGAATGATGCATGATGCATGCAAACCCATCCAACCCTGCACTTGCCTCGGTCCAACCCTGCACTACCTGTGGGGAATAAATCACCCACGCCATCCCTACACTTACAGTGTTAGCACCGGTTGCAGCACTAACCGTAATTGCAGTAAAGCTGCTAGTATATATGCGGCTTTAAGCCTTCAGTAACGGTCTCATAATTGGCACATAGCCATCGGTAACTGTAATAAGATTGGTGCATAACCATCAGCTACAATAATATAATCGGCACACAGCCATGGGTAAGTATGATCGACACAAAGTCATCAATAATTACGATCGACACACAACCATGGAGAAATATGATCGACACAAAGTCATAATCAAGACGGCACAGAACCATAATTGGGTTGGCATAGATCCATAATCAGACTAACTGGCTTAAAGCCATCGGTAGGTCCACAGTCGTCTCATGCGACTCGTGCGACCTTAACAGATCATTACTGGGTCCGTAGTCGTCTCGTGCAACCCGTGCGACCCTATCAGAACAGTACCTCCTCCATAACCAATATCCCAACCCCATGCAGTATGTCATGTATGCAGAATGTCGGGCCCACAAATCATCATATCATTCACAATTAAGTCAATCAAATCATAGTCATACAATCACTGACAAATTAGTCAAATCATAGCACAAGTCAGTCATTTACCCTTGAGGGGCAAAATAGTCATTTACCCTACAGGGGCATTATGGTCATTTTACCTTAACAGGGGCATTGGTCATTAAGGTGTAAAGGGGCCCAAGGCCCAATATTCGACCCAAGTGGGCCCACTCGCTCGTGTGGCACATTTAACCCAAATTTAGTCACGGCCATGCGAACTACATAGCCCAGTCCAGTATTTGCCACTTAACGTGGATTTTATCCGTGTAGGGCCCACGAGCCCATTGGGCCCACACGACCCATTTTAGCCAAACGAGGCCCAAGATCACGAGAACGCTCTTAGTGGCCTCTACAATCTATCGCCCATGATTTGTGGGCTCGGTTCACCACACGAGCGATCGCACGCTCGTGAGGCCTCAAATGTCGAAGTTTTAGCTTTTCGGCTTTTGCCAACTCACAGAAGCGATAGTGTGATTACACACCTGTTCGTGATAATGAGTAAACTAGCCCACGTACTCTCTAACTATCACCTTGCTTGAACCAACGGGTATTTGCAACTAACCGTTGATCAAAAGTGATTACCCACTCTTTGATTAGCATCTACACACAAAACGAATCACCATTAATATATACATATAACCATGACACAATTGATCATTAACGAACACGATTACCGATATAGTGCAGCGAAAAACTCACAAGAATTAGAAGAACAAAGAATGCAACAGCTTAGGTTCGGCATAGTGGAAAAATGATGGTGGTAATCGGTACTAACAATAGATCCCCTGTAACATCCCAAATTAGGGGGTTCTGCATTTTAGGTTTTCTGTGTGTTTGGCTTGTTCTGCTTGCTATTTGGATGTGTTTGGGGGCCTGGGGAAAGCTCGGGTTCAAGCCAGAGCCTTGGTTAAATTTTTATTTTAGGGCACTTTAGGGGGGAGAGCTTGTAGAGGCAGGCCTTATGAATATTTGTGTGTGGTTGATGACACAAAGACGAGTGTGGAAGAGTGGCAATTGATGCCTTAGGGAGCAAGGGGGATGACGCCACAAGGGTAGCAGAGAGGGTGAAGGTTCGAATCCCGCAGGCCATATTAAGGAGCTTTATTTTTTTGGCGTCAGGATGGAGAGGTGGTAGCCTTCGGCTGGGACTCTTCTAGGAGGAGTTTGAACAAGTCAACAAGTTCAAATGGGTGGTGGAGAGGTGCTTGAGGAGTTTGAATGGGTCAACTAGTTTGAATTGGTGGATGGAGAGTGAAGGGTGGAGAAATTCGTGGGATGTGGAGAGAGGGTTGGTAGTTGACCGAATGTTAGAGAGTTGGAGAGGAATTTCGGCTATGTGTGGGGTTGGCTAGCAAAAATTGGCATTTGGGGAAAATGAAGCATAACCGAAGCTTTGGTGTGCTTTGTACCGAAACTCTATAGGAGCCCTAGTGACCTCTTTTGCATTTTCGACACTTTTTATCCACAATACCAAAGCGGTTCTCTCTTCTCTCCCTATTTCCTCTTCATAGTTTTCTTCTATTAGGTTCTTTTGCTCAACAATCGAAGGTGCTTTTCCCTTTCTTTTTTTCACCATAGGCCGAACTTCAGTGAGTGATTGCTCCTTGTTCATGCGTTATCTCTGTTTGTCAAAAGCCGAAACTCTCCTTGATCTCTCTTTATCTACTCTCATTTAAGCTACTCTCATACCATTTCTTTCTTTCTCAAAGTTCACCATAGTCGAATTCCAAGGTCTTTTTCTTCTTCTAGTTCTAGTGATTGTTTTTGTTCTTAATCTTTCGGTCTACCATTGGAACCTCATCTTCTTTTGGCCTTCATAGTCGAATTTGGAACTCTTGTCATTGTTGCTGCAATCGCTGAATCTAGCCTTTCCAATCGGCATTTTCTTGTTATTTCTGTAAGGGTTCTTCTTCCTCTATCTCTTTTCATTCTTTTCTCTTCTCTTGTTGTCTTGTTAAATCGAAGATTTTTGACTCACTTCTTTTGGGCATTGGCCGATTGTAGAGGGGATTATTCTCATCTTCTCTTCTTCGTTTAGCCTACATTCGGGAGGTTTCTGGGACTCATCCGGTTTCGTAAGTCAAATCTTCTGGTGTTCGGTTTTCCTTTGACCAAGGTAAGAAGCTCCTCTTGAATTTGGTACCTATTCCCTCTTTCTCTTTCGTTGCCTTAACCCAGTTTCCTGATCAAGACTCTTATTATGGATATGAGTGCTAGCCGATCCAAGGAGGGTGCGTCGAAGGAGCCTGAGGGGAACAGACCCGCGATCTCTGCTCCTAAGTTTAAGAGACGTGCGGTGTCGGCGGTTCGAGATTTTCTGCCAGGCTGTGGTAGGGAGCCGACATCTGCCTGGGTTGGACAAATAGCTGTTATCCCTACTAGTGAGAGCATCGACGTAGAGAGTCTAGTTTTACGCGTAACTAGGTGTGTAATATTCACACTACCTTCTGTTTGATTATTAATTATTTTTTGAATTTCTTAAAAGCCAAATCGTTGGGAATGGTTATTGAGTTACCCTTGGGAGGGGTAAAGATCAAGGATACCAGGTTAGTTGATTATGGTATGTAAATATTTTATCATGATTATATGTATGCTTTGGGTCATGTGATTGACATAGACGTATGTTGCACTCACTATATTATGACTGCATAACGCATGGGGATTTGGGTTACGATATTGGAAGGGGAAGTGTGTTTCAGTGACTGTTAGAGTGGTTTGGTACCACAGTGGGTTGGCCCCACATGTATTTTTCTCAGTGACTATGTCGCAGTGGTTTGGCACCACATACATGTATTTTATCGTTGGATCATCCGTGGTTTGGTACCACAGTGGTTGGCCCCACATATATTTATCGATGACCAGTCAAAGTGGTTTGGTACCACAGTGGGTTGGCCCCACATATATTTATCGATGACTCTGTCACAAGTGGTTTGGAACCACAAGTGGTTTGGTACCACAGTGGCTTGGTGCCACAGGCGTTAGGATGGTTCAGGTGATGTAGAGGATGGAAAACTAGGTTGGGCTGGGTTGCATTGCATGCACTCTTTGATATGCCATGTTGATAGGGCTTAGGCCCAAATTGCGTTCATAAGGGGAATTGCACACTGAGTCTTGGTGACTCACCCCTCTGCTTAACCTTGCAGGTAACTCTTAGTCGCGAATTTGGAGCTGAGGCAGACTTCGCGGTGGCCATACAATATTTCTTACGTAAAATTGTTTTCTTAATTTAAACTTGTGTTAGTTTGGGATTTTGTTATGTAATAAGGCCTCCGTATCTTAAATTGGGTTTCGATTTAATACTGCTATTACTATATTACGAAATGTTTTAAAAATTACAAAAAAAAGGAGATTTTCTAAGTTAAAGTATAAACAATCATTTTCTCAAGTGTTAACCAAAGATGACAATCATTAAATATTACAATCGAAAATATTTCTTAAAGCCACAAACATCAAGCTTCGAAAATGTCACCTTTCAGAATACCATTGGTTTCGTCTTTCGTATTACAAAACCTATTTTCAACTGTTATTATTATTAATGAAAATTTTTGTAAGGCAACTTTAAAACTCACTTGAGTTTCACAATGCTAACACAACGCGAAAAATGGTTTCCTTTAAAATTTTACAGTTCTTTTAAACAACATTTCCATGTGACATACCAGATCTGGTCGTAACGTTTAGGCTGGATTTGGGGTGTTACATCCCCAATCCCTAGGCTATCAATAATCGCCAGAGTAAAATGAGGGAGGAAGATAGATAAGAGGGGATGGCCACTAAAGAAAACCTGAAATGAAAGGACCACAATCGGCCAAGGGTGAGAGAGGGAGAGAAAAGTAGGTTCGGCTTTGAGAGAAAATAGAAGAATGAAGGGGGAGACAAGAGAAGTGCATTCGGCACTGTTAGGAGAGTAAAGAAAATAGAAAAACGGGCAGAGAAAGAGAAGTGAGACAACAGAAGAATATTACCTAATTGGAAATTGAAGAAAGGGAGAAAATAATGGCACTTTTGGTCACCACAGTTGATAAAACGCAAAACCCGAAAGAAATCCCGAATGGCAAAAAAAAAACAAGGGAAAATTTGGCCCTCTCCTTTCAAGCTCCACAAAACCGAAACAAAGAATATGCCTACAGCCGAAATTGCTCCCTATTTCCCCTAGCCGAATTCCAATAGAGCCTTAGAGTCCCAATCGGCGACAACACCCTACCAACCTCCCATTTCGAAATTCCTTGATTTTCTCCCCAATCTCCTCCTTGACTTGCTCCACTAATCCCTCCATGACCAGTTCAAACTCCTCTCAACAGTGTTTCAGTCCAACTCTTCTACCTACACAACTCAAGCAGAAAAATAAACACTCCATTGCGCAACCCAGGACTTGAACTTCAGACCTCTCAGTTACACCACACGCCACCTTGCAACTACACCACAGGCTCTCTTTGTGTCATAAAACAAGCATTATTACTAATAAGGCCTAAGTGCCAGTGTCCAGGTTCATTTAAGAGAAAAACTAAAAATTTTGTAGAAGCCAAGACTTGAACCCAGGCTTCTCAAACACTCCCATACACAACCAAATCACTCAGCCATTAAAGCAAACAAGCAATTTGTGACATTTTCTTGCACACATAAATATTTATGTGCAGTATCCTAGATGATTCCACGCTCAAGGCCCATTCCTTCTAGGCCCAAATTTGGGGCGTTACACCTCTTCTTTCAAGCGGGATACTACACACGTAACTGTTGGAAAAACATGTTTGGAAAATGCAGCGAAAAATAAATTTAGGGAAAAACTAGAGTTTAATTTTTTTTTCGAAAACAAGATCTTGGCTGTGATATGTAAAGTAATAAACACTTAATCAAAATTGTACATTTTCAATTCGTCCAATATGAGCACTTCGACTAAGTAGTCTTCTCCACTATCCTCAAGCTCACGTCTACCGAGTGTAGGCTCATTTCGAATCAAAAAATATTTCACAAAAATTACCAGTAGGGTAATTTTGTAATTTCTCTAAACTTTGGGTCAAGTTGTAAATCAGAAAAATGTCTCTAGAACTTTTCTAGAATAATCTCTTAAGAGAATTTTCTCTTTACAACTTTCTCTTGAATTCAAGTGTGTGTAAATAATGACCCGAAGCTCTCTTTATATAGGGAGAATTTAGAGAGTTAAACTATGATTAAACTTAATCTCTTTAATATTAAATTTAAACTAATATTTATGATAAATATTAGATTAAATTTAATATTAAATCTTAGTAAAATAATAGAATGTTTATCTCTATGATAAACATTAAATTAAATATTAAGATAATCACTTTAATATTAAATTAATAAAATACTACTAAAATAAGTATTAAATTAAATTTAATATTAAACTATTAAAATAATATTATTTTTGGAATAATTAATCTAAAATCAAATTCTCCAGTAGAATTCCAATAGGAGTGTAACTCTTCCACTACTCAACCATTTACGACCAACCGCTGCCGACCACCAGGACGCCGCCGTCATAGCCACCGGCACTGCCATGTCCGATGATGTAGGTACAACATCCTTACAACACCCCGAGCCGGTTCCACTATTACCAGTTTGATTCGGGTCAGTGACGACCCGACCAGCCCAATCTAGCCACCGGTTGGACCGTCGGCCCAGTTCGACCAGTTTATTGGGTCTTGGTCTCGATTTTGGGCTCCCAGGCATAGATTACAATCTCAGGTCCAATTTTCAAGTTTAATTACCCATTGGGCCAATTTTTTGTCTTGAAAATTAACTTCCAAAAATATCATATTAATTTTAATTGATTTGATTAATTTAATTTTACTTGATCAAAATTAATTTTTCCAAAAATCACTTAGATTTTCCAAATTAATTTTTCAAGAAAATTATTTAATCAAATTCTCTAGTTGAACAATTTTTACAACCACCTAATTTAATTCCACATCGAATAAATTGACTCAATTAAATTATTCCCAAAGTCTTAGAATTTTATTCTGATTCAAATGCAGTTCGATCGAGCTTTTGTTGAGCTAGCGGAGGGACCAATCGGACATATACAATTAAGCTCTAATTATTGCAATTATGTCTAGAAGGATCGTTCCGATAATTTGCAATTACTTAATCATGGAGTCAGTCCACAAGAAGTACCATGACTGAAAACTCCTTATTGTATACTCTTTTCAAAAGCAATTCATCCAACTACTTTGTCCAATGACCTCGTCATGCGTGTGTTACATTCATATGATATCCTTGATTCCTTTGAGTTAAATCCATTCACTCAATACAATCCTATTTTATCTCATTGTCACCATTGTGTTTTCTTAATGATTAATATGATCACTATCAACAAATGAATGTGATAAATTGCTCATTCAAGAACAAGCAACCCGTGGTCACGTTCCATATTTATCAATCCACACAATCCCAATGAAAGGATATTAATAACTCTTTAATTGAGCTATGAATTCCACTATTGCTAGTAAAGCCATGGCATACACAAGTCATGTACCCAACATACCGGCTATAGGCTCGATCATCTTTAGAGTATAAGCATCCACTTATATCAAAACACATGAGTTGCATACGCATGGTTAGTGACTAACTCAGGATTTAGGTAAATCACACCATGAACGTCACAAGTGAATCAATTCACAAATGGATTCAGAATTAATTCATCTTGGTTCCAATCCAATGTATCATTCTACCAACTGCTCTGATAGCCAAGACTAGTCATCTCTCAAATTGGAATTGTAGATGACATAATAATCCTTCTCAGTATTTGAATGAAATGCTTACTTTGATTATTTTATAGGATTACAGACTCATTTAGGTTATCTACTAATGAAATTTGTCTTTCTCGCAATGTAAACATTCTTTACAATGCAACTTATCTTCAGCTTGAACTTAAGACAATTAATGAGCTAAAATTTGCTTGTCACAATTTCGCTACGCATGCAAAACATAAAAGACAGAAAATACAAAAAAAATAATAGTGAAATGTGTAATTAACTTTATTTATTTATTCATCGTTCAAATAAATAGAAAATAGTTATATGTTTACTACAATATGGGCACATTTCCCAACAATATCACACTCGTGCAGAGTACACTTTAATTGCTGTAGTACTCGATTCATCAATTCTGACCAAGACTCGACTGACGAGGGATCCATGCCTGTCAATCCTTTAAATTAGTTTACTCCATATTTTCACAACTGTTTTATCGAAGCTCACCAAACTACGACTATCAGTGCAACCTACTGAGTAGCTCCCACAACTCACTAAAGGGCTTCCGCTATACTGTGGAGCAAATTTTCATCTTCTTGACCTTCTCGTCGAGGTCTAGCAACCCTATTCTGTCAAGCACCGGTTGGATCAATGCTATGTGCCTCAATCCCGATTCTATACTCACCCTCAATAGAGTCGTTTCTTCTATAAACATCATCACTAACATCATTTATTAATTCCTATGACATCTTCATCTATAAAATAGAGGAATTTTATAATTAGCATCCAAATCCCGACTCAAACTTGAGTTTACCTTGGCATGTACCTCTAGACTCATTTTTTAGCTAAATTTACTCCGAGAATATGTTAAACCTATAACTTTGATACCACTAAAAGTAACACCCCTTACCCGACCTGATCACCAGGTTCGAGCTACAGGATGCTACATTCGTTGCTAAATTAACTACAATCAATTATATTCAATTTGTACAATTAAATATTTAAATACGACTAACACATGCATATGATATGATAAAAAATCAATTTTGCGTCTCATACGAGCTTACGTAAGCTCTTTCACTAACTAGAGGTTGAACTATGATTAAACTTTTAATTTTGCAAAATATGAAGTTGATATCGCAACTTCGGGGTTCCTTGTTGCAATGCAACTCACTAACTAGGTCTCATAGCTACGACAAGGTTTTGACTTCGCGACATGATCGTTTGTTTGCAAATGGCCCAAAATGGCACCAACTTGCACTTGCCTAAACAACAATTCAACATTCCCAATATACTTTTCCATCCAAATACTTATGTTCCAAATTTCAAATCTATACAATACCATCTTATTCATAAATGTACAAATTCCATAAAACCATTTCATCCTCGCCATTCACATAAAAGTTAATTTCTTGGTACTAACCATTCAAAACATTTAACATATATACATATTCAAATAGACTATAAACATAATAACATTTTATGCATTTCAAACCTTGTGACGTACTCAATTTCATAATCCAACCATTTGACCATTTCAAAAATACCAATTCTAACTTCAATTAAGAACACGATCACATATTATGCCAAAAATGAACTCAACCTAAGTAAATGCCATATATTTAACAAAACGAGACTATACAAACATTGCTGAGTCGAGGACCACTGGTTGCATGCTAGATCACACTTCGAAACTTCGGGATTTACCTATACCTGCCCACGGAGAAAACAAACCATATGCTAAGTGATAAAGCTCATTTGTATATCCATGATTCAAGTCAATACAATACAAGTATGAATCGATGCAAACATCCTACTCTAGATGCCAACTCGCATACATACTCATGCCAAAACTTTCACTACCATATGACTTGCATATTTCCATTTTTGCACTTCAATTCATTACATTAGTACCTAAACATACCATTCATGCTATTCAACATTAAGATATCATTAATTTATTTTTTAACATATCAACAAATAGTATAGAAATAATGATCAATTCATATAATTGACCATACTATATTTACTTATGCATGCCATATCATTGTCATTTATTTCGCATATTACCTAATCATTTCGCATTATCATCAATAAACATATAATTCTCCGTACACCATTAACTTATATAAATATATACAAGTATTCAATTTTGTTTTATCATTTCAATCATTTTTGAGCCTATTGTCTCATTCATATTCAATCAGCCCCTAGGTCTTAATTTAACTCAATTCGCATAGTCTTTCAAATGCTATCAAATGTCACATTTCATATGTGTGAAATCATACCAAATCATATCACATTTCATTTCAAATTACCATATATTTTAACCATGTTTATATAACCATGTTAATCAAACATGGACTTAGAATGAATACGTGGATCCATTGTAACATCTCAAAAATTGGGGGTTAGAAGAATCGGGTTTGTGAATCGAGAGAGAGTGGTCAAGCCTTAATTTTTTAAATTATCTATGCATTATTAGGAAATAAATGAGGTATTGGTTTTTTTGTTAAGTGTTAGTGTAACGTTTCTTGAAACCCAAGTTCAAATCCCTTTTCTCGCAACATTTTTATTATTTTGCAAATTTTGTCTTAAACCCTAGTATGTGACATGCCTTGTTTTTTAAAATAAATATTTCAAATTATATCAAGAATGAGTTATTGGTTTGATGTTTAAACATTAGTGAATTTATCCTTGAGGTCCTAACTTCAATTTCCTTCCCATGCAAATAATTTAACTTTTTGACAAAAACCCCTTGTTTTAATGTGTGGGCCATCCAAGCCTAGTTAAACTAGGTATAAATATTAATTTTTTTACTAATAATCAGCATTTAATCCTCCTCCTCATTGCCCTAGCCGTTCCTCTCCTTCTCTTTGATTTTATTTTTTTTCCTTTCCTCCATTATTGTCATCGCCTACACCTAGTTTTACCATCTCCTTCTTCTTTTTTCTTTTTCTTTTTCCCACAAGATTTGTTAACATATTCTCCACCATATTGCTGTCATTTTTCCTCATTAAAATCAGCCCCAAATCTGAAATCTTTAACTCCAAGATCGATCCCGAACATTGCCAAGAAAGTGCCATTTCTGTTTCTCTCGACTAGCTTAGGTAAGGTCTTTTCTCTCTTCAATTTCTTAATTAATCTTGTCCATTAAAAACCTAAATTTATAGATATGTAATTTTAGGGATTTTAAATGATTTCAAAGATATTTTTTTATAATTTAATGAGATCTCAAACTATTTTAAAATTCAGCCCCAATTTTGGCCACCATTGGTGGTAGTGCGTGCGCCTATGTGCAAGAAAGGGGGCTGTTTTGTTTCTTGGTTCTTGCCTATATTTTTCCAGAATTAATTTTAGTTCTTGAACCCTAATAATAACCTTTTAAAACCATTTAAATTAGGGAAAAATGATCTTGATCTATTAGCCATTCGGATCCTACAAATCGTGAAGCATAAGTGCAATTAAAGGTAACTAGTTTGTTATTTCGACATAGTTGTTGGGTAAATGTTATGAATTGATTCAATTAAGAAATTAAATAATTAATTAGATACTTATTTTCCAGTATAATATTGAATTAAGTGCTGGCCCAAATGCCCCAAATCATCCGTAAAGGTGAAGAACGATTGTACGTACGGTTTGCATCAATACATTGTAAGGAATCTAACTAGTTTGGATTCATAAAATAGTTATAATTTCAATGATTTGTTTGAACAGAAAAGTGGGGTGTTTGGGGGCTAGTTTAATGGTAAATTGATTGAATTTATCCTGAATTTTGGTTTGGGTTATTTAAGGAATTATTAAGGAAAATTGGAAGATTCGCTAGTGTGCTACGAGGAAGCAAAAAATAAGGTGTGGGTCCTCAACTCATAAAATTGTTTGAAATTGTTAAATATCATGTTATATATGATAAATTAGCTTGTTTATTGGATTTTATTAATAGCCAAATTATTGATTTTTTGAGTGGCTGAACCAGGTATGTTTCGAGCCTTAAAAGATTGACATGTTGGCAAAATTGCTAGTTTGATAGTATGGATGTTTGATTGAGTTTGTAATTGCATATTTGAGTTATGAGATATGAAAATGTTTGACTTAAAGATATAATGTGTTGAGATATTAAGCTTATTTATGATTTAAACGCATGAGGTATTTGTTATATTGTGTACTGAAAAGGGTGCTATTTATGCACAATGAAAATACGTAAAGTATGTGAAATAGAACGATATTGATTGATACCAACACAATGGTAATTTGAAAGATTAGAACACTGTTTCCATTTATTGAAATTATGTAATTATTGAGGACATGCTGAGCATGTCAAGTGAATGTGAAAAGTATTGAGATATGATTATGTATGAGATTGTGTGACATATTGCATAGCATTGGGTTGGGATTTTGTGGTTGATGAACTAGTTCCGTGGAGTACCGACGGCATAGTAAGTCCGCATTATTCGTAGTCAGTGTACTGCACCTGGAGTACCAAGGGGATTGGTGATTTTATCGCATATTATATGTTATTAGCGATTGTATCGCACTATCTGATATCCAGCAGATTTCCTGCATTAATGATTATTCGGTGGTTTTACCATATCGAGCTATGCTCATAATGTTTTGGAGTTTGGCAGACGGGTCTGGGGAACTCGTGGTCTATAGCAGATGGTATGGGTAGGAACCTTTTTGCATTGCATCATGTGCACAACATATTCGAATGTTATTGATTTATGCTACGCATTGTATTTTGTTGTATTGAATGGTATCGAAATTCATGATTGTTACTCGAATGAATGATGACCTATGCTCATACACCGTTTGACATCAATTTAATAATGGCTATGTAATGACATGAAATTCCTATGATGGTTTTGTTTTCTTACATTAATGCTAATATGTTTTATCAGATTTGATGTTTTTGCCCGTTTAAATAATTATTCGACTCACACTGAGCTTTTCATAAGCTCACCCCCCAATAGTGTTTAACTTTTCAGGTAAACCTCAAAATTAGGACCAGACTCAGCATTCAGAGAATCAACTTGGACCTCGGATTATTTTTTAAAATAAGTATTAATCAGTCTCTATTAGTTTTGGCTTGTAATTTTTTATTATTTCTGGTCTGTGGCTTGGTAACTTTTATTTTGGGGATTTTTGCATACATGGATTACTCAAGCATAATAACCGGATAATGCATGATATCAGAATTAAGTAAAATTTGATATTGTTCCCTAGTTTCTGCTGCATTACAAAGGAACCGTTTTTGAAAAACAAATCGATAAGGCAACTAAGTTTCCAAATGACTTGAAAAATGGTTTTTTTTTTGCCGCATTAGTTTAACATCGAGTTTTTTTTTTTAAGAAGGGTGACAAGCAAACGGTTTTTCTAAAACAACACTATCAACAATAAAATGAATTCTAAGTATACACGACGTAATGAATGAATGCTTTTAAGCTAACTCAAAGTACAACTACGGTTTTCTCTAAAATGAGTTTATTTAAGGTCTTTAAAAGTAACGTAAGTTAGCTTAGACATTTCGGTGGCTAATGTAGCCTTCTCAATCTAGCCATAACGTCTAGGCCGGGTTTGGGAGGTTACATCCGTCACCTCGGGTTGCCCAACAACAATGTTTTCCATAATCTTATTATTCATTCATCCCTGGTTTCCTTTCAACAATGACTCAACATGTACATTCTATAACCCTGAGTTGCCTGACAATGATGGATTAAAATCAATATTCTGACCCTATGGCATGCCAACTATATTCAACTATGTTCGAACAGCTAATAGGGTAACCAATTTTCCAATTTCATTATATGATTCAATTCATATTCCAACATTATCCATTTATCATCATTTCACAATTTCATTACATTTTATAGCATGTTTTGGTTAATTTTCAAACCACATATCACATTCCAGTCAAATCATGCTATTTTCTATTTTATTCAATTCAGTCCACTATTTCTATATCCAATATCAATCATAGCAATTCACTTCAAACAACCATTATTAACTCACCTTAATGCCATAATATGCAAAATATCATGAATATGTAGTAACTCATTTGATCTCAAATCATAGAAATACAAACTAAAATCTCCTATCACTCGTCGTTGGCTCTAGCTTTTCTTTTCCATCTTGATGGTTCAGTGTCATCTTTAGCTTCGAATAATAATTCAAAAAATACACAATATCAATTTTTCATCCAATTTACATTCAAATACAAAGACAAACATATTTTTTATTTCATTCAATTTAGTCCCTAAACTCAGGATAAGCATTATTTTCAATATATAGCTTCGGATTAAAATCCGATTTCACATTTACTCACTAGGGACCCCATGCTTTCTATTCCTAACATAATTTCATATAAGGTTTTTGTTTTATTCAATTTGGTCCCTAATGTAACAACATTAACAACTAAGCTTATTAAGCTTTACAATTTAGTCATTTTCATATTTTAAGCTAAATTTCTATCAATTTCAAGCCTAATTCCTCAAATTCTCAACAATGGAAACTTATCAAAATTTCAAAAATTGAACAAATTGATACATGGGCTAGCTAAATCAAGCTCTCATAATCATAGATCTATAAAAATAAAAGAAAAATGGCTAGGGACTTAATTGTAAAAGATGAGCGAATGTACAAAGGTTTCAACAATGGTGGTTTCTTGTTTTTGTTTTGATGGATGGTGAAGAAGATGATATTTTATCATCTTCTCCACTTTCATTTTCTTTTATATTAAGATTAACAAATAATTAATCTTAATTAATTAAATTAAACATATTTTACTTGTAATTAACCTTAATTTAATAATAAATTAACCTTTAATGGAAGTCATCAACAAAGTCAACTAACTCCTATTCTAATTTAGTTTATTGACCATATTAGTCCTTTGGATTATTGCTATCTAGGTCCCCAAGCATTTTCTTAATTAAAAATCTATAGCAATTAAACTTTCACAATTTAGTCTCTAGGCCTTAATTAACCACATTTTTGGCTAAATTGCTTAACCAAATTCCAATTCATATATATAATAACTCTGTAAATATCACTATTTAATATTTATGGACTTGATTTACGGAAATAAGGTCCCAAAACTGTAAATTTTTACACCACTAAAAATCGGGTCATTGCAAGTTAGGTCTTAAAAAAAGTTTAGGTACTAAGAACGTAATATTAACCCATTTAAAAATTTACAATTTTTTTTGAAAATTACAATATCTCTTTTTATAAATGTTCAGGGCTAAGTTCTTTGAATTTTTTAGATTTTGAATTAAAATATCAACTTTATAAACATTGATGGCTAACTTTGTTGACTTTTTTTTTATATATTTAGAATCAATTTGATAGAATGTGTAAACATTAGAGGCCTAATTTTATTTAGACCAATAACAAAGCCTACGTTAGCACTTCTGTTAATATTCAGTGGCAATTAACGTTAGGTGATAAAAATATTTTATTTTTTATATAGTGTCCATGTAACATCCTAAAATTTGAGTATCATCTTGTTGCATGTGATAGCTTGGATATGATTTTATTGTGTGCCTAATATAATCTTGTGAAGGCTTAGAATTATTCGAAGCTAGAATAATTGTTAGTATGAAGAATTTAGTGAAGTGGATCAAGTGATTATGATGCTTAAGTTAATTTAAGTGTTTGAAATTAGCACATGAAGAGTTATTGGCAAAGTGGTGTTGGCACTTGGGTGGATGCATGAAGGGAGAGGTTCGAATCCCTTGGTTAGCAATTGGAAGGATTTTTATTTTTCTTGTTCTCTTTCCTATTGTGTCGGTCAAACTCTATTTTTTGTATGGATGGATTTTCTTTCATTTTTGGATAGTAGACTATTGGAAAAAGGCAAGTTATTAGTTAAGGAATAGAATCAAGGTGTTATGGAAGGATAAGGGACGTAAGGCTTGATGTATGGGTGATGTTTTGGAAATTTTTTTGGTCATTTTGACCATGAATGTGGACGGCTTAGGGGCTAGGGGTTGGCGAATATTGTATGGGATTAGAGGGAAGATAGTTGGCCAAATTCTTGGCATTTTGTGCATCTTTTTCCCTTTTCTCCAAAATCTTTCTCCTTAGCCGAATTTGTCATGGGCATTAGGTGAAAATTTTGTTTTGTTTTGGCTACCATCTTTGACCATATTGGTATCCCTTTTTCTTCTTTTCCTCTCAAGTTTTTCTTTCTTTTGGTACCGAAATATTATTACTTTTGAAGGCATTTTTCTTTCATTCTTTTTCTTATTTGACCGCATGTGCATCAATATTAAAAACTTTTTCTTTGTTCAATTTCTACCATAACCGAAACCATATAGCCTTTTGATCATTTCTCTTCTTCTTTTTCTTTCTCTTCCTTTCTTTCTATTTTGTTAAAGCCAAAACTATAACCCTTGCTATTCTTTTCCTTAAGCCGAAAGTTTCACTTCATTAACACCATTGAAACCGATTGCTCCTAAGCACCAAAAACCTATCATCTTTCTCATCTAAATTGATTTCTCCACTTCAAGTTCTTCTTGTCAATTCCTTGGAGTTTAGTGACCATTTGCGTTTTGGTCATTACTTTTCGGTAAGAATCTCTTTTAGACTGATTTCTTTATCTCTTTCTTTTTCTGACGGTTGAAAAGCGAAACTCTAATTCCCTATTTTCTTTGGCCGAATCTTGAAGGAAAGTTACGGGGTTTCTCTGTAGTAGACGTTTAGGGGGAGATTATTCGGGATTTGAATGATCCAAGGTAAGCAAGCTTGATAATCGGCCAAAGGCCATATCTTTTTAGTGATAATCGATTTCTCATATAGTGTTATGTAGGTACTTTATCGACGTTGTAGGCCAAAGTCGGAAATCTTAAGTATTCTATCGTTCTTTGTGTTTACAAGGTGTGTAGCCCTACACTAAATTTCCGATGGATTAATAATATTAATGTTAGCATGTGTTAATAAGTAATATGAATGATTATGGCTTCGGGTACCATTCAATGGTACATGATTTTCAGGTATGTTAAACCCCTAATACTTTGTTAATAATGCTATAAGCATGGATATGAAATAAGTATGATTCCGTTACGATTTTGGGGTATATGGCATGATATCGAAATAATATGTTTATTGCATGGGCATATGGGTGATATTGATAAAGGGGAAGTGTTCCGGTGGTTTTTACCACAATATCCGGTGACTTCGATCACAATATTATGAATCCAGTGACTTCGGTCACATATTCTGAATCCGGTGACTCATCACACTTATTTGGTGGTTATGCCACAATTTATAAGGGCGATGTGCATGTTGACTCGCAAAGAATCGCCTTCGATGGTGTGTAGCGGATGGAGGGTCGATTTAGTAATCCCCACGGTGTGATTGGCGAATGCGGGTGGTGTGTAGCGGATGGATATCTAGGTGGGATCGGGATTGCATTTTCATTTTATATGTACATGTGATAATATGATTTGTTATGTAACGGGCTTTATTTGTCACGATCGTTTGGGCCTTTAGTGTATTGTTACACATTGAGTCTGTTGACTCACCCTTCGTGGGATAACTTTTTCAAGTGATACACATTGATTTGGACCGGATCGGCGAGGACTACGTGGTGGCCATTGCTCAACTCAGTATTCCATTTTCTTTATAATTAAACTTATTACATTATCTTTATTTATTTTGGATTATGTTTTGTAATAAGGCCGCCATAAACTGATTTATTTATACGTTCTAAATTTTATTTCTGCAACGCTTAATTTCAACCAAATAATTAAATATTTTTGACGAACGCCCTAAAATTTTTATGACACCTAATTACTATGGTTTTCAACTTAATCATAAATTCTAAATCCGGTTCTTCTTTTGATTTACAAAATCATAAAGTTTAATGATTTAATAAGATGCAATTTAAATCACAAAAAACGATTTTTTTTTAATAAAATCGTACTTCAAATCCATTTTTCCTACCACGAAATCACATGATTTACAAACCGACAAAACGAGTTTTTCTCGAGAAGCATACCAGATCCGGTCGGGGCTTGTGGGCCAGGTTTGGGGTGTTTCAACTTGGTATCAGAGCCCAGTTTTAAACACTTGGCCTTGGGTTTTGAAGTCCACAACGTTTAAAAAAAATTAAGCCCAAATGACTTTTTGAAAATTTTTGGTTAAACTGGTTTTTATGGAAGCATGGCACCCAAGTTCTCGGCCCAGGTCCGTCAGGTAAGTTCTTTTGTTGATAAATTGATTTCAGTATGTTGATAGGCCTAGGAAATTGTACTTTAGAGACATGGACCCTTGGTATATGTGTACTTCCACGAAAAAAAAAACACTGATTAAATCCCTGTTGCATAAGACTTTCTTTAAACAAGAAGTGAAAAGACTCTAATGCATAAAATTTTTGTAAAATCAGATAAGACGCTAAGTAGACATGATTTCTAGGGGACGTGGTCGTCGTGGACGCGGTAGAGGCCGAATGGCTATGTCGGAACCAGTTAGGTCTGGTCAGGGTTCTGAATATGAGGCACCGCCACCGGCTGTAGGGGCGGAATTTCAAGAGCAAATTGGAGGAGATGACGCAGTATCGCAGGCTATGCTGCGAGTTCTAGAGCGAGTAGCGGGAGCTAGTATGGGTAATAGAGCTCGAAAGTCAGTAGCTGAAAGACTTAGATCAAACGGAGCCGAGGTTTTTAGGGATATCTGGGGTAGCTCCAAATGTAGCGAGTCTCGGTTAGAGGCAATGAGAGGATCATGGACGATTTGGACCGCACCTTTGAGGAAAAGCTAAAAGGTGTTGTTTCACGCTTGAGAGGAGGCCAACCAGTGGTGGCTCAACACAAGAGAGTTTTCCTGCAAATCGAGTGGATTGGGGTATTTTAAGGTTAAGTTTGAAGGGAAATACGCGAGAGCTAGCTACATTGACTCTCGAGAAAGGCGTTTCAATTTAGTTCAAGGAAATAAGTCGATAGGCGAGAGTATGAAGCGGAGTTTCATGTTAAGTCGGTATGCTAGAGGGATTGTAGCTCACGATTACGAGAGGTGTGTCGATTTGAGGATGGTTTAAGGGATGAGCTACGAGTGTTGATTGCCCCGCATTGAGAGAGGGACTTTGCAGTCTTAGTGGATAGGGCGCGGATAGCTGAAGAAGTTAAGCGGACCGAGAGACAGAACTGGGATTGAGGTCAGAATGAGAATAAGAGGAGCTATGGGTCTTCAGGGTCATCCAGGAATTTTAAAAAGAAACCTAGAGTTGATGGGCCGCGAGGTCAGCAGGTTGCTACGGGAGGACAATACCGTACTTGTGTTCAGTGTGGAAAGATGCACCCAGGAGAATGTTGGAAGAAGACAGGGGGATGTTTTAAGTGTGGATCCAAGGATCATATGATTAGGGATTGTCCGATGGATACAGAGAGGAACCGTTCAGTAGGTCAGGGTTCTAATCAGGCCGGCAGAGGTGGACAGCAGCCGATGAGGAGTGGTGGTCCGAATGGCAGAGGTAATGGTTCTGCTAGAGGTCGCGGAACCCCTGGCAGAGGCGGTGGTAGCACTGAGGCGAGACGACCCGAGTTTGGTGTATGCAGCTTCGTCGGAGGAAGATAGTGACGCACTTTTGATGTTATAACAAGTACGCTTCATTATTTCAGGTTGCCCTTTATTGCTTTGATAGATATAGGTTCAACTCATTCTTACATCGCTAGTGAAGTATCCGAACTCTGCATGTGAACTCGAGATCAGACCTAGGAAGATGATCGTACTTAGTCCTTTAGGGCGGTCAGAGTAGTAGATAAGCTCTTTAAGGAAGTGCCTTTAGAAGTGCAAGGGATGCAGTTTCAAATGATTTAATGGAGTTACCATTCGGAGAATTTGACCTTGATCTTAGGCATGGATTGGCTAGTGAAGTACCGTGCAAATGTGGATTGTCTTTGCTAAGCGTATGTTATTAAGAACTATTGACGATAAGGAAGTTGTGGTGATGGGCGAGAGACGGAACTATTTATCAAATGTAGTATCCGCTCTTAAGGCGCAGAGAAGATGGTTAGGAAGGGTTGTTTGGTTTTTCTTATGTTGGTCGATGCCTTAGAGGCTAAGGAGGCAAATCGTTGAAGGAGTCGGACCGTAAGGGAATTCGTGGATGTCTTTCCTAAGAACTTCCGTGATTGCCTCCGGATCGGAGGTGGAATTTGGGATTGACTTGTTGCACTGTTCGACGCCAAAGATCTATCGCTCCGTATAGAATGGCACTAAAGGAGTTGGTTGAGCTTAAGGCTTAGATTCAAGAGTTGCTTGATCATGGGTTTATCTGACCTAGTGTGTCCCCATGGGGAGCACCGGTCCTATTCGTGAAGAAGAAGGACGGGACTATGCGTATGTGCATAGATTACCGGCAGTTGAATAAGCTGACCATCAAGAACAAGTATCCTTTGCCGAGGATAGATGACTTGTTCGATCAGCTTAAGGGAGCTGCGGTATTCTCAAAGATAGATCTAAGGTCGGGATATCATCAGCTTAAGGTGAAAGAAGTGGATATCCATAAGACAGCTTTCCGAACAAGATATGGGCATTATGGGTTCTTGGTAATGCCGTTCGGATTGAAGAATGCCCCAGCTGCGTTCATGGATATGATGAATCGGGTTTTTCAACCCTACTTGGATCAGTTTGTCGTGGTATTCATAGACGACATCCTAGTGTATTCCAAGTCTGAAGTAGAGCATGATGAACATCTTCGGATAGTGTTGCAAGTGTTAAGGGAAAAGAAGCTTTATGCCAAATTCAGTAAGTGCGAATTTTGGCTGAAGGAAGTTGCGTTCTTAGGGCATGTGGTGTCTGCGAAAGGGATAAGGGTGGATCCTCGGAAGGTTGAGGCAGTGTTAAATTGGAAGCCACCTAAGTCTGTAGTTGAGGTTCGCAGTTTCTTGGGTTTAGCGGGCTATTATAGAAGGTTCATCGAAGGATTTTCATCGATAGCTGCACCTTTGACGAAATTGTTGAGAAAGGAGGTACCTTTCTTATGGGCAGATAAGTAGCAAGAGAGCTTCGAGAAGCTTAAAAGGGTTTTGACTGAAGCTCCGATTTTGATTTAGCCTGAGGCAGGGAAGGATTTCGTGGTGTATTGTGATGCGTCTCACACTAGATTGGGATGTGTTCTGATGCAAGGCGGGAAGGTGGTTGCGTATGCGTCTCGACAATTGAGGCCACACGAGGTTAACTATTCGACGCATGACTTGGAGTTAGCAGCGGTAGTCTTTGCTCTTAAGGTGTGGAGGCATTATCTGTATGGAGAAAAGTCAATAATCTATATGGATCACAAGAGTCTTAAGCATCTGTTGACTCAAAAGGAGCTGAATCTGAGACAGCGAAGGTGGGTGGAGTTGTTGAAAGACTACGATTGTTCTATAGAGTATCACCCGGGCAAGGCGAATGTAGTGGCAGATGCCTTAAGTCGGAAAGTAGTGTCAGATTTAAGGGCGATGTTTGCACATCTTAGTCTTTATGACGACGGAAGTTTGTTGGCGGAATTGCAGGTAAAGCCAACGTGGTTGAGTTAGGTGAAAGAAAGACAGTTGGTAGATGATGATTTAAGTGTTAAGCTGCGGCAGGTGAAGAGTGGGGAGTTGAGAGATTATGGTATTAACAAATGATGGAGTATTGTGTTTTAAGGGTAAGGTCCGTATGTTGAAGGATAAGGAGCTGAGGCAAAGGATTCTTCAGAATCGCATGGTAGCCCTTATGCTATGCATCCCGGAGGGAGCAAGTTATACCGAGATTTGTGGGATCGGCTTTGGTGGCCTGGTCTTAAGCGGGGAAGTTACTGAGTTTGTAGGGAAGTGCTTAACGTGTCGACCAAGTTAAGGCCGAACATCAAGTACCTTCGGGATTGCTTCACCGATTAAGATTCCGCAGATGGAAGTTGGAGCGAATCACCATGGACTTTGTTAGTGGGCTTCCCTTACGCCTACTAAGAAAGACTCGGTATGGGTGATAGTGGATCGATTGACGAAGTCTCGCACATTTCATACACATGCGAGTTGATTACTCTTTGCGTGTTGGCGAAGTTGTATGTGGCGTAGATTGTGAGGTTGCATGGAGTGCTTGGTGTCGATTATTTCGGATAGGGATCCGAGGTTTACGTCTCGATTTTGGAAAGCATTACATCAGGCTTTAGGCACCAAGTTGGATTTCAGTACGGCATTTCATCCTCAATCGGACGGCCAGTCTGAGCGAGTAATCCAAGTGTTAGAAGATATGTTGAGGGGATGTGTGATAGATTTCAGAGGAAGCTGGGAAGAGTTTTTGCCTTTAGCGGAATTTGCGTACAACAACGCTTATCAAGCCGATTCGGATGGCACCGTATGAAGCACTATATGGATCGGAAGTGTCGCACTCCTACATGTTGGACGAGTAATTAGGGAACGTCGTGTTTTGGGTCCGTAGATTGTGGCAAAATCAAGAAAAGGTCAAGGTAATTCGGACGCACGTTGAAGGAGGCATCCGATAGGAAAAAGTCGTATGCAAACCTTAAGCGGAAGGATATAGAATTCGTTGTGGGGGATCAAGTGTTCCTAAAGGTTTCACCTTGGAAGAAGGTGATGAGATTTGGTCGCAAGGGAAAGTTAAGTCCCAGATTTATAGGACCTTATCGGGTTTTAAAAGGGGTTGGACTGTGGCATATCGATTAGAGTTACCTTTGGAGTTAAAGCAAATGCACGATGTGTTCCATGTTTGAAGCTACGACGTTACGGTCGGATCCATATCATGTAGTACCAGCTTGAGGAAGTGGAACTACGACCGATTTGTCCTACGAGGAAGAGCCGATTCCAGATTCGAACGGGATGTGAAAGTGTTGCGGAGGAAATCGGTTCCTCTGGTCAAAGTGTTATGGCGTAATCATGGATCGGAAGAGGCTTCGTGGGAGCGGGAAGAAGAGGCAATGCGACAATACCCTCATTTGTTCTAGCCACGTAATTTCGAGGACGAAATTTTCTGTTAGGAGGGTAGAGTTGTAACATCTTAAAATTTGAGTATCATCTTGTTGCTTGTGATAGCTTGGATATGATTTTATTGTGTGCCTAATATAATCTTGTGAAGGCTTAGAATTATTCGAAGCTAGAATAATTGTTAGTATGAAGAATTTAGTGAAGTGGATCAAGTGATTATGATGCTTAAGTTAATTTAAGTGTTTGAAATTAGCACATGCAGAGTTATTGGCAAAGTGGTGTTGGCGCTTGGGTGGATGCATGAAGGGAGAGGTTCGAATCCCTTGGTTAGCAATTGGAAGGATTTTTATTTTTCTTGTTCTTTTTCCTATTGTGTCGGTCAAACTCTATTTTTTGTATGGATGTATTTTCTTTCATTTTTGGATAGTAGACTATTGGAAAAAGGCAAGTTATTAGTTAATGAATAGAATCAAGGTGTTATGGAAGGATAAGGGACATAAGGCTTGATGTATGGGTGATGTTTTGGAAATTTTTTTTTGGTCATTTTGACCATGAATGTGGACGGCTTAGGGGGCTAGGGGGGTTGGCCGAATATTGTATGGGATTAGGGGGAAGATAGTTGGCCAAATTCTTGGCATTTTGTGCATCTTTTTCCCTTTTCTCCAAAATCTTTCTCCTTAGCCGAATTTGTCATGGGCATTAGGTGAAAATTTTGTTTTGTTTTGGCTACCATCTTTGACCATATTGGTATCCCTTTTTCTTCTTTTCCTCTCAAGTTTTTCTTTCTTTTTTGGTACCAAAATATTATTACTTTTGAAGGCATTTTTCTTTCATTCTTTTTCTTATTTGACCGCATGTGCATCAATATTAAAAACTTTTTCTTTGTTCAATTTCTACCATAACCGAAACCATATAGCCTTTTGATCATTTCTCTTCTTCTTTTTCTTTCTCTTCCTTTCTTTCTATTTTGTTAAAGCCAAAACTATAACCCTTGCTATTCTTTTCCTTAAGCCGAAAGTTTCACTTCATTAACACCATTGAAACCGATTGCTCCTAAGCACCAAAAACCTATCATCTTTCTCATCTAAATTGATTTCTCCACTTCAAGTTCTTCTTGTCAATTCCTTGGAGTTTAGTGACCATTTGCGTTTTGGTCATTACTTTTTGGTAAGAATCTCTTTTAGACTGATTTCTTTATCTCTTTCTTTTTCTGACGGTTGAAAAGCGAAACTCTAATTCCCTATTTTGTTTGGCCGAATCTTGAAGGAAAGTTATGGGGTTTCTCTGTAGTCGACGTTTAGGGGGAGATTATTCGGGATTTGAATGATCCAAGGTAAGCAAGCTTGATAATCGGCCAAAGGCCATATCTTTTTAGTGATAATCGATTTCTCATATAGTGTTATGTAGGTACTGTCGACGTTGTAGGCCAAAGTCAGAAATCATAAGTATTCTATCGTTCTTTGTGTTTACAAGGTGTGTAGCCCTACACTAAATTTCCGATGCATTAATAATATTAATGTTAGCATGTGTTAATAAGTAATATGAATGATCATGGCTTCGGGTACCATTCAATGGTACATGATTTTCGTATGTTAAACCCCTAATACTTACGTTAATAATGCTATAAGCATGGATATGAAATAAGTATGATTCCGCACGATTTTGGGGTATATGGCATGATATCGAAATAATATGTTTATTGCATGGGCATATGGGTGATATTGATAAAGGGAAGTGTTCCGTGGTTTTACCACAATATCCGTGACTTCGGTCACAATATTATGAATCCGGTGACTCGGTCACATATTCTCGAATCCGGTGACTCTGTCACACTTATTTGGTGGTTATGCCACAATTTATAAGGGCGATGTGCATGTTGACTGCAAAAATCGCCTTCGATGGTGTGTAGCGGATGGAGGGTCGATTTAGTAATCCCGGTGTGATTGGCGAGTGCACGGGTGGTGTGTAGCGGATGGATATCTAGGTGGGATCGGGATTGCATTTTCATTTTATATGTACATGTGATAATATGATTTGTTATGTAACAGGGTTTATTTGTCACGATCATTTGGGCCTTTAGTGTATTGTTACACATTGAGTCTGTTGACTCACCCTTCGTGGGATAACTTTTTCAGGTGATACACATTGATTTGGACCGGATCGGCGAGGACTACGTGGTGGCCATTGCTCAACTCAGTATTCCATTTTCTTTATAATTAAACTTATTACATTATCTTTATTTATTTTGGATTATGTTTTGTAATAAGGCCGCCATAAACTGATTTATTTATACGTTCTAAATTTTATTTCTGCAACGCTTAATTTCAACCAAATAATTAAATATTTTTGACTTAACGCCTAAAAATTTTTATGACACCTAATTACTATGGTTTTCAACTTAATCATAAATTCTAAATTCGGTTCTTCTTTTGATTTACAAAATCATAAAGTTTAATGATTTAATAAGATACAATTTAAATCACAAAAACGGTTTTTTTTAATAAAATCGTACTTCAAATCCATTTTTCCTACCACGAAATCACATGATTTACAAACCAACAAAACGAGTTTTTCTCAAGAAGCATACCAGATCCGATCGGGGCTTGTGGGCCGGGTTTGGGGTGTTTCAGTCCAAATTGGAAAAATTAAAAGTTCAGTGACCAGAATAGAAAGCAAGTAATACTTTAGTAACATTTATGTACTTTAGCCATAATTAAAACATGATACAAAATAGGTTAATTAGATCATGTTGTGTCTCCACAACTAAGCATACAATACTTTTTGATGGAAATGAAGTGTGGCCTTCGTATAAAGGATTAAGACAAAGGGATCCTTTGTCTCCTTACCTTTTTATTATATGTATTGAGGGGCTAAGTTATCTTTTTAGTTGAGATGAAGGGGGGCCTGCATGGAATCCCCATTTTTCAAGGTAGTCTTAGTATTACCCATTTACTTTTTGCTAATAACAGTTTCCCATTCTTTCGAGCCAAAGATTCTGAAGCTTCTACGGTTAAAAGTGTTTTTACTTAGTACAAAAAAGCCTCTGGAAAAGGTATAAATCTTCAGAAATCTAGAATCATGTTTAGCTCTAATATGACTCTTTGTCTATAATACTTTGTGCCAAATCTTGGTGTGACAAGCCTTTTAATTCATAGGTGCTACCTCGACCTACTCTCATTGGAAGAAACAAAAAGCATGTCATCTCTTTTATAAGGGAGTGACTTAGCAAGCATATATTTAGTCGAAAGAACAAGCTCTTATTGAAAGCTAGTAAAGAGGTGTTGCTTAAAACTGTTGCTCAAATGATTTTCATCGATTTTATTAGCATTTTTCTTATCTCAGCTTACACTTGCGACGCTCTACAAAAGATGATGAATTCTTTCTAGAGGGGTTCAAATGGTAATGATGGTAGAAAGATTCATTAGCGTTTTTCAATGGTGTCAGAAACATTGGTTTCGAGGCCACAATTTGGACGAGTGAGTTTCTAAATATTATTATTTAATATTTAAGAGTTAAATATGGTGATATTGTGAATTTTTATTTTATAAACTTTACTAATTGGTTAGTTAGTCAAGGTACAAGTGGTATGTAATGAAAGTCAGTGGTTTTGGAAAATGAGCTATCGAGACCTCGTTTCAGTAAATCGAGCTCGTAAATATTTTTATTTAATATTTACGTAGATGTTATTTCGGTGAATTAAATTTTGGTTCAAAAATTTTTTGGTTGGATGGTTAATTAAGATACAAGGACTAAATTGTAAAGTGGTAAAATTTTAATCATTATTAAATTTTAATAGCTAAATGAGTCAAATGGTATTAGTGGATTGATTAAAATGGTAATTAGACCATAATATTATAGTATGGACTGTTAAAGCTTATTCTTTTTACTAATTTTATATGTTAAAGTTATATTAAAATAATATATATGTTTATTAAACATTAAAAGATGGATATCATCTTCTTCAATTAGTTTCCACCAAATAGAAAATAATAAAGCCACCATTTTTGAAGCTCCAAAGTTGGTTGCACTTGTTTCCTTGCATGTAATTTCATTCTAAGCTCATCTTAAATAAATTTTATATTTTTGAGACCGTTGTAACTAGGTCCAACTAACCTGTATCTCCATTTTTAAAAATGTTAAAGATTTTAAATGTTACCATTAGATATAGTTGAGTTTTTGGTTGTTAAAATGATGATTTAAAATGAAACACCCCACACCCGGCCCACGAGCCTTGACCGGATCTGGTATGCTCCCCGAAGAAAATCGATTCAAAATGCATTTGTTACTTTGGAAAATGGTGTGTTTTGAAAGAAAGATTGTTTTGAGTTGGGCTCGAGTAGAAAACAAAATCGTTTTATAATGAAAACCCTTTTTCAATTTTAGGTGATAGAATGTATAGAGTACATTTAGAATAAATTACTTAATCTTTAACTTAATAAAAAATTATAGCCATAATAAAACAATGAAATAGTTCAACAGTGGCCTTATTACATCAAACAAACCCAAATAATTTAAAGTACTTAAATGAAATGAAATGTCCAAATAAAATAAACTTCAAGCTGAGCATGGCCACCACAAGTTCTGTAGTCCCGGTCCATCACATTCGTCACTGAACATGTTCCCACAAACAGGTGAGTCAACAGACTCAATGTGTAACCAACACTAAAATTTAATAGCTCGGCATACATTATCATAACACGTGCATATTCATATAACAGATATGAAAAAAAAGTGATGCAACCCGAACCCAAACCTAGATGCCATCCGCTACACATCACCCGTACCATCCTCGCACACCGTGGGGACTACTAAGCCAACCCTCCTTCCGCTACACACCATCGAAGCGCGCTGCGATCGACGTGCTCATCGCCTTTATAATTATTTGTGGCATAGCCACCAGATTAGATAATTGTGACCAAAGTCACCACATTCGATATCGTGGTCTTAATTCACCACATTCGGATAATGTGACCGAAGTCACCACATTCGGATATCGTGGTCTTAGATCACCACATTCACTTCCCTTTTTCAATAACCCATATGCCCCATATCATACATATTATGCATTAACATGCCAAATTTCACATTCTTCTCACTGTTCACGTATGAGTCATAACATATATTTATAATCCTAGTAGGAATAGGAAATGTACCTGGGTACTTTGTACCATTGTATGGTACCTTAACCATATTCACATTCTTATAAACATGCTAATATTAAATATTGCCATAAATCTTATTAAAAGATAGTGTAAATACACACTGGTATGCTTAACGAATTCCTTGAAATCTCGAAAAACCGATCTATCGCTTTAGATCGTTTAAGACCATTTAGTGCCGATTGATGTCTAATCAAATGCCGGAAACTTTGTATCCTTCTTTCTTGAAATCGGCAATCACTAGATTACTTGAATAGATTAGTTTCGGCTTTTGAATAATTAATGAACACATATATTTACCAAACATGGCCTTGGCCGAATGCTATAGACACTTACCTTATGGATTTTAAATCCCGAAATTCACCGAATAACTAGGGAACACGCGGCCTATGGTGTACCTTCGGAAAAAGAACTTCTCCTTCCTTGTAGTCGACGCTTAGTAAATCCCGAAAGATCTCTTCAAAGTTTCGGCAACAAGATATTAATGGGGTTAGTCCTAGATTTCGGCAAATCTTAAAAGAAAAAGGATGAAACCGAATGAGATCTTACCCTTACTTTAGGAATCGGCAATCCTTGCTTGAGCCTTTAACAGTATTGGGCTATGTAGGCTAAAAAGATCTTGATTTCGGCTCTTTGATTGGTATAAAGAGATCAGCTAATGATGGTATCTTGAGTTTTTGGCTTTGGCTAACAAAAAGAAGAAGAACAAATGCTCTAGGAAATTCGGCAGAGAGAGAAGGGTTGAAAGAAAGAATGAATGGCCCTCTTTTCCTCTAGTAGCTGAAATTACTATCTTAGAATCCCTTACTTGGCCATCACTTCTATTTTGATAGCTTTATCACCTTATTTAAAATTAATAGAAATAATCCTTTAATTAGCTCTTATTAAAAATACCAATAATTATCCATCATGTATCCATCTATTTAGCCGAATTTTAAAGAGAATAAAACTCCTCCCTGGAGTTCCTTAGGGCCGTCCACCTCCTCTGCTCCTTGTAGCAAAAAATAAAATCCTTTATTTGCTTCCCATGCGACTCAAACTCGGGCCCCTCTCCCCTTGCTTGTGGCGTCACTTACTGGGCTTTAAGTGGCGTCTCCTTGCCACTTTTCCAAACCCGTTCTTGTGTCAAATTTCCTCTATTAATTTTCTTAAGGCCACCTTGCCTTAGTTTCCTCTTTTAAACTTTAAAACTTAACATTTTCTAAGACATTTCCTTACATTTCCAAGTTCCCAAAAATGTTCACAATACATTCATAACACATAAGACATGCCATTTCGTATAATTAAATAAAAAATGCATAGGCCCATTTGCAGGATGTTACAGTTCTACCCCCTTAAAATAATTTCATCATCGAAATTGCCTGGCTGAAATAAATGAGGGTATTGCTGTCGCATTGCCTCTTCTGGCTCCCACGAAGCTTCCTCCGATCCGTGGTTGCGCCATAACACTTTGACTAGAGGAACTAACTTCCTCCGTAACACTTTCACGTCTCGTTCCAAGATCTGAATCGGCTCTTCCTCGTAGGATAAGTCTGGCCTTAGCTCCACCTCTTCAACCGGTACTACGTGAGATGGATCCGATCGATATCGACGTAGCATGGAAACATGGAATACGTCGTGCATCTGTTTCAACTCGGTGGCAACTCTAATCGATATGCCATCGGTCCAACTCGCTTCAACACTCGATAGGGCCCTATAAACCTTGGGCTTAACTTCCCTTTGCGACCAAACCTCATCACCTTGTTCCAAGGCGAGACTTTCAGAAACACTTGATCCCCCACTTCAAACTCTATTTCCTTCCATTTGAGGTCTGCGTCGACTTTTTCTATCGGATGCCTCCTTCAACCGTGTGCCGAATTATCTCAACCTTCTCTTGATTACGCCACTAACTCGGACCCAAAACTTGACGTTCTCCTAATTCACCCAACACGTAGGAGTTCGACACTTTCGACCGTACAACGCTTCATACGGTGCCATCCGAATGCTGGCTTGATAGCTGATGTTGTACGCAAACTCTGCTAAAGGCAAATACTCCTCCCAACTTCCTCTGAAGTCCATCACACAGCCGCTCAACATATCCTCTAACACTTGGATTACCCGTTCGGACTGCCCGTTTGACTGTGGATGAAAGGCCGTAGTGAAATCCAACTTAGTGCCTAAAGCTTGATGAAGTGCCTTCCAAAACCGAGACGTAAATCTTGGGTCTCTATCCGAAATGATTGACACCGGCACTCCATGTAACCTCACAATTTCCGCCACATATAATTTGGCCAACCTCTGAAGAGAATAATCAACTCTTACCGGAATGAAGTGCGTGGACTTGGTCAAACGGTCCACTATTACCCATACCGCCTCCTTCTTAGTAGGCGTAAGGGGAAGCCCACTAACGAAGTCCATGGTGATTCTCTCCCACTTCCACTGCGAGATCTTGATTGGCTGAAGTAGTCCCGATGGAACCTGGTGTTCAGCCTTAACTTGCTGACACGTCAGACATTTTCCCACGAATTCAGTAACTTCCCGTTTAAGATCTGGCCACCAAAATTGTTCCCTTAGATCCCTGTACAGCTTAGTGCCTCCGGGATGCATAGCATAAGGGCTACCATGCGCTTCCCGAAGAATCCTCTGTCTTAACTCCTCGTTCTTCGGCATACAGACCTTTCCCTTGAAGCACAATACTCCCTCATCATTAACACCAAAATCCTCTAACTATTCGTTGTGTACTTGTTGCAACTTAACTCTTAGGTCCTCATCCACCAACTGACTTTCCTTTACCTCATTCAACCATGTTGGTTTGACTTGCAATTCCGCCAGCAGACTCCCATCATCATACAAACTCAAGTGTGCGAACATCGCCCTCAGGTCCGATACCACTTTCCGACTTAAGGCATCTGCCACCACATTCGCCTTGCCCGGGTGGTACTCTATCGCATAATCATAATCCTTCAATAACTCCACCCACCTTCGCTGTCTCAAGTTTAACTCCTTCCTCAACAACTTCGTCAAAGGCGCGGCTATTGACGAGAACCCTTCTAGAAACCTTCTGTAATAGCCTGCCAAACCTAAGAAACTACGGATCTCAGCCACGGACCTAGGTGGTTTCCAATCCAACAACGCTTCGATCTTCCTAGGATCCACCCTTATTCCCCTCTGCGGACACCACATGCCCTAAGAATGCCACCTCCTTAAGCCAAAATTCACACTTGCTGAATTTGGCATAGAGCTTCTTCTCCCTTAATACTTGTAACACTATCCGTAGGTGCTCATCATGCTCTTCCTCTGACTTCGAGTATACCAAAATGTCGTCGATGAACACAACGACAAACCTATCCAAGTAAGGTTGAAAAACCCGGTTCATCATATCCATGAACGCGGTCATGGCGTTCGTCACCCAAAACGGGCATTACTACAAACTCAAAATGGTCGTATCTTGTCCTAAATGCTGTTTTATGGATATCTGCCTCCCTTACCTTCAACTGATGATATCCCGACCTTAGATCAATCTTTGAAAATACGGCGGCCCCCTTAAGCTGATCGAACAAGTCGTCTATCCTTGGCAAAGGATACTTGTTCTTGATGGTCAGCTTATTCAACTGACGATAATCTATGCACATGCGCATAGTTCCGTCCTTCTTCTTTACAAACAGACCGGACCGGTCCCCATGGAGACACACTGGTCGAATAAACCCACGATCCAAAAACTCTTGGATCCGAGCCTTGAGCTCAACTAACTCCTTTGGTGCCATTCGGTATGGAGCGATTGACACAGAGCTGGTTCCCGGGTAGCAAGTCTATACCAAATTCCACCTCCCTATCTGGGGGTATTCCTGGTAGCTCCTCTGGAAAAACATCCACGAAGTCCCTTACCGTTCTAACTCCACTAATTCCCCCTTCTTTTGTGTCCACGGCACTAACGAAGGCCAGAAATGCCTTGTACCCTTTCCGAACCATTTTCTCCACCTTTAACGCTGAAACTACATTAGACAGGTAGTTTCTTCTTTCTCCTATCATAATGACCACCTCTTCCTTCGGGGTCCTCAACTCCATTCGCTTAGCTGCACAATCCAACACAGCTCGATGCTCCACTAGCCAGTCCATGCCAAGAATAAGGTCGAATTCTCCAAAAGAAAGTTCCATTAAGTCGGCTCGAAATTTCACTCCCTGAATCTCTAGAGGTACACTCCAAAAGATCTTATCCACCACTACAGTTTGGCCTAATGGGCTTACTACAGTCATCTGCCTACCAGAGAGTTCAAAGTCTAGGCCTAGTGTTTCCACTACACTACATGCAACATAGGAATGGGTCGAGCCCACATCAATCAGAGCATGACAAGGTTTTCCAAATACAAGAAACGTACCGGTTATGACGTCCGGCGCGTCTCTATCCTCCCTTCGGCGAACCGCATAAACCAAACCCGGTTGCCTTGCCTCAGTATTAGCAGCACCTCTGCCCGGTGTTCCACATCCTCTACCTACACCATTACCTCGGCCATTCTGACCACGGCCTCGGCCGAGGCTCACATCCACCTCTACCAGCTTAATTAACATTCTGAGCTACTGGTCGATTTCCATCTAGTTTCATAGGACAATCCTTGATCATATGGTCCCTGGACCCACACCTAAAGCATCCTCCTATCTTTTTCCAACACTCCCCTAAGTGCTTTTTCCCACACCGATCACAAGTGCGACATCGCCTCTTGTAGCAACTTTATCGACCTCGCGCCCATCAACTCTAGGCCTTTTATTCCCGGATGATCTGACGATCCAAAGCCTCTTTTCGCCTGCTGTTCCTGGTCGAAATTCTCGCTTTGTAGAATCCTTAATTCCTCAGCTACTTTTGCCTTTTCTACTAACGCAGAAAATTCCCGCTCCTGATGTGGAGCTATCAACAACCTTAGATCATCCCTTAAACCGTCTTCGAACCGAACACACCGCTCATGCTCCGTAGCCACTACTCCTCGAGCATATCGGCTCAACCTTAGAAATTCAGCTTCATACTCCTCTACAGACTTATTCCCTTGAACCAGCCCCAGAAAAGCCTTCCTCTGCTCATCAGTATACCTTGTGCCGACATACTTCTTTTGATATGCGGTCTTAACATACTCCTGTGTCGGATCCTCGGTGTGGTACCATCATTTAATCTGTGAGCCACCATTGATACGCTTCATCGCGTAGCAATGCCACCATTCCTTTCAGTTTCTCCTCAGGGGTCAAATCAAGCTCATCCATAATTCGTTCAGTGGCCTCCAACCAATACTCAGCGGTACTGGGTGCCACACCCGATACTCCTCGAAACACCTCGGCTCATGGGCACGAAGTCGCTCGGTACCCGACTTTCGAGCTCCCAAATTTCCTCCCGCACCAGCCACCAACTCAAGAACTTCGCAGCCTGTACGGCTGTGATACAAAGATCGCCTCCCGTCGATCCTGGCTGCTCAAAGACCAACACCGGTGGTGGTGGTGGTACCTCATTCTCAGATCCTTGACCTGATCTAACGTGTTCCGACACGGTCATTCTACCTCTATCGCGTCCTCGTACGTTACGTCCACGTCCTCTAGAACTCATTTCTATCATCGCGATCTGATTAAAAAGTTTTATGAATTAGTCCTTGTTTCACTTATTATTCGCGAAGAAATTTTATGAAAGAAGTTTAATAGTAGTTCTTTCGATCAATCAAAGTTCAAATCTTCTATCCTAATGCAGAGAAGTACATTCATTCAAACATTCATTCATTAAGTGACATCCATTCCATAGTATCTCCCATACACATTCACTCTTCGGACATTTTTGTCCGTTTCTATCCCAGGGGTATTTTCGTCATTTGCCCTCTGAGGTTATTTTTTCGTAATTTTTCAAAATAAGATTCCTTGGTGATTTTGTCGATAAGGGTATTTTAGTAATTTTGCATTTCCGGGTATTTTGGAAATTTTGTAATCTGAGGGTATTTCGGTAATTTTGAAACTCAAGGGTATTTTGGTAATAAACCAGTGTAAATTTGTAAAGTTTAATTATTCAGGGGTATTCCAAAATTTGCAAAACTTTGAGGGTTCTTTTTGAGAATTTGTTTCCTAATTTGGTGATATTGCAAAAAATTTGGAGATTAGGGTCATTTTGGTAATTTGTAGGTTAGGGGCAATTTCGTAATTTTCCCTAATCAAGATATTTTGATATTTTGCAAATTAAGGTTTTTGGACATTTAATAAAGTAATGAAAATTTTGATAAGAACTGTGAGTATTTTGGAAATTTCATAAGCCAAGGGCATTTTTGTAATTTTACCACTAGGGGTATTTTAGTAATTTTGTAACTTAGAAATTTTTAGGAAATTTTCCAGAGATAATTTTCACAATAAAAGAGTAGTTTGTTGATTTTTTTTAAACAAAAACTAGTGTTTCCATGAAAATGTGGCTAATCCCTTTCGGGTTTTAGTTATGGTGTTTAGCTGTGTGATCGAGTCCTCTTGGTTAAGGTGAACCGAAGCTACGCACTGCAGGATTCCAGCGAAGAGGAGGTGAGTCACTAGGATCGCTTAAGTACCTGTGCTCTTCCTGATCCAATCCTGAACATGCGCATGTGGGTTGCCACACTCTAACTCGGCGACTAAGTCACAGGGTTGTTTAATTAGTCACTTAAGTCTTATGTAATTGTTGGGGTAAACTAGTTCTAGGGTTCAAGTACCTACCATACTATTCTACGTTCCATTCTTACCCTTCTACAATTCATACTATAGATAGGGGTACTTACCTGGTGGACTGCGGGTCGGAGACTTAGGTGCCATGCCAGAAAAACCTGCTTATTTCCAAAAATATTTTCATAAAACTTACTTGGGCTTGATTTGAAAACGTTTTGGGCCTTAAACCCCAGGCCGAGAGTTTAAAACTAGGCTCTGATACCAAACTGAAACACCCCACACCCGGCCCACGAGCCTTGACCGAATCTGGTATGCTCCCCGAAGAAAATCGATTCAAAATGCATTTGTTACTTTGGAAAATGGTGTGTTTTGAAAGAAAGATTGTTTTGAGTTGGGCTCGAGTAGAAAAAAAATCGTTTTATAATGAAAACCCTTTTTCAATTTTAGGTGATAGAACGTATAGAGTACATTTAGAATAAATTACTTAATCTTTAACTTAATAAAAAATTGTAGCCATAATAAAACAATGAAATAGTTCAACAGTGGCCTTATTACATCAAACAAACCCAAATAATTTAAAGTACTTAAATGAAATGAAATGTCCAAATAAAATAAACTTCAAGCTGAGCATGGCCACCACAAGTTCTGCCGTCCCGGTCCATCACTGTTCGTCACCTGAACATGTTCCCACAACGGGGTGAGTCAACAGACTCAATGTGTAACCAACACTAAAATTTAATAGCTCAGGCATACATTATCATAACACGTGCATATTCATATAACAGATATGAAAAAAAAAGTGATGCAACCCGAACCCAAACCCAGATGCCATCCGCTACATATCACCCGTACCATCCTGCACAACGTGGGGACTACTAAGTCAACCCTCCTTCCGCTACACACCATCGAAGCGATCGCTGCGATGACGTGCTCATCGCCTCTTATAATTATTTGTGGCATAGCCACCAGATTAGATAATTGTGACCGAAGTCACCACATTCAGATATCGTGGTTTTAATTCACCACATTCAGATAATGTGACCGAAGTCACCACATTCAGATATCGTGGTCTTAGATCACCACATTCACTTCCCCTTTTTCAATAACCCATATGCCCCATATCATACATATTATGCATTAACATGCCAAATTTCACATTCTTCTCACTGTTCACGTATGAGTCATAACATATATTTATAATCCTAGTAGGAGTAGGAAACGTACCTGGGTACTTTGTACCATTGTATGGTACCTTAACCATATTCACATTCTTATAAACATGCTAATATTAAATATTTCCATAAATCTTATTAAAAGATAGTGTGGGGTACACACCTGGTATGCTTAACGAATTCCTTGAAATCTCGAAAAACCGATCTATCGCTTTAGATCTTTTAAGACCCTTTAGTGCCGATTGATGTCTAATCAAATGTCGGAAACTTTGTATCCTTCTTTCTTGAAATCGGCAATCACTAGATTACTTGAATAGATTAGTTTCGGCTTTTGAATAATTAATGAACACATATATTTACCAAACATGGCCTTGGCTGAATGCTATAGACACTTACCTTATGGATTTTAAATCCCGAAATTCATCGAATAACTAGGGAACACGCGGCCTATGGTGTACCTTTGGAAAAAGAACTTCTCCTTCCTTGTAGTCGACGCTTAGTAAATCCCGAAAGATCTCTTCAAAGTTTCGGCAACAAGATATTAATGGGGTTAGTCCTAGATTTCAGCAAATCTTAAAAGAAAAAGGATGAAACCGAATGAGATCTTACCCTTACTTTAGGAATCGACAATCCTTGCTTGAGCCTTTAACAACATTCGGCTATGTAGGCTAAAAAGATCTTGATTTCGGCTCTTTGATTGGTATAAAGAAATCGGCTAATGATGGTATCTTGAGTTTTCGGCTTTGGCTAACAAAAAGAAGAAGAACAAATGCTCTAGGAAATTCGGCAGAGAGAGAAGGGTTGAAAGAAAGAATGAATGGCCCTCTTTTCCTCTAGTAGCCGAAATTACTATCTTAGTATCCCTTACTTGGCCATCACTTCTATTTTGATAGCTTTATCACCTTATTTAAAATTAATAGAAATAATCCTTTAATTATCTCTTATTAAAAATACCAATAATTATCCATCATGTATCCATCTATTTAGCCGAATTTTAAAGAGAATAAAACTCCTCCTGGAGTTCCTTAGTGCCGCCCCACCTCCTCTGCTCCTTGTAGCAAAAATAAAATCCTTTATTTGCTTCCCATGCGACTCAAACTCGGGCCCCTCTCCCTTGCTTGTGGCGTCACTTATCGGGCTTTAAGTGGCGTCTCCTTGCCACTTTTCCAAACCCGTTCTTGTGTCAAATTTCCTCTATTAATTTTCTTAAGGCCACCTTGCCTTAGTTTCCTCTTTTAAACTTTAAAACTTAACATTTTCTAAGACATTTCCTTACATTTCCAAGTTCCCAAAAATGTTCACAATACATTCATAACACATAAGACATGCCATTTTGTATAATTAAATCAAAAATGCATAGGCCCATTTTCAGGATGTTACATAAAAACTTTGGAATGGAAAAAGGATTAAATTGTGAAACTAATTGTAAGTTTTGAGTTTAGGGACTAAATTATGAATATCTTGAAATTGGTGTGAAATTTTTGTAAATTGTGATAATAGGAGGTCGTATATGGACATATTTAAAATGGGTTTAAATTTTGGAGTTCAAATTTGGAAGATATGATAAGTTTGATTTTAAGGCTATATTGAATAAAATGAAAAACTTTAGGGAGAATCTGAATAATGAAATTGAGATGATATATGTTTATAATAGGATGAAATAATATGGTTGAAATTGATAAATTGAATTGAATTATTGAATAGATCGGAAATTGGACTAAATTGAAGAAAATCAGGGAAATGACAAAATTGCTAATTAGCCCTTGGAGAGTTGTTTTGTCGTTGTTTTGACCAGGAAAATTCACATAGTATGATGGTATTTAAATTGTTTTATATTTGATTTGTAAATTTTTATTTGTTTGATAATAGTTTGAATTGTTCACAAATTGGTACAATAGCTGAGCTATGGACTAAAACATAGAAAAGTGATAAGCTGACGGGTAAAACTTAAAATGATGAAATGAGATCTGAAATAAAACTAAATTTATAATTGATTATAATTGATTGAGTTGTGTTGTATGAAATTGATTGATTTTTTACGACAATGACTAAATTGAATTGAGTTGAGATTATTGTATATTGATGTAAATGCAAAATTGATTTTTGTATTCAGAATAATTATATTGGTTATGTTGATATGTATTGATAAATTGTTCTTGAACAAATATAATTGAAATGAGAAATTTGACTTCTAATGGAAATTGAAATTGGTTACCCTATTAACGGTTTGTCCAGAGTTGGATATAGTTGGCATGTCATAGGATAGGAAGAGTTCAAGGCTTCTTCAACTACGAGTCGATGAGGCACTGGGTGCAAAATTACTTATGTTTTACCGATGAGACACTAGGTGTCAAACTTGTTAATGAGCGCTGGGCGTAAACTATTTACTTCGGATTTATCCAATGAGCCACTCAGTGCCAAATTGATGTGTTGGTTGGATCTGTGTACCTTTTTGAGTCTGAGTCGAGTTAATAAGGGAAATAAATGGCAAAAGTGGGATAAGTATAATTGAAACAATGATGATAGTGTCCTTGAAATCATGAGATTGAAAATCTGATACGAAAAGTGTTATTTGGTAATTGAGATTGCAAATAGATAAGAAATGGAAAGTAATGTGATATTTAATTTGTGAGATATAAACTGGATTGATAATTGTGTTATGGTAATACAAGGTTGATTAACGATATTTATATATGAATATCAATAGTATTGGCTGCTAATACGTATCGGATATGTAACACCACTTACCCGTATTCAACGCCGGAACCGGGCACGAGGCGTTACCGAATTAAAGACCTCAAGATCGCCACTTAGGCACAACATGACCACTCTCTTTGGCCATCACAACAACCTCAATCCCGACCTACGAGGCCTCTCTCAAACACACGAGGGCTCTCGAGACCATATCGAAAACTCTTACGATCTCAAATTTTTCCATCTATACAGGGCTCACACGCCCGTGTAAGATTTGGCACGCCCGTGGATGTCACACACGCCCATGGTCACTATCTGTGCATGAAAACTCAAGCATTCTGCCAATGCCCCACGGTTAGGGTACACGCCTGTGCTCTCCACCCGTGGTGCACATTGGCTACCTTAACACGGCCTAGAGTCTAGGCACACGCCCGTATAGTTAGCCCGTGGCCAACACTGCTTAACACACACGTTCTACGCATACGCCCGTGTGACTAGTCCGTGGTCTATTCTGATTTAAAATACTAACATGCAGGGGACACACGGCCAAGTCACACGCCCATGGACTGACCGTGTGTCACACAAGGCCTAGACACACGCCCGTGTGTCTACCCACATGGACGAGAACAAAGCTATTTGCCAAGTTCTTTTCACCCATCTAGCATACACAATCATGCACTCATACAACACATCCATAATCAACTCAAAATCTTACAATCTCACATAGATATCCACATCTTCTCATATAATAAAGTGCCAACAACTATGGCATTATACAAAATAGATTATCCATCTAAAGGCCAACACATCATAGCCATATACAACAAAATTCACTAACTTGTCTAGCCCCTATACATGCCATATACAAAACATTGAGTCTAATGTACCAGAGTGTGCTGATAGTTTGGGCGATCTTCCAATTGATCCTCGTATCTAGATTCAACACTCCTACTATATAAGACAAGGGAAAAGAAAGAGAGTAAGCTTTGAGCTTAGTAAGTTCACACATAAACAATTAAGCAACATAGTATAAGCTAATCAACAATTAGCAATATACTAACATATAATGTACTACTATGCTTACTCTTTCTATCCCTTACCACATTTTCAACACATCATGAGTCACTTACTCATAACCATTGACATGCATCCCTGCATTCAATATCATATTTACACAATATACAACACATCATTATTTCTCAATAATACAATCACACAGCTATTCTTCTCACTATCACATCCACACAGTAAATCTCTCGGTGGTTCCGCACTAAGCCCACCACAATCAATTAATAAGGTAGTATCGCACTTAGCCTACCAACTAGGTATTCATAGTGGTTTTGCACTTAGCCCACCAGATAATATACCTAACAATAGCATCGCACATAGCTAGCTCATCGTTAATATGCATTAGGATGGTATCGCACTTAGCCCACCATTTAGCATTATCACAACACATTCACAAATCTACTTACTTAATCATTCATCCATTCATTTCACTTGAACCACATAGGTTCTCAATCATTCTCAACCATGCTATACACTATCTAGCATTAACAATTTGTAAGTATGAATGCATTGTTTATGTATAGACTTACCTCGATACTCAAAAGTACAGAAACGTGCAATTAGTCCACCACTTTGCTCTTGCCTAGGTTTCGACCCGGGCTTTGTCTTTCTTGATCTATAATGAATAAATCAGCTTATTCAATACACACATTGACCAAAATGATCCACATCTCATACTTTGGCAAAATTACTCTTTTGCCCCAAATCTTTCTCATAATTACACTATTGCCCCCAAGGCTCGTAAAGTGATTTTTATTTAACTTTCTAGCCTTTCATGCTTAGCTGAATCATTTACTCAACTAAAGCAATCATCAATTCTCATCACAACACACATGTATGACCAAACTCAAGATTTTTACAAACTAGTCCCTACATGCATTTTCTATGGAAACTCATTTAGCAAAAGATGTTTCTACTACATCAAGCTTTCATAATCTTCAATAAAACATCAAATTACATGCATGTCATACATGGCCACATTTTTGAACATCCATCATAGCTCATCAAATAGCTAGAAATAGCTTACTCATGCAACAAGGACTTCAAAAATACAAAGAATATCAAAAACGAGGCTAGATGCACTTACTAGCACGCTTGAAAAAATTGAAGAACCCTTGTAACACCCCAAACTCGGCCTACACGTTAAGACCGGATCTGGTATGTCACAAGGAAAGGTAGTTAAAATAATAATAATTTGCGATCGTTTAAAAATTTCAAGTTTTGATTATCAGTAGTTTGTGAACCGTCTATTAATATTTCGGAAAACAATTATTTGTGTTTTTAGGAAAACTTAGTATTGATCATTTCATCATAGAAAATAACCGCATTAAAACAAAAACCAAATTAAAATCCCAGTGGCCTTATTACAGAACATAATCCCGAATTAAAATGAAATTTAAAAGAAAATAGCACTTAATTTACTAAAGTGACGACGTATGGCCACCATAGAGTCCACCTCGGCTCCAAACCCTCAAGCTAGGGATTACCTGTAAAAGTTAAAGAAGAGGGGGTGAGTTTACAAAAACTCAGTGTGTAATTCCCCTTACGAACAAAATCTGGGCCTAAGCCCACAGAAACACATTGGGCCTTAGCCCTCACAGTAACAAATTTGGCCGAAGCCCATACGTATCGAATTGGGCCGTAGTCCTAATAACATGACATATCAGATAGTGAATGCAATGCAACCCAGCCCAACCTAGTATTCCATCCTCTACACTCCACTTCATACGTCCAACCTCAACACACCTGGGGATTTCTACAATCAACCCTCCATCCTCTACACTCCACTTTGGCAGTTATGCTGACCGACACACTGCTCAAAGACAATAAAACGTGGCCTAGCCACCGATCACTATGTGACCAAATCACCGATACAATAATGTACCATCATTAGGTGTGACATTGTCACCCATAAGCACTTCCCCTTCATATCATAACAACCCAATATCCCATGCATATGCAACATAGTAATTCGTGTATGCAATATGTCATGTATGCAAAACATATATCAAATATAATGTATAACATGAATTACCATCATAATCAGATAAACAGAATACAACATAATCAAGCTAATCAACCTCTAAGGGTATAACAGTAATTTTACCTACCAAGGGTATTCTCGTAATTTACCTATCGAGGGTATTTCAGTAATTTCGCACCTGTAATGATCTTTTCGAAGGCCTAATGTCGCCCCGAGCGACTCGGCTACCATTTTCGGTCGTTACCGGACTATTGGGCCTGAAACTCAATTTTGGCCCATTCGGGCCCACACGCTCGTGTGGCCCAACTAGCACAAATTTAGCCACAGATATGAGATTCACCTAGTCTAGTCTAATAAATACTACGCAATCATACAATCTACTCATATGGGCCCACGGGCCCATTGGGCCCACTCTGCCCCTATCGACCCAAACAACATCAACCCACAAGAATACTAACGATGGCCTCAACTATCACGTCGAAGCCCCCACACGTGCGCTCGCACGCTCGTGTGGCTACTATCACCGTGTGACCGACATTCGGCAATTTGCCGCTCTACAACTAGAGTAAAGAGAGTACACACCTGATAGGAATCTGGTGCTAATCCGCGCTCCGACCACTCCTGTGCCCAAACGCCCTCCAAGGTATCCTTCCTCCTATCATAGAATGCTCTATATATAGCTAGCTTCTCACCTTCCTTCTTTGTATCTTTCCGATGTGGGATCCTTCACAAGAGAGAGTTTAAATCCAACTCAAACTCTTGCCGTCAATTCGCAAAATAAATACTCCCTTGCTTTTCATGAGATTCGAACCCATGCTCCCTTCAATAGTTCAACACGCCACTTGCCACCAAGCCACAAGCTCCTCTTGTGTCTTAAACCATGCGCAACTAAATATAAATCTATAGCCAAATTCTAACGTCCATTTAAAAAGAAAACCAAAATGCAAGAGCCAAGACTTGAACCTTGGACCTCCTTCCTTCCTTGTGGCGTCACCCCCTTGTCTCTTATGTGGCGTCACTTTGCCACTACACCACACACTCCACTTGTGTCATTTTTCTCCACATTTTATTCTTAAAGCCTACCTACCAACTCCCAGGGTTTTTTTCACCTAAAACCAAAATTTTCCTAAAGCTCAAGTTTAATCCCGGGACTTCATAGAAGCCCCCTAACCTTCCAAAATCACTCACCTAATAGGTCCAACAAGCCGTTCTCTTGTTCTCAAAAATTTTAAACGCTACTACGCCCAAGGCCCATTGGGCCCAATTCACCTAGGCCCAATTTCGGGATGTTACAACCCTAACAATGGCTCTTGAAAATTTCGAAAGCCTTGGAGAAGAAGATGAATGAATTTTGTAATCTTTTCTCCTATTTTAATCACTTAATTGATCAATGACCAAAATGCCCTTTTTGATAAACTTTCTATTTTAACTCATCCATGCCCAATTTTGTCCAAATATTAGAAATTGGAAAAATTGCTATTTAAGGACCTCTAATTAATATTCTAAAGCTATTTCACACAAATATCTTCTAGAATCTCACATTTTGCAACTTTTGCAATTTAGTCCTTTTGGACAATTCAACCGCAATTTCACAAAATTGCTTCATGAAACTTTCACACTAGCATGCATACATAGCATAAACCTCAAAAACTCATTCATATACCTCGGATTTGTGGTCTCACACCACTATTCTGATTAGGCCCTAAATCGGGATGTTACAGGATATACGATCCTAAGGGCCAATATGGAAATGTGAAAAGTCTATGAATTTGATGCAGAATTCAAATAATAAAATGAAATAATGATTGCCATTATATATATATTATTGACAACAAATTGAAATGATGCAATATAATCTTTAAATTGATTACTTGAAGCTTGTATATATATTGATACATGTGTATCATTGAGACTGTTAGTTGTATTTGTGAATTAAAATGTTGATTGGAATGTTGTGAATAGTATTGAGTTGTTGATTTCCATGCGATTGGAGTTAAACTTAAATGAAATGTTAAATGTTCAGATTATTATATGAATTGGTTATGGGATAAACTCACCTTATTGATATAGGGTTGCTAGATTTCGATAAAACCGTGAAGTTGAATAACTTGTTTAACTTCATAAAATGAGGTAAGTTGTTGTTTTAATAACTATGAACTTACTAAGCATTTTTAATGCTTACTCCCATGTTTCCCTTTTCCCTGTAGATTGTCAACTCGTGGAAAGTGTCAAGTAGATCGTCGAGAACTCACACTATCCCGGTATTGATTTAGTAGTCTTTTTATCGTTTAAAACCTGGTTTTGTGGTATGTATATAGGTAATTCATTTTTGTCAATCCTGAATGTTGGTACCTTGGTTCCTGATTGTGACTTGCATTTTAAATGATTATATGTCATGTACTGTAACATCCTAGATTAGGGGTTATGCGTTCGTGTGTAATTCATGAGATAGTGGGCTCAGTGGGTGTGTTGGATGTGTTCTGAGGAGTTCTAGGAACCCTAAGGTGCATGGAAATGTATGGAAATGGAAATGAACATTTTGGAAACTTGAACATTTTGGAAACTGAACATTTTGGAAACTGAACATTTCTGAAACACGGAAATGTAAGAAAATGGTCAACAAATAGAGCCGATCGAAAATTTTAGGAAACTTAGAAATGATGCCGAAATGTCAAATTTTAAAGTTCAAAATAGGAAATAAGGGCTAAAGGGCCTTAAAAGAAAAAGTTGGAGAAGTTTGACACACAAACAGGCTTGGAAAAGTGGCTCAAAGATGTCACTTAGGGCCTCTGGAAATGGCGCCACATGCGGGGAAATAGGCCTGAGTTCGAGTCACTTGAGAAGCAAATAAATAAGTTTTATTTTTGCTTCCAGTAAACGAGGTGGACGGCATGGGTTTCTAGAAAAGGAAGAGTTTTATTTGCATAAATATGTGAATAATAAGGGATAAATAATGGATTTATTTTAGATTATTTTCAAGAGATAAATGTGGATATTATTTCTTTTATTTTGATAGATAAGGAAGAGATAAAAGAGGATTATTATTAGTATTATTTTTATTAAGAGATAATTATTGGATTAAGTTTTATTAAAGTTATAAATCAATGGATAAAGCTATCAAAATAGAAGAGTGGTGGCCAAGTAAAGGACTCTAGCTAGTAATTTTGGCTATAAAAGGAAGAGTAAGGATATTCTTCATTCATTCTTTTCTTTTCAAGAAAACCTCTGCCGAAATTCTCTAAAGTTTCTCCTCTTCTCTCTGCCAAATTTTCTCTGCCATTATTCTCTTTTTCTCTTTTCTTTTCTTCTTCTATTACAAACACAATCAAAAGCCGAAGATACCAATAGCCCTAGTCGATTTCTCACTAAGCCTCAAGAGCCGAATTTGTTATCCGCATCAAAGCCATAGCCGAATCACCGCTAAGGGTTCAAGCAAGAGTTCCATCAAATTCTTCATGAGGGTAAGATTAGGTTAGATTCTCATTCTATTTCTTTTAAGGTTGTCGAAATTAAGATTCTAATACCCTTAATATCTCATTGTCGAAGAGATCTTTCGGGATTTACTAAGTGTCGACTACAAGGAAGGAGAAGTTCTTTTCCCGAAGGTACACCATAAGCCGCGTGTTCCCTAGTTATTCGGTGAATTTCGGATTTAAGAATCTAAGTTAAGTCATATTTAACATACGGCTAAGGGTTATTTGTTGTGAATAAATGTTAGAAATTTATCTAACATGTAGTTATAGGGATTTCGACAGAGGGATACAAGGATTTTGGGATTTGAGAATTTCAAGGTAAGTTTTAAGAATACTGATCCTACTAGGATTTGGATTTATGGCCGAATGGCTTTTTATTAAATTAGTAAGTGATTAATCAAATGTAGGAATTTGAGATCTAAGGCGATGATCGATTTTTGGGATTTCAAGGAATTCGTTAAGCAAATCAGGTGTGTACCCTACCCTAAGTTTTGATAGGTTCATGGCTATGTTTAAATTAAATGTATTATTAAGAATGTGTGTACCCCACACTAACTTTTAATAAGATTTATGGTAATCCGTAATATATGCATGTTTATAAGAATGTGGCTAAGGTACCATAATATGGTACAAAGTACTCAGGTACGTTTCCTACTTCCACTAGGATTATGAAATATGTTATTTATAACATGTGAAAATTTATAAGAATGTGAATTTAAGTATGATATGCATGATATGAATAATATGGGTCATTCGGGATATATGAAAAAGGGGAAGTGAATGTGATGACTACGGTCTCACTATCTGAATGTGGTGACTTCGGTCACAATACTTGAATGTGGTAACTTCGGTTACATTATCTGAATGTGGTGTCTCATGACACAATTATCTGGTGGCTATGCCACAAAATTTTATATGGGCGATGAGCACGTCGATCGCAGCTGATCGCCTTCGATGGTGTGTAGCGGATGGAGGGTTGACTTAGTAGTCCCCACGGTGTGACTGGCAGGTATGGGTGGTGTGTAGCGGATGGTTAATTAGGTTTGGGTTTGGGAATGCATCATTAATTGTATTCTATGATTTGAATGTGTATCATTTGCATTCCTGATTCTATTATGACTTAGTGTTGTGTACACATTGAGTCTATTGACTCACCCCGTTTGGGGAATATTTTTCAGGTGATGAGCAGTAATGGACCGAGTCGGCAGGAGCTTAAAGGTGGCCATGCATAGCAAGAAATTTATGATTTGGACTTTCAATTTATTTTAAGTATTTTAAGTTTTACTTTGGGATCATTGATATAATAAGGCCATTGTGGTTTACTTTATTTTTCTTTTATTTATTATGTTTATGGATTTTTATCAATTAAAGTTTAAGTAAATTTCTTTTAAACTAAACCCTAAATATTTTTTCACTTAAGATAAAAGGGATTTCAATATAAATCGAACCTGTTTTCAACACAAGCCCAACCCAAAACAATATTTTTCTTAAAATCACACAAGTTTTCCTAAGAATAAAGAATTTTGAACCGGTTTACTTGAGGAACATACCAAATCTGGTGAAAGCTCGTGGGCTGGGTTTGGGGTGTTTCATGTACATAGGCTATTTTGGGTTGATGGTTTAAAGTTATAAATTGAAGTTGTAATTTGTTATAATGGTTGCCATGTATAAGGTTGAATTTAATGATTACTGTGGTATGTATATAAGGTAAATGATGATAGTATGTGTGGTGATGGTATGCTTGATTTTGGATCATGAAATGGTTGGGAAATGGTAATCTTGAGTGAAATGTATGGTGTATGTGTTAGTTAATAGTTGTGGTATATGCATTCATTAAATTAAGTTGTTTCAATGACATAGTAAGTTTTGATTATGTATAAAGTTAAATTGTACTATGATGATACATGCTTGTATGTATAATTGAGTTTATGCTTTGAATTCAGTTGTGATGGTGCTAAATGGAATATTGGTTAGTATTAGGATAACGGTACCTAATTGCATACTTAATTATTAATTATAATAGGTAAGATAGTTAATAGATCATGGTTGAATCATAGTGTAACAGCCCATTTTCAATGAAACTGGAATAGTGGTTTTGGGACCACAAATCCAACGAGTAAATCGAAACAGTCTTATTTTCACAGATCACAAAAGCCTGAAGTATTTGATGTCACAGAAAGATTCAAATTTGAGACAGCGTAGATGGCTTGAGTTGTTGAAAGACTATGACTAGATCATCGATTATCATTCGAAAAAAGGCTAATGTCGTTGCTGATGCCTTGAGTAGAAAATCTTTGTTTGCTTTTCGAGCTTTGAACATACAGTTGACATTGATTGATGATGGTTCAATTTTAGCTAAATTGAAAGCTAGACCGATGTTTTTGCAACAGATCTATGAAGCTTAGAAAAGTGATGTTGAATTGATTACTAAACGAAAACAGATAGAGTCGACACCTGATTTAGATTTTCATGTTGGTTCAGATGACAGTTTGTACTTCAAAGACAAAATTTATGTTCCGAGAAACTATGATCTCATTCAAAAGATTTTACAGGAAGCTCTGAGTAGTAGCTTACCGATTCATCTTGGTAGCAATGTAACAGTCTGGTTTAGCCCCTAGTCGGAATAGTGGTTTCGGGACCACAAATCTGAGTCAGTAAAATATTTTAATATTATTTTTTGTGCCTTTGATATGTGACTAAGTATGTGTTAAAGTTCCGTAAGTTAATTTGTCTGTCTGTGTGCTTAATTTGAGAAAAGGATTAAATTGCATAAATGGTAAAAGTGACCTCTTATTTGATTAATGGCCAAATTGATGTGGCTTTATTATGTGAAGCCCTTAATAGGCAATTAGCCCATTAATAAGGTTAGTGGGTGGCAAAGGACAAGTATGCCCTTAATGTATATTTGTTTCAAATATTAATTGAAAGGTTAATAAGTTAAATGGATTAATAATATGTTTATAACAAAAACAAAACATGAAAAAAAGCCATTATCATCTTCTTTGTCCACCGAATTTAGAAAGAGAGAATAAGGTTTGAAACTTTGAAGCATTCGGCCATTACTAAGTTCAATTCAAGGTATATTTTTAATCCGTTTTCGATAATTTCTACATTTTTGTAATTGTTGCTTCGTATACTATAAAACCCATGTCTTAATTTTGTAAATTGATTGTGCAAATTGGCATGTTTAGAAATGAGATTGAATGGGATAATATGATGACCATTTGGTGTGTTTTTGGTAGCCAATTGTATTGAGAAATATGTTTGTTTATGCTTGTAGGGATGACCCAAGTGTGGGTGGCAATTTTGGCCTTGCAAATAGCCTAATTTACATACACGGCCAAGGGACACAGGCGTGTGTCTCTGCCGTGTGGCTCAAAGGCCACTTCGAAGTTTGCCTGAGAAGGGTACACGGCCGTGGCACACGGGCGTGCCTGGTGGCCGTGTGATCAAGTCAGTAGCTAGACTAATTTTACACGGCCATGGCACACGGGCGTGTGTGGTGTCCGTGTGGATAAGTCAGTATACATGCTCTGTTTTGGCATGGCCAGGACACATGGACGTATCTGGTAGCCGTGGAAGGCACACGACCTGCCCACACGAGCGTGTGACCTCTGTAACTTAGAAAAGTTTTAAAATTTCTGAGAAATTCCATATGTATCTGGTTTAGTCCCGACCCTATTCATAAGAATGATTAAGGTCTCGTTGACCTATAAAAGGGACACTTTGATTGCGTTGGATGAAATATATTATGAAATGTCCGTAAAAGTTTCTGATTTGTCTGGTAACACCTTTAACCCTAATTCGACGATGGATACGGGTTAGGGGTGTTACATTTGGTTGGTATTAGAGCTACGGTTTAGTCGATTCTCGGACTAAGGTAGCGTGTGAGAGTCTAGCTATACATGCCATATATCTGAACTGTGATAGTATGATGAATCCTGACGTGTAAAATGTGATTTTCGTATAGTAATGGATCCCGAAAGAGCCGTAGTTGACGATGGTGAAAGCAATGCGCCTGCTCTCGCTCAAGGGACAACACCATCTGATTCGAGACCGGATACGAGCGGTCAAGAGGGAGAAGCTAAACAAGCTTTCTTCCAGATGATGAGTGAGTGGTTCACTCAATTTGTGATAAATAATCCGATTGTTTCACAACCTCTGCCCCCGTCTAATCCCCCTCAGACTTCAGTTGTGCCTCCGGTAATGGGTATAAATCTATTTAATAAGCCTCCGGTCGATGAAATCCGCAAGTATGGGGCTGAAGAGTTTAGGGCCACTAGTGATGACGATGCTGAAAAAGCCGAGTTTTGGTTAGAAAACACTATTTGAGTATTTGACGATATGTCTTTGACCCCGGAAGAAAATATTAAATGTGTTGTATCTTTGTTACGAGACGCGGCCTATCAGTGGTGGAAAACTTTGATTTTAATTGTTCCGAAAGAACGGGTCACTTGGGACTTCTTTCAGTCGGAGTTTCGAAAGAAATACATTAGTCAGGGGTTTATTGATCAGAAACGAAAGGAATTTCTGGATTTGAAACAGGGCCGCATGTCTGTCACTGAATACGAATAAGAGTTCGTGAGACTAAGTCAGTATGCTCGTGAGTGTGTATCAACCGAGGCAATAATGTGTAAGAGATTTGAAGACGGCCTTAACGAAGATATCCGTTTGTTATTCGGAATTCTAGAGATAAAAGAGTTTGTCGTGCTTGTTAACCGAACGTGTAAAGCTGAGGCACTCAGGAAAGACAAAAGAAAAGCTGAGTCTGAAGCCAGAGATGTCAAAAAGAGATTTCTGAGTAAATCATTTCAATCTGCTTCGAAGAAATTCTGAGATGAGCAAAGTCGTTCGAGAGTTAATGTGGGACATTCCAGTAGAGATCGAGCTAGATCACAATTGAGTTTCAAAGCTCCGGCAACTTCAATGGCAAGTGTTGGAAATGTCCGATCCGAGCGACCTGAGTGTAAGCACTCTGGTAAGACATCCAGGAAGTTGTAGATTGAATGATCGAGCTTGCTTCAGATGTGGATCATTAGATCATTTTATTCGTGATTGCCCAGAGTCTGTTGAGCAAGAGATTGTTCAGAATCTGAGATCTGATAATGTTTCTGTGAGAGGTAGACCCTCCCGAAATGTAAGAAATATCAGTGGTAGTCAGAGATCTACAAAAGGCTCAGTTGCGAGATCGGAAGCCAGGGCACCTGCCAGAGCATATGCCATCTAAGCTCGTGAGGAAGCTTCATCTCCTGATGTTATAACGAGTACATTTACTCTTTACGATACTTCTGTGATTGCATTGATAGACCGTAGTTCTACTCACTCATATGTATGCATGAATTTATTATCCAGTAAGACTTTGCCTGTAGAGTCTACTGAGTTTGTTATAAAAGTATCGAACCCTTTAGGTAAAAGTGTCCTGGTTGACAAAGTATGCAAGAACTGTCCGTTAATGTTTCGAGATATCTATTTTCCTGCTGATCTGATGCTATTACCATTGGGTGAGTTTAATATCATTCTAGGTATGGACTGGTTGACATTGTATGATGCTTTTGTGAATTGCAAAAGAAAGATCATTGATTTGAAAGGTCAAAATGATGAAATAGTTCGAATTGAGTCTAGTGAATTGAACGGATTGCCTGCTATGATATCTGTGTTGAAAGCTCAGAGTTATGTGAAAAAGGGTTACGAAGCTTATTTTTCTTATGTAATTGATTCGAAAGTGTCTGGAAAGAAAGTTGAATCAGTTCCAGTTGTTTGTGAGTTTTCTGATGTATTCCTTGAAATTGTCGGGATTGCCTCTGATACGTGAAGTTAAATTTGGTATTGATCTATTGCCTGGTATGACACCTATTTCGGTAGCTCCGTATAGAATGGCACCAACAGAGTTGAAAGAGTTTAAGTCACAGTTGCAAGAGTTGACTGACAGAGGGTTCGTAAGACCGAGTTTCTCACCTTGAGGTGCTCCTGTTCTGTTTGTGAAAAAGAAAGATGGCACGATGAGAATGTGTATCGATTATCGTCAGTTGAACAAAGTGACAATAAAGAACAAATATCTGTTGCCCAGGATTGACGATTTGTTTGATTAGTTAAAAGGAGCCACTTTGTTTTCTAAGATTGATCTGAGATCAGGATACTACCAGTTGAGAGTGAAAGATTCTGACATTCTGAAAACTGCTTTCAGAACGAGGTGCGGGCATTATGAGTTTTTAGTTATGCCTTTCGGACTAACGAATGCTCCTGCTAATTTTATGGATTTAATGAATAGAATTTTCAGACCGTATTTAGATTAGTTTGTTGTTGTTTTCATTGACGACATTTTGATTTATTCACGTGATGAAAATGAGCATGTCGAGCATCTGAGGATTGTGTTGCAAACTTTACGAGATAAGCAATTGTATGCAAATTTCAGCAAATGTGAATTCTTTTTATGTGAAGCCAGTTTTTTGGGACATACTGTATCGGCCTCTGGAATACGAGTTGATCCAAACAAGATTACTGCTATTTTGGAATGGAAACCTCCGAAGAATGTGTCTGAAGTTCGCAGTTTTCTAGGACTTGCTGGTTATTATAGACGGTTTGTAAAAGGATTTTCGATGATAGCTACTCCATTGACTAGATTGCTCCAGAAAGATGTGAGATACCAATGGTCCGATAAATGTCAGAAAAGTTTTGATCAGTTGAAAGCCCTTTTGACTGAAGCTTCAGTTTTGACACAACCAGAATCGGGTAAAGAGTTTGTGATTTATAGCGATGCTTCATTGAATGGTCTGGGATGTGTTCTGATGCAGGAAGGCAAAGTGATAGCTTATGCCTCGAGACAACTAAAGCCTCATGAAAAGATTTATCTGACACACGACCTTGAGCTAGCTGCGATTGTGTTCGCATTAAAGATTTGGCTTCATTATCTGTTCGGTGAGAAATGTCACGTGTTTTCAGATCATAAAAGTTTGAAATATCTAATGACCCAGAAAGATTTGAATCTGCGTCAAAGAAGATGGTTAGAGTTGTTGAAAGACTACGAGCTTGTGACAGATTATCACCCGGGTAAAGCAAATGTTGTAGCTGATGCTTTGAGTCGGAAATCACTGTCTGCATTATGTGTTATGAATGCTCATTTAGATTTTTCTGATGATGGTTCAATGTTAGCTAAATTAAAAGCGAAACCGTTGTTTTTACAACTAATACGTGATGCTCAGAAAGTAGATAATGTAATGTTAACAAAACGAACTCAGTGTGATTCAAATTTTGATTCTGAATTTCGAGTGGATGTTGATGATTGTTTGAGATTCTGAGATCGAATTTGTGTTTCGAGAAACCCTGAGTTAATTCAGTTTATTTTGAATGAAGCACATAACAGTCGTTTATCTGTTCATCCGGGAAGTACAAAGATGTACCATGATATGAAGCAACACTATTGGTGGTCAGGTATGAAACGAGATATTTCTGACTTTGTTTCAAAATGTTTAGTTTGTCAGCAAGTTAAGGCTGAACATCAGGTTCCATCTGGTTTGTTACAACCAATTCTGATCCCTGAGTGGAAATGGGATAAAGTGACGATGGATTTATTTTCTGGATTACCTTTGACTCCGAGAAAGAAAGATGCAATTTGGGTCGTAGTTGATCGTTTGACAAAATCCACCCATTTTATTCCGGTACGATCTGATTTCTCATTTGAAAAGTTAGCTGAACTTTACATTTCTGAGATTATGAGATTGCACGGAGTGCCATTGTCTATTGTGTCAGATAGAGATCCGAGGTTCGCTTCATGGTTTTGGAAGAAACTGCAAGATGCTCTAGGTACTAAATTGTATTTTAGTACAGCATTTCATCCACAGACGGATGGTTAGTCCGAACGGATTATTCAGATACTCGAAGATATGTTGAGATGTTGCATTCTTGAGTTTAACGGTACGTGGGAACAATACTTGCCGTTGATTAAATTTGCATATAATAATAGCTTTCAGTCGAGCATTAAAATGGCACCTTATGAAGCTTTGTACGGACGCAAATGTCGAACACCTCTGTATTGGATTGAGCTCAGCGAGAGTAAGATACACGGGTTTGATTTGATTAAAGACACTGAACAGAAAGTGAAAGTAATCCGTGACAGTCTGAAAGCAGCGTTGGATCGTCAGAAGTCCTATGCAGACTTAAAAAGAAAAGATATTGAATTCGAGATTGGTGACAAAGTGTTTTTGAAAGTATCTCCGTGGAAGAAAGTACTCAGATTCGGACGTAAAGGCAAGTTGAGTCCGAGGTTCATTGGACCGTATGAGATCATTGAGCGTGTTGGGCCAGTTGCGTACAGATTGTTGTTGCCCTCTGAGCTAGCAAAGATTCATAATGTATTTCATGTGTCAATGCTCCATAGATATCGATCTAATCCATCACATGTGATTCCACCGTCTGAGATTGAAATCTGATCCGATATGACTTATGAGGTAGAACCGATCTGTATCTTAACTCGTGAAGTGAAAGAGTTGAGAAATAAGAAAATTCCGTTAGTGAAAGTATTGTGGCATCGACACAGAGTAGAAGAGGCTATGTGGGAGCTTGAAGATTCAATGGAACAGCAATATCTGAATCTGTTTAACAGTAAGATTTTCGGGGACGAAAATCCTTAAAGGGGGAGAATTGTAACAGTCTGGTTTAGACCCTAGTCGGAACAGTGGTTTCGGGACCACAAATCCGAGTTAGTAAAATATTTTAATATTATTTTTTGTGCCTTTGATACGTGACTAAGTATGTGTTAAAGTTTCGTAAGTTAATTTGTCTGTCTGTGTGCTTAATTTGAGAAAAGGATTAAATTGCATAAATGGTAAAAGTGACCTCTTATTTGATTAATGGCCAAATTGATGTGGCTTTATTATGTGAAGCCCTTAATAGGCAATTAGCCCATTAATAAGGTTAGTGGGTGGCAAAGGACAAGTATGCCCTTAATGTATATTTGTTACAAATATTAATTGAAAGGTTAATCAGGTAAATGGTTTAATAATATGTTTATAAAAAAAACAAAACATGAAAAATAGCCATTATCATCTTCTTTGTTCATCGAATGTAGAAAGAAAGAATAGGGTTTGAAACTTTGAAGCATTCGGCCATTACTAAGTTTAATTCAAGGTATGTTTTTAATCGATTTTCGATAATTTCTACGTTTTTGCAATCGTTGCTTTGTATACTATAAATTTAACATCCTAAATTAATGGGCCTATGCATTCAGTGTGGGGATATGTTTAATGTGTTAATTTAAGTGTTAGGGGTCCAAATTAGGCTCAGGATGGGGTCGAGGCCTTGATTAAATTTTCTGATGGGACACTAAAGGGTTTAAAAGATAGTATCTTTGGGTTAATCTACAAAGTGGGCTTGTGGCTCAGTAACAAGTGGCGCTGCAAAGGAGTTATAAGGTGGCGCCATTAGCAGTTGAAGAGGCCCATGTTTTGGCCGTAAGGAGCCCATGTCTTTGAGCCATTTTCGGCACTTAAAAGGGGAGCAAGAGGGACAACGATGAGGCTTAAAATTTGGAGGGATTTAGTGACTTGGATAATGGGGATAAGGTGCTGATAAAATAGGGGGAAGTGGTGTTATCTAGGTCTCTTCTGGAGGAGTGAATGGATTAAGAAAGAGGAGAAAAGATAGGAGCTATCTGCTGAGTGCAGTGATGGCCGAATTTCCATCTCTTGGAGGGGGGAAGAAATCGGTTTCCACATGCCATAAGGGTGTCGAAATTTCCCCTACTATTTGATTAGTTGTTAGTTATCAGGAATGGCACTTTCGGTTTTTGATAGGTAAGTGCGGAAATTTTCTATAAATAAAGGGGCTATCTCTTCAATTCCGGCATTTGAACCCCATTCTTTTAAAGCTTTTCTCTCATTCTCTATGCCGAAACCCTCAGCCATTCTCTGCAATCTTTCCTTTTGATTCCTTCAGAAGCCGAAACCTCTCACTTCACACTCTTTTCCATTCTTTTCCTCTTGTGCCGATTTCTCCATAAAGCCGGAATCGTTTAGAAGTAGCCGAAATCTTCTGTAGAGGTGAGTATCGACTTGTGCTAGTATTTTTGCAATCTTTTTTGGCTTTTGAAGCCAAAGCCGAATGGCTAGTTGGTAGTTAGGGCCATCCTTAGTTTGGCATTTTCTCTGATCTTGTGTTCTTTCTCTTTGGCGGCATTCCGGGATTTGAAGGAGATCTAATCGTCTAGGTTTCTAAGCCAGAAACCGGTAGCATACGAATCATATTATTTTCGAGATTTCAAGGTAAGGTTTTTGGTTCTCCTTAAGTTGATCAATCGATTTCTTTTCGTTATTCGTGTCTTAACCTAATGGTTCGTTAAGCAATCATCGTAGTACCTTCTGACCAAGATCACTCATGGACTCGAATGTCAGCAAATCAAAGGAAGGAGTTGGATCTATAGTCCCAGCGCCAAAGTTTAAGAAACGCGCGGTGTCTGCTGTCCGAGATTGGCCACCAGGCTATGGACCGGCTTCTGAACAACACCTTAGGCAAATAGCGGTTGTGTCGGCTACGGATAGCGTCGACATAGAAAGTGTCGTCTTAACTATAATCAGGTGTGTAGATCTCTATCACACTACTTAACCTGTATATATCCATATGTTATGGGCTAAAAGCCGGAAAAATAGGCTGTATGAATAGTCGTGTTACCCAAAAAGGGTAGGCAATGGATGCCAGGTACGTGATCATAGAAACTTCTCTATGTGTATCGATGAATGTGCTAGATTGTAAATCCTTAAGTAGTATATTGTTTTATTTTGCATGAATGTACGCATGGGATGATATTAATATGACTAAGGTGGAAGAGCATGATAATAGGTCACTTGGTGATCGGTGGTTAAACCACGAATTGAAATGTTAGGTCACAATAGTGATCGGTGGCTAAGCCACGTTAAATTCATTCCTGATTATTAGGAATAGGCAGCATGTCTGTCGATGTGGTGTGTAGCGGTTGGTGGGTTGATTGTAGAAATCCCCAATGTGTGATGGTTGGTACGGGCTGGTGTGTAGAGGATGGATTTCTAGGCTGGGATGGGCCATGTAGCATACATATGTTTTGTTGCCATTGTGTATGGGCCAAGGCCATAATGTGTTTGTGGGCCTCAAGCCTTTTATGTGTTTTCGAGATTTGCACACTGAGTCTTGGTGACTCACCCTTTTATTTTCCCTGACTTTTTAGATGAGAAGTAGATCGTGGACAGGGAAGCCGAGGCGGACTCGAGGGGCCATCAAGTTTTATTTTATTTATTTTCATGAATTATTTTCAGTTTTCTTTAAGTTTTAATTTTGGAACTATTTATGTAATAAGGCCCTATGGTTTAGGTTATCGCTTTATATTTGACAGTGTTTACAGTTTATAAATTCATGTTCAAGGACTTAAAACATAAAAAAATAATAAAATAGGTTTTTCGAACACGTTCAAAGAAAAAGTAAAGGTTATCATCAGATATCCTTTTTTTTTAACAAATGCCTCAGTAAAGAAACTGAGATTTTTAAAAACCATTAAAGTAAAGTTTTTACAATAAACCTCGTAGCATACCAGATCTGGTCGTAGCATTTGGGCCGGGTTTGGGGTGTTACATTTTGGTATCAAAGCCCAGTTGCAAAACTCGGGCTGTGAAATGGGTCTAGTAGTAGATTATAAAGTTGGTGAAAATGCTTGGGTTGAGATATGGCCTCCGAGTCTACCGGCACCCGATCCACGCAGGTAAGTATTCTAACTCTTGATGTGATATGCATGTTGGGTTGATGGGCTTTATGGATGTAGACTAGCATGTTAGGAATTAATGGACTTTAGGCCTAGTTTAAACAAGCTCTTTAAATTCATAAAACTTAATCTAACTAAACATGTTCGTAAACCAGTCGTTGGGTTAGAGTGTGGTAACCGACATATGCATGTCTAGGATTGGATCTAGTGGGAGCTTGGTACTTAAGCAGTCCGAGTGACCCACCTCCTCTTTTCTGAGATCCTACCTGGTGCATAGTGTTGGTTCACTTTAACCGCGAGGACTTGTTTATGGGCCAAAGTTAATTGCTAAAATACCCCTTATATTTGTAAAATTACTGAAATACCCTAATTTGCAAAATTCTTAAAATACCCCTATTTTACAAAAGTACCGAAATACCCCTATTTAACAAAATTTCCAAGATACCCTTATTTTGCCAAATTACCAAAATACCCTTGTAGGGTAGAAATACGAAAACACCCCTGGGTAGTGAAATGACGAAAATACCTTTAGGTGATGAATGTGGATTCATGGATGTTACTTGTATGTTGATGTATGATGGTTGAATGTGTGTGGAACTAGGAGATATACACTTGAGACTGAAACCTGTAGATATAATTTCGAAATCGAAAGAACTACTCTTAAAACTACTGTCCATAAGATTGTTCGTGGTTAATCGCTGGAAGAAATTAACAATTCATAAAATTTCTAATCGATATAAGCGAATCGGTAGAATGAGTACAAGGGGTCGTGGGCGTCCCGCGCGTGGTCGTGGTAGGGGTAGGATGGTCGTGTGCGAAACCATGAGGATCTGGTTATGGGTGCCGAAACAAGATGCCGCAGCCACCCGGCTACGGAGGTGGAATTTCGTGACCAGACGGCCGGAGATGACGCGGTGTCCCAGGCGATGTTAAGGGTTTTAGAGAGGGTTGTTGGGGCAGGCGTGGGCACAGGAGCCCGAAAAACTGTGTCAGAGCGACTTAGAGCTAATGGGGCAGAAGTGTTTAGAGGAATTTCTATAATAGCCCCGAGTACAGCTGAGTACTGGTTGGAGGCGGTTGAGCGTATAATGGATGATCTGGATTTCACGAAAGAGGAAAAACTGAAAGGGGTTGTATCTCTCCTGCGGGACGAAGCTTATCAATGGTGGCTTACGGTTAAGGATGGTACGGTGGCTGACCGTATCACTTGGGATTCCTTCAAAATGGCGTTTCAGAGTAAATACATTGGGAAAAGTTATGTGGATGCGCAGCGTAGAGCATTTCTGAATATGGTGCAAGGAAGTAGGTCGGTGGCTGCGTATGAAGCAGAATTCTTACGCCTTAGATGTTATGCTCGAGGAATGGTGGCCACAGACCATGAACATTGTGTTCGATTTGAAGATGGTCTGAGGGATGATTTGCGTGTATTGATAGCTCCACAGGGGGAGAGGGAATTTGCTATGCTTGTGGAAAAAGCTAAGATAGCTGAGGAGGTGAAGCGGACAGAGAAACTAAATCGGGATAGAGACAGGGGTGGAAGTAAGAGGAATTTTGGATCGTCAAGGGCAGCTGGGCGTACTCAGAAAAAGCCTAGGTCAGACGGGTTGAGGCAGGAAGAGAGACCTGCTGCTGTTGGTCAGACACAGAAGTGTGTTCGATATGGTAAATTCCATGTAGGCGAGTGTTAGGCAGGCAGTAGGAAGTGCTTTAGGTGTGGATATACGGACCACCAAGTTAGAAACTGTCTGCAGCAACGGGGCAGTGAAGGGCCCACGGGCCAAGGGAATGCACACCGGGAAGAGGTGGTGCGCACCACGAGAGGTCGTGGTCAAGCCAGGCAGGTGGTAACGGTTTGGTCGGGGCCGTGGAGCACCAGCCAAGGGCGGCTGCCGAGGCGAGACAACGGGGTTAGTCTATCTTGCCGACGCGTCGAGAGGAGGCGGACGCACCGGATGTTATAATCGGTACGTTTTTTATTTTTGGTTTGCCTTACACTGCCTTGATTGATATTGGTTCGATGCACTCTTATGTTGCTAGTGCTATAGCTGGAACTTTGAACTTAGATTATGAGACTTCTTCTAGGGAGATGACTGTAGTGAGCCCTCTAGGACAAACTGTAGTGGTGAACAAACTGTATAAGGATGTACCCCTGGAAGTTCAAAGGGTAGCTTTTTGGGCTGATCTGATGGAACTGTCGTTTGGGGAGTTCGATTTGATCTTAGGAATGGATTGGTTAGTGAAGTATCAAGCGAATTTGGACTGTGCAGCCAAGCGTATGGTGTTAAAGACTCCCGAGGGTGGTGAAGTGTTGGTGATAGGTGAAAGGGGGAACTGTTTGTCAAATGTGGTGTCTACCTTAAGGGCAGAAAGGATGGTGAGGAAAGGATACGAGGAAATTCTAATGTTTGTTCGGGCTCTGGAAGCCAAGGAACTAACTGTTGGAGATGTCAGGACGGTGAAAGAATTTCCTAATGTTTTCCCAGAGGAGCTTATAGGATTACCCCCGGATCGTGAAGTGGAGTTTGGTATTGATCTTCTTTCGGGAATAGCGCCAGTATCTATTACTCCGTATAGGATGGCGCCAAAGGAGTTGGTGGAATTGAAAGCGCAGATTCAGGAGTTGCTGGATAGAGGGTTTATCCGACCAAGTGTGTCGCCTTGGGGAGCGCTGGTGTTATTCGTTAAGAAGAAGGATGGATCGATGCGTATGTGCATTGACTTTCGTCAGTTGGATAAATTGACGATCAAGAATATATACCCGTTGCCGAGGATCGATGACTTATTCGATCAGCTGAAGGGGGCTTCAGTTTTCTCAAAGATAGATCTGAGGTCAGGGTACCATCAGCTTAAGGTCAAAGAGGCGGATATTCATAAGACGGCTTTTAGGACTCGCTATGGACACTACGAATTCATGGTGATGCCATTTGGGTTGACTAACGCACCAGCAGTGTTTATGGATATGATGAACCGAGTATTTCAACCCTACTTGGATCGGTTTGTCGTGGTATTCATAGATGATATTCTGGTTTATTCAAAATTGAAAGAGGAGCATGATTCACATCTTCGGGTGGTTCTGCAGATTCTAAGGGAGAAGCAGTTGTATGCCAAATTCAGTAAGTACGATTTTTTGCTAAGGGAGGTTACTTTTCTAGGTCACCTTGTGTCGGCAGAGGGGATTAGGGTTGACCCTCGGAAGATTGAAGTGGTGTTGGATTGGAAGCCGCCTAAGTCGGTAGCAGAAATTCGGAGTTTCCTTGGTTTGGCCGGGTATTACAGAAGGTTTGTTGAGGGATTTTCTTTAATTGCGGCACCATTGACTAAGTTGTTACGGAAAGGGGTTCTGTTTGTTTGGTCTAATAAGTAGCAAGAGAGTTTCGAGAAGTTAAAAAGGATTTTAACGGAGGCTCCAGTGTTGATTCAGCCGAAGGCTGGAAAGGAGTTCGTGATTTACTGTGATGCTTCACACATGGGACTAGGATGTGTGTTGATGCAAGGTGGAAAGCTTGTGGTGTATGCATCTCAGCAGTTGAGACCGCACGAAGCAAGATATCCCACACATGATTTGGAATTGGCGGCAGTGGTTTTTGCCCTGAAGATCTGGAGACATTATCTATACGGGGAGAAATCAGTCATTTATACCGATCACAAGAGCCTAAAATACCTTTTGACCCAGAAGGAGTTGAATCTAAGGCAAAGGAGGTGGATCGAGTTGCTAAAGGACTATGACTGCTCGATCGAGTACCATCCGGGTAAAGCTAACGTGGTGGCGGATGCCTTGAGTCGTAAAGTAATCTCTGACTTGAGAGCAATGTTTGCTCACCTTAGTCTATATGATGATGGGAGTTTATTAGCTGAACTTCAAGTGAAACCCTCTTGGGCCAGTCAGGTTAAGGAGAAACAGCAGACTGACGAGTTGCTGCTAAAGAGAAGTTTCTGTAGGATCAAGCGAAGGATCAACGAAATTTAGTGTGAATGAGGAAGGGCTATTATGTTTTCAAGGAAGAGTGTGTATGCTGAAAGATCCTGAGTTGAGGCATAAGATTTTGCAAGAAGCGCATGGTAGTCCATACGCTATGCACCCTGGAGGAAGTAAGTTGTATCGAGATTTGTGAGATCAGTTCTGGTGGCCGGGTTTAAAACGAGAGGTGACCGAATTTGTGGGGAAGTGTTTGACACTGTCGCCAGTAAAGGCGGAACATCGATTACCATCGGGGTTGTTGCAAATGGGTGAAGATTCCACAATGGAAGTGGGAAAGGATCACAATGGACTTTGTTAGTGGGCTACCCCTCACACCTACTAAGAAAGATTCGATCTGGGTGATTGTTGACTGCTTGACGAAGTCTGCTCATTTTATACCGGTACGTGTCGATTACTCTTTGCAGAAATTGGCTAAGCTATACATAGCGGAGGTAGTGAGGTTGCATGGGGTACCAGTATCAATCATATCGGACAGGGACCTTAGGTTCACCTCACGATTTTTGAAGGCGTTGCATCAAGCGTTGGGTACGAAGTTGGATTTCAGTACGGCATTTCATCTTTAGACCGATGGACAGTCTGAGCGGGTAATTCAGATCTTAGAGGACATGTTAAGAGGATGTGTCATTGACTTCAGGGGTAGTTGGGAGGAGTTCTTACCGTTGGCGGAGTTTGCGTACAATAATAGCTACCAGTCAAGTATTCAGATGGCGCCCTATGAAGCATTGTATGGGCGGAGGTGTCATACACCTACCTGTTGGACGAAATTAGGGGAACGTCGAATTTTGGGTCCGGAGTTGGTTACCGAGACAGAGGAGAAGGTAGAGTTAATTCGGGCTAGATTAAAGGAAGCGTCAGACCGACAGAAGTCCTATGCTGACCTGAGGCGTAAGGACATAGAATTTGCAGTGGTTGACAAGGTGTTCTTGAAGGTGTCGCCATGGAAGAAAGTACTGAGGTTCGGACGGAAAGGTAAATTAAGTCCCAAATTTATCGGACCTTATCGGGTTTTGAAACGAGTGGGACCGGTAGCTTACCAGCTAGAGTTACCTTCTGAGCTAAGCCAGATTCACAATGTATTCCACGTCTCAATGCTAAGACGTTACCGTTCGGATCCATCTCATGTGGTGCCAGTGGAAGAAATCGAAGTGAGACCCGAGCTATCCTTTGAAGAGGAGCCAGTGGAAATCTTAGACCGTGATGTCAAGGTATTGCGTAGGAAGACGGTTCCATTGGTCAAGGTTCTATGGCGGAATCACAGTTCCGAGAAGGCTACTTGGGAACCAGAGGAAGCGATGCGGCAGCAGTACCCACATCTATTTTGACTAGGTAATTTCGAGGTCGAAATTTCTTTAAGGGGGTAGAACTGTAACATCCTGAATTAATGGGCCTATGCATTCAGTGTGGAGATATGTTTAATGTGTTAATTTAAGTGTTAGGGGTCCAAATTGGGCTCAGGATGGGGTCGAGGCCTTGATTAAATTTTCTGATGGGACACTAAAGGGTTTAAAAGATAGTATCTGTGGGTTAAACTACAAAGTGGGCTTGTGGCTCAGTAACAAGTGGCACTGCAAAGGAGTTATAAGGTGGCGCCATTAGCAGTTGAAGAGGCCCAAGTTTTGGCCGTAAGGAGCCCATGTCTTTGGGCCATTTTTGGCACTTAAAAGGGGAGCAAGAGGGACGGCAATGAGGCTTAAAATTTGGAGGGATTTAGTGACTTGGATAATGGGGATAAGGTGCTGATAAAATAGGGGGGAAGTGGTGTTATCTAGGTCTCTTCTGGAGGAGTGAATGGATTAAGATAGAGGAGAAAAGATAGGAGCTATCTGCTGAGTGCAGTGATGGCTGAATTTCCATCTCTTGGAGGGGGGAAGAAATCGGTTTCCACATACCATAAGGGTGCCGAAATTTTCCCTACTATTTGATTAGTTGTTAGTTATCAGGAAGGGCACTTTCGATTTTTGATAGGTAAGTGCCGAAATTTTCTATAAATATGGGGGGCTATCTCTTCAATTCCGACATTTGAACCCCATTCTTTTAAAGCTTTTCTCTCATTCTCTATGCCAAAACCCTCAGCCATTCTCTGCAATCTTTCCTTTTGATTCCTTTAGAAGCCGAAACCTCTCACTTCACACTCTTTTCCATTCTTTTCCTCTTGTGCCGATTTCTCAATAAAGCCGGAATCATTTAGAAGTAGCCGAAATCTTCTGTAGAGATGAGTATCAACTTGTGCTAGTATTTTTGCAATCTTTTTCAGCTTTTGAAGCCAAAACCGAATGGCTAGTTGGTAGTTAGGGCCATCCTTAGTTTGACATTTTCTTTGATCTTGTGTTCTTTCTCTTTGGCGGCATTCCGGGTTGTTGAAGGAGATCTAATCGTCTAGGTTTCTAAGCCAGAAATCGGTAGGATGCGAATCATATTATTTTCGGGATTTCAAGGTAACGTTTTTGGTTCTCCTTAAGTTGATCAACCAGTTTCTTTTCGTTATTCGTGTCTTAACCTAATGGTTCGTTAAGCAATCATCGTAGTACCTTCTGACCAAGATCACTCATGGACTCGAATGTCGCACAAATCAAAGGAAGGAGTTGGATCCAGTAGTCCCACCCCAAAGTTCAAGAAACGCGCGTGTCTGCTTGTTTGAGATTGGCCACCGGGCCGTGGACCGGCTTCAACAACAACACCTTAGGCAAATAGCGGTTGTGTCGGCTACGGATAGCGTCGACATAGAAAGTGTCGTCTTAACCGTAATCCGGTGTGTAGATCTCTATCACACTACTTAACTCAGTATATATCCATATGTTATGGGCTAAAAGCCCAAAAATAGGCTGTATGAATAATCGTGTTACCCAAAAAGGGTAGGCAATGGATGCCGTGTACGTGATCATAGAAACTTCTCTATGTGTATCGATCAATGTGCGATTGTAAATCCTTAAGTGGTATATTGTTTGATTTTGCATGAATGTACGCATGGGATGGGATTAATATGACTAAGGGGGAAGAGCATGATAATAGGTCACTTGGTGATCGGTGGTTAAACCACGAATTGAAATGTTAGGTCACAATAGTGATCGGTGGCTAAGCCACGTTAAATTCATTCCTGATTATTAGGAATAGGCAGCATGTCTGTCGATGTGGTGTGTAGCAGTTGGTGGGTTGATTGTAGAAATCCCCAAGGTGTGATGGTTGGTATGGGCTGGTGTGTAGAGGATGGATTTCTAGGCTGGGATGGGCCATGTAGCATACATATGTTTTGTTGCCATTGTGTATAGGCCAAGGCCATAATGTGTTTGTGGGCCTCAAGCCTTTTATGTGTTTTCGGGATTTGCACACTGAGTCTTGGTGACTCACCCTTTTATTTTCCCTGACTTTTTAGATGAGCAGTAGATCGTGGACAGGGGAGCCGAGGCGGACTCGAGGGGCCATCAAGTTTTATTTTATTTATTTTCATGAATTATTTTCGGTTTTCTTTAAGTTTTAATTTTGGAACTATTTATCTAATAAGGCCCTATGGTTTAGGTTATCGCTTTATATTTGACAGTGTTTACAGTTTATAAATTTATGTTCAAGGACTTAAAACATAAAAAAAAATAAAATAGGTTTTCCGAACACGTTCAAAGAAAAAGTAAAGGTTATCATCAGATATCCTATTTTTTTAACAAATGCCTCAGTAAAGAAACTGAGATTTTCAAAAACCGTTAAAGCAAAGCTTTTTCAATAAACCCCGTAGCATACCAGATGTGGTTGTAGCATTTGGGCCGGGTTTAGGGTGTTACAATAAAACCCATGTCTTAATTTTGTAAATTGATTATGCAAATTGGCATGTTTAGAAATGAGATTGAATGGGATAATATGATGACCATTTGGTGTGTTTTTGGTAGCCAATTGTATTGAGAAATATGTTTGTTTATGCTTGTAGGGATGACCCAAGTGTGGGTGGCAATTCTGACCTTGCAAATAGCCTAATTTGCATACACGGCCAAGGGACATGGGCGTGTGTCTCTTCCGTGTGGCTCAAGGGCCACTTCGAAGTGTGCCTGAGCAGGGTACAAGGCCGTGGCACACGGGCGTGCCTGGTGGTCGTGTGATCAAGTCAGTAGCTAGACTAATTTTACACGGCCATGGCACACGGGCGTGTGTGGTGGCCGTGTGGATAAGTCAGTATACATGCTCTATTTTGGCATAGCCAGGACACATGGGTGTGTCTGGTAGCCGTGGAAGGCACACGACCTGCCCACACGGGCGTGTGACCTCTGTAACTTAGAAAAGTTTTAAAATTTCTGAGAAATTCCATATGTATCCGGTTTAGTCCCGACCCTATTCATAAGCATGATTAATGTCTCATTGACCTATAAAAGGGACACTTTGATTGTGTTGGATGAATTATATTATGAAATGTCCGTAAAATTTTTTGATTTATCTGGTAACGCCTTTAACCCTAATCCGGCGACGGATACAGGTTAGGGGTGTTACAAGCAATAAAATGTATGGTGATTTGAAACAAATGTACTGGTGGCCAGGTATGAAATGGGAAATTTCAGAATTTGTATTAAAATGCTTGATCTGTCATCAAGTTAAAGCTGAACATCAGGTACCTTCAGGTTTCTTACAACCTGTGATGATTCCAGAGTGGAAATGGGAACGTGTTACGAAGGATTTTGTATCAGGATTACCTTTACCTTCGAGAAAGAAAGATGTTGTATGGGTTATTATTGATCATTTGATGAAATCTGTGCATTTCATTCCTGTGCATACGGATTTTTCACTTGAGAAGCTGACGGAATTGTATGTTTCTAAGATTATTAGACTGCACGGTGTACCGATTGAACATGAAGCTCTGGGTACTCGATTGCCTTTTAGCACAGCATTTCATCCACAAACCAATGGTCAGTTTGAACAAGTAATTCAGGTACTCGAAGATATGCTTCAATGTTGAGTTTCAGAGTTCGAAGGTAACTTTGAGAGATTTCTGCCATTATTTGAATTTGCATACAATAACAGTTACCAAGCGAGCATTAAAATGGCGTCGTACGAAGCTTTGTATGGTCGAAAGTGTCGAACTCTGTTATACTAGACTGAGCTGAGTGAGAAAATGTTATTCAGTCTTGATTTGATTCAAGGAACCGAAGAAAATGTCAAAATGATACGTGACAGTTTGACAGTGGCTTCTGATCGTCAGAAATCTTATGCAGATTTAAAAAGAAAGGATATAGAGTTTCAAGTCGGTGACAAGGTATTTTTGAAAGTATCGCCTTGGAAAAAAGTTCTTTGATTTGGCCGGAAAGGAAAGCTTAGTCCACAATTTATCGGGCCGTACGATATCATTGAGAGGATTGGGCCAGTAACTTACCAATTAGCTTTGCCGTCAGAGTTAGAAAAGATTCATAATGTATTTCATGTATCGATGTTATGAAGGTATCGACCAGATCCTTTACACATGATTTCACCTATAGATGTTAAGATTCAGCCAGATATGACGTACAATGAAAAACCGATTAGAATTCTAGCTCGGGAAGTTCAAAAATTGAGAAATAAAAGTATAGCTTTAGTTAAAGTTCTCTGGCAACAACACAAAATAGAAGAGGCTACCTAAGAACCGAAGAAGCTATGAAAGTGCAATACTCAAACTTATTTTTTGGTAAGATTTTCGGGGACGAAAATTCCTTTAGGGGGAGAGTTGTAACAGCCTATTTTCAGTGAAATTAGAACAGTGGTTTCGGGACCACAAATACGATGACTAAATTATTATTTTAATGTCTATGAGATATTAGTAAGGTCATATAAAATTTTGTTAAGAAATTTTGATGTTTGCATGATTAATTGAGTGAAAAGGACTAAATCATAAAAAGTGTAAAAGTGGAGTTCTATTAGTTAAAAGGGTCAAATGGCTATGAAACTTTAAAGTGAACGGACTTAAATGGTAATTGTACTATCTTAAAGTTAGTGGACATATATGGACATAGTTTAAGTGATTTTTAAAGTTATAAACTAAGGTTAAATTAGTAAATTGATAAAAATCTAAATTAAACAAAGAAAAGATGGTATCATCTTTCTAAATGGTCTTTCTCCACCGAAATATTGAAGAAAAACACCATTTTTGGTGATTTGAAGATTCGGCTAGCATTGTTCTTGCATGTAGTCAATTTTTAGGTTAGTTTTTAGTAATTTTTATGTTTTTGAGATCGTTGTAGCTTAATCTAGCTAGCCCAGGGATTTATTTATAAAACTGTTAAAGATTGGGGGTTATACCTGGAATGACGAAAATGTGCAAGTGTACTATAACAGCCCGTTTTTAGTCAAATTGGAACAGTAGTTTTAGGACCACAAATCCGAAGTCAAAATATTTATTTTATTATTATTTTAAGGTTTACAGCATGATTGAATGATTGTGTGAAAGTTTCGTTCAGTAATTTTATTGTTCGGTTGGTTAATTTGATAAAAAGGACTAAATCGCGTAAAGCATAAAACTTGAGTTCTAATAGTAAAAGGTGTCTAACAGCTATGGAATCTTAAAGTGGAGGTCCTTATGTGGTCAATAGCCCATTAATAGGTTAGTGGATGATAATGGCTTGGTAATTTTGAAATTTGTGATAATTTTTAAGGTTAATTTTGTAATTTGGTTATTAATGATGAAATAAGTTAAAACAAATAAAAAGGTTATCATCTTTATTTTTTCCTCCAACAAAAATTCAAAAGGAAGAAGCCATTTTTAGAGACCTAGGTTCGGCCAAGCTTTCATTGTTCAATTTGGTATGTATTTTGTCCCGTTTTAAATGATTTCTACGTTTTTGTGATCGTTGCTTCGTATTCTATCTAGCCCGTACCTTAGATTTCAAAAATGTTAAAGATTTCTCATGTTGCCATTATTGAATGTTTGAGTAATTTGATGATTAATGATAGATTCGGAAGGTTTAATGTTAGATTAATAGCTTTTGTAAAGTGATTTTTGACAAAAATGTCAAAAAGGGATTAAATTGAGAAAATGTGAAATGTCGTGGTTAAAAGTTTGAATAAATGAGATATATGGGCTAATATGAATACTAGAGAAATTCAGCTAGCATGGGTTGTGGTTAAATTGCATGAATTTGTGATTTTATGAAATAAGGACTAAATTGTAAAAGATGTGAAATATTATGGGCAAATGTGTAAAAATGCCTTAAAGTGAAATTTGGACTAAATTGAATATACTGAATGTTGAATGTACTAAATTTGATAATATATATCAAGATAAGCCGAGATTGGTTTTAGATCGGGGAAAAGAAAAAGTGGACGAATAGTCGATAATTTCCATCCGAACAACTCGAGGTAAGTTCATATAATGAGAATTGAATCATTAAATACTAGTAAATTATTTGAAATGAAAGTATAAATGAATAAATGGTATTACTAAATTTGAATGCCTATTGATGAGAATTATTGAATACTGAGTCCCGTTTGAACTGTAGAAAGTCGTAGGATACGAGTGACATGTCATTTAGGTTACCATTTTTGTCGAGATCCTGCATGTGTTACGGATTCACCACAGCTCGTATGAGCTTACCGATATATCAGCTCGTAAGAGCTTACTGTCCATCAGCTCAGAGAAGCTTAATGATCATAGCTTGAAAGAGCGAAGATGATAATGAATTGACGGATTATTGATTTATATACGTAAAGTATATCACCCGAGTATCCCTCGATATTCTAATAGGTTTAACGGGCATAAATTTTATTATTGGTTATGTGATATGCTATTTGTTTATACGGATGAATTATTGTTTATATGGATGAAGTACTGTTTATACGGATGAGTTACTGTTATCGAATGAATTATTGTTTATATGATTGAGAGTGAATTATTACAAATGATGTATATGATATATGAATTTGATAATACAATGTATTGAGTATTAAATTGAGATAATGGATGATTCTATGCACTTATGTGACTAACTTGTTGATGAATGCTTGTGTTTAGGCATCTGGTATAAACGGTAAGTGTAATTCTAAATTATACGGGCTTACTAAGCTATAAAGCTTACTCTGTTTCTTTTTCGTGTTTTATAGAGGTTCGATAGCTCGCTCAATTCGGATAAAGTCGAAGATACGCATCACACTATCCAGTTGCCGATTGGTACTTTTGAACTCATGGATATATGTAAATATGGCATGTATAGTGTAACATCCAGGAATTAGGGGTTATGCATTTAATGCATAACTCATAAGCTGGTAGGCTTTGAGTGAGTATGGAGGGGTTTTAGGGGTTTTGAGAACCCTGGGATGTAGGAGAGTGCCTTAAGAAATTATGAGATTTCAAGCTTAAGAAGGGAAGCTAGGCTAAGGAGGCCTTAAAGGAATAAGTGGAGGAGTTTATGACACAAAGAGTGCCTTGGTAAAATGGCATGAAGGCGCCACTTAGGGCCTTGGTGAATGACGCCTCAAGCAAGGGGGAAGGGAGGAGGTTCGAGTCTTGATGGCAGCGTTAAGTGTGTTTTATTTTTACATGTTGGTGTTAAGGGAGAGGGGGAGTGTTGGACGGCATGGGGGCTTTGAAAGATAAGGATAAGGCTTGATTTTTCTTTTTAAAAAAATTCGGCTAGGATATATGATAAAGGTTGATTTATTTTAAGTTGGTAGATAGAAGATAATTGTAGATTTATTTGTTTATTTTTGAATGGGTGTTAAAGAGATAAAATAGGAGATTATCAAGGGATTTGATATGGGAAGAGCTAGTGGACGAATATAGGACTCCTTGGGGTGGCATTTTCGACTTTGATGTTTAGTAAAGAGTGTGTGCCGAAATTCCTTTTAATTAAGCATTCATCCTTTTCTCCCTTTTAGTTGCTTTGCCAAATTTGCACCTTATTTTCTCTTTGACAAAAGCCGAAAGTTGAAACTTTTGATACATTTATTTTCTTCCTTTCACATCTTTTTCTTCTTCACACCTCCTTGAAGCCGAATTCTCCTAAGCCTTCTCCATCCTTCTATTTCTTCTTTTCTCCAACTCCAAACCTGTTCTTTGTGTTAGCCGAATGTGCAATCACCATTTGTTGAGCCATAGCCGAATATTTATTTGGAACCCCTTATCACTTCTTTTCTTCTTTTGTTCTCTTCAAAGCTGAAAGTTGGAGAGATAACTCTATTTCTTGGTTGTGGCCGAACCTAGGAGGGTGATTCGGGAAGTTGTTCATAAGTGGTAAGCAACGTGTGCAGTGGTAAGTGTATTCACCCTTAGCAATCGATTTGGGTTCCTATCCTTTTAGTGTGCCGAAATCAAGGGTAGGCCTTGACTTCTAATGTTGGCCGAATGTGTATAGTGGCATAACTTTGTGTTTCTTTTGTATGTGATAACATCAAGGAGCGTTAAAGGAGGTTTTTTTGGGATTTGAAGTGATCAAGGGATTTCGACAAAGGTAAGTGATAGGTGCTATTCGGCCAAAGGCCATCTTCATGGATTTATTGTGTATGGCTGATTCTAACAATGGCATATAGGATTTCGACAATCTCAAGGAGCAAGCAAGTATTTCGGGATTTAGTTAAACAAGGTAAGGTGACTTGTAATATTCGGCCATGAGGCCATTTTGTCTATTAGTGATGACCGATTGTGTACTATGGTTCTTAGGAGCAAATCGACAGGAACAAGTGGTGTTTCGGGATTCAGGTAAGCTAGGTAAGTGGTTTGTAATATTCGGCCATAGGCCATTTCGGTATTCTAGTGTTGACCGATTCTGTCTATGGATGTTTAGGGGCAAATCGACAGTAGTAAGCAAGGCTTCCGGGATTTCGATTCATTGGTAAGAATATTCAGTAAGTATGGTTTAGATTTGGTATATTTATATTATGATGTTATCGGTTAACCATTTGGTTCTGATTAAGATATCACTAATGGACATGGATGCCGGTGAAGAAGGTAAAGGGATAGTCCTTATCCCGAAGTTTAAGAAGAGATCGGTTTCTGCCGTTCGGGATTGGCCACCGGGGTGTGGGCCAGCAGCAGAGCAGGAAAATAGGCAGATAGCTGTAGTTTCGTTTAGCGATAGCATCGGGATCGAGAGCGTAGTGCTTCAAGTGATAAGGTGTGTAGTTAGCCTACCGTTTTCCGGGATTTATGTGATACTTGCATGTGTTGTATATGTGTTATATATGTGCTAATAAGTGCAGTGGCAATTATGAAATGGATGCCCTTAAAGGGGTATGTCAATAATCAGGTTAGTACCAAATCTGATGAAATGTGGATTATGAATGTGAATACGATTGAATGCTTGGATAACATGTACATGCATTATTTATCATGACATTATTATATGTTGCATGTGCATTGGATGGGTTATGAATATGAAAGAAGTTACGGGTGTACTTCGAGTACGTGGTTTGATGTTAGCCATGAGCTACATCGTGGATTGGCGCTGACTGAGGTCGCGTTGTGGATTACTTGTGATTAAGTTCACGTGGATTGATGAGTGGCTCTGTGCCTCATCGTGGTTGATATCGGCTGTGTGCCATATCGTGGTTGATGAGTAGCTATGTGCCTCATCGTGGTTTGATGTTAGCTACGAGCTACATCGTGGACGGCATTAATTGCCGAAATGGTGTGTAGCGGTTGGAGGGTGATTTAGTAATCCCCTGGTGTGTGGTGGCTGGATACGGGGGTGTGTAGAGGAGGGACCCTAGGTTTGGGTTGGGTGCATTTGCATAATTTCATCGGATATGTGTATCTAATGGGATTACGGGCCAAGCCCTATATGTGAATGTGGATCAGTGTGGAAATGGGCTAAGCCCATTATGTGGAAACAAGTGGTTAATTACTGTATTATCTGATAAGTGGTATGAATATGGGCCAAGCCCAAAATGTGATATTATAAGAATAAGCTGCCTTGTTAACTGTTATGCGGGTTGATATATGGTTTAATTTGTGGGTGGAATTCAGTGGTCTAATTGCACACTGAGTCCATGTGGCTCACCCAAATATTTATCAACATCGCTGATGATCGTGATTCTTGGACCGGGTTGGAGTGGATACAAAAGGTGGCCATGCAGAAGTTATTTGTTTACGTACTTTTATATTTTCAGTATTTTGATCAATCATTTATTGTAATAAGGGCCGCTTTAAGTATTCGGGAAATTGTTATTATGTTTATGTTGGTTTGACAATTAAATTATTATTTGGGGAAATGTTTTTCATTTCGACAATTTACACATTACAGACTTATATTAAAGTTCTCAACTCGGATACTTTGTAACATCAAAGTTTTACTTAGAATTTTAAATACACAATGTTTTACAAATGACAATAGACTTTAACGATATTACCTTTAAGTCAAATTCTTTACAATCGTTTTCCGTTGTAACATACCAGATTCGGTCAAGGCTCGTGGGCCGGGTTTGGGGGTGTTACAGTTTGGTATCAGAGCCCGGTTCAAAACTTGGCTTTGAGGGTTTTGGGTCCAAAAACATTTTCTAAGATGGGCTTTTCAAAATATTGACTTTTATTTCAGGTTATTCGGGCATGGCACCTGTATCTCCGGCCCGTGGTCCACCAGGTAAGTACTTCTGACTATTGAAGTGATTTGAATATGTGAACTATGTGGGCATTAAGGGATCGTAGATTAGTATATTAGGGCTATTGGACCCTAGGACTAGTCTACTCCAACACAGAATGCATAAGACTTAAGAATCATTAAACAAACCTGTGAACTAAGTCGCCGAGTTAGTGTGTTGCAACAGTTGTGCGCATGTCTAGGAGTGGATTCAGTAAGAGCTTGGTACTTAAGCAGTCCTAGTGACTCACCTCCTCTTTACTCGAATCCTACCTGGTGCGTAGCTACGGTCCACCCTAACCAAGAGGACTTAGTCACCGGCTAAATTCGATAATTAAAACTCGAAAGGGACTAGCCTTGCTGTTTATAAAAACCTTAGTTTTTAAATCTCCAAATTGCTCTTTTAATTTGAAAACACTAAATTAGATTTTAAGAGAAACATTTTTCGAATTATTCTCGGTTGACAAAATTACCCAAATACCCCTGGTTGTAAAATTACTAAAATGCCCCTAGTTTATAAATTTACCGTACTACCCTCGATTTTTACTAAAATAACCTTGCTTTACAGAAATACCCAGAAACTCTATTTGAAAAATATCCAGATACCCTAATTTGGAAATTTACTAAAATACCCCTGACTTACAAAATTACCAAAATGACCCTAATTTCCAAAATTTCTACCATACCTCTGATTTGAGAGAATTTTTTTAAAATAACCCTGAGCTTTGAAAATTTTGAAATACCTTCGTAAAGATTTTCAAATTGATCCTGATTTATTACCAAAATACCCTTATAGGATAAATGACGAAATTACCCTTGGGTTGGGAATGGATAAAATGCCATAGTAGTATGGTGGATGAATGAATGTGTCTCTATTGATGAATGTGAATGTGATTCTCTGAATTAGAATAGTGAACTTGAGCTGAAACTTTGATTGATCGAAAGAACTACTTCTAAAACGTCTTTGCATAAAACTGTTCATGGATAATCGATGGAACAAATTACTAATGCATAAAACTTTTAATCGACAAATCGCGACGTTAGATATGAGTTCTAGAGGACGTGGTCGAACGACTGTATCGGAACCAATAGGGTCTGGCCATGGGTCAGAAAATGATGTGCCACCGCCAGCAGTGGCGCGGAGGATCAAGATCCGACAGGAGGAGATGACGCAGTATCGCAGGCTATGCTGCGAGTGCTAGAGCAAGTGGCAAGAGCTGGTATGGGAAATGGAGCTCTAAGTCGATGATCGGAAAGACTAAGGTCAAACGGAGCTGAGGTTTTTAGAGGAGTATCCGGAGTAGCTCCGAATGTAGCGGAATATTGGTTAGAAGCGGTCGAAAGAATCATGGATGATTTGGACTGTACTGCTGAGGAAAAGCTGAAAGGTGCTGTCTCGTTGCTCCAAGACGAGGCTTATCGATGGTGGCTCACCGTCAGGCAAGGTGTCCCGGCAGATCGATTGGATTGGGAGTATTTTAAGCTTAAGTTTGAAGGGAAGTATGTTGGAGCCAGTTACTTAGACTCACAAAGGAAGGCGTTTCTAAACTTGGTTCAAGGACGTAAGTCGGTGGCAGAGTATGAAGCGGAATTTGTGCGGTTAAGTCAGTATGCCAAGGGGATCGTGGCCACTGATTACGAAAGGTGTGTTAGATTCGAAGATGGATTGCGAGATGAGCTACGAGTGTTGATTGCTCCGCAAAGAGAAAGGGACTTTGCTATTCTAGTGGAGAAAGCTCGGATAGCTGAGGAAGTTAAGAGAACCGTGAGACAAAATCGAGAGAAGAATAAGAGTTGGAACAAGAGGAGTTTTGGACCATCGGTATCATCTGAGGATTTTCAGAAGAGACCAAGGATTAAGAATTGCAGACGTACACCTGTGCGCTTTACGAGAATCGAGTCGTACATGTGCTCGGTGTGGAAGAGCTCATGCTGGAGAGTGTTGGGGAAATAGTAAAGAATGTTTCCGTTGTGGGTCTAAGGCTCATTTGGTTAAAAATTGTCCTCAGACGACGAAGGGTCATGGTCCAAACCATGGAGGAAATGGTTCCGGCAGAGGTCGTGGAACACCAAGTAGGGGTGCTGAAGGTTCAGATGCAAGACAATCAGGGTTGGCTTAGGCAGTCAGTCATCGCGGGGAGGAAGATGTGCCAGATGAGATAGCGGGTAAGTTCTTTGTTTCTGGAATACCCTTAATTGCTTTGCTTGTTTTAGAGTTAGCTCATCCTGGTGTTGCTAGTGAAGTGCCTGAAACCTTGGATGTGAACTTAGAAACTGTACCTAGGAAGTATGATAGTTTGTTAAGATCAGAGTGCGCAGCATAAGCGTAGTGCGGTGAGTAGGATTGCACGACTGTTAGTTAGTGAGTAATTTTGAGGACGAAATTATTTTAAGGAGGGTAGAACTGTAACATCCAGGAATTAGGGGTTATGCATTTAATGCATAACTCATAAGCTGGTAGGCTTTGAGTGAGTATGGAGGGGTTTTAGGGGTTTTGAGAACCCTGGGATGTAGGAGAGTGCCTTAAGAAATTATGAGATTTCAAGCTTAAGAAGGGAAGCTAGGCTAAGGAGGCCTTAAAGGAATAAGTGGAGGAGTTTATGACATAAAGAGTGCCATGGTAAAGTGGCTTGAAGGCGCCACTTAGGGCCTTGGTGAATGACGCCTCAAGCAAGGGGGAAGGGAGGAGGTTCGAGTCTTGATGGCAGCGTTAAGTGTGTTTTATTTTTACATGTTGGCGTTAAGAGAGAGGGGAAGTGTTGGACGGCATGGGGGCTTTGAAAGATAAGGATAAGGCTTGATTTTTCTTTTTAAAAAAATTCGGCTAGGATATATGATAAAGGTTGATTTATTTTAAGTTGGTAGATAAAAGATAATTGTAGATTTATTTGTTTATTTTTGAATGGGTGTTAAAGAGATAAAATAGGAGATTATCAAGGGATTTGATATGGGAAGAGCTAGTGGCCGAATATAGGACTCCTTGGGGTGGCATTTTCGGCTTTGATGTTTAGTAAAGAGTGTGTGCCGAAATTCCTTTTAATTAAGCATTCATCTTTTTCTCCCTTTTAGTTGCTTTCCCGAATTTGCACCTTATTTTCTCTTTGACAAAAGCCGAAAGTTGAAACTTTTGATACATTTATTTTCTTCCTTTCACATCTTTTTCTTCTTCACACCTCTTTGAAGCCGAATTCTCCTAAGCCTTCTCCATCTTTCTATTTCTTCTTTTCTCCAATCAAACTCGTTTCTTTGTGTTAGCCGAATGTGCAATCACCATTTGTTGAGCCATAGCCGAATATTTATTTGGAACCCCTTATCACTTCTTTTCTTCTTTTGTTCTCTTCAAAGCCAAAAGTTGGAGAGATAACTCTATTTCTTGGTTGTGGCCGAACCTAGGAGGGTGATTCGGGAAGTTGTTCATAAGTGGTAAGCAACGTGTGCAAAGGGTCGAGTGTATTCACCCTTAGCAATCGATTTGGGTTCCTATCCTTTTAGTGTGCCGAAATCAAGGGTAGGCCTTGACTTCTAATGTTGGTCGAATGTGTATAGTGGCATAAATTTGTGTTTCTTTTGTATGTGATAACATCAAGGAGCGTTAAAGGAGGTTTTTTTGGGATTTGAAGTGATCAAGGGATTTCGACAAAGGTAAGTGATAGGTGCTATTCGGCCAAAGGCCATCTTCATGGATTTATTGTGTATGGCCGATTCTAACAATGGCATATAGGATTTCGACAATCTCAAGGAGCAAGCAAGTATTTCGGGATTTAGTTAAACAAGGTAAGGTGACTTGTTGTAACAACCCAAACCCGGCCCAAACACCACGACCGAATTTGATTGTTACTGAGTAAAACCTTGTGAACACTCTTTCAGAAAAACATTTAACTTCCTTTGTAAACTCTTTTTCTTTCGGTTGTCTTGCTAAGCTAACCCTAGATCTAATTTGGAATTTTAATTAAATCCGGTTATTGTACAAGTTTCAAGTGTACCCGATGGCACGTTTAAACTTCCACGTGTTAACTTAAGAAAACATGTGATTTAATTTAATTTTAATGACATAGTTTAAGTCGATATCCAACATAAAAAAATAAAATAAAATGCAACTATAGTTATGGAGGCCTTATTACAACCCAAAATAGAATTTATCAAATTCAAAGTTCTGTAAATTAAAATCCTTTGCATGGCCGCCTCGAGTCCCACCGGCTCCTCAACCGCCATCTACGAGTCACCTGAAAAATGTTAAAGGAGAAGGTGAGTCACCAAGACCCATATGTAACCCTTCCCCATTTTAAAGCATTTTCATACACATCAAATAACAAATTAATTAAGCAAAGTATCATGTACCCAACCTAGCCAACCAAACACCTTTGTCTACCCCACGTGGTACCAAACCACCGGGTGACCGTAGTCACGATGTGTTACCAAAACACCGGTGGTGCCAAACCACCGGTGACATATAGTCACAATGTGCTACCAAAGCAATCGTGTCCGCAGACACAATTCGGGTGATGGGGCCAACCCATCGTGTGATACCAAATCACCGCGCACGATCCCATATCTCAAGTGGGGCCAACCACGGTGGTGTTAACCACGGGGACAAGTCGCTATGAGGTACCAAACCTCTGGAGGTACCAAACCTCTGGTGACGATATAGTCACAAGTGCTACCAAAGCACCGGTGCTCGTCAAGACGAATACACTTGCCCCTCCACTCAATCAACCCACATAGTCAATGATCACATATAGATTTATCATATGTATTATCACAAAGATGCTTTCCAAAAGCATAAAATAGCAATCATATGCACAGTACTTACTGAGTTACCCCGTATACCGTTATGGTATTCAAGCCATTGCTACACACATCAAGTTAGCAATCACATTACTTAGCATAATTAACAAGTTAAATGGTGTGTATGTACACACCACACCAACAAGGAGTCTAAATCCGAGAAGGGAAGTCGGCCACACTCAAGTCTTTGCCCCTATATTCGGCCAACTCTCAAGGTTAGTGATATGGCCCATTCGGCCAACCCAAACAATTTAAAGGGGTCATACTTTGTACCCGAATCCTTACCCAATCGCTTCGAGTACTAGCCTTAGCGTCCGATTTGCGAATCTGGTTTACAACCTACACTTGGTCAATTAACAACACTAATAACCATAGCCTTCGGCTTTAAACACTAATATAAGCCTTACCTATACTCACCAAATTCCGTTTGTCAGCGGATGCAAGATCTGATCTCACTGCTTTGAGATCCCGGAGTCCTTGGTGAAATCGGCTTCAATAGAAAGGTTAGCCAACCATTAGTACTTGCCAACTTTCGGCTTTTTCCTTTAATTCAAATCGGCATAACATCAAAGATAAGGGAAATTGACATTCGGCTATAGCCCTTTCTTACCTTCTTCAAACCGATTGAAAACCAACTTCCGAAGAGCCTTCTACTTCCTTTAGTATTCGGCCAACAATGCTGCCAAGGAGGAGTGTGAGATTCGGTTCTTAAAAGGGGGTGTATTCGGCTATTGAAGGAAGGAAAATAGTGGGGATGAGAGGGAAAAGAAGTTTCGGCAAAAGGGGTTTGGGAGGCTGGAATAAAAATAAAAGGAGAATGAAGAAAGAGGGCTAGGGTTTCGGCAAGTAGAAAAATGAAGAAAAAAAAAAAGAAAGGTGCTAGGTTGCTCTTTTTATAGGCATTCGGCCCCCCCCCCTTTCAAGCTTGCCGCCCAACCTTGGCAACCAGGAGTCCAACTCCTAGCCAACTCCTCTTTACCAAGGAGTCCCACATTCGGCCATCACCTAATAGCCTTGCCGCCCACACCTCCTTGTTCAAGGAGTTCAAAATTCATCAATCTCCTTGAATTGCTCTTGGCCACTTATTTAATTAATTCAAAATTAATTTGAATTAATCTCCTTAATCTTTTAATAACCAAATAATCTACTTAATATCCTAATAATATCCCTAATATCCCTTTTAATAAAATCCTTAATTATCTCTAAAAAAAAAATTTAAAGGGAGCAAAACTCTCCCTATGTGCCGTCCAACAATAATGCAAAATAAGAGGGGGAATCCGCGACTCGAACCAAGGTTCTCCCCTATCCCTTGTGGCGTCACAAGTAGCTCTTAAGTGGGCTTGCTTTGCCACTTTTCCCAGGCCTATTTTGTGTTAAATTACCCACTCTTATCCTTATAACACCACTTACCAAGGCTCCTTCTCATTAGAAGTTAAAAACTGAATTTTTCCATTAAACCGAGCCAACACAAAGTCTTAATTTAATCATTATCATTCCATAAATAATGACACAGCAGTTCATACACAAGAAAAATAATGAAATTTCAAATAGCCCCGCTTTTGGGATGTTACAGTTCTACCCCCCTTAAAATAAATTTCGTCCTCGAAATTCCTTAACTAGAAAAGGTGGGGGTATTGCTGCCTCATTACATCCTCGGGTTCCCACGTAGCTTCCTCTATACCATGGTTCCGCCACAGTACCTTTACCAAGGGCACTGACTTCCTACGTAGAACTTTCTCATCTCGGTCTAAGATCTGAACTGGCTCCTCTTCAAAAGATAAATCTGGATTCACTTCGATTTCTGCTACTGGCACAACGTGCGAAGGATCTGACCGATACCGCCTCAGCATTGATACATGGAATACGTCATGAATCGACTCGATTCTGCGGCACTTTTAGGCCGATAAGCCACTGGTCCTACTCGCTTCACAACAAAGATATGGCCCAATGTACCTTGGGCTTAACTTCCTTTCCGTCCAAATCTCAACACCTTTTTCCATGGCGACACTTTCGTAAAGACTTTGTCTCCCACGGATACTCCACTTCCTTGCGTTTGAGATCGGCATAAGACTTCGCCTATCCGATGCTTCCTTGAGGCGAGTCCGAATCACCTTGACTTTGTCTTCCGTCTCTTGCTTACGCCTGGACCCGAACTTGTCTTTCTCCCAACTCCGTCCAACATGTAGGAGTACGACACTTTCGTCCCATAGAGGCCTCGTATGGAGCCATTTGAATACTCGCTTGATAATCTGTTGTTATAGGCGACTCGCTAATGGTAGGTACTCCTCCCAACTACCACTAAAATCCAAGACACGACCTCTTAACATGTCTTCTAAAACTCAGATCACCCTTTCCCGATCGTCCGTCGATTGTGGATGGAAAGCCGTCTTGAAATCTAACTGTGTACCCAAAGCTTGATGCAACGCTTTCCAAAACCTTGACGTGAATCTGGGATCCCTATCCGAGATAATCGACAACTCGCACGCCATGCAACCTCACTATTTCACCCACATATAGCTTCGCTTAGCTTCGGAGTGAGTAATCCACTCTCACCGCATGAAGTGAGCTGATTTAGTTAAGCGATCCACAATTACCCAAATCGCATCCTTCTTGGTGGGCGTAAGGGGTAGCCCACTAACAAAATCCATGGTGATCCTCTCCCATTTCCATTGAGGATCTTTATCGGTTGAAGTAGTCCCGATGGTGACCGATGTTCACCTTAACCTGGCGACACGTCGACACTTCCCTACTGAACTCCGTTATCTCACGCTTCAACCCCGCCACCAAAATCTGTTTCCGTAAATCTCCATACATCTTGCTTCCCCAGTGGTGCATAGCGTATGGGCTGCTATGTGCATCTTGGAGAATTTTCTCGCCTTAAATCTGATCCTTTGGCATACGGACTCGTCCCTGAAAGCAAAGCGCTCCTTCACTAGACAGATCGTACCCTTCCAAACCACCGCCTTGAACTTGTACCCTCCTAGAACTCAAGCCTTCATCTATTAACGCTTTTCTTTAATCTCCTCAATCCATGTCGGCTTAACTTGAAGCTCGGCCAAAAGACTTCCATCATCATACGACTTAACCGAGCGAACATTGCTCTCAAGTCCGTCACCACCTTCCGCTCAATGCGTCGGCTACCACATTAGCCTTACCCGATGGTACTCGATTGAACAATCATAGTCCTTTAGTAGTTCAATCCATCGACGCCGTCTCGATTCGATCTTTCTCGAGTCGAAGATACCTCAAGCTTTTATGATCCGTGTAGACCGTCGACTTCTCTCCATACGGTAATGTCTCCATATCTTGAGAGCGAAGAGCGACCGCTGCTAACTCTAAGTCGTGAGTTGGGTAGTTAACCTCATGCGATCTTAATTGACGGGATGCATAGGCTACTACCTTCCCATCCTGCATCAACACACATCCCAAGCCGGTGTGAGATGCATCACAATAAATCGTGAATAACTTTCCTGCCTCAGGCTGTACCAAAACCGGAGCTTCCGTCAAAATCTTCCTTAACTTATCAAAGCTTTCTTGCTGCTTTTCCGTCCATATAAATGGGACACCCTTCCTTAGCAGCTTAGTCAACGGCGCCGCTATTAGAGAGAATCCTTCCACGAATCTCCGATAGTATCCTGCTAAACCAGAAAACTTCGTATTTCACCACCGTCCTAGGCGGTTTCCACTCCAGTACTGCCTCAATCTTGCGGGGGTCTACTCTAATTCCTTCAGCTGACACTACATGACCTAAGAAAGCCACCTCCTTCAGCCAAAATTCACACTTACTGAATTTGGCATATAACTGCTTCTCCTTCAATATTTGCAGAACTATCCGTAAATGCTTGTCATGCTCCTCTTCCGCCCTTGAATAAACCAATATGTCGTCTATGAATACCACGACGAACTGGTCCAAGTCTTTTCTTTGAAATACTCTGTTCATCAAGTCCATGAATGCCGCCGGCGCATTAGTCAACCCAAATGGCATTACCAAGAACTCAAAATGCCCATACCGAGTTCGAAATGCCGTTTTGTGAACATCAGCCTCCTTTACCTTAAGTTGATGATAACCTGACCTAAGGTCTATCTTCGAGAACACCGAGGCACCCCTTTCACCGATCGAACAAGTCGTCAATCCGAGGCAACGGATACTTGTTCTTGATCGTCAACTTATTTAACTGACGGTAGTCGATGCACATCCGCATAGAACCGTCCTTCTTCTTGACAAACAACACAGGCGCTCCCCACGGAGATATACTTGGTCGTATAAATCCTCTATCCAAGAGCTCCTGAATTTGAGCCTTTAGCTCCACCAATTCCTTTGGTGCCATTCGGTATGGTGCTATGGACACAGGTGCCGTTCCAGGTAGCAAGTCTATACCGACTGACTTCTCGATCCGGGGCAAACCGGAAGTTCTTCTGGGAACACATCAAAGAAATTCCCCAACCGTTCGGACCTCTTCAACTACTAACTCCTTAGCTTCCAAAGCACAAATTCGAACCAAATACGCCTCACAACCCTTCTTGACCATCTTTTCACCTTCAAAGGCGGACACTACGTTGGATAGGTAATTCCTCCTATCTCCTATCATAACCACTTCATCACCTTCCACCGCCTTAAGAACCATGCGCTTGGTCACAAGTCCAACCTTGCTTGGTACTTAACCAACCAATCCATACCGAGGATCAAATCGAACTCTCCAAATGGTAGTTCCATTAGATCGGCTACAAAAACTACCCCTTGAAGTTCTAGGTGGTACGCCTCTATAGAGTTTATCTACGACTACGGAGTGACCTAAGGGGCTAACTACAGTCATCTCCTAGAAGCGCTTCAGAGTCTAGGTCCATAGTTCCTACCACACTACTAGCAATGTATGAGTGTGTCGAGCCCACATCAATCAATGCAACATAAGGAAAACCAAAAATTAGAAACGTACCGGTTATGACATCCGGTGCGTCACCTTCTTCGCGACACCTTGCTCGCATAGACTAAGCCAGTCGCCTAGCCTCTGTGTTGCCCGAACCTCTACCTTGAGTTCCACGACCTCGGTTGGGGCCGTTGTTCCCTCTACCATTACCACGACCCTCCGTGGTCCTACATTTCTATCTTGTGCACTGTTACGCCCATCCGGCGCTTCTTAGCTAGCTTTTGGGGACAATCTCTCGACGCGATGCTCCAAAGACCCACACTCAAAGCATCCTTTATCACCGCCCAACATCCTCCCCAATGGGTCTTTCCACAAACATTGCACCGAGTCGGCCTTTGATTAGCGATTGTGGGCCTTGTCGCCTGATTGGGCCCACTTGGCCTAGCCTTTTCTCGAGTACTACCGCTTGATCCAAATGACCCAAAACTTCTCTTCCGATTGTTCTTACTATAGTTCGCCTCACGGCCTCCTTGATTCCTTCGGCTACCTTAGCCTTCTCCACTAGAGGTGAGAACTCACGAACTCTTTGTGGGGCAATCAAGAACCTTAAATCATCTCGAGTCCGTCCTCAAAGCGGACACAGCGCTCATGTTCAGTAGCCACGATGCCTCTCGCATATCTACTCAAATTTCTTAAAAATTCCGCCTCATATTCGACACACGGACTTAGTTCCTTGAACTAATCCTGAAAAAAGCCTTTCTCTGCTGGCGTCGGTGTAGCTAGTGCCCACATACTTTTTCTCGATAGGCGGTTACAAATACTCCCAAGTCAAATCATCGGCTGTAGCCCCATCTCGAACCGTAAGCCACCACGATACGCTTCATCCTTTAGAAGCGACACATCGCCCTTTCGACCTTTTCTTCATCGGTCGGTCAAGGTCATCCATGATCCTCTCGATTGACTCTAGCCAAGATTCCACGCACCTGGGTGCCACTCGACGACACACCTCGGAATACCTCCGCTCCGTTAGATCGGAGTCGCTCGGGACACATTTCCGAGCTCCAACACTTCCACCAGCCCCACCACCATCTCCAAGACTCGCAACACACGACTGCGATACCGGTCGCCACCGGTCCCGCTCCGGCTCCTCACCTCTAAAAGTAGGAGGTGGTGGTGGCGATGGTACCTCATTTTCGAACCTTGTCCCGACTGACGGGTTCGGACACCGTCATCCTACCCCTACCACGTCCACGGCGTCCACGTCCTCTAGAACTCATTCTATCTACCGCGCTTTTAATCGATTAAGAAAAATTTTATGCGTTAGCATTTGTTTCACTTTATTACTCGCGAAGAAGTTTTATGGATGAGGTTTAATCGAGAGATTCTTTCGAGCAAACAATGTTTCAGCTTTCCTATCCTAGTTCACACAAAGAAGTCCATGCATCCATTCCTTAATACTTTCCATACCTATTCACTCATCGGACATTTCGCCACTTCTAACCCAGGGTATTTTCGTCTTTTCCTGCTGAGGGTATTTTTGTAATTTTTCACAAGTCAAGTTTTCCGAGAAAACATGGTATACCTAGTGTTCTAGGGTTTAAGAGGGTTATTGGATAAGTTTTGAAAACATTAGGGCTTGTTGTCTCGTTCTATTTTGAAAAACAAGGCTAATTCCCTTTTTGGGTTTTAATCATTGTTTTTAGCCTATGACCGAGCCTTCCTGGTCAGGGTGAACCAAAGCTACGCACCAGGCAGAATTCAAGTGAAGAGGAGGTGGGTCACGCGGACCGCTTACATACCAAGCTCTCACTGAACCTTTCTAGACATGCGCACAGAGGTTACCACACCACTGAGCCTTCCGAGTTAGGGTGAACCAAAGCTACGCACCAGGTAGGATACCTGCGAAGAGGAGGTGAGTCACGAGGACTGCTTAAATACCAAGCTCTTCCGGATCCAATCCTAGACATGCGTACAGGGGTTACCACACCCTAGCTTATTGACTAGGTCATAGGTTGGTTTAGTTCTTTAAGTCTTATGCTTCGTTGTGTTTGAGTAATCTAACCCTAGGGTCCAAGTCCTATAAGTCTATCTACGCTCCATGCTTCCTACCCTTCTACAGAATACAATTCACAGAAAGGTTTAGATGTACTTACCTGGGCGGATCGGTGCCGGAGACTCGGGCCATGCTGCTTAAAAACCCAAAACAATTCAAAAAGGCCTACCAAAACATTTTGGGCCTTGGCCCCCCCCACAGCCGAGCTTTGAACTGGGCTCTGATACCAATTTGTAACAACCCAAACCCGGCCCAAACACCACGACCGAATTTGATTGTTACTGAGTAAAACCTTGTGAACACTCTTTCGTAAAAAAACATTTAACTTCCTTTGTAAACTCTTTTTCTTTCGGTTGTCTTGCTAAGCTAACCCTAGATCTAATTTGGAATTTTAATTAAATCCGGTTATTGTACAAGTTTCAAGTGTACCCGATGGCACGTTTAAACTTCCACGTGTTAACTTAAGAAAACATGTGATTTAATTTAATTTTAATGACATAGTTTAAGTCGATATCCAACATAAAAAAAAAAAATAAAATAAAATGCAACTATAGTTATGGAGGCCTTATTACAACCCAAAATAGAATTTATCAAATTCAAAGTTCGTAAATTAAAATCCTTTGCATGGCCGCCTCGAGTCCCACCGCTCCTCTCAACCGCCATCTACGAGTCACCTGAAAAATGTTAAAGGAGAAGGTGAGTCACCAAGACCCAAAGATGTAACCCTTCCCCCATTTTAAAGCATTTTCATACACATCAAATAACAAATTAATTAAGCAAAGTATCATGTACCCAACCTAGCCAACCAAACACCTTTGTCTACCCCACGTGGTACCAAACCACTTTGGTGACCGTAGTCACGATGTGTTACCAAAACACCGGTGGTGCCAAACCACCGTGACATATAGTCACAATGTGCTACCAAAGCACCGTGTCCGCAGACACAATTCGGGTGATGGGGCCAACCCATCGTGTGTGATACCAAATCACCGCGCACGATCCCATATCTCAAGTGGGGCCAACCCACGGTGGTGTTAACCACGTGGACAAGTCGCTATGAGGTACCAAACCTCCGGAGGTACCAAACCTCCGTGACGTATAGTCACGAGCAGTGCTACCAAAGCACCGGTGCTCGTCAAGACGAATACACCGCCCCTCCACTCAATCAACCCACATAGTCAATAAATACATATAGATTTATCATATGTATTATCACAAAGATGCTTTCCAAAAGCATAAAATAGCAATCATATGCACAGTACTTACCAGTTACCCCAGTATACCGTTATGGTATTCAAGCCATTGCTACACACATCAAGTTAGCAATCACATTACTTAGCATAATTAACAAGTTAAATGGTGTGTATGTACACACCTGTCACCAACAAGGAGTCTAAATCCGAGAAGGGAAGTCGGCCACACTCAAGTCTTTGCCCCTATATTCGGCCAACTCTCAAGGTTAGTGATATGGCCCATTCGGCCAACCCAAACAATTTAAAGGGGTCATACTTTGTACCCGAATCCTTACCCAATCGCTTCGAGTACTAGCCTTAGCGTCCGATTTGCGAATCTGGTTTACAACCTACACTTGGTCAATTAACAACACTAATAACCATAGCCTTCGGCTTTAAACACTAATATAAGCCTTACCTATACTCACCAAATTCCGTTTGTCAGCGGATGCAAGATCTGATCTCACTGCTTTGAGATCCCGGAGTCCTTGGTGAAATCGGCTTCAATAGAAAGGTTAGCCAACCATTAGTACTTGCCAACTTTCGGCTTTTTCCTTTAATTCAAATCGGCATAACATCAAAGATAAGGGAAATTGACATTCGGCTATAGCCCTTTCTTACCTTCTTCAAACCGATTGAAAACCAACTTCCAAGAGCCTTCTACTTCCTTTAGTATTCGGCCAACAATGCGCCAAGGAGGAGTGTGAGATCTTGGTTCTTAAAAGGGGGTGTATTCGGCTATTGAAGGAAGGAAAATAGTGGGGATGAGAGGGAAAAGAAGTTTCGGCAAAAGGGGTTTGGGAGGCTGGAATAAAAATAAAAGGAGAATGAAGAAAGAGGGCTAGGGTTTCGGCAAGTAGAAAAATGAAGAAAAAAAAAAGAAAGGTGCTAGGTTGCTCTTTTTATAGGCATTCGGCCCCCTTTCAAGCTTGCCGCCCAACCTTGGCAACCTGTGAGTCCAACTCCTAGCCAACTCCTCTTTACCAAGGAGTCCCACATTCGGCCATCACCTAATAGCCTTGCCGCCCACACCTCCTTGTTCAAGGAGTTCAAAATTCATCAATCTCCTTGAATTGCTCTTGGCCACTTATTTAATTAATTCAAAATTAATTTGAATTAATCTCCCTTAATCTTTTAATAACCAAATAATCTACTTAATATCCTAATAATATCCCTAATATCCCTTTTTAATAAAATCCTTAATTATCTCTAAAAAAAAAAAAGAATTTAAAGGAGCAAAACTCTCCTATATGTGCCATCCAACAATAATGCAAAATAAGAGGGGGAATCATGACTCAACCAAGGTTCTCCCCTATCCCTTGTGGCGTCACAAGTAGCTCTTAAGTGGGCTTGCTTTGCCACTTTTCCCAGTGCCTATTTTGTGTTAAATTACCCACTCTTATCCTTATAACACCACTTACCAAGGCTCCTTCATTTAGAAGTTAAAAAACTGAATTTTTCCATTAAACCGAGCCAACACAAAGTCTTAATTTAATCATTATCATTCCATAAATAATGACACAGCAGTTCATACACAAGAAAAATAATGAAATTTCAAATAGCCCCGCTTTTGGGATGTTACACTTGTAATATTCGGCCATGAGGCTATTTTGTCTATTAGTGATGACCGATTGTGTACTATGGTTCTTAGGAGCAAATCGACAGGAACAAGTGGTGTTTCGGGATTCAGGTAAGCTAGGTAAGTGGTTTGTAATTTTCGGCCATAGGCCATTTTGGTATTCTAGTGTTGACCGATTCTGTCTATGGATGTTTAGGGGCAAATCGACAGTAGTAAGCAAGGCTTCCGGGATTTCGATTCGTTGGTAAGAATATTCAGTAAGTATGGTTTAGATTTGGTATATTTAGATTATGATGTTATCGGTTAACCATTTGGTTCTGATTAAGATATCATTAATGGACATGGATGCCGGTCAAGAAGGTAAAGGATTAGTCCCTATCCCAAAGTTTAAGAAGAGATCGGTTTCTGCTGTTCGGGATTGGCCACCGGGGTGTGGGCCAAGACAGCAGAAAGCAGAAAAATAGGCGATAGTCGTAGTTTCGTTTAGCGATAGCATCGGATCGAGAGCGTAGTGCTTCAAGTGATAAGGTGTGTAGTTAGCCTACCGTTTTTCGGGATTTATGTGATACTTGCATGTGTTGTATATGTGTTATATATGTGCTAATAAGTGCAGTGGCAATTATGAAATGGATGCCCTTAAAGGGGTATGTCAATAATCAGGTTAGTACCAAATCTGATGAAATGTGGATTATGAATGTGAGTACGATTGAATGCTTGGATAACATGTACATGCATTATTTATCATGACATTATTATATGTTGCATGTGCATGGGATGGGTTATGAATATGAAAGAAGGTACGGGTGTACTTCGAGTACGTGGTTTGATGTTAGCCATGAGCTACATCGTGGATTGGCGCTGACTGAGGTCGCGTTGTGGATTACTTGTGATTAAGTTCACGTGGATTGATGAGTGGCTCTGTGCCTCATCGTGGTTGATATCGGCCAGTGTGCCATATCGTGGTTGATGAGTAGCTATGTGCCTCATCGTGGTTTGATGTTAGCTACGAGCTACATCGTGGGCGGCATTAATTGCCAAAATGGTGTGTAGCGGTTGGAGGGTGATTTAGTAATCCTCGTGTGTGGTGGCCGGATACGGGGTGTGTAGAGGAGGGACCCTAGGTTTGGGTTGGGTGCATTTGCATAATTACATCGGATATGTGTATCTAATGGGATTACGCCAAGCCAAGCCCTATATGTGAATGTGGATCGTTGTGGAAATGGGCTAAGCCCATTATGTGGAAACAAGTGGTTAATTATCAGTATTATCCGATAAGTGGTATGAATATGGACCAAGCCCAAAATGTGATATTATAAGAATAAGTCGCCTTGTTAACTATTATGCGGGTTGATATATGGTTTAATTTGTGGGTGGAATTCGGTGATCTAATTGCACACCGAGTCCGTGTGGCTCACCCAAATATTTATCAACATCGCTGATGATCGTGATTCTTGGACCGGGTTGGAGTGGATACAAAAGGTGGCCATGCGAGAAGTTATTTGTTTACGCATTTTTATATTTTCAGTATTTTGATCAATCATTTATTGTAATAAGGGCCGCTTTAAGTATTCGGAAATTGTTATTATGTTTATGTTGGTTTGACGATTAAATTATTATTTGGGGAAATGTTTTTAATTTCGGTAATTTACACATTACAGACTTATATTAAAGTTCTCAACTCGGATACTTTGTAACATCAAAGTTTTACTTAGAAATTTAAATACACAATGTTTTACAAATGACAATAGACTTTAACGATTTTACCTTTAAGTCAAATTCTTTACAACCGTTTTCCGTAGTAACATACCAGATCCGGTCAAGGCTCGTGGGCCGGGTTTGGGGGTGTTACATATAGGCTAGTTTAAAGATGATAGTTATGGTTACTTGAACTAGTGATTTTGGTACATGTTGTGGTATAAGATAAAGCCATTTGATTTGGCTTAATTTGGTATAATGCTTTGGTTGCATATATGTATTCAAATATGTGTATTAAATTCTATGAATTGGCTGCCTATTGTGTTATAAAATGTTGCAAAATATGCTTGTGCAGGTATGTAAAATTAGGGTGGCAAAATGGCTTTGCAAATAGCCTATTTTTGTCCACACGGGCAGAGACAGGGGTGTATGTCTCAGCCGTGTGTGACACACGGTTATGTTACACAGCCATGTGTCCCCTGGTGTTGAAATTAAAATTAAGTCAGTATGCTCCACACGGTCTCACACACGGGCGTGTGATCGGCCGTATGGTACAAGTCAGTATACCCCCTAATTGGCACACGGCCTAGCACACGGGCGTGTGACTTGGCTGTGTTGCATAAGTCAGTATAACCTACAGGTTTGACACGACATGGCCTGGCACACGGGCGTGTGTGGCCACTTCGAAGGGCACACGGGCTGGACACATAGGCGTGTGGTCGGCCGTGTGACCCAAGTCAGTATGTACCCCCTGTTTTCACACAGCTAGTGATACGAGCATGTCTAGTGGCCGTGTGAGTCACATGGCCTACTCACACGGGCGTGTGTCCCTTGTTTGAAGCAAAATTTTCTAAGTTTCCCAAATTTGCTCTGAATTATCAGTTTAGTCCCGAACCAATTCTAATGCATGTTTAAGGCCTCGTAGGCCCTTTTAATGGATAAAGTGATTGTATTTGAATGAGATATGATTATGAATGTTGAATTATGTTATAAGTTTAGTAATGCCTCTTAACCTTATTCCGACGACGGTTGCGGGTTAGGGGTGTTACATGTACATAATCGCAACAAGTAATAAAGTGACAAGTAAATGTCGAGTTATCGTACCCACAGTGACTGTGAAAAGAATTATTTATGAATGCAATTAAAAACACTTTGGTGAAGAAAAATATTTTGATTTGAGGAGGTGACTAAAAACTAATATTTTAAACTAAGTAAAATAAATAAAGAGAAAATAAAAGTTCCAATGCATGATTTTAAAAGATGATTTTAATCAAGATGACATAATTGTGTTAGATTAATTACATTTCTTAACTTAGAATTACTAAACTCATGTTCATGTTGTTACGAATAAATTCACGGCAACTTGGTAATTTCCTAACTTATGAACATACTCACCTACCAAAATCCATTTATCTCTTGACGATATCTCTATGTCAATTCAACCGATTAAACAAATTTTAATAACCAAATGCGTTAATGCACATACATACTTATGAAATTAAAAATAATCTCTTATACATATCTCTATGCCAATTCAAATAATTAATTCAATCTCATAAGCACATAAAAGATTACGTGAGGTAACAATGTATTCCTACCTTGGAATAGTTTAATCACAATAATCTTGCAAGTTATGCAAGGCTAATGTATCGTTAGATATCGTTGTTAATTTAACCCTCAGCTACCTTAGATGATTAAACATGTACTGATTAAGTATCGTGTCAATTAATTACAATTTAAATCCGTTTAAATAATTAATTCATTAGTTACCGTACAATTATAATGCAAGAATAACTTAGTCATGGTTTTACTTAATCAAACATCTCACCAAGGCCTATAATAATACAAACACAATTTTAATAAATTAAGTGAACAAAATGTAATCAACCTAACACGAATTAAATTTAAGCCATATTAATTAAATTAAACATATCAGCATTACAATTATTCATAAACATGTTCATAACAACAACAATAAATTAAAAGGATAAGGAACAAGAATCAAATTTGGTGTTTCTTCGAGGCTTGACTAAGTTGCTTCGCTCCTTCTCCGCTTGTTCTTGTTGAACCGAGACTTCCACAAACACTTGAGTGCTGCTCCAAATGGTGGTTTAAGGACTCTTTTTCAATAGGTGAAATCGGCAAGGGAATGGGGAAGAAAATGAAGAACAATGGAAGGGGATTGAAGAGAGAAAGTGAGAGAGAAGTGAAAGGATGACAGGTTTCGTGATGTGTTTCAAATGAGAAGCCAAAGGGGGTTTTTATAGGTTGAGTAGGCTGTTAAAAATAACAAAAATCAGCAGCCATAGATTTCCCTCATGGCCGACCACACACGTTGCAAGTTTGAAGGTTTCAAACTTGTTATTTTAAGGTAGGGGCAAATCTAGAAAGGCATGAATAGTGGAAGGGTTTCAATGCAAATTCAAGGAGTCTTCAAGGGCTATTTTGCAAGCCAAATAATTATCCAAACAAGATGATTGGGTCAGCATGTGGGACGGTTTTGGGCTGCCCAGTGCTTTGTCGGATCGATTTTCTCAGTTCAGCTCAACTAGGCCTCTTTTCATAATTAATTAATAATAATTCATTCAACCCAAAATAATTTGGATTAGAATTAAAATTAATTATATTATGAATTATTATTCATAATTTGGACCATCTTTGGCTAAAAAATTAATTCACCTCGATGCTTCAAAAATCGCTTCTCGGTTTTGCGCTTCTAACAGTGTCTATCGAGCTAATTTTCGCCATTTGTGCGAATCTGTCGAAAATTATCAAAATTAATCAAAATTAATTATAAAATTATTTAAAATTCAACATGTTAATAATTTAAGTACAATTTAATTATTTTATAATTATTATATTTTTTTCGACAAGAATTACTACGAATTTGCATGAATTTGAGCTAAAAAGGGCATGAAAAAGTGTGTATATTTTTGTGTTTCCAATACCATGAATGTTCTTGAATGGTTTTTGATGTTAAATGGTAGATTATGAATCCTTGTTGAAAGATAATCAAGTTTTGTAAAGTGATTTTTGATCAAATTTGCATTTAGGGATTGGTTTGTAAAAATAGTAAAAATTCATGTTAAATATATGAAATGATGATTTATTTGGGTTGATTTAAGTCCCCAAAGAATTCGGTTAGCCTATGAGAGGGATTAAAATGCTTAGATTTCAATTTATGAGCTTAAGGACTAAATTGTGAAAAGTTAAAATGTTAGGGGAAAATAGTAATTTTGAATAAATGTGAAATGTGGATGGAATTGAATATTTAAGGTTAATTAAAGTACTTAATTGAATATAATTATCTATTTAGATCAAGATAGACCACGTACGGACCTAGATCAAGGCGAAGCAAAAGCTTCGGAGTAGCTCGTTTTAATTTCTACACCCCTAGTGTTCGAGGTAAGTTCGTATAAATAGTTATCGTATTAATGCTATTTCATATCGTATGTTATTATGTTATTTATAACAACATTATTTGCTTACGTAGTTTCTTTCCTATGTTTTTATATTATCGGAAGCTCGATCGGTTTGGAAGCTCGTCGGAGATCTACCACACTATCCAGCATAAATATCTGTAGTTTTTGAATGTTTTGGCCAAGGTTATAATGCCATGTATAGGTGGACTTGTAATGGTAATTAGTTGAATGTTTAGTAGATGATTTGGTATGTATAAGTTGTGTAAGTTGACTTTGTTGGTACCATTTGGTGCCTTGCTAGATTGTGTCATTTTGGCTATTTTATGATACATGTTTTGAGTGGCTCATATGGTATGTTTTGAATTGGTATTATTATGGTCAAGTTATGGTATGTTTTGGAAAGTAATGAACTAGTAATTGATGATTGAAATGTGGTAAAATATGCATGTTTAGGTAAGTGTTGTTGTGTGTATTTGAGGTTCCTTTGAATGACATATTGATTAGTTGAATTAGGGTGTTGAAATGGCATATACATATATATGTTTAGGTATGGTTTGATGCCTTGTAAGTGTGCACATTTGGTTCAAATGATTTTGCATGAAATGGTATAGGAAATGGCTTGATTTTGGGCAAATTTAAGTCAACACGGCCTGAGAAACAGGCGTGTGACTCAGCCGTGTGTGGCACACAGCCTGGCGACACAGCTGTGTTGTAACACCCCCTACCCGTATCCGACATCGGAACAGGGTACGAAGCATTACCTAACTTAACAGACTTCTTCATACAATATCGGGCCATAAATTTTCATTCACACTTAAAACCCTTCATTCGTACTCATAATGTCACTATTATAGGTCTACTAGACCTTAAACATACATCTAGACTGGTTCAGGACTGAACCGAAAACTTACAAACATTTAGAATTTTTTTTTTTGCTTAAGACAGGGCCACACACCCGTGTGAGAGAAGTGACACGCCCGTGTGGCATATCACACACCCGTGCTTCAGGCCGTGTCCAAAATAAGGGGCATTCTATTTATGACGTCAGCAGACACTTTAGGTCACACGGCCAAGCCACACGCCCGTGTGCTAGCCCGTGTGATGAACTGAATTTTTCGCAAATTAGGTGCAGGGGACACACGGCCAGGCTACACGACCATGAGGCAGACCGTGTGTCACACACGGCCTAGACACACGCCCGTGTGTCTACCCGTGTGGACAATTATAAGGCTATTTAACAAGCCATTTGCCAACCTGAAAAGCATCCACACTTATACCATTTCTATCAACAAATAACATAACCATAATGCACCTCTAATATTCACAATTAAAACATCCACACCTTAACTTCACACTACGTTCATCATACATATACTTCACACTATACTCATTCAATTGCACAAGCTTACACTTCGTGAATTTCATCATAATTGAATAGATAGAACTTAACAAATATCGACCAATTCCAATGGCCAATTACAGAATGAAATAAGTAACATTTATAGCCAACACTTTGGCTAACCAATATGAAATTTAACAAAATTCCCAAGTTCCTATACATGCCATACCCAAAATAATTAAACTTTAATATACCAAAAGAATAGCTTGATAGTGTGAGCCGAACTCCGACGTCCTACGATCCCCGAGCTAGCTTGGCGATACTACAAGAAAAGGGAAAAGAGAGGGAGTAAGCATAAAGCCTTGTAAGCTTGCATGTAATAAATAGCAACATAAAATCTTGTAATACATTCATACTTTACTTTAAGTAATAACACAAATTCTCAATCACATTGACATATCTTACTCATGCTTACTCTTACCAATCTCATAACACATATCGGACTCATTTCTTGTGAGTTTCTCATATGCACCTGTATCACTTCATCACATAACTTTAGCACTTTTACCATCTTGAACATAAACTTAGCTCTTTACCCCGTTGAACCACTTGGAATATCGAAGGATACTCGAACTCATCATACACATAGTACGATGCCATTGCCATATCCCAGATATGGTCTTACATGGGATCACATCTCGATGCCGATGCCATATCCCAGATATGGTCTTACACGGGATCTCATATCGATGTCGATGCCATATCCCAGATATGGTCTTATACGAGATCATATATCGACGTCATGTCCCAGACATGGTCTTATACAATTTCATACCGAAGCCAGGTCCCAGACGTGGTCTTACACAGGATTTCTACTCGATGTCGATGCCATATCCCAGATATGGTCTTATACGGGATCTCCATTTGGTGCCGAGGCCATGTCCCAGACATGGTCTTATACGGGACCTTCTTAATCTCTTGTCATGACAATGGTATCCTTTCTATTCCTAAGGTTCAACCGGGACTTCAACTTAAGATAATTTTATCATATTTTCATCGAGACTTCATTAACCAATATCATAAAGATAATATACGTTTCACAAAATATCAAGCATTTAAAAGCATAATAACAATATGTTGATTTATTACACACAAACTTACCTCGGTAACAAAATATGTACAGTTGTTCAATTTAGTCCACCACTTTATTCTTTCCTTGGTTTCGATCCGGACTTCGTGTTTCTTGATCTATAATGACAATTTCACTTATTTAATGACCACATTGACTAAAATAACCCATGAATCATACTTTGACAAAATTATGATTTTGCCCCTAAACTTTCACATATTTACAAAATGGTCCCTAAGCTCGTATAATGAAATGTACTCATTTCCTTGGTTACCCAAGCCTAGCCGAACATTTATTGAGCTCATAAAAGATCACACCTGCCTTCAAAACTGATTTTTACTACACATTTTATCACTTTTACAACTAGATCCTTTTTATGAAATTTCTATGAAAATCACTTAGAAAAAGATGTTTATCATACATCAAACTTCCATATTCCTCCATTAGACAACAAAATACGTGCATTTCATACATGGGTAAATTTTTTAACATGAACCCTAGCTCAAAATATTGGTAGAAATATCGAGCTACGAGGATCTCAAAAATACGAAGAACATAAAAAACGGGCTAGGAGGTACTTACAACAAAGCTTGAAAGTTGAAGAAACCCTAGCTATGGTGTCCTTGAGAATTTCAGCCAAGCATGGAAAAGATGGACAAGATTTTTGACTTATTTTCCCTTTTTAATTCTTTTATTAACCAACTGACCAAAATGCCCTTAAGGTCCCTTTCTTGAGATTTTTCCTTCCCATGTCTATTTTTGTCCATCATCAAATATAATGGTCTAATTGCTAAATAAGGACCTCTAATAATTTTTCTAATACTATCTCATACTTGAAACTTCTAGAATATCTTATTTTTCAATCTTTGCAATTTAGTCCTAATGAATAAATCGATCACTAAATTATAAAATTTCTTCATGAAATTTTCACACAATCATGCAAACATGTCATAGACCTCATAAAAACCATAAAACACATATTTCTACTTCGAATTTGTGGTCTCACAACCACTATTCTGACTAGGCCCTAAATCGGGTTGTTACACGTGTGTCATCTGAGGGTTCCTTTGTATGCAAGTCAGTGAGTTACACGGCCTGGTACACGGACGTGTGACACAACCGTGTGACCCTACTCAGAGAGTTACACGAGTGAGGTCATGGCCGTGTGTCCCTAGTTCAAAGGTTACACGGCCTGAGACACATGCATTTGTCTCAGCCATGTGAGGCACACGACCTGGCTACACGGCTGTGTGACCCTTGTTTCGCAAATTATGCAAATTTTTCCTAAACTTTCCTAAATGTTTTCAATTTTCAGTAACGTCGTAACATAGACACGTGAAATACATTATGGATCTTTTCCAACTCAGATGGAAAAGCCAAACGATAGGCTACTGGCCCTACCCTCTCGGTAATCTCATACGGTCCGATAAAGTGTGGACTTAATTTTCCTTTCCGGCCAAATCTGAGAACTTTCTTCTATGGTGATACTTTCAAAAATAACTTATCGCCAACTTGAAACTCAATCTCTTTCAGTTTCAAATCCGCGTAGGACTTTTGTCTGTCTGAAGCAGCCTTCAAACAATCACGAATCACTTTTACTTTCTCTTGATTTCTCGACGGCATCGACCAAGTGAATCGATTCTCTCTGAGTTCGGTCCAATACAAAGGCGTTCAGCACTTGCGTCCATACAGTGCCTCATAAGGCGCCATTTTTAAACTCGACTGAAAACTGTTATTATAGGCAAATTCCACTAACGGTAAATACTTTTCCCAATTACCTTGAAATTCCAAAACACAACATCGGAGCATGTCTTCAAGTATCTGTATTACTCTCTTCGACTGTCCGTTGGTTTGTGGATGGAAAGCTGTACTAAAATTCAACTTTGTGCCCAAGGCTTCTTGCAACTTTTTCCAAAACTGCGATGTAAATCTCATATCTCTATATGAAATAATAGACAACGGTACTCCGTGAAGTCTCACAATTTTTAAAGCATACAAATCCGCCAACTTGTCAAGCGAATAATCAATGCATACCGGTATAAAGTGAGCCAATTTTGTAAGCCTATCAACCACAACCCATACAGCATCTTTCTTTTTCGGTGTCAAGGGCAAACCCGTCACAAAGTCTATAGCAATATGGTCCCATTTCCACTCGGGAACCATAATAGGCTGAAGTAGACCCGAAGGTACTTGGTGTTCGGCTTTCACTTGCTGACAAATCAAACATCTCGATTCAAATTCAGAAATATCTTTCTTCATACTCGACCACCAATACCATTTCTTCAAGTCATTACACATTTTTGTGCTGCCTGGATGTACAGATAAACAGCCGCTATGTGCTTGATACAAAATTTCCTGAATAAGCTCATCATCTCTCGGTACACAGACCCTATCTCAGAACATCAAACATCCATTAGAATTAATCTAGAAGTCTGACTCCATACCCATTTAACATTGAACTCTTTTGGCTTGCAATTCATTGTCACCTTTCTGAGCTTCACAAATCTCTTGGAGAAATATCGGTCTAGCTCTCAACTTAGCTAGAATAGAACCATCTTTTGATAAAGCTAACCGCGTATTCATAACCCTCAATGCAAACAGAGATTTCCTACTCAAAGCATCAGCGACCACGTTCGCCTTTCCGGGGTGGTAGTCGATCACTAACTCGTAATCTTTTATTAACTCTAACCACCTTCGTTGCCTTAGGTTCAACTCCTTCTGAGTCATCAAGTACTTTATACTTTTGTGATCAGTGAATACCCAACATTTCTCGCCATATAAATAGTGTCTCCAAATCTTCAAAGCAAATACAATGGCAGCTAACTCTAAATCATGTGTCGGGTAATTCTTCTCGCGCGGCTTTAACTGTCTAGAGGCATAAGCTATCACCTTGCCCTCTTGCATGAGTACACAACCCAATCCATTCAGGGATGCATCACTATAAACAAAAAATTATTTTCACAGTTCTGGTTGCACCAGAACTGGAGCCTCAGTCAACAATGCCTTTAGTTTCTCAAAACTCTGTTAGCACTTTTCTATCCATTCAAACTTTACATCTTTTTGTAATAGCCTCGTCATCGGAGTAGCTATCATAGAAAATCCCTTGACAAACTGTCTGTAATAACCAGCTAGGCCCAAAAAACTTCTAACCTCGGATACATTTCTTGGTGGTTTCCAATCAACAATTGCTTAAATCTTACTCGGGTCAACTCTAATGCCATCACCCGAAACAATGTGCCTCAAAAATCCAACTTCTCTAAGCCAAAATTCACTTTTACTAAACTTGGCATATAACTGATTATCTTGTAAAATTTGTAGAACCGTTCTTAAGTGCTCAGCATGCTCATTCTCATCTTGAGAGTAAATCAGTATATCATCAATAAAAACAACAAAAAATTTATCCAAATATGGCCGAAAGATGCGGTTCATTAAATCCATAAACACGGCAGGAGCATTTGTTAAACCGAAAGGCATGACTAAAAATTCATAGTTACCATACCTTGTCTGAAATGCAGTTTTCGGCACATCTGCGTCTTTGACTCTCAAATGGTAATAACCCGACCTCAAGTCTATCTCAGAAAACACAGTGGCTTCCTTCAATCGGTCGAACAAATCATTGATCCTGGGCAGTGGATACTTGTTCTTTATAGTTACCTTATTAAGTTGCCGATAATCTATACATAACCTCATAGAACCATCTTTCCTTTTCACAAATAATACGGGAGCACCCCACGGAGAATAACTCGATCTTGTGAAACCTTTATCCGTCAACTCTTGTAGTTGAGCCTTCAATTCTTTCAACTCGGCCGGAGCCATCCTGTACGGAGCAATCGAAATTGGCGCAGTACTAGGGGCTAACTCAATTCCAAACTCAATCTCTCTAACCGGAGGCAATCCTGGCAATTCTCCCGGAAATACATGATGCAACCTCGCCCGAGCTAGATCCAAGCCCGAATGTGGATCCCTTGGTGATGCCCCAAGGCCCTATCACGCGAGCATGAGCTAAGCAGCTCAAGGAATCCATTTTGGCACTTATGGAACAAGTGTGGGCTGATTCAGCTAGCAAGCATGCTATAGCAGCTCAAAACAGCAAACCACATCGATTATACACTCTATTACGAGCTGACTTTAGCTCACCATCACTCAATTTACCCTCAAATTCGCTTTTGCTTGAATGAGCTTATTTCAACAATGAGTCAATTAATTAGCTTACTTAAAATTCGGTTAATTTAGTTTGAAATTAATGATTTTTATTTAATTTTTACTACAGCAATTTAATGTGTCCTAGAGTCTTTATTAAGGTCGAATTTATGATGTTCAAATTCAATTTAATTTGTTTCACATTTTACAGCAAGTTTTTAATTTGTCTTAGCCATCGCCGAATATTGAATGTGCTTGACTAGCTTATTTAATTTGTTAAGTGTCATTTTAGTTGTCCTAGCTAAGTTTAAATGATATGCAGCTGAAATGAATCAAGTTAATGTATTTTCTCCATGCATGTAGGTTCAGCCGAATATTGAAGGGACTTAAAGAAAGATGCATGCACCTAGGTGCATGAACTTGGCTAATACATGGATCGGCTGAAGCAATGTACTTGCTGCTGGTTTTTTGGTTCTTCAAGGTGTCCATTCGACCAATAATCACCAGCATTCAACTCCTTGATGTTTGGCCGATTATCTTCCCCATGCAACATCAATATGCATTCACACCTATGACCATTCGGCTATGACCTTTCACACCATGAAGACTCTTCAAAACCGAATGTTCACACATCAAATGGCGGCTCCTATACTCACTTTAATGCTGCTAATTATTCAACCAAGAGTTGCAACTTTAATGAGCTAATTGAAGGGTTGGCTGAACCTAGACTTGAAGCATGAACCAAGCAAAGAGCCTCTATGCATCCCACCATCTAGAAGCCGTCCCATGCTCTTCCAATCATCCGAATTTGGACATGGTAACTCAATGGATTTCTTCTAGATTATTCAAGAATGTTTGGGCTGAATTTTGCTTAATCTTTAAGGAACTTAGAGGCTATTCGGCTAGCTAGCTCTAGGCTATAAATATTTGTTATTTTGCATTGTAAAAGAACTTTTGATACCTTACAAAATTGCTGCCGAATTTGTGAGATATTTTCTCTCAATTTTCGTTCGAGACCCGACTGACTTATCTAGCTTCTAGTAGCGTCCGTCCGAGTCTTTTCTATCTGAACTTATCACTCATACAACCCGAGTGTGGCGTTCATTCTATTCCATCATCCATCTTAACCGTATAAGAACCGAGGTGACACTTACTAGTGTTGAATCGCTCTTGGTTAAGCTCGTATTCCATCTTTCACCAACTTACCCGATTATCCCATTTGATTCGATTATCGCTTTTCTGAAACCCCCCATCTTTCCATTTCTTCTAAACCGAATCCTTCCGTATTTACCTTGACTACCTTATCCCGAGCCTATCTTTATTATCCTTCTAAACCGAGCCTATTACCCATTACCTCCATTCTTAACTTATCCCAAAATACCAAAGATAATCACTTCATAGCTTCCGCATATCTCTACTTCTCATTTCTGACTTTTGGAATTAGTAACCTCTCCTCGTCGACGATCAGGCAACTTTGCAACTCGTGTCTATCGTGGACCCAGGGCGCATCATTTGGTATCAGAGCTTGATAATGAGGAGCCGACGATCATCGAGTAATTACGGATTAGGTTCGTATTTGTGAAAAAAACAAAAAAAAATCGAAGTTAAAAAAATTGAAGTTAAAAAAAAAGTTGTAATTTCCTTATCATTGTAACATTTTCGTGTGTTGAAGTATTATTATATAAAAAGAAAAAAGAAAAGTGTTTGGAGAGTAGCAAGAAGTGGTTGTATTTTGTTCTTCTCATCTAGTTCTGATATTAAACCATTACTTCCAATCCCAATCAATCAAAAACCTTTCACCATCCTTTAACAACCGTCTTCTAACCCCCCAACGCCATACATAACCGAGATTTGTTTTCTTTGTTTAGCCTACCCAAACACCATACATTCAACCCTTGTAGCCACTTTGAAATCGACTCACGTAGACTACGATAACGTCCTTCCAAGTCTCCTACGAAGACACGAGAGAAAGATGAGTGGTAAAAGGTGAGAGTGTTACATCAAATAAAAAGCTTGTATTGAGTTAAACACGAGCGTGAGAGAACTTTTCCTTATGAGTGATTTGTGAGAATTTGTGGTAAGGTTTCTTAGCTCTTTTCATTGCTCATGTCAAGAAGTCCGGAATGATGGATGACAAGCGGTGGTGCATCCAACGCCGCTGGTGGTGGCAGAGGCCAACAACCACGAAGAAATTTTCCCGGAGGTGGGGTGCCTGACCTCTAAGTTCAAGCCATAATATGAGAAATCACCTGATTATTCCAACCGCAATTTGATTCCATCAACAAGCGATTGGACCAAAGGGAAGGAAATAGCCAACGTACAAATACTTCCCTGAATCCGAGAAGGGAGCGAGGACCACCGATGCAACATGATAATGACTTATACGAGCCAAGTGATGTGGAGAGTGATCAAGCGTCCCGACAACGCGAACGACGAAGGGGCCAACGACCCAGAGATCGAGAAAGGTATGATGATGATCTAAAAAGTATCAAATTGTCCATTCCTCCATTTCAAGGCCGTTCTGACCCCGAGGCCTACCTCGAGTGGGAGAAAAAGATCGAACTTGTGTTCGAATGCCATAACTACTCCGAGGAAAAGAAGGTGAAGTTGGTGGCCATAGAGTTTTCTGATTATGCAATGATATGGTGGGACCAGTTTACAACGAGTCGGAGGCAAAACGGTGAGCGTCCTATCCAAACATAGGCTGAGATGAAAGCTATCATGAGACGACGATTTATCCCGTCATATTATCACCGGGAGTTGTACAAAAAACTCCAAAACCTAATGCAAGGGACAAGAAGGCGTGGAAGATTACTTCAAGGAGATGGAAGTGGCAATGATCCGGGCAGACGTGTAAGAGGACCGCGAGGCCACCATGGCTATATTCATTGCCGGATTAAACCGAGATATTGCTAACGTGGTCGAATTAAAACACTACGTAGAGATCATCGACATGGTGCAGATGGCAATCAAAGTTGAAAGACAAATCAAGAAGAAAGGAGTGATACGGGGATATTCCACTTCGAATGCACCCAAGTGGAATCAAGGTCCGAGTAAAGCTGCGACTTCAAATCCATCGAAGGAACCCGTGACATCCAATAGGTCTAACAAATCGGTGGCCAAAGTCAACAAAGGAAAAGCCCCTGTAACTGTTCAATCACGGTCCCGAGACATTAAGTGCTTTAAATGCCAAGGCCGAGTGCATATCGCGAGTCAATGTCCTAACCGCAACACAATGATCATGCTATCCAATGGCAAGATTGAGTCGGAGAGTGAGTTTGATAAAAGTGATGACGAAATTGAGCATCCATCCGAGAATGACGAGGAGGTCAAGTTTGCGATTGACGGCAAAATATTGGTGGTTAAGCGAAGCTTCAATGTCCAAAGTTTGGTAAGTGAACCTCAAAGGGAAAATTTGTTTCATACTCGATGCCATGTCCTTGGAAAAGTGTGCAGCATTGTGATAGACGGTGGGAGTTGTACGAATGTGGCTAGTACACTTCTGATTGAGAAATTAGCCCTGCCGGTGCTTAAGCACCCAAGGCCATACAATCTACAATGGCTCAACGAAGGAGTCGAGCTCAAGGTTACCAAACAAGCAAAAGTTCCTTTCTCAATTGGTAACTATCAAGATAAAGTTTTATGCGATGTTGTTCCCATGTATGCAGGTCATTTGCTGTTGGGGAGACCTCGACAATTCGATCGACGAGTCAAACACGACATATTTGCCAATCAATACTCTTTCAAACATAACGGCAGAAATATCGTGTTGGCACCATTAACACCGCAACAAGTAATGGAAGATCAGCAACATCTACGGTGTTCTGTGGAAAGTTTGAATAAAAAGCTTGTAAACTTAAAAGAAAAAGGAGATGAAAAATTGTGTGAAAATAGTTTGCGAGAGAAGGAAAGTGAGAGAAAAAGAGAGAAGAAAAAGGGTGTTTTACTTAATCGTTGTCCTCTTGTTTCTTCTTTTTAGGTTATACATACCAAGGAGCTACGATTGACATATCTTCCGCAAGAACGAAGGTTTATCATGCAAGAAGTATCGAGTCTGATTCCTAAAAATTCCATGCCGGACTCTTCTAACTCTGAAGAAATTGATAAAGATTACAACTATGTGAATTACGTGAATAGCTCTTGTCTTCTGATACACTCTAGAAGGCAAAACCTGAATCAAAATTATGAATTCATTCGACGAAACAAACCCGTCCTACATCATTGTACAAGGAAATCCTTGCTTAAATTTGAATGTTTGGATGTTGAGTTTTTGGAAGAGTGTGAACGAACAAGGTTAGCAAGATTTGGCTGTCTCGAGAAATTGGAGTTAGTCTCTAAGGTCCGAACCATGGGGAATTTGGTAAGTCAATCTGAACGGGTAAGTCTTCTAATGAACCCAACAATTATGTTTCCCATGTCCAAATAAAATCTACCAAAGGTTAGTCTCTTATTATCTTGTGTTGTTGATAACATTCTGTTCCTTGATGCTATTCGATCATTTTCTAATCTTGAGTTGATTCTATTTCATGCTGCTGAAAGCAAATGTCTTTTGATCGATCCAATAGGGCTGAAAGCAACCAATTGTTTTCAAAAGCTTACATGGATCGATTCATGGACGAATCGCTTCAAAGAAGGGGGGATGATGCAACCTCGCCCGAGCTAGATCCAAGCCCGAATGTGGATCCCTTTGTGATGCCCCAAGGCCCTATCACGCGAGCACGAGCTAAGCAGCTCAAGGAGTCCATTTTGGCACTTATGGAACAAGTGTGGGCCGATTCAGCTAGCAAGCATGCTATAGCTGTAACACCCTTAACCCACATCCGTCGCCGGATTAGGATTACAGGACATTACTAGACTTAGCACAGACATAGCAAAATAATTACCAAATAAATAATCATAAAAGAATACTTAATTAACAACGATACATTTGCAAATTGAAATGATTTAAATAATCATGCTCTTAACTCATTTCTATATTAAACCAGGTATACGCATATATGCATACATTTATATCATCTAATAAAAGTCACTATTCATTTGGTCATTTTAGTGACAAAATCCGATTATGAACATTTGCTCTTTACCAATCTACCAAACATGAACAAAAAATTTTAAAACATTAACATAGTAACTATCTCATATACATATAATTGAACAACCCATTTATCTAACCAAATTGATACATTTCTTAACCCAAAATGCATGAGCTCAATCCATCATTTTAAAAATAATATATCATATTGCCGAATATGCCTAAAGTATAACCAATACATTAATCTAAATCTAAGGAACATTTTATCAATAATATACTCAACCACACACGGCTTTTACACATTTACCCATATCCCATTATACCTATTATGACTCATTTCATATTTGTCAATTCATTAAACATACTCAAACCGAATCTCATAGTCAATTTCAACTTCTAATTGAACATGATTTAAACTTAAATAAAGGGCTATTTATAAGTTATGCATATCTTTATAAAATCTAAGTATGTACTCCAAATTATCAATCATACATATCATAATACTACTTACCCAATTTCGCAAGGTACCATGAAATGAAATTCCAAATCAAGTTTATAATAAGACCGAATATCCACAAACATTAACATCTTGATCAAACATTACCAAATCAAACCCAAGCATAGAAATATAGCCATTTTCGCATGGCATATATGTACATCTCATTCATAATGAATTCAAAAGAGTAATATAGCCTATACATGCCATAGTTTCAAAAGTTCAACTAATAAAAGATACCAAAATTTAGTTGATAGTGTGATAGACTTTGACGATGAACCCCGAGCTCGTAGCTAAACTTCAAAACCTATAACACCATACAATTAAAACACACACACAGTAAGCTATCATAGCTTAGTAAGTTATAGGCAATTACAATACAATAAATTAGATATTTTAATGATCAACCCACACATTCCATAACCTTTAAAATAAACTATCTCAACATTCGATAATAGCATTCATGTAAGTTTATAATCTTCTTCTTACCTCAAGCAATTTTATGCATATGTATATACATATATATATATAATACCGAAATTCACTCTCACATTCAATTCTTATAATCTTCATATAAACATACATGATACAGTATTATCATTTTAACAATGAAACTTACTTACTATCCAAACGATAGTTTATCTTTGCATACCTGATCTTTATACTTACTCTTTTGTACATTCGATAAATATTACAATTAAGAAATAGGCAACCTGTACACTTCACACCAGAACATAATAACAAATCACGTGCTTAATATTGACATATTAATTCCTTGCGCACATAATACCAGAATCCTCGTAACGTATCGCACACTTAGTGCCATTACCTTAATTTCTCATATTAATAGTGATATATGACCGATTTCGCACACTTAGTGCTCGGTATTTAAACTCGCACACTTAGTGCTCATTGATCGATTTTGCACACTTAGTGCTCAGTATTTAAACTCGCACACTGAGTGCTCATTGACCGATTTCGCACACATAGTACTCATTATCAAATCTTCTCCTTATTCATATAAACACATATGATCTCATTTCCTTTCATATATACACATATATTTATATATGTTCCAACCAACCTATTCATCCTATAAAACATCATCACATTCGGCAATATCAAATAAATATGTATACCCACCTATTCAAATACAACCATCTCCATGTCAATTTCGCATTTAACAATCTCTTAATATATATAAATATTCATTCAACTCAAATAAATCAAAAGCTTATATATATATATACCAACCTTACATTCGGCTAGTATATAATTCATTCAATGTCACATTCGGCACTAAGAAATTAAACATACTTACTTCTATTTAACATATACACATTAATATAGATTAAAATTCAATTCAACCAATTGCTTAAAAACTTACTTCGGATATCGACGAACTTTGTTTTTCCGGCTATTCAATTATTTTCTCCTTTCCCCGATCCAATCCCGATCCTTTTTGTTCTTGATCTAAATCAATTTCAAATTAAACTCATTCAACATGTTTTCACTCAATTTAGTCCAAAAACACATAATATAGTAAATTACATTTTTACCCCTGACATTTACAATTTTTACAATTTAGTCCCTATTGCATAAAACACAAAATATGCAAAATTTGAACACACTCCTTTAGGGCCGAATGTTACTCATGTCCATAAAAATCCATGAATTCCATTTATTTCACATTTTGACCCTTCAATTTACAAATTTCACAATTTAGTCCTAATTACTCAAAATCATCAAAATTTCCAATACAAAACATGTAAATCTAAGACATATCTTTAATATATAGTCATCAACCATCACAAAACACAAATTTTCATCAATGGCCGAATTCCAAACATGCATCAAAATCGGAAATTCTAGCATGGGTTTAATAGTATTTGAAGCAACGATCTCAAAAACGTAAAAATTATCAAGAACCGAGCTAAATACATACCTTAAATCAAAGCTTACAAGGGCCGAAGGTTTCAAGCTCAAACTCTCCTTTCTTTCTCTTAGTTTCGGTCAAATGAAAATAAAAAGATGAACATGCAACACTTTTTTTTTATGTTTTCATTATAATAAGTTTATAATATATTATTATTATTAATATAAACTTAACATATAAAACAAATATATAAATGCATTATAAAAGCATATTGCCGTCCACTAGTCTTATAAAAAGGAAAATTTGCAACATAAAACCTCCTCATTATAAAGACACACTATTTAAGCCACTCAATTAAATAAAAGGCTACTTTTACCACTTATGCGATTTAGTCCTTTTCCTTAAATCAAACACACAAACGGACAAATTAACTCATGAAACTTTAACACATGTTCGATCATTTACTATAGACACCAAATATATTATTAAAATATTTTTCTAACTCAGATTCGTGGTCCTAAAACCACCGTTCCGATTAGGGCTAAAATCAGGCTGTTACAACTCTCCCCCCTTAAGGATTTTCGTCCTCGAAAATCTTACCGGTGAATAAGTTTGGGTATCGTTCTTTCATCGAATCCTCAAGCTCCCAAGTTGCTTCTTCGACCCCGTGCTTATGCCACAGTACTTTCACCAACGAGATTTTCTTATTGCGTAACTCTTTCACTTTGCGAGCCAAAATACTAATCGGTTCTTCTTCATAAGTCAAATCAGACTGAATCTCAATTTCTAATGGACTAATCACACGAGAAGGATCGGATCTATATCGTCAAAGCATCAAAACATGGAAAACATTGTGGATCTTTTCTAATTCAAGTGGCAACATCAACCTGTACGCAACCGGCCGGTACGCTCAATAACCTTGTACGGCCCAATAAATCTCAGACTCAGCTTTCCTTTACGACCAAATCTAAGTATCTTCTTCCACGGCGAGACATTCAAAAATACTCGATCACCCACTTGAAACTCTATATCTTTACGTTTCAAGTTCGCATATGATTTTTGACTATCTGACGCAGCTTTCAAACTTTCTCGAATCACTTTTACTTTTTGTTCAGTCTCTTTGATTAAATCAACCCCGTGTATCTTGCTTTCACTTAGCTCGGTCCAATATACAGGTGTACGACATTTACAACCGTAAAAAGCTTCATAAGGTGCCATTTTGATACTCGATTGAAAGCTATTATTGTACGCAAATTCAATCAAAGGCAAGTATCGTTCCCATGTACCCTCGAACTCAAGAACTCAACATCTCAACATATCCTCGAGTATTTGAATAATACGTTTGGATTGACCATCCGTCTGAGGGTGAAAAGCAAGATCTTGAAATGCAATTTAGTACCTAGAGCATCTTGCAGTTTCTTCCAAAACCGTGATGTAAATCTAGGATCTCTATCTGACACAATAGAAATAGGTACTCCGTGCAATCGTACAATCTGAGAAATGTACATTTCACCTAACTTATCAAGCGAGAAGTCCGCACGCATCGGAATAAAATGGGCCGATTTCACAATCTATCAATAATAACCTGATTGCATCTTTCTTGCTCGGTGTCAATGGTAACCCAGCTACGAAATCCATTGTGACTCGATCCCATTTCCACTCAGGTATCATAATCGGCTGAAGTAATCCCGATGGCACTTGATGCTCGGCTTTTACTTGTTGACATATTAAACACTTCGACACAAAATCTGAAATATCTCGTTTCATACCGTGCCACCAGTAATGTTGTTTTAAATCATTATACATCTTCGTGCTACCCGGGTGAATAGACAATCTACTATTATGAGCTTCATTACAAATCGTTCGAATCAACTCAGAGTTCCTTGGTACACATATTCGGTTTCTGAACTGTAAGCATCCTTCAGCATCAATCTGAAATTCTGAATCAGTATTCGAACCACAATGATTTCTTTTTGCTAATTAATCATTACCAACCTTTTGAGCTTCGCAAATCTGTTGAATGAATAACGGTCTTGCTTTCAATTCTGCAATGACCGCACCGTCACAAGTCATAGCTATATCCACATTCATTGCACGTAGAGTAAATAGTGATTTTCAGCTTAGTGCATCAGCAACCACGTTAGCCTTTCCCGGGTGATAGTCAATCACAAGCTCGTATTATTTTAACAATTCCAACCATTGTCGCTGTCTCAAATTCAGATCCTTCTGAGTCATTAAGTATTTTAGACTCTTGTGATCGGAATAGACATGACATTTTTCACCAAATAGATAGTGACGCCATATTTTTAAAGCGAAAACTATGACAGCTAACTCGAGATCATGCGTCAGATAATTCTTTTCGTGCTGCTTTAACTGTCTCGAGGCATAGGCTACAACCTTACCTTCCTGCATCAAAACACAGCCCAAACCATTCAAAGATGCATCACTGAAGATAATGAACTCTTTACTCGACTCTGGCTACACAAGCACTGGAGCTTCCGTTAATAAAGTTTTTAGCTGATAAAAACTCTTCTGGCACCTCTCTGACCACTCGAACTCGACATCTTTCTGCAACAGCTTTTTCATCAGAGCTGCAATCACTGAAAACCCTTTCACAAAGCGTCTATAGTAATTGGCAAGTCCCAGAAAACTTTGAACTTCAGAAACATTTCGCGGGGGTTTCTAATCAAGTATAGCCGAGATTTTACTTGGGTCAACCTGAATACCTGATCGCTGTGAATCAGAGCTTTAAAATTTATAAAAAGAATGATCGAACCTGGAAACTAACTCTGACAACGATTGAGGCAAGTGCACCTATCGAACAAAGAGTATAGCTTAGGCAAGACCGGATTATCGAACCCAAAGGAACTAAAAGTACTAATACTAACTTTCTTTTTATTATCTAGCCTAAAAATAAAGAGAGATTGTTTATCTAATCTAAATTAATTAACTACTAAACTAAAGACTCTAAGACAAAGAAGAATGAATTTGGAAAATACTTGGGAAAAACTCAGTTGATTTAGATGATACCCTATGAAGAATCCACCTAGACTTCACTTGTTATCTAACACTGAACCATACGATTTATTCACTTAGTTTGATCCGTAAGACTCCTAACATATATTAAACCCTCTCTCGAGGCGAATAACGCCTAACCCTAGGTTAATTAGTGGAACTCTCATTCTCTTATAATAACCCCCTAGAATAGCAGTAAATCGATCTATGGATTCTCATATTAGGTTTCACCCTAATCTGACAAAATCTCGTCACCCTATCTCTAGGCGTGTGATCAACTCCGCTTAATTATGTTTGATCTACTCTTAGGCGTGGTCTATTCCTCCTCCACCTAAGCACATTAAATTTGGATTAAGCTCACATAATTAAGAACAAACTAAGTATTTATCATATAATTGTAAAACAATAACAAGATTCATCATAGGCTTCATCCTCTTCTGTATCCGAAGGGTTTAGTTCATAACAATAAAGGAAAACATCTCAAGAGAAAAGATAAAACAAAACATAAGAAATCCCTAAAACCCCCTGAAGGAATTGAAGGAGAGATCCTCTGTCTTGAGTATAATTCTGGCTTCTTGAGATGGATCAACTGACTATCCCTGAGTGAATCCCCACAAATCTACCTTCTCTGGCCTAGCACGACGCCCCTAAATGATGGCTTTGGGCTCCCCCTCTTAGGTCATACTTAGGGTGTATTTATAGGCTTTTGAAATACATTTCTTTCTCCCTAAGTATCCTTTCCCGAATGAAATTGCTCTTCTCCACGGCAGAGGCACGGCCATGGCGCACGGCCATGTGAATCGTGGCCGGGCCGTGTTCAGATTTCTTTAATGAGACACGACCGTGTGAGTCGGGGTTAGACCGTGTTCTAGATGATTGACTTGGCACGGCCGTGTGGGTCCAAGTCCAGGCTGTGTTGATTTCCTCTTTGGCCCGTTTTAGTCCGTTTTGAGCCCGTTTCTCGTTCTTTTTATCCTTGGGTGCTTTCCTGAGTATAAGACATGAAAAGAAAGGATTAAGAGCACCTTTTTACATAAATCAATGGATAATTCATCCAAAAGCATACTAAATGTGAGATTAAAATATGTTACTATTTCAGTTTATCAAATACCCCCACACTTAAGCTTTTGCTTGTCCTCAAGCATAATTCTCAACTTACAATTAAAACGAACTTCCTATAATTCATAATAGTCATTGATAGTGTCTCATCATAATTCAGAGATAATTTATACATGGATAATTCAACTCAAAATGTCCTAAAAATTCAAACACTATAAGCCTTATATTTTGTAGCACAAAACATAGGTGTTTCCCTTCATCTAAATAATTACCTCTGATTTGAAATTGTCAAGGATTGACATCCTCACTAAAGATTCACTCAAATCACTCAAAGTGTTTAAGGTTCAAAATTTAGGCACTCAAAAGTCAAACATGAAGAGTTAATCCCATAGGCTTGCATGAAAATCAAATCTCCACCATCAAAATATGATATGAAACACAAATCAAAAGGTCTTTGTTAGGGTTGTAACGGGGCTAGGGTTAAGGTGTGGAATAAGGCTGAATTAGAGGGTTAGAATCGAGATTGAATTGACAAATCACCTAACTAAGAACTAATGAACTAATAGTAATAATTACATCAATTGAAAACTAATAATACTAATAATACGAGCTTCTTCTTCGATATTTGGAATTTAAATAAATGTATAAGCTCGTTTAATCACATAACTAATAATGAATATACTTCATTGCGTTTTTAAGTACATAATAAATACATAATAAAGGATAAATTAATAAAATTCATAATTAGGCAACTAATCGATCAAATCTCGATATAGGGGTAGTTAGAAAGAATGGTGATAACAATTACAAAGGGTTTTGGGTTAATATTAGTGGGTGAGTCAATAAATAGGGTTGTTAGGATTAAAAGGGGTTCACTAGGGGTTAATTTGTGAAGGTAGGCTTTAATGGAGTTAGTGGGTTAAAACCTAGGTGCCTTTATCATCTCTCTGTATATCAAATCAAAAGTGTGGTCTCGACATGTATAATCGATGCAAGTTCTAGAATAAAAATCGGTGTTGACATACTCATAATCAATAAAGTGAGCAAGAAAAAGAATTTATGCTCTATAAGGCTCAAAAACTCACAAAAATTATGGGTATTTTTGAGATCAACCTTGTAAATATCAAATTTCAAGGTAATATTTAAATTCAGGTAGACGACCTAGAAAATTTTTAATTCAGAAAAATAGACTTATTATGCTTGATTCTCTAGTATTCTTAGAATTTAATCATCAATGCACAATTATCAATGACTTAATCTAAAACATATCAATAAAAATCATAAATCATCAGAAATTTCATCCTAATTAGTAATATGAGTAAATTACTTAAAAACAAGACTAAATTCAGGGATTTAAGAATAATGAAAAAATTTTGGTACTACGTCTAAGATTCACCCCCTACACTTAAGATGTACATTGCCCTCAATGTACAAAGATAGATAATATAAATGTAATGTTCAGATCAGAAGATATAGAGATAAGTGAAACTCCCTGAATCATGGATGAAATCCTTGAGCTGGATGAACGATATGTTGGAGGGGTCGTTCTGGATGACGATCCTGTGCTAGATGAAGAAATTGGGGAACTCGTGAAGAATTAGCCAAGAAATCTAAAGAAACCTTAATAATATACTAATAATATAATTAAAGACAAGAAAGATAAAGAGAATGAGACTAAAAAGGAAAATAAACTAAGTTTAAAAGATAAAGGGGCTTGAGAATCCTTATTGGTAGATGGTTCGAGAGGTGGGTGTGACTTTGAAGGTGACGGAGGTGTTGGTGATGATGGAAGTGGCATGATTCCCAAGCATCCTTAAGAACCTAAAAACAAGAAACTAAAACAAAATGAACTAGATAAAGCATAAGATAGTCAAAGGGAAGGAGAATGAAAGGAAAGAGAAAAGAAAAATAGAAACTAAATGGTCTCAAAGACCCTTGGCTTGTTGTTTGAATGAAGCTGCCGGCATGAACTCATGTGAATCGGTATCCCTTGAGGAGATTAGCCTTTTACGCTTCTTTGCCATGGATATGATTTTGTTGTAGCTCAAGAGTCTAAGGATTTATTAGGAAAAAGGGAAAAAGAAAAAGAGGGAAAAGAAATAAAGAGAGAAGAAGGAGAGTAGGTAAGAAGAGAAAGGAGAGGGGCATGGTGTTTAAATAGAATTTCAAGTCTGGCAGTTTCCCACGCCCGTGGGTTGAGGGTGTGTCGATTCACACGGCCGCATCGCATGGCCGTGTTCCTAGGCGTGTTGGTTACCCCACGCTCATGTCTAACCTGTGTTCGACAAGTCAGTATGTTGGCACGGTTTTAAGGCACGGGCGTGTTCTGCCCATGGTTGGAAACTCAGTAGCTTCACACGGTCATGGAGCATGGCCGTGCCCCTTTGTCAGTGCCTGCGGTGTAGTGGTTGGATCCGTGACGTCGAAAAGTGGTTGGAACTGATTCGTACGGCCTCTGCTATGTTAGTACGAGGATTCGTATGGTCCACACGGCCATGGCCATGACCACGGCCATGTGCAAGGCCGTGTGACTTGGAAATCTGCACTTCTGGTTAGTTTATAACTAAGTGTTCAGAAAGAAAAGAAGAAAAGAAAAATAAATTTAAGGCAAAATGTGAGAATAAATTATGTTAGTGCTCAGGTTGCCTCCCGAGAAGCGCTTGTTTATAGTCTTAAGCTAGACTTTCCCTGTTTTCGGTTCTAAATGAAGGTTCCTGGAGCAGAAGCTCCTCTCTCATATCAAAATCTGCACCATTATAAATTTTGAGTCGGTGACCATTTACCTTGAATGTGCCCTTAGTGGGGTGAGTTACCTCGATTGTGCCGTATGGAAAAATTGTTTTGATCATGAATGGGCCTGACCATCTCGATTTTAACTTCCCAGGAAATAATTTAAGCCTTGAGTTGTACAGTAGGACCAAGTCCCCTACTTCGAATTGTTTCGACTTCTTTAGATGAGCGTCGTGGCGTCGCTTAGTTGCCTCTTTGTATAGTTTCGAGTTCTCGTAGGCCTCAGCTCTCCATTCGTCTAGCTCGTTCATCTGCATCATTCTTTTCTTTCCTGCAGTGCTAAGATCAAAATTTAAAAACTTTATGGCCCAAAAAACTTTGTGTTCTAACTCGAATGGTAGATGATAGCTTTTCCCGTATACAAGTTTGTATGGGGATGTCCCTAGAGGGGTTTTAAATGCTGTTCTATAGGCCCATAAGGCATCATCTACTTTTAATGCCCAATCTTTTCTGTTTGATTCAACCATTTTTCTAGAATGTGCTTAAGTTCTCGGTTTGCTACTTCAACTTGCCCATTGGTTTGAGGGTGATATGGGGTAGCTATCCTGTGGTGTACTCCATACTTTTTTAAGACTTTGTCAAATTGAGTATTACAGAAATGAGTGCCCCTATCACTAATGATAGCTCTAGGCGCCCAAATCGAGAGAACAGCTTTCTTGAGGAACTTAACTACTACTCTAGCATCATTAGTAGGTAGAGCTTCGGCTTCCACCCATTTTGACATGTAATCAACTGCCACTAGGATGTATTTATTTCCAAATGAACTAGGGAATGGACCCATAAAATCAATACCCCATACATCAAATATTTCACATGATAGCATATATGTTTGAGGCATTTCATCACGCTTAGAGACATTACCTGTTCTTTGACATTTATCACATGAAGCGACATACCTGTTGGCATCCTTGAATAGAGTGGGCTAATAAAAACCTGATTCGAGTATCTTATGTGCTATCTTAATGCCACTGTAGTGTCCTCCTGAAGGTCCTGAATGGCAATGTTCTATAATCTTACTTGCTTCTGTCCTTGTAACACATCTTCGAATTACCTGATCTGCACATATTCGGAAAAGAAAGGGATCTTCCAAAAAATAGTTTTTTGCATCAGCAAAGAATCGCTTCTTTTGGTGATGTGTTAATTTTTTTGGCAAGATGTTAGTGGCTAAATAATTCGCAATATCCGCAAACCATGGTACCTCAGAATGAGTTATCGAAAAGAGTTCTTCTTCTGGAAATGAATCATTTATCTCTCCTTCATTTAGCTCTTCGATATGGGGGTTTTCGAGTCTAGAGAGGTGATCAGTTGCAAGGTTCTCAGCTCCTTTCTTATCCTGTATTTCCAAATCAAATTCTTATAAAAGTAAAATCCATCTTATGAGTCATGGTTTCACATCAGGTTTAGTTAATAGATAACGAAGAGCTGAGTGGTCAGTGAAAGCGACAACTTTAGATAATAATAAATACTGTCTAAATTTGTCAAAACCAAAAACTACAGCTAGCAGTTCCTTCTCCGTGGTGGTGTAGTTTTCCTGTGCGGGTGTTAAAGTCCTACTAGCATAATAGATTGGCTGAAAATGCTTGCCTCTTCGTTGTCCCAGAACTGCACCTACTACGAAATCACTTACATCACACATTAGTTCAAAGGGTAGATTCCAATCAGGTGCAATTATAATCGGAGCATTTATTAGTTTATCCTTAAGGATATTGAATGCGTCTAAACATTCCTGATCAAAATTGAAAGGAACATCTTTTTCTAGTAATTTTGTTAAAGGCTTAGCTATTTTAGAAAAATCTTTAATGAATCTACTATAAAATCCTGCGTGTCCTAAAAAACTTCTAATGGCCTTAACTGAACTAAGAGGAGGTAATTTTTCTATGGTTTCAATCTTTGCTTTATCTACCTCAATCCCTTTACTAGAAATTTTATGTCCTAATACAATTCCCTCTTGTACCATAAAGTGACATTTCTCCCAATTTAAAACAAGGTTTGTTTCCTCACATCTCATCAAGACTCGTTTTAATTTTTTAAGGCAAAGATGGAAATAATTACCATATACTGAGAAATCGTCCATAAATACCTCCATAATATCTTCTACAAGTTCATCAAAGATTGCCAACATGAAACGTTGAAAGGTAGCAGGAGCATTACATGATCCAAAAGGCATTCTTCGATAAGCAAACGTACCGTATGGGCATGTGAACGTTGTCTTCTCTTGATCTTCAGGTGCTATTGGGATTTTGAAATAACCGGAAAGTCTATCTAGGAAGCAATAGTACATATGTCCTGATAACCTTTCTAGCATTTGATCAATGAAGGGTAGAGGGAAGTGATCTTTTCTAGTGGTGTCATTCAGCTTCCTGTAATCTATGCAAACTCTCCAACCTGTGACTGTCCCGGTAGGAATTAGTTCATTCTTTTCGTTAGCTACCATGGTCATGCTTCCTTTCTTTGGGACAACCTGCACAGGACTCACCGACTTACTGTCAGAAATAGGATAAATTATTCCACCATCTAGAAGTTTAATTACCTCGGCTTTCACGACTTCTTTTACGTTGGGATTTAATCGTCTTTGTGGTTGCACGCATGGCTTGTACTCGTCTTCCATTAAAATTTTGTGGGTGCAAAATGTTTGGCTTATTCCCTTAATGTCAGAGATTTTCCAAGCTATGGCTTTTTTATGTTCTCTTAGTACCTGTATCAACTCCTCTTTTTCCTGAGGTTCTAGCTCTGAAGAGATAATTACTGGTAACGTATAATTTTCCCCAAGGAATGCATACTCTAAATGTTTTGGTAGTTGCTTTAATTCTAATTTAGGTGGTTCATCAACAGAGGGTTTTTGTTTTAAATCGTCATCGAATTCAATGCTTTCTTTTTCCTTTTGTCTTGATGATGATATTTTTGAATTTAGCTCGTGGACTTCATCTTCTTCCCCCTCTTCTTGAGTGTGACACAGTTCCATCGTGTCATCATGTAGAATTTCCTGTAATGATTTTTGAATGATATGATCAGTGGTGTCAATAAAATAACAGGAATCATCTTGTTCTCTAGAATATCTCATGGCATCATAAATTTGAAAAATAATTTCCTCATCGCCTATCCTTAATGCAAGTTTACCATCACCTACATCGATAACAGCCCTGGCAGTAGCTAAAAAAGGGTGCCCTAGAATTAAGGGAACCTCAATGTCCTTATCCATGTCAAGCACAACAAAATCAACAGGGAAAATAAATTTATCGAGTTTTACCAAGACATCCTCGATAACTCCTCTAGGGTATTTAATAGATCTATCAGCTAACTGAATACTCATCCTAGTGGGTTTTGGTTCTCCAAGATTTAGTCGTTTAAACATTTTATAAGGCATTAAATTAATACTGGCACCTAGATCAGCTAATGCTTTCTTAATATTTAAACTACCAATTAAACAAGGAATAGTAAAACTTCATGGGTCTTTTAATTTGGTTGGTAGCTTGTTTTGGAGGATGGCTGAACATTCTTCATTAAGCTCCACCGTGGATACTTCTTCAAGCTTCCTTTTATTCGTTAGGAGTTCCTTTAAGAATTTTGCGTACGTCGGCATCTGTGAAATGGCTTCAACAAAAGGTAAGTTAATATGTATCTGTTTAAACAGTTCAAGAAACTTACCGTATTGGGCGTCTAATCATTCTTTCTTTAACTGCGCTGGATATGGGATTAGTGGTTTACTTTTTTTGCGTATTAGAGTTACATCCCCAACTCTCATGTCCTTTGCTTTGTCATCTTCATGTAGTATTTTTTTCTTTGGTTCAACTAACTCCTTTCCACTTCTCAGTGTAACTGTCTTTACCTATTCTGTTGCTTTAGAGAAAATCACTGATCGAATTTCGGAAACCATTTTAGTAAGTTGTCCAACTGACTTAGTGAGTTCTCCAACTTGTTTCTCTATCACTTTGATCGATGTTTGTTGGTCATCAAGTGTTGTCTCAGTCTTTCAGAAACGGGTCTCTGTGGAAGCTATGAATTTGTTCAGCGTCTCTTTAAGATTCGGCTTCTTTTCCTGTGGATAGGGCTAATTTTGGAAATTTTGAGGAGGTTGTTGTCTTTGATTTCCTTGATTTCCTTGACCTCCCCATGAAAAATTTGGGTGGTTCCTCCAACCTGGATTATAATTATTACTATATGGGTTATTATTAGATCTAAAATTGTTACCTATATAGTTCATATGTTCGCTCTCTATGCTCAGTTGGTAGGGTGGGTACTCAGGATTCGCCACAGTTCCACTTATGTCGCATCAGACATCGGATGTGCCCGGGAAGAACACAAACTATCAAGCTTTTTATTCATCATCTCTACCGTGTTGATAGCATGGTTACATCATCTATGTTGAAAACTCCTACGATTTTGTTGGTTTGGTCCTTGTAACTCGCCACCGATAGTTATTCAAAGTGACATCTCTTCAATAAACTTGTAGGCTTCCTCAGGAGTTCTATTATTAAAGGTTCCACCGGCGGCTGAATCAATTAGTTGTCTCGTTGAGGGGTTTACACTGTTATAGAAAGTCTGGACTTGGAGCCACAAGGGTAAACCATGGTGCGGACACCTTCTCAAGAGATCCTTATATCTCTCCCATGCATCGTATAATGTCTCTAAATCCATCTGCACAAAAGAAGAGATATCATTACGTAATTTGGCCATTTTGGCGGTGGGAAATATTTTAATAAAAATTTTTCGGTCATTTGATCCCATGTAGTGATTGACCCTCGTGGTAGCGAGTTTAACCACTGTTTAGCTTTATTCCTTAATGAAAAGGGAAATAACCGAAGTCGTATGGCATCATCAGAAACGCCATTTATTTTGAAGGTATCACGTAACTCTAAAAATTAGCTATATGAGTGTTTGGATCTTCGTCTTGCAAACCATCAAATTGAACAAACTGTTGAATCATTTGTATAGTGTTAGGCTTTAATTCAAAATTATTAGCAGCTATAGCAGGCCTAACAATACTTGATTCGGCTCCTTTCAAATGAGGTTTAGCATAATCAAACATAGTACGAGGAGCATTATTTTCTCCCACATCTTGTGGTGTCAAGTTATTTTCGTCCATCCCTTCAAAGAGGATTGGATCTGCCTTCTCGCTCTTCTTCCATGTAATTTAGGGCTCGCTTAATTTCTCTCGTGATTCCTGCGAACGGTAGCATTAATATCACTGTCGTATACTAAAGGTCCTCTCGGGTTCCTTCTAGTCATAAACTAGAGGTACCTGCTAGGAAAAGAAAGAATGAAAATTTAGCAAAATTTAAAAACAATAAAAATAAAAATAAATTACGGAAAATAAAAATAATGGCTAAAGTAATAAAAATAGAGCTTTCTTAATATTTTAGTTCACCAAAACGGCGCCAAAAACTTGATCATTGTGAATCGTAGCTTTAAAATTTATAAAAGAATGATCGAACACGAAACTAACTCGACAACGATTGAGGCAAGTGCACCTATCGAACAATAGTATAGCTTAGGCAAGACCGGATTATCGAACCCAAAGGAACTAAAAGTACTAATACTAACTTTATTTTTATTATCTAGCCTAAAAATAAAGAGAGATTGTTTATCTAATCTAAATTAATTAACTACTAAACTAAAGACTCTAAGACAAAGAAGAATGAATTTGGAAAATAACTTGGGAAAAACTCAGTTGATTTAGATGATACCCTATGAAGAATCCACCTAGACTTCACTTGTTATCTAACACCAAACCATACGATTTATTCACTTAGTTTGATCCGTAAGACTCCTAACGTATATTAAACCCTCTCTCGAGGCGAATAACGTCTAACCCTAGGTTAATTAGTGGAACTCTCGTTCTCTTATAATAACCCCCTAGAATAGCATTAAATCGATCTATGGATTCCCATATTAGGTTTCACCCTAATTCGGTAAAATCTCGTCACCCTATCTCTAGGCGTGCGATCAACTCTGCTTAATTATGTTGGATCTACTCTTAGGCAAGGTCTATTCCTCCTCCACCTAAGCATATTAAATTTGGATTAAGCTCACATAATTAAGAACAAACTAAGTATTTATCATATAATTCAGAAAACAATAACAAGATTCATCATAGGTTTCATCCCATTCGGGTATCTGAAGGGTTTAGTTCATAACAATAAAGGAAAACATCTCAAGAGAAAAGATAAAACAAAACATAAGAAATCCCTAAAACCCCCTGAAGGAATTGAAAGAGAGATCCTCCGTCTTGAGTATAATTTTGGCTTCTTGAGATGGATCAACTGACTATCCCTGAGTGAATCCCCACAAATCTGCCTTCTCTGGCCTAGCACGACGCCCCTAGACGATGGCTTTGGGCTCCCCCTCTTAGGTCATACTTAGGGTGTATTTATAGGCTTTTGAAATACGTTTCTTTCTCCCTAAGTATCCTTTCCCAAATGAAATTGCTCTTCTCCACGGCAGAGGCACGGCCATGGCGCACGCCCGTGTGAATCGTGGCCAGGCCGTGTTTGGATTTCTTTAATGAGACACGGATGTATGAGTCGGGGTTAGACCGTGTTCTAGATGATTGACTTGGCACGGCCGTGTGGGTCCAAGTCTAGGCCGTGTCGATTTCCTCTTTGGCTCGTTTTGGTTCATTTTGAGCCCGTTTTTCATTTTTTTTATCCTTGGGTGCTTTCCTGAGTATAAGACATGAAAAGAAATGATTAAGAGCACCTTTTTACATAAATCAAGGGATAATTCATCCAAAAGCATACTAAATGTGGGATTAAAATATGTTACTATTTCTGTTTATCAAAACCTGATGCTGAAACAACATGCCCCAAAAAGCTAACTTCACCTAACCAAAACTCACATTTGCTGAATTTCGCGTACAACTGCTTATCACGCAAAATCTGTAACACAAATCTTAAGTGTTCGGCATGATCGGTTTCGTCACGCGAATAGATCAGAATATCATCTATGAATACAACCACAAACCGATCCAGATATTGTCTAAATACCCGATTCATCAAATCCATGAAAACAGCAGGGGCATTAGTAAGTCCGAACGGCATCACCAAACACTCGTAATGGTCGTATCTCGTCCGAAAAGCAGTCTTAGGTACATTTGAGTCTCTAACTCGTAGTTGATAATAACCGGATCTCAAATCGATCTTCGAAAATACTGAAGCTCCCTTTAGCTGATCAAGTAAATCATCAATACGTGGCAACGGATATTTATTCTTTACGATCACTTTATTGAGTTATCGATAGTCGATGCACATTCTTAAAGTTTCGTCTTTCTTTTTTACAAATAGAACTGGCGCACCCCAGGGAGAGAAACTCGGTCGAGCAAAGCCTCTATCTGTCGATTCTTGCAACTGAGCTTTCAACTCTTTTAATTCGGTCAGTGCCATTCTATACGGAGCTATCGAGATCGGAGTCGTCCCTGGCACTAACTCAATACCAAACTCTACCTCTCGAACAGGTGGCAATCCCGGTAATTCCTCCGGGAACACATTCGGATACTCACATACAACTGGTACAGATTCTATCTTCTTTTCTGTTACTTTACTATCAATCACATAAGCAAAGTAAGCTTCACAACCCTTTCTCAAATACTGTCGAGCTAACATTGAAGATATCAGTGCTGGTAGCCCATTCAAATCCGCGGATTCAATTCAAATTATCTCATTATCCTGGCACCGCAAATCAATAGTCTTTCATCTGCAATTCACTACTGCATCGTGCACGGTTAACCAATCAATACCAAGGATAATATCGAACTCATCAAATGGTAGTAACATCAAATCAGCCGGAAAACATGAATCTCGAATCATCAAAGGGCAATTCTTGCACACCCTATCAACTAGCACACACCGTCCCAGGGGGTTCGAAACCTGTATTACAAACTCAGTAGACTCGACAGGTAGAGTCTTGCTGGACACTAATGTTTCACACACATAGGAATGGGTTGAACCGGGATCAATCAGAGCAGTTACACTAGTATTAAAGAGAGTAAATATACCGGTGATGACATCTGGAGATGAAGCCTCCTCTTGGGCACGAATGGCATAGGCTCTAGCTGGTACACGAGCCTCTGATCGAATAGTTGTATTCAAAGTCCCTCTCTGAGTGCCGCTCCTAACTCCCACATTTTGGGGTGGTCTACCTCTAGCTGCAGTACCGCTCGGTCTTGCACTCTGAGCATTATCCTTTTCAGCTAACTTCGGGCAATCTCGGATGAAGTGATCCTGTGAACCACACTTGTAGCAAGCTCGATTGTTGGACTTGCTCCAACATTCACCAAAATGTCGCCTACCACACCGTTGACACTCAGGTTTATTCAGTCGAGTATTGCCAACACTAGCAATCGAGGTAGCTCGTGAACTCACTGGTGATCATTCTCGTATAGAGATCCCTGTATTAGCTTTAGATCGGCTATTGTCATTTTTGAACTTCTTTGATGACAATTGAGAAAATTTACCCACTGATCTCTTACGAAAATCTCTAGCTTCAAATTCAGCTTTTCGTTTTTCTTTCCCTAGCTCTTCAACTTTACAAGCTCGCTCAACAACTACCACGAACTCATTTATTTCAAGTATACCCACCAGTAATTTTATGTCTTCGTTTAAACCTTCTTCAAATCTTTTACACATAGCAGCCTCAGATGAAACACACTCACGAGCGTATCGGCTAAGTTTCACAAATTTGCGCTCATACTCGGATACGGTCATACGACCATATTTAAGCTCGAGAAATTCCTTGCATTTTAGATCTATGAATCGCTGGCTGATGTATTTCTTGCGAAACTCTGTCTGAAAGAAGTCCTAAGTAACTCGTTCCTTTGGAACTACCGATACGAGAGTGCTCCACCAATAGTAGGCAGAATCCCGTAATAAAGATATGGCACATTTTAGGCATTCATCAGGTGTGCATGATAGTTCATCAAAAACACTAATTGTATTATTGATCCACTATTCAGCTCGTTCAGCATCATCATCATCTTCAGCTCTAAACTCTTGAGCCTCGTGTTTTCTGATTCTGTCAACCGGAGGCTTATTTATTCTCTCAGGATTAATGATCGGGGGTACCACCGGTACTACAGGTGGAGTATTTAGATTCGGAGGTTGTTGAACAGCCAGATTGGTCTGGATATATTGATTGAACCAATCATTCATTATACTAAAGAAGGCTTCTTTAGCTCCCTCATCATGATTACTCGTAGCTAGTCGAGATTCATCTGGTGTGGTCCCTTGTGCGGGAGCAGGTGCCACACTCTCAACATCGTCAGCTATAGCTCGCTCGGGATTAGGATCCATTTACTATACGAAAGAAGAAAACACATTTCACTGTCAGAAGTCATCACACTATCACAGTATAAATTATGGCATGTATAGCTAGACTCACACGCGCTACGTTAGTCCGAGAATCGACTAAACCGTAGCTCTGATACCAATCAAATTGTAACACCCTTAACCCACATCCGTCGTTGGATTAGGATTACAGGACATTACTAGACTTAGCACAGACATAGCAAAATAATTACCAAATAAATAATCATAAAAGAATACTTAATTAACAACGATACATTTACGAATTGAAATGATTTAAATAATCATGCTCGTAACTCATGTAACAGTCTGGTTTGTACCCTAGTCAAAACAGTGGTTTTGGGACCACAAATCTGAGTTTGTATAATATTTTAATATTATATTCTGTGCCGTTGATATGTGATTAAGCATTTGTTAAATTTTCGTAAGTTAATTTGTCCGTTTGTGTGTTAAATTTGAGCAAAGGATTAAATTGCATTGAATGCAAAATTAGCATGCTTCAAGAAAAGATACCTATTTGCCATGTCTATAAAAGTATGGAGGTTTTATGTGGCAATTAAGCCAATTATAAGATAGTGGGAGTTTAAATGACATAAAGGCCATAGTATTATTTTGTCATATATGTTTAATAAATGGGTAAAATAGTAATTGAATAATTATGTTAATTTAAGTAAAATAAATGAATATGATAGTTGATGTGTTTATCCATTCTAGCCGAAATTGAAAGAAAGAAAAAGAAGAAAGTTGAGCTAGGTTTCGGTAATAACAAGCTCAATTTAAGGTATGATTTTGATATGGTTTTTGATAATTTTTACGTTTTTACAATCGTTGCTTAGTCTACTATCAAGCCCATGTCTCAATTTTGTGTATTGATGTTGTTCATGAGAAATGCCATTGATGCTATGTTGAGCTTTGTGATGATTTATGGTGTTAAATGAAAGATTTGAGCTAGATGAACATACTTTGTTCTTGAATTTTTGATGAATTTAGCTAAATTGGGCTAAATTGAGAAAATAGTAACTTGAAGGACTAAATTGCAAATTTGATGGAAAATATGGGCTTGTATGATATGTATGAATATTCGGCTAAGCATGTGTATGTAATGATTTTGTGAATTTGATGTTTTGAGAAAAATGGACTAAATTGATAAATTATGCAAATGTGAGGGTTAATTTGCAAATAGCCCTAAATGTGTGTCCTTGGATTGAATTGAATGAGTTAGTGAATAAAAGGATTAATTCTGAATATGTTTAGATCAAGAACCGAGGAAAACGGACCTTGACCGAGGGAAGGTGAAAGTAACCGAGTAGCCGTTTCTATTTCCGATAAATCGAATCCGAGGTAAGTCATATTACAAATAAGTGTAATCGTATTGAGTTGAGCATACTCATATGCTTATAGTTGAAAATGAATGCTTATGAAATGTTATGCAAATGAATTCTGAGATAAGATCGACTATGATGATTATGTATATTGGAATAACATTATGATATACGAAAGTGTGTATGAATGAGCTATGTTTATATAAGACTTTTGAATTGATGAATGTGACAAATATGGCCAAGTACATGGATCAAAGAATATATGTGATAGTTTGTTAAGTCATTAAGAAGTGCCAATGTACCTATGTATATATATGCCTTTCATACTAAGTTTGTTTGTATTATGACTTACTAATCTTTTGGAAAGCCTACTCTGTGTGTGTGTTTTCTCTGTTTTATAGGTCGTTAAAGATACTGAAGGCTCGGGACCGTCAAGGATCGTCATCACACTACTAAACTCATTTTGGTACACTTTGGAAATGTATATAGCTAGATATGGCATGTATAGGCTAGTATTTGATATGGGTTTGTTATATGAACTTAGCCATGTGATTTGGCTAGCTGTGGGTTGAGAATTTGCTTGAATGTATGTGATATATGAAGTATGTTTTTGGCATGGTTAGTTGATGCATGAAATGGTCAAGTTTTGATTAAGTAAAGGAATGAATTATGCTTGTGTTGAGATGAGTTACCTTGTAATTTGGATGGTTATTTTGGTATGATTTTGGTTGTCAAATAGGCATGAGATGACTTGATGATTTTACTAGTAGGTATGACCCATTGGGTCACATTTTGGCCTTGCAAATGGCCTATAATGTCACACGGTTGTGGCACATGGGCGTGCCTAGTGACCGTGGGGCTAAGTCAGTAGCTAGCCTATTAGCACACGGCCAAGACACACGGGCTTGTCTAGTAGCCGTGTGAGAAAGTTAGTATATGGCCTAAGAGTACACAGCCTTAGCACATGGGTGTTGGGTGGCCGTGGGTGTAAAGTCAGATTCGACCACGGCCAAGGCACACGGACGTGCTTGGTGGCTGTGGATGTGAAGTCAGATTCGACCACGGCCAAGGCACATGGGCGTGCTTGGTGGCCGTGGATGTGAGGTCAGATTCGACCACGGGGAGGACACACGGGGGTGTCCAGCAGCCGTGGGAGGCACACGGCTTGCCTACACGAGCGTGTAACCCCTGAAACTTAGAAAAGTTTTAAATTTCTGTGAAATTTTGTATGTGTTCCGGTTTAGTCCCGACCCGATTTATAAGCATGTTTTAGGTCTCGTTGACCGTATTAAGGGACATTATGTTTGAGATTAATGGATGAATGTATAAACTTCTGAATATGTTTCTGATCTGTCCGGTAACGCCTTTAACCCTAATCCGGCAATGGATACGGGTTAGGGGTGTTACATTTGGTTCGTATCAGAGCTACGGTTTAGTCGATTCTCGGACTAACATGGCGTGTCAGAATCTAGCTATACATGCCATATTTCTGAAATGTGATAGTGTGATGAATCCTGACGTATAAATGTGATTTTTTGTTTAGTAATGGATCCCAAAAAAGCCGTAGCTGACGACGTAGAAAGTAATGCGCCTGCTCCCGCGCAAGGGACAGTGCCCTCTGATTCGAGACCGGCTACTAGCGGTCAAGGGGAAGAAGCTAAACAAGCTTTCTTCCAAATGATGAGTGAATGGTTCACTCAATTCGTAAAGAATAACCCGATTGTTTCACAACCCCCGCCCCCAGTTAATCCCCCTCAAACCTCAGTTGTGCCTCCGGTGATGGGTATAAATCTGTTGAACAAGCCTCCGGTTGACAAAATCTGTAAGTATAGGGTTGAAGAGTTTCAGGCTACTAATGATGATGATGTCGAGAAGGTAGAGTTTTGGTTAGAAAACACGATCTGGGTATTCGATGAGATGTCTTTGACTCCGGAAGAATGCATAAAATGTGTTGTATCTTTGCTTCGAGACGCGGCTTATCAGTGGTGGAAAACTTTGATCTCTATTGTTCCAAAAGAACGGGTGACATGGGATTTCTTTCAGATTGAGTTCCGAAAGAAATATATCAGTGAGAGATTCGTTGATCAGAAACGAAAGGAATTTTTAGAATTAAAACAAGGCCGTATGACTGTGGCAAAATATGAAGGAGAGTTTGTTAGACTGAGTCAATATGCTCGTGAATGTGTAACATCTGAAGCAATAATGTGTAAAAGATTCGAAGATGGTCTTAATGAAGATATTTGCCTGTTAGTCGGGATATTAGAAATAAAAGAGTTCGTTGTACTCGTTGATCGAGCGTGCAAAGCTGAAGCACTCGGGAAAGATAAAAAGAAAGCCGAGTCTAAAGTTAGAGATATGAGAAAGAGATTTCAGAATAGATTATTTCAGTCCAGTTCAAAGAAATTTAGAGATGATCAAAGCCGTTCGAGAGGTAATATGGGATATTCAAATAGAAATCGAGATAGATCACAAATGAGTTTCAAAGTTCCAGCAACTTCAGTGGCAAGTGTTTGGAATGTACGATCAGAGAAACCAGAGTGTAAGCATTATGGGAAAAGACATCCGGGAAGCTGTAGAATGAATGACAGAGCTTGTTTCAGATGTGGATCACTTGATCATTTTATCCGTGATTGCCCTGAGTCTGTCGGGCCTGAGAATGTTCAAAATCTGAGATCTGATAATGCACCTGTAAGAGGTAGACCTTCGAAGAATGTAAGGAATGTCAGTAGTAGTCAGAGAACTATGAGAGAGACTGTTGCGAGATCCGAAGCTAGAGTGCCTGCCAGAGCGTATGCTATTCGAGCTCGTGAGGAAGCTTCTTCACAAGATGTTATAACGGGTACTTTTACACTTTATGATACTTCTGTGATTGCATTGATAGACCCTGGTTCTACACATTCGTATATATGCATGAATTTAGTGTTCAATAAGACTTTGCCTGTAGAGTCTACTGAGTTTGTTATGAAAGTATCGAACCCCTTAGGTAAAAGTGTCCTGATTGACAAAGTATGCAAGAACTGTCCATTAATGTTTCGAGATATTTGTTTCTCTGCTGATCTGATGCTTTTGCCATTTGATGAGTTTGATATCATTCTGGGTATGGACTGGTTGTTTTCGTATGATGCTATTGTGAACTATAAAAGAAAGACTATTGATTTGAGATGTCCGAATGATGAAATTGTACGGATTGAATCTAATGATTTGAATGGTTTGCCTGCTGTGATATCAATGTTAAAAGCTCAAAGTTATGTGAAAAAGGGTTATGAGGCATATTTTGCTTATGTGATTCATTCGAAAGTGTCTGAGAAGAAAGTCGAATTAGTGCCTATTGTCTGTAAGTTTTCTGATGTATTCCCTGAAGAGTTACCGGGTTTGCCTCCGATACGTGAAGTTGAGTTTGGTATTGAGTTGTTACCTGGTACTACACCTATATCGATAGCTCTGTATAGAATGGAACCAACAGAGTTGAAAGAGTTAAAGTTACAGTTGTAAGAATTGACCGATAGAGGGTTTGCTAAACCGAGTTTCTCGCCTTGGGGTGCTCCTTATCTGTTTATAAAAAAGAAAGCTGGCACGATGAGAATGTGCATTGACTACCGTCAGTTGAACAAAGTGACTATAAAGAACAAATATCCGTTGCCCAGGATTGATGATTTATTCGATCAGTTAAAATGAGGTACTGTATTTTCCAAGATTGATCTGAGATCGGGATATTATCAGTTGAGAGTGAAAGATTCAGATATACCGAAAACTGCTTTCAGAACAAGGTACTGACATTATGAGTTTTTAGTTATGCCATTTGGACTAACCAATGCACCTGCTATTTTTATGGATCTAATGAACAGAATTTTCAGACCGTACTTAGATCGATTTGTTGTAGTGTTCATAGATGACATTCTGATTTATTCACGTGATGAGACTGAACATGCTAAACATCTTAGAATTGTGTTGCAAACTCTGAGAGAAAAGCTATTGTATGCGAAATTCAGCAAATGTGAATTCTGGTTGCGTGAGGTTAGTTTTCTGGGGCATATTGTGTCAGCTTCTGGGATTCGAGTTGATCCGAGCAAGATTTCTGCTATTCTGGATTGGAAACCTCCGAGAAACGTATCTGAAGTCCGTAGCATTCTGGGCCTAGCTGGTTATTACCGCAGATTTGTAAAAGGCTTTTCGACGATAGCTACTCCATTGACTAGATTGCTTCAGAAGAATGTTATATTTGAATGGTCGGATAAATGTCAGAGAAGTTTTGATCAGTTGAAAACTCTGTTAATGGAAGCTCCAATATTAGTACAACCAGAATCGGGTAAAGAATTTGTGATATATAGTGATGCTTCGTTGAATGGTTTGGGATGTGTATTGATGCAGAAAGGCAAGGTTATAGCTTATGCCTCGAGACAATTGAAGCCTCATGAAAAGAACTATCCGACTCACGATCTTGAGTTAGCTGCGATTGTGTTTGCACTAAAGATTTGGCGTCATTATCTGTTCGGTGAGAAATGTCATGTATTTCAGATCATAAAAGTCTGAAATATCTGATGACTCAGAAAAATTTGAACCTGCGTCAAAGAAGATGGTTAGAGCTGTTAAAAGATTATGAACTTGTGATAGATTATCATCCGGGTAAAGCAAATGTTGTTGCTGATGCATTGAGTAGAAAATCATTGTTTGCACTATGTGCTTTGAATGCTCAGTTAGATTTGTCTAATGATAGCTCTGTGATAGATGAATTAAAAGCGAAATCATTGTTTATACAGCAAATATGTGATGCTCAGAAATCTGATAATGAGTTATTAGCGAAACGAGCTCAGTGTGATTTGAATTATGAATCTGAATTTTGAGTAGTTGATGATTGTTTGAGATTCCGAGATCGTATATGTGTTCTGAGAAATCCAGAATTGATTCAGTTGATTTTGAGTGAAGCACATAATAGTCATCTATCTGTTCATCCTGGGAGTACTAAAATGTACCATGATTTGAGACGACGCTATTGGTGGTCTGGTATGAAGCGTGATATTTCTGACTTTGTTTCAAAATGTTTAATCTGTCAGCAAGTCAAAGCTGAACATCAAGTTTCGTCTGGGTTGCTACAACCGATTTTGATTCCTGAGTGGAAATGGGATAGAGTGACAATGGATTTTGTTTCTAGTTTGCCTCAGACTCGAGAAAGAAAGATGCGATATAGGTCGTAGTTGATCGATTGATGAAATCTGCCCATTTTATTCTGGTAAGATCTGACTATTCACTTGATAGATTAGCCGAGCTTTATATTTCTGAGATTATTAGATTGCATGGGGTGCCACTATCTATTGTGTCAGATAGGGACCCGAGGTTTACATCGAGGTTCTGGAAGAAATTACAAGAAGCTTTAGGCACGAAACTGCATTTCAGTACAGCTTTTCATCCGTAAACAGATGGTCAATCCGAGCGGATTATTCAGATTCTTGAAGATATGTTAAGATGCAGTACACTTGAGTTTAATGATTCGTGGGAACAGTATTTGCCATTGATTGAATTTGCATATAATAATAGTTTTCAGACAAGCATCAAAATGGCACCATATGAAGCTCTGTACGGACGTAAATGTCGTACACCTCTGTATTGGACTGAGCTCAGTGAAAATAAGCTACACGTGGTCGATTTGGTAAAAGATTCAGAACAGAAAGTGAAATTGATTCGAAATTGTTTGAAAGCAGCATCTGATCATCAGAAGTCTTATGCAGACTTAAAACGAAAAGATATATAATTTGAGATCGGCGACAAAGTATTTTTGAAAGTGTCACCATGGAAGAAAGTACTTCGTTTCGGACGTAAAGGAAAGTTGAGTCCGAGATTCATCGGGCCGTATGAAATCATTGAGCGAGTTGGACCTGATGCATATCGATTATTGTTGCCTTCCGAGCTAGAAAAGATACATAATGTATTCCATGTCTCGATGCTCCGTAGATATTGATCCGATCCGTCGCATGCGATTGCCCCATCTGAAATTGAAATCCGATCTGATATGTCATACAAAGAGGAACCGATACGTATCTTAGCTTGTGAAGTAAAAGAGTTAAGAAACAAGAGAATTCCGTTAGTGAAAGTATTGTGGAATCGACATGGAATAGAAGAGGCTACGTGGGAATCGGAAGATTCTATGAGACAGCAATATCCAACTTTGTTTAACGGTAAGATTTTCGGGGACGAAAATCCCTAAGGGAGAGAATTGTAACAGTCCGATTTGTACCCTAGTCGGAATAGTGGTTTCGGGACCACAAATCTGAGTCTGTATAATATTTTAATATTATATTCTGTGCCGTTGATATGTGATTAAGCATGTGTTAAATTTTCGTAAGTTAATTTGTCTGTTTGTGTGTTTAATTTGAGCAAAGGATTAAATTGCATTGAATGCAAAATTAGCATGCTTCATGAAAAGATACCTATTTGCCATGTCTATAAAAGTATGGAGGTTTTATGTGGCAATTAAGCCAATTATAAGATAGTGGGAGTTTAAATGACATAAAGGCCATAGTATTATTTTGTCATCTGTCTCGCACTGAGCTCTCTTGACTTGCAATTCACTATCTTCTTTTTGAGCCTCAATGATCTCTTGGAGAAACATTGGTCTAGCTCTCAACTCAGCTAGAATAGAACTATCGTCAGATAAAGTCATCCGCGAATTCATTGCCCTTAATGCAAATAGGGACTTTCTACTCAAAGTATCAGCAACCACATTCGCCTTTCCGGGATAGTAGTGAATGACCAACTCATAGTCTTTTATCAACTCTAACCATCTCTGTTGCCTTAAGTTCAACTTTTTCTACGTCATCAAGTACTTCAAACTTTTGTGATCGGTGAAAATCTGTCATCTTTCACCATATAAAAGGTGTCTCCAAATCTTCAATGCGAAGACTATGGTAGCCAACTCTAAATCGTGCGTCGGATAATTCTTCTCATGGGGCTTTAGCTGTCTTGAGGCATAAGCAATCACTTTGCCTTCTTGCATAAGTACACAGCCTAATCCGTTTAAGGATGCATCGCTGTGTATCACGAACTCTTTCCCTATCTCGGGTTGTACTAAAACCAGAGCTTCTATGAATAATGCCTTTAGTTTCTTGAAACTTTGTTGGCATCTTTCTCTCCACTCAAACTTCACATTTTTCTGTAACAATTTCGTCATCGGAGTTGCAATCATGGAAAACCCCTGGACGAATCGTCTATAATAGCCACCTAGGCCTAGAAAACTTCTAATCTCAGAGACATTCCTCGGTGGATTCCAGTCCATTATGGCCGAAATCTTACTTGGATCTACTCAGACTCCATCTCTCGAGACAATATGTCCCAGAAATCCTACTTTCTTGAGCCAAAATTCACTTTTACTGAACTTGGCATAAAGCTAATTTTCTCGTAAAGTCTGCAAGACCGTTCGCAGATGCTCAGCATGCTCATTCCCATCTCGGGAATAAATCAATATGTCATCGATAAAAACGACTACAAACTTGTCGAGGTATGGCTTGAAAATGCGGTTCATTAAGTCCATGAATACCGCAGGAGCATTGGTCAATCCAAAGGGCATGACTAAAAATTCATAATGCCCATACCTCGCTCAAAATCGGTCTTGGATACATCTCAATCCTTTACTCTCAATCGGTAGTACCCGGATCTCAAGTCTATCTTAGAGAACACAAGAGCCCCTTCAATTGATCGAACAAATCATCGATCCTTGGCAATGGGTACTTGTTCTTTACTGCCACTTTATTAAGCTGATGGTAATCTATACACAATCTCATGGTGCCATCTTTCTTTTTCACAAATAAAACTGGAGCACCCCATGGAGAACAACTTGATCTTGCAAAACCTTTATCTGTCAAGTCTTGCAACTGTGACTTCAACTCTCTCAACTCCGTTGGAGCCATTCTGTAAGGAGTAATAGATATTGGTACAGTACCAGGAGCTAGCTCAATGCTGAACTCAATCTCTCTAACTGGTGGTAGTCCTAGTAATTCCTCGGGAAAAACATCCAAGTACTCACATACTATCGATGATCGACTCAATCTTTAACTCTGTTTCTCTATCATTCATCACAAAGGCCAAATATGCCTCATACCCTTTTCTTATGTATTTCTGTGCCGTCATATGAGAAATCATTACCGGCGATCTACCTTGTTCGTCTGATTCTACATGGAGAGTGCCCCCATTCTCACATCTCATCTCAATATATTTCTTCCCACAATTTACTATTACATCATGAGTGGTCAACCACCCATACCAAGAATGATGTCAAACTCATCAAATGGTAACAACATAAGGTTTGCTTTAAAATAATGACCTCTAATCATCAATGGGCAATCATTACATACTTTATCGACCAGCACACTTTAGCCTAATGGATTAGACACTTTAATCACAAATTCTGTAGACTCTATAGGCATACTCATACTGGATACTAGTTTCATGCAAATGTAAGAGTGTGTGGATCCGGGATCTATTAAAGCAATAACTTTAATATCATGAAGAGAAAAGGTAACCGTGATAACATCAAGAGAAGATGCCTCTTCGCGAGCGCGAATGGCATACGTCCTTGCAGGTGCCCTACCCTCGGGTCTCGCAACCTGCTCTTTAGGGTTACCTCTGCCTCTTGCTCCACTACCCGAGTTCTTCTGCGGTCTTTCTCTGACCATACTCCCAGATCTCGGGTTCTGTGCTCTATCTTCCTTCATCGTCTCCGGTCAATCTTTTATAAAGTGGTCTTGGGAACCACATCTGAAACAAGCATTTTCATGCGCTCAGCACTCACCAAGATGACGTCTACCGCACTGTGGGCATTTCGGTCTATCAGATCGAATGTTCCCCACACTAGCAACTGAAGTAGTCTGTGTCTTATTTCCCGAATACTGTTTACCCTTGTTTCTACTTGAAAAACCTATGGATGAAGCCGATCGGGTGGAGAAATCTCTTGACTTCTTGGAAGAGGATTGGAATGACTTATTCCACTGTCTCTTTCTCGAGTCACGAGACTCCATTTCAGATTTTCTCTTCTCTTTCACTAGCTCTTTGGCTTTACAAGCCCGCTCCACTAACACAACAATTTTTTTTAATTCTAGGACAGCAACAAACAACTTAATGTCCTCATTTAGTCCATCTCCGAATCTCTTACTCATGATGGCCTCGGTGGATACACACTCTCAAGCGTATTAACTGAGTCATACAAACTCACGCTCATAATCAGTTACAGACATCTTGCCTTGCTTCAGTTTTAGAAATTCCTTTCTCTTCTGATCGACAAACCTTTGACTGATATACTTCTTTCTAAACTCTTCTTGAAAGAACTCCCACGTGATCTTCTCTCGTGGTACCACTGACACTAAGGTGTTCCACCATTGGTAAGAAGAATCTCTTAAAAGAGAGACTACACACTTCATGCATTCCTCAGACGTGCATGACAATTCACTGAATACCCTGATGGTATTCTCTAGCCAGAACTCGGCCTTTTCCGGATCATCATCCTTTTTAGCCCGAAATTCTTCTGCCCCATGTTTCCTGATCCTATCAACCGGAGGCTTCTCTCCTCTTACCACCTCTACTACTTGAGGGGCTACTGGGATAGGTTGAAGAATAGGTGGGGATGGAGGGGTTTGAGCATTCGGGTTTGTACGAATGAACTCCGTATACCACGTGTTCATCATATGGAGGAAGGCTTCTCTAGCCTCTTCTCCTCCTCTCTGACTCACCGTAGTGGGTCTATTCTCATTCTCGTTAGGCACCGTCCCTTGAGCGGGAGCCGGGGCGTTACTTTCTACGTCATCCGCTACAGCTCTTTCGGGATCCATTTACTATATGTATAAACATAATTTAAGTCTTCAGGAGTCGTCACACTATTATTATAAAAACATTCTTACGTATGGCAGGTATAGCTAGACTGGTTCTCGTGCTACGTTAGTCCTAGAACCGACTAAACCATAGCTCTGGTACCACTAAATGTAACACCCCATACCCAAGTCCGAGACTGAGACTGGATACGAGACATTACCATACTTGAACTTAAGGAAACATGTACTTACGGGCTGTAAAATTTTGTTTCGAAACAGAAACTTCTCTTTCTTAATCAAAACATACGTTTCATGGGCCTACGAGGCCTTAAACACCTATCCGAAAACTTTGGGAACTCAATCGGGAACTTTTCCTCAAAACAGAGGTCACACGCCCATGTGACTTGGGACACGCCCGTGTACCCTTAAGACATGCCCGTGTCTTCCACCCGTGGTCAACACTAACTAATTTCACACGGCCTTGACACACCCGTGGCTTTGGCCCGTGTGCTAAACTTTGGCATTCTGACTTATCCACACAGTCCATACACACGCCCGTGTACTTCAGCCGTGGGGTAATTCAATTTACAAGTGTAAGGTGCAGACTTCACACGGCCAGGGCACACGCCCATGTGCTAACCGTGTGTCACACACGGCCTAAACATACGGCCGTGTGATTAGCCCGTGGTCTATTCTGATTTAAAACACTAACACCATGTTTGGTTGGGGGAATAAGAATGCATTCCCCCCCAATTCGGTGGGCCCACCACCAAACCAACATTTGGTTGGCTGTAAAAGGATTACAGCCTGATTCCATTCAGGCCTTATTACAGCTAAAGGCTGTAATAGCCATTCTTTCCCCACATATCTGAATAGCTATTCCGTTCGGTATCTTTTTCCCATTTTCTAAATTCTGCCCTCCTTCATCTTCTCCTTCATCTGCCGTCAAACTCTTTCTTGTTTCACTGCAATTTATCGGTCCAACGCTGCTAGAGCAAAAGATGGACAGCATGAGATTTCTCTACAGCAACGGCGTTGTTTCTTGCTCCTCTGATGCTCCTCCCATCACTACTTTCCTTGAATCCCTTCCAGTACTAAAACCCAAACCCATTTCCATCTCTTTCCATTTTGTTCTTTTTAGTCAACCAAAAAAGAGAAACAAATTTCTAAATTCCAAGTAATTTCTAAATTCGGTTTCAACCCAAATGCCTTATGGTTCTAATAGTTGGGCATAGCTGAAAGGCGGGAGAGAAGACATGGGAAATTAAAAGCAGGAAGAAGATGAAAACAATAAAAGAGAAACAATGATCGCTTCTACCCATTCTTTGCAACCCAACTTCAAGCCTCATTGGTGTTACTCCTCCACACTTTCTAAATTCCAAGTAATTTCTTAATATTGATTTTCACATGATTTTGTAGCAACCATTTATCTTTTAGCAGATTGTTTTTTTAATGGAATCGAGGTTAGGGGTAGTGAAATCTTGGGTTTTGTTTATGATTGAAGGAACCGAACCTAGACACTTCTCATGGATTTAAATTGCGGTGGCACGTTTTGATCTGTCGAACCTATCTTAATTTGTTGTGGGTGTGATGAATTGTATTTCAAGAAATATTGGTAATGAATATCGATGGTGGAAAGAAGCAAAACCTTGACCATTGTGCCTAATATTACATTACGATTGCTATCGAGTCCCCAACCCTTTTACCATCTTTGGCGATATCGTCATGCATTTTTAGTTCATCTTGATTTCGTGTAATAAATGTAAATTTTGTGGATAGCAATGATAATCCATAAAAGCAACCATAGAATTGCATTACGATTACTTTTCAAGTCCCCGCAACTTTTATGGAATTTAGATTGTGGGCAGTGAAATCTTTGGCTTACTTGAGATGATGGCTATATTGCTCTGACTCTTCGTTTTTCTTGTAAATGATGACAGAACTTTGACATTGATAGGCTTTAAAACCTATTAATTTGGTATGTTTGCTTAGGAGTTGAATAGGCAATGTTGTTTAAATTTAATATGCTTTGGGGTATGTTTTCTTCCTTTTCATGTCCAATACATATCCGGGATATAACCCTTAAAGAATTTCCTAAATACTTGGAAAAGCTTTTAAAAAGTTTAACATTCGTATCGAACACTTATCCATACTCGACACTCACAATCAAATCCGAGTAATCTAGGATAGAAGGATATCTTCTGGTTTTTGAGTGTTCCATTTATTAGTTATCTCCGATATTCTCTTAATCTTTCTTTTCCACTCGCATAAATTACTTCTAACCACCTGAACATTGCGTGTAATAGAGCTTCACTTTAAGTAATTACTCCTTTCCAATATAGCTTAAGCTTCTTTATTTGTGAAGCTTCCTTGTGGACACATCACCCACCATGTTCATTTGATTGGTTCATTCTTGTAACAAGATTTGTTTTTCCCTACACCTCTTACTATTTGAGCAGGCTTTTCAGGCTTATATTTCTCAAAAACATCAAGAAGTTATGATTATCTCGAACTAATAAATTTATTGCTGAAAACAAAATCATTAGGCCTATTACACTTTCCATTCAGATTCTTTTCTTGCCCTTGTTGATATGATTGATTCAATCCAATAATTTGATTTTATTCTCGCATATTTATTTTTGTGTAGACTTTTTGTCGATGTTTTTGACTGATGTAATTAATTGAGGGGAAAAATGATTTTGTAAACTCTGTAGTTGATTACTACTCAATTCTAATTACCAAGTCATTGATGTTGTGGTTTTACTGTATTTTTGCATGGAGCCAGTCAAGGCATTGATGCATTATCGCATTGATGCATTGTCAACCTAATCTTCATTACAACTCTTGTATCCATTTGTTTATCGGTCTTTACCATATGGAATGCCCTTGAGTCATAATAGACAATCAATTATTGTTATGTAGGTATTTAAAGGGAAAAAGATGCTCCGCGCATGGGTGCAAAGACGAGAACAGCTTAAAAATGTGTGGGTATACAAGATAGATCCTGCAAGGAATTTGATGTGGTGAGAGGGTCGTATGGTTTTCTTATCTTAAGTGCTTAAGCATTTTGAATGGAAAAATCAGAGGCTATAGCCTTTGCACAACAATTGCAAGCTTCCAAATCCGATGTTTGTCATAAAAATAAGGGACTAACCCCCTTCAAAGGATGGGAACAAATTACATTGCATCCGAAGTTCTTAACCATCTAATCTATTGTATTCTGTGTAGCTTTTTATTGGCAATATTGTTTAGGGAGTTGGTTATTGTTTACAGGTCCCAGGTGCTAAAGGGAACTTTGTCTTCATAAATGATTCTGTTTACAAGAAACCCGATGTTTCAATGCTTCCGTTCCCGACTTATTTTGCAACAGAAGATGAGGACGAAACAAATATAGGGCCTCTGGTTGCTGATCTTGGAGAGGTAGATCCATTTATGGTAGCCGATTGACGTTGGGCGTAGTTTGAGTTGGTTGTGGGATGGCAGATTAATTTACGAACCAGTTAACTTGCGGAATAGTAAGAAGTTGGTTTGTGTCCTAGTTATTTTGTTTTAGGAAGGAATGTAATATGAGATAATGGTTATAGAGTTGAAGGTTGATGTATGAATTTTTGAAGCAAATTGAGCATTGATTTTTCTGTAACATGAATGGATTTATTTTAAACAAATGAGTTATTTTTTAAGCAAATTAATTACTTCTAATATTTAATTTTTTTTGTAGATTAATTAAATTATTTGTTTCAGTAATGATATTTTAGCACATATATGTATTGCAGTTTAAAAATAATAAAATAGTATTATATATTTTGATTTTTTAATTCATATAATAATAATTATATTAAGCATGTTATTAAATTATATTTTTATTATATTATATTTAATAATAACAATGTTAAAATATGATTAAATTATTTAGTATTTTTATTACATTATTTTCAATAATAACCTTATTAAAATTTAATAACAATAACAATAATCATCTACTTTAAAAAAATCTGCTAAGGGTATTCTGTCTTTTTAGTTCTTTTCCTTATGTTATTACAACATCATTCCATTCAACCAAACAGCTTGAATTACTTATTATTCTGACTATTCCATTACACCTCTATTCCATTACAAATTTCTATTCAATTACAAAATTTATTCCATTACAATGAACCAAACATACCCTAATGTGCGGGGACACGGCTTAGACACACGCCTGCGTGTGTCTATCCGTGTGGCACCTAGAGGCTATCTTCCAAGCCAATTGCCACCCTGATATCAAGATCAATCCAATACTCAATTCAATAACTCAAGTATTACATCTAACATGAACAAGGATGCATACTTCATTGATAGATAAAAATATACATACTTAATCATTCATGACCCATCTCTTTGGCCATATACAAAAAGAATACTAAGCTTGATAGCCAACACTTTGGCTAATTCTAAAACATAAATCAAAATGAAATGCTTCCTATACATGCCATACTTAATATAAACAACTTGGCTATACCAAAATAGCGATTGATAGTGTGCTCCGAGTTTCGATGACGATGATCCATGAGATTAGTTTGGCGGGACTACATGGAAAGAAAGAATTAAAGACGTAAGCATTTCGCTTAGTAAGTTTGCATGTAATGCATATAACAACGTATATAAATATATATACTTAACATACTCATTCATCATAAGCAAAGGCATTGCTAAGTTCACATGCTTGAGCTTACTTACTCTTAATGATTCTTACACTTATCATGGTACTTACTAGTCTCATGCTTGTAAGGTAAACAAAGTACCTGTATCACTTAATCATATAGATTAGCATACTTTGATAAGGTAAGCATAATCTTAACTTCATCATTCATAACATGAATAATAATAATCTTAGTTAACTTTAACTAGCATACTTTGATGATAGCTTTACTTGCTTAACTTTCTTGCTTTCTCATTTATTCTTTACTCTTTTGCCCGATGATTTACTATGAATAACCGAGGATACTGAATCTCATCTCACATATATCTCGATGCCAAAGCCATACCCTAGATATGGTCTTACATGGGATCTCTCAACTTGGTATCGATGCCATGTCTTGACATGGACTTACACGAAATCTTCCTTATTACTCACCAATGCCATGCCTTGGCTTGGACTTACATGGGATCTCTATCTCATGATAGCTTTTCAATGCCAAGACTTGTCTTGGACTTACATGACATCTTTACATGGAGTCACCAATGCCATGCCTTGGCTTGGACTTACATGGGATCTCTATCTCATGATAGTTTTTCAATGCAAGACTTGTCTTGGACTTACATGACATCTTTACATGGAGACTCACCAATGCCATGCCTTGGCTTGGGCTTATATGGGTATTCATCTCATAATAACTCTTAAATGCCAATACTTGTCTTGGTCTTACATGATAACTTGCTTGATTGCCGATGCCATGCCTTGGCTTGGTCTTATACGGACTTCCTTGTCTCATGTGATAGATCGAGTATCCTAAGTAATTCAACTTCAATCAGGACTTTCTCATGCTTAATCTCATTGATTTATTTATTTAGCATAGCTTCAAAAATCTCATGGAATTAAGATATATTCTACATCATACTAAGAAATTCAATGATATTAATCATAAAGCTTAGAAATCTTACAAACTTACCTCAATGTACAAAATGTATGTAGAAATACAATTTAGTCCTCGACTTTGTTCTTGCCTCGGTTTTGATCTGGGCTTCGTTTTTCTTGATCTATAATAATAATTTAGCTCATTTAATACACACATTGACTAAATTGACTCTTAACTCATACTTCGGCAAAATTACCATTTTGCCCCTAAACTTTCTCATAATTACACTTTCGCCTCAAGGCTTGTAAAGTGATTTTTATTCAACTTTCGTGAACTTCATGCTTAGCTGATTCATTCTCTTAACTATAGCAACAATCAATTCTCACTATTTCTATCATGTATGACAAATTTCACAACTTTTACAAACTAGTCCTTACTAGCATTTTTCATGAAATTCATTTACGAAAAGATGTTTATCTAACATCAAACTCTCATAATCTTTCATAAAACATCATTTTACAAGCATCTCATACATGGGTAGATTTATGAACATGAATTCTAGCTCAACTTATAGCTATAAATAGCTAATTCATAATACGAGGACTCCAAAAATACGAAGAATATTAAAAATGGGGCTAGGATGCACTTACTAGCAAGCTTAAAAAAATTGAAGAACCCTAGCTATGGAGTCTCTCAAATTTTCGGCACAAGGGGAAGCAGATGAATAAGATTTTTGTCATCTTTTTCCCTTTTTAATCATTTAATTGATAAATGACCAAAATGCCCTTCTCACTAAACTTTCAAAATTTCTAACTCATGTCCATTTTTGTCCAAAAATTATAATTTGGGCAAATTGCTATTCAAGGACTTCTAATTAATATTCCAAAGCTATTTCATACTAAAAGCTTCTAGAATCTCAAATTTTGCAACTTTTGTAATTTAGTCCTAATGGACCATTCAATGACAAATTCATAAAATCTCTTAAACCTCAAACCTCATTTTACTACTTCAGATTTGTGGTCTCGCACCACTGTTCCGACTAGGCCCTAAATCGGGATGTTACAATGATTATGTATATTGGAATAACATTATGATATACGAAAGTGAGTATGAATGAGCTATGTTTATATAAGACTTTTGAATTGATGAATGTGACAAATATGGCCAAGTACATGGATCAAAGCATATATGTGATAGTTTGTTAAGTCATTAAGAAGTGCCAATGTACCTATGTATATATATGCCTTTCATACTAAGTTTGTTTGTATTATGACTTACTAAGCTTTTGGAAAGCTTACTCTGTGTGTGTGTTTTCTCTGTTTTATAGGTCGTTACAGATACTGAAGGCTCGGGACCGTCAAGGATCGTCATCACACTACTAAACTCATTTTGGTACACTTTGGAAATGTATATAGCTAGATATGGCATGTATAGGCTAGTATTTGATATGAGTTTGTTATATGAACTTAGCCATGTGATTTGGCTAGCTATGGGTTGAGAATTTGCTTGAATGTATGTGATATATGAAGTATGCTTTTGGCATGGTTAGTTGATGCATGAAATGGTCAAGTTTTGATTAAGCAAAGGAATGAATTATGCTTGTGTTGAGATGAGTTACCTTGTAATTTGGATGGTTATTTTGGTATGATTTTGGTTGTCAAATAGGCATGAGATGACCTGATGATTTTACTAGTAGGTATGACCCATTGGGTGACATTTTGGCCTTGCAAATGGCCTATAATGTCACACGGTTGTGGCACATGGGCGTGCCTTGTGACCGTGGGGCTAAGTCAGTAGCTAGCCTATTAGCACACGGCCAAGACACACGGGCCTGTCTAGTAGCCGTGTGAGAAAGTCAGTATATGGCCTAAGAGTACACGGCCTTAGCACATGGGTGCTGGGTGGCCGTGGGTGTAAAGTCAGATTCGACCACGGCCAAGGCACACGGGCGTGCTTGGTGGCCGTGGATGTGAAGTCAGATTCGACCACGGCCAAGGCACATGGGTGTGCTTGGTGGCCGTGGATGTGAGGTCAGATTCGACCACGGGGAGGACACACGAGGGTGTCCAGCAGCCGTGGGAGGCACACGGCTTGCCTACACGGGCGTGTAACCCCTAAAACTTAGAAAAGTTTTAAATTTCTGTGAAATTTTGTATGTGTTCCGGTTTAGTCCCGACCCGGTTTATAAGCATGTTTTAGGTCTCGTTGACCGTATTAAGGGACATTATGTTTGAGATTGATGGATGAATATATGAACTTCTGAATATGTTTCCGATCTGTTCGATAACGCCTTTAACCCTAATCTGGCAACGGATACGGGTTAGGGGTGTTACAACTCATTTCTATATTCAACCAGGTATACGCATATATGCATACATTTATATCATCTAATAAAAGTCACTATTCATTTGGTCATTTTAGTGACAAAATCCGATTATGAACATTTGCTCTTTACTAATCTACCAAACATGAATTAAACATTTTAAAACATTAACATAGTAACTATCTCATATACATATAATTGAACAACCCATTTATCTAACCAAATTGATACATTTCTTAACCAAAAATGCATGAGCTCAATCCATCATTTTAAAAATAATATATCATATTGCCGAATATGCCTAAAGTATAACCAATACATTAATCTAAATCTAAGGAACATTTTATCAATAATATACTTAACCACACACGGCTTTTACACATTTACCCATATCCCATTATACCTATTATGACTCATTTCATATTTGTCAATACATTAAACATACTCAAACCGAATCTCATAGTCAATTTCAACTTCTAATTGAACATGATTTAAACTTAAATAAAGGGCTATTTATAAGTTATGCATATCTTTATACAATCTAAGTATGTACTCCAAATTATCAATCGTACATATCATAATACTACTTACCCAATTTCGCAAGGTACCACGAAATGAAATTCCAAATCAAGTTTATAACAAGACCGAATATCCACAAACATTAACATCTTGATCAAACATTACCAAATCAAACCCAAGCATAGAAATATAGCCATTTTCGCATGGCATATATGTACATCTCATTCATAATGAATTCAAAAGAGTAATATAGCCTATACATGCCATAGTTTCAAAAGTTCAACTAATAAAAGATACCAAAATTTAGTGTGATAGACTTTGATGATGATCCCTGAGCTCGTAGCTAAACTTCAGTTAATTTAGTTTGAACTTAATGATTTTTATTTAATTTTTACTACAGCAATTTAATGTGTCCTAGAGTCTTTATTAAGGTCGAATTTATGATGTTCAAATTCAATTTAATTTGTTTCACATTTTACAGCAAGTTTTTAATTTGTCTTAGCCATAGCCGAATATTGAATGTGCTTGACTAGCTTATTTAATTTGTTAAGTGTCATTTTAGTTGTCCTAGCTAAGTTTAAATGATATTCAGCTGAAATGAATCAAGTTAATGTATTTTATCCATGCATGTAGGTTCAGCCGAATATTGAAGTGACTTAAAGGAAGATGCATGCACCTAGGTGCATGAACTTGGCTAATACATGGATCGGCTGAAGCAATGTACTTGCTGTTGATTTTTGGGTTCTTCAAGGTGTCCATTCGGCCAATAATCACCAGCATTAAACTCCTTGATGTTTGGCCGATTATCTTCCCCATGCTACATCAATATGCATTCACACCTATGACCATTCGGCTATGACCTTTCACACCATGAAGACTCTTCAAAACCGAATGTTCACACATCAAATGGCTGCTCCTATACTCACTTTAATGCTGCTAATTATTCAGCCAAGAGTTGCAACTTTAATGAGCTAATTGAAGGGTTGGCCGAACCTAGACTTGAAGCATGAACCAAGCAAAGAGCCTCCATGCATCCCACCATCTAGAAGCCATCCCATGCTCTTCCAATCAGCCGAATTTGGACATGGCAACTCAATGGATTTCTTCTAGATTATTCAAGAATGTTTGGGCTGAATTTTGCTTAATCTTTAAGGAACTTAGTGGCTATTCGGCTAGCTAGCTCTAGGCTATAAATATTTGTTATTTTGCATTGTAAAAGAACTTTTGATACCTTACAAAATTGCTGCCGAATTTGTGAGATATTTTCTCTCAATTTTTGTTCGAGACCCGACTGACTTATCTAGCTTCTAGTGGAGTCCGTCCAAGTCTTTTCTATCCGAACTTATCACTCATACAACCCGAGTGTGGCGTTCATTCTATTCCATCATCCATCTTAACCGTATAAGAACCGGGGTGACACTTGCTAGTGTTGAATCGCTCTTGGTTAAGCTCGTATTCCATCTTTCACCAACTTACCCGATTATCCCATTTGATTCAATTATCGCTTTTTTGAAACCCCCTATCTTTCCATTTCTTCTAAACCGAATCCTTCTGTATTTACCTTGACTACCTTATCCCGAGCCTATCTTTATTATCCTTCTAAACCGACCCTATTACCCATTACCTCCATTCCTAACTTATCCCAAAATACCAAAGATAATCACTTCATAGCTTCCGCATATCTCTACTTCTCATTTCTGACTTTTGGAATTAGTAACCTCTCCTCGTCGACGATCGGGCAACTTTGCAACTCGTGTCTATCGTGGACTCAGGGCGCATCAATACATCTGGATACTCACATAATATCGGCACTGATGCAATTCTTAACTCTGAGTCTTTTGCATTCATCACAAAGGCAAGATAAGCTTCATATCCCTTTCTTACGTATTTCTGAGCAGACATATAAGAAATCACTACAGGCAATCTATCTTGTTCATCTGATTCAACACGAAGAGTATCCCCGTTTTCACATTTCAATTCAATGTATTTCCTTCCACAATTTACTATCACATCATGAGTAGTTAACCAGTCCATACCAAGAATTACATCGAATTCATCAAACGGTAATAACATGAGATTAGCCGGAAAGTAATGACCTCTAATCATCAAAGGGCAATCTTTGCATACTTTGTCAATTAACACACATTTTCCTAGGGGATTTGACACTTTTATCACAAATTCTGTAGACTCTACAGGCATGTTCATACTGAATACTAATTTCATACGAGTGGGTAGATCCCGGACCAATTAAAGCAACAATATGAGTATCATAGAGAGAAAATGTACCCGTAATCACATCGGGGGATGACGCCTCTTCGCGAGTGCGAATGGCATAAGTCCTCGCAGGCGCTCTACCCTCAGATCTTGTAGCCTGCTCTCTAGGTGTATTCTTACTACTCATTCTGTTTCCCGGATTTCTCTGTGGCCTCCCTCTAGTAGTACTTCCCCGATCTTGCACTCTGAATTTTCTCTTTTTCAACCATCTCGGGGCAATCTCTAATGAAATGATCTTGGGATCTACACTTGAAACAAGCTCTATCGTGTGCTCGGCACTCACCGGGGTGATGTATGCCACATTGTGAATGTTCCGATCTACTTGGTCGAGCATTACCGACACTAGCAATTGAAGTGGTCTGAGCTTTAGAACCCGAGTCATCGCTTTACCTTTACTTACTTTGAGAACCCAACCAAGCAAAATGATCGAGTAGTAAACTCTCTTGATTTCTTGGATGAGAATTGAAATGACTTTTCTAATTGTCTCTTCCTCGAGTCACTGGGCTCAATTTCAGCCTTTCTTTTCTCTTTGGCCATTTCTTCGACCTTGCAAGCTCTTTCTACTAGCACAACAAATTCTTTCAACTCTAGAATACCAACAAACAGCCAGATATCCTCATTTAATCTGCCATCAAACCTTTTGCACATAATGGCTTCAGTAGATACACACTCCCGAGCATATTTACTAAGCCTTACAAATTCACGTTCATATTCAGTTACCGTCATTCGACCTTGTTTTAGCTCAAGGAAATCTTTTCTTTTCTGGTCGATAAACCTTTGGCTAATGTACTTCTTTCGAAACTCTTCTTGGAAAAATTCCCAATTAACCTTCTCCCTTGGCACGATTGACACAAGGGTATTCCACCACTGGTAAGCCGAGTCTCTTAAGAAAGACACCACACATTTCATACACTCTTCGGGTGTGCAAGATAGTTCATCAAATACTCTGATAATATTTTCAAGCCAAAATTCTGCTCTTTCCGGACCGTCATCTTTATCAGCTCAAAATTCCTCAACTCCTTGTTTCCGAATTCTATCGATCGGGGGCTTTTCCCTTCTTACCACTTCTATGACTTGGGGAGCTACAGGGGTAGGTAGAGGAATAGGTGGGGGTGGAGGGGGTTGAGCGTTCGGGTTCGTTCGAACGAACTCCGTATACCAGGCATTCATCATGTGGAGAAAGGCTTCCCTAGCCTCTTCTCCTCCTCTCTAACTCATGGTCATTGGTCTATTCTCATTTTCAGTTGGCACCGTCCCTTGGGCGGGGGCCGGCACGTTACACTCTACATCATCCGCCACTGCTCTGTCGGGATCCATTTTCTATATAAAGACATAATTTAAATTGTCAGGAGTCGTCACACTATCATTATATAAATACTCATACATATGGCATGTATAGCTAGACTCGTGCTTATGCTACGTTAGTCCGAGAATTGACTAAACTGTAGCTCTGATACCACTAAATGTAACACCCCTTACCAGTATCCGACGTCGGAACAGGGTACGAGGCATTACCTAACTTAACAGTCTTCTTCATACAATATCGGGCCATAAATTTTCATTCACACTTAAAAACCCTTCATTCGTACTCATAATGTCACTATTATAGGTCTACTAGACCTTAAACATACATCTAGACTGGTTCAAGACTGAACCGAAAACTTACAAACACTTAGAATTTTTTTTTTTTTTGCTTAAGGCAGGGCCACACGCCCGCGTGAGAGAAGTGACACACCCGTGTGGCATATCACACACCCGTGCTTCAGGCCGTGTCCAAAATAAGGGACATTCTGTTTATGACGTCAGCAGACACTTTGGGTCACACGGCCAAGCCACACGCCCGTGTGCTAGCCCGTGTGATGAACTGAATTTTTTGCAAATTAGGTGCAGGGGACACACGGCCAGGCTACACGCCCATGAGGCAGACCGTGTGTCACACACGGCCTAGACACACGCCCGTGTGTCTACCCGTGTGGACAATTATAAGGCTATTTACCAAGCCATTTGCCACCCTGAAAAGCATCCACACCTATACCATTTCTATCAACAAATAACATAATCATAATGCACCTCTAATATTCACAATTAAGACATCCACACCTTATCTTCACACTACGTTCATCATACATATACTTCACACTATACTCATTCAATTGCACAAGCTTACACTTCGTGAATTTTATCATAATTGAATATATATAACTTAACAAATATTGGCCAATTCCAATGGCCAACTACAGAATGAAATAAGTAACATTTATAGCCAACACTTTGGCTAACCAATATGACATTTAACAAAATGCCCAAGTTCCTATACATGCCATACCCAAAATAATTAAACTTTAATATACCAAAAGAATAGCTTGATAGTGTGAACCGAACTCCAACGTCCTACGATCCCTGAGCTAGCTTGGCAATACTACAAGAAAAGGGAAAAGAAAGGGAGTAAGCATAAAGCTTAGTAAGCTTGCATGTAATAAATAGCAACATAAAATCTTGTAATACATTCATACTTTACTTTAAGTAATAACACAAATTCTCAATCACATTGACATATCTTACTCATGCTTACTCTTACCAATCTCATAACACATATCGGACTCATTTCTTGTGAGTTTCTCATATGCACCTGTATCACTTCATCACATAACTTTAGCACTTTTACCATCTTGAACATAAACTTAGCTCTTTACCCCGTTGAACCACTTGGAATATCGAAGGATACTCAAACTCGTCATACACATAGTACGATGCCATTGCCATATCCCATATATGGTCTTACATGGGATCACATCTCGATGCTGATGCCATATCCCAGATATGGTCTTACACGGGATCTCATATCGATGTCGATGCCATATCCCAGATATGGTCTTATACGAGATTGTATATCGACGCCATGCCCTAGACATGGTCTTATACGATTTCATACCGAAGCCAGGTCCCAGACGTGGTCTTACACGGGATTTCTACTTGATGCTGATGCTATATTCCAGATATAGTCTTATACGGGATCTCCATTTGGTACCGAGGCCATGTCCCAGACATGGTCTTATACGAGACCTTCTTAATCTCATGTCATGTCAATGGTATCCTTTCTATTCCTAAGGTTCAACCGGGACTTCAACTTAAGATAATTTCATCATATTTTCATCGAGACTTCGTTAACCAATATCATAAAGATAATATACGTTTCACGAAATATCAAGAATTTAAAAGCATAATAACAATATGTTGATTTATTACACACAAACTTACTTCGGTAACAAAATATGTACAGTTGTTCAATTTTAGTCCACCACTTTGTTCTTTCCTTGATTTCGGTCCGGACTTCGTGTTTCTTGATCTATAATGACAATTTCACTTATTTAATGATCACATTGACTAAAATAACCCATGAATCATACTTTGGAAAAATTACAATTTTGCCCCTAAACTTTTACATATTTACAAAATGGTCCCTAAGATCGTATAATGAAATGTACTCATTTCCTTGGTTACCCAAGCCTAGTCGAGCATTTATTGAGCTCATAACAGACCACACCTTCCTTCAAAACTGATTTTTACTACACAGTTTATCACTTTTACAACTAGGTTATTTTTATGAAATTTCCATGAAAATCACTTAGAAAAAGATGTTTATCATACATCAAACTTCCATATTCCTCCATTAGACATCAAAATACATGCATGTCAAACATGGGTAAATTTTTGAACATGAACCCTAGCTCAAAATATTGGTAGAAATATCGAGCTACTAGGATCTCAAAAATACGAAGAACATCAAAAACGGGCTAGGAGGTACTTACAATCAAGCTTGAAAGTTGAAAAAACCCTAGCTATGGTGTCCTTGAGAATTTCGGCCAAGCATGGAGAAGATGGACAATATTTTTGACTTATTTTCCCTTTTTAATTCTTTTATTAACCAATTGACCAAAATGCCCTTAAGGTCCCTTTCTTGAGATTTTTCCTACCCATGTCTATTTTTGTCCATCATCAAATAGAATGGTCTAATTGCTAAATAAGGACCTATAATAATTTTTCTAATACTATCTCATACTTGAAACTTCTAGAATATCTTATTTTTCAATCTTTGCAATTTAGTCCTAATGAATAATTCAATCACTAAATTATAAAATTTCTTCATGAAATTTTCACACAATCATGCAAACATGTCATAGACCTCATAAAAACCATAAAAACACATATGTCTACTTCAGATTTGTGGTCTCGCAACCACTATTCTGACTAGGCCTTAAATCGGGCTGTTACACGTGTGTCATCTAAGGGTTCCTTTGTATGCAAGTCAGTGAGTTACACGGCCTGGTACACGGGCGTGTGACACAACCGTGTGACCCTACTCAGAGAGTTACACGAGTGAGGACACGGGCTGGGACATGGCCGTGTGTCCCTAGTTCAAAGGTTACATGGCCTGAGACACAGGCATGTGTCTCAGCCATGTGAGGCACACGACCTGGCTACACGGCTGTATGACCCCTGTTTCGCAAATTATGCAACTTTTTCCTAAACTTTCCTAAATGTTTTCAAATTAGTCTCGATTTGCTTCTAAGTTATTTTTAGACTTTAAGGACAATATGCATGTATATGAAATGGTTTATGATATGATTAAATTGTTGAATGATTTAAATTTTAAAGGTTTCCAATTGAATAGTAATGCTCCGTAACCCTATTCCGATGACGAAAACGGGTTAAAGGTGTTACACATGGCATGTTTGTAATGGATTGAGTTTTATGCAGGTCATATGTGTACCTATTTGTATATATGAATTAAGATATAGGTTTGTGCATGAAATAAACTTTCAAACTTGTGATTTTTGACCATCATGATAAAAGTATCGATATTAGGGACCAATGTATCAATACTTGACCAAATGAACAATTTTCTAAATGGACAGAATACCAATTTGGTATCAATACCTAATTGTTAACATCGATACTTTTTTCTCAGGGTATCGATAAAATGTTTTGAATCATTATTTTTAAGTTTTGACAGAATGCCAAAATGGTATTGATACCAGATTCCAAGGTTTTGAAAATTTTACAATTTGGTCATTTTTCATGCCCGAATCTAATATATTGTATTTTAAAGCTCGATTTAGTCTCGTTTTCATTTGTAATAATTAGTTGTGTATTAATATAACATTCAAAGTTTTAAATTGCACGTGATTATTCTGGAATTATTTATAGCATTTTGTAACTCAGGTCTGACCATCAGACCAGGTTTGGGGTGTTACAAGGTTTGTGGGGGATGACACATCTATCAGATTCTTTAAGGATCCATGGATTTATGATGATAGTATTTTTTTTATGGATTCGACACCGTTACCTGTAATGAAATACTTGAGAGTTAAAGATCTTTTTCATAGTAGTGCCTTAATGTGGGATATTTACTTCATCAACGGTATTTTTGCTCTTCAAGACATTGCTTGTATTTTATAGACCCCAGTCAATTATTCTAAGGGGCCCAACTGTAGAATTTAGCATTATACTACAAATGATGTTTTTTTTTTGTTAAGACTTGTTATTTGCTTGCTCTATGCCTTTATACTACTATTTCTTCTCCTCCGGTTGAGAGACTATGGCTGCACCTTTAGAACTCTCACATTCCTCAAAAGGTTAAAAATTTGTTTGGAGATGCTTGAAGAGCTTTATACCTTCTAAAACAAGGTTAGTTGATAAAGGAATTCATCTGGATCCTATGTGTTCTCAATGTGGAGAGGCAAAAAGCCTTTATCACGTGTTGTTTCATTGTGCGAAAGCTAATACAATCTGGCATCTTTTTCGATGAGACTTCTCAAATTCCTCTATTTCTAATATGATTTTATCACTTTTTAATTCGCAAGATAGTGATATGAGGTACAAGGTTCTTACGATGATGTGGAGCTTATGGTTCCACAAAAACATGTACTATTGTAGGAATAAAGATGTGTTGGTGATTGTTATCTTGTTTTTTTCTATGTCTCATCTATAGACTTGGATGAATGGAAAGGCAATGTTTGAAAAGGTCTAACATTTACTTGTAGCTTCTAATAGCAACACTTTTACGTGGATAAATCCTCCTACATGTTGGTCTAAATGCAATATAGATGCTGTGAGCTTCAAGAAGGATCCATCAACTAGCTTTGTTGCTATTTTAAGGGACTCCACTAGTGGTTCTATCAAGGGTCTCTCAAGTCATTACCATTTTTTGTTGGAGCCAAAGCTTGCTGAAGCTTTTGCAATCATTGAGGCTCTTTGTTGGTTGAAATCCCTTGGTATGGACTGTATTATTGTTGATAGTGATTGCCTCCAAGTGATTTTGGCTTTGAATAATAATGATAAGGATGTCTTTGATTTTGGTATGTTGATTTTGGATTGCTGAGCAGTTGCCTTTTAGTTTCAAAATTTGTCTTTTTATTGGCTATGGTGAGAAGCTAATAAGGTGGCTCATATGCTTAATAAAGATTAGGCTGCGCAAAAAATTTGATTAAATCAAGAAATCAAGTTGAACCAACAATTCAGTTCGATTTCGATTTATTCCATTGGACACAGAAAAGTTAAAAAAGTTTATATAAAAATTTCAAACAAAAAAAAATCTAATATTTTTTGAACATGTAAGTTCAATATATAATCTCATTTAAAACCCAAAACAAAAACAATTGCTTGTAAATTCTAAATATAGGTTATATTATACTTTTACATATTGTATAATTAAATTATAAAAAAAAAACCCTAAATCTAATTCCAATGTCAGTCTGTCATGAATTTATTGCTTATTTACTATTGTTGCTAAAACCTCTAAAAATTCAACTGTTCATCTTCTTCTTTTTTTAAATTTTTGCTTATTATGTACTGCGTTCTTTTTTCTATTATTATTGTTGTTAAAACTTCTAAAATTTTGGTTATCATTATTAACATTTCCAAGTTGGGTGCTCTTTTTTTTTTTTTTGTCATTACATATTAAGAGTTATAAAATATAAAAAATATAACATTTGATTATGTTCAGTGAAGATTGAGAGGGATTAAATCAAGATTTAATTAGATTTTTAATAAACATTTATAATTATAGATTTTAAAAATTATATTTTAGACAAATATACTAATTGTTATTCTATGTATAATTAAAAAAAAAATTAAAATTGTCTAATAGTGTCTCAGAAATATAGAATAAAGATGATTTTATCTAATTAAAGTTTAAAAGTCCAAATTCAAAGACAGTTTTATCTAAATAAATTTGAAAAGCTCAAGACTCAAAAGCAATATAGAAACCGAAACCCTAATCAAACCAAACCGATTTAGTATAGTTTGGGAATAACCGGTTTCTTATGTCTACCGATTCGGTTTCGGTTCGAAATATAGAAAAATTGAATACCCCATTTTGATTCAAAAAAGTTGAAAAAATCAAATTAAACCGAATCGATATTACCCTTAAGATTTATAGGGTAAACCTTTTGGCTTGATATTTAGTTTTTGTCCTCTCTTTTATTAGCTATGCATTAATAAAGTTTTTTTTTAAGATGTTATTTTTTTTAGAGTAATTAAGGTGTTTTTATATTCGTTTTATAATAATATCTTTAAAAATGTAATTGTAATGGATAAAATATTTTAAATACAATTAAATAATAAAACAGATGATGTGCATTTGCAGGGTGTCTAGCTAGCTAGCTTGCTTGCTACATGTAAATATATCCTTAAAACCCTTGATTATTTCAGTGCAAAATTACCCAATAAAACCCATCCATTAATCTCTGTATCTGCCCATAATCTGTATGCCGGAAATTTCCTTGCCTGTCTACACCTTAAATATGCTAATATATATAATATATGAAGAAAAAGGAGGAAGTCTTGCCAACATATATATATTATTACCTTTTCCAAAACGCATGCCCCCAATATTTTAACGTATGATTATCTTTAAGATCTCCTTAACCAACGCATCATCCACTAATTTGTCCCAGGTTCACAAGCAAACTAAATTAGCCAAAAGTGTTAGGCCTAGCTGCTATTTGCTGACATGTACACCACCATTGCTACACGGCTCGTGACGCTGCTGATGTGTTACAGGCATGTGTTCACACTTGTTGACCCTTGATTGGCCCATCACTCAGTTAATTGCATAGTCAAAGATCATAGGCGCCAAACGTACGTTCACTCCTTCAACGCTAGTTAGGCAGCCTCTGCCTCAGCCCTCACATTTTCTTTCGTTGTATATATTATTCATCTCAACGCTACAGGCTTCTATCCTAGCTACTATAATCTTGGTGGTGCAAAACACAAATTTGTTTCACTAAAAAGAAGCAAAATAATGGGGTTTTGCAAATTTTCCAAGTTTAGTTTTCTATTCTTGATCAGCATTCTCTTTGTGTCTACAGCTGAAGAGAATGCTAGAATTTCATATGATCGAGTTTCGTTGCTTTCCTTCATGTCGGGTGTTGTTTCAGACCCTGAAAACTCCCTGGAACATTGGAACTCCACTAATGTGCATGTTTGCAACTGGTCGGGTGTGGGGTGCAACCATGAAAGAGACCAAGTGGTGCAGCTTGACCTTAGTGGGAGGTCACTTAAAGGCACCATTTCTCCTGCTCTAGCCAATCTTTCTTCTTTGATGGTTCTTGATTTGTCAAAGAACTTCTTCCAAGGCCATATCCCACCGGAGCTTGGTTCTCTTTTTCAGCTCAAACAACTTAGTCTGTCATGGAATCTTCTTGAAGGAGACATTCCTTCTGAGTTGGGTTTCCTTCACCAATTAGTATACCTTGATTTGGGGAGTAACCGGCTTGCGGGACACATTCCCTCTTCTCTTTTTTGCAATGGCTCATATTCATTGCAATATATAGATCTTTCCAACAATTCTCTCAGTGGTGAAATCCCTTCGAAGTCAGAATGTTCACTTAGGGAGTTGAGGTTTCTCTTACTTTGGTCGAATAGACTAGATGGTCAAGTACCTCAAGCCCTTTCCAACTCCTCAAAGCTTCAATGGGTTGATTTGGAGTCCAACATGTTAAGTGGGGAGTTGCCATCTAATATCGTGCGCAAAATGCCGCAGTTGCAGTTCCTCTATTTGTCCTATAATGACTTCGTTAGCCATGATGGTAACACTAACCTCCAACCCTTTTTTGCTGCTTTACTCAATGCCTCTAACTTTCAAGAACTAGAATTGGCCGGAAATAATCTTGGCGGAGAGATACCTTCTATTATTGGTGATCTTTCTACCAATCTTGTACAGGTTCATCTCGATGATAATCTGATATATGGTTCCATTCCTCCTGGCATTTCCAACCTTGTGAATCTCACCCTCTTGAACTTGTCTAGCAACCTTTTGAATGGTTCCATCCCACCTGAATTATGCAGAATGGAGAAACTAGAGAGAGTTTATCTTTCAAATAATTCACTCTCTGGTGAGATTCCCTCAGCTCTAGGAAACATTACGCATTTAGGGCTGTTGGATTTGTCGATGAACAAGCTTTCAGGTTCAATTCCTGATAGTTTCGCCAATCTCTCCCAGCTAAGAAGATTACTACTCTATGGAAACCAGCTTTCAGGGACAATTCCTTTGAGTTTAGGCAAATGTGTCAACCTGGAGATTTTAGACCTTTCTCGAAATAAGCTTTCAGGGATAATTCCTGGTGAAGTTGCTGGATTGAGGAGCTTGAAGTTATACCTGAATTTGTCTAGTAATCACCTTCATGGACCCTTACCTCTAGAGCTGAGTAAAATGGATATGGTGTTAGCCATTGATCTGTCGTCAAATAATCTCTCGGGCTCCATACCATCGCAACTTGGGAGCTGCATTGCCCTCGAGCACCTCAACCTTTCCTCTAATTTCTTGGAAGGTGAGCTTCCAGATTCCATAGGACAGTTGCCTTACCTTAAAGAACTCGATGTCGCTTTAAACCAGTTGAGTGGAGACATACCAGTGACGTTTCAGGCATCAACATCTATCAAGGCCATGAACTTCTCTTTCAACAAGTTCCACGGGAATATATCAGACAAAGGGGCATTTTCATTGCTGACTATGGATTCTTTCACAGGGAATGATGGTCTTTGTGGTTCGATTAAAGGCATGCCAAAATGCCGAAAGAAACATCATTCTCATTTGGTTATATTTTTGCCTATAATCGTTTCGTTGTTTGCAACTCCTTTATTGCTTATGTTTGGATACCCTCTGGTGCTCAAATCAAGGTTCCGGAATCGACTTGGTGTTGTCAATGGAGGGGATTTCGAAGATGAAGAAAAAGATGGGAAAGAGCCTAAATACCCAAGAATCTCATACGAACAACTCATTGAAGCCACTGGTGGGTTCAGTGCATCTAGCTTAATTGGTTCAGGCCGTTTTGGTCATGTATATAAAGGAATTCTTGGGGACAATACGAGAATAGCAGTCAAAGTTTTGGACACAAGGACAGCCGGGGATATTTCAGAGAGTTTCAGAAGAGAATGTGAAGTCCTAAAGCGAACCAGGCATAGAAACTTGATCAGGATCATAACAATTTGCAGCAAGCCAGATTTCAAGGCTCTAGTCCTTCCTCTGATGCCAAATGGGAGCCTGGAGAGGCACCTATACCCCAGCCACGGAATAAGCCATGGCTTAGATTTGATCCAATTGGTAAACATCTGCAGTGATGTAGCTGAAGGGGTTGCTTATCTGCACCATTACTCACCGGTTAAAGTCGTTCACTGTGATCTTAAACCAAGTAATATTCTTCTTGACGAGGACATGACTGCTTTGGTGACAGATTTCGGAATTGCAAGACTGGTCAGAGGTGTTGATGAGACAATTTCTGCAAATGATTCAATCTCCTACAGCTCTGCAGATGGCTTGTTATGTGGATCTGTTGGCTATATTGCTCCTGGTATGCATTTTCTTCTTTATTGCTCTATTTTAGCTAGAATCATAACTTTCCCATAGAGGATTAATAGCATAAACTTCTACTTTTTCCTTTAGTTTTTACACTACTAGTGTTATTACTTTTTTAGTTAAATTACACAGTCTCTGCCATTGCTGACAACATCAGCCTGCGCCATTTGAATAGCTACTTCATTACTAAAATACTCACTGCTGTTGATCTTTCACTTGGTTAAATGCAGAATATGGAATGGGAAAACGAGCTTCCACTCAAGGGGATGTATACAGTTTTGGGGTCCTTTTGTTGGAAATAGTTTCGGGAAGGCGCCCCACAGATGATGATGAAGGTTCAAGCTTACATGAGTGGGTGAAAAGTCACTATCCTCATAAGCTTGAACCCATAGTAAAGCAAGCGCTGCTGAGGTGCAGCCCTGGTTCAATGCCAACAAATTATGATAAAATATGGCGTGATGTTATTTTGGAACTGGTTGAACTTGGCCTTATGTGTACACAGTACAACCCTTCAACAAGACCAACCATGCTAGATGTGGCCATTGAAATGGGGCGGCTAAAGCAATATCTCGCTAATCCTGCCTCGATGTTGACCGGAGAAGCCTCTTCTAAGGCTGATGCCCCGTTGATCATATAATGATGACACAAATATTACTTTCATCATTGTACTCATTTTTTTTCCGCTGAAATCTTATCTTTCTCAAAGGGGTTGCAGATTTTAGGATTCAAACACAAATTTACTAATTTTCAGATGACTACATAAACCAACTCGATCAAACCTTAACCCTTAGGTTGGACCATTATTTTTGCATTCATAATGTCTATTCTAGCTAAGAGACCAAGACCAATCTGTTGCTTTGTGCATGCGAAACATTTTCCATTTTCATTCTACCGTCCAAAAAGCTCCTTCATTTTCACTCAATCGTTTTCCAAGTGATCAACCAACCAAAGATGACCTTTTTCATTAATGATATCGACCAGCTGATAAAATGGGATATGGAATCAGGAGTGTGTACTATGAATCATTCATTATCCAATTAAAGTATATTAAATTAATCTTAGCCTTGTTTTTTTTTTTTAAATTTATGACAAGCAATGTGGATGGTTTTCCATAATAGAAATTGTAGTTAAGGACTCTTTTAACCTACCATTAATATAGCAATATTGCCTAAAACAACTAGGTATGCTAGTGGATGCTTTTAACCATATATTTTATTCCCACTCGAGATTATGATCATCATAATTAATTAATATAAATAAAAGTATCAATATTGTAATTCACATCCTTGCACTAGCATCAGGAATCATAAATCAAAGCTTATTGCAGTAGGCCAAATTGTCTCAGGCAAAACAAAAGGATAGGAAGCAGAGATTAGAAAAATAATTAAGAGATGATATGCAAATCAATATCCAATAGTCAACTTGTGAGGTCACCAGGTCTGAATATGAAAGCAGTTTAGTTTATATATAGAAACAGGTGCAGTGGCAGCATACCTTTTATATCAGATGTCAATATCCATCTGCTGTTATCTTAAATTATCTAGTGGCGTTTTGCCTTGCCTTGTCAAACACTTTCACCAATCTGATGCTATGATATGGACCTCAATGTGTAACCGGTTATCCATCAATATCAATCTGCGGATAACATATTCATCTCCACCTTTAATTCCTCCCGAATATTTTGCGGTCATCCAATGTGTATTCGGTCATATTGTGTTTATTCCGGCTGTTAAACGGATATACATAAAGCAATTAGTTGCAGTAAACATCAGTGATAAATATGCAAAGTATTGAAGTCACTAACTAGTTTTTTGTTTAGTTATGAGTTAAAGAAACAATAAACAAAGAACACAAGCAAATGTTTACGTAGTTTGATTGCAATTCTACGTCTATGCAATTTTTCTCAGTGAAAAATCCATTATAATCTTTTAGTATAAGTTATGATTTAAGCCCAAGTGATATATTGAACTTTGGCCTGCAATGCAACAGGAAACCAGCAGCAGACCAGCATGGAAGCAGCATGGAAGCTAAACCAGATCAGCAGCAATATTTTGTTTGTAACTTGATTTAGTTCCTTTGTAATTTATACTTAAAGTTAGTAGGATTAGTTTTTGATTTATGTTTGATGTAATGGCTGAGATGTCAGCAACATTTTGTGTGTACTTCAAGCTTTGTCCTAGTCAATACATTAGTGGGAGCAGTTATGAATTAGGAAACTATCATGTAACTCATGCTTTTATCTTAATGAAAATTCAAGAAGAAAATCATTTTTTGGATTTCAATTTTCAAGCTCTCTTTTGCATCCGTTTTTCTTTTCTTCTTTGTTTTGCTCAAAAAAACCCAACAAATATAATCTGGATTACTTATGTATACACATTGCTTATTCAAGTAATGAAGTTAATCTTTTCTTCATCCAGGTTACTTGCTTCTGTTTTTCATCTTTGATCTTGTTTGTGATTCAAAACCCCAACAAATGGTATCAGAGCCTGTCATCTTTGAGGGCCTCTGTTGTTGGTAGCATTTTTTGAAGAAAACTTAAAAATTGAAGTTGTCGTTTTTGTTGCTGCAAGATGAGCTTCACACCACCACCACCACCACCTGTGTTTGCTGGTGAGAACTACCACATTTGGGTAGTGAAGATGAAAACTTACCTGCAAGCACATGACCTATGGAATGTGGTTGAAAATGACACTGAACCAGCTCCACTGAGGGCTAATCCCACCATTGCACAAATTAGGCAACATAGTGAAGAATGTGCCAAGAAGCACAAAGCAATGGCTTGCTTGCAAAATAGAGTATCTGATGTGATTTTCACTCGGATAATGGCATGTGACACACCAAAACAGGCATGGGAGAAGCTGAAAGAAGAGTTTATGGGGTTAGACAAGACAAAGCAACAGCAACTGATCAACCTCAGAAGAGATTTTGAGAATTTGAAGATGAAAGAGTCAGAGACCATCAAGCAGTACTCTGATAGGATAATAGCCACAGTCAACAACATTAGGCTCCTTGGAGATGATTTCAGTGAGAGCAGAGTTGTTGAAAAGGTCATTACAACTCCCCCTAAAAAATTTGAGTCAAAGATCTCCTCAGTGGAGGACTCGAGGGACTTATCAACCATCTCCTTGTCTGAGTTGGTAAATTACCTATATGCACTCGAGCAAAGGAGGGCCAACAGGCTGGAGAAGCATCCAGAAGGAGCTTTCCAAGCAAGAGCCAAAGAAAGCTCAAGTTCGAGCTACAAAGGGAAGAAACCATGGCTTGACAAAAAGGAGAAATGAAAGAGGGATGTTGGAAAGAAGAAATTTCCGCCATGCATTCACTGTAAAAGAAGCACACACTTGGAGAAGTACTGCTGGTACAGGCCAGATATCTAGTGCAGAAGCTGCAAACAGTTTGGCCATATTGAGAAGGTGTGCAATAACAAAGGAAGGGCACAAACTCAGTAGCAAAATCAAGCTCAGGCTGCTGAGGATGTTCAGGCTCAAGAGGAGCATGTGTTTCACAGCAACCTGTCATGCAACCTCAGCCAAAGTGAGAAAGAACTGGTTAGTAGACAGTGGCTGCACACACCATATGGCATTTGATGAAGGGCTGTTTAAGAATCTTGATAGAAGCTTCTCTTCCAAAGTCAGGATTTGAAATGGAAACCTTATTGAGGCCAGAGGCAGAGGAGATGCTGTGATTAGCACTCACACAGGTAACAAAGTAATTTCAAATGTTCTATTTGTGCCTGACATAGACCAAAACCTGCTTAGTGTTGGCCAACTTATTGAGAAGGGTTATTCACTAGTTTTCAAGAATAACTTCTGTGTTATTGAGGATTCATTTGGTCAAAGACTGGTTACAGTGGCTATGACTGATAGGTGTTTTACGCTGGATGTAAATCAGCTAGAAAAGAAAGCCTACACTAGTCTTGTTGATAAAGCTAGTTTATGGCATAAAATATTAGGCCATGTTAACTACAATCACTTGATTTGCTGCACAAATCAAACATGGTTGAAGACATGTCCAAAGTTGAAGTCAGTGACAATGTTTGTGAAATTTTCCAGCTTAGGAAGCAAGCAAGATTGCCTTTTCCAGTTAATAAGGCATGGAGAGCTCGAGGCAAGCTCGAATATGTCCATACTGACATATGTGGACCAATGAAGACTTCTTCTTTGAATGACAACAGATATTTTGTGCTATTAATAGATAATTTCAGTAGATTCTGTTGGATCTATTTTCTGAAGCAAAAGTCTGAAGTATTTGAGGCATTTGTTAAATTTAAACCTTAGCTGAAAATCAATCAGGCTGTAAGATCAAGGCCTTGAGATCAGATAATGGGTCTGAGTATCTATCAGAGAAGTTTTAGAAGTTGTGTGAGCAAGCTGGAATTCATCATCAGCTAACAACCATTTACACTCCTCAGCAGAATGGAGTGTGTGAGAGAAAGAATAGGAAAATACTCGACATGGCTAGATGCTTACTGTTTGAAAGCAAATTGTCAAGCAAGTTTTGGGCTGAAGCAGTAAACACTTCAGTGTATTGCTCAACAGGCTGCCTACAACTGCTAACAAAGATAAAACTTCATTTTAAGCTTGGTATGAACTCAAGCCAACAGTTTCACACCTAAAGGTGTTTGGTTGTGTCTGCTATTCTCTCATTCCAACTGAAAAGAGAACCAAACTTGAAAGAAGATCTGTGCCAGGGATCTTTTTGGGTTACAGCAGCACCAAAAAAGGTTATAGAGTGTTTGATCCTTCAACAAAAAAGATTTTAGTGAATAGAGATGTGAAATTTGATGAAGAAAGAGTATGGAATTGGAATGGGACAGATGCAACTTTGAGTGAAGAAGACCAGCTTGACAGCAATCTAGAACCAGCTGAAGAGGGGCCAATTTGTGATAATTTTGATGATGAACCTGTAAGAGGCACAAGAACCATTGCAGACATTTATCAAAAGGTGTGATGTTGCAATAGTTGAGCCTTCAAATTTTGATGAAGTTTCCTGAGAAGAGTGCTGGAAAAGGGCCATGGAAGCAGAAATGTAGATGATTCACAAAAATGATACTTGGGAATTGGTTAACAGACCAGATCAGAAGAGGGTCATTGGTGTGAAGTAGGTGTTTAGAGTCAAGTACAATGCTGATGGCTCTTTAAATAAACACAAAGCAAGACTTGTGGTAAAGGGATACAGCCAGCAGTATGGCAATGATTTCATGGAAACATTTGCTCCAGTTGCAAGGCTAGACACAATAAAGCTTCTGTTTGCTTTGGCTGCTCAGAAGCATTGGAGAATACACTAGCTTGATTTCAAGTCAGCCTTTTTAAATGGCTTCCTCAAAGAAGAAATTTTCATTGAACAACCAGATGGGTTCAAAGTTTCTGGTGAAAAGGACAAGGTCTATAAGCTAAAAAAGGCCTTGTATGGTCTGAAACAGACACCAAGGGCCTGGTATGACAGGGTTGATGCATACCTGTCTAGGCTCGGGTTCGAGAAAAGTGTGAGTGAACCTACACTTTATGTGAAGAAATCAGAAAGTGAAACTCTACTGATTGTGTCACTTTATGTGGATGACTTACTAGCAACTGGAAGCAAAGGGAAGATGATTGATGAGTTCAAAATACAAATGCAGAGTGTTTTTAAGATGACTGACTTGGGAGAAATGACATATTTTCTTGGCATGGAAGTAATTCAAACTGACCAAGCCATCTTTATAAGTCAGCAGGCTTTTGCACTAAAAATCTTAAACAAGTTTTGTATGTCCAATTGCAAAACTGTCAGCACACTAGTGGCTCAAGGTGAGAAATTAACAAGCAATAGTTGTCATGAAAGAGTTGATGAGAAGGAGTATCGAAGCTTGGTAGGTTGTTTGCTTTACTTAACAGCTACTAGGCCTGACATTATGTATGTTGTTAGCTTACTCTCCAGATTTATGCATTGCTGTGATATTGTCCATTTTAAGGCAGCTAAGAGAGTTCTCAGATATGTGAAAGGGACTTTGAATTTTGGTGTGAAGTTTGAAAAGGGAAAAGAGCTCAAACTAACAGGGTATTCTGATAGTGATTGGGCAAGGTCCATTGGTAAGTACTTCTGGTTATTTTTTTACACTTGGCTAAGGGTTTTTTTGTTGGTGCTCAAAGAAGCAACAAACTGTTGGTCAACCGACAGCTGAAGTAGAATACATTGTAGCTGCTGCAGCTGTTAATCAAGCCATTTGGCTTAGGAAGTTGCTGTGTGATTTGAATGGAGAACAAATTAAAGCTACTGAAATCAGAGTTGATAATCAGTCAGCAGTTGCCATAGCCAAAAATCCTATTTTTCATGGCAAAACTAAACATTTTAAGATTAAATTTCATTTTGTTCGAGAGGCTAAACAATTGAGGAAAGTGAATCTGGTTCATTGCAGCTCAGAAAACCAGTTTGCTGATATTCTAACTAAGTCACTAGGTGCCACACGATTTGATGTTTTAAGAAGAAAGATTGGTGTTTGTTGCATACAGTCCAAGAAGGAGTGTTGAACTTTGGCCAGCAATGCAACAGAAAACCAGCAGCAGACCAGTATGGAAGCAGCATGGAAGCTAAACTAGATCAGCAGCAATATTTTGTTTGTAAATTGATTTAGTTCCTTTGTAATTTGTACTTAAAGTTAGTAGGATTATTTGTTGATTTATGTTTGATGTAATGGCTGAGATGTCAGCTACATTTTGTGTGTACTTCAAGCTTTGTCCTAGTCAATACATTAGTGGGAGCAGTTATGAATTAGGAAACTATCATGTAACTCATGCTTTTATCTTAATGAAAATTCAAGAAGAAAATCAGTTTTGGGATTTCAATTTTCAAGCTCTCTTTTGCATTCGTTTTTCTTTTCTTCTTTGTTTTGCTCAAAAAACCCAACAAATGTAATCCAGATTACTTACGTATATGGCACATTGCTTATTCAAGTAATGAAGTTAATATTTTCTTCATCCGGGTTACTTGTTTCTGTTTTTCATCTTTGATCTTGTTTGTGATTAAAAACCCCAACATGATATCTTAGTCGTCATAGCCTCAGTCTCGTACGTTTACAATGAAAACTCTCACCAACTAAGTCTTTTCCCACAAAAACATAGTACAATTTGATAAATTAATTTATGAACATTAGTTAATGCACTCAAGAACAAATAAGCTAGATATGTATGTTGGTAATGCAAAGAAATTGAAAAAAAAATTAAACGGTTACAATTTGACAAAATCAGAATTTAACTTCTAAATGGTTACAATTTGACAGAATTAGAATTTGGCTGTTGAGATTTTTTAGGAAATTGACTGCAAATTTACCGTTTTGCCCCTTTCTATTCTCTAAATTCTGGGGTTCTGGGGAATTACACGAGAAGGAAAATCTGTCTAGAAGATTGGGTTTAAGCGGGACCATCTATGACCCCTCCAATCTTTCTTGGGAATTGAACCTAGTGTGGTTTCATCAATTTTCTTCCAGTTTATTTTCCGATCAAATTTCTGACAAACTACTTTTGTTTTCTTTTTGTTTCGATTTCTTTCGAGAAGAGCAATACCAATTATGTTCCACCTTCTTTATTCAGGTGTACAAATATTGAAGTATTGTTTTAACCTTGGGGGTCGATGTCCACTACACAATTACACCGATTAGGGTGAATTTGCTTATAAGGCAGTGGTTCTTCCACGGCACAATGATTGTTTTATTTATTTACACTCAGTTTGGTTTCCTGTTAGTGCTAATGATTTTGTTTTGCAGTAGTATATTTCCAATAATTTAGAAGCAAAGTATACTATTGTTTAAACATGAGAATCATTTTCGTTTCTAGCTATTGGAACCAATGAAGACTCCTACAGGCTATGAGCTACAGTACACTTGAGGATCTTGGAGAAAGTGAAGTGTCCTATTGAGGCAATGGGTTTGAAGGCACCTGAATAGTGCAAAAGTGTGCCTAAGTAGCGTTGGAGCGGTTGCAAGCTCCATCTATGTTTGCCAATGGGCCATTGCGATCAAGATGGGCTTGGAAGGCCTAGCGAGATTGAGTGGTTCCGAGGACCCTTGAGTTTGAGATGGGTCGGAGGTCCCTTGAGTTTGAGGTGGTCAGAGGACCCTTGAGTTTGAGTTAGTCGGAGGTCCCTTGAGTTTGAGTGGGTCCAAGGAACCTTGAGTTTGAGTTGGTCGGAGGATCCTTGAGTTGAGTTGGTCTGAGGACCATGAGCGAATCGCTGGATCTTATGTTTGGGATAGGGTTTATGATGCCCTTATTCATCATAAGCTACTAATACATGAAATTTGTGGAGCTAGTCCAAGCGTCATCGAGTTTTTAACTAAAGTAGACTTGTAACACCCCAAACCCGGTCAATACACCACGACCGAATCTGGCATGTTACGGGGAAAATCGCGTTTGAAGGGTTAGGTTTCTGGTTAAAGATTCGATGAGAAACTCCTTGTCATATTTTATACTTTTCGAAATCTTGGCATGATTGCTTTGTCATATTTTAATGTTTTAGAGTGATACCCGATGGTAAAGTTTAAAACACATTGCGTTATAGTTTTGAAATCGTTGACCTTCCAAGTTTTTAGCAATTTTAACTCAATTAATTTGTTAAAGCATATTAGAAAGCTACTTTAAGCATAAACATAGTAAAACCTAATTTAAAGGCCATTTACAACCCAAAATAAAACCAAATAGTAATAAATAAGCTAAAGTACCAAATTTTGTAAAGTCTCGAGCAAATCTTTATTAAAGCATGGCATGAGCACCTCGAGTCCATCCCGGCTCCATGTCCGCGTCTAAGTGTCACTGAAATGTCAAAGGAGAGGGTGAGTCGCAAGACTCAGTGCATAAATCCCCCCCCCGATAAAACAACATGCTAACACACATCATATCATAGCAACATTATCAATGCACCCCGATCCTAACCATCCATATCACCTTTCTACCCCGTGTGGTACCAAACCACTGGTGGTGCCAAACCACTGGTGACCCAAAGTCACGATATCCATAAGTGTGGTGCCAAACCACTGGTGACCCAAAGTCACGAGTAATCCAATGATGGGGCCAACCCATCGTGTGATACCAAATCACTAGCGCACGATCCCATATCTCAAAGTGGGGCCAACCCACGGTGGTGTTAACCACGTGGGCGAGTCGCAATGAGGTGCCAAACCTCACGTGTCCCAAAGACACAGTGTGATACCAAATCACCGTGACCGCAGATCACAAATCCGATGATGGGGCCAACCCATCGTGTGATACCAAATCACCGGCGCTAATCCCGTATAATCAATCGTGGGGCCAACCACTGTGGTGCTAAGCCACCGGGCGAGACGCTATGAGGTGCCAAACATCCGTGTCCCAAAGACACAAATGTGATACCAAATCACTTTGGTGACCGAAGTCACAAAATCAACTGTGGTACCAAACCACTGGAGGTGCCAAACCTCTGGTGTCCCAAAGACACGGATATCATTTTCCCCCTCCTCTCATATCACCCACACATGTCATACTAATGCAAATGATATAAAACATGCAATCATGCTATCATGCTCAAATGACATCTCATGGTATTTACATCATAAAACATGTTATCACATATATCACTACAGATCTCGTAATGAAACGGACTTACCCGTATCCGTGCTTATACCCCATCGGGTACCAAATCCATCAATCATATTGTTTCACTTTAATAAGTAATTAGGTTATCCATCATATTACCAAATGTAGTGTGTTAGTTTACACACTGTTATAACGCAGCCTTTAGTACCAAAAGAATCGATCTAAGGCCCCTTGATTACTTGCTCCTAATATTTGATTTGGTTTCCTACCAAATCTCGAACCAAGCAGTGGCCAACTCCAATCAATCGAGTTCAGATAACGGCCTTGTTGATCGCTTGAATCCGAGGGCCCTAAAAGAAATTGGTTACACAAGAGATTAGTTCTCTTCTAACGAAGTTTAAAATCATCCTTTTGCCTTACCAAAATCGTTAGAGAAGTAGGGGGAGAAGAGATAGCCTTTCGGCCAAATACTCACCTTCACTAACCGATTGCCCAACACAGGATGAACACCAACACTACACCAATATTCGGCCCTAGGTGTTTAACACTCCTACTTTCGGCTTTGAATGTAAAAGGAAAGAAGAAATAGAGGTGGAAAGAAATGGAGGAATCGGCAATTGGGTTTAGGGAAAAGAAGGGGAATAAAGATGGAAAAGGTGTTTTAGAGAGGTGGAGTTTCGGCTTACAAGGTTTCAAAAGAGAAAAGAAATGGAAGTGGGGTGATAGGTTAGCTTAAACAAGGGATTTTGAGAGAAAACACAAAGCCAAATTCGGCAAGGATGAAGTTGCTTAAAGCTTTCTGATTTTGAAAAGGGAAAAGAGAGACTTACTTGGAGGAAATTCGGCTTAGGCTCTTGACAAAGAAAGAACTTTGTTTTGAAACAAAGTGACCGAATAAAAATGCCCAAAAATACCAAGATGAGTTTCGCTAACACCTTCTCAAAAGGCAACACACAGTTCGGCAATTGAGAGCTTACACTTTCGGGTTTTGGTATGGCAAAAGAGAAAATTTGCTTCTAAAGATTTTGACCGAAAAACACCAAAACTCAAAATGGATTTCTGCACTACCCCACACCCACACTACCAAGCCGTCCACTCCCCACTCCAAACTCCCTCAAATTCGGCCATAATCCCCAATAGCTCCCAACCACACATTTCAAATGTGTTTACCAAGTCTTCCTCCTAAAATCCTCTCCACCCACCATTCAAATGGGTAGACCAAGTCCAAGGCGAGTTTGAACCCCTACAAACTCTTCCTTCCATGCCACAAAATGGAAGCCAAAATGTGAGGTCTTTGCGGCTTGAACACAAGACCTCCACCTCATGCGCTGGACGCCACACCTAGCTCCCAAGTAGCGCATGCCTTGCCACTTTGCCGCTCCTCACTTGTGCTCAAAAACGCCATATAAAATACAAATGACCCAGCTCCTTCAGCTCCTCTCATCTAAGGCTTAAAAACTAAAATTTTCCTACCTGCTCAGGCATACTCCTAGCCTACAATTAAGCCCCCAAGACACCAAAACAGCAACATAGCAAGCTCCTAACATGCAAATATCATGCAACAACAAAATAGCCCCCCAACCCGGGATATTACAAGACTAGAAGATTATCGAGTTCAGGAGCTTGAACAAGAGAGGTAATTGGGGATGTCTTATTCAGGCAACCTATGAGAGTGTGTGGAGAAAGGAACGGCGTGCCAAAGTTTGCGTGAATGAGCATTAAAGTCTAAAATTAAGATTGAGATTAACCTAGTTCGGTGGTGCCGCAGGTATTGCGGTTGGCCAAGATGGCCAAACCCAATGGGGTGACCATGGAGGGGTCAATAGGGCCTAAGTTGAGGATGACCAATGTTTCTGAATTTCCCATGTTGAGAACTTTTGTGTTGGTTTCGTAAGGGACAGTTATCATAAAGCACCTCTGGAGGGACGCTTCCAACAGGATGCTGCAAGAGTGCGGTTGGTGCCACTTCCAGAGGGATGCTTTTTTTAGTATCAAAGACAGGGTAATATTCAGTCGACAAAGGTTCATACCATTAAGGGTTCCTCAAGGTTGTAACCTGATGATTACGTGTTGTGGCATTGAGTCCGAGTGTTTGGTTGAAGAATGGGCATAGACAAGACTACACCAACGATTGAGATGAGAGCAAGTTCAAGTCTATGTCTGATGTATGTTGAATGAATCATAACCTTAGGCCTTCTCAAGATGGACTTCGTACTGAAATGTCAACTCGATGCAACAAGGTTACTAAAAGTGAGGCTTCATTTCGATGAGAGCATCGAAATAGTAAGTGGAGGAGTGTCATGGTCCGCAATTTACTATGCTAGTTATCAAGGTTGATCTTTCCCTAAATGGTTTTAAGTGAAATTAAAGTAAAATAACTTGGAAGTTGGAATTTGTCAAATACCCTGCAGTCTTGGAGGGATGTTGTGATGCAAATTGGGTAACTTATAAAGTTAGCTTTCCAAGTGGGTATGTCTTTACTTTGGATGGAGCAGCTATTTCTTAGAAGTCTACTAAACAGACGTGTATTGCTCGTTCCATGATGGAATTAGAGTTTATAACTCTTGGCTAAGTCGAGGAAGTGGCCGAGTGGCTTAGGAACCTACTTGCAGAGATTTCTTCATGGGAGAATGGAGTACTTGCTTTGGAGTATGTGAGGCCTGAAAGGAACCTATTTAATCCACTAACCAAAAGGTTAAGTAAGAAATGGTTCTTGATTCGTCGATGGGGATAGGTCTTAAAGCCAAGTGGCTAAGTAATTCATGGTGGATACTCAGCTTAGTTCTCTAAGTTCAATATGGTCAAACAAAACCATGGAAAGACTCATAGTGTACATTTTACCTATCCCTATGGAGAACGATTTATGTGCATAAGGTTGAGTTCTCACTCTTAATGAATTCATATCTCAAGATTTGGGTGGTTCTAATGAGATAGACTTGATGAATCCATCGACATGTGAGGTTGAGTTTATTACTCTTAATAAGTTCATATCCCAGAGTTTGGGTGGTCCTATTCAGACGAACTTGATGAATTCACCGAATTTAAATTTAAAATGATGAGCTTACTAAATGTTCTTAATGATTTCATAGTCCTGATTTGGGTACTCTATATTGAGGTAGACTTGATCGAATCACCTACGTAAGTGTGAAGGACTAGCCACCTTATATTAAAGACATTGGGCAGTCTTTCTAAATCACTTACCAACATCCCGAGATGTATTGGCTAAAACTTGTTGATCTATCACGGAACATTAATTGGATCTGAGATTAGTCGTGTCTTATGAGTTAACTCTATCTTAACAAGTTCAAGATCCGTTCACTTTTTAAAAAGAAGAATCACTCATTTCACTACATACTACTTCAAATCCACAAGATACTAGTGCTTAAGCAGCTAACTCCATTGTTGCTCTTCTCACGTTTTACCTTTTTTTCATGTTTATAAAATTTATTTTGCATTACTGGGAGAATTTCGATGATGCAAATAAATAAAATATATATTTTTAAATGGTTACAATTTGAAAAAAATTAGAATCTAGCTTCTAAACCATTACGATTTGACAGAATCAGAATCTGTCTATTGAGATATTTTAGGGAACTTACTCTACAAATTTACCGTTTTGCCCCTTCAGAAAATAGTATAAATAGAAGGTCATTCTCCTCATTTTTCATAGAACATGGCAAGAGAACAAAAACTTCTCTCATCCTTCTGTTATCTAAATTTTGGTGTTCTGCGAAATTACACGAGAAGAAAATTCTATCTAGGAGATCGGGTTTTAAGCTACACCATTTATGATCCCTCCAATCTTTCTTGGGAATTGAAACTCGTATGGTTTCATCAGTTTTCTTCCAATTTATATTTCGGTCAAATTTCTGACCAACTACTTTTGTTTTTTCGGTTTCAATTCCTTTCGAGAAGAGAAATACTAATTGTGTCCCATTTTATTTATTCAGGTGTAAGAATATTTGATCGTGTCTCAGAGTCTTAAAAATTTATATAATGAATGATCTAGCCTAGAAACTAACTGTGACAACGATTGAGGCAAGCGCACCTATCGAATAGTAGTATAGTTTAGTGGCAAGACCGGAATGTCGAACCCAAAGGAACCAAAAGTACTAATACTGACTTTCTTCTTATTATTTAGCATAAGAATTAAGGGAATTGTTATTTAATCTAAAATTAACTGACTACTAAGCTAAAGACGCTAAGATAAAGAGAATGGATTGGGGAAATACTTGTGGGAAAAACCAATTGATTAAGACAATACCCAAGGAGGAATCCACCTAGACTTCACTTGTTATTTAACTCTGAACCAGACAATTTATTCACTTGACCTGATCCGTAGGATTCCCTAATTTATATTAATACCTCTGTCGAGGCTACTAACGTCTAACCCTAGGTTGATTAATTGAAATCTCTTTCTAATTAAAACCCCTAGGATTGCATTAACTCGATCTATGGACTCCCATATTAGGTTTGACCCTAATCCGGCAGATTTTCGTCATCCTATCTCTAGGGTTGCGATCAACTCCGCTTAACTATGCTAGATCTACTCTTAGACAGGTCTATTCCTCCTCTCGCCTAAGCACATCAATACTTGAATCAATATCCTGAAATATCAAAACAAGAATTAAGAACACATAATTAAGAACAAATCAAGTATTTATCATATAGTTCAAAAACAATAACAAGATCCATCTTAGGTTTCATCCCCCTCGTGTATTTGAGGGGTTTAGTTCATAATCATAAAAGAATACATCTCGGAAGAAAAGATAAAACAAAACATAAGAAAACTCTAAAACCCCAAGGAATTGAAGGAGAGATCCTCCGCCTTGAGTATGATTTCGGCTTCTTGAGATGAATCAACTGGCTTTCTTCGAGTAAATTCCACAATTCTGACCTCTCTGGCTCGGCTCCTTGGCCTAGCTGGACGCCCCCTGACTAAAAAGCCCCTTTTAGGTTATACTTAGGGTATTTATATAGGCTTCGGAATGTGTTTCTTTGCCTCTAAGTATCCTAATCCGAGTGAAATTCCTCTTTGCCACGGCAGGGACACGCCCGTGCAACACGCCCGTGTGAATCGAATTGTAGACCGTGGTTGGGTCTGCTAGGGAGGCACGACCATGTGGTGAAACCCCAGGCCTTGTTGATTTCCTACTTTTTCCCATTTGGTCCGTTTTTGGCCCGTTTCTCGTTCTTTTCATCCTCCTATGCTTTTCTAAGTATAAAACATGAAAATAAAGGATTAGAAGCACCAAATTCCACAATTCAGGGAATAAATCATCCAAAAGTATGCTAAATGTGGGATTAAAATATGAACATATTACAGTTTATCAAATACCCCCACACTTAAGCTTTTGCTTGTCCTCAAGCAAAATTCTCAACTTACAATTAAGAACTAACTTTCCTCAGTTCATGATTCTCATTAACAATGTCTCATCATAATTCATAGATAATTCATTCATGGATAATTCAACTCAAAGAGTCCTAAAGATTTAAACAATCTAAGTCATATAATTTTGTAGCATGAAAACATAGGTGTTTCCCCTCATCTAAATAATTACCTCTAATTCAAAATCGACAAGGGTTGACATCCTCACTAAAGATTCACTCAAATCACTCGAAGTGTTTAAGGTTCAGGATAAAGCACTCGTAAGTCAAATATGTGAAAAGTTAATCCCATAGGCTTGCATGAAAATCAAATCTCCACCACTATAATATGAGATGATACACAAATCAAAAGGTCTTTAAAAAGGGTTGTAATGGGGCTTGGGTTAAAGGTGTGGATAAAGGCTGAATTAGAGGGTTAGAATCGAGATTGACTTGACAAATTACCTAACTAGAAACAACGAACTGATAATGATTAATTACATCAATTGAAAACTTGTAATACTAATAGCACGAGCTTCTTTTAAAGATGTGAATTTAACTGTTTTAAGCTCATAGAACATAGAACTAATGATGAATAGATTTTCTAACGTATTTTTTTTAAGAACAAATCAAGTAATAGGAAAGAACTTTAACAACTGAAATATAGAACATAGTTAGGCAACTGCTCAAAATCAAATCTCGACAAAAAAGGAGTCAAGGAATGGTGATAACAAATACAGGATGGGTTTTGGGTTAATATTAATGGGTGAGTCAATAAAAGGGTTGTTAGGATTAAAGGGGTTCACTAGGGGTTAATTGTGAGGGTAGGCTTTTAGTAGAGTAAGTGGGTTAAAACTTAAGTGCCTTTGTCATCTCTATATATCAAATCAAAGGTGTGGTCTCGACATGTATAATCGAAGCAAGTTCTAGAATAAGAAATCACTGTTGACACACTCATAATCAATAAAGTGAGCAAGAAAAAGAATATGCTCTAAAAGGCTCAAAATCTCACAAAAACTATGGCTTTTTGATATCAACCTCGTAAATTTCAAACTTCAAGGTAATAATTAAATTTAGGTCAACAACCTAGCAAATTTTTAATTCAGAAAAATAGACTTATCATGCTTGATTCTCTACTATCTTAAAGTTTAAATCATCAATGTACAATTAACTATGACTTAATCCAAAACATATCAATAAAAATCATAAATCAAAGGAAATTTCATTTTAATCGTAATATGAGAAAATTATTTAAGAACAAGGCCTAATTCAGGGATTTGAGAATAATGCAAAAAGTTAGGCACTTTTAAGATTCACCCCCTACACTTAATATGTACATTACCCTCAATGTACAAAGATAGATATCCACAATGTAGTAAGAAAATCAAAAGGTAAGGAGGAGAGTGAAACTTCCTTAATTTTGGGTGGAGTCCAAGGAAAGAAACGAGGGGAATTCGGGCCGAGTTGGAGGAGGCATTTCTGGTGGTATGGTGGTCGCCCACAATTGCTGCACTAGATGAAGAAATTGGGTAGCTCGTGAAGAAAAAGCCAGGAAATAATAAGAACAATTCAAAATATACTAATTATATATTTAAAGAAAAGAAAGATAAGAGAAAGAAAAATAAAAAGTAAAATAAAATCAAAAGAGAAGATTAATGGACTGAAAAGTCCTTATCGTTAGATGATTGGCGAGGTGGGTGTGATTTCTAAGGTCGTGGTGTGTGATTCCCAAGCAGCCTTTAGAACCTAAAACCAAGAAACTAAAATAAAATAGAATTATTTAAGCACAAGCGAACTAAATAGAAGGAAAATAAATGAGAAGAGAGAAGAAAAAGAAAAACTAAGTGGCCTCAAATGTCCTTGGCTTGCCGAGTGAATGAAGCGGCCGGCATGAACTTATGAAGATCAGTCTTCCACCTGGAGATTGTGCTTGGATTCTTCTATTTCTTTGACATGGATAATGTTAAAACGGAGATTTTGGGGCAGGAGAATGCAAGAAAATGGAAAGGGGGGAGAGTGTAAAGGGTATGGATGAAAGGGAATGGGTGAGAAAGGGAACAAGGGGTGTTTTAAATAGAAGTTTCAAATCTGGTACATCCCCATGCCCGTGTACTATGGGCGTGTTGAGTCACACGGTCATGTCGCACGGCCGTGTTGTGCTTCATTCGTTTCTCCCACGCCCGTTTCATGGTCACCTCGCCCATGTTTGATAAAACAGTGTCGACCATGGCTGTATCGCACGGCCGTGGTATGTAGTTGGAGCCCTTGTATCTTTCTCAGTGTTGGGCACGGCTATATTGCACGGCCGTGGCACTTTATAACCGTTCGTGATCTGGGGATCTTTCGTCATCAGCTCGTACAACCTCTGTCATGTCAGTACAGAAATCTATGTTGTCCACACGGCCACGGCCACGGCCACGGCCGTGTACAGGGCCGTGTGGTATGGAAATCTGCACTTTGGTTAGTTAATAGTTAGATGCTAAAAAGGAGAAATAAATGTAAAAATAAATGTAAAAATAAACGGAGTTAGTGCTCGGGTTGCCTCCCGAGAAGCACTTGTTTAAAGTCTTAAGCTAGACTTACCTCTCATTCACATATTCATGGTGGTTTGAGGAGTTGGAAATCCTTTCTCATGTTATCAGTTCCATTATCATGATAAAGTTTGAGTCGAGTAGCGTTTACCTTAAAAGTGCCGAATATAGGATTACTTACCTCGACTGTTCCGTATGGGAAGACATTACGTACCTCGAGAGGGACTTCTTCGTTTGTATTCATGTTTGATGTGGTGATTCGGGGGTCTCCCTTATTCAACAATATCTGATCTCCTATTTTGAAGTGATTTGTCGTCCTTATAAGCTCATCTGGGGGTTCCCTTGGATTTTTTCGTGTAGTTTTGATTTTTCCTTGAAATGTGTCTTCCACTCGTCTAGTTCATCAATATGAAGCCTTCGATCCTCATGAATTACTTCTTTGTTGTCATGATGTCTAGGATCCGCCTCGATTGTGTGGTTCTATTGTGTTTCCCGAAAAGAAGGCTTAACTGAATGGTCATTAATAAAATTAATTTTCTCACCTTGATGACTTGATGTTCTTGCCGAGTCAAGAGCCTGAAGAGTGACTGTCTCGTCACCTACACGAAGTATGAGTTCACCTGGATCTTTTAATTTCCGTGGTAGTTTGTTTTGTAGAATTGCTGAGCACACTGCGTTTAGCTCCACATGTGATGCCTCGTCTAACCTCTGTTTGTTTGTCAAAAGCTCTTTTAAAAATTTCCTTGAATCTGGCATCTGTGAAAGAGCTTCAAGAAACGGCAAGTTGATATGTAATTTCATTAAAAGTTTAAGAAATTTACCGAATTATTCGTCTGTGTTGTCCTTCTTCATCGCATCGGGGTATGGTATACGAGGTTGGTACTCCTTAATTACCGATTTTGGCTGATCACGACTTTCCTCAGCTTTACCTTTTTCTACCACATTATCTTGCCTTAAATTGGGCTCATCTAACCCTACACCATCATGAGCTATTATGGCTTGAATTTGCTCATTTGGGTTAGTCTCAGTGTTGCTTGGTAGGCTTCCTTGCGGTCGTTCAGAGATCAGCTTAGCAAGTTGCCCTAACTGGTTCTCGATCCCTTAAATCGATGCTTGTTTATTTTTAAGTGTTGTTTCGGTGTTTTGGAAACATGTTTCTGACACTGTTATGAATTTTGTTAGCATCTCCTCAAGGTTCGGCTTCTTTTCCTGTGGGTAGGGCTGTTGTTGGAAGTTTGGAGGGGGTTGTTGTCTCTGATTTCCTTGACCTCCCCATGAAAAATTGGGGTGGTTCCTCCAACCTGGCTTATAATTGTTACTATAGGGGTTATTTTGAGATCTAAAATTATTACCTATATAGTTCATCTGCTCGCTTTCTACGCCAGGGTTGTAGGGTGGATATTCCATATTGTTCGACCCTCTATTCGTATCACACTGCATCACTAGATGTACTTGCGAAGAACTATACAAACCATCAATCTTTTTATTTAAGAGTTCTACCTGATTGGATAGCATGGTTACTGCTTCGAGGATGAAAACTCTGGCTGTTTTTGTTGGCCTTGTCCTTGTGACTTGCCACTGATAGTTATTCAGTGACATCTCTTCTATAAACTCGTAGGCCGCTTCAGGAGGTTCGTTGTTCAGCGTTCCGCCGGCGACTGAATCAATCAACTACCTGGTTAAAGGGTTTACACCATTGTAAAAGGTTTGGACTTGTAGCCACAAGGGTAATCCATGGTGTGGGCACCTTCTCAATAGATCTTTGTATCTCTCCCATGCATCATAAAGTGTCTCTAAATCCATCTGCACAAAAGAAGAGATATCATTCCTTAACTTAGCCGTTTTAGCCGGTGGAAAATGTTTTAATAAAAAATTTTCGGTCATTTGCTCCCATGTAGTGATTGATCCTCGTGGAAGAGAATTCAACCACTGTTTGGCTTTATTCCTCAAAGAAAAAGGAAACAACCGAAGATGGATGGCATCATCAGAAACGCCATTTATTTTGAAGGTATCACAAAATTCTAGGAAATTTGCTGTGTGTTAGGATCCTCATCCTGCAAATCATCGAACTGAATAAACTATTGTATAATCTATATAGTGTTAGGTTTCAATTCAAAATTATTTGCAGCAATAGCAGGTCTAACAATACTTGACTCAGTTCCTGTTAAATTAGGTTTAGCATAATCATACATAGTTCGAGGAGGAGGATTTTCTAAACCACGGGGGGAGTGGATTATTCTCACGATCACCCATCTCTTCCGTGTTATTAGTATCGTCCTCTTGCTCTTCTTCTATGTAATTTAAGCTTCGCCTTACTCTCGATTTACTGCGAATCTGCCTTCAATATCACCATCAGAGATTAAGGGTCCTGTCGGGTTCCTTCTAGTCATAAACTAGAGGTACTGCTAGGAACAAAATAAAAGAAGAAAAATTAGCAAAGTTAAAAACACAATAAAAGTAAATTGCAAAAATAAAAATGGCTAAAGTAATAAAAATTGAGCGTTCTTAATATTTTGGTTCCCCAGCAACGGTGCCAAAAACTTGATCGTGTGTCAGAGTCTTAAAAATTTATATAATGAATTATCTAGCCTAGAAACTAACTGTGACAACGATTGAGGCAAGCACACCTACCGAACAGTAGTATAGTTTAGTGGCAAGACCGGAATGTCGAACCCAAAGGAACCAAAAGTACTAATAATGACTTTCTTCTTATTATTTAGCCTAAGAATTAAGGGAATTGTTATTTAATCTAAAATTAACTGACTACTAAGCTAAAGACGCTAAGACAAAGAGAATGAATTGGGGAAATACTTGTGGGAAAAACCAATTGATTAAGACAATACCCAAGGAGGAATCCACCTAGACTTCACTTGTTATTTAACTCAAACTGCACGATTTATTCACTTGACCTGATCCGTAGGATTCCTAATTTATATTAATACCTCTCTCGAGGCTACTAACGTCTAACCCTAGGTTGATTAATTGAAATCTCTTTCTAATTAAAACCCCTAGAATTGCATTAACTCGATCTATGGACTCCCATATTAGGTTTGACCCTAATCGCAGCATTTTAAATCATCCTATCTCTAGGGTTGCGATCAACTCCGCTTAACTATGCTAGATCTACTCTTAGAAAGGGTCTATTCCTCCTCTGCCTAAGCACATCAATACTTGAATCAATATCCTGAAATATCAAAACAAGAATTAAGAACACATAATTAAGAACAAATCAAGTATTTATCATATAGTTCAGAAAATAATAACAAGATTCGCCTTAGGTTTCATCCCCTCGTGTATTTGAGGGTTTAGTTCATAATCATAAAAGAATACATCTCGGAAGAAAAGATAAAACAAAACATAAGAAAACCCTAAAACCCCCTGAAGGAATTGAAGGAGAGATCCTCCGTCTTGAGTATGATTTCGACTTCTTGAGATGAATCAACTGGCTTTCTTCGAGTAAATTCCACAATTCTTACATCTCTGGCTCGGCTCCTTGGCCTAGCTGGACGCCCCCTAACTAAAAAGCCTTCTTTAGGTTATACTTAGGGTGTTTATATAGGCTTTGGAATGTGTTTCTTCACCTCTAAGTATCCTAATCCGAGTGAAATTCCTCTTTGCCATGGCAGGGACACGCCCGTGCAACACGCCCGTGTGAATCGAATTGTAGACTGTGGTTGGGTCTACTAGGGAGGCACGACCGTGTGGTGAAACCCCAGGCCGTGTTGATTTCCTACTTTGGCCCATTTGGTCCGTTTTTGGCCCGTTTCTCATTCTTTTCATCCTCCTATGCTTTCTTAAGTATAAAACATGAAAATAAAGGATTAGAAGCACCAAATTCCCCAATTCAAGGAATAAATCATCCAAAAGTATGCTAAATGTGGGATTAAAATATGAACATATTACGGTTTATCAATATTAAAGTATTATGTTAACCTTGGGGAGCGACGTCCACTACACGATTACACCGATCAGGGCGAATTTGCTTCTAAGGCAGTGGTTCTTCCACGGCACAATGATTTATTTATTTATTTACACTCAGTTTGGTTTCTTGTCAGTGCCAATGGTTTTGTTTTACAGTAGTATATTTCCAACAATATAGTCTCTTCAATTAGTATATCCCAAGATAGTCTTCTATATAAAGAGTAAAACACTACCCTAAATAATAAAAATTCAATCTATTATAATCCACCTAAATCTCACAAAGTCACTTACCTTTTTCTTAGGATAAATGTTCACAAAGTTAATCCACTTCTTTTTGTGATCTCATGCTGTCTTAAATATGAAAATCTTGGATTCTTTTGGATACTCCAAAATATACGAGTTTTCTTTACAAAATTGATCCTAAATTTGATGCATTTTATAAACTTAGGACTTTCCAAAAATACATATAAAAAATTGCCAACTAAAAATAACAAACTAGCACGAATTGTTGCAAGGCCAATTGTAATAGGAGAAATTAGTAGTTGAGAAAAAAGTGACACTAACAAATATCAGTAGCAGAAAGAACCAAAACCAATGTTGTAAAAACACGACCGATAGTTGAACCAACCAAAGTGTCGTTTTTTGGTTCAATTGTTTGAACCATTAATGCAACCATTAAAAAATACAAAAAATTCAGAAAAATCATAAAAAGAAAAAGGAAAAATATAAACACAAATACATAAAAATAGAAACATAAACATTCACTTTATACATTATAACAACAACATTAAACATTAAAACTAGTTTAATTCTTATTCAAAAAGTATTTTTAACCAAGTTTTTACTTGATTCAACCGGTTTTTTTACTAATTCAACCCTTCTTTGGTTTTATACTACCATTGAACCATCGATTTGCGGTTCAATCAATTCAATTGATCAATCCAATCTAATTTTGACAACCAAAACTACAAATATCACATTAGAGTTACCCAATGCCTGCCAAAACTACAAATGTTCAACATTTGGATAGGTTTTGTTGGATTGATTGACGATGAAGGTGTTGGTAATATGATTGCTTCCTCTTTGTTTAGATCGGTTGTTGGCTTGGTAGCGAGATTTTATTTTGGTTTTATATATGTTACTTAGATTGACCTCATAAAAAGTTATCTCTCTCCTATTTTGCAATTGCCTTGTGTAAATGGACTAAAGTTGTTCAGGTTGCAGCTAATGCGTAACGCCCTCAACCTGACCCAATTCGTCGGGTCTGGATCTCGAGTATTACCACACACAATACTTAACAATTTAACAAAATAGTTTACAATTTATCAATTCTTTATGTAACTTATTTATTATTTCAAGTGAAAAGTTTAATATCTAAAAGAAAAGAATAATTTTAAAATGACTTATTACATCGAAATTGATATAGATCATTACAATATAAAAGTTTGGTAATGAAAGACACATAAGGTGTATCCTAAAACTATGCTACATTCCACTGTATGCATAATAATCCACTTCGCTGCTACTCTAGCAAACTCTTGGCATCGTCCTTCTTGATGCAATCTTTTTCCCAAACACCTAAAAATAATAACAAACCTTATAAGTACAAGAATAATTAGTGATCTTCATCACATCATACCTTGGTGGATACATTATTTCCTTAGAAGAACATTTACGTGTTAACCATCATTATGAACCATCTATATTGGGTGGATACTACAATTTTGATACACGCCAACTATCATACTCTTAATATACCAATTTTGTTATCTGACTAACTGAAGATTTATTCAAACATTTCCTTAATTCTCTTTGTCACATATGTGCTTCTCAACAGAACATACCTTCAAAATTCGTTCATACAGACCATACCCTGATACTTGGCGAACACTTATGCAGATTTAAGTACCATCGAACTATTCAACAAACCATACCTTGATTCAATTCCACAACTCTTTTACTACAGAAATAAAGATGCTCAAAATAATCAATATTCAGATTCCATACAAATTCAGACGAAGTCATTTACAACTCAAATGTGATAGATTCCAGTTAACTCTAATTCAACCATAACATAATGAACCCAAAATGATAATTTCTTAAATCATACATAAAAACGGATATATCCATATCCAACATCATCATACCATCATGGAAGATACCTTTATTAACATCCAGTTACACGGTTCTTTTTGAAAACTTATTCAATTATTTCACCAATCTTCACCCTTAAACTTGGGCATATCATATACTTATTACAGAACAAACAAAATTTATCCATAGTTTACCATAAAAACAATTATACACATCTTACCAGGCATAAATGATAGATCACACCACAAGGGCCAAACAGAACATATCATAAAATCATCATACAAAATCTCGTGTTTACTGTCCCAGGAGACTAGCAGAAGACGCCATGGATTTCTCCCTCATGGGCTTAAATAGAGTTTCATGTATCGTGATCTGTCATTTCTATTTGCACATTATCGAAGGTTACACCATGCCATGGGTCTTAACCACATGGTCTTACACACATTCATGTATCGTGTCCTGTCATCCCAGTTTCATCTTTTTGGAGGCTACATCATGAAAGGTTCCAAACCATATCAAGATGCCATGGGACTCTACCTCATGGTCTTACAATTATTTTCATACTGTGATATGTCAATCTGGTTAGCAATATAACTGCCCTACCAAAGGCTTCACGATAGGACATTTCTCATTACTTACTTACCCAATGTGATCGCATTCCTAACTGATTCATAATTTTCGTGTCACGGACTTTACATGCATACTTACCAATCAACATTTCTTCTCAATAGGACCTTACACATATCTTTATAGTACTTATTTCCTCTTTACTATGCTCATACATTTACCAATTACAATAGATATCATCATAATTTATATATAAATACGGCTACTTGAAAAGTTTACACAAGCGATTTAGGGTAGAGACTCACCTTAACTCACCTAAACTATATTTCAAAGCTCTATACTTGGACATCCAACACGATCCAACAACAACTGCTTACAGAAAATAAATTCACCATTACAACTCATTCCCATACTATTTACTATCATTTCAAATGCTGATAACCTTCATGCAAAATCTTGTACTTACAGTCTTACTGTTCTTATACTTCTTACAGACTTAATCAAAATCTAACATGCAAAACTGTCATACTTACTCGAAGATGTAATAACCACTAATTAAACCCAGAATCTCAGTTTCCAGCTCAAGGAAGATGAATGAAATAGGTTCCAAAAAATTACAGAGTAAATTTACAATTCAGAAGAAAAAAAAATCCTCTAAAAACCCATCTCTCACATATATATAATCCAATATCCCTTACAGAAATTCAACAAGTGTTAGTTAAATTCAAAGTTTTTCTTTCTTAGTGGCCTACAAACTCCAAAATAAACATAAATGAAATTCTTGCATAATAAATATTTAGTCAATTCAACTGGTTCCTAACCAAGCACTTCACAACCCAATGAGGACAATACTAAGACAAACTGGGCGTATTATACATTTAGTGATAACTCATACTATAATTTGCCTTTTTTTCCAACTAAAACATTTACTCTTTGGCTAATCAAAATAATCTAAACTAAAATTTCCATTTAATTACTCGGCGTATACTATACACCCACAAGTATATGCCAAAAGAAACAAATGAGCGAATTACAATCTGCCAAACACAGGTTCTTTCACTACTATACGCCATATCCTTAAACCCGCTTGAATTAGGGTGTGACTGTAACACCCCTAACCCATATCCGTCGTCGAAATAAGGTCACGGAGTATTACCAGAGTTTACATTACGAAACTATCAAAATTTAAAACATTTAATTCACAACATCAATAAATGCAAATCCAAATAATGACATACATATTGTCCCTTTTATGAGCCCTCGAGGCCCTAAAAACACATTAGAAAGAAGTCGGGACTAAATCAGAATCATATAGAATTTTTCAAGAAAAGGTGATAATTTTCAAAATTGCAGGGGTCACACGGCCGTGTGGCCAGGCCATGCGACTCACATGGCTGAGAGACACGCTCGTGTCTCAGGCTGTGTGGTCATTCAAAGTAGGGACACACGATCGTGTCCCAGCCCGTGTCTGTGCCCGTGTAACTCTTTGACTTGGGTCACACGGCCAAGCCACACGCCCGTGTACCAGGCCGTGTAACTCTCGAAATGCAACCTTTAAAACCTATATGGGACACACGTGCGTGTCGCCTGGCAGTGTGCCACACACAACTAAGACACACGCCTGTGTCTCTGACCGTGTGGACAAAAAGTAGCCCATTTCCAAGCCATTTTTCTCACCCATTCATGCTGTAATAGCCCTATTTTGGGTCTAGTCGAACAGTGGTTTCGGGACCACAAATCTGACACAGTAAAATTTATTTTTATTATATTTTTATTGTCTATAGTTTTATGGAATGATTTCATGAAAATTTCATTCGAAAAATTTGACGTTTGGGCACTCAATTTAGTTAAAGGGACTAAATTGCAAAATGTGTAAAATGTGAGTTCTATATGTTAAAGGTGTCCAATTGCTATGAGATCTTAAATTAGAGGTCCTTAGATGGTAATTAGACCATTATACTTTAGTATGGACAAAAATGGACATGGTTAGGTGAAATTTTGAAGTTAAGCATTAAGGGCATTTTGGTCATTTGGTAAACAAAGCCAAAATAACTAAAATAAAAGATGTCATCTTTTCTGACCTAGACCGGGGAAAGAACAATATTTTTGTCTAAATCAAATAATTATCTATTTTGTACCGAGGTAAGTTCGTATTGTAACAGTCCGGTTTAGACCCTAGTCGAAATAGTAGTTTCAGGACCACAAATTCGAGTCAAAAAATATTTTAATATTATTTTCTGTGCTTGCAGTATGTGATTAAGCATGTGTGAAATTTCCGTGAATAAATTTGTCCGTTTGTGTGCTTAATTTGATAAAAGGACTAAATCGCATAAAAGGTAAAAGTGACAATTTATATGTTAATTTGTTTAATTGAGTTGGCTATTGAATGTGAAGGCCTTAAAATGAAATTATACCATTGTATATTGGTATGGACGGTTGCGGTCATTAATTAAAAGGTTTATGCATTATTTTATGATGGTTAAAATAGTAATTTTTGTAATAACATATGTTATAATAAAACAAACATTAAAATGCCATGAAAAATGTGTTCATCTTGCCGAAATTAAAAGAGAAAGAAAAGAAGAAAAGAGTTCTAGGGTTCGGTCATTGGAAGCTTTAATTAAGGTATGAGTTTTGTTCCGTTTTAGATAATTTCTACATTTTTGTGATCGTTGCTTCGAGTACTAACAAGCCCATGCTTTAATTTTAGAATTTGATGAATATTTTGAGATAGGCCATTGATGATTTTGTAAGCTTTGTGATAGTTGATTATGAAATATGAAATATATGTGTTAGATTAACATGTTTTGTGTTTGGATTTGTGATGAATTTGAGTAATTTGGACAAAATTGTGATAATAATATTTTGAGGGACTAAAATGTGAAATAAATGAAATATATGGGCTTATATGAAGCGTATGAAAATTCAACTAAGCATGGGTACAAAGAAATTATGTGTATTTTGTGATTTTGTGAAATAATGACTTAAATGTCAAAATGTGAAAATGTGAGGGCTAAATTGTAAAATGTCCTAAATGTGTGTTTTTGGATTGAATTGAATGATTTGGTGAATAAATGGGTTAAATTTGAATATGTATAGATCAAGAACCAAAGAAAACGGATTTAGACCGAGGAAAGTCGAAAGTGATCGAGTAGTCGAATCCATCCGTTTATATCCGTACGAGGTAAGTCTATATACAAATAAATGTATTTAATTTGATTTATTCATGTTCATATGAAATTGAATTGTGATGAATGACTATGTAAAAATGCACAAGTACAATCCAAGAAAGTATCGACAAAGTGTCAATGTCTGAAAAGTCCCGTACGAACCTTAGGAATAGTTAGGATACGTATGTCATGACATAGGGTTCTGATTTGTGATATCGTGTAAGACCACATCTGGGACATTGGCATCGATTTGAGAATTACGTGTAAGACCATGTCTGGGACATTGGCATCGTATATGGTTTCGTGTAAGACCCTTTCTGGGATTGTGGCATCGATATTTTATTACATCTAAGACCACGTCTGGGACGTTGGCATTGTATGAGTATTCTGAGTTATCCAAGTATCCTATTTGATTCCAAATGGTTCAACGGGCAATTCCAAGATATGAATGGCTATGTGAAATGTGTAATCGATACAGGTACGTTTGAAGTGTATACCATGTTTGATTATGAAAGGTAAGTATATGTGAAATTGCAAAAGTGATATATGTGTATAGACTTGTTGAGACCAAATGTGATATATATATATGAATGTGCTATGATCTAATGAAATACATGGAGATGTGATTGTTGATAAGCAAATGGTTGGAATCAATTGAGCTAAAGAAGAAATATGAATATGCTATTGAGATATGCTAAAGTTCTTGTAATTGAAATAGTTATAAATGTTTTATATGATAAGTTTATTTGTATATGGCTTACTAAGCTTTTGAAAGCTTACTCTGTGTGTGTTTGCATTGTTTTATAGATCGTTAAAGCTACAGAAGGCTCGAAAATCGTCGAGGATCATCACCACACTATCAAACTCTATTTTTGTACCTTTTGAATGTGTACATATTTAAGTATGGCATGTATAGTCTAGTTGAATTGGATGTTGTTTTGAGTTGTATATAAAAGCTATGTGATATGGCTTGTAAATGGGATGTGAATATGGTAAACTTTAGCCTATGTTTTGGGATGCAAAATTGGTATATTATTGATGAAAGGTTGTTATAATGAATTGGTAAGTTTTATGATGAATTATGCTTGGAAAGGTTTAATTTTGATAAGAGATAAATAGTGCACAAGTTGATAGGTTTGATATGTATTAGAATGGTTAGAAAAGATGATCATTTTGGTATGTTTTGGTTGCTTTTGGTGCTTGAAATGATGATTGTTTTTGCATGTAGGTTTGACACTAAAATGGGTGGCAAATTGGCCTTGAAAATGGCCTATATTTACCCACACGGTTGAGCACACGAGTGTGTGGCTCGACCGTGTCATTTGAGTTTGTAATTCAAAAAAAGTCAGTGTCGACCACGGGCTGGACACACGGGCGTGTGAATGGCCATGTGATGCAAGTCAGTGTCGACCATGGGTGAGGCACACGGGCGTGTCCTCGGCCGTGTGGACAAGTCAGTATGTATGCCCTGTTTTTCCACAGCTTAGACACACGGGTGTGTCTGAGGCCGTGTGAGGCACACGGCCTGCCCACACGGGCGTGTGACCTCTGTAACTTTGAAAAAAATGTTTGATTTTTGAAATTTTTTTGTATAATCTCGGTTTAGTCCCGACCCCATTCTAATACATGTTTAAGGTCTCGTAGACCTTATTAAGGGACTATATACTTGTATTTTGCTATGGTATGATGATGATATACTTTATGATGTGAAATGTTTGTAAAAGTTCTGAATTTTCCGATAATGCCTCCTAACCCTAAACTGGCATTGGTTACGAGTTAGGGGTATTACATTTTATTGGTATCAGAGCTAGTTTAATCAATTCTAGGACTAACATAGCGTGTGAGAGTCTAGCTATACATGCCATATTAATGAACTGTGATAATGTAATGAATCCCAACGTCTAAAATGTGTTTTTCGTATAGTAAATGGATCCTGAAAGAGCTGTAGCTGACGATGTTGAAAGTAATGCGCCTGCTCCCACTCAAGGGACAGTGTAACATCCCAAAAATTAGGGGTTGTGGTTTTTGCTTAAATTCATGTTGTGCTTAGTTGGGTAGCTATTTGGGTGTGTTTGGGGGTTCTAAAGAGGCCTGGGGTCGAGTCTGAGCCCTGGAAAAGTTTTGGTTTTTGGGCCCTTTAGTGGAGAGGGCTGGTTGAGGTTGGACTTAAGTATATTGAGTGTGTTTTGATTACACAAGTTGGCCATGTGGCAAGGTGGCTAGTGGCGTGGATTATGTTACAAGGGGGCTTGGGTTCAAAACCCCTTGCATGCAAAATGTGAATATTTTTGCTCAGGAGAAGACAAGAGGTTGTGTTGGAATCAAATACTAATGGAGAAGTATTTGAATTGGTCAAGGTTGTTGGGTGAGTTTGAATGGGAGGTGGAGAGTAAATTAAGGAGGGATTCATGGAGAAAATCATGGGATTCAAGTGGGGGAAGTGGTATGGCCGAATAAGGGGTCTTGGGTAGGAAAATTCGGCTAAGGGGGTTGTGTTAGGCATTTTGGCTAGTGGAAAGTGTGGGTGCCGAATTTTTATTCTTCTTTTCCTCTGAAATTGCCGAATCTACTTGTGAATTTACCACTCGTGCATCTTTTCTTATCTTTTGTCAAATCATTTTTCTTCTCTTGGCTCACTCTCTCCTACACTTCTAGCTTTGGGAAAAATACGGTTCTCTTCTCCCTCACTATTGTCCTATTCGGTTCTTTCTAGTAGTCGACACCCTTTCCTCTCTTTAACTGAATCTATTTCTTTAGTTTTCCTGCGTTTCTGACCTCTTCTTCCAATAGCCGAATCTATCCTCCACCAACACTTCATCTCGTGTTCTCTAATTGGTAAGCCTCTACTCCCACTTTCTTTCTTTCCTCTTTGCACTATTCTTCTTTCTTTGGTCGAATACAACACTCTCTCGTCCTCTTATTATTCTTTCTCCTCTCCCTGTTTAACATAAGCCGAAGCACTTCTTCTTTGGTGTAGGCCGAACCTATTGGAGTTTAAGCATACCCTCCTCACTGTTCATTCAGCCTTCGAATCTTGGGAAGTGGTCGGTAAGTTGTGGCTATTGCCGAATGTGTGAGGTGGTTTTCTCTCTTTAGCGTTTTGTGTTCTTCGGGGTCGAAAGGCTGTTTTTCTGTCTAGTTGCCTTGTTCTAACGGGTTCTTTTTCGTTAGGGACTTGTTGCCTTAATCAAGGGAGGTAGGCCGAACTCCCTCCCACTGCAAGGAGTCTTCATTCTCTGGTAAGTAATGATAGTGGGTAAGGTATTTCGATATTTTGGGATTACCAAGGATGGAGACTAATTATTGGTTTATTCTTTATTTTAGGGGTCACGAATAGCGTCTTAAACCGTAAATCATCACAGGTGTGTAATCTCACACCTCTGTATAAACTGCTATTGCTGTGAACTATGAATCGGCTAAAAGCCAAAATGTCGAAAAGCCAGAATACCGGCAATTGAGACTACTCGATCGTGCGAGTGCTCGTGGTGATAAAATGAGCCACTAGTGATGGCGATAGACTGTTGGGAGTGTCACGAACACTCTCGTAGAACTGAGGCCATCACGGGCCTTGTTGGGCCGAAACGGGCTAAATGTGCCCAATAGGTTAACAGACCCATACGAGCGAGAACGATGAAAATTGATAGTTGATTGATGCGGCTGCGAAGTCTGCAAAAGACTGAAAATGAACTGAGTGGGCCACACGAGTGTGTAGGCCCGTACGTGCCGAAATTGGGTTTTAGGCCCAATAGCACTATAATGACTGGGAATGGAAACCGTGTCGCTCAAGGCGATGGTAGGCCTTCGAAAAGGCTGTTGTAGGGGTAAAATTATCGAAATACCCTTAGTGGGTAAGCTACCGAAATACCCTCATTGGGTAAATTACCGAAATACCCTTGATGGGTAAATTACGAAAATACCCGTGATGGGTAGATTACTGAAATACCCTTGATGGGTAGATTACTAAAATACCATTGATGGGCAAATTACTGAAATACCCTTGATGGGCAAATGACCATTTTACCCTTAGTGGTAGGATCATCGATGTATGAGTAGTAACTGTATGATTGATGTCTATAATGATGCACTGCTTACATGATTTAATTGTGACATGACATACTGCATGGGTTGGGTTATGGACTTGGAGGAAGCACTGTACTGGTGGCTCTGTCACATTATACTGATTTAGTGGCTTTTGCCAGGTTATACTGATTTAGTGGCTCAGCCACGTATACTGTTATTAGCAGCTAGTCTGCGTTATTGGTGTGCTGGTTGGGTGGGTTGACTTGGTCCCTACAGGTGTGTTGGTTGGTACGGGTGGTGTGTTGGTTGGACTGGGATTGACACATTTTTATTTTGCATATCATAGGGCTTCGGCCCAGACTATCACTGAATAGGGCTTCGGCCCAGACTGATACTATATGTGCTTGGGCCTAAATTGTGGATGTAATAGGGGATTACACACTGAGTTCTCGTAACTCACCCTTTATCCTTAACTGTGCAGGTAATCCCCAGTCTTAGAAGATTTAGAGCTGCGAGGGACTCGGAGGTGGCCACACGCGTCCTGTATGTTCAAGGGGGTTAATTTAGTCATTTTACTTTAGTTTACTTTAACTTTTATTTGGGATTTCTTTAATTACTACAAGTTTATTTAACACGGGTTTTTAAAACAATAACAACTTTTTTTAAAAAATATCACGTTTTCGCAACTGTTTAAAACAAATTTCTAAAACAGACACGGTTTTTAAGAAGCAAGATAATACATGCATTTCTAAAAGGGTATTAATTCAAGTAAACTTCTTTTGTTAACAAGCAACGAAAAAACGGGATTTTGGATGTTTAAAGTTTTGATTTGAAAATAAGTTTTCCAACGATCACAAGGTTTTCAAACAACACCTGATGTGGCACACTAGATCCGGTCATAACGTCTAGGCCAGGTTTGGGGTGTTACATTTAGTGGTATCAGAGCCAGGTTGCAAATCTCAGCTGTGGAATGGGTTTTGAAAATTTTCAAATCTATTTAAATTCTAGTTTAGGAAAGTAGTGATATTACTGAACGTGTGGCACACTGAGTCTTCGGCACCAAATCCATAAGTCCCCTTACTCTATACTTTGTTATAGGCTGATATGACTGTATTACAGAAATACTAGGGATAGTAGTAGTATACTAAAACTTCTTAGTTGTAGAAACTAAGACTATAGGAGACTGAAAATGTAGTAAGTGCGATCTGTGAGAACAACCCTAATTACTGCTTTTCATAAGATATATGTTAATAATTACATGAATTATAAGCTGATTCCTAAAACTTTTTAATTAGAAAATACGCTACATCGATATGAGCGCAAGAGGTCGCGGACGGGGTATACGTGGCCGTGGTAGAGGCCGAGGTGCTAGGGCTGGGTCCTCAGCATCAGAACATATGCCTGAAAGAAAAGCGCTAGCATCATCAGTGACTGAAACGAGGAGGGGATGATGCCCTGTCCCAAGCAATGCTACGAGTTCTAGAAAGGGTTGCTGGAGCAAGTACTGGGTCAGTAGCCCGAGGATCAATTTCTGAGCGACTTCGATCTAACGGGGCAGAAATCTTTAGGGGCATCTCTGCTATAGCCCCGAATGTAGTAGAATACTGGTTAGAGGCAGTAGAGCGAATAATGGGTGACCTTGACTGCACGGTAGAGCAAAAGCTGAAAGGAGTAGTGTCTTTACTGCGAGATGAGGCATACCAATGGTGGTTTACCGTGAGGGAAGGCGCGCAGGCCGACCGTGTGACTTAGGACTTCTTTAAGGCGGCCTTCCAAGGAAAGTATGTCAGGGCAAGTTATGTGGACGCCTCGAGAAAGGAATTTTTGAATCTGGTCCAAGGGAATAAGTCCGTAGCGGAATATGAGGCAGAGTTCCTGCGTTTGAGCTGGTACGCTCGGGGCATAGTTGCGACTGAATATGAGCACTGTGTGCGGTTTGAGGATGGTCTCCAGGATGAGTTACAGGTACTGATAGCCCCGTAGAGAGAAAGAGATTTCGCTGCCCTGGTTGAGAAGGCTAAGATTGTCGAAGATGTGAAACGCTCAGAGCGTCAGAACCGTGAGCAGAATATGGGCAGAAGTAAAAGGAATTTTAGGCCTTCGAGTTCTTCCGGTGGGCCTAAGAAGAGGCCTAGGTTTGATGGGCCAGCCCGAGTTAGGGTTCCTAATGTTGCGGTCAGGCCGCAGCCTTGCGCTGAATGTGGGAGAACTCATTTGGGAGAATGCTGGAAAATAATTGGGGTGTGTTTCAGATGTGGCTCCAGGGATCATCAGGTTAGAGACTGTACTCAGAGGCCCGCTCAGATGCAAGCTGCAGGTCAAGGTTATGTGCAGCAAGGGAGAGGTGGTCAGCAGCCACCGAGAGGCCGTGGTCCAGCCAGAGGGGGAAATGGGTTTGGACGAGGTCGTGGAGCACCGGGCAGAGGTGCTGGTAATACAGAGGCGAGACAGCCAGGGTTGGTATATGCTGCTCGGCGCCGAGAGGATGGCGACGCACCTGACGTCGTAACTGGTACGTTCCTCATTCATAATGTACCATGTGTTGCTTTAATTGATATTGGGTCGACGCACTCGTATGTTGCATGTACTGTGTCTGGAACTTTGGGTTCGAACTTACTGATAAAGAGATGTCGGTGATTAGTCCTTTAGGACAGTCTGTTGTAGTGAACAAGCTATTTAGGGATGTGCCTCTAGAGGTTCAAGGGGTTGTCTTTCCGGCAGATTTGATGGAACTGCCGTTTGGCAAGTTTGATCTCATTCTGGGCATGGATTGGTTAGTGAAGCACCGTGCAAATTTGGACTGTGCTACTAAATGTATGGTACTGAAGTCTTCGGAGAATGAGGAGGTGGTTGTGATAGGGGAGCGAAGGGATTACTTATCCGACGTAATCTAAGCATTAAGGGCTGAGAAGCTAGTTCGCAAAGGTTGCGAGGCGTTCCTAGCATATGTTAGCGCATCTGATGTTAAAGGGTTGTCTGTTGGGGATGTCAAGACGGTAAAGGAATTTCAGGACGTATTCCCTGAAGAGCTTCCTGGGTTGGCACCCAACCGTGAGGTAGAATTCGGCATCAAGCTCCTACCAAGAATGGCTCCGGTGTCCATCGCCCCTTACAGGATGGCACCGAAGGAGCTGGTAGAATTAAAGGCTCAGATCCAAGAGCTTCTGGATCGAGGATTCATCCGACCGAGTGTGTCTCCGTGGGGAGCACCGGTACTATTTGTGAAGAAGAAGGATGGGTCAATGCGCATGTGTATTGACTACCGTCAGTTAAACAAGCTAACGATTAAGAACAAGTATCCACTACCAAGGATAGACGACTTGTTTGATCAGCTGGGAGGAGCTTGGTGTTCTCTAAAATAGATCTAAGATCGAGGTATCATCAGTTAAGGATCAAGGAGGCAGATATATAGAAGACTGCATTTCGAACTCGTTATGGACATTACGAGTTTCTGGTCATGCCGTTTGGGCTAACAAATGCACCAGCTGCTTTCATGGATATGATGAACCGAGTCTTCCAACCCTACTTGGACCGGTTCGTTGTGGTGTTTATAGATGATATTCTGGTGTATTCAAGAACTGAGGAGGAGCATGATTCACATCTCTGGATTGTTCTGCAAATATTGAGAGAAAAGTAACTTTATGCTAAATTCAGCAAGTGTGAGTTCTGGTTGCGGGAGGTAACATTTTTGGAACATGTCGTGTCTGCTGAGGGAATTAAGGTTGATCCTCGCAAAGTTGAGGCGATATTGGATTGGAAGCCATCGAGGTCGATATCTGAGATTCAAATTTTTCTGGGTCTAGCTGGGTATTATAGAAGATTTGTTGATGGGTTTTCACTTATTGCCGCGCCCCTAACTAAGTTACTGCGTAAAGGAGTACCGTTTGTCTGGGCTGACAAACAGCAGGAGAGTTTTGAAAAATTGAAGAAGATTCTGACTAAAGCCCCGGTATTAATTCAGCCTGAGGCTGGAAAGGAATTCGTTGTCTACTGTGATGCGTCACACACGAGACTGGGGTGTGTGCTGATGCAAGAGGGTAAGGTGGTGGCTTATGCGTCCCGTCAGCTTAGGCCGCACGAGGTGAACTATCCGACTCATGACTTGGAATTAGCTGCGGTGGTGTTCGCATTAAAGATATGGAGACATTATTTATACGGGGAAAAGTTGATCATCTACACTGACCATAAGAGTCTTAAATACCTCCTTACTCAGAAGGAGTTAAATCTTAGGCAACGAAGATGGATAGAGTTGCTTAAGGATTATGACTGCTCGATCGAGTACCACCCGGGAAAAGCTAACGTGGTAGCAGATGCACTGAGCCGTAAGGTTGTGTCTGACCTAAGAGCAATGTTTGCTCGTCTCAGCCTATTTGAGGATGGTAGTTTGCTAGCAGAACATCGGGTGAAACCAACTTGGGTTGGTCAGATTAAAGAGAAACAGATGTTGGATGAGTCATTGGTTTCTCGGTTCCAACAGGTGAAGAAGGGAGAGACTAAGGATTTTGGGCTGAGTGGTGAGGGGGTATTATGTTTCCATGGAAGAGTTTGTCTACCAAAGGACTCTGAGTTAAGACAATCGATTCTGAGGGAGGCGCATAGTAGCCCATACGCTATGCATCCCGGTGGGAACAAGTTATACCGAGATCTACGTGAACTGTACTGGTGGCCAGGGCTTAAGCGTGAGGTTACCGACTTCGTATGTAAGTGTTTGACATGCCAGCAAGTGAAGGCTGAGCATTAACTGCCTTCAGGACTGCTGCAACCTGTTAAGATTCCACTCTGGAAGTGGGAGAGGGTAACCATGGATTTTGTTAGTGGGCTACCCATGACGTCTACTAAGAAAGATTCGGTATGGGTTATTGTTGATCGACTGACTAAATATGCTCACTTCATACCGATTCACACGGATTACTCATTGCAAAAGTTAGCCAAGTTATATGTGGCGGAGATTATAAGGTTGCATGGGGTACCAGTGTCTATCATCTTGGACAGGGACCCTAGATTCACATCTCGGTTCTGGAGAGTGTTACATGAAGCTCTGGGTACAAGGTTAGATTTCAGCACAGCTTTCCATCCTCAAACTGATGGTCAGTCAGAGAGGGTAATACAGATTCTGGAAGACATGTTAAGAAGCTGTGTGATAGATTTCAAAGGTAGTTGGGAAGACTATTTACCGTTGGCGGAATTCGCTTACAACAACAGCTACCAATCCAGTATTCAGATGACACCATATGAGGCATTCTATGACCGTAGGTGTCGTACCCCTATTTGTTGGACAAAATTAGGTGAGCGACGACTGTTGGGTCCAGAGCTTGTTTCTAAAACTGAGGAGAAAGTGAAGTTGATACAGGATTGGTTAAAGGAAGCATCTGATAGGCAGAAGTCGTATGCTGACTTAAAGCGTAAAGAGATAGAGTTTTCTGTGGGGGATTATGTCTTCTTGAAGGTGTCACCTTGGAAGAAGATTCTGAAATTTGGGCAGAAGGGCAAGCTGAGCCCTAGATTTATCGGACCTTACCGGATAATAAAGCGTGTAGGACCGGGCCGCTTACACACTGAATCGCCTCCTGAGTTAAACCGGATACATGATGTATTCCATGTTTCTATGCTGAGGCGCTACCATTCTGATCCTTCTCATGTAGTATCAGTGGAGGAGATCGAAGTAAGACCTGACCTGACATTCGAAGAAGAACCGGTGCAGATTTTGGATCGTGATGTTAAGGTGCTGAGAAAGAAATTGGTTTCGTTAGTCAAGGTACTGTGGCGTAATCACGGTTTAGAGGATGCCACATGGGAGCCTGAGGAGGCAATGCGACATCAATACCCTCATCTTTTCTGATTAGGTAAATTTCGAGGCCAAAATTTCTTTAAGGGGGTAGAGTTGTAACATCCCAAAAATTAGGGGTTATGGTTTTTGCTTTAAATTCATGTTGTGCTTAGTTGGCTAGCTATTTGGGTGTGTTTGGGGGTTCTAAAGAGGCCTGGGGTCGAGTCTGAGCCCTGGAAATTTTTTTGTTTTTGGGCCCTTTAGTGGAGAGGGCTGGTTGAGGTTGGACTTAAGTATATTGAGTGTGTTTTGATATCACAAGTTGGCCATGTGGCAAGGTGGCTAGTGGCGTGGATTATGTTACAAAGGGGCTTGGGTTCGAAACCCCTTGCATGCAAAATGTGATTATTTTTGCTCAAGAGAAGACAAGAGGTTGTGTTGGAATAAAATACTGATGGAGAAGTATTTGAATTGGTCAAGGTTGTTGGGTGAGTTTGAATGGGAGGTGGAGAGTAAATTAAGGAGGGATTCATGGAGAAAATCATGGGATTCAAGTGGGGGAAGTGGTATGGCCGAATAAGGGGTCTTGGGTAGGAAAATTCGGCTAAGGGGGTTGTGTTAGGCATTTTGGCTAGTGGAAAGTGTGGGTGCCAGATTTTTGTTCTTCTTTTCCTCTGAAATTGCCGAATATACTTTTGAATTGACCACTCGTGTATCTTTTCTTCTCTTTTGTCAAATCATTTTTCTTCTCTTGGCTCACTCTCTCCTACACTTCTAGCTTTGGGAAAAATACGGTTCTCTTCTCCCTCACTATTGTCCTATTCGGTTCTCTCTAGTAGTCGACACCCTTTCCTCTCCTTAACTGAATCTATTTCTTTAGTTTTCCTGCGTTTCTGACCTCTTCTTCCAATAGCCAAATATATCCTCCACCAACACTTCATCTCGTGTTCTCTAATTGGTAAGCCTCTACTCCCACTTTCTTTCTTTCCTCTTTGCACTATTCTTCTTTCTTTGGCCGAATACAACACTCTCTCGTCCTCTTATTATTATTTCTCCTCTCCCTGCTTAGCATAAGCCGAAGCACTTCTTCTTTAGTGTAGGCCGAACCTATTGGAGTTTATGCATACCCTCCTCACTGTTCATTCAGCCTTCGAATCTCGGGAAGTGGTCGGTAAGTTGTGGCTATGGCCGAATGTGTGGGGTGGTTTTCTCTCTTTAGTATTTTGTGTTCTTCGGGGCCGAAAGGCTATTTTTCTGTCTAGTTGCCTTGTTCTAACAGGTTCTTTTTCGTTAGGGACTTGTTGCCTTAATCAGGGGAGGTAGGCCGAACTCCCTCCCACTGCAAGGAGTCTTCATTCTCTGGTAAGTAATGATAGTGGGTAAGGTATTTTGATATTTTGGGATTACCAAGGATGGAGACTAATTATTGGTTTATTCTTTATTTTAGGGGTCCCGGATAGCGTCTTGAGCCGCAAATCATCACAGGTGTGTAATCTCACACCTCTGTATAAACCGCTATTGCTGTGAACTATGAATCGGCTAAAAGCTGAAATGCCGAAAAGCCAGAATACCGGCAATTGAGATTACTCGAACGTGCGAGCGCTCGTGGTGATAAAACGAGCCACTAGTGATGGCGATAGACTATTGGGAATGTCACGAACACTCTCGTTGTAACACCCCTCACCCGGGTTCTACGCTGGGAACCGAGCCCGAGGCGTTATCGAACTCAAACCACTTAATCGCCACTTAGGCTCAACGTCATTACTTGCTATAACCTCATTCTCAACTTACGAGGCCTCACTCATACACACGAGGGCTCTCGAGACTAATTCGGAACTTTTACAATCCTTAAAATTTTTCTTTTTATACAGGTCTCACATGCCCGTGCAAGATTAGACACACCCGTGCATGGGCACACACGCCCATGTCCCCAGACCGTGCCTAAAAACCCAAGCATTCTGCCAAATTCCCCACGGTTAAGGCACACGCCCATGCGGTTTGGGAACACGCCCGTGTACCCTATTACATGTCCGTGCCTTCTACCTATGGTCGACACTGACTAAATCCACACGGCCTGGACACGCCCGTGGCCCTGGCCCGTGTGACAATTAAATTTCTAAGTGTCAAGTGCAGACTTCACACGCCTCAAAGCCTAGTCACACGCCCGTGCAGCTAGCCCGTGGACTATCCTGACTTACAATGTTAACATGAAGGGGACGCACGGCCACAGCACACACCCGTGGGCTGACCGTGTGTCACACATGGCCTAGACACACGCCCGTGTGTCTATCCACATGGTCAAGAACAAGACTAAGTGTCAAGTTCTTTTCACCCTTCTAACATACACAACATATACTCATCTAACACCATCATAATCAACTCAAATTGAAGTGCATTCTCACATAGAAAACTACATCTTTCTTTCATATAATGTAATAGCCAACAACCATTGCATTATACAAAATAAGCTATCCATCTAAAGGCCAACACATCTTAGCTATTTACAACAAAATTTACTAACTTACCTAGCCCCTATACATGCCATATACAAAACATTAAGTTTCATGTACCAAAGTGTGGTGATATGTGGGCTATCTTCTGATGATCCTCGTATCTCGATTCAACGCTTTTAATCTATAAGACAAGGGAAAAGAAAGAGAGTAAGCTTTGAGCTTAGCAAGTTTACACATAAACAAATAAGCATCATAGTATAAGCTAAACAAAAATTAGGATTATACTACCAAAAGTAATGAACAACTATGCTTACTCTTTCTAACCCTTACCACATTTCCAACACATCATGAGTCACATACTCATAACCATCGAAATGCACCCCTGCATTCTATGTCACATTTACACAATATACAACACATCATTATTTCTCGTAATACATCCACATAGTTTATCCACATAACTTATCCACACAGCCTATCCACACAGCTAGTTCATATAGCTAATCCACACAGCTATTACACATAGCTAATACACACAGTTAATCCACACAGCCAATATCTCAGTGGTTTCGCACTTAGCACACCGCAATTGATTAATAAGGTGGTATCGCACTTAGCCTACCACAAAGGTATTCATAGTGATTCAGCACATAGCTCACCAAACGATATACCTCACGATAGCATCACACATAGCTAGCTCATCGTTAATATGCATTAGGATGGCATCGCACTTATCCCACCATCTAGCATTATCACAACACATGCACAAGTCTACTTACTTAATCATTCTCGATCATACATTCATTCCACATTTTCTACTACATTCATCCCACATAGGTTCTCAAACATGCTACACACTAGCTAGCATTAACAAATTGTAAGTATGAATGCATTATTTATGCATAGACTTACCTCGATACTCAAAAGTATGAAAATATGCAATTTAGTCCACCACCTTGCTTTTGCCTCAGTTTCAATCCGAGCTTCATCTTTCTTGATCTATAATGAATAATTCAGCTTAATCAATACACACATTGACTAAATTGACCCACATTTCATACTTTAGCAAAATTACTATTTTGCCCCTAAACTTCCTCATATTTACACTTAAGCCCCAAGGCTCGTAAAGTGATTTTTATTCAACTTTCTATCCTTTCATGCTTAGCCGAACCACTTACTCAACTAAAGCATTCATCAAATCTCACTAAATCACACATGTATGACCAAACTATAGTTTTTCACAATCAAGTCCCTACATGCATTTTCATGGAAAATCACTTAACAAAAGATGTTTCTACTACATCAAGCTTTCATAATCTTCCATAAAACATCAAAATACATGTATGTCATTCATGACCACATTTTTGAACATCCATTATAGCTCATCAAATAGCTAAAAATAGCTTACTCATGCCACCAGGACTTCAAAAATACAAAGAATATTAAAACCGGGCTTAGGAGCACTTACTAGCAAGCTTGAAAAGTTGAAAGAGCCCTAACAATGGCTTCTCTAATTTTCGGCAGCTAAGGGGAAGAAGATGAATGAATTTGTCATCTTTTCACCTATTTTAATCACTTATTTGATAAATGACCAAAATGCCCTTTTTGATAAACTTCAAATTTTGACTCATCCATGCCCATTTTTGTCCAAAAATTAGAATTTGGGTAAATTACTATTTAAGGACCTCTAATTAATAATCTAAAGCTATTTCACACAAATAGCTTCTAGAAACACACATTTTGCAACTTTTGCAATTTAGTCCTTTTGGACAATTCAACCACAATTCCACAAAATTGCTTCATGAAACTTTCACACTAGCATGCATACATAATATAAACCTCAAAAACTCATTCATAACCCTCGGATTTGTGGTCTCGAACCACTATTCCGACTAGGCCCTAAACCAGGATGTTACAACTCTCCCTCCTTTAGAGATTTTTGTCCCCAAAAATCTTACCAGAAAATAAGTTTGGATGTTGCTCTCTCATAGCTTCTTCCGTTTCCCAGGTAGCCTCTTCCACGCCATGTTTCTGCCATAACACTTTCACTAGTGCTATGCTCTTATTTCTCAACTGTTTCACTTCTCGAGCCAAGATCTTAATCGGCTTCTCTTCATAAGACATATCCGGTCTTATCTCAATTTTCGTTGAAAGAATCACATGTGATGGATCGGAGCGATACCGTCGCAACATCGACACATGGAACACATTATGAATCTTTTCCAACTCTACCGGCAAAGCCAACTAGTAAGCTACAGGCCCAATTCTGTCTATAATCTCATACGGCCCTATGAACCTTGGACTCAATTTCCCTTTCCGTCCAAATCTCATAATCTTCTTCCACGGTGATACTTTCAAAAATACTTTGTCGCCTACCTCAAACTCAATTTCTTTTCTTTTCAAATCCGCATACGACTTCTGTCGGTCTGAAGATGCTTTTAGACTATTACGGATTACTTTCACTTTCTCTTCGGTCTCTTTTACTAGATCGACCCCATGGATCTGCTTCTCACTAAGCTCGGTCCAATACAAAGGAGTTCGACACTTACGGCCATACAAAGCCTCATACGGTGCCATCTGTATACTTGACTGGTAACTATTGTTATAGGCGAATTCGACCAAAGGTAGATATCTCTCCCAACTACCTTCGAATTCTAACACACAGCATCGAAGCATATCTTCAAGAACTTGAATCACTCTTTCAGACTGACCATCGGATTGCGGATGGAATGTAGTACTGAAATTCAATCTCGTACCCATGGCTTCTTGCAACTTCTTCTAAAACCTCGAAGTAAACATCGGATCTCTATTCGATATAATAGACACAGTACACCATGCAATCTCACTATTTCGCCACGCATAACTCAAATTTAACTTATCCAAAGGAATAATCAACACGCATCGAATAAAGTGAGTGACTTCATCAATCTATCCACAACAACCCACATAGCATCTCTCTTTCTCGGAGTCATCGATAACCCCGTTACAAAATCCATGGTAACCCGATCCCACTTCCATTCGGGAACCATCACTGGCTGAAGCAATCCCGAAGGCACTTGATGCTCAGCTTTCACTTGTTGGCAAATCAGACACTTAGTCACAAACTCTAAAATATCTCTTTTCATACCCGGCCACCAATACAACTTCCTCAAGTCGTTGTACATTTTCGTACTGTCCGGAAGTACTGACAAGCATCCACTATGGGCTTCATGCAAAACCTTTCGAATCAACTCCTCATTTTTAGGAACACAAATTCTATCGCGATAGAGAAAACAACCATTCAAACCCATTTGAAAATTAGAATCACATTCCGACCCGCACTTAGCTATCTTAGCTTGCATCTCGCTGTCATTTCTCTGAGCCTCACCTATTTGTTGAACAAATAGTGGCCTAGCTCTCAACTTTTCCAAAATAGCACCATCATTAGACAATACTAAACTCGCTCTCATAACTCTTAGAGCATACAGGGATTTCCTACTCAAGGCATCCGCAACCACATTCGCTTTTCCCGGGTGGTAATCAATGACTAACTCATAGTCTTTCAATAACTCAAGCCACCATCTCTATCTCAGATTCAGATCCTTCAGATCCATCAAATACTTTAAGCTCTTGTGATCTGTAAAGATTCGGCACTTTTCACCATACAAATAATGTCGCCAAATCTTTAACGCAAAAATAATCGCAGGTAACTCCAAATCGTGAGTCGGATAATTCTTCTCGTGTGGTTTTAACTGCCTCGAGGCGTAAGCGATTACCTTACCCTCTTGCATCAACACGCAACCGAGACCATTAAACGACGCATCACTATAAACCACGAACTCCTTCCCCGATTCTGGTTGAATCGAAACTGGTGCCTCAGTCAACATTATTTTCAGTCTCTCGAAGCTCTGTTGACATGTCTCAGTCCATTCAAACTTGACATCTTTATGCAACAGTTTTGTCATCGGGGTAGCAATCACAGAGAACCCCTTTACAAAACGTCTGTAATATCCTGCTAATCCCAAGAAACTCCTGATTTCAGACACGTTCCTCGGCGATTTCCAATCCATAACAGCTGATATCTTACTCGGGTCAACTCTGACACCATCACCTGACACCATGTGTCCTAGGAATCCGACCTCTCGGAGCCAAAACTCACTCTTGCTAAACTTAGCATACAACTGCTTATCTCTCAAAGTTTGCAAGACAATTCTCAAGTGCTCTTTATGATCGTTCTCATCCCGAGAATAGATCAATATGTCGTCAATAAAGACAACCACAAACTTGTCCACATACGGTCTGAAAACACGGTTCATCAGATCCATAAAAATTGCAGGTGCATTCGTCAAACCAAACGGCATAACCAAAAACTCATAATGGCCACACCTTGTCCGAAATGTAGTTTTCAACACATTTTGCTCTTTCACTCTGAGCTGATAATAACCAGACCTTAAGTCTATCTTGGAGAACACTGTAGCTCCCTTCAGTTGATCAAAAAGATCATCAATCCTTGGTAAAGGATACTTATTCTTAACCGTCACCTTGTTCAGTTGTCTATAGTCTATACACAACCTCATAGACCCATCTTTCTTCTTCACAAACAATACCGAGCACCCACACGTGAGTAGCCTCGGTCTTGCAAAACCCTTATTTGTCAATTCTTGCAACTGAACCTTCAGTTCCTTCAACTCTACAGGTGCCATTCTGTACGGAGCAATCGAAATAGGTGCTGTTCCGGGAACCAACTCAATTCCAAACTTGACCTCTCTCACTGGAGGTAATTCGGGTAACTCTTCCGGAAATACATCTGGGTACTCACATACCACTGGCACTGTTTCAAACTCTACTCCAACCTCTTGAGTATTCAACACAAATGTAAGATAGGACTCACACCCTTTTCTTAAACATTTCTCAGCCACTAAGGAAGAAATCATCACAGGTAGACTGTCCGATCCACCTGATTCAACCCGAGCTACATCTCCACTCTCACATTTCAGTTCAATAAACTTACTACCACAATTCACTAAGACACTATGGGTAGTCAACCAATCCATGCCTAGGATTAGATCAAACTCATCAAACGGCAACAACATAAGGTTTGCCAGAAAACAATGATTCTCAATCAACAAAGGACAATTCTTACACACTTTGTACACTAACACATACTTTCCTAACGGGTTTGAAACCTTAATCACAATGTCCGTAGACTCAACGGTCATACTCAAACTAGATGCTAATCTCATGCAAATATAAGAGTGAGTAGACCCTGGATCTATTAAAGCAATAACAAGGGTGTCAAAGAGAGAAAAAGTACCTATTATCACATCAGGAGAGGATGCCTCTTCGCGAGCGCGAATGGCATACGTCCTCGCAGGTGCCCGACCCTCTGGTCTCACAGCAGAATCTCTGGGCGCACCTCTACCACTAGCCCCACCTCTTGGGTTCCTTGGTGGTCTACCCCTCGTAGACACATCACTAGGTATCACTTCTTGTTTCTCTTCCTTATCATCCCTCTCGGGACAGCTACGGATAAAGTGGTCAAGGGAACCACACTTATAACATTTCCGATTGTTTCCCCAACACTCTCCGGTGTGATACCTACCACAACTAGGACACTCTGGTTTACTCTTTGTATTGCCCACACTTTCCATCGAGGGGCTTGGACTCTCGAACCCGAACGAGTATTGCCCAAGTCTCGATGCGAATAACCCACTTCGTGCCATCGTCCGAGGATTCACTTCCTTGATCTTTTCGACCGGGCTTGATACGACTTGCCCATCGGTCTCTTTCTAGCATCTCGGGCTTCACTCACAACCCTTCTCTTTTCTGAACTCAATTCCTCGGCCTTACTTGCCATCTCAACTAGTACCACAAATTCTTTCAACTCCAAAATGCCCACTAGGAGTTTGATATCCTCATTCACCCATCTTCAACCTCTTGCACAAGATGGTCTCTGCAATCGACACACATTCTTGAGCGTATTTGCTAAGCCTCCCAACAAACTCACGCTCAGTATTCAACATTGTCATCCTTCCTTGCTTCAGCTCAAGGAATTCTTTCCTTTTTCGGTCAGTAAACCTCTGGCTTATATACTTCTTCCGGGACTCTTCCAGAAAGAAGTCCCACGTCACCCGCTCTTTTGGGACCACTAACGTCAGCGTCTTCCACCAATGGTATGCCAAATCTCTCAGCAATGATACGGCACACTTCAAACTCTCCTCAGGTGTACATGAGAGCTCATCGAACACCCTCATTGAGTTCTCCAACCAGAACTCCGCCCTCTCTGGGTCATCATCTACCTTAGCTCTAAACTCCTCAGCCCTGTGCTTCATAATCTTATCCACTGGGGGCTTCGATATCCTCACTACATCCATACCTTGAGGAGCCACTAGATTTGGCTGAGGTACAGGAGGACGTGGGGGAGGTTGAGCATTAGGGTTCGCTCGAACATAATCTGAGTACCAATTACTCATCATTTGGAGAAAGGCTTCCTGTGCCTCTTCCTCTTGACCCCTAGCCTCGGCTCCACTCTCAACAGGTGCGATTCCTTGCGCAGGAGCGGGCGCATTACTAGCTGCTTCATCAGTAGTCAATGGATCGGAATCTATATACTATATAAAACAAGTTTTAAATCATCAAAAACCACCACATTATCATTGTACACTTATGGCATGTATAGCTAGACTCTTACACCCGCTACGGTAGTCTTAGACCGAGAATCGGGCTCGAGGCGTTACCGAACTCAAACCACTTAATCGCCACTTAGGCTCAACGTCATTACTTGCTATAACCTCATTCTCGACTTACGAGGCCTCACTCATACACACGAGGGCTCTCGAGACTAATCTGAAACTTTTACGATCCTTTAAATTTTTCTCTTTTATACAGGTCTCACACGCCCGCAAGATTAGACACGCCGCGCATGGGCACACACGCCCATGTCCCTGCATCGCGTGCCAAACCCAAGCATTCTCGCGAAATGCCCCACTGCTAAGGCACACGCCAGTACCCTATTACATGTCCGTGCCTTCCACCCGTGGTCGACATCGACTAAATCCACACGGCCGACACGCCCGCGGCCCTCGCCCTTGTGACAATTAAATTTCTAAGTGTCAAGTACACGCACTTCACACGGCCTCAAAGCCTAGTCACGCGCCGCGTGTGTGGCTAGCCCGTGGACTATCCCCGACTTACAATGTTAACATGCAGGGGGCACTGCGGCCACAAAGACATACCTTGGGCCGATCAGGTGTCACACATGGCCTAGACACACGCCCGTGTGTCTATCCACATGGTCAAGAACAAGACTAAGTGTCAAGTTCTTTTCACCCTTCTAACATGCACAACATATACTCATCTAACACCATCATAATCAACTCAAATTGAAGTGCATTCTCACATAGAAAACTACATCTTTCTTTCATATAATGTAATAGCCAACAACCATGGCATTATACAAAATAAGCTATCCATCTAAAGGCCAACACATCTTAGCCATTTACAACAAAATTTACTAACTTATCTAGCCCCTATACATGCCATATACAAAACATTAAGTTTCATGTACCAAAGTGTGCTGATATGTGGGCTATCTTCTGATGATCCTCGTATCTCAATTCAACGCTTTTAATCTATAAGACAAGGGAAAAGAAAGAGAGTAAGCTTTGAGCTTAGTAAGTTTACACATAAACAAATAAGCATCATAGTAAAAGCTAAACAAAAATTAGCATTATACTACCAAAAGTAATGAACAACTATGCTTACTCTTTCTAACCCTTACCACATTTCCAACACATCATGAGTCACATACTCATAACCATCGAAATGCACCCCTGCATTCTATGTCACATTTACACAATATACAACACATCATTATTTCTCGTAATACATCTACATAGTTATCCACACAGTTTATCCACATAACTTATCCACACAGCCTATCCACACAGCTAGTTCATATAGCTAATCCACACAACTATTACACATAGCTAATACACACAGTTAATCCACACAGCAAATATCTCAGTGGTTTCGCACTTAGCACACCGCAGTTGATTAATAAGGTGGTATCGCACTTAGCCTAACACAAAGGTATTCATAGTGATTCAGCACATAGCTCACCAAACGATATACCTCACGATAGCATCGCACATAGCTAGCTCATCGTCAATATGCATTAGGATGGCATCGCACTTAGCCCACCATCTAGCATTATCACAACACATGCACAAGTCTACTTACTTAATCATTCTCGATCATACATTCATTCCACATTTTCTACTACATTCGTCCCACATAGGTTCTCAAACATGCTACACACTAGCTAGCATTAACAAATTGTAAGTATGAATGCATTATTTATGCATAGACTTACCTCGATACTCAAAAGTATGGAAATATGGAATTTAGTCCACCACCTTGCTTTTGCCTCGATTTCAATCCGAGCTTCATCTTTCTTGATCTATAATGAATAATTCAGCTTATTAAATACACACATTGACTAAATTGACCCACATTTCATACTTTAGCAAAATTACTATTTTGCCCCTAAACTTCCTCATATTTACACTTTAGCCCCAAGGCTCGTAAAGTGATTTTTATTCAACTTTCTATCCTTTCACGCTTAGCCGAATCACTTACTCAACTAAAGCATTCATCAAATCTCACTAAATCACACATGTATGACCAAACTAAAGTTTTTCACAATAAAGTCCCTACATGCATTTTCATGGAAAATCACTTAACAAAAGATGTTTCTACTATATCAAGCTTTCATAATCTTCCATAAAACATCAAAATACATGTATGTCATTCATGACCACATTTTTGAACATCCATTATAGCTCATCAAATAGCTAAAAATAGCTTACTCATGCTACCGGGACTTCAAAAATACAAAGAATATCAAAATCGGGCTTAGGAGCACTTACTAGCAAGCTTGAAAAGTTGAAAGAGCCCTAACAATGGCTTCTCTAATTTTCGACAGCTAAGGGGAAGAAGATGAATGAATTTGTCATCTTTTCACCTATTTTAATCACTTATTTGATAAATGACCAAAATGCCCTTTTTGATAAACTTCAAATTTTGACTCATCCATGCCCATTTTTGCCCAAAAAATAGAATTTGGGTAAATTACTATTTAAGGACCTCTAATTAATAATCTAAAGCTATTTCACACAAATAGCTTCTAGAAACACACATTTTGCAACTTTTGCAATTTAGTCCTTTTGGACAATTCAATCAGAATTCCACAAAATTGCTTCATGAAACTTTCACACTAGCATGCATACAAAATATAAACCTCAAAAACTCATTCATAACCCTCAAATTTGTGGTCTTGAACCACTATTCCAACTAGGCCCTAAATCGAGATGTTACACTCGTAGAATTAAGGCCATAATGGGCCTTGTTGGGCCGTTACGGGCTAAATGGGCCCAACAGGTTAACAAGCCCATACGAGCGAGAACGATGAAAATTGATAGTTGATTGATGCGACTGCGAAGTCCATAAAATCGAGACCGAAAACAAACTGAGTGGGCCACACGAGCGTGTGGACCCGTACGTGCCGGAATTGGGTTTTAGGCCCAATAGCACTGTAATGACCGGGAATGGAAACCGTGTCGCTCAAGGTGATGGTAGGCCTTCGAAAAGGCCATTGTAGGGGTAAAATTACCGAAATACCCTTAGAGGGTAAACTACCGAAATACCCTTAGTGGGTAAATTACTGAAATACCCTTGATGGGTAAATTACTGAAATACCCGTGATGGGTAGATTTCTGAAATACCCTTGATGGGTAGATTACTGAAATACCCTTGATGGGTAGATTACTGAAATACCCTTGATGGGTAGATTACTGAAATACCCTTGATGGGTAGATTACTGAAATACCCTTGATGGGTAGATTAATGAAATACCCTTGATGGGTAGATTACTGAAATACCCTTGATGGGTAAATTACTGAAATACCCTTGATGGGTAAATGACCATTTTACCCTTAGTGGTAGGATCATCGATGTATAAGTAGTAACTATATGATTGATGTCTATAATGATGCACTGCTTACATGATTTAATTGTGACATGACATATTGCATGGGTTGGGTTATGGACTTCGAGGAAGTACTGTACTGGTGGCTCTGCCACATTATACTGATTTAGTGGCTTTTGCCACGTTATACTGATTTAGTGGCTCACCACGATATCGTTATTAGCAAAACTAGTCCGCATTATTGGTGTGCTGGTTGGGTGGGTTGACTTGGTCCCCATAGGTGTGTTGGTTGGTACGGGTGGTGTGTTGGTTGGACTGGGATGGGCACATTTTTATTTTGCATATCATAGGGCTTCTACCAAATCACATCGAATAGGGCTTCGTCCCGCATCGATCATCAGATGGGCTTGGGCCCAAATTGTGCGTGTAATAGGGGATTACACACTGAGTTCTCGTAACTCACTCTTTATCCTTAACTGTGTAGGTAATCCCTAGTCTTAGAGGATTTGGAGCTGTGAGGGACTCAGAGGTGGCCACACGCGTCCTGTATGTTCAAGGGGGTTAATTTAGTCATTTTACTTTAGTTTACTTTAACTTTTATTTGGGATTTTTTAATTACTGCAAGTTTATTTAACACGGGTTTTTAAAATAATAACAACTATTTTTTTAAAATATCACGTTTTCGCAACTATTTAAAACAAATTTCTAAAACAGACACGATTTTTAAGAAACAAGATAATACATGCATTTCTGAAAGGGTATTAATTCAAGTAAACTTCTTTTGTTAACAAGCAACAAAAAAAATGAGATTTTGGACGTTTAATGTTTTGATTTGAAAATAAGTTTTCCAACGATCACAAGGTTTTCAAACAACACCTGATGTGGCACACTAGATCCGGTCATAACGTCTAGGCTGGGTTTGGGGTGTTACAGACAGCGCCATCTGATTCGAGACTGGCTACTAGCGATTAGGAAGGAGAGGCTAAACAAGCCTTCTTCCAAATGATGAATGAGTGGTTCACTCAATATATTAGAACAAATTCGACTATTTCACAACCTCCGCCCCCACCCAATCCACCTCAGACTTCTGTTGTACCTCCGATAATGAATTTAAATCTGTCTAATAAGCCTCCGATCGATAAAATTCATAAGTACGGGGCCGAAGAGTTCAGGGCCACTAGTGATGATGATGCTGAGAGAGCTGATTTTTGGCTCGAGAATACAATCCGAGTGTTTGATGAAATGTCTTGTACTCTTGAAGAATACGTGAAATGTGTCGTTTCTTTGTTAAGAGATACAACTTATCAGTGGTGGAAAACTTTGACTTCTGTGGTTCCAAAAGAACAAGTTACATGGGATTTATTTCAGTCTGAATTCTAGAAGAAATATATTAGCTAGAGATTTATAGATCAAAAACGAAAAGAATTTTTAGAATTGAAACAGGGTCGCATGTCTGTCACTAAATACGAACGAGAATTCGTGAGATTAAGTCAATATGCTCGGGAATGTGTTTCAATCGAAGCGATAATGTGTAAGAGATTTGAAGATGACCTAAATGAAGATATTCGTTTGCTAGTTGGAATTCTGGAAATAAAAGAATTTGTTGTGCTTGTTTATCATGCATGTAAAGCTGAGGCACTCGGGAAAGATAAAAGAAAAGCTGAGTCTAAAGCCAGAGATGTGAGAAAGAGATTTTTGAGTAAATCATTTCAATCTGCATCAAAGAAATTCAGAGATGAGCATAGCCGTTCAAAGGCTAATGTGGGACATTCGAACAGAGAACGAGCTAGATCGCAGTCAAACTTTAAAGCTCCAGCTACTTCGATGGTTAGTGTGGGAAATGTCCGATCTGAGTGGCCTGAATGTAAGCATTGTGGTAAAAGACATCTAGGTAATTATAGATTGAATGACCGAGCCTGTTTTAGATGTGGATCATTAGATCATTTCATCCAGGATTGCCCTGAATCTGTTGAACAAGAGATTGTACAGAATCCAAAATCAGATAATGTTTCAGTTAGAGGAAGACTTTCTAGAAATGCTAGAAATGTGAGTGGTAGTCAGAGAGCTACGAAAGTTACAGTTGCGAGATCTGAAGTTAGAGCACCTGCCAGAGCTTACACCATTCGAGCTCGTGAGGAAGCTTCGTCTCCAGATGTGTAACAGCCTGATTTAGACCCTAGTCAGAATAGTGGTATCGGGACCACAAATCTGAGGTCGAAAAAATATTTTAATATTATTTTTCATGTTTACAGTATGTGATTGAGCATGTGTGAAAATATTGTGTGAAAATTTATTCGATTGTGTGCTTAATTTGCAAAAGGACTTAATTGCATAAAATGCAAATGCTGTGTGCTGATTGTTAAAGTGCTTAATTGGCATGGCTTATTAAATGAAAGGTCCTTATGTTGTAATTAGACCAAAGATAGTGGAGATGGACATATATGTACATAGTTAGTGGAAATTTAAATGTTATACATTAAGGGTAAAATGGTAAAATGTCAATTAAGTTAATATTAATAAAACAAACTTGAACTTAGTGGCATTACTGTTCATCTTCCACTGAAATTGAGAAATAAAATAAGGGTTTGAAGCTTCTTTAATTTCGGCACATTCATAGCTCAATCGGGTATGTGTTTTTGATCAGTTTTTAATGATTTCTATCTTTTTATGATCGTTGCTTTGCGTTCTATCAAACCCATGCCTTAATTTTTGAGTTTGTTGATGATTTTGAGATACGCTATTGATGAATGTTTGAGCTTGTGATAGTTGATGATGAAATATGAAAGATATGTGAAAGATTAACATATTTTGTCTTTGAATTTTTGGTGAAATTGAGTAATTTGGGCTAAATTGTGAAAATAAGAAATTGGAGGACTAAAATATGAAATAAATGAAATATGTGTGCTTGTATGGATATAAGGAGAATTCGGCTAGGTATGGGTGAAATGAAATTATGTGTATTTGATGATTTTATGAAATAGGGATGAATAGCACTGTGTGTGCGAACTAATAGGAGCTTCAGTTTTTTTGATTGGTGCTGTGTGTGCAATACCAAGTTAGAATTGGTTTAAAGTAAAGGCACTAAGTGTGCGATATTATTTAAGCTTCGGCTATGAATTTGGCACTAAGTGTGTGAATAAATCGAAGGAATAATGAAGGTTGATCGAAATGAAGTGTTGAGCATTGAGAAGCTTGAATGATCGATAACTAAGTGTTGGCTAAGGTATGTACGGAACCTATGTGGTTGATGAAATTGTAAATGGATTTATGGATGGTTGAGTGAACATATTAGCTATGGATGATATGGTGTTTATATATTTGTGAGTTGATCTATGTGATGGATTAACTTTGTATATTCTAATTGTATTATTGAATTAAATGTATTATATTATGAACTTACTAAGCTTTTAAGCTTACCGTGTGAAGTGTTTCTTCGCTTTGACAGTCATTAAAGCTAGCTCGGATCCGGGGATCGCCAGTGACTCAATCACACTATCGGCTATCTATTTTGGTACTTTTGGAAGATGTATATATATATGGTATATGGCATATATAGGCTAGTGTTTATGGCATGTTTTGAGATGTTTGGATCTTGCCATGTGATATGACTAGAAAAGTTAATGAATTTTGGTATATGTTTTGGGTTTGAGTAAATGTTGGTCAAGATGTGTAAGTAAATTCTAAGTGAATGACCTTATGATATGTTTTAGTAGAATGGAGATGGTATGTTCATGCTATGATATGGTTGAGAGTAATTGATGCATGAATTATATGTTTTTGATATGTAATTTATATCTTTGGATAGTTGTGCTTAGATGGAATTGTAGAAGATGATGAATGATGTCATTAAGAGATTCAATTTGAGTATGTCTTGGTATGTTTGGATGCCAATTAGGATGTAATAGTATTGAATATTGCATGTAGGTGTGACCCAAGTGTGGGTGGCAAATTTGGCCTTGCAAATGGCCTATAATTGCCCACACAGTTGAACACACGGGCGTGTGGGTCGACCGTGTCATTTGAATTTGCAAATTGAAACAAGTCAGGCTCGACCACGGGTGAGGCGCACGGGCGTGTCTCAGGCCGTTTGAACAAGTTAGTATGTATGCCCTATTTTGCCACGGCTCAGACACTTGGGCGTGTCTGAGGCCGTGTGAGGCACACGGCCCGCCCACACGGGCGTGTGACCTCTGTAGCTTGGAAAAAATGTTTGATTTTTGGAAAATTTTTGTATGATCTCAGTTTAGTCCCGACCCCTTTCTAGTGCATGTTTGAGGTCTCGTAGACCTCGTTAAAAGACTATATGGATATATCTTGATATGTTGAATTGTGTTATACTTTATGTTGAGAAATGATTGTAAATGTTTTGATTATTCGGTAATGCCTCTTAACCCTATTCTAGCGACGGTTATGGGTTATGGGTGTTACATTTTATTGGTATCAGAGCTACGGTTTAGTCGATTCTAGGACTAACGTAGTGCGTGTGAGTCTAGCTATACATGCAATATATATATTTACGATAGTGTGATGAATCCTGACAGTTAAAAATGTGCTTTTATATAGCAAATGGATCCGGATCGAGCAGTTGTTGATGATGTAGAGAGCAATGCGCCTGCTCCCGCTCAAAGGACAGCACTGGCCGAATCTAGGCCGATAACTAGTAGTCACGGGGAAGAGGTTAAGCAAGCCTTCTTCCAAATGATGAGTGAGTGGTTTTCGGAGTTCGTTTGAATGAATCCGGCTGCTCCACAACCTCCACCCCTACAAGTACCTGTTGTGCCACAAGTTGTAGATCCAATTCGATTGAATAAACCTCCTGTAGATAAAATCTGAAAGTATGGGGCCGAAGAGTTTAGGGCCACAGTTGATAATGATGCTGAGCGAGCTGAGTTTTGGCTTGAAAATACAGTCTGAGTGTTTGATGAGATGTTATTGACTCCTGATGAATGCATTAAATGTGCTGTTTCATTGTTGAGAGATACGACATATAATTGGTGGAAAACGTTGATATTCGTGGTTTCGAGAGAGAGAATCACCTGAGATTTCTTTCAAGTTGAATTCTGAAAGAAGTATATCAGTCAACGATTCATAGATCAGAAACGTAAAGAGTTTCTAGAGTTAAAACAAGGACGCATGTCTGTTACTGAGTATGAACGAGAGTTTGTGAGATTGAGCCAATACACACGAGAATGTGTTTCGACAGAAGCTACTATGTGTAAACGTTTCATTGAAGGGCTAAATGAAGACATTAAATTGCTGGTTGGAATACTTGACTTGAATGAATTTGTAGTATTGGTTGAAAGGGCTTGTAAAGTCGAAGAACTAAGCAAAGAAAAGAAGAAAGCGGATTCAGAGGCTAGAGATGAAAGAAAGAGGTCGATGAGTAAGTCGTATCAACCTTCGTCCAAGAGATTTTGAGATGCAATAAATCACTCAAATGTTTCGATTGAACATTCGAGCTGAGATCAAGTGAAACAGAATGTTAGTTCCAAAACACAAGTTCCAATTGAATCGAGTGTTGAAAGTGTTAAAAGCAACAAGCCCGAGTGTAGACAGTGTGGGAGACGACATGTTAAGGAATGCTGAGGCAAGTACAATAATAGAGTTTTCTATAAATGTAGATCACGAGACCATTTCATTCATGATTGCCCAAAGTTAGCTGAGAAAGACAATGTACAGAATGCGAGACCGAGAAATGTGACAGCTAGAGGTAGACCACCCAGAAATATCGGGAATGTAAGTGGTAGTCAGAGAGGAACATCAGACACAACTGTGAGATCTAAGGCTACAGCACCTGCCCGAGCCTATGCTATTTGCACACGAGAAGAAGCGTCATCTCCAGACGTCATTTTTGGTACTTTCTCTCTATTTGATACTGATGTGATTGCATTGATAGATCCAGGATCTACTCATTCATATGTGTGTGTGAATCTAGTATCTAGTAAGACTCTACCTATTGGGTCTACTGAATTTGTAATTAGAGTATCGAACCCCTTAGGCAAGTGTGTTCTGGTTGATAAAGTATGCAAGAACTGTCCGTTAATATTTCGAGATATTTGTTTTTCGGCTAATTTGATGCTGCTACCATTTGATGAATTTGATATAATTCTGGGTATGGCTTGGCTAACCTTGCATAATGCTATTGTGAATTGTAAACGAAAGAGTATTGATTTGAGAAGTCAGAATGGTGAGATAGTTTGAATTGAATCCAGTGATTTAAATGGGTTATCAACTGTTGTATCTTCGATGAAAGCTTTGAATTATGTGAAAAAGGGTGGCGAAGCCTATCTTGCATATGTGATAGATACAAAAGTGACTGAAAAGAAAGTTAAACCTGTACCTGTAGTTTGCGAGTTCCCAGATGTGTTTCTTGAAGAACTACTGGGATTACCTCCGATACGAGAAGTCGAGTTTGGTATTGATTTAGTGCTGGGAATAACTCCTATCTCAATATCTCCGTATAGAATGGCATTGACAGAATTGAAAGAGTTGAAGTCTCAGCTGCAAGAGTTGACTGATAGAGGATTTGCACGACCGAGTTTCTCGCCCTGGGGTGCTCCTGTATTATTTGTAAAAAAGAAAGATGGAACTATGAAGATGTGTATTAATTACCGATAGTTGAATAAGATGACGATAAAGAATAAATATCCTTTGCCTCGTATTGATGATTTGTTTGATCAGCTGAAAGGAGCTACAGTGTTTTCTAAGATAGATTTGAGATCGGGTTATTACCAGCTGAGAGTCAAAAAATCGAATGTGCCAAAAACTGCATTCAGAACGAGGTACAAACATTATGAATTCTTAGTTATGCCTTTTGGACTAACAAATGCTCCCGCAGTGTTTATGGATTTGATGAATCGAATATTCAGACCGTATTTGGATCGACTTGTTGTGGTGTTTATTGATGACATTTTGATTTATTCTTGTGATGAGATGCAACATGCCGAGCATTTGAGAATCGTGCTATAGACTCTACGTGAGAAGCAATTGTATGCAAAGTTTAGCAAATACGAGTTTTGGCTGCGTGAGGTTGGTTTTCTGGGACATATTGTATTAGCTGCGGGAATACGAGTTGATCCGAGTAAGATCTCAACTATTTTGGAGTGTAAGCCTCCGAGAAATGTGTCTGAAGTCCGTAGTTTTCTGGGACTAGCGAGATATTATAGACGGTTTGTGAAAGGTTTCTCGATGATTGCGACTCCGTTGACGAGATTGCTTCAGAAAGATGTTAAATTTGAATGGTCAGAAAAATGCCAGCAGAGTTTTGAACAGTTGAAAGCATTGTTGACTGAGGAACCAGTGTTAGTCCAACCTGAATCGGGTAAAGAATTTATAGTTTACAGTGATGCATCGTTGAATGGTTTGGGCTGTGTGCTAATGCAAGAGGGCAAAGTTATAGCTTATGCTTCGAGACAGTTAAAGCCACATGAAAAGAACTACCCGACGCACGATCTCAAATTAGCCGCGATTGTATTTGCTTTGAAGATTTGGGGTCATTACCTATTTGGTGAGAAATGTCACATCTATACTGATCACAAGAGTTTGAAATATCTGATGACTCAGAAAGAATTAAATTTGAGATAGCGGAGGTGGTTAGAATTACTAAAAGATTATGAATTAGTAATTGATTATCATCCGAGAAAAGCTAATGTTATTGCTGATGCTTTGAGCCGAAAGTCTTTATTTGCTTTGCGAGCAATGAGTACTTAAATAGATCTATGTGATGATGGTTCGGTTTTGGCTGAGTTGAAAGTGAGACTGATGTTTATACGTCAGATTTTTGATGCCCAGAAAAGTGATGATGAGATGATGACAAAACGAGCTTAGGGTGGTTTGCATTTTGATTCCGAATTTTGAGTAGATAATGATGATTGTTTGAGATTCAGAGATCGGATTTGTGTTCTGAGGAATTCAGAGTTGATTCAGTTGATTTTGAATGAAGCTCACAATAGTCATTTGGCTATTCATCCGGGAAGTACAAAAATGTATAATGATCTGAAGCAGTTTTATTGGTGGCATGGTATGAAAAGGGACATCTCAGAGTTTGTTTCGAGATGTATAGCTTGTCAACAAGTTAAAGCTGAACATCAGGTTCCATCCAGTTTGCTACAACTGATTATAAATCCTGAGTGGAAATGGGAGAGAATCACGATGGACTTTGTGTCGGGATTACCTTTATCTCCGAGAAAGAAAGATGCAATCTGGGTGATAGTTGACAGATTAATGAAATCGGCTCATTTTATTCCAGTGAGAACAGCTTATTCACTTGATAAGTTAGCTGAATTATATATTTCTGAGATTGTGATATTGTACGGGGTGCCACTATCTATTGTGTCTGACAGGGATCCGAGATTTACCTCGTGGTTTTGGAAGAAATTGCAAGAGGCTTTAGGCACAAAGTTGCATTTCAGTACTACATTTCATCCGCAAACAGATGGTCAATTTGAGCGGATCATACAGATTCTAGAGGATATGTTGAGAAGTTGCATCCTTGAGTTTGAAAGTACGTAGGAAAAAACATTTGTCGTTGATTGAGTTTGCGTACAATAAAAGTTTTCAATCTAGCATCAAAATGGCACCATATGAGGCTCTTTATGGCCGTAAATGTCGAACTCCATTGTATTGGACTGAGCTTAGTGAGAATAAGATACACGGGGTTGATTTGATCAAAGAGACTGAACAGAAAGTAAAAGTGATTCGTGACAGCTTGAATGCAGCGTCAGATCGTCAGAAGTCTTATCCAGACTTGAAACGAAAAGATATTGAATTTGAGATCGGCGATAAAGTATTTTTGAAAGTGTCTCCGTGGAAGAAAATACTTCGATTTGGCCGAAAAGGCAAGTTGAGTCCGAAGTTCATTGGGCCGTATGAGATCATTGAACGAGTTGGGCCAGTTGCTTATAGATTGATGTTACCACCTGAGTTAGAGAAAATTCATAATGTATTTCACGTATCGGTGCTTCGACGATACAGATCTGATCCATCGCATGTAATTGTTTGGACTAAGGTTGAGATTCAGTAAGATTTGTCGTATAATGAAGAATCGATTCGAATTCTGGCACGTGAGATCAAAGAGTTGAGAAATAAGAAGATTTCTATAGTGAAAGTGCTGTGGCATAAACACGGGGTTGAAGAGGCTACGTGGGAGCCTGAAGATGTTACGAGAGAGAAATATCCGAACCTATTCACTGGTAAGATTTTCCGGGACAAAAATCCCTAAAGGGGGAGAGTTGTCACAGTCTGATTTAGACCCTAGTCAGAATAGTGGTTTTGGGACCACAAATCTGAGGTTGGAAAAATATTTTAATATTATTTTTCGTGTTTACAGTATGTGATTGAGCATGTGTGAAAATTTTGTGTGAAAATTTATTCGATTGTGTGCTTAATTTGCAAAAGGACTTAATCGCATAAAATGCAAAAGCTGTGTGCTGATTGTTAAAGTGCTTAATTGGCATGGCTTATTAAATGAAAGGTCTTTATGTTGTAATTAGACCAAAGATAGTGGAGATGGACATATATGTACATAGTTAGTGGAAATTTAAATGTTATACATTAAGGGTAAAATGGTAAAATATCAATTAAGTTAATATTAATAACACAAACATGAAATTAGTGGCATTAGTGTTCATCTTCCACCGAAATTGAGAAAGAAAATAAGGGTTTGAAGCTTCTTTAATTTCGGCACATTCATAGCTCAATCGGGTATGTGTTTTTGATCGGTTTTTAATGATTTCTATGTTTTTGTGATCGTTGCTTTGCGTTCTATCAAACCCATGCCTTAATTTTTGAGTTTGTTGATGATTTTGAGATATGCCATTGATGAATGTTTGAGCTTGTGATAGTTGATGATGAAATATGAAAGATATGTGAAAGATTAACATATTTTGTCTTTGAATTTTTGGTGAAATTAAGTAATTTGGGCTAAATTATGAAAATAAGAAATTGGAAGACTAAAATGTGAAATAAATGAAATGTGTGGGCTTGTATGGATATAAGGAGAATTCGGCTAGGTATGGGTGAAACAAAATTATGTGTATTTGATGATTTTATGAAATAGGGACTAAAGTGTCAAAATGTGAAAATGTGAGGGCTATTTTGTAAAATTCCCTAAATATGTGTGTTTGGATTAAATTGAATTATTTGGTGAATGAATGAGCTAAATTTGAATATGTATAGACCAAGAAAGGAGAGATTCGGATCGAGATCGAGGCAAAGACAAAATGCTCGATTGATCCACTAGTCTCGGTATTTCCACGTCTGAGGTAAGTTCGGATATAATACGAATTGTTAAATTCATATCAATGTGTTATGAAATGAATGAATGTATGGTTATTGAATTAGAAATGTTATATGAGAGATTGAAATATGAGGCACTAAGTGTGCGTAAATAAAATAGAGACAGGGATGAATAGCACTGTGTGTACGAACTAATAGAAGCTTCAGTTTTATTGATTGGCACTATGCTTGTGATATCGAGTTAGAATTGGTTTAAATTAAAGGCACTAAGTGTGCGATATTATTTAAGCTTCGGCTATGAATTTGGCACTAAGTGTGAAAATAAATCGAACGAATAATGAAGGTTGATTGAATTGAAGTATTGAGCATTGAGTAGCATGAATGATCGATAACTAAGTGTTGGCTAAGGTATGTACGGAACCTATCTGGTTGATGAAATTGTAAATGGATTTATGGATGGTTGAGTGAACATATTAGCTATGGATGATATGGTGTATATATATTTGTGAGTTGATCTATGTGATGGATTAACTTTGTATATTGTAATTGTATTATTGAATTAAATGTATTATATTACGAACTTACTAAGCTTTTAAGCTTACTGTGTGAAGTGTTTTACTGTTTTACAGTGTCATTAAAGCTAGCTCAGATCTGGGGATCGCCAGCATCTCAATCACACTATCGGCTATCTATTTTGGTACTTTTGGAAGATGTATATATATATATGGTATATGGCATGTATAGGCTAGTGTTTATGGCATGTTTTGAGATGTTTGGATCTTGCCATGTGATATGGCTAGAAAAGTTAATGAATTTTGGTATATGTTTTGGGTTTGAGTAAAGGTTGGTCAAGATGTGTAAGTAAATTCTAAGTGAATGACCTTATGATATGTTTTAGTAGAATGGAGATGGTATGTTCATGCTATGATATGGTTGAGAGTAATTGATGCATGAATTATATGTTTTTGATATGTAATTTATATATTTGGATAGTTGTGCTTAGATGGAATTGTAGAAGATGATGAATGATGTCATTAAGAGATTCAATTTGAGTATGTCTTGGTATGTTTGGATGCCAATTAGGATGTAATGGTATTGAATATTGCATGTAGGTGTGACCCAAGTGTGGGTGGCAAATTTGGCCTTGCAAATGGCCTATAATTGCCCACACAGTTGAACACACGGGCGTGTGGGTCGACCGTGTCATTTGAATTTGCAAATTGAAACAAGTCAGGCTCGACCACAGGCTGGACACACGGGCGTGTCCCAAGCCGTGTGATGCAAGTTAGGCTCGACCACGGGTGACGCGCACGAGCGTGTCTCAGGCCGTGTGAACAAGTCAGTATGTATGCCCTGTTTTGCCACGGCTCAGACACATGGGCGTGTCTGAGGCCGTGTGAGGCACACAGCCAGCCCACACGGGCGTGTGACCTCTGTAGCTTGGAAAAAATGTTTGATTTTTGGAAAAATTTTGTATAATCTCAGTTTAGTCCCGACCCCTTTCTAGTGCATGTTTGAGGTCTCGTAGACCTCATTAAGGGACTATATGGATATATCTTGATATGTTGAATTGTGTTATACTTTATGTTGAGAAATGATTGTAAATGTTTCGATTGTTCGGTAATGCCTCTTAACCCTATTCCGGTGATGATTACGGGTTATGGGTGTTATAAGATGTTATTACGGGTACATTTACTCTTTATGATACTTTTGTGATTGCATTGATAGATCCAGGGTCTACTCATTTGTATGTATGCATGAACTTAGTATCCAGTAAGACTTTGCCTGTAGAGTCTACTGAATTTGTAATTAGAGTATCGAACCCCTTAGGTAAAAGTGTTTTGGTTTACAAAGTATGCAAGAATTTTCCGTTGATGTTTTGAGATATTCTTTTTCCGGCTGATCTGATACTATTACCTTTTGATGAGTTTGATATAATTTTGGGTATGGATTGGTTAACATTGCATGATGCTGTTGTGAGCTACAAGCGAAAGATTATTGATTTGAGATGTCAGAATGATGAAATAGTTCGGATTGAATCTAATGATTTGAATGGATTACCAACTATGATATCAGTGATGAAAGCTCAGAGTTATGTGAAAAAGGGTTGCGAAGCCTATTTTGCCTATGTAATTGATTCGAGTGTGACTGAAAAGAAGGTTAAATCTGTGCCAGTTGTTTATGAGTTCCCTGACGTGTTTCCTGAAGAACTACCAGGATTACCTCTGATATGAGAAGTTGAGTTTGGTATTGATTTAGTGCCAGGGAAAACACCTATCTCAATAGCTCCGTACAGAATGGCACCGATAGAATTGAAAGAGTTGAAGTCACAGTTGCAAGAATTGACCGATAGAGGATTTGCACGACCGAGTTTCTCACCTTGGGGTGCTCCTGTTTTGTTTGTGAAGAAGAAAGACGGCACGATGAGAATGTGTATTGATTACCGTCAGTTAAACAAAGTGACTATTAAGAATAAATATCCTCTGTCTAGAATTGATGATTTATTTGATCAGTTGAAAGGAGCCACTATGTTTTCAAAGATAGATCTGAGATCGGGATATTATCAGTTGTGTGTAAAAGATTCGGACATTCCGAAAACTGCTTTCAGAACGAGGTATGGACATTATGAGTTTTTAGTTATGCCTTTCGGACTAACAAATGCTCCTGCTGTTTTTATGGATCTGATGAACAGAATTTTCAGACCGTATTTAGATCGATTTGTTGTTGTATTCATTGACGACATTTTCATTTATTCGCGTGATGAAATTGAGCATGCTGAACATCTAAAAATCGTGCTACAAACTCTGCGAGATAAGCAATAATATGCAAAGTTTAGTAAATGTGAATTCTGGTTGCGTGAAGTTGGTTTTCTGGGACATATTGTGTCAGCATCTGGCATACGAGTCGATCTGAGCAAGATTTCAGCTATTTTGGAGTGGAAGCCTCTGAAAAATGTGTCTGAAGACCATAGTTTTCTGGGACTTGTTGGTTATTATTGACGGTTCGTAAAAGGTTTTTCGATGATTGCGACTCCGTTGACTAGGTTGCTTCAGAAAGATGTGAAATTTGAATGGTCCGATAAATGTCAGAAAAGCTTTGATCAGTTGAAAGCCCTTTTGACTAAAGCTCCAGTTTTGGTACAGCCAGAATCGGGTAAAGAATTCGTGATTTATAGTGATGCTTCGTTGAACGGACTGGGATGTGTTTTGATGCAGGAAGGCAAAGTTATAGCTTATGCCTCGAGACAATTGAAACCGCATGAAAAGAATTATCCGACACACGACCTTGAGTTAGCTGCAATTGTGTTTGCATTGAAAATTTGGCATCATTATCTTTTTGGTGAAAAATGCCATGTGTTTTCAGATCATAAAAGTGTGAAATATTTGATGACTCAGAAAGACTGGAATTTACGATAGAGAAGATGGTTAGAACTCTTGAAAGACTACGAGCTTGTTGTTGCTGATGCATTGAGTCAGAAATCACTATTTGCAACGTGCGATGAATGCTCAATTAGATTTGTCTGATGATGGTTCAGTTTTGGCCGAATTGAAAGCGAAACCGTTGTTTTTACAGAAAATATGTGATACTCAGAAAGTTGATAATGAAATGTTAGTGGAACGAGCTCAGTGTGATTTGAACTCTGATTCTAAATTTCGAGTTGATGTTGATGATTGTTTGAGATTTCGAGATCGAATTTGTGTTCCGAGGAACCCAGAGTTGATTCAGTTGATATTGAAAGAAGCACATAGTAGTCGTCTATCTGTTCATCCGGGAAGTACAAAAATGTACAATGATTTGAAATGACTTTATTGGTGGCCTGGAATGAAGCGGGATATCTTAGAGTTTGTTTCGAAATGTTTAATTTGTCAGCAAGTTAAAGCTAAACATCAGGTGCCATCTGGTTTGTTACAACCGATAATGATTCTCGAGTAGAAATGGGATAGAGTGACAATAGATTTTGTTTCAAGGTTGCCTTTGACTCCGAGAAAGAAAGATGCAATTTGGGTCGTAGTTGACAGATTGACGAAATCAACCCATTTCGATCTTGTACGATCTGATTACTCACTTGATAAATTAGCTGAGCTATATATTTCTGATACTGTGAGATTGCACGGGGTGCCACTATCTATTGTGTAACAGTCCAGTTTATACCCTAGTAAGAACAGTGGTTTTGGGACCACAAATTCGAGTTCGTATAATATTTTAATATTATATTCTGTGCCGTTGATATGTGACTAAGTATGTGGTAAATTTCCATGGGCTAATTTGTCAATTTGTGTGTTTAATTTGAGCAAAGGATTGATTTGCATTAAATGTGTAAGTTGTATGCTATTTGTTAAAATACCAATGTGTTGTGGCTTTGTAAAGGTGGAGGCTTTGTATGGCAATTAAGCCATTATTGAGATAGTGGATGGTAGAATGTCATAATAACCTTGGTATTAATTTGTCTTATTTGTTTAATGGATGGGCAATCTAGTAATTGAATTATTAGCATAAATTGGTAAAAGAAACAATTGAAAGATGATAGTTATCATCTTATTTGAACCGAAAATAGCTAGGAAAATAAAGGATTAAGCCAAGCTAGGTTTCGGCATTATTGTGGTCAAATTCAAGGTATGATTTTAGTCAGTTTTTGATAATTTCTATGTTTTTGCAATCGTTGCTTAGTCTACTATCAAGCCCATGTCCCAATTTGATGAATTGATGTTGTTCATAAGAAAGGCCATTGATGTTATGTTGAGCTTTGTGATGATTTATGGTGTTAAATGGAAGATTTGAGCTAGATGAACATATTTTGTTCTTGAATTTTTGATGAATTTAGCTAATTAGGGCTAAATTGAGAAAATAGCAATTTGAAGGACTAAATTGCAAATTTGATGGAAAATATGGGCTTGTATGTTATATATATGCATTCGGCTAAGCATGTGTATGTGATGAATTTGTGTATTTGATGTTTTGAGAAAAATGGACTAAATTGATAAATTGTGCAAATGTGAGGGTTAATTTGCAAATAGCCCTAAATGTGTGTCCTTGGACTAAATTGAATGAATTAGTGAATAAAAGAGTTAATTCTGAATATGTTTAGATCAAGAACCGAGGAAAACAGACTTAGATCGCAGGAAAGCGAAAGTAACCGAGTAGCCGTTTCTATTTCCGATAAATCGAATCCGAGGTAAGTCATATTACAAATAAGTGTAATTGTATTGAGTTGAGCATATTCATATGCTTATATTTGAAAATGAATGCTTATGAAATGTTATGCAAATGAATTCTGAGATAAGATCGACTGAGCGACAATGTCCGAAAAGTCCCGTACGAACCTAGGAATACATAGGTACTGCTCGCTTTATCATGTAAGACCACGTGCGGGGCGTCGGCATTGATTTGAGATTTCGTGTGTAAGACCACGTCTGGGACGTTGGCATCGATATGATCTCTTCGTGTAAGACCACGTCTGGGACGTTGGCATCGATATTATCTGTATGAATAAGACCACGTCTGGGATGTCGGCATCGTTTTGATTCGTGTAAGACCCTGTCTGGGACAGTGGCATCGATATTTGAATACATGTAAGACCTCGTCTGGGATGTTGGCATTGTACTATTATTCTGAGCTTTCTGAGTATCTTATTAGTTCCTAACGGTTCAACGGGCAAGTCTGTGATATGAATGGTTAAGTGAATTGTAAATCCGTTTCAGGTACGTTGATTTATACACTAAGTGTGTATATAAGGTAAGTACCTATTTGATCATACTATGATGATTATGTATATTGGAATCATAATATGATATGTGAGAGTAAGCATGAATGAGCTATGTTTATATAAGATTTTGAATTGATTAATGTGATAAATATGGTCAAGTACATGGACCAAAGTATATATGTGATAGTTGCTAAGTTTGTTTGTATTTATGACTTACTAAGCTTTTAGAAAGCTTACTCTGTGTGTGTGTTTCTCTGTTTTATAGGTCGTCAAAGCTACTGAAGGCTCGAGACCGTCAAGGATCGTCATCACACTACTAAACTCATTTTTGGTACACTTTGGATATGTATATAGCTTGATATGGCATGTATAGGCTAGTATTTGATATGAGTTTGTTATATGAACTTAGCCATGTGATTTGGCTAGCTATGGGTTGAGAATTTGCTTGAATGTATGTGATATATGAAGTATGTTTTTGGCATGGTTAGTTGATGCATGAAATGGTCAAGTTTTGATTAAGCAAAGCAATGAATTATGCTTGTGATGAGATGAGTTTTAGCCTTGTAATCTGGATGGTTATTTTGTTATAATTTTGGTTGTCAAATGGGCATGAGATGTCTTGATGATTTTACTAGTAGGTATGACCCATTGGGTGACATTTTGGCCTTGTAAATAGCCTATAATGTCACACGGTTGTGGCACACAGGCGTGCCTAGTGACCGTAGGGCTAAGTTAGTAGCTAGCCTAATAGCACACGGCCAAGACACACGGGCGTGTCTAGTAGCCGTGTAAGAAATTTAGTATATGGCCTAAGAGTACACGGCCTTAGCACACGGGTGTTGGGTGGCCGTTGGCGTAAAGTCAGATTCAACCATAGCCAAGGCACACGGCCGTGCTTGGTGGCCGTGGATGTGAAGCCAGATTCGACCACGGCCAAGGTACACTGGCGTGGTTGGTGGCCTTGGAGCAAAGTCAGTTTTGACGGGGAGGACACACGAGGGTGTCCAGCAGCCGTGGGAGGCACACGGCTTGCCTACATGGGCGTGTAACCCCTGTATCTTCGAAAAGTTTTAAATTTTTGAGAATGTTTGTATGTATTTCGGTTTAGTCCCGACCCTGTTTCTAAGCATGCTTAAGGTATCGATGACCTACTTAAGGGACACTATGATTGAAATAGATTAACGGTTGTATGAAATTTTCTGTAAATGTTTTCGATCTGTCCGGTAACGCCTTTAACCCTAGTCCGGCGATGGACACGGGTTAGGGGTGTTACATTTGGTTGGTATCAGAGGTACGGTTTAGTCGATTCTCGGACTAACGTAGCGTGTCAGAGTCTAGCTATACATGCCATATTTCTGAATTGTGATAGTGTGATGAATCCTGACGTATAAATGTGATTTCTGTATAGTAATGGATCCCGAAAGAGCCGTTGCTGATGACGTAGAAAGTAATGTGCCTGCTCTTGCGCAAGGTACAGCGCCCTCTGATCTGAGACCGACTAGTAGCGGTCAAGGGGAAGAAGCTAAACAAGCTTTCTTCCAGATGATGAGTGAATGGTTCACTCAATTCGTAAAGAATAACCCGACTATTTCACAACCCCCGCCCCTGGTTAATCCCCCTCAAACCTCAATTGTTCCTCCGGTGATGGGTATAAATCTGTTGAACAAGCCTCCGGTTGACAAAATTCGTAAGTATGGGGCTGAAGAGTTCCGGGCTACTAATGATGATAATGCTGAGAAGGCAGAGTTTTGGTTAGAAAACACGATCCGGGTATTCGATGAGATGTCTTTGACTTCAGAAGAATGCATAAAATGTGTTGTATCTTTGCTTCAAAGGAACGGGTGACATGGGATTTCTTTCAAATTGAGTTTCGGAAGAAATATATTAGTGAGAGATTCATTGATCAGAAACGAAAGGAATTTCTGGAATTGAAACAAGGCCGTATGACTGTGGCAGAATATGAACGAGAGTTTGTCAGACTGAGTCAATATGCTCGTGAATGTGTATCATCTGAAGCAATAATGTGCAAAAGGTTTGAAGATGGGCTTAATGAAGACATCCGTTTATTAGTCGGGATTTTAGAGATAAAAGAGTTTGTTGTACTCGTTGATCGAGCGTGCAAAGCTGAAGCACTCGAAAAAGACAAAAGAAAGTGAGTCGAAGCGGAGAAGTGAGAAAGAGATTTGAGTAGATCATTTCACCGCTTCAAAGAGAATTAGAGATGATCAAAGTCGTTCGAGAGTTAATTTGGGATATTCAAATAGAAATCGAGATAGATCATAAATGAGCTTCAAAGCTCCAACAACTTCAGTGGCAAGTGTTGGAAATGTACGATCCGAGAAACCAGAATGTAAGTATTGTGGGAAAAGACATCCGGGAGTCAGAGAATGAATGATGAGAGCTTGTTTCGATGTGGATCACTTGATCATTTTATCCGTGATTGCCCCGAGTGCATCGAGCCCGAGAATGTTCAAAATCTGAGATCCGATAATGCACTGTGTGAGGTAGACCTTCAAGAATGTAAGGAATGTCGGTGGTAGTCGAGAAACTATAAGAGACACTCGTTGTGAGATCCGGCTAGGCGCTGCGCGAGCGTATGCTATTCGAGCTCGTGAGGAAGCTTTTTCACCGGATGTTATAACGGGTACTTTTACACTTTATGATACTTCTGTGATTGCATTGATAGACTCTGGTTCTACGCATTCATATATATGCATGAATTTAGTGTTCAGTAAGACTTTGCCTGTAGAGTCTACTGAGTTTGTTATGAAAGTATCGAACCCCTTAAGTAAAAGTGTCCTGGTTGACAAAGTATGCAAGAACTATCCATTAATGTTTCGAGATATTTGTTTCCCTGATGATTTGATGCTTTTGCCATTTGATGAGTTTGATATCATTCTGGTTATGGACTGGTTGTTTTCGCATGATGCTATTGTGAACTGTAAAAGAAATACTATTGATTTGAGATGTCCGAATGATGAAACTGTTCGGATTGAATCTAATGATTTGAATGGTTTACCTATTGTGATATCTGTATTGAAAGCTCAAAGTTATGTGAAAAAGGGTTATGAGGCATATTTTGCTTATATGATTGATTCGAAAGTGTCTGAGAAGAAAGTTGAATCAGTGCCTATTGTCTGTGAGTTTTCTGATGTATTCCCTAAAGAGTTACCAGGTTTGCCTCCGATACGTGAAGTTGAGCTTGGTATTGAGTTATTACCTAGTACTACACCTATTTCGATAGCTCCGTATAGAATGGAACCAACAGAGTTGAAAGAGTTAAAGTCACATTTGCAAGAATTGACCGATAGAGGGTTTGCTAGACTGAGTTTTTCACCTTTGGGGTGCTCCTGTTCTGTTTGTGAAAAAGAAAGATGGCACGATGAGAATGTGCATTGACTACCGTCAGCTGAACAAAGTGACTATAAAGAACAAATATCCGTTGCCCAGGATTGATGATTTATTCGATTAGTTAAAAGGAGCTACTGTATTTTCCAAGATTGATCTGAGATCGGGATATTATCAGTTGAGAGTGAAAGATTCGGATATATAGCGCTCGCTTTCGAACAAGGTACGGACATTATGAGTTTTTAGTTATGCCATTTGGACTAACCAATGCTCCTCCTGTTTTTATGGATCTGATGAACAGAATTTTCAGACCGTACTTAGATCGATTTGTTGTTGTATTCATTGATGACATTCTGATTTATTCACGTGATGAGACTGAACATGTTGAGCATCTGAGAATTGTGTTGCAAACTCTGAGAGAAAAGCAATTGTATGCAAAATTCAGCAAATGTGAATTCTGGTTACATGAGGTTAGTTTTCTGGGGCATATTGTGTCAGCTTTTGGGATTCGAGTTGATCCGAGCAAGATTTCTGCTATTCTGGATTAAAAACCTCCGAGAAATGTATCTGAAGTCCGTAGCTTTCTGGGGCTAGCTGGTTATTACCATCGATTTGTGAAAGGATTTTCAGTGATAGCTACTCCGTTGACTAGATTGCTTCAGAAAGATGTTAGATTTGAATGGTCGAACAAATGCCAGAAAAGTTTTGATTAGTTGAAAACTCTGTTAACTAAAGCTCCGGTTCTAGTACAGCCAGAATCGGGTAAAGAATTCGTGATATATAGTAATGCTTCGTTGAATGGTCTGGGATGTGTTTTAATGCAGGAAGGCAAAGTTGTAGCTTATGCTTCAAGACAACTTAAGTCACATGAGAAGAACTATCTGACGCACGACCTTAAGTTAGCTGCGATTGTGTTCGCACTAAAGATTTGGCGTCATTATCTGTTCGGTGAGAAATGTCACGTGTTTTCAGATCATAAAAGTCTAAAATATCTGATGACTCAGAAAGATTTGAACCTGCTTCAAAGAAGATGGCTAGAGCTGTTTAAAGATTATGAACTTGTGATAGATTATCATCCAGGTAAAGCAAACGTTGTTGCTGATGCACTGAGTAGAAAATCATTGTTTGCACTATGTGCTTTGAATGCTCAGTTAGATATGTCTGATGATAGCTCTGTGATAGCTGAATTAAAAGTGAAACCATTATTTATACAGCAAATATGTGATGCTCAGAAATCTGATAATGAGTTATTAGCAAAACGAGCTCAGTGTGATTCGAATTATGAATCTGAATTTCAAGTGGTTGATGATTGCTTGAGATTCCGAGATCGTATCTGTGTTTCGAGAAATCCAGAATTAATTCAGTTGATTTTGAGTGAAGCACATAATAGTCATCTATCTGTTCATCCGGGGAGTACTAAAATGTACCACGATTTGAGGCGACACTATTGGTCGTCTGGTATGAAGCGTGATATTTCTGACTTTGTTTCAAATTGTTTAATCTGTCAGCAAGTCAAAGCTGAACATCAAGTTCCATCTGGGTTGCTACAACCGATTCTGATTCCTGAGTGGAAATGGGATAGAGTGATAATGGATTTTGTTTCTGGTTTGCCTCATACTCAAAGAAAGAAAGATGCGATATGGGTCATAGTTGATCGATTGACAAAATCTCCCCATTTTATTCCGGTAAGATCTGACTATTCACTTGATAGATTAGCCTAGCTTTATATTTCTGAGATTGTTAGATTGCACGGTGTGCCACTATCTATTGTGTCAAATAGGGATCCGAGGTTTACAGCGAGGTTCTAGAAGAAATTGCAAGAAGCTTTAGGCACGAAACTGCATTTCAGTACAGCTTTTCATCCGCAAACAGATGGTCAATCCGAACGGATTATTCAGATTCTTGAAGATATGTTAAGATGATGTATACTTGAGTTTAATGGTTCGTGGGAACAGTATTTTCCATTGATTGAATTTGCATACAATAATAGTTTCGATCGAGCATCAAAATGGCACCATATGAAGCTTTGTGCGATGCGTAAATGTCGTACACCTCCTCAGTATTGGGTGAGCTCGGTAAAGTAAGCTACATGGGGTCGATTTTGTAAAAGACTCGAATGCAAAGTGAAATTGATCCGAGATTGTTTGAAAGCGAAGATCGATCGTCGAAGTCTTATGCGGACTTAAAACAAAAAGATATAGAATTTAAGATCGGCGACAAAGTGTTTCTGAAAGTGTCACCATGGAAGAAAGTACTTCGTTTCGGACATAAAGGCAAGTTGAGTCCGAGATTCATCGGGCCGTATGAAATCATTGAGCGAGTTGGATCTGTTGCATATCGATTGTTATTTCCTCTAGAGCTAGAAAAGATATATAATGTATTCCATGTCTCGATGCTCCGTAGATATCGATCCGATCCATCACACGTGATTGCCCCATCTGAAATTGAAATCCGATCTGATATGACATATGAAGAAGAACCGATTCGTATCTTAGCTCGTGAAGTGCAAGAGTTAAGAAACAAGAAAATTCCGTTAGTGAAAGTATTGTGGAATCGACACGGAATAGAAGAGGCTACGTGGGAGCCCGGAGATTCATTCAAACAAAAATATTCGACTTTGTTTAACAGTAAGATTTTTGGGGACGAAAATCCCTAAGGGGGGAGAATTGTAACAGTCCGGTTTATACCCTAGTCGGAACAGTGGTTTCGGGACCATAAATCCGAGTTCGTATAATATTTTAATATTATATTCTGTGCCGTTCATATGTGACTAAGTATGTGGTAAATTTTCGTGAGCTAATTTGTTAGTCTATGTGTTTAATTTGAGCAAAGGATTGATTTGCATTAAATGTGAAAGTTGTATGCTATTTGTTAAAATACCAATGTGTTGTGGCTTTGTAAAGGTGGAGGCTTTGTATGGCAATTAAGCCATTATTGAGATAGTGGATGGTAGAATGTCATAATAACCTTGGTATTAATTTGTCTTATTTGTTTAATGGACGGGCAATCAAGTAATTGAATTATTAGCATAAATTGGTAAAAGAAACAATTGAAAGATGATAGTTATCATCTTATTTAAACCGAAAATAGCTAGGAAAATAAAGGATTAAGCCAAGCTAGGTTTTGGCACTATTGTGGTCAAATTCAAGGTATGATTTTAGTCATTTTTCGATAATTTCTACGTTTTTACAATCGTTTCTTAGTCTACTATCAAGCCCATGTCTCAATTTGATGAATTGATGTTGTTCATGAGAAAGGCCATTGATGTTTTGTTGAGCTTTGTGATGATTTATGGTGTTAAATGGAAGATTTGAGCTAGATGAACATATTTTGTTCTTGAATTTTTGATGAATTTAGCTAATTAGGGCTAAATTGAGAAAATAGCAATTTGAAGGACTAAATTACAAATTTGATGGAAAATATGGGCTTGTATGTTATATATATGCATTCGGCTAAGCATGTGTATGTGATGAATTTGTGTATTTGATGTTTTGAGAAAAATGGACTAAATTGATAAATTGTGCAAATGTGAGGGTTAATTTGCAAATAGCCCTAAATGTGTCTCCTTGGACTAAATTGAATGAATTAGTGAATAAAAGAGTTAGTTCTGAATATGTTTAGATCAAGAACCGAGGAAAACGGACTTAGATCACGGGAAAGCGAAAGTAACCGAGTAGCCATTTCTATTTCCGATAAATCGGATCTTAGGTAAGTCATATTACAGATAAGTGTAATTGTATTGAGTTGAGCATATTCATATGCTTATAGTTGAAAATGAATGCTTATGAAATGTTATGCAAATGAATTCTGAGATAAGATCCACTGAGCGACAATGTCCGAAAAGTCCCATACGAACCTAGGAATACATAGGTACTTGTTCTGTTTATCATGTAAGACCACGTCTGGGACGTCGGCATTGATTTGAGATTTCGTGTAAGACCACGTCTAGGACGTTGGCATCGATATGATCTCTTCGTGTAAGACCACGCCTGGGACGTTGGCATCAATATTATCTGTACGAATAAGACCACGTCTGGGACGTTGGCATCGATATTATATTTACGTGTAAGACCCTGTCTGAGACATCGGCATTGTTTTGATTCGTGTAAGACCCTGTCTGGGACAGTGGCTGTAACACCCCTAACCCATATCCGACGCCGAATTAGGGTTAAAGGCACTACCAGACAGATCAAAAACTTACACAACATTTCATACATTACATTCATCATTAACGATCATAGTGTCCCTTAGATGAGTTATCGAGACCCAAAGCATGCATATAAATCAAGTTGGGACTAAACTGCAACACATATGAAATTTCATGAATATTGAAAACTTTTCTAACTTTCAGGGGAGGCACGCCCGTGGTAGGAGACCGTGTGCCCTCCACGGCTTCTAAACACCCCCGTGTGTCCATCCGTGTTTACATACTGACTATATCAGCACGGTTACTTGGCACGTCCGTGTGCCATGACCGTGTGCTACCAAACCATATGCTGACTTTTCCAACACGACCAACAAGCACGCCCGTGTACCATGGCTGTGTGCTCTTAGCTAGCTACTGACTTATACACCACGGCCAACTGACACGCCCATGTCGAGGCCGTGTGCTATTTAAGCTACATTCTACCAATTCAACCACGGTCTTAGGCACGCCCGTGTGCCACAACCGTGTCGCATTATAGGCCATTTGCAAGGCCAAAATACCACCCACTTGGGTCATACCTACAAGCAACATATTTTACCTCATTTTGTTCACATATAACCACAAAAACATACCAAATAACCAACCAATCATGCCTATTTGTCAACTAAAGTAATCACACTATCATCCATTCAATATAACCGTTCAAACCAATTCCAAACATACCAATTTGCATGATCAAAACTCAATTATGCTCAAGCACCAATCATCTATATACTTACCATTTCAAAACCATTTCATATATCTACTAATCACACCGAAACCACTTCACATATCATAATTCTTTAAGCATATATCAAAACTTATCTAGCCAAATCACATGGCTAATTTCACTTTACAACTTATACCAAGACTAGTCTATACATGCCATATTGAGCTATATACATTTTCAAAGTGTACCAAAAAGAGTTTTAGTAGTGTGATGACGATCCGTGATGGTCCCGAGCCTTCAGTAGCTTTGACGACCTATAAAACAGAGAAAGTACACACGTAGTAAGCTTTCTAAAAGCTTAGTAAGTCATAATACAAATAAACTTAGCATGGAAGATATATATATGCACATAGGTACAAAGGCCCATCTCATTTACTTAACAAGTAAACACATATATGCTTGAGTTCATATACTTGGCCATATTTGCCACATTCATTACTTCAAGAATCATATACAAATGCATAGCTTCCCATAACCATATTAACATCTCATTCACCTTTTCATATTCAATCATACTTTTCTTCAAATTAGAGTCATAAAGGTACTTACCTTGTATACACACTTAATGTATAAATACATATGCATCAAACGTACCTGAAACAGAATATACATTCACATAATTGCTCATAGCTCAGATTTGCGAGTCGTATCACAGACTTGCCCGTTGAACCGTAAGAAATCTAATAGGATCCTCAAAATGCTCGGATTAGTCGTACAATGCCAACGTCCCAGATGAGGTCTTACATGCACTCGGATACTGATGCCTCTGTCCCAGACAGGGTCTTACACGAATCAATACGATGCCGATGTTCCAGACATGGTCTTACACGCAAAGACCATAACGATGCCAACGTCCCAGACGTGGTCTTACACGTAAAACTCATATCGATGCCATCGTCCCAGACGTGGTCTTACACGAATCTCAAATCAACGCCAACATCCCAGACGTGGTCTTACAAGATAAAACAGAACAGATACCTATGTCATGACATAACTAATCCTATCTATTCCTAGGTTCGTACGGGACTTCTCGGACTTAGTCACTATATCAGACTTATCTCAAAATTCATTTACATAACTTCTCATTAATATCCATAACTAACATTGGTCATGTGAACACATGTAATATCATACAAGTACGTTTATTTGCATAGTGACTTACCTCGGATTCAGTTTATCAGAATGAAAACGGCTACTCGGTTACTTTCGCTTTCCCGCGATCTGTGTCCGTTTTCCTTGGTTCTTGATCTAAACATTTTCAAAATTAACCCTTTTATTCACTAATTCATACAATTCATCCCAAAAACATACATTTAGGGCTATTTGCAAATTAGCCCTCACATTTTCACATTTGGATATTTTAGTCCCTAATTCACAAAATCACAAAATACATCAAATTCCATAATACCCATGCCTAGCCGAATTTCACTCATGCTCATATGAGTCCATACATTTCATTTATTTCACAAATTAGTCCTTCAAAATTTCATTTTCTCAATTTAGCCCTAATTAGCTAAATTTATCAAAACTTCAAGAACAAAGTATGTTCATCTAACCCATATCTTTCATTTATCAACTAACTCATTTCAAAACTCAACATATCAACAATGGCATCTCACACAAACATCACCAATAATCAAAATTAATACATGGGTTTTAAAGCTCTCAAAGCAACGATTTCAAAAACGTAAAAATTATCGAAAACCGACCGAAAACATACCTTGAATTTATGCTTGGAATGGCCGAATGAAACAAACTTAATTTTTTCTTTCTTTCCTTTCAATATTCGGCTAGGTGAAGGATGATAATGGCTTATTTTCATGTTATTTTTATTATAACATTAATATTATTTCATTTGCTAATTTAACCTTCCAATTAATAAATAAAATAATCATGCATTAAGGATATATTTGTCCTTATCCATCCACTAACTAAATAGTGGTTTAATAGCCACATAAGTCCTTCACTATTACAAAGCCACAACACTTAAGCACTTTAACAAATAGTATGCAACTTTCACATTTTATGCAATTAAATTCTTTTGTCAAATTAAACACACAGACGGACAAATTAGCTCACGGAAATTTACCACATACTTAGTCACATATCAACGGCACAGAAAATAATATTAAAATATTATTCAAACCCGGATTCATGGTCCCGAAACCACTATTCCGACTAGGGTATAAACCGGACTGTTACAATTCTCCCCCCTTAGGGATTTTCGTCCCCGAAAATCTTACCATTAAACAGATTTGGATATTGTTGTCTCATTGAATCTTCAGGCTCCCATGTGGCCTCTTCTATTCCGTGACGATGCCATAATACTTTCACTAACTGAATTTTCTTATTTCTTAGTCTCTCACCTCACTAGTAAGAATATGGATCGGTTCTTATTCATATGTCATATCAGATCAGATTTCAATTTCAGATGGGGCAATCACATGTGACGGATCAGATCGATATCTACGGAGCATTGAAACATGAAATACATCGTGTATCTTTTCTAACTCAGATGGCAACTTTAATCTATATGCAATAGGCCCGACACGCTAAATGATTTCATACGGTTCGATGAACCTCGGACTTAATTTGCCTTTACGTCCAAATCGAAGCACTTTCTTCCATGGAGACACTTTTAGAAATACTTTGTCGCCAATCTCAAATTCTATATCCTTTCGTTTCAAGTCTGCATAAGACTTCTGACGATCAGATGCTGCTTTCAAACAATCTCGAATCAGTTTCACTTTCTGTTCTGAATCCTTTATCAAATCAACTCCGTGTAACTTATTCTCACTGAGCTCGGTCCAATAGAGAGGTGTACGACATTTACGTCCGTACAAAGCTTCATAAGGTGCCATTTTAATGCTCGTCTGAAAACTATTGTTATAAGCAAATTCAATCAGTGGCAAATACTGTTCCCATGAACCATGAAACTCAAGTACACAACATCTTAACATGTCTTCAAGAATCTGAATGGTCCGTTCAGACTGTCCATCTATTTGCGGATGAAAAGCTGTACTGAAGTGTAATTTCGTGCCCAAAGCTTCTTGCAATTTCTTCCAGAATCGCGATGTGAATCTCGAATCTCTATCTGATACAATGGATAGTGGCACCCCATGCAATCTCACAATCTCAGAAATATAAAGCTTGGCTAATCTATCAAGTGAGTAATCAGATCTTACCGGAATAAAATGGGCAGATTTCGTTAGTCGGTCAACTATGACCCAAATTGCATCTTTCTTTCTCAGAGTCTGAGGCAAACCAGAAACAAAGTCCATTGTTACTTTATCCCATTTCCACTCCGAAATCAGAATCGGCTGAAGCAATCCTGACAGAACTTGATGTTCGACTTTCACTTGTTGGCAAACTAAACATTTCGAAACAACATAAGAAATGTCTCGTTTCATACCTGACCACTAGTAGTATTGCTTCAAATCGTGAAACATTTTAGTACTCCCTGGATGAACAGATAGATAATTGTTATGTGCTTCACTCAAAATCAGCTGAATTAACTCTGAATTTCTCGAAACACAGATACGACCTCGGAATCTCAAACAATCATCAACAACTTGAAATTCAGATTCGAAATTCACTTCACACAGAGCTCGTTTTGCTAACAATTCGTTATCAAACTTCTTCGCATCACATATCTGTTGTAAAAACAACGGTTTTGCTTTTAACTCAGCTATCAAAGAACAATCATCAGACAAATCCAATTGAGCATTCAAAGCACGTAATGCAAACAATGATTTTCTACTCAGAGCATCTGCAACAACATTTGCTTTACCCGGATGGTAATCTATCACAAGCTCATAATCTTTTAATAACTCAAGCCATCTTCTCTGACGCAAGTTCAAATCTTTCTGGGTCATCAGATATTTCAGACTTTTATGATCTAAAAATACATGACATTTCTCACCGTACAAATAATGGCACCAAATCATAAGTGCAAACACAATCGCAGCTAACTCGAGGTCGTGCGTCGGATAATTCTTTTCATGCGGATTTAATTATCTCGAAGCTTAAGCTACGACTTTGCCTTCCTACATCAAAACACATCCCAGCCCATTTAACGAAGCATCACTGTAAATCACAAATTCTTTGCCCGATTCTGGCTGTACTAACTCTGGAGCTTCCATTAACAGAGTTTTCAACTGATCAAAACTTTTCTGGCATCTATCAAACCATTCAAATCTAACATCTTTCTGAAGTAATCTCGTCAACGGAGTAGCTATCACTAAAAATTCTTTCACAAATCGACGATAATAACCAGCTAGGCCCAAAAAGCTACGGACTTCAGACACGTTCCTCGGAGGTTTCCAATCCAGAATAGTAGAAATCTTGCTCGGATCAACTCGAATTCCAGAAGCCGAGACAATATGCCCCAGAAAACTAACCTCGTGTAACCAGAATTCACATTTGCTAAATTTTGCATACAATTGCTTCTCTCTCAGAGTTTGCAACACAATCCTCAGATGCTCAGCGTGCTCAGTCTCATCACGTGAATAAATCAAAATATCATCAATGAATACGACAACAAATCGATCTAGGTACGATCTGAAAATTCTGTTCATCAGATCCATAAAAACAGCAGGAGCATTGGTTAGTCCAAATGGCATAACTAAAAAATCATAATGCCCATACCTAGTTCTGAAAGCAGTTTTCGGAATATCTAAATCCTTGACTCTCAACTGGTAGTATCCCGATCTCAGATCAATCTTGGAAAATCTGATAGCTCCTTTTAATCGATCAAATAAATCATCAATTCTAGGCAACGGATATTTGTTCTTTATAGTCACCTTGTTCAACTGATTTGTAATCAATACACATCCTCATCGTGCCATCTTTCTTTTTCACAAATGAGCAGAGCACCCCAAGGCGAGAAACTCGGTCTAGCAAACCCTCTATCGGTCAATTCTTGTAACTGCGACTTTAACTCCTTCAACTCTGTTGGTGCCATTCTATACAGAGTTATTGAAATAGGTGTAGTACCCGGCAATAACTCAATACCAAACTCAACTTCACGATTCGGAGGTAAACCAGGTAACTCTTCAGGGAACACATCAGAAAACTCACAGACAATAGGCACTGATTCAACTTTCTTTTCAGACATCTTTGAATCAATCACATAGGCAAAATATGCTTCATAACCCTTTTTCACGTAACTCTGAGCTTTCAAAACCGATATCACAGAAGACAATCCATTCATATCATTAGACTCAACCCGCACAATTTCATTATTCGGACATCTTAAATCAAAAGTCTTTCTTTTACAATTTACAACCGCATCATGAAATGTCAACCAGTCCATACCCAGAATAATATCGAACTCATCAAATGGCAGAAGCATCAGATCAGCGGGGAAACAGTTATCTCGAAACATTAACGGACAGTTCTTGCATACTTTATCAACCAAAACACTTTTACCTAAGGGGTTCGACACTTTTATAGTAAATTCAGTAGACTTTACATGCAAAGTCTTATTGAATACTAAATTCATGCATATATACGAATGCGTAGAACCAGGGTCTATTAATGCAATCACAGAAGTATCATAAAGTGTAAAAGTACCAGTTATAACATCAGGTGATGAAGCTTCCTCACGAGTTCGAATAGCATATGCTCTGGCAGGCGCTCTAGCTTCGGATCTGACAACATTGTCTCTCGTAGTACTATGACTACCACTGACTTTCTTTACATTCTTCGAAAGTCTACCTCTCCCAGGTGCATCATCAGATCTTAGATTCTGAACAGTCTCTGGTTTGGCAGATTCAGGGAAATCACGAATAAAATGATCAAGTGATCCACATCTGAAACAAGCTCTGTCATTTAATCTACAGCTCCCCGGATGTCTTTTTCCATAATGCTTACATTCAGGTCATTCTGAACGAGCATTTCCAACACTTGCCACTGAAGTGGCTGGAGCTTTAGAACTCATTTGTTGTCTACATTGATTTCTATTCGAATGACCCACATTATCTCTGAAACGACTTTGATTATCTCTGAATTTCTTTGAAGCAGACTGAAGTGATCTACTCTGAAATCTCTTTCTCATATCTCGAGTATCAGACTCAGCTTTTTTTTTATCTTTCCTAAGTGCCTCAACTTTACAAGCTCGGTCAACGAGTACAACGAACTCTTTTATTTCTAAAATACCAACCAGCAAACGGATGTCTTCATTAAGTCTGTCTTCAAATCTTTTGCACATTATAGCTTCAGATGATACACATTCTGGAGCGTACTGACTCAGTCTCACGAACTCTCGTTCATACTCAGAAACAGTCATTCGACCCTGTTTAAGTTCCATAAATTCCCTTCGTTTTTGATCTACAAATCTTTCACTGATATATTTCTTCCGAGACTCGCTCTAAAAGAATTCCCATGTAATTCGCTCTTTCGGTACAACAGAAATCAGGGTTTTCCACCATTGATAAGCTGCATCTCGAAGCAAAGATACAACACACTTTATGCATTATTCTGGAGTCAGTGACATTTCATCGAATACTCGGATTGTATTCTCTAACCAGAACTCGGCTTTTTCAGCATCATCATCATTAGTAGCCCTGAATTCTTCGGCCCCATATTTACGGATCTTGTCAACTGGAGTCTTGTTCGACAGATTTATACCCATCACTGGAGGCCCGACTGAGGTTTGAGGGGGAATAACCGGGGGCGAGGGTTGTGGAACAGTTGGGTTATTCTTTACAAACTGAGTGAACAATTCACTCATCATCTGGAAGAAAGCTTCTTTAGCTTTTTCCCCTTGACCGCTAGTAGCCGGTCTCAAATCAGAGGGCGCTGTCCCTTGCGCGGGAGTAGCCGTATTGCTTTCTGCGTCGTCAGCTACGGCTCTTTCGGGATCCATTACTATACGAAAATCACATTTAATACGTCAGGATTCATCACACTATTACATTTTAGAAATATGGCATGTATAGCTAGACTATGACACGCTACATCAGTCTGAGAATCGACTAAACCGTAGCTCTGATACCAACCAATTGTAACACCCCTAACCCGTATCCGACGCTGAATTAGGGTTAAAGGCGCTACCAGACAGATCGGAAACTTACACAACATTTCATACATTACATTCATCATTAACGATCATAGTGTCCCTTAGATGAGTCATCGAGACCCAAAGCATGCATATAAATCGAGTTGGGACTAAACTGAAACACATATGAAATTTCATGAAAATTAAAAACTTTTCTAACTTTCAGGGGAGGCACGCCCGTGGTAGGAGACCGTTTGCCCTCCACGGCTTCTAAACACCCCCGTGTGTCCATCCGTGTTTACATACTGACTATATCAACACGGTTACTTGGCACGTCCGTGTGCCATGACCGTGTGCTACCAAACCATATACTGACTTTTCCAACACAGCCAACAAGCACGCCCGTGTACCATGGCTGTGTGCTCTTAGCTAGCTACTGACTTATACACCACGGCCAGCTGACACGCCCATGTCGAGGCCGTGTGTTATTTAAGCTACATTCTTCCAATTCAACCACGGTCTTAGGCACGCCCGTGTGCCACAACCGTGTGGCATTATAGGCCATTTGCAAGGCCAAAATACCACCCACTTGGGTCATACCTACAAGCAACATATTTTACCTCATTTCGTTCACATATAACCACAAAAACATACCAAATAACCAACCAATCATGCCTATTTGTCAACTAAGGTAATCACACTACCACCCATTCAATATAACCGTTCAAACCAATTCCAAACATACCAATTTGCATGATCAAAACTCAATTATGCTCAAGCACCAATCATCTATATACTTACCATTTCAAAACCATTTCATATATCTACTAATCACACCGAAACCACTTCACATATCATAATTCTTTAAGCATATATCAAAACTTATCTAGCCAAATCACATGGCTAAGTTCACTTTACAACTTATACCAAGACTAGCCTATACATGCCATATTGAGCTATATACATTTTCAAAGTGTACCAAAAAGAGTTTTAGTAGTGTAATGACGATCCGTGATGGTCCCGAGCCTTCAGTAGCTTTGACGACCTATAAAACAGAGAAAGTACACACGTAGTAAGCTTTCTAAAAGCTTAGTAAGTCATAATACAAATAAACTTAGCATGGAAGATATATATATGCACATAGGTACAAAGGCCCATCTCATTTACTTAACAAGTAAACACATATATGCTTGAGTTCATATACTTGGCCATATTTTCCACATTCATTACTTTAAGAATCATATACAAATGCATAGCTTCCCATAACCATATTAACACCTCATTCACCTTTTCATAATCAATCATACTTTTCTTCAAATTAGAGTCATATAGGTACTTACCTTGTATACACACTTAATGTATAAATACATATGCATCAAACGTACCTGAAACAGAATATACATTCACATAATTGCTCATAGCTCAGATTTACGAGTCGTATCACAGACTTGCCCGTTGAACCGTAAGAAATCTAATAGGATTCTCAAAAAGCTCAGATTAGTCGTACAATGCCAACGTCCCAAACGAGGTCTTACATGCACTCGGATATTGATGCCTCTATCCCAGACAGGGTCTTACACGAATCAATACGATGCCGATGTCCCAGACATGGTCTTACACGCAAAGATCATAACGATGCCAACGTCCCGGGCGTGGTCTTACACGTAAAACTCATATCGATGCCACCGTCCCGGGCGTGGTCTTACGAAATCTCAAATCAACGCCAACGTCCCCGGGCGTGGTCTTACAAGATAAAACGAGCGGATACCTATGTCGCGACATAGCTAATCCTATCTATTCCTAGGTTCGTACGGGACTTCTCGGACTTAGTCACTATATCAGACTTATCTCAAAATTCATTTACATAACTTCTCATTAATATCCATAACTAACATTCGTCATGTGAACACATGTAATATCATACAAGTACGTTTATTTGCATAGTGACTTACCTCGAATTCAGTTTATCAGAATGAAAACGGCTACTCGGTTACTTTTGCTTTCCCGCGATCTGTGTCCGTTTTCCTTGGTTCTTGATCTAAACATTTTAAAAATTAACCCTTTTATTCACTAATTCATACAATTCATCCCAAAAACATACATTTAGGGCTATTTACAAATTAGCCCTCACATTTTCATATTTGGACATTTTAGTCCCTAATTCAAAAAATCACAAAATACATCAAATTCCATAATACCCATGCCTAGCCGAATTTCACTCATGCTCATATGAGTCCATACATTTCATTTATTTCACAAATTAGTCCTTCAAAATTTCATTTTCTCAATTTAGCCCTAATTAGCAAAATTTATCAAAACTTCAAGAACAAAGTATGTTCATCTAACCCATATCTTTCATTTATCAACTAACTCATTTCAAAACTAAACATATCAACAATGGCATCTCACACAAACATCACCAATAATCAAAATTAATACATGGGTTTTAAAGCTCTCAAAGCAACGATTTCAAAAACGTAAAAATTATCGAAAACCGATCGAAAACATACCTTGAATTTATGCTTGGAATGGCCGAATGAAACAAACTTAATCTTTTCTTTCTTTCCTTTCAATATTAAGCTAGGTAAAGGATGATAATGGCTTATTTTCATGTTATTTTCATTATAACATTAATATTATTTCATTTACTAATTTAACCTTCCAATTAATAAATAAAACAATCATGCATTAAGGATATATTTGTCTTTATCCATCCACTAACTAAATAGTGGTTTAATAGCCACATAAGTCCTTCACTTTTACAAAGCCACAACACTTAAGCACTTTAACAAATAGTATGCAACTTTCACATTTTATGTAATTAAATCCTTTTGTCAAATTAAACACACAGACGGACAAATTAGCTCACAAAAATTTACCACATACTTAGTCACATATCAACGACACAGAAAATAATATTAAAATATTATTTGGGCTCGAATTCATGGTCCCAAAACCACTGTTCCGACTAGGGTATAAACCAGACTGTTATAATGGCATCGATATTTGAATGCATGTAAGACCTCGTCTAGGACGTTGGCATTGTACTATTATTCTGAGCTTTCTGAGTATCTTATTAGTTCCTAACGGTTCAACGGGCAAGTCTGTGATATGAATGGTTAAGTGAATTGTAAATCCGTTTCAGGTACGTTGATTTATACACTAAGTGTGTATATAAGGTAAGTACCTATTTGATCATACTATGATGATTATGTATATTGGAATCATAATATGGTATGTGAGAGTAAGCATGAATGAGCTATGTTTATATAAGATTTTGAATTGATTAATGTGATAAATATGGTCAAGTACATGGACCAAAGTATATATGTGATATTTGCTAAATTTATTTGTATTTATGACTTACTAAGCTTTTGGAAAGCTTACGCTGTGTGTGTGTTTCTCTGTTTTATAGGTCGTCAAAGCTACTGAAGGCTCAAGACCGTCAAGGATCGTCATCACACTACTAAACTCATTTTTGGTACACTTTGGATATGTATATAGCTTGATATGGCATGCATAGGCTAGTATTTGATATGAGTTTGTTATATGAACTTAGCCATGTGATTTGGCTAGCTATGGGTTGAGAATTTGCTTGAATGTATGTGATATATGACGTACGTTTTTGGCATGGTTAGTTGATGCATGAAATGGTCAAGTTTTGATTAAGCAAATGAATGACTTATGTTTGTGATGAGATGAGTTTTAGCCTTGTAATCTGGATGGTTATTTTAGTATAATTTTGGTTTTCAAATGGGCATGAGATGTCTTGATGATTTTACTAGTAAGTATGACCCATTGGGTGACATTTTGGCCTTGCAAATGGCCTATAATGTCACACGGTTGTGGCGCACAGGTGTGCCCAGTGACCGTGGGGCTAAGTCAGTAGCTAGCCTAATAGCACACGGCCAAGACACACGGGCGTGTCTAGTAGCCGTGTGAGAAAGTCAGTATATGGACTAAGAGTACACGGCCTTAGCACACGGGTGCTGGGTGGACGTGGGTGTAAAGTCAGATTCGACCACGACCAAGGCACACGGGCGTGCTTGGTGGCCGTTGATGTGAAGCCAGATTTGACCACGGCCAAGGTACACGGGCTTGCTTGGTGGCCGTGGAGCAAAGTTAGTTTTGACCACGGGGAGGACACACGGGGGTGTCCAGCAGCCGTGGGAGGCACACGGCTTGCCTACACGGGCGTGTAACCCCTGTATCTTTGAAAAGTTTTAAATTTTTGAGAATGTTTGTATGTGTTTCGGTTTAGTCTCGACCTTGTTTCTAAGCATGCTTAAGGTCTCGATGACCTACTTAAGGGACACTATGATTGAAATAGATGAATGGTTGTATGAAATTTTCTGTAAATGTTTCTAATCTGTCCGGTAACGCCTTTAACCCTAGTCCAGCGACGGACACAGGTTAGGGGTGTTACATATTGTGTCTAACAGAGATCCGAGGTTTACTTCACGATTCTGGAAGAAATTGCATGAGGCTTTAGGTACTAAATTACATTTCGGTACAGCTTTTCACCCACAGACGAATGGTCAATCCGAGCAGATTATTCATATTCTCAAAGATATGTTGAGATGTTGCATTCTTGAGTTTGATGGTACGTGGGAACAATATTTACCATTGATTGAGTTTGCGTATAATAATAATTTTCAGTCGAGTATCAAAATGGCACCTTATGAGGCTTTTTACGGATGCAAATGTCGAACACCTTTGTATTGGACTGAGCTAAGTGAAAATAAGATATAAAGGGTCGAATTGATCAAAGAAACTGAACAGAAAGTGAAAATGATTCATGATAGTTTGAAAGCCGCGTCAGATTGACAGAAATCGTATGCAGATTTGAAATGAAAAGATATTGAGTTTGATATCGATGATAAAGTGTTCTTGAAAGTGTCTCCGTGGAAGAAAATACTTTGTTTTGGCAGAATAGGCAAATTGAGTCCGAGGTTTATCGGGCCGTATGAAATTATTGAACGTATTGGACCTGTTGCCTATAGATTGTCGCTACCACCTGAGCTAGAAAAGATTCATAACGTGATTCACGTGTCAATGCTTCGACGATACAGATCTGATCCCTCGCATGTGATTTCTCCGTCTGAGATAGAGATTCAGGCCGATATGACTTATGAAGAAGAACCGATCCTGCTCACGAGATTAAAGAATTACGAAATAAGAGAATTCTGTTAGTAAAAGTATTGTGGCATCAACACAGGGTTGAAGAAGCTACGTGGGAACCCGAGGATGCTAAGAGAAAGCAATATCCAAGTCTATTCAATGGTAAGATTTTCGGGGATGAAAACCCTTAAGGGGGGAAGAATTGTAACAATCCGATTTAGACCCTAGTCAGAATAGTGGTTTCAGGACCACAAATACGAGTCAGAAAAATATTTTAATATTATTTTCTATGCTTGCAGTATGTGATTACGCATGTGTGAAATTTTCGTGAATAAATTTATTCGTTTGTGTGCTTAATTTGATAAAAGGACTAAATCGCATAAAAGGTAAAAGTGACAATTTATATGTTAATGTGTTTAACTGAGTTGGCTATTGAATGTGAAGGCCTTAAAATGAAATTAGACCATTGTATATTGGTATGGACGGTTGTGGTCATTAATTAAAAGGTTTATGCATTATTTTATGATGGTTAAAATAGTATTTTTTTTAATAACATATGTTATAATAAAACAAACATTAAAATGCCATGAAAAATGTGTTCATCTTGCCAAAATTAAAAGAGAAAGAAAAGAAGAAAAGATTTCTAGGGTTCGGTCATTGGAAGCTTTAATTAAGGTATGAGTTTTGTTCGGTTTTTGATAATTTTTACATTTTTGTGATCGTTGCTTCGAGTACTATCAAGCCCATGCTTTAATTTTAGAATTTGATGAAGATTTTGAGATATGCCATTGATGATTTTGTAAGCTTTGTGATAGTTGATGATGAAATATGAAATATATGTGTTAGATTAACATGTTTTGTCTTTGGATTTTTGATGAATTTGAGTAATTTTGACTAAATTGTGATAATAATATTTTGAGGGACTAAAATGTAAAATAAATTAAATATATGGGCTTATATGAAGCATATGAAAATCCGGCTAAGCATGGGTACAAAGAAATTATGTGTATTTTGTGATTTTGTGAAATAAGGACTTAAATGTCAAAATGTGAAAATGTGAGGGCTAAATTGTAAAAGGCCCTAAATGTGTGTTTTTGGATTGAATTGAATGATTTGGTGAATAAACGGGTTAAATTTGAATATGTATAGATCAAGAACCAAAGAAAACGGATTTAGACCGAGGAAAGTCGAAAGTGATCGAGTAGTCGAATCCGTCCGTTTATATTCGTACGAGGTAAGTCTTTATACAAATAAATGTATTTAATTTGATTTATTCATGTTCATATGAAATTGAATTGTGATGAATGACTATGGAAAAATGCACAAGTACAATCCAAGAAAGTATCGACAAAGTGTCAATGTCTGAAAAGTCCCGTACGAACCTTAGGAATAGTTAGGATACATATGTCATGACATAGGGTTCTGATTTGTGATATCGTGTAAGACCACGTCTGGGATGTCGGCAACGATTTGAGAATTATGTGTAAGACCATGTCTGGGACATTGGCATCGTATATGGTTTCATGTAAGACCCTGTCTGGGACAGTGGCACCGATATTTGATTACATGTAAGACCCATTGTACGAGTATTCTGAGTTATCCAAGTATCCTATTTGATTCCAAATGGTCCAACGGGCAACTCCGAGAGATGAATGACTATGTGAAATGTGTTATCGATACAGGTACATTTGAAGTGTATACCATGTTTGATTATGAAAGGTAAGTATATGTGAAATTGCAAAAGTGAGATATGTGTATAGACTTGTTGAGACCAAATGTGATATATATATGAATGTGCTATGATTTAATGAAATACATGGAGATGTGATTTGTTGATAAGCAAATGGTTGGAATCAATTGAGCTAAAGAAGAAATATGAATATGCTATTGAGATTTGCTAAAGTTCTTGTAATTGAAATTGTTATAAATGTTTTATATGATAAGTTTATTTGTATATGGCTTACTAAGCTTTTGAAAGCTTATTCTGTGTGTGTTTGCATTGTTTTATAGATCGTTAAAGATACGGAAGGCTCGGGGATCGTCGAGGATCATCACCACACTATCAAACTCTATTTTGGTACCTTTTGAATGTGTACATATTTAAGTATGGCATGTATAGTCTAGTTGAATTGGATGTTGTTTTGAGTTGTATATATAAGCTATGTGATATGGCTTGTAAATGGGATATGAATATGGTAAATTTTAGCCTATGTTTTGGGATGCAAAATTGGTATATTATTAATGAAAGGCTGTTATAATGAATTGATAAGTTTTATGATGAATTATGCTTGGAAATGTTTAATTTTGATAAGAGATAAATGGTGCACAAGTTGATAGGTTTGATATGTATTAGAATGGTTAGAAAAGATAGTCATTTTGGTATGTTTTGGTTGCTTTTGGTGCTTGAAATGATGATTGTTTTTGCATGTAGGTTTGACCCTAAAATGGGTGGAAAATTGGCCTTGAAAATGCCCTATATTTGCCCACACGGTTGAGCACACGAGCGTGTGGCTCGACCATGTCATTTGAGTTTGTAATTCAAAACAAGTCAATGTCGACCACGGGCTTGACACACGGGCGTGTGACTGGCCGTGTGATGCAAGTTAGTGTCGACCACGGGTGAGGCACACGGCGTGTCCTCGGCTGTGTGGACAAGTCAGTATGTATGCCCTCTTTTGCCACGGCTTAGACACACGGGTGTGTCTGAGGTCGTGTGAGGCACACGGCCTGCCCACACGGGTGTGTGACCTCTGTAACTTTGAAAAAATGTTTGATTTTCGAAAATTTTTTGTATGATCTCGTGTAACACCCTGGTTTAGGGGCTATGCGGTTTGAGTATAATGTAGGTGTTGGAAGGTTCTTGGGTGTGCTTGGATGTGTTTTGGGGTTTTAAGAATGCTTGGATGAAAGGGGAGATTTTGGAAAATTTTGGATTTTTAGTGGAAAAGGGAATCGGGCCAAGGGAGGTCTTAAGAATAATTTTCTGTAATTTTTGGCACAAGGGAAGGCGGTGGTAGAGTGGTCTCCGTGCGCGGCTTAAGAGCTTGGGGAGGACGCCAGTGAGGGCCTGGGTTCGAGTCCAGTGGCTACAAGGGGTTTTAATATTTTTGGGTTACGGCGTTACAAGGAGGAGGCCTTAAAAAGGAGTAGGGGGCGTGTTTTGACGCAAACGAAGAACTTGTCCAAGTGGTTCTGTGCGGCACTTAGGAGCTGGAGGTGCGGCGTGGCGCTGGTTCGGCGACAGGCGGCTTTGCGTGTTTTATTTTTCTTATGCGATCGGGGGCTTGAGTAGGAAGCCTTTAAAGATTAAAAGGTGTGATTTTATGGCATAAAAATCAAAGTGGCCGAGTGGCACAGGCGTTGGAAGTAAGGCGTGCGCAAGCAAGGGAGCACAGGTTCGAATCTCATGACAAGCAATGGAGTATTTATTTTTGCGGATTGGACGGCAAGAGTTTCAGTTGAATTTAAACTCTACTGACGAAGGGATCCCACATCGGAAAGACACAAAGAATGAAGGTGAAGAGCTAGCTATATAAGGAGCATCCTAGGAGGAGAGTAAACACATCTTGGAGGGCGTTTGGGCACAAGAGTGATCGGAGCGCGATTAGCCCCAGTCCTATCGGTGTGTACTTCTCTACTCTAGGTGTAGAGAGCGGCAAAATGCCGAAATGCCGGTCTACGGCATTAGTAGCCACGAGCGTCGCGGCGCACGTGTGGGGCTTCGGCGCGATAGTTGAGGCCATCGATGTAGTATTCTTGTGGGTTGGGCTTTGCTTGGGCCTCGATGGGCCGGTAGGCCTAATGGGCCCGTGGGCCCATATGAGTAAATTGTATGATTGGTTAGTATATGTTGAACTAGACTAGGTGGAACTTATATACGTGGCTAGATTCGTGTTAGGTGGGCCACACGAGCGTGTGGGCCCGAATGGGTCGGAATCGAGTTTTAGGCCCAATCGTTCGGTACGACCGGAAGTGGTAGCTGAGTCGCTAGTGGCGACATTAGGCCTTCAGAAAGGCCATTGCAGGTGTAAATTACGAAAATACCCTTAGTAGGTAAAATTACGATTTTACCCTTAAAGGTTGATTAGCATGATTATGTTGTTTAGTTTTGGCCGATTGTAGGGGAAGGCTTGATCTCGCATATCTCGGGTTGTGGCTAGTGCTCGAAAAGTGTTAAGGAATGGGGGATCTAGTGCGTTAGATCTTGATCTACGGGATTTGATAGTCGTATTAGTAATCAGGTGTGTAAACTAACACACTTCTTGCTTTGTATATGTTTGATAAACTGATTGATTGGTAAAACCGAAATAGTATGGTTGAGTGATATGATACCCTATGGGGTATGTGCACGGATTCGGTAAGTCCGTTTCATTATGAGTATTGTTATTGATACATGATGTCATGATTTATGATGTATGTGCTATGAGATGCAACGTTAAACATGTTTGCATGATTTGAATACTATACATGAGTTGGTATGATGATGGGTGATATGAGTGGAGAGGCGGTGATATTTTGTCTTGACGAGCACCGGTGTTTTGGTAACACAACTTTGTGACTTTGGGTCACGAGGTTTGGCACCTCCGGAGGTTTGGCACCTCAGCGTCTCGTCCCCGTGGTTTTGCACCACGGTGGGTTGGCCCCACAAAGGCGGTATTGAGGATTGACGCCGGTGATTTGGTATCACACGATGGGTTGGCCCCATCACTCGATTATCGTGACTACGGTCACCAGTGGTTTGGTACCACATTTGTGTCTTTGGGACACTAGAGGTTTGGCACCTCATTGCGACTCGTCCCCGTGGTTAACACCACCGTGGGTTGGCCCCACTTTTGAGATACGGGATTGTCGCCAGTGATTTGGTATCACACGATGGGTTGGCCCCATCATTGGATTTGTGACTTCGGTCACCAGTGTTTTGGTAACACATTGTGACTATACGTCACCAGTGGTTTGGCACCACCAGTGGTTTGGTACCACACGGGGTAGAAGAGGTGTATGGACGGTTAGGATTGGGTGCATATGATTGGGATGCATGATGATCATGATTATGTTTGTATGTGATATTTTGCTAATCCGGGAAAAAGGGTAGCACACTGAGTCTTGGTGACTCACCTTTTTCCTTAACCATTTCAGGTAGTGCATAAAGCTGGACCGGGATCGGAGAGGACAAGGTGGCCCATGCCGAAGATGATGTTCAATTATTTCATGCTTGATTTTGATATAAGTACTTTATTTGAATTGTTGGGTTGTAATAAAGGCCATTTTATGTTTTTGGTATTACTTTAACTATGGTTTATTTAAATTAAATTGCTACGTGAAAATGATTTATGGTTTGCAACCTATTTATTCAAATTGGATATTATAAACTAAAGTTTTAAAAATGAATGAGTTTAATAGCAAAGTTTTATTCCAAAGATATGTTTTCCAAAATTCAGCAAACTACGATGTTTTATTTTAAATTAAGAAGATTTTCAACCGTCTTTTCCCAGTGACATAACCAGATTCGGTCGTAGTGAATGGGCCGGGTTTGGGGATGTTACATCTCAGTTTAGTCCCGACCCTGTTCTAATACATGTTTAAGGTCTCATAGACCTCATTAAAGGACTATATGCTTGTATTTTGCTATGGTATGACGATGATATACTTTATGATGTGAAATGTTTGTAAAAGTTATGAATTGTCCGGTAATGCCTCCTAACCCTAAACTGGCATGTTTAAATAAGCTTTAGAATAATTTTATTTAAATGCTTTAATATTGCATGAATTGTATGTTTGATTTTGTAAATGAGTACAATCCTACGAATGAGTCCGAAGATGAATCGACAAGCAAGAAATCACGTTTGAACCTTAGGAATAGGTTAGGATACAAGTGACATGTCACTAGGGTCATTATGTGTTATGTGATTATGTGATTCGGGTGCAGGTCTCATACATCCTACCGATGGCTGAGTATACTGGCATAAGTTGCGGATACTTGACAGCTTGTGTGAGCAGGCCCGTCGGTAGCTCGAGAGTGAGCGATTATGTGATATGAGACTTAGGTAGCTTTGGCTACATATGTGGTACTTAGTATGCAAAGTTTCCCGAGTATCTGACATTGTTATTCCGAGTGGTTCACGGGTATGTCAAAGATGAAAGCATGAGTACATTCTTTTTGATATGGCTCAGGTATGTTTGTAAAGCTTATGCTTATGAAATGTGTGAAATGATGAATATGAGGTAAGTTTTGTGATGGGGTAGATTGTGATTATGAAACTATGGTAGGTTCACATTTAATTATGTTATGTTATTTGAATGTTATGTGCAAGGTAGGGTTTCTTATTTCTTGCATACGAGCTTACTAAGCTATATAGCTTACTCCGTTTATTTTCCATGTTTTTATAGTGTCGCCAAGCTAACTCGGAATCGGAGATCGTCGGAGATTCGAATCACACTATCAAACTCTTATTTTGGGTATTTGATGATCTTGGCATTTTGAATGTATGGCATGTATAGAGACTTGGTCATTTTGTTATATGTGACATTTACAAAGTGGCCAAATGTATTGGCTTATAATGATTAATGATTTCATTTTGTATATGGCCATGAATGATGGCTTATGTTGGTAGAAGTATATTTATATGTTGATATCATTCATGAATGTGGAAACTTGCATGACTTGTATTGATAGATCATGATGTTTATGCATGTTAGAGGTTAGCATGTGGATGTGATGTTAATACCTTGGTTGTGGATGTTTTGGTTTCCTAAGTATGCCATGAACTGTGCCATTGAATTGTTGTAAGTGTACGTGTAAATTAGGGTGGCAAATGGCTTGGTAAATAGCCTTATTTTTGTCCACACGGGTAGACACACGGGCGTGTGTCTAGGCCGTGTGTGACACACGGCTTGCCTCATGGGCGTGTGTATTGGCCGTGTGTCCCCTGCACCTTAATTTTGAAAAACAGAATGTCGAGTTGAGCACACGGACAGAGACACGGGCGTGTGTCTCGGCGTACGTGTGTGCTACACGGTCTTAAACACGGGCATGTACCCCGACCGTGTGAAGTTTGCACCTATTTTATGAAAAATCATGAAAATTAAATTGACCACACGGCCTAGCACATGGGCGTGTGGCACGGCCTTGTGACACCAGTCAGAGAGCACCCTAAATTGAACACGGCCTATAGCACGGGCGTGTCTCAGGGTCACAGGGGCGTGTCCCTTGAACCACACGGGCGTGTGACCCCTGTAACCTGAAAAATTTTCTAAGTTTTGTAAAATTTTCTAAAGTTCTCGGTTTAGTCCCAAACCACTTCCAAAGCATGTTTAGGCTCGTATAAGGGACTTTATGATTGAATATGAATGGTTTTAATTTGGACGCAAATTTATGACTCAGAATTGTGTGAATGCTTGTGTTATAAGTCTGGTAATGCCTCGAGCCCTATTTTGGCGTTGAATACGGGTAAGGAGTGTTACATTTAGTGGTATCAAAGCTACAATTTAGTCGGTTCTCGGACTAACGTAACATGTATAAGAGCCTAGCTATACATGCCATATATGAATTTTGATAGTGTGACGACTCCTGACAATTTAAACTGTGTTTTCATATAGTAAATGGATCCTGACCAAGAAGTGGCTGATGACATTGAAAGTAATGCGCCGGCTCCCGCTCAAGGGACCGCGCCATCCGAAAGTAGACCAGTGACAATTGGTCAAGGAAGAGAGGCTAAGGAAGCCTTCTTTCAAAGGTTGAATGAGTTGCTTGCCGAGTTTGTTCGGACAAATTCGGCTGCCCAACATCCTCCACCCCCACCTAACTCTCAACTGATTCCCGTAGCTCCCCAAGGTGTGGAATTGGTAAGACTGAATAAGCCTCCAGTCGATAAGATTCGAAAGCAATGGGCTGAAAAATTTAGAGCAAATGTCGATGATGATCCCAAGAGGGCAGAATTCTGGCTTGAGAACTCTATCCGAGTATTCGATGAGCTTTCTTGCACACTGGAGGAGTGCTTGAAATGTGCTATATCACTCCTGAGGGATTCGGCATATCATTGGTGGAACACTTTAGTATCGGTAGTACCAAGGGAAAGAGTTACTTGGGACTTCTTCTAAGAGGAGTTCAGAAAGAAATATATCAGCGAATGGTTTATTGATCAGAAACGCAAAGAGTTCTTGGAGCTGAAACAAGGTCAAATGACTGTGACTTAATACGAGCGAGAGTTTGTTAGACTTAGTAAGTATGCTCGGGAATGTGTTTCAACGGAGGCTATCATGTGTAAGAGATTCGAAGATGGTTTGAATGAGGATATCAGACTATTTGTTGGGATTCTGGAACTGAAAGAATTTGTTGTGCTGGTTGAGTGAGCTTGCAAAGCCGAAGAGTTAAGCAAAGGAAAGAGAAAAGTTGAGTTTGAGGCTAGAGACTTGAGAAAGAGGCCAATGAATAAGTCATTTCAGTTTTCGTCAAAGAAATCGAGGGATATGCATACTCGTTCGAATGCTTCAGCTGGGTATCCCAACAGAGATCGTGGGAAGCAATATTCGAATTCTAAGGCCTAGACTACGTCTATAGCGAGCTTTGGTAATGCTAGGTCTAATAAGCCTGAATGCCAACACTGTGGTAGGCAACATCCCAGTGAATGTAGGATGAACAATCGGGCTTGTTTTAAATGTGGCTGCCAAGATCACTTTATTCGAGATTTTTCGGAAATGGTTGAAAAAGATAATTTTCAGAATGCAAGATCGAGTAACACTACTGCTAGAGGGAGACCAGTGAGAAATACGAGAAATGGGACTAGTAGCAGAGGTGTATCCAAGGATTCGGCTGTGAGATCGAAAGCTAGAGCACCTGCTAGAGCTTATGCCATTCGTGCTCGCTAGGATGCGTCCTCCCCTAATGTGATCACTGGTACATTTTCTCTTTATGATACTAATGTAGTTGCATTGATCGATCTTGGATCGACTCATTCTTATATTTTCATGAATTTGGTATCTAGTAAGAATTTACCTATTGAGTCTACTGAGTTTGTGATTAAGGTGACAAACCCCTTAGGCAAATATGTTCTAGTCAATAAAGTTTGCAAGGGTTGTCCTTTGATGATTCTGAGTCACTGTTTTCTGGCTGACTTAATTCTTTTGCCATTTAATGAGTTTGATGTGATACTTGGAATGGATTGGTTGACTCTACATAATGTAGTAGTGAATTGTAGGCAAAAATTTATTGAATTGAAATGTCAAAACAATGAAATTCTTCGGGTTGAATCAGATGAGTCGGGTGAATTGCCTATTGTGATTTCGTCAATGTCGACTCAGAGGTATGTAAGGAAAGGTTGTAAAGCATTTCTTGCGTATGTACTGAATAAGAAAGTGACTGAAATAAAGATTGAGTCGGTACTGATAGTTTGTGAATATCTGGATGTGTTCCCAGAAGAGTTGTCAAGTTTACCAACGGTCAGAGAGGTGGAGTTTGGTATTGATTTAATACCAGGGACTTCACCGATATCGATTACTCCATATAGAATGGCTCCAACCGAATTGAAAGAATTAAAAGCTCAGTTGCAAGAGTTGACAGATAAAGGTTTTGTGAGACCGAGTTTTTCTCCTTGGGGTGCACCAGTATTATTTGTGAAGAAGAAATGTAACACCACAAACTCGGCCTAGACATTATGGCCGAATCTAGCGATGTCACATGGAATGGAATTTGAAATCGAATTTATCAAGTTAAGACCGTTTCCATTTATTAGCTTCTATTTATCCCTCGTCAATTTCAAAAGTATTTTCTCGTTAATTCGATTCGATTAAAAACATATTCTATAGCGGAAGCTTCTAAAACCATGATATTTTAAAGAAAACCGTTCGCGTTTAGGGAAAATGTTGTTTATAATTAAACCGAGTTTTTGTTGAGTTTTGTAGTTTAGAAATCCATGAAAACAAGTAAAATCCAAAATAAAAGCAAACAGTCCAAAAGTCCCAAATTACATCAAAAATACTTCAAACGAAATATGAAATAAAAACCATATATGAATTTTAAAGCAGTTCAATAGCCATGTGGTCACAGCTGAGTCCTCCGTCGCACCGATCTAACTAAGTCTGGGGATTACCTGTACAGATAAAATAGAAAGGGGGTGAGTTTACGTAAACTTAGTGTGTAATCCCTACAGAAGACATGCATACAGTCAAACAATAGTTATTAGTCAAATACAGTCTGGGGCCTAAGCCCAATACAGATTCCGATACAGTTTAGGCCTTAGCCCATTCAGATACAGTTTCAGATATAAATTTGGGTTTTAGCCCATTTCAGATACAGTATGCATACAGTAACAAAAATCAGTATCTTACCCACCAGTCTCTACACACCATCTCCGACCATCCCTACACACCATGTGGGGTTTAAAACACCCACCTAGCCCTACACACGTCGTACCGAATGCGGTACATATCAGTAATATTACAGCTGAGCTGCCAGATAATAGGCATGAAAGCCTTTTAGTACACTTCCTCCAATAATCAATCATCCCACCCCAATGCAGATGCAACTAAACAAGCTCAATGTAGAATACAAAATTACATGCTTACATGCTAAAATCCAGTTATCAGTCATACATACAGATCAGTAATCATGCATAAATTGATCATAATCAATACATACATTATACATTCAGGTCACACGATTTAGGGTCTAACTAACGCTTACCGATCCTATAGTAGGTTCACAGTCATCTTGGGCGACCCGTGCAACCCTAGGAAACATTTTAGCTAAATAGGCCCACACGCCCATGTGGTTTGCTCGTGTAGGCCCACACGCCCATGTGGTTTGCCTGTGTGGGCCCACACGTCCAGATTGGCCTTGCCCGTGTGGATCACACGGCCTGGCCCAGATATCACTTGCTTGTGTGGCGTGTCTGTATGGGCCCACATGCCCATGTGGCCCACACCCTAGTTCGGTTTAACCAATGTGCCCCACACGGCCACACCTCGGCCATCACACGGTCGTGTCTTGCACACGGCCTACCACACGCCTGTGTGGCATCGACAGTTTAAAATTTTGGCTTTCACCAAATCTCATTTTCTGCGTTTTCGGGTACATACCTGGTACGTTTTTGAAGTGGAAACACCCCTGAACCACACAGCACCTAAGATTTATCATCGTAAACACCGAATTAGACGTTTAAAATAGAACTAAAATCAAATCCATAACGAGTTATTCACCCCTCAAGTAACAACCCCTTACATTCGATCGAACAACGATAATTCCCACGAAACTAAGTTCCCGACGAGCGATTTCGAGTTCCTGAATCCTCCCTTGACGAAAAAACGACAACCACTAATAATGAACTTAAATAACCAAAATTAAATTACCTTACTCAAACTCACCGAATCGAATTGCAAATGGTGTTGAACAGAAAAGAGCCACAACAACCATAGGCCTTACTTACTAGCTAGGAATTACTGTTCGAAAATCAAAAGAAAAAGAAGAGGAAGACAAAGGAGAGAAGAAAAACGCGAAGGGGAGAGAAACAGAGAAAAGAAACGTCAGTTTTTTTTGAGAAATTTGGGAAAAAGAATTCAAACTGGACAATCCCCTGAAATCTGATAACCTCCTTAATTTTCCTCCCACTATCCCACTAACTCACAACTACCTCAGTATTTCAGCTCCACTGAAATTCTATTGGGCGACTAAGCAAAAATAATACCCATGCTCACGCAGGGATTCAATGTAACACCCCAAACTCGGCCTAGACGTTACGACCAGATCTGGCATGTCACATGGAAAGGTTGTTAAAGAAACTTCGTGATCATTTAAAAATTTCGAGTTTTGATTCCATTTTGAAAATCAGACTTGATTTTATGTTTTCTTGAAAAAGGTTATAAATAGTACTAACCAACGAAAACTTGTTTTATAATACGAGAATCGAAAACCAACAGATTTCAGTATGGGATGTTTTTGAAAACAAGTATTGTGGTTTTACGGAAATCCTAAATTTAATATTCAATAGTTGGTGATCCATTCTTTTGTATTTTGGAAAACGGTTATTTAAGTTTTTAGGAAAACCCCATATTAGTCAATTCATAATGGATAATAAATGCATTAAAATAAAAACCAAATTAAAGTCATAGCGGCCTTTTTACAGAACATAATTCCAAAGTTAAAGTAAATTTAAAGTAATGTAAAGTAGAGTTTACTAAAGAAACAATGCATGGCCACCACAGAGTTCGCCTCGGCTCCAAATCCACAAAGCTAGGAATTACCTACAAAATTAAGTAGAGGGGTGAGTTACGAGAACTCAGTGTGTAAATCCCCTCAAGAACAACATTTTTGGGCCTAAGCCCACCGAAGCAAATTGGGCCTTAGCCCTCTCTTAAGCAAATTAGCCGAAGCCCATACGGATCGAATTGGGCCATAGCCCTAAAACATGGCATATCAGATAATGAATGCAATGCAACCCAGCCCAGCCTAGTATTCCATCCGCTACACACCACTCCGTATCCAACCTAACACACCTGTGGGGATTTCTACAATCAACCCTCCATCCGCTATACACCTCATTGGCAGTCATGCTGACAGTCATGCTGCTCAAAGCCGAAATTGTGACAAAGTCACCGAAATATGTGGCAGAGCCACCGAAATAATGTGACAGGGTCACCGAAATATGTGGCAGAGCCACCAAAATAATGTGACAGGGTCACCGAAATATGTGGCAGAGCCACCGAAATACACTGCCCCTTTTCATCAATATCATATCCCAATCCCATGCATATATTATCATAATGTAATGAATGCAAACATATATCAGTGTACGTAGGATTATCGGAGCATACATATATTCACGCAAAGTTATTTAAATGACATATTCATAAAGGTTACTAACCTGGTATCTCCAACCTTACCCTCAAGGGTATCTCAACCGTCGTTATAGTTATTTCGGCTTTTTAATCATACACATAATTATTACTGAACCACAAGAGAAGGTGTGAGAATTACACACCTAATTACGCGAAGGACTAAACACTCCTGATCGTCGCTACTCTCACTAGCGGAAATAACCACTATTTGCCTATCCCAAACGGATGTTGGCTCTCTACCACAACTCAGCGGAAAGTCTCGAACCGCCAAAATCGCACGTCGTTTGAACTTTGAAGTAGAGACTACGAGTCCACTCCCCTCAGGCTCCTTTAACGCTGCCCCTTTAGATTGGCTTAATAAATGAGGAACCGCACAACCACCGATTCATCCTCGAATCAGAGATGGGTTGAGAGAGAGACAGAGGTTCGGTCTAATATTCAAAAGAAACCCAAATAGGATATTCAGAACTTAACACCAATGATGAATCGAAGGGAAAGATATGATTCGACAACCAACGAACCCTCAAGCTTCAGTCCACCAAATGATGGGCTAATGGTGAATGGTATAGAAGAAGATGCAAAAAAAAGAGAGAATGATGAGAAGCAAGTTTCGACTAGAAGAATAGAACAAGAAGAAACAAAACGAAAAGAAAAGCAAGTGGGCAAGCTGAGGTTCGGCTATGGAGAAAAGGGTGTAGAAGAAGAGTGATTCGGCTTAGGTATAGGGAGTCAAAGAAAATGAAAGGGTGTGGAAGAAAATGGTTCGGTCAAGAGAAGAAAGAAATAGAGGTGCTAAGAAGGAAAGAAAGAAACAAAAGAAGCAGGAGAAGAGTTGAAATTCGGCTATCACACAAATGAAAAGAAAAGATGGAGAGGAAAGTTTGAGAGATTCAGCACAAGCACCAAAAATGAGTAACAAACCCAAAATTCCTTAAGAGTAAAACACCACCTCGTCAAATAGAAAAGCTAAAGAAAACTATAAAATTCGGCACATTCCACTAAATGGTTCGATTTTGCTATCACACACCAAAATGCCGAAATTCCCTAGCCAACTACATCACATAGCCGAAATTCTCCCCCCACAACTCCCACATTCGGCCAACTCTCCTCCACCCTCTCCAAATCCCTTGTTTTTCTCCTCCATGCACTCTCCATCTCCCATTTCGAATTGATTGACCAATTCAAACTCCCCAAGCTCCTCTCCTCCTTCCATTTGAAAACCTTTGACCCATTTAACAACCACCTAGGTAGAGTCCCAGCCGAATGCCACCTCTTTCCCTCCTTGAGCACAAAAATTAAAGCTCCACAATGCAGCAGATGGGATTCGAACTCCTTCCCCCTTGCTCTACCAGTGACGCCACCTCCACTCCACCTCATGTCCACTTTTTGACATCAAACACAAATAAATATCCTTAAGGCCTGCTTCCACTAGCTCTCCCTCTTAAGTGCCCTAAAAACAAAATTTTTCCAAAGCTCTGACTCGAACCTGAGCCTCCCCAGGACCCCCAACCACACCTAAATAACAAGCTGAGCGAGCCAAACATATAGAATAGCACAAAATGCAGAACCCCTAATTCTAGGAAGTTACATTCGAACTCAGGTTCTCCACACAACACACAGACTCCCTTACCACTCGAACCAGCAGGCTCATTCTGATATGAATTTACAGATAATTAAATATAAGCCCATTGAGAAAATATAAGGCTTAAGTCAGAAAATTTCCAAAATTTGCCAAAGGCAAGGCTTGAACTTGGGACCTCCCACACACACCCAGAACACTTAACCACTGAAATAGATACACAGTTGTGTCACATTTTAACAGAAACAAAAATAAAAATTTGGGGGCGTTACAAGAAAGCCGGATCCATAAGACTTTGTATTGATTATTGTCAGCTCAATAAGGTTATGATAAAGAACAAGTATCCCTTACTGAGGATTGATGATTTGTTTGATCAGTTGAAAGGGGCAACAATATTTTCAAAGGTAGATTTGAGATCCGGCTATTATCAGTTGAGAGTTAAAGACTCGGATGTGCCAAAAACCATATTCAGAATGAGGTATGGACATTACGAATTCCTTGTTATGCCTTTTGGATTAACCAATGCTCCTGCTATTTTTATAGACTTAATGAACTGGATCTTCCGGCCGTATTTGGATAAGTTTGTGGTTGTAGTTTTTGATGACATTTTGATTTATTCTTAGGAAGAGTCTGAGCAAGCTGAACATTTAAGAATTGTGTTGCAGACTTTGAGAGATAAGAAATTGTTTGCTAAGTTCAGCAAAAGTGAGTTTTGGCTCCGAGAAGTTAGATTTTTAGGGCATATCGTTTCAGCGAAAGGTATACGGGTTGATCCGAGTAAGATTTCGATAATTGTTGATTGGAAATCGCCGAGGAATGTATCTGAGGTTAGAAGCTTTTTGGGCTTAGCCGGCTATTATCGACAATTTGTTAAGGGTTTTTCGATAATCGCTACCCCTATGACTAAGCTGTTGCAAAAATATGTCAAGTTTAAATGCTCTGAAAAATATCTGTAAAGCTTTGAAAAGTTGAAAGCATTATTGACTAAGGCACCGGTTTTAGTGCAACCTGAACCAGGAAAAGAATTTGTGATTTATAGCGATGCGTCACTGAATGGATTAGGATGTGTGCTGATGCAAGAGGGCAAGGTGATAGCCTATGCCTCGAGACAGTTGAAACCACATGAGAAGAACTACCCGACGCACAATTTGGAATTGGCTGGCATTGTGTTTGCTTTAAAGATTTGGAGACACCATTTGTTCGTGGAGAAGTGTCATATCTTTACCGATCACAAAAGCTTAAAGTACTTGATGACTAAAAAGGATTTGAACTTGCGGCAACGGAGATGGCTCGAGCTATTGAAAGACTATGAGTTGGTAATTAATTATCATTCAGGAAAGGCGAATATAGTCGTCGATGCTTTAAGTAGGAAATCTTTGTTTGCTTTGAGAGAAATGAATACGCGATTGACTTTATCTGATGATGGTTCGATTCTAGCTGAGTTAAGAGCTAGACTGGTATTTCTTCAGTAAATTTGCGAAGCTCAGAAGTGCGATACAGAACTTCAAGCTAAGAGAGCTCAGTGCGAATCGAATAGTGATTCAGATTTTCTAATTGGGGCTGATGATTGTTTGATGTTTCGAGGCAGGATTTGTGTACCGAGAGATAATGAGCTTATTCAGAAAATTCTTCATGAAGCACACAGTGGTTGTCTGACTGTTCATCCGAGGAGTACGAAGATGTACAATGATTTGAAGAAACTGTATTGGTGATCAGGTATGAAATGAGATATCTCTGAATTTGTATCGAAATGTTTGATTTGTCAACAAGTAAAAGCCGAACACCAAGTACCTTCGGGTTTACTTCAGCTAGTAATGGTACCCGAGTGGAAATATGACAGAATTACGATGGATTTCATAACGGGTTTACCTCTGACTCTGAAAAAGAAAGATGCAGTTTGGGTCGTTGTTGATAGATTGACAAAATTGGCTCATTTTATTCTGGTACGTACCGACTATTCACTTGATAAGCTAGCTGAATTGTTTGCTGAAGTTGTTAGATTGCACGGAGTGCCTACTTATATTATTTCGGATAGAGATCCGAGATTTACGTCTCGATTTTGGAAAAGTTGCAAGAAGCTTTGGGTACAAAGTTGAATTTTAGCATCGCATTTCATTCGCAAACTGACGGTCAATCTGAGAGAATAATTCAGGTACTCGAAGATATGATTCGCTATTGTGTATTAGAGTTCGAATGTAGTTGGGAAAAATATCTACCTTTAGTCGAATTTCCTAATAATAATAGTTTTCAGTCGAGTATCAAGATGGCATCGTATGAGGCATTGTATGGCTGCAAGTGTCGAACTCTGTTGTACTGGACTGAGCTCAGTGAGAGAAAGATTCACGGGGTCGATTTGGTTAAAGAAACCAAAGAAAAAGTGAAAGTAATTTGAGATTGTTTGAAAGCAGCTTTGGATCGACCGAAATCCTACGCGGATTTGAAAAGAAAAGAGATTGAGTTTCAAGTCGGTGATAAAGTATTTCTGAAAGTATCTTCGTGGAAGAAAATTCTAAGATTTGGTCGCAAAGGCAAGTTGAGTCCGCGTTTCATTGGGCCATATGATGTTATTGAAAGGATAGGGCCAGTGGCATATCGGTTAGCTTTACCGACAGAGTTGGAAAGTGTAACAGCCCGACTTAGGGCCTAGTCAGAATAGTGGTGCGAGACCACAATTCCAAAGTAGAAATATGAGTTTTATAATTCCCATGAGGCTTATGAGGTCATTTTATGATGATGTGAAAATTTCATGAAGAAATTTTATTAATTAGTGAATAAATTGTCCATTAGGACTAAATTGCAAGAATTGGAAAATATGAAATTCTAGAAGATTCAAGTATGAAATAGAATGATAAAAATTACTAGAGGTCCTTATTTAGCAATAAGATCATTAAATTTGATGATGGACAAAAATGGGCATGGGAAGGAAAAATCCTAAGAAAGAATCATTAAGGGCATTTTGTCATTTGGTAAATAAAAGATTAAAAAGGGCAAATAAGGCAAAAATCATGTCCATCTTCTTCCCTAGGTGCCGAAGTTTTGGAGAGAAGCCATAGCTAGGGTTTTTCTCATTTTTAAGCTCAAAGTAAGTGCACCCTTGCCTCGTTTTTAATGTTCTTCATATTTTTGAAACCCTCGTAGCTCGGTTTAGCTATTTCTAGCTATATTTTGAGCTAGGGTTCATGTTTAAAAATTTTCCCATGTATGACATTCATGTATTTTGATGTTTTATGGAAGAATATGAAAGTTTGATGTATGATAAACATCTTTTCCTAAGGGATTTTCATGAAAAATGCATGAAAAGGACTAAATTGTAAAAGTTATAAAAATGGTCATACATGAGTGAAATAGTGGAAATTCAAGGTTGTCATAGTAGAAAATATGATTCGGCTAGGCTTGAAATGCAAGAAAGTTGAATAAAAATCATTCTATGAGCCTATGGGCAAAAGTGTAAATATGTGAAAGTTTAGGGGCAAAATCATAATTTTGCCAAAATATGATTTATGAGTCGATTTAGTCAATGTGTGTATTTAACCAGTGAAATTACTATTATAGATCAAGAAGCGCGAAGCTCAGATCAAAACCGAGGCAAGAATAAAATCGAGGACTAAATCGAGCATAGATACACATTTTGAGATTCGAGGTAAGTTTGTATGAAGTTAGAGCTTTATAATGTTCGATTTTGAAATTACTTAATGTTATGACGATGTATGTTTTGTTATAAAATTCGAGTGATGAAACTTTAATGAGAAAATGTTGAAAATATGTTATGTGAAATTCCGAATAAAGATTCGGAATAATGAAGTTACCCATGTATTAGCATTGAATAAAGAAGGTCCCGTGTAAGACCATGTCTAGGATATGGCCTCGGCACCAAAGGAAGATCTCGTATAAGACCATGTCTGGGACATGGCATCGACATCGAGTATTGAGATCCCGTATAAGACCATATCTGGGATATGGTATCGGCATCAAAGAAGTGATCCCATGTAAGAACACATCTGGGATATGGCATTGGCATCAGGATTTATGCTCGATGAGTTTGGATATACTATGAAAATCTAATTAGTTCATGAGCAAAAAGGCTAAGTATGTAGAACGGTATAGAGCCAAATCCGTTATAGAGTATCTTGAACTTCATTCGTGATAAGAATGATGAAGTTATGAGTTTATGTTCATATTAGCACAGGTGCTAAGCCCTGTGATTAAGTGATGCAGGTAACATGAGTAAGTACAAGCTACAAAATCATATTGACATGAGACGGGTAAGAACAAGTATGAGTAAATGTGAATAAGTACGAGTAAGTATGCTTAATCGTTTGAGACTTATATTGCCATTGTTTCATGATATGGATGAGTTTAGTTTGAGCAATTATATTGTTCTAAAGTTTCATGCAAGCTTACTAAGCTATATGCTTACCCCTCTCTTTTCCCTTTTCCTTGTAGTTTCACCAAGTTAGCTCGGGGATCACAAAACGTCGGAGCTCGGGTCACACTATCAACCGCTCTTATGGTATAGTAAAGTTAATTGATTTTGAGTATGGCATGTATAGGGACTTGATCATTTTGTGTCACGTCATATTTAAGGGCCAAAGGGTTGGCTATCAATGTTTTGCACTCATTTTGTAAAAGGGTCATGGTGAATTGGCCAACATTGTTAAGTTTATGTTATAAAGTTGACGAGTTTAGTGAAATGAATATTCATGCAAGTTACTGAGTATGAATCTGGATGGAATGAATGTTAGATTAAGAATTGTTCATAGCTTAACATTGCTATATTATGTACTATCTGTGAATAAAAGAATGAGTCATCGTTTCAGGGTGGCAAAAGGCTTGGAAAATAGCCTATAGATGTCCACCCAGGTAGACACACGGGCGTGTGTCTAGGCCGTGTGTGACACACGGCCAGCCCCATGGGTGTGTTGATAGGCCGTGTGTCCCCTGCACTAATTTACGAGAATGTGATTCGTCACACGGGCCAGCACACGGGCGTGTGCCTTGGCCGTGTGCTATTATGAGTTTGATGACGTCATAAATAGAGAGCTCCACGGGTGGAGGACACGGGCGTGTGCTCAGCCGTGTGGGATAAGTCAGTGTCGACCACGGGTGATGAACACGGGCATGTCTTAAGGGCACACGGGCGTGTCCCTTGCCTGTTTTGGCAAAAACTTTTAAAGAGTGTAAAAGATTTCAGTTTAATTCTGAAAACTTCCGAATGCATGTTCAAGGCCTCGTAAGCCCAAGATTAGTATGTTATGATTAAGAAAGAAAGGTTTTTAAGTTGAAATGAAATTTTATAGCTCGTTATTACATGTTTAAGCAAAGCCGAGCATGGTAATGCCTCGTATCCAGTCCCGGTGTCAGACTTGGGTAAGAGGTGTTACATTTAGTGGTATCAGAGCTATGGTTTAGTCGATTCTCAGACTAACGTAGCGTGAGTATGAGTCTAGCTATACATGCCATACGTAAGAGTACTTGCGAAATGATAGTGTGACGACTCCTGACGATTAGAATTGTATTTTTATATAGCTAATGGATCCTGATCCTGACCGAGCTGCAGCCGATGATGCTGCGAGTAATGCGCCGGCTCCTGCGCAAGGGACCGCGCCAGTAGAGAGTAGACCCGAGACTTTGGGTCAGGGAGAAGAGGTCTGAGAAGCCTTTCTCCGTATGATGAGCAATTGGTACACAAAGTACATTCGAGCAAATCCTAATGCTCCATCTCCTCCACCCCCGCCTATTCCCCAGCCTTCCCATGTAGCGCCCCAAGTGGTAGAAGTTGTAAGAAGAGAAAGACCTCCGGTAGATAGAATCCAGAAACAAGGAGCTGAGGAGTTCTGGGCTAGTAAAGATGATGATCCGGAAAGAGCCGAGTTCTGGCTTGAAAATACCATCAGGGTATTTGATGAGTTATCGTGCACACCTGAAGAGTGCATGAAGTGTGTGGTTTCTCTTCTGAGAGATTCCGCTTATCAGTGGTGGACTACCCTTGTGTCGGTAGTACCAAGGGAAAGAATCACATGGGAGTTTTTCCAAGAAGAATTTCGAAAGAAGTATATAAGCCAAAGATTCGTTGATCAGAAGAGGAAGGAAATCCTTGAACTGAAACAAGGTAAGATGACAGTAACTGAGTACGAGCGCGAGTTTGTGAGGCTCAGCAAGTATGCTCGGGAATGTGTGTCCTCTGAAGCCATTATGTGTAAGAGGTTTGAGGATAGACTAATTGAAGATATCAAGCTCTTTGTTGGTGTCCTCGAGTTGAAATAATTTGTTGTGTTAGTAGACAGAGCCTGTAAGGCCGAAGATCTAGTTAAGGAGAAAAGAAAAGTTGAGATGGAGTCTCGTGACTCGAGAAAGAGATAGATGAGCAAGTCATTTCAATCTTCATCTAAGAAGTCAAGAGACTTCCCTACCCGACCAGCTACGTCAGCCGGGTTTTCAAACAAAAGTAAAAGCAAATAGTACTCAGGGTCTAAAGCCCAGACCACCTCAGTTGCTAGTGTTGGCAACACCCGACTGGGTAGACCAGAGTGCCACCAGTGTGGCAGACATCATTCTGGCGAATGTCGAGCAAATGAAAAGGCCTGTTTCAGGTGTGGGTCTCGAGACCATTTTATTAGAGATTGCCCTGAGGGGGATGAGAAAGAGAAGACCCAGGATGCAAGACCGGGAGGTACTGCTAGAGGGAGACCACAGAGAAACTCGGGAAGCAGGGCAAGTAGTAAGAATACGCACAAAGAGCAGACTGCGAGACTTGAGGGTAGAGCGCCTGCGAGGACCTATGCCATTTGCGCTCGCGAAGAGTCATCATCTCCTGATGTAATTACGGGTACATTTTCTCTCTATGATACTAAAGTTATTGCTTTAATAGATCCGGGATCAACCCATTCATACATTTGCATGAAATTAGTATCTAGAATGAGTATGCCCGTAGAGTCTACAGAATTTGTGATAAAGGTGTCTAATCCTTTAGGCAAAAATGTGCTAGTAGATAAGGTATGTAAAGATTGCCCATTGATGATAAGAGGTCATTGTTTTAAGGCAAATCTCATGCTATTTACCTTTGATGAATTTTACATTATTCTTGGTATGGACTGGTTAACTACACATGATGTGACCGTAAATTGTGGGAAGAAATATATTATGTTGAGATGTGAAAATGGGGACACTCTTTGTGTTGAATCAGATGAACAAGACAGGTCTCCGATAGTGATCTCTCATATGTCGGCCCAGAGATATGTAAGAAAAGGGTATGAGGCGTATCTTGCTTTTGTGATGAATGCCAAAGAAATCGAATTAAAGATTGAATCAGTACCGATAGTATGCGAGTACCCAGATGTATTCCCAGAGGAGTTACCAGGGTTACCTCCAGTTAGAGAGGTTGAATTTGGTATCGAGTTAGCTCCTAGTACAACACCTATATCGATTGCTCCTTACAGAATGGCTCCAACTGAGTTGAAGGAATTGAAGGCACAGTTGCAAGAGCTGACGGACAAAGGTTTTGCAAGACCAAGTTGCTCTCCATGGGGTGCTCTAGTACTATTTGTGAAAAAGAAAGATGGCTCTATGAGATTGTGCATAGATTACCGATAGCTTAATCAGGTAACGGTGAAGAACAAGTATCCATTGCCAAGGATTGATGATTTGTTCGATCAATTGAAGGGAGCCACTGTGTTCTCCAAGATATATTTGAGGTCGGGATACTATCAGTTGAGAGTAAAAGACTCAGACGTGCCTAAGACGGCTTTTCAAACGAGGTATGGGTAGTACAAATTTTTAGTCATGCCTTTTGGTTTAACTAATGCCCCAGCGGTGTTTATGGATTTAATGAACCACATCTTTCGGCCATTTTTGGACAAGTTTGTTGTTGTTTTTATTGTTGATATACTGATATATTCTCGTGATTAGAGTGAGCATGCTGAGCACTTAAGGATAGTTTTACAGATTTTGTGAGATAATCAGTTGTACGCCAAGTTCAGCAAAAGTGAAATTTGGCTCAAGAAAGTTGGATTTCTTGGACACCTTGTCTCAGGAGATGGAGTCTGAGTTAACCCAAGCAAGATTTCGGGTATTGTGGATTAGAGACCGCTGAGGAACGTAACAGAGTTAGAAGTTTTCTGGGCCGAGCTGGCTATTATAGATGGTTTGTCAAGGGGTTTTCTATGATAGCTACCCCGATGACGAGACTGTTACAGAAAGATGTAAAGTTTGAATGGACAGAGAAGTGCCAGCAGAGTTTCGAGTAATTAAAGGCATCGTTGACAGAGGCTCTAGTATTGGTGCAACCTGAGCCGGGAAAAGAATTTATGATCTACAGTGATGCATCCTTGAATGGATTGGGCTGTGTTCTTATGCAAGAAGGCAAGGTGATAGCCTATGCCTCTAGACAGTTAAAGCCACACGAGAAGAACTACCCGACGCACGATTTAGAATTGGCTGCCATCGTATTTGCATTAAAGATATGGAGACACCATTTATATGGTGAGAGATGTCAGATATTCACCCATCACAAAAGTCTAAAGTATTTGATGACTCATAAAGAATTGAACTTAAGGCAACGAATATGGTTGGAGTTGATAAAGGATTATGAGCTAGTTATTGATTACCATCCAAGAAAGGCGAACGTGGTCGCCGATGCCTTGAGTAGAAAATCCTTAATTGCCTTGAGGGCTATGGATACACAGATGATCGTGTCGGAAGATGGTTCTGTTCTAGCTGAGTTGAGGGCTAGACCAATGTTTCTCCAAGAGATCTATGAGGCTCAGAAGGATGACAATGACTTGCAAGCCAAAATAGTTCAGTGTGAGACCGGTATTGAGTCTGATTTCCAGATTAACTCAAATGGATGTCTGATGTTTAGAGATAGAGAATGTGTACCGAGGAACGATGAGCTCATTCGTAAAGTTTTGCATGAGGCACATAGCAGATGTTTATCTGTATATTCGGGTAGCACCAAGATGTGTAATGATTTGAAGAAATGGTATTGGTGGCCGAGTATGAAGAAAGATATTTCTGAGTTTGTTTCAAGATGTTTGATTTGCCAGCAAGTAAAGCCTGAACACCAAGTACCCTCGACTTTGCTTCAACCTATTATGGTACCCGAGTGGAAGTGAGACCATGGATTTTGTAACAGGTTTGCCGTTGACACCGAGCAAGAAAGATGTTGTGTGGGTCGTAGTCGATAGACTTACAAAGTCAGCCCATTTCATACCTGTACGAGTTGACTACTCACTTGACAAGTTGGCAAACTTGTATGTCTTAGAGGTAGTAAGGTTACACGGAGTGCCCTTATCGATTATATCAGATAGAGATCCGAGATTCACATCTAGATTTTGGAAAAAGTTGCAAGAGGCTTTGGGCACAAAGTTGAGTTTTAGTACGGCTTTTCACCCCCAAATCGACAGTCAGTCGGAAAGGTTGATACAAGTACTTGTGGATATGCTCTGGCGTTGTGTTCTTGAATTTCAAGGTAGATGGGAAAAGTATCTATCGTTGGTAGAGTTTGCTTATAATAATAGTTTTCAGTCAAGTTTGAAAATGGCGCCTTATGAGGCTTTGTATGGGCGTAAGTGCCAAACGCCTTTGTATTGGACTGAACTTAAGGAAAACCAGATTCACGGGGTGGACTTGGTTAGAGAAACCAAAGAAAGAGTAAAGGTGATTCAAAATTGTTTAAAACCTGCTTCTGATAGACAAAAATCCTACTCGAATTTAAAAAGGAAAGAGATTGAGTATCAAGTCGGCGATAGAGTATTTTTGAAAGTGTCGCCATGGAAGAAAGTTCTCAGGTTTGGTCGGAAAGGCAAAATGAGTCCGCGTTTTATTGGACCATATGAGATCACCGAGAGGATAGGGCCGCTAGCCTATCGATTGGCCTTACCGTCTGAGTTAGAAAAGATTCATGACATATTTCATGTGTCTATGTTGCGACGCTACCGATCAGACCCTTCACACATAATTACACCGATAGAGGTTAAGATTCAACCTGATATGACATATGGTGAAGAACTAGTTAAGATCTTAGTGCGGGAAGTCAAATAGTTGAGAAATAAGAGTATAGCTCTTGTGAAAGAATTGTGGCAAAGACATAGGGTAGAAGAGGCTACATGAGAGCCCGAGGAGGTTATGAGGAACCAGTATCCAAACCTTTACCCTGGTAAGATTTTCGGGGACGAAAATCCCTAAGGGGGGAGAATTGTAACAGCCCGACTTAAAGCCTAGTCAGAATAGTGGTGCAAGACCACAATTCCAAAGTAGAAATATGAGTTTTATAATTCCCATGAGGCTTATGAGGTCATTTTATGATGATGTGAAAATTTCATGAAGAAATTTTATTAATTAGTGAATAAATTGTCCATTATGACTAAATTGCAAGAATTGGAAAATATGAAATTCTAGAAGATTCAAGTATGAAATAGAATGCTAAAAATTACTAGAGGTCCTTATTTAGAAATTAGACCATTAAATTTGATGATGGACAAAAATGGACATGGGAAGGAAAAATCCTAAGAAAGAATCATTAAGGGCATTTTTGTCATTTGGTAAATAAAAGATTAAAAAGGGAAAAATAAGGTAATAATCATGTCAATCTTCTTCCCTAGGTGCCAAAATTTTGGAGAGAAGCCATAGCTAGGGTTTTTCTCATTTTTAAGCTCAAAGTAAGTGCACCCTAGCCCCGTTTTTAATGTTCTTCATATTTTTGAAACCCTCGTAGCTCGGTTTAGCTATTTCTAGCAATATTTTGAGCTAGGGTTTATGTTCAAAAATTTACCCATGTATGACATGCACGTATTTTGATGTTTTATGGAAGAATATGAAAGTTTTATGTATGATAAACATCTTTTCCTAAGGGATTTTCATGAAAAATGCATGAAAAAGGACTAAATTGTAAAAGTTGTAAAAGTCTTCATACATAAGTGAAATAGTGGAAATTAAAGGTTTTCATAGTAGAAAATATGATTCGGCTAGGCTTTAAATGCAAGAAAGTTGAATAAAAATCATTCTATGAGCCTAGGGGCAAAAGTGTAAATATGTGAAAGTTTAGGGGCAAAATCATAATCTTTCCAAAATATGAATTATGAGTCGATTTAGTCAATGTGTGTATTTAACCAGTGAAATTGTTATTATAGATCAAGAAGCGTGAAGCCCGGATCGAAACCGAGGAAAAAATAAAATCGAGGACTAAATCGAGCATAGATACACATTTTGAGATTCGAAGTAAGTTTGTATGAAGTTAGAGCTTTATAATGTTCGATTTTGAAATTACTTAATGTTATGACGATGTATGTTTTGTTATAAAATTCAAGTGATGAAACTTCAATGAGAAAATGTTGAAAATATGTTATGTGAAATTCCGAATAAAGATTCGGAATAATGAGGTTACCCATGTATTAGCATTGAATAAAGAAGGTCCCGTGTAAGACCATGTCTAGGATATAGCCTCGGCACCAAAGGCAGATATCGTATAAGACCATGTCTGGGACATGGCATCGACATCCATGTACGATCTCGTATAAGACCATGTCTGGGACATGGCATCGACATCGAGTATTGAGATCCCTTATAAGACCATATCTGGGATATGGCATCAGCATCAAAGAAGTGATCTCATGTAAGACCACATCTAGGATATGGCGTTGGCATCAGGATTTATGCTCGATGAGTTCGGATATACTATGAAAATCTAATTAGTTCATGAGCAAAAATGCTAAGTATGTAGAACGGTATAGAGCCAAATCCGTTATAGAGTATCTTGAACTTCATTCGTGATAAGAATGATGAAGTTATGAGTTGATGTTCATATTAGCACAGGTGCTAAGCCCTGTGATTAAGTGATGCAGGTAACATGAGTAAGTACAAGCTACGAAATCATATTGACATGAGACGGGTAAGAATAAGTATGAGTAAATGTGAATAAGTACGAGTAAGTATGCTCAATCATTTGAGACTTATATTGCCATTGTTTCATGATATGGATAAGTTTAGTTTGTGCAATTATATTGTTCTAAAATTTCATGCAAACTTAATAAGCTATATGCTTAACCCTCTCTTTTCCCCTTTCCTTGTAGTTTCACCAAGTTAGCTCGGGGATCACAGAACGTCGGAGCTCGGGTCACACTATCAACCGCTCTTATGGTATAGTAAAGTTAATTGATTTTTAGTATGGCATGTATAGGGACTTGATCATTTTGTGTCACGTCATATTTAAGGGACAAAGGGTTGGCTATCAATGTTTTGCACTCATTTTCTAAAAGGGTCGTGGTGAATTGGCCATCATTGTTAAGTTTATGTTATAAAGTTGACGAGTTTAGTGAAATGAATATTCATGCAAGTTACTGAGTATGAATCTGGATGGAATGAATGTTAGATTAAGAATTGTTCATAGCTTAACATTCCTATATTATGTACTATCTGTGAATAAAAGAATAAGTCATCGTTTCAGGGTGGCAAAAGGCTTGGAAAATAGCCTATAGATGTCCACACGGGTAGACACACGGGCGTGTGTCTAGGTCGTGTGTGACACATGGCTAGCCCCATGGGTGTGTTGATAGGCCGTGTGTCCCCTGCACTAATTTACGAGAATGTGATTCATCACACAGGCCAGCACACGGGCATGTGCCTTGGCCGTGTGCTATTATGAGTTTGATGACGTCATAAATAGAGAGCTCCACGGGTGGAGGACACGGGCGTGTGCTCAGCCGTGTGGGATAAGTCAGTGTCGACCACGGGTGATGAACACGGTCATGTTTTAAGAGCACACAGGCGTGTCCCTTGTACCACACGGGCGTCTGGCCCCTGTTTTGGAAAAAACTTTTAAAGAGTGTAAAAGATTCCAGTTTAATTCTGAAAACTTTCGAATGCATGTTCAAGGCCTCGTAAGCCCAATATTAGTATGTTATGATTAAGAAAGAAAGGTTTTAAGTTGAAATGAAATTTTATAGCCCGTTATTACATGTTTAAGCAAAGTCGAGCATGGTAATGCCTCGTATCCGGTCCCGATGTCAGACTCAGGTAAGGGGTGTTACAGAAAGGATTCACAATGTATTTCATGTGTCAATGTTGCAACGTTATCGATCAGACCCTTCCCATGTGATTTGTCCAACAGAAGTTGAGATTCGACCCGATATGACTTATGGTGAAGAACCGATCAAGATTTTAGCTCGGGAAGTTAAACAGTTGAGAAATAAAAAGTATAGACCAAGTGAAAGCTTTATGGCAACGACATGGGGTCGAAGTGGCTACGTGGGAAGACGAGGAAGCTATGAGAAAACAGTACCCAAACCTCTTTTCCGGTAAGATTTTCGGGGAAGAAAATCTCTAAAGGGGGGAGAGTTGTAACAGCCCAATTTTGGGTCTCGTCGGAACAGTGGTTTCGGGACCACAAATTTGACACAATAAAACTTATTTTTATTTTATTTTTATGGTCTACAGTTTTATGGAATGATTTCGTGAAAATTTTGTTCGAAAAATTTGACGTTTGGGCACTCAATTTAGTTAAAGGGACTAAATTACAAAAAGTGCAAAATGTGAGTTCTATATGTTAAAGGTGTCCAATTTCTATGAGATCTTAAATTAGAGGTCCTTAGATGGTAATTAGACCATTATACTTTAGTATGGACAAAAATGGACATGGTTAGGTGAAATTTTGAAGTTAAGCATTAAGGGCATTTTGGTCATTTGGTAAACAAAGCCAAAATAACTAAAATAAAAGATGTCATCTTCTTCATATTAGTTCCCATGGCCGAAATTCACAAGAGGAGTCCATAGCTAGGGTTTGTTCATCTTCCAAGCTGGATTGTAAGTTCGTTCTTGCCCCATTTTTTATGATTTTTATGTTTTTAAAGTTATCTCAACCTAATCTAGCTATTTCAAGGACTAATTTGAAGAGATATCAAAGTCTAAAATTTTACCAATGTTAGATATTTGTGTATTTTGATGTTTAATGGTAGAAAATGTATGTTTGGTGTTAGATAAACAACATTTACCAAGTCATTTTTTATGAAAATGCCTAAAAAGGACCCATTTGTAAAAGATGTAAAACGTGTGTAAAAATGTGAATAAATGAAAAATGTGGGCTATTATGAGCATGAAATAGGTTCGGCTAGGCTTGGGTGTGATGAAATTGAATGAAAATTATTTTACGAGCCTAGGGACTAAAATGTAAAAAAGTTGAAAAGATAGTGGCAAAAATGTAATTTTTTCCATTAGGTGTTTTTGGGATTAAATTGAATAATGTGATAATTGAATAAGCTAAATTTGATATTATAGATCAAGAAAGATGAGGTTCTGACCTAGAACGAGGAAAGAACAAGATTTTGGACTAAATCGAACAATTATCCATTTTGTACCGAGGTAAGTTCATATGTTAAAAATAAGCTTTAGAATAACTGTATTTAAATGCTTTAATATTGCATGAATTGTATGTTTGATTTTTTGAATGAGTACAATCCTATGAATGAGTCCGAAGATGAATCGACAAGCAAGAAATCCCTTTGAACCTTAGGAATAGGTTAGGATACAAGTGACATGTCACTAGGGTCATTATGTGTTATGTGATTATGTGATCCGGGTGCTCGTCTCATACGTCCTACCGGTGGCTGAGTATACGGCATATGTTGCGGATACTTGATAGCTTGTGTGAGCAGGCCAATCGATAGCTCGAAGGCAAGCGATTATGTGATATGAGAATTAGGTAGCTCTGGCTACATATATGGCACTTAGTGTGCAAAGTTTCCCGAGTATCCGACATTGTTATTCTGAGTGGTTCACGGGCATGTCAAAGATGAAAGTATGTGTACATTCATTTTGAGATGGCTCAGGTATGTATGTAAAGCTTATGCTTATTAAATGTGTGAAATGATGAATATGAGGTAAGTTTTGTGATGGGATAGATTGTGATTATGAAACTATGGTAGGTTCACATTTAATTATGTTATGTTATTTGAATGTTATGTGCAAGGTAGGGTTGCTTATTTCTTGCATACGAGCTTACTAAGCTATATAGCTTACTCCGTTTATTTTCCACGTTTTTATAGTGTCACCAAGCTAACTCGGAATCGGAGATCGTCGGAGATTCAGATCACACTATCAAACTCCTATTTTTGGTATTTGATGATCTTGGCATTTTGAATGTATGGAATGTATAGGGACTTGGTCATTTTGTTATATGTGTCATTTGCAAAGTGGCCAAATGTATTGGCTTATAATGGTTAATGATTTCATTTTGTATATGCCCATGAATGATGGCTTATGTTGGTAGAAGTATATTTATATGTTGATATCATTCATGAATGTGGAAACTTGCATGACTTGTATTGATAGATCATGATGTTTATGCATGTTAGAGGTTAACATGTAGATGTGATGTTAATACCTTGGTTGTGGATGTTTTGGTTGCCTAATTATGCCATGAATTGTGCCATTGAATTGGTGTAAGTGTAGGTGTAAATGAGGGTGGAAAATGGCTTGGTAAATAGCCTTATTTTTGTCCACACGGGTAGACACACGGGCATGTGTCTAGGCCGTGTGTGACACACGGCTTGCTCCATGGGCATGTGTATTGGCTGTGTGTCCCCTTCACCTTAATTTTGAAAATCAGAATGTCCAGAATTGAGCACACGGGCAGAGACATGGGCGTGTGTCTCGGCCGTGTGTGCTACACGACCTTGAACACGGGCATGTGCCCCGACCGTGTGAAGTCTGCACCTATTTTTTGAAGAATTATGAAAATTAAATTGACCACACGGCCTAACACAGGGGCGTGTGGCACAAGTCAGAAAGCACCCTAAATTGAACACGGCCTGTATCACGGGTGTGTCTCAGGGTCACACGGGCGTGTCCCTTGAACAACACGGGCGTGTGATCCCTGTAACATGAAAAATTTTCTAAGCTTTGTAAAATTTTCTAAAGTTCTCAGTTTAGTCCCGAACCACTTCCAAAGCATGTTTTGGGCCTCGTAGTCTCGTATAAGGGACTTTATAATTGAATATGAATGGTTTTAATTTGGACGCAAATTTATGACTCAGAATTGTGTGAATGCTTGTGTTATAAGTCCTGTAATGCCTCGAGCCCTGTTCTTGCATTGAATACGGGTAAGGGGTGTTACACATGCACACACCTATAACCAATTTACCACTTGTATTCAAGCATCCCAAAGTACACCAAACCATACAACAACAAGCTACCCAAATAGGTACATATTCATACAACCAATATGCCCAAAAGGCACCTCAATCACAACAATTAAACATGTATAACTAAATGCTTAGTTTAGCCAAAACTTAACATTTTGTACACATAACAAATCCACACTCACATGTACCTAATTTACCATTTAACAGTTAGTATCATAAGCCACAAATACCAACTACATTTTTAATACCAAAATGACCATGTTCAACTTCCATCATCTAAGCATCATAAAGACTATAAAGTCATCCATCAAAAAGCCACATACATATATCCACATATCAACCATTTCAATCATTCAAAATACCAAATTTACAAGCCAAAACATAATGGCTAAAACATCAACCAAAAATACCTATACTTGTGCATATTTATCCAATTATCAATTAACTTGTTTCCATGCCAAAACATAACATAATTGATACATAATCACCACACCTTATTAGATTCATGCCATATCTAGTTCAAAACCTTTCCAAAGCATACCATATCTTGACCATGTTGAGGTCAATTCATCATACATCACTTTGGCCATTCAAACATGATTTAACACATTATCAAATTAACACATATCAATAAGGCACTAAATGTACCAAGGCTACATCACCCAAAATGACATATACATGCCAAACACATCAACTAACATTCAACTAATCATCAACCATAAGTTCACCTATACATGCCATTATAAACTTAACCAAGACATTAAAATCTACCAATATAATCGTTGGATAATGTGATAGATCTCCAATGAGCTTCCAACCCGGTCGAGCTTCCGATATTTGAAAAGTAAAGGAAAAATAACTACGTAAGCAATGAATGCTTAGTAAGCTCATATAAACTTTAGTCATATTAATCCATTTCAAATATGAAATTTATACATATCAAGAATAATCCTATACCAATACCGCAAGCTTCATGAAACCATATTCAACAACTTACAGCATCACATATACATATCATCCCTAGCATAGTAGGATTTTATAAAACTTTAAACCCTTTCAAATTTTCTTATTTTCATTTGCATTTCATTACTTTCCATTGCATTTACTTTCTTTAACTTAAATAACAACATCAATTCAACTCATCATTCCCTTTTTCATCATTTTACGACCACAATCTGAATAGTGCTCGTAGATCCATTTAGAATATCGTTGGATACCCGAGGTAGTTCACACTTCGTGTGCTAACTCATATAACTATAATCCGTCAATTCCTATACATGTATGCTTACACGAGCTGTGAAAATGGACCTACTCACAAGAGCTGTGGGTCGGAACGTAGCTAGACGATGCTGCTCACACGAGATGTGGAGTATTCGCGACACATGCTGGACCTTAGCCATCGGTAGGAGGTTTAGGACCAGCTCCCGAATCATGTAAACCCTAATGACATGTCATTTGTATCCTACGAATTTTTAAGGTTCAAACGGGGCTCGGTAGTCGTCGTACGTCGTTGGATTTACGTCGTTTCATAACACGGTAAATTGCATACTAACATATTTATATATATTGATTTAATCACAATATAATCACGTATTAACATTCAATTTAATCAAAATTATACAGAATACATTCATACGAACTTACCTGGCTAAATTGCAGAAATACCAAAGTTTAAGGGCATTTTGGTATTTTTCAATTTTCCTCGATTTTTTCCACCCAATCTTGATCTAAATTAATAATTTTATTCAATATATAATTTAGAAAATAAAACAATTCATTTTATGTGATTTAGTCATTTTTATATTTTTACAAAATTGCCCCTAAAGTTTTACTTTTATTCAATTTAGTCTCTGAGCCCAAAACATGCAAATCAACTATGTTTTCCCAAAATTGAGCTTAGTCGAATGTTCATGGTATCCAAAACATCCCATTTATGCAACAATTCACATTATATCCTTGTACTTTTATTAATTTAACAATTTAGTCCCTAATCGATAAATTCATCAAAAAATCACTTAACAAAATACTTTTAATTATCAATCAACATTCTAAATTCATCATTTAACATAAAAAATCACAAGATTCATCAATGGCAACATTCAAAATCTTTAACAGTTTCAAAATCGAAGGTACGGACTAGCTGGACCTAGTTGCAATGATCTCAAAAACATGAAAATTACAAGAAACGGGGCTAAAATGGACTTACATGCATCCTATGAAGTTTGGCCGAAGCTTAAAGGTTTATCAATGGCTTTCTTCCCTTCTCAAATTTGGCTAAACAATAAAAGGTAAAAGATGATATCTTTAACTTATTTTACTACCTTTTAATTTATTTTAATTAATTAATAAAACATACATATTTTCATAATAAAACAAAGCCAACCGCCCACTCATATATAATATGGCATATTTACCATATTATTCCATATACTTTCATTCATGAAGCCATTTAATCACTCAAATCAAATAGCGATCAAATTTTTCATCTTTTACAATTTAGTCCTTTTTAATTTATTAACCATCGAAACGTTAAAATTTTTCAATGAAACTTTAATACCACCTTAATGACACTCTGTAAATGTAACATCCCGATTCGGGGCCTAGTCGAAATAGTGGTGCGAGACCACAAATCTAAGTTAGTAAATTGAGTTCTTAAGGTTTATGACATGTTTGCATGATAGTATTAAAGTTCCATGTAGAAATTTTGTGAAATTGACATGGAATGATCAAATAGGACTAAATTGCAAAAGATGCAAAATATGAGTTTCTAGAAGCTTTTTGTATGAAATAGCTTTAGAATAATAATTAGAAGTCTTTAAATAGCAATTTTCCCAAAATATAATTTTTTGACAAAATTGGTCATGAGTTGGTAAAATGGAAAATTTTAAAGAGAAGGGCATTTTGGTCATTTGTCTAATAAATGATTAAAATAAGAAAAAGATGATAAAAATCTATTCATCTTCTTCCTCCCATTGCCGAAAATTTGGAGACTCCAAAGCAAGGGTTCTTCATTTTTTTTTCAAGCTTGCTAGTAAGTTCATTTTAGCCCCGTTTTTAATATTCTTCGTATTTTTGAAGTTCTCGTATTATGAATTAGCTATTTTTAGCTATAAAATGAGCTAAGATGCATGTTCAAAAATCTACCCATGAATGGCATGCATGTTAAATGATGTTTTATGGAAGTTTATGAGAGTTTGATGTTAGATAAACATCTTTTTCTAAGAGAATTTCATGAAAAATGATAGTATGGACCATTTTGTAATAGTTATGAAAATTTGTCATACATACTAGAAATAGTGTGAATTGATGATTGTTATAGTAGAGAAAATGAATCAGCTAAGCATGAAGTTTAAGAAAGTTGAATGAAAATAATTTTACGAGCCTAGGGGCAAAAGTGTAAATATGAGAAAGTGTAGGGGCAAAATAATAATTTTGCCAAAGTATGAGTAATGAGTCAATTTAGTCAATGTGAGTATTAAATGATCTATTTATGATAATAGATCAAGAAAAACAAAGCCCGGATCGAAACCGAGGCAAGAACAAAGTCGAGGACTAAATTGCATATCTACATACATTTTGTATATCGAGGTAAGTTTGTATGATTTCTAAGCTTTATGATTTCTATCATTGAATTACTTAGTATAATGTACATTATTATCATGGAATGCTTAATGTTTTGCTAAACAAAGAAATCAATGAGATTAAGTATGAGCAAGTCCCGATTGAAGATGAATTTCCCAGGATACTCGATCTACCACATGAGATAAGAAAGTCCGTATAAGACCAAGCCAAGGCATGGCATCGGCAATCAAGCAGAGATATCATGTAAGTCCAAGGCAAGCTTGGCATTGAACAAGTTATCATGTAAGTCCAAGGCAAGCTTGGCATTGAACAAATTATCATGTAAGTCCAAGGCAAGCTTGGCATTGAACAGATATCATGTAAGTCCAAGGCAAGCTTGGCATTGAACAAGTTATCATGTAAGTCCAAGGCAAGCTTGGCATTGAACAGATATCATGTAAGTCCAAGGCAAGCTTGGCATTGAACAAGTTATCATGTAAGTCCAAGGCAAGCTTGGCATTGAACAGATATCATGTAAGTCCAAGGCAAGCTTGGCATTGAAAAGCTATCAAGAGAAATAGATCCCATGTAAGTCCAAGCCAAGGCATGGCATTGGTGAGAAAAAGAAAGACTTCGTATAAGTCCATGTCAAGACATGGCCTCGAAACCAAGATGAGATATTCCATGTAAGACCGTATCTAAGATATGGCTTTGGCATCAAGTTCGTGGGAAGAGATTTAGTATCCTCGATTATTCGCAAAAATTCATCGGGCAAATGAGTAAAGTTAAAATGAGATAGCAAGAAAGTTGAGTAAGCAAAGTTATTATCAAGTTGAAAATGAGTATTATTCATGTTCTGAATGATGAATCAGAGATTATGATTATTATGTTAAAATATGCTGATCAATGTGATCAAGTGATACAGGTAACTTGTTTACCTCTCAAGTACGAGACTAGTAAGTTTCATGAGATATGCAAGAATCAAGTATGAGTAAGTAAGCTTTATAGCTGAAATTTATGATACCATTGTTGATGTCAAATGGTTTATATTAAGCAAGTATGTTGCTATGAGCATTATGCAAACTTACTGAGCTAAATTCTTACGTCTTTTATTATTTCTTTCTATGTAGTCCCGCCAAGCTAACTTGTGGATCGTTGAAGTCGGAGCTCGAAGCACACTATCAATCCTTATTTTGGTATAGCCAAGTTGAAATTATATTAAGTATGGCATGTATAGGAAACATTTCATTTTGAGTATATGTCTTAGAAAGGGCAAAAGTATGGGCTATCAAGTTTATTATTCTTTTGTAAATGGCTAAATGATTGGCCAAGATTGAGTAAGTATGTATGTTATTGATATCAATGAAGCAAGTTGTATTGTTCATGAAATATGTAATACTTGAGTTGCTGAATTGAGCTTGAGTTTGGTCTTAATTTCAGGGTGGCAATTGGCTTGGTAAATAGCCTCTAAGTGCCCACACGGATGGACACACAGGCGTGTGTCTAGGCTGTGTGCACCCTGCACCATTGTATCTTAAGTCAGAATAGACCACGGACTAGTCACACGGGCGTGTGTCTAGACTCTAGGCCGTGTTAAGGTAGTTAGTGTGCACCACGGGTGGTAAGCACGGGCGTGTGCCTTGGCCGTGGGGCATTGGCAGAATGCTGGGGTTTTGGGCACGGTTTGGGGCCGCGGGCGTGTCCAGGCCGTGTGTATTTTGCCAGTATCCACCACGGGTGAAAGACACGGGCATGTTTTAGGGGTGCACGGGCGTGTCCCATACAACATGGGCGTGTGACCCCTGCTCTAAAGAAAAGTTTCTGAATAAGTTTCGAAAGTTTTTAGATAAGTGTTTAAGGCCTCGTAGGCTCATGAAAGGTATGAATATACTGAGAAAGAGAAGTTTTTAATTCGGAACAAAATTTTATAGCCCGTAAGTACATGTTTAAGTGAGTTCAAGCATGGTAATGTCTCGTATCCAGTCTTGGTCTCAGACTCGGGTATGGGGTGTTACATTTAGTGGTATCAGAGCTACGGTTTAGTCATTTCTAAGACTAACATAGCACGAGCACGAGTCTAGCTATACATGCCATACGTAAGAATGTTTTTATAATGATAGTGTGACGACTCACTGACGACTTAAATTATGTTTATACATTTAGTAAACGGATCCCGATAGAGCTTGTGGCGGATGCGTGACGAAGAAGTAACGCGCTGGCTCCTTTGAAGGGACGGTGCTTAGAGCGAGCATGAGAATAGACCCACTACGGTGAGTCAAGAAGGAGGAGAAGAGGCTAGAGAAGCCTTCCTCCATATGATGAATACATGGTATACGGAGTTCGTTAAATGCAGAACCCGAATCATAACCCCCTCCAAACCCCACCTATTCCTCAACTTTGTCCCAAGAGCCCCTCAAGTAGTAGAGGTGGTAAGAGGAGAGAAGCCTCTGGTTGATAGGATTAGGAAACATAGGGCGAGAAGAATTCGGGCTAGAAAAGATGATGATCCTAAAAGGTGAGTTCTAGATAGAAAATACTATCGGGTATTTAATAAGTTGTCATGCACACCTGAGGAATGCATGAAGTGTGTAGTTTCTCTCTTAAGAGACTCTGCTTATCAATGGTGGAACACCCTTGTGTCAGTGGTACCGAGGGAAAAGATCACATGGGAATTTTTCCAAGAAGAGTTCAAGAAAAAGTATATCAGTCAAAGGTTTGTAGACCAGAAAAGGAAGGAATTCCTAGAACTGAAGCAAGGCAAGATGTCAGTGACTGACTATGAACGTGAGTTTGTACGACTCAGTAAGTACGCTCGCGAATGCATGTCCACTGAGGCCATCATGAGTAAAAGATTTGAAGACGGGTTGAATGAGGACATCAAACTGTTTATTGCTGTCCTAGAACAAAAGGAATTTGTTGTGCTAGTAGAGAGGGCTTGTAAAGCCGAGGAATTAGTAAAAGAGAAATGAGAGTCTGAAATGGAGTCTCGTGACTCTAGGAAGAGACTGTGGAATAAGTCATTCCAATTTTTATCCAAGAAGTTAAGAGATTTCCCTACCCGATCGGCTACTTCCATTGGGTTTTCAAGGAAAGACAAGAGTAAGCAATATTCAGGGAATAAAGCACAGACTACTTCAGTTGCAAGTGTTGGGAATATTAGATTTGACAAACCCGAATGCCCACAATGTGGCAAACATCATCTTGGAGAATGCCGAGCACATGAAAATGCATGCTTTAGATGTGGTTCCCAAGACCACTATATAAAAGATTGTCCAGAGATGATGAAAGAAGAGAGAACTCAGAACCCGTGATCTGGGAGTATGGTCCGAGGAAGACCGTAGAGAAACCCGAGAAGTGGGGCAAGTGGAAGAGGTAACCCTCGAGAGCAGGCCGCGAGACCCGAAGGTAGAGCGCCTGCAAGGACTTATGCCATTCGCGCTCGCGAAGAGGCATCTTCTCATGATGTTATTACCTGTACCTTTTCTCATTTTGATATCAAATTTATTGCTTTAATATATCCCGGATCCACACACTCTTATATTTGCATGAAATTAGTGTCCGGTTTGAGTATGCCTATGGATTCTATAGAATTTATGATTAAAGTGTCTAATCCTTTAGGCAAGAGTGTGTTAGTTGATAAAGTATGTAAAGATTGCCCATTAATGATTAGAGGTCATTGCTTTAAAGCAAATCTTATGTTGCTACCATTTGATGAGTTTGACCTCATTCTTGGTATGGACTGGTTGACTGCTCATGATGTAATAGTTAATTGTGGGAAGAAATACATTGAGATGAGATGTGAGAATGGGGATACTCTTCATATAGAATCAGATGAACGAGGTGAATCACCGGTGATGATTTCTCATATGATGGCGCAGAGATATATAAGAAAGGGGTATGAGGCATTTTTTGCCTTTGTGATGAATGATAAAGAAACGAGTTAAAGATTGAGTCGATCTGCCGATAGTATGTGAGTACTGGATGTTTTTCCCGATGAATTGCCGGACTACCACCAGCTAGAGAGGTTGAGTTCAATATTGAGCTAGCTCCCAGTCTTTGTACCGATATCTATTACTCCTTACAGAATGGCTCCAACAGAGTTGAAAGAGCTAAAGTCACAATTGCAAGAGTTAACAGACAAAGGCTTTGCAAGATCAAGTTGTTCACCATGGGTGCTCCGGTTTTATTTTTGAAAAAGAAAGATGGCACCATGAGATTGTGCATAGATTACCGTCAGCTTAATAAAGTGACAGTAAAGAACAAGTACCCATTGCCTAGGATGGATGATTTATTCGATCAATTGAAAGGAGCCACTGTGTTCTCCAAAATAGACTTGAGATCAGGGTACTACCAGCTGAGAGTGAAGGATTCAGATGTATCCAAGACCGCATTTCGAACAAGGTATGGGTATTATGAATTTTTAGTCATGCCCTTTGGGTTGACCAATGCTCCTGCGGTATTCATGGACTTAATGAACCGCATCTTTAGACCATACCTCGACAAGTTTGTAGTCGTTTTTATTGACGGCATACTGATTTATTCCCGAGATGAGAATGAGCATGCTGAACATCTACGAATAGTTTTACAGACTCTTTGAGAAAATCAGTTGTATGCCAAATTTAGTAAAAGCGAATTTTGGCTCAAGGAAGTAGGATTTCTTTGAAATATTGTCTCGAGAGATGGAGTCCGAGTAGATCCAAGTAAGATCTCATCCATAATGGACTGGAAGCCACCGAAGAACATCTCTGAGATTAGAAGTTTTCTAGGCCTAGCCAGCTATTACAGACGATTCGTCAAGGGGTTTTCCATGGTTGCAACCCCGATGACTAAATTGTTACAGAAAAATGTGAAGTTTGAGTGGACAGAACGATGCCAACAAAGTTTCAAGAAGTTGAAAGCAATATTGACAGAAGCTCCAGTTTTAGTACAACCCGAGTCAGGGAAAGAGTTTATAATTTATAGCGATGAATCCTTAAATGGATTAGGCTGTGTACTTATGCAAGAAGGCAAGGTGATTGCTTATGCCTCAAGACAGTTGAAGCCTCATGAGAAGAATTATCCGACGCATGATTTAGAGTTGGCTGCCATAGTATTCGCTTTGAAGATTTGGAGACACCATTTATATGGTGAAAAATGTCAGATTTTTACTGATCACAAAAGTCTGAAATACTTGATGACGTAGAAAGAGTTGAACTTAAGGCAACGAAGATGGTTAGAATTGATAAAAGACTATGAATTGGTCATTGACTACCATTCAGGAAAGGCAAATGTGGTCACCGATGCTTTAAGCCGAAAGTCCCTATTTGCATTAAGAGCATTGAATTCAAGGATATCTTTATCCGATGATGGTTCTATTTTAGCTGAGCTGAGAGCTAGACCAATGTTTCTTCACGAGATCTTGGAAGCTTAGAAAGAAGATAGTGAATTGCAAGTCAAGAGAGCTCAGTGCGAATCCGATGTTGGATCTGACTTTCAGATTAATTCCAATGGATATTTGATGTTTAAAGATAGAGTTTGTGTACCGAGAAAAGAGGAGCTTATTCAGAAAATTTTGTATGAAGCACATAACGGATGTTTGTCTGTACATCCGGGAAGTACAAAGATGTATAATGATTTGAAAGCAATGATATTGGTGGCGAAAATGAAGAAAGATATTTGAGTTTGTTTCCAAGTGCATGATTTGTCAGCAAGTAAAGGCTGAACACCAAGTACCTTCGGGTTTACTTCAGCCCATCTTGGTTCCTGAGTGGAAATGGGATTGTATTACCATGGATTTTGTAACGGGTTTACCGTTGTCACCCAACAAGAAGGATGCTAATGGGTTGTAGTGGATAGACTCACGAAGTCAGCCCATTTTGTACATGTACGAGTTGATTACTCACTCGACAAGTTAGCAAACTTGTATGTTTCAGAAATAGAAAGGCTTCACGGAGTTCCCTTATCGATTGTATCGGATAGAGATCCGAGATTCACATCCAGATTTTGGAAGAAGTCATAAAGAAGCCTTGAGTACAAGATTGAGTTTTAGCATGACTTTTCATCCTCAAACCGATGGTCAGTCAGAGAGGCTAATTCAAGTACTCGAGGATATGCTCAGATGTTGTATTTTAGAATTTCAAGGAAGTTGGGAAAAGTTTCTCCCGTTGATAGAATTTGCATACAATAATAGTTTTCAGTCGAGTTTAAAGATGGCGCCTTATGAGGCTCTATATGGGCGAAAGTGTAGAACGCCTTTATTTTGGACTGAACTCAAGGAAAACCAAATTCAAGGGGTTGATTTGGTTAGAGAAGCTGAAGAGAAAGTGAAAGTGATACAAGAATGTTTAAAAGCTGCATCAGACAGACAGAAGTCCTATTCGGACTTAAAAAGAAAAGAGATAGAGTATCAAGTCGGAGATAAAGTTTTCTTGAAAGTGTCACCATGGAGAAAACTTCTCAGATTTGGCCGGAAAGGCAAGTTGAGTCCACGTTTTATTGGACCGTATGAGATTACCGAGAAAGTTGGGCCGATAGCTTACAGATTGGCTCTGCCATCAGAGTTAGAAAAGATACATGATGTGTTTCACGTGTCAATGTTGAGACGCTACCGATCAGATCCTTCACATGTAATTACCCCGTCAGAGATAAAGATTCATCCCGACATGACTTATGGTGAAGAACCAGTTAAGATTTTAGCTCGGGAAGTCAAGCAGCTAAGGAATAAAAGTATTGCCCTGGTAAAAGTATTGTGGCAAAGACATGGAATAGAAGAAGCTACGTGGGAACTAGAAGAAATCATGAGGAACCAGTATCCAAACCTGTTTGCTGGTAAGATTTTCGAGGACGAAAATTCCTAAGAGGGGGAGAATTGTAACATCCCGATTCGGGGCCTAGTCGGAATAGTGGTGTGAGACCACAAATCTGAGTTAGTAAATTGAGTTCTTAAGGTTTATGACATGTTTGCATGATAGTATTAAAGTTCCATGTAGAAATTTTGTGAAATTGACATGGAATGATCAAATAGGACTAAATTGCAAAAGATGCAAAATATGAGTTTCTAGAAGCTTCTTGTATGAAATAGCTTTAGAATAATAATTAAAATTCCTTAAATAGAAATTTTCCCAAATTATAATTTTTGGACAAAATTGGTCATGAGTTGGTAAAATGGAAAATTTTTAAGAGAAGGGCATTTTGGTCATTTGTCTAATAAATGATTAAAATAGGAAAAAGATGATAAAAATCTATTCATCTTCTTCCTCCCATTGCCGAAAATTTGGAGACTCCATAGCAAGGGTTCTTCATTTTTTTTCAAGCTTGCTAGTAAGTTCATTTTAGCCCCGTTTTTAATATTCTTCGTATTTTTTAAGTTCTCGTATTATGAATTAGCTATTTTTAGCTATAAAATGAGCTAAGATGCATGTTCGAAAATCTACCCATGAATGACATGCATGTTAAATGATGTTTTATGGAAGTTTATGAGAGTTTGATGTTAGATAAACATCTTTTTCTAAGAGAATTTCATGAAAAATGATAGTATGGACCATTTTGTAATAGTTATGAAAATTGGTCATACATACTAGAAATAGTGTGAATTAATGATTGTTATAGTAGAGAAAATCAATAAGCTAAGCATGAAGTTTAAGAAAGTTGAATGAAAATCATTTTACGAGCCTACGGGCAAAAGTGTAAATATGAGAAAGTATAGGGGCAAAATAATAATTTTGCCAAAGTATGAGTAATGAGTCAATTTAGTCAATGTGAGTATTAAATGATCTATTTATGATAATAGATCAAGAAAAACGAAGCCCGGATCGAAACCGAGGTAAGAACAAAGTCGATGACTAAATTGCATATCTACATACATTTTGTATATCGAGGTAAGTTTGTATGATTTCTAAGCTTTATGATTTCTATCATTGAATTGCTTAGTCTAATGTACATTATTATCATGGAATGCTTAATGTTTTGCTAAACAAAGAAATCAATGAGACTAAGTATGAGCAAGTCCCGATTGAAGATGAATTTCCCAGGATAATTGATCTACCACATGAGATAAGAAAGTCCGTATAAGACCAAGCCAAGGCATGGCATCGGCAATCAAGCAGAGATATCATGTAAGTCCAAGCCAAGCTTGGCATTGAACAAGTTATCATGTAAGTCCAAGGCAAGCTTGGCATTGAACAAGTCATCATGTAAGTCCAAGGCAAGCTTGGCATTGAACAAATATCATGTAAGTCCAAGGCAAGCTTGGCATTGAACAAGTTATCATGTAAGTCCAAGGCAACCTTGGAATTGAATAGATATCATGTAAGTCCAAGGCAAGCTTGGCATTGAAAAAGTTATCATGTAAGTCCAAGGCAAGCTTGGCATTGAACAGATATCATGTAAGTCCAAGGCAAGCTTGGCATTGAAAAGCTATCAAGAGAAAGAGATCCCATGTAAGTCCAAGCCAAGGCATGGCATTGGTGAGAACAAGAAAGACTTCGTATAAGTCCATGTCAAGACATGGCCTCGAAACCAAGATGAGATATTCCATGTAAGACGGTATCTAGGATATGGCTTTGGCATCAAGTTCATGGGAAGAGATTTAGTATCCTCGGTTATTCACAGAAATTCATCGGGCAAATGAGTAAAGTTAAAATGAGATAGCAAGAAAGTTGAGTAAGCAAAGTTATTATCAAGTTGAAAATGAGTATTATTCATGTTATGAATGATGAATCAGAGATTATGATTATTATGTTAAAATATGCTGGTCAATGTGATCAAGTGATACAGGTACCTTGTTTACCTCTCAAGTACGAGACTAGTAAGTTTCATGAGATATGTAAGAATCAAGTATGAGTAAGTAAGCTTTATAGCTAAAATTTATGATACCATTTTTGATGTCAAATGGTTTATATTAAGCAAGTATGTTGCTATGAGCATTATGCAAACTTACTAAACTAAATGCTTACGTCTTTTATTATTTCTTTCTATGTAGTCCCGCCAAGCTAACTTGTGGATCGTTGAAGTCGGAGCTCGAAGCACACTATCAATCCTTATTTTGGTATAGCCAAGTTGAAATTATATTAAGTATGGCATGTATAGGAAACATTTCATTTTGAGTATATGTCTTAGAAAGGGAAAAAGTATGGGCTATCAAGTTTATTATTCTTTTGTAAATGGCTAAGTGATTGGCCAAGATTGAGTAAGTATGTATGTTATTGATAACAATGAAGCATGTTGTATTGTTCATGAAAGATGTAATACTTGAGTTGCTGAATTGAGCTTGAGTTTGGTCTTAATTTCAGGGTGGCAATTGGCTTGGTAAATAGCCTCTAAGTGACCACACGGATGGACACACGGGCGTGTGTCTAGGCCGTGTGCACCCTTAACCATTGTATCTTAAGTCAGCATAGACCACGGACTAGTCACACGGGCGTGTGTCTAGACTCTAGGCTGTGTTAAGGTAGTCAGTGTGCACCACGGGTGGTAAGCACGGGCGTGTGCCTTGGCCGTGGGGCATTGGCAGAATGATGGGGTTTTAGGCACGGTTTGGGGCCACGGGCATGTCCAGGCCGTGTGTATTTTGCCAGTATCCACCACGGGTGAAAGACACGGGCATGTTTTAGGGGTGCACGGGCGTGTCCCATACAACATGGGCGTGTGACCCCTGTTCTAAAGAAAGGTTTCTGAATAAATTCCGAAAGTTTTTAGATAAGTGTTTAAGGCCTCGTAGGCTCATGAAAGGTATGAATAGACTGAGAAAGAGAAGTTTTTAATTCGGAACAAAATTTTATAGCCCGTAAGTACATGTTTAAGTGAGTTCAAGCATGGTAATGTCTCGTATCTAGTCTTGGTCTCGGACTCAGGTATGGGGTGTTACAGTAAATATTTATAAAAATATTTACGGCTCAGTTTATAGAAACGAGGTCCCGATACCACATTTGCTAAAACCACTTGACCTTAGGGTCATACCACTTGAACTTAATAAATCACTTATATAACATAATTTATCAAATCAAAAACCTTTTTAAAACCATATTTGACTCGTAATGTAACACCCCTTACCCGTATTGGATGCCGAAACAGGGTACGAGGCATTACCGGACTCACATCACAAGAAATCACACAATTCTGATTCATAAATTTGCGTCCAAATTAAAACCATCCGTATTCAATCATAAAGTCCCTTATACGAGCCTACGAGGCTCAAAACATGCATTGGAGGTGGTTCGGGACTAAACTGAGAACTTTAGGAATTTTTACAAAACTTAGAAAATTTTCCATGTTACAGGGCTCACACACTCGTGTGGTCCAAGGGACACGCCCGTGTGACCCTGGGATACGTCCGTGCTTCAGACCGTGTTCGATTAAGGGGTGCTCTCTAACTTGTGCCACACGGCCGTGCCACACGCCCGTGTGTTAAGCCGTGTAGCACACACGTCTTAGACACATGCCCGTGTCTCTGCCCGTGTGCTCAATTCTGGACATTCTGTTTTGCAACAATTAAGGTGCAGGGGGCACACGGCCGGATCACATGCCCGTGGGGCAGACCGTGTGTCACATACAGCCTAGACACACGCCCGTGTGTCTACCCGTGTGGATAAAAACAAGGCTATTTACCAAGCCATTTTTCCACCCTTACTTGCACACGTCTACACAACATCACATGGCACAAATTCAAGCATATAAATGCAACCAAACAACCACAACCAAGACAATAACATGTCATTCTTATACCATCATTTATCATGCTTAAAACATCATACTTAGCCCATTAAAAACATACTAATTTCACATTCACAAGAGGGCCTTAACATATGAATAAACTTATGATCAACATAAGCCATCAGTCATGGCTATATATAAGATGAAGCATTAACAATTACAATCTAACACATATGGCCAAATTAATAATGACACACATAACAAATTGGCCTAGTCCCTATACATGCCATAGACCTAAAATGCTTGAATTCATTTATACCCAAAATTGTAACAACCCAAACCCGGCCCAAACACTATGGCCGAATCTAGTTTGCTACAGTGAAAAAATATTTTGGAAAACACTTTTGGGAAGTAAAAATCCTTAGTTGCCGAAAACCTTTTCAAATAGATTGTTTTGTTAAACCTTACTTAGAATTTATTTAAAATTAATTCAACCAAGTTATTATAAAATATCGAGTGTGCCCGATGGCACGGTGAAAACATTTTCGTGTTAATTTGGGAAAACATGTGACTTTAGTTTAATATTAATAATCGTAGTTTAAAGCAATTATTCGACATAACAACAATAAAATATCGGGAGGCCTTATTACATCCAAATAAGCTAAAAACCGGAAATGAAATTTATCATAACTAAAATTAAAGTTCATTTAATTTAAATCCACCGCATGGCCACCTCGAGTCAACCCGGCTCCACATCCGCGATCTACGTGTCACCTGAAAAAAATGTAAAGGAGAAGGTGAGTCACCAAGACTCGATATGTAACCCTTCCCCGTTTTAAAACATTTTCATACACAACATATAACAATTAATATGCGAGAATATTATGTACCCCAACCTAGTGACCAAACGCCATTGTCTACCCCGTTGTGGTACCAAACCACCGGTGGTGCCAAACCACCGGTGACATATAGTCACGATGTGTTACCAAAACACGGGTGTCCGTGAGACACGAATCGATTGATGGGGCCAACCCATCGTGTGATACCAAATCAGCGGCGGGCGATCCCATATCTCAAGTGGGGCCAACCCGGTGGTGTTAACCACGGGGACGAGTCGCTATGAGGTGCCAAACCTCCGGAGGTACCAAACCTCTGGTGACCGTAGTCACGGTGTGTTACCAAAACACTCGGTGCCCGTCGGCACGATTAATCTGCCCCCTCCACTCATCAATCCCACATCAGTCACATATGTATATGTTTCATGTCATCACATACTTAAATCTCATGTATCAATACATCATGCTTCCCAAAAGCATCGAATAACAAATTCATATTAACAGTACTTACAGAATCACCATCTATACCGATATATGGTATATTATCGAATGCTACATAAAATCAAGATAGCATTCACAACAATCAAAGACATTTAATAAGTTATACGTGTGTATGTACACACACTGTTACTCTAGAAGGCTCTAAATCCCGAAAAGAAGAGTCGGCCACCCTAGATCTACTTGTCCCTATATTCGGCCATAATAGTGTTAGTGATATGGGCCATTCTTATTAAACCAAATAATTCTTTTAAGCTATTGCTTGAACCCGAATCTTTACCTTTATTCTTTCGGTTACTAACCACAGTACTCAATTTCCCGAATCTTCTTAATCAATTACCACTGATTAGTAAATAAGACTAAAAGCCTTCGGCTTAATCAAATGTCAAAATAAAGAGATTAATCTTACCACTTTACTTCCAAAACCGATTGCTAGAGATTGGGGCTTAGATTGCCTGTTTCCAAATATCCCGGGGTTCCTAGGAAAAATCGTTTACAAAAATGTTTAGAAGCCTTATTAACCATTGCCGAAATCGGCACTTACCCCTTCCCCTAATGGAAATCGGCTAAGAACAGGGAGGGAAAAACCATGAAGTTTCGGCACACTTTCCTTCTCTCAGGACCGATTGAAGAAGAAGTTGAAGGAGATCTCCCTTGCTTAAGATTCGGCTAAAGTTTAACAAAGGAGGAAAAAGAGTTAGGCTAGTGTGGAAAAAGAAGAAAAGATGGTGAAAGTGGGAGAGGATTCGGCAAAGAAAGAGAGTAGAGAAGAGTTTTGATTCAAGGAAAAGAAAAGAAAGAAAATAGGTTGAAGGTGGTGTAGGAGATTCGGCCAAAAGTGTGAGAGAAAGAAAAATAAAAGGTGAAATAGGGATTAATGAGGCTAGCCAAAAATTATGAGAAGAACTAAGGGAATTCGGCACTAAACTCCCTTTACTTGCCGTCCACTCCACTTGAGGAGTTCCAATTTCGGCAAACACCTATCTCTTCTCCTTGCCACTAATTTAAAACTCATTCAAAACAATTTGAATTGTTCCCATAATAATCAATTAATAATCCATTTAATAATATCCCTTATTATCTCAGTTTTTAAGCAAATTAAAACCAATTTAAAGTGCTCAAATTATCCCTTAATAATAATTAATAAAGAGTTTAAACTGAGGAAAAACTCCCCCTTGTGCCGTCCCATTAATGAGCAAAATGAGGGATTTCATGACTCAAACACAAGCTCCCTTGTTCCCCTTGTGGCGTCATCTATAGCCCTTAAGTGGCCTTCTTTTGCCACTTTTCCAAGCTGATTTTTGTGTCAAATTATCCACATTTATTCTTATAACACCCTCCTGCTAAGGCTCCTGCCTTTAAAGTAAAAAAAAAAAAGAAATTTTCTACCAAACCGTACCAACTCAAAGCCTTAATTAAGCTCTATTATTCCATAAATAATATCACAAAGAGGTTCATACATAAGGAAAAATAATTAAATTCCAAATAACCCCATTTCTAGGATGTTACGATTCTACCCCCTTAAAATAAATTTCGTCCTCGAAATTACGATTAGAAAAGGTGGGGTATTCTTTGCTTAAGTATCACATCCTCGATTCCCACGTAGCTTCTTCCACACCATGGTTCCACCAAAGCACTTTCACTAAGGGCACCGACTTTCTACGTAGAACCTTCACATCTCGATCTAAGATCTGAACGGTTCTTCTTCAAAAAGATAAATCCGAGTTCACCTCAATCTGCGCTCTCGGCATAACGTCGCGAAGGATCGGACCGATACCGTCTCAAAGCATCGATACATGAAATCGTCATGGATCGACTCGGTTCCGCCCGGCAACTCTAGGTGATAAGCTCACGGTCCTATTCGCTTTACCACTCGTAAATGGCCCGATGAACCTTGGGCTCGGCTTTTCCTCGGCCAAATCTCAACACCTTTTTCCAAGGCGACACTTTCGGAAAAAACTTGCTCTCCTACAACATACTCCATTTCCTTGCGTTTTAAATCCGCATAGGATTTACGTCTATCCGACGCTTCCTTGAGATGAGACCGGATCACTCGACTTTGTCTTCGATCTCGTTACCAGTTCTGGACCCCGAACTTGTCGTTCCCCAACTCTGTCCAACATGTAGGAGTACGGCATTTTCGTCCATATAGGGCTTCATATGGAGCCATCTCAATACTAAACTTGATAACTATTGTTATAAGCGAATTCCGCTAATGGCGAGTACTCCTCCCAACTACCACTAAAATCCAAGACACATCCTCTTAACATGTCCTCTAGGATCTGTATCACCCTTTCCGATTGTCCGTCGATTTGTGGTTGGAAAGCCGTCTTCGAAATCTAACCGTGTACCCAAAGCTTGATGCAACGCTTTCCAAAACCTTGACGTGAATCGGGATCCCTATCCGAGATAATCGATCTTGGCACACCATGCAACCTCACTATTTCACCCACATACAACCGCTGGCTTCGGGTGAGTAATCCATTCTCACCGCATGAAGTGAGTGATTTAATCGGCGATCCACAATTACCCAAACTGCATCCTTCTTGTTGGCCGTAAGGGGTAGCCCACTAACGAAATCCATGGTGATCCTCTCCCATTTCCATTGAGGAATCTTTACCGGTTGAAGTAGTCCCGATGGTAACTGATGTTCAGCCTTAACCTGCTGGCATGTCAGACACTTTCCTATGAACTCAGTTATCTCACGCTTCAACCCCGGCCACCAGAACTGTTTTAGCAAATCTCCATACATCTTGCTTCCTCCCGGATGCATAGCGTATGGGCTGCTATGTGCATCTTGGAGAATTTTCCGCCTTAATTCTGTATCCTTTGGCATACAAGCTCGCCCTTGAAGACATAGCACTCCATCATTAGACAGACTGTACCCTTCCAAACCACCATCCTGAACTTGTACCCTCTTAGCGTTCAAGCCTTCATCCACTAACTGCTTTTCCTTAATCTCCTCAATCCATGTTGGCTTAACTTGGAGTTCCGCCAAAAGACTCCCATCATCATATAGACTCAACCGAGCGAACATTGCTCTTAAGTCCGTCACAACCTTCCGGCTCAACGCGTCAGCTACCACGTTAGCCTTACCCGGATGGTACTCGATTGAACAATCGTAGTCCTTTAGTAGTTCAATCCACCGACGCTGTCTCAGATTCAGATCCTTCTGAGTCAGAAGATACCTCAAGCTTTTGTGATCCGTGTAGACTATCGACTTCTCCCCATACAGGTAATGTCTCCATATCTTCAGAGCAAAGACGATTTGCCGCTAACTCCAAGTCGTCGTTGGGTAATTAACCTCATGCGGTCTTAAGCGACGGGATGCATAGGCTACTACCTTCCCATCTGCATCAACACACATCCCAAACGATTGTGAGATGCATCACAATAGACTGTGAATAACTTTCCTACTTGAGTTGTACCAAAACCGGAGCTTCCGTCGAAATTTTCCTCAACTTATCAAAATTTTCTTGTTGCTTCTCCGACCATACAAATGGAACTCCTTTCCTCAATAACCGTCAATGGCGCTGCGCGATCGAGAGAACCCTTCCACAAACCTTCGATAATACCCGCTAAACCCGAAAAACTCCGTATTTCACCCACCGACCTAGGCGGTTTCCAATCCAACACCGCTTCAATCTTGCGAGGGTCTACTCTAATTCCTTCCGCCGACACTCACGTTGCCCTAAAGAAAGCCACTTCCCTCACCCAAAATTCGCACTTACTCGAATTTGGCATATAAGCTACTTCTCCTCAATACTTGCGAACTATCCGTAAATGCTTGTCATGCTCCTCCTCTGTCTTTGAATAAACCAATATGTCGTCTATAAACACCACGACAAATTGATCTAAGTACTGCTGAAACACCCTATTCATCAAGTCCATGAATGCCGCCGGTGCATTGGTCAACCCGAATGGCATCACCAGAAATTTGTAATGCCCATACCGAGTTCTGAATGCCGTCTTGTGAACATCAGTCTCCTTCACCCTTAATTGATGATAACCCGACCTAAGGTCAATCTTTGAGAATACCGCGCGCACCCTTGAGTTGGTCAAACAAGTCATCGATCCGAGGCAACGGGTACTTGTTTTTGATCGTTAACTTGTTTAATCGGCGGTGATCGATGCACATCCGCATAGAACCGTCCTTCTTCACGACAAACAACACGGTGCTCCCCACGGAGATATGCTTGGTCGAATAAACCCTCTATCCAAGAGCTCCACGAATTTGAGCCTTTAACTCCACCAATTCCTTTGGTGCCATTCGGTATGGTGCTATAGACACGGTGCCGTTCCGGGTAGCAAGTCTATACCGAATTCAACTTCCGATCTGAGGCAAACCCAAAGCTCTTACGGAAACACATCAGTGAATTCCCCAACCGTTCGAACCTTTCCAACTCACTCTCCTTAGCTTCCAAAGCCTGATTCGAACCAAATCGCCTCACAACCCTTCTTGACCATCTTTTCACCTTTCAAGGCGGACACTACGTTGGATAGGTAATTCCTCCTATCACCTATCATAACTACTTCATCACCTCCGCCCGCGTCTTAAGAACCATGCGCTTAGCGCGCAATCCAAATTCGCCGATACTTAACAAGCCGGTCCATTCCAAGGATCAAATCGAACTCCCCAAGCGGTAGTTCCATCGAGATCGACCACAAATACTACCCCTTGGAGTTCTAGAGTGTACGTCTCTATAAAGTTTGTCTACCACTACTGAGTGACCTAAAGGGCTAGCTACGGTCATCTCCTAGAAGCGGTTTCAAAGTTTAGGTCCATAGTTCCTACCACACTACTAGCAATGTGCGAGTCGTCGAACCCACATCAATTAATGCAACATAAGGAAGATCAAAAATTAGAAAAGTACCGGTTATGACATCCGGTGCGTCACCCTCCTCGCGACGCCTCATTTGCGTAAACTAAGCCAGTGCCTAGCCTCTGTGTTGCTGAACCTGCGCCTGAGTTCCACGACCTCGGTTAGGACCGTTGTTTCCTCTACCATTACCACGACCCCTCTGTGGTCCCACATTTCTATCCTGAGTACGATTCTGCCCCTCTGGCTGATTCTTGGCTAGTTTCCGAGGACAATCTCTGACACGATGCTCCAAAGACCCACACTCAAAACATCCTCTATCACTTGGTCCAACAACCTCCCCAATGGGTCTTTCCACAGCGGTTACACTGAGTCGGCCTCTGATTAGTAGTCGTGGGCCTTGCCGCCTGATTTGGCCCACTAGGCCTAGCCTTTTTCTGGACACTACCACTGGATCCAGCTGACCCAAATCCTCTCTTCTGATTACTCCTATTATAATTTTGCCTCACAGCCTCCTTGATCCCTTTGGCCACCTTGGCCTTTTCCACTAGGGATGAGAACTCGCGGACTGCTTTGCGGTGCAATCGGTAACCTCAAATCATCTCGAGTCCGTCCTCAAAGCGGACACAGCGCTCATGCTCAGAAGACACGATGCCTCTAGCATACCTACTCAGCCTTAAAAACTCTGCCTCATACTCCGACACTGACTTAGTTCCTTGCACTAATCCCAGAAAAGCCTTTCTCTGCGCGTCAGTGTAGCTGGTACCCACATACTTCTTCTGATAGGTGCTTTTGAAATACTCCCAAGTTAGATCATCTGCTGTACCCCGTCTCGAACCGTAAGCCACCACCGATCGCTTCATCCTTTAGATGCGACACGCCCCCTTCGACTTTTCTTCCTCGGTCAGTCAAGATCATCCATGATCCTTTCGGTTGACTCTAGCCAAAGATGTGCTGTGCCTTTGGGTGCCACTCGACACACCGGAATACCTCCACTCCGTTAGATCGGAGTCGCTCGGGAAACAGATTTCCGAGCTCCCAAATTTCCACCACCCGACCACCATCTCCAAGACTCGCCAAAGCGACTTGCGATACCGCCTCCACCACCCGTGCGATCCTGCTCCTCGGCTCTAAAAGTAGGAGGTGGTGGTGGCGGTGGTACCTCATTTTCGAACCTTGTCCCGACTGACGGGTTCGGACACCGTCATCCTACCCCTACCGCGTCCCACGGCGTCCACGTCCTCTAGAACTCATCCTATCTACCGAGCTTTAATCTGTTTAAGAAAAATTTTATGCGTTAGCATTTGTTCCACTTTCTTATTCACGAAGAAATTTTATGGATAGAGTTTTAATCGAGAGATTCTTTCGAGCAAACAAGGTTTCGATTTCTATCCTAGTTCACACAAAGAAGTTCAAGCATCCATTCCTTAATACTTTCCATACCTATTCGCTCTTGGACATTTACGCCCATTTCTAACCCGAGGTATTTTCGTCATTTTCCTACTGAGGGTATTTTCGTAATAGAATTTTTTTAAAACTTTAGTAAAGTAGGTCATTTTGCAATTCCCAACACTTTGGAGGTTTTTAGAAAACTCAGTAAAATTTAGAATCTGACATCGTTTTGAAACCGGGGTATTTTGGTAATTTGTCATTCGGGGCAATTTGAAATTTTCCAAGACCAAAATATTTTGTTGATGATTTTCAAAGCTAAGTTGTTGAATATTTGTAAAATAGTTGAAATTTTGAGCAAAACCTTTGAACCCAGGTATTTTATGATCAGGGCATTTTAGTAATTTTACCCCTAAGGGCATTTTTGTAATTTTCCTCAAATCAAGTTTTTCGAGGAAAACGTTTGTAAGAATGATGTTCTCGGATTTGAAAGAGTTATTGCAAAAGTTTTGAAAACATTCGGGTTATCGTTGTTCATTCTTTTTTGAAAACATAGCTAATTCCCTTTTCGGGTTTTAATCATTATGGTTAGCCTATGGCCAAGCCCCTCTTAGTCGGGGTGAACCGAAGCTACGCACCAGGCGGGGATTCGAGTGAAGAGGAGGTGGGTCACGCGGACCGCTTAAATACCAAGCTCTCACCGAACCTTTCTAGACATGCGCCTGCAGAGGTTACCACACCACCGAGCCCTGCGAGTTAGGGTGAACCGAGCTACGCACCGGTAGGATACCTGCGAAGAGGAGGTGAGTCACGAGGACTGCTTAAATACCAGGCTCTTCCGGATCCACTTCTAGACATGCGTACAGGGGTTACCACACCCTAGCTCAGTGACTAAGTCATAGGTTGGTTTAGTTCCTTAAGTCTTATGCTTCGTTTGTGTGTTTGAGTAGCCTAATCCTAGGGTTCAAGTTCCTATAAGTCTATCAACGTTCCATGCTTCCTACCCTTCTACAGAATATAATTCACCAAGAGGTTTAGATGTACTTACCTGGGCGGATAGTTGCCGGAGACTCGGGCCATGCCGTTCAAAAACCCAAAAACATTTCAAATTCTTTAATAAGGCCTACAAATCATAAAACCAAACCTTTTTGGGCCTTGGGCCCCCACAGCCGAGCTTTGAACTTGGCTCTGATACCAATTTTGTAACAACCCAAACCCGGCCCAAACACTATGGCCGAATCTAGTTTGCTACAGTGAAAAAATATATTTTGGAAAACACTTTTGGGAAGTAAAAATCCTTAGTTGCCGAAAACCTTTTCAAATAGATTGTTTTGTTAAACCTTACTTAGAATTTATTTAAAATTAATTCAACCAAGTTATTATAAAATATCGAGTGTGCCCGATGTACAGTGAAAATTTTACGTGTTAATTTGGGAAAACATGTGACTTTAGTTTAATATTAATAATCGTAGTTTAAAGTAATTATTCGACATAACAACAATAAAATATCAGGATGCCTTATTACATCCAAATAAGCTAAAAACCGGAAATGAAATTTATCATAACTAAAATTAAAGTTCATTTAATTTAAATCCACCGCATGGCCACCTCGAGTCAACCGGCTCCACATCCGCGATCTCGTGTCACCTGAAAAAATGTAAAGGAGAAGGTGAGTCACCAAGACTCGATGATGTAACCCTTCCCCGTTTTAAAAACATTTTCATACACAACATATAACAATTAATATGCGAGAATATTATGTACCCCAACCTAGCCGACCAAATGCCACTTTGTCTACCCCGTTGTGGTACCAAACCACTTGTGACATATAGTCACGATGTGTTACCAAACACCGGTGTCCGTGAGACACGAATCGATTGATGGGGCCAACCCATCGTGTGATACCAAATCAGCGCGAGGCGATCCCATATCTCAAGTGGGGCCAACCCACGGTGGTGTTAACCACGGGGACGAGTCGCTATGAGGTGCCAAACCTCTGGAGGTACCAAACCTCACGGTGACCGTAGTCACGGTGTGTTACCAAAACATCGGTGCCCGTCGGCCACGATTAATCTGCCCTCCACTCATCAATCCCACATCGAGTCACATATGTATATGTTTCATGTCATCACATACTTAAATCTCATGTATCAATACATCATGCTTCCCAAAAGCATCGAATAACAAATTCATATTAACAGTACTTACAGAATCACCATCTATACCGATATGGTATATTATCCAATGCTACATAAAATCAAGATAGCATTCACAACAATCAGCACATTTAATAAGTTATACGTGTGTATGTACACACTGTTACTCTTGAAGGCTCTAAATCCGAAAAAGAAGAGTCGGCCACCTAGATCTACTTGTCCCTATATTCGGCCATAATAGTGTTAGTGATATGGGCCATTCGACCAAACCAAATAATTCTTTTAAGCTATTGCTTGAACCCGAATCTTTACCTTTATTCTTTCGGTTACTAACCACGATTACTCAATTTCCCGAATCTGCTTAATCAATTACCACCGATTAGTAAATAAGACTAAAAGCCTTCGGCTTAATCAAATGTCAAAATAAAGAGATTAATCTTACCACTTTACTTCCAAAACCGATTGCTAGAGATTGGGGCTTAGATTGCTGTTTCCAAATATCCCGGGGTTCCTAGGAAAAATTGTTTACAAGAATGTTTAGAAGCCTTATTAACCATTTCCAAAAATCGGCACTTACCCTTTCCCTAATGGAAATCGGCTAAGAAACAGGAGGAAAAACCATGAAGTTTCGGCACACTTACCTTCTCTCGGGACCGATTGAAGAAGAAGTTGAAGGAGATCTCCCTTTGCTTAAGATTCGGCTAAAGTTTAACAAAGGAGGAAAAAGAGTTCGGCTAGTGTGGAAAAAGAAGAAAAGATGGTGAAAGTGGGAGAGGATTCTGGCAAAGAAGAGAGTAGAGAAGAGTTTTGATTCAAGGAAAAGAAAAGAAAGAAAAATAGGTTGAAGGTGGTGTAGGAGATTCAGCCAAAAGTGTGAGAGAAAGAAAAATAAAAGGTGAAATAGGGATTAATGAGGCTAGCCGAAAATTATGAGAAGAACTAAGGGGAATTCGGCACTAAACTCCCTTTACTTGCCGTCCACTCCACTTGAGGAGTTCCAATTTCGGCAAACACCTATCTCTTCTCCTTGCCACTAATTTAAAACTCATTCAAAACAATTTGAATTGTTCCCATAATAATCAATTAATAATCCATTTAATAATATCCCTTATTATCTCCAGATTTAAGCAAATTAAAACCAATTTAAAGTGCTCAAATTATCCCTTAATAATAATTAATAAAAGAGTTTAAACTGAGGAAAAACTCCCCCCTTGTGCCGTCCCATTAATGAGCAAAATGAGGGATTTCCACGACTCGAACACAAGCTCCCTTGTTCCCCCTTGTGGCGTCATCTATAGCCCTTAAGTGGCCTTCTTTTTGCCACTTTTCCAAGCTGATTTTTGTGTCAAATTATCCACATTTATTCTTATAACACCCTCCTGCTAAGGCTCCCTGCCTTTAAAGTAAAAAAAACTGAAATTTTCTACCAAACCGTGCCAACTCAAAGCCTTAATTAAGCTCTATTATTCCATAAATAATATCACAGCAGTTCATACATAAGGAAAAATAATTAAATTCCAAATAACCCCATTTCTAGGATGTTACAAAAATGATAGCTTGATAGTGTGATAGGATCTCCGGCGAACTCCAATCCGAGCTAGCTTAATAACCCTATAAGATATGGGAAAATAAGGGGGTAGGCTATATAGCTTAGTAAGTCCGTATGAAAATAATAAGCAACTCTTATAAATCTTTTATCAAGTTCAACAATTTAAACACAAGATAATACAAATTGCTATGAATCTCACAGTTATAATTTTTATTCAGTCATAATGTTTACTCTATCAACTTATAAGCATAATTTAACATATCTTGGCATCAGCCTAACAACCATAATCTCTCCTTTGTAACATATTACAGCAATTCAACAAATCATTTCAAACCTCATAGTAAACATGCACAGTAATTATGTGTACTCATGTTTTCGAGCATATGTCTTAATATCTTTCAATGCCTAAACTCTTATCTTCCCTTACTTCCATAACCATTTTAATAGGCAATCATGCCAATCTTTCCTTTTTCTCATATTCGATAAATCACAATTTGTGTGAATGAATCATGCTACATCATAACTCAATTTAGCCCGAAAGCCAAACACATAATCGTCAACTGAATTTACCATGTATTTCATACATCACAAGTATTGACCAATAATTACAAGGTTTTTACAAAAACACCACTGTGAAAATCATGAACTCACAATTTCATGAACATAACATACTCAATCACATTCTTACTAATGGTTCATCATATACCGAATTCATTTCCTTTGAGTTTTTCGTACATACCTATACCAACTCGTAACATAATCAATACTTTCTCATCTTTAACATACCCGTTGAACCACTTGGAATACTATCAGATACACGGAAATCTTTGCACATAAGTGCCACATATGTAGCCAATGCTACCACAAATCTCATAAAACATATAAGCTTGCTCTCGAGCTATCCTCGGGCCTGCTCACACAAACTGTCAGTCGAGACGTAGCTACGCGGTGCTGCTCACACAAGCTATCAGGTATCCGCAACATATGCCGGTATACCCAGCCACCGGTAGGACATACAGGACCAGCACCCAAGACACATAAATCACATAAACACATGGGTTCCTAGTGACATGTCATTTGTATCCTAATCTATTCCTAAGGTTCAACCGGGATTTCTCTCTTGCCGGAACTTCGTCGAATATGCTCATAAAATCAATCATACATTTCATGCAATATCAAAACATTAAAATAAAAATATAACATTGCATTATTTACATACGAATTTACCTCGACATAAAAATGGCCAAAAGGACTAAATTTTCAAATACTCTTTTTCTCCCGTTCTAACTTTGAACCTCGTTTTTCTCAATCTATAATATCACATTTAACTTATTTAATCAACACATTATTCATTTCAGTCCAAAAGTCACATTATGGAAAAATTATATTTTTGCCCCTAAACTTTTAACATTTTACAATTTAGTCCTTCGACTCGTAAAATGATTTTCATTCAATTTCATTACACCCAAGCCTAGCCGAACCTATATCATGCTCATAACAGCCCACAATTTTCATTTATTCACACTTTTACTACTCATTTTACAATTTTTACAAACAAGTCTATTTAGGCATTTTTACCGAAAATCACTTAGCAAAAGTCGTTTATCAAACAACAAACATGCATTTTCCACCATCAAACATCAAAATACGTACATGTTCAACATGGGTAAAATTTTAGACTTTGACATCTCTTCAAATTGGTGGTAGGAATAGATAGATCATGTTACAAGGATTTCAAAAACATAAAAATCATTAAAAACGGGGCTAGAACGGACTTACAATCGAGCTTGGAATCTTGAAAAACCCTATCCATGTCTTCTCCATTTGAAATTCGGCCAATAAAGAAGAAGATGGAAAAATTTGGCTTATTTTGGCTTTTTAATTCATTTTAATTACCAAATTACAAAAATGCCCTTAATGAAAAACTTTAAAAACATACCAAACCATGTCCATTTTTGTCCACCAACTTAACCAATGGTCTAATTACCATTTAAGGACCTCAAATTTAAAATCTCATAGCAATTAGACACCTTTAACATATAGAATTCAAGTTTTTCACTTTTTGCAATTTAGTCCTTTTAACTAAATTGAGTGCCCAAACGTCAAAATTTTTGAACGAAATTTTCACGAAATCGTTCCATAAAACTGTAGACCATAAAAATATAATAAAAATGAATTTTTCTTCGTCGGACTTGTGGTCCTGAACCCACTATTCTGGCTAGACCAAAAATTAGGCTGTTACACGTAAATATTAAATAATTATATTTACGAACTTACTCGTCGAATTTGGTGGCCTCGAAACTACTGTTTTCGACACCACTGAAAAATGGTCTATTACAGTGACAACTCTCCTCCTCTTAACAAGATTTCGTCCTCAAATTTTTCTTACTTAAAAAGAATTCGACTAACCACCCATATGGCGTATACCTTAGGAATCTCCCAATTGTCTAGAATACTAACAGTTTAGTTTACCAGGGTGGATCCAAACTCAATAGTTACTTGTGAAATTTCAAATGTTTCACACCTTAATCTATGACAGATGTCGCTTTTATATTGGAGAACCCGAACAGTTACCATTTATTCAACTTCTTGCAAACTTTGATGTAAGGAAAATCCTGAGTTCAAATAGATAAGGAACCGAGAGTTGGTACGTTGGGTGTATGACTTCTGTATTATGTAACGTCATTCAAAACAGTGGAATTCATAGCCCAAAACATGGGTAAATGATATCCTCTCCTTGGCATTACATGGTTGATGAAAAGTAAATGTGCCCACGAGTCATCCGTTTTTGTGATGGATGACTTGATCACTATTTGATAGTGATTGACTTTTCATGTAGGAAGATGTAATGGTTACCATTGTTGGATCATCGGTGCACCCTATGGCACATCGAAAAATTAAATCCGACGATCACATCCACGGGTCCATGTACAAGGAACAAATCAGGGTGAAAAGGGTATGAACGATTACCTTAATCATCTAAAAAATCAAAGAAGCATATTACACAATTGTATGTCGATTCCAAGCCACTACAAAAATGCTTCGGCCTCTACGTAATCCATCACCTAGTGTGACAACGAATGATAAGCACTCTCTAAAACTTTTTTAGAGAAAAAAATTACTTGACGACTGCTAGACCTCACACATCCCTTATTTCATGTATATTAGGTTTTTCTCAAAAACCCTACATTTCCTAATTCGAGAATCATTAATATTTTGATATGAATCAAATCATAATAATTAACCAAATATTATAATTACCATAATTATAATAATGTTTGATAAAAAAATTACAATTATAGTAATTATAATAATATTCAATCCTAAATTATAATTACAATAATATAACAGGGACTTCGGTAAAAAATTTTTAGTTATATTTTATACGAATCAAATTCATATATTAATTTAACCCTATAAGTCGTTTGATATATAACTGCTCAATTAAATTAATTCCATAATCAATTTAATTCATGTTGACAGCTAAACACAAAATCAACTATGTTTGGATCCCATTCGTTTCAACCATAAGGTGTGACCTTGTAGGTTCTTGTAACATTAGTAGTAATACTAGAATGATTCTAATATTACAAACAATGAGTGGCATCTAGCAATGCATCATTGGTACCTAAGTTACAAGAAGTCATGATTCGACATAACCTCTCTGTAATTAATCCTTCATGTATTAATCATTTTGTCTTTTATATCTTAATGGACATAAGTCATGGAATAGTCACACTTGCATAGTCCATCTAATTTTTCTTGATATCCTAAGTAAACTATGAAAAACAAATAAGTATGACATCTGATATCAACTTATTCGAGCATGACCATGCATCTCTAGTCTCACTCAATCAAGTGGCCTAGGATATTGCTGCCATTATTTAGGAGGGACAAATTCTATATTGATCAACCATATCCCACTACATAGATTGTGGTATATCCAACATCAGCCTTTATAAAACAACAAGTTACGGTGGACGTTTGATTGTATCAAAATATACAACTCACGATGTAGGGATAATAATGATCTAAAGTCTAAGAATCGTATACATAGTAATCACTATGAGTAATGTTGTGATAATTAAATAATAATCCAAGAAACATACTCATAGCGGGTCAGTCCAATATGTTGTTCTCTAACGCACATACTCATGTGTTGATTTTGACATCTCATATCAATGACAACACTTTGTCCTCAATCAAGTACATGTTAGTATTAATGCATTATTGTTGTCCAAGCCCACAATAATACTCGACTAAAGAAATTTTAAGAATAATCATATTATTCTTAGAAAATTATTATAAAATAGTTTATTTATATACACAGAAAATAAACTCAAACAATAATGGCTATGCCTTATACTAATAAACGAGGTAAAATAAGTATGTTATTATAATCATCTCATGATTGGTATTTGGGCATACTCTAACCACCATGAGATAAAATAGGATAATATTGGGAGAACGAATATTATCCCAAAGAGATCAAGGATATCTTATGAGGGTAACACACTTACAACAAGGTCATTGGATGAGCATTGAGTAGTTGCTTTCGTAATGGTTTGTCATTGGGGAGAGCTCAGTTACGATACTATAGTGGAATGAATTCATAACTAAATGATTTTATAATTAATAGACAAAATGCTTAAACTTAATAATAAATCATTTTAGCCTCAACTACATATGTCCAATCAGTCCCTCCGCTAGCTCGTTGAAACCAAAAATGAATTGCGTGTTTGAATAGATATGAACAGAATGAATAGGAAATGAGAAATAAGAAACATTCAGGAATTATTATGATTTTCTCCGAAATGGAGAAATGGAATCATTTGGAAATGAATGTAGGTTTCCAAAAAATGGAAATGATCCATTTGCAATACTATATGAATTACTTAAAAAATAATCGGAAGAATGAGTTTATGTTTTTGGACTGTTTTGAAGCCTGAAAATGAAAATAAATCATTTGGTCATAGTGAACAAGTTGAGTTGTGAAATATTGAACATATTTTCTCGAATTTTTACCATGGGCAAAATTGTCAAAATTTTACCAGGGGTAAAATCGTCAAAATTTTGCTAGGGGTAAAATAGGGATGAGAAGATTATTTTATATATAGATATTCAAGTTTATTTTTGGAAATAGAAAAATTGAATCGAATTGGATCACTGTAACACCCCTTACCCATGTCCAACACCGGAACCAGATACGAGGTATTACCATGCTTGACCTTGCTTGAACATGTAATTACGGGCTATGAAATTTCATTCCAACTTAAAACTTTTCTTTCTTTATCATAACACACATATCATGGGCCTACGAGGACTTAAACATACATCCGGAAGGTTTCGGAGTTCAGCCAGAAACTTTTACACTCTTGAAAATTTTTGCCTGGCGTGGGACACGCCCGTGTGGGCAGGCCGTGTGGTCACACACGCCCATGTCCCTAGCCGGTGTAGAATTTATTTTTATTTCGAACCTACAGGGGTTTTCACACGGCTGGACACACGCCCATGTCAATGGCCCGTGTCCTTCACACGGCCTAGACACGCCCGTGTCCTCACCCGTGTGTGAAAACTAGGGGTATTTTGTTTATGACGTCAGCAACCCCTTAAGGAGCACACGGCCTAAGCACACACCCGTGTGCTGGCCCGTGTGACGAATCAAATTCTCGCATTTAAATGCAGGGGACACACGGCCACCTAACACACCCATGGGACTAGCCATGTATCACACACGGCCTAGACACATGCCCGTGTGTCTACCCGTGTAGACACTTATAGGCTATTTTCCAAGCCAATTGTCACCCAGAAACATCAACATACTTATACCAACTCAAGCAATGCATAACATGGCCTTTATATACTATGAATAACCCTCGGAACATCACTTATAGAATTCATGAAACTTATCATCAATAAGATATGGAACTTAACAAATATTAGCCAATTTTCTTTGGCTATATACAAAAAGAATGCATAATCTTAGTAGCAAAGCTTTTAGCTCACCATATAACATAACTCAAAATGATCAAACTCCTATACATGCCATACTCATTCTAAATTAACTTTGCAATACCAAAATAGGGGTTGATAGTGTGATCCGAGCTCCGACGTTCTTCGATCCCCGAACTAGCTTGGCGACACTACAAGGGAAAAGGAAAAAGAGAGGGGTAAGCATATAGCTTAGTAAGTTTGCATGAAATTTATGTAACAACATAAATACTCAAAATAAACTCATCCATCTCATGATACATAAACAACATAAGTATCAAGTGCTCAAGCATACTTACTTATACTTACTCTTACCCATCTCATATCACAATATGATTTCATACTTTGTATTTTACTCATGGTACCTGTATCACTTAGTCACGTAATTTAGCACTTTTGCTAAAGTAATCATAAACTCAAATTATTAACTTCTTTAACTTAAATAAAATTCTTTATCATCCTTGAGTAACTTAACTTGTTACTATCTTTACTCACTTATCTCTTTTGTTACCTCTTTCACACTTGGCTCTTTTTCCCGTTGAATTTCCCGGAATAACAGAGGATACTCAATCTCATCAAACATGTAACTTGATGCCAATGCCATATCCTAGATATGGTCTTATATGGAATCACCTCATGATACCGATGCCATATCCCAGATATGGTCTTACACGGGATTCCTTAGCTTGATGTCGATGCCATGTCCCAGACATGGTCTTACACGAGACCTTCCTTGTATGGTGTCGATGCCATGTCCCAGACATGGTCTTACACGAGACCTTCCTTATATGGTGCCGATTCCATGTCCCAGACATGGTCTTACACGAGACCTTTCTTATTCGATGCTGATGCCATGTCCCAGACATGTTCTTTTACAGGATCTACGTTCAGTGCCGATGCCATGTCCCAGACATGGTCTTACACGAGCTTTCCTTATTTCATGTTGTGACATAGGTATCCTCGCTATTCCGAATATTCAATAGGGACTTTCATATACTTGTTCTCATTGTTTTCCTTAATAAGGCATTATTATAAAATTTTATGAGAATAATAAGCATTTCAAAATATAATAGGAAATTAAACATATTAATTTATGAAACTTTAATTTCACACAAACTTACCTCGATACTCAAAATGTGTATAATTGTGCAAATTTAGTCCTCAACCTTGTTTTTGCCTCGGTTTCGATCCGGGCTTCGTGTTTCTTGATCTATAATAACAAATTAACTTGTTTAATACTCACATTGACTAAATTGACTCATAACTCATACTTTAGAAAAATTACAATTTTGCCCCTATTCTTTCTCATAATTACACTTTTGCCCCTAGGCTCGTAAAATAATTTTCATTCAACTTTCTTGTATTTCAAGCCTAATCAAATCATATTCTCAACTATAGCAACCTTCAATTTCTACTATTTCACTCATGTATGACCATTTTATAACTTTTACAATTTGGTCCTTACTTGTATTTTTCATGAAAATCACTTAGAAAAAGATGTTTATCCTACATCAAACTTTCATAATCTTCCATAAAACATCAAAATACATGCATGTCATACATGGGTAAATTTTTGAACATAAACCCTAGCTCAAAATAGAGGTAGAAATAGCTAAACTGAGCTACGAGGATCTCAAAAATACAAAGAACATTAAAAACGGGGCTAGGATGCACTTACTATCAAGCTTGAAAGTTGAAGAAACCCTAGCTATGTCTTCCTTGTGATTTTTGGCCAAGGGGGAGGAAGATAGACACCATTTTTGACTTATTTTCCCTTTTAATTCTTTTATTAACCAAATGACAAAAATGCCCTTAATGATCCTTTCTTAAGATTTTTCCTTCTCATGTCCATTTTTGTCCATCTTAACATATAATGATCTAATTGCTAAATAAGGACCTCTAGTAATTTTTATAATTCTATTTCATACTTAAATCTTCTAGAATCTCATATTTTCTAATCTTTACAATTTAGTCCTAATGGACAATTTATTCACTAATAAATAAAATATCTTCATGAAATTTTCACACAATCATGCAAACACCTCATAAGCCTTATAAAAATCATAAAAACTCATATTTCTACTTCGGAGTTGTGGTCTCGCACCACTATTCTGACTAGGCCCTAAATCGGGTTGTTACAATTTTCCCCCTTAGGGATTTTCGTCCCCGAAAATCTTACCGGCAAAAAGGTTTGGGTACTGATTCCTCATAGCCTCCGCGGGCTCCCACGTAGCCTCTTCTACCCCATGTCTCTGCCGTAAGACTTTCACAAGAGCTATACTTTTATTCCTTAATTGTTTGACTTCCCGGGCTAGAATCTTAGCTGGTTCCTCACCATAAGTCATGTCGGGTTGAATTTCAACCTCTGCTGGTGTAATCACATGTGAAGGGTCCGATCGGTAGCGTCACAACATAGACACGTGAAATACATCGTGAATCTTTTCTAACCTAGGTGGCAAATCCAATCGATAAGCTAACGGTCCTATCCTATCGGTGATCTCATATGGTCCGATAAAACGCGGACTCAATTTGCCTTTCCGGCCAAATCTAAGAACTTTCTTCCATGGTAACACTTTCAAGAATACTCTATCACCAACTTGATACTCGATCTCTTTCCTTTTTAAATCCGAGTAAGATTTCTGTCTGTCAGAAGCAGCCTTTAAACAATCTCGAATCACTTTACCTTCTCTTTGGTTTCTCTAACCAAATCAACCCCATGGATCTGGTTTTCCTTAAGTTTAGTCCAATATAAAGGCGTCCGTCACTTACGCCCATATAAAGCCTCGTATGGTGCCATTTTCAAACTTGACTGAAAACTATTGTTGTAGGCAAATTCCACCAACGGTAGGTATTTTTCCCAGCTTCCTTGAAACTCAAGAACACAACATCGGAGCATATCTTCAAGTACTTGTATCAACCTCTCCGACTGGCCGTTGGTTTGTGTAACAGCCCTAACCCGTATCCGTCGCTGAATTAGGGTTACAAGGCATTACTAGACTAACCACAAGTCAACACACTCATATAAATTATTTTATTTCAAGTAATGCATAATCAATCCATGCTTTCAAGTTCAAACATAAACTTATCATTTATTTAATAAATGATGAAATTATCTATCATGTTTCAACGCTGTAATACTTCTATTTAGTAGACATAATGAATTTAACATGGTAATCAATCTTTTTAAAAGATTATAACCGAATGTACCAAGAATAAAGATATACTTTCATTGTTTACTTAAACATTAACGAGCGTATCACAAATCTATATTGCCAATTTCATATAAAAGCAGTTTTGATCAAATAGCAAAAATTACCATTCATTTGGTCAATAGGTCATAATGGCCGAATATGCTCATTTGCTTTTAATCATTTTACCAACAATGTATCAAACATTTAAAGCCAAATATACATATCTGCCAAAACTTTACTTATCCCAATCAATGATATACCAAATGCAATACTAATTGCCGAAAGCATCCAACTATATTATCGATCAATCTCTTATAAATGACATAACTAAATTATTCAAAACCAAACATATCTTATACATGACCTAAAACATATAAGATCAAACCCCATACATAAACATACACATATCATATTCGAATATGCACTACTTAAGAATATAACCTGTAATGCTATTCATACCAATCATGTAAATATATTTACTAAATCACACAAATACCAAAACTAGATGTTCACAACGATGATTTAATTCAATTCATTCAACCCTCACAACCGAATACCACACATAAATCCATTAATATATATACTCCAAATTAAGTCAATACCATGGTCGAATCTAAATAAAATCATAATATCGCAATTTAGCCATTTTCGCATGGCATATTTACATATATTTACCATTCAAAATCAATTCAAAAATGACTTAGCCTATACATGCCATAGTTTCAAAAGAAGTACTACTTAAAAAGTACCAAAGTTGGTTGATAGTGTGATAGACTTTGACGATGATCCCGAGCTCGTAACTAGACTTCAAAATCTATAAAACAATCAAATAAACACATAGTAAGCTAACATAGCTTAGTAAGTTATAAGCAATTTCAAACAATGTATTAAACATTACAATGAACAACTCACACATTTCATAACCCTTAATGCCAAATATCTCAACATTTAATAATAGTATTCAGATAAGTTTATAATCTTCCTCTTACCTCAACAACTATACGTATATATATATATATAAAATACCAAAATTCATACACACTTTCAAATCTTATAAATTTCATATAAATACACATGATTCGACATTATAATTTCAACAACTAAACTTACTTACCATCCAAAAGATAGTTTATCATTACATACCTGATCATTATTCATTCCAATTAGTACATTCGATAAATATTACAATTAAAATATCGGCAACCTGCACACTTCATGCTAAAACATATTAACATATCACATGCTTAATGTTAACAAATTAATACCTTGCACGTTTAATGTCAAAATTCTCGTAACGTGATAAACCGTAATAGTAACATATTTTAATCCCACATTTAGCATACTTTTGGATGATTTATCCCTTGAATTATGTAATTTGGTGCTCTTAATCCTTTAATTTCATGTTTTATACTCAGGAGAGCACCGGAGGATGAAAAGAACGAGAAACGGGCCTAAAATAGAGTAAATGGGCCATATCACGAAATCGACACGGCACAGGCTAAGACCACACGATGTGCTCCTTCAAAGAGCTCGAACACGGCTGCCACGATTCACACGGCGTGTGCCATGAGCGTGTCCCTAACGTGACAAAGAAGAATTCTATTTGGATTAGGGTACTTAGAGGCAACGAAAGCCATTCCAAAAGCCTATATGAACACCCTAGAGGCCAACCTTCAAGGGGCGTCCAGCTAGGCCAAGGAGGAGAGCCAGAGAGGTCAGAATTGTGGAATTTACTCGAAGAAAGCCAGTTGATTCATCTCAAGAAGCCAGAGTCATACTCAAGACGGAGGATCTTCTCTTTAATTCCTTCAAGGGGTTTTAGGGTTTTTCTTATGTTTTGTTTTATCTTTTCTTCTGAGATGTATTCTTTTATAATTATGAGCTAAACCCTCGGATACACAGGGGATGAAACCTAAGATGAATCTTGTTATCGTTTGCTGAACAATATGATAAATACTTGATTTGTTCTTAATTATGTGTTCTTAATTCTTGCTTTGATATTCCAGGATATTGATTCAAGTACTGATGTGCTTAGGTGGTGGAGCAAAAGTCCTTGCCTAAGAGTAGATCTAGCATAGTTAAGTGGAGTTGCTCGCGCGCCTAGACATAGGGTGACGAAATTTTGCCGAATTAGGGTGAAACCTAATATGGGATGCCATAGTTCGAGTTAATGCAATTCTAGGGTTTTGATTAGAAAGAGAATTCAATTAATCAACCTAGGGTTAGGCGTTAGTCGCCTCGAGAGAGGATTAATATACATTAGGGAATCCTACGGATCAAGTCAAGTGAATAAATCGTCGGTTGAGTTAGATATCAAGTGAAGTCTAGGTGGATTCTTCCTGCATTGTCTAAGTCAATTGGTTTTTCTCACGAGTATTTTCCCAAATTCGTTCTCTTTGTCTTAGCATCTTTAGCTTAGTAGTTAGTTAATTTTAGATTAAACAACAAATTCCCTTATTTCTTAGGCTAAATAATAGAAAGAGAGTCAGTATTAGTACTTCTGGTTCCTTTGAGTTCTACAATCCGGTCTTGCCACTAAGCTATACTACTGTTCGATAGGTGCACTTGCCTCAATCATCGTCACAGTTAGTTTCCAGGCTTGATCATTCTTTATATATTTTTTTAAGACTCTGACGTACACGATCAAGTTTTTGGCGCCGTTGCCGGGGAACCAAAATATTAAGAACGCTCAATTTTTATTACTTTAGCCATTTTTTAATTTTTGCAATTTACTTTTGACTTTGCTAATTTTTCTTCTTTTATTCCTTGCAGGTACCTCTAGTTTATGACTAGGAGGAACTCGACAGGACCCTTAATTTACGATAGTGATATTGAAGGTACTGTTCGTAGAAATTGTAGAGAGATAAGGCGAAGGTTATCTTACATAGAGCAAGAGCAAGAAGACGAAACCAATACCACCAAGAGATGGTGAGAATAATCCGCTACCTCCGGTGGCGAAAATCATGCTCATCGAACTATGTATGATTATGCTAAACCTAATTTAAATGGAACTGAATCGAGTATTGTTAGACCTACTATTGCTGCAAATAATTTTGAACAGAAACCTAACACTATACAGATGATACAACAGTTTGTTCAGTTTGATGGTTTGCAGGATGAGGACCCTAACACACACTTAGCAAATTTTCTAGAATTCTGTGATACCTTCAAAATAAATGGCGTTTCTGATGATGCCATACGTCCTCATGCAAGCCTATGGGATTAACTTTGATTTGTGTACCATATCATTTTACAGTGGTGGAGATTTGATTTTCATGCAAGCCTATGGGATTAACTTTTCATGTTTGACTTATGAGTGTTTTTTTTCCTGAACCTTAAACACCTCGAGTGATTTGAGTGAATCTTTAGTGAGGATGTCAATCCTTGTTGATTTTGAATCAGAGGTAATTATTTAGATGAAGGGAAACACCTATGTTTTCATGCTACAAAATGTATGACTTAGATTGTTTGAATCTTTAGAACTCTTTGAGTTGAATTATCCATGTATGAATTATCTTTGAATTATGGTGAAACATTATTGATGAATATTATGAATCGAGGAAGTTTGTTTTAATTGTGAGTTGAGAATTTTGCTTGAGGACAAGCAAAAGCTTAAGTTTGGGGGTATTTGATAAACCGTAATAGTAACATATTTTAATCCCACATTTAGCATACTTTTGGATGATTTATCCTTTGAATTATGTAATTTGGTGCTCTTAATCCTTTAATTTCATGTTTTATACTCAGGAGAGCACCGGAGGATGAAAAGAACGAGAAACGGGCCTAAAATAGAGTAAATGGGCCATATCACGAAATCGACACGGCCTGGGCCCAAGACCACACGACTGTGCTCCTTCAGCAGGCTCGAACACGGCCTGGCCACGATTCACACGGGCGTGTGCCATGAGCGTGTCCCTAACGTGACAAAGAAGAATTCTATTTGGGTTAGGGTACTTAGAGGCAAAGAAAGCCATTCCAAAAGCCTATATGAACACCCTAGAGGCCAACCTTCAAGGGGGCGTCCAGCTAGGCCAAGGAGCTGAGACGGAGAGGTCAGAATTGTGGAATTTACTCGAAGAAAGCCAGTTGATTCTTCTCAAGAAGCCGGAGTCATACTCAAGACGGAGGATCTTCTCTTTAATTCCTTCAAGGTGTTTTAGGGTTTTTCTTATGTTTTGTTTTATCTTTTCTTCTGAGATGTATTCTTTTATAATTATGAGCTAAACCCTCAGATACCTGAGGGGGATGAAACCTAAGATGAATCTTGTTATCGTTTGCTGAACAATATGATAAATACTTGATTTGTTCTTAATTATGTGTTCTTAATTCTTGCTTTGATATTCCAGGATATTGATTCAAGTACTGATGTGCTTAGGTGGTGGAGCAAAAGTCCTTGCCTAAGAGTAGATCTAGCATAGTTAAGTGGAGTTGCTCGCGCGCCTAGACATAGGGTGACGAAATTTTGCCGAATTAGGGTGAAACCTAATATGGGACGCCATAGTTCGAGTTAATGCAATTCTAGGGGTTTTGATTAGAAAGAGAATTCAATTAATCAACCTAGGGTTAGAAGTTAGTCGCCTCGAGAGAGGGATTAATATACATTAGGGAATCCTACGGATCAAGTCAAGTGAATAAATCGTCTGGTTCAGAGTTAGATAACAAGTGAAGTCTAGGTGGATTCTTCCTCGGGTATTGTCTAAGTCAATTGGTTTTTCTCACGAGTATTATCCCAAATTTGTTCTCTTTGTCTTAGCATCTTTAGCTTTGTAGTTAGTTAATTTTAGATTAAACAACAAATTCCCTTATTTCTTAGGCTAAATAATAGAAAGAGAGTCAGTATTAGTACTTCTGGTTCCTTTGAGTTCTACAATCCGGTCTTGCCACTAAGCTATACTACTGTTCGATAGGTGCACTTGCCTCAATCATCGTCACAGTTAGTTTCCAGGCTTGATCATTCTTTATATATTTTTTTAAGACTCTGACGTACACGATCAAGTTTTTGGCGCCGTTGCCGGGGAACCAAAATATTAAGAACGCTCAATTTTTATTACTTTAGCCATTTTTTAATTTTTGCAATTTACTTTTGACTTTGCTAATTTTTCTTCTTTTATTCCTTGCAGGTACCTCTAGTTTATGACTAGGAGGAACTCGACAGGACCCTTAATTTCTGACGATGTGATATTGAAGGTACCGTTCGTAGAAATTGTAGAGAGATAAGGCGAAGGTTATCTTACATAGAGCAAGAGCAAGAAGACGAAACCAATACCACCGAAGAGATGGCTGAGAATAATCCGCTACCTCCAGAGGTGGCCGAAAATCATGCTCACCGAACTATGTATGATTATGCTAAACCTAATTTAAATGGAACTGAATCGAGTATTGTTAGACCTACTATTGCTGCAAATAATTTTGAACAGAAACCTAACACTATACAGATGATACAACAGTTTGTTCAGTTTGATGGTTTGCAGGATGAGGACCCTAACACACACTTAGCAAATTTTCTAGAATTCTGTGATACCTTCAAAATAAATGGCGTTTCTGATGATGCCATACGTCCTCATGCAAGCCTATGGGATTAACTTTGATTTGTGTACCATATCACTTTACAGTGGTGGAGATTTGATTTTCATGCAAGCCTATGGGATTAACTTTTCATGTTTGACTTATGAGTGTTTTTTTTCCTGAACCTTAAACACCTCGAGTGATTTGAGTGAATCTTTAGTGAGGATGTCAATCCTTGTCGATTTTGAATCAGAGGTAATTATTTAGATGAAGGGAAACACCTATGTTTTCATGCTACAAAATGTATGACTTAGATTGTTTGAATCTTTAGAACTCTTTGAGTTGAATTATCCATGTATGAATTATCTTTGAATTATGGTGAAACATTATTGATGAATATTATGAATCGAGGAAGTTTGTTTTAATTGTGAGTTGAGAATTTTGCTTGAGGACAAGCAAAAGCTTAAGTTTGGGGGTATTTGATAAACCGTAATAGTAACATATTTTAATCCCACATTTAGCATACTTTTGGATGATTTATCCTTTGAATTATGTAATTTGGTGCTCTTAATCCTTTAATTTCATGTTTTATACTCAGGAGAGCACCGGAGGATGAAAAGAACGAGAAACGGGCCTAAAATAGAGTAAATGGGCCATATCACGAAATCGACACGGCCTGGGCCCAAGACCACACGACTGTGCTCCTTCAAAGAGTTCTCGAACACGACACTGCCACGATTCACACGGGCGTGTGCCATGAGCGTGTCCCTAACGTGACAAAGAAGAATTCTATTTGGATTAGGGTACTTAGAGGCAAAGAAAGCCATTCCAAAAGCCTATATGAACACCCTAGAGGCCAACCTTCAAGGGGGCATCCAGCTAGGCCAAGGAGCTGAGCCGGAGAGGTCAGAATTGTGGAATTTACTCGAAGAAAGCCAGTTGATTCATCTCAAGAAGCCGGAGTCATACTCAAGACGGAGGATCTTCTCTTTAATTCTTTCAAGGGGTTTTAGGGTTTTTCTTATGTTTTGTTTTATCTTTTCTTCTGAGATGTATTCTTTTATAATTATGAGCTAAACCCTCAGATACCTGAGGGGGATGAAACCTAAGATGAATCTTGTTATCATTTGCTGAACTATATGATAAATACTTGATTTGTTCTTAATTATGTGTTCTTAATTCTTTCTTTGATATTCCAGGATATTGATTCAAGTACTGATGTGCTTAGGTGGTGGAGCAAAAGTCCCTGCCTAAGAGTAGATCTAGCATAGTTAAGTGGAGTTGCTCGCGCGCCTAGACATAGGGTGACGAAATTTTGCCGGATTAGGGTGAAACCTAATATGGGAGTCCATAGTTCGAGTTAATGCAATTCTAGGGGTTTTGATTAGAAAGAGATTTCAATTAATCAACCTAGGGTTAGACGTTAGTCGCCTCGAGAGAGGGATTAATAAACATTAGGGATGTAACACCCTGGTTTAGGGGCTAGGCAATTTAAGTATAATTCAGGTGTTGGTAGGTTTTTGTGTGTGTTTGGAGGTGTTTTAGAGGTTTTAAGAATGCTCGGGTGAAAGGGGAAGGCTTTGGAAAATTTTGGATTTTTGGTGTAAAAGAGGAAATAGGGCAGGAAGGCTTTATAAATAAATTGGTGGATTTTAGGTCACAAGAGACAGTTGGGTGAAGTGGCATGGAGGGCGCCGCTTGGGGCTTGGGAAGGTAGCGCCATTGAGGTCAGGGTTCGATTTAAGAAGGCAACAAAAGTGGTTTTGAATTTTTGGATCCAAGCGTTTAAAGGAGGAGGCCTTAAAAGGAGCTGGAAGGAGTTTGTGACGCAAAGAGCTCGGCTGGTGAAGTGGCTCTCATGCGCCACTTAGGCGCTCAAGGAGAGCAAGGGCGCTGTTCGAGTGGGGCGGCAGAGATTTTGGCGTTTTATTTTTCATATGCGGTTATGGGCTTGAGTTTGAAGGCTTTAAGAATTAATGGTGTGGCTTTATGTCATAAAAATCAAAGTGGCCGAGTGGCACAGGCGTTGGAAGTAAGGCGTGCAGCAAAAGCAGAAGGTCCTGTGTTCGAATTTTGGAGGCCGCATTTGGTTTTATTTTATTTTTCTTTGGCTTTTTGCTAGGTGGACGGCACATGGGTGTGGCATTTGAAGTGTAATTCTTGTTGGGCGATGGTGATAAGTGTTAGACGGCTAGGTGGGATTAGTGTTTAATCTTATCTAGTATTTGTTTTTTTATGTAGGATAATTATTATTTATTTTTTTATTTGGATAAGTGGGATAATAGTGGAGCAATTCAAATTGTTTTTGAATTGAACTAATTCAAATTGATTTGAATTAGTAGGTGTTAATCGAATCTTGGGATCTTCATACGGGTTAGTGGCCGAATTTTATAAATAGGGAGAGCACCCTTTTTCATACTCTTTTCTTCTTTTATTGCTTGTGCTTAAAATTTATTTGTTCTTCTCTAGTGTTCTTGCGAATTTGAAGCAAGAGAGATTCTCTTCTTTTGTCCAATTATTTTATGTAGGCCAAGACTTCTTTAATATTGAATACCATTGCCGAAACCCTTGTAACCCTCTTCTACACTTTCTCTCTTTCCTCTCAACCTCGGTTTGTACCTAGATTGTGTTAGCCGAATGTTTGATCTTCCTTGGTGGCGATAGTCGAGTATCTAAGGTAATGGGGTAAGTATTCTGTCTTAACGGTTGATTTGAGTTCTCTCTTTTAGTGGCCAAACCGAGTGGTTGGTCTTAGTTATTTGGAATGGCCAAATATTCTTTAGGGCCGTGATGATGTTGTGTTTCGTTTGTTGTAGCCAACACCAAGGAGCTTAAGAGGGATTCTCTCGAGATAAGACTCGTTAAGGTAAGGTGGTGGTAAAGTATTCGACCAAAGGGGCCTTTCGCATGGATTGTGGTTGATAGCCGATACTAATAGTCTTGTAACAGGATTTTGGCAATTCCATTGGTGTTTCGAGATTCAAGAAGGAAAAGGGTAAGTGGTTTGATTTTTCGGCCTTAGGCCAATATATGTGGTTATGTGTTGACCGAGGGTTGACTATGGTCTTTTAGGGGCATATCGACAAGAGCATAGAAAGCCTTCGGGATCTCGGATTATTTCGGTAAGGATATTAGTAAGTGACTTAGACTCGTTAATAAGTAGATTATGACTTGTTGATTAATCGGGTGGTTCGATTAAGTGACTTTCGATGGAGGCCAATACCAGTCTTGAAGGAAAAGGAAAGCTCCCATCCCAAGTTTAAGAAGAGGTCGGTTTCATTTGTTCGAGATTGGCCACCGGGTGTGGGCCAACAGAAGGGAGAGAGCTATAGACAGATAGCGGTAGTCTCGCTAAGCGATAGTGTCGGGATCGAGGTTTAGAGCTTGAGTTATAAGGTGTGTAGTTAGCCATTGTTTCGGTTTTGTGTGATATCCGCTTATGTTATATGCTTACTAATAAGTGCGATGGTAAGAGTGTAATAGATACCCTAAACAGGTATGACGATTGTCGTAAAATAGCAAATTGTTACTATTGTTGTCATTTATTTAAATATGAGTGTATGCCTATGTTTGTGAATGACATGCACATGCATCATATTGTCATTATATCATGTTACATGTGCATGGGTGGGTTATGAAAGAAGGACGGGTGTACTTGAGTGCGTGGTTGATGTCGGCTTTGTGCTACATCGTGGATTGGCGCTGACTGAGGTCGCGTTGTGGATCTTTGCGATTTGGTTCGCGTGGTTACCTTGATTGATATCGGCTCTATGCCATATCGTGGCTTGATGGATTGCTGTGTGCTCCATCGTGGTTTGATGTTAGCTATACGCTACATCGTGGATGGCATTGGTTGCCTTTTTGGAGATAAAAGGAGAGGGTGACTCGATAGTCCCCTGGTGTGTGGTAGGCTGGATAAGGGGGTGTGTAGCGGATGGACCTTAGGATTGGGTTGGGTATCATGATTGCATGGTTTCGTTATGAATTGATATGGAAATGGGCCAAGCCCAATATGACTTGTGGATTTGTATGTTTTGAGAACATACGTGGAAATGGGCCAAGCCCGATGTCGATGGATTGATGAGAAAAGGGCCTAGCCCAGATTTGATATGATTTGATTGTGGGCCAAGCCCGGCATCGTGGTAATGTTTAAATGATTATATTTACATGCTGCATTTTATAATTGGGTTGATTTGTGGCTAACATGTGGGTGGATATCGGTGGTTTAATTACACACCGAGTCATTATGACTCACCCAATTATTTATCCAACCTCGCAGTGACTTGTTGATCGGACCGGGTCGAGAGAGCCGCAAGGTGGCCCATGCGAGAAGAGACGTTTTAAATTTTTTTCTTTATGCATTTTAGTTTGAAGTACTTGGATTAATTATTTTGTAATAAGGGCCACTTTTGATTAAAGTACTCTATTTATAGTTGATAAAGGTTTCATAGTATTTAGTAATATTTTTACAAAGGATTTATATTATAATAAATTATAAAAAAGTTTTAATTCAAACCAAGCTTATATTATTTAATAATTTTTAATGGACTTACTTCCCGAAAGTTGACAAAATTTTCAAGTTTTACTCTAAAGACAAAGATTTTTAACCGTCATTCCGCAGTGACATAACCAGATCCGGACGAGACTTGTGGGCCGGGTTTGGGGATGTTACAAGGGAATCCTATGGATCAAGTCAAGTGAATAAATCGTCTGGTTCAGAGTTAGATAACAAGTGAAGTCTAGGTGGATTCTTCCTCGGGTATTGTCTTAGTCAATTGGTTTTTCTCATGAGTACTTTCCCAAATTCGTTCTCTTTGTCTTAGCATATTTAGCTTAGTAGTTAGTTAATTTTAGATTAAACAACAAATTCCCTTGTTTCTTAGGCTAAATAATAGAAAGAGAGTCAGTATTAGTACTTCTGGTTCCTTTGAGTTCGACAATCCGGTCTTGCCACTAAGCTATACTACTGTTTGATAGGTGCACTTGCCTCAATCGTCGTCACAGTTAGTTTCCAGGCTTGATCATTCTTTATATATTTTTTTAAGACTCTGACGTACACGATCAAGTTTTTGGCGCCGTTGCCGGGGAACCAAAATATTAAGAACGCTCAATTTTTATTACTTTAGCCATTTTTTTATTTTTGCAATTTACTTTTGACTTTGCTAATTTTTCTTCTTTTATTCCTTGCAGGTACCTCTAGTTTATGACTAGGAGGAACCCGACAGGACCCTTAATTTACGACAGTGATATTGAAGGTACCGTTCGTAGAAATTGTGGAGAGATAAGGCGAAGGTTATCTTACATAGAGCAAGAGCAAGAAGACGAAACCAATACCACCGAAGAGATGGCTGAGAATAATCCGCTACCTCCAGAGGTGGCCGAAAATCATGCTCCTCGAACTATGTATGATTATGCTAAACCTAATTTAAATGGAACTGAATCGAGTATTGTTAGACCTACTATTGCTGCAAATAATTTTGAATAGAAACCTAACACTATACAGATGATACAACAGTTTGTTCAGTTTGATGGTTTGCAGGATGAGGACCCTAACACACACTTAGCAAATTTTCTAGAATTCTGTGATACCTTAAAAATAAATGGCGTTTCTGATGATGCCATACGTCTTCATGCAAGCCTATGGGATTAAATTTGATTTGTGTATCATATCATTTTACAGTGGTGGAGATTTGATTTTCATGCAAGCCTATGGGATTAACTTTTCATGTTTGACTTATGAGTGTTTTTTTGAACCTTAAACACCTCGAGTGATTTGAGTGAATCTTTAGTGAGGATGTCAATCCTTGTCGATTTTGAATCGTGAGGTAATTATTTAGATGAAGGAAACACCTATGTTTTCATGCTACAAAATGTATGACTTAGATTGTTTGAATCTTTAGAACTCTTTGAGTTGAATTATCCATGTATGAATTATCTTTGAATTATGGTGAAACATTATTGATGAATATTATGAATCGAGGAAGTTTGTTTTAATTGTGAGTTGAGAATTTTGCTTGAGGACAAGCAAAAGCTTAAGTTTGGGGGTATTTGATAAACCGTAATAGTAACATATTTTAATCACACATTTAGCATACTTTTGGATGATTTATCCCTTGAATTATGTAATTTGGTGCTCTTAATCCTTTAATTTCATGTTTTATACTCAGGAGAGCACCGGAGGATGAAAAGAACGAGAAACGGGCCTAAAATAGAGTAAATGGGCCATATCACGAAATCGACACGGCCTGGGCCCAAGACCACACGACTGTGCTCCTTCAGCAGGCTCGAACACGGCCTGGCCACGATTCACACGGGCGTGTGCCATGAGCGTGTCCCTAACGTGAAAAAGAAGAATTCTTTTTGGATTAGGGTACTTAGAGGCAAAGAAAGCCATTCCAAAAGCCTATATGAACACCCTAGAGGCCAACCTTCAAGGGGGCGTCCAGCTAGGCCAAGGAGCTGAGCCAGAGAGGTCAGAATTGTGGAATTTACTCGAAGAAAGCCAGTTGATTCATCTCAAGAAGCCGGAGTCATACTCAAGACGGAGGATCTTCTCTTTAATTCCTTCAAGGGGTTTTAGGGTTTTTCTTATGCTTTGTTTTATCTTTTCTTCTGAGATGTATTCTTTTATAATTATGAGCTAAACCCTCAGATACCTGAGGGGGATGAAACCTAAGATGAATCTTGTTATCGTTTGCTGAACTATATGATAAATACTTGATTTGTTCTTAATTATGTGTTCTTAATTCTTTCTTTGATATTCCAGGATATTGATTCAAGTACTGATGTGCTTAGGTGGTGGAGCAAAAGTCCCTGCCTAAGAGTAGATCTAGCATAGTTAAGTGGAGTTGCTCGCGCGCCTAGACATAGGGTGACGAAATTTTGCCGGATTAGGGTGAAACCTAATATGGGAGTCCATAGTTCGAGTTAATGCAATTCTAGGGGTTTTGATTAGAAAGAGATTTCAATTAATCAACCTAGGGTTAGACGTTAGTCGCCTCGAGAGAGGGATTAATATACATTAGGGAATTCTACGGATCAAGTCAAGTGAATAAATCGTCTGGTTCAGAGTTAGATAACAAGTGAAGTCTAGGTGGATTCTTCCTCGGGTATTGTCTTAGTCAATTGGTTTTTCTCACGAGTATTTTCCCAAATTCGTTCTCTTTGTCTTAGCATCTTTAGCTTAGTAATTAGTTAATTTTAGATTAAACAACAAATTCCCTTGTTTCTTAGGCTAAATAATAGAAAGAGTGTCAGTATTAGTACTTCTGGTTCCTTTGAGTTCGACAATCCGATCTTGCCACTAAGATATACTACTGTTCGATAGGTGCACTTGCCTCAATCGTCCTCACAGTTAGTTTCCAGGCTTGATCATTCTTTATATATTTTTTTAAGACTCTGACGTACACGATCAAGTTTTTGGCGCCGTTGCCGGGGAACCAAAATATTAAGAACCTTCAATTTTTATTACTTTAGTCATTTTTTATTTTTGCAATTTACTTTTGACTTTGCTAATTTTTCTTCTTTTATTCCTTGCAGGTACCTCTAGTTTATGACTAGGAGGAACCCGACAGGACCTTTAATTTACGATAGTGATATTGAAGGTACCGTTCGTAGAAATTGTAGAGAGATAAGGCGAAGGTTATCTTACATAGAGCAAGAGCAAGAAGAAGAAACCAATACCACCGAAGAGATGGCTGAGAATAATCCGCTACCTCCAGAGGTGGCCGAAAATCATGCTCCTCGAACTATGTATGATTATGCTAAACCTAATTTAACTAGAACTGAATCGAGTATTGTTAGACCTACTATTGTTGTAAATAATTTTGAACAAAAACCTAACACTATACAGATGATACAACAGTTTGTTCAGTTTGATGGTTTGCAGGATGAGGACCCTAACACACACTTAGCAAATTTTCTAGAATTCTGTGATACCTTCAAAATAAATGGCGTTTCTGATGATGCCATACGTCCTCATGCAAGCCTATGGGATTAACTTTGATTTGTGTATCATATCATTTTACAGTGGTGGAGATTTGATTATCATGCAAGCCTATGGGATTAACTTTTCATGTTTGACTTATGAGTGTTTTTTTTCCTAAACCTTAAACACCTCGAGTGATTTGAGTGAATCTTTAGTGAGGATGTCAATCCTTGTCGATTTTGAATCAGAGGTAATTATTTAGATGAAGGGAAACACCTATGTTTTCATGCTACAAAATGTATGACTTAGATTGTTTGAATCTTTAGAACTCTTTGAGTTGAATTATCCATGTATGAATTATCTTTGAATTATGGTGAAACATTATTGATGAATATTATGAATCGAGGAAGTTTTTTTTAATTGTGAGTTGAGAATTTTGCTTGAGGACAAGCAAAAGCTTAAGTTTGGGGGTATTTGATAAACCGTAATAGTAACATATTTTAATCCCACATTTAGCATACTTTTGGATGATTTATCCCTTGAATTATGTAATTTGGTGCTCTTAATCCTTTAATTTCATGTTTTATACTCAAGAGAGCACCAGAGGATGAAAAGAACAAGAAACGGGCCTAAAAAAGAGTAAACGGGCCATATCATGAAATCGACACGGCCTGGGCCCAAGACCACACGGCCGTGCTCCTTCAGCAGGTTCGAACACGGCCTAGCCACGATTCACACGGGCGTGTGCCATGGGCGTGTCCTTGATGTGACAAAGAAGAATTCTATTCAGATTAGGGTACTTAGAGGCAAAGAAAGCCATTCCAAAAACCTATATAAACACCCTAGAGGCCAACCTTCAAGGGGGCGTCTAGCTAGGCCAAGGTGTAACAGCCCGATTTAGGGGCTAGTCGGAACAGTGATCTCAGAATCACTAATTCGAGGTTATAGAAAATTATTTTCATGTTATGTTATATGTTATAACATGTTTCTAAGGATGCATGAAAATTTTGGTGCCTTAATTCTAGCGATTTCTAGCTAAATTGTAAAAAAAGACTAAATCGCATAAAGTGCGAAAGTTCTATTTTAATTGCTAGAAGTGCCAAATACCTATAGGTTATAAATTGGGGGCACCAAATGTGTAATTTGGCCTTATTTAAGTGTGTTGGCCGGCCATAATATGCAAAGGGGACAAGAGCATTTATTATGATTGAAAGTTGATGATATTAGTTGGAAAAATAAATAAAATAAGATGATAAGCAAAAGTTATCATCTTTTTATTTATCTTTCTTATCCAACCGAAAATATCAGCCATGGGAGGGGTTTGAAAGCTTAAAATTTTAGCAAGCTTTACTCCATTCAAGTAAGTCAATTTGGTGTTTATTTTTGATGATTTTTGTATATTTGGAGTCCTCAAAGCTTAAGCTTGCTATTCAGAGGACTAGTTTGCAATATGGTTGAAAGTTTAGGGACTTACCATGATAGAGTTTATGTTTTTTGATGAGTTTTTATGGAAGAAAATGAATGATATGATGCTGAGAAACAACTTTTGTGAAAGGTGTTGTCATGAAAACACCTAATTGGGACTAAAATGCAAAAGTTGTAACTTGTTCATTAAGGCATGAAATAGTTGGAATTGTGGATAGTTGTAAGAGGATTAAATGTTTAGCTAGGCTTGTTTAACAAGAAAATGTGATGAAAATTTATTTACGAGCCTAGGGGCAAAATCACAATTTTGCCAAAGTGTAGGGGCAAAATAGTTATTTTTGCCTAAAGTGTAGATTATGGTGTATTATGATTTATAAGTGATTAAATCAGTAAATTTCATTATTCTAGATCAAAGAAAATGAGTTTCAGACCTAGAACGAATGAAAAGAGAAATGTGGGCAAAAAGGTCTTCTTTGGCCCTTTCGACATCGAGGTAAGTTCATGTGCAAATGTTGCAATTATGTATGAGTTGATTTAATGTTCCAATGTTGTATGGAATGTATATATACTCTATGAATGTATGAAATATCTTTGATGAGAGGTCAAAAGAATTGAATCTAAGAGTAATGGGAAATGTATGTAGAATGAGATGATGATAGTTAAGGCCTCGTGTAAGACCATATTGGAATATGGCCTCGATGTAAGAATTCGTATAAGACCATGTCAAGGAAATGGCATCGACATATTAATACAAGTAAGACCCTATTGGGGTATAAATTCTATGTGACAGTATGAGTATGAGACTCAAGAGAGTTATTTAATAACTTGAGTGATTCAACGTATATGTTGAAAGAAAGAAAGTATGTGGTCGTACCACAACAAGCACAAGTGTGTGTTAGAATTGAACTGACATGGATTAAGTATATGATGAACCCTTAGTGGGGTATGTGTATTCAATACACCTTAGTTGCATGAGATATATTTATTAATGTAATGTGTGAATGCAAACGAGTATCATAGAGAGTTATGTAAGAATAGAAGTATGTGAGGATGTTCTCGGATGAACATTTGAAATAGAGATATACATGTGGATTATTATCTATGAATGTAAAATAACAGTGAGCTAAGTGCGAAATCACCATAAGTATAAATCATTGGTGAGCTATGTGCGATACCACCCTATTAGAGATTCAATGGTGGGCTAAGTGCGAAACCACCGAGAGATTAATAGTATGAGTATCTTATTGAAAATGCTTGATGAGTTGTTTTATATGATCATGTGGTGATCAGTGCAGGAATATGTACTAAATAAATGAGCAATTAACTTGTGGCATGGTAAGAATGTGGTAAGAGATAGAATGAGTAAGCTTCACAAATGGTTGAGTAAGTTACCGTGAGTTAATGAGAAAACTCAGTATAATACTTTGTGGTTATGTATATTCAATGAATGTCAATAATTGTCAGATTATGCATATGAACTTACTAAGCATTATTGCTTACTCCCTTACTTTTCTCATCTCTTATAGGTTATTTTAATTAGCTCGGGTTGGAGGCCGCCGGAGATGTTTTCAAACTATCGAGCAGACCCTTGGTATGAGGTATCAAATCCTTATGAGTCATGGCATGTATAGGGATTCTTTTAAAGTCGATTAAGTTCTAACCGATGTAGCCAAATTGTATTGGCCTAGGAGAATCTAGAGTTGGTTGTGTATGACCATAGATGATGGCTTAAGTTGGTTGTATTTGTATTGGGAGTAGTTCTCCCTAGTGTATGGGATAAACACTTTATCTCTTTAATGATTAAATGTGTTAATTCATGTGATTTTAATTGATGATTTGAGAAAGTTTTGAAGTAGTATATGAATGTATGCAAACGGGAGTGGTAAAAGGCTTGGTAAGATAGCCTCTAAGTGCCCACACGGATAGACACACGCGGGCGTGTGTCTAGGCCGTGTGTCTCTCTACACCTTAGTATCTTAAGTCGATTAGACCACGGGCTGGTCACACGCCGTTTCTTGGTGAGTGTGATACACGGTTGGCACATGGGCGTGTGCCAAGGCCGTGTGAAGTCTGTGACTTGACACTTAGAAATTCAATTGTCACATGGCTGACGCTGCGGCGTGTGTACGACCATGTGGATAAGTCGAAATGCCAAGGTTTGGCACGGGCCGGGCCCACGGGCGTGTCGAGCCATGTGGATTTTGCCAAGATCCTCCACGGGTGAAAGACACGGGAGGTTTTAGGGTGCACGGCGTGTCCCAAGTCACACGGACGTGTGACCCTGCTTGAGAGAAAGTTTCGGATGAGTTTCAAAAGTTTCGAGACGTAAGTCCGAGGCCTCGTAGAGCCCATGAAATGTCCGATTTGACTAAGAAAGAGAAGTTTTTAATTCGGAACGAAATTTTATAGCCCGTAAGTACATGTTTAAGAAAGTTCAAGCATAGTAATGTCTCGTACCCGGTCTTAGCCTCAGACTCGGGTATGGGGTGTTACACAAAGAGAGCCGAGCAGAGAGGTCAAAATTGTGGAATTTACTCGAAGAAAGCCGGTTGATTCATCTCAAGAAGCGGAGTCATACTCAAGACGGAGGATCTTCTCTTTAATTCCTTCAGGGGTTTTAGGGTTTTCTTATGTTTTGTTTTATCTTTTCTTCCGATATGTATTCTTTTATAATTATGAACTAAACCCTCGGATACGAGGGGATGAAACCTAAGACGAATCTTGTTATCATTTGCTGAACTATATGATAAATACTTGATTTGTTCTTAATTATGTGTTCTTAATTCTTGCTTTGATATTCCAGGATATTGATTCAAGTACTGATGTGCTTAGGTGGTGGAGCAAAAGTCCCTGCCTAAGAGTAGATCTAGCATAGTTAAGCGGAGTTGCTCGCGCGCCTAGACATAGGGTGACGAAATTTTGCCGGATTAGGGTGAAACCTAATATGGGAGTCCATAGTTCGAGTTAATGCAATTCTAGGGGTTTTGATTAGAAAGAGATTTCAATTAATCAACCTAGGGTTAGACGTTAGTCGCCACGAGAGAGGGATTAATATACATTAGGGAATCCTACGGATCAAGTCAAGTGAATAAATCCAATCAGTTCGAGTTAGATAACAAGTGAAGTCTAGGTGGATTCTTCCTCGGGTATTGTCTTAGTCAATTGGTTTTTCTCACGAGTATTTTCCCAAATTCGTTCTCTTTGTCTTAGCATCTTTAGCTTAGTATTTAGTTATTTTTAGATTAAACAACAAATTCTCTTGTTTCTTAGGCTAAATAATAGAAAGAGAGTCAAGATATACTACTTCGTTCCTTTGGGTTCGACAATCCGGTCTTGCCACTAAGCTATACTCTTTGTTCGATAGGTGCACTTGCCTCAATCGTCGCGTCACAGATTAGTTTCGAGTGCTCGATCATTCTTTATATAAATTTTTAAGACTCTGACGTACACGATCAAGTTTTTGGCGCTGTTGCCGGGGAACCAAAATATTAAGAACGCTCAATTTTTTATTACTTTAGCCATTTTTTTTATTTTTGCAATTTACTTTTGACTTTGCTAATTTTTCTTCTTTTATCCCTTGCAGGTACCTCTAGTTTATGACTAGGAGGTACCCGGCAGGACCCTTAATTTACGACAGTGATATTGAAGGTACTGTTCGTAGAAATTGTAGAGAGATAAGGCGAAGGTTATCTTACATAGAGGAAGAGCAAGAAGACGAAACCAATACCACCGAAGAGATGGCCGAGAATAATCCGCTACCTCTAGAGGTGGCCGAAAATCATGCTCCTCGAACTATGTATGATTATGCTAAACCTAATTTAACTGGAACTGAATCGAGTATTGTTAGATCTACTATTGCTGCAAATAATTTTGAACAGAAACCTAACACTATACAGATGATACAACAGTTTGTTCAGTTTGATGGTTTGCAGGCTGAGAACCCTAACACACACTTAGCAAATTTTCTAGAATTCTGTGATACCTTCAAAATAAATGGCGTTTCTGATGATGCCATACATCTTCGGTTATTTCCCTTTTTGTTGAGGAATAAAGCCAAACAGTGGTTGCATTCTCTCCCCCGAGGACAATAGTATCCCATTAATTTTAGGGAGACCCTTTTTAGCAACTGCCAGAACTAAAATTGGTGTGGGTAAAGGTGAACTCATACTCCGTGTAGGTGATGAATCAATCAGTCTTTAGGCTCTCGACTCGGCTAGGACATCAAGCAATCAAGGTGAGAAAATATATTCTATTGATAACCAATTAGTTAAACCTTCTTTTCAGGAAGCACCACGGAACAACACAACTGAGCCAGATCCTATATCTCATGCCAACAAGGAAATAACTCATGAGGATTGAAGGCTTCATATTGATGAACTAGACGAGTGGAAGACACACTTCAAGGAGAAACTAGGGATACACGAAGCAGAACCCAAGCCACTCTATGGGACTAACAAATTCAAAATCAGAGATCAGGTATTATTAGATAAAGCAGACCCTCGAATATCTCCTCCTGACCCTAATACAAACAAAGAAATCCCTTTTAGGGTAATCAAGGTTTTCCCATACGGAACAGTCGAGGTAAGTAATCCTATATTTGACACTTTCAAAATAAACGCTACTCGACTTGAACTATACACGGATAATAGGACAGATAGCATGAGGAAAGATGTTCAACTCTTCAAACCACCCTGATTATGCGAATGAGAGGTAAGTCTAGCTTAAGACTATAAACGACCGCTTCTCGGGACGCAACCCGAGCACCAACTCTATTAATTTTTACATTCTTTTATTTTTATTTTTACTTCAGCATCTAATTATAAACTAACCAAAGTGTAGATTTCCATACCACACGGCCTTGCACACGGCCGCGGCCGTGGCCGTGTGGATACTACGGACTCACGTACTAACATAGCAGGGGTAGTACGAGCCAATGATGAAAGATTCCCAGATTACGTACGACTATAAATTTCCATGGCCATGCGATATGGTCGTGGCCAACACTGAGGGAAGTCACACGGGCTCCGACTGAACACCACGGCCGTGCGATACAGCCGTAGTTGACACTGTTTCATCAAACATGTGCATGGTGACCACGAAACGGGCGTGGGAGAAACGAACGAAGCATAACACGACCGTGTGATACGGCCGTGTGACTCAACACGCCCATGGTACACGGGCGTGGGGGTGTACCAGACCTGAAAATTCTATTTAAACCCCCTCCTTCTTCTCACCTACTCCCCACCTCCTTTCTCCCATCCTATTCTTCAGACCCCTACCCTTCCATACTTTTCTTCTTTAGTCCTTCCCCAAACCCTTGACCTCCACCACATCTATGTCAAAGAAGCGGAATGATCCAAGCACAATCTCCCTGTGGGAGATCGATCTACATAAGTTCATGCCAGCCGCTTCAATTATTCGACAAGCCAAGGGTCTTTGAGGCCATTTAACTCTTATTTTTCTTTTCTCTTCTCCTTTATTTTCCTTATCTTAACTTCTCTTCCACTAAATTTAGTGTATCTTATTTTAGTTTCTTGTTTTTAGGTTCTTCAGGCTGCTTGGGAATCACACACCACTGCCTTAGAAATCACACCCACCTCGCGAACCATCTAATAATAAGGACTTTTCAGTCCATTTATCTATTCTTTTAATTTTATTTTACTTTCTATTTTATTTTTCTTTATCTTTCTTGTCTTTAAATACATAATTAGTTTGTTTTAAATATGTCTTACTATTTCCTGGCTATTTCTTCACGGGCTACCCAATTTCTTCATCTAGCGCAATAATAGTGGGAGGCCACCACACCACGACCACTCCCAACTCAAGGAAGCCATCCAGAATTTAGGGAGTTTCACTTCTATCCCTATCTTTTGATTGTTTACTATAATGTTTTTATCTATCTTTGTACATTGAGGGCAATGTACATCTTAAGTGTGGGGGGTGAATATTAAAAGTGCCTAACTTTTTTCATTATTCTCAAATCCTGAATTAGATCTTGTTTCTTAAGTAAAATTTTTCATATTACTATTAGAATAGAATTTCCCCTGATTTATGATTTTTATTGATATGATTTGGATTAAGTCATAGATAATTGTGCATTCATGATTTAAACTTTAAGATAATAGAGAATCAAGCATGATAAGTCTATTTTTCAGAAATTAAAAATTTTTAGGTTGTCTACCTGAATCTAGTTATTACCTTGAAGTTTGAAATTTACAAGGTTGATGTCAAAAAGCCCATAATTTTTGTGAGATTTTGAGCCTTTTAGAGCATATATTCTTTTCCTTGCTCACTTTATTGATTATGAGTGTGTCAACATTGATTTGTTATTCTAGAACTTGCATCGATTATACATGTCGAGACCACACCTTTGATTTGATATATTGAGATGATAAAGGCACCTAGGTTTTAACCCACTTACTCCACTAAAAGCCTACCTCCATAATTAACCCCTAGTGAACCCCTTTAATCCTAACAACCCATTTATTGACTCACCCACTAATATTAACCCAAAACCCATCTTGTATTTGTTATCACCATTCCTTTTGACTACCCTTATATCGAGATTTAATATGATCAGTTGCCTAACTATGATCTTTATTTCAGTAGCTAAATTTATCCTTTATTATGTATTTGCTTTGTTCTAAAAAAAAAAAAAAAATGAAGTATATTCATTATTAGTTCTATGTTATTTGAGCTTAAACTGTTAATTTCATTATCTTTAGAAGAAGCTCATGTTATTAGTATTAAGTTTCTGTGATGTAATTATTCAGTATTAGTACAACTTTCTAGTTAGGTAATTTGTCAATTCAGTCTCGATACTAACTTTCTAATTCAGCCTTTATCCACACCTTTAACCCAAGCCCTGTTGCAACCCATAAAATACCTTTTGATTTGTGTATCATATCATTTTATAGTGGTGGAGATTTGATTTTCATACAAGCCTATGGGATTAACTTTTCATGTTTGACTTATGAGTGTTTTTTTTCCTGAACCTTAAACACCTCGAGTGATTTGAGTGAATCTTTAGTGAGGATGTCAATCCTTGTCGATTTTGAATCAGAGGTAATTATTTAGATGAAGGGAAACACCTATGTTTTCATGCTACAAAATGTATGACTTAGATTGTTTGAATCTTTAGAACTCTTTGAGCTGAATTATCCATGTATGAATTATCTTTGAATTATGATGAAACATTATTGATGAATATTATGAATCGAGGAAGTTTGTTTTAATTGTGAGTTGAGAATTTTGCTTGAGGACAAGCAAAAGCTTAAGTGTGGGGGTATTTGATAAACCGTAATAGTAACATATTTTAATCCCACATTTAGCATACTTTTGGATGATTTATCCCTTGAATTATGTAATTTGGTGCTCTTAATACTTTAATTTCATGTTTTATACTCAGGAGAGCACCGGAGGATGAAAATAACAAGAAACGGGCCTAAAACAGAGTAAATGGGCCATATCACAAAATCAACACGGCCTGGGCCCAAGACCACACGGCCTTGCTCCTTCAGCAGGTTCGAACACGGCCTGGCCACGATTCACACGGGCGTGTGCCATGGGCGTGTCCCCGACGTGACAAAGAAGAATTCTATTCGAATTAGGGTACTTGGAGGCAAAGAAAGCCATTCCAAAAGCCTATATAAACACCCTAGAGGCCAACCTTGAAGGGGCGTCTAGCTAGGCCAAGGTGTAACAGCTCGATTTAGGGGCTAGTCAGAACAGTGATCTCGGAATCACTAAATTGAGGTTATAGAAAATTATTTTCATGTTATGCTATATGTTATAACATGTTTCTAAGGATGCATGAAAATTTTGGTGCCTTAATTCTAGCGATTTCTAGCTAAATTGTAAAAAAGGACTAAATCGCATAAAGTGTGAAAGTTCTGTTTGAATTGCTAGAAGTGCCAAATACCTATAGATTATAAATTGGGGGTACCAAATGTGTAATTTTGCCTTGTTTAAGTGTGTTGGCCGGCCATAATATGCAAAGGGGACAAGAGCATTTATTATGATTGAAAGTTGATGATATTAGTTGGAAAAATAAATAAAATAAGATGATAAGCAAAAGTTATCATCTTTTTATTTATCTTTCTTCTCCAGCCGAAAATATCAGCCATGGGAGGGGTTTGAAAGCTTAAAATTTTAGCAAGCTTTACTCCATTCAAGTAAGTCAATTTGGTGTTTATTTTTGATGATTTTTGTATATTTGGAGTCCTCAAAGCTTAAGCTAGCTATTGAGAGGACTAGTTTGCAATATGGTTGAAAGTCTAGGGACTTACCATGATAGAGTTTATGTTGTTTGATGAGTTTTTATGGAATAAAATGAATGATAGGATGATGAGAAACAACTTTTGTGAAAGGTGTTGTCATGAAAACACCTAATTGGGACTAAAATGCCAAAGTTGTAATTTGTTCATTAAGGCATGAAATAGTTGGGATTGTGGATAGTTGTAAGAGGATTAAATGTTTAGCTAGGCTTGTTTAACAAGAAAATGTGATGAAAATTTATTTACGAGCCTAGGGGTAAAATCATAATTTTGCCAAAGTGTAGGGGCAAAATAGTCAATTTTGCCTAAAGTGTAGATTATGGTGTATTATGATTTATAAGTGATTAAATTAATAAATTTCATTGTTTTAGATCAAAGAAAACGAGTTTCAAACCTAGAACGGATGAAAAGAGAAATATGGGCAAAAAGGTCCTTTTTGGCCCTTTCGACATCGAGGTAAGTTCATGTGCAAATGTTGCAATTACGTATGAGTTGATTTAATGTTCCAATGTTGTATGGAATGTATATTTACTCTATGAATGTATAAAATATGTTTGATGAGAGGTCAAATGAATTGAATCTAAGAGTAATGGGAAATGTATGTAGAATGAGATAATGATAGTTAAGGCCTCGTGTAAGACCATGATGTAATATGGCCTCGATGTAAGAATTCGTATAAGACCATGTCAAGGACATGGCATCGAAATGTTAATACAAGTAAGACCCTATTGGGGTATAAATTCTATGTGACAGTATGAGTATGAGACTCAAGAGAGTTATTTAATAACTTGAGTGATTCAACGTATATGTTGAAAGAAAGAAAGTATGTGGTTGTACCACGACAAGCACAAGTGTGTGTTAGAATTGAATTGATATGGATTCAGTATATGATGAACCCTTAGTGGGGTATGTGTATTCAATACACCTTAGTTGCATGAGATAGATTTATTAATGTATTGTGTGAATGCAAACGAGTATCATAGAAAGTTATGTAAGAATAGAAGTATGTGAGGATGTTCTCGGATGAACATTTGAAATAGAGATATACATGTGGATTATTATCCATGAATGTAAAATAACGGTGACCTAAGTGCGAAATCACCATAAGTATAAATGATTGGTGGGCTGTGTGCGATACCACCCTATTAGAGATTCAATGGTGGGCTAAGTGTGAAACCATCGAGAGATTAATAGTATGAGTATCTTATTGAAAATGCTTGATGAGTTGTTTTATATGATCATGTGGTGATCAGTGCAGGAATATGTACTAAATAAATGAGCAATTGACTTGTGGCATGGTAAGAATATGGTAAGAGATAGAATGAGTAAGTGTAACAGCCCGAGTTAGGGGCTAGTCGGAACAATGATCTCGGAATCACAAATTCGAGGTTGGAGAAAATTATTTTTCATGTTATGTTATGCGTTATAACATGTTTATAAGGATGCATGGAAATTTTGGTGCTTTAATTTTAGCGATTTCATGCTTAATCGCTAAAAAGGACTAAATCGTGTAAAGTGCGAAAGTTCTATTTTATTTGCTAGAGGTGCCAAATAGCTATGGATTATTAATTGGAGGTCCCAAATTTGAAATTTGACCTTTTTTAAGTGGGTTTTCCGGCCATGTGACATAAGGGGGACAAGAGCATTTAATTTTGGTGAAAATTGGTGGGAATTAGGTGATAAAATGAATAAAATAAGATGAATAAAATATGTTATCATCTTTTACTATTCATTCACCTTCAACCACCGAAAATTTGAAGAGAAAAAACAAGGGTTTTGGAGCTCAAACTTTCAGCCAACAAATTCCCTAGCAAGTAAGTGATTTTGATGATCTTTCTTAATAAAAATTGCATTTTTGGAGTCCCCAAAGCTTGAGCTAACTAATGGCGGGACTAATTTGCAACATGGTTGAAAGTCTAGGGACTTACCATGCTAGATTTTATGTTGTTTTATGATTTTTTGTGGAAGAATATGAATGATAGGATGTTGATAAACAACTTTTGTGAAAGGTGTTGTTATGAAAACACCTAATTTGGGCTAAAATGCAAAAGTTGTAATTTGTTCATTAAGGCATGAAATAGTTGGAATTGTAGATAGTCGTAAGAGGATTAAATGTTCATCTAGGCTTGTTTAACAAGAAAATGTGATGAAAATTTATTTACGAGCCTAGGGGCAAAATCGTAATTTTGCCAAAGTGTAGGGGCAAAATAGTCATTTTTGCCTAAAGTGTAGATTATGGTGTATTATGATTTATAAGTGATTAAATCAGTAAATTTCATTGTTTTAGATCAAAGAAAATGAGTTTCGAACCTAGAACGGATGAAAAGAGAAATGTGGGCAAAAAGGTCATTTTTGGCCCTTTCGACATCGAGGTAAGTTCATGTGCAAATGTTGCAATTACGTATGAGTTGATTTAATGTTCCAATGTTGTATGGAATGTATATTTACTCTATGAATGTATGAAATATGTTTGATGAGAGGTCAAATGAATTGAATCTAAGAGTAATGGGAAATGTATGTAGAATGAGATGATGATAGTTAAGGCCTCGTGTAAGACCATGATGGAATATGGCCTCGATGTAAGAATTCGTATAAGACCATGTCAAGGACATGGCATCGAAATGTTAATACAAGTAAGACCCTATTGGGGTATAAATTCTATGTGACAGTATAAGTATGAGACTCAAGAGAGTTATTTAATAACTTGAGTGATTCAACGTATATGTTGAAAGAAAGAAAGTATGTGGTTGTACCACGACAAGCACAAGTGTGTGTTAGAATTGAATTGATATGGATTCAGTATATGATGAACCCTTAGTGGGGTATGTGTATTCAATACACCTTAGTTGCATGAGATAGATTTATTAATGTATTGTGTGAATGCAAACGAGTATCATAGAAAGTTATGTAAGAATAGAAGTATGTGAGGATGTTCTCGGATGAACATTTGAAATAGAGATATACATGTGGATTATTATCCATTAATGTATAATAACGGTGACCTAAGTGCGAAATCACCATAAGTGTAAATGATTGGTGGGCTGTGTGCGATACCACCCTATTAGAGATTCAATGGTGGGCTAAGTGTGAAACCATCGAGAGATTAATAGTATGAGTATCTTATTGAAAATGCTTGATGAGTTGTTTTATATGATCATGTGGTGATCAGTGCAGGAATATGTACTAAATAAATGAGCAATTGACTTGTGGCATGGTAAGAATGTGGTAAGAGATAGAATGAGTAAGTGTAACAGCCCGAGTTAGGGGCTAGTCGGAACAATGATCTCAGAATTACAAATTCGAGGTTGGAGAAAATTATTTTCATGTTATGCTATGTGTCATAACTTGTTTATAAGGATGCATGGAAATTTTGGTGCTTTAATTTTAGCGATTTCATGCTTAATCGCTAAAAAGGACTAAATCGCGTAAAGTGCGAAAGTTCTATTTTATTTGCTAGAGGTGCCAAATAGCTATGGATTATTAATTGGAGGTCCCAAATGTGCAATTTGGCCTTGTTTAAGTGGGTTGGCCGGCCATGTGACATAAGGGGGACAAGAGCATTTAATTTTGGTCAAAATTGGTGGGAATTAGGTGATAAAATGAATAAAATAAGTTATCATCTTTTACTATTCATTCACCTTCAACCACCGAAAATTTGAAGAGAAAAACAAGGGTTTTGGAGCTCAAACTTTCAGCCAACAAATTCCCTAGCAAGTAAGTGATTTTGATGATCTTTCTTAATAAAAATTACATTTTTGGAGTCCCCAAAGCTTGAGCTAACTAATGGGGGGACTAATTTGCAACATGGTTGAAAGTATAGGGACTTACCATGATAGAGTTTATGTTGTTTGATGAGTTTTTATGGAAGAAAATAAATCATAGGATGTTGATAAACAACTTTTGTGAAAGGTGTTGTTATGAAAACACCTAATTTGGGCTAAAATGCAAAAGTTGTAATTTGTTCATTAAGGCATGAAATAGTTGGAATTATGGATAGTTATAAGAGGATTAAATGTTCAGCTAGGCTTGTTTAACAAGAAAATGTGATGAAAATTTATTTACGAGCCTAGGGGCAAAATCGTAATTTTGCCAAAGTGTAAGGGCAAAATAGTCATTTTTCCTAAAGTGTAGTTTATGGTGAATTATGATTTATAAGTGATTAAATCTCTAAATTTCATTGTTCTAGATCAAAGAAAACGAGTTTCGGACCTAGAACGGGAGAAAAGAGAAATGTGGGCAAAAAGTCCTTTTTGGCCTTTTCGTCATCGAGGTAAGTTCATGTGCAGATGTGGCAATTACGTATGAGTTATTATAAATATTCCAATGTTGTGCGAAATGTATAATTATGCAATGAATGTATTAAGTACTTGTTGATAAGTTGTTAAGTGAATTGAACCTAAGAATAGTAAGAGATGTAAATAGTAAGAAATGATGATAGTTAAGGTTCCGTGTGAGACCAGATTGGAATATGACCTCGGTGTAAGAAATTCGTATAAGACCATGTCTTGGACATGGCATTGACATGTTAATGCAAGTGAGACCCTATTGGGGTATGATGTCAAGGCGACACTATGTGTATGAGACTCAAGAGAGTCATTTAACAATTTGAGTGATTCAACGGGTAAGTGAAGGTGAGAACGTATGTGGTTGTACCATGAGATGCAAAAGTGTGTGTTAGAATTGAATGGAGATGAATTCAGTATATAATGAACCCTAGTGGGTTATGTGTAACTAATGCACTTTAATTGCATGAGATAGATTTATTAATGCATTGTGTGAATGCAAACGAGTATTGTAGAAGGTTAAGTAAGTATAGTAGTGTGTGAGGATGTTCCTGGGTGAACGTTTAAAATAGAGAATTTCATGTGGATAACTATCCATGAACGTATAATAACGGTGAGCTAAATGCGATATCATCTTATTGATGGTTAGTGATGGGTTGTGTGCGATACCATCACTATGATATTAACGGTGGGTTGTGTGCTTTACCACCTGATTAATCATTAATCAATGGGCTGTGTGCGATACCATCACTATGTTATTAACGGTGGGCTGTGTGCGTTACCACCTAGTAAATTATTAATCGATGAGCTGTGTGCGATACCATCGCTTATAAAATCATTAGGTGGGCTAAGTGCGATACCACCATAAGTATAAATAATTGGTGGGCTAAGTGCTATACCACCACAAGTATAAATAATTGGTGGGCTATGTACGATACCACCCTACTAGAGACTGATGGTGGGCTAAGTGCGAAACCACCGAGAAATTAGCAGTATGAGTGGCCTAGTGAAAATGCTTGATGCGTTGTTTATATGATCATGTGGTAATCAGTGCAGAGTTGTATGATAGTTAAATGAGCAATTGGCTTGTGGCACGGTTAGAATGCGGTAAGAGATAGAGTGAGTAAGCTTCAAGAATGATTGAGTAGGTAACCATGAGTTTGCGAGAAAAACTCATTATAATACCTGGTGAATGAATATCGGTAACTACTTCTTATTTGTATATGAACTTACTAAGCATTATTGCATACTCCTTTCTTTCTCCCATCTCTTATAGGTTAATTTAGCTAGCTCGGGTTAGAGATTACCGGAGACGTTTTCACACTATCGAGCAGACACTTGATGTGAGGTATCAAGTCCTTATGGGTCATGGCATGTATAAGGCTAGTGTTTAAGGTTGATTAAGTTTTAATTGATGTAGCCAAATTGTGTTGGTTTAAGAGAACTTATAGTTTGTTTATGTATAGCCATAGATGATGGCTTAAGTTGTTTGAAATTACATGGGAAAATAGTTCTCCCTGGTGTATGAGATGAAGTCCTTGTCTCTTTAAACGATTAAATGTCTTTAATTCAAGATTTAAATTGATGCTATGTGGAGTTATGTGATGATATATGTAAATGAGGGTGGTAAAAAGGCTTGGTAGATAGCCTCTAAGTGCCCACACGGATAGACACACGGACGTGTGTCTAGGCCGTGTGTCTCCTGCACCTTGGTGTCTTAAGTCAGATTAGACCACGGGCTGGTCAGATGGCCGTTTGTTCAGGCCGTGTGATACACACGGTTGGCACATAGGCGTGTGCCAAGGCCGTGTGAAATCTGCACTTGACACATAGAAATTTAATTGTCACACGGGCCAGGGCCACGGGCGTGTCCAGGCCGTGTGCATTTAGTCAGTGTCGACCACGGGTGGAAGGCACGGGCATGTCTTAAGGGCACACAGGCATGTCCCTATACCAACACGGGCGTGTGTCCCCTGTTTTAAAGAAAAGTTTCTTTTAGCTTGTAAAAGTTTTCGGAAGCAAGTTTATGGCCTCGTAGGGCAATGAGACGTATGTGTTGTTTAAGAAAGAGAAGTTTTTAATTTGGAACGAAATTTTATAACCCGTAAATACATGTTTAAGCAAGTTCAAGCATAGTAATGTCTCATATCCGGTCTAAGCCTCAGACTCAGGTATGGGGTGTTACATTTAGTGGTATCAGAGCTATGGTTTAGTCGGTTCTCGGACTAACCTAGCATGAGTAAGAGTCTAGCTATACATGCCATAGGTGGACCGTGATAGTGTGATATCTCTCGGCTCTAATGAAATTATTTTGTTAGGACTTAGATGGTTCCCAACCGAGCTAAATCCAATAATGTTGTAAGTGATAATGAGGTAATTGAAATGATCTTATGCATTGATGAGATTCAAAGAGGTACGAATAGAAGTATATGACATGTGTGTGATAATGCATGAAATGAGAATTATAAAGTGATAAGCTTATCTGTACTGGCTTGATGTGCATAAGGTGATATCTATTCAACCTATTGGGGTAGGTGCATATAGTGAGTAAATTTACCCAGAGAATGGGGTACATGTGTATGTACAATTGTTTGAATGATGTATGATCAAAATGTCCACATAGCTGAATCTCATGTGTGACTGTAACAGACCGAATTTGACCCTAATCGGAACGGTGGTTTCGGGACCACGAATCCGAGTCTGAGAAATATTTTAATATTATATTTTGTGTTTATTATATGTGAATTAATGTGTGTGAAAGTTTCGTAGAAAAATTTAATCGTTTGTGTGTTCATTTTAACAAAAAGGACTAAATCGCGTAAAGTGTAAAAGTTGCATATTATAGTGTAAAGTGCTAGAATGATGATGGCTTTTTAATATGAGGTATTAAATGGATAAATAACCCATTTCTAAGTTAGTGGGTGGTATATGACAAGATTAACCTTAAGTTTTATATCATATAATTTTATGATATAAGGTTAAATAAGTAAATAAATTAAAGCCATATTATATGTTAATTAAAACATAAAAAAATAAACATGTTTACTCATCTTCTCTTGGCGAATATTGAGGAAAGAAAGGGGAGCTAGGTTCTTTGAAATTTCAGCTACATTCAAGCCAAATTCAAGGTAAATTCTTGGTCGGTTTTTGTAAATTTTTACGTTTTTGAGATCGTTGCTTCGATCAGTAGCTGACCCATGTTAAAATTTTTAAATCTAAGCATGCTTGATGTTCGGCTATTGACATGTTCATGTGGTTTTGATGTTTGATGATTTTAAATGAAAGATATATGTTAGATTTATATGTTTTGTCTTTGGATTTTTGGTAAATTTGAGTATTTGGGCTAAATTGCAAAAATGAATTTTTGAGGGGAACAAAATGCAAAATAAATGAAAGAAATGGACTTGTATAGTCCTTATGAAAATTCGGCCCTAAGGAATTATAGTGAAATTTTGTGTATTTTGTGTTTTGTGCAAATAGGATTAAATTGTAAAAATGTGAAACATTAGGGTAATATGGTAATTTGCCCATTTATGTGTTTTGGGACTAAATTGAGATGAAATGTGCTTGAATGAGCTAAATTTTAATGTGTTTAGATCAAGAACAAAGAAAAAGCAGTTTGGAACAGGGGAAAGGCGAAGGTTACTGAATAGCCGAGTCTCGTTGTCCGTCGACGATCGAGTAAGTCTTTAAGCAAAGTAATTTTTGTAAGAATTGATTATAACATAGAATACATATTGAATCATGAAATTGTGGAATTAATTATGTTAAAGCCGAATGTGAGAATGAAATTTAGCCATGTATATAATCAAATTCATTGAGTTAATTATGTGATAGTGATGTGAATTATATGTGATATTTGTGATCTTTGTTAATGTGTAGTTTTAATGAGTTGGTTTGGAAATAAATGTTTGGGCTTATTGCCTAGCGGAGCCTTGTGCCGGTGAAATATTTCGGCTTATTGCCTAGCGTGCCCTTGTGCCGGTGAAATGTTTCAGGGGCTTATTGCCTAGCAGTGAATGCCGGTGATTAAATTTCGGACTTACGTCTAGCGGCTAAATGCCGGGTGTACATTTCAGGCTTTGATGCCTAGCAGGCTTATTGCCGGTGATGTGTTATAATGGAGAAATTATGAATCATACAAGGTGAATGTAACACCCTGGTTCTAGGGGTTAGGCGTTTGGTGCTTAGCTCGGGTGTTGGCACACTCTAGGGTGTGGATGGGGAAGTTTTAGGGGTCCTGAGAACCTTAGGTAGTGGTGGAATGATTTGGAAAATTTTTAGTTTTAGGGGCTAGAAGGAGAGCTTGGATAGAGGGGGTCTTAAGAGAAGTTTTGGTGGAAGTAAGGCACTAAGATTGGTGTGGCAAAGTGGCAAGGAGGCGCCACATAAGGCATGGGAAGTGACGCCTCAAGGGGGAGCTGGAAGGGTCTCATGTTCGATTAGCAAGAGCAGCAGATGGGCATTGTTTTTGCGTCATCTTGGTGGGGTGGTGGACGGTTTTGGATGCTAAAAGGTGGATGAAGACTTGGTCTTCTTTTTTGAATTTGGCTAGATAGGTTTGACTTTTTCAAAGCTTTTGAATGGATGGAAGGGAGGTATTTTAGGAGAGATTTGAGGATTTTTGTGGGAGGTTGGAGCTTGGCGAGAATGTTATAAATAGGGGAGGTGCTCATTTCTTTGCATTCACCATTTTGGCTTTCTCTCCTTTGCCGAATTTTAGCCTTTCCTTTTAGCCTCCATTTTCATTTCCTCCTCATACCTCAACCACACCAAAACGCCTCTCTCTCTCACTTATTCATCCGAGTGAAACTTCAAGTCCCTTTCTCCTTCCATTTTTCTTATCCATTTCACTCGTTGCTAGACCATAAACTCTCCTCACTTCTCTGATTGCCGCAACACCTTTTGAAGCACCCTAGCACCCACTTCTTTGTCTTCTAGTTTTGCAAAGCCAGACCTACACCTTACCTCTGTGCCAAAATCCCTTTCTATTATTTAAACTTAACGTTGCCAAATATTGGAAGTAGATCTCTTCGGACCTTGGTGTGCAACCGGTTAGTGAAGGCACTTTGGGGATTTGTAGTATTCAATCAAGCTTCCGCAACCGAACTCGGTAAGGAGGAGGTGGTGTTTAGCAGAGAGTTAGTCAAGCGACACTTCGAGATTGGATCGTTTGTGCTATTAAGGTGCGTAATCACCGCACCGATTCTCCGTTAGTTATTTTTGATGTGTATTCGGATGTGTTGTGGTGGTAGCCGATTATGTTGGCTTGAATGGTGGATAACATAATTATGGGTAATCGGACATCGGTGAGTAACACTTGGATATTATGTTAATGTGATGTATGTGTAAATATATGGTAATGTTGTGATATATACAGATATATACTCATGTTATATGATGACTTCACATGTAGCATCTGCATAATTGCATGAGGTTGGGTTTGATTCGATGAAGGAGGAAGAGTACACAAGTTGTGCGTGGTCTAATGATAGCTCGGCTACATTAGCGCTTGGGGGTTAGGCCGAGTGCTACCTCAAGGAGATGTTGGCTAGGTGCCCATCTCGGCGGTTGATGGCTATGTGCATCACCGTAGAGCGGATTTTGATATCGGGATCATGATGGGTTGATCGGTGGCTCAGCCACGGCCTTGGCGATGAGTTGCCAAGGTAAGGATGTTGGATCACGATGTGATCGGTGGTGGTTTATCCACGGCCTTAGGCGAAGTCCGCTAAGGTTGGTGTTCGGTTGGACAATGGGTTGGGCTGAGATACATATGGGCATGACTTGCTATGTGAATTGTTTGGTATGGGGCCAAGCCCATACGCGAAATCTGTGTTTTGATTATGCAATCGAGTCATTATGACTCACCCCATTATTTTTCTAACATTTCGGTGACGCGTAGTTTGGACCGGGATCGGGAGGACACATGGTGGCCCATGCGAGAAGAAGAGATTAAACGTTTTAGGCTTACTTTAAGTATTTGTTTTAAAATAGAATATGTAATAAAGGCCTTTTGACTCTTATTTATTTTTGTTATTATTTTATTAGTATTTATTATGGTTTGAAGAATTTGAAACACTATGTGAAGATGATTATGTTTTTCCAACCTACTTATTCAATTTGGCTTGTATATATTAATCTTTTAGTATGAGTATATTTTAATAACAAAGTTTTACTCATAAGTTTAAATAAACATGGATTTTTCAAAAGGTAGCAAGTTTTACTAAATTTTTCTAAGTTAAATAGATTTTTCCACCGTCCTTTCCGCTTTAACATAACCAAATTCGGTCGTAGTGAATGGGCCGGGTTTGGGGATGTTACAGTGAAGCATATTTAATGCAATGAGCTAAAAGCTCAGGTAACTATAAGCCTTTTCTTTTATAATTATAAAGAGTAAGGTAAGTTGGCATAGTATTATTTAAATTAAGTATGATATGGTATGGTTGATGATTTGATAAGAATTATGATATATTTTATTGAGATTATTATTGATGTGTATGAACATTATATAATAGAATTTGAGTTTAAATGTGCTATTTTGGGGAATCGGTTATAAGTGAAAGTGTTAAGGATGAAAGAATTTGAATGTTTGCATATGTGCATTGTAACATCCTGAAATAGGGGTTATTCGTGATTGAATTATTTTGCTTGTGTTTAAATTTATGTGATATTATTTGTGGTGTTATAAGACTTAATTAGGGGTCTTGAGTAAGCTCGGTTTAGTAGGATAATTCTTAGTATGGCTTATTTAATGAAGAGGATTAAATGAGCTTAGCACTTAAGTTAATTTAAGTGTATATTAAAGCACAAGATGAATTAGTGGCAAGTTGGTTAAAGAGCTTGAAAGGTTGCATGAGGTTAGTGGTTCGAGTAGTAGGTATAGCATTTTTAAAAGTTATTTTTGTATGTTAGCTTTAATGGACGGTCAAACATAATTATGATAGGTGGACTAATAATTTTTGGTAAGTTGAATTGTTGTTTAAGGAAAGCATGGAATAAGGGATAAGATTCCTAAGGTTATGGTAAGATATCTTGAAGTTATGGTAAATTGAGGGGACAAAGGCTTGGTTTGTGGGAAATGTTTTGGAAACAAATTCATGGCCTTTATGCCATGAACTTGGACTGCAAAGTGGCTAAAGGGGGAGCCAAATTTTACCTTAGTTTGGCTAGGATTGAAGTCTTTTCTTTTTGGTCATTTCTTTCATTTGGTGCAAAAGTTGCAAAACATTTTCTCTCAAACACTTTTCTTTTTGGCCGAATTCTACATTGTGGTAAGCCTAAACTCTTTTGACCATTTGGTCATTTTTGATCATTGCTATTTTCTCCTTTTCATTCTCTCAAAACCAAAACTTGCATTAACCTTTTGTTCTCCCATTTGTTTTGCTTAAACATCAAAACCTCCTATACACTCTTCTTTGCCGAAATTATATTTCTCTTCCCATTATTTTCTTTTTGTCCTATAGCCGAATATACCTCTTTGTTGTGCCGAAAATATTCTTCTTCTATCTTGAATCTCTTAGGCCGAATATTGAAGGTAACATAGTTTTCTTTGGGACTTCTCTAGCAATCGGTTTTTGGTAAGGTGGTAAGGGTTTATTTCAAAGGATTATTCTTTTAAGTTTCGTTTAAGCCAAGGCTAATAAACCTTAATGATGATGGTTGATTGTAGGGAAGTGAGGCCGATTCTTTTAGGAGTGTGTTGGATAGTGTTCAAGGCTTTTGGGGACAAGGAAAGTTTGTGTGGCCGATTTGTCTAATCGGGATTTAAGGCTTTCGTTAAATACAGTGTGTGTGTACATACACATCTTATAACTTTTAATATGCTAAGTGTTATATTATCCTAATCGATTTATGTAGACATGGATGTAATATCATCATGGTATTAACAAGGATTCGGGTAAGTCATTGTGACTATGAGATTACTATTTGATGCTTTTGGGAAGCATGACACATTTGGTATGTGTATTATTGGACATATGGCAATGATAAATTTATTAATGTTGTTAAAATAAACCTTTTTGCATGATTTCATAAATATACATAATTGTTTGATATGGGTTGATGAGTGGAGGGGGGCGGTGATATTCGTGTCGACGGACACCGGTGTTTTGGTAACACATCGTGACTACGGTCACCGTGAGGTTTGGTACCTCCAGAGGTTTGGCACCTCATAGCGACTTGTCCTCGTGGTTAATTCCACCGTGGGTTGGCCCCACTTTGAGATATGGGATCGTCGCGGTGATTTGGTATCACACGATGGGTTGGCCCCATCATTCGATTTGTGTCTTCTGACACCGAGATTTGGTATCTCCGGTGATTTGGCATCACATCTGTGACTATATGTCACCAGTGTTTTAGTAACACAATTGTGTCTTTGGACACCGATGGTTTAGCACCACCAAAGTGGTTTGGTACCACACGGGGTAGAAAAAGGCGTATGGATGGTTAGGTTGGGTGCATTTTAAACTTATGCATGTTAATTGGTTATAATTTGTGTATGTTGTTGCACTAAACCGGGAAGGGTTACACATTGAGTCTTGGTGACTCACCTTCTCCTTTAATTTTTCAGGTGATTCGTAGATCGCGGGTGAGGAGCCGGATGGACTCGAGGTGGCCATGCAAATGGAGACTTTTAATAAATGAATTTTGGATTTTATTTATCTTTCTTTTTAGGTTTATGTTGCTTATTTGTAATAAGGCCTCCTAGTATGATTTTATTATTGCTGCGTGTTTGAATGTTTGGTTTAAACTACTTGATGATGTTAAAACGGTTGCACATGTTTTCTCAAATTAAACGCAAAATGTTTTAAAGTACCATCGGGTACATTCGAAATTTTTAAACAACTCGACTCAAAGAAAATATTTTAAGTTTGGTTTTTAACAAAGAAAATTTAAATTGAAAGGCATTTCGACTAATTTCAAAATCGGTTTTAAAATGGTTTTCAAAATCTTTTCTCTGTAGCAAACCAAATTCGGTCATATTGTTTGGGCCGGGTTTGGGGTGTTACAAAATTGGTATCAGAGCCCAGTTCAAAGCTCTCATTGTGGGGCCCAAGGCCCAAAAATGTTTTGGTAGGCCTTTTTGAAAAAAATTTGGTTTTTAATAAGCATGGCACCGAGTCTCCTGCACCAACCACCCAAGTAAGTATCTCGACTTTTTTTATGAATTATATCCTCTGTAGAAGGGTAGGAAGCATGGGGCGTAGATAGTGATAGTATTTTAAACTTTAGGACTAGTTTACCCCAAATAAAGACATAAGACTTTAAAAGCCTAATTAAACAAACCTAGGACCAAGTCGCGAGTTAGGGTGTGTAACCTTGGTGCGCATGTCTAGGATTGGATCCGGAAGAGCTTGGTACTTAGCAGTCCTCGTGACTCACCTCCTCTTCATGGGATTCCTACAGTGTGTAGCTTCGGGTTCACCCTATCCAAGAGGACTCGGTCATAGGCAAAACCCTAAATAAAACCCGAAAGGGACTAGCTATGTTTTGAGGAAAACTTCGGTTTTAAAATCACTAAATTATCCCTTTTAGATAGTAGGACAAATTTATCTTCAAAAATTTTCAAATAATCTCGGTTTACCAAAATTACCAAAATACCTCTGGTTTTCAAAATTTTGTTATATCTTCAAATTGAGAATTTCTTGAAAATACTCCTCAGTTTTAGAAATTACAAAATGTTTTAATTTATAAAAGTTTTCAAATTTCTTCAGTTTATTACAAAAATACCCTTTAGGAAAAATGACGAAAATACCCCTGGGTTAGAAACGGACAGTAATGCCCGAAGAGTGCATAGGTATGAAAGGTATAGGGAATGGATGTATTATTCTGTGTAAACTAGGATAGAAGACTTAAAACCTTGTTTGATCGAAAGAATCTCTATTAAACTCTTTTCATAAAATTTCTTCGCGGATAATCAAGTGAAACATGTACTAATTCATAAAAATTTCCTAATCAGATTAAAGCGCGATAGTTAGAATGAGCTTTAGAGGATGTGGCCGTCGTGGACGCGGAAGGGGTAGGATGGCCGTCGAGAACCTCGCTCGGGTCGGGTCAAGGATCTCGAGAATGAGATACCGCCACCACCACCCCCAACCTTTGGAGTCAAGAGCAGGGATCGACGGGTGACGACGCTGTGTCACAAGCGATGCTACGGGTTCTGGAAAGGGTAGCTGGAATTGGTGGAGGTGGAGGAGCTCGGAAGTCGGTTCCTGAGAGACTTCGAGCTAACGGAGCTGAATTTTTCCGAGGTGTGTCCGTGTAGCGCCCAATACACGTAGAGTATTGGCCGGAATCGACCGAAAGAATCATGGATGAGATAGATTTGTCTAATGAGGAGAAACTGAAAGGAGCGGTGTCGCTTCTGGGATGAGTCCTATCGATGGTGGCTCACGGTTCGAGATGGTGCTACGGCAAATGATCTCACTTGGGAGTATTTCAAGAATTCTTATCGGAAGAAGTATGTTGGCTCAAGCTACATTGATGCTCAAAGGAAAGCTTTTAGGGGTTAGTACAAGGAAGTAAATGCGTGTCGGAATATGAAGCGGAATTCCTAAGGTCGAGTCGTTATGCTCGGGGGAATAGTGGCATCGGAGCATGATCGTTGTGTTCGTTTTGAAGATGGACTTAGAGACGAGTTAAGGTCGCTGATTGCTCCACGAAAGAAGAACGTGAGTTTGCTTTGTCTTGGTGGAGAAGGCGAAGGTAGCCGAAGAAGGAATCAAAGAGTCCGCGAGGCAAAGTTATGATAGGAGCAAGTGAAGAGAGGCTTTGGATCGTCTGGGTCGTGGTAATGTTCGAGAAAAGGTTTAGGCGAGTGGGTCAAATCGGCGGGAAGGTCCACACCGCTAATCGAGAGACCGACCAGTGTAATCATTGTGGGAAGTTCCATTGGGGAGAATGTTGGACCGGAGGGAAAGGATGTTTCGAGTGTGGTTCGTTGGATCATCGTGTGAGAGACTCGTCGCGTAAGCAAGCTAGAATCGATCCAAGGTCAAGGTCGTGCCCAGATTCGAGAAAGGAGGACCAGCACCGCAGAGGTCGTGGTTATGGTAGAGGTGGCTATGGCTCTAGTGGAGGTCGCGGAAGCGGTGGTAGAGGTATTGGCAACACGGAGGCTAGGCGACTGGTTTGGTGTATCTTTGCGAGGCGTCGTGAGGAAGGAGACGCACCGGACGTCATAACCCATGACGTTTTTAATTTTTGGTGTTCCATATAACGCTTGATAGATGTGGGTTCAACGCACTCTTACGTTGCTAGTAGTATAGTTGAGACCATGAGTTTAGTTCCCGAGATCGCTTCTAGGAGGATGACCGCACTTAGTCCTTTAGGTCACTCTGTAGAAGTAGATAAGTCAGTATAGAGATGTATCCCTAGAACTCCAAGGGGTAGTGTTTGTAGCCGATCCGATGGAACCGCCGCTTTGAGGAGTTCGATCGATTCTTGGGATGGACTAGTTGGTCAAGTACCAAGCAAGTTTGGATTGTCTTTGCTAAGCGCATGGTTTTGAAGACGGTTGAAGGTGAAGAAGTGGTCATGATAGGTAATAGGAGAGATTATCTATCCAACGTGGTATCTGCGTTGAAAGCAGTAAAGATGGTCAGGAAGGGCTGTGAGGCGTTCGTAGTTCATGTGTGTGCTTTGGAAGCTAAGGAGTCTTCTGTGAGGAATGTTCAAACTGTAAAGGAATTTGGCTGACGTATTTCTGAAGAACTTCCGGGTTGCCTCGGATCGTGAGGTAGAATTCGATATAGATCTGTTACCCGGAACGGCGCCAGTGTCTATAGCTCCGTATAGGATGGCACCGAAGGAATTGTTGGAATTGAAGGCTCAGATACAAGAGTTGTTGGATCGAGGTTTCATTCGACCAAGTGTTTCACCTTGGGGAGCGCCGGTACTTTTTGTCAAGAAGAAGGATGGTGCGATGCGGATGTGTATAGACTACCGCCAGTTGAATAAGCTGACGATTAAAAACAAGTATCCTTTGCCGAGGATAGATGACTTGTTTGATCACCTGAAAGGGGCTGCGGTTTTCTCTAAGATTGATTTAAGGTCTGGATATCATCAGCTGAAGGTGAAAGAGGCTGATATCCATAAGACGGCATTTCGTACTCGGTATGGACACTACGAGTTCCTGGTGATGCCGTTTGGTTTGACTAATGCACCAGCAAATTTTCATGGACATGATGAATAGGGTATTTCAACGCTTTTTGGATCGGTTTGTTGTGGTCTTTATAGATGATATTTTGGTGTATTCGAACTCGGAAAAGAGCATGATGCGCATTTGCGAGTAGTGTTGCAGATTCTGAGGAAAAGCAAAGTATGTATGCGAAATTTAGTAAGTGCGACTCGGCTTAGGAGGTGACTTTCTTGGGTCACGTTGTTTCAAATAGAAGGGATTAGAGTGGATCCTCGAAAGATTGAGGCGGTGTTAGATTGGAAGCCGCCTAAATGTGGCTGAAATTCGGAGTTTTCTAGGTCCAGCGGGGTATTACCAAGATTTGTGGAAGGATTTTCTTTGATTGCCGCACCGATGACCAAGTTGTTGAGGAAAGGAGTTCCATTTGTGTGGACCGAGGAGCAGCAAGAAAGTTTCGATAAATTGAAGAAGATTACGACCGAAGCTCGGTTTTGATTCAACCCGAGGCGGTGCAAGGAATTCACGGTTTATTGCGATGCATCACATATTGGTTTGGGATGCGTCTTGATGCAAGAAGGGAAGGTAGTGGCTTATGCATCTCGGCAGCTTGAGACCACATGAGGCTAATTATCCGACTCATGACTTGGAGTTAGCGGTCGTAGTCTTCGCTTTGAAGATATGGAGGTACTATTTGTACGGAGAGAAGTCGATAGTTTATACGGATCACAAGAGTCTTAAGTATCTCTTGACTCGTAAGGATTTGAATTTGAGGCAGCGTAGATGGATTGAGCCGTTGAAGGACTACGACCGCTCGATCGAGTATCATCCTGGTAAGGCTAACGTGGTGGCGCACGCGTTGAGTCGTAAGGTTGTATCGGATTTAAGATCGATGTTTGCTCTACTTAGTCTGCTTCGATGATGGGAGTCTTTTGGCGTAATTGCAAGTCAAGCCGACTTGGTTAGATCGACAAGGAGAAGCGGTTAGAGGATGATGGTTTGAATGATCGGAGGTTGCAAGTCCGTAATGGTGGATTAGAGGATTTTAGTCCTGTCCCGTTGATGGAGTTTTGTGCTTTAAAGGAAGAGCTTGTATGCCAAGGATGTGGAGTTGAGACAAAGGATTCTTCGACGCACATAGCAGCCATATGCTATGCATCCCGGAGGTAGCAAGATGTATCGGGATTTGAGAGAGCAATTTTGGTGGCAGTGTCCAAACGGGAAGTAATTGAGTTCGTGGGTAAGTGTCCGACGTGTCAACAAGTCAAGGCTTGAACATCGATCGCCATCCGTTTACTTCAGTAGGTGAAGATTCCTCGATGGAAGTGGGAGAGGATCACCATGGACTTTGTCGATGGATTACCTCTTACGCCTAGCAAGAAGAATTCATTTGGGTGATTGTGGATCGTCGACTAAATCAGCGCATTTCATACCGTAAGGGTAGATTATTCGCCTGAGGTTAGCTAAGTTATATGTAGCCGAGATAGTGAGATTGCATGGTGTGCGAAGTCGATTATCTCGGATAGGGATCCGAGGTTTACATCGAGGTTTTGGAGAGCGTTGCATCAAGCTTTGGGTACGAGATTGGACTTCAAAGATGACTTTTCATCCGCAATCGACGGACAATCGAAGAGAGTGATTCGAGATCTTAGAAGATATGCTCGCAGGTTGCGTTCGGATTTCGATGGCGGCTTGGGAGGAGTATCTACTGTTGGCGGATTCGCGCTTATAACAATAGTTATCAAGCGAGTATCCAAATGGCTCCATATGAAGCAATCAGTATGGACGGAAGTGCCGTACTCCTACGTGTTGGACGGAATTGGGTGAACGTCGTGTTTTGGGTCGAGTTGGTGACCAAATCAAGATAAAGTTAAGGTAATTCGGGCTCGTCTCAAGGAAGCGTCGAGATAGGCGTAAGTCTTACGCCGATCTCAAGCGCAAGGAAATGGAATTCGAGGTAGGAGATAAAGTCTTTCGAAGGTGTCACCTTGGAAAAAGGTGTTGCGCTTTGGGCAAAAAGGAAATTAAGTCCAAGGTTCATCGGCCCGTATAATGTGTTGAAGCGAGTAGGACCGTAGCTTATCACCGAATCGCCAAAGCAGAGTTGAGTCGATTCACGATGTCTTCCATGTGTCGATGCTTAGACGGGTATAGGTCGGATCCATCGCACGTCATGCCGATAGCGTAGATTGAGGTTAACTCCGACTTATCGTTCGAGGAGGAACCATTCGGATCTTAGATCGTGATGTCAAGGTTCTGCGTAGAAAGTCGGTACCTTTGGTGAAAGTGCTATGGCGAAACCATGGTACGGAGGAAGCGACATGGGAACCCGAGGATGTAATACGGCGACAATACCCCCCCTCTCTTCGATCGAGGTAATTTCGAGGACGAAATTATTTTAAGGGGTAGAACTGTAACATCTGAAAATAGGGGTTATTCGTGATTGAATTATTTTGCTTGTGTTTAAATTTATGTGATATTATTTGTGGTGTTATAAGACTTAATTAGGGGTCTTGAGTAAGCTCGGTTTAGTAGGATAATTCTTAGTATGGCTTATTTAATGAAGAGGATTAAATGAGCTTAGCACTTAAGTTAATTTAAGTGTATATTAAAGCACAAGATGAATTAGTGGCAAGTTGGTTAAAGAGCTTGAAAGGTTGCATGAGGTTAGTGGTTCGAGTAGTAGGTATAGCATTTTTAAAAGTTATTTTTGTATGTTAGCTTTAATGGACGGTCAAACATAATTATGATAGGTGGACTAATAATTTTTGGTAAGTTGAATTGTTGTTTAAGGAAAGCATGGAATAAGGGATAAGATTCCTAAGGTTATGGTAAGATATCTTGAAGTTATGGTAAATTGAGGGGACAAAGGCTTGGTTTGTGGGAAATGTTTTGGAAACAAATTCATGGCCTTTATGCCATGAACTTGACGGCAAAGTGGCTAAAGGGGGAGCCAAATTTTACCTTAGTTTGGCTAGGATTGAAGTCTTTTCTTTTTGGTCATTTCTTTCATTTGGTGCAAAAGTTGCAAAACATTTTCTCTCAAACACTTTTCTTTTGGCCGAATTCTACATTGTGGTAAGCCTAAACTCTTTTTACCATTTGGTCATTTTTGATCATTTGCTATTTTCTCCTTTTCATTCTCTCAAAAACCGAAACTTGCATTAACCTTTTGTTCTCCCATTTGTTTTGCTTAAACATCAAAACCTCCTATACACTCTTCTTTGCCGAAATTATATTTCTCTTCCCATTATTTTCTTTTTTGTCCTATAGCCGAATATACCTCTTTGTTGTGCCGAAAATATTCTTCTTCTATCTTGAATCTCTTAGGCCGAATATTGAAGGTAACATAGTTTTCTTTGGGACTTCTCTAGCAATCGGTTTTTGGTAAGGTGGTAAGGGTTTATTTCAAAGGATTATTCTTTTAAGTTTCGTTTAAGCCAAAGGCTAATAAACCTTAATGATGATGGTTGATTGTAGGGAAGTGAGGCCGATTCTTTTAGGAGTGTGTTGGATAGTGTTCAAGGCTTTTGGGGACAAGGAAAGTTTGTGTGGCCGATTTGTCTAATCGGGATTTAAGGCTTTCGTTAAATACAGTGTGTGTACATACACATCTTATAACTTTTAATATGCTAAGTGTTATATTATCCTAATCGATTTATGTAGACATGGATGTAATATCATCATGGTATTAACAAGGATTCGGGTAAGTCATTGTGACTATGAGATTACTATTTGATGCTTTTGGGAAGCATGACACATTTGGTATGTGTATTATTGGACATATGGCAATGATAAATTTATTAATGTTGTTAAAATAAACCTTTTGCATGATTTCATAAATATACATAATTGTTTGATATGGGTTGATGAGTGGAGGGGGCGGTGATATTCGTGTCGACGGACACCGGTGTTTTAGTAACACATCGTGACTACGGTCACCGAGGTTTGGTACCTCCGGAGGTTTGGCACCTCATAGCGACTTGTCCTGTGGTTAATTCCACCGTGGGTTGGCCCCACTTTGAGATATGGGATCGTCGCGGTGATTTGGTATCACACGATGGGTTGGCCCCATCATTCGATTTGTGTCTTCTGGACACCGAGATTTGGTATCTCCAAATGATTTGGCATCACATCTCGTGACTATATGTCACCAGTGTTTTGGTAACACAATTGTGTCTTTGGACACCGTGGTTTGGCACCACCAAAGGTTTGGTACCACACGGGGTAGAAAAAGGCGTATGGATGGTTAGGTTGGGTGCATTTTAAACTTATGCATGTTAATTGGTTATAATTTGTGTATGTTGTTGCACTAAACCGGGGAAGGGTTACACATTGAGTCTTGGTGACTCACCTTCTCCTTTAATTTTTCAGTGATTCGTAGATCGCGGGTGAGGAGCCGGATGGACTCGAGGTGGCCATGCAAAGGAGACTTTTAATAAATGAATTTTGGATTTTATTTATCTTTCTTTTAGGTTTATGTTGCTTATTTGTAATAAGGCCTCCTAGTATGATTTTATTATTGCTGCGTGTTTGAATGTTTGGTTTAAACTACTTGATGATGTTAAAGCGGTTGCACATGTTTTCTCAAATTAAACGCAAAATGTTTTAAAGTACCATCGGGTACATTCGAAATTTTTAAACAACTCGACTCAGCAAATATTTTAAGTTTGGTTTTTAACAAAGAAAATTTAAATTGAAAGGCATTTCGACTAATTTCAAAATCGGTTTTAAAATGGTTTTCAAAATCTTTTCTCTGTAGCAAACCAAATTTGGTCATATTGTTTGGGCCGGGTTTGGGGTGTTACATGCATAAATAAGTTTATAAGGTTGATATTAATGTTGTACTCATATGACTTGGAGTATGCGAATACATATGGTATATTTCTTTGGTTTCGATGAATTATATGTTTATGGAAATAATGTGCAAACATTTAGGTTAATGAATTAATAGAATTCGGCCATGTTTAAATTCACATATGGAAATGTTTATATTCAATTCCATAAGCTTAAATATTAAAGGTTTAAGTGTTTTATTATTATATTATCCTTTGTTTGAGACTTACTAAGCTAGTAAGCTTACTCTATGTGTGTTCAATGTTACTGCTTTATAGATTTTGATCAAGCTACGAGCTCGAGGATCATCAGTGAAGTCATCCACACTATCGACTTGTTTTGGTATTTTTGAAATTTAGATTTTGAACTTAAGGCATGTATAGGCTAACTCTATGTCTGAATATCGTTTTGTTGATGTATTATAGCCATGCGAAAATGGCTTAAATTTTCATATTAAGTTCGGTTCTATTTACCCTTGACTATGTGATTAATATATTTGGTTCAACTATTCGGCTAGGGCTCGTTCTTTTTTTATTTCTAGCTTACATATTATGCGTACTATATGATTGCTTGTTTGAATTGTCAATGTTTGTGTTAAATTAGTCAAGTGGGTCGACATTTAAGTTAATATTCGCAGTATAATTCAAGGTAGGTATGTGTAGTTGAGCATCATTCGGAATTTATGTATGCATGTGAACTTTATGTCGAGTTACGAGATATGAACTATATTGGGTAATGCATATATGTGTATTCGGCCAAACCTAGGTGATAGTTGCAAATGTAGTCAACATGTTTAAATAAGTAATTGCTTAGGCTCATAGTCAAATATGGAAAATATGTATAACCATGATGTATTCATTATATATATATTTGGCTTGTGAGATTGCTTAACTTAATTGAGTGCATGAAACTACCAAACTCGATTTGTGCTAGGTAACGAACATGAAATGTTATGAATGAGACCTTGTACATTCGGCCAAATATTTAAGCACATAGGTGATGTGTAATATGTTGCATGTATTCGATTATGTGAGAATAGGTTTTATGCCATGTGAAATTGGTCTTAATAGAAAGCATTATGCATTGACATTTATAGTATGGTCATTTTGTGTTCATCGATGATTATATCGTATATGACTTGGATTAATATATCAAGTATGTGTTACACATGTGTGATTTGTCTATTTATGATTAAATTATTTGATAAAGATGATTAACAAAGATTCAATTGATTGAACTGAAGTTTTAACTTACATGGTAATACTCAGTAACCCTAATCCGTGACGGACACGGGTTAGGGTGTTACATTTTATTGGTATCGAGCTACGGTTTAGTCGATTCTAGGACTACTGCGCGTAATGTGTGAGAGTCTAACTATACATGCCTTTATCATATATTGATAGTGTTGTGACTTCGACATTCGAATCGTGTTTTATATAGTAAATGGACACCGATCCCGAAAGAGCCGTAGCGGATGATGTAGAGAGTGTAGTGCGACCGTGCACGGATCGATCTTGTGAGACTCTCGACCGGGCCAGGTAGCCACGAGGGGAGGCTAAACAAGCCCTCTATCGATGATGAACGAGTGGTTTACCCGGTTTATCGAACTAACCCGCTGTACACCAACCTCCACCCCGAATAATTCAACTCCGATACCTTCAAGACTTCCCAGATGATAGATCCGATGAGATCTAGTAGGCCTCCAGATTGATAAAATCAGGAAATTTGGGGCAAGAATTCGAGGCCAACGATGATGATGACGCAGAGCGAAATGAAATGTGGCTTGATAACACTATTCGGGTACTTGATGAGCTATCTTGTACTCCGGATGAATGCCCGAAGTGTGCTATATCTTTACTTGGGACACTTTGCATATCACCGGTGGAATACACTAGTATCGATGAGTTCCAAAGAAAAAGTGACGTGGGATTTTTTCAGCATGAATTCCGCAAGAAATATATCACAAAGATTCGTTGATCAAAAAGCGAAAAGAATTTCTCGAACTAAAGCAGGGCAAATGACCGCATTCTTGAATATGAGAGAAAATTTGTCGATTAAGCCGATATGCTCGGGAATGTGTATCAACCAAGCCATTATGTGCAAAAGGTTCAAGATTTGTTTGAATGAAGATTTAAAGTTGCTTGTTGGCATTCTTGAAATCAAAGAGTTTGTGATACTAGTCGAGCGAGCTTGCAAAGTGAAGAACTCGGGAAGGAGAAAAGAAAGGCTGAGACGAAGCTAGAGACACTCGTAAGAGATCGTCGGTAAGAGTTTCCATTCCACATCTAAGAAGTTCGGAGATAACTTCAGTAGACATAAAGCTACTTCAGATTTACCTAGACGTGATCGACCTCCAGTGGGCTCCCGAGCTACCTCGATGGGCAGTGTTGGTAACGTTCCACAGAATTGAGTTGAATGCAAGCACTATGGGAAATGGCATTCCGGGAGTTGTAGATTCCATGATCGGTCTTGCTTTAAATGCGGATCGTCGGATCATTTTATTAGAGAATGTCCGATGTTAGTTGAGCGAAATACGATTCAAAACATTAAGTCGAGCAACACATCATGAGGCGAGCCACCCGACATTCAAGCAATGTAGGTGGTAGTCGAGAGGAACGAAGAACATCGTAGTTCGATCCGAGGCTAGAGCCCCACTAGAGCTTATGCGACACGAGCCAGAGAGGATGCTTCTTCCCGATGTCATTACTGGTACTTTCACCCTTTATGATACTCACTGTGATTGCATTGATTGATCCCGGTTCGACTCATTCATATGTGTGTGAAACTCTAGTATTCGGTAAGACTCGCCGATTGAGTCTCACGAGTTTGTGATTTGTGTGTCCAACCCTTTGGGTAGATGTGTGCTTGTTAATAAAGTGTGTAAAGGTTGCCCGTTGATGATTTGGGATTCTTGCTTTCCAGTAGATTTAATGTTGTTGCCCTTCGATGAGTTCGATATAATTTTGGGAATGGACTGTTAACTTCACATGATGCGATGGTGAATTGCAAAAGAAAGCTAATTGATTTGAGATGTCGAGCGGGGAGATTATCGAATTGAATCCGATGATTTAAGTGGGTTTCCTCTGATAATATCTTCGATGTTAGCCCGGAATTTGTGAGAAAAGGATGTAAAGCTTATTTGGCGTATGTCTTTGGATAATAAAGTGTCTGAAAAGCATATTGAATCTGCATGCGGTTGTGTGTGAATACCCGGATGTGTTTCTGAAGAACTACCGGGCTTACCACCAATCTGAGAGATTGAGTTCGGCATTGAATTAGTACCGAACGACTCGATTTACGATAGCTCCGTGATCGGATGGCACCTCTGAGTTAAAAGAAATGAAAGCGCAGTTGCAAGAATTGACAGATAGGGGCTTTGCACGACCGAGCTTATCTCATTGGGGTGCACCGGTTTTATTTGTGAAAAAGAAAGATGGGACCATGCGAATGTGTATCGACTATCGGCAACTAAATAAGGTAACTATAAAGAATAAATACACATTACCTCGGATTGATGACTTGTTTGATCACCTAAAAGGGGCTTCAATATTTTCAAGATAGATTTGAGATCGAGCTATTATCGGTTCAGAGTCGAGAGATACAGATGTGCCAAAGACTCGCATTCCTGACAAGGTACGAACATTTTGAGTTTCTGGTTATGCCTTTTGGACTCACTAATGCACCGCTATTTTTATGGATCTAATGAATCGAGTTTTGAGACGCTTTTGGATCGGTTTGTAGTAGTGTTTATTGATGATATAACGATCTATTCCAAAAATGAAATCGAGCATCTTGAGCATTTGAGATTAGTGCTACAAACTTTGAGAGATCAACGCTTGTATGCGAAGTTTAGTAAGTGTGAGTTACGGATGAAAAAGGTCGACTTTTTGGGACATGTTGTTTCAAAGATCGGTATTCAAGTCGATCCAACAAAATTTTGGCTATACTTGATTGGAAGCCACCAAGAATGTTTTTGAGATTCAAGCTTTCAGGACTTGCGGGCTACTATAGACGGTTTGTGAAAGGTTTTTCTGTAATAGCTACACCTTTGACAAAGCTACTACGTAAAAGATGTAAAGTTCAAGTGGTCGGAAAATTGTCGGAAGAGTTTCGATCGGTTGAAAGCCCTTTGACTGAAGCCCCAGTGTTAGCTCACCTGAGTCGGGTAAGGAATTTGTTGTGTATTCCGATGCTTCCTTAAATGGTTTGGGCTGCGATTGATGCGGGAAGGCGAGTAGTAGCCTACGCATCAAGACAATTGAAGTTGCATGAAAGAAATTACCCGACGCATGATTTGGAGCTTGCGACCATTGTGTTCGCATCGAAGATTTGGCGTCATTACTTATTCAAATGAAATGCCATGTTTACTCGGATCATAAAAGTCTGAGTATTTGATGACTCAAAAGACCTGAATTTAAGACAACGCAGTGGTTGGAATTGTTAAAAGACTATGAATTGGTGATTGACTACCATCCGGGAAAAGCTAACGTTGTTGCAGATGCGTTAAGTCGAAAATCATTGTTTGCTCTTCGTCCAATGAACGCGCAGATAGCTATTTCTGGTGATGGTTCGATTATAGCCGAGTTACAAGCAAGACCGATGTTTATTCAGCAAATTTGTGATGCACGAAAGTTGACAAAGATTTGATTACTAGTCGAATTCGATTGTGAAAAGGTGCGAAATCAGTTTTGATTGATGCAAATGATGTTTGAATTTTAAAAGCCGAATGTGTGTTCCAAGAACTCGGATTTGATACTGAGATGATTCTGTGAGGACCATAGTGGTCGACTATCGATACATCCGGGTAGCACAAAAATGTATAACGATTTGAAACAATTCTATTGGTGGCTCGGCATGAAACGGGATATATCTCGAATTTGTTTGAAATGCTTAGTTTGTCGCCAAGTAAAAGTGAGCATCAAGTACCATCCGGACTACTTCACCAATCATGATACTGAATGGAAATGGGATAGAATTACAATGGATTTTGTATCCGGTCTCCCTATGACACCGAGTAAGAAAGATGCCGTTTGGGTTATAGTTGATAGATCGACCAAATCAGCTCATTTTGTACCAGTTAAATGCGGACTATTCACTCGATAAACTTGCCGAATTGTATGTATCACAAATTGTGAGATTGCATGGTGTACCGAAGTTCCATTGTTTCGATGAGACCCGAGATTCACATCGCGATTTTGGAAGAAGTTGCAAGATGCTTTAGGCACTAAACTTCATTTTAGTACAGCCTTTCATCCGCGGACAGACGGTCAGTCCGAGCGAACTATTCAGATACTTGAGGACATGTTGAGATGTTGCGTTCTCGAGTTTGAAGGTACGTGGGAACGATACCTACCTTTGATTGAATTTGCTTACAATAATAGCTTTCAATCTAGTATCAAAATGGCACCTTATGAAGCCTTGTATGGGTGAAAATGTCGAACACCATTATACTGGACTGAGCTCAGCGAGAATAAGATACACGGGGTTGATTTGATTAAAGAAACTGAACAAAAAGTGGCTGTGATCAGAAATACTTTGAAAGCTGCCTCAGACCGACAAAAGTCTTATGCTGACTTAAAGCGTAAAGATATTAAATTTCAAATCGGAGATCGAGTATTTTTGAAAGTTTCTCCGTGGAAAAGGTATTCGATTTGGTCGGAAGGCAAACTTAGTCCGAGATTCATCGGACCTTATGAAATCACCGAACGTATTGGGCTGTTGCTTATAGGTTGAAGTTGCCCTCTGAGTTAGAAAAGATACATGACGTATTTCATGTTTCGATGCTTCGTAAGTCTGATCGATCCGTCTCATGTGATCACACCGCACGAGATTGAAATCCAATCGATTTGACATATGATGAAGAACCGATCCGTATCTTAGCTCGGGAAATAAAAGAGTTGAGAAATAAAAAGAATTCCATTAGTGAAGGTACTATGGAATCGTCACGGAGTTGAAGAGGCTACGTGGGAGCCTGTGGATTCAATGAGGCAACAATATCCGACCTTGTTTAACGGTAAGATTTTCGGGGACAAAAATCCTAAAGGGGGGGAGAGTTGTAATAGACCAAATTTGACCCTAATCGGAACGGTGGTTTCAGGACCACGAATCTGAGTCTGAGAAATATTTTAATATTATATTTTGTGTTTATTATATGTGAATTAATGTGTGTGAAAGTTTCGTAGAAAAATTTAATCGTTTGTGTGTTCATTTTAACAAAAAGGACTAAATCGCGTAATGTGTAAAAGTTGCATATTATAGTGTAAAGTGCTAGAATGATGATGGCTTTTTAATATGAGGTATTAAATGGATAAATAACCCATTTCTAAGTTAGTGGGTGGTATATGACAAGATTAACCTTAAGTTTTATATTATATAATTTTATGATATAAGGTTAAATAAGTAAATAAATTAAAGCCATATTATATGTTAATTAAAACATAAAAAAAATAAACATGTTTACTCATCTTCTCTTGGCCGAATATTGAGGAAAGAAAGGGGAGCTAGGTTCTTTGAAATTTCGGCTACATTCAAGCCAAATTCAAGGTAAATTCTTGGTCGGTTTTTGTAAATTTTTACGTTTTTGAGATCGTTGCTTCGAACAGTAGCTGACCCATGTTAAAATTTTTAAATCTAAGCATGCTTGATGTTCGGCTATTGACATGTTCATGTGGTTTTGATGTTTGATGATTTTAAATGAAAGATATATGTTAGATTTATATGTTTTGTCTTTGGATTTTTGGTAAATTTGAGTATTTGGGCTAAATTGCAAAAATGAATTTTTGAGGGAACAAAATGCAAAATAAATGAAAGAAATGGACTTGTATAGTCCCTATGAAAATTCGGCCCTAAGGAATTATAGTGAAATTTTGTGTATTTTGTGTTTTGTGCAAATAGGATTAAATTGTAAAAATGTGAAACATTAGGGGTAATATGGTAATTTGCCCATTTATGTGTTTTGGGACTAAATTGAGATGAAATGTGCTTGAATGAGCTAAATTTTAATGTGTTTAGATCAAGAACAAAGAAAAACGGATTTGGAACGGGGAAAGGCGAAGGTTACCGAATAGCCAGTCTACGTTGTCCGTCGACAGTCGAGGTAAGTCTTTAAGCAAAGTAATTTTCGTAAGAATTGATTATAACATAGAATACATATTAAATCATGAAATTGTGGAATTAATTATGTTAAAGCCGAATGTGAGAATGAAATTTAGCCATGTATATAATCGAATTCATTGAGTTAATTATGTGATAGTGATGTGAATTATATGTGATATTTGTGATACTGTTAATGTGTAGTGTGAATGAGTTGGTTTGGAAATAAATGTTTCGGGCTTATTTCCTAGCAGGCCTTGTGCCGGTGAAATATTTCGGGCTTATTACCTAGCAGGCCTTGTGCCGGTGAAATGTTTCGGGCTTATTGCCTAGCAGGCTGAATGCCGGTGATTAAATTTCAGACTTCTGGTCTAGCAGGCTAAATGCCGGTGTACATTTCAGGCTTTGATGCCTAGCAGGCTTATTGCCGGTGATGTGTTATAATGGAGAAATTATGAATCATACAAGGTGAAGCATATTTAATGCAATGAGCTAAAAGCTCAGGTAAGTATAAGCCTTTTCTTTTATAATTATAAAGAGTAAGGTAAGTTGGCATAGTATTATTTAAATTAAGTATGATATGGTATGGTTGATGATTTGATAAGAATTATGATATATTTTATTGAGATTATTATTGATGTGTATGAACATTATATAATAGAATTTGAGTTTAAATGTGCTATTTTGGGAATCGGTTATAAGTGAAAGTGTTAAGGATGAAAGAATTTGAATGTTTGCATATGTGCATAAATAAGTTTATAAGGTTGATATTAATGTTGTACTCATATGACTTGGAGTATACACGAATACATATGGTATATTTCTTTGGTTTCGATGAATTATATGTTTATGGAAATAATGTGCAAACATTTAGGTTAATGAATTAATAGAATTCGCCATGTTTAAATTCACATATGGAAATGTTTATATTCAATTCCATAAGCTTAAATATTAAAGGTTTAAGTGTTTTATTATTATATTATCCTTTGTTTGAGACTTACTAAGCTAGTAAGCTTACTCTATGTGTGTTCAATGTTCTGTTTTATAGATTTTGATCAAGCTACGAGCTCAGAGGATCATCAGTGAATTCATCCACACTATCGACTTGTTTTGGTATTTTTGAAATTTAGATTTTGAACTTAAGGCATGTATAGGCTAACTCTATGTCTGAATATCATTTTGATGATGTATTATAGCCATGCGAAAATGGCTTAAATTTTCATATTAAGTTCGGTTCTATTTACCCTTGACTATGTGATTAATATATTTGGTTCAACTATTCGGCTAGGGGCTATTCTTTTATTTCTAGCTTACATATTATGCGTACTATATGATTACTTGTTTGAATTGTCAATGTTTGTGTTAAATTAGTCAAGTGGGTCGACATTTAAGTTAATATTCGCAGGTATAATTCAAGGTAGGTATGTGTAGTTGAGCATCATTCGGAATTTATGTATGCATGTGAACTTTATGTCGAGTTACGAGATATGAACTATATTGGGTAATGCATATATGTGTATTCGGCCAAACCTAGGTGATAGTTGCAAATGTAGTCAACATGTTTAAATAAGTAATTGCTTAGGCTCATAGTCAAATATGGAAAATATGTATAACCATGATGTATTCATTATATATATATTTGGCTTGTGAGATTGCTTAACTTAATTGAGTGCATGAAACTACCAAACTCGATTTGTGCTAGGTAACGAACATGAAATGTTATGAATGAGACCTTGTACATTCGGCCAAATATTTAAGCACATAGGTGATGTGTAATATGTTGCATGTATTCGATTATGTGAGAATAGGTTTTATGCCATGTGAAATTGGTCTTAATAGAAAGCATTATGCATTGACATTTATAGTATGGTCATTTTGTGTTCATCGATGATTATATCGTATATGACTTGGATTAATATATCAAGTATGTGTTACACATGTGTGATTTGTCTATTTATGATTAAATTATTTGATAAAGATGATTAACAGAGATTCAATCGATTGAACTGAAGTTTTAACTTACATGGTAATACCCGTAACCCTAATCCGGCGACGGACACGGGTTAGGGGTGTTACAGTGACTGTTAAAGTAGATGATGTATAATGTTTTATTTCGTGACTCTGTATGAAACCACGTGTATTATGGTGTGAGAGTTAAACTGGGAAGCTTGACTAAGTAGAATGCAGGAGATGAGTACGAACGTTCAATGATAAAATGATGAATAAGACCATGGTTGGACCATGGCGATACATGTGATTCCGTGTAAGACCATATCTGGGATATGGCATCGGCATCAACATGAGTTCCATGTAAGCTTGTATTAGGGATATGGAATTGGTACTGATATGAGATTTCGTGTAAGACCATAGTGAGGCTATGGCATCGTGATAACATCTGAGGAAATAGCTGGACTATGATGTGTGATATTAGTAAGACCATAGTTGAACTATCGCAATCTAGTAAACGACGTGCTCAAACTCATAAGACATTCTTTAATCGTTAAGTGATGGTAAGAGAAATTAGAGATAAGTGTTGAGTACTCAAGTAGATATTAGTGTGGAAATTGAGTAAGTAAAGTTACTGTTTGAAATTATGAGTGATAGAGATAATTGTAACGTGATAAACGTGAAAACTCACTTGAGATGAGTTATGTGACTATGGTGATATTTCATTGATAATGAATAGTAAATCATATATATGTAGTCCCGAGAATCAAGTTAGGGACTCTACGACTTCACCTCGTTACCACTGTTGAATCATGATGAGATGTTTATGAGAATCAAATTGAGTACGGTTATATGTGATTAATGCAATATTTATGTTAGCATAATTGAGAATGCTTTGTATCACATTGATACATGATACTCTACTATATAGAGTAATTGTTGTTAAACATGAGGTTGAAGTCCTAGGGGACTATAGTGAAAAGGCTATCGTTGAGATATGAAATAGAGAAGGTCCCGTATAAGACCATGTTCGAGGCATGGCCTCGCACACAAGTTATGATCCGTGTATGAGACCGCATCCGTAATATGGTTTCGGTAATGGATATGAGGATCGTATAAGACCATATTTGGAATATGGCATCGATACTTGATGTGGCAGTCCATATAAGACCATATTTTGAATATGGCATTGGCATTTGCATTTAGAAGTGCTTTCATATATGATCACCTCTAGAGTGTGGCATTGGCTTTGAAATTGTGTTAATGATAATATTATGCGTTTTTGAGTATCCCTAGTGATCTTTGGGATGAATAGATGAGTCTAGAGGTAGAAAGGAGAATTGTACTAAAGTCATGTGAATGAGTGAATACAGGCACTCGTGAACGAGTCGCAGGGAAAATGAGTACAGAGTGTGGCACGGTATATGCGTAATAAAGGCAATTGTGAGTAAGTATGTCTGAATGCTTTGACGATTGTATTGATTATGCAATGTTAAGAACAAAGAGAAAGTTAGCCTAGGCTATTTGATTCAAGTGAATAGGAAGCCTGAGGTGTATGTTTATCGAGATCTTCTTAAGTTGATGTTCATTAATGAAAGAAATTGTTAAAGAGTTGAGGACGAAATGGTTAAATAAACAATGTTTGAACTGTGAGAGTGTTCAATTATGATAACCATAGTTGTATGGATCATAATGATCTCTTTAAGTATTACGTGTTAATATCTTTTGCCTTTCAGGGGCGATGTGGTTGTTTATCTCATGAATCGAGATCGTGTGAGAATGTTAGCTAATTGTGAAATTAGATTAAACAGTTGTCGGTTTAGTAATTGGAATTGACATTCTTTTATCTCCTTGTAACCCTATTCGGGTGTTTTGAGGGGAAGCTGGGGATGTTTCTAGTATAAGGAGTGAAATCATGAGTTTCACGTCGTGTGATGGGTTTTCGCACAGGCCGAATAGAATTATTGATTTGATCAAGATTGTACCTGCTATCGTGAGATGTGACGATGGTAAAGGTTTTAGATTAGTATAGCAAGAGAAACTCAGATGAGAGTGTGCTTGAAATATGTTTTTCGGTGTGTGGAGAAAAGAGTAGATTAATGTATTGAGATATGATTCGAGTTCTGTGTATATCCACGCATGAATCAATAAAGAGAATAAAATTCCGTGTGTTCGTGAGTGGGATCATGATACAAAGATATGCTCTTAGAAATGTTCAAACCGCGATGGTTGAGTTGAAAGTTATTGAAAGAACTGTTTATTTGAAAGTTCTAGTACTGAGATCAGTCTGAATCGAGAAACATAGTTGACAGGTTGGTGACCCTAAGGCGATTACTTTTATGTTTGTGATGTGAGTTGGATGTTACGAAAGATCCATTTTAAGCAATGCGAGCTAGTACTCGGTTGATCTTAGTTTGTAATATCCTAGTTTCTGCGAGGTTAATGACAAAAGTGAGTTTTCTTTTCTGAACAAAAGGGTTCAGAAGTGAGATAGTAAATGGTATTTTTGAATAAGCTCGGAATGAGTTTATTTGAGATGATAAATACAGATTGTATAAGTTTTCCGTTGTTGGTGTTTCCTTGAGATAGAAGTTGAATGATGATAAATCCAGAACTTATGTGGAAGTTTTGGTATGAGATTTAGTAGTAGCATATCTACTAATACAAGAATAAGGAAGTACAGTTATGTCCATAAATGTTTTGACACTAGAACACATTTCACGATATGATTGAGTTTATGGCAAGAAGTAGTTGACCACTAAAAGCTGAGTTTTTAAAGCGTACATGTAACACCCCTTACCCGGGTTCTACGCCGGAACCGGGCCCGAGGCGTTACCAAACTCAAACCACTTGATCGCCACTTAGGCTCGTCGTAACTACACTCTGAAGTCATCACAACAACCTCATTCTCGACTTACGAGGCCTCACTCATACACACGAGGGCTCTCGAGACTAAACCTGAACTTTCCCCAATCTTAAAAATTTTCTCTTTTATACAGGTCTCACACGCCCGTGCATGCACACACACACCCATGTCCCCAGACCGTGTCTAAAAACTCAGTATTCTGCCAATTTGCCCACGGCCAAGGCACGCCTGTGCTTCCCAACCGTGGTGAATCCTGACTTCACACACACGGCCTCAAAGCCTAGTCACATGCCCGTGTGGCTAGCCCGTGGACTATCCTGACTTAAAATGTTAACATGTAGAGGACGCACGGCCACAGCACACGTCCGTGGGCTGACCGTGTGTCACACATGGCCTAGACACACGCCTGTGTGTCTAACCACAAGGTCAAGAACAAGGCTAAGTGCCAAGTTCTTTTCACCCCTCTAACATACACAACATATATTAAACCAACACAATCATAATCAACTCAAATTGGATTGCAATCTCACATAGACAACTATGACTTTTCATATAATATGGTAGCCAACAACTATGGCATTATACAAAATGAGCTATCATCTAAAGGCCAACACATCTTAGCCATTTACAACAAAATTTACTAACTTATCTAGCCCCTATACATGCCATATACAAAACATTAAGTTTCATGTACCAAAGTGTGCTGATATGTGGGTTGTCTTCTGATGATCCTCGTATCTCGATTCAACGCTTTTAAATCTATAAGACAAGGGAAAAGAAAGGGAGTAAGCTTTGAGCTTAGTAAGTTTACTCATAAACAAATAAGCACCATAGTATAAGCTAAACAACAATTAGCATTATACTACCAAAAGTAATGAACAACTATACTTACTCTTTCTGACCCTTACCACATTTCCAACACATCATGAGTCACATACTCATAACCATCAAAATGCACTCCTGCATTCAATGTCACATTTACACAATATACAACACATCATTATTTCTCGTAATACATCCACACAGTTTATCCACACAGTTTATCCACACAACTTATCCACACAGCCTATCCACACAGCTAGTTCATATAGCTAATCCACACAGCTATTACACACAGCTAATACACACAATTAATCCACACAGTTTATCCATACAACTTATCCACACAGCCTATCCACACGGCTAGTTCATATAGCTAATCCACACAACTATTACACACAGCTAATACACACAGTTAATCCACACAGCCAATATCTCAGTGGTTTCGCACTTAGCACACCACAATTGATTAATAAGGTGGTATCGCACTTAGCCTACCACAAAGGTATTCATAGTGATTCAGCACATAGCTCACCAAATGATATACCTCACGATAGCATCGCACATAGCTAGCTCATCGTCAATATGCATTAGGATGGTATCGCACTTAGCCCACCATCTAGCATTATCACAACACATGCATAAGTCTACTTACTTAATCATTCTTGATCATACATTCATTCCATATTTTCTACTACATTCATCCCACATAGGTTCTCAAACATGCTACACACTAGCTAGCATTAACAAATTGTAAGTATGAATGCATTATTTATGCATAGACTTACCTCGATACTTAAAAGTATAGAAATATGCAATTTAGTCCACCACCTTGCTTTTGCCTCGGTTTTGATCCGGGCTTCATCTTTCTTGATCTATAATGAATAATTCAGCTTATTCAATACACACATTGACTAATTTGACTCACATTTCATACTTTAGCAAAATTACTATTTTGCCCCTAAACTTCCTCATAATTACACTTTAGCCCCAAGGCTCGTAAAGTGATTTTTATTCAACTTTCTATCCTTTCATGCTTAGCCGAACCACTTACTCAACTAAAGCATTCATCAAATCTCACTAAATCACACATGTATGACCAAACTAAAGTTTTTCACAAACTAGTCACTACATGCATTTTCATGAAAAATCACTTAGCAAAAGATGTTTCTACTACATCAAGCCTTCATATTCTTCCATAAAACATCAAAATACATGCATGTCATACATAGGTACATTTTTTAACATCCATAATAGCTCACCAAATAGCTAAAAATAGCTTACTCATGCTACTAGGACTTCAAAAATACGAAGAATATCAAAACCGAGCTTAGGAGCACTTACTAGCAAGCTTCAAAAGTTGAAAGAGCCCTAACAATGGCTTCTCAAATTTTCGGCAGTTAAAGGGGAAGAAGATGAATGAATTTGACATCTTTTCACCTATTTTAATCACTTATTTGATAAATGACCAAAATGCCATTTTTGATAAACTTCAAATTTTGACTCATCCATGCCCATTTTTGTCCAAAAATTAGAATTTGGGTAAATTACTATTTAAGGACCTCTAATTAATAATCTAAAGCTATTTCACACATATAGCTTCTAGAAACACACATTTTGCAACTTTTGCAATTTAGTCCTTTTGGACAATTCAACCACAATTCCACAAAATTGCTTCATGAAACTTTCACACTAGCATGCATACATAATATAAACCTCAGAAACTCATTCATAACCCTCGAATTTGTGGTCTCGAACCACTATTTCGACTAGGCCCTAAACTGGGATGTTACAACTCTCCCCCCTTTAGAGATTTTCGTCCCCAAAAATCTTACCAGAAAAGAGGTTTGGATGTTGCTCTCTCATAGCTTCTTCCGTTTCCCACGTAGCCTCTTCCACGCCATGTTTCTGCCATAACACTTTCTGTAACATCTTGGATTAGGGGTTATGCGTTTATGCATAATACGAGTGTTAGCATGCTTCAGTGTGTGATTGGATGAATTTTAAGGGCCTTGAGAACTTTAAGATATAGGAGAATGCCTTAGGAAATTTTTTGGTTTTTAGGTGAAAAAGGGGAGTTTGGCTAGAGAGGCCTTAGGATTAATTTTAGGCATTTTTGGGCATAAGAAATGCCTTGGTAAGGTGGCTTCCATGCGCCACTTAAGGGGCTGATTATAGCGCCATCAAGGGCTTGGGTTCGAATCTAGGTGGCAGCAAGGCGTTTTTATTTTTGGGTGTTGACGTTAAAATGAGGGGGCTGAGTTAAAGAGGGTTTAAAGGATCTTTTGGGCATTGGTGGACAAGAAAGTCAATTGGGAAAAGTGGCCTGGGGCATTGGAAGAGAGGGCTGCAGCAGTGAGGTTCTAGGTTTGAACCAAGGGAGTTGCAATTGAAGTTTTATTTTTATTCTTATTTTGCAGCAGGTTGGTAAGGTGTTGGACGGCACATGGGACCTTCAATTGGGATAAAGATTAAGTTAATTTTGGTGGTGTTTAAATTCGGCTGGAAGGGTGGTCTTTTAGTATTTTGTTTTATTTTTTTTTTAAATTGAAGAGGTGATATTGGATAAAGTTTTATTTATTTATTTATTTATCTACTTAGTTATTTTAAGTATAGGATTATTATTATTTGGATTAAGTGAAGATAATTGTTGAAACCATTCAAACTATTTTGAATGGATTGAGAGGAGTAAATTAGGGGAATTGGACTAATTCAAATTAGTTTGAATTAGTAGGTGGTGGCCGAATTTTGGAGTCTTCAAGGGGAGGGAGTGCCGAATTCTATAAATAGGGGGATGCTCACCTTTGGCCACCCTTTTTACCATTTGTTCTCTTTGCCGAATTTGCAAGTGTTTTCTCTCAACCACTTTGGTAGCCGAAACCTTTTTCTCCAAGCACCTTCTCTTCCTTTTTGCTCTCAAATTTGCTAGGTGGCCGAATCTTCTACTCTCCCTTCTCCCTTTCTTTTTCTTTCAAAACCGAAGGTGGACATAGCCTTTTGTGTATTCATTTTCCCACCCTTCCTTCACACTTTTCTTGCCATTGCCGAATATTCTAACCCCATCTGGGAGCCAGTGCCGAATCACTCAGTCTCTCATTCTCTCTACTTTGTTTGCAAGTTCCGGAAGCCAAACCTTAAGTCTTGTGGTGGCCGATTCTTTGTTAGGACAAGAGGGAGTAGTTATCAAAGGTAAGGATTCAAGCATTAACCCTTTGGTTTGGTTATTTAGCCGAATGTCCTAGGTGCTAATCTCTTTGTTGGCCGAATATACTTAGGGCCTTGACCTTATTGTTCTTTCATGTGTAGCCAGAGGAAAGAAGCGTTAGGGATCTTTTAAGTTTCGGTTGCATAAGGTAAGGGTAGTATTCGGCTAAAGGCACTTTCTAATACTTATTGGTACAAGGGCCGAAATTAATGAGGTATTTTTCCAGGATTTCGACAGGTGGTAGGAGCAACCGGGACTCAAGTGTGTTTCGGTAAGTAAGTTAGTTGGTAAAGATTAAATACTTGGATTTATGATTTGGAGGTTTAACCAGTTTATCTGATTAAGAGTTTTGATGGAGGCCAATACCAGTCAAGGAGGACAAGGGAAAGTCCCTATCCCGAAGTTTAAGAAAAGAGCCGTCTCAGCAGTTCGGGATTGGCCACCGGGGTGTGGGCCAGCAGCAGAAAGCTATAGGAAGATAGCCGTAGTCTCGGTTAGCGATAGCGTCGGGGATCGAGAGTCTAGAACTCCAAGTAGTAAGGTGTGTAGCTAGCCTACTGTTTCCAGGATTTATATTTGCATGTGTAATGTGTTTACTAACAAGTGCAGTGATAATCGTGATATTGATACCCTTCAAGGGTATGACGATGATCAGGTTAGTATCAAAGCTGTTGGAATATGATCATTGATTTGTATGTGCGAGTATGCTTATGGTTATGAGTATCATGTGCATGCGTTATCGTGGATCGTATTTTATGTTGCATGTGCATGGGTGGGCTATGAAAGAAGGTGCGGGTGTACTTGAGTGCGTGGTTGATGAGTGGTGTGTGCCTCATCGTGATTGATATCGGCTATGTGCCATATCGTGGATTGATGAGTGACTATGTGTCCCATCGTGATTTTGGTGTTAGCTACGGCTACATCGTGGATTAGCGCGATCGAGGTCGCGTTGTGGATTTTGTGCTTAATTGCACGTGGTTGGCACTGAATGCCTTGTGGAGTAAAAAGGAGAGGGTGATTTAATAATCCCCTGGTGTGTGGTAGGCTGGATAAGGGGGTGTGTAGGGGATGGACCTTAGGCTTGGGTCGGGATTCATTATTGCATAAATTGTGGTATGTGAATATATGTGTGATTGTGGACTTGAATAAATGGGCTAAGCCCGGTGTGTGTGGAGAGTATGTGGATAATTACCCATCTAGCTGATAAGTGTTATGAGTTTGGGCCAAGCCCAGAATGTGATATGATCTGAATATGGTATATGCATGGGTTGTTATGTGGTTAGCATGTGGGTGGAATTCAGTGGTTAATTACACACTGAGTCTGTGTGACTCACCCAACTTTTTAACCATCGCAGGTGATTCGTGATTAATGGACCGGGTTGGAGTGGATACAAAGGTGGCCATGCAGAAGCAGATTTTTATACAGAAGTTGTTTTTCTTTATTTAATAGTATTTATCATTTTCAGCACTCTAAGTATTTGAATAAGTTTTGTTGTAATAAGGCCCAATTAAATTATTTGAGTATTTATATTGTGCTAAAGAAAAAGGACGATTAAATGGTTATTTTGAAATCAGTTTATTTTCGGCAAACTTCATCTTAAAACATGTAATAAAGTTTTAATTCGGATATTTTATATCGAGCTTATATTATTTAATAATTTTTAAATGGACATAGTATTCAAAAGTTAACAAATTTTCACGGGTTATTCTAACATCAAAAATATTTTCAAACGTTTTCCGCAGTGACATGCCAGATCCGGTCAGGGCTTGTGGGCCGGGTTTGGGGTGTTACACTTTCACTAGTGCTATGCTCTTATTTCTCAACTGTTTCACTTCTCGAGCCAAGATCTTAATCGGCTCCTCTTCATAAGACATATCCAGTCTTATCTCAATTTTTGTTGAAAGAATCACATGTGAAGGATCGGAGCGATACCGTCGCAACATCGACACATGGAACACATTATGAATCTTTTCCAACTCTACCGGCAAAGCCAACCGATAAGCGACAGGCCCAATTCTGTCTGTAATCTCATACGGCCCTATGAACCTTGGACTCATCTCATAATCTTCTTCTAGGGGACACTTTCAAAAATACTTTGTCACCCACTTTAAACTCAATTTCTTTTCTTTTCAAATCCGCATACGACTTCTGTCGGTCCGAAGCAACTTTCAGACTATTACGGATTACTTTCACTTTCTCTTCGGTCTCTTTTACTAGATCGACCCCATGGATCCGCTTCTCACTAAGCTCAGTCCAATACAAAGGAGTCCGACACTTACGGCCATACAAAGCCTCATACGGTGCCATATGTATACTTGACTGGTAACTATTGTTATAGGCGAATTCGACCAAAGGTAGACATCTCTCCCAACTACCTTCGAATTCTAACACACAGCATCGAAGCATATCTTCAAGAATTTGAATCACTCTTTTAGACTGACCATCGGATTGCGGATGGAACGCAGTACTGAAATTCAATCTCGTACCCATGGCCTCTTGTAACTTCTTCCAAAATCTCAAAGTAAACCTCGGATCTCTATCCGATATAATAGACACAGGTACACCATGCAATCTCACTATCTCTGCCACGTACAACTCAGCTAAATTATCCAGTGAATAATCAACACGTACTGGAATAAAGTGAGCTGACTTCGTCAATCTATCCACAACAACCCACACAGCATCTCTCTTTCTCGGAGTCATCAGCAACCCCATTACAAAATCCATGGTAACTCGATCCCACTTCCATTTGGGAACCATGACTGGCTGAAGCAATCCTGAAGGCACTTGATGCTCAGCTTTCACTTGTTGGCAAATCGGACACTTAGTCACAAACTCTGAAATATCTCCTTTCATACCCGGCCACCAATACAACTTCCTCAAGTCTTTGTACATTTTCAATCTTGCCGGATGTACCGACAAGCATCCACTGTGGGGCTTCATGAAAAACCTTTCGAATCAACTCCTCATTTTTAGGAACACAAATTCTGTCGCGATAAAGCAAACAACCATTCGAACCCATTCGAAAATCAGAATCACATTCTGACCCGCACTTAGCTATTTTAGCTTGCATCTTGCTGTTATTTCTCTGAGCCTCACATATTTGTTGAACAAATAGTGGCCTAGCTCTCAACTCTGCCAAAATAGCACCATCATCAGACAATACTAAACCCGCTCTCATAACTCTTAGAGCAAACAGGGATTTCCTACTCAAGGCATCCGCAACCACATTCGCTTTTCCCGAGTGGTAATCAATGACTAACTCATAGTCTTTCAACAACTCAAGCCACCGTCTCTGTCTCAGATTCAGATCCTTCTGATCCATCAAATACTTTAAACTCTTGTGATACGTATAGATTCGACACTTTTCACCATACAAATAATGTCGCCAAATCTTTAACGCAAAAACAATCGCAGCTAACTCCAAATCGTGAGTCGGATAATTCTTCTCGTGCATTTTTAACTGCCTCGATGCGTAAGCAATTACCTTACCCTCTTGCATCAACATACAGCCGAGACCATTAAACGACGCATCATTATAAACCATAAACTCCTTCTCCGATTCTGGTTGAACCAAATCTGGTGCCTCAGTCAACATTGTTTTCAGTCTCTCGAAGCTCTGTTGACATGTCTCATTCCATTCAAACTTGACATCTTTATGCAACAGTTTTGTCATCGGGGTAGCAATCACAGAGAACCCCTTTACGAAACGTCTGTAGTATCCCGCTAATCGCAAGAAACTCCTAATTTCTGACACGCTCCTCGGTGGTTTCCAATCCAAAATAGCCGATATCTTACTCGGGTCAACTCTGACACCATCACCTGACACCATGTGTACTAGGAATCCGACCTCGCGGAGCCAAAACTCACTCTTGCTAAACTTAGCATACAACTGCTTATCTCTCAAAGTTTGCAAGAAAATTCTCAAGTGCTCTCCATGATCGTTCTCATCCAGAGAATAGATCAATACATCGTCAATAAAGACAACCACAAACTTGTCCTCATATGGTCTGAAAACACGGTTCATCAGATCCATAAAAATCGCTGGTGCATTAATCAAACCAAACGGCATAACCAAAAACTCATAATGGCCATACCTTGTCCGAAATACAGTTTTCAACACATCTTTCTCTTTCACTCTGAGCTGATAATAACCAGACCTCAAGTCTATCTTGGAGAACACTGTAGCTCCCTTCAGTTGATCAAAAAGATCATCAATCCTTGGTAAAGGATACTTATTCTTAACCGTCACCTTATTGAGTTGTCTATAGTCTATACACAACCTCATAGACCCATCTTTCTTCTTCACAAACAATACCGGAGCACCCCACGGCGAGTAGCTCGGTCTTGCAAAACCCTTATCTTTCAATTCTTGCAACTGAATCTTCAGTTCCTTCAACTCTACAGGTGCCATTCTATATGAAGCAATTGAAATAGGTGACGTTCCCGGAACCAACTCAATTCCAAACTCAACCTCTCTCACTGGAGGTAATCTGGGTAACTCTTCCGGAAATACATCTGGGTACTCACATACCACTAGCATTGTTTCAAACTCTACTCAACCTCTCGAGTATTCAACACAAAAGCAAGATAGGACTCACATCCTTTTCTCAAACATTTCTCAGCCACTAGGTAAGAAATCATCACTGGTAGACTATCCGATCCACCTGATTCAACCCAAACCACATCCCCACTCTCACATTTTAGTTCAATAAACTTACTACCACAGTTCACTAAGACACTATGGGTAGTCAACCAATCCATGCCTAGGATTAAATCAAACTCATCAAACGGCAACAACATCAGGTTTGCCAGAAAATAATGATTCTCAAACAATAAAGGACAATTCTTACACACTTTGTCTACCAACACATGCTTTCCTAACGGGTTTGACACCTTAATCACAATGTCTGTAGACTCAACGGTCATACTCAAACTAGATGCTAATCTCATGCAAATATAAGAGTGAGTAGACCCTGGATCTATTAAAGCAATAACAAGGGTGTCCAAGAGAGAAAAAGTACCCGTTATCACATCAGGGGAGGATGCCTCTTCACGAGCGCGAATGGCATACGTCCTCGCAGGTGCCCGACCCTCTGGTCTCACAGCAGAATCTCTGGGCGCACCTCTACCACTAGCCCCACCTCTTGGGTTCCTTGGTGGTCTACCCCTTGTAGACACATCACTAAGTCTCACTTCCTGCTTCTCTTCCTTATCATCCCTCTCGGGACAGTTACGGATAAAGTGGTCAGGGGAACCACATTTATAACATTTTCGACTATTTCCCCAACACTCTCCGGTGTGATACCTACCACAACTAGGACACTTCGATTTACTCTTTGTATTGCCCACACTTTCCATCGAGGGGACTTGGACTCTCGAACCCGAACGAGAATTGCCCAAGTCTCGGTGCGAATAACCCATTGGTGCTGTCGTCCAAGGATTCACTTCCTTGGATCTTTTTGACTAGGCTTGATACGACTTGCCTGTCGGCCTCTTTCTCGCATCTCCAGCTTTACTCACAGCCCTTCTCTTTTCTAAACTTAATTCCTCGGCCTTACTTGCCCTCTTAACTAATACCACAAATTCTTTCAACTCCAAAATGCCCACTAGGAGTTTGATATCCTCATTCAGCCCATCTTCGAACCTCTTGCACAAGATGGTCTCTATCGACACACATTCTTGAGCGTATTTGCTAAGCCTAACAAACTCACGCTCGTATTCCGCTACTGTCATCCTTCATTGCTTCAACTCAAGGAATTCCTTCCTTTTTCGGTCAGTAAACCTCTCGCTTATATATTTCTTCCAGAATTCTTCCAGAAAGAAGTCCCACGTCACCCGCTCTTTCAGGACTACCAACGTCAGCGTCTTCCACAAATGGTATGCCGAATCTCTCAGCAAAGATACGACACACTTCAAACTCTCATCAGGTGTGCATGAGAACTCATCGAACACCCTCATCGAGTTCTCCAACCAGAACTCTGCCCTCTCTGGGTCATCATCTACCTTAGCTCTAAACTCCTCAGCCCTGTGTTTCCTACTCTTATCCACCGGGGGTTTCGATATCCTCACTACATCCATACCTTGAGGAGCCACTGGATTTGGCTGAGGTATAGGAGGAGGAGGTGGAGGAGGTTGAGCATTAGGGTTTGCTCGAACATAATCCGAGTACCAATTACTCATCATCTGGAGAAAGGCTTACCGTGCATCTTCCCCTTGACCCCTAACCTCGGGTCCACTCTCAACGGGCGCGGTTCCTTGCACAGGAGCCGGCGCATTACTAGCCGCTTCATCAGTAGTCAATGGATCGGAATCCATATACTATATAAAACAAGATTTAAATCATCAGAAACCACCACACTATCATTGTACACTTATGGCATGTACAGCTAGACTCTTACACCCGCTACGGTAGTCCTAGAAACGGCTAAACCATAGCTCTGATACCTAAATGTAACACTCCTTACCCGGGTTCTATGCCAGAACCGAGCCCGAGGAGTTGCCGAACTCAAACCACTTGATCGCCACTTAGGCTCGTCGTAACTACTCTCTGAAGTCATCACAACAACCTCATTCTCGACTTACGAGGCCTCACTCATACACACAAGGGCTCTCGAGACTAAACTGAACCTTTTTCCAATCTTAAAAATTTTCTCTTTTATACAGGCCTCACACGCCCGTGCATGGACACACACGCCCATGTCCCCAGACCGTGTCTAAAAAATCAGTATTCTGCCAATTTATCCACGGCCAAGGCACGCCCGTGCTTCCCAATCATGGTGAATCCTGACTTCACACACACGGCCTCAAAGCCTAGTCACACGCCCGTGTGGCTAGCCCGTGGACTATCCTGACTTAAAATGTTAACATGCAGGGGACGCACGGCCACAACACACGCCCGTGGGCTGACTGTGTGTCACACATGGCCTAGACACACGCCCGTGTGTCTAACCACATGGTCAAGAACAAGGCTAAGTGCCAAGTTCTTTTCACCCCTCTAACATACACAACATATATTCAACCAACACAATCATAATCAACTCAAATTGGATTGCAATCTCACATAGACAACTATGACTTTTCATATAATATGGTAGCCAACAACTATGGCATTATACAAAATGAGCTATCATCTAAAGGCCAACACATCTTAGCCATTTACAACAAAATTTACTAACTTATCTAGCCCCTATACATGCCATATACAAAACATTAAGTTTCATGTACCAAAGTGTGCTGATATGTGAGCTGTCTTCTGATGATCCTCGTATCTCGATTCAACGCTTTTAAATCTATAAGACAAGGGAAAAGAAAGGGAGTAAGCTTTGAGCTTAGTAAGTTTACTTATAAACAAATAAGCATCATAGTATAAGCTAGACAACAATTAGCATTATACTACCAAAAGTAATGAACAACTATGCTTACTCTTTCTGACCCTTACCACATTTCCAACACATCATGAGTCACATACTCATAACCATCAAAATGCACTCCTGCATTCAATGTCACATTTACACAATATACAACACATCATTATTTCTCGTAATACATCCACACAGTTTATCCATACAGTTTATCCACACAGCCTATCCACACAGCTACTTCATATAGCAAATCCACACAGCTATTACACACAGCTAATACACACAATTAATCCACACAGTTTATCCATACAACTTATCTATACAACCTATCCACACGGCTAGCACATATAGCTAATCCACACAGCTATTACAAACAGCTAATACACACAGTTAATCCACACAACCAATATCTTAGTGGTTTCGTACTTAGCACACCACAATTGATTAATAAGGTGGTATCGCACTTAGCCTACCACAAAGGTATTCATAGTGATTCAGCACATAGCTCACCAAACGATATACCTCACGATAGCATCACACATAGCTATCTCATCGTCAATATGCATTAGGATGGTATCGCACTAAGCCCACCATCTAGCATTATCACAACACATGCACAAGTCTACTTACTTAATCATTCTCGATCATACATTCATTCCACATTTTCTACTACATTCATCCCACATAGGTTCTCAAACATGCTACACACTAGCTACAATTAACAAATTGTAAGTATGAATGCATTATTTATGCATAGACTTACATCGATACTCAAAAGTATAGAAATATGCAATTCAGTCCACCACCTTGCTTTTGCCTCAGTTTCGATCCGGGCTTCCTCTTTCTTGATCTATAATGAATAATTCAGATTATTCAATACACACATTGACTAATTTGACTCACATTTCATACTTTAGCAAAATTACTATTTTGCCCCTAAACTTCCTCATAATTACACTTTAGCCCCAAGGCTCGTAAAGTAATTTTTATTCAACTTTCTATCCTTTCATGCTTAGCCAAACCACTTACTCAACTAAAGCATTCATCAAATCTCACTAAATCACACATGTATGACCAAACTAAAGTTTTTCACAAACTAGTCACTACATGCATTTTCATAGAAAATCACTTAGCAAAAGATGTTTCTACTACATCAAGCCTTCATATTCTTCCATAAAACATCAAAATACATGCATGTCATACATAGGTACATTTTTGAACATCCATAATAGCTCACCAAACAGCTAAAATAGCTTACTCATGCTATTAGGACTTCAAAAATACGAAGAATATCAAAATCGGGCTTAGGAGCCCTTACTAGCAAGCTTCAAAAGTTGAAAGAGCCCTAACAATGGCTTCTGAAATTTTCAGTAGCTAAAGGGGAATAAGATGAATGAATTTGTCATCTTTTCACCTATTTTAATCACTTATTTGATAAATGACCAAAATGCCCTTTTTGATAAACTTCAAATTTTGACTCATCCATGCCCATTTTTGTCCAAAAATTAGAATTTGGGTAAATTACTATTTAAGGACCTCTAATTAATAATCTAAAGCTATTTCACACATATAACTTCTAGAAACACACATTTTGCAACTTTTGCAATTTAGTCCTTTTGGACAATTCAACCACAATTCCACAAAATTACTTCATGAAACTTTCACACTAGCATGCATACATAATATAAACCTTAGAAACTCATTCATAACCCTCGAATTTGTGGTCTCGAACCACTATTCTGACTAGGCCTTAAATTGGGATGTTACAGTACAAGTTAGGATTATTAAAGTCGGTGAATGCTTTAATGAGAAAGTGAGATAAAACCTTATTGATTTCAAATTTGGCTTGACAAAATTCCCAAGAAGGGGAAATGTCATTTGAATTGTCGTAAATCAACCGGTAAAGATTCGAATGATCATTTGGACGTGTACAGAGTTCTAAATTAGTGTATTACTGAGTATATGCCCTGGAGAATGAAATACCTAGGTCACAAGTGATGCTTTGACCTTGTGTATGATAGCTTAAAGGTTGTTGGCAAGAGAAACTTGAGGATAAGTGGATTTGTGATTTTGAAGAGTTTATGGAAACGTTTTAAGAATGTTGGTAGCAACTCCTCCTGATAAGATTTTCGGGGACGAAAATCCCTAAGGGGAGAGAATTGTAACAGCCCGAGTTAGGGGCTAGTCGGAACAGTGATCTCAGAATCAAAAATTCAAGGTTGGAGAAAATTATTTTCATGTTACGCTATGTGTTATAACATGTTTATAAGGATGCATGGAAATTTTGGTGCTTTAATTTTAGCGATTTCATGCTTAATCGCTAAAAAGGACTAAATCGCGTAAAGTGCGAAAGTTTTATTTTATTTGCTAGAGGTGCCAAATAGCTATGGGTTATTAATTGGAGGTCCCAAATGTGCAATTTGGCCTTGTTTAAGTGGGTTGGCCGGCCATGTGACATAAGGGGGACAAGAGCATTTAATTTTGGTCAAAATTGGTGGGAATTAGGTGATAAAATGAATAAAATAAGATGAATAAAAGATGTTATCATATTTTACTATTTATTCACCTTCAACCACCAAAAATTTGAAGAGAAAAACAAGGGTTTTGGAGCTCAAACTTTCAGCCAACAAATTCCCTAGCAAGTAAGTGATTTTGATGATCTTTCTTAATAAAAATTGCATTTTTGGAGTCCCCAAAGCTTGAGCTAACTAATGGGGGGACTAATTTGCAACATGGTTGAAAGTCTAGGGACTTACCATGATAGATTTTATGTTGTTTGATGAGTTTTTATGGAAGAAAATGAATGATAGGATGTTGATAAACAACTTTTGTGAAAGGTGGTGTTATGAAAACACCTAATTTGGGCTAAAATGCAAAAGTTGTAATTTGTTCATTAAGGCATGAAATAGTTGGAATTGTGGATAGTTGTAAGAGGATTAAATGTTCATCTAGGCTTGTTTAACAAGAAAATGTGATGAAAATTTATTTACGAGCCTAGGGGCAAAATAGTCATTTTGCCTAAAGTGTAGTTTATGGTGAATTATGATTTATAAGTGATTAAATCACTAAATTTCACTGTTCTAGATCAAATAAAATGAGTTTCAGACCTATAACGGGAGAAAACAAAAATGTGGGCAAAAAGTCCTTTTTGGCCTTTTCGTCATCGAGGTAAGTTCATGTGCAGATGTGGTAATTACGTATGAGTTATTTTAAATGTTCCAATGTTGTGCGAAATGTATAATTATGCAATGAATGTATTAAGTACTTGTTGATAAGTTGTTAAGTGAATTGAACCTAAGAATAGTAAGAGATGTAAATAGTAAGAAATGATGATAGTTAAGGTTCCGTGTGAGACCAGATTGGAATATGACCTCGGTGTAAGAAATTTGTATAAGACCATGTCTTGGACATGGAATTGACATGTTAATGCAAGTGAGACCCTATTGGGGTGTGATGTCAAGGTGACACTATGTGTATGAGACTCAAGAGAGTCATTTAACAATTTGAGTGATTCAACGGGTAAGTGAAGGTGAGAACGTATGTGGTTGTACCATGAGAAGCACAAGTGTATTTTAGAATTGAATGGAGATGAATTCAGTATATAATGAACCCTAGTGGGTTATGTGTAACTAATGCACTTTAAGTGCATGAGATAGATTTATTAATGCATTGTGTGAATGCAAACGAGTATCGTAGAAGGTTAAGTAAGTATAGTAGTGTGTGAGGATGTTCCTGGGTGAACGTTTAAAATAGAGAATTTCATGTGGATATCTATCCATGAACGTATAATAACGGTGAGCTAAATGCGATATCATCTTATTGATGGTTAGTGATGGGCTGTGTGCGATACCATCACTATGTTATTAACGGTGGGCTGTATGCGTTACCACCTGATTAATCATTAATCGATAGGCTGTGTGCGATACCATCACTATGTTATTAACGGTGGGCTATGTGTGTTACCACCTAGTAAATTATTAATTGATGGGTTGTGTGCGATACCATCGCTTATAAAATCATTCGGTGGGCTAAGTGCGATACCACTATAAGTATAAATAATTTGTGGGCTAAGTGTTATACCACCACAAGTATAAATAATTGGTGGGCTATGTGCGATACCACCCTACTAGAGACTGATGGTGGGCTAAGTGCGAAACCACCGAGAAATTAGCAGTATGAGTGGCTTAGTGAAAATGCTTGATGCGTTGTTTATATGATCATGTGGTAACCAGTGCAGGGTTGTATGATAGTTAAATGAGCAATTGGCTCATGGCACGGTTAGAATGCGGTAAGAGATAGAGTGAGTAAGCTTCAAGAATGATTGAGTAGGTAACCATGAGTTTGCGAGAAAAACTCATTATAATACCTGGTGAATGAATATCGGTAACTACTTCTTATTTGTATATGAACTTACTAAGCATTATTGCTTACTCCTTTCTTTCTCCCATCTCTTATAGGTTAATTTAGCTAGCTCGGGTTGGAGATTACCGGAGACGTTTTCACACTATCGAACAGACACTTGATGTGAGGTATCAAGTCCTTATGGGTCATGGCATGTATAAGGCTAGTGTTTAAGGTTGATTAATTTTTAATTGATGTAGCCAAATTGTGTTGGTTTAAGAGAACTTATAGTTTGTTTATGTATAGCCATAGATGATGGCTTAAGTTGTTTGAAATTACATGGGAAAATAGTTCTCCCTGGTGTATGGGATGAAGTCCTTGTCTCTTTAAATTATTAAATGTCTTTAATTCAAGAGTTAAATTGATGCTATGTAGAGTTATGTGATGATGTCTGTAAATGAGGGTGGTAAAAAGGCTTGGTAGATAGCCTCTAAGTGCCCACACGGATAGACACACGGGTGTGTGTCTAGGCCGTATGTCTCCTGCACCTTGGTGTCTTAAGTCAGATTAGACCACGGGCTGGTCACACGGCTTTTTGTTCAGGCCGTGTGATACACACGGTTGGCACATAGGCGTTTACCAAGGCCGTGTGAAGACTGCACTTGACACTTAGAAATTTAATTGTCACACGGGCCAGGGCCACGGGCGTGTCTAGGCCGTGTGGATTTAGTCAATGTCGACCACGGGTGGAAGACACGGCCATGTCTTAAGGGCACACAGGTGTGTCCCTGTACCAACACAGGGGTGTGGCCCCTATTTAAAGAAAAGTTTCTTTTAGCTTGTAAAAGTTTCCGGAAGCAAGTTTAAGGCCTCGTATGGCAATGAGACGTATGAGTTGTTTAAGAAAGAGAAGTTTTTAATTTGGAACGAAATTTTATAACCTGTAAATACATGTTTAAGCAAGTTCAAGCATAATAATGTCTCGTATCCAGTCTAAGCCTCAGACTCGGGTATGGGGTGTTACAGTAAGCTTCATGAATGGTTAAGTAAGTTACCGTGGGTTAATGAGAAAACTCGGTATAATACTTTGTGGTTATGTATATTCAATGAATGTCAATAATTGTTAGATTATGCATATGAACTTACTAAGCATTATTGCTTACTCCCTTACTTTTCTCATCTCTTATAGGTTATTTTAATTAGCTCGGGTTAGAGGCCGCCGGAGATGTTTTCACACTGTCGAGCAGACCCTTGGTATGAGGTGTCAAATCCTTATGAGTCATGGCATGTATAGGGATTCTTTTAAAGTCGATTAAGTTCTAACCGATGTAGCCAAATTGTATTGGCCTAGGAGAATCTAGAGTTGGTTGTGTATGACCATAGATGATGGCTTAAGTTGGTTGTATTTGTATTGGGAGTAGTTCTCCCTAGTGTATGGGATAAATACTTTATCTCTTTAATGATTAAATGTATTAATTCATGTGTTTTAATTGATGATTTGAGAATGTTTTGAAGTAGTATATGAATGTATGCAAACGGGAGTGGTAAAAGGCTTGGTAAGATAGCCTCTAAGTGACCACACGGATAGACACACGGGCGTGTGTCTAGGCCTTATGTCTCCTGTACCTTAGTATCTTAAGTCAAATTAGACCACGGGCTGGTCACACGACCGTTTGTTCAGGCCGTGTGATACACACGGTTGGCACATGGGCATGTGCCAAGGCCGTGTGAAGTCTGCACTTGACAGTTAGAAATTCAATTGTCACACGGCTAACGCACACGGGCGTGTGTACAGACCGTGTGGATAAGTCAGAATGCCAAGGTTTGGCACAAGGGCCAGGGCCACGGACGTGTCCAGGCCGTGTGGATTTTGCCAGTATCCTCCACGGGTGAAAGACACGGGCATGTTTTAGGGGTGCACGGGTGTGTCCCAAGTCACACAAATGTGTGACCCCTATTTCGAGAGAAAGTTTCCAGATGAGTTTCAAAAGTTTCGGGATGTAAGTCTGAGGCCTCGTAGGCCCATAAAATGTCTGATTTGACTAAGAAAGAGAAGTTTTTAATTCGGAACGAAATTTTATAGCCCGTAAGTACATGTTTAAGAAAGTTCAAGCATAGTAATGTCTCGTATCCGGTCTTAGCCTCAGACTCGGGTATGGGGTGTTACACAAGGAGCCGAGCCAGAGAGGTCAGAATTGTGGAATTTACTCGAAGAAAGCCAGTTGATTCATCTCAAGAAGCTGGAGTCATACTCAAGACGGAGGATCTTCTCTTTAATTCCTTCAGGGGGTTTTAGGGTTTCTCTTATGTTTTGTTTTATCTTTTCTTCTGAGATGTATTCTTTTATAATTATGAACTAAACCCTCAGATACTTGAAGGGGATGAAACCTAAGATGAATCTTGTTATCGTTTGCTGAACTATATGATAAATACTTGATTTGTTCTTAATTATGTGTTCTTAATTCTTTCTTTGATATTCCAGAATTTTGATTCAAGTACTGATGTGCTTAGGTGGTGGAGCAAAAGTCCCTGCCTAAGTGTAGATCTAGCATAATTAAGCGGAGTTGTTCACGCGCCTAGACATAGGGTGACGAAATTTTGCCGGATTAGGGTGAAACCTAATATGGGAGTCCATAGTTCGAGTTAATGCAATTCTAGGGGTTTTGATTAGAAAGAGATTTCAATTAATCAACCTAGGGTTAGACGTTAGTCGCCTTGAGAGAGGGATTAATATACATTAGGGAATCCTTCGAATCAAGTCAAGTGAATAAATCATCTGGTTCAGAGTTAGATAACGAGTGAAGTCTAGGTGAATTCTTCCTCGGGTATTGTCTTAGTCAATTGGTTTTTCTCACGAGTATTTTCCCAAATTCGTTCTCTTTGTCTTAGCATCTTTAGCTTAGTAGTTAGTTAATTTTAGATTAAACAACAAATTCCCTTGTTTCTTAGGCTAAATAATAGAAAGAGAGTCAGTATTAGTACTACTTGTTCATTTGGGTTCGACAATCCGGTCTTGCCACTAAGCTATACTACTGTTCGATAGGTGCACTTGCCTCAATCGTCGTCACAGTTAGTTTCCAGGCTCGATCATTCTTTATATAAATTTTTAAGACTCTGATGTACACGATCAAGTTTTTGGCACCGTTGCCGGGGAACCAAAATATAAAGAACGCTCAATTTTATTACTTTAGCCATTTTTTTTTATTTTTGCAATTTACTTTTGACTTTGCTAATTTTTCTTATTTTATTCCTTGCAGGTACCTCTAGTTTATGACTAGGAGGAACCCGACAGGACCCTTAATTTACGACAGTGATATTGAAGGTACCGTTCATAGAAATCGTAGAGAGATAAGGCGAAGCTTATCTTACATAGAGGAAGAGAAAGAAGACGAAACCAATACCACCGAAAAGATGGCTGAGAATAATCTGCTACCTCCAGAGGTGGCCAAAAATCATGCTCCTCGAACTATGTATGATTATGCTAAACCTAATTTAACTGGAACTGAATCGAGTATTGTTAGACCTACTATTGCTGCAAATAATTTTGAACTGAAACCTAACACTATACAGATGATACAACAGTTTGTTCAGTTTGATGGTTTGCAGGATGAGGACCCTAACACACACTTAGCAAATTTTCAAGAATTCTGTGATACCTTCAAAATAAATGGCGTTTCTGATGATGCCATACGTCTTCGGTTATTTCCCTTTTCGTTGAGGAATAAAGCCAAACAGTGGTTGTATTCTCTCCCCCGAGGATCAATCACTACATGGGATCAAATGACTGAAAATTTTTTATTAAAATATTTTCCGCCGGCCAAAATGGCCAAGTTAAGGAATGATATCTCTTCTTTTGTGCAGATGGATTTAGAGACACTTTATGATGCATGGGAGAGGTACAAGGACTTATTGAGAAGGTGCCCTCACCACGGGCTACCTCTATGGCTATAGATCCAAACCTTTTATAACGGTGTAAACCCTTCAACCAGGCAGTTGATTGATTCAGTCACCGGCGGAACCCTGAATAATAAAACACTTGAAGCAGCTTACGAATTTATAGAGGAGATGTTACTGAATAACTATCAGTGGCAAGTCACGAGGACAAAGCCCACGAAAGCTGCCAGTGTTTTCAACCTCGACGCAGTAACCATGCTACCAAACCAGGTAGAGATGTAAAATAAGAAGGTTGATGGTCTATGTGGTTCTTTGCAGGTACAACCCGTTATGCAGTGCGAAGCAAGTGGAGGTATGGTGAATCCTGAGTACCCACCCTACGGACATGGCATAGAAGGCGAACAAATGAACTATGTAAGTAATAATTTTAGATCTCAAAATAATCCTTATAGCAATACATACAACCCAGGTTGGAAGAATCACCCCAATTTCTCATGGGGTGGTCAAGGAACTCAAAGGCAACAGCCCCCTCCAAACTTCCAACAACAGCCCTTCCCATAGGAAAAGAAGCTGAACCTTGAGGAGATGCTGACAAAATTCATAGCGGTGATAGAAACACGTTTCCAAAACACCGAAACAACACTCAAAAAGCAAGAAGCATCGATTCAAGAGATCTAGAATCAGGTAGGTCAACTTACCAAGATCATGTCAGAACGACCACAAGGTAGATTGCCAAGCAACACTGAAACTAACCCAAAGGAGCAACTTCAAGCCATAACAGCTCAGGAAAGTGTAGGGTTAGATGAGCCTAAGGTAAGCCAAGAGAATGTGGTAGAGGAATGTAAGAACGAGGTAAGTCATGATAAGCCGAAACCGATAATTAAAGAGTACCAACCTCGTATAACATACCGTCGTTGAAGAAAAGACGACACGGAAGAACAGTTCGGTAAGTTTCTTAAACTTTTAAAGAAACTACATATTAACTTACCGTTTCTTGAAGCTCTCTCGCAGATGCTTGATTCCAGGAGATTTTTAAAGGAGCTGTTGACAAACAAACGAAGGTTAGACAAGGCATCGCACGTGGAACTAAACGCAATGTGCTCAGCAATTCTACAAAATAAACTACCACGAAAATTAAAAGATCCAGGGAGTTTTATAATTCCATGTTTAATTGGTAGTCTATCTATTGATAACGCTTTAGCTGATTTAGGGGCAAGCATAAATGTTATGCCTTATAGAATGTTTAAACAACTAGGTCTGGGGAAACCCAAACAAACTAGGATGAGCATTCAATTAGCTGATAAAACTATTAGAATTCCTAGGGGTATAATTGAAGATGTTCTCGTAAATATTGATAAATTCGTATTCCTAGTAGACTTTGTAGTTTTAGACATGGATGAGATCAATAGTATCCCATTAATTTTAGGGAGACCCTTTTTAGCAACTGCCAGAACTAAAATTGATGTGGGTACAGGTGAACTCATACTCTGCGTAGGTGACGAATCAATCAGTCTTCAGGCTCTCGACTCGGCTAGGACATCAACCAATCAAGGTGAGAAAATAAATTCTATTGATAAGCAATTAGTTAAACCTTCTTTTCAAGAAGCACCACGGGACAACACAACTGAGCCAGATCCTATATCTCATGCCAACAAGGAAATAACTCATGAGGATCGAAGGCTTCATATTGATGAACTAGACGAGTGAAAGACACACTTCAAGGAGAAACTAGGGATACACGAAGCAGAACCCAAGCCACTCTATGGGACTAACAAATTCAAAATCGGAGATCAGGTATTATTAGATAAACCAGACCCTCGAATATCTCCTCCTGACCCTAATACAAACAAAGAAATCCCTTTTAGGGTAATCAAGTTTTTCCCATACGAAACAGTCGAGGTAAGTAATCATATATTTGGCACTTTCAAAATAAACGCTACTCGACTTGAACTATACACGGATAATAGGACGGATAGCATGAGGAAAGATGTTCAACTCTTCAAACCACCCTGATTATGCGAATGAGAGCTAAGTCTAGCTTAAGACTATAAACAACCGCTTCTCGGGACGCAACCCGAGCACCAACTCTATTAATTTTTACGTTCTTTTATTTTTATTTTTATTTTTATTTTTTTATTTTTTTTTATTTTTACTTCAGCATCTAATTATAAACTAACCAAAGTGCAGATTTCCATACCACACGACCTTGCACACGGCCGCGGCCATGGCCGTGTGGATACTACGGACTCCCGTACTGACATAGCAGGGGTAGTATAAGCCAATGACGAAAGATTCCCAGATCACGGACGACTATAAATTGCCACGGTCGTGCGATATGGCCGTGGCTGACACTGAGGGAAGTCACACGGGCTCTGACTGAACACCACGGCCGTGCGATACAGCCGTAGTCGACACTGTTTCATCAAACATGGGCGTGGTGACCACGAAATGGGCGTGGGAGAAACGAACGAAGCACAACACGACCATGCGATACGGCCGTGTGACTGAACACGCCCATGGTACACGGGCGTGGGGGTGTACCAGACCTGAAAATTCTATTTAAACCCCCTCCTTCTTCTCACCTACTCCCCACCTCCTTTCTCCCATCCTATTCTTCAGACCCCTACCCTTCCATACTTTTCTTCTTTAGTCCTTCCCCAAACCCTTGACCTCCACCACATCTATGTCGAAGAAGCGGAAGGATCCAAGCACAATCTCCCTGTGGGAGATCGATCTACATAAGTTCATGACGGCCGCTTCAATTATTCGACAAGCCAAGGGTCTTTGAGGCCATTTAACTCTTATTTTTCTTTTCTCTTCTCCTTTATTTTCCTTATCTTAACTTCTCTTCCACTAAATTTAGTGTATCTTATTTTAGTTTCTTGTTTTTAGGTTCTTCAGGCTGCTTGGGAATCACACACCACGGCCTTAGAAATCACACCCACCTCGCGAACCATCTAACAATAAGGACTTTTCAGTCCATTTATCTATTCTTTTAATTTTATTTTACTTTCTATTTTATTTTACTTTATCTTTCTTGGCTTTAAATACATAATTAGTTTATTTTAAATATGTCTTACTATTTCCTGGCTATTTCTTCACGGGCTACCCAATTTCTTCATCTAGCGCAATAATAGTGGGCGGCCACCACACCACGACCACTCCCAACTCAAGGAAGCCATCCAGAATTCAGGGAGTTTCACTTCTATCCCTATCTTTTGATTGTTTACTATAATTTTTTTATCTATATTTGTACATTGAGGGCAATGTACATCTTAAGTGTGGGGGGTGAATATTAAAAGTGCCTAACTTTTTTCATTATTCTCAAATCCTGAATTAGATCTTGTTTCTTAAGTAAAATTTTTCATATTACTATTAGAATAGAATTTCCCCTGATTTATGATTCTTATTGATATGATTTGGATTAAGTCATAGTTAATTGTGCATTGATGATTTAAACTTTAAGATAATAGAGAATCAAGCATGATAAGTCTATTTTTCAGAAATTAAAAATTTTTAGGTTCTCTACTTGAATCTAGTTATTACCTTGAAGTTTGAAATTTACAAGGTTGATGTCAAAAAGCCCATAATTTTTGTGAGATTTTGAGCCTTTTAGAGCATATATTCTTTTCCTTGCTCACTTTATTGATTATGAGTGTGTCAACATTGATTTGTTATTCTAGAACTTGCATCGATTATACATGTCGAGACCACACCTTTGATTTGATATATTGAGATGATAAAGGCACCTAGGTTTTAACCCACTTACTCCACTAAAAGCCTACCTCCATAATTAACCCCTAGTGAACCCCTTTAATCCTAACAACCCATTTATTGACTCACCCACTAATATTAACCCAAAACCCATCTTGTATTTGTTATCACCATTCCTTTTGACTACCCTTATATCGAGATTTAATATGATCAGTTGCCTAACTATGATCTTTATTTCAGTAGCTAAATTTATCCTTTATTATGTATTTGATTTGTTCTAAAAAAAACCCGAAGTATATTCATTATTAGTTCTATGTTATTTGAGCTTAAACTGTTAATTTCATTATCTTTAGAAGAAGCTCATGTTATTAGTATTAAGTTTCCGTGATGTAATTATTCAGTATTAGTACAACTTTCTAGTTAGGTAATTTGTCAATTCAGTCTCGATACTAACTTTCTAATTCAGCCTTTATCCACACCTTTAACCCAAGCCCCGTTGCAACCCATAAAATACCTTTTGATTTGTGTATCATATCATTTTACAGTGGTGGAGATTTGATTTTCATGCAAGCCTATGGGATTAACTTTTCATATTTGACTTATGAGTGTTTTTTTTTTTCCTGAACCTTAAACACCTCGAGTGATTTGAGTGAATCTTTAGTGAGGATGTCAATCCTTGTCGATTTTGAATCAGAGGTAATTATTTAGATGAAGGGAAACACCTATGTTTTTAAGCTACAAAATGTATGACTTAGATTGTTTGAATCTTTAGGACTCTTTGAGTTGAATTATCGATGTATGAATTATCTTTGAATTATGATGAAACATTATTGATGAATATTATGAATCAAGGAAGTTTGTTTTAATTGTGAGTTGAGAATTTTGCTTAAGGACAAGCAAAAGCTTAAGTGTGGGGGTATTTGATAAACTGTAATAGTAAAATATTTTAATCCCACATTTAGCATACTTTTTGATGATTTATCCCTTGAATTATGTAATTTGGAGCTCTTAATCCTTTAATTTCATGTTTTATACTTAGAAGAGCACCGGAGGATCAAAAGAACGAGAAACGGGCCTAAAACAGAGTAAATGGGCCATATCACGAAATTGACACGGCCTGGGCCCAAGACCACACGGCCGTGCTCCTTCAGCAGGTTCGAACACGGCCTGGCCACGATTCACACGGGCGATGGCCATGGGCGTTACCCTGACATGAAAAAGAAGAATTCTATTCGGATTAGGGTACTTAGAGGCAAAGAAAGCCATTCCAAAAGCCTATATAAAAACCCTAGGGGCCAACCTTCAAGGGGGCATCCAGCTAGGCCAAGGAGCCGAGCCAGAGAGGTCAGAATTGTGGAATTTACTTGAAAAAAGCCAGTTGATTCATCTCAAGAAGCCGGAGTCATACTCAAGACGGAGGATCTTCTCTTTAATTCCTTCAAGGGGTTTTAGGGTTTTTCTTATGTTTTGTTTTATCTTTTCTTCTGAGATGTATTCTTTTATAATTATGAACTAAACCCTCAGATACCTGAGGGGGATGAAACCTAAGACGAATCTTGTTATTGTTTGCTGAACTATATGATAAATACTTGATTTGTTCTTAATTATGTGTTCTTAATTCTTGCTTTGATATTCCAGGATATTGATTCAAGTACTAATGTGCTTAGGTGGTGGAGCAAAAGTCCCTGCCTAAGAGTAGATCTAGCATAGTTAAGCGGAGTTGCTCGTGCTCCTAGACATAGGGTGACGAAATTTTGCCGGATTAGGGTGAAACCTAATATGGGAGTCCATAGTTCGAGTTAATGCAATTCTAGGGGTTTTGATTAGAAAGAGATTTCAATTAATCAACCTAGGGTTAGACGTTAGTCGCCTCGAGAGAGGGATTAATATACATTAGGGAATCCTACGGATCAAGTCAAGTGAATAAATCGTCTGGTTCAGAGTTAGATAACAAGTGAAGTCTAGGTGGATTCTTCCTCAGGTATTGTCTTAGTCAATTGGTTTTTCTCACGAGTATTTTCCCAAATTCGTTCTCTTTGTCTTAGCATCTTTAGCTTAGTAGTTAGTTATTTTAGATTAAACAACAAATTCCCTTGTTTCTTAGGCTAAATAATAGAAAGAGAGTCAGTATTAGTACTTCTGGTTCCTTTGGGTTCAACAATCCAGTCTTGCCACTAAGCTATACTACTGTTTGATAGGCGCACTTGCCTCAATCGTCTTCACAGTTAGCTTTTAAGACTCTGACGTACACGATCATAACGTATCGCACACTTAGTGCCATTACCTTAACTTCTCACATAATTAGTGCTATACAACCGATTTTGCACACTTAGTGCTCGGTATTTAAGCTCGCACACATAAGGCTCATTGACCGATTTTGTACACTTAGTACTCGGTATATAAGTTCGCACACTTAGTGCTCATTAACCGATTTCGCACACTTAGTGCTCGGTATATAATTTCGCACACTTAGTACTCATTATCTGATTTCCTCCCCGTTCATACAAACATATATGATCTTATTTTCATTCATATATATATACATTTTCAAACCAACCCATTTATCTTATAAAACATCTTCACATACGGCAATATTCAATACATATGTATACTCACCTATTCGGATACAACCATCTCCCAATTCAATTCCACATTTAACCATATCAATATATATATATTCATTCAACTCAAATAAATCAAAAGCTTATATATCAACCTCACATTCGGCTAATACATAATTCAATCAATGTCACATTCGGCATTAAGATATTATACATACTTACTTCTATTTAATATATGCACATTAATATAGATAAAAATTCAATTCAACCCAATTGCTTAAAAAATTACCTCGAGTATCAACGGATTACGTTTTTCCGACTATTTAATTAACTTTGCTTTTCCTCGATCAATCCCGGATCCTTTTTGTTCTTGATCTAAATCAATTTCAAATTAAGCTCATTCAACATATTTTCATTCAATTTAGTCCAAAATTACATAATACGGGCAAATTACATTTTTACCCCTGACATTTTACGCTGTTTACAATTTAGTCCCAATTGCACAAAACACAAAATATTCAAAATTTGACCACACTTCTTTAGGGCCGAATTTTCATAGTGCTAATACAAGCTCATACATTTCATTTAATTTGCATTTTAGTCCCTCAAAAATTTATTTTTGCAATTTAATCCAAATAACTCAATTTCATCAAAAATTCAAGAACAAAACTTGTTAATCTAACACATATAATCAATATTTCATCATCAAACCACAAAAGCAGCAAGCTTTCTTCAATGGAAATTCACAAAACCAATTCAAAAATTCAAGCATGGGCTAGCTAAATCACATAGCAACGATTTCAAAAACGTAAAAATTATCAAAAACCGAACTCAAATCACTTACCTATTGAGCTTGCAAAGGGCCGAACATCACAAAGCTTTCTCTCTTTTATTTTATCTAAGTTTCGGCCATGAATAAAGAGAAAAGATGAGCACTTTCATCTTTTATTAATTATATTATTATAACATATATTAAATTAATACATTATAACATAAAATATAATAAAAATTTCCAATCACTATTACATGCAAATCATGACCGGCCACTATGTCCATTTTATGGTCAAATTGCTACTTTAAACCTCCAATTTATAAAGACATCATCAATTCAGTACTTTTACATTTAACCACCAAATTTTCCTTTTATGCGATTAAGCCCTTTTTCACAATTAAGCACCAAAACGATCAAATTTTAATACGAAATTTTCACACACACCAATTCACACATAATGATCATATAAAATAATATTAAAATATTTTTTTGACTCAGATTCGTGGTCCCAAAACCACCGTTCCGATTAGGGTCGAAATTGGGTTGTTATAACTCTCCCCCCTTAAGGATTTTCGTCTTCGAAAATCTTACTGGTGAATAAGTTTGGGTATTGTTTTTTCATCGAATCCTCAAGTTCCCAAGTTGCTTCCTCGACCCCGTGCTTATGCCACAATACTTTCACCAACGAGATTTTCTTATTACACAACTCTTTCACTTCGCGAGCAAAAATACGAATCGGTTCTTCCTCATATGTCAAATCAGATTGAATCTCAATCTCTGACGGATTAATCACATGAGAGGGATCAGATCTATATCGTCGAAGCATCGAAACATGGACAACATTGTGGATCTTTTCTAACTCAAGTGGCAACATCAACCAGTACGCAACTGACCCGACACGCTCAATAATCTCATATGGCCCAATAAATCTAGGACTCAGCTTTCCCTTGTGACCAAATCTAAGTATTTTCTTCCACGACGAGACTTCCAAAAATACTCATTCACCAATCTGAAATTCTATATCTTTACGTTTCAAATCCGCATAGGATTTCTGACGGTCTGACGCTGCTTTCAAACTTTCGCGGATCACTTTTACTTTCTGTTCAGTCTTTTTGATTAGGTCAACCCCGTGTATCTTGCTTTCACTTAGCTCGGTCCAATATAAAGGTGTACGACATTTACAACCGTACAAAGCCTCGTAAGGTGCCATTTTGATACTCGATTGAAAGCTATTATTGTATGCAAATTCAATCAAAGGCAAGTATCGTTCCCATGTACCCTCTAACTCGAGAACACAACATCTCAACATATCCTCAAGTATTTGAATAATTCTCTCGGATTGACCATCCGTTTGAGGGTGGAAAGAGGTGCTAAAATGCAATTTAGTACCCAATGCATCTTGCAGTTTCTTCCAAAACCGCGATGTAAACCTCGGATCTCTATTCGAAACAATAGAAATAGGTACTCCGTGTAATCGTATAATTCGAGAAATGTACAACTTAGCTAGCTTATCAAGCGAGTAATCTGTACGGACTGGAATAAAGTGAGCCGATTTCGTCAATCTATCAACAATAACCCAGATTGCATCTTTCTTGCTCGGTGTCAACGGTAACCCAGATACAAAATCCATCGTGACTCGATCCTATTTCCACTCAGGTATCATAATTGGCTGAAGTAATCCCGATGGCACCTGATGCTCGGCTTTTACTTGCTGACATATCAGACATTTCAACACAAAATCTGAAATATCTCGCTTCATACCATGCCACCAATAATGCTGTCTCAAATCATTATACATTTTCGTGCTACCCGGGTGAACAGACAATATAATGTTATGAGCTTCATTACAAATCATTCGAATCAACTCAGGATCCTTTGGTACACATATTCAGTTTTTGAACCGCAAACATCCCTCAGCATCAACTTGAAATTTCGAGCTAACATTCGACTTACACTGATTCATTTTTGCTATCAAGTCATTATCCACTTTCTGAGCTTCATAAATCTGCTGAACAAATAACGGTCACGCTTTAAACTCCACTATAATTGCACCATCATCAGATATAGCCATATGTGCATTCATGGCATGCAAAGCAAACAGTGATTTTTGGCTTAAAGCGTCGACAACCACATTAGCCTTCCCCAGGTGATAATCAATCACAAGCTCAGCAATGCCTATATGAGTTCAAGCATATGCCTATATGAGATCAATATTACCATGGGAAATTGTAAGAATTATTAAGAGTAAGTGAGCTCAAGCATATGAGTTCGGCAATGCCTTTATTTATGATGAATGAGTTATGTTAAGCAAATATGTTGCTATATGCACTACATGCAAACTTACTAAGCTAAATGCTTACGTCTTTAATTCTTTCTTTCCCTGTAGTCCCACCAAGCTAACTCGTGGATCATTCACGTCGGAGCTCGGAGCACACTATCAATCACTATTTTGGTATAGCCAAGTTGCTTATATTAAGTATGGAATGTATAGGAAGCATTTCATTTTGAGTTATGTTTTAAGAAGAGCCAAAGTGTTGACTATCAAGTTTAGTATTCTCTTGTATATGGCTAAAGAGATTGGCCAATATTTGCCAAGTTTATTTATACCAATGTTAATGATTATACATCATTGTTCATGTTTTCATGTAGTACTTGAGTTGTTGAATAGGGTATTAAATTGATCTTGATTTCAGAGTGGAAAAAAAGGCTTGGTAGATAGCCTTCTAATCTCCCACAGGAGTAGAGACACGGGCGTGTGTCTAGACCGTGTGGGAGGCACGGCTAGAACATAGGCGTGTGCCCAAGCCGTGTGAAGTCTGCACCTTGCACTTGGAATTTGAATCGCCATACGGCTGAAGCACACGAGCGTGTGTATGGACTGTATGGATAAGTTAGAATGCCAAGGTTTGGCACACGGGACGGGGCCACGGGCGTGTCAAGGCCGTGTGAAATTAGTCAGTGTCGACCACGGGTGGAAGACATGGGAATGTCTAAGAGGTACACGGGCGTGTGACCCCTATTTTGAGGAAAAGTTTACAAAGTGAGTAAAAGTTTTTGGTTGAACTCTGAAAGTTTTCGAACGTGAGTTTAAGGCCTCGTAGTCCCATAAAATGTATGATTTGACTAAGAAAGAGAAGTTCTAATTCGAAACGAAATTTTACAGCCTGAAAGTACATGTTTTAGTAAGTTCAAGTATAGTAATGTCTCGTATCCAGTCTCATTTTTGGACTCAGGTATCGGGTCGTTACATTTAGTGGTATCAGAGCTACGGTTTAGTCGGTTCTAGGACTAACGTAGCATGAGCACGTGTCTAGCTATACATGCCATATGTAAGAATGTTTTATAATGATAGTGTGACGACTCCTGACGACTTAAATTATGTTTATACATATAGTAAATGGATCCTGAAAGAGCTATTGCGGATGACATAGAAAGTAACGCGCCGACTCCCGCTTAAGGGACGGTGCCGAACGAGAATGAGAATAGACCCACTACGGTGAGTCAATGAGGAGGATAAGAGGCTAGAGAAGCCTTCCTCCACATGATGAACACATGGTATACGGAGTTCATTCGTACAAACCCGAATGCACAACCCCCGCCACCCCCGTCTATTCCTCAACCTATCCCAGTAGCCCCTCAAGTAGTAGAGGTGGTAAGAGGAGACAAACCTCCGGTTGATAGGATCAGGAAACATGGGGCAGAAGAATTTCGGGCTAGAAAGGATGATGATCCAGAAAAGGCCGAGTTCTGGTTAAAAAATACCATCAGGGTATTTAATGAGTTGTCATGCACTTCGGAGGAATGCATGAAGTGTGTAGTTTCTCTTTTAAGAGATTCTATCTATCAATGGTGGAACACCTTGGTGTCGGTTGTACCAAGAGAAAAGATTACATGGGAATTCTTTCAAGAAGAGTTCAGAAAGAAGTACATCAGTCAAAGATTTATCGATCGAGAAAGAAAGGAATTTCTAGAATCAAGTAAGGCAAGATGTCTGTGGATCGATTATGAGCGCGAGTTTGTACGACTCGATGAAATACGCTCGAGTGTGTATCCACCGAGGCCATCATGAGCAAGAGATTCGAAGATGGACTAAATGAGGACATTAAGTTGTTTGTTGCTTTCCTAGAATTAAAAGAATTTGTTGTGTTGGTGGAGCGGGCTTGTAAAGCTGAAGAGCTAGTAAAAGAGAAGAGAAAATCTGAAATGGAGTCTCGTGACTCGAGAAAGAGAAAGTGGAATAAGTCATTCCAACCCTCTTCCAAAAAGTCAAGAGATTTCTCCACCCGATCGGCTTCATCCACCGGGTTTTCAAGTAGAAACAAGGGTAAACAGTATTCGGGAAATAAGGCACAGACTACTTCAGTCGCTAGTGTGGGGAACATTTGATCTGATAGACTGGAATGGCCACAGTGCGGTAGACGTCATCTTGGTAAGTGCCGAGCGCATGAAAATGCTTGTTTCAGATGTGGTTCTCAGGATCACTTTATAAAAGATTGTCCTGAGATGATGAAAGAAGAGAGAACTCAGAACCCGAGTATGGTCAGAGGAAGACCGCAAAAGAACCCGGGTAGTGGAGCACGTGGTAGAGGTAACCCTAGAGAGCAGGTTGTGAGACCCGAGAGTAGGGCACCTGCAAGGTCGTATGCCATTCACGCTCGCGAAGAGGCATCTTCTCCTGATGTTATTACGGGTACCTTTTCTCTTCATGATATTAAAGTTATTTCTTTAATAGATCCCGGAGCCACACACTCTTACATTTGCATGAAACTAGTATCCAGTATGAGTATGCCTATAGAGTCTACAAAATTTGTGATTAAAGTGTCTAATCCATTAGGCCAAAGTGTGCTGGTCGATAAAGTATGTAATGATTGACCATTGATGATTAGAGGTCATTATTTTAAAGCAAACCTTATGTTGTTACCATTTGATGAGTTTGACATCATTCTTGGTATGGACTGGTTGACCACTCATGATATAATAGTAAATTGTGGGAAGAAATATATTGAAATGAGATGTGAAAATGGGGACACTCTTCATGTAGAATCAGATGAACAAGATAAATCGCCGGTAATAATTTCTCATATGATGGCACAGAGATATATAAGAAAAGGGTATGAGGCGTATCTTGCCTTTGTGATGAATTCTAGAGGAACAGAGCTAAAGATTGAGTCAGTGCCGATAGTATGTGAGTACTTGGACGTTTTTCCTGAGGAATTACCAGGATTGCCTCCGGTAAGAGAGGTTGAGTTCAACGTTGAGCTAGCTCCCGGTACTGTACCAATATCCATTACTCCTTACAGAATGGATCCAACGGAGTTGAGAGAGCTGAAGTCACAGTTGCAAGAGTTGACAGATAAAGGCTTTGCAAGATCAAGTTGTTCTCCATGGGGTGCTCCAGTTTTATTTGTGAAAAAGAAAGATGGCACCCTGAGATTGTGCATAGATTACCATCAGCTTAATAAAGTGACAGTGAAGAACAAGTATCCATTTCCAAGGATCGATGATTTGTTCGATCAATTGAAGGGAGCCCCTGTGTTCTCCAAAATAGACTTGAGATCGGGATACTACTAGTTGAGAGTAAGGGACTCAGATGTGTCGAAGATCGCTTTTCGAACGAGGTATGGGCATTATGAATTTTTAGTCATGCCCCTTGGTTTGACCAATGCACCTACGGTGTTCATGGATCTAATGAACCGCATTTTTAGGCCATACCTCGATAAGTTTGTAGTCGTTTTTATTGATGACATATTGATCTATTCCCGTGATGAGCCTGAGCATGCGAGCACCTACGGACAGTTTTACAGATTCTACGAGAAAATCAGTTGTATGCCAAGTTCAGTAAAAGTGAATTTTGGCTTAAAGAAGTAGGATTTCTAGGACATATTGTCTCGAGAGATGGAATACGAGTGGACCCAAGTAAAATTTCGGCTATTGTTGACTGGAAACCACCGAGGAATATCTCTGAGATTAGAAGTTTTCTAGGCCTAGCTAGCTATTATAGACGATTCGTCAAGGGGTTTTCCATGATTGCAACTCCGATGATGAAATTGTTACAGAAAAATGTGAAGTTTGAGTGGACAGAAAGATGCCAACAAAGTTTTGAGAAACTAAAAGCATTGTTGACAGAAGCTCCAGTTTTAGTACAACCCGAGTCGGGGAAAGAGTTCGTGATATACAGTGATGCATCCTTAAACGGATTAGGCTGTGTACTTATGCAAGAAGGAAAAGTGATTGCTTATGCCTCAAGACAGCTAAAGCCCCATGAGAATAATTATCCGACGCACGATTTAGAGTTGGCTGCCATAGTCTTCGCATTGAAGATTTGGAGACACCATTTATACGGTGAAAGATGTCATATTTTCACCGATCACAAAAGTTTGAAGTACTTTATGACGCAGAAAGAGTTGAACTTAAGGCAACGAAGATGGTTAGAGTTGATAAAAGACTATGAGTTGGTCATTGACTACCATCCCGGAAAGGCGAATGTGGTCCCTGATGCTTTGAGTAGAAAGTCCCTATTTGCATTAAGGGCAATGAATTCGTGGATGACCTTATCCGAAGATAGGTCTATTCTAGCTGAGTTGAGAGCTAGACCAATGTTCCTCCAAGAGATCTTTGAGGCTCAGGAAGAGGATAGTGAATTGCAAGAAAAGAGCTCAGTGCGAGTCAGATGTTGAGTCTGATTTCCAGATTAGTTCCAATGGAAGTCTAATGTTCAAAGATAGAGTTTGTGTACCGAGAAAAGAAGAGCTTATTCAAAAAATGTTGCATGAGGCACATAATGGATGTCTATCTGTACATCCGGGTAGTACCAAGATGTATAATGATTTGAAGCAACGGTATTGGTCACCGAGAATGAAGAAAGATATTTCAGAGTTCATTTCAAGATGCTTGATTTGTCAGCAAGTAAAGTCTGAACACCAAGTACCTTCGGGTTTGCTTCGACCAATTATGGTTCCCGAGTGGAAATGGGATCGTATCACTATGGACTTTGTAACGGGTTTACCATTGTCACTGAGCAAGAAAGATACTTTATGGGTGGTAGTTGATAGACTCACGAAGTCGGCCCATTTCATACCTGTACGAGTGGATTACTCACTCGACAAGTTGGCAAACATGTATGTTTCAAAAATAGTAACGCTTCATGGAGTTCCTTTGTCAATCATATTGGATAGAGATCTGAGATTCACCTCCAGATTTTGGAAGAAGTTGTAAGAGGCCTTGGGTACAAAATTGAGTTTTAGTACAACTTTTCATCCTCAAAATGACGGTTAGTTAGAGAGGTTAATTCAAGTACTCGAGGATATGCTTCGGTGTTGTATTCTTGAATTCCAAGGTAGTTGGGAAAAGTTCCTCCCATTAGTAGAATTTGCCTACAATAATAGTTTTCAGTCGAGCTTGAAGATGGCGCCTTATGAGGCTTTATATGGGCGTAAGTGTCGAACGCCTTTATATTGGACTGAACTCAAGGAAAACCAGATCCACGAGGTTGATTTGGTTAGAGAAACTGAACAGAAGGTGAAAGTAATTCGAGAAAGTTTAAAGGCTACTTCTGACAGACAAAAATCCTACTCGAATTTAAAAAGAAAAGAGATAGAGTATCAAGTCGGGGATAAAGTTTTCTTGAAAGTGTCACCATGGAGAAAGGTTCTTAGATTTGGCCGGAAAGGCAAGTTGAGTCCACGTTTTATTGGACTATATGAGATTACTGAGAGAGTTGGGCCGGTAGCCTATCGATTGGCTTTGCCGTCTGAGATAGAAAAGATACATGATGTGTTTCACGTGTCCATGTTGCGATGCTACCGATCAGACCCTTCGCATGTAATTACTCCGTCAGAGGTAGAGATTCAACCCGACATGACTTATGGCGAAGAACCAGTTAAGATTTTAGCTCGGGAAGTCAAACAGCTGAGGAATAAGAATATCTCCCTGGTTAAAGTTTTATGGCAAAGACATGGGATAGAGGAAGCTACATGGGAACCAGAAGAAACCATGAGAAACCAGTACCCAAACCTATTTGCTGGTAAGATTTTCGAGGACGAAAATCCCTAAGGGGGAGAATTGTAACATCCCGATTTAGGGCCTAGTCAGAACAGTGGTGCGAGACCACAAATTCGAAGTAATAAAATGAGTTTTGAGGTTTAAGATATGTTTGTATGATAGTATGAAAGTTTCATGTAGAAATTTTATGAAATTGTCATTGAATGGTCTATTAGGACTAAATTGCAAAAGTTGCAAAATATGAGATTCTAGAAGCTTTTAGTATGAAATAGATTTGGAATATTAATTAGAAGTCCTTAAATAGAAATTTGCCCAAATTATAATTTTTGGACAAAAATGGACATGAGTTAGAAATTTTGAAAGTTTAGTGAGAAGGGCATTTTGGTCATTTATCAATTAAATGATTAAAAAGGGAAAAAGATGACAAAAAAATCTTATTCATCTTGTTCCCCTTGTGCCGAAAATTAGAGAGACTCCATAGCTAGGGTTCTTCAATTTTTGAAGCTTGCTAGTAAGTGCATCCTAGCCCCGTTTTTAATATTCTTCGTATTTTTGGAGTCCTCGTAGCATGAATTAGCTATTTTTAGCTATAAGTTGAGCTAGAATTCATGTCCATAAATATACCCATGTATGACATGCATGTAAAATGATGTTTTATGGAAGATTATGAGAGTTTGATGTTAGATAAACATCTTTTCCTAAGTGAATTTCATGAAAAATGTTAGTTTGGACTAATTTGTAAAAGTTATGAAATTGGTCATACATAATAGAAATAGTGGGAATTGATTGTTGCTATAGTTGAGAGAATGAATCAGCTAAGCATGAAGCTCATGAAAGTTGAATAAAAATCACTTTACGAGCCTACGGACAAAAGTGTAATTATGAGAAAGTTTAGAGGCAAAATTAGTATGAGTTATGAGTCAATTTAGTCAATATGAGTATTAAATGAGCTAAATTATTATTATAGATCAAGAAAAATGAAGCGCGGATCGAAATTGAGGCAAGAATAAAGTCGAGGACTAAATTGCATATCTACATACATTTTGTATATTGAGGTAAGTTTGTGTGATTTCTAAGCTTTATGATTAATATCATTGAATTGCTTAGTATGATGTTAAACATATTTTAATTCCATGAGATTGTTTAATGCTATGTTAAACAAAGAAATCAATGAGATTAAGCATGAGAAAGTCCTGATTGAAGTTGAATTACTTAGGATACTTGATCTATCATATGAGACAAGAAAGCCCGTATAAGACCAAGCCAAGGAAAGGCATCGACAATCAAGCAAGTTATCATGTAAGACCAACACAAGTCTTGGCATTAAAGAGTTATTATGAGATGAAGACCCATATAAGCCCAAGCCAAGGCATGGCATTGGTGAGTCTCCAAGCAAAGATGTCATGTAAGTCCAAGACAAGTCTTGGCATTGAAAAGCTATCATGAGATAGAGATCCCATGTAAGTCGAAGCCAAGGCATGGAATTGGTGAGTAATAAGGAAGATTTCATGTAAGTCCAAGCCAAGGCTCGGTATTGACCAATTCATGAGTAAAGATACCAAGTAAGACCATGTCAAGACATGGCAATGGTAAGTTCCCAAGGGAACACACAAGGAAGACTTCGTGTAAGTCCATGTCAAGACATGGCATCGATACCAAGTTGAGAGATCCCATGTAAGACCATATCTAGGATATGGCTTTGGCATTGAGATATATGTGAGATGAGATTCAGTATCCTGTGTTGTTCATAGTAATTCATCGGGCAAAAGAGTAATGAATAAATGAGAAAGCAAGAAAGTTAAGCAAGTAAAGCTCTCATCAAAATATGCTAGTTAAATTTAACTAAAAGTATTATTCATGTTATGAATGATGAAGTTAAGATTATGCTTACCATAGCAAAGTATGCTAATCTATGTGATTAAGTGATATAGGTACCTTGTTTACCTTACAAACATAAGACTAGTAAGTACCATGAGATATGTAAGAATTATTAAGAGTAAGTGAGCTCAAGCATATGAGTTTGGCAATGCCTTTATTTATGATGAATGAGTTATGTTAAGCAAATATGTTGCTATATGCACTACATGCAAACTTACTAAGCTAAATGCTTACGTCTTTAATTCTTTCTTTCCCTGTAGTCCCGCCAAGCTAACTCGTGGATCATTGACGTCGAAGCTCGGAGCACACTATCAATCGCTATTTTGGTATAGCCAAGTTGTTTATATTAAGTATGGCATGTATAGGAAGCATTTCATTTTGAGTTATGTTTTAACAAGAGCCAAAGTGTTGACTATCAAGTTTAGTATTCTCTTGTATACGGCTAAAGAGATTGGCCAATATTTGCCAAGTTTATTTATACCAATGCTGATGATTATACATCATTGTTCATGTTTTCATGTAGTACTTGAGTTGTTGAATAGGGTATTAAATTGATCTTGATTTCAGAGTGGAAAAAAAGGCTTGGTAGATAGCCTTCTAATCTCCCACAGGAGTAGAGACACGGGCGTGTGTCTAGACCGTGTGGGAGGCACGGCTAGAACATGGGTGTGTGCCCAGGCCGTGTGAAGTCTGCACCTTGCACTTGGAATTTGAATCGCCACACGACCGAAGCACATGGGCGTGTGTATGGACTGTGTGGATAAGTCAGAATGCCAAGGTTTGGCACACGGGCCGGGGCCACGGGCGTGTCAAGGCCGTGTGAAATTAGTCAGTGTCGACCACGGGTGGAAGACATGGGCATGTCTTAGGGGTACACGGGCATGTCCCAAGTCACACGGGCGTGTGACCCCTGTTTTGAGGAAAAGTTTACAAAGTGAGTAAAAGTTTCCGGTTGAACTCTGAAAGTTTCCGGACGTTAGTTTAAGGCCTCGTAGGCCCATGAAATGTATGATTTGACTAAGAAAGAGAAGTTCTAATTTGAAACGAAATTTTACAGCCAGAAAGTACATGTTTTAGTAAGTCCAAGTATAGTAATGTCTCGTATCCAGTCTAAGTTTCGGACTCGGGTATCGGGTCGTTACACGAACCACCTATAGTAGCCAGCTAAGCCCAGAAAACTTCTAACTTCAGATACATTTTTCGGGGGTTTCCAATCAATAATGGATGAGATCTTACCTGGGTCAACTCCGACTCCCTCTCCCGAGACAATGTGTCCCAAGAATCCAACTTCCTTGAGCCAAAATTCACTTTTGCTGAACTTGGCGTACAATTGATTGTCTCGTAGAATCTGTAAAACTGTCCTTAAGTGCTCAGCATGCTCAGGCTCATCTCGAGAATATATCAATATATCATTAATAAAAACAACCACAAACTTATCTAGGTATGGCCGAAAGATGCGGTTTATTAGATCCATAAACACCGCCGGGCCATTAGTTAAACCAAAAGGCATGACTAAAAATTCATAATGCCCATACCTCGTCTGAAATGCAGTCTTCGGCACATCTAAGTCTTTTAATCTCAACTGATAATATCCTGACCTCAAGTTTATCTTGGAGAACACAGTGGCTCCCTTTAATTGATCAAACAAATCGTCGATCCTTGGCAAAGGGTACTTGTTCTTCACTGTTACTTTATTAAGCTGTCGGTAATCTATGCACAATCTCATGGAGCCATCTTCCTTTTTCACAAATAATACGGGATCACCCCATGGAGAACAACTTGGTCTAGCAAAACCTTTGTCCGTCAACTCTTGTAACTGTGCCTTTAGTTCCTTCAACTCCGTTGGAGCCATTCTGTAAGGAGCAATCGATATCGGTACTGTACCAGGAGCTAACTCAATGCCGAACTCAACCTCTCTAACCGGAGGTAATTGTAACACCCCATACCCGAGTCTGAGGCTTAGATCGGATATGAGATATTACTATGCTTTAACTGCTTAATCATACACTTACGGGCTATAAAATTTCATTTCAAATTAAAAACTTCTCTTTCTTAGTCAAGACATTTGTATCGTGGGCCTACGAGGCCTTAAGCTTGCGTTTGGAAACTTTTACAAGTTAAAAGAAACTTTTCTTTGAAACAGGGGCCACACGCCCGTGTAGAATGAGACACGCCCGTGTGTAGACACACACGCCCATGTTCAACAACCATGCTTAAAAACCCAAGCATTCTGCCAAATGCCCCACGGTTAAGGCACACGCCCATGCGGTTTGGGGCACGCCCGTGCACTCCTTTACACGCCCAAGTCTTCCGACCGTGGTCGACACTGACTAATTACACACGGCCTTGACACGCCCGTGGACTTAGACTGTGTACTATACCTTGATATACTGACTTATTACACACGGTCGGGGCACACGCCCATGTTCTAACCGTGTGTCATGCATGGCTTCAACACACGGCCGTGGGATTAACCCGTGGCCTATTCTGACTTGTGAGATTAAGGTGCAGGTTACGCACGGCCCAGACACACGCCCGTGTGTCTAACCGTGTGGGCACTTAGTGACTATCTTACAAACCTTTTTCTACTCTTGTTTGCATACTTTCATATACTTCTTCAAAACATTCTCAAATCATCAATTGAAACTCATATATTAACAGATATTGTTCATAAAAATAAAGTTTTCCTCTCATACACTAGGGAAAATTGTTCCCACAATATTTACAACAACTTAAGCCATCATCACTGGCTATACACAACCATTCTATAGATTCTCTTAGGCCAACAACATTTGGCTACAACAATTAGACTTCATCATCTTTAAACGAATCCCTATACATGCCATGACACTTAAGGACTTAATACCTCATACCGTATGTCTGCTCGATAGTGTGAAAACAACTCCAGCGGCCTCCAACCCGAGCTAAGTAATAAAACCTATAAAAGATGAGAAAAGTAAAGGAGTAAGCAATAATGCTTAGTAAGTTCATCTGTATATTTTGACAAATATTGATATTCACTGAATATACATAACACCAAGGCAATATGTTGAGTTTTTCTCATCAACTCATGGTTACTTACTCAACCATTCTTGAAACTTACTCATTCAATCTCTTACCACATTCTTACCATATCACAAGCCAATTCGCTCGTTTAATTAGCATACGTTCCCGCACTGATCGTCACAAGATCATATATAACAACACATCAAGCATTTTCAATAAGCCGCTCATGCTACTAATATCTCGGTGGTTTCGCACTTAGCCCACCATTCGTTTATAAGTGATGGTATCACACATAGCCCATCGATCAATAATCAATAAAGTGACGTTGCACACAGCTTACCGTTATTTACACTCATGGATAATAATTCACAAGTATATCTCTATTTCAAATGTTCATTCAAGAACATCCTCACATGTTCCCATTTTTTTTTACTTAACTTTCTACGATACTCGTTCTCGTTCACACAGTGCATCAAATACACATACCCCACTAGGGGTTCATCATTTATTGAATTCATCTCAATTCAATTCTACACATACTTGTGCTACTCATAGTACAACCACATACATTCACATATACATTGAATCATTCGAATTGTTAAATAACTCTCTTGAGTCTCATGCACATAGTTCTCGTTGTCACTCTACCCCAATTGGGTTTTACATACTCTAACATATCGATGACATGTCCCTGACATGGTCTTATACGAATTCTTACACTGAGGCCATATCCCAATATGGTCTTACTCGAGCCTTTAACCATCGTTCTATCGTGCTATACACCTTTCCCATTACTCTAAATTCAATTCCATTGACATCTCATCAAGAGACATTTCATACATTCACATAATAATATACATTCCATACAACATTGGAATACTAAATAAGCTCATACGTAATTTCAACATTTGCACATGAACTTACCTCGATGTCGAAAGAGCCGAAAATGACTTTTTACCTACATTTCTCTTTTCATCCGTTCTAGGTCTGAAACTCATTTTTCTTTGATCTAGAGCAATGAAATTTACTAATTCAATCACTTAATGATCGTATTACAACAGAATCTCTACTTAGGCAAAAATAACCATTTTGCCCCTATACTTTGGCAAAATTACGATTTTTCCCCTAGGCTCGTAAATAAATTTTCATCACATTTTCTTGTTAAACAAGACTAGCTAAACATTTAATCCTCTTACAACTATTCTCAATTCCATCAATTTCATGCCTTAATGAACAAATTACAACTTTTGCATTTTAGTCCCAATTAGGTGTTTTCATGACAACACCTTTCACAAAAGTTGTTTCTCATCATCCTATCATTCATTTTCTTTCATAAAACTCATCAAACAACATAAACTCTCTCATGGCAAGTCCCTAGACTTTCAACCATATTGCAAACTAGTCCCCTCTTTATAAAGCTTAAGCTTTAGGGGTCTCAAAAGTACAAAAATTAACATCTAAAGCCATCAAAATCAATTACTTGAGGGAAGAGAAGCTTGCTGAAATTTTCAAGCTTTCAAAGCCCTCCCATGGCTGATATTTTTGGTTGAAAGAGAAGAAATAAAAAGATGATAGCTTTTTGGCTTATTTCATCTTATTTTATTTCTTTTTAAACACCTAACATGACCACATTTAATGTTCTTGTCCCCTTAGCTTACTATGGTCGGCCAACTCACTTAGACTAGGCCAAATTGCTCATTTGGGACCTCCAATTACTAAGCCATAGCTATTTGGTACCTTTAGCCTATAGAATGGAACTTTCGCACTCTATGTGTTTTAGTCCTTTTTCACAATTTAGCTAGAAATCGCTAAAATTAAGGCACCAAATTTTTTATGCATCCTCATAAACATGTTGTAACTCATAACATAACATGAAAATAATTTTCTCTAACCTCGAATTAGTGATTCTGAGATCACTGTTCCGACTAGCCCCTAAATCGGGCTGTTACAATTCTCCCCCCTTAGGGATTTTCATCCCCGAAAATCTTATCAGGAGGGTTAGCTACCAACATTCTTAAAATGTTTCCATCTAATCTTCAAAATTGCAAATCCACTTATCCTCAAATTCTTCTTGCCGATAACTCTTAAGCTGTGATACATAAGATCGAAACGTAACTTGAGACCTAGGTTACTCTTCCTCTGGGGCTTATACTATATCCAGAAATCCACTAATTTGGAACTCCGTACGTGCCCAAATGATTTTTCGGATCTTCACTGGTTGATTCGCTACAATTCGAATGACATCCCCTTCTTAGGGAATCTTGTCAAACTGAATTTGAAATCTATAAGGTTTTACCTCACTTTCTCATTAAAGCATTCACCGACTGTAATAGTCTTGACTTATACGCTTTGAAAACTCAGCTTTTAGTGGTCAACTATTTCTGACTATAATCTCAATCATATCGTGAAATGTACTCTATCGTCAAAACATTTATGCACATAACTGTATTTCCTTATTTTTGCATTAGTAGATATGCTACTACTAAATCTCATACCAAAACTCTTGTATAAGTTCTGAATTCATCATCATTCACTTCCTATCTTGAGGAAGCACTAACAACAGAAACCTTATCCAACATGGATAACTTTCATTTAGACATCTGTACTATGTCTACTATCTGAGTAGTATCACAATAACTATACCCACCATTATAATAGCTCAAGCCGTTTCACTATTTCATTTTCAAAATCTTCTGTAGCATATGATACTCTTTCATCATAAAAAAATTCAGAAAATACACATCGATGATCCCATGGATCAATACATAATATCTAACCCACAACACAGACACAAAAGTGATCGTCTCTAGATCACCAACCTGTCAACTCTTTCTCTCGATTCAGACTGATCTCAGTACTAGAACTTTCAAATAAATAGTTCTTTCAATAGCTTTCAACTCAACCATCATGGTTTGAACATTTCGATGAGCATATCTTTATATCATGCTCCCTACTCACGTACACAAAATTTTATTCTCTTTACCGATTCATGCGTGAATATACACAGAACTTGAATCATATCTCAATACATTAATCTACTCTTTTCTCCATACAGAGAACATATTTCTAGCACACTCTCATCTGAGTTTCTCCTGCTGTACTAATCTAAAACCTTTACTAACATCATATCTCATGATAGCAGGGGCATTTAGGTCGAATTCATTAACTCTTTTCGTCTTACCCGAAAACCCATCACACAATGTGAAACTTGTGATTTCACCTCTTATACACGAATCATCTCCAACTTCCTCCTCAAGGTACCCAATTAAGGTTACGAGGAGATAGAGGAATGTCGATTTCAAATAACTAAATCGATAACCATTTAGTCTGATTTTCACTATCAGCTAACATTCTCACATAGTTACAGTTTATGAAAAGAACAACCACAACCGCTCTGAAAGGCAACAGATAATAGTACACAATACACAAGGGGATTATTATAATCCATCTATGGCATCAAATAACCATGCACCATCTACAGGGTTGACGCCAACTTACTCAAACTTGCCATTTATTTAACACATATCGTGCCACACATCGCACCTGCTTCTTCGTGATTCATTCACGAATATCTGTATTCACTCCTTCACATGACTTTAGTACTAGTCTCATTTCTATTTCTAACTCATCTACCTGTCCCTTCGATCACTAGGGATAATCAAAGATGTATATTCATCGTCATACATATAGGTACGACACCAATGTCACATCTCCAAGGTGGTCTTATATGGAGTCACCTCTAAATGCCAATGCCATTTCCCGGATAAGGTCTTATATGGGCTTCCACATCAAGTATCGATGCCATATTCTGAATATGGTCTTATACGGAATAATAACTTGGTTCCGAGGCCGTGCCTCAAACATGGTCTTATACGGGACCTTATCTCTTTCATATATCAATGATAACCCTTTTTATTATAGTCCCCAAGGACTTCAACCTCATTTTCAAAAACAATTACTCTATATAGTAGAGTATCATGTATCAATGTGATACAAAGCATTCTCAATTATACTAACATAATTATTGCATTAATCGAATGCAAACTTACTCAACTTAACTCTCATAACATCTCATCATAATCCAACAGTGGTAAGGGGGTGAGGTCATAGCGTCCCATAACTTGACTCTCGTGACCACATACATATGATTTACCATTCATCATCAATGGAATATCATCATAGTCACACAACTCACTCCAAGTGAGTTTTCACATTTTTCATGCCACAATTGTTTCTATTACTCGTACTTTCAAACAATGACTTTACTTACTCAAGTTCCACATTAATATCTACTTGAGCATTCAACATTTGATTCTACTTCCTCTTACTATTGCTTATCGATTTAGAGAATGTCTTACAGGTTTTGAGTACGTCATTTACTTGATCGCCATAGTCCAACTATGGTCTTACTCGTATCACAACATCATAGTCCAACTATTGTTTTACATGTCGTCACGATGCCATAGCCTCGCTATGGTCTTACACAAAATCTTATATCGATATCGACGCCATATCCCAGATATGGTCTTACACGATCTCATACCGAAGCCAGGTCCCAGACGTGGTCTCACACGGGATTACTATTTGATGCCAATGCCATATCCCAGATATGGTCTTGTACGGGATCTCACAACAAATATCGATGCCATATCCTAGATATGGTCTTATCCGATTAACTTTTTCAATACCAAAGCTATATCCCTGATATGGTCTTATACGGGATCTTGTAACTCGATGTCGATGCCATGTCCCGGACATGGTCTTATACGAGATCTTTCTTTGGTGCTGAAGCCATGTCCCAGACATGGTCTTACACTAGCACACGTATCAACGCCGATGCCATGTTCCAAACATGGTCTTACACTGGCCCTCATAATGTGGCTGATGCCATGTCCCAGACATGGTCTTACACTAGCACACGTATCATCACCAATGCCATGTCCCAGACATGGTCTTATATGGGATTTCCTCTAGGTGCCAACGCCATATCCCAGATATGGTCTTACATGGGATGACATGTAGCGCCATGGTCTTGGTCTTATTCATCATTTTATCATTGGACGACCATACTCATATCCTGCATTTTACTCTTACTGCTTTTCACATACATCATGGCACTTACTAGTCTCATGCTTGTAAGGTAAACAAGGTACCTGTAACACTTGATCACATAGATCAGTATACCTTACTATAATAAACATAATTTCAGCATCATTATTCATAACATGTATTATACTTTTTAGTCAGCCTTAACTAGCATGGCATAATATCAACTTTGCTACTAACTTTCTTGCTATCTCATTTAAGCTTTACTTGTGTGCCCGATGGATTTCCATGAATAACCGAGGATACTGAATTTCATCTCACATGCTCGATGCCAAAGCCGTATCCTAGATACGGTCTTACATGGAATCTCTCTTCTTGGTTTCGAGGCCATGTCTTGACATGGGCTTATACGAAGTCTTTCTCATTCTCACCAATGCCATGCCTTGGCCTAGACTTACATGATAACTTGTTCAATGCCAAGCTTGCCTCGGACTTACATGTTAACTTGTTCAATGCCAAGCTTGCCTTGGACTTACATGATAACTTGTTCAATGCCAAGCTTGCCTTGGACTTACATGATAACTTGTTCAATGCCAAGCTTGCCTTGGACTTACATGATAACTTGTTCAATGCCAAGCTTGCCTTGGACTTACATGATAACTTGCTTGGTTGCCGATGCCATGCCTCGGCTTGGTCTTATACGGACTTTCTCATTTCATGTGGTAGATCGAGTATCCTGGGAAATTCCATCTTCAATCAGGACTTGCTCGTATTTAATCTCATTTATTTCTTTGTTTAGCAAAACATTAATCATTCCATGATAATAATGTACATTATACTAAGCAATTTAATGATAGAAATCATAAAGCTTAGAAATCAAACAAACTTACTGAAATTAGCTCGGTTGGGAATCATCACTGTCTTAACAAAACAATTTCGTTAGAGCCGGGAGACATCACACTATCACGATCCACATATGGCATGTATAGCTAGAATCTTACTCACGCTAGGTTAGTCCTAGAACTGACTAAACCATAGCTCTGATACAACTAAATGTAACACCCCATACCCGAGTCTGAGGCTTAGATCGGATACGAGATATTACAATGCTTTAACTGCATAATCATACACTTACGGGCTGTAAAATTTCGTTTCAAATTAAAAAATTCTCTTTCTTAGTCAAGACATTTGTATCGTGGGCCTACGAGGCCTTAAGCTTGCGTTTGGAAACTTTTACGAGTTAAAAGAAACTTTTCTTTGAAATAGGGGCCACACGCCCGTGTAGAATGAGACACGCTCGTGTGTAGACACACACGCCCATGTTCAACAACCGTGCTTAAAAACCCAAGCATTCTGCCAAATGCCCCACGGTTAAGGCACACGCCCATACGGTTTGGGACACACCCGTGCACTCCTTTACACGCCCAAGTCTTCCGACCGTGGTCGACACTGACTAATTACACACGGCCTTGACACGCCCGTGGACTTAGACTGTGTACTATACCTTGATATACTGACTTATTACACACGGCCAGGGCACACGCCCATGTTCTAACCGTGTGTCATGCATGGCTTCAACACACGGCCGTGGGATTAACCCGTGGCCTATTCTGACTTATGAGATTAAGTTGCAGGTTATGCACGGCCCAGACACACGCCCGTGTGTCTAACCGTGTGGGCACTTAGTGACTATCTTACAAACCTTTTTCTACTCTTGTTTGCATAATTTCATATACTTCTTCAAAACATTCTCAAATCATCAATTGAAACTCATATATTAACACATATTGTTCATAAAAATAAAGTTTTCCTCTCATACACTGGGGAGAATTGTTCCCACAACATTTACAACAACTTAAGCCATCATCACTGGCTATACACAACCATTCTATAGATTCTCTTAGGCCAACAACATTTAGCTACAACAATTAGACTTCATCAACTTTAAACGAATCCCTATACATGCCATGACTCTTAAGGACTTAATACCTCATACCGTATGTCTGCTCGATAGTGTGAAAACATCTCCGGCGGCCTCCAACCTGAGCTAAGTAATAAAACCTATAAGAGATGAGAAAAGTAAAGGAGTAAGCAATAATGCTTAGTAAGTTCATCTGTATATTTTGACAAATATTGATATTCACTGAATATACATAACACCAAGGCAATATGTTGAGTTTTTCTCATCAAATCATGGTTACTTACTCAACCATTCTTGAAACTTACTCATTCAATCTCTTACCACATTCTTACCATATCACAAGCCAATTCGCTTGTTTAATTAGCATACGTTCCTGCACTGATCGTCACAAGATCATATATAACAACACATCAAGCATTTTCAATAAGCCGCTCATGCTACTAATATCTCGGTGGTTTCGTATTTAGCCCACCATTCCTTTATAAGTGATAGTAACACACATTGCCCATCGATCAATAATCAATAAAGTGACGTTGCACACAGCTTACCGTTATTTACACTCAAGGATAATAATTCACAAGTATATCTCTATTTGAAATGTTCATTCAAGAATATCCTCACATGTTCCCAGTTTTTTTTTACTTAACTTTCTACGATATTCGTTCTCGTTCACACAGTGCATCAAATACACATACCCCACTAGGGGTTCATCATTTATTGAATTCATCTCAATTCAATTCTACACCTACTTGTGCTACTCATAGTACAACCACATACATTCACATATACATTGAATCATTCGAATTGTTAAATAACTCTCTTGATTCTCATGCACATAGTTCTCGTTGTCACTCTACCCCAATTGGGTTTTACATACTCTAACATATCGAAGCCATGTCCCTGACATGGTCTTATATGAATTCTTACACCGAGGCCATATCCCAATATGGTCTTACTCAAGCCTTTAACCATCGTTCTATCGTGCTATACACCTTTCCCATTACTCTAAATTCAATTCCATTGACATCTCATCAAGAGACATTTCATACATTCATATAATAATATACATTCCATACAAAATTGGAATACTAAATAAGCTCATACGTAATTTCAACATTTGCACATGAACTTACCTCGATGTCGAAAGAGCTGAAAATGACTTTTTGCCCACATTTCTCTTTTCATCTGTTCTAGGTCTGAAACTCATTTTTCTTTGATCTAGAGCATTGAAATTTACTAATTTAATCACTTAATGATCGTATTACAACATAATCTCTACTTAGGCAAAAATGACCATTTTGCCCCTATACTTTGGCAAAATTATGATTTTGCCCCTAGGCTCGTAAATAAATTTTCATCACATTTTCTTTTTAAACAAGCCTAGCTAAACATTTAATCCTCTTACAACTATTATCAATTCCATCAATTTCATGCCTTAATGAACAAATTACAACTTTTGTATTTCAGTCCCAATTAGGTGTTTTCATGACAACACCTTTCACAAAAAGTTGTTTCTCATCATCCTATCATTCATTTTCTTTCATAAAACTCATCAAACAACATAAAATCTCTCATGGCAAGTCCCTAGACTTTCAACCATATTGCAAACTAGTCCCCTCTTTAGAAAGCTTAAGCTTTAGGGGTCTCAAAAGTACAAAAATTAACATCTAAAGCCATCAAAATCACTTACTTGAGTGAAGAGAAGCTTTCTGAAATTTTCAAGCTTTCAAAGCCCTCCCATGGCTGATATTTTCAGTTGAAAGAGAAGAAATAAAAAGATAATAGCTTTTTGGCTTATTTCATCTTATTTTATTTCTTTTTAAACACCTAACATGATCACATTTAATGTTCTTGTCCCCTTAGCTTACTATGGCCGGCCAACTCACTTAGACTAGGCCAAATTGCTCATTTGGGACCTTCAATTACTAAGCCAAAGCTATTTGGTACCTTTAGCCTATAGAATGGAACTTTCGCACTCTATGCGATTTAGTCCTTTTTCACAATTTAGCTAGAAATCGCTAAAATTAAGGCACCAAAATTTTTATGCATCCTCATAAACATGTTGTAACTCATAACATAACATGAAAATAATTTTCTCTAACCTCGAATTAGTGATTCCGAGATCACTGTTCTGACTAGCCCCTAAATCGTGTTGTTACAGTAATCCTGGCAATTCCTCAGGAAAAACATCGGGGTACTCACATACTATCGGGACTGATTCAATCTTTAATTCGGTTTCTTTGGCATTCATCACAAAAGCAAGATATGACTCATACCCTTTCCTTTAATAACTCTGAGCTAACATGCGAGAGATCACTACCGACGATCTGTCTTGTTCATCTGATTCAACATAAAGAGTGTCTCCATTTTCACATCTCAACTCAATATATTTCTTCCCACAATTTACTGTCACATCATGAGCGGTTAACCAGTCCATACCAAGAATGATATCGAATTCATCAAATGGTAATAGTATATGATTTGCCTTAAAATAATGACCTCTAATTATCAATGGGCAATCTTTGTATACTTTATCTACCAATACACTTTTGCCTATAGGATTTGTAACACCCCAAACCCGGTCAACACGCTACGACCGAATCCAGCATGTCACAGGGAAAAACATTTTTAAAGAAGAAAAGAGGTTGTTTTAATTTTGAAAAGAATCCTTATTGAAAACAAGTTACCGTCTCCTATTTTAAGAAAACCTTTGATTTTCATGAAAAGCCGAATTAGTTTAAGTAATATTGCTAAAATCGTCCAAATTTGGTCGTAAGGAAAAACTCGGTTAACTTGTTGTTACTACTTGTTTGCCGTTACCCGATGGTAAAGTTTTAGAAAAACCCGACGAGTTGTGAAAGTTTGGAAAATTCTTTTTATAGGTTATTTAGGCATGCCGTTTCGTTTAACTTATACAAATTTTCGTGAGAATTAAAGCAGATAAATAAACCCCAAAATGAAAGTTAGTGGCCTTATTACAACCCGAAAACCAAATTTAAAGTAAACTAAAACAAAATAGTAATTTAAAACAAAACCCAAAAGAGAATGCGCATGGCCACCTCGAGTCTGCCCCAGCTCCGCATCCGCGATCTACGAATCATCTACAAAATGTAAAGGAAGGGGTGAGTCACCGAGACTCAGTGTATATTTCCCCAACCCGAAAATGTTAATGCCCTTACACAGTTTCATAAGCCAACATGCATGTCACGCAACCTCAAACCTAACCATCCGAAACTCCTGAATCTACCCCGTGTGGTACCAAACCACTGGTGGTCAAAACCACTGGTGACCGTAGTCACAAATAATACATATGTGGTCAAAACCACTTGTGACAATCCCGTATATCGTCGTGTGGGGCCAACCCACTGTGGTACCAACCCACTGGGACAAATCACAAAGATGGAAATATGTGGTCAAAACCACTGGTGGTCAAAACCACTGAAACTAGTCACAATAATAATATAGAAAGCGGTGCCAACCCACTGTGTGGTCAAAACCACTGGTGACAGTCTAGAATCATGCCTTCCCCCTCCTCTCATCATACCCATTTTTATGAACATGCTTTTAATGGCATAATAATCATGTTTAACATACAAAAATCACATGGCATGGCATATACAGATTTACATAGGCATTTAACGTTAGCCAATCAAGTGGACTTACCCAGAGTCCTCGCTTTTACCCACAAGGGTAACATACCCATTTCAACAGTTATTCCAGCTTTTGACAATATACATGATAAACATATTAACTAATGAAGTGTGTAAGAGTTACACACCTAATTACTCGCAATACGACACTCTCTACGTCGACACTGTCGTTAACCGACACTACCGCTATCTGCCTACTACTTTGCTCAGATGTCGGCCCACACCCAGGTGGCCAATCACGAACAGCTGACACCACCCTCTTCTTGAACTTAGGGGCTGGGGTCTCAGATCTAACCCCTCCTAACGTTTGGCTAGGTTGACAAAACCCGGAGATTCAGCGACTCAGACCAAAGCACTGATCGAGTACCCAGTCGGCTAACACCAAGCCTTCCTTAACCCCCCACACCACTAGCAAAATCGATTGGGAGTGGAGGAGAATAGGTAATGACGATCCCTAAATGCCGAAGTTTGCTCCACTACGCATAGACAAAATGAGAAGAAGGGTGATCCCTAACAGTTGATATTCGGCCAAAGTGTTGAAAAAGATAAGAGAAGAGTAGCAGAGGTTTCGGCACCCAAGGAATGAATAGATGGTAAGAAAGATTGGAAAGTGTGGTTTCGGCTAACAGTAAAATAAAAGTGAAAAAGATGAAGAGAAGGAATGGTAGATGAGATTTCGGTTCTTAAAGATATGGCAAGAAAATGAATCACAAATGGTGAGTGGAGAGCAAGATAGGTTCGGCCAAACACAAAAGAAGCAGAAAGAAAAGATATGGACAGAGGTTTATGAGGAGTTTTCGGTTTTGAAGATTGAAGAGAAGAGCAGAGATAAATGGTCTTCTAGGTTCGGCTATGGTCAAGAGATGAGAAAAGAGTAGAAGAATTCGGCTATGGCTTTTTTGAGAGGAACGAAAATGAGAGATCGGCACAAAAGAAAATGGGAGAAAGGAGTTCTAAATGTTCCCCCCCTTAACTAACAGAATACACACACTTCACCCAGGCCAATACCAAATTCGGCCACCTACCTCACTAGCACTCAAAACCGACAATGGAAGAACCCACACCCAAGTTTCGGTACACCCCTAAACACCCAAGAACCGAATGCTTAACCCCCTTCTAGCTCCTTGAAATTCGGCTAACACACCTCCCATTCAATCCCCCTTTTCTCTCCTTGCTTTTCTCCTAACCACCTATTCAAACAAGTTTGAATACTTCAAAATTCCTACATTTTCTCCTCACCAATTCAAATGTGTTGACTCCTTCAACACATATCCACCACAGTCCACCCTGAACACAACTCCTCCCTAGCCTTGGCGTCAAAAATAATAAGCAGCAAGGGAATTCTTGCAGCTCGACCTCCAGCTTGCATGAGGCGTCACTCCCCTTGTGATTAAGTGGCGCCTCCCTTGCCACTTTACCACTGGGATTCTTGTGTCAAAACACACCAGTAATTTCCTTTAACCCTAACTCACTCAGCTCCCCTTCTTAGAAGCCCAAAACAAAAATTTTTGCTATGACTCAGCCTACCCACAGCTCACGCTGGACCCCAAAACACCCTAAACTAGCTCAACAACCATACCATCACATGCAAACACACATAAATGCAAAGACCCCGATTTAAGGATGTTACAGTTCTACCCCCTAAAAAAATAATTTCGGCCTCGAAATTACCTGGTCAAAAGAGTTGAGGGTATTGTTGCCGCATCACATCCTCTGGTTCCCATGTGGCCTCTTCCGCTCCATGATTTCGCCATAACACTTTCACCAAAGGAACCGATTTCCTACGTAAGACTTTGACATCCCGATCCAGTATCTGCACTGGCTCTTCCTCAAAAGACAAATCTGGACTCACCTCGATCTTCTCCACTGGCACAACATGCGACGGATCTGATCAATAGCGCCTAAGCATGGAGACATGAAACACGTTATGAATTTGACTCAATTCTGATGGTAGCTCGAGCTGATAAGCTACTGGTCCCACACGCTTCAACACCGTATAAGGCCCGATAAACCTAGGGCTCAGCTTGCCCTTCCGGCCAAATCTCAGCACTTTTTTCCATGGCGACACCTTTAGGAAGACTTTGTCACCCACTGTGAACTCTATATCCCTTCGCTTGAGATCGACATAAGACTTCTGCCTGTCCGAAGCTTCCTTCAGACGAGCTTGAATCACCTTAACCTTATCCTCTGTTTCAGCAACCAACTCTGGACCCAACAACTGACATTCACCCAACTCTGTCCAACACGTGAGGGTACGACACTTCCGTCCATATAATGCTTCATACGGTGCCATCTAGATACTTGCCTGATAACTGTTGTTGTACGCAAACTCTGCCAGCGGTAGAAATTCTTCCCAATTACCTCTGAAATCCAAAACACAACCCCTTAACATATCTTCCAAGATCTGAATAACCCTTTCTGATTGCCCATCTGACTGCGGATGAAATGCCGTGCTGAAATCCAACCTTGTACCTAACGCCTGATGCAACGCTTTCCAAAACCTTGACGTAAATCGGGATCCCTATCTGAGATAATCGACACCGCACTCCATGCGCCTCACTATTTCCGCTACATACAACTTAGCCAACTTTTGAAGTGAGTAATCAACCCAACCGGTATAAAATGAGCTGATTTTGTCGACGATCAACAATCACCTGCATCAATCCTTTTTGCTAGGCGTAAGAGGTAGCCCATCGACAAAATCTATCGTAATCCTTTCCCACTTCCATCTGCGGAATCTTTACCGATCGCAATGCACTGATGGTACCGATGTTCACTTTGACTTGATCGACACGTCGACACTTACTTATAAATTCTCATTTCTTCGCCTGCACTCCGGCCACCAAAACTGTTCCCGTAAATCCGGTACATCTTACTACCTCCGTGGATGCATAGCGTATGGGCTGCTATGAGCTTCCTGAAAAATCCTCCGCCTTAACTCAACGTCCTTCGGCATACAAACTTTCCCTTGGAAACATAACACTCCATCGCTGCTTAAGCTATACCCCTCTAATCCACCATTCTGCACTTGTGAACACCGAGCACTTAAAACTTCATCCACTAGCTGTTTCTCCTTAACCTGGTTTACCCAAGACGGCTTCACTTGCAATTTCGCTAACAAACTTCCGTCATCATACAGACTAAGGTGGGCAAACATTGCTCTTAAGTCTGCTACCACCTTGCGGCTCAACGCGTCAGCCACGATGTTAGCCTTACCCGGATGGTATTCAATCGAGCAGTCGTAGTCCTTCAACAACTCGATCCACCTCCGCTGCCTCAAATTCAATTCCTTCTGAGTCAAGAGGTACTTCAAGCTCTTGTGATCCGTGTAGACTATAGACTTCTCCCCATACAAGTAATGCCTCCAAATTTTCAGGGTGAAAACCACTGCAGCCAACTCCAGATCATGTGTCGGGTAGTTCGCTTCGTGAGGTCTCAACTGCCGAGACGCATACGCCATTACTTTCCCCTCTTGCATCAGCACACATCCTAACCCGGTATGCGACGCATCATAATACACCGTGAACTCTTTCCCCACTTCAGGCTAAAACAAAACTGGAGCTTCTGTCAAAATCCTTTTTAACTTGTCAAAACTTTCCTGTTGCTTATCTGACCACACAAATGGAATCCCTTTTCTCAGCAACTTGGTCAACGGTGCTGCAATCAAGGAAAACCCTTCCACAAATCTTCTGTAATATCCTGCCAAACCTAGAAAACTCCGAATCTCTGCCACAGACTTAGGTGGTTTCCAGTCCAATACCGCCTCAATCTTTCGAGGGTCCACTCTAATCCCCTCAGCTGACACCACATGACCCAAGAAGGTTACTTCCTTAAGCCAAAACTCGCACTTACTAAACTTTGCAAATAGTTGCTTCTCCCTCAGAATCTGCAAAACCACACGTAGATGCGCATCAGGCTCCTCCTCAGATTTCGTGTACACCAATATGTCGTCTATAAACACTACGATGAACCGGTCCAAGTACGGCTAAAACACCTGATTCATCATGTCCATGAACACTGACGGCGCATTGGTCAACCCGAACAGCATTACTAAGAACTCGTAGTGCCCGTATTGAGTGTAAAACGCCGTCTTATGGATATCGGCCTCCTTTACCTTAAGCTGATGATACCCCGACCTTAAATCAATCTTAGAGAAGACTGATGCACCCTTAAGTTGATCGAACAAATTGTCTATCCTCAGTAACGGGTACTTGTTCTTGATCGTCAACTTATTCAGCTATCGGTAATCTATACGCATCCGCATTGTACCATCTTTCTTCTTAACAAAAAGCACAGGCGCTCCCCAAGATGATACACTCGGCCGGATGAAACCCCGGTCCAACAATTCCTGAATTTGTGCTTTCAGTTCCACCAACTCCTTCGGCGCCATCCTATATGGGGCAATAGACACCGGCGCGGTTTCGGTAATGATCTATACCAAACTCAACTTCACGGTCCGGAGGCGGACACGGAAGTTCTTACGGAATACATCGGTAAATTCCTTCACCGTTCGGACATTCCCTACAGCTTGATTCCTTGGCCTCCAATGCACAAACATGAACCATGAACGCCTCACAACCCTTCCTCACCATTTTCTCGGCCTTCGAGGCGGATACTACGTTGGATAGATAATCCCTTCTATTACCTATCATCACCACCTTTTAGCCCTCAACAGCTTCTCAATACCATGCGCTTAGTGCAGAATCCAAACTTGCTTGGTACTTCACTAGCCGATCCATCCCAAGGATCAAATCGAACTCCCGAATGGCGGTTCCATCGATCGACCAAAAACTCTACCCCTTGAAGTTCTAGGGTACATCCCTATACTGATTTGTTTACTTCTACAGAGTGACCTAGAGGGCTAATTCTCATCTCCTTAGAATAAATCTCAAAGGCTAAATTCATAGTTCCCACTATACTACTGGCAACATAAGAGTGCGTCGAACCCACATCTATCAAAGCGGATATAAAGCGGTCAAAAATTAAGAACGTCACGGTTATGACGTCCGGTGCGTCGCCTCCTCTCAACGCCTCGCTGCATAGACCAACCCAGGCTGTCTTGCCTCTGAGCTCCCAGCACCTCCGCCCGGTGCTCCGCGGCCTCGTCCAGCACCATTACTTCCCCTGGCCGAACCGCGACCCTTCTATGGTTGTTGACCATCCCTCCTAAATTGTGTACGTCCTTGACCCTCAGACTGGATCCTAGCTGACCTCTGCAGACAATCCCTTACCCGGTGCCCCATTGACCCACACTCGAAGCACCCTCTATTTTCGGTCCAACACTCTCCCGAATGTGACTTCCCACACCGAGCACACCGTGGCGGCCACTGAGTAGTAGCAGCAGGCCTTGCAGCTTGATTCGGCCCACCATATCTAGCCCTTTTCTGCGAATTCCCGGCAGACCCTGATGACCCAGAACTCCTCTTAGTCCAATTCCTATCCTGGTTCCGTCTCACTGACTATTTCACCTCCTCAGTAATCTTGGCCTTCTCTACCAAGACTGCAAATTCTCTCTCCTACTGTGGAGCAATCAACATTCGCAGCTTATCTCTCAACTCGTCCTCACCGTCGACCACAGCGCTCGTGTTTCGTAGCCACGATACCCCGAGCATAACGACTTAACCGAAGAAACTCTGCATCATATTCCGATACTGTCTTACTCCCCTGGACCAAATTCAAGAACGCCTTGCACTGTGCATCAATGTAACTAGCCCATACGTACTTCCTCTGATAAGCTGCCTTGAAGAAATCCCAGGTGATGTCATTGGCCATTGCTCCATCCCTGACCGTGAGCCACCACTGATAAGACTCATCTCGGAGAAGAGACACTATCCCCTTCAGCTTCTCCTCAGCCGAAAAGTCTAAATCATCCATTATACGTTCCGTCGCCTCCAGCCAATACTCAGCTGTATTGGGAGCCACACCAGATACACCCCTAAATACCTCTGCTCCATTCGCCCGGAGTCGTTCGGACACAGATTTTCGAGCTCCCATTCCAACGCCTGCACCCGCGACTCTCTCCAGAACCCGCAACATTGCCTACGACTCTGCGTCGTCACCACCCGTCTGATCCTGAAACTCTGCGCCCACAGCTGGCGGCGGTGGTACCTCATTCTTTGACCCATGGCCAGACCCTACTGGTTTCAACACAGTCATCCTACCTCTACCACGACCACGCGTATTACGCCCACGTCCTCGGGTGCTCATGACTACCGTTCACGAATTAATCTGATTTCAGAATTTTATGCATTAGATTCGTTCCACTGTTATTACAGCACAGTTTTATGAACAATTTATTATAGGGATCGTTCTCGTAAGTTCACACAATCCTACAAGTTTCAGTCTCTAAAGTAATTTCCTATTACTACCAGTCATATCACAATCATCACAATCATATAAACAGCAGTTAGGGGTACTTATCTGTGCGGATTGGTGCCGGAGACTCGGTGCCATGCTTCCCCAAATCATGTATTTTCCATCAAAATCATTCCAGAACCCCTTTATTAAAACATTTTGGCCCTCAGGCCCACAGCCAAGCTTTTGAACCTGGCTCTGATACCAAAATTGTAACACCCCAAACCCGGTCAACACGCTACGGATCAATCCAAAGATGTCACGGGGGAAAAACATTTTTAAAGAAGACATGAGATTATTTTAATTTTGTAAAGAATCATTACTGAAAACAAGTTGCCGTCTCTTATTTTAAGAAAACCTTTGATTTTTATGAAAAGCCGAATTAGTTTAAGTAATATTGCTAAAACCGTCCAAATTTGGTCTTAAGGAAAAACTCGGTTAACTTGTTGTTACTACTTGTTTGCTGTTACCCGATGGTAAAGTTTTAGAAAAACCCGACGAGTTGTGAAAGTTTGGAAAACATTCTTTTTATAGGTTATTTAGGCATGTCGTTTCGTTTAACTTATACAAATTTCTGTGAGAAATAAAGCAGATAAATAAACCCCAAAATGAAATTTAGTAGCCTTATTACAACTCGAAAACCAAATTTAAAGTAAAGTAAACCAAAATAGTAATTTAAAACAAAACCCAAAAGAGAATGCGCATGGCTACCTCGAGTCTGCCCCGGCTCCGCATCCGCGATCTACGAATCATCTGCAAAATGTAAAGGAAGGGGTGAGTCACCGAGACTCAGTGTATATTTCCCCAACCCGAAAATGTTAATGCCCTTACACAGTTTCATAAGCCAACATGCATGTCATGCAACCTCAAACCTAACCATCCGAAACTCCTGAATCTACCCCGTGTGGTACCAAACCACTGGTGGTCAAAACCACTGAGACTAGTCACAATAATAATGTAGAAAGCGGGGCCAACCCACTGTGTGGTCAAAACCACTGGTGACAGTCTAGAATCATGCCTTCCCCCTCCTCTCATCATACCCATTTTTATGAACATGCTTTTAATGGCATAATAATCATGCTTAAAATACAAAAATCACATGGCATGGCATATACAGATTTACATAGGCATTTAACGTTAGCCAATCAAGTGGACTTACCCGGAGTCCTCGCTTTTACCCACAAGGGTAACATACCCATTTCAACAGTTATTCCGGCTTTTGACAATATACATGATAAACATATTAACTAATGAAGTGTGTAAGAGTTACACACTGATTACTCATAATCGACACTCTCTACATCGACACTTGTCATTAACCGACACTACCGCTTATCTCGCCTACTACTTTGCTCGGATGCCACCCCACACCTGTGTGTCGCGAACAGCTGACACCGCCCTCTTCTTGAACTTAGGGGCTGGGGTCTCAGATCTAACCCCTCCTAACGCTTGGCTAGGTTGACAAAACCCGGAGATTCAGTGGCTCATACCAAAGCACTGATCGAGTACCCAGTCGGCTAACACAAGCCTTCCTTAACCCCCCACACCACTAGCAAAATTGATTGGGAGTAGAGGAGAATAGGTAATGACGATCCCAAAATGCCGAAGTTTGCTCCACTATGCACAGAGAAACTAAGAAGAAGGGCGATCCCTAACAGTTGATATTCGACCAAAGTGTTGAAAAAGATAAGAGAAGAGTAGCAGAGGTTTCAGTACCCAAGGAATGAATAGATGGTAAGAAAGATTGGAAAGTGTGGTTTCGGCTAACAGCAAAATAAAAGTGAAAAAGATGAAGAGAAGGAATGGTAGATGAGATTTCGGTTCTTAAAGATATGGCAAGAAAATGAATCACAAATGGTGAGTGGAGAGCAAGATAGGATAGGCCAAACACAAAAGAAGCAGAAAGAAAAGAAACGGACAGAGGTTTAGGAGGAGTTTTCGGTTTTGAAGATTGAAGAGAAGAGTAGAGATAAATGGTCTTCTAGGTTCGGCTATGGTCAAGAGATGAGAAAAGAGTAGAATAATTCGGCTATGGCTTTTTTGAGAGGAACAAAAATGAGAGATCAGCACAAAAGAAAATGGGAGAAAGGAGTTCTAAATGTTCCCCCCCTTAACTAACCGAATACACACACTTCACCCAGGCCAATACCAAATTCGGCCACCTACCTCACTAGCACTCAAAATCGACAATGGAAGAACCCACACCCAAGTTTCGGCACACCCCTAAACACCCAAGAACCGAATGCTTAACCCCCTTCTAGCTCCTTGAAATTCGGCTAACACACCTCCCATTCAATCCCTCTTTTCTCTCCTTGCTTTTCTCTTGACCACCTATTCAAACAAGTTTGAATACTTCAAAATTCCTACATTTTCTCTTCTCCACCAATTCAAATGTGTTGACTCCTTTAACGCATATCCACCACAGTCCATCCTGAACATAACTCCTCCCTAGCCTTGGCGTTAAAAATAATAAGCAGCAAGGGAATTCTTGCAGCTCGAACCAAGGCCATCCAGCTTGCATGAGGCGTCACTCCCCTTGTGATTAAGTGGCGCCTCCCTTGCCACTTTACCACTGGGATTCTTGTGTCAAAACACACCAGTAGTTTCCTTTAACCCTAACTCACTCAGCTCCCCCTTCTTAGAAGCCCAAAACAAAAATTTTTGCTATGACTCAGGCCTACCCCTGGCTCACGCCTGGACCCCAAAACACCCTAAACTAGCTCAACAACCATACCATCACATGCAAACACACATAAATGCAAAGACCCTGATTTAAGGGTGTTACAGGATTAGACACTTTTATCACAAACTCCGTAGACTCAACAGGTATACTCATGCTAGATGCTAATTTCATGCAAATGTATGAATGGGTTGACCCCGGATCAATTAAAGCAACATCATTAGTGTCATGAAGAGAAAATGTACCCGTAATTACATTGGGAGATGATGCCTCTTCGCGAGCGCGAATGGCGTAAGTCCTTGCAGGCGCTCTACCCTCTGATCTTGCAGCCTGCTCTCAGGGTGTACCCTTACTACTCGCCCCACTTCTCGGGTTTTTCTGTGGTCTTCCCCTAGTAATGCTCCTAGATCTCGCACTCTGAGTTTTCTCTTCTTTAACCATCTCGGGGCATTCTCTGATAAAGTGATCTTGGGAACCACACTCAAAGCAAGCGTTCTCATGTGCACGACATTCACTCGGATGTCGTCTGCCACACTGTGGGCATTCCAGTCTATTAGATCAAACGTTCCCAACACTAGCGACTGAAGTAGTCTGAGCCTTATTCCCTGAATACTGTTTACTCTTGCCTCTGCTTGAAAACCCGGTTGAATTAGCTGTCGTCTGCCACACTGTGGGCATTCCGGTCTATTAGATCGAACGTTCCCAACACTAGCGACTGAAGTAGTCTGAGCCTTATTCCCTGAATACTGTTTACTCTTGCCTCTGCTTGAAAACCCGGCTGAAGTAGCTGATCGGGTAGAGAAATCTCTTGACTTCTTGGACGAGGACTGAAATGACTTACTCCACTATCTCTTTCTTGAGTCACAAGACTCCATTTCAGCTTTTCTTTTCTCTTTAACTAATTCTTCGGCTTTACAAGCCCGATCCACTAACACGACAAATTCTTTCAACTCAAGGACACCAATAAATAATTTAATATCTTTATTTAATCCGTCCTCAAACCTCTTACACATGATGGCTTCTGAAGATACACATTCTCGAGCGCATTTACTGAGCCTTACAAACTCACGCTCGTACTCAGTCACTCACATCTTACCTTGTTTCAGTTCCAAGAATTCCTTCCTTTTCTGGTCGATGAACCTCTGACTAATATACTTCTTCCTGAATTCTTCTTGGAAAAACTCCCATGTAATCCTTTCCCTTGGTACAACCGACACAAGGGTATTCCACCACTGATACGCGGAATCTCTTAAGAGAGAAACTACACATTTCATGCACTCTTCAGGTGTACACGATAATTCATCAAATACCATGATGGTATTTTCAAGCCAAAATTTAGCTTTTTCCGGATCATCATCTTTACTGGCCCGAAATTCCTCAGCTCCTTGCTTTCGGGTTCTATCTACCAAAGGATTTTCTCTTCTTACCACTTCTACCACTTGAGGGGCTATAGGGGTAGGCTGAGGAATAGGCGGGGGTGGAGGGGGTTGTGCATTCGGGTTCGTGCGAACGAACTCCATATACCAGGCATTCATCATATGGAGAAAGGCTTCCCTGGCCTCTTTCCTCCTCTCTAACTTAAGGTCGTAGGTCTATTCTCATTTTTATTCGGCACCATCCCTTCAGCGGGAGCCGGCGCATTACTTTCTACATCGTCCGCCACAGCTCTTTCAAGATCCATTTACTATATGAAAACACAATTTAAGTCATCAGGAGTTGTCACACTATCATTATATAAATACTCTTATGTATGGCATGTATAGCTAGACTCAAACTTACGCTACGTTAGTCCGAGAATCGACTAAATCGTAGCTATGATACCACTAAATGTAACACCCCTTACCCGTGTCCAACATCGAAACCGGATACGAGGTATTACCATGCTTGACCTTGCTTGAACATGTAATTACGGTCTATGAAATTTCATTCCAACTTAAAACTTTTCTTTATTTATCATAACACATATATCATGGGCCTACGAGGCCTTAAACATACATCCGGAAGGTTTTGGAGTTCAGCCAGAAACTTTTACACTCTTGAAAATTTTTGCCTAAATAGGGGTCACACGCCCGTGTGGGCAGGCCGTGTGGTCACACACGCCCATGTCCCTAGCCCGTGTAGAATTTATTTTTATTTCGAACCTACAGGGGTTTTCACACGCCCGTGTCAATGGCCCGTGTCCTTCACACGGCCTATACACGCCCGTGTCCTCACCCGTGTGTAAAAACTAGGGGTATTATGTTTATGACGTCAGCAACCCCTTAAGGAGTACACGGCCTAAGCACACGGCCTAAGCACACGGCAGAGTGCTAGCCCGTGTGACGAATCGAATTCTCGCATTTAAATGCAGGGGACACACGGCCACCTAACACACCCATGGGACTAGCCATGTGTCACACACGGTCTAGACACACGCCCATGTGTCTACCTGTGTGGACACTTAGAGGCTATTTTCCAAGCCAATTGTCACCCAGAAACATCAACATACTTGTACCAACTCAAGCAATGCATAACATGTCCTTTATATACTATGAATAACCCTCGAAACATCACTTATAGAATTCATGAAACTCATCATCAATAAGATATGGAACTTAACAAATATTAGCCAATTTTCTTTGGCTATATACAAAAAGAATGCATAATCTTAATAGCCAAGCTTTTAGCTCACCATATGACATAACTCAAAATGATAAAACTCCTATACATGCCATACTCATTCTAAAATTAACTTTGCAATACCAAAATAGGGGTTGATAGTGTGATCCGAGCTCCGACTGTAACAGCCCCATTTAGGGGCTAGTCGAAACAGTGATCTCGAAATCACTAATTTGAGGTTAGATAAAATTATTTTTATGTTATGTTATGTGTTATAAAATGTTTATAAGGATGCATGAAAATTTTTGGTGCCTTAATTTTAGCGAATTCTAGCTAAATTGTGAAAAAGGACTAAATCGCATAAAGTGCGAAAGTTCTATTTTATTTGCTAGAGGTGCCAAATAGCTATGTATTATTAATTGGAGGTCCAAATTGTGCAATTTGGCCTTATTTAAGTGAGTTGGCCGGCCATAATAATACATAGGGGACAAGAGCATTTATTATGATAAAAAGTTGGTGATATTAGTTGGAAAATTGAATAAAATAAGATGATATAAGCTAAAGTTATCATCTTTTTATTTAGTCTTCTTCTCCAACCAAAAATATCAACCATGGGAGGGCTTTGAAATCTTGAAATTTCAGCAGCTCATTTTCTCTTCAAGTAAGTCACTTTGATGGTTATTTTTGATGATTTTTGTGTTTTTGGAGTCCTCAAAGCTTAAGCTAGCTATTGGGAGGACTAGTTTGCAATATGGGTGAAAGTCTAGGGAATTACCATGCTAGATTTCATGTTGTTTAATGAGTTTTTATGGGAGAAAATGAATGATAGGATGATGAGAAACAACTTTTGTGAAAGGTGTTGCCATGAAAACACCTAATTGGGACTAAAATGAAAAAGTTGTAATTTGTTCATTAAGGCATGAAATAGATGGAATTGTGAATAGTTGTAAGAGGATTAAATGTTCATCTAGGCTTGCTTAATAAGAAATTAAGATGAAAATTTATTTACGAGCCTAGGGGCAAAATCGTAATTTTGCCAAAGTATAGGGGCAAAATAGTCATTTTTACCTAAAACATAGATTATGGTGCATTATGATTCATAAGTGATTAAATCAGTAAATTCCATTGTTCTAGATCAAAGAAAATGAGTTTCGGACCTAGAACGGATGAAAAGAGAAATGCGGGCAAAAAGGTCCCTTTCGGCCCTTTTGACATCGAGGTAAGTTCATGTGCGAATGTTGCAATTACGTATGAGTTAATGATGGGCTGTGTGCAATATCATCAATTATATTATTATCGGTGGGCTATGTGCGATACCACCCTATTAGAGATTCAATGGTGAGCTAAGTACGAAACCACCGCGATATTAATAGCATGAGCGGCTTATTGAAAATGCTTGATGTGTTATTTTATATGATCATGTGGTGATCAGTGTAGGAAGGTATGCTAATTAAATGAGTAATTGGCTTATGACATGGTAAGAATGTGGTAAGAGATTGAATGAGTAAGTTTCAAGAATAGTTGAGCAAGTAACCATGAGTTTATGAGAGACACTCTTCATGATACTTTGTAATTATGTATATTCAATGAATATCAATATTTGACACATTATGCAGATGAGCTTACTAAGCATTATTGCTTACTCCTTTACTTTTCTAATCTCTTATAGGTTATATTAACTAGCTCGGGTTGGAGACCGTCGAAGATGTTTTCACACTATCTAGCAGACTCTTGGTATGAGGTATCAAGTCCTTAGAAGTCATGGCATGTATAGGGCTAGTACTTGAGGTTGATTAAGTCATTGATAATGTGCCAAATTGTATTGGCCTAAGAGAATCTAAGTTGGTTGTATTTGTATTGGGAGTAGTTTTCCCTAGTGTATGGGATAAAGACTTTATCTCTTTAATGATTAAATGTGTTAATTCATGTGTTTTGATTGATGATTTGAGATTGTTTTGAAGTAGTATATGAATGTATGCAAACGGGAGTGGTAAAAGGCTTGGTAAGATAGCCTCTAAGTGCCCACACGGATAGACACACGGGCGTGTGTCTAGGCCGTGTGTCTCCTGCACCTTAGTATCTTAAGTCAGATTAGACCACGGGCTGGTCACACGGCCGTTTGTTTAGGCTGTGTGATACACACGGTTGGCACATGGGTGTGTGCTAAGGCCGTGTGAAGTCTGCACTTGACACTTAGAAATTCAATTGTCACACGGCTGACGCACATGGGCGTGTGTACAGACCGTGTGGATAAGTCAGAATGCCAAGGTTTGGAACACGGGCCAGGGCCACGGGCGTGTTCAGGCCGTGTGGATTTAGTCAGTGTCGACCACGGGTGGAAGGCACGGGCATGTCCCTATACCAACACGGGCTGTGGCCCCTGTTTTAAAGAAAAGTTTCTTTTGGCTTGTAAAAGTTTTCGGACGCAAGTTTAAGGCCTCGTAGGCCCACGATATGAATGATTTGACTAAGAAAGAGAAGTTTTTAATTTGGAACAAAATTTTGTAGCCCGTAAGTACATGTTTAAGGAAGTTCAAGCATAGTAATGTCTCGTATCCGATTTTAGCCTCGGAATCGGGTATGAGGTGTTACATTTAGTGGTATCAAAGCTATGGTTTAGTCGGTTCTAGGACTAACCTAGCGTGAGTAAGAGTCTAGCTATACATGCCGTATGTGGACCATGATAGTGTGATGTCTCCCGGCTCTAACGAAATTGTTTTGTTAAGACAGCGATGATTCCCAACCGAGCTAATTTCAGTAAGTTTGTAAGATTTTCAAGCTTCATGAATATTTCATTGAATTGCTTGTGATGTTGTTATATGCACATTATTTCCATGAAAATGTTTAATGATTTATTAAACAAAGAAGTTACCAAGAGCATGTATATGAAAGTCCCGATTGAAAATGAATTACTTAGGATACTCAATCTCCCACATGAGACAAGAAAGTCCGTATAAGACCATGTCAAGACATGGCATCGGCAATCAAGCAAGTTATCATGTAAGACCAAGACAAGTCTTGGCATTGAAGAGTTACTATGAGATGAAGACCCATATAAGCCCAAGCCAAGGCATGGCATTGGCGAGTCTCCAAGCAAAGATGTCATGTAAGTCCAAGACAAGTCTTGGCATTGAAAAGCTATCAAGAGATAGAGATCCCATGTAAGTCCAAGCCAAGGCATGGCATTGGTGAGTAACAAGAAAGATTTCATGTAAGTCCAAGCCAAGGCTCGGCATTGACCAGTTCATGAGTAAAGTTACCAATAAGACCATGTCAAGACATGGCAATGGTAAGTTCCCAAGGGAACCCACAAGCAAGACTTCGTGTAAGTCCATGTCAAGACATGGCATCGATACCAAGTAAGAGATCCCATGTAAGAATATATCAAGGATATAGCATTGGCATCAAGATACATGTGAAATGAGATTCAGTATCCTCAGTCATTCATAGTAATTCATCGGGTAAAAGAGTAAAGCTTAAATGAGATAGCAAGAAAGTTAGTGGTAAAGTTGATATTATGTCATGCTAGTGAAGGCTGACTAACAAGTATAATTCATGTTATGAATGATGATGTTGAGATTATGCTTTTTATAATAAAGTATACTGATCTATGTGATCAAGTGTTACAGGTACCTTGTTTACCTTACAAACATGAGACTAGTAAGTACCATGATGTATGTGAGAAGCAGTAAGAGTAAGTAAGCATTTGAGATTTGTGATGCCATTGTTTATGATAAATATGTCCACATGGTTAAATCTCACGTGTGACTGTTAAAGTAGAGAAGGTATAATGTTTCATCTTATGACCCTGTTACAAAGTCACACATATTATAGTGTAAGAGTTAAAACTGAAAAGTTTGACTAAGTAAAATGCAGGAGATGAGTACGATCGTTCAATGATAAAATGATGAATAAGACCATGGTTGGACCATGGCGGTATAGGTGATCTCATATAAGACCATGTCTGGGGCATGGCATTGGCATCGATACATGATCCCGTGTAAGACCATATCAGGGATATGGCTTCGGTATTGAATAAGATAATCGGATAAGACCATATCTGGGATATGGCATCGATATTTGTTGTGAGATCCCGTATAAGACCATATCTGGGATATGGCATCGGCATCAAATAGAAATCTCGTGTGAGACCACGTCTGGGACCTGGCTTCGGTATGAGATCGTGTAATACCATATCTGGGATATGGCGTCGATATCGATATAAGATTTCGTGTAAGACCATATCTAGGATATGACATCGGCATCGATATGAGTTTCCATGTAAGACCGTATCTGGGATATGGCATTGGTATTGATATGAGATTTCGTGTAAGACCATAGCGAGGCTATGGCATCGTGATGACATGTAAAGTAATAGCTGGGCTATGACGTTGTGATACGAGTAAGACCGTAGTTGGACTATGGAAATCAAGTAAACGATGTACTCAAACCTGTAAGACATTCTCTAACTTGATAAGCAATGATAAGAGAAATTAGAGCTTAATGTTGAGTACTTGAGTAGACATTAAGGTGGAACTTGAGTAAGTGAAGTCACTGTTCGAAATTATGGGTGATAGAAACCATTGTAACATGAGTAAGTATGAAAACTTGCTTAGAGCGAGTTGTGTGACTACGATGATATTTCGTTAATTAGGGATGTTAAATCACATGTATGTAGTCACGAGAATCAAGTTAGGGGCTTTACGACTTCACCCCCTTACCATTGTTAAATCATGATGAGATGTTATGAGAGTCAAATTGAATAAGTTTGCATGTGACTAATGCAAAAAAAAAAATTATCTTAGCATAGTTGAGAATGCTTTGTATCCCGCTAATACATGATACTCTACTAAATAGAGTAATTGTTGTGGAACGTGAGGTTGAAGTCCTAGGGGACTATAATGAATATGATAATGCTATCATCAAAATATGAGATAGATAAGGTCCCGTATAAGACCACGTCCAGGACATAGCCTCGGCACCAAATTGAGATCCCGTATAAGACCATATCTGGGATATGGCTTCGGTAATGAATATGAGAATCGTGTAAGACCATATTCAAAATATGGCATCGATTCTTGATGTTGAAGTCCATATAAGACCTTAACCGGGATATGGCATTGGCATTTAGAGGTGACTCCATATAAGACCACCTCGAGAATGTGGCATTGGTTTCGTACCTACATAAATGACGATGAATATGCGTCTTTGATTATCCCTAGTGATCAATGGGACAGATAGATGAGTCTAGAGGTAGAAATGAGAATGGTACTAAAGTCATGTGAAAGAGTGAAAACATGTACTCATGAATGAATCACGAAGAGACGATTACGATATATGACACGGAATGTGTTATATAAGGGCAAGTATGAGTAAGTTGGCTAGAAGCCTATGGTTTGTGCATGGTTAGTTAATGCCATGGATGGGATTATAATGATCTCCTTTAGTATTATGTACTAATACATGTTTCCCTTCAGGGATGATGTGGTCGTTCTTTTCATGAAATTGTGATTGTGTGAGAACGTTAACTGACGGAAAAAGTAGACTCAACGGTTGTCAATTTAGTTAATCAAAATCGACATTCCTCTATCTCCTCGTAACCTTAATGGGGTACCTTGAGGAGGAAGTTGGTGATGACTCCAGTATAAGAAATGAAATCACAAGTTTCACGTCATATGATGAGTTTTCGAATAAGATGGATAGATTTAATGACTAGAGCGAGTTTTCTTTTCAGAGCAAAAGGGTTTAGAAGTGAGATAGTAAGTGGTATTTTAAATAAGCTCTGAATGAGTTTATTTAAGGTGATAAAATTCAAGTTGGATAAGATTTCCGTTGTTGATGTTTCCTTGAGATAGAATTTGAATGATGATGAATCCAGAACTTATGCAAAAGTTTTAGTATGAGATTTAGTAGTAGCATATCTATTAATGCAAGAATAAGGAAGTACGGTTATGAGTATAAATGTTTTGACAATAGAGTACATTTCACGATATGATTGTGTTTATGGTCAGAAGTAGTTGACCACTAAAAGCTGAGTTTTTAACGCGTACAAGTCAAGAGTATTAAAGTCGGTGAATGCTTTAATGAGGAAGTTAGATGAAACCTTATAGATTTCGAATTTGGTTTGACATAATTCCCAAGAGGGGGGATGTCATTCGAATATGTCATTCGAATTGTAGTGAATCAACCAGTAAATACTCGAATGATCATTTGGTCATGTACAGAGTTCCAAATTGGTGGATTACTGGGTATAGTATATACCCTAGAGGAAGAATAACCTAGGTCTCAAGCTACGCTTTGACCTTGTGTATCACAGCTTGTAACATCCCGGTTTAGAGCCTAGTCGGAATAGTGGTGCGAGACCACAAATCCGAGGGTTATAAATGAGTTTTTGAGGTTTATGCCTTGTATGCATGCTAGTGTGAAAGTTTCATGAAGCAATTTTGTGAAATTGGGGTTGAATTGTCCAAAAGGACTAAATTGCAAAAGTTGCAAAATGTGTGTTTCTAGAAGCTATATGTGTGAAATAGCTTTAGATTATTAACTAGATGTCCTTAAATAGCAATTTATCCAAATTCTAATATTTGGACAAAAATGGGCATGGATGAGTTAAAATTTGAAGTTTATCAAAAAGGGCATTTTGGTCATTTAGTTATTGAATGATTAAATAGGTGAAAAGATGACAAAATTTCACTCATCTTCTCCCCCAAGCTGCCGAAAATTCCAATAGCCATTGTTAGGCCTCTTTCAATTTTTCAAGCTTGCTAGTAAGTGCTCCTAAGCCCGATTTTTGATATTCTTCGTATTTTTGAAGTCCTAGTAGCATGAGTAAGCTATTTTTAGCTATTTGGTGAGCTATTATGGATGTTCAAAAATGTACATATGTATGACATGCATGTATTTTGTTGTTTTATGGAAGACTATGAAATCTTGATGTAGTAGAAACATCTTTTGTTAAGTGATTTTCCATGAAAATGCATGTAGGGACTTGATTGTGAAAATCTTAAGTTTGGTCATACATGTGTGTTTTAGTGAGAATTGATGATAGCTTTAGTTGAATAAGTGGTTCATTAAGCATGAAAGACTAGAAAGTTGAATAAAAATCACTTTACGAGCCTTTGGGACTAAAGTGTAAATATGAGAAAGTTTAGGGGCAAAATAGTAATTTTGCTAAATTATGAGATGTGGGTCAATTTAGTCAATGTATGTATTGAATAAGCTGATTTATTCATTATAGATCAAGAAAGACGAAGCCCGAATCGAAACTGAGGCAAAAGCAAGGTGGTGGACTAAATTGCAAGTCTCAATACTTTTGAGTATCGAGGTAAGTCTATGCATAAACAATGCATTCATACTTACAATTTGTTGATGATAGCTAGTGTGTAGCTTGTTCAAGATTGATTGAGAACCTATGTGGTCCAAGTAGAATGAATGTAGTAGAATTGTGAATGGATGTTTAATTGAGTAAGTAGACATGTGAATGTGTAGTGATAATGCTATATGGTAGGCTAAGTGCGATACCATCCTAATGTATATTGACGATGAGCTAGCTATGTGCGATGCTATCGTGAGGTATATCGTTTAGTGGGCTAAGTGAGAAACCCCTATGATTACCTTTGTGGTAGGCTAAGTGCGATACCACCTTATTAATCGATTGTGGTGTGCTAAGTGCGAAACCACCGAGAAATTTGCTGTGTGGGTTAACTGTGTGGATTAGCCATGTGATTGTATTATTGAGTAAAATAGTTGTGTGGATGTATTATTAAGTTAATTAGCTGTGTGGATGAATTATTGAGAAATAATGATGTGTTGTATATTGTGTAAATGTGACATTGAATGCAGGGGTGCATTTCGATGGTTATGAGTATGTGACTCATGATGTGTTGGAAGTGTGGTAAGGGTTAGAAAGAGTAAGCATAGTTGTTCATTACCTTTGGTAGTATAATGCTAATTGTTGTTTAGCTTATACTATGATGCTTAATTGTTTATGTGTAAACTTACTAAGCTCAAAGCTTACTCCTTTTCTTTTCCCTTGTCTTATAGAGTAAAAGTGTTGAATTGAGATACGAGGATCAATTGGAAGATCGCCCACACTATCAGCACACTTTGGTATATGAGACTTAATGTTTTGTATATGGCATGTATAGGGACTAGACAAGTTAGTGAATTTTGTTGTAAATGGCTAAGATGTGTTGGCCTTTAGATGGATAGCTTATTTTGTATAATGCCATGGTTGTTGGCTATTACATTATATGAAAGAACGATGTAGTTTTCTATGTGAGATTGCACTTCAATTTGAGTTGATTATGATTGTGTTAGATGAGTATATGTTGTGTATGCTAGAGGGGTGAAAAGAACTTGGCACATAGCTTTGTTCTTGTCCATATGGATAGACACACGGGTGTATGTCTAGGCCATGTGTGACACACGGCAAGCCCACGGGCGTGTGACTCAGCCGTGTGTCCCCTGCATGTTAGTATTTGAAATCAGAATAGACCACGAACTAGCCACACGGGCGTGTGTGTAGGGCATGTGGGATTAATCAGCATTGGCCACGGGCTAGCCACATGGGCGTGTGTCTAGACTCTAGGCCGTGTTAAAGTAGTCAGTGTGCACCACGGGTGGTAAGCACGGGCGTGTGCCTTGGCCGTGGGGCATTGGCAGAATGCTGGGTTTTTAGGCACGATTTGGGGACATGAGCGTGTGTATCCGTGCACGGGCGTGTCTAATCTTGCACGGGCGTGTGAGACCTGTATAAAGAGAAAAATTTTAAGATTAGAAAAAGTTTCGGTTTAGTCTCGAGAGCCCTCATGTGTATGAGTGAGGCCTCGTAAGTCGAGAATGAGATTGTTGAGATGACTTCATAGAGTAGTTACGATGAGCCTAAGTGGCGATCAAGTGGTTTGAGTTCGGTAACGCCTTGGGCCCGGTTTTGGCGTAGAACCCGGGTAAGGGTGTTACACAGCTTAAGAGTTATTGGCAAGAGAAACTTGAGGATAAGTAGATTCGCGATTTTGAAGAGTAGATGGAAACATTTTAAGAATGTTGGTAGCAAATCCTCCTGATAAGATTTTCGGGGACGAAAATCCCTAAGGGGGGAGAAATGTAACAGCCCGATTTAAGGGCTAGTCAGAACAGTGATCTCGGAATCACTAATTCGAGGTTAGATAAAATTATTTTTATGTTATGTTATGTGTTATAACATGTTTATAAGGATGCATGAAAATTTTGGTGCCTTAATTTTACCAAATTCTAGCTAAATTGTGAAAAATGACTACATCGCATAAAGTGCGAAAGTTCTATTCTATTTGCTAGAGGTGCCAAATAGCTATGGATTATTAATTGGAGGTCCCAATTGTGCAATTTGGCCTTATTTAAGTGAGTTGGCTGCCCATAATAATACATAGGGGACAAGAGCATTTATTATGATAAAAAGTTGGTGATATTAGTTGAAAAATTGAATAAAATAAGATGATATAAGCTAAAGTTATCATCTTTTTATTTAGTCTTCTTCTCCAACCGAAAATATCAACCATGGGAGGGCTTTGAAATCTTGAAATTTCAGCAGCTTATTTTCTCTTCAAGTAAGTCACTTTGATGGTTATTTTTGATGATTTTTGTATTTTTGGAGTCCTCAAAGCTTAAGCTAGCTATTGGGAGGACTAGTTTGCAATATGGGTGAAAGTCTAGGGACTTACCATGCTAGAGTTCATGCTGTTTAATGATTTTTTATGGGAGAAAATGAATGATAGGATGATGAGAAACAACTTTTGTGAAAGGTGTTGCCATGAAAACACCTAATTGGGACTAAAATGCAAAAGTTGTAATTTGTTCATTAAGGCATGAAATAGATGGAATTGTGGATAGTTGTAAGAGGATTAAATGTTCAGCTAGGCTTGCTTAATAAGAAATTGAGATGAAATTTATTTACGAGCCTAGGGGCAAAATCATAATTTTGCCAAAGTGTAGGGGCAAAATAGTCATTTTTTCCTAAAGTATAAATTATGGTGCATTATGATTCATAAGTGATTAAATCAGTAAATTCCATTGTTCTAGATCAAAGAAAACGAGTTTCGGACCTAGAACGGGTGAAAAGAGAAATGTGGGAAAAAAGGTCCCTTTCGGCCCTTTTGACATCGAGGTAAGTTCATGTGCGAATGTTGCAATTACGTATGAGTTAATTTAATGTCCCAATGTTGTATGGAATTTATATTTACTCTATGAATGTATGAAATATCTTTGATGAGAGGTCAAAAGAATTGAATCTAAGAGTAATGGGAAATGTATGTAGAATGATATGATGATAGTTAAAGTCTCGTGTAAGACCATATTGGAATATGGCCTCGATGTAAGAATTCGTATAAGACCATGTCAGGGACATGGCATCGATATGTTAATGCAAGTAAGACCCTATTGGGGTATATATTCTATGTGACATTATGAGTATGAGACTCAAGAGAATTATTTAATAACTTGAGTGATTCAATGTATATGTTGAAAGAAAGAAAGTACGTGGTTGTACCACGGAAAAAGCACAAGTGTGTGTGCTAGAATTGAATTGATATGAATTCAGTGTATGATGAACCCTTAGTGGGTTATGTGTATTCAATACACCTTAGTTGTATGAGATAGATTCATTAATGCATTATGTGAATGCAAATGAGTATCGTAGAAAGTTAAGTAAGAATAGAAGTATGTGAGGATGTTCTCGAAGGAACATTTGAAATAGAGATATACATGAGGATTATTATCCACGAATGTAAAATAACGGTGAGCTATGTGCGATATTACCTTATTGATGGTAATGATGGGCTGTGTGCGATATCATCAATTATATTATTATCGGTGGGCTATGTGCGATACCACCCTATTAGAGATTCAATGGTGAGCTAAGTACGAAACCACCGCGATATTAGTAGCATGAGCGGCTTATTGAAAATGCTTGATGTGTTGTTTTATATGATCATGTGGTAATCAGTGCAGGAAGGTATGCTAATTGAACGAGTAGTTGGCTTGTGACATGGTAAGAATGTGGTAAGAGATTGAATGAGTAAGTTTTAAGAATAGTTGAGCAAGTAACCATGAGTTTATGAGAGACACTCTTCATGATACTTTGTAATTATGTATATTCAATGAATATCAATATTTTACACATTATGCAGATGAGCTTACTAAGCATTATTGCTTACTCCTTTACTTTTCTCATCTCTTATAGGTTATATTAACTAGCTCGGGTTGGAGACCACCGGAGATGTTTTCACACTATCTAGCAGACTCTTGGTATGAGGTATCAAGTCCTTAGAAGTCATGGCATGTATAGGGCTAGTACTTGAGGTTGATTAAGTCATTGATAATGTGCCAAATTGTATTGGCCTAAGAGAATCTAAGTTGGTTGTATTTGTATTGGGAGTAGTTTTCCCTAGTGTATGGGATAAAGACTTTATCTCTTTAATGATTAAATGTGTTAATTCATGTGTTTTAATTGATGATTTGAGAATGTTTTGAAGTAGTATATGAATGTATGCAAGCGGGAGTGGTAAAGGCTTGGTAAGATAGCCTCTAAGTGCCCACACGGATAGACACACGGGCGTGTGTCTGGCCGTGTGTCTTCTACACCTTAGTATCTTAAGTTAGATTAGACCACGGGCTGGTCACACGGCCGTTTGTTCAGGCCGTGTGATACACACGGTTGGCATATGGGCGTGTGCCAAGCCGAGTGAAGTCTGCACTTGACACTTAGAAATTTAATTGTCACACGGCCGACGCTGCGGGCGTGTGTGCAGAACGTGTGGATAAGTCGAAATGCCAGGTTTGGCACACGCGAGTGAGCCACGGGCGTGTCGGCCGTGTGGATTTAGTCAGTGTCGACCACGGGTGGAAGGCACGGGCATGTCTTAAGGGCACACGGGCGTGTCCCTATACCAACACGGGCGTGTGGCCCCTTTTTTAAAGAAAAGTTTCTTTTGGCTTGTAAAAGTTTCCGGACGTAACTTTAAGGCCTCGTAGGCCCACGATATGAATGATTTGAATAAGAAAGAGAAGTTTTTAATTCAGAATAAAATTTTGTAGCCCGTAAGTACATGTTTAAGGCAGTTTAAGCATAGTAATGTCTCGTATCCGGTTTTAGCCTCAGAATCGGGTATGGGGTGTTACACCGAAGTTCTTCGATCCCCGAATTAGCTTGGCGACACTACAAGGAAAAAGGAAAAATAGAGGGGTAAGCATATAGCTTAGTAAGTTTACATGAAATTTATGTAACAACATAAATACTCAAAATAAACTCATCCATCTCATGATACATGAACAACATAAGTATCAAGTGCTCAAGCATACTTACTCATACTTACTCTTACCCATCTCATATCACAATATGATTTCATACTTTGTATTTTACTCATGGTACCTGTATCACTTAGTCACGTAATTTAGCACTTTTGCTAAAGTAATCATAAACTCAAATTATTAACTTCTTTAACTTAAATAAAATTCTTTATCATCCTTGAGTAACTTAACTTGTTACTATCTTTACTCACTTATCTCTTTTGTTACCTCTTTCACACTTGGCTCTTTTGCCTGTTGAATTTCCCGGAATAACAGAGGATACTCAATCTCATCAAACATGTAACTTGATGCCAATGCCATATCCCAGATATGGTTTTATATGGAATCACCTCATGATACCGATACCATATCCCAGATATGGTCTTACACGGGATTCCTTAGCTTGATGTCGATGCCATGTCCCAGACATGGTCTTACACGAGACCTTACTTATTCGATGCTGATGCCATGTCCCAGACATGGTCTTATACAGGATCTACGTTCGGTGCCGATGCCATGTCCCAGACATGGTCTTACATGGGCTTTCCTTATTTCATGTTGTGGCATAAATATCCTCGCTATTCTGAATATTCAATAGGGACTTTCATTTACTTGTTCTCATTGTTTTCCTTAATAAGGCATTATTATCAAATTTTATGAGAATAATAAGCATTTCAAAATATAATAGGAAATTAAACATATTAATTTATGAAACTTTAATTTCACACAAACTTACCTCGATACTCAAAATGTGTATAGTTGTGCAAATTTAGTCCTCAACCTTGTTCTTGCCTCGGTTTTGATCCGGGCTTCACATTTCTTAATCTATAATAATAATTTAACTTGTTTAACACTCACATTGACTAAATTGACTCATAACTCATACTTTAGAAAAATTACAATTTTACCCCTATTCTTTCTCATAATTACACTTTTGCCCCTAGGCTCGTAAAATGATTTTCATTCAACTTTCTTGTATTTCAAGCCTAACTAAATCATATTCTCAACTATAGCAACCTTCAATTTCTACTATTTCACTCATGTATGACCATTTTTATAACTTTTACAATTTGGTCCTTACATGCATTTTTCATGAAAATCACTTAGAAAAATATGTTTATCCTACATCAAACTTTCATAATCTTCCATAAAACATCAAAATACATGCATATCATACATGGGTAAATTTTTGAACATAAACCCTAGCTCAAAATATAGCTAGAAATAGCTAAACCGAGCTACGAGGATCTCAAAAATACAAAGAACATTAAAAGCGGGGCTAGGATGCACTTACTATCAAGCTTGAAAGTTGAAGAAACCCTAGCTATGTCTTCCTTGTGATTTTTGGCCAAGGGGGAGGAAGATGGACACCATTTTTGACTTATTTTTCCTTTTAATTCTTTTATTAACCAAATGACAAAAATGCCCTTAATGATCCTTTCTTAAGATTTTTCCTTCCCATGTCCATTTTTTTCCATCTTAACATATAATGGTCTAATTGCTAAATAAGGACCTCTAGTAATTTTTATAATTCTATTTCATACTTAAATCTTCTAGAATCTCATATTTTCTATTCTTTACAATTTAGTCCTAAAGGACAATTTATTCACTAATAAATAAAATTTCTTCATGAAATTTTCACACAATCATGTAAACACCTCATAAGCCTTATAAAAATCATAAAAAACTCATATTTCTACTTCAGAGTTGTGGTCTAGCACCACTATTCTGACTAGGCCCTAAATCGGGCTGTTACAATCACATTATAGAGTACTAAGTTAAAAAGACCGAGGAAGTACTCGTAATTGGACCCAATGTAAGAGAGACCCAAAAACCCCTCATGGACATAAAGGGGGTGACAACCCTAGTAGGAATACTAGGGTGTGTCATCCACTCTATTCCTATTCTAAGTAGGATGTTGTTTTTCTATTTGAAATAAATCACTGCAACTCAATAAGGGTTCTACCTTCTCTTCCTATAAATAAATGGCACCGGTAGAGCTATTAACACAATTTTGAGAGATTGTTATTCTGTTGAAAAATAGGGAGAGTTTATTCTCAACTATTACATATATTTTTCAAGAATAACAATTCTACAATTTTCTATTAAGAAGAGAGAATTTTTGTTTTCACCCCAAAAGAAGAGAAAACTTTTTCTAATTTTGTGTTTCAATTCAATTAGCTCGAGCCCACACTCGAAGCAGTTCATGGTACGAGAATAGCGAAAAAGACCGTTTGGTTGAAAGCCAAGAACAACGAACGTCCACTAAGTCAAAAACACAAGTACAAATTCGGTTAAGGCTTATTGCTACAAATATCACAAATCGTGTCGGTTTTCAAATTTTTTATTTTTTGTTGTGCAAGAAAACCTTTTCAAACGGGAATTTTTAAACACTTTCATCATCTCGACTGGAACCTTTGAAACCTTAGCTCGGATACCAACTGTCACGGGGCTAGAACTTTTGTCTCGCAATCCATGCAACCTTAGGCGATTTCTCGGGCTCAAATCTGCCTAACTCAGCCTAACTCTCGTAAAATGAGAATTCTCGATAGATGTAACACTCCAAACCCGACCTAGACGTTATGGCCGAATCTTGGAAGTTACATTAAAACCATTGAAAAACATTTACTTATTGAAAGTAACTAGTTTTTAGTTGTTTTTACAAAAACTTCAAAATTTAAATACTGAGTGTTTTTTTTTTGAAAAATACTTATTATAACACGAATATTTGAAAAAGAACAGTATGTTATTGTAACGTCGTTTTAAATTATTAAAATAAGGAATTTGCAATTTAAATATTTCTTAAAAATGATTTTGGGTAAAAACTTTTTGCAGTGGACTTTCAAAAATACTTAAAAAATCATAAATTTATAATCATGTTTAAAACCAAGTAAAATCATAAATAATTTAAATAGCTAAATAATTTAAAATATTTGAAATATCATCAAGCATACATGTATAGCAGTTTAAAGTTGTAAAATAAAGAAACAACCTAATAAAAATGTTCAAGGTCCAAAGTCCAAAATCATATCCCAATAGTTTATAAACTCATTAAAATCCATCTAAGAGGCTCCACTGAATGTTGAATCCAAGCCATCAGTTCGAGCATTACTTGAAAGGTTATGAAACTAAAGGAGTGAGCTTTTAAAGCCCAGTGTGTGTAACGACCCGATAGTCAGGGGTGACTGAAAGTGTAGTTTTGGGACTCTGTTTTCAGAAACCGGACCCGTAAATATTTTTTATTAAATATTTACGGAGTTATATTAGAGGTGAATTAAATTTTGGATAAGTAATTTTCATGAAATTAGGAGTTATTAGTGTTCGAAGCCAGAACCGGATACGAGGCATTACCTAACTTAACTTGCTTAAACTTATAACTTTGGGCTATAAAATTTCGTCCCAACTTAAAACTTTTTCATTTAAAATCAATATTTGCCCCTTATATGGGCCCACGGGGCCCAAAACATACATAGAGGATTGTTCGGAACTAATCCCAGAACTTAGGAAACTTTAAGAAGACATAGAAAATTTTTCATCAAAACAGGGGCCACAAGCCCGTGTTGCTCAAGGGACACACCCGTGTGCCCCTGAGACATGCCAGTGCTCCTCACCCGTGGTCGACACTGACTTAATACACACGGCCGAACACACGCCCGTGTCCCTGGCTCGTGTCCCTCACACGGCCTCGACACGCCCGTGTCTTTGTAACATCCCGAAATTGGGCCTAGTAGGATTGGGCCCATTGGGCCTTGAGCGTAGAAGCGTTTTAAAATTTTGAGAACAAGAGAACGGCATTATTTCAAGTTGGACTTATTAAGAAGGTAATTTTGGAAGGTTACAAGGTTTCTATGAAGTTCCGGGTTCAAGTTGGGCCTTAGTAAAATTTTGTGTTTAAGCCTATTAAGGAGAGATAGTAAGTGGCATCAAGGCTTATGGAAATAAAAGAGTAAATTGCTAGCATAAATGAGCAATTGGTAAAAGGGTTATGGCGCCACATGTAGTACCTTGAGGGAAGAGGTTCGAATCACTTTGTGTGCAAATTTTGACTTATATTTTTGCACCCTTTCCTTGAGTGTCGGCCAAGAGGCATTCATGGCAAGGTTGACTTCATTATTTTGGTAAGGTGGCTAAAAGAAAAAGGCAAGGTTGAAGTTGGGGAAAGGAATCAAGAGAAATAGGTAAGTAAGGGGAACAAGTGGCTTATTTCATGGAGAATGTTATGGAAAGTATGGTTGGCAAAATTTTGACCCTTATGGCTATGCATGTGGACGGTTTTGGGGGTAGATAGGTAGCTGAAATTTTACTTTGGCTTTTGGTAAGGTTTTGGCATTGTTTTGGCCAAAAATCCCATTTGCAACTTTGTGTCATTTTCTCCCAAATTGCTACTCTCTTTGCCGAAATCTTCTGGCAAAATAATGCATTTTTTCTTCTCTTTGGATTGGTCACATATTCATCTTTTGTCCATCTTCCTTGATAGCCGAAACTTCAAGTTGATATTAAACAAATTCTTCTTCTTTCTTCTTGATTGCCGAAACTCTAAAGCCATTAGTGAGTACTTTTCTTTCTTTGTTTTGCCGAAACCACCTAGCCTAATTGATCATCTTCTCCATCTTCCAAGTTGGGTTTTTCTTTCTTGATTAAACCGGGTAAGTGTTTTTATTCAAATCTTTTCATTCTTTTTCTCTTTAGCCGAATGAGAGTCCCTCATTATTTGGTTGTAAATCTTGATCTTAACCGAAATGGTGTTATCTTCCATTCCTTCATATTGTAATCACCCTCTTTTTCGTAGTGTTCTAAGTGGGTGGCCGTGTATCATTCTAGCCCTAAGTCAAACGGTGGAAATTGGATCCAATATCGATAAGGTAAGGAGTTCTTCATGGATTATTTGAAATCGTTCTTTATTCGTTTAAAGGATAATAGTGGTTGTGACTAATCGATTATGTTTTAGGGACGAAATCACTCGATATATTCTACCTTCGGACATAGTGGTAAGTGATTCAAGTGTAAGTGATACGAAATCTTTTGGAAATCCGAGGCTAACTTTTGGTTGGTATTGTTCTAGGTCATCGACGAGTGGTTCGTTAGGAAATCAAAATCAGGTGTGTAATCCCGTACCTTCCGAATACATGTTTGATATGGTGTGTAATCTCACATCTCTCTGAAATTTTGTATGATATGTTCTTTTATTTGGTCAAAATACCGAAGAAAACCGAAAACCGGCATCCGTGATCACTCGGGCGTGCGTATGATCGTAATGGTAATCGTATTTCGTAATAAAACAGTTTCGGTTAGAAGCAGTGGCGTGTTTTTGAAAAATCACGAAAAATAGGAGAAAAGGAATTACAAAGTGAATAAGATATCAGATTAAATCTTATTGTGTCTATTTTGATATGGAAGAAACGGAGAAGGAAAAGAAATTTTATATTTTGAGATATCTTAATTTTAGTGAGACTGGTTCTGAATGACTTCGTGGTTCCCTGATCTGGCTTGAAAAAATCTTATAAAATTGAACAAAGTGAATTATGAGTTATAAGTTATATGTATGGATTCCTTAGAGAACCTATTTTCAATATAAACAAGTGGGAACAGTATATGAAAACCGTACAGTGAGATATTTGAAATTAAGGTAAGAGAGGTCAGAATCATTGGACAGTGAAACAAGGGAAAATTTAAGGAATAAACTGTACTAAATGGTTAAGCCAAAAAATCTGGAAAAATAGTAGTAAGAAGATATATGAGTCTAGCTTCAAGGAAAATTTATGGATTTAGATTTCGAGATTCCTAACTCGAGTTATAGTCAATTTAGTCAGTACGACGCAGATGGACAGTTTCGATTTTTATGCTCCACATTATTAGTTAAGTCTAGGTTGCGAAATTTCCAAAATACCCTTCAGTTGTGAAATTACCAAATTACCCTTAGTGGGTAAATTCGAAATTACGAAAATGCCCCAATGGGTCGAAATTACGAAAATGCCCCTAAAGGGCCGAATTACGAAATTTTTATATGGGCCGATCTGATATTTTGTTATATAGGCCGATCTGATATTTTGATAAATGGGCCAATCTGATATTTTGATAAATGGGCCGATCTGATATTTTGCTATATGGGCCAATCTGATATTTTGATAAATGGGCCAATCTTATATTTTGATAAATGGGCCAATCTGATATTTTGATAAATGGGTCGATCTGATATTTTGCTATATGGGCCAATCTGATATTTTGCTAAATGGGCCAAATCTGATATTTTGCTTAATGGGCCTTTTGATTAATTGCTGTAATGGGCCATAATTTTGCAATAAATATCTGAATAAATTGTTGTGAATGGCTATGCATTATATACATGATTTGCATGGGATGGGATAATGATGAAGAGAAGTTACGTAGCTCTGCTACATAAATCGTGGCTCTGCCACAAAAATCTAAAAAATGGCAATGCCATGTAAATTCTGTTAATCTGGTGGCTTGTCCACAAATTTGATATAATCGGCTTAATGCCTACGTTTGGTGTGTTGGCGGGGTGGGTGACTAAAGCTCCCCACAGGTGTGTTGGTTGGTACGGGTGGTGTGTAGAGGATGGAAAAATAGGTTTGGTTTGGGAATTGCATATCATATGCATATTATATTTGATACATTATTGTTGTTGTAAATGGGCTTAGGCCCAAAATATTGCTAATTGGATTCCGGCCCAATGAATAACGGTAAGGGGATTTCACACTGAGTTCTTGTAACTCACCCCCCTTTCTCTTAACCCTTGTAGGTAATGCTTGATGATATGGACTTGGGCTATGGATGACTCGAGGGAGGCCATACTTCGGAAATGGTTTATTTGGACTTTAGACTTCTTTCTCGTTTATTTTATTACTTTACTATTTTGGGTTAAATGTTGTAATAAGGCCTCTGGACTATTTTTATTTTTGCTTTTTGGTTGGGATGCTTTTATTATTTTTCCTATATTGTTTAAAAAGGGAAATTTTCTAAAAACTTAAACAATGGTTTCCAAAATCGATAAACAAATGGATTTCAAAATAAACTTTTACAAATATTTTTAACACGAATATTTTCTCTCGAACTATTAACGATATTTTCAAAAGACTTGGATTCTCTTTCGAATTTTCAACGTCGTTTTCAAATGTCACGGTTTTTGTAAGATCATTAGTTCAAATTTATCGATCTATCAATCAAATCTTTGAGGATAGTAGTATTTTATCAAATCAAACTTGTTTTTCTTGATTTTTAACAAAGCAATATTTTAGTACGAACAAAAAGGGTTTAACATGTTTTGCTCATGTGACATACCAAATCCGCTCATAACGCATGGGCCGGGTTTGGGGTGTTACAGTCTTAGCCCGTGTGCCAAAACCTTGGTATTATATTTGTGACGCCATCACCTCACTAAGGTCACACGGCCATGGCACACGCCCGTGCCCTTAGGCCGTCTGTCGAATTAAATTCCAATTTCTAGGTGTAGACTTCACACGGCCTGGGCACACGCCCAAGTCCATGTCCATACCTCCCACACAGCTGAGACACACGGCCGTGTCTCTGCCCGTATGTTTACTACTGAGCATACTAACTTGCAACTCTAGCATGCAAGGCGACACACGACCGAGCACCACGCCCATGGGGCTGACCGTGTGTCACACACGGCCTAGACACACGCCTGCAGTGTGTGCCTGCGTGTGAACAATTATATGGCTATCTACCAAGCCATTTGCCACCTAGCAAGAAATCACACTCATACCAAATCAATTCAATATTTAAGGTGACCATATTATACCTCTAAGAACTCAAAAGAATCAAGACATCCATAAAAACATACACTTCATGAAATCCATCATCATTGAATATATGAACATATCAAGTATAGGCCAACATCCCATGACCTCTTACAAAATAGATTGAACAACTATAATAGCCAACACATTTGACTTGCAAATATGACATAACAAAAAGACCAAGTCCTATGCATGCCATACTCAAAATGAATCTAGTTTGGCTATACCAAATAGTGGTCGATAGTGTGATCTCCAACTCTGACGTCTGCGATTTCTCGAGCTATCTTGGCAATACTACAAGGAAAAGGGCAATGAAAGGGGTAAGCATAAAGCTTAGTAAGTTTGCATGAAAATAAATGGCAGTAATAAGCTCATGGTAAAACTCATCCATGGCATTAATTAACCACACACAAGGTTATAGGCTCATTGCCATACTTACTCATAATTGCCCTTATTTAGCTCATACCATGCCACATATCGTAAATATTCTTCGTGAATTACTCACGAGTACCTGTGTTAACTCAATCACATAGCTTTAATAAAATTCTCGTTTCTATTTCTAAGCTGATCTATTTATCCCAATAAATCACTAGGGATGCTCAAGGATGCTTATTCATAACCATTATCATACACACGAAGCCAATGCAACATCCCGGATGCGGTCTTATATGGGATTACTTTTGACTACCGATGCCATATCCCGGATATGGTCTTATACGGAACCTCGCCTCAAGTATCGATGCCATATCCCGGATACGGTCTTATACGATTCTCATATTCAATACTGAAGCCATATCCCGGATATGGTCTTATACGTAATTTCAATTTGGCGCCGAAGCCATGTCCCTGACATGGTCTTACACGGGACCTTATCTATCTCATGTCTCAATAATAATATACTCACATTCATTATAGTCCAACCGGGACTTCAACATTTCAATTTCTTAGAATATCGTACATCAATATAATGTCAACCATTCACAAACAATACGAGCATAAATGTTGAATTTATCACATACAAACTTACCTCGACTTCAAAATAAGCTAGATCGTCGATCTAGTTTGAGACTTTATTCTTGCCCCGATCAAGGTTGATTCTTGGTTCTTCTTGCTCTATAATAGAAAATTAGCTCGTTTCAATCATCACATTATTAAGAGCATTTTAATAACCATGCTTTGGCAAAATTTGTAACAGTCCGGATTAGACCCTAGTCGGAACAGTGGTTTGAGACCACAAATCCGAGTCGATAAAATATTTTAATATTATTTTACATGCCTTTGATATGTGATTAAGCATGTGTTAAAGTTCGTAAGTTAATTTGTTAAATCATGTGCTTAATTTGAGAAAAGGATTAAATTGCATAAAAGGTAAAAGTGGCTTTTTATTTGATTAATGGCCAAATTGATATGGCTTTATTATGTGAAGTCCTTAATAGGCAATTATCCATTTATGATGTTAGTGGATGGTTAAAGGACAATAATGGCCTTTAATTATGTTTGTCTTATATGTTTATTAAAAGGTTAGTTGGTAAATTAATAATTATGTTTAATATGTAATAATAAAACATGAAAAATGGCCATGGTTATCATCTTTACTCCATCGAATTTTAGATGAAAAAAAAAAGAACAAAAGCTTTCAAACATTCGGCTAGCTTGAAGCATAAATTAAGGTATGTTTTTAATCGGTTTTTGATAATTTCTACGTTTCTGTAATCGTTGCTTCGTCTACTTCAAAACCCATGTCTTAATTTTGAGAAATGGTGATGTTTTTGAGATGAGCCTTTGATGAACTCATGTGTTTTATGATGTTTGATGGTGAAAAATGAAAGATATGTGTTTGATTATAATAGCTTGTATTTGAAGTTTTGTTAAATTTGAGTATTTTGGACTTAGTTGAGAAAATAGTATTTTGAGGGACTAATTTATGAAATAAATGAAATGTATGGACTAGTATGAGATGCATTAATATTCGGCTAAGCATGGGTATATGGTAATTTTGTGTAATTTGTGAATTTGTGAATTAGGGACTAAATTGTCCAAATGTGAAATGTGAGGGCTAATTTGCAAATTGCCCTAAATATGTGTTCTTTGATTAAAATGATTGAGTTAGTGAATAAAAGGGTGAAATTTGAAATGTATAGATCAAGAACCGAAGAAAACGGACTTTGATCGCAGGAAAGCGAAAGTAGTCGAATAACTGAGTCCGAACGAATATCCGAATCCGAGGTCAGTCGATAAACAAATAAATGTATTTGTATTGAATTATTTGAGTGTATATGATATGTGAAATTCTATTATTATCCATCGAGATGGAATGTATGTGAAATCCGAGTTGGCTAATAAGTTGATAAGCTGATAAAGTCTGAAAAGTCTCGTGCAAACCTAGGAATATATAGGAATTACGTATGTCTTGACATAGGTGTCTGTCATGTGATATCATGTAAGACCACGTCTGGGACGTTGGAGTTGATTCGAGATTTTGTGTAAGACCACTTCAGGGATGTTGGCATCGATAAGAGATTTTGTGTAAGACCATGTCTAGGACGTTGGCATCGATATGAGATTTACGTGTAAGACCATGTCTGGGACATCGGCATTGTATTTGATTCGTGTAAGACCCTGTCTGGGATAGTGGCATCGATATCTGATTACATGTAAGACCACGTCTGGGACGTTGGCATTGTACGACTATTCCGAGCACTCTGACTATCCTATTAGATTCTGAACGGTTCAACGGGAAAATTCGAGATACGAATGACTATGTGAATTGTATATCCGTTTTAGGTACGTTTGGTATGTACATTAAGTGTGTATGAAAGGTAAGTATCCATATGAACTTACTAAGATGATTATGTATATGAAATGATGAGATTATATGAGAAGTTATGCTTGAAGGAGCTATGTGTATATGTGATATTTGAGTTGAGGAATATGGTAAGATATGGCTAAGTAAATGAGCCAAAGAATATATGTGATGAATTTGTTATGAGAATCAATGATGTTATTATTTCAATCTGGTTATATGCATTTTTATGCTAAGTTTATTTGTATATGGCTTACTAAGCTTTTGAAAGCTTACTCTGTGTGTGTTTGCTCTGTTTTATAGATCGTCAAAGCTACTGAAGGCTCGGGACCATCGAGGATTGTCATCACACTACTTAAGCTCATTTTGGTATCTTTTGAAAATGTATATAGCAAAATATGGCATGTATAGGCTAGTCATTTTGGTATATGTTTGGGTTGTATATAGCCACATGATATGGCTAGATAAATGTTGGTTATATGCATGAGTAATATGGTTTATGATGATGGTTTTGGTATGTTTATATGTCCATGATATGGTAAAATTTGTGGTAAGTAAATTGATGCTATAAGGGCATATATTGTGATCAATGAAATGATTATATTTTGGTAAGATGTGAATGTACCATGCATGGTTATACATGTGAATTGGCTATGCAAATTAGTATATGAGTTGGCATGATTAGAAATGAGATTGAATGAGATGTTATGTTGTTTATTTGATATGATTTTTGGTTGCCAAATGTGTATAGAAATAGGTTTGTTTGAGCTTGTAAGGTAGACCCAAGTGTGGGTGGCATTATGGCCTTGCAAATGGCTTGTTTTGCTTACACGGTCGTGGCACACGGGCGTGCCTAGTGGTCATGGGATTTAATCAGTAGCTAGCCCAAGTATGCATGGCCATGGTACACGGACGTGCCTGGTAACAGTGTGAAATAGTCAATATTTAGCCTAAGAGTACACGGCCATGGCACACGGGCGTGCCTGGTGGTCGTGGGGATTAGTCAGTATACATGCTCTGTTTTGGCATGGCTAGGACACATGGGTGTGTCTAGTAGCCGTGGGAGGCACACGGTCTGCCCACACGGGCGTGTGACCTCTGTAACTTTGAAAAGTTTTAAATTTTCGAGAATTTCTGTATGTGTTTGGTTTAGTCCCGACCCTTCTCTAAAGCATGATTAAGGTCTCGTTGACCTATAAAAGGGACACTTTGATTGCGATTGAAGAATTGTATTATGAAATGTCTGTAAAAGTTTCCAATCTGTCCGGTAACGCCTTTAGCCCTAAACTGGTGACGAATACGGGTTAGGGGTGTTACATTTGGTTGGTATCAGAGCTACGGTTTAGTCGATTCTCGACTAACGTAGCATGTCAGAGTCTAGCTATACATGCCATATATCTGAACTATGATAGTGTGATGAATCCTGACGTGAAAAATGTGAATTTCGTATAGTAATGGATCCCGAAAGAGCCGTAGCTGACGATGTAGAAAGCAATGCGCCTGCTCCTGCTAAAGGGACAGCGCCCTCTGATCCGAGACCGGCTACGAGCGGTCATGAGGAAGAAGCTAAACAAGCTTTCTTTTAGATGATGAGTGAGTGATAAATCGAAATAGTAACATATTTTAATCCCACATTTAGCATACTTTTGGATGATTTATCCCTTGATTTATGTAAAAAGGTGCTCTTAATCCTTTCTTTTCATGTCTTATACTCAGGGAAGCACCGGAGGATGAAAAGAACAAGAAACGGGCTTAAAATGGGCCAAATGGGCCAAATAACGAAATCGACACGGCCTGGGCCCAAGATCACACGGCCGTGCCTCATTAATGGAGTCCACACGGCCTGGCCACGATTCACACGGGTGTGTGCCATGGCCGTGTCCCTGCCACGGCCAAGAGGAGTTTTACTCGGATTTGGATGCTTTGAGGCAAACAAACACACTCCAAAGTCTAATTAAACCCCCAAATAGGAATTGCACTCAAATTAGGATACTTGGAGGCCAAGTAACACATCTCAAAACTTATATAAACACCCTAGGGGGCAACTTAAGGGGGGAGTTCGGCAGAAGCCTTCTTCCAGGGCTTTTGTCAGGCGGTTAGCTAAGCCAAGGAGCCGAGCCGAAAAGGTCAGATTTGTAGGAAACTCTCAAGGGATAGCCAGTTGATCCATCTCCGTGCTCGAAATTCTACTCAAGACGGAGGATCTCTCCTTCAATTCCTTCAGGGAGTTTTAGGGATTTCTTATGTTTTGTTTTATCTTTTCTTCTGAGATGTTTTTCTTTATTATTATGAACTAAATCCTTCAGATACACGAAGGGGATGAAACCTAGATGAATCTTGTTATTGTTTTCTGAACTATATGATAAATACTTGATTTGTTCTTGATTATGTGTTCTTAATTCTTGTGTTGATATTTCGCGGATATTAATTCAAGTTGAATGTGCTTAGGTGGTGGAGCAAAAGTCCTGCTTAAGAGTAGATCTAGCATAATTAAGCGGAGTTGATCGCACCTAGAGATAGGGTGTGAGAGATTTTGCGGATTAGGGTGAAACCTAATATGGGAGTCCATAGATCGATTTATCGCTATTCTAAGGGTTTTAATTAGAAAGAGATTTCAATTAATCAACCTAGGGTTAGATGTTATTAAGCCTCGAGAGAGGGTTTAATATAAATTAGGGAGTCCTACGGATCAAGTCAAGTGAATAAATCGTGCAGTTCAGTGTTAGATAACAAGTGAAGTCTAGGTGGATTCTTCCTAAGGGTATCGTCTTAATCAACCGAGTTTTTCCCAAGTATTTCCCCAATTCATTCTTTTTGTCTTTGCGTCTTTAGCTTAGTAATTAGTTAATTTAGATTAATAAACAACTTCACTTATTTTAGGCTAAATAATAGAAAGAAAGTTAGTATTAGTACTTTTAGTTCCTTTGGGTTCGACAATCCGATCTTACCTAAGCTATACTCTTGTTCGATAGGTGCACTTGCCTCAATCGTTGTCATAGTTAGTTTCGTGTTCGATCATTATCTTTATAAATTTTAAAACTCGACTTCACAAATGATCAAGTTTTGGCGGCGCGTGTCTTGGGAACTAAAATATTAAGAAAGCTCTATTTTTATTTCTTTAGCCATTATTTTTAATTTCTGCAATTTACTTTTATTTTTAAGTTTAAATTTTAACTTTGCTAAATTTTTCTTTCTTTCTTTTCCTAGCAGTACCTCTAGTTTATGACTAGAAGAAACCCGAGAGGACCACTAGTATCGACAGTGATATTGAAGCTACCGCTGGTAGAAATCGCAGAGAAATTAGGCGAGCCCTAAATTACTCGTAAGAAGAGCGAGAAGACGCAGATCCAATCCTCTTTGAAGGGATGGAGGAAAATAATCCACCACCACAAGATGTGGCGTAAAAATAATGCTCCGCGTACTATGTATGATTATGCTAAACCTCATTTAACAGAGCCGAATCTAGTATTGTTAGGCTGCTGCTATAGCTGCTAATAATTTTGAATTAAAGCCTAACACTATACAAATGATTCAACAATTTGTTCAATTTGATGGTTTGCAGGACGAAGACCCAAACACTCATATAGCTAATTTTTTAGAGTTCTGTGATACCTTCAAAATAAATGGCATTTCTGATGATGCCATAAGGCTTCGGTTATTTCCCTTTTCATTAAAGAATGAAGCCAAACAGTGGTTAAACTCGTTACCACGAGGGTCAATCACCACATGGGATCAAATGACTGAAAATTTTTTATTAAAATATTTCCCACCGGCCAAAACGGCCAAATTACGGAATGACTCTTCTTTTGTGCAGATGGATTTAGAAACATTATATGACGCGTGGGAGAGATATAAGGATCTCTTGAGAAGGTGTCCGCACAATGGTTTACCCTTGTGGCTTCAAGTCCAAACTTTTTATAACGGTGTAAACCCCTCAACGAGGCAACTAATTGATTCAGCCACCGGTGGAACCCTGAACAATAGAACTCCTGAAGCAGCTTACGAGTTTATTGAAGAGATGTCACTGAATAACTATCAGTGCTAGGTTACAAGGACCAAACAAACAAAATCAGCCAGATTTTTCAACATAGATGCAGTAACCATGCTATCAACACAGGTAGAGATGATGAATAAAAAGCTTGATAGTTTGTGTTCTTCGCAGGTACATCCAGTAATACAGTGCGGCGCAAGTGGAATCGTGGCAAATCCTGAGTACCCACCCTACCAACCGAGCACCGAGAGCGAACAGATGAACTATATAGGTAACAATTTCAGATCTAATAATAACCCATATAGTAATAATTATAACCCAGGTTGGAGGAACCACCCAAATTTTTCATGGGGAGGTCAAGGAAATCAAAGACAACAACCTCCTTAAAATTTCCAAAATCAGCCCTATCCACAGGAGAAGAAGCCGAACCTTGAAGAGATGCTGACAAGATTCATAGCATCCACAGAAAATTGTCTCCAAGACACTGAAACCACCCTTAAGACCCAACAAGCATCGATCAAAGGGATCGAGAGCCAAGTTGGAGAACTTACTAAGTCAGTTGGGGAAATTACTAAGTCAGTTGGGCAGCTTACTAAGATAGTTTCTGACATTCGATCAGAGATTTTTTCTAAAGAAATAGAACAGTAAAGGCGATTACCGAAACTGGAAAGGAGTTAGTCGAACCAAAGAAAAAAATACTACATGAAGATGACAAAGCAAAGGTTGAGGGAGTTGAGGATGTAACTCCAGTGCGCAAAGAAAGTAAACTATCAATCCCATACCCAGCAAAGTTGAAGAAAGACCGATCAGATGCCCAATACGGTAAATTTCTTGAACTTTTTAAACAAATACGTATTAAATTACCCTTTGTTGAAGCCATTTCACAGATGCCGACATACGCAAAATTCTTAAAAGAACTCCTGACGGATAAAAGGAAGCTTGAAGAAGTATCAACTGTGGAGCTTAATGAAGAATGTTCATCCATCCTCCAAAACAAGTTACCAACCAAATTAAAAGACCCAGGAAGTTTTACTATTCCTTGTTTAATTGGTAGTTTAAATATTAAGAAAGCATTAGCTGATCTAGGTGCCAGTATTAATTTAATGCCTTATAAAATGTTTAAACAACTAGATCTAGGGGAACCAAAACCCACTAGGATGAGTACTCAATTAGCTGATAGATCGATTAAATATCCTAGAGGAGTTATCGAGGACGTTTTGGTAAAAAATGATAAATTTATTTTCCCTGTTGATTTTGTTGTGCTTGACATGGATGAGGATATTGAGGTTCCCTTAATTTTAGGCGCCCTTTTTAGCTAGCTCTTGGGTCATTTTATTATCGATGTAGGTGACGGTAAACTTGCATTAAGAATAGGCGATGAGGAAATTATTTTTTCAGATTTATGATGCCATGCGATATTCTAAAGAACAAGATGATTCCTGTTATTTTGTTGATACTACTGATCATATCATTCAAAACTCATTACAGAAATTATACATGATGACACGATGGAACTGTGCTCGACTCAAGAAGATGGGGAAGAAGATGAAGTTGACAAGTTTGAATCAATACATCTTCATCTAAACAAACGGAAAAATAGAGCATTGAAGTCAATGATGAACTAAAACAAAACCCTCTATTGATGAGCCGCCCAAATTAGAATTAAAACAGTTCTTGCGAAACACTTAGAATATGCATTCCTCGGGATAATTCTATGCTACCGATGAATTATCTCTTCGAATTGGAACCCAAGGAAAAAGAGGAGTTGATACAGTACTAAGAGAACATAAAAGGGCCATAGCTTGGAAAATCTCGACATTAAGGGAATAAGCCCATCGTTTGCACCCACAAAATTTTAATGGAAGAGGAATACAAGCCATGTGTGCAACCTCAAAGACGATTGAATCCCAACGTAAAAGAAGTTGTGAAAGCCGAGGTAATTAAACTTCTAGATCTTTGGAATAATTTATCCTATTTCGATGACAATTGGGTAAGTCCTGTCTGAGTTGTTCCAAAGAAAGGAGGCATGACGGTGGTAGCCAACGAGAAGAATGAAATAATTCCCACTAGAACAGTTATAGGTTGGAGAGTCTGTATTGATTACAGGAAGCTGAACGACGCCACTAGAAAAGATCACTTTCCTTTGCCCTTCATTGATCAAATGTTAGAAAGGTTATCTGGGCATATGTACTATTGCTTCCTAGATGGACTCTCCGGCTATTTCCAAATCCCAATAGCACCTGAAGATCAAGAGAAGACAACATTCACATGTCCATATGGTACGTTTGCTTATCATAGAATGCCTTTTGGATTATGTAATGCTCCTGCTTTGCTTTCCAAATTGCATGTTGGCAATCTTTGACGAACTTGTGGAAGACATTATGGAGGTATTTATGGACGATTTCTCGGTATTCGGTAATTCTTTCCATCTTTGCCTTAAAAACTTAAAACGAGTTCTAATGAGATGTGAGGAGATAAATCTTGTCTTAAATTGGGAAAAATGCCACTTTATGGTACAAGAGGGAATTGTATTAGGACATAAAATTTCTAGTAAAGGAATCGAGGTAGATAAAGCAAAGGTCGAAACCATAGAAAAATTACCTCCTAGTTCAGTTAAGGCTATTAGAAGCTTTTTAGGACATGCGGGATTTTATAGAAGATTTATTAAAGATTTTTCTAAAATAGCTAAGCCTCTAACGAAATTGCTAGAAAAAGATGTACCTTTTAATTTTAGTCAGGAATGTTTAGATGCATTTAATATTCTTAAAGAGAAATTAATAAACGCCCCAATTATAATTGCCACGATTGGAATCTCCTTTTGAACTAATGTGTATGCAAGTGATTTTGCAAAGAGGTGCGCTTTAGGACAAAGAAAAGACAAGCATTTCCAAATGATTTTTATTACGCCCGACAAGACATTAATGTACCGCACAAGAAAATTATACTACTCTTCAAAAAGAATTACTAGTTGTGGTCTTTGCGTTTGATAAATTCGGACAATATTTAGTATTATCTAAAGTTGTCATTTACACTCGCCACTCTGCTCTTCATTATCTTTTAACTAAACCTCGATGCAAAACCACGACTCATAAGATGGATTTTACTTTTACAGAAAATTTGACTCGAAATATAGGATAAGAAGGGAGCTGAAAACCTTGTAGTAGATCACCTCTCCAGGCTTGAGAACCCACATCTCGAAAAGCTCGATGAAAGTGAGATAAACGACTCATTCACTGAGGAACAACTCTTTTCTATCACCTACCCCAAGGTACCATGGTTTGCAGATATTGCGAATTATTTAGCCACTAACGTCCTACCGAAAAAGCTAACACATCATCAAAAAAAGTGATTCTTTTCTGATGTGAAGAACTATTTCTAGGAGGACCCCTTTCTTTTCCGTATTTGTGCAGATCAGGTAATTCGAAGATGCGTTACAAAGACAGAAGCAAGCAAAATCCTACAACATTGCCATTCAGACCTTCAGGAGGACACTACAAAGGGCATTAAGACAAAGACATAAAATACTCGAATCAGGTTTTTATTGGCCCACTCTATTCAAAGATGCCAACAGTATGTCGCTTCATGTGATAAATGCCAAAGAACAGTAATGTTTCTAAACATGATGAAATGCCTCAAAATATATGCTATCTTGTGAAATATTTGATGTATGGGGTATTGATTTTATGGGTCCATTCCCTAGTTCATTCGGAAATAAGTACATTCTAGTAGCGATTGATTACATGTCAAAATGGGTGGAAATCAAGCTTTACCTACCAATGATACTGTATGATGTAGTTAAGTTTCTTAAGAAAGCTGTTTTCTCGATTCGAACACCTAGAGCCATCATTAGTGATAGGGGTACTCATTTTTGTAATACTCAATTTGATAAGGTCTTAAAAATATGGAGTACACCATAGGATAGCTACCCCATATCACCCTCAAACCAAGCAAGGTGTAGAAGTAGCAAACCCGATAATTTAAGCGGATCTTAGAGAAAACAGTTTAATCCAACAGAAAGATTGGGCAATAAAAGTAGACGACGCTTTATGGGCCTATAGAAACACCTTTAAAACCCCTTTAGGAACATCCTGCGTACAAACTTGTCTACGGGAAAAGTTGTCATCTACCATTTGAGTTAGAACATAAAGCTTCTTGGGCTATAAAATTTTTGAATTACGATATTAAAACTGTAGGTGAGAAGAGAATGATGCAGATGAATGAGCTAGACGAATGGAGAACTGATGCCTACGAGAACTCGAAATTATACAATGAGGCAACAAAGCGACGCCATGATGCTCGTCTAAAGAAATCGAGACAATTCAAAGTAGGGGACTTGGTCCTGCTATACAACTCGAGGCTTAAACTGTTCCTCGAAATCAAAATCAAGATGGTCAGTCCATTCATGATCAAAACAATTTTTCCCTATGGCACAATCGAGGTAACTCATCCCACTCAAGGCACATTCAAGGTAAATGGTCACCGACTCAAAATCTATAATGGTGAAGATTTTAGGGATATGAGAGAGGAGCTTCAGCTCCGTGAACCTTCTTTTTAAAATGAAAACAGGGTAAGTCTAGCTTAAGACTTTAAACGAGTGCTTCTCGGGAGGCAACTCGAGCATTAACCACACTAACATTAGATTCTTAATTTTTAGCATTTAATCCTATACTAATTAATTTAATAAAGCGCAGGTTTTAGACCACACGGCCTTGCACACGGGCGTGCCTGTGGCCGTGTAGAAGCCATGGAACGAAACACGGGCGTACTTATAGCCGTGCTCGACAAAGGTGACTTTTATCCCTAAATACGGGCTACGATAATAGCCCCACGCCCGTGCTGAGCAACCGTGGACTATACTGACTTGCCAAACACGGGCTCAACACGCCCGTGCTTCACAACCATGGACTATACTGACTTGCCAAACACGGGTTCAACACGCCCGTGCGTCACAACTGTGGACTATACTGACTTGAAGAACACGGGCGTGTCACTGTAACCACGGCCGTGGCCAAGCACCTTGATCGCACCCAAAATTTGAAAATTGTGAAAAGCACGGGCTGAAAATAATCGAGCACGGGTGTGTCCTTTGCCCGTGGCTGATCCCCTATATATAGAACATGACACTCATCTTCCCCAAATTTCATAACCCTAAACCGATTTCCCCCAAAATCCCCACCCCCACTCCGGCCATAACTCACAAAACTCATCCCCATTGCCTCCTACCACCTCCTCAACCCTCTCCCTTTCACATAAACACCAAAAACCGAAGCCACGCCCGTGTTATCAGAAGTCACGACCTCGCCACCACCGTGCTGCCCAGATTTTTGCAGCACACGACCGTGCGCCACCAGTACACGCCCGTGCTCTGCCTACCACTTTAATCGCGCCACTTATCTCCAAAAACGCCACTGGTTACCTCTAATTTTTAAATTTTCCTACATTAAACTTCCTTTATTACTAGAATTTTATTAAGTTCTTATTTAGTTTTATTTAGTTTTTATTTAGTCTTTATTTTTCACTTACTATTTCATATTGATTTCTTTTTCACAAATAGATTGATTTAGTTATTCAATCCTTGTTTAAAAGCAATTGATGGTTATGCTGAGGAACGTTATACAAAATGTCATGGCTGGAATTCTTTGTTATTATGAAATATCTACTATTCTCAGGTAAAATGTCATCGTCTCGAGGAAAGAAAGCAATAGCCCCGAGCTCGAAAAAGCGAAAAGGACCCAGATCATCATCCGCAAGCGCATCTGCCGAAGTTTTCCATCCGTTCCTCCAATTTCCTCCAGGGATTCAAGAGGACCGATATAAAGTACTCGCGCGTGACCCCTCGAAACAGGCAGATGTATCGACTGGGCCACTTTGGAGCAAGTCCAGTTAGCAGCAGAGATTTGTGCCCTATTATTCACAGATTCGTAGGACCAATTCTTCAATAATGTAGAGCTCATATACCTAGAGCTCACCTTGGAGCTCTGCTCAACATTCCAACTTCAGACGGTGATGAACCGTCATGATGTTCCAGGGACAATACAATTCTGCCTCGGAGGAACCATACAATAGTTAAACGTACCACAATTTGGGGCCGCATTAGGATTTTATACAGACAACTTCATAGCGGAGCATGATCTTTCAAGATTGCATCGACATATCTATTCCAGCCCCACCGAATGTTGGTACAAATTAGCTACCCACTCCTTCAACTATGACCCCAGTCGCTCAAAAGCGACAGCCATGACACCATCTTTGAGGTACATTCACGCAATTTTGGCTCATACTTTGACAGGTCGACGGGAGAGCACCGGCGTCGTCAATACTCATGACGCCTACTACCTATGGTGCTTGTCAAACGAACATGTTATCGACCTAGCATACTTTATAGCCCGAGCCATACAACATCAGATGGAGCAGCATCAGTGAGGGATCATATCTATGGGTCCTTACATTACACGCCTAGCTCGGTACTTTGGGCTCCTCAACACCGAAGCACAAACCTCCTCACTTACACTGATAGGGCAGATGGCCCCATAGGGCATCCAGACGATGCTACATATGAGGATGATCCAGCGTCGACGTGGGACCGACCCTCCTCAATATCGGCTTACGCCTACTACTGACGAGGAGGACCCTGAGGACATTACTGATGATGTCCCACCACCACAAGAGGCACCAGCCCTGAGCCAGCGGCCTTCCCATGCAGCAGCTTCATTTTTAGACATTTCTGCATGCCTCGATTGGTTCGAGCAGTACTGTACTCAGTAATTTCAACGCTTTGACGGAATCGAGGCCACCCTCCAGCAGATTTGTCATCACTTCCATATTTCTACACCACCACCACTACAGGCCCCAGCTGACGATGAGGACCTCTAAGTCCTATTTTCCTTATGTTTATTTTCTTTATTTCTAGTTCATTCGTTTTAAATTTTTATTTGTCCTAATTTAAACTCTTTTGCCTTTATGTTTAATACCTTTATTGGCTATCTAACCTTAGAGTATTACTAACAAAAATTTATTTAATTCCGCCCCCGAGACATCTAACTAATGACTTCGCAGTTTCAATTGTACACTCCAAAATAATGAATAAATCACTAGGAGTAATTCACTGCTACATAAGTCATATGTCACCTCCGACTAAAGGAATCCATCCAAAATTCAGGAAGTTTCACTTCTCTCCCTATCTTATGGTTCTATTATTATATTTATATTATCTATCTTTGTACATTGAGGGCAATATACATCTTAAGTGTGGGGGGGTGCATCTTAGAGGTGCCAAACTTTTTGCATTGTTCTCAAAATCCTGAATTTAGTCTTGTTTTTAAGTAAATTCCTCATATTACTAATTAGGATGAAATTTCTAATGATTTATGATTTTTATTGATATGTTTTAGATTAAGTCATTGATAATTGTGCATTGATAATTAAATTCTAAGAATACTAGAGAATCAAGCATGATAAGTCTATTTTTCAGAAATTAAAAATTTTCAAGGTTGTCGAACTGAGTTTAAATATTACTTTGAAGTTTGAAATTAACGAGGTTGATATCAAAATACCCATAATTTTTGTGAGATTTTGAGCCTTATAGAGCATATATTCTTTTTCATGCTCACTTTATTGATTATGAGTATGTCAACATTGATTTGTTATTCTAGAACTTGCCTCGTTTATACATATCGAGACCACACCTATGATTTGATATACAGAGATGATTAAGGCACCTAGGTTTTAACTCACTAACTCCATTAAAAGCCTACATTCACATTTAACCCCTAGTGAACCCCTTTGATCCTAACAACCCTTTTTATTGACTTAGCCGCTAATATTAACCCAGAAACCCTTTGTTTTTGTTATCCCCATTCCTTTTGACGACCCTTATATCGAGATTTGATTTGATTAATAGCCTAACTATGTTTTTATTTCAGTAATTTATCCTTTGTTATGTATATTTGATTATGTGTGCTTAAAAAAAATCAATCAAAAGTATATTCATTATTCATTATTAGTTATGTGATTAAGTGAGCTTATACGTTTGAATTCCAAATATTGAAGAAGAAGCTCGTATTATTAGTTTAAAGTTTCAATCCATTATGTAATTATTCAGTTTATTGTTTCAAGTTAGGTATTTTATCAATTCAATCTCGATTCTAACCTTCTAATTCAGCCTCTATCCACACCTTAACCCTAGCCCCATTACAACCCTTTCAAAGACCTTTTGATTTGTACATCATCTCATATTATAGTGGTGGAGATTTGATTTTTAGGCAAGCCTATGGGATTAACTATTCATGTTCGACTTTTGAGCGCTTTTTCCTGTACCTTAAACACTTTGAGTGATTTGAGTGAATCTCTAGTGAGGATGTCAATCCTTGTCAGTTTTAAATTAAAGGTAATTATTTAGATAAGGGGAGACGCCTATGTTTTTCAAGCTACAAATCTATGACTTAGACTGTTTGAATTTTTAGAACTCTTTGAGTTGAATTATCCATGTATAAATTATCTATGAATTATGATGAAACATTGTTGATAGGAATTATGAATTATTGAAAGTTCGTTTTAATTGTAAGTTGAGAATTTTTCTTGAGGACAAGCAAAAGCTTAAGTGTGGGGGTAATTGATAAATCGAAATAGTAACATATTTTAATCCCACATTTAGCATACTTTTGGATGATTTATCCCTTGATTTATGTAAAAAGGTGCTCTTAATCCTTTCTTTTCATGTCTTATACTTAGGGAAGCATCGGAGGATGAAAAGAACAAGAAACAGGCTTAAAACGGGCCAAATGGGCCAGATAACGAAATTAACACGGCCTGGGCCCAAGATCACACGGCCGTGCCTCATTAGTGGAGTCCACACGGCCTGGCCACAATTCACACGGGCGTGTGCATGGCCGTGTCCCTGCCGCAGCCAAGAGGAGTTTTACTCGGATTTGGATGCTTGGAGGCAAAGAAACACACTCCAAAGTCTAATTAAACCCCCAAATAGGAATTGCACTCAAATTAGGATACTTTGAGGCCAAGTAACACATCTCAAAACCTATATAAACACCCTAGGGGGCAACTTTAGGGGGAGTTCGGCAGAAGCCTTCTGCCAGGGCTTTTGTCAGGCGGTTAGCTAGGCCAAGGAGCCGAGCCGTAAAGGTCAGATTTGTGGGAAACTCTCAAGGGATAGCCAGTTGATCCATCTCCAGAAGCCGAAATTCTACTCAAGACGGAGGATCTCTCCTTCAATTCCTTCAGGGAGTTTTAGGGATTTCTTATGTTTTGTTTTATCTTTTCTTCTGAGATGTTTTTCTTTATTATTATGAACTAAACCCTTCAGATACCTGAAGGGGGTTGAAACCTAGATGAATCTTGTTAGTGTTTTCTGAACTATATGATAAATACTTGATTTGTTCTTGATTATGTGTTCTTAATTCTTGTGTTGATATTTCACGGATATTAATTCAAGTTGAATGTGCTTAGGTGGTGGAGCAAAAGTCCCTGCTTAAGAGTACATCTAGCATAATTAAGCAGAGTTGATCGCGCGCCTAGAGATAGGGTGACGAGATTTTGTCAGATTAGGGTGAAACCTAATATGGGAGTCCGTAAATCGATTTACTGCTATTCTAGGGGTTTTAATTAGAAAGAGATTTCAATTAATCAACCTAGGGTTAGACGTTATTCACCTCGAGAGAGGGTTTAATATAAATTATGGAGTCCTACGGATCAAGTCAAGTGAATAAACCGTCGGTTCAGTGTTAAATAACAAGTGAAGTCTAGGCAGATTCTTCCTAAGGGTATCGTCTTAATCAACTGAGTTTTTCCCAAGTATTTCCCCAATTCATTCTTTTTGTCTTTGCGTCTTTAGCTTAGTAATTAGTTAATTTAGATTAATAAACAACTTCACTTATTTTAGGCTAAATAATAGAAAGAAAGTTAGTATTAGTACTTTTAGTTCCTTTGGGTTCGACAATCCGGTCTTGCCTAAGCTATACTACTATTCGATAGGTGCACTTGCCTCAATCGTTGTCATAGTTAGTTTTCAGGTTCGATCATTATCTTTATAAATTTTAAAACTCTAACTTCACAGCGATCAATGAGTGGTTCACTCAGTTTGTGAGAAATAACCTGACTGTTTCACAACCTCCGCCCCGCCTAATCACCCTCAGACATCTGCTATACCTCTGACTATGAATCTGAATTTGTTTAACAAGCCTCCGGTTGACAAAATCCTAAATATGGGGCTGAAGAGTTCAGGGCTATCAGTGATGACGATGCCGAGAAAGCCGAATTCTGGTTAGAAAACACAATCCGAGTATTTGATGAAATGTCACTGAGTCCCGAGGAATGCATAAAGTGTGTGGTTTCTTTGCTACGAGACGCGACCTATCATTGGTGGAAAACTTTGATTTCTGTTGTTCCAAAAGAACGGGTGACATGGGACTTCTTTCAGATTGAGTTCTGGAAGAAATACATTAGTGAGAGATTCATTGATCAAAAACGAAAGGAATTTCTGGAATTGAAGTAAGGCCGCATGTCTGTCACTGAATATGAACGAGAATTCGTGAGACTGAGTCAGTATGCTCGAGAATGTGTATCATCGGAAGCGATAATGTGTAAAAGATTTGAAGATGGCCTCAATGAAAATATCCGTTTGCTAGTTGGGATTCTAGAGATAAAAGAGTTCGTTGTACTTGTTGATCGAGCGTGCAAAGCTGAGGCACTCAAGAAAGATAAAAGAAAAGCTGAATCTGAAGTTAAAGATGTGAGAAAAAGATTTTCGAGCAAATGATTTCAGCCTGCTTCGAAGAAATTCAGAGATGAACATAGCCGTTCAAAGACTAATGTGGGACATTCTAGTAGAGATCGTGTTAGATCACATTTGAGTTCCAAAGCTCCGGTAACATCAATGTCAACTGTTGGAAATGTTCGGTCTGAAGGACCTGAGTGTAAGCATTGTGGTAAAAGACATCCGGGAAGTTGTAGATTGAATGATCAGGCTTGCTTCAGATGTGGATCGTTAGATCATTTTATTCGTGATTGCCCAGAGTCTGTTAAGCAAGAGACTGCCCAGAATCCGAGATCCGATAATGCTCCAGTGAGTGGTAGACCTTCCCAAAATGTAAGAAATGTCAGTGATAGTCAGAGAACTACAAGAGATACTGTTGCGAGATCTAAAGCTAGAGCGCCTGCCAGAGCGTATGCCATCCGAGCTCGTGGGGAAGCTTCATCTTCGGATGTTATAACGGGTACATTTACTCTTTATGATACTTCTGTGATTGCTTTGATAGCTCTGGTTCTACTCATTCGTATTTATGAATGAATTTGGTATCCAGTAAGACTTTGCCTGTAGAGTCTACTGAGTTTGTTATAAAAGTATCGAACCCTTTAGGTAAAAGTGTCCTGGTTGACAAATTATGCAAGAACTGTCCGTTAATGTTTCGAGATATCTGTTTCCCTGCTGATCTGATGCTATTACCATTTGATGAGTTTGATATAATTTTGGGTATGGACTGGTTGACATTGCATGATGCTGTTGTGAACTGTAAAAGAAAGACTATTGATTTGAGCCATCAGAATGGTGGAATAGTGTGTATTAAGTCGAATGATTTAAATGGATTGCCTGCTGTGATATCTGTGTTGAAAGCTCAGAGTTATATGAAAAAGGGTTACGAAGCTTATTTTGCTAATGTGATTGATTCGAAAGTATCTAAAAGGAAAATTGAATCAGTGCCAGTAGTCTGTGAATTTTCTGATGTATTCCCTGAAGAATTGTCCGGTTTGCCTCCGATAAGTGAAGTTGAATTTGGAATTGATCTGTTGCCTGGTACGACACCTATTTCGGTAGCTCCGTATAGAATGGCACCTACGGAGTTGAATGAATTGAAGTCACAGCTACAAGAGTTGACTGACAGAGGATTCGCTAGACCGAGTTTTTCACCGTGGGGTGCTCCCGTTCTGTTTGTGAAAAAGAAAGATGGCACGATGAGAATGTGCATAGATTATCGTCAGTTAAATAAAGTGACCATAAAGAACAAATATCCGTTGCCCAAGATTGACGATTCGTTTGTTTAGTTAAAAGGAGCCACTGTGTTTTCTAAGATAGATCTGAGATCGGGATATTATCAGTTAAGAGTAAGAGATTCTAACATTCCGAAAACTAGTTTCAGAACGAGGTACGGGCATTATGAGTTTTTAGTTATGCCTTTCGGACTAACAAATGCTCCTGCTATTTTTATGGATCTGACGAACAGAATTTTTAGACCGTACCTAGATCGATTTGTTGTTGTGTTCATAGACGACATTCTGATTTATTCACGGGATGAAACTGAACATGCTGAACATCTGAGAATTGTGTTGCAAACTCTGCGAGAAAAGCAATTGTATGTGAAATTCAGTAAATGTGAATTCTGGTTGCGTGAAGTCAGTTTTCTGGGACATATTGTATCGGCCTTTGAAATACGAGTTGATCCGAGCACGATTTCTACTATTCTGGATTAGAAACCTCCGAAGAATGTGTCTGAAGTTCATAGTTTTCTGGGACTTGCTGGTTATTACCGCAGATTCGTAAAAGGCTTTTTGATGATAGATACTCCGTTAACTAAATTGCTTCAGAAAGATGTGAGATTTGAATGGTCCGATAAATTTCAAAAAAGTTTTGATCAGTTGAAAACTTTGTTAACTGAAGCTCCAGTGCTAGTACAACCAGAATCAGGTAAAGGGTTTGTGTTTATAGTGATGCTTCGTCGAATGGTCTGGGATGTGTTCTGATGCAGGAAGGCAAAGTAATAGCTTATGCTTCAAGATAGTTAAAGCCTCATGAAAAGAACTATCCGACACATGATCTTGAGTTAGCTGCGATTGTGTTCGCATTAAAGATTTGGCGACATTATCTGTTCGGCGAGAAATGTCATGTGTTTTCAGATCATAAAAGTTTGAAATACCTGATGACTCAGAAAGATTTGAATCTGTGACAGAGAAGGTGGCTAGAACTATTGAAAGTCTATGAACTTGTGATAGACTATCATGCGGGCAAAGCAAATGTCGTTGCTGATGCACTGAGTAGGAAATCATTGTTCGCACTACGCATTTTCAATGCTCAAATAGATCTGTCTGATGATAGTTCAGTGTTAGCTGAATTGAAAGCGAAACCATTGTTTATACCACAAATATTTGACGCTCAGAAAGTTGATAACGAATTGTTAGCAAAGCGAAATCAGTATGATCCGAACTCTGATTCTAAATTTCGTATTGATAATGATGATTGCTTGAGATTTTGAGATCAAATCTGTGTTCCGAGAAATCCAGAGTTGATTCAGTTGATTTTGAATGAAGCACATAATAGTCGCCTATCTGTTCATCCGGGAAGTACAAAGATGTACCATGATCTGAAGCAACACTATTGGTGGTCTGGTATGAAACAAGATATTTCTTACTTTGTGTCGAAATGTTTAATCTATCAGCAAGTTAAGGCTGAACATCAGGTTCCATCTGGTTTGTTACAGACGATTCTGATTCTCGAGTGGAAATGGGATAAAGTGACGATGGATTTTGTTTCTGGGTTGCCTTTGACTCCGAGAAAGAAAGATGCAATTTGGGTCGTAGTTGATCGATTAACGAAATCTGCCCATTTTATTCCGGTACGATCTGATCTCTCGCTTGATAAGTTAGCTGAGCTTTATATTTCTGAGATTGTGAGATTGCACGGGGTGCCACTATCCATTGTGTCTGATAGAGATCCGAGGTTTACATCTCGATTCTGGAAGAAATTGCAAGAAGCTTTAGGCACAAAACTGCATTTTAGTACAGCTTTTCATCCGCAAACGGATGGTCAATCCGAGCGGATCATTCAGATTCTTGAGGATATGTTGAGATGCTGCATTCTTGAGTTTAATGGTATGTGGGAACAGTACTTATCACTGATTGAATTTGCATATAATAACAGTTTTCAGTCGAGCATCAAAATGGCACCTTATAAAGCTTTGTACGGACGCAAATGCCGTACACCACTGTATTGGACCGAGCTCAGTGAAAATAAGATACACGGGGTTGATCTGATAAAAGACACTGAACAGAAAGTGAAAGTAATCAGTGATAGTCTTAAAGCAGCGTCTGATCGTTAGAAATCCTATGTATATTTGAAATGTAAAGATATTGAATTTGAGATCGGTGACAAAATGTTTTTGAAAGTATCTCCGTGGAAGAAAGTACTCCGATTCAGACATAAAGGCAAATTGAATCCAAGGTTTATCGGACCGTATGAAATTATCGAGCGTATTGGACCTGTTGTGTACAGATTACTATTGTCATCTGAGCTAGAAAAGATTCATAATGTATTCCATGTTTCGATGCTCCGTAGATACCGATCCGATCCGTCACATGTAATTACTCCGTCTGAAGTTGAAATCTGATCAGATATGACCTACGAGGAAGAATCGATCCGTATTTTAGCTCTTGAAGTAAAAGAGTTGAGAAACAAGAAAATTTTGTTAGTGAAAATGTTATGGTATCGACACGGAATAGAATAGGCTATGTGGGAGCCTAAAGATTCAATGAGACAGCAATACCCGAATCTGTTTAACGGTAAGATTTTCGGGGACAAAAATCCCTAAGGGGAAGAATTGTAACAGTCTGAATTAGACCCTAGTCGGAACAGTGGTTTCGGGACCACAAATCTGAGTCAGTAAAATATTTTAATATTATTTTCTGTGCCTTTGATATGTGATTAAGCATGTGTTAAAGTTCCGTAAGTTAATTTGTCCGTCTGTGTACTTAATTTGAGAAAAGGATTAAATTGCATAAAAGGTAAAAGTGGCTTTTTATTTGATTAATGGCCAAATTGATATGGCTTTATTATGTGAAGTCCTTAATAGGCAATTATCCATTTATGATGTTAGTGGATGGTTAAAGGACAATAATGGCCTTGAATTATGTTTGTCTTATATGTTTATTAAAAGGTTAGTTGGTAAATTAATAATTATGTTTAATATGTAATAATAAAACATGAAAATGGTCATGGTTATCATCTTTACTCCACCAAATTTTAGAAGAAAAAAAAAAGAACAAAAGCTTTCAAACATTCGGCTAGCTTGAAGCATAATTTAAGGTATGTTTTTAATCATTTTTTGATAATTTCTACGTTTCTGTAATCGTTGCTTCGTCTACTTCAAAACCCATGTCTTAATTTTGAGAAATGATGATGTTTCTGAGATGATCCTTTGATGAACTCATGTGTTTTATGATGTTTGATGGTGAAAAATGAAAGATATGTGTTTGATTATTATAGTTTGTATTTGAAGTTTTGTTAAATTTGAGTATTTTGGACTCAGTTGAGAAAATAGTATTTTTGAGGGACTAATTTGTGAAATAAATGAAATGTATGGACTAGTATGAGATACATGAATATTCGGCTAAGCATGGGTATATGGTAATTTTGTGTAATTTGTGAATTTGTGAATTAGGGACTAAATTGTCCAAATGTGAAATGTAAGGGCTAATTTGAAAATTACCCTAAATATGTGTTCTTTGATTGAAATGAATGAGTTAGTGAATAAAAGGGTGAAATTTGAATATGTATAGATCAAGAACCGAAGAAAATGGACTTTGATCGCGGGAAAGCGAAAGTAGTCGAATAACCGAGTCCGAACGAATATCTGAATCCGTGGTAAGTCGATATACAAATAAATGTATTTGTATTGAATTATTTGAGTGTATATGATATGTGAAATACTATGATTATCCATCGAGATGGAATGTATGTGAAATCCGAGTTGGCTAATAAGTTGATAAGCTGATAAAGTTCGAGAAATCCCGTGTGAACCTAGGAATATATAGGAATTACGTATGTCTTGACATAGGTGTCTGTTATGTGATATCATGTAAGACCACGTCTGGGATGTTGGCGTTCATTCGAGATTTCGTGTAAGACCACGTCAGGGACGTTGGCATCGATAAGAGATTTCGTGTAGATCACATCTTGGACGTTGGCATCGATATGAGATTTACGTGTAAGACCATGTCTGGGACATCGGCATCGTATTTGATTCATGTAAGACCCTGTCTGGGACAGTGGCATCAATATCTAATTACATGTAAGACCATATCTGGGACGTTGGCATTGTACGACTATTCCGAGCACTCTGACTATCCTATTAGATTCTGAACGGTTCATTGGGTAAATCCGAGATACGAATGACTATGTGAATTGTATATCCGTTTCAGGTACGTTTGGTATGTACACTAAGTGTGTATGAAAGGTAAGTATCTATATGAACTTACTAAGATGATTATGTATATGAAATGATGAGATTATATGAGAAGTTATGCTTGAAGGAGTTATGTGTATATGTTTGGGTTGTATATAGCCACATGATATGGCTAGATAAATGTTGGTTATATGCATGAGTAATATGGTTTATGATGATGGTTTTGGTATGTTTATATGTCCATGATATGGTAAAATTTGTGGTAAGTAAATTGATGCTATAAGGGAATATATTGTGATCAATGAAATGATTATATTTTGGTAAGATGTGAATGTACCATGCATGGTTATACATGTGAATTGGCTATGCAAATTATTATATGAGTTGGCATGATTAGAAATAAGATTGAATGAGATGTTATGTTGTTTATTTGATATGATTTTTGGTTGCCAAATGTGTATAGAAATAGGTTTGTTTGAGCTTGTAAGGTAGACCCAAGTGTGGGTGGCATTATGGCCTTGCAAATGGCCTGTTTTGCATACACGGGCGTGCCTAGTGGCCCTGGGATCTAATCAGTAGCTAGCCCAAGTATGCACGGCCATGGTACACGGACGTGCCTGGTAGCCGTGTGAAATAGTCAGTATCTAGCCTAAGAGTACACGGCCATGGCAAACGGGCGTGCCTGGTGGCCGCGGGGATTAGTCAGTATACATGCTCTGTTTTGGCACGGCTAGGACACATGGGTGTGTCTAGTAGCCGTGGGAGGCACACGGCCTACCCACACGGGCGTGTGACCTCTGTAACTTTGAAAAGTTTCAAATTTCTGAGAATTTCTGTATGTGTTTGGTTTAGTCCTGACCCTTCTCTAAAGCATGATTAAGGTCTCGTTGACCTATAAAAGGGACACTTTGATTGCGATTGAAGAATTGTATTATGAAATGTCTGTAAAAGTTTTTGATCTGTTCGGTAACGCCTTTAACCCTAATCCAGCGACGGATACGGGTTAGGGGTGTTACAAAATTACTATTTTGCCCTTACACTTTGGCAAAATGACCATTTTACCCCTAGGCTCAGAAATCAATTCTAATCAAATTTCTACCTTTAACAAGCCTAGGTGAACATTTATTTCTCTTATGGCTATCATCAAAACCCAACATTTCACACATTTACTACAAACTTTACAACCTTTACAAAAAGGTTCATTTAGGTGTTTTCATGGCAACACCTTTCACAAAAGTTGTTCATCTAACAACTAAGACTTATTTGCTTCCATAAAATGCAGCAAATAACAATGAAAGCTCTCATGGAAAAACTCTAAACTTTTCACCATATTGCGAATTAGTCCCCTCTTTAGAAAGCTTAAGCTCTTGGGGTTCTAAAAGTTCAACTATCATCAGGAAAAACCATTAAAGTCACTTACTTGAATGGAGAAGAGTTTGATGAAATTTTGAGCTTTCAAAACCCCTATTTTGCTTGCTTTTTTTGGTGGAGGAAGATGGAGAGAAAAGATGATATCTTTTCTTTCTAAGTTTTATTAATACAAGTCAATTTTGTCACCAACTTTTACCAACTTTGACCAATTTGTCAATTGTTGCCTCTTATGGCCGGCCACCCTTTCCTTAGGGGTCTAATTGCACTTTAAAGACCTAAAATTAATATTCTATGACTATTAGGCACCTTAAGCTTATAAAATAGAACTTTCGCACTTTATGTGATTTAGTCCTTTTTCACGATTAAGCAAGAAATCGCTAAAATTAAGGCACCAAAATTTTCATGCACACATATAATCATGCTCTAGCTCATAAAATGACATGAAAATAATTTTATCTAACCTTGGATTAGTGATACCGAGATCATTTCTCTGACTAGCCCCTAAATCGGCTATTATAATTCTTTCCCCTTAAGGATTTTCGTCCCCGAAAATCTTACAAGTGAAAAGGTTGGGGTATTGGTTTCTCATAGTCTCCTCGGGCTCCCATGTAGCCTCTTCTATTCCATGTCTTTGCCATAGTACTTTCACAAGGGCTATACTTTTGTTTCTCAATTGTTTGACCTCCCGTGCTAAAATTTTAATCGGTTCTTCGCCATAAGTCATGTCTGGTTGAATCTCTACCTCTGATGGCACAATCACATGTGAAGGGTCCGAACGGTATCGTCGTAACATGGATACATGGAAAACATCATGAATCTTTTCCAACTCAAGTGGCAAGGCCAAATGATAAGCTACTGGTCCTATCCTCTAAGTAACTTCATAAGGTCCGATAAAACGCAGACTTAATTTGCCTTTCTGGCCAAATTTGAGGACCTTCCTCCATGGTGATACTTTCAAAAATACTTTATCACCGACTTGGAATTCAATCTCTTTCCTTTTTAAATCTGAATAGGACTTTTGTCTATCTGAGGCCGCTTTCAGACATTTACGTATCACCTTTACTTTCTCTTCAGTTTCCCTCACCAAATCGACCCCGTGTATCTGATTCTCCTTAAGTTATGTCCAATACAAAGGCGTCCTGCACTTACGCCCGTACAATGCCACATAAGATGCCATTTTCAGACTTGATTGGAAACTAATGTTGTAAGCGAATTTCACTGGCGGTAAATATTTTTCCCAATTACCTTGGAATTCCAAAACACAACATCGAAGCATGTCTTCGAAAGTGTCTCAGATTACTCTTTCGCATCGCCGTCGGTTTGTGGATGGAAAGCGATACTGAAGCTCAATTTTATGCCCAAGGCCTCTTGTAACTTTTTCCAAAACCGTGACGTGAATCTTAAATCTCTATCAGAAATAATGGACAACGGTACTCCATGAAGTCTTACTATTTCAGTCACGTACAAGTCCACCAACCTATCAAGCGAGTAGTCAACCCGTAAAGGTATGAAATGGGCTGACTTCGTGAGTCTATCAACCACAACCCACACAGCATCTTTCTTTTTGGGCGTCAACGGTAAATCTATCACGAAGTCCATAGTAATGCGGTCCCACTTCCACTCGGGAACCATAATGGGCTGAAGTAGACCCGAAGGTACTTGGTGTTTAGCTTTCACTTGCTGGCAAATTAGGCATCTCGACACGAACTCAGAAATGTCTTTCTTCATACCGGGCCACCAATACCACTTCCTCAAATCATTGTACATCTTCGTGCTGCCTAGGTGCACAGTTAAGCATCTGCTATGTGCTTCATGCTAAATCTTACGAACAAGTTCATTATTTCTAGGTACACAGACCCTATCTCGATATGTCAAACATCCATCAGGGCTTACCCGAAAGTCTGACTCAACATTTGACTCACACAGAACTCTTTTGGCTTGTAAGCTGCTGTCCTCTTTCTGAGCTTCACAAATCTCTTGAAGAAATAATGGTCTAGCCCTCAACTAGGCTAGAATAGAACCATCATCTGATAAAACCATCCGTGTATTCATGGCTCTCAGCGCAAACAAGGATTTTCTGCTCAAAGCATCGGCGACCACGTTCGCCTTTCCCGGATGGTAGTCAATCACTAACTCATAATCCTTGATCAGATCTAACCATCTTCGTTGCCTCAAATTCAATTCTTTTTGAGTCATCAAATATTTTAGGCTTTTATGGTCGGTAAATATCCGACACCTTTCGCCATACAAATGGTGTCTCCAATTCTTCAATGCGAACACAATGGCGGCCAACTCTAAGTCATGGGTCGGGTAATTCTTCTTGTGTGGCTTTAATTGTCTAGAGGCGTATGCAATCACCTTGCCCTCTTGTATAAGTACACAACCCAATCCATTCAGGGATGCATCACTGTAAACCAAAAATTCTCTTCCCGGCTCAGGTTGCACTAAAACAGGAGCCTCAGTCAACAATGCCTTTAGTTTCTCAAAACTCTGTTGACACTTTTCTATCCAATCAAACTTTACATCTTTTTCCAAAAGTCTCGTCATTGGGGTAGCTATCATGGAAAACCCCTTGACAAAACGCCTATAATAGCCGGCTAGGCCTAGAAAACTCCTTCCGTCAGTTACACTCCTAGGCGGTTTCCAATCAACAATTGCTGAATTCTTACTCGGGTCGACTCTAATCCCATCTCCCAAGACAATATGCCCAAAAATCCTACTTCCTTAAGCCAAAATTCACTATTGCTGAACTTGGCATACAATTGTTTTTCTCTCAAAATTTGTAGAACCATACTTAAATGCTCGGCATGTTCGTTCTCATCTCTAGAGTAGATCAGTATATCATCGATGAAGACCACGACAAATTTATCCAAGTATGGCCAAAAAATGCGATTCATCAGGTCCATGAAAACGGCAGAGGCATTCGTTAGACCAAAAGGCATGACCAAAAATTCATAGTGGCCATACCTAGTCCTAAATGCAGTTTTTGGTACATCCGAGTCCTTGACTCTGAGCTGATAGTACCCTGACCTCAAATCTATCTTGGAAAATACTGTGGCTCCCTTCAATTGATCAAATAAATCATTGATTCTCGGCAACGGGTACTTGTTCTTCACAGTTACCTTGTTAAGTTGCCGATAATCTATGCATAATCTCATAGAACCATCTTTCTTCTTCACGAATAAAACGGGAGCACCCCACGGAGAAAAACTCGGTCTTGCAAAACCCTTATCCGTTAGTTCTTGCAACTGTGCTTTCAACTCTTTTAGCTCGGTTGGAGCCATTCTATATGGAGCAATAGAAATGGCGGCGGTACCCGGAGCTAACTCAATCCCAAATTCAATCTCTCTAACCAAGGGTAACCCTGGCAATTCTTCCGGGAAAACATCTGAATACTCATATACTATGGGTACTGACTCAATTTTCAACTTAGTCTCCTTAGTATTTATCACAAAAGCAAGGTAAGCTTCGTACCCCTTTCTTAAATACTTCTGAGCCAACAAGGATGACATCACTACTGGTGACCTGTCTTGCTCGTCTGATTCAACACGAATAAAATCCCCATTTTCACATTTCAACTCAATAAACTTCTTTCCACAATTCACGATTACATCATGAGTAACTAACCAATCCATCCCAAGGGATGACATCAAACTCATCAAACGGCAATAACATAAGATCAACCAGAACGCAATGACCCCTAATCATCAAAGGGCAACCTTTGCATACTCTATCAACCAACACATACTTGCCTAGGGGATTAGACACTCTTATTACAAATTCAATAGACTCTATAGGCATGCTCATGCTAGAGACTAATTTTATGCATATGTATGAGTGGGTAGATCCCGGATCATTTAAAGCTATAACACGAGTATCATAAAGAGAAAATGTACCCGTGATTACGTCAGGGGAATATGCCTCTTCACGAGCACGAATGGCATATGTTCTCGCCAGTGCTCTACCCTCGACTTTTGCAGTCTGCTCTCTAGATGGATTCTTGCTACTCATCTCATTTCCCAGGTTTCTCTGTGGTCTTCCTCTAGCAGCGCTTCCCGGTCTTGCATTCTAAGACTTCTCTTTCTCACCCATCTCGGGGCAATCTCTGATAAAATGGTCTAAAGATCCACATCTGAAACAAGCCTTCTCATTCGCTCGGCACTCACCAGAATGACACCTGCCACACTGTGGGCATTCCGGTCTACCCGGTCGAACGTTGCCCACACTAGCTACTTATGTGGTCTGCACTTTAGACCCCGAAAACTGTTTGCCCTTACTTCGATTTGAAAACCCGACCGAAGTAGCTGGTCGAGTAGCAAAATCCCTCGATTTCTTAGGTGAAGATTGGAGTGACTTATTCAGCTGTCTTTTCCTCGAGTCACGAGACTCAATCTCAGCTCTCTTTTTCTCTTTAGCCAACTCTTCAGCCTTACAAGCTCTATCTACCAACACTACAAATTCTTTTAGTTCGAGAACTCCGACATATAAACGGATATCCTCATTTAGCCCATCCTTGAATCTCTTGCACATGATAGCCTCGGTAGACACGCACTCTCGGGCATACTTGCTAAGTCTTACGAACTCCCGTTCGTAATCGGTCACCGTCATTCGGCCTTGCTTTAATTTCAAGAACTCTTTTCTCTTATGATCGATGAATCTCTGGCTGATATACCTCTTCTGGAATTCCTCTTGAAAGATTTCCCAGCTAACTCTCTCCCTTGGTACCACCGACACAAGGGTGTTCCACCACCGATAAGCCGAATCTCTCAAGAGAGATACCGCACACTTTAGGCACTCCTCAAGCGTGTATGACAATTTATCAAATACCCTAATGGTATTTTCGAGCCAGAATTCCGCCCTTTTTGGATCATCATCCTTACTAGCCCAGAATTCCTCGGCTCCTTGTTTCTGGATCTTATCGGCCGGAGGACTTTCTCTCCTCACTACCTCAACCACTTGAGGAGCTACCGGAGCGGGTTGAGGAATGGTTGGGGGTGGAGGGGGTTGAGCATTAGGATTTGCTCGAACGTACTCAGTGTACCAGTTGCTCATCATATGGAGAAAGGCTTCTCGGGCCTCTTCTCCCTAACCCAAGGTTTGGGTCTACTATCTGCTAGCGCGGTCCCTTGAGCGGGAGCCGGCGCATTACTCGCAGCATCATCGGTTACAGTTCGGTCTGGATCAGAATCCATGTACTATATAAAAACACAATTTAAAATGTCAGGAGCCATCACACTATCATTACTCAATTACTCTTACATATGGCATGTATAGCTAAACTTATACTTACGCTACGTTAGTCCGAGAATTGACTAAACCGTAGCTCTGATAGCACTAAATGTAACACCCCTTACCCGTGTTTGAAGCCGGAACCGGATACGAGGCATTACCTAACTTAACTTGCTTAAACTTATAACTTTGGGCTATAAAATTTTGTTTACAATCAATATTTGCCCTTTATATGGGCCCACGGGGCCCAAAACATACATAAAGGATTGTTCGGAACTAATCCGAGAACTTAGGAAACTTTAAGAAGACATAGAAAATTTTTCATCAAAACAGGGGCCACACGCCCGTGTTGCTCAAGGGACACGCCCGTGTGCCCCTGAGACATGCCCGTGCTCCTCACCCATGGTCGACACTAACTTAATACACACGGCCGAACACACGCCCGTGTCCCTGGCCCGTGTCCCTCACACGGCCTCGACATGCCCGTGTCTTAGCCCGTGTGCCAAAACCTTGGTATTATATTATTAACGTCATCACCTCACTAAGGTCACACGGCCATGGCACACGCCCGTTTCCTTAGGCCGTGTGTCGAATTAAATTCCAATTTTTAGGTGTAGACTTCACACGGCCTGGGCACACGCCCAAGTCCATGGTCGTGCCTCCCACACGGCTGAGACACACGGCCGTGTCTCTGCCCGTGTGTTTACTACTAAGCATACTGACTTACAACTCTAGCATGCAAGGTGACACACGACCGAGCACCACGCCCATGGGGCTGACCGTGTGTCACACACGGCCTAGACACATGCCCGTGTGTCTGCCCGTGTGGAAAATTATATGGCTATCTACCAAGCCATTTGCCACCCTAGCAAGAAATCACACTCATACCAAATCAATTCAATATTTAAGGTGACCATATGATACCTCTAAGAACTCAAAAGAATCAAGACATCCATAAAAACATACACTTCATGAAATCCATCATCATTGAATATATGAACATATCAAGTATAGGCCAACATCCCATGACCTCTTACAAAATAGATTGAACAACTATAATAGCCAACACATTTGACTTGCAAATATGACATAACAAAAAGACCAAGTCCTATACATGCCACACACAAGGTTATAGGCTCATTGCCATACTTACTCATAATTGCCCTTATTTAGCTCATACCATGCCACATATCGTAAATATTCTTCGTGAATTACTCACGGGTACCTGTGTTAACTCAATCACATAGCTTTAATAAAATTCTCGTTTCTATTTCTAAGCTGATCTATTTATCCCAATAAATCACTAGGGATGCTCAAGGATGCTTATTCATAACCATTAGCATACACACGAAGCCAATGCCACATCCCAAATGCGGTCTTATATGGGATTACTTTTGACTACCGATGCCATATCCCGGATATGGTCTTATACGGAACCTCACATCAAGTATCGATGCCATATCCCGGATACGGTCTTATACGATTCTCATATTCAATACCGAATCCATATCCCGGATATGGTCTTATACGGAATTTCAATTTAGCGCCGAAGCCATGTCCCCAACATGGTCTTACACGGGACCTTATCTATCTCATGTCTCGATAATAATATACAACCATTCATTATAGTCCAACCGGGACTTCAACATTTCAATTTCTTAGAATATCGTACATCAATTCTAATCAAATTTCTACCTTTAACAAGCCTAGGTGAACATTTATTTCTCTTATGGCTATCATCAAAACCCAACATTTCACACATTTACTTCAAACTTTACAACCTTTACAAAAAGGTTCATTTAGGTTTTTTCATGGCAACACCTTTCACAAAAGTTGTTCATCTAACAACTAAGACTCATTTTCTTCCATAAAATGCAGCAAGTAACAATGAAAGCTCTCATGGCAAAACTCTAAACTTTTCACCATATTGCAAATTAGTCCCCTCTTTAGAAAGCTTAAGCTCTAGGGGTTCTAAAAGTACAACTATCATCAAGAAAAACCATTAAAGTCACTTACTTGAATGGAGAAGAGTTTGTTTAAATTTTAAGCTTTCAAAACCCCTATTTTTCTTGCTATTTTCGGTGGAGGAAGATGGAGAGAAAAGATGATATCTTTTCTTTCTATAATTTATTAATACAAGTCAATTTTGTCACCAACTTTTACCAACTTTGACCAATTTGTCAATTGTTGTCTCCTATGGCCTGCCACCCTTTCCTTAGGGGTCTAATTGCACTTTAAAGACCTCAAATTAATATTCTATGACTATTAGGCACCTTAAGCTTATAAAATAGAACTTTCGCACTTTATGCGATTTAGTCCTTTTTCGCGATTAAGCAAGAAATCGCTAAAATTAAGGCACCAAAATTTTCATGCACACATATAATCATGCTCTAGCTCCTAAAATGACATGAAAATAATTTTCTCTAACCTCGGATTAGTGATCCCGAGATCACTGTTCTGACTAGCCCCTAAATCGGGCTGTTACAATTAAGGTACGGGAATTAAATCGCGAAACGGTTATAAGTTGAATTGTAGATTGAAATAAATAAAAGGAACTAAGGTAGCAATTATACTATTAATTAAATTAATGGGTGATGGTCTGTCATGGTTTAATGATATGTGCATGTGTATATTATATATATGTGTTATATTTATAAGTTAACTAAAATAATAATAATAATAGATAGATAGTGGTAATAAACAAACCAAACAATCTCTTTCTTTTATTTTTACATGCAAGCCTATTGAGAAAAAAAGGGAAGAAAAAGCACAACCATAAGGGTTTTAGGCATTCAAGCTTTAATTTCTTACTCAATTTAGTCTCTCTTCTTGTAATTTTTACATTTTTGGAATCCCGGTACTTAGAACTAGCCGACCCATATTATAATTTTTAGCATTGTTCAAGATTGATGATGTTACCATTGTTGATTAGTTAGAGCTTAAGGGATTAAATTGAAAGATTTTTAGGTTAAAAGTGGAAAAGGACTAAATTGCGGAGTTAATTATTTATTTTGAGCAGTAGGGACTAAATTGTGAAAAAAATTGAAATTAAGGGGTAGAATTTAAAAATAGGGAGCTAAATTTAGCTTAGAGTGAAATTAGTATAAAAATTTGAGGTTAAATGTGGAGGTTAAAATTAGTCTCAGTTTAGGGATTTAATTTAAGATTAAGCAAAATGTGGTATAACGTTAGAAATTTAATGAAAATTGAGTTGTCTATTTTAATTATTTTAGTACGTAGCGAACGTTGTTCTAGAATCCTTGAGTAAGACGGGGAAAGACAAGGTCGACATCGAGTAGCACGGAATATACAGTTTGTGTTTCTATAATCTGAAACAAATTATAAATTATTGTATACTGAATTGTTTGCATATGGTAAGTATTTAAGGTGAGCGTTCTTGTACTTTGGGCTAAATTGAATCAATTTATTATTAGAATGAACTAATTATGAATATCAAGAAATGTAGTGCTTTTATGAATATTGAATGGAATATGTGTTTTGAGAAAAGTTGGTTGCTATCAAATTGAATAAATGCTTATAGATGAAAATGAGACACTTGTTGTTTTGAAAAGTGAAATGAAACCCTATTAATTGTTTCACGCTAAGTCGGATATAGATGGCATGCCATAGGATAGGAAGAGTTCAATGATTTCTTCGACTTCAAGCCGATGAGGCACTGGATGCCAATTTGCTTCAGTTTAACCGGTGAGACACTAGGTATCAACCTATTATAGCATTGAGCGTAGTTATTTCTTTGGATTTATCCGATGAGGCACGGGGTGCCAAACTGGTGTGTTGCTTCGATCTGTGTATCTGTCCAAGTCCAAGTCGTGTTCATAGGGGAAAATAAATGATAGCAATTGATGAGCTGGATATTGAAATAAAAAGGATGAGAAATTAAAATGAGATGTGAAATGAAATATGAAATGGTAAATTTTATTGTGAATATTGATAAATTATGATTGATGAACTCATGGATTGGAAATGGAAATGAATAATGCCATTGTATGAGTTGATTTATCAAATGCCTTATGAAATGATATTGTCATGTATTGGAATTTTCAAAATTTGTTGAATGTGAACAAGAATGAATAAATTAGCATGATGAATTTAATATTCTATATGACATTACTTAATTCATCGTACATCTTAATTATTTACATCAAGTCTTAATTGTTCGGATTATAGAAATACCACAGAGTTATACTCAGTGTGCGATTTTGTTTCCCTGCGCAGGTTAGGTACTTCTCAGCTTATCGTCGACTCAGCATCCAACAACGATCCCGGACTCAAGTGTGGTGAGGTTTTATTTTGTAATGGCATGTACCTAGGAGGTCTTTTGAATGATAATTGTTATGTAATGTGATGATTTTAGGAGTCCTATGTGTAATGGTATTTACATGTTCATAAAGTTGAGGCTTAATCTATGTTTTGGTATGTTAGTCAAGCTTAATGTTTTGCATGTGTTTTAGTTTTAAGCTTAGTAGCCTAAATAGCTAAAACATTAGTTCAATTATGGTCATTTGGTATGAATGAATGTTTGGATGGTTGATGTCTTATTGATATGTTTGAAAATATAGAATGTGGTACCAATGAGGGTACATTGGTTAGACACTTAAGATGGATGCTTTGGCATGTTTTAAGCATGTTTAATTGTTTTTTGAATAGGTTAAATGGCTGGTAATTGGGTTGTTTAGTGTCCAAGTAAGCATGATTTGGTAAACTTGAGTTTTAATGTGCATTTAGGTACACACGACCTGAGACACGGTCTATCACACAATTGTGTGTCTTGTAAATTTTAGTGCAGGTTTCACATGGTCTGCGACACGGCCATGTGACCCAAGTCAGTGAGTTACATAGGTCGAGACACGAGCTGGGATACAACCGTGTGTCTCAAAACAGTGAGTTACACAGGTAGAGACACTGGCTGGGACAAGGCCCTATGTCCCAACTTCGAAAGCTACACTGCCTGGGGCATATCACACGGCCGTGTGACCTCTATTTTTAAGTTTTTTGAAAGTTCCCCCAAACCCTTTTGAATTGTTTTAAATTAGTCCCTGTTTGTTATTTAATTATATTTAGGGTCTCGTAAACTCGTATTAAGGACAGTAAGAGTATTTTTACGCTAATTTTAAACGAAGTGGTGAACTTTAACTGGGTGAAGTAGGTCATTCTACTACTATTATTGAAAGTAGATAGCCAGAGTATAGTCCAATACTCTGGTGCTAATAATTGAAATAGTCTTGTTAGGTATCCAACTTCTAGCTTTCAAGAGGGGATAAATAGTGATAAGAGTGTAAATAGTGGAAGACTAAATTTAGCATTGCATAGCATATCTCATTACACGATTGCATAAGATAATAATATGGAAGTATTAGATTAACATGTTATCCTCTTTGTATAATATGAATGTTAATAGTTAGTATGCACCTTTGATTATGTTGAAATTAAATGTTCTGATCGATTAGTAATGTCCGTGACCCTAATCTGACAATAGAGGTAGGTTAAGGGTGTTACATTTAGTGGTATCAAAGATACAGGTTTAGCCAATTCTCGGACTAAATTAAGCTCGATGTTGAGTCTAGAGATACATGCCAAAGTTGAGTCGAGTTTAAGTCAGGATTTGGATGCTGATTATAATTGTTTATGTTTTATAGGTTAACGATGTCAGAAGAATATAATAATTAAGTTACCAAGAGATGTATACTAGTGATGATGTTTCTAATGATTTAGATGGAACTGATTCGGTGACACCGAGTGCTAACCCAGTTGGTGCTCAACAAACTAATGTTGATAGGTGTAATAATGATGGATTAGGTGATTCAAATTTACTTCGAGCTATCATTGATGCTCTTCAGTGGGTTACGGGAACTACTTCTGCTACAATACCTGCACCTACCGTTTAACGGGCTCTGATAAAAGAATTGCGAAGATATGGTGCGACTGAGTTTTTGGCGTTGACCCCTCAACAGCTGAAGTCTAAATTGAATCTACTAAATGTGTCTTACAACAACTTGAATACGACCCTCGCAAGAGTGTAATTTCTGTTGTTTCTCTACTGCAAGGAGAAGCGTATACTTGGTGGCAGATAGTAACGTGCCACATATATACAAAATTAGCTGATTAGGAGTTCTTCCAAAAGGAATTCAAAAAGAAATATGTCGGAAAATTGTATCTCAAAGATAGGAAATAAGAGTTTATACTATTAAAGCATAGTGGGATGACAATGGCTGATTATGAATGAGATTTCTACAACTCAGTAAATATGCTATTGAATTTGTGCCATCTGAAGCTGAAAGTTACAAACAATTTCTACGTGGGTTACTGATCGTTGATTTCAGAGTTTTAAATTTATAATGATCGAACCTAGAACTAACTATAACAACGATTGAGGCAAGTGCACCTATCGAACAGTAGTATAGCTTAGGCAAGACCGGATTGTCGAACCCAAAGGAACCAAAAGTACTAATACTAACTTTCTTTTTATTATCTAGCCTAAAATAAGTGAAGTTGTTATTTAATCTAAATTTAACTAACTACTAAGCTAAAGACGCAAAGACAAAAAGAATGAATTGGGGAAATACTGTTGGAAAAACTCAGTTGATTAAGACGATACCCTTAGGAAGAATCCACCTAGACTTCACTTGTTATCTAACTCTGAACCAGACGATTTATTCACTTGACTTGATCCGTAACACTCCCTAATGTATATTAAACCCTCTCTCGAAGCGAATAACGTCTAACCCTAGGTTGATTAATTGAAATCAATTTCTAATTAAAACCCCTAGAATTGCATTAACTCGATCTATGGACTCCCATATTAGGTTTCACCCTAATCCGGCAAAATCTCGTCACCCTATCTCTAGGTGCACGATCAACTCCGCTTAATTATGCTAGATCTACTCTTAAGCAGGAACTTTTTCTCCTCCACCTAAGCACATCAAACTTGAATCAATATCCCGGAAATATTAACACAAGAATTAAGAACACATAATTAAGAACAAATCAAGTATTTATCATATAGTTCAGCAAACGATAACAAGATTCATCTAAGTTTCATCCCCTTCAGGTATTTGAAGGGTTTAGTTCATAATAATAAAAGAAAACATCTCAGAAGAAAAGATAAAACAAAACATAAGAAATCCCTAAAACCCCCTGAAGGAATTGAAGGAGAGATCCGCCGTCTTGAGTAGAATTCCGTCTTCTTGAGATGGATCAACTGGCTATCTTCGAGTGTTTCCCACAAATCTGACCTTTTCTGCTCGGCTTCTTGGCCTAGCTCACCGCCCTCTTCTAGGTTATACTTAGGGTGTTTATATAGGCTTTTGAAATAGGTTTCTTTGCCCCTAAGTATCCTTTTCCGAGTGAAATTGCTCTTCTCCCCGACAAGGACACGGCCATGGAACACGCCCGTGTGAATCATCTTTAGGCCGTGTTCGGACTTCTAATGAGGTGACACGCCCGTGTAAATTATGATCAAGCCGTGTTCTAGTCTATCAAGGAGACACGGCCGTGTTGGCTCAAGTCCAGGCCGTGTCGATTTTCACTTTGGCCTAATTTGGTCCATTTTGAGCCTGTTTCTCGTTTTTCCATCCTCCGGTGCTTTCTTGAGTATAAAACATGAAAAGAAAGGATTAAGAGCACCTTTTTACATAAATCAGGGGATAAATCATCCAAAAGTATGCTAAATGTGGGATTAAAATATGTTACTTTTACGGTTTATCACATACCCCCATACTTAAGCTTTTGCTTGTCCTCAAGCAAAATTCTCAACTTACAATTAAAACGAACTTTCCATGATTCAATATTCCTATCAACAATGTCTCATCATAATTCATAGATAATTTATACATGGATAATTTAACTCAAAGAGTCCAAAAGATTCAAACAATATAAGTCATACATTTGTAGCACAAAACATAGGTGTTTCCCTCATCTAAATAATTACCTCTGATCCAAAACCTACAAGGATTGACATCCGCACAAAAGATTCACTCAAATCACTCAAGTGTTTAAGGTTGAATTAAGCACTCAAATGTCAAACTCAAAAGTTAATCCCATAGGCTTGCATGAAAATTAAATCTCCACCATCTGTAATATGAGATGATGCACAAATCAAAAGGTCTTTGAAAGGGTTGTAATGGGGCTTGGGTTAAGGTGTGGATAAAGGCTGAATTAGAGGGTTAGAATCGAGATCGACTGAAAAATTACCCGACTAGAAACAACGAATCAAAAATAAATAATTACATAAATTGAAACTTTGAAACTAATAATACGAGCTTCTTCTTCAATAAATAGACTTTAATCAGTATAAGCTAAGCATTCATCATACTAATACGAATATACTTCGATTTTTTTTTTTTTAGATCAAGTAATAATAAAGAACTTTAACAATGAAACAAAGAACATAGTTAGGCAACTGGTCAAATCAAATCTCGACAAAAAGGGTAGTCAAGAAGAATGGTGATAACAAATACAAAGGGTTTTGGGTTAATATTAGTGGGTGAGTCAATAAAAAGGGTTGTTAGGATCAAAGGGGTTCACTAGGGGTTAATTATGAAGGTAGGCTTTTTATGGAGTAAGTGGGTTAAATCCTAGGTGCCTTTATCATTTCTGTATATCAAATCAAAGATGTGGTCTCAACATGTATAATCGAGGCAAGTTCTAGAATACCAGTTCAATGTTTACACACTCATAATCAAAAAGTGAGCATGAAAAAGGATATATGCTCTTATAATGCTCAAAATCTCACAAAAATTATGGGTATTTTGATATCAACCTCGTAAATTTCAAATTTTAAAGTAATATTAAAATTCAGGTTAACAACCTAGAAAAAAAAATTAATTCTGAAAAATAGACTTATCATGCTTGATTTTCTAGTATCTTAGAATTTAATTATCAATGCACAATTATCAATGACTTGATCTAAAACATATCAATAAAGATCAAAAGTCATGAAAATTTCATTCTAATCATAATATGAGAAACTTACTTTAGAACAAGGCATAATTCAGGGATTTGAGAATAATGCAAAAAGTTTGGAATCCTTAAGATTCACCCCCCACACTTAAGATGTACATTACCCTCAATGTACAAAGATAGATAATAGCACGATAATAATAAAATCATAAGATATGGGGAAAAGTGAAACTTCCTGAATTATGGATGACATCCTTGGATTGGAGGTGAAAGATACGTTGGAGGTGTCGTCTTTTGTTGTGGCGGTTACTAATGAGCTCTGTGCTAGATGAAGAAATTGGGTAGCTCATGGAGGATTAGCCAGGAATTATTAAGACACATTTAAAATAAACTAAATATATAATTAAAGACAAGAAAGAGAAAGAGAAAGAAAACAGAAAGTAAAATAAAATTAAAAGAAAAGATGGATGGACTGAGGGGTCATTATTGTTGGATGGTTCGCGAGGTGGGTGTGACCTCTAAGGCTGCGGAGGTGCTGCCGGTGGCGGAAGTGGCGTGATTCCCAAGCAGCCTTTAGAACCTAACACTAAGAAACTAAATTAAAATAAACTAAATTAAGCATAAGATAGTCAAAGAGAAGGAAAATAAAGGAGAAGATAAAAGTAAAAGAAAAGATAAATGGTCTCAAAGACCCTTGGCTTGGCAAGTGAATGAAGCGGCCGGCATGAACTTATATAGATTGGTCTCCATGAGGAGACTGTGCTTGGCTTCTTCCGCTTCTTTAACATGGTTTTGGTGTAGCTCAAGAGTATAGAGAAGGGAGGGGAGAAATCTGATAAAGGGGAGGAAGAAAAGAGGTGGAAAGTAGGTGAGAAAAAGGAGAAGGGGGTGGTTTTAAATGGAGTTTTGGGGTCTGACACTTTTCCACGCCCGTGTACCGTGTGTGTGTTGATTCACACGACTGCCTCGCACGGCCGTGTGTCTAGGCATGTTGGTTCACCCACGCCCATTTTACAGATTGCCACGCCCATTGGTGATAAGTCAGTGTCGTCTACGGCCGCGTCGCACGGCCGTGGCGTTTTGTTGGTGCCCCGTGGGGTGGTGGTTGGAGTCTGTGACTTGAAGATTTGATTCTTTCTGACTTGTACCTCTTCTGCCATTGTCAGTATAGAGATTCTGTACCTCTACACAGCCATGGCCACGGCCGTGTGCAAGGCCGTGTGGGCTGGAAATCTGCACTTTTGGTTAGTTTAAAACTAGGTGTTTAAGACTAAGAGAATAGAAGAAAATAAAATGAAAACAAATACGAAAGTAATTAGGGTTAGTGCCCGGGTTGCCTCCCGAGAAGCGCTCGTTTAAAGTCTTAAGCTAGACTTTCCTTGTATTCACAAAAATCAGGGTGGTTTAAAAATTTGAATATCTTCCCTCATGCTATCAGTTCTATTTCCTTTATAAAGTTTAAGTCGAGAAGCGTTTATATTGAAAGTACCAAAAATAGGATTACTTACCTCGACTGTTCCGTATGGGAAAATATTGTGTACCTCAAGAGGAATTTCTTCGTTTGTGTTCAGGTCTAATGTGATGAGGCGAGGATCTGCCTTATCTAACAGTACCTGGTCTCCTATTTTGAAGTGGTTTGTTGTTCCTATTAGCTCTTCTGGGGGCTCCTTCGGTTTTACTTTGTGTGGTTCCGGTTCTTCTTTGAATTGTGTTTTCCACTCTTCTAATTTGTCGACCCTAAGGCTTCGTTCCTTATGTAATTCTTCTTTGTTGTCATGGGGTCCATGATTCGGCTTAGGTTTGTAACCTTATGGTGTTTCCTATGGTGAAAGTTGAACAACTTGGTTATCAACTGAATTTACTTTCTCACCTTCATCAATTGTTGTCCCGGCCGAGTCAAGAGCTTGTAAATCGATCGATTTGTCACCTACACGTATGAGTTCTCCTGTACCAACATCAATTTTTGTTCTAGCGCTTTGCTTAAAAGGGTCTTCCTAAAATTAAGGGAATCGAATTATCCTCATCCATGTCTAAGACAACAAAATCTACTGGGAAAACGAATTTATCAATTTTTACAAGAACATCTTCGATAATACCCTAGGAATTCTAACAGCTTTATCACTAGTTGAATGCTCATCCTAGTTTGTTTGGGTTTCCCTAGACCTAGTTGTTTAAACAATTTATAAGGCATGACATTTATGCTTGCCCCTAAATCACTAACGCATTATCAATAGGTAAACTACCAATTAAACATGGAATCGTAAAACTCCTCGGATCTTTTAATTTACGTGGTAGTTTATTTTGCAAGATTGCCAAGCACATTACGTTTAGTTCCACGTGTGATGCCTCGTCTATCCTTCGCTTGTTCGTCAAAAGCTCTTTTAAAAATTTTCTAGATATTGGCATCTATGAAAGGGCTTCAAGTAGCGGTAAGTTAATATGTAATTTCTTTAAAAGTTTAAGAAACTTACCGAACTGTTCCTCAGTATCGTCTCTCTTCATCGCTTCGGGATAAGGAATGCGAGGTTGGTACTTTTTGATTACCGATTTTGGATTTTCTTGTGTTACCTCAACTTTACCTTTCTCTACCTCGTTTTCTTGTATTGGATTGGGTTCATCTAACCCTATACTATCATGAGTTGTGATAGCTTGGATTTGCTCCTTTGGGTTAATCTCAGTGTTGCTTGGTAGACGCCCTTGCGGTCGTTCGGAAATTATCTTTGCAAGTTGTCCAACTGTCTTAGTAAGTTCCCCAACTTGACTTTCGATCCCCTTAATTGATGCCTGTTGATTCTTAAGGGTGGTTTCAGTGTCTTGGAGACGGTTATTTGTGGCTGCCATGAATTTTGTCAGCATCTCTTCAAGGTTCGGCCTCTTTTCTTGTGGATAGGCTGATTTTGGAAATTTTGAGGAGGTTATTGTCTTTGAATTCCTTGATTTCCTTGACCTCCCCATGAAAAATTTGGGTGGTTCTTCCAACCTGGATTATAAGTATTACTATAAGAGTTATTATTAGATCTGAAATTATTACCTATATAGTTCATCTGTTCGCTTTCTATGCCCGATTGGTAGGGAGGGTACTCAGGATTCGCCACAGTTCCACTTGCGTCGCACTGCATTACTGGATGTACTTGTGAAGAACACAAACTATCAAGATTTTTATTCATCATCTCTACCTGTGTTGATAGCATGGTTACTACGTCGAGGTTGAAAACTCCGACTGATTTTGTTGGTTTTGTCCTTGTAACCTGCCACTGATAGTTATTCAGTGACATCTCTTCAATTAACTCGTAGGCTACTTTAGGAGTTCTGTTGTTCAGGGTTCCATCGGCGGCTGAATCAATTAGTTGCCTCGTTGAGGGGTTTACACCGTTATAGAAAGTTTGGACTTGGAGCCACAAGGGTAAACCATAGTGCGGACACCTTCTCAAGAGATCCTTGTATCTCTCCCATGCGTCGTATAATGTCTCTAAATCCATCTGCAAAAAAGAAGAGATATCATTCCGTAATTTGGCCGTTTTAGCCGGTGGGAAATATTTTAATAAAAAAATTTCGGTCATTTGATCCCATGTAGTGATTGACCCTCGTGGTAACGAGTTTAACCACTATTTGGCTTCATTCCTTAATGAAAAAGGGAAATAACCGAAGCCTTATGGCATCATCAGAAACGCCATTTATTTTGAAGGTATCACAGAACTCTAAAAAATTAGCTATATGAGTATTTGGGTCTTCGTCCTGTAAACCATCAAATTGAACAAATTATTGAATCATTTGTATAGTGTTAGGCTTTAATTCAAAATTATTAGCGCTATATAGCAGCCTAACAATACTTGATTCTCGCTCTGTTAAATGAGGTTTAGCATAATCATACATAGTACGCGAGCATTATTTTCTGCCACATCTTGTGGTGGTGGATTATTCTCGTCCATCCCTTCAGTAGGATTGGATCTGCCTTCTCGCTCTTTTTTTCGTGTAATTTAGGGCTCACCTAATTTCTCTCACGATTCTATGAGCGGTAGCTTCAATATCATTGTCAGTATACTAGTGGTCCTCTTAGGTTCCTTCTAGTCATAAACTAGAGGTACCTGCTAGGAAAAGAAAGAAAGAAAATTTAGCAAAGTTAAAAACAAAATAAAAATAAAAATAAAAATAAATTGCGGAAAATAATGGCTAAAGTAATAAAAATAGAGCTTTCTTAACATATTAGTTCCCCGGCAACGGCGCCAAAAACTTGATCGTTGATTTCGGAGTTTTAAATTTATAATGATCGAACCTGGAACTAACTATAACAACGATTGAGGCAAGTGCACCTATCGAACAGTAGTATAGCTTAGGCAAGACCGGATTGTCGAACCCAAAGGAACCAAAAGTACTAATACTAACTTTCTTTTTAATATCTAGCCTAAAATAAGTGAAGTTGTTATTTAATTTAAATTTAACTAACTACTAAGCTAAAGACGCAAAGACAAAAAGAATGAATTGGGGAAATACTGTTGGAAAAACTCAGTTGATTAAGACGATACCCTTAGGAAGAATCCACCTAGACTTCACTTGTTATCTAACTCTGAACCAGACGATTTATTCACATGACTTTATCCGTAAGACTCCCTAATGTATATTAAATCCTCTCTCGAAGCGAATAACATCTAACCCTAGGTTGATTAATTGAAATCTCTTTCTAATTAAAACCCTTAGAATTGCATTAACTCGATCTATGGACTCCCATATTAGGTTTCACCCTAATCCGGTAAAATCTCGTCACCCTATCTCTAGGCGCGCGATCAACTCCGCTTAATTATGCTAGATCTACTCTTAAGCAGGGACTTTTGCTCCTCCACCTAAGCACATCAAACTTGAATCAATATCCCGGAAATATTAACACAAGAATTAAGAACACATAATTAAGAACAAATCAAGTATTTATCATATAGTTCAAAGAAACGATAACAAGATTCATCTAAGTTTCATCCCCTTCTGTATCTGCGGGGTTTAGTTCATAATAATAAAAGAAAATATCTCGAGAAAGAAAAGATAAAACAAAACATAAGAAATCCCTAAAACCCCCTGAAGGAATTGAAGGAGAGATCCGCCGTCTTGAGTAGAATTTCGGCTTCTTGAGATGGATCAACTGGCTATCTGTGAGTGTTTCCCACAAATCTGACCTTTTCAGCTCGGCTCCTTGGCCTAGCTCACTGCCCTCTTCTAGGTTATACTTAGGGTGTTTATATAGGCTTTTAAAATAGGTTTCTTTGCCCCTAAGTATCCTTTTCCGAGTGAAATTGCTCTTCTCTACGACAGGAACACGGCCATGGAACACGCCCGTGTGAATCGTCTTTAGGCCATGTTCAGACTTTTAATGAGGTGACACACCCGTGTAAATCATGATCAGGCCGTGTTGTAGTCTATCAAGGAGACACGGTCGTGTTGGCTCAAGTCCAGGCCGTGTCGATTTTCACTTTGCCCAATTTGGTCTATTTTGAGCCCGTTTCTCGTTCTTTCCATCCTCCGGTGCTTTCCTGAGTATAAAACATGAAAAGAAAGGATTAAGAGCACCTTTTTACATAAATCAGGGGATAAATCATCCAAAAGTATGCTAAATGTGGGATTAAAATATGTTACTTTTATGGTTTATCAGTTACGTGATGAGCTCCGACTGCAGTTGGTAACGTGTCAAATCTCAGAGTTTGCTGATTTAGTTGAACAAGAAAAAATGGTAGAAAAAGCTTTGGGTCTTGAAAAAAAAAGGCTGAGATTACTCGCGCTTTTGGAAAGCGGTTAGGATCTGATAGTTCGGATCCACAAACTAAGCGAACTATAAATTTTCATGGTAGATGGAAATTAACCTTTAAGTCTGACACATCTGATAGAAATTGAGATCGTTAACCAACTGTGTCCGTGGTTAGTGTACAAGGCCCATCCTGAGATATTGAAATTTTGAATTATGAACATTGTGGGAAAAAGCATCGAGGTGAATGTTGGAAACTAATACGAGCTTGTTTCCGCTGTGGATCGACGGAGCATTTCGCACAAGAGTCCAAAAAATGATAATGCTACCCCTGTTTCTTCTCAAAGGTCTGTACCTGCATCTAGGGGTTGTGGAACAAGTTGTGGAAGTTTTATTGCCAGAGGTGGTGTTAGAAAGGGGAGCGATGCTAGTACTCATCAGTCAGAGGTCAGAGCACCAACTTGAGCATATGTTGTACGGACACGCGATAAAGGTGACGCTATCGACGTTGTTACAGGTATATTTTTATTACATTCAGAGCTTGTTTGCACTTTGATAGATCCGGGATCTTCACTCTCTTATATTAATGCTAAGTTAGTCAAATCAAGAAGTTTAAAATCTAAGACTTTTAGAGTATCTATGGTTGTGTCAAGCCCTTTGGGGCAGTCCATATTGGTTGACCAAGTGTGTAGGCTATGTCCGTTAGAATTTCAGAATGTATCTTTCCCTGTTGATTTGTTGATAATTCCATTTGGAGATTTTGATCTGATTTTGGGTATGGGTTGGCTTACTGAACATGGAGTGATTCTAGATTTAGGTAAAAAGAAGTTTGTGGTTCAGAGTGTAGACAGTAGCATGATTGAAGTGAATGGTGTTCGAACGAGTGGTCCAACTCATATCATTTCAGCAGTTCGAGTTAATAAACTTCTCAATCGAGGTTGTGAAGCTTTTCTAGCCTATGTTATTAACTTGAATGCTGGTGATAGTCAGGTCAGCAAGATTCAAACTATTTGTGAATTCCCTAATGTGTTTCCCAAGGAATTACCAGGATTACCACCAGATCGGAAGGTTGAATTCACAATTGAAGTGTTTCCTGGTACGGCTCCAGTGTCAATATCCCCTTATCGTATGGCACCTACAGAGCTGAAGGAATTGAAAATGCAATTGCAAGATTTACTGGATCATGGCTTTATATGCCCTAGTATATCGCCCTAAGGAGCTCCAGTATTATTCGTTAAAAAGAAATATGACTCAATGTGACTTTGTATAGATTATCGACAACTGAATAAGTTGATAATTAATAATCGATACCACTTACCTCGTATCAATGACTTGTTTAATCAACTAAAAGGAGATTCTGTCTTTTCTAAGATCGATTTGAGATCTGGGTACCATCAACTGAAAGTAAAAGATAGTGACATACATAAAACGGCATTTTGTACGCGTTATGGCCATTATGAATTTTTGGTGATGCCTTTTGGGTTGACTAATGCCCCGGCGGCATTCATGGATCTCATGAACCGTATCTTCCAATCAATTTATGGTAGTTTTCATTGACGACATCTTGATCTACTCAAAATATGAATCCGAGCATGAGCAACACTTTAGAATCGTTTTGCAATTGTTGCGAGGGAAACAATTATATGGAAAGCTTAGCAAGTGCGAATTTTAGTTATCAAAAGTTTTGTTTCTGGGGCATGTTATCTCGGCGGATGGAGTTAGAGATGATTCAAAAAAGATTGAGGCCATTGTTCAGTGGAAAGCACTGAGAAATGTGTCGAAAGTTTGCAGTTGTCTTGGTTTAGCTGGTTATTACCAAAGATTCGTAAATGGATTTTCGAAGATAGCTTTGCCTATGACAAAGCTGTTGCAAAAGAACATTCAATTCATTTGGAGCAATCAATGCCAAGAAAGTTTCGAAAGATTGAAACAGATGTTGACTGAAGCACCAGTGCTAACTTACCAGAATCGGGAAAAGATTTCATAGTTTATAGTGATGCTTCCTTAAGTGGCCTCGGTTGTGTTTTAATGCAAGACGAGAAAGTGATCACGTATGCATCTCATCAACTAAAAACGCATGAACGTAATTATTCGAATCACAATTTAGAGTTAGCTACTGTGGTTTTTTCTCTAAAGATCTGGAGACACAATCTATTCGGTGAAAAGTGTCACATCTATACTTATCACAAGAGTCTTAATTACCTCCTAACCCAAAAGGAGTTAAATTTGAGATAGCATCATTGGGTGGAACTTTTAAAAGATTATGATTGTGTTATTGATTACTTTCCTTGTAAAGCTAACGTCGTAGCTGATGCGTTGAGCAGGAAGGCAGCAGTTGAATTGCGAGCGATGTTTGCTCAACTTAGTATCAATGATGATGGAAGCTTGATGGCTGAGTTGAAAATCAAACCGGTGTTGTTTGATCAGATCAAATAAGCACAATTAGATGATGTCGAATTAATGAAGAAAAGAGAAATGGTTAAAGAGGGCTCAATATAAAATTTCAGTATTGATGATTACGATTGTTTGAGGTTTCATAATCAAATCTGTGTTCCAAGTGTTGCAGAATTAAAAGAGTTGATACTTCGCGAAGCTCACGATAGCCCTTTTGCCTTACATCCTAGAGGAACGAAAATGTTTCATGATCTGCGAGAATCTTATTGGTGGTCAGGAATGAAAAGAGAAATAGTTGAATACGTAGCCAAATGTTTAACTTGTCAGTAAGTTAAGGCAGAATATCAGGTTCCCACAAGATTACTTCAGCCTATTTCCATTCTTGAGTGGAAATGGGAACACATAACAATGGATTTTATAACAAGGTTACCATTATCTCCGAGTATGAAAAATGCAGTTTGGGTAATAGTTGATCAACTTACATAATCGATTGATTTTATTGCGGTCAGAATTTATTGGTCACTACCAAAATTAGCTAAGGTATACATTCGGGAAATTGTTAGATTGCATGGCGTCCGTATGTCGATTATCTCCGATCGAGATCCCCAATTCACTTTGAGATTTTGGAAACAGTTGTATGAATCTCTTGATACGAGACTCAATTTCAGCACAGCTTTTCACCCATAGTCTGACGGACAATCAGAGCGTGTTATTCAGATTTTGGAAGATATGCTTTGAGCTTGTGTAATCGATTTTGAATCAGGATGGGAACTAGAACGACGGAAATGTGCAAGTGTACACAATCGCAACAAGTAATAAAAGTGACAAGTAAATGTCAAGTTATCGTACCCACAGGGACTGTGAAAAGAATTGTTTATGAATGCAATTTTAATCACTTTGGTGAAGAAAAATATTTTGATTTGAGGAGGTGATTAAAAACTAAGATTTTAACTAAGTAAAACAAATAAAATAAAATAAAGTTCCAATGCACGATTTCAAAAGATGATTTTAATCAAGATGACATAATTGTGCTAGGTTAATTACATTTTTTAACTTAGAATTATTAAACACATGTTTATGTTGTTACGAATAAATTCATGGCAACTCGGTAATTTGCTCACTTATGAACATACTCACCTACCAAAATCCATTCATCTCTTGACTATATCTCTATATCAATTCAACCGATTAAAGAAATTTGAATAGGCAAATGTGTTAATGCACATACATACTTATGAAATTAAAATAATCTCTTGTACATATATCTATGCCAATTCAAAAAATTAATTCAATCTCATAAGCACATAAAATATTATGTGAGGTAACAGTGTATTTCTACCTTGAAACAGTTTTGTAACAGCTCGATTTAGGGCCTAGTCAGAATAGTGGTTGCGAGACAACAAATCCGAGGTAGAAATATGTGTTTTATGGTTTTTATGAGGTCTATGACATGTTTGCATGATTATGTGAAAATTTCATGAAGAAATTTTATAATTTAGTGCTCAATTTATTCATTAGGACTAAATTGCAAAGATTGAAAAATATGAGATTCTAGAAGATTCAAGTATGGGATAGCAATAGAAAATTTATTAGAGGTCCTTATTTAGCAATTAGACCATTATAACTTATGATGGACAAAAATAGACATGGGAAGGAAAAATCTCAAGAAAGGGGCCTTAAGGGCATTTTAGTCATTTGGTTAATAAACTAATAAAAAAGGAAAAAGAAGTCAAAAATGGTGTCCATCTTCTCCATGCTTGGCCGAAATTCTCAAGGACACCATAGCTAGGGTTTCTTCAACTTTCAAGCTTGATTGTAAGTACCTCCTAGCCCCGTTTTTAATGTTCTTCGTATTTTTGAGATCCTCGTAGCTTGATTTAGCTATTTCTAGCTATATTTTGAGCTAGGGTTTATGTTCAAAAATTTACCCATGTATGACATACATGTATTTTGATGTTTAATGGAGGAATATGAAAGTTTGATTGTAACATCCCAAACCCGGCCCAAACGCCGTGACCGGATCTGGTATGTCACATGGGAAAAATAATTTGTATGTAATTTTGTGTATTGCAGAATGTTAGAAAGTTCCTTGTAAAAATCATCAAGTTTAACAGTCCATTTGAAAACTTGGTAATTATTTAGTGAAAATTCTTATATAGCCAAATTCTTGTGTTTAGGTGACGTTTGAAACCTCTGTTACATTAAAGAAATCACGAGGTTTGCTATTGCATGTGGTTTGTAAAATCGTTGGTTAGGTTTTGAGAAAAACCCCTTTTTATTTCATTCTATTCAGAAAATGTTTGATCGATCAAGTTTTTGATATTAACGTCTTAATAATTAAACCATAATTAAAAACCAAAATAAAAGTGGCCTTATTACAAATCAAAAACCTCCAAAGGTAGCAAACGATAAATAAAATAAAGTTTTAATTGAATACCCTACGCATGGCCACCTCGAGTCCAATCCAGCCCAATCCACTGAACTAAGAGTCACCTGCAATTTGTTTAAGCAAATAAAGTGAGTCACAAGACTCAGTGTGCAATTAGTCCACATAATCCACAAGTGGGCCTAAGCCCTCATATCACTATTGGCCAAAGCCCAATCAATATAGCATATCAAAATATTCAGAATGATAACCCAACCCAGCCTAATATTCCATACTCTACACACCGCTCCATATGTCCATCCTCAACACACCTGTGGGGATTTCTACAATCAACCCTCCATCCTCTACACACCTCTTTGGCAGTAGTCACACTGCTCAAAGCCAATATAATGTGGTCTAGCCACCGATAAATGTGTGACCAAGTCACCGATATACAATAAGGCACCGAGCCATCAAAATAGTGTGATAGAGTCACTGATATACACCTCCTTTCATAATAATTATCAATTCCCAAAATCCCATGCACATGTAAACATAGTATAATGAACATATAATATAATATCATACAATTACTATTTAAAATACATGCACAACCATGCTAACGACAATGTTTATAAGACTTAATCGAAGCACAACTAACCTGGTGTTACGATTTTACCCTTCATGGGTAACTCATTAGCCTTTACCGAGTTTTCGGCTTTCAGATAGTTCACATAAACATTTTATACAGCATAGAAAGTGTGGTAATTACACACCTGTAAACACGAAGAACTATGCTATCAATCTCGCTAACACCCTCACTTGCGGGAATCACCGCGATCTGTCTATCCCTCTCTGAAGCTGGCCCACAACCCGGTGGAAAGTCTCGAACGACAGACACCGCACGTTTCTTAAACTTAGGGGTAGGGACTACGGGTCCAACCCCTTTCTTCCCTTGACTGGCATTCGAACCCATGACAGATCTTGATCAGAGAACCAGGTTAAAACAACGAAAAGAACGAAAGAATAGATACTCATAACGAAGAAGTTTCTTACCTAAATCGACAGATTCTGAAAGCTAACGAACTGGTGTTGAGAAATCGGTTGAGTCCCTACACACTCCCCACATTAGAATTGATTCTCCAAGATAGATTAGAAGAAATGGCCTTTCGGCCAAACAAGTTGGTAAGAACCCCCTTACCTAGATCGACCTCCAAACACTAGCCAGATGTAGAAAAGAATACGAAGATGAGACCCCCTCCTATATTCGGCCAATGCATCAAAGTACAAGTTAACTTCTTCAGTTTGACCACCAGCAAGAGAAGGGAAAAGAATTGAAAATGAAGAAGGAGAATACTTACCACTAAACAGGAAGAAGCCGATTTGAGAAAACTAGAAAAATAAGTGACGGCAATCCACTGAAACAAGAACGGACGAAGAGAAATGAACACACAAAGGAGATTCGGCTAAAGTGATGAGTAAAAACAACACTTCAAAAATAAGAAATGAGGGATAGGTTTCGGATTATAAAGAAACAAATAGAAGAAATATGAAGCAAGAAAAAGAGAAGATAAACAAAAGGGTGCTACGGCTTTGGTGGTGAAGCAATATACTCAAGTTAACAAAAGTGTAAAGAGAGAAGATGATTTCGGTTTTGAGTAGAAGAAAATAGAAGAAGAAGATGAATCACCAAGGAAGGTTCGGCTATGAAGAGGGAAAAGATGCGAGGGGAAGAAAATGAAAGAAAAAGAGAATATAGAGAAAGGTTAAAGTTTCAGCTTTGGTACTGAGAGAAGAAACAAATGCTAAAGGATTTCTAAACTTAATTTGCTAACTCTCTACTCAAAGTGACCTAAGGAAGAATCGGTACACACACACCCACATACACCTAGAAACCGAAAATGCCCCAAAGAGAAGAAAGAAAGCCTCAAACCACATTCGGTACACTCACTTCATCTATCCCCAAAACCGAAAGCTCCCCCCTTCAACCAAGCCACAATTGGTCAACAACCTCCAACAAGCCACCAACCCCTTGAACATCTCCTACTTTCACTCCCATCCCACCATTTGAATCGGTTTGAAAGATTCAAATTCCACCTTTCTCTCATGGCCACCCATTCAAAAATATTTGACTCATTCAACTCCCACTCTTCAAGGTCCCAACCGAAATCTACCACCTCTCCATCCTACGCCAAAATAAACTCCAAAAAGCAATCTATGCAACTCGAACCTGCTCCCTCACTACTTTCTTGTGGCGTCACCTACCTGCATCCCAAGTGACACCTCCTTGCCGCTTTACCATTGCACTTCTTGTGTCAACAAACACAAGCATTAACCCTTAAGGCCTGTCCCAGCTAGTTCTCCCCTAAAGTGCCTAAAATTGAAATTTCCACCAAGGCTTCGGTTTAACCCCGAGCCTTTCCGGAGACCCCAAACATCACGAATTAACACATAAAGCATACCAAACACACAGAAACATATAAATGCAAAGCCCCTAATTCCCGGATGTTACATTGATGTATGATAAACATCTTTTTCTAAGTGATTTTCATGGAAAATTCATAAAAATGACCTAATTGTAAAAGTGATAAAATGTGTAGTAAAAATCAGTTTTAAAAGAAAATATGAGCTATTATAAGCTTAAGGTAGGTTCGGCTAGGCTTGGGTAACCAAGGAAATGAGTGTATTTCATTATACGAGCCTATGGACCATTTTGTAAATATGAGAAAGTATAGGGACAAAATCGTAATTTTTCCAAAGTATGATTCATGGTTCGATTTAGTCAATGTGGTCATTAAAAGAGTGAAATTGTCATTATAGATTAAGAAACATGAAGTCCGGACCGAAACCGAGGAAAGAACAAAGTGGTGGACTAAAGTGAACGATTATACACATTTTGATAACGAGGTAAGTTTGTGTGTAATAAATTAACTTTATGTCATTATGTATTGAAATGCTTGATATTACATTAAACGTACATTATTTCTATGAAAATTGATCAATGATGTTTGATGAGAATATGATGAAGATTTATGATGTGAAAGTCCCGGTTGACCTTAGGAATAGAAAGGATACTTTCGTCAAGACATGAGATTTACGAGGTCTCATATAAGACCATATCTGGGATATGGCCTCGGCACCAAACTGAGATCCCGTATAAGACCATATCTGGGATATGGCATCGGCATCGAATAAGAGATTTCATGTAAGACCATGTCTGGGACATGGCATCAATATACGATCTCGTATAAGACCATATCTGGGATATGGCATTGACATCGATATGAGATCCCGTATAAGACCATATCTGGGATATGGCATCGGTATCGACATGTGATCCCATGTAAGACCATATCTGGGATATGGCATTAGCATCTTATTACGTGTATGACAAATCTCGGGTATCCTTCGGTATTCCAAGTGGTTCAACGGGTTAAGGGTTAAATTTTACGTTAAAGATAGTGAAGAGCTAAGTTTATGTTAAAGATGAAAAGTGCTAAAGTTATGTGATGAGTGATACAGGTATACATGAGAAACTCACGAGAAATAAGTCCGATATGTGATTAGTAAGAGTAAGCATGAGTAAGCTATGTCAATGCACTTGAGAACTTGTGTTATTACTTAAAGTAAAGTATGAATGTATCATAAGAATTTTATGTTGTTATGTATTGCATACAAACTTACTAAGCTTTATGCTTACCCCTTCTCTTTTCCATTTCCTTGTAGTATCGCCAAGCTAGCTCGGGGATCGTTGGACGTCGGAGTTTGATTCACACTATCAAGCTATTCTTTTGGTATAGTAAAGTTTGATTATTTTGGTATGGCATGTATAGGAACTTGGTTATTTTGTTGTATGTCATATTGGTTAGCCAAGGTGTTCGCTATTCATGTTACTCATTTCATTTTGTAAATGGCCATTGGAATTGGCCAATACTAGTTAAGCTATTTCCATTAAATGATGATGAAATTCAAGAAGTGCAAGCTTGTGCAATTGAATGAGTAATGTGTAAAGTATATGCATGATGAATGTAGTGTGGAATTAAGGTGTGGATGTCTTGATTTTTGGATATTAGAGATGCCTTATTATCATGTTGTGTGTTTCGCTGAAATGGTATAAGTATGGTTGCTTTTCAGGGTGGCAATTGGCTTGGTAAATAGCCTTAAAATTGTCCACACGGGTAGACACACGGGCGTATGTCTAGGCCATGTGTGACACACGGTCAGCCCTGAGGGCGTGTTGATAGGCCATGTGTCCCCTGCATCTAATTTGTGAAAAATTCAGTTCGTCACACGGGCCAGCACACAGGCGTGTGACTAGGCTGTGTGCCTCTAAGTTTCTACTGACGTCATGAACAGAATGTCAAGGTTTTCACACACGGGCGTGTTATGGCTGTGTGAGAGACACGGGCGTGTGCCTGGTCGTGTGAAAACCCCTGTAGGTTCGAAATGAAAAATAAAACCACACGGACTAGGGACATGGGTGTGTGTGACCACACGACCTGTCCACACGGGCGTGTCCCTATCCACATGGGCGTGTGGTCCTGTTTTGAGTAAAAATTTCCTAAGTGTTTGTAAGTTTCCGGTTTAGTCCCGGATCACTTCATGTGTATGTCTTGGGTCTCGTAGGCCCATAATAAGGACGTTAAGAGTTCGAATGAAAAATTTTAAGTTGAAAAGAAAGTTCTTTGCCCGATTTTGTACGAATAAGTAAGTTAAGTCCGGCACCGTCCCTTCAGCGGGAGCCGGCGCGTTACTTTCTACGTCATCCACCACAGCTCTATCGGGATCCATTTACTAAATGTATAAACATAATTTAAGTCATCAGGAGTTGTCACACTATCATTATAAAAACATTCTTACGTATGGCATGTATAGCTAGACTCGTGCTCGTGCTACGTTAGTCCTAGAACCGACTAAACCGTAGCTCTGATACCATTAAATGTAACTCCCCATACCCGAGTCCAAAGCTAAGACTGGATACGAGACATTACCATGCTTGAACTCACTTAAACATGTACTTACGGGCTGTAAAATTTTGTTCCGAAATAGAAACTCTTCTTTCTTAGTCAAAATGTACATATCATGGGCCTATGAGGCCTTAAACACATATCCGGGAACTTTCAGAATACAATTGGGAACTTTTCCTCGAAACAGGGGTCACACGCCCATGTGGCTTGGGGCACGCCCGTGTACCCCTAAGACACGCCCATGTCTTCCAACCGTGGTCGACACTGACTAATCTCACACGGTCTTGACACGCCCGTGGACTGAAACCGTGTGCTATACCTTGATATACTGACTGTATAAGATAATAATATTGAAGTATTAGATTAACATGTTATGCTCTTTGTATAATATGAATGTTAATAGTTAGCATGCACCTTTGATTATGTTGAAATTAAATGTTCTGATCGGTTAGTAATGGTCGTGACCCTAATCCGATGACGGAGGTGGGTTAGGAGTATTACAATGTGAGTCTTTTAACAAATAAAAATCAATAAACATATAATCAGCATACAAAATAATCAATTCTCTTTATGCACATGATCATGGCAATGCGATTTTTATAGAACAATTATGCAGATTTATTTTAAAATTTCCTACCCATCACTGCTACACTCCAAAATCGAGTTCCCCAGAATTCGTCCATCCAAACACTCTAATTTGTGGACAAGCCACCAGTAATGCAGACAAGCTTCCAATAATGTGGTTAAGCCACCAGTAATACAAATAAACTGCCAGTAGTGTAGGCAAGCTGCCAATATTGCAGATAAACTGCCAGTAATACAGACAAGCTACCAGTAATGTGGTCAAGCCACCAGTAAAGTAGATAAACTACCAGTACTTCCTCCTTACACATATCCCACCCCATGCATGTGGTATGGCCACAATAAAAATATTTTCACTTTGTTACAGAATTTCACTTTTAGGCATGTGGATCATGCTCATCCAATCGTTTAAATAATATCACATAGTCTTGTTTTGACATGCAATTTTACACATTATCTTGATGTATCTAAATATTATGTTTTGAAAGACATATAAAACATTTATGCCATAATGTCACACAACATAAGAATGATAAAAACATGCTTTTCAAATCAATAATAAACATAACCACACAACATGCTTTCACAAAATAGTTGGTTCAGAAACACTAACTTGTATAGTACGTTTTGATAGATTTGATCTCCCATTTTAGAATACTTGATGTATTTGTATAAAACATAAATCAAGCGATAATATTTTATTTAATCATTTTTATAGATATATATATAACTTGTATCAAGTTAGACTCACACCTAATAGTAGATCCGGTGTGAAACTCCATACTAAAGAACGTCTACACTCGGATCTTAATCAATAGAATATCGATCTGTTATCAAGGTGACTTTATATTAAAGAGTCGTCTTTAAACACTTTGTGTGATTAATCACTTAATTTAAATCATTTGTTTAGAACTTACTCGTATAAATAATCGTTCGAACGACGGTTTCGTTCCCAAAACTAAAACCTTTCCGAAATGGTGTCGATCAACCATTCATTAAAATTATAGTACGATATGTTAATACACGAAGAAAAATACATTATATGTCCTTATAAACATTCGGTCAAAAGGAAAAGGTAGGGAAGGGGTGTTGGGTCGCCGGGGTCTTGAGTTGGAGAGGAAATTGGATCTAGAGTAATTAATCACTTGGAAAAGTGAGTCAAAAGTATAATAAAATTATTATTAAAATATTTTAAGAACTTACTGAAAATAAAAGAAATGAGGTTCTGTTTATTATAGAGATTGGTAGAAAAAAACGGTGAAGAAAGGAGGAAGGATCACAAATCATCAGTGGAGGCACGATGGTGGCGATGACGGCGGGGGTGGCGGCGACGGAGGAGGAGGGGAGAAGGGTGTTGCAGCACTAGGGGAAAGAAGGAGAGAATAAAAATAGAAAAATAAATAAAGAAAAAGAGAGTTTTTCGACGATGGTGGCCACGGTGGTGCAAGGGCGACGATGCACAAAACAAGTTGGAGTAGCGACGACAAAGAGGAGGTCCGATAATGGTGATGGTAGTAGTTTGGTTGGCTAAGAAGTGGTGGAAGTGATGAAGAGAGATGGAGCAAAAGTGGTGGTAGGGTGGCTAAAATAAAAGAAAAGGTGGAGAGAAAGGAGGAGCATGGAGGAGGGGCGGCCAAAAGAGAATGGATGAGAGAAAAGTGAAAATAAAAGATAAGTTACACCTTGTCTAGGTTTAATGAATCAATTCATATAGTAAGGATGAAGAAAAGGGCATGTTGAGGAGACAATGGAGCAAAAAGGGGATCGAGGTTGTAAAATATGGTATGTTGACTTGTCATGAAAGGAAAGAATCTTTCCCCATGAATGGCAACTAGTTTGGACGGCACAAGGGTGTCCACACAAGCTAAAGTTGTCAAAAAGAATTAAATAAAAAACATGAGAATATGGGGAATTGAACATAAGAACTTAAGGAATTTATTAAAGCTCTTAATGTAACGCCCCGAATGTTGGGCCTAGAAGTATTGGGCCTTGTGTATAGATCAGTAAGGAGGCTGTACATAAGTATTTAATTGTGCAAGGAAATGACACAATTAAATGTCTGCTTCAGTGGTTAAGGGTCCTGAGAAGTGTTGGAGAAGTCATGGGTTCAAACCTGGGCTTTAGCAAAAATTTTAGTTTTTAAGTGAATAAAACCCTTGTTGCTTGATAGTAGGCCTTTTAGATATGTGTGGTTAAAATATGACACAAGATGAGCTTGTGTCTTGGTGGCAAGTGGCGTGATTTGGCTGAGGGGAGAGCTTGGGTTCGAATCCCTTGGCATGCAAAAGAATATTTATTTTATTTCCTTGCAACAGGAGAAGTGGAGTTGGACTGAAACTCTGCCAGGTGAAGTTTGAATTGGTCTTGGAGTTGTTATGGAGGATATCAAGGAGGTATAAGGGGAGTGATTTGTGGAGATTTTCAAGGAGTTTGAAGTGTGAGGAGGGTTGTGGCCGAATGGGACTCTAAGGCCTTAGTGAAATTCGGCTAGAGGGAAAAGAGGGAGCATTTTCGGCACTAGGATTTCCATATTCGGTTCTTGTGAGTGTTGATAGAAGAGTGCCGAATTTCTTTGCTGAGAGTTTGGGGTTTTTTCACTTTTTGCATTTTGGGTTCTCTCAAGTCTTATCTGTACTACGAAACTGACAACTCGTGTTATTTCCCTTCTGACCATTCGTGTCATTTTTCTCCTCATCTTTGATATTTTCTTTCTCTCGTAGCCGAACCTTCCCTTCTCTTCTTTTAATTTCTGTTCATCTTCTATTCTTTGTTGGCCGAATATCACTGTTGTTAATCCTTCTCTGCGTCGATCTACTGCAAAGGTTCTGACTATCGGTAAGTGATCAAAAACTATTCTCTGCTTTTCTTTTAAAACCGAATGCACCTATACTCTTCCTTTCTTTTCCAAAACTGAATAACCCCATTAACCGATTGTTATTTCATGCTTCACGTACTGCACTCATTGCGATGCTAGGGTCTTCCTCGAGGAGTGGTGAAGTTTGAACGGTTTGGAGGAGTCACACTTTCGTTCTCAAACGTCCAGTAAGGTAATAAGGTTACCTCATGTTTTTGGGGTTGTCCGAATATGCCCTACCACTTTCTAATCGGTTCTTAACTGTACTTTAGGAAAGCAGCGAAGGCGTATGATCGTTCCTGAACAGCGAGTGTTGAGGGATTAAGGTCACCCTCATTCAAACAAGGTAAGAAGGGTATTTCGGATTAAGTGTTATTAAGAGGTGTTACCCTAACAATTAAGGACTAGCATTAGATCTCGATGAATCTAGGTTGGGTGCTCGTAGATCTTGGAACGACTCCGTAAAAAGGTGTGTAATCACACTATCTCCGCTGTGAATCGGCAAAAGCCAAAAAGCCGAAACTTCAGCATTTGAGGCCTCACGAGCGTGCGATCAATCGGGTAGTAAAACTGATCCCACAACCGTGGGCGGTAGACTGAAGAGGCCACCACCACGAGGGTTCTCATGCACTTGGGCCGTTATGGGCCGAAATGGGTCGTGTGGGCTCAATGGGCTTGTGGGCCTCACACGGATAAAATTTACGAAAAGTGACAGAAACTGGATTGGGCTATGAAGTTCGCCTAGCCGTGAGTAAATTTGGACCAAATGGGCCACACGAGCGTGTGGGCCCATTTGGGCCGAATATTGGGCTTTGAGCCCATTTACACTGTTTTGACCAAATGGATTATCTGTGTCGCTCGAGGCGACTGTAGGCCTTCGAAAAGGTCGTTAACTGTACCAAGACCCCAAGGTAGGTAAAATGACCAAAATACCCCTAAAGGGAAAAATTACCATTTTACCCCTAATGCATGAAAATGACCGAAATACCCCCATAAGGTAAAATGACCGAAATCCCCCCATAGGGTAGAATGACCGTAATACCCCTGTAGGGTAGAATGACTGTAATACCCTTGTAGGGTAAAATGACCGTAATGCCCTCGTAGGGTAAAATGATCGTAATGCCCCTGTTAATATAAAATGACCGTAATGCCCATGTAGGGTAAAATGACCGTAATGCCCCCGTAGGGTAAAATGACTTTAATGCCCCTGTTAAGGTAAAATGACCGTAATGACCCTGTTAAGGTAAAATGACTGTAATACCCCTGTAGGGTAAAATGACCGTAATACCCCTGTAGGGCAAAATGGTCGTAATGCCCCTGTAGGGTAAAATGACCGTAATGCCCCTATAGGATAAAATGATCGTAATGCCTTGTAGGGTAAATGACTGATTTTTTTTATGATTTAACTGGTTTAACTGTGATTGTATGACTATAATTTGATTGACTTAACTGTGAATGATATGATGATTTGTGGACCAGACATTCTGCATACATGACATACTGCATGGGGTTGGGATATTAGTTATGGAGGAAGTACTGTTCTGATAGGGTCGCACGAGACGAATGTGGACCCAGTAATGATCTGTTAAGGTCGCACGGGTCGCACGAGACGACTATGGACCTACCGATGGCTTTAAGCCAGTTAACCTGATTATGGCTCTGTGCCAACCTAATTATGGCTCTATGCCGTCTTAATTATGACTTTGTGTTGATCATACTTACCCATGGCTGTGTGTCGGTTATATTACCGTAGCTGATGGCTATGTGTCGATCTTATTACAGTTACCGATGGCTATGTGCCATTTATGATATCGTTACTAAAGGCTTAAAGCCGCACATATACTGTTACTGGCAGCTTTGCTGCGTTACTATTATTGGCAGCCTTGCTGCGATATCGATCATCGGCGGCTCTGCTGCGTTAGAGTCTTATCGCGCTATCTTTGCAATATTGGTGTGTTGGCTGGGTGGGTCAATTTTATCCCCACATGGTGTGTTGGTTGGTACAGGTGGTGTGTTGGCTGGATTAGGGTGGGTTGCATATGTGCACCATACTGAGATTGTTACTGTGATAGGCTAGGCCCAATTGATTCTGTTATGGGCTGTGACCCAAATGACATTGTTCTGGGCTTTAGCCCACATATACTCTGAATCGAATCTGTCATCATTACTATTAAAGGGCTCGAGCCCAGCATCGATTCTGCTTTAGATATCGATCATTTCTTTCTTTAATAAGGGGATTACACACTGAGTTTTCGCAAACTCACCCTTTCTTTTAACCTTTTAGGTAATCCCCAGCGTTAGACGGTTCGGAGCTGCGAGGGACTCGGAGAGGGCCACACAACCGCACATGTTTTATTCTATTTTGCTCATTTACTTAAGTACTTTGATTTTGATTCGGGTTGTAATAAGGCCTCTATAATTTTCTGGATTTTAAATTTGGGACTTTATTGATGGTGATTTATATTTGCTAGAAGTAGAACACGGTTTCCAAAATAATAATTATTTTCAAACGCTACGTTTCCGCATCTCAATTTTTAAATATCACGTTTTCGTAAATCAATTGTTTTAAGCTTCTGCAGCAAATAATGTTTTAAAGGTGATAACATTTTAAAAGGGAATAACTTTTTAATAAACCACGATTGAAAATGAACAAACGCAAACTGAGGTTTTGTACAAGTTTTGAATGGCAAGAAGTTTTAAATTTCAAGAAGGGTTTTCAATGAAAACATGGTTTTCGAAAAACACTTCAATGTGGCACGCCAAATTCGGTCATAACATCTAGGCCAGGTTTGGGGTGTTACATTTAGTGGTATCAGAGCCAAGGTACAAAACTCGGCTGTGGAATGGGTTTTCAAAACACCGCGTTTTCGCAACATTTTGGATATTGCTTCCGTAATAAAAAAAATGTTTTTAAAGTAAAGACGTTTTAATTAGTTAGTAAATGGTTAAGATGATTTGAGTTTTAACAAAGAGATTTCAACTCAGAAACGAATTTCTACCAACAAGTCCAATTTTTGAAAGACACATCAACGTGACACGCCAGATTCGGCCATAACGTCTAGGCCGGATTTGGGGTGTTACATTTAGTGGTATTAGAGTCAAGGTGCAAAACTCGGCTGTGGAATGGGTTTTCAATTTTTTTGGATTTCAAAAGGTTGTTTTCGAATATGTAAAGTGTTTTGAGATACATCTTCTGAAAAGTGCGGCACACCGAGTCTCCGGCGCCGAACCTGTAAGTTTTCTGAATACTTTTGTCTGTTTAGAAACTGAAATGCAGTAAGTTAGGAAGTACTGTGGCTACTTTAGAAATTAGACCATACCACTCTAGATAGAGCAAACTGAAACTATAGGAAACTGAAAACTGTAGTGAAACTTCGATCTGCATAAAAATGTTAGTTCTGATAAAACACGAATAGACAATGGGCACAAGAGATGCACGCGAACGTGGTTCAAGAGGCTGTAATAATGTTTTGAAATCAGAGTGCGTAGTAGGAGCGTAGTGGTGTAGTCTATATATGCGACCATTCTGATAGTTGGAAACTTTGAGGACGAAATTTCTTTAAGAGAGGTAGAATTGTAACGCCTCGAATTTTGGGCCTAGAAGTATTGGGCCTTGTGTATGGATTAGTAAGGAGGCTGTACATAAGTATTTAATTGTGTAAGGAAATGACACAATTAAATGTCTGCTTCAGTGGTTAAGGGTCCTGAGAAGTGTTGGAGAAGTCCTGGGTTCAAACCTGGGCTTTAGCAAAAATTTTAGTTTTTAAGTGAATAAAACCCTTACTACTTGATAGTAGGCCTTTTAGATATGTGTGGTTAAAATATGACACAAGATGAGCTTGTGGCTTGGTGGCAAGTGGTGTGATTTGGCTGAGGGGAGAGCTTGGGTTCGAATCCCTTAGCATGCAAAAGAATATTTATTTTATTTCCTTGCAGCAGGAGAAGTGGAGTTGGACTGAAACTCTGCCAGGTGAAGTTTGAATTGGTCTTGGAGTTGTTATGGAGGATATCAAGGAGGGATAAGGGGGAGTGATTTGTGGAGATTTTAAAGGAGTTTGAAGTGTGAGGAGAGTTGTGGCCGAATGGGACTCTAAGGCCTTAGTGAAATTCGGCTAGGGGGAAAAGAGGGAGCATTTTCGGCACTAGGATTTCCATATTCGGTTCTTGTGAGTGTTGATAGGAGAGTGCCGAATTTCTTTGCTGAGAGTTTGGGGTTTTTTTCACTTTTTGCATTTTGGGTACTCTCAAGTCTTATCTCATACTCTGAAACCCGACAACTCATGCCATTTCCTTTCGACCATTCGTGTCATTTTTCTCCTCATCTTTGATATTTTCTTTCTCTCATAGCCGAACCTTCCCTTCTCTTCTTTTAATTTCTGTTCATCTTCTATTCTTTGTTGGCCGAATATCACTATTGTTAATCTTTCTCTGGGTCGATCTACTGCAAAGGTTCTGACTATCGGTAAGTGATCAAAAACTATTCTCTGCATTTCTTTTAAAACTGAATGCACCTATACTCTTCCTTTCTTTTCCAAAACCGAATAACCCCATTAATCGATTGTTATTTCAGGCTTCACGTACTGCACTCATTGCGATGCTAGAGTCTTCCTCGAGGAGTGGTGAAGTGTGAACGGTTTGGAGGAGTCACACTTTCGTTCTCAAACATCCGGTAAGGTAATAAGGTTACCTCATGTTTTTGGGGTTGTCTGAATATGCCCTACCACTTTCTAATCGGTTCTTAACTATAATTTAGGAAAGCAGCGAAGGCGTGTGATTGTTCCTGAACAGCGAGCGTTGAGGGATTAAGGTTACCCTCATTCAAACAAGGTAAGAAGGGTATTCCGGATTAAGCGTTATTAAGAGGGTGTTACCCTAACAATTAAGGACTAACATTGGATCTCGATAAATCTAGGTTGGGTGCTCATAGATCTTGGAACGACTCCGTAAAAAGGTGTGTAATCACACTATCTCCGCTGTGAATCGGCAAAAGTCGAAAAGCTGAAACTTCGGCATTTGAGGCCTCACTAGCGTGCGATCGATCAGGTGGTAAAACTGAGCCCACAATCGTGGGCGGTAGATTGAAGAGGCCACCACGAGGGTTCTCGTGCACTTGGGCCGTTATGGGCCGAAATGGGTCGAAATGGGCCGTGTGGGCCCAATGGGCTCGTGGGCCTCACACGGATAAAATTTACGAAAAGTGGCAGAAACTAGATTGGGCTATGAAGTTCGTATAGCCGTGAGTGAATTTGGGCCAAATGGGCCACACGAGCGTGTGGGCCCATTTGGGACGAATATTGGGCTTTGAGCCTATTTACACTGTTTTGACCAAATGGATTATCTGTGTCGCTCGAGGTGACTGTAGGCCTTTAAAAAAGTCGTTAATTGTACCGAGACCCTAAGGTAGGTAAAATGACCAAAATACCCCTAAAGGGAACCATTTTACCCCTAATGCATGAAAATGACCAAAATACCCCCATAGGGTAAAATGACCGAAAAACCCCATATGGTAGAATGACCGTAATACCCCTGTAGGGTAAAATGACCGTAATGCCCCTGTTAATATAAAATGATCGTAATGCCCCTGTAGGGTAAAATGACCGTAATGCCCCCCGTAGGGTAAAATAACCGTAATGCCCCTGTTAAGGTAAAATGATCGTAATACCCCTGTAGGGTAAAATGACTGTAATACCCCTGTAGGGTAAAATGACCATAATGCCCCTGCAGCGTAAAATGATCGTAATGCCTTGTAGGGTAAATGACTGATTTGTGCTATGATTTTACTGATTTGACTGTGATTGTATGACTATAATTTGATTGACTTAACTTTGAATGATATGATGATTTGTGGGCCAGACATTCTGCATACATGACATACTGCATGGGGTTGGGATATTGGTTATGGAGGAAATCTTTGCTCGATAGGGTCGTGCGGTCGTCGCACGAGACGCATCGTGGACCCGATAATGATCTCATTAAGGTCGCACGGGTCGCACGACGAGCATCATCGTGGACCTACCTATGGCTTTAAGCCAGTTAATCTGATTATGGCTCTGTGCCAACCTAATTATGGCTCTATGCCATCTTGATTATGACTTTGTGTCGATCATACTTACCCATGGCTGTGTGCCGGTTATATTATCGTAGCTGATGGCTATGATCCGATCTTATTACAGTTACCGATGGCTATGTGCCAATTATGATACCGTTACTGAAGGCTTAAAGCCGCACATATCTTTATTCTTGGCGGCTTTGCTTTGCGTTCATCATGCTTGGCGGCCTTGCTGCGATACTAATCTTGGCGGCTGCTCACGTTATTATTCTTGCGGCTATCTTTTGCAATATTGGTGTGTTGGTGGGTGGGTCAATTTTATCCCCACATGGTGTGTTGGTTGGTACGGGTGGTGTGTTGGCTGGATTGGGGTGGGTTGCATATGTGCACCATACTGAGACTATTATTGTGATGGGCTAGGCCCAATTGATTTTATTATGGGCTGTGACCCAAATGACATTGTTCTGGGCTTTGGCCCACATATACTCTGAACTGAACTGTATTGTTACTATTAAAGGGCTCGAGCCCGGTCGATTTTGTTTACAGATATCTTGTTGCTTATTTAATAAGGGGATTACACACTGAGTTTTCGCAAACTCACCCTTTCTTTTAACCTTTCAGGTAATCCCCAACGTTAGACGGTTCGGAGCTACGAGGGACTCGGAGAGGGCCACACAACCGCACATGTTTTATTCTGTTTTGCTCATCCTCTATAATTTTCTGGATTTTAAATTTGGGACTTTATTGATGGTGATTTATATCTGCCAGAAGTAGAACACGGTTTCCAAAACAATAACTATTTTCAAACGCTGCGTTTCTGCAACTCAATTTTTAAATATCACGTTTTCGTAAATCATTTGTTTTAAGCTTCTGCAGCAAATAATGTTTTAAAGGTGATAACATTTTAAAAGGGAATAACTTTTTAATAAACCATGATTGAAAATGAACAAACGCAAACTGAGGTTTTGTACAAGTTTTGAATGGCAAGAAGTTTTAAATTTCAAGAAGGGTTTTTAATGAAAACATGGTTTTCAAAAAACACTTCAATGTGGCACGCCAGATTCGGTCATAACGTCTAGGCCGGGTTTGGGGTGTTACACTTAACCACTAAGCCAACTCATTTACTTGTTCACACTCCTACAACATTTATTTTAAAAAGATGGTGTGACCTTTGCTAAAGTTTGAAGTAAAATTGCATCACATAGAAAATAATGAGAGGGAAGGGATTCAAACATTGATCATCAAGGACAGCTCCACCACTATTCAATCACTATACTTGATACTTATTTATTAACAAATGAGCAAAAGGTCATCCAAAAAAAATTTAAGCGTGACCATTCTCGGTTCATTAACCCAATTTCTACTAACTCAATTTTCGGGATGTGACAATAGAAATTATCCAGGGCACCAAAAATAAAGTAGAAGCAACTCAAAACAAAAGAGCAACGAAAGAATAGAAAATGTCACAAGAAAGCAAAAGCATGCCTATTGTTTGAGTAAATGCTCTCAAAGTATCTCTATTATGTTGAAGGATTACAATTGAGTATCCTGTGATGATTACAAACGAGGGGAAATGCCTCTATTTATGGTTGAGCTCCATCAAAACCAGCAGTATAGATTGAGTTACATCAACAGTCAAAATTTGTGCCAATCTACAAGATGACAGTCCTAAGGGATTTAAACTTATACATCTTTATCCCTTAGGATTTACATTAATTACCCTGGTAACTTTAGTTCTACTAAAGTTTTTCATTGGGCCATCAAGGCTTCAAGTAGATAGGCTTCTTCATATGTTCCACGAGTCGGGCCAATTCAAGTGGGTCAAATGAGCTTCATTTAATTAATTGAACACTATGGGGTGCTCTTTACACATTCGTCATGGACTTTGATCTGTGACCCATGACACTAGATTGTAGTGGCCACTACGGCTTGGCACTGCGAAAATTGTGCAAACAAAAACTCAAAGAACACAAAGGTTTATTTACGCAGTCTAATTTTTCTACATCTACAGAGCCTAGCTCAGTTAGTAATTTCACTATCTTTAATCCACAATATAACAAGTGATTCACACTCCATCACTTTCTAAGTGTAGAGATCTCACCTTTGTACCTAAAGACTAGGACACTCAGCTCCAAATCTCCCCCTGAGAACTTGGACAATAAACACTTCAACAATGTTTACAATAATAGTGTGGACTCTCTTACAAAACAATTCCTCAATGAACAAATTAGAATGTACTCAAATCTCATCACATAACCTCGACAAACCTCCAGCATATCTCAATTTCAGCTTGCTAATATAGACGTGGATACAAAGTAACTTATTAAAAATAGCTATTACAATCTTAATAATCAAAGAACAATCAATCAAAGATTTGATTTCCAAAATAACTATAGAGCCTTTATCGATCCTCCATATTTCAAGGGTTGATTTTATTCACTCGAATCCAATCAAATCTCCAAATGCAAATGATTGGTATTCCATAGATGGACCATGATATCTTCAATAAAACAACACTGTCAAGTGCCACTTAGCAACTCTTAATGGCAAAGTTTTTAACCATCTCAGTGACAGTCTGCAGTTGGCACTACCAAATCCCACTCAACAAGTCTCAACTCACTTTGCCTCAACATATATGTATCAAAAATATTTTAGGTATATTAACTGACCATGAGATGTTCTGAGCTTGTTGCAAATACACGAAAGTACTTGAGAGATCCCTGTATTATATGGATTGTATCAAATTAATTCATTTATTATTAAGTTGGTCAATTTAGTCCCTATACTATTAAAAAGAATCGAATAAGTTCAAATTGTAATAGAGTTAACATTTATTGTATAAAAAATTATCTTTAAAATTATTTTTTTCAATTGAAGTTCAATTTCAAATGAAAGATTTTATTCACAAAACCATAAAAATAGTAAGAATATTAACTATGTTAAACAATAAATAATATTTTTTAAAATAAATATTATTAATTTTATTACAATTTGAACTTATTTAATTCTTTTTTAATAATAGAAAACTAATTCAACCCAATTAATTTAATAACGTATTGTGAGAATCGATGTCATGTGAGCTAATATACCTGATCTTGTCATGTTCAAGAAAAAGGAAGCATTTCATTCAGCGTTGCAGGCTTGCACCAGTGGGGAAGCATTCTTTCTTGTGATATATTATTTGTGGAGTCATTATCCAAAAGAATTAATTAATCAATTAACCACATTGCAAAATCATGTTTTGCAAGCGTAATGATAACAAGAGCAGGATGTTAATTTGGTAAGCACGTTAATTAGGACACGCACCTGTCCTCAACAGTTAAATTTGATGCAAAATTATAATATCTACAACCAATTTATCCACTTTTAAATTACATTAAACTGCACGATTTTTCTTGTACTGAAAAAAAAAAAGAGTCAAATTTCAATTGTTCTTGTTTCAAGTTACTTGTTCAGTTTATTGATTGAATGGTAGCAGCCAGATATTACACGGAGACGAAGTGGGTAGACACTTACACATAGTGTTGATCCCACTTTGCTGTAAAGGAAGCAAAAGCTAGTCGCTCAATACAAAAAGTACACTTTCCAAGAAAAGGACCTCCACAAGGAATATTTGGTTAAAATACTATAAATACATGTAATGGGACTCAAGACTTGAGTCATAAAATCAACCATGTAAAGCACATTTAGCACTGCAGTTTATCAGTAAATCATGTCATAGAAGATAACTATATATGTACATATATCGGTGGTGTGATTCCAAAATTACCTTGTGTGATTACTTGGTTCCAAGGATTTGCTAGAGCCATCATAGTGAAATGGGATTAAATTAGAGCAATTGGTCGCGTTTTTTAATTTACAAATTTGTTTATAGAGCTCAGCTTTTCATTTTTATAAAGGGATCCATTGAGAAAAATTGTTGAATTTAATCAAAACAAAATATGAGCCCTTCCCCACTGATGTTAAGTTCTGATGTTGTTTAGGTGTTAAAAAGGTATGAATAAAATATTTAAGTGAATTTAGATGATTAAATCAATCAAATGGAGAGAGATTAGGAGGAGAGAAAATGAATCATTCTAATTGTACACGTATCCATACAAAACTGATGTTAGTGCTAAGATTTAAAAGTTAGGCTGAGGCTTTCAAGCTACCTTTGAGTCCCCAACCACGCAGGTGAATGCAGTTTCTCATGTCATTTTCGCACTGTTTCTCCATAAGCAAATCGGCAACTAAAGAAATGAATCATTTGAGTTGTGAAATTTGCGGTACCTCAAGAAAATGCTGGCTGGTACATTTCACTATCTATAAGTCTTTTCTGTAAAGGTGAGAAGAAGAGTTTTGGGCACTTTGACACACATCATCATGCAATTCTCCAGCCCTAATCAGTTTCATAATTCAGAGAAAAACAGCCCCAAAAGTATGTATGTTTGCAGAAGAAGAGACACTGGGGCTTCCTGGCAAGATAGTGCAGGAAATGGTAAATGAAATTACGGTCTTGTTTTGATAACATCACGTAACAAAGATAAGATAATGGGGTTGTAAATATTGAACCAAAAATCAAATTGGTTATAATCACCAAATCTTTCACCTTGAATAGCTAAAGGCATCAAGGAAAAAAACTCCCAGGGAAAAGTTCATGATGATACAAAGTCCATTAATTTGGACATTGAAGATGAAGGTTATAGATTTAGGATTATGTTTGTTGGTTTCAATCTTACGTATCTTAGTTTTTATTGTTTGTTTTGAGTCGTATGTGGACTTTGTTGTTAGACAATCTATGGTCATTTGTGACCAATTCATTCTTGGCCATGGACCTGTAGCCCTACTCCACCAAGGAACAATTTTATAATGAAAAAGGAATAGCAAGGAAAATAAAAACAAATAAAATGTACTAAATCAACAGAAAAAAAGTTAGGTATACATTAAAAAAAAAAAAAGTAAAATACACTAATTAGAAAACAAAAATTAGAAGGAAATGAAAATTACCGTGAACCAAAACTGAGTTTCTAAACCCCCAAAATCTCCTATCCATCCCCTAAACCAAAACTCAGTATCCACCCATATCAAATTTCCCCAAAACAAAACCATCTATTTTCCAAATCAATTTTCTCCATATGTGTAATAGATTTGGTCAAAATCGATTTTTCCCAAACCCTAAATTCGATAGTTAGGTTTTATAATTTATTATCCAATCGTGAAGAACATTTTTCATCAAAGCAATTTGATTAAAAAAATCTCCAAATAAAAAACCCTAAATTGAAAAGTCCAAAATCAATTCATTCCCCAATTTAAAGAACTTGAGAATTTCAAAACGAAAAATTGTAAGAGAAGAGATGTTGAGATATGGAACCGAAGCTAAGGTACGAAGAACCCTAAACCCAAAATTAAATTTTCTATTATTTTGTAAATCTTTGTAGCATAAATGTTAACGTGCATCAATGGTTTAAATTGCAATTACTGATTTGTTTTTAATTGTGTTACTCTTATCGTGATTAAGTACATAATGAATGCTATCATGATCTCAAAATTTGCATTGTAACAATTATAAAAAGTAATTTTTAAGTGGTTTGTGACACTAGAAAAAATTTGTAACATATTCTCGTGTTTACTTAAGAATATTCTAATAATAATGTATTAAAAATTAATAAAGAAAAAATATGGTAAATGTCATGCATTCATCATATTGAATAATAATTTAAAACTTTTGTAGTACCAATTTTAACCCATCTAATCATTCACTTCAAGACCTACTTTCATAATTTTTTATTTAAAAATATAATCATAGAAGACAGGTGAATATATTTTAAGAGGAGGATTTGTGAAGGGAAATATATCTGTAGTTGATTACGTACATTATAATTAGGAAATTGTGGATATGTATATAATTACGAGGAAGATGAAAATAATGGATAATGGCCTTTGAGTACTACCTAATGTTTTTACAATTCGATCTCTAAGTCAAAAGTATCATTTTAATGCTTCTTTTCATTTTGTTTTGATAGAGCCCCACATTCACTATTATCTCTCCTTTATTTTGTATTCTAACACATAACGCGAATGTCCACTAATGGTACGGTGCCCATAAATTTCGTGCCTGAAAAATTAGAGATAAATCAGATATTTTATTTATCAATTTCTAAGTTACAATATTTGGACCTTCTTGTACATACATAAATCATTTAAATTTCTTTTTGTTTTTAAAATGCAATCCAAAGGTAGGTCAGACTTTATCTTGAATTAATGTGGTTCACTTTAAAGATTATTGAAATTTGATCTTGAAAATAAATCTGGAGATATGCTTATTTGAAATTTCTTAAGACTATGATTCGGATTCAAGAGTATTCAAGACTTAATCTTAAACTCTACAAGGTTCGTTTCAAGGATTATTGAGAGTCTTGAAAATTGGTCGAGAGATGCTTGCTTAAGAATATGATTTGATTTGGATTATTGGTCTTTAAGATTTGATCTTGAATAATAAAGTTCGCTTCAAAGTACATTGAGACCTGATCTTGAAAAAAAAAACTTATATCTTTTGTGTTAATAGGACAAAGAGAGAGAAAGAGTTTGGTCTAAGGATCTTTGAAACTAATTTTGAGATGGATGAGTTGATTTCAAGGGTCTTCTACAAATAATCTTGGAGAACGAATATGATCCCTTTTGTGTTGATAACACCATATTGAATAACAATTTTTAATGTTAGAATTTTAAATAATATCTAATATAAAATCAGAGCTGTAAATTAGGATCTATCATGTCAAATCATCAAGAATAAATAAATAACAGCACTAGATGTGGAAGCGTACATGAATCAATGAATTCCTTGAAGTTTTTCCTGATCTTATATTAATTCTAATTACTAATTTGCGCATCATTAATTAGAATTTGATTAGAACTCAATTACTAGAGTATCTACACATATTTGACCCATATTTTATTTAATAATTAAAGCCCAATAAAATTTTAACCAAATTAGATCACTTTTAATTTGGGCTAACCTATCATGATAGTAAAAAATAACATGTAATTACCATTATTATATATGTGATGTCCATATTTTCCAACATTTAAGACTACTTAAGAACAAATATCACGTTCTTCAGAATTTCTTCAATTCATAAGAAATTTCTCGTGTTTTGGAGAGAGAGTTTCAGCCTTCAAAATACTCTTTGAACTTCAAATTTTGAACTTCAAACTTGTGTTAAATGACTTAGAGGTGACTCTTATTTAGAGTGTCAATCAGTTAACTAAAAGAAAGTTATCGTGGAATATTTTTTTTTATATATAAGTGATGAACAAGGAATTATATCTTTTATTTATTATTTCTTAATTAATATGAATTAATTAGAAATAAGATAATTCTTAAAGAATTATGAAAATTCTTGAAATTGGTTGTCAGTTGCACATTTAGTTGCAACTGGATGAACAACTAGAAGAGTAAAAATAGAGATAGACACAACTTTTTATACGGTTTGAAAAAAAAATTATGTTTGCGAGGTCTTACCTAAAGAGTAATCCACTATCAATGTTTAGTACAATATGTGATTTAAGTTCAACTTATTCACTAAGTTGCAACCTCACTCATGTACATTCACTAAGATTACTCTCTTAGCAAAGACTTTCTCCTTGAAAGCTTAATTATAAACTAAACATGAAAACTATATGTTTATAAAGTAATTGCATTAAAACAATTTCCTAAGAATGAACAAATAAGCTCTCTCTCTTAAAAACCATTCGTAATGGAATAAACAAGTTTTTTTTAAGTAGGCATTCTTAGCTTGCAATTCTTCCACCAGTGCTAACATACATTCCGTTGAGTTGTGTTTCAATTAGTCTTAAATAAGGGATCAAATTTAATGAGATTCTCAAGGAATCAACTTGTAACATCCCGATTTAGGGCCTAGTCAGAACAGTGGTGCGAGACCACAAATCCGAAGTAGTAAAATGAGTTTTGAGGTTTAAGATATGTTTGCATGATAGTATGAAAGTTTCATGTAGAAATTTTATGAAATTGTCATTGAATGGTCCATTAGGACTAAATCGCAAAAGCTGCAAAATTTGAGATTCTAGAAGCTTTTAGTATGAAATAGCTTTGGAATATTAATTAGAAGTCCTTAAATAGAAATTTGCCCAAATTATAATTTTTGGACAAAAATGGACATGAGTTAGAAATTTTAAAGGTTTAGTGAGAAGGGCATTTTGGTCATTTATCAATTAAATGATTAAAAAGGGAAAAAGATGACAAAAATCTTATTCATCTTCTTCCCTTTGTGCCGAAAATTTGAGAGACTCCATAGCTAGGGTTCTTCAATTTTTGAAGCTTGCTAGTAAGTGCATCCTAGCCCCATTTTTAATATTCTTCGTATTTTTGGAGTCATCGTATTATGAATTAGCTATTTATAGCTATAAGTTTAGCTAGAATTCATGTTCATAAATATACCCATGTATGACATGCTTGTAAAATGATGTTTTATGAACGATTATGAGAGTTTGATGTTAGATAAACATCTTTTCCTAAATGAATTTCATGAAAAATGCTAGTAAGGACTAGTTTGTAAAAGTTGTGAAATTTGTCATACATGATAGAAATAGTGAGAATTGATTGTTGCTATAGTTAAGAGAATGAATCAGCTAACCATGAAGTTCACGAAATTTGAATAAAAATCACTTTACGAGCCTTGGGGTAAAAGTGTAATTATGAGAAAGTTTAAGGGTAAAATGGTAATTTTGCCGAAGTATGAGTTAAGAGCCAATTTAGTCAATGTGTGTACTAAATGAGCTAAATTATTATTATAGATCAAGAAAAATGAAGCCCGGATCGAAACCGAGGCAAGAACAAAGTCGAGGACTAAATTACATTTCTACATACATTTTGTACATTGAGGTAAGTTTGTATGATTTCTAAGCTTTATGATTAATATCATTAAATTGCTTAATATGATGTAGAATATATCTTAATTCCATGATATTTTTGATGCTACGTTAAACAAAGAAATCAATGAGATTAAGTATGAGAAAGTCTCGATTGAAGTTGAATTACTTAGGATATTCGATCTATCACATGAGACAAGGAAGTCCGTATAAGACCAAGCCAAGGCATGGCATCGGTAATCAAGCAAGTTATCATGTAAGACCAAGACAAGTCTTGGCATTGAAGAGTTATTATGAGATGAAGACCCATATAAGCCCAAGCCAAGGCATGGCATTGGTGAGTCTCCATGTAAAGATGACATGTAAGTCCAAGACAAGTCTTGGCATTGAAAAGCTACCATGAGATAGAGATCCCATGTAAGCCCAAGCCAAGGCATGGCATTGGTGAGTAACAAGGAAGATTTCATGTAAGTCCAAGCCAAGGCTCGGCATTAACCCGTTCATGAGTAAAGATACCAAGTAAGACCATGTCAAGACATGACAATGGTAAGTTCCCAATGGAACACACAAGGAAGACTTCGTATAATTCTATGTCAAGACATGGCATCGACACCAAGTTGAAAGATCCCATGTAAGACCATATCTAGGGTATGGCGTTGGCATCGAGATATTTGTGAGATGAGATTCAGTATCCTCGGTTATTCATAGTAATTTATCGGGCAAAAGAGTAAAGAATAAATGAGAAAGCAAGAAAGTTAAGCAAGTAAAGCTATCATCAATGTATGCTAGTCAAAGTTAACTAAGAGTATTATTCATGTTACGAATGATGAAGTTAAGATTATGCTTATCGTAACAAAGTATGCTAATCTATATGATTAAGTGATACAGGTACCTTGTTTACCTTACAAGCACGAGACTAGTAAGTACCATGATAAGTGTAAGAATCATTAAGAGTAAGTAAGCTCAAGCATGTGAATTTAGCAATGCCTTTGCTTATGATGAATGAGTATGTTAAGTATATATATATATATATATATATATATATACGTTGTTATATGCATTACATGCAAACTTACTAAGCGAAATGCTTACGTCTTTAATTCTTTCTTTTCATGTAGTTCCGCCAAGCTAATCTCGTGGATCATCGTCATCGGAGCTCAGAGCACACTATCAATCGCTATTTTGGTATAGCCAAGTTGTTTATATTAAGTATGACATGTATAGGAAGCATTTCATTTTGAGTTATGTTTTAGAATTAGCCAAAGTGTTTGCTATCAAGCTTAGTATTCTTTTTTTTTGTATATGGCCAAAGAGATGGGTCATGAATGATTAAGTATGTATGTTTTTATCTATCAATGAAGTATGCATCCTTGTTCATATTAGATGTAATACTTGAGTTATTGAATTGAGTATTGGATTGATCTTGATATCAGGGTGGCAATTGGCTTGGAAAATAGCCTCTAGGTGCCCACACGGATAGACACATGGGCGTGTGTCTAAGCTGTGTGTCCCCTGCACATTAGTGTTTTAAGTCAGAATAGACCACGGGCTAATCACACGGCCGTATGTTTAGACCGTGTGTGACATACGATTAACACATGGGCGTGTGCCCTGGCCGCGTGAAGTCTGCACCTTGCACTTGTAAATTGAATTGCCACACGGCTGAAGTACACGGGCGTGTGTATGGACCGTGTGGATAAGTCAGAATGCCAAAGTTTAGCACACGGGCATATCAAGGCCGTGTGAAATTAGTCAGTGTCGACCACGGGTGGAAGACACGGGCATGTCTTAGGGGTACACGGGCGTGTCCCAAGTCACATAGGCGTGTGACCCCTGTTTCGAGGAAAAGTTCTCGATTGAGTTTCGAAAGTTTCCGGATAGGTGTTTAAGGCCTCGTAGGCCCATGAAACGTATGTTTTGATTAAGAAATAGAAGTTTCTGTTTCGAAACAAAATTTTACAGCCCGTAAGTACATGTTTCCTTAAGTTTAAGTATGGTAATGTCTCGTATCCAGTCTCAGTCTCGGACTTGGGTATGGGGTGTTACACAACTTCTATAGCAACTAGAAATCTTTGACGAATGAACTTAAAATCTTTAAAAAGAATCTTTACTTGACTGATATACAACATGATCCAATCTAATAAATTTTTGGATTTGTCTTCATCCAGCTCCCATCTTTCCTGAGTCAACCCAAGCAGCCATATGGCCACTAATATCATTGATCTCATTAACAGAATTCAAGACAACTTCCTCATTCATACCACCTAAGAAGGAATCAAGAAAACTCTAAATAGAGTTCATTCCTTATTTAGAGGAGAGGACAAAAAGGTGTGGAAGTTTGATTTCAAAGGGATTTTCACTACCAAAATCTGCTTACATGCTCATCTAATCACAGCTGTAAGAACAAATCTAACTTGATTCCACCCCTTCTTGAAATGTGCTTTAAAGACTCAAACTCCCTTATAACTTTATCGTTCTATGGAAGATTTGCAATAATTTCTTGGCTACTAAATGTACCATTAGATCCCACCATATTGATATCTCTTCCACTTACCTCTTGTGTAATAAAGATGAAAAAACCATTGACCATCTTTTTTATGAAATTCCACTTTTCAAGAGTTGTTTGGTTTGACTCACCGTTTTTTTTCCCAATGAATCAAATTAAGTTTCTTAAAACATTTTCAAAATATATATAGTGTTTCAACAGTTGCAAACGAAAAGTTTAAGTAACTAAAAATTATATCACTCAGTTATTAACCAAAAGTTATCATTATTTATAGTGATTGGTTATGTGTCTTACTGAAAGCTATGTCGTTTGTTTATTAACAAAGAGTCATAATTATTCAAACATACATCTATTGAATAGTTAAGTTTATCGGTAATAAATGTGACTATCCAAATAAGTATATTAGATTGTTATGTCTTTGTGAAGAGACATAAGAACTTCTATAAATAAGAGTGAACTTTTATTTCCATGGCACAACCAAAAAGCATAGAAACAAAGTTTTTTTTTTTTTTTTATTCTTTCACCATATTTTATATTCAAAGATTGTTTTATAAAGAATTACCGCAAAAAAATCTTTATAGAATTTGATGTTCTTGTTATGCTCTGCTTAATGCTTAGTGAGTCATTGAACTTCATTATATTCTCGAAGTTCATTTGTAAATAACTCTTTTGCACCCCAAAATATAAATAGAGACAAATAAAGCTTTAAAAATAGTAACGCGGTGCCTCAACTACAATAGGAAATGAAAAAACATAAATTATATCGACAGAACTACGTTGCATTAGAAACTTCAATCGCTCATCCTTGATATTAGCCAACTTCTCCAACAAGTGCACCAATTCAAGGCACAAAACAACGTGTCAAATATTGAAGCCCGAAAACTTGCAGTACAAGCTCTATCCCGTTTGATTTCTTAATTGTCATTATATAAAAAAAAAATGATTCTTTCACATCTTTTGAATTGTTCAATCTAGATGCAATTAAACGTACGGGCTGAAATTAATTGGAGTTCGCATTGGAACAACTCTCAAGCTAATTGAAGTAATCAATATGATTCACATCATATTGTATGTCCAAAAAGGATTCTATCAACCTTTATATAACTACTTTTAAGTTAAAAATATATATGTCAAGTCTTAGCTTGATTGATATTGATATTGTCATCTTTATAGAAAGACATGAGTTTGAACATGAGTTATGGATAGTTTTATATAATTTATCAAAATAAATTCAAATATATGTTCAACCCTTAAATAAGAAAATTAAACATGCTTAACTGCACTCAAACTCACATCCTCTTACACTGAACAATGCCAACCGAGTTAAAACTCAATCAACTCTACTTTACCATTTAAACAAAGCCCTAATGAATCAACTAAAGCTTTTAACTGTTTCAAATTTGATGGCATCCAAAAAGTCTATGTTTCATTGTTTTGAGAATATGTTTAGCTAGAAAAATAACAATAAAAGCATTTCAGCATCAATTTTTTGAAAAGAATCTACAACGTTGGCAATGCTAGGAAATCACTGTAGCAAAGAATGGCCACCCACAATTTAGTCCACCGGAACCTCAACTTCCATCTTCAAACCAGAGCTTCCGAGAATCTGCGAGAAGTGCAGTGAAATTGAATGACAATTTAAGAGCTTCTTAGACTCATTATACCAAATGAAAAAAACCTTATATACACCAAAAGAATGTAACGTAATAGATAGATCAAGAAAAAATGGCAGAAGATGTTGGCATTATCTTCTTGCAGAGTATTACCATAGTAACATGATCACAAAATTATGGAAAGACTTAAAAGAAAGCAAAGTAAACTGCCACCAGACTGATCCTAAAAGCACTGATCATCTATGTAGAAGCTCCGATTACGCATGGTATGCCTTCCAGAAATAGTGAGAATATAATGCCAAAAACTAAAAGTAAAAGAAATTTGCTAGAAGTGCAAGAAAAATTGGATCTATTTCAGAAATTCAAGCTAATATGAACTTTGAGATCACAGGGCATAACTCAAGTGCCAAAGAATATATATCATCACAGAGAAAGCCACCGAGTAGGGATAAGCATGCTATACAGCACATGCAGTTTTTGCATGAGTTGCCCTGTCATGTATCAGGCTATGATGTCCTCTCCCTCAAGTTAAGTTTTTTCCTTGCACAGTACTCCAATTTTAGCTCACGTGACATTCGGATAAGACTAAAATTCAAATGCACTTTTGATTCATCAATAAACACAAATGGAGTTGTCAAGATATACTACCATAAATGATAAAACCTGACTTCAGCAGCTAGAAAATGTGCAGTGGTAGTTTGAGTCTTCTCAACAATTTTTTTTAAAGATCTTACTCCGAAGTTAACTACACCAAACCAAGAAATGCCTACATCTCACTTTCAGGGTTTGATGCATAAAATAGGCAGCTAGAAAATACTGTTAGTCCCACATAGGCAGCTAGAAAAGCAGCGCTACTTAGAGTCTTCTCTTTCTTTTTTCTTTAAAAAGATCTTAATCAGGGCTTGTTCAAATCAAACCAAGAAATCTCCACATCTTAATTTTGAGAGTTTGATGTATAGTGTAGGAATTATAGAAATATATTAAATGTTTTCTACAGATAGATAAATCTTGTTTATGTAGATAAATCTTAGAATAAATCATTTGAGATATTCTAGGATTATTTTATCTTATCTTTTAGTAGTTTATTAGAATAAGGGAATTATTTTTCCAATTAGGTTATGACTCTTTTCTCTATTTAAATTCAGTTCTTTAGTTAATAAAATATAGAAAAATACAGAATTACTCTGTTTTCTACATGGTATCGACTTAGGTTACGGTTCCTTTCCACCCTAGACCATGTCGAAACTTCTTCTTCTACATATCCTTCTCCTACTCCGAGATTACCTCAAATCTAGAAAATTTTTCTGGTTCGATGCTCAATCGGACTCAAATGTCGAATGCGAATATCACCCGCCATAGATTAAATGGCAACAATTTTCTAGAGTGGTCCCAATCGGTTAAGATTTTTCTCTTGGGAAGAGATAGATTGGGCTATGTTCTTCGTGAAATCAAGCGACTGTTTGTGCTCGACAATCGGTTTTGCTAAGTGGATGCGTGACAATGGTCGAGGTTATGACTTGGCTCTTTAATTCCATGACCCCAAGTATAAGCGAAATTTTCTCCTTTATAACACAATTTCTTTGAAATGCGAGTGCTATCCGCGAAACCTACTCCAAAGAATGATAATATTGCAATTATATCATGTTGAAAATCAAGCGACCACTCTTAAGCAAGGCACCATGCCCGTCTCTCTCTACTACAATACCCTTACCGCTCTTTGGCGGCAATTAGATTTGTATGCACAAAGATGATTGGGCGCCAAGAGATCTTTGCCTTTATCAACAAATTGTCACTCAAAGAAGGCTATTTCAATTTCTACACGGCCTAAACAAGGAGTCGGATGAGGTTCGCGGCGGGGGTCTTGGCTATTTCTCCACTTCCCTCCCTTCGAGAGGCCTTCTCCATGGTCAAGAAGGAAGAAAGTCGACGAAGTGTGATGTCTTTGCTTGATGAAACGGATTCAACTCCTCGAAGGATCTCGCCTTGGTGACACACCAATCATCTCCCTCTTCCAGCGGGAGACCTTGGTGTGATCATTACAAAAGCCCGGTCACTCCAAGGAAAAGTGTTGGAAGCTTCATGGTAAGCCTCGAACCGGAAGTCAAAGAACTCGGAGAGATAATAAATTCGATCTTGCCATTGCGACATCTCACACAAGCTTCTCCAAAGAGCGATTCTTTGAACTTCAAAAAGCTGTTTGGAAAGTTCCAGGGTCTAATGCGGTAATCTGGTCATGAAAGAACCGTAAGGTAACTCTTCTTTCACAAAGACATTGTTTTCCTCTCGATTCACTCCTAATTGGATCCTCGATTACGGTGCTACGGATCATATGACTGGTAATAAGGCCTTATTTCACAATTTTTTCCAAACTGTTGGTAAAGTCACAAAACAAATTGATGGGTCCTTATGCAAAATAGAAGGCCATGGAACTGTTGTTCTCAATGATCGATTGCACTTCATAATGTTCTCTTTGTACCAAATCGGCTTGCAATCTCATTTCCGTAAGTAAAATTTCCTCGGACTTGAACCGCTTTGCAACCTTTAACGGTCTTAATTGTACTTTGCGAGCAATCGAACTCGAAGAAGATGATTGGTAAGGCCACTTGCGAGAATAGTCTCTACATCCTCCCTTCCTCTCCTAAACCCGAGATCTTCAAATCTTTTCTGACTTTAAATACAGCTTGATCTTTGTTATGTTATGGCATTTTCGTTTAGGCCATCCTAGTTTCCAATACCTTGCTAAATTGTTTCTGATCTATTTATTAATAAAAGGCCAAACTCTTTTTCTTGCAAAGTTTGCTCTCTTGCTAAACATACTAAATCTTCTTATTTTCCTTCTCCATACAAGCCTTCTCACCCTTTTGCTTTGATCCATAGTGATATTTGGGGCCCTTTCTCGGGTGAAGAATGCTTATCATAGTAAGTGGTTTATCACTTTCATTGATGATCACAGTGAGGGTAACTTGGACTTATTTGCTAAAAGACAAATCTGAAATCACTGATATTTTTGCACAATTTTATAACATGGTTCTCACTCAATTTGGGGCTAAAATCTAGCTCTTTAAATCTGATAATGGCGGTGAATTTTTGCTAGGTCTTTGGGTAATTTTTTCAGGACAAGGGCATAGTTCAACTTAGTTCTTGTGTTGGAACCCCACAACGAATCCGGCATTGCCGAAAGGAAAAATAGGCATCTCCTAGAAGTTACTCGTTCCCTTCTATTTACTACCAATGTTCCTAAATATCGTGGGGAAGCCTTATTAACGGCTACCTATTTAATCAATCGAATGCCTAGTAAGGTTTTAAAATTTCAAACACCTCAATCTATATTTTTGCAAAGATTTTCCTCATTTTAAGCCTATCTCCTCAATTCTCGCACTTAAAATCTTTGGTCATATGCAGTTTTTATCCAAAATATTGCTCCTCATAAATCCAAGTTAGACCCCAAGTCCTTAAAATGTGTACTTGGTTGGATATTCTTCACTTAAGAAGGGATACAAATGCTTTCATCCTCCTTCAAAACGATTTTTACCACTATGGATATCACTTTTTATGAACAGGATCCCTATTTCACACAGTTGAAAATTCGGGGGAGACATGGAGTGATTTTCACCAAATCGTATCTTCTCCTAATTTCCATTCTCAACCTTCAAAATTGCCACCAATTTTACCTTTACCTCTGATTTGTCACCCGTGACTACTCAGATTAATTCTCTTTGTTATACCTATCAATACCTCATCCACACCTACTTTAAACACCCCTCCCGAAAATACACCTACTCCTATTGAAAATCTTCACCAAACATCACCACCCAAACGACTTCGTGTCTACACAAGAAAAAGAAAAATATCCACAGGATTGTTTTGCAATCTGATTCTTGCCGAGAATTGGATTTGGGTCCAAATCTTGGAATGGAAGAAGAAATCGATAAGTCCTCTACTCTAGATGATTTTCCTATTGCTATTAGAAAAGGGGTTAGACAATGCACCAAGCATCCTATTGAAAAATTTGTTTGGCTATAATTCTTTGATGCCTTCTTTTCAAGCATTTACAACAACCTTGGATAAAGAACAGATTCCCACAAGCATAAATTGAAGCTCTAAAGGATCCTAAATGGAGAAGGGTCGTTGAAAAGGAAATTGGTGCACTAGAGAAAATGCTACTTGGACGATTCTGGACCTTCCTCAAGGAAAAAGGTGTTGTTGGTCGTAAATGGATCTTTGTTGTAAAGTACAACTCCAATGGAAGCATCCAACGATACAAAGCTAGACCGGTGGCTGGAGGCTTTACGCAAACGTATGGGATAGATTTCACGAAACGTTTGCACCCGTGGCAAAGCTTAACACCTGTTCGAGTACTCCTAAGTTTGGTGTAAATTGCGATTGGCAATTACATCAACTTGATGTAAAAATGCATTTCTTAATGGCATGCTAGAGGAAGAAGTTTACATGAAATTGCCACCGGCTTAAAGTCTGTTGAAGGAAGCAACAAGGTGTGCAAGCTCAACAGTCTCTATATGGGCTAAAATAATCACCCGAGCTTGGTTCGAGAGGTTCACTAAAGTCATTCTCAAAAACGGCTACAAGCAAATCCCTTTGCCGATCATACACTTTTCATCAAGGTAACTTCTACAAATAAGAAAGCTATCCTAATTGTGTATGTTGATGACATAATTCTTCTGGAAACGATGAGGAAGAAATTAGCAATTTGAAGAAGTCATAAAAGCAGGAATTCGAAATCAAGGACTTGGGAAAGTTAAGATATTTCCTAAGAATGGAGGTGGCAAGATCAAAAGAAGGACTTGTGATCAATCAAAGAAAGTATGTACTTGATTTACTCAAAGAAACTGGTTTTCTTGGTTGTAAGCCACCGATACACCAATGGAGGCAAATTTGAGATTCAACAAAGAAGATGGGTCTTTAGTAGACAGAGAGAAATTTGAGAGATTAGTTGGGAAACTTATTTACTTATCTCTAACAAGGCCGGATATAGCCTTTCTCAGAAAATGTGATAAGTCAACACATGACTAATCCTAATGAAGAGCATATATGGCAAAGAAAGAAAATTCTCAAGTACTTGAAGAAAACTCCAGACACGGCTTAATGTTCAAGAAAACACAAGATGAATCATTAAGATTTTTACAGACTCTAGTTGGGCGGGAGACCTCACTGAAAGAAGATCCACTAGTGGCTCTTGCACTTTTGTTTGGGGTAACCTTACAACTTGGAGAAGTAAAAACAATCTGTTGTTTCAAGAAGTAGTCTTGGAAAATTGAATTTAGAGCACTAGCTTTGGGAATATGCGAAGGAATTTGGCTACTTAAATTACTAAAAGAACTTGGCACTAATCGGGAGGATCACTTTGAAGTCTTGTGTGATAATCAATCTGCTATTCAAATTGCCAAGAATCCAAATCCAACATGACCGAACAAAGCATGTGGAGATTGACAGCATTTTATTGTGACCAAGTCAACAAAAGGACGACCACTCTTTCCTACATTCCTTCAAAAGGACAAATTGCGGATATTCTCACTAAGGCTCACTGCTAAAGCACATTTTCAATAAATTCCTACTCAAAGGTGGGATTATACAATGTATATTCTCCACTTGAGGGGAGTGTAGGAATTATAGAAATATATTAAATGTTTTCTACAGATAGATAAATCTTGTTTATGTAGATAAATCTTAGAATAAATCATTTGAGATATTCTAGGATTATTTTATCTTATCTTTTAGTAGTTTATTAGAATAAGGGAATTATTTTTCCAATTAGGTTATGACTCTTTTCTCTATTTAAATTCAGTTCTTTAGTTAATAAAATATAGAAAAATACAGAGAATTACTCTGTTTTCTACATATAGAATAGCCAAAAGTAATTGTCTAAGTGCCCCTCCTCCCCCTGCACACAAAGCTTTTCCAAACCTCCTTGTGTGGCACTGGAAAAAGTGCAGAACTAAAGAAACGAACACAGTTTAAAACACTAAGCCATGTTTTCTAACCGATGCATGATACTTCTTTATATTCTTGTAATTTTGCTAGCTTGAGAATCTTGAACAGTGGATGGTGCCTGTTATTTCAACTGCTATCCACTTTCTTTGTCAACCAGATACTAGCTTTCAACTGGTAAACAAATTATATCATAGTTATAAAGAAAAGGTTAAGTACTACATTCCAAGGTGACCTGTAATGCTATCTCAAATACAGATTGACTTGATAACTCTAATGAACATCCCTATCTTGAATAAAAGAAAGCAAAGTTTTGCAATAATCTGGTGTACTCAATTCACTACCAACAAGAACTAAGCTATTCCTCACCACTATCAAATAAGCTACATGCATCATATTGTGCAACTGAGCACTATATTCCCAATAAGCTAGTTAGATAAAGATGCTCTTTTATAGTTAACTACTCTATTCCTCACCACCATCAAAGAAGCTACATGCATCATATTGCGCAACTGAGTTCTAATAAACACTATATTCTCAATAAACTAGTCAAATTGATATACTCTTTTATAGTTTCCATATATTTCCATTGGTCTGCCACAGCTCTTGACATTGGTATCCTCCATTAAATTGTATATTCTCTCAAAAGTTAACAAAAAACTGATATACTCCTAATTTAAAAATGGGGATACAGGGGTCTAGTAGCTAAGCGTATTTATTTTGGAGCTTGAACAGAGATATCTCCATAATGATTTAATCTATGAACAATCAATTCTAAGACTTTTCTCTAATATTAAATGGTGTAAAAGTTCAAGCAGTAAATTCTTCCACTGAACTTTGTAAATATCAGGCTCTGAAAAAAACTCTGCTTCAAACCTTCTTTGTCTCTCCGTTTGCCTTAATATTATATTATTAGCCTTATAAACAAGTTATAACAAAATGAAACTATTCAAATGCTGAAACACCCAAAATTATCACAAATAAAGCCAAGGGTACCTTTACAAAGTCTGACATAACTAATAGGGACTCCTTAGTGTAACCTGCTTCCTCGAGAACTTTAGTCAAAACTTGCTGTACCAATTGTCAAACACAAAAAGCAAATTGAGAATAAAGCAAAAATATCTAAATATTCTAATTTCTAGTGACAAAAAGATTTAAAGTTACAACAATGCAGGTTTTATTTGTATCTGAGCAGAAGAAACATACTTTGCAGTCAGTAAAAAGAGGCATTTCTAATATCAAATCAACCTGTGAGGATGAAGAAATGTGAGATTGTAACCCATTTTCTCCAACTACATCCACGCTTTTTTTCAACATTGATTTGTTTGATGATTGGTTAACGTGAGGTAGTAAAGTGGCATGATACTTTAGATGATCATTTGTTTTAGAAAGTGAATTATCTCAAACTTACTCTTAGAAAATGCAGCTTATTAATATTTGGCAAGAACAACAGAGTGACACAACAAACACTTTCTTGTCCGGTTAACCAAGAAAAAGATGAACACTGAAAGAAAAATCAATAAAGAATTAAACTAACCTCCCTCTGATGCTCAGATATGAATTGGCCAGTCAAATCATGCAAAACATCCAACATGCCGTTAAAGGTTACTTTCCCATTGCCATCTGAATCATACACCTTGAATATAACTACAAATCAAATTTGCAAATTTCAGTTAAAAATTAAGTAAGAAATTAACTAAATTTGATATTAATTAAAAAAATTTAAGGAATCAGTACATTCAATTTTTTGTTGCACAGTAGCACGAGGACTAAATGCAGACAAAAACGCAACGAATTCCTTGAAATTCAATCCATCTAGCATCCTCAACAATCTCTGCATAGTTTTCCAAAAACATTTGACCCATAAAGAACCCCCAACAACGCACATTATAAAGAAAAAGAAACGAACAAAAAAACAAACCTGAGAGAGAGGATTAACAGCGAACTCAGGCACGGACAAAAACTCCTCGCCGGAGACGAAACCGCCGCCGTTTCGATCCAACTGACAGAATCTTTCGTACAGAGAGACGATCTCCTGCTGCGAAACTGCAGATCATGAGGAAAAACAGACGAACACACAAATCAACGGCTGAGAAAGGATTAAGTAGTAGGGAGATGAAAGAGTGAAGAGCAAAATTAGGGAAATGGATGGGATAGCGAGTCAATTACAGGCGTTGTTACAGTGTTGTTGAACTTCTTCGATGTCGTACTGAGTGAGCATGGAGGAAGTGTTTCCCATCGAATTTTCCGGTTATGATGCCAGAATTTGTGAAAGGTGGTAGTTACGTAGGTGGGTTGGGATTCACGAATATTCAACCACCTTTATTCTCAGTAGAAAATGGGAAGTAAGCGAAGGTAAATGCAGATATTCAAATCATAAAACAAATGAGATTGAGTTGTAAAAAAAAAAAAAAGGGTCACTTCACAATATGTCAATATTAAAGTTATCGAGTAAAGATGACACCTCGATTGATATAAATTCTTTTAAAATCTCTGATCTATCGCAAACTAGTGTAGAAGATTAAATTAGTTTTAGGATTAAGTATTTCCATTACGATTTAATTATGTTTTAGTAAGCTTTGTTAAATTCAATAAAATGTGCAAATTAAGTATTTTATTGACCTTAAAGGCCGAATGAGGCTTAAAGGTGAGCTAATGAACTTTATAAGTGTGTAGGAGACTATTAGAAGGCATATTAAATGGATATTGGTCGCTATGTCGCAACATGGAATGCTTAATGTCGCAATATAGAGAGCAGAAGGGAGAAATCACAAAACTACCTTTGATGTCGTAACACAGTTTAACGGTGTCGTGACATACCCCTGAAGATACCATAAGGGGAGTATATTGACTCCTTTATCGCAACACAGGTCCTGGTGTGTCGCGACATCGACTCTGGATGGAATTAAACACGAGCCAGGGGCGTTTTGGTCTACACAATCAAATTTAAAGCTCAGGAACTCAGCTAACTTAGGGTTAAGGACGACGACCACCTGAGATCTATAAATAGGTTTCTTTGTCACATGTAAAAGACACCATTCACTAAGCCTAGAATTAGTCTTTTAATTTCAGTTTAGTTTTCTCTTTTCTTAGGTTAGATTTATTTTCATTCGTTCTTGTTCTATTTTGAGAGATCTGAATTGTGGAGACAATCAAACATTGTGGATTCGTGATCAATCTTAATACAATCAGGCTCTTTCGTAAACTTTATATTATGGATTTATTTAGCATGTTTTCTCTTTATATCGATTCTATATTGTCTATGGAGACCATGAGGAACTCATCACTCTATGGGGGATTAGCTAATGGAGGTATGATTTGTTAACTGATTTGTAGGGATACTCAATGGATCAGCTGTTTGGAAAAGGAAGAACGTAAAACAAACCCTAGGCCTGACAACCCTGGGAAGTCATCAAGGTGGGAATTAACCAAAAATTGGTATTATCCATCTATGAACACATTCACCCCAAACCAGTCTGGACTGTGAGGCTAGAGGATAAGTAGTCCCTACCGACTCGTTATTCGAGTGGAAGATCGGAAGATCCTGCTGGGATAATGACTAATTGATTGACGAGAAACCCGAAGCGACAGTTGATGGGGATTTTCGAAGCGAGCTAATCACCCATAATCAGATTTGATTATTTCTATTCTTCAATCTCTCAAATTTTTAGTTCTTTATGTTATTTTATTCTTCTTATTATAAAAGCCCTAAAAGCTCCTTTTACTTTACTTTCGTACTATAACTCAATTAAATTACTAATTAGATCTTTTAGTGTTTATGTTAAAATTGATTTAGCACTCGCCTCCCTTGGGTACGATCCTCGGAGTACTCACCTACTCCATTGTAACTATATTACAACTGGACTCGTATACTTATGGATATCACCTCATTAATATATCTTTTACTGCAGTATTCACACTCTGGACGTTAGCACGTTCGGAGGCGGTCAAGTTGTTGGTGTCGTTGCCGGGGAGGCAACTTCACTAGTTTGATTTTAATTTTTGCATTCAGAAAAAAGAATTAGGAAATTTTTAGGTTATAGATACGATCTTTAATTTATTTAATTAACTAACTTTACTATTACTTATCTATTTTTCATAGGAAGACCTTAGTGCACAATATGAATTAGAACTACAGCTGTCATAATTAAAAGAGACCGATCAATAGGAGAAATGAATTATATGTGGACAGATGATGAACTGGACTAAAATGCCGATATTTACGAAAATGGAGTCTATGAAGACTGGGAGATACAAGAGAACCAACAATTACTAATGCTTGAATTAAGTCAACTCCGAGGAGAAACCCCAATTCTTTTCCAAGATGATAACGACCACATGGGTATACGATCAGGAAGACATCGAGATGTGTCAAGCCCAGGGTTGAACAAAGAATAGGATGCGTTTAGAGAAGCTTGTGAGGAAGAGGAACTCCTAGACTATTACTCGCTTCTACAACCAAAAAAAATACCCAGATAAGTTGAACGAGACAACAACAGGAGAAGGCATAGAGTTAGTGGGGGAAATAACGAATGAACCAAAGAATCAGATAAGTATGGAACTTATCGTTCCAACAATTTTAAGTTCTTACAATAAGGTTAAAACACAAGAACAACACAACATATACCAACTAATAGAGACAATGGTAGTCATGGCTAATCTAGTGGAAGACTGTTTATCGATTCAGGGATTCACGGAGCCTGAAATGACTATCCTTTGCATGTCTTTAGTTTTGAATCAGGCACCTCAGAAATTCGATTGTCTAGGAATTTTTCAAATACTGAACATAACTGGAAAAATATATATAGACAGGACCTATGATCACTAGCAAGCCCCAATCAAGTTGGTCAATTGATGAACACAAGTGTCAGACTGTAGGTATATCGGAATGTTCGGTCATTACAAGGGCCAGTCAAGAGCATTATTTGGGAACAAATGAACAGGTTCAAAAGAGCGCAAATTCAGAATGCAAGTGAGGAAGTTCAAAATTTTTTGCCAATCATTATCTCAAGTACACCTAAAAAGCCACTCCTGATCGATGATATGAGCAAAAACACAACGAGCGACGAGTATGAACCACAATTCTCAACCTTCTTACGAAGCAAGAATGCTAAACAAAGATTAAAGTGGTTGCATGATTATGTGATACTGCAAATAATCAATAGTTATGATATGCGGAAGGAGTTGTCGGTCGTCAAGGCATGATGAAAAGGCAAGTTTAGAAAAAGAGACAATCGCAGACGAGTAGAATGGCACAATGAGTGTTGGACTAATAAAAATAGAAACAATTTACAAGGAGCACCTCGGTGTATATTGACTGAGCTGACAGATGAGTTCGACAGCAAGACCTAACATTTCTATGTAGAGATTCTTACTAACTATACAAATTGTATACTTCACTAACCAATTCCTTAAAATGTCATAGGTAGAGTAAAGATAGGATTAACATACGCTAGAAATACTCTGAAGATCAAAAAATTTGGGAAAAACGATGTTAACGTTGTTACATAGACATTTCGTGTCACGACACCGCAGTCAATAACAAAGAATTTCAAAAATCACATCGATGTCACGACACCACTAACCTGTGTCGCGACATGGAAGATAATTTTCCAAAATTTCAAAACTGTAGGGTGTGTCGTGACATTGTACCCCGGTGTCGCGACATGAGCAAATTGCCAAGGATGTCTCGACACGGAACCCATGTGTCGCGACATCACTGCAATTTTCTGCAGGGTCAACCCAACCCAATTGAATTTTTTAACTATTAAAATACCTGGATTTTTACCCCAAAACTAATAGTTTTAAGCATAAAAAATCCTTTTAAGTTAACCTAACCTAGTTTTAATACCCCAACAATTCCAAAACTTCTCTAAAACCTCTAATTTCAAAACCCCCTTTTCCACTAAAAACCTAGGTTTTCAACCCTTCATCCCCAATTCCAAAGGCATCATTAGAGAAAACTGTCAACAACAAATCAAAGAGGAATCACACACGAGTTCAAAAGAGATTGACGTTAAGTATTTTCAACTATATTTTATTGTTCCATTGATCATTGCTCATATATATTTTTGCTAGAAACTTAAGATGCCTCCTAGAAAGAGTAAGAAAGCTATAGTTCCACAAACTCAAGTAGTGTCAAACCTTGAGAAATTTGAGAATCTAGAAACAAAAAAATATTTTATTGAGTTACAACGTCGGCCTTTAATCCAAGAACGAGGGTTCGAACCTTCAATGATTTTGTGTAATGAAATTTAGACTTTGGTCAGATACCATAGTTGGGAGCAATTTTGCATCACCCCAAGGAAACTGCGGTGGTCTCGGTAGTACAAGAGTTTTACTCTTCCTTCAAAGACCAAGAAATACGAAAAAAATAGATAAATTGGGACTCTATAATAGTGAGAGGTGAAGAGGTGCCAATCACTCCTAGGGAGATATGTGAGTTCTACGATACACCTTTCTATGACAAAGGCTTCCTTAGTAGCATCGATTTGGATAAATTTAAGAATATAGACATGGAAGATATTATTAAGTACTTAACTCAAGGTAGAGTTACATGGAACTATATGCCAGATACGGAGTTTCCAATCAATTTTAATCAAGCAAAAATGTTCCCAGTTACAAAAATGTGGATGTAGTTCATTGGCACTAGAATTGTGCCCGATCTAAATGTTTCTAATATTAATACTTTTCGAGCTATTTTGTTATATGGCATTTCACAGTGTAATCAGATTTGTGTGGGCAAATGGATTTACCGAGAAATGAGGTGGAGCGCGCATAGCCAAAAAGATGGAATCTTCTTTTCTCATTTGATGACAGAATTGTGTCACCGAGCAGTAGTTCCCATGGGCTGGAATGAACAGATCATGAAACCAACGAAAAGCATAATTGGAGATTCGCTATATACCCAATATGTCGAGCTTCAAAGGAAATAAATTATGAATTGGAATCAGAGGATGAAGGAAAAGATGGATGTCTCAGTTTCACTTAAGCGAAAAGAGAAGACAATGGCTCGAAGATCAACCAGCAGGAGCATGGAGGAAAAACTTCGATAGAAATGAGACGAGCACCACATTAGGGTGATGAGGAGGATTGAGTTTTATTTTTGATACTTTTAAAAGACTTGTATTAACTTTTGGATAATTTTAATTTAACTTTGTAGGAGTAGGATTAATAGTAGGTTATTAGTTATGTTGCATTTAAATTTTCTATGTAGGAACCCAGCACGAAGGAGACACAAACAATTCGAGCTTTACACGATTAAAGGAAGAAGTACCCACCATTAGAGTAGAAGCGATAACGATCAATCGGGTAACTTTTTTCCTTATATTTTTATGGGCAACAGGAACCCCGAATGGGGCTTTGCCCCTTGAACCCTTTGCGTAGGCGATATTAATTGTAAGGAAAATTTAGTAATTCACATTAAAAACCGATTAAATAAATACATATTATATGTTGTTTGCTATGGTTGATATGCACAGTGTTTGAAATGCATGGTTATAGCCCAATATCCCATTTAATTTATAATTTAAAAATGTTGTAATTTTATAAATATGGCCTGCGTGTCGTGCCTTTTATTTTTCCCATGTATTTATCTTTTCATCCCACTCCCTCGTATGTAAAATGAGTTTCTATAATTGTAAATTGTATGAGCTGCTGCAGACTAAAAGAGATGAAGGTTGGGCTACTTAAAGTGAGAAAAAAGCTTGTGAAGCGACTTACACCCTTAGGATTCCTTTTGGTTCCCCCATTGGCTTGGGAGGGACCACCTTAGTTTTATGGGCTATAACTATTGCATTTATTTACTACTTTATATTATTCATATTTGTGATACAATGGATGATATGTTAGCATATATGTTGTAGTATATTGATACAACCAACTTCAATAAATAAATAAAATGGATTAAAGTTGAACATTAATGGTGAGATAAAATTATTTAAAAACCCCTCAATAAAATATTAAGTTAAGGTTGGCTTCCAATATTTACCCTCGTTAAAGCCTCGATCGATACAACGTGGGTTTTGCTAAAGCAAAATACTTGTATTTATCTTGGTTAAACATGAATAATAAGCAAGTGATATTCATCGATTATAATATTGGTTAATAACTTAACTATGTTACTGTAATAGGATTAGAAACCTAGAGGCAAGAAATTTGGATGATAATGAGATGATTGGAACAAGAGTTGTTCACCAAATAAAGAGTTACATAGGATGTAATTAGCAAATGTTGCTTACATAAATAACCATAATCTTGATAGAAAAGCCAAAGCTGACTTAAGAGGAGGTGAAATATGGATCTTTACCCACTAGAAAACTTTAGAGAAAGGATTTTTCGAAATTAATATATGAGGGTTATTAATTTTGAATAAAATAGTAGGAGCATAATTTAATAAAGTTCTTTTAAATGTTCATAATAAACTTGGTCAATTTACTCATAAGCATATTTTATTATTGTAGATTTATTATGGAAAACAATACAAACTCTTTATCATTGCGATTTTTCCTTGAGAAGGACATGTTGAATGGCTTTAACTTCTTTGGGTGGTTCCGTAACTTGAGGATTGTCCTCAAATAAGAACAAAAATTATGTGTCATTGAAGAACTCGTTGCTTATGAACCAACAACTAATGCCTCTAGAGCTGACAAAGATGCTTATAAGAAGCCTAAAGACCAATCATGAGATGATTGTAATCGCATACTCGTTTTACCTTGTTTGTTAATATAAAGCATTGCCATTGTTATTTCAGTTTCTTTTTCTGTGTGTATAAATAAACTGGTTAATAATAAAGTCCTAAGAATAATATGATTATTCTTAAAAAGGTCCTTAGTCGAGTATTATTGTGGGCTTGGACAATGATAATGCATTGAGACTAATGTGTAGTTGATTGATGACAAAGTGTTGCCATTGACATAGGGATGTCAAAATCAATACATGAGTATGTGTTAGAGAACAACATATTGGACTGACCTGCCATGAATATGTTTCTCGGATTGTTATGTAATAGTGACAAATATTACTCATAGTGATAACTATATATATGATCCTTAGACTTGAGATCATCATTGTCCCAACATCGTGAGTCATATATTTTGATACAGTCAAACGTATACCATAACAGGTTGTACTATAAAGATTGATGTTTGATATACCATAATCCATGTTGAAAGATATGACTGATCAAGATAGAATTTATCCTTCCTACATAATGGGAGCAATATCTTAGGCATCTTGATTGAGTGAGACTAGAAATGCATGGTCATACTCGAATAAGTTGATATGAGATATCATACTTATTTGTTTATTGTAGTCTACTCAAAAAAATCAAGAAATATGAGATTGGACTAAATAAGTGTGACTATTCCATGACTTTTGGCCAATCTAAATATTAAGGATAAAATGATATAATACATGAAAATATTATCACAGAAAGGTTATGTCGAATCACGACTTCTTGTAACTTGGGTAGCAATGATGCATTGTTAGATGCCAAAATTAATATATGAATTTGATTCATACAAAATAGAGAATGTTGTATATTTTGACACAAATAGAGAACATAGATAAAATTAACATATGAATTTGATTCATACAAAATATTAATTATATATATTTTACCAAAATTATTGATATAAACAATTATAATAATTACAGTCAAAATATAAAAGGACATGGAAAGTGATATTATTTTGGAAAGAATATAATCTTTTTCCTAATTTTCCATTTTTCTCAAATAATTAGGGAATAATCCCATTTTTATTTTCTAATATATGATATTAAATTAAATAAAAGGAAATTAATCCCTTAGCGTGTTAGGGTTACCAAGAAAACAAAACTAAAAAGGTCTAGCAGCCGTTCTTGAAAATTCTCTCTGAAAAGTTCAAGATAATTTTATTGTTTGTTCTTTGACTGGGTAAATTACATAGAGGCCGAGACGTTATTGTTGCGGCTTGGAATCAACATCTCCGAAAGGGAACCTATCAACAACGTTATTCATTGCTTTTCAATTTTGAAAGGTATATTTTCAACCCTTTTTTCAACCCGATTCGTTCCTCGTACATGGATCATTAGTTGACAATTGTCGGAATAATTTTCAACCCTATCAACAACGAGGCGTACCGACGATCCAACACATATAAGTGTGATATCTCATATCAACTTATTCAAGCATGGCCATGTATTTCTAGTCTCACTCCATCAAGAGGCCTAAGATATTGCTCCCATTATGTAGAAGAGACAAAGCCTATCTTGATCAATCATATCTCTTTACATAGACTGCGACATACTCAACATGAGTTTTTATAGTATAACCTGTTATGGTATATGTTTGACTGTGTCAAAATATACAACTCACTATGTTGGGACAATGATGATCTCAAGTCTGAGGATCATATACATAGTTATCACTATGAGTAATGTTGTGACTATTACATAATAATCCAAGAACCATACTCTAAATTATATAGATTTTTAGAGCACCTTGTTACTTAGAATTTATGCAAATCTCGAGTATTTTGACAACTAATTATGTGTTTTTAGTACATATTGAGAATGTTGGCAGAATTAAAGCAATATTATAATTTCTGAGTAACATAATTCTACTCTATGTTGCTGCATTTTGAAATTTCATAATTTGTGCTACAATTGTTGGAGCTTGGTACACTAATTTGTTCGATGTTCGAAGCCAGTATGGGTGACACATGCATATAAGCTGAAACAATCAGCATGAGACGGCAAACTAAGGCATTTGGACTCAATAAAATTATTTTAACCCAACTTGGAAGTGGGTTGCTGAAAAGAACAAGTTTGCTTTCTACATTAGAGCCCAAATCGTCCATCAAGGGGGAAAGAAGCCCAAATTGGAAATGACTTGATAGAGCAGCCCAATCAAATTTGGAATAATTATTTGAGGTTCCTTACATGTGTAAAAAAAATCTCAAATCAGCCCCACCTTATAGTTGCCGTCCAACCCATGCCACAAATCAAGCAAGAATCAAGCTTGAATCATGAAAAAATCAACCCCTCTCTCCATGAAATATGGTTGGCCATGCATGAGAGTTTTCTAAGGGATGTTCATGCTATTTTTAGAAAACTTCAAAGCCTTACCTCATGTATAAATACCATCCTCATTCACCTCTCAAATCATCCTTCATCCCATAATTCATTCATTCAATCAATCATTCATTCTCTTCTCTCCCACGCCTAGCTTTCCATTCCCCCTTCATTTTCTCATCCTCTCTTTGAGAGTTCTTTTAGCAAGCAGTTCTTGAGAGAAAACCTCTCTTGGTCGGCCACCTTGAAGAGTAATTTGCATCGAAGCAACAACGAAAATCGGAGGAAGCCACCGCGAATAGTTCTCAGGAAATCACCGAATACATCTTAGAGTTTCTTCTTCCTTTCTCTTTAAATTGTTCTTAGTTTATAACATGATTGCAAATTATTTGATTGTCTTTTAATTAATAATAATGACTTAAATTTTTTTTGGCTAGAATGATTGCAATGCCTTGATTCGATTCATTCAATTCATGTTTATATTGTTCTGTGTCTCAATTATTTATGCTTCCAATTAAAATCATTCATGTTGTTCATGCATTAAGATATTTGACTGCATTAGAATTAATTGCTTAATTCGAACCAAATGGTGGTTAATAGACATAATAATTGGAAGATGCATGCTTAATTTATACCCAAACAAGAATTAATTAAAGGTTCATAATAATTCCAAAAGAATACTATTACCTTGCATAACTTTAGATTTATGTAATTAAATTGTTTCAAACCTAACCTGTCCCTGTTACATTGCATAAAAATATGCACATTTTTCTATGTGACAAATCTAAGATCTCAAAAGAGCTTTTGATTTAGATTCCAAGTTCATAAATGATCAAGTTGCCATGGAATTTTTCCGTAACAATGTTAAGCATGATAATATATTAATTAAATTAAGAGTTGTAATTGTTCTAGCTTATGTATGTTATTGTTGTTAAATCTTGTGAATTGCTGCTAAACATTCATTGCATTACATTTTATCTCATTTGCATATTAGTTGTTAGCTTAATTTTAACATTCATCACCCTTAATTACTATTTTTTTTTATAACCAACGTGTTAAATATTAATTTTACAATTATTGATTATCAACACAGTCCCTGTGAAGACGATACTCTTTTTACTTGCTTATTACTTGATAACGACTGTGTATACTAGCACATTTTGTCACAAACCATGCACCTATCGCTAGAGGCAGTCTCATCATGAGCATGTGGATGATGCTGTATCGCAGGCTATGCTTAGGGTTCTTCAGCGAGTGGCTAGAGCCCAAATTGGATTTGGCAGTCGTGGGTCCATAACTAAAAGGCGTCGATCCAATGGAGCTGAATTGTTTAGGGGTATTGCTGGGACGACCCCTACTGTAGCCGAGTATTGGATGAAGTCTACAAAAAGGATTTTGGATGATATGGATTGTATCCCGTAACAGAAATTGAAGGGTACAGTGTCTTTGTTAATAGATGAGGCCTACCGATGGTGCTAGTCTGTTACGAGGGGTACTCAGGCTGAGAGATTGACTTGGGATTATTTCAAAGAACATTTATGAAGAAGTATGTGGACACGAGATATGTGGAGGCCTAGAGGCTTGAGTTCATTGAGCTGAAGTAAGGGGACATGACTGTGGCCGAGTATGAGGCCGAATTCTTAAGACTTAGTCATTATGCTCAGGGTATGGTTGCGACTGAGTAGGAAAACTGTGTAAGATTTGAGAACGAGCTACGTTATGATCTGATGATTCAGGTCGCTCCACATCATGAGAGAGTTTTTGAGGCTTTGGTTGAGAAAGCTAAAATTTTAGAGGAGATTAAGCATATAAATCGTGAGAAGAGAGAAAAGACTAAGGCTCTGATTAAGAGATTTTGGTCCTATTGGTACTACTTCGTGACCTGTAAAACGAGCCAGAGAGGACAAACCTCAGCAGAACATTACAGTAGCTAGTGCTGAAGGCAATAGTCTAAATTGTGCTTATTGTTGTAAGAAGAACTCAAGTGAATATTGGAAGAAAATGGATGTTTGCCTTAACGTGTGGGTCCACAGATAATAAGATTAAGGATTGTTCGCGTCGGGGTGAGTAGATGCAAGCTCCGGAGCATAATTGAGTTAAGAATCAAAGAACTGGACAATTGTATCGGAGAGCTCAGGGTAAGAACAGAGCTACTAATGTTGGTTAGGGTTAGTGAGCACCGGGTCAGGTTGCGAATAGGATTGAGGCTTTGCAGCCTGCTCTTGTTGATGCAGCTAGACATAGAGAGGACTAAGAAGCAGCTGACGTCATCACAAGTACTTTTACAATTCATTCTTTTCAGTACTTTGATTTTATAGATATTAGATCTACCTACTCGTATGTTTCTTATTTTATGGCTGATAAACTAGTATTGGGATAGATGAAATTATTAGTGATGTAACTATAGTCAGCCCTTTAGGAAAAAATTTTATTGTGAACAAGATCTATAGAAGATGTCCATTGGAAGTTCAGGGGGAACTGTTTCCAGCAAATCTGATGGATTTACCTTTCGAGGAATTTGATTTAATTTTGGGTATATACTGGTTGGTGGAACATCAAGTCAGTTTAGATTTTACTTCTAAGAGGGACACTCTAAAGACATCTGTTGGTAAGGAGATTATGATGGTATGTGAGCGTAGACATTACTTGTCTAATGTGATCTCTACTATGGTGGCTAAGAAACTAGTTCGAAAAGGATGTGAGGCTTATCTAGCTTACATTCAGGATACAATTGCAAATGGGTCAGTTGTTGAGGGTATCCAAACTGTGAGGGAGTTTTCAAACATTTTTTGGAAGACTTGCTCGAATTACCTTTGGATCGAGAGGTTGAGTTTGGAATTGATTTGTTGCCCGAGACTGCTCTGGTGTCCATTTCTCTCTACCGCATGGAACCTAAAAAGCTTAAAGAGCTTAAGGTTCAACTTCATGAGCTTTTAGATCGTGGTTTCATAAGAATGAGTGTTTCGCCTTGGGGAGCTCTGGTCTTGTTTATCAAGAAGAAGGATGGATCAATTAGGTTTGTATTGATTACCGACAATTGAACAAGTTGACTATAAAGAACAAGTATCCTTTATCGAGGGTTGATGACTTCTTCGATCAATTTAGATGTGCTACAGTATTCTCCAAGATTGATCTAAGGTTCTGTTATTATCAGCTGAAGGTCAAGGAATTTGATATGCCCAAGACCGTATTTAGGACTCGGTATGGTCATTGCGAGTTCCTGGTAATACCTTTCAGTCTAACGAATGCTCCGACTACATTCATGGACTTAATGAATCAATTATTCAACCTTATCTTGACTAATTTGTCATTGTCTTTATCGATGACATCTTGATTTACTCAAAGTCTGAATCCGAGCACGATGAACATTTTAGGGTTGTTTTGTAGATTCTTTATGAGAAGAAGTTTTATGCTAAGCTTAGTAAGTGCGAATTATGGCTTAGAGAAGTGATGTTTCTGGGTCACGTGGTATCAACTAAAGGAATCTGTGTTGATCCGAAGAAGATTGAGGTAATTCTGGATTGGAAGTAGCTTAAGAATGTTTCTGAGATCTGAAGTTTTCTTGGGTTGGTTGGTTATTATCATAGGTTTGTTAAGGGATTTTCCTTAATCGTGGCTCCTCTGACTAAGCTGTTGAGGAAGAGTGCTCCTTTTAAGTGGACGAAGGATTAGCAAACTCGTTTTGAGAAGCTTTAGTCTGTGTTGACTCAAGCACCGGTTCTAATTCAACCCGAGTCTAAAAAGGATTATGTGGTTTACAGTGATGCGTCCCATACTAGTCTTGGTTGTGTATTGATGCAAGACGGTAAGATTGTGGCTTATGCATCAAGACAGCTTAAACTGCATAAGTGCAATTACCCGACTCATGATCTTGAGATGGCAGGTGTGGTATTTGAGCTTTAAATCTAGAGGCACTATCTATATGATGAGAAGTGTATCATTTACATAGATCACAAAAGTCTTAAGTATCTTCTCTCCCAAAAAGAGTTGAACTTAAGGCAGTGGAGATGGATAGAGTTGCCTAAGGATTATGACTGTACCATTGAGTACCATTCGGGGAAAACTGATGCCGTGGCAGATGCATTGAGTAGGAGGTCGATGACTGATCTAAGAGTGATATTCGCTAAGTTGAGTTCGTATAAGGATGGTGGCTTACTCGCAGAGTTGTAAGTAAAACCTACTTTGGTCGATGAGATTAAGATAAAGCAACCTTTGGGTGTGTCTCTTTTTCCTCGAATTAAGTAGAGTGAGGAAGGTAAGACTACGGATTTTCGGTTCAATTCAGAGGGCGTTCTGTGTTTGCCGAGATAGTAGACATGGGGTACTTCACTGGGACAGTAAACACAGGGGTGTCTACTAGGATATTAGATATGGGATTATATGGTATAAGACCATAGCTCGGCTATGGCAACCAATGGAGTCCACCAGGACATGAAATATGGGGTAAAATGTTGTAAACATTCTTTACAATGCCACTTATCTTCAGCTTGAACTTTGGACAATCAATGAGCTAATATTTTCTTATATTAATTTCGTTATGCATGCAACATATAAAAGACAGAAAATACGAACGACATAATAGTGAAATGTGAAATTAACTTTATTTATTCATCGTTCAAATAAATAGAAAATAGTTACATGTTTACTACAATTTGGGCACATTTCCCAACAATCTCCCACTTTTCCTAGTGAAGTAAATGTATCATGTTTCGCATTCCCTTATCCTCAACATGTTTATTAAAACTCCTAGTTACAAGAGTCTTAGTAAACGGATCCATAAGGTTATCTCCAGAAGCTACTTTCATCACATCTACAATTCCTTTGGCTACTGCCTCTCGTATCAAGTGATATTTCCGATCAATGTGTTTCTTCCTCTTGTGATTTCTCATTTCCTTGGTATTTGCTATTGTAACAGCCCGGTTTAGACCCTAGTCAGAACAGTGGTTTTGAGACCACAAATCTGAGGTCAGAAAAATATTTTAATATTATTTTTGGTGATTACAGTATGTGATTAAGCATGTGTGAAATTTCTGTGTGAAAATTTTATCGATTGTGTGCTTAATTTGTAAAAAAGACTTAATCGCATAAAATGCAAAAGCTGTGTGCTGATTGTTAAAGTGCTAATTTGGCCTGGCTTATTAAAATGTGAGTCCTTATGTTGTTATTATTCCATTGATAAATTGGATGGACAAAAATGCCTAAGGTTAGTGGATTCTAAATGTTTATAATAAGGCTATTTTAGTAAATGAATTATTAAATGATTTATAATAAAAAAAAAGTCATTCTCTCTTATTATCATCATCCATAGCTGAATATCAAGAAGAAAAAGAGAGTTTTTATGTTCATTTAGGGTTCGGCACTTGTAGGCTTCAATTGGTATGTTTTTTTAACTCGATTTTTCATAATTTCTACGTTTTTGTAATCGTTTCTTCGTGTTCTTCAAAACTCATGCTTTAATTTTATAATTTGATGAAGTTTTTGAGAAATTCCATTGATGATTATGTGAACTTTGTGTTGTTAGTTGGTGGAAAATGAAAGCTTAATATTGGGTCAACATATTTTGTATTTGAATTTTTGGTGAAATTGAGTAAATTGGGCTTAATTGTGAAAATAAGAAAATTAGAGGACTAAAATGTGAAATAAATGAAATGTGTGGACTTGTATGGATATAGGGAGAATTCGGCTAGGCATGGGTGAAGTGAAATTTGGTGTATTTTGTGATTTTGTGAAATAGGGACTAAAGTGTTGAAATGTGAAAATGTGAGGGCTATTTTGTAAAATGCCCTAAATATGTGTATTTGGATTAAATTGAAAGAATTGGTGACTGAATGAGCTAAATTTGAATATGTATAAACCAAGAAAGGAGAGATTCAGATCGAGATCGAGGCAAAGACAAAGTGTTTGATTGATTTACTAGTCTCGGTATTTTGACGTCCGAGGTAAGTTCGGATATAATACAAGATGTTTAACTTGTATCTATGTGATGTGAAATGAATGAATGCATAGTTATTGAATTAGAGATGTTATAAGTGATATTGAGAAATGTGGCACTAAGTATGCGAAATAAGAATCGGGACAAAAGTGATTAGCACTGTGTGTGCAAAATATTAGAAGCTACGGCTTAAATGATTGGCACTGTGTGTGCGATACCAAATTACGTTCGGTTTTATATTGTGACACTAAGTGTGCGATGTTATATAAGCTTCGGCTATGAATTGAGCACTAAGTGTGCGATTGAATTGAAGAGATAGGGAACAGTGAATAAATTATGGTATCGAGCATTGAATAGCAAGAGCGTTAGTTAACTAAATGTTGGCAAAGGTATGTTTCGAACCTATGTGGTTGATGATATTGTTTAAAGTTGAATTGATAGATGTATGAGTATATGGTTGAGAATGACATTGTGTTTAGTTATGAATCTATCTGAGTGATGATTTACTTATGTTTTGGTATTGTATTATTTAGTAATATGTATTATATTACGGACTTACTAAGCCTTAGAGCTTACTGTGTGATGTGTTTCTCTGTTTTACAGTATCAGTAAAGCTATCTCGGATCTGGGGATCGTCAGCGACTCAATCACACTATCGGCTATCTATTTTGGTACTTTTGAAAAGATGTGTATAAATATGGTATATGGCATGTATAAGCTATTAAATGTGGCATGTTTTGAGTTGTATAAATTTTGCCATGAGATATGGCTTAAAAGTTGAATGATGTTAGTATATATATATGTGTGGGTTAAGTGAATGATGAATATGGTATGTTTCATGCTTATATGGTTGATGAAAATTGTGGTTTAAATGTGAATTGTGGTAAGATTTATATGATGCATGACCTATATAATTTGGGGTGAGAAATTTGGGTATTTTGGATGAAATATTTGTGATGAAATTGAGTATGATTATAGATGGTATAGTTTATGATAAATTGGTGATTATATTGGTATGTTTGGTTGCATTTTGAGGCATGAATTGGTATTGGTTTGATGCTCATAGGTGATCCCAAAGTGTGGATGGTAATTTGGCCTTGAAAATGGCCTATAATTGCCCACACGGTTTAGCACACGAGCGTGTGGCTCGACCGTGTCATTTAGGTTGGTGAATTGAAGCAAGTCAGACTCGACCACGGGCTGGACACACAGGCGTGTAACTGGCCGTGTGGTGCAAGTCGGTGTCGACCACGGGTGAGGCACAAAGGTGTGTCTCAGACCGTGTGGACAAGTCAGTATGTATGGCCTGTTTTGCCACGTCTTGGACACATGGGCGTGTCCGAGGCCGTGTGAGGCACACGGCCTACCCACACGGGCGTGTGACCTCTGTAACTTAGAAAAATGTTTAAATTTCAAAAATATTCATATGTGTTCAGTTTAGTCCCGACCCCTTTCTAACACGTGTTTAAGGTCTCTTAGACCTATCTAAGGGACTATATGATTGTGACTTATTATGTTTGGTTGTGAAATGATATGAATTGCTCGGAAATGATCGGTAACACCTCTTAACCCTAGTCCGGTGACAGTTACGGGTTAGGGTGTTACAACTATTGTAGCACAGTTATCACAATACAGTGTTATAGCTTTTTCTATACCAGGAATAACTTCAAGTTCATTTAAGAACTTTCAAAGTCATATTACTTCTTTCGTTGCCTTAGAAGCAGCCACATACTCGGCTTCCATATTAGAGTTAATAGTGCAAGTTTGTTTTACACTTCTCCATACTATGTCTCCATGGCCTAGAACGAATACATTTTCCGACATCGATTTCCTTGAATCTTTACAGGTTTGGAAGTCTGAGTCTGTGTATCCAACATGAGTAAGGTTCTCCCTAGATTACACAAGCATATAATCCTTGGTTATTTTAAGATACCGTAATATATACTTTACAGCTTGCCAATGCCTGAGACCTGTATTCACCTGATATCGACTAACCATTCCTACTGTGAAACAAATATCTGGACATGTGCAAAACATCGCATACATAAGGCTTCCAACTGCCAAAGCATATGAAACCTTACTCATATGCTCTCTTTCTTCTACAGTCTTAGGACAGTCATATAAAGAAAGATGAAAACATGATGCATTCGGCTGAACGCCTAGCTTTGTATTAGTCATTGCAAAACGTTCCAGTACCTTATCAATGAATGAAGCTTGGGATAGATCTATTGTTTTATTCTTTCGATCCTTAAGGATTTGAATTCCAAGAATATAACTAGTTTCACCCAAGTCCTTCATGCTAAATTTTTTAGCTAACCGTAGTTTAATCGATGACAATTTTCCTACATCTTTTTCGATAAGTAGAACATCATTGACATACAAAATGAGGAAGACCACCTTTTTATCCTTTATACGCTTATAAACACAAGGTTCATCAGCATTTTGCTCAAATCCAAAAGTCTTGATCGTTTGATAAAATCTTTTATTCCATGAGCAGGACGTCTACTTAAGTCCATATATGGATCTTAGTAGTTTGCAAACTTTTTGCTCCTTTCCGTTGACAACATAGCCAGTAAGTTGAGCCATGTAAATGGTCTCATGAAGATATCCATTTATGAATGTTGTCTTGACATCTATTTTCCAAATCTCGTAATCGAGAGTAGTGACAATGGATAAGAGTATGCAGATAGACTTGAGCATGGCTACCGGAGAAAAGGTCTCATCGTAATCGATGTCTTCTTTCTGTGTGTAGCCTTTCCCTACAAGTCTAGCTTTGTGTGTTTCCACTTTCCCTTCCGCACTTCTCTTCTTCTTGTAGATCCACTTACACCCTATTGGTTTAATCCCAATTGGTAAGTTTACAAGTTCTCATATCGTATTGGATTTCATAGAATCCATCTTGGTATCCATGGCCTGTTTCTAGAGCTTGGAATCAACGTCCTGCATAACCTCCTTGTAAGTGAGTGGATCTGTAACAGCCCGATTATGACTCTAATCGGAACGGTGGTTTTGGGACCACGAATCCGAGTTAGAAAAATATTTTAATATTATTTTCTATGTTTATTTTGTGTGAATTGGTGTGTGTGAAAATTTTGTATTAAAATTTTATCGTTTTGGTACTAAATTGTAAAAAAAAGGGTTAGATTGCATAAAAAGAAAATATGGTGATTGAAGGTATAAGTACTAAATTGGAGATGGCTTCTTAAAATGAGGTGTTAATAGTGCAATTTAGCCAAAATTTAAGTGTAGTGCCGGCCATCATTTGCATGTAATAGTGATTGACAATTTTTCATTTTTTTTATGTTAATGCATTATTTTTAATTTGATAAAATAATAAATTAAGTAAAAGATGAAAAGAGTTCATCTTTTCTTCTTCAAGTGACCGAAATAACTAAAGAAAAAGAGAAAGGAGACCTAGTTCTATTCGGTTTTATTGAGCTTGATTTAAGGTAAGTATTTAGCTTGGTTTTTAATAATTCTTACATTTTTGAGATAGTTGATTTGAGATTTAATTAGCCCATGTTTAATTTTTTGATTTGGTTGTGATTTTCGTGAGATGCCATGGATGGAAGTTTGATGTTCATGTTGTTTAGTGATGAAATGTAAATAGTATGTAATAGATTAACAAATGTTATTCTTGAATTTTTGATGAAGTTAGATGATTTGTATTATTTTGTAAAAAGAAAAATTTTAGAGGTTAAAATGTCAAAGAAATGAGTTGTATAGGCTTGTAATGGGAGGAGGAAAATTTAGCTCTAAAGAATGGTAGCCAAATTTTGAGAAATTTGTGAATTGTGTATTATGGACTAAATTGTAAAAAATTGTAAATGACAGGGGTAAAATGGTAATTTGCCCATTTATGTGATTTTTGTATTACATTGAATGAAAATATCTTTGAATGAATTTAATTTGAAATTATTTAGATCAAGAACAAAAAGAGTCGGGATTGGATCGGGGAAAGGCGAAGTTGAACGAATAGCCGGGAAACCCTAATCCGTCGATAACCGAGGTAAGTTTTTAAGCAGTTGGACGAAATGAATTTGATTATATATTAATGTGCAAATGAATAAAAACTATAAGCATGTTAAATCCCTTATTGCCGAATGTAACATGAATTGAAATGAATTATATATATATGTTAGCCGAATGTATAGTTGGTGTGTATATATACATATGTATAATTGCTGATTAATTGAGTTAATTGAGTATATGCATGAATAAAGAGGTAGTTAAATATGATTATGAAATGAGAGAGAGATGTATGCTATGGATAGATATATGTATATTGAGTATGCCGAATGAAATGGTATGTGAAAAAGGCAAATTGAGTTGTTGTTAAATATTTTAAATTATGTGTATGTATGAATGGGAATGGAATTGTAAGTGTTTTGAAAAGCAAAGGAAAGATCGGTTAAAGGGCACTAAGTGTGCGAGCTTAAATACCGAGCACTGTGTGTGCAAAATCGGTCGAATGGCACTATGTGTGCGGAAGAATAAGTAATGGCACTAAGTGTGCGGTACATTACTAGTATATAGCACTATGTGTGCTCTTTTTTTTAAGTAACGGCACTAAGCGTGCGATACGTTACATGAGTTGCACTGTGTTTGCGGATTTTCGGATCTTTGCAAAGGTAAACTAATGGATGGAGAAAACCAAGATGTGGTACGAAGGTAAGTGATGCATGATAATTGAATAACTTCGTACCAATAAGGTAAGTTATTTTAGTATATGAAACTTATAGTAATGTGATGTAAAAATTTTATATTTGAACTTGTTTCGAAATGGATAAATGGCATGTGATCATTCGGTCTTTGTGACCTATTAAAGATAGTAATTGTTGAATGGTGACAAGTTAAGCATATTTGTGTTTTTGAATTAGTTAATAATCATGTTGGATTGATTAAATAGCGTATTGATTAGTTGTATATCTTTTCCATTGCTTAAAACTTACTAAGCTATATAAGCTTACTCTATATGTTTATTTAACTATTTTATAGATCTTGAATTAACTATTTTATAGATCTTGAAGTCGAAGCTCGAGTTCGGGGATCATCGTCAAAGTTAATCACACTATCGACTATTTTTGGTACTCTTTTGATGAGTTGCACTTTGAGAACTATGGCATGTATAGGCTATGCTAATCTTTTGAGCTTATATTTTGAATTTGATGTATAAAATGCCATGCAAAAATGGTCTCACTTCTATCCTAGAGTTGAATAAGTATGCTTGAGCTGGTATATATATATGTTTGTGAAATCTTGGTTTTTGATTATAGCTTGATTTGGGTAGGTATGTTTCATGAGATTTCGAATGGCATGTTATCCATATAGTACAAATGAATGTTTATTGAATGACTTATAAGTTTAGCTTAGGAATTATTTCATATTATGCTAAGAGAAATTTGAATATATGAAATTTTTTGGTTTGAGTAAGGTATAAAGTACATTTGGTTGATGGATAAGCATATACTTATTTCGTGTGCACTTATGTGAAAAGCCATGAAAGAAATTTGTTGTACTTTATGCATGTTGTAAACGATTTCGATTTATTAATGATCAAATGAAATCAAACTCATTGTAAATATTCGGCCATGACAATTATTTAGTTGGAAATTTTAGATTTTTCATTGGATGTTCAAGTGTATTCGGTCATGAGGATTAAATGGCAAAATTATAGATGTAACATTTTGTTAAGGTGCATATGTGATAGAACCCAAATTGTAACATGAGCTTAGTTATGATCAATTCGGCCCTTGCTTATAAATTGACCAAATGAATAGTACTTCTACTATTTGTATGAAAATCTATTCGTATAAGATATTAATGATATTGCTTGTGATATGTTTGCTATCGTATTTGATATTAAATGGAAATATATGTTTAATCATGATAGTAGTAACTGATTATGCATCAATTATTGTATTAGTATTTATAAAGGTATATTGACTTGTGTTTGGTCGAGTAATGCCCCGTAACCCTAATCCGGCGACGGATACGGGTTAGGGGTGTTACAGGATCATCATCCTCATGATTGGCTTCCGTATTATAAATACTACCATCATTGATGAAGAAGTCTGGTTTCTTAGAAACTCTTCCACTACGACGGATTTCCCTATGTTGTTGATCGTTTGTAGGTTTTTCTACAACTTTCTTGAGAATTGAACTTGGTAATTGTTCTACCATTCCCAAAAGTTCCTCGAGTACCACTTTACTTCGAGGCTTAAAGTTATCCATGTAGCTTTCCTTGAGGAAAGTAGCATGAAACTTCAATCGTATTATCTTTTGGAATGTAGAATAATCATCCCTTTATTCCTTTTCTATATCCTACAAACATGCACAATTCTGTCTGTGCATTCAACTTCTTTGCATTCTTATCTAGAATGTGTGCTGGACAACCCCATATTCTAAAGTGATTTAGAGCGGGTTTCTTTCCATGCCACAGTTCATAAGATGTCTTACAAGAAGACTTGGTTGGCACATCAGTCAGAATATAGGAAGCCATTTTTGTCGCATATCCCTAGAAGGAAGTAGGAAGTTGTGAATAGCTTAACATTGAACGAACCATGTCAAGCAAGGTTCTATCCCTTCTCTCAGCTATGCCATTCTACTGTGGAGTGTCCGACGCAGTCAATTGGGATAAAATCCCATTCTCTATGAGGTATCCTAAGAACTCCTCGGAGAAATATTCCCCACCTCGGTCAGACCGAAGATTCTTTATGGATAAACCTAATTGCTTTTCCACTTCCGCACAAAACTCTCGAAATTTATCAAAGGTTTTACTTTTTCAGTGCATTAGATACACATATCCATATCAAGAATAGTCGTCAATAAAATTCACGTAATAATTGTAACTTCCTCGGGCACTGATGCTCATGGGACTACATACATTAGTGTACACAAGTTCTAAAGGTTGGTTGGCCCTTGTACCTTTCGTATTAAAAAATCTCTTAGTCATTTTACCTTCCAAGCAGGATTCACATTGTGGAAGACTAACTTCCTTAAGCATACTTAAGGGACCATCTTTCACGAGTCTAGTGATTCTTTCTTGGTTAATATGGCCAAGTCTTAAATACCATAGGTACCCCTCATTAGAGTGAGAAGTTTTAATCTTTTTATTCACTATTTCAGTTTGAAGCATCGAGTAGTTATTTGGTTTGATAAAGTAGAGATTGTTTTCTATCCATCCATTACAGATTAAAGAACGACTTCTGTGAATAGCAATCCCTTTATTGAATGTCACGGTATAACCGTCATAAAATAAATATGCTACAGAAATTAAATTCCTCTTAAAAAGAGGTACATAAAATACGTTCTTTAAAACAATCTTCCTAAAATTATCAAAGTGTAAATGTAACAGCCCGATTATGACCCTAATCAGAACGGTGGTTTCGGGACCACGAACCCGAGTTAGAAAAATATTTTAATATTATTTTCTGTGTTAATTATATGTGAATTAGCATGTGTGAAAATTTCGTATGAAAATTTGAGTGTTTGTGTGCTTAATTAAATAAAAGGACGTAATCGCGTAAAATAAAAATTTGATGGTTAGTTGTGAAAGTGCTAAATTGTTGTTTTCTTTTAAATATGAAGGATTAAGAATGCAATTAGCCAATCTTTAAGTTAGTGGACGGCAAGATATTAATGATATGTGTTTTATATGTTTTATATGTTAAAGTTTATATTAATATTATATTATAAGTTATTATTTTATAATGAAATAAAAACATTAAAGAAAAGAAAGCCATTATGTGTGTTCATCTTTCTATTTGACCGAAAATACCAAGAAAAAAAAGAAAGGTTTGAGTTTTGCTATATTCGGCCATCTCAAGTAAAAATTCAAGGTATGCTTTTAGTCGATTTTTGATAATTTTTACGTTTTTGAGATCGTTGCTTCGAGTACTACAAAGCCCATCTCTTAATGTTAGAAATTGATGAATATTTTGTGATTTGCCATTGATGAATATATGTGTTTTTTATTGTTTGATGATGAAATATTAAAGATATGTTTTAGATTGATATGTTTTGTATTGGAGTTTTTGATGATTTTGAGTAATTAGGATTAAATCACAAAAATAATAAATTAAGGGGCCAAAATGCAAAATAAATGAAATATATGGACTTGTATGGATCTAGTGAACATTCGGCCTAGGCATAGCATATGCAAATTTTGTGTATTTTGTGTTTTGTGCAATAGGGATTAAATTGTAAAAAGTGTAAAATGTCAGGGGTAAAAATGTAATTTGCCCATTTATGTGTTTTTGGATTAAATTGAATGAAAGTATGTTGAATGGGCTTAATTTGAAATTTATATAGACCAAGAACAAAAAGGATCGGGAGTGGATCGGGGAAAGACGAAGTTAATCGAATAGTCGGAATAATAAAGTCCGTCGATTTCCGAGGTAAGTTTTAAGCAATTAGATGAAATGAAATTTGAATATATATTTAATGTGTGTATGAATAATTGAATTAAGCATATTAAAATACATTTTCCGAATGTGAAATGGAATGGGATCAAATATTTATAAATTAGCCGAATGTAAAGTTGGTGTATATATAAATGTATAAGTGTTGGTTCATGGAGTAATGTGAGTATATGAATGAGTAAAAAGATAGCTAAATGTGAATATGAAATGAGAGAGATGTTTGTTTTGAATAGATGGATGCAAATATATATATACATGTATATTAATTGTGCCAAATGAAATGGTATGACATAATGAAATTGAGTTGTTGTTGGATATTTGAATATTTGTGTATGTATGTATGAGAATGAAATTTTAAGTGTTCGCATAAATAAAGAAAGGTTCGGATAAGAGGCACTATGTGTGCGAGCTTAAACACCAAGCACTGTGTGTGCGAAATCGGTTGAATGGCACTATGTGTGCGAGCTTAAACACCGAGCACTGTGTGTGCGAAATCGGTTGAATGGCACTATGTGTGCGGAAAATGAGTAATGGCACTAAGTGTGCGATACATTACCGGAAGATGGCACTATGTGTGCGAATTATCAAGTAACGGCACTAAGTGTGCGATACGTTACATGAGTTGCACTGTGTGTGCGGATTATCGAACCTCTCAAGGACATGAACCCATGAATGGATATAACCAAAAGAGACATGTAGGTAAGGGATGCATGGAAATTGAATAACGTGGTGCTAATGAGGTAAGTTGCTTTTGTATACTAAATTATGGAAATATGATAAATTCATTAACCTTTGAGCTTGTTTGAAATGGATATAGGGCTTGTGATCATTCGGTTTTGAAGATCTAATGAATATGATATTGTTGTATAGTAAAATGCTATATGTAATGCTTATACGAACCAGTTAATGATCAAGTTGAATTGATTAAAATTGTATAATGATTTGTTGTATATATTTCCTTTTGCTTATAACTTACTAAGCTATATTAGCTTACTGTACGTGTGTTTATTTGACTATTGTATAGATCTTGAAGTCTAAGTGTGCGAATTCTAAAATACCGAGCACTAAGTGTGCGAAATCGGTCGTTATGCACTAAGTGTGCGAAATCGAACAAGGAGCACTAAGTGTGCGATTAATTTTTATATCTTGGATTGAATTTTGGGTAAGTGGATATTATGAGATGATATTAATTGAAATCAAATAAGAGTGATAAATTAGTTTGGATGGAATGTATCAATTAATTTTATAGTTCAATTGATATGAGTTGACATGGAGTAATGCTTACAAAATCTCATTGATTTATACATGAATTTTATATATTGTATTCAGCCATGTGGAAGTTTGTATAAAGAATTCATTTGATTAGCTTTAAAACTTGAATATGTGATTTATATGGGTTTGAAGTGCAAGTATAAGTTTGGTAAGTAAAATATATATATGCATGTGAAACCTATTATCGAAGGTTTGGAAGTTCGGCCTTTGGGATATGAAACGAGAAAGATTTCGAAAGGTGATATGAACTAAAGTCATGGTTATAAACCTTGGTTGTGAGTAAATTATTCCGACTTTGCTAGTGTAGTGTTATAATGCATTATTGTTGTGAAATTGCTTATAACTTACTAAGCTTTCGAAGCTTACTTTGTGTATTTTTCTTATGATTATAGAGTTTCAGAGACTTGCTCGGGTTGGAAGTTGAAGGAGATCTCATCACACTATCTAGTTTTCGCTTCGGTAAATAAATGCTTGAAGATTTGGTTATGTGGCATGTATAGACTAGTTATGATATGATTGGTTTTGAAATTATATATATAGCCATGCGAAAATGGCTTGATTATGATGTTAATGGTTGCGTATTCGGTCTTGTCTTAAGTTTAATTTGGAAGTATGTTTTATGGTAAATATGTTTGTAATGTGGTTATATGATTTTGCAATGAAACAGTTTTTGGTTAGCAGCAGTGACGTGATTTTGAAAAATCACCAAAAATAGTGTAAATTGAATTAGAAAGTGAATAAGATATATAATTAAAGCTTATTGTGTCTATTTTTATATGAAAGAAACAAAGTAGGCAAAGGAATTTTATATTCTGTGATATTTTAATTTTGGTTAAGAGAGGTCAGAACCATTGGTCAGTGAAACATGAGAAACTTTAATGAATAAAATGTACTAATTGGCCACATGGAAAATTCTGGAAAAATTATAATAAAAATATATATGAGTCTAGTTTCAAGGAAAATTTACGGATCTAAATTTCAAGTTTCGTAACTCAAGTTATAGTCAATTTAGTCAACATGACGCAGATGGACAGTTTTAATTTTTATGCTCTGAATTTGTAGTTAAGTCTAGTAATGCCTCATGCTCGACTCCGGCAACGGTCTCGGGTAAGGGGTGTTACAGAAAAATAAATTCTCCCACTGCTTCGGCTGAAACATAGCTCCCATCTCCAATCCACAATGAGAGGCTCCTGTCACGCAAACTTTTTGTTTCACTGAACCCCTGTAAAGAAACACACACATGATTAGTGGCTCCAGAATCAATAACCGAATTGTCAATTGATTCTTCCACTAAGCAAGCTTCAACCACAAAAAGTTCCGTACATTTGCCCTCTTCGGCTAGGTAATCCAAATACTCCTTGTAATTTGATTTGAAATGTTGTTTCCTATTGTAGAAGAAACATTTGATAATTTTAAGATTTTTTTTACTTAGCCCTTTTCCTATCCACACGAGGTGAAACCGAAGACTTAGTTAGTTTCTTCTTTCCCTTAGCTTTCTGTTTCCCCTTAGAAAACGAGGGGCCTATAGCTAAGTTTGCCTTAGGTTTCTCCTGAATCAGCTTACCACCATTTTGCATCAACTCATAGAATTGCAATTCCTTCATGAGCTGAGTCAAGGTAAACGTCTTGTTCCCCAAGTTGTAAGCGGCCTTAAAACCAGCAAACTCCTTAGTTAAGGATTTGAACACTATTTCAATTTGCGTGTTCATGTCTAGTTCAGCCCTATTGTCCTCTGCTTCCGTAGAAAGTCCCATAAGCTTAAGCATATGTTATTTGACCGGAGTATCGGGTTTCTGCTGAGAATTCATCAAATTTGTAATAGCGGATTGTTGAGCCAATACGACTTGGCCTCCAAGCAAATCGCCCAATTTTTTCATGATCTCTTTGGCAGTATAGAAATTCTCGTGTTGCCTTTCCAACACACTACTCATGCTCGCTAACATATAACATCGAGCAATTGAGTCAGAATTTCTCCAGCGATTTCTCGCTTTGGGTTGAGCTTCAGGAGGGCACATTTCGTCAAGAACGAATTTGTGTTTCTCACAGTTGAGAACTATCAGCAAGTTCCGTTTCCATTCTCGAAAGTTATCCCCATTTAATTTATTTTCAGTAAGAATGCTAATAAGAGAAGTAGGAGACATATTTGAACTGAAAAAATAAATATTTCACTAATTACTATTTTTGTATTAAGAAAATATTTTTCATTGTAGCAACATATCAAGAATGTAGTATGATGCATGAACCATGTCGCCTTGGGGTCTCATGATTAACTAACAAGAACATGGATTACATCCAATCAGTTTGTGAATATTAATTATTAAGACTTCACACTAACTAATGACCGTTTAACATTTGGTCATCATCTCTAGCTTAAATATCATTTCTTGGGAAATTATTTGATAAGAGATGATCTTGAGTGTGTAACCATTGACTCAACACCTATTATGAACATGCTTTCATTTGTGAGTCATCTTGGGACAATTTCTCTGAAAGTCATGCATGACTAGTTATCCTTAAAAGGAAATCCCATTTAGTGAACCCACATGTTAAAGTTTACCTTGGGGTACGGCCAGGGTAGGAACCAACTCGAAACTTTATCATACTATCACTTAGGGACCATCAATAGAGGTCGTAGGTCTTGTTCAAGGACCTTCTCCCACTCAATATTTTAAGAACATACAAGGTTTTTAATCCCAAATTTTAAGAATGATCATGCAATAGTCCTAGTGGGATTCTTACCTAACCTAAATGGCATGCTTCCAATATATGCATGGCATGCTATGGCAATAATATCCATTCACAAGAATCAATCAATCTTAAAACAAACAATTTTGATTCTCCATAGTTGTTCTTTTAAGGGAAAAATCGAAGAAGTGAATGTGAACCGTACACCAGGTATAGTCCCAAGAAAGGGAGGTGAGTCAAATTTGACCGCTTAAAAACCAAGCCTTTCCTAGCCAGAGCCAATCCTAAACATGCACCTTCACATTACCACACTTCTCAAAGTTATCGAATAACCTAAAGGAGTGAATAGAACAATACAACACATTTATTTTCTCATTACCACACTTTTTATTTTTAATCGATCAACTATGGATCATCTCATATATATCACAATTATAACATTACATAATATAATATTATAAACAATTATAAAACATGTATATATAAGGAGATATGCAATCAAAATAAAATTGTCAGCCAAGGTTTCCATGGTTCTATTTCTACAATATTAATGGAAAAATAAAATTACATAAATTTTCACCACAAGGCATTCCTTGGGTCTTCAACCGCCATCACATCTTTTCATCGTAATGGACTCCTTCTGAAAAATCACATTTAAGTCCTATGTCCGTTTCCGGCTCACAAGAATTCTATGAATTTAAAAAAAATAGCTCTACATGGAGATGATAGTCCATGTTCTATTTCCCAATAACCACCTCGACAATAAAAAATAAATATATAATATCGCATCCATTCCCATATATAACTCAAAACATGCATAAGATCTAAAGAATGTCACTTTCTATGTAATCAAATCATTCAAGAAGAAGAGCAATTTATTTTAATTATCTGTTTATACTTATAGATAAAACACAACCTAGCTCTGATACCAATTGTTAGAAAAACGGGTTTAAAAAATGCAACGAAAAATAAATTTAGGGAAAAACCAGAATTTAAAATTCTTTTTCCAAAACAAGAACTTATTTGTGATATATAAAGTAATAAACACTTAATTAAAATTCTACCTTTTCGGTTCGTCTAGGATGAGTGCTTCGACCGAGTAGTCTTCTCCGCTATCCTCAAGCTCACATCTGCCAAGTGTGGGCTTGCTTCGAATAAGGAAATTTTTCACAAAAATTACCAGTGGGGTAATTTTGCAATTGCTCTAAACTTTTGAGTCAAATTGTAAATCAGAAAAATATCTCTAGAAATTTTCTGGAATAATCTCTTCAGAGAATTTTCTATCTACAACTTTCTCTTGAATTCAAGTTTGTGTAAATAATGACCAAAGGCTATCTTTATATAGGGAGAGTTTAGAGAGTTCAACTATTATTAAACTTAATCTCTTTAATATTAAATTAATATAATATTTATCTACAAGATAAACATTAAATTAAATTTAATATTAAACTATTAAAATAATATTATTTTTGGAATAATTAATCTGAAATCAAATTTTCTGGTAAAGTCTCAGTAGGAGTGAAACTCTTCCACTGCTCAACCACCGATGACCAACCGTCGTCGGCCACCGGGATGTCGTTGTCGCTGTCTCAGCCACTGGCACCGCCGTGTCTGGTGATGCAGGTGCGACACCCTTACGGCACCCCAAATTGGTTCGGCTACTGCCAGTTCGGTCCGAGTCAATTACGACCCGGCCGGTCCGATCTAGTCGCCGGTTGGACCATTGGCTCGGTTTCACATATCAGATCTAATTCGACCAGTTTTTGGGTCTTAGTCTCGATTTTGGGCTCTCAGGCCCAATTTACGATCTCAGGTCCAATTTTCAAGTTCAATTACCCACTGGGCCAATTGTCTGACTTGAAAATTGACTTTCAAAAAATATCATATTAATTTTAATTGATTTGATTAATTTAATTTTACCTGATCAAAATTAATTTTTCCAAAAATCTCTTAGATTTTCCAAATTAATTTTTCAAGAAAAATTCTTTAATCAAATTCTCTAGTTAAACAATTCTCACGACCACCTAATTTAATTTCACATCGAATAAATTGACTCAATTAAATTATTCCTAAATTCGTAGAATTTTCTTCTGATTCAAATGCAGTCTGATCGAGCTTTTGTTGGGCTAGCTGAGGAACCAATCGGACATATACAATTAGGCTTTAGTGATTGCAATTATGTCCAGAAGTATTGTTTTGATAATTCGCAATTATTTAATCATGGAGTTAGTCCACAAGAAGTACCATGATTGAAAACTCTTTATTGTATACTATTTACGAAAGCTATTCATCCAATTGTTTTATCCAATGACCTCGTCATGTGTGTGTTACCCTCATATGATATCATTGATTCCTTTAAGTTAAATCGGTTCACTCAATACAATCCTATTTTATCTCATTGTCACCATTGTGTCTTATTAATGATTAATATGATCACTATCAACAAATGAATGTGATAAATTGCTCGTTCGAGAACGAGCAACCCGTGGCCACGTTCCATATTTATCAATCCACACAATGCCAATGAGAGGATATCATTAACTCTTTAATTGAGCTATGAATTCCACTGTTGCTAGTAAAGCCATGCCATACATAAGTCATGTACCTAACATACCGGCTATGAGCTCGATCATCTTTAGAGCATAAGCCTCCACTTATATCAAAGCACATGAGTTGCATACGCATGGTCAGTGACTAACTCAGGATTTAGGTAAATCATACCATGAACGTCACAAGTGAATTAATTCACAAACGAATTTAGAATTAATTCATCTTGTGTCTAGTCCAATGTATCATTCTACCAATAAATACATCTATGTCTCTACTCATGGAGTCAACTGCTTCCATAGCCAAGACTAGCCATCTCCCCAATTGGAATTGTAGACGACATAATAATCCTTCTCAATATTTGAATCAAATGCTCACTTTGATTCTTTTACGGGATTACAGACTCATTTAGATTATCTACTGAAGTAAGTTGTCTTTCTCGCAATGTAAACATTCTTTACAATGCCACTTATCTTCAGTTTGAACTTTAGACAATTAATGAGCTAATATTTTCTTATCACAATTTCGCTATGCATGCAAAATATAAAAGACAGAAAATACAAAAGACATAATAGTGAAATGTGAAATTAACTTTATTTATTTATTCATCGTTCAAATAAATAGAAAACAATTACATGTTTACTATAATATGGGCACATTTCCCAACAGACATCGCATACCACGATTTGAGTATTTAGCCAAGTTTAAGTGAGTCATAGTTTTAATATAGCTACGGTTCCTTAAAGCATTCAAGTGCTATGAGTTGAGGTTTCCACCAATTGAACCCTTTCAAGACGGTCCATCCCATTCGAGCTATTTTTTGAACCCTCCAAGCTTGGGAAATCGCATCATAAGGGAAGGGCAATGTCTGCAAATATGATGAGTCACTTAAGGAACCATTAAAACTAGTTAAAAAGGTGATAAAATGGTTCAGGGAAAGATCACTTAACAATCTATCCACCAATGGATGAGTTTGGAAATAAATAAAAAATCATCGGGTCGGATTGAGAGAAATTTTCCAAAAAAAAAGCAGGGAGCTAATTGTGTTTAGAACTTTTCTATTTAAGTCTCTGTAAGATGGGGTGTAATTTTGTGTAATGCAATAAAGAAACTCACTAACTTTTTTTGACAAAAATGAGGCCGAAGGCCACTACCTTGATTTAAAGAGAATCAAGAATAATACAATTATGGATATCGCTAGGATACTCCATATCGAAAGTCAAGTTACAATGATTACTCAACGCAAGATTACAAAGAGAATCCGCCACTTTATTTCTATTTCGACCAATCCATTTAACTTCGGCGGAAGTGAAGATCTCAAGCATGCCCCGAGTATCTTTGATCTTATGCCCCAAAATAGTGATGTCCTTTTAGTTCTTTCTAAAACAATTGACAAGGCTCAAGCAATCAGATTCGAAGATGATTTTATTGAAATTCATGCCATGGTGATTCCTTTGATCAGTGCATCAAGTTCTTCCCATTCCACACTCATGTGATTCCCCTTGACTCTTGCACGCCCACCAAGCACAAAACCCTCCTAATCCTGAGCGATAACACTGATGCCCATAATACCATCAGCCATAGCAGCATCAACGTTAACTTTAATAAAACCAATGGGTGGTTTCTCCCATTTCTGAGAGCTTGGAACCGTAGGAATAATCGATTTATTAATTAAATTGTGAATCTTGAAATATGACTCAATAGTCATAGCATGCTCCCATGTCACTCTAGGTTCCTCCTATTTACCATGGAATAGATCATTATTTCGACAACTTCATATGTTCTAAAGGACCGTAACAAAATTTTCAAACCTCTTCCTATCCATGTCCGCCTCTAACCAATCAATGCATCGCTCAAACTCAACGTCAAGGAGCCGTCCATCAATACCCCAAAAAGAGAGAATCTCATAGGCTTTATAGGATATTCTTTCAAGGCGTGAATGGTCGTTTCATCCCCACCACCACATCTTAGACATCCCTGACCAACATTTTACTTGATAGAAGAAATTTTCACATTTTTCAGGAGCAAATCATGACCCACCCTCTACACGAAGATGTGAATCTTAGAAAGAATCCGGTGCTTTCAAATGAACCTCTAGAAAATATGATGAGGACCATAACCCATTTGATTAAGAATGAGCCACGAGTAAGCGGATTTCGTAGTGTAGATGCCGTTCTTATTATGGAACCAGATCACCCTATATGGAGGACCATTTAAAATAATGGGCAAAGTATAAATTTGATCTGTCAAATCCTCCCCGTACAATTCACGAATTCGAACATCATTCCATTCCAAGTGACAAGTTCTCCATAAATCCCGAACAACTCTCTCCCAAATGCCATCATGAAACAATCTCAAAGAATTACCATCTAAACCTTCGAAGCCCCATTGATCCTTCCAATTTTAATGCTCTTGCCATCACCAACTTACCAACCGAAACCAGCCTCCAAAATTCATACCGCCATCGAATACTAGTCTATGAAAATGAAGGCTTATCAACCTTCTTCGGGTTTAGCACATCTCCTTTCGAAAAATACTTAGAACAGAAGACTTGGAAACAAATGGTGTCTTGATGGTTGATCAGCCTCCAAACTTGTCTTCCGAGCAACACAATGTTGAAGAGCCTAGGGTCTCTAAACCCGAGCCCACCCATACCCTTTGGAGTGCATAGATCGTCCCAAGCCTTCATAGCCCATCCTCAACCTTTGGGTTTACTCGCCCACCAGTAGCTCATCATCCTAAAGATCATGTCATCAATCGTTCCCCTGAAAGCAAGAAAAATATAAAGAGCATAAGTAGGTAAGTATTGTAACACAGATTTAATGAAAACATCCTTACCACCATATGATAAAAGCCTTTTAGACCAACCATTTATCCTATTCGAAAAACGATCGAGAATATGTCGAAAGGCCTCCGTCTTTTTCTTTCCAATGGTAAGCAGAGACCGAGATAATTCTCCAAAGTCTCTAGAACACGGATCACCAACATCTCGCTGAGAATTTACCTCTGACTTCTCAGAGTCTTAGGACTAAAGTACACTACGGATTTTGTAAGGTTAACCTTCTGACCCGAAGCCTTCTCAAACTCATGAAGGATTTTTAAAACATCCTCAACCTCCTCCTTATTATTTCTCACAAAAAAAAAAACGTTATCAGCAAAGAAAAGATTATTGATGCGAGGGCCATTCTGACTAGCACGTATGCCTCAAATTTTCCTATTCATACGAGCCCCATAGAACATTCTGGATAAAGCCTCCAAACAGAAGAAAAATAGATAAGGAGAAAGCGAGTCACCCTGACAAAGACCTCTCTTCGGGATAATTTTAGTCGATAAGGCCAAATTACATTTGATAACACAACGAACCGACCGAACACACTGCATAACCTTCCTAACCCAACAGACCGAAAAGCCCATTTGAAACATCACTTTTCCAAGAAATCCCACTCAACCCAATCGTAAGCCTTACGCATATCAAGCTTAATAACAAACTCTTTATTCGGACCATTTTTAGAACTCTGGAGGTAATGCATAAGTTCATGGGCAATAAGAATATTATCATGAATCATCTGCCCTAGAACAAAGTGCTTTGATTTTAACTGATACACTCCGGAAGTAAAACTTACAATCGGTTAGCCAAAACCTTAGAAACCATTTTATAGATAACCTGACACAAACTGATCGGCCAAAAGTGGGTCATATCCTTGGGCTCGTTGATTTTTGGAATAAGGACCACAACCGTCTTATTAATGTCCATAGGATCACAATCCTCCTTTAAGATTTCATGGCAATACTGGATCACTTTTTTGCTCAAGACATCCAAATTTTCCTAATAAAAGAGGCCTGATAACCCATCAATACCCGGAGCTTTACGAGGGTCCAATTGATTGAAAGCCTTAAAGATTTCTCTATCCGTAACTGGCCCATCAAGTAAGAGGTTCATCTCAGGAGAAACGCATCTTGAAATCTAATCATGAATCATCCGTCCTGGAACAAGGTGCTTTGATTTTAACTGACACACTTCGAAAGTAAAACTTTCAGTCGGTTAGCCAAAACCTTAGAAACCATTTTATAGATAACCTGACATAAACTGATCGGCTGGAAGTGGGTCATATCCTTGGGCTTATTGATTTTTGGAATAAGGAACACAACCGTCTCATTAATGTCCATAGGATCACAATCCTCCTTTAAGATTTCATGGCAATACTGGATCACTTTTTTGCTTAAGACATCCCAATTTTCCTTATAAAAGAGGGCCGATAACCCATCAATACCCGAAGCTTTACGAGGGTCCATTTGATTGAAAGCCTCAAAGATTTCTCTATCCGCAACAGGCCCATCAAGTAAGAGATTCATCTCAGGAGAAATGCATCTTGAAATCTACTCATGAATCATCCGCTCTGGAACAAAAGTGCGTTGATTTTAACTGATACACTCCGGAAGTAAAACTTTCAATCAATTAGCCAAAACCTTAGAAACCATTTTATAGATAACCTGACACAAACTGATCGGCTAGAAGTGGGTCATATCCTTGGGCTCATTGATTTTTGGAATAAGGACCACAACCGTCTCATTAATGTCCATAGGATCACAATCCTCTTTTAAGATTTCATGGCAATACTGGATCACTTTTTTGCTCAAGGCATCCCAATTTTCCATATAAAAGAGACCTGATAACCCATCAATACCTGGAGCTTTACGAGGGTCCATTTGATTGTAAGCCTCAAAGATTTCTCTATCCGTAACCGGCCCATCAAATAAGAGATTCATCTTAGGAGAAATGTATCTCGAAACCTAATCATGAATCATCCGCCCTGGAACAAAAGTGCTTTGATTTTAACTGATACATTCCGGAAGAAAAACTTTCAATCGGTTAGCCAAAACCTTAAAAACCATTTTATAGATAACCTGACACAAATAGATCGGCCGGAAGTGGGTCATATCCTTGGGCTCATTGATTTTTGGAATAAGGAACACAATCGTCTCTTTAATGTCCATAGGATCACAATCCTCCTTTAAGATTTCATGGAAATAGTGGATCACTTTTTTGCTCAAGACATCCAAATTTTCCTTATAAAAGAGGCTCGATAACCCATCAATACCCGGAGCTTTACGAGGGTCCATTTGATTGAAAGCCTCAAAGATTTCTTTATCCGTAACTGGCCCATCAAGTAAGAGATTCATCTTAGAAGAAACGTATCTCGAAATCTAATCATGAATCATCCACCCTAGAATAAGGTGCTTTGATTTTAACTGACACAATCCGGAAGTAAAACTTTCAATCGGTTAGCCAAAACCTTAGAAACCATTTTATAGATAACCTGACACAAACTGATCGGCTTGAAGTGGGTCATATCCTTGGGCTTATTGATTTTTGGAATAAGGACCACAACCGTCTCATTAATGTCCATAGGTTCACAGTACTCCTTTAAGATTTTATGGCAATACTGGATCACTTTTTTGCTCAAGACATCCCAATTTTCCTTATAAAAGAGGCCCGATAACCCATCAATACCCGAAGCTTTACGAGGGTCCATTTGATTGGAAGCCTCAAAGATTTCTCTATCCGTAACTGGCCCATCAAGTAAGAGATTCATCTCAGGAGAAATGCATCTCGAAATCTACTCATGAATCATCCGCCCTGGAATAAAAGTGCTTTGATTTTAACTGATACACTCCGGAAGTAAAACTTTCAATCGGTTAACCAAAACCTTAGAAACCATTTTATAGATAACCTGACACAAACTGATTAGCTAGAAGTGGGTCATATCCTTAGGCTCATTAATTTTTGGAATAAGGACCACAACCGTCTTATTAATGTCCATAGGATCACAATCCTCTTTTATGATTTCATGGCAATACTGGATCACTTTTTTGCTCAAGACATCCCAATTTTCCTTATAAAAGAGGCCCAATAACCCATCAATACCTGGAGCTTTACGAGGGTCCATTTGATTGAAAGCCTCAAAGATTTCTCTATCCGTAACCGGCCCATCAAGTAAGAGATTCATCTCAGGAGAAATGCATCTCGAAATCTAATCATGAATCATCTGCCCTGGAAAAAAAGTTCTTTGCTTTAAATTGATACACTCCAGAAGTAAAACTTTCAATCGGTTAGCCAAAACCTTAGAAACCATTTTATAGAACACCTGACACAAACTGACCGGCCAGAAGTGGGTCATATCCTTGGGCTCATTAATTTTTAGAATAATGACCACAACCGTCTCATTAATGTCCATAGGATCACAATCCTCCTTTAAGTTTTCATGGCAATACTGGATCACTTTTTTGCTCAAGAAATCCCAATTTTCCTTATAAAAGAGGCCCGATAACCCATCAATACCCGGAGCTTTACGAGGGTCTATTTGATTGAAAGCCTCAAAGATTTCTCTATCCATAATCGGCCCATTAAGTAAGAGATTCATCTCAGGAGAAATGCATCTCGAAATCTAATCATGAATCATCAGCCTTGGAACAAAAGTGCTTTGATTTTAACTGATACACTCCAGAAGTAAAACTTTCAATCGGTTAGCCAAAACCTTAGAAACCATTTTATAGATAACCTGACACAAACTGATCGGCCGAAAGTGGGTCATATCCTTGGGCTCATTGATTTTTGGAATAAGGACCACAACCGTCTCATTAATGTCCATAGGATCACAATCCTCTTTTAAGATATCATTGCAATACTGGATCACTTTTTTGCTCTAGACATCCCAATTTTCCTTATAAAAGAGGCCCAATAACCCATCAATACCCGGAGCTTTACGAGGGTCTATTTGATTGAAAGCCTCAAATATTTCTCTATCCGTAATCGACCCATCAAGTAAGAGATTCATCTTAGGAGAAACGCATCTCGAAATCTAATCATGAATCATCCGCCCTGGAACAAGGTGCTTTGATTTTAACTGACACACTCTGAAAGTAAAACTTTCAATCGGTTAGCCAAAACCTTAGAAACCATTTTATAGATAACCTGACACAAACTGTTCGGCTGGAAGTGGGTCATATCCTTGGGCTCATTGATTTTTGGAATAAGGACCACAACCGTCTCATTAATGTCCATAGGATCACAATCCTCCTTTAAGATTTCATGGCAATACTGGATCACTTTTTTGCTCAAGACATCCCAATTTTCCTTATAAAAGAGGCCCGATAACCCATCAATACCTGGAGCTTTACGATGGTCCATTTGATTGAAAGTCTCAAAGATTTCTCTATCCGTAACCGGCACATCAAGTAAGAGATTCATCTCAGGAGAAATGCATCTCGAAATCTAATCAAGAATCCCTCAAAGTTACCACATGTCTCATATTTGAATAGCGAAAGAAAATAATCCTTCGCCAACCCACACACATCGCTCGGATCTTTAACCCATACACCATCAGAATTAAATAAGCCCTCAATTCTATTCTTTTTATTCCGTCTCGGAGCCCGAAAATGAAAGAACAGAGTGTTCATATCCTTATCTTTTAGCCACTAAATCCTGGATCTTTGCCTCCAATACTTTTCTTCTTCCAAGTATAAGTGCCCTAACTCAATCCGAGCAGCTTTTAACTCATCGGTATTAGACTCCAATATAGGCCCATCGATAAGTCTGTCAATCCGATCAACCAATCAGCGCATACAACTTTTCAACCTCTTAAATTGCCGATGTTGCCAATCCCCAAGACGAGCACCCACACATTTAATTTTAGACAAAATATTCTCATCCCTTTGATCCTACTCACTTCTAATAATATCTTTAGCCTTCTTGTCCTTGGCTTAGCAAGCTTTGTATTTGAAAAATAATCTTGGGTCCATTAAAATATCCCTCGACCGTCGACCGAAGGTATCAAGAAAGATAGCATCGTGATCCGAACTAGCTTGATGAACAACCTCCATAGACACAAAGGGCACTTTACGCAACCAACGAGTGGAGACCAAAAATTTGTCAATCCTTTCCTTAACCAACTTCCTTCTCTCCTGATTATTCGTCCCCGTAAACCATCCTTTATCCAGTTTAATATCCACTAATGACAACTCCTCCATAGTGTTTCGAAACGAATCAATGGCTACCTTAGCTTTCCGTCTCCCCCCCACACTTTTCAACATCATTAAATATTTCATTGAAATCACTCCCAACGATCCAATCCTCATTTATCAGATTACTAATAATCTGAATTAATTCCCATGATTTGTGCCTTTGACTCAGATTTAGATAACCATAGAAACCGGTAAACCTGACTTGATCTTGCCCATCACCTCGGATAATCGAATCAATACGGTTCATAGACTGATTTTGGATAACGACATCCACCCCTCATTCCATAAAAGAGCCAAACCACCCTTTCGACGACCAGAATCCACAAAGCATCCATCCATGTTACAACTAACTTCATACGAATTTACAAGGGTTTGATCTGTGGTTGCACGAATCACGAGATAAAGAGCTCGAGGGGGACCAAGCTAGACCGTGTTAGATCCAAAAACATCGTTAGTAAGTTTTCATGCATATAGGAAGGGGGTACCAAGCTAGACCGTGTTAAATCCAAAAACATCGTTAGTAAGTTGTCATGCATATAAGAAGGGGGTACCTTTAGAGGCTCCACCTCGGGGTTGAATATATTGTAATTAAATAGATCCTTAGAGTTCAAGATTTTTGAGATAGTAAACTCTTATTTTAGTTTAAGGTTTTTGTTGTAAGAACCAATATTAAAAAGTAATAGAGTCCAATTTTAAAATAGTTAAGTTTTAAATTAGTGGTTAGGACCAACCCGATTCAATTGAGACACTCCATACCTGGATTCGGCATTTGGGTCGGGTAAAGGTGTTACAAGGTATAAGCATGCATTATGTATCAATTATATAAATTGTTGTTGTTGGCGTGAAATAGGTACCAAAAGGAACATTTTTGTAAACTTAATAGGAAGTATCAATACCTTTGATAAGAGTATCGATACTTTAACAAATTTTCTTGATTTTCAAAACAACAAAATCTCAAAATGGTATCGATACAAAGGTAAGGTACCGATACCATGAAGAAGGTATCGATAATTTACTACTAGTATTGATACTTTGATTTTAATGTTAACTTTTCTGAAACATCGAAGCTAAATTTTGTATCGGTACTAGGTGAGGGTATTAATACCTGATCTGGAAATTTTGAAAATTTTATAATTTGGTCACATTTCATGCTCGGGTCTATAAAAGAGCTTTTGTAAGCTCGATTAAGGCTTGAATTTATCTGTGTATTATTATATGTAGGTGTTTAGGATATGATTGAATATTTGAATGATTTATTTAAGATGTATTTGAGCTGAAATTTTAAAAATGTTACAAAAAGATCCCTATTTGATTTCAGGTTGAATTAAAACATTTGTATGTTCATATTAAAACCCATGAAAGCATGTTGTTGATGTTCTGTGTTGTATTGCTATTAATTGTATGAATGATGACGTGAAATAATGATATTATTGTGAATTTTTATCAATAGTTACTCCGGCAACATATGTGACATCCCATTCCTCGAACCTGACGATTGGAGTGGACGAAGGGTGTTTACATCCATGTCAAATTTACTAAGAACAAAAAGGTACAAACATTGCTTGCGAAGTCGAGAAATCTTGACATCATCCTGAAATAGATGCATGAAATGTAGCTATGAACTTAATCTGTGCAAAGAAACAAATCCAACAATGAGTGAACAACTAAGAAGTATTACCCTTAAAACGACATGGTATAAGATTAAGGATAATATTTGAATTATGCCTAAAAAGAAATAACAAGTTTGAACCGGTTAATCATTTCGTAGAAAGATATCTAATAAAAGTTCCTTATCCCCAAGCTGAAGGTGGCACTTGGAATAGTTGCTTTCCCCATGTCGTCTCTGCTTCAATGTCCTTCCAAGCTTTTCTTCCCTTTCCACCATCCTTACTCCAATTCCACTCCCGGCCTCCTCCATCTTCGTCGCCAAACAGTCCCAATCTTCTGTGCCAAGAGAACCGGCAAGCAGAGATACCCTTCTGAGAAGAAGAAACTGAAACTGAAGCAGAAGGAAGCCCTATCCTCCGTCACCGACAAGTTCCAAGGAATCTGGAGGCTTTCCAAGCTTGCCGTTTCGGTCAAAAACGACCCCGGAAAAGACTTTCTCCATATCCATATTGGCTTGCTCCAAGAAATCGCTAAAGTCCTCGAGTTTCCAGTATTTTCTCTTCTCTTTAACCTTTTTTTTTATAGAAATATCTTCTCTCTTTTATTTTCTGAATTTGGTTTATTTCAGGTTGCTTCCTTGTTGCCAGAAGAAGCTTTCTCAGTGGTTCGGAAATCTTTTGATGCAAGAAAGGTGAACAATTTATTTATTACTTTTTAAAAATTAATATTCTGAAAGAAAAAGCACCTCTAAATAATAAATACAGACGTGGAAAATAATATTTTTGAGGAAATTAGAAGTAAACATGTAAACTTTTTTTCTTTTGCGTTAGAAATGAATTATTTTAATTTGTATAGAGTAATTGGTACAGATTAACTTGTATAGATTAATTGATTCCTCTGACTGACAAATTTTGAAAATTTATGCATGTTGGAACCTATGTTCATCTCTCCCGAATGTTGCATTTTACCCTTTATTTTCATTGATTACAATTTAGCTTTAGCTGGTTATTATTGGAAGAGGAAGAACATTAACAACAAGAAACATTGTGTATCCATTTGATTGTCTTGATTTGTTGATGGTTTTCAGATACCGAAGGAGGCCAAGTTTGTTTATACTGTGGATATGGATGTCAGTAAGCTGCTGAGCCTAGAACCTCGTACATGGGACTTCATTTCCCGGTTGGAGCCAAAAGTTGGGCTTATAGAACATATGCCTCGTGAAAGAATTAGTCGTGATTTGACCAGTATAATACGTGATTTTAAAGATAGCAATGGTGCATTGTCAAGAGAACAAGGGCATAACATTGACTCTGGTGAATCACACAAGTGTTCCACAGTGAGAAAACCCAGAATTGCTATTGTGGGTAGTGGTCCATCTGGCTTGTTTGCTTCTTTGGTTCTTGCAGAATTTGGTGCAGATGTTACTTTGATTGAAAGAGGTCAAGCGGTTGAGAGGAGGGGGCGTGACATTGGCGCCTTAGTGGTTCGCCGAATTTTAGAATCAGAAAGCAATTTTTGTTTTGGGGAGGTTATATCTCGTTTCACTTGGTACTTCTGCTATTATTTTTTGCATTGTAACTGCTGATATCATTGTCTCTCATTCTGCAAATTCTGCTGCTTAGATTATGGCTGGCTCTTAATTTAGGCTCTCTGATCCAAGAGATGGTTATTTATAATTGAATGTTATGCGACTGTATGAGCATTCTTATTAATATAAATATAGTTAACTATCTTAGTTAGATCTAAATTGGTGAATCTGCTCAGGAAATATATACATATATTCTTTTTTTTTAATTCAGTTTGAGAAATTTCTTGGGCAAGGGAGTAGGAGATACATTATTCGCATTTAAGACTTTAGGGTTCTAGTTCCCGTTCAGCTAGGCAACAGAGTGAAGTAACTATGTCAAGGTGTGATATAGATCTCGTTCACAATATGAAGTTGTTATCTTAGTACAAACAATATTTTAAAGCTCAAGCTTTTAATTTGTCACTCTTTATTCTAGTTGCCCTGGGTTTGATTTTCATCCTCTATAATACATAGTTACACATTGGAAAGAAAAGTTGATCCTAGGTGCTTAGTGAATAAATCTGATAATTTACTTTGATAGCTATTGTAGGTTTACTACTTGGACTGAGGTCATAAAACCGTGTTTTACATGCTTTTTTGTCAACAAGAGGATTTGTTCTCATTTCTGATTCAGGGCCCGGCTCATAAATGCATTTTGGTCATTGTTATGCGTTTTAGGTTATCTAGATATATAGCATATGACTCTCAAAATACATGTTCATAAAGAATTTAAGAAGCAATTGGCAAAGAATGGCTTGGTTGGTTGGGCATCCTAGTCTTTTACTGTTGCCTGTGAAACTTGCATGGATTATAGAAGAGCACATATCTTGAGCTACCTCCCTTTTTCAGAAAGTGCATGTACATGTTAGAGCTTTGAGCTGAGAAATGATCATACTGAATTTTATATCTGTTTTTGTTTATACCAACTTCAGTTTGTTCTCTGCTGGCTTTGAGATTTTATGTTTTTCTTCATGTTTCACTTTCAAGTCATGTTAAGGACTTATGAATGACAGGGTGGTGCAGGTACATGGAGTGATGGAAAACTGGTAACCAGAATTGGACGAAACAGTGACTGTGTTTTGATGGTTAGAGCTATTCCTATAGATATCTCGTTTTAATTGCCCCCTTCCTCATCTTTTTTTTTTCTTTTAAAAAGTTGTCTCCAAATTTGTATTCTTAAATGTCTCTTTTGTTTTTTTTCTAGTACAGTTTTTTTCTCCTACTCCTGGGATGATATTCAATTTTCATTTGCATGCTGTCCGTATTTGCTAATATGATTTTTTTCTCCTTCACATTGCATCTTGCATTAGTCACAGAATAGATTGACTGATAAATAGTTTTATCTCAGATCATGAACACTTTGGTTCACTTTGGTGCTCCAAAAAGTATATTGGTTGATGGAAAGCCTCATTTGGGAACCGATAGGCTAGTTCCTTTACTCCGTAACTTCCGCCAACATCTTCAATCATTGGGTGTGAGTCTCGTTGTTGCTTCTCTCCTTTTGAAATTATAGTATATATCGGATAAATTCTTTGTTAATGTAGATTTGATTCTAATTTTGCTCTTTTTCTTATGCGTTAGGTGGATATCAGGTTTGGAATGAGGGTAGATGATCTGCTCATACAGAATGGACATGTAGTGGGTGTGGAAGTCTCTGATTCAACAAATAAATTGAAGTCAGATTGCATGAAGTTGGGATTTGATGCGGTTATTCTTGCTGTTGGACATTCTGCACGTGACATATATCACATGCTTCTTTCTCATAACGTGGATTTGATTCCAAAAGATTTTGCTGTGAGTTCTTCGTTAATTTTTCAACTTTGCTTTGTTAGTATATCATTGCCTGAACATTCATTTCCCTGTGTTTCCACTTGTAACGTACTTATGCTCCCGAGCTTCAACAAACATTGCTTACAGTTAATGTGATCCTAAAGCATCAAATCTACTGCTGTGAGCATCATTTTGATAATTGAAATCTGTTGAACTTGCAGTGGCTAAAAAGATGTGTTTGTTATATCAAGATATGGGAAGTTTGAATTCAAAGGGTAGCTTGTTTTGTCTTAAAGTAGGGTGTTTTGATGGACCATTCTCTTACTACTACCATTTCTCTTCTTTTACTTATCAAGTTTTACTATAGAACTATTTTTTTTTCTTTTACTTCTCCAAATTATTTCCTATTTAATTGCAGCATGTTCAAGCAAATTAAAAAAAAAAAATCTAAACATATTCTCAGGTAGGTAAACACAGACATTGAGATGCCTGAAGCATGTCTGAAACACGGTTCTTTTTAAGAGTTTTGGAAGAGTTGTTTGCTGTTTATTTCTCTCTTCCAACCTCAATTGCTTAAAGATATTCTCAGGTATGTAAACACAGACATAAAGAAACATAACACATGTCTAAAACAGTCTTTTTAACAGTTTTGGAGAATTGTTGGCTGTTTATTTCTCTCTTTCCAACCTTCAGTTGCTTTTTCTTTTTTCTTTTCTTCCAAGTTCTGATGGTGAGTATGCAATTGGCACCAATGTCTAGTGGAAATTGCATAATTTATGTTGTCATTTCACAGTGATATTTAGAGCAAGATTCTATTTGTATACTTTCTGGGGTCTGCTTTTGTGCTCTTAGCATTATCATTCAGAAATGAGTAAAACTTGGTAAAAATGCCTGAGTTTGAGTTCTTCTTGTTATTGATTGTCTCGGTAACTTTCTTGGAACAGGTTGGTTTGCGGGTAGAGCATCCCCAGGAACTAATCAACAACATACAGGTTTTTTACATATTTCTTTCTAATTGTTTTCTGCAAATTAGTTAATAAAAGTTGAGGTTTCTGAATTGTCTATGCTTATAGCTTACTATCTCTTGTCAGTTGCATTCTAATTATATTCCAACAGTCAAATTTACATGGCTATTTATACTAAATACATTAAATCAATAATCCGAATTTTAAGCTAATCTAATCCCTACAAATCAGTAATGAGATTAGCTGAGATAAGCTGTCAACACTCCCCTTAAATTGGTGCATAGATGTCACACATGTCCAATTTGCAAACCAAATTATGATAGCTTTTGTTGTTAAGTCCTTTAGTGAACACATCAGCTAATTGCTTGTCAGAGGCTACATTACTTAAGCCCAAGATGCCGACAGTCAACTTTTTCGACAACTTTAATTCCTCCATAACTTTTAATAACCACAGTAGCTCGCAAACACCTTGAGCCATGGTTCTATATTCTGCCTCAACACTTGACCGAGCAACCACACTTTGCTTCTTGCTTCTCCAAGTGACTAACTTTCCTCCCACAAGTGTGCAATATCCAGATGTACACCTCCTATCATCCAGAGATCCAGCCCAATCTGCATTTGTAAAAGCTTCTATCTGGAGATGACCATGTTTAGAAAAGAGGAGACCTTTTCCTGGGGCAGACTTTAGGTAGTGTAGAATGCGAAAGACAGCCTGCATATGAGACTCTCAAGGATCATGCATAATCTGATTTACCAAACTGACTGCATATGCTACGTCAGGTCTAGTGTGTGAGAGATAAATTAGTCTACCAACCAGTCTTTGATATCTTTCTTTATTCACTGACTCTCCCATTCCAACTTGCAACTTATGATTGCTTTCTATAGGTGATTCTGCGGGTTTGCATCCCATCATACCTGTCTCAATCAAGAGGTCTAGGATGTATTTTCTTTGATCTGACAACTTCAATTCCTAGGAAATATTGCAACTTCCCTAGATCTTTTATTTCAAATTCTCAAGCCAAACATTGTTTCAGTCGAGCCATTTCTTCCTCATCGTCTCCTGGCATCACTATGTCATCAACATATACAATAAGAAGAGTGATTTTACCCTTGTGGTATTTGTTGATAATCAAAAGTGATCATAACTTTGCGAAATCTGTCAAACCATGCTCTGGGAGATAGTTTCAATCCATACAAGGCTTTCTTCAATATGCATACTTTCCCTTGCGTTTTTGCATCATCAAATCTTGGAGGAATCTCCATATATACTTCCTCTTCTAAGTCTCCATGTAGGAATGCATTCTTCACATCAAATTATTGTAGGCTCTAGTCAAGGTTGGTTGCACAAGATAATAAAATTTTGATGGTATTCATTTTGGCAACAGGGGCAAACGTCTCTTGATAGTCTACTCCATAAGTTTGAGTGAAGTCTTTAGCAATCAATCTGGCTTTGTACCTTTCAATCGAATCATCAGACTTGTGTTTAACAGTAAACACCGATTTGCATCCTACCAAATTCTTGTCTACTAGAAGAATTACTAGCTCCCAAGTCTCATTCTTTGCTAGTGCCTTCATTTCTTCAACCATGGCTTCTTTCCACTTGGGATCTTCAAATGCTTCATGCCAATCCTGTGGAATAGACACAGAAGACAAGGCAAAGGCTTTATAGGTAGGGGACAATGAGTCATAAGAGATAGAGTTCGACATAGGGTGTCTAGTACAGGATCTAACACCTTTTCTTTGGGCAATAGGTTTATCTAAATCATTAAGAAGGTAACTCACCAAAAGAGGAAGATTCTTGGCACATAGTAGGTTGCATGATGACTTCTTCTATTTTAAGCCTTCTTGAATAGTTATTTAAATCTGGTTTGTCCAAACGCCCAACAATCTCCTTTTGAACAGTAGTCTCCCCTTGAGCAGTAACTTCCCCTTGAACAATGGTGCTTTCTGGAATAAGGTTTTCAATAGTTACTGAGCCAGGTATCACTTCTTCTCTCTCATTGTTCTCCCCCTGAAGAGGTAATTGAGTCTTACCATAATAGGGCTCAGTTTCTCTGAATGTAACATCCATACTAACGAAAGTTCTTCGTGAAGGAGGATGATAACACTTATAACCTTTCTATGTTGGAGAATACCCAATGAACACGCATTTAAGGGCTCGTAGGTCTAATTTTTTGCTTTCCGATCACGGACATAACAGACACATCCAAATATCCTAGGAGGAACAATATTTTTACCTTGTAAAGTTTCCAAGGGACTTGAAATTAAGGGTTCTGTAAGGTGGGCGGCTACAAGAATTGCATCCCCCAGAATGGTTTTGGAAGGTTCATGGAAAACATAAGAGATCTAACGACTTCTAGCAAATGCCTGTTTTTCCTTTCAGCAACCCTATTCTGTGAACTAGTATCAGGACAAGTTTGATAAATTATCCCATAAGATTCTGAATAGGTATAAAAATTGTACTCTGTACCATTGTCAGTTCTAAAAAATTGTATCTTAGCATAAAATTGAGTGCACACTATTTTATGAAAAGATTGGAACCATTTAAACACATCATTTTTCAATTTTAGCAAATACACCCAAGTCATCCTAGTGCAACAATCAATAAAAGTAACAAACCACCAATTACCAGATAATGACGTATGTCGAGTTGGTCCCTAAACATCAGAATGAATAGTCATAAAATGAATATTACTTCTATTATTTCTCAAAGGATAAGAATTTTTAGTGTGTTTAGCAAACTCACAAGCTTCACAAAACAATGATTCAAATCGAGTCTTTGAAAATAATCCGGGATATAACTTTTTCATAACAAAAAATGATAGGTGTCCTAACCGCTTATGCCACTGCATTATTTCTTGGTTGATAACCTTATTACTTCCAAAACAGGCTTGAACAGATTCACTACTACTCTCCAACATATATAAGCCATCATGCAATCTATCACTGTCAATCTTCTTCCCTATTTGAAGGTCCTGGAATACACAATGATTAGGAAAAAACTCAATTTTACAGTTTAAGGTATTTGTGATGGCACTAACAGATAAAAGGTTAACCGAAAAATGTGGAACATGTAATACAGAGGATAGTTTAATATTGGGTGTACAGTTGATAGAACTTGATCCAATTATAGGAGTAAAGACCCATCGGTTATCCTGACACTTTCTTTTGTTTGACTTGGGAAGTAGTTTAAAGAACTTTTAGAGGAACCTACCATGTGTCTATTCGCACTAGAATCAATAATCTATGAGTCGGTATTAATATAAGTATTAAAAACATTACCTGACTTCACAAAATTGGATGTTGGATTCGAGGGGTTATCATAAATAATAATTTTTTTTTAATTCTGTCATTATGCACCACAAGAGCCAATAGCAGTAAGGAAGACAGGAGAACACCAACAAAGCTACCGATGGTGGTCGGAGAATCAAACTCGATGGATGTGAGCTGCACGCGCCGGCGTGTGAGCAAGTACGCCGAAGCTGTGGGTGGTGCGTAAGAGCCACGCGTAGGGAGTTTGGTCACCGGATTTTGAGGTTTCGCCGGAGATGAGACTGTGACTCTATTGAAGGGGGCGGTGAGAAAAAAATATGCCAAAAAATGGAGAGTACCAAATTGGATTTTCTAGGGTTTGGGAATTTTAAAAAAAGTAGGCTCCCTAAATCTGGATTCTCAAGTTCTTGATACCCTCTTGTATATTCCAACAGAAAAATTTACATGGCTATTCATACTAAAAGAGTAGGCCTAACTAAGGAAATATAATCAATACATTAAATCAATAATCCTAATTTTAAGCTAATCTAATCCTAAAAATCAGTAATGAGATTAGCTGAGATAAGCTGTCAACAGGTACTTCAATCTTGATCATTATCTAAGGTTTGTTGTCACACTGTTGAGTCTGAGAAGAGAATGAAATGGTGGTGGTCATTTTCATTCTCAATAATGTAGTTTTTTAGATGCATGCAGTTTTACTTTTCCTTCTTAATCTGGTAAATGGTATTCATTATATTTAAGATAAATTTTTTTGGTCCATAGTCTAGCTTGGTTGTAAAAGAATTTCTCCAACATGATGCATGTTATTGTGTTATAAGACATGGAAGATGAGAGAAAATGATGTATTTTACTACTGATTTACAAGAGTATTTATACATAGATGAGAAATCTGTACAAGGAAATAATAAAATAATATTAATCTATTTGATTCCTAAGAATCTGCTAATCTATCCCTACAATTATGTCTGCAGCTATTATCTCTTCAAATTACAGTCTGTAACATATTGCAAGTTTTAGGAATCTCATAAATCATTTCTTACATATATGAACTTTGAAAATGGTGAAGATCAACATTGTACTCCTTGAAGGGTAGTATTTTGAATGAAATGGAACTGCTAGGTTCTTTCACTCCTTTCTGTTTCTCTATTTTCTTTCTTCATATCATGCTTCGTCCTTTAACATGTGCACCATTTTTCTAAGAAATATTAAATTTCAACATAAGCTTAAAAAATTCTTACCATTGTAGAGATTTTGAGGTTCAAATTTAAAGCTTATTTTCCCAATGTTACTGCTTCAATCATGCATCAAATTATCATACGGCTTCATTTTGCCTCAGATTTTAGGTAATCTTGATGATTTGTTGAGGCAGTTCTCCTTTAATATATGACTTTTGTTATGAATCGGAATAGACGAGCGAAATTTGGTTTTTCATTGCAAACAAACCATTTGATAGTTTATTAATAAAGTTTATGAAGAAAGAATGCAGATATGAATAAACATAAAATAACACTCTGTAACAATGTGAAGACTCTTGCTTATGAAATTGTTGCTATATTTCTAAAATCCTAACTGTTCATGTGGACAGTATTCTGCATTGGCCAATGAAGTTTGCAGTGGAAGTGGGAAGGTACCAGTTGCAGATTATAAGGTTGTACAGTATGTAAATGACAAGGACAAGAATTCACCACTCAAGTCGGAATCTACAAATCGTAGTTGTTATTCTTTCTGCATGTGCCCTGGTGGGCAGGTATGTTTTTCATTTTGTTTATCCAATTTGCAATGTACATTTTGATTATTTTTGACACTCTACTTATCTTACCTGGCAACCACTACCGTGCAATTTTTCCTCCTTAACTAATGAATGTCTCTATTTGTGAAGAACATAATTGATGCCATTCCTTTTTTTTGTAATTTGCACATATATATGTATATACCCAAAATCTAACAATACTTCCTACACATGACTACGTTAACATGTGTTAAGTTTAAAATAAGTTGATGGATAAAAGTTACAAGAATGTCATACAAGCTGTAACTAATTTATCAGAAGGAATTTTCATGAAATTGTATAATATACTTTCACCAGAATGTCTACCGTTTAATAGACAATTGGCTTTGGTTAAACAAAATGCAGTATTTCTTTTAAAGCATCCATCTTGTGTTGCATCTTTAGTCCTATGATTACTTAATAATTCTTGATGCTCATTTGTACAAATGAGAACATTTGAACTTTCTGATTAACTTTTTCCTTTAGAGTGTCTAGACAAATCAGTTAAATTCATGTTGGTAGTATCAGCATAATCTAATTAGATAAGTTTCACATATAGGCAGGAAGAGTTAGGATTTCATCATAAATATTAGAAAAATCTCTGGAGAATCTGCAGTTGGTATCACTTATATTTGGAGTTGCAGGTTGTTCTCACTAGTACAAGCCCATCAGAGATCTGTATCAATGGGATGTCATTTTCTCGCCGTGCATCTAGGTGGGCAAATGCTGCCCTTGTTGTGACTGTTTCAACAAAGGATTTTGATGCATTGAATTTCCACGGACCCCTTGCTGGGGTTGAATTTCAGGTAGCCTTTCTGTTCTCATCTTTTTTATTCAAAGGGAATCAAGGTACTGTAGGACTTACCATAGTGACTTCCGCATAGGTATAATTTTCTGCTAGACTTAAAATGGTTTTTTCTTTGGCCAGTAGACTTAAAGGGGTTAAGAGCAGCGTATTTATATCAGAATCTTCTTACACCCCCCTATGGGGAATTTTATTCTTCCATGAATTATAGAGTACAATAACTTCATAATCTTTGTTGAGTTACCTTTCACCTGCTTGCAGTTTGTGATTTCCAAAAGATTATGTCATACAAATATTAGGTTTTACTAAAACACTTTAAATCCACTTTATTATTTCATAATTCAGAGGGAATTTGAGCGAAGAGCAGCCATAATGGGTGGGGGAAATTTTGTGGTGCCTGTGCAGACTGTTTCTGATTTTATGGATAATAAAGTATCAGGTAACATTTTTCTTTATCGGTTCCAGCATGCCTTTTGCTTTTACTTTTCACCTAGCTAAGACTTACCTTATTTTATCAGTAACATCTATGCCGTCATCAAGCTACCGCCTAGGAGTGAAGGCAGCAAGTCTCCATGAATTGTTCCCAATTTATATGACAGATGCTTTACGCTATTCTATTGCAATGTTTGATAAAGAGGTCTTTTATATTTCCCTAATAAGAATCACCTTGCAACTTCAATTCTTTTTACTAATGTCCAAGCTAAACTTAAGAAGCTTTCTTTTTCTCCAACCTATGGAACTTTCAGCTACCTGGATTTATCTCGAAGGAGGCTCTTCTTCACGGAGTTGAGGTGACCAATTTTTTACTACACTTTCCTTTCCTCCTTTTCTTTTTTTCATTTTAATTTTGATAATGAAACTATACTTCTCTTTCTATATTTAGTATTTTTTTAGTGCATTTGTTATTAGATTGGATTTTGCTTCTCATACTTCCTAAGCTCATTTTTTAATTTGTCTATGATATATTTTACAAATGAATAATGGTCTCTTCATGCAAATTAATGCCCGTAATCTCAAACTGGTTGGCGTTTTCTATATGAATTTTCTCCCCATTTGGCCAGTCCAATACCATGTTTTCTGGCTCTTTGCAACATGTTCATTAAATTAAACCTTGTTCACTATATCATTCCATAACATTTTCAACCCCCAAAAAAAAAAAAAAAAAACCAAAAAGGAAAAAAATCCACACGCTAGAGTGCATACAACCAGAACAGTTAGTGAATGTAATGTTGTTGATCCTGATAAGTTTTCTTTAAGCAGTTCACATATCTTTAGTGGATTTTAAAAAAAAAAAAAATCTTAAATCAAACAAAGAACAGAAAAATTTAAAGATAACATAGAGGGAGAAGAGTTCTTAGTAGGGAAGCTTGTAAGCTGACACACTAAGTGTATCTTTGGACACCATAGAGTAATTAGATGAAAGTGTAATTACTAGAGTAATAATTACACTCTCTTGAAATCACTTAAAATTCTAATTTTCTAGACGTGTTTGACTAATAGAGTGTAATTATATCTTAATTCTATATGTTATGTTTGGTAGTGTAAATGGTAATTATACAACAACATAATTTTAAATTCTAAAAAGATATTAATTATTACAAAAATTATCATTAATATGTAGCAAAAATTCTCTCAATAAATAACAAAATCTAAAATCAAACAGTTGTATATAATATGTTAGTTTAAAAAAGTATTCAAAAATACGGTTAATATTAAGATTAACAAGAAAAATAAACAACTTAGGCAATTTTCTCTAATTACTGTAGCATTCCATGTTGAGTTATTCTCTCTCTAACATTAAATATATACTCATTGTTATCATCGATGGATCTTTGACCAAGTATAAATAATTAATAATAAATACTATGTAATTTAATTAAATTTAGTATAAATATTTTTTAATAAATACAGTGTAATTTAGTTAATCATTTAGTAGGTCAAAATATATAAGAAATTATCTCTCATCAATAAAAATTTCAAATTATTTAAACAAGATTAGTAAAATAACATATAATCATATTTTAAAAAAAACAAAATATATATATTCTAAAATTAAAATAATATTATTGTATAAAAATACCTTTTTAAACTTAACTCATGTATGAGCGTATTTGAAAAGCCATAGGGTAGGTACTACAATTCTCACCCTCTCCCTAAAAATTGGAGAGTGTAATTGGGGTGCTCTAATTAAATCTAATTCTGTGAGACTCAATAATTATAGTGCCTACCCAAACATGTCATAAGTGTGTAATTACTAGCAATTACTACATACAAATCAATTACCAGATGGCTTTTTAAATGCACTCTAAATTTCCATTCAGAGCATCTATCGTGAAAAGAATGGTAGAAAGAATAGAGGATAGTGAAAAGAAAGTTATTTTCTTCAATAAATTGTGTAAACAGCCTTAAGTTCTTTGGCAAACTTCCCTATATGCTGCTTGATTTAAGCAGTTGTAGGATTGGCCTTCAAAGGTGGAGTATCGTCTTTGTCTCCACCACTTCCAATAAGTCATAAGCTGCAGCTAAGGCTTGATGTTCACAGCCAAATACAATAGTTTTCTAGTGTTTGTAATGTTTGATGGCATTTGGTAAAAGTTTTCCTGCTTGTTTCTCTCGGAAAACACTTCCTATGTTTACTCAAAATTATAGGTCCCTAAAGACCAATGTAGCTCTGATATTAGTTGTTGGATGTTGATCTAAAATCAACCAAGAACACAAAGAGCAAGAGATGGAATAGTTTTCGGTGGGAATGTTACAAGCTCAAATACACTGAATTTCCATTCAAAGCATCTATTTAGTACAAAGTTAGGCTTGTACATTAAGCTGTTGCCTGATCTACAACACCTAAGCCAATACTATATCCACTAGTTTACTTTGCCATGTTGTGCAATCCAAGTATGGATGTTCTACACTCCAAGCTTTGAGAAAATTGATCAACAATTTCTCTTGTTCATTTGTGCTCCTTTTACGTGGTAATTGACATGCTATTTTAGGACAATATTCAATTGAATTGCAGCTTATACTTTAATTGTCTTCTTCGCCATTCTCTAAAATTTTGTTCTTTCTTTCAGACTAGAACTAGCTCTCCCATTCAGATTCCACGTGACAGTGACACCTACGAGAGCATGTCTTTAAGAGGGCTCTACCCAGTTGGTGAAGGAGCAGGTTATGCTGGTGGGATTGTAAGTGCGGCAGTTGATGGCATGTATAGCGGTTTCTCCGTGGCACAAAAACTTGGTTTGTTTCATGGTGACATAGAGTCGGTTTTAGGAAAGGCTCAGAGTGCTGGAATGGTGAAGTACTAGAACGGATTCATTGCGTTTGATTTTATAACGAAATTGCTTCAGATGAGTACATGCTCCATTATCATTGTAAAGCTCTACAAAATTGAGGAGGATGACGAGGGGACTTCAAATGCAACTCCAGTTTCGTTTCATAAAATTAAAGTTCGTAAAGTGGTTAGTATCGTTTATGCTCAACTCATTTTTATGCATGTGCAGCTAGATGAAAGGGTAAGATTCTCCATACAAATCCATCCTAGTGTACGAAAGGTTTCCTTTGAGTTTCAGTCTGACATAGCTGTGCCTTTTCACCTTGTTGATCTTGAGCCTGTTCAAGGTATTTTTTTCTTTTTTTCCCTCATTAAACCGAACCTCAACGACAGCCATGGAAGAGCAAAAAGAAGTCTAGAGCTGCTAAACTACCCAAAGACGCTTTGTTTTCTACTTTCATAATTAGAGGTCATTGATGGAACCGGAAATACTAGGAAATTCAAAGTCATGCAGGTCATAGATTATTGTTGATGTGGTAGTGTTATGTTAGTAAAAAAATCTAAAAATTCAACAAAATAAAAATTATTATAAAAATAATAATTCAATAATGAATTTAAACAAATGGCTGTTAAAGTTCATTTGAATTTTGGACACCTATTTGTTTAAATACATTTTGTAATTATATGAATTATTAGAAATAAATTTCTTTCTAAAAAATATTTAGAAATTATAAAAAAACATAAAAAATCATTAAAAGTTATAAAAAACAATTAAATTTACTGTTAGACTATAATCGTTTAAAAAAAAAATCATTTATTTCAATTTAAAAGGATTCATTCTATATTTTAAATTTTGTTTAGCTTCTTATATAGGTATGTGTACTTACATGCCATTAAATTATATTTACATTCTATATTCTTATATTTCAATAGGAAATGTTGTATTCTAATTTTAAATATATTTATATGAAAAATTAATTGATTTGAAATATCAAAGAACATGTTTGTTAGGTAATCACTCTTGCAAATATGTTTTTGAAGGAAGAAATAAATAAACATACAAGAGACGGAATGTAATAACTCTTTTCGTTGTTTATTTTTTATTAACTCATCGAATATGTATGGAGAAGATGCAATTTTTGATTTTTTATTATGATTTCTATATATTTCTATAATTTTTTATGATTTTAATTAACTTTATTAACTTTATTAACTTTTTATAATTTTATGATTTTTTATATTAATTAATTTTAATTATTTTTATAAATTCTATATATATATTTATAAATCCGAAATGAATATGGATAAAGATGTCCAAATTTAAATATAAATGTACAACTATTTGTTTAGATTCATCTGGATTTATTTTTAAAATAAATTTATTTTTTAAAAAATTTAGATTTTTTTTATTTCTATTGACGTGACAGTTTTGTAATAGTCATGTTAGTCATTGGTGTTGATGTAGATTGCCTCGTTAAAATTTGTTAGCTAACATGGCATCTGTTAATGGCCACATCAGCATAGCTATTTGTTTCTAATAATCAATGTTAGATAATCAAATTTGTCAGGGCTTAATTGGGACAAAAAGTTGGGAGGGGCGTTATTGATTTTTTTTTTAAAAAAAAATTCAAGAACTTTTTATACCATTAACTAAAATTAAGCCTAAAAAATTTATATTTAAAAATTTCTAATTTTAAAATATATATTATAAATAAATAATGCAACATAAACAATTATCCTATTGGATGTTAATATATTTGTCATTTTGCATGCAACCAACTTCAAAAATAGTTTTCCTTAAAAAAAAAAAAAACCTTAAAACAGGGCTTTTAATTAGCCCAAGAAAGAAGAAATGTCTTCGTAATAGTTGATCATAAATGTTCTTAATATTTTTAATGGAAATATTTTCGGATAGAATTTTTTTTTGGCACAAGAGCAAAAACAATATAATAACAGGAGAATAGTTAGTGGCAAGGAATAATAGTTCCAGTTGTTGATGTTTGCATTGCTACTCTCCATATGAGGAGGTTTAGCGGATGGTATCCTCTTTGTTCTTGTAGCCGAATCTGTTTCAGAAGGATAGTAATGTCCTTCCAAACAGGTTTTAGTTTCTAACGGACACCATTTTTCCTAGTAAAGATTTTGTTCCATTTTTTTTGTCAATTTGTAATCACTATTCCCTTTGTAACTTGAGCAGAAATCAATTTAACCATTAGTTATCGTAAAAAAGCAGTCTATCGTGGAACTTGGAATCTGTATGCAGACAAAATCCCGCAAAAGGAGGGAATGAGAGATCTTAGTCTATGATCCTAATAGCCCCTGCTGATAGACCTGATCTGCTATTAACTAGATAACAGATCCCAATATGCCAACTTACTACCAACAGTCTTGCTGAGTTGTATGAGTTTGTGAGCGTCAGCTTGTTGGTATGCCGTCGTTAAAGAGAGCATAAAATGGCTCATACATCTCAAAACTGTGATCGGATTTGGCTGTATCTTCGAAAAACTACCTGATTTTTGTGTTTCCAAATTTGCCAAATCGTAACTACTTTTGATTGCATGATATCGGCTGGTTCATTCTGTTGGCGACCATATTCATCTACCCATTGAAGAATCCACTCTAGAACTGGAGGAAAAGTAGTGTTGTCACTTTGAATGTAACACCTCTTACCCTATCTGTCGCCGGAATAGAGTATGAGGCATTACCGGACTTAATCACCTATAACCGATCATTTTTGAGTCACAAATTTTTATCCAAATTTAAAACTTTTCATATTTAATCATAGAGTCCCTAATATGGACCTACGAGGCCCAAAACATGCTTTGGAAGCGGTTCGGGACTAAACCGAGAACTTTGGAAAATTTCACAACACTTAGAAAATTTTTCTTCAAAACAGGGTCGCATTCAATATGTATCCTCAACAACTCTTATACATGCATAATTATATCTAATTATCATACCATACCATTGAGCCAAACTTAGCCATTCGATATCAAGACTACTAGCACATTCAACCATTAGGTATTTAGGCCATAACCCACAACTCATCATGTATCATGCAAACACAGCTCACATCACAAGACATTGGCATATAAATAATATATATAGGCTTACAATCAATTAGCCAATATAAGCCAATTAGCATGGCTACACACTACAATAACCTTTAACCATTACAAGCCAATACATTTGGCCAAAACATAATAACACATACACAAAATGACTAAGTCCCTATACATGCCATAGACTTAAATTACTTGAAGGCATTGATACCAGTCAAAAGCTTGATAGTGTGATAGAATCTCCGACGATCTCCAACCCGAGCTAGCCTCTGTGACACTATAGGAAAAATGAAAGGAAGGGGGTAAGCTATATAGCTTAGTAAGCCCGTATGAAAATAATAAGTAATTTATTAACATGTTTTCACCAATTCTCATAATATGTTCTCAAGGTAATACAATCATAATTGCACAAAACTTCACTATTTACTTAGGTTCATCTCAAGCTGTCTACTCGAGTCATAGTCACTAAATTATTTATATATTGAGCTACGGAACTCCAAATTAAGATCCGTTAAATTTTCCTGAAACTAGACTCACATATATTATTACCATAAAATTTTTAGAATTTTTGGTTTAGCCAATAAGTACATTTTATTCATTAAAGTCACCCCTGTTCCGCTGTCTAACAGTTCCGACCCCTCTTCACTAAAAATTAATTATCTCCTCGTACAGGATTTGGATGATGTTCCCGTTTGTTTCTTTTGAAAATATACTCATTAATAATTTTATAAATGTAAATTATAACCCATAATTATTTTTTAAAATTTTTAATGATTTTCCCAAGTCAGAACAGGGGATTCCGAAATCATTCTAACTCTGTCTCACAAAAATTCAAATATCTCAGAATATGAAATTCTTTTGCTTACATCGTTTCTTTTATGTGAAAATAGACTCAATAAGATTTAATTTCATATCTTATTCAACCTCTAATTCTATTTCCACCATTTTTGGTGATTTTTCAAAGTGATACAACTACTGCTGTCCAAACTGTTTTATTGCTAATTTTACTCTATCATGTTTTCTTTGTATTAATTCTCATTTACACACACATAACACTAAAGTATATCCATAGTTAGCCATGACAATAGCTAGTCATCATCAAATATTTACAAGTCTTCATTGTAACACTTACTCCATATCAACCTTACCAAAGTTCGACCACATATCGAGCACATTGCTCATGAATATATATACACATGTACCTGCACTTGTTCATCACATAATCACATTCAATTACACTTAGTCATTTTCCCGTTGAACACATCGAAATATTATTGGATACATCGGAAGTTTGTACATAAGTGCCACACTTGTAGCCAAAGCTACTTCACATCACTTTTCACATAGAGGCTCGTTCTCGAGCTATTCACTTTCACGTGTCTGCTCACACAAGCTGTCAATCATTCGTTACTACTCAGTGCTGCTCACACAAGCTGTCAGGTATCCGCAACACATGCCGGTATACCCAGCCACTGCTAGAACTTAAGACCAGCACCCGGATTCACTTAGTCACAATTTCACATAGATTTCACATAGGTCCCTAGTGACATGTCACTTGTATCCTATTCTATTCCTAAGGTTCAACCGGGAAATTTCTCACATTTCGATACTTTGTCAATTTCGTTAAATATTCAGCCACATCTCATAAAATATATCAAAACATAAAAACATAAGTAAAAATGATGCATTGTTTACATACAAACTTACCTTGAAAGCAAAATCGGTGAAAAGGACTTATTCGTCAATTACTTGTTTTTCCCCGATCTAGATCTGAACCTTGTTTTTCTTGATCTAAAACATCAAATTTAATTTATTTAATCATTATACTAATCAACTCAGCCCAAAAATCACATTTGGAAAAATTATATTTTTGCTCCTAAACTTTGTCATATTTACACTTTTGCCCCTAGGCTCGTAAAATGATTTTCATTCAATTTCTTTGTAATTTAAGCTTAGCTGAACCATTTTCATAACTATAACAGCCCACAATTTCCATTAAAACACACTTTTATCACATATTTTATAACTTTTACAAATTAGTCCTTTTAGGCATTTTCACCGAAAATCACTTAGTAAAAGTAATTTCTCTAACCATAAACATGCATTTTCTACCTTTAAACATCAAAATACACACATATTCATCATGGGTCAAAACCCTAGACTTTAACCATATCTCAAATTAGTGGTAGAAATAGATAGATCTTGTTACGAGGATTTCAAAAACGTAAAAATCATTAAAAACGGGGCTAAAACGGACTTACAATCAAGCTTGGAAGCTTGAAAAACCCTAGACATGGTTTCTCGATGCAAGTTTCGGCCAAGGGGTTGAAAATGGACAAAAATTGGCTTTTAATTTTGTTTTTAATTCATTTTAATAACTAAATGACCAAAATGCCCTTAATGAAAAAATTTGGAAACATGCCTAACCATGTCCATTTTTGTCCACCAACTTAAAAAATGGTCTAATTACCATATAAGGGCCACCAATTTAAAACTTCATAACAATTGGACACCTCTAGCATGTAGAACTCAACTTTTGCACTTTTTACAATTTAATCCTTTTGACTAAATTGAGTGCCCAAACGTCAAAATTTTCGAACGAAATTTTCACGAAACCATTTCGTGTAATCGTAGACCATAAAAATATAATAAAAATAAATTTTCTTATGTCAAATTTGTGGTCCCGAAACCACTGTTCCAACTAGGCCCAAAATCAGGCTGTTACATTGAATACCAATGTTCGAACCAAACTAGATAGCTTGGGCAAACGTGCATGTGTGACATTGATAAGTGTCAAAAGTAACATATTTTAATCCCATTCTTGATGCATTTTTTGGTGATTAATCAATGAAAAATGGAGAATTTTATGCTCCTAATCCTTTAAATTCATGTTTCTATACTTAGGAGAGCATTTGGGAGCAAAATAAGCGAAAACGGAGCAAAAATCAGACAATTGGAGCAGATTTTAGGAGCCACACGGGCTGGGCCTTACCACACGGGCTGGACATGTAACATCCCTTACCCGTGTCCGACGCCGGGACAGGATACGAGGCATTACTGGACTTAAACAAAAACATTTATACAAAACTGGGCTATAAAATTTCATTCAATTTAAAATTTCTCATTCACATGCAAATCACCCTTATATGGGCCCACGAGGCCCAAAACATACATTAGGAACTGTTCGGAACTAAACCGAGAACTTAGGAAACTTTAAGAAGACTTAGAAAATTTTTCATCAAAACAGGGGTCACACGCCCGTGTGGCTTGGGACACGCCCGTGTGGTCACACACGCCCATGTCCTTAGCCCGTGTAACTCTCTGTTTATGACGTCATCAACAAAATAGGGTCACACGGCCAAGTTACACGCCCGTGTGCTTAGGCCATGTGGCGAATTAAATTTCAAAAAATAGATGCGAACTTCACACGCCCTGGGCACACGCCCATGTCCCGGGGCCGTGTCCTCCACACGGCTGAGACACACGGCCGTGTCTCTGCCTGTGTAGCCAAGAAAATGGCTATTTACCAAACCATTTGGCACCCTCATTTGCACATACTTAAACACAACTTTAGTCCATCCATACCAAACACACATAACCACATCACATGAAACCTTTAGTATAAGCAAACACATATAAATAGGCATTACAACTCATTAACCAATATGAGCCATATCTCATGGCTATATACAAAATGAATCATATTACCATTATGAACCAACACATTTGGCCAAATCAAATGACACATACACAATTGAATAAGTCCCTATACATGTCATAAACTCAAAAGGGTTTTGCATTCACTTATACCCAACATGATAGCTTGATAGTGTGATATTATCTCCGGCGATCTCCAACTCGAGCTAGTATAAAACCCTATAAGATATGAGAAAGGAAGGGGAGTAAGCTACAAAGCTTAGTAAGTACGTATGTAAATAATAAACAATTGATTACCATGCTTTTAACAATCCTTAATATAAGCTCTCAAGATAATACCATCATTATTGCATAAAATTTCACAATTCATTTATGTTCATCTTGAGCTGTCTACTCGAATTACAGTCACTAAATTATTTTTATCCGGAGCTAAGAAACTCCAAATTAAGGTCTGCTAATTTTCCTTGAAACTAGACTCTCATCTCTTCTTACCATAAAATTTCCAAAATTTTTGGTTCAGCCAATCAGTACAGTTTATTCTTTAAAGTATCCCCTATTTCGCTGTCTGACAGTTCTGATCCCTCTTCACTAAAAAATTATTTTCTCATGGTACAGAACTTGAGTGATGTTCCCGTTTGTTTCTCTTGAAAATAGACTTATTAATAAATTCAATTATATAAATTTTATCCCTTGAATATTTTTGTACAATTTTTAATGAATTTCCCAAGTCAGAATAGGGGATTTCGAAATCACTCTGACCCTGTCTTATAAAAATTCAAATATCTCATAATATGAAATTCTTTTCCTTACACCGTTTCTTTTATGCAAAAATAGACTTAATTAGGTTTAATTTCATATATTATTAAACTTCTAATTAAATTTCCACCATTTTTGGTGAATTTTCAAAGTGATACAACTGCTGCTGTCCAAACTGTTTTATTGCTAATTTTACTTTCTCATGTTTTCTTTGTATTAATTCTCATTTACACACACATAACACTAAAATATATCCATAGTTAGCCATGCCAATAGCTAGTCATTATCAAATATTTACAAGCCATTCATTGGCCAATTTAACCTATACATCAACAACAAAGACTTGAACATTTCATTTCTCAATTTAATTTGGCTTAAAAGCCTCACACGTGATCATCATCAAATCTTATCATGTATCCATTCATCATGAATGTAGATCATTAATCACAAGGATATCAATATTTCACAAGTATAACTTATTCGTGTACATTCTTCCCAAGAATTCATCATATAACGAATTCACTTCACATGAGTTCTATGTACATACATGTACCTCTCGTAACATAGTCACTTACTTTCTCATTTTTAACGTACCCGTTAAACCACTCGGAATGCTAAAAGATACTCGGGAATCTCATACATATAGTACCGGATCAACGCCATATCCTCGATATGGTCTTACATGAAATATCATATCGATGCCATGTCCCTGACATGGTCTTATACGAAATCACATACCGAGCTTATTTCTTGTGAGTTTCGCATATGTACTTGTATCACTCCATCACATAACTTTAGCCCTTTTTCCATCTTTAACATCAACTTTAATACTTTATCCCGTTGAACCACTTGGAATATTTAAGGATACTCAAAAATTGTCATACACGTAGTAAGATGCCAATGCCATATCCCAGATATGGTCTTACATGGGACCACATGTCGATGCCGATGCCATATCCCAGATATGGTCTTATACGGGATCTCATATTGATGTCGACGCCATATCCCAGATATGGTCTTACACGAGATCGTATGTTGATGCCGATGCCATATCCCATATATGGTATTATACGGGATCTCATATTGCTGTCGACGCCATATCCCATATATGGTCTTACATGAGACCGTATGTCGATGCCATGCCCCAGACATGGTCTTACACGATTTCATACCGAAGCCAGGTCCCAGACGTGGTCTTACACGGAATCATTATTCGACGCTGATGCCATATCCTAGATATGGTCTTATACGGGATCTCGATTAGGTGCCGAGGCCATATCCCAGATATGGTCTTATACGGGACCTTCTTAATCGAATGTTGTGACAATGGTATCTTTTCTATTCCTAAGGTTCAACCGGGATTCTCATTCTTTGATTCTTCGCCAAATCATCATAATCGAATCCGTAGAAACATATATATACAATTCATGCAATATCAAAATATTAAATACATAATATAATGTTTTATTATTTACACACGAACTTACCTCGATACCAAAATGGCAAAAAGGGACCTAACCGTCAGTTACTCATTTTTCCCCCGTTCTAAGTCCGAACCCCGTTTTCTTTGATCTATAACATCACATTTAGCTTACTTATTAGTCACATTATTCATTGTGACCCAAAAATCATACTATGGAAAAATTATATTTTTGCCCCTAAACTTTGTCATATGTACACTTTTGCCCCTAGGCTCGTAAATTTCTTGTATTTTAGGCCTAGCCAAACCATTTTCATAACTATAGCAGTCCACAATTTGCATTCATTCACACATTTTCATACATTTTTCAACTTTTTACAAATTAGTCCTTTTATGCGATTTCATTGAAAATCACTTAGTAAAAGCCGTTTACTACACATCGAGCATTCATATTCTACCATTAGACATCAAAGCACATGCATGTCATCCATGGGTAAATTTTTAAACACAAACCCTAGCTCAAAATAATGGTAGAAATAGCTAAACCGAGTTACGAAAATCTCAAAAATGTAAAGAACATTAAAAACGGGGCTTGGATGCACTTACTATTTAGCTTGAAAGCTTGAAAACCCTAGCCATGACTTCCCCCATGCTAAATTCGGCCAAGCTAGAAGATGGACAAGGGTTTTTGGCTTTTATTTTGTCTTTTAGTCCATTTAATTACCAAATTACCAAAATGCCCCTAACTTAAAAATATCCTATTTCACTTATCTCATGTCTATTTTTGTCCAACAATTTAACCAATGGTATAATTACCATTTAAGGACCTCTAATTTAAAATTTCATAGAAATTGGACACTTCTAACATGTGGAACTCAACTTTTGCACTATTTACAATTTAGTCCTTTTGACTAAATTGAGTGCCCAAACGTCGAAATTTTCGAATGAAATTTTCACAAAATCTTTCAGTGAAATCGTAGACCATAAAAATATAATAAAAATAAGATTTTCCTCGTCAGATTTTTGGCCCCAAAACCACTGTTTCGACTAGGCCCAAAATCGGGCTTTTACAATTCTCCCCCTCTTTAGGGATTTTCGTCCCCGAAAATCTTACAAGAAGAAGTTGCTTTCAACTCTCCTGAAACACTTTCACTAATCTTCTCAGAATTACAAATCGATTTAATCTCATATATCTCTTTCCAATATCCTTTAAACTTTAGCACACAAAGGTCGAGTACACATCAAAATCTCAACTACTCTCTTAGACTTATCATTGATATAAAAACAAATTACTGTGCCAAAATGCGATCAATACTCTCGAGTATCCTATGGCTCATCCCATAATTGCGATGTAACCTCCGGATCTCTATCCGACATAATGGATCTGCACTCTGCATAATCGAATAACCTCGAAACATATTACTCGACTAATCACAAATAAGAAATCAGACATAATGAAATGATCATACGGATCTTTCTTTGTCAAATGATCAACCATAAACCAATTAACATCTTCTTTTCTGGGATAATGACAATCCAGATATGAAATCTATGGTAACTCTATCTCATCATCACTCCCTTACCATCACTGACTATGTTAGTCCTGCATATACTTGATTTCGGCTTACTTGCTAACAAATAGACATCTGAACATAAAGTCAAAAATATCATGATACATACTCAATCACCCGAACATCTACTCCTATAACTGCACATTTTATTATTCTTGGATGAACCGACGAGCTACTACTGAGTCTCGTACAAAACTTCTGTACAAACTCTAGATTACCCAGTACGCGAATTCTATCTCAGAACAATAATAATAACAGGAATCAGGTCCAACCTGGAATTCGAAATAGAAAGTGTTTTACATCAGACTCGCGTTTAGTTCACCACTCTCTATCACATCTCTCGAGCTTCTCAATTCACAAAGAAAGCATCGCTTAAGCTTTTAACTTAGCTAGAACTAGTCCATCATCAAATAAGATCAATCAAGTAACCAAAGACTCACAAAAATAAACAAAGAATTTCCATTCAAGCATCCAGTAACCATACTTGCTTTCCAAAAGGTAAGTCGATAATTACTCACGCCTTTTAACATCTCAAAACATTCACGTTGTCTTAATTTCAGATCTTTCTGCGACATTAGATACTTTAACCCATTAGGATCAAGAAGCATATGACATTTTTCGTCGAACATACGAAATCATCCAGTTCACAGCACAGATATAAAAGTGGCTATCTCTAAATCATTAGTCGAACAGTTCTTTTTCATGTGACTTTAAACGTCTGAAAGTGCAAACTACTTGTTTACATTCTTGTATTAAAACATATTCCGATCTGTTCAATAGTACATCATTGAAAAATCGCTAATTCCTTACTCAATTCAAACTGAACTCAGAACTAGAGCTTCGGTTAATAGTACTTTCAACTGTTTAGAACTTTGCTAACATGCATAGATCATTCAAATTTTCATAAATGTGATGACTTTATCAATCGGTACAGCTTTAACTTATAATAACATCATTCGATTAGAACAACCCAATAGGCATATCTCTGTATCATACTTTCCAGAATATAATTTCTTCATTCAGACTATCCGTCTATATACTCATGAATGCACAAAATTCATTACTATACTTGAGGATACTTTAAATACACATAACTCAATTGAATCGAATAGCCGAGACTAGCTTCTTCTTTATCTGTGACATTGCATAAACTATGTAATCTTTAAAACATTCTGATATTTCTTCTAAAGCTGTTTTCACTTTCCAAACTATTATCATCTCTGTATACATTACTAATTATTTCATCACTGAACTCTTTAGTTTCACACTTATGAACTTATTCAACATGGTTCTCGTAAAATTTCGTCATAAAGCATCACTGGTAAGGGGGTGAGGTCGTAAAGCCTCTAACTTGACTCTCATAAATACACACATATGACTTAGCATTCATCATTAACGTAATATCGTCATAATCACATAATTCACTTCAGACAATTTAATATACTTATTCATTTTACGAATGTTTTCTGCCATCCACAATTTCAAACAATGAATTTACTTACTAACATTTGTCAAATTAGAAAACGCCTTACGGGATTGAGTACGTCGTTTACTTGATGCCATAGTCCAAATATGGTCTTACACAAAGTCTCATATCGATGCCATGTCCCAGACATGGTCTTACACGTATCACAATGCCATAGCCCAGCTATGGTCTTATACGTTATTACAATGCCATAGTCCAACTATGGTCTTACACGTACACACATGTACTGCCATGGTCCAACCATAGTCTTACGTCCACAATGCCATAACCCAATTATGGTCTTTTCACTGAAATGCCATAGCCCAGCTATGGTCTTACATTCCATACTTTGCCATGGTCCAACCATGGTCTTATCCGTCAATTCATCATTGAACGATCGTACTCATTTCCTGCGTTAACAAAGACGTAAAACATAACATCATATTATCTATAATTTAACAAGTAAACATAAAATTCAACCACATTAACATACTGATTACACTTATTCAAACAAGTGCACATAAACACACATTCCATCAATTTGTGTAAATGTACTTATCATATTCACTTAATCAAATACGTTGGGCACATATCATCATATGCATGCCCAGCAAACATGAATGGGCTTATCACCACATAAACTTTCATTTTATTCCACGTTTCCACATTTCTCAACTCATGGTTATCTCACTTCGTACATTAACACATACATATCATGAACTTCTATTCATACCTTTCTAAGTTTTGTCTCATCACAAACACATTTTAATCACCTCAATATCATTTTTTAGCATTATCGAAAATAGCTTGATTGGAAGTCATCTCTGTCTTAAGAAAACAATTTCGTTAGAGCCGGGAGATATCAGACTATCACGAGTAGTAATATGGCATGTATAGCTAGACTCACATACGCTAGGTTAGTCCGAGAATCGACTAAACCATAGCTCTGATACCACTAATTGTAACACTCCTTACCTGTGTCCGACGCCGGGATAGGATACGAGGCATTATCAGACTTAAACAAAAACATTTATACAAAACCGGGCTATAAAATTTCATTCAATTTAAAATTTCTCATTCACATGCAAATCACCCATATATGGGCTCACGAGGCCCAAAATATACATTGGGAACTGTTCGGGACTAAACCGAGAACTTAGGAAACTTTAAGTAGACTTAGAAAATTTTTCATCAAAATAGGGGTCACACGCCCGTGTGGCTTGGGACACACCCGTGTGGGTAGGCCGTGTGGTCACACATGCCCATGTCCTTAGCCCGTGTAACTCTCTATTTATGACGTCATCAACAAAATAGGGTCACACGGCCAAGTCACACGCTCGTGTGCTTAGGCCGTGTGGCGAATTAAATTCTGAAAAATAGATGCAGACTTCACACGCCCTGGGCACACGCCCATGTCCCGGGGCCGGGTCCTCCACATGGCTGAGACACACGGCCGTGTCTCTACCCGTGTGGCCAAGAAAATGGCTATTTACCAAACCATTTGACACCCTCATTTGCACATACTTAAAAACAACTTCAATCCATCCATACCAAACACACATAACTACATCACATGAAACCTTTAGTATAAGCAAACACATATAAATAGGCATTACAACTCATTAACCAATATGAGCCATATCTCATGGCTATATACAAAATGAATCATATTACCATTATGAACCAACACATTTGGCCAAATCAAATGACACATACACAATTGACTAAGTCCCTATACATTCCATAAACTCAAAGGGTTTTGCATTCACTTATACCCAACATGATAGCTTGATAGTGTGATAGCATCTTCAACGATCTCCAACTCGAGCTAGCATAAAACCCTATAAGATATGAGAAAGGAAGGGGAGTAAGCTACAAAGCTTAGTAAATACGTATGTAAATAATAAACAATTGATAACCATACTTTTAACAATCCTTAATATAAGCTCTCAAGATAATACCATCATTATTGCATAAAATTTCACAATTCATTTATGTTCATCTTGAGCTGTCTACTCGAGTTACAGTCACTAAATTATTTTTATCCGGAGCTACGAAACTCCAAATTAAGGTCTGCTAATTTTCACTAAAGCTAGATTCTCATCTCTTCTTACCATAAAATTTCCAGAATTTTTGGTTCAGCCAATCAGTACAGTTTATTCTTTAAAGTATCCCCTGTTTCGCTGTCTGATAGTTCTGATCCCTCTTCACTAGAAATTTATTTTCTCGTGGTACAGAACTCGAATGATGTTCCCGTTTGTTTCTCTTGAAAATAGACTCATTAAGAAATCCAAGTATATAAAATTTATCCCTTGATTATTTTTGTACAATTTTTAATAAATTTCCCAAGTCAGATAAATAAACCGTGTGAATGAATTTCCCTTGTGCCTTGGCCGTGTGACCTTAGTGAGGTGATGACATCACAAACAGAATGCTAAGGTTTTGGCACACGAGCTAAGACACAGGCGTGTCGAGGCCGTGTGAGGGACACGGGCCAGGGACACGGGCATGTGTCTGGCCGTGTGTATTAAGTCAGTGTTGACTACGGGTGAGGAGCACGGGCATGTCTCAGGGGCACACGGGCATGTCCCTTGAGCAGCACGGGCGTGTGGCCCCTGTTTAGGCAAATTTTTTTCTAAGTGCGTAAAAGTTTCTGATTAATTCCCGAAACCTTCCGGAAGTATGTTTAAGGCCTCGTGGGCCTAAGATGAGTATGTTATGTGTTTGAATGGAAAGTTTTTATGAAGAAATGAAATTTTATAGCCTGAAACATCATGTTTAAGCAAGTTGAGTTAGGTAATGCCTCGTATTCGGTTCCAGCTTCGAACACGGGTAAGGGGTGTTACATTGCCTTTTCCTCAGTCAAGGTTGTTTCCGCGCTCTTCTTGATCTATAATAATAAAATTTACTCATTTAATCACTACATAAATCATAATACATCAAAATTTCTACTTAGGCAAAAATGACCATTTTGCCCTTATACTTTGGCAAAATTACAATTTTGCCCCTTGGCTCGTAAATCGTTTTTCATCACATTTTCTCATTAAACAAGCCTAGCTGAGCATTTATTTCTCTTACAACAATTCACAAAACCAATCATTTCATGCATTTATTACTCAATTATAACCTTTACAAATAAGTCCCATTTAGGTGTTTTCATTATAATACCTTTCACAAAAGTTATTCCTTAACCCACTAACATTCATTTTCTTCCATAAAAACTCAGCAAACAACAAGAACACTCTCATGGCAAGTCCCTAAACTTTCAACCATTATGCAAAATAGTCCCCTCTTTAGTTAGCTTTGGCTTTAGGGGTTCCAAAAGTACAAAAATTATCAAGAATAGCCATTAAAAACACTTACTAGCAAGGAAAATAGGTTGCTGAAATTTCAAGCTCCCAAAGCCCTTCTTGAGCGTGAAAATTTGGTGGAAGAAGAAGAGAAAATAAAAAGATGATAGCCTTTTCTTTATTTTATTTATTTCATTCAATTTAATCCACCTAACCCACCTACTTGACCAATTTTGACCTCATTTTGTCCCCTATGGCCGGCCACCCATTCTCTAAGGGTCTAATTTCTCTTTAAGGACCTCCAATTTTATATTCCATATCTATTAGACACCTCTATCTTGTAAAATGAAACTTTCGCACTTTATGCGATTTAGTCCTTTTTCGCAGTTAAGCATACAATCGCTAAAATTAAAGTGCCAAAATTTCCATGCATCCTAAACATGTTATAACACATAAAATAACATTAAAATAATTTTCTTCAACCTCGGTTTAGTGGTTCTGAAACCACTGTTCCGACTAGCCCCAAAATCGAGCTGTTACAACTCTCCCCCCTTTAGAGATTTTCGTCCCCAAAAATCTTACCAATAAAAAGGTTTGGGTACTGTTCTCTCTTGGCTTCTTCCAGTTCCCATGTAGCCTCTTCTACACCGTGTTTTTTCCATAACACTTTCACGAAGGCTATTGTAACAGTCTGATTTTGAGGCTAGTCGGAACAGTGGTTTCGGGACCGCTAATCCAAAGTTGAAGAAAAAATATTTTGATATTATTTTATGTATTATGGCACATTTATATGGATGTATGAAAATTTTGGTGCATTAATTTTAACAATTGCATGCTTAATTGTGAAAAAGGACTAAATCGCATAAAATGCGAAAGTTCTATTTTGCAAGGTAGAGGTGTCTAATAGCCCTAGAATATTAAATTGGAGGTCTTTAAAGTGCAATTAGGCCATTAAGGATGTGTTGGCCGACCATATAGACTAAAGAGACAAGAGCATTAAATTTTGGTCAAATTTGGTGGAATTAGGTGACTAAAAATGAATAAAATAAGACAAAGGAGAAAGATATCATCTTTTACTATTCATTCTTCTTCTACCACCAAAAATTGAAGAGGAAATAAGAGTTTTTGGAGTTCAAACTTTCAGCCAAGCAAATCTCTTGCAAGTAAGTGATTTTGGTGGTTTTATTTGATAATTTTTGTACTTTTGGAACCCCCAAAGCTTAAGCTAGCTAATGAGGGGACTATTTTGCAAAATGGTTGAAAGTTTGGGGACTTTCCATGAGAGTGTTCATTCTGTTTTCTGAGTTTTTATGGAAGAAAATGAATGTTAGTGAGTTAAGAAACAAATTTTGTGAAGGGTGTTATCATGAAAACACCTAAATAGGACTTATTTGTAAAGGTAGTAATTGTGTAATAAATGCATGAAATAATTGATTTTGTGAGTTGTTGTAACACCTCATACCCAAGTCCGAGACTGGATACGAGACATTACCACGCTTGAACTTAAGGAAACATGTACTTACGGGCTGTAAAATTTTGTTTCGAAATAGAAACTTCTCTTTCTTAATCAAAACAGAAACATGTTCTTAATCTGGTTTTCCTTGAGTTCAGTCCAATATAAAGGCGTTCGACACTTACGCCCATATAAAGCCTCATAGGGCGCCATCTTTAAGCTCTACTGAAAACTATTATTGTAGGCAAACTCTACTAATGGGAGAAACTTTTCCCAACTACCTTGGAATTCAAGAATACAACACTGGAGCATATCTTCGAGTACTTGAATTAACCTCTCTAACTGACCGTCAGTTTGAGGATGAAAAGCTGTACTAAAACTCAATTTTGTACCCAAGGCCTCTTGTAACTTCTTCCAAAATCTGGAGGTGAATCTCGGATCTCTATCCGATATGATTGACAAAGGAACCCCATGTAGCCTTACTATTTCTGAAACATACAAGTTTGCCAACTTGTCGAGTGGGTAATCCACTCGTACATGTATGAAATGGGCCGACTTCGTAAGTCTGTCAACCACAACCCATACAACATCTTTATTGCTTGGTGACAACGGTAAACCCGTTACAAAATCCATGGTGATACGGTCCCATTTCCACTCGGGAATCGAAATGGGTTGAAGCAAACCCGAAGGTACTTGGTGTTCACCTTTTTTACTTGTCGACAAATCATGCATTTGAAACAAACTCAAAATATCTTTCTTCATTCTTGGCCACCAATACAGCTTGCTTTAAGTCATTATACATCTTGGTACTACCTTGATGTACGGATAAACATCCGTTATGTGCCTCATGCAAAATTTTCTCGAATAAGCTCCTCCTTTCTCGGACACAAGTTCTATCTTTGAACATCAAACTTCCATTGGGACTAATTTGGAAATCGACTCAACATCCGTCTCGCATACCGAGCTCTTTGACTTGCAATTCACTATCTTCTTTTTGAGCTTCAATGATCTCTTGGAGAAACCTTGGTCTAGCTCTCAACTCAGCTAGAATAGAACTATCGTCGGATAAAGTCATCCACGAATTCATTGCCTTTAATGCAAATAGGGACATTCTACTCAAAGCATCAGTGACCACATTCGCCTTTCCGGGATGGTAGTCAATGACCAATTCATAGTCTTTTATCAACTCTAACCATCTCCGTTGCCTTAAGTTCAACTCTTTCTGTGTCATCAAGTACTTTAAACTTTTGTGATCGGTGAAAATCTGACATCTTTCACCATATAAATGGTGTCTCCAAATCTTCAATGCGAAGACTATGGCAGCCAAATCTAAATCGTGCGTCAGATAATTCTTCTCATGGGGCTTTAGCTATCTTGAGGCATAAGCAATCACTTTGCCTTCTTGCATAAGTACACAGCCTAATCCGCTTAAGGATGCATCATTTGTATATCACGAACTCTTTCCCTGTCTCGGGTTGTACTAAACCGGAGCTTCAGTCAATAATGCCTTTAGTTTCTCGAAACTTTGTTGGCATCTTTTTGTCCACTCAAACTTCACATTTTTCTGTAACAATTTCGTCATCGGAGTTGCAATCATGGAAAACCCCTTGACGAATCGTCTGTAATAGCCAGCTAGGCCTAGAAAACTTCTAATCTCTGAGACATTCCTCGGTGGATTCCAGTCCATTATGACCGAAATCTTACTTGGATCTACTTGGACTCCATCTCCCGAGACAATATGTCCCAAAAATCCTACTTCCTTAAGCCAAAATTCACTTTTACTGAACTTGGCATAAAGCTGATTTTCTCGTAGAGTCTGCAAGACTATTCGTAGATGCTCAGCATGCTCATTCTCATCTTGGGAATAAATCAATATGTCGTCGATAAAAATGACTAGAAACTTGTCGAGGTATAACCTAAAGATGCAGTTCATTAAGTCCATGAATACCGCAGGAGCATTGGTTAAGCCAAAGGGCATGACTAAAAATTGATAATGCCCATACCTCGTTCAAAAATCGGTCTTGGATACATCTGAATCCTTTACTCTCAACTGGTAATACCCAGATCTCAAGTCTATCTTAGAGAACACAGTGGCCCCCTTCAATTGATCGAACAAATCATCGATCCTTGGCAATGGGTACTTGTTCTTTACTGTCGCTTTATTAAGTCGACGGTAATCTATGCACAATCTCATAGTGCCATCTTTCTTTTCACAAATAAAACTGGAGCACCCTATGGAGAACAACTTGATCTTGCAAAACCTTTATCTCGTCAAGTCTTGCAACCGTGACTTCAACTCTCTCAACTCCGTTGGAGCCATTCATGTAAGGAGTAATAGATATTAGTACAAAGCATGCGTGAGCTAGCTCAATGCTGAACTCAACCTCTCTAACCGGTGGTAGTCCTGGTAATTCCTCGGGAAAAACATCCAAGTACTCACATACTATCGGTACTGACTCAATCTTAACTCTGTTTCTCTATCATTCATCACAAAGGCCAAATATGCCTCATACCCTTTTCTTATGTATTTTTGTGCCGTCATATGAGAAATCATTACCGGCGATCTACCTTTCGTCTGATTCTACATGGAGAGTGTCCCCATTCTTACATCTCATCCCAATATATTTCTTCCCACAATTTACTATTACATCATGAGTGGTCAACTAGTCCATACCAAGAATGATGTCAAACTCATCAAATGGTAACAACATAAGGTTTGCTTTAAAATAATGACCTCTAATCATCAATGGGCAATCATTACATACTTTATCGACCAGCACACTTTGGCCTAATGGATTAGACACTTTAATCACAAATTCTGTAGACTCTATAAGCATACTCATACTGGATACTAGTTTCATGCAAATGTAAGAGTGTGTGGATCCGGGATCTATTAAAGCAATAACTTTAATATCATGAAGAGAAAAGGTACCTGTAATAACATCAGGAGAAGATGCCTCTTCGCGAGTGCGAATGACATACATCCTTACAGGTGCCCTACCCTCAGGTCTCGTAACCTGCTCTTTAGGGTTACCTCTACCACTTGCTCTACTACCCGGGTTCTTCTGCGGTCTTCCTCTGACCATGCTCCCAGATCTCGGGTTCTGTGCTCTCTCTTCCTTCATCGTCTTAGGGCAATCTTTTATAAAGTGGTCTTGGGAACCACATCTGAAACAAGCATTTTCATGCGCTCGGCACTCACCATGATGACGTCTACTGCACTGTGGGCATTTCGGTCTATCAGATCGAATGTTCCCCACACTAGCGACTGAAGTAGTCTGTGCCTTATTTCCCGAATACTGTTTACCCTTGTTTCTACTTGAAAACCCTATGGATGAAGCCGATCGGGTGGAGAAATCTCTTGACTTCTTGGAAGAGGGTTGGAATGACTTATTCCACTGTCTCTTTCTCGAGTCACGAGACTCCATTTCAAATTTTCTCTTCTCTTTTACTAGCTCTTCGGCTTTACAAGCCCGCTCCACTAACACAACAAATTCTTTTAATTCTAGGACAGCAACAAACAACTTAATGTCCTCATTTAGTCCATCTTCAAATCTCTTGCTCATGATGGCCTCGATGGATACACACTCTTCTTGAAAGAACTCCCACGTGATCTTTTCTCGTGGTACCACTGACACTAAGGTGTTCCACCATTGGTAAGCAGAATCTCTTACCACTGATGCCTTGAGTCGGAAGTCTTTATGTGCTTTGCGAGCTATGGATTCTCAAATAGATTTGTGTGATGATGGTTCAGTATTTGCTGAATTAAAAGTAAGATCGATGTTCATACATCAGATTCGTGATGCCCAAAAAAGTGATGACGAGATGATAGCAAAACGAGCTCAATGTGATTTGAATTCAGATTTAGAATTTCGAGTGGATAGTGATGATTGTTTGAGATTTAGAGATCAGATTTGTGTTCCGAAGAATTCAAAGTTGATTCTATTAATTTTGAATAAAGCTTATAATAGTCGTTTGACTGTTCACCCGGGGAGTACAAAAATGTATAATGACTTGAAACAATTTTATTGGTGGCATGGTATGAAACAGGACATCTCTGACTTTGTGTCGAAATGTTTAATTTGTCAGCAAGTTAAAGCTGAACATCAGGTTCCGTCCGGTTTGTTACAGCCGATAATGATTCCTGAGTAGAAATGGGAGAAAATTTTGATAGACTTTGTGTCGGGATTGCCCTTATCTCTGGGAAAGAAAGATGCAATCTGGGTGATAGTTGACAGGTTGACGAAATCAGCTCATTTCATTCATGTGAGAACAGATTATTCACTCGATAGATTGGCTGAATTATATATAGCTGAGATTGTGAGATTGCATGGTGTACCACTATCTATAGTGTCTGACAGAGATCCGAGATTTACCTCGCAATTTTAGAAGAAATTGCAAGAGGCTTTAGGCACAAAATTGCATTTCAGTACTGCATTTCATCCGCAAACAAATGGACAATCTGAGCGGATTATTCAAGTTCTCGAAGATATGTTGAGGTGTTGTGTACTTGAGTTTGAAAGTGCGTGGGAAAAACATCTGCTGTTGATTGAATTCGCGTATAATAACGGTTTTCAATCTAGTATCAAAATGGCACCATATGAGGCTCTTTACGGTCAAAAATGTCGAACTCCATTGTATTAGACTGAGCTGAGTGAGAATAAGATTCACGGGGTTGATCTTATTAAAGAAACTGAACAAAAAGTGAAAGTGATTCATGACAATTTGAAAGCGACCTCAGATCGTCAGAAGTCTTATGCAGACTTGAAACGAAAGGATATTGAATTCGAAGTTGGTGATAAAGTGTTTTTTTAAAGTGTCTCCGTGGAAGAAAATACTTCGATTTGGCAGAAAAGGCAAGTTGAGTCCGAGGTTCATCGGACCATATGAGATTATCGAGTGTGTTGGGCCAGTTGCGTATAGTTTGTTGTTGCCACCTGAGTTAGAAAAGAGCCATAATGTGTTTCATGTGTCGATGCTTCGACGGTACCGATCTGATCCTTCTCATGTGATTGCTTCTACTGAGGTTGAGATTCAGTCAGATTTGTCATATAGTGGAGAACCGATTCGAATTTTGGCACGAGAGATTAAAGAGTTGAGAAACAAAAGAATTTCCTTAGTGAAAGTGTTGTGGCACAAATACGGAGTGGAAGAGGCTACGTGGGAGCCTGAGAACGTTATGAGAGAGCAGTATCCACACCTATTCATTGGTAAGATTTTCGGGGACGAAAATCCCTAAGGGGGAAGAGTTGTAACAGCTCGGTTTAGACCCTAGTCAGAATAGTGGTTTCGAGACCACAAATCTGAGGTCTGAATAATATTTTAATGTTATTTTTGGTGTTGATTATATGTGATATAGCCTGTGCGAAAATTCTGTGTGGTAATTTTATCGATTGTGTGCCGAATTGAGAGAAAGGACTTAATCGCGTAAAGTGTAAAAGCTGTATGCTGATTTATAAGTACCTAAGTGTTGTTGTCTTATTAATGTGGAGGCCTTATGAGACAATTATGCCAATATTTAGATAGTGGATGGTTAAAATACATGAATGGCCTTATTATATATATGTTTTATATGTTTAATGGAAGGTTAATTTTGTAAATGGATTAACAACATAAGATTAATAAAACAAAAGGCTAAAAATCATCCATTTTTATCACCTTTTGTGCCGAAAATTTACAAAGAAAAAGAAGAAAGAATAGGCTAGGTTCAGTTAGCTTTTGATCCAAATTAAGGTATGTGTTGACTTTAGTTTTTGATGATTTTTATGTTTTTGAGATTGTTGCTTAGTCTACTATCAAGCCCATGTGGTAATTTGAAGAATTGATGAAGTTTATGAGATGTGCCATTGATGAAATGATAAGCTTTGTGATGAGTATTAGTGTTAAATGGAAGATATGTGTTTAATGAACATGTTTTGTTCTTGGATTTTTGGTGAATTTAGCTAATTAGGGCTAAATTGTGAAAATGATAAATTGAAGGACAAAAATGCGAAATAAATGAAATGTGTGGGCTTGTATGAACACAAGGAAAATTCGGCTAGGCTTGTGTGGAAAGAAATTATGTGAATTTGATGATTTTTTGAAATAGGGACTAAAGTGTCGAAATGTGAAAATGTGAGGGCTATTTTATAAAATGCCCTAAATATGTGTGTGTGGACTAAATTGAATGAAATTGTGATTGAATGGATTGAATTTGAATGTGTATAGACCAAGAGAGGAGAAGTTTGGATCGAGATCGAGGCAAAGATAAAGTGCTCGATTAATCGATCGTATCGATATTTCGACGTCCGAGGTAAGTTCGGACATAATACGTGTATTTAACTATGTTTAATGTTATGAGATGAATGATATGATATTATTTAATTGTGAATGCTATGTGAGGGTTCAGGTTATGTGGCACTAAGTATGCGTATTCGGAAATGTGACTGAGATAATTAGCACTGTGTGTGCGAAGTAATATAAGCTTCGGCTTTGTAGTTGGCACTGTGTGTACGATACCGATTTAAGATCGGTTTGATATAGAAGCACTAAGTGTGTGATGTTTAATAAACTTCGGATAATGATCCGGGCACTAAGTGTGCGATTGAATCGAAGAAGTGACAAAAGTTGATCGAAATGAAATATTGAGTACTAAGTGACATAAGTGATCGAAAACTAAGTGTTGGCTAAGGTACGTTCGGAACCTATGTGGTTGATGAGAATATGAATGAGTTTATGAAAGGTTAATTGAACATATTAGCTTGGATGGTATGATATATGTGATTGTGAATTAATCTATGTGATGGTTTGTTTTAGTATAATGTATTATGTTACGAACTTACTAAGCTTTTAAAAGCTTACTGTGTGATTGTTTCTCTGTTTTACTGTGTCAGTAAAGCTAGCTCGGATCCGGGAATCGTCAGCATCTCTATCACACTATTGGCAAGCTATTTTGGTACTTTTGGAAAAATGTATATAGACAAAATATGGCATGTATAGGCTAGAAGTTATGGTATGTTTTGGGAAATGTTTAAATCATTGCCATGTGATTTGGCTTGGAAGTTGAATGATGTTGAACCTATGAATTGGTAGTGAGTGTGGTATATCATGATTATGTAGTTGATGAAAGATGTGTTTCAAAGATGAATTTTGGTATGGATTATATAATGCTTGATATATACATATGTTTTGAGATGTATAATTATCACTTTGAATGGTCTTAGTTGTGATGATTATGAGCATAGAAGTAGATGGTATAGTTGGTGGTTGAATAATGCATGAAATGGTGTGTTTGAATGCATTTAAAAGCATGAATTGGTATTGTATTGAAGCTTGTTGGTTGACCCTTGTGTGGGTGGCAAATTGGCCTTGCAAATGGCCTATTTTGCACACATGGCTAAGAGACAAGGGCGTGTGTCTCTGCCGTGTGGTTTAAAGATCACTTTTAGGTGTGTCTGGATAGGGTACACGGCCGAGGCCCACGGGCGTGCATGGTGGCCGTGCAACAAAGTCAGTAGCTAGCCTAATTTCACACGGTCATAGCACAGGGGCGTGTCTAGTGGCCATGGGGATAAGTCAGTATGCATGCTCTGTTTTGACATGGCCTGGACACATGGGTGTGTCTGGTAACCGTGTGAGGTACACGGCCTGACTGCACGGGCGTGTGACCTCAACAGTATTGAAGAATGTTTGAAATTTTGAAAACTTTCGTAAGTGATCGGTTGACTCCCGACCTAATTATAAAGTGTGTTTAAGGTCTCGTAGACCTCGATAAGGGACTATATGTTTGTGATTGAAGTTGTATGATTGATGATTGACTTTGTGTCGTGAAGTGAATGTAAATTGTTCCGATGATTCGGTAATGCCTCTTAACCCTAGTCCGGCGACGGTTACGGGTTAGGGGTGTTACATAAATAGCCTTACTTGTGGCCACACGGGCAGCCACAAGGCCATGTGCCCAGGGTGTGTAAAGTCTGCACTTGATTTTCGGAAATTCGAAACGCCACACGGCCTAACACACGGGCGTGTATCTCGGCTGTGTGAAAGACATGGCATTGGACACGGGCGTGTTCCCCTATTTTTCAAGAAATTTTCTAGTGTTTTCCAAAGTTCTTAGTTTTGTCTTGGACCACTTCCAAAGTATGTATTGGGCCTCGTAGGCCCTATTTAGGGACTCAAAGATAAAAATTTGAAATTTTTTAATTTGGATGAAATTTTATGACTCGGTTTAATACATTTACAAGTGTATGTGTTCCGGTAATGCCTCGTACCCTATTCCAGCGTCGAATATGGGTAAGGGGTGCTACATTTAGTGGTATCAGAGCTATAGTTTAGTTAATTCTCGGACTAACATAGCGTATGCGAGTCTAGCTATACATGCCATAAGTGAACTGTGATAGTGTGATATCTCCCGGCTCCGATGAGATTTGTTTTGGTTAAAGCAGGGATGCTTTCCAACCGAGCTACCATCGATAATACTGAAAGGGGTTAAGTAAGTTCGTGTAACTTAATGAATATATTGATTTGCCTGAATTGATTCTCTATGATTTGCGATGATATATATGTGTTAATGGATACAATGGATTAACCATAAGTTGAGGAATATGGATAAAATGTTATCGTTCCGATTGATCATTGCATTTCGATAAATCAGAGTGACTTTTTGCAGTGAATAACATGAAAAATTTATTTTTAGATGAGCTTATTATGATTGGTTGATATTTATATGTGATAATGCTGAGTGTGTTACTAAGATATTTGAAAATGTGTTCATGATTAGTAGAAACCTAGAGATGTGTAATCAAAGTACATGATATTGTGTTGGTATTAAATGCTATATTGTATGTGTGTGTGTATGAGAGTAAAAACTTTAAAGGCTTTGCAATCTTCACCCCCTTACCGGTATAGTGTCATATGACGAAGTTCACGAGATTTATATTGAATAAGCTCACAAGTGGGGAAACTAAAGAGTTCAGTGGTGGAATAATTACTGATGTGATTAGAGATGGGAATGATTTAGCGAGCAAAGACGGTTATGAGAGAGATATCAGATTATTCTAAAGATTATTTGGAATGCACAAAGCCACAGCTAGAGAAGAAGTTAATTTCGGTTAAATCGACTCATTCAAGTATGATTTCTAAAGATTGTATTTACCGATAATTCTTCTAAGTTGATTTTGTTAATTAATGAAATATTATGAGATTAGTGATGACAGAATTAGTCAGAAGAATAATGTTTGAAATGTAAAGATGTTTGAGTATGACAGTTACAGTTGAGCAATTTACGACTATCTCTTTTGGGTATTCTATGTGTTTATATATTCTCAGAGGCATTTGTAATTTCTCGTTTTCTGATGAAAGTATCGTTGGTCTGATTGATCTATGATCGGTATTCCACTATCTTCTATTGGTATTCTATTCTGTTACGTCTGAGATAAAAAGTTGTTAGTGAATTCATATGAAACTGTTCTTCTGTTTCTTCTGGCTTTTGTCCTGTTTTCATTTATATGGAAAATGTATTATCTCTGTTACAATTGACTTCAGAATGTATGAACAGTGTTTCTTTTTCTTCTGGTTTTCTCTGAGGAATCGTCAGGATCTCGATTATTTCATATGAGTGGTGTTCTCGGACATTCAATATGGTCTTGTATCTCAGATTTCATCATCTCGGTTTTCTCATCATCCTTATTGTTTAATTTATCAAGTATGGCTTATCTTTGAAGTCGATATCGGCAAAAGTGTGGATTATGACAGTCAAGTTCAATTTGTATACTGATTTTCTTCCCTCAGATAATTTTGATTGTTATCAGTGAGTTCAAGCAAGATGTTATGTTTCGTCTGAGTTAATACAGTTAGTAAATATCTGTGACTGACATGTCGAAAGAACTATGAAAGATTGTATGTTTGAACTGTCCTAACAGCATGAAGAAAGGAGCATTTTGTTATGTTATTATTTGATAATCGATATCGACTTAGTTGTTCTTATCAAAGTGGATTGGTCAGTTGAAATGTGATTTGAGTTACATGTAGTTAAAGCATCCTCAGTTATGGTAATGAATTTTGTGCATTCATAAGTATATCGATGGACAGTCTGAATGAAGGATTGATATTCTAGAAAGTATGATACCGAGGTACACCTATTACATTTGTTCTAATCTAATGATGTTATTATGAGTTAAAGCTGTTCTGAATGATATGGTTATCACATTTACAAAAATTCGGATGGTCTGTGCATGTTAGCAAAGTTGAAAATAGTTGAAGAAACTATTAACCGAAGCTCTGGTTCTGAGTTTAGTTTGAATTGAGTAATGAATTCATGATTTTTCAGTGATGTACTATTGAACGGATTTGAATGTGTTTTACTACTAGAATGTAAAGTGATGGTTCATGTTTTCATACGGTTAATGTCACATGTTCCCTGATTTCAAGAATTAAAGTATCGAATGTCATAGAAAAATATGAAGTTAAGATAGTGTTAAAGACTTGAGCTATTGAAAGATCGCGAGTAGTTATTGATTAATCTCTGGGAAAGCAGATATAGTAACAGATTTTATCGGATTGTGATTGATCGTTCATGTAAAGATTTCTTGTTTAACAAACTAGCTGAGTAAGATGTTTCTGGGATTATTCGATTATACAAAGTATCAGTCTCCATTATTTCGGATTGAGATCCGAGGGCTAAATCCCAATTATGGAAAGAGTTACAGGAAACTATGAATACGCAATTGCATCTTGGCACGATAATACACCTGTAAATCGGTGGTAAGTCTGAGAGAGTAATTCAAAACTTTGACGATATGCTCCGACACGAGGTGTTAAAGTTCAAAGGTGACTAGAAAATGATACGAGGTTGATTTGATTTGTGATTCTGAGAAATTAGTGGAAGTGATTCATGAGAGTTGAAAGCAATTTCTTCTGGTAAGATTTTCGGGGACGAAAATCCCTAAGGGGGGAGAGTTGTAATAGCCCGATTTTGGGCCTAGTCGAAACAGTGGTTTCGGGGCCACAAATCTGACGAGGAAAATCTTATTTTTTTATTATATTTTTATGGTCTACGATTTCACGGAAAGATTTCGTGAAAATTTCGTTCAAAAATTTCGACGTTTAGGCATTCAATTTAGTCAAAAGGACTAAATTGTAAATAGTGCAAAAGTTGAGTTCCACATGTTAGAAGTGTCCAATTGTTATGAAGTTTTAAATTGGAGGTCCTTAAATGGTAATTAGACCATTGGTTAAATTGTTGGACAAAAATAGACATGAGATAAGTGAAATATGATACTTTTAAGTTAGGGGCATTTTGGTCATTTAGTAATTAAAAGAATTAAAAAAGCCAAAATTTAAGAAAAATTGTGTCCATCTTCAAGCTATGGCCGAATGTTGCATGAAGAAACCATGGCTAGGGTTTTTCAAGTTTCCAATCTCGATTGTAAGTCCGTTCTATTCTCGTTTTTAATGATTTTTACGTTTTTGAAATCCTCGTAACACGATCTCTCTATTTCTACCATTTATTTGAGCTAGGGTTGATGTTTGAAAATTTACCCATATGAGAAATGCATGTGTTTTGATGTTTAATGGTAGAATATGAATGCTCGGTGTATAATAAACGACTTTTACTAAGTGATTTTCGGTGAAATTGTAAAAAAGGACTAGTTTGTAAAAAGTTGTAAAATGACAAAGTTTAGGGGCAAAAATGTAATTTTTCCAAAATATGAATTTAGGCTAATTTGAGTAGTAGGGTGAATAAATGAGTTAAATTTATTGATATAGATCAAGGAAAACGGGATTCAGACTTAGAACGGGGAAAAATAAAGAATATGACGAATAAGTCCTTTTCACCGATTGTGCTACCGAGGTAAGTTTGTATGTAAATAATGCATCGTTTTTACTTACGTTTTCATATTTTCATAAATGGTATGAATTGTGGCTGAATATTTGATGTAATTAACAAAATATCAACAAGTGAGAAATTTCCCGGTTGAACCTTAGGAATAAAAATGGATACGAGTGACATGTTCACTAGAAACCTATGTGAAATCTAAGTGAAATAAGTGATCCGGTCTTTGTGCAGACGTTTCTACCGGTGGCTGAGTTATCCGGCATGTGTTATGGATACTCGACAGCTTGTGTAAGCAGCACCGTGTAGTTTCGTCATGACCGACAGCTTGTGTGAGCAGACCCGAGATTGTGACTATGTGAAATGGGTGCTGGTCTTGTAAGTTTTACCAGTGGCTGGATAATTCGGCATGTGTTGCGGATACCTGAAAGCTTGTGTGAGCAGCACTTAGTTATGTATGACCGGCATCTTGTGTGAGTAGACCCGTGAATGTGAATAGCTCGAGAGCGAGCCTATGTGAAAAGTGTGATATGAAGTATCTTTAGCTACAAGTGTGGCACTTATGTACAAATTTCCGTGTATCCGTTATTATTCCGATGCGTTCAACGAGAAATGACTAAGTGAAAATGAATATGACTATGTGATGAATAAGTGCAGGTATGTGTGTGTAAACTTTTGAGCAATGTGCTCGAAATGTGATCGAACTTTGGTAAGATTGATACGTAGTAAGTGTTACAATGAAAGTTACTATAAAGAAAACATGAAAGAGTGAAATTTAGAAAAAAAACAGTTTTGGACAGCAGCAGTTACGTGTCTTTGAAAAATCACCAAAAATGGTGGAAATTGAATTAGAAGTTGAATAAGATATGAAATTAAATCTTATTGAGTCTATTTTCACATAAAAGAAACGGTGTAAGAAAAAGAATTTCATATTCTGAAATATTTGAATTTTTGTGAGACAGAGTTAGAATGATTTTGGAATCCCCTTTTCTGACTTTGGAAAATTATTAAAAATTGTAAAAAAATAATTATGGGTTATAATTTATATGTTTAAAATACTGAATGAGTCTATTTTCAATAGAAACTAACGGAAAAATCATTAAAATCCTGTATGAGGAGAGAATCAATTTTTAGTGAAGAAGGGCTGAAACTGTCAGACAGCAGAACATGGGAGAATTTAAAGAATAAACTGTACTTATTGGCTAAACCAAAAATTCTGAAAATTTTATGGTAAGAAGATATGTGAGTCTACAGGCTTCTCACACACCCCCAAACACACCTAAATCACTTAACCACTGAAGCAGACAAGTATTTGTGTCAGAACACGCAAAATTAAAGACCCTATATTTTTGGGGCGTTACACATATTCAGTGACAGACATGCGACCCTGTTTCAGTTCAAGAAACTCTTTCCGTTTCTGATCTATAAATCTCTGACTGATATATTTTTTCCGAAACTCAGACTGAAAGAAATCCCATGTAACCCGTTCTTTTGGAACAACAGAAATCAAAGTCTTCCACCACTGATAAGCTGCATCTCGTAACAGGGAAACAACACATTTTATGCATTCATCAGGAGTCAATGACATTTCATCAAACACCCAGATTGTATTCTCGAGCCAAAACTCAACTCTCTCAGCATCATCATCACTAGTGGCCCTGAACTCTTTAGCTCCATATTTACGAATTTTATCGACCGGAGGCTTATTCAACATATTCAAGTTCACAACTGGTGGTACAACAGAAGTTTGAGGAGGATTGGGTGGGGGCGGAGGTTGTGAAATAGCTGGATTTGTTCTAACGTATTGAGTAAACCACTCATTCATCATTTGGAAGAAGGCTTGTTTAGCCTCTCCTTCCTGACCGCTAGTAGCCGGTCTCGAATCAGATGGCGCTGTCCCTTGAGCGGGAGCAGGCGTATTACTTTCAACATCGTCAGCTGCAGCTCTTTCGGGATCCATTTTCTATACGAAAAACACATTTTATACGTCAGGATTCATCACACTATCACAGTTTGTATATATGGCATGTATAGCTAGACTCTCACACGCTACGTTAGTATTAGAATCGACTAAATCGTGGCTCTGATACCAATAAAATGTAACACCCCTAACCCATAACCATCGCCGGTGTAGGGTTAAGAGGCATTACCGGACAATCGGATACTTTTACAAACATTTCACATCATAATATATATCATCGTCAAATCGTAGCAGAATACAAACATATAGTCCCTTAATGAGGTCTACGAGACCTTAATCATGCATTAGAAAGGGGTCGGGACTAAACCAGAATCATACAAAATTTTTCTGAAAATCAAACATTTTTAAAAGTTATAGAGGTCACACGCCCGTATGGGCAGGCCGTGTGCCTCACACGGCCTCAGACATGCCCATGTGTTCGAACCGTGGCAAAATAGGGCATACATACTGACTTGTCCACATGGCCTGAGACACGCCCGTGTGCCTCACCCGTGGTCGACACTGACTTGCACCACACGGCTAGTCACACGCCTGTGTATCCAGCCCGTGGTCGAGTTTGACTTGTTTTAAAATGCAACCACGAAGGACACGGTCGAGCCACACGCCCGTGTGCTCAACCGTGTGGGCAATTATAGGCCATTTACAAGGCCAATTTCCAACCCACACATTGGGTTATACCTACAAGCATTATACCAATTCAAATCATATCAAAATGGCCATCTTTTCTAACCATTCAAGAACATATCAAGCATACCAACTTATACCACATTTATCTCATTCTCATCACAATCATTTCTAAGTATAAACCATTCAAAAACTTTCCATTTCAATATACTAGCCATTCATCTAAAACATACCAACTTTGCATCAATAACCTTATCATAAATTTGACCATTTCATCAATTCAACCATTAACCACTAAACATACCAAACTATTCATCATATAGCTTAACTACTCATTCACATCATGTTCATTATCTAGCCATATCACATGGCTATTTATATACAACTCAAACATCAACCATTTCAACTAGACTATACATGCCATACTTAAATATTTACACTTTCAAAAGGTACCAAAATAGAGTTTGATAGTGTGGTGATGATCATCGACAATCCCCGAGCCTTCGGTAGCTTTAATGATCTATAAAACAAAGCAAACACACACAGAATAAGCTTTCAAAAGCTTACTAAGCCATATACAAATAAACTTATCATATAAACATTCATAATTATATCAACTACAAGATCATTAACATATCTCAATGGCAAATTCATAATTCTTCTTTGGCTCATTTGTTTAGCCATTGCTTACCAACAAATCACATACATATAGCATATCTTATCTCATTCGATCAATACATATATTTCAATTCCATAATCTCACATATACTTACCTTTCATAGCCAAACTGGTTATACACATTAAACATACCTGTTTAGGATACACATATCACATTGACTTTCTTTTCTCAGAATTGCCCGTTGAACCATTCGGAATCAATTAGGATACTCAAATAACTCGGAATACTCAAACAATGCCAACGTCCCAGACGTGGTCTTACATGTAATCAAATATCGATGCCACTGTCCCAGACAAGGTCTTACACGAAATCATATACGCTGCCGATGTCCCAGACATGGTCTTACACGTACTTCTCAAATCGATGCCAACTTCCCAGACATAGTCTTACACGATATCACATATCGGAACCCTATGTCATGACATATAAATCCTATCTATTCCTAAGGTTCGTACGAGGCTTTTCGAACATTAACAAATTATCGATTCTTTCTCGGATCTCATGTATATATCTTCCATAATCATTCATCACAATTCAATTTCATATGAACATAAATAAATCAATTCAAATACATTTATTTGTATATAGACTTACCTCGTACGGATATAGACGGACGGATTCGACTATTCGATCACTTTCGACTTTCCTCGATCTAAATCCATTTTCTTTGGTTCTTGATCTATACATATTCAAATTTAACCCATTTATTCACCAAATCATCCAATTCAATCCAAAAACACACATTTAGGGCACTTTACAAAATAGCTCTCACATTTTCACATTTTGACATTTAAGTCCCTATTTCACAAAATCACAAAATACACAAAATTTCATATTACCCATGCTTGGCCGAATATTCATGTGCTTCATACAAGTCCATACATTTCATTTATTTCACATTTTAGTCCCTCAAAATATTATTTTCACAATTTAATCCAAATTACTCAAATTCACCAAAAATCCAAAGACAAAACATGTTAATCAAACACATATATTTCATATTTCATCAACTAACATCACAAAGCTCAAGTATTCAGCAATGGCACTTTTCAAAATCATCATAAATTTCCAAAATTGAGGCATGGGTTTTGTAGTATTCGAAGCAACGATTACAAAAACGTAGAAATTATCAAAAATCGAACAAAAACTAACCTTAATCAAGCTCAAACCTAGGTCAAATATAACAAAGCTTCAAACTCTTTCTTTTTCTTTCAAGAATCGGTGGAAGAAAGATGAGAATGGCCATTTTCATGCTTTTGTTTTATTAAATTAAACTTAACATTTTACCATTTTACCCTTAATGATGTATTAATGAAAAACATTTAATCTATGGACATAATTGTCCACTAACTTAAAAATGGCATAATAACATCATAAGGACTTCATATTAATAAAGACATAGCACATAGGTACTTTTAACACATGGCATGCTAATTTTGCATTTTATGCAATTAGATCCTTTTCTCTAATTAAGCACACAAATGGACAAATTAATTCACGAAACTTTCACACATGCTTAATCACATAATGCAAGCACCGAAAATTATATTAAAATATTATTCTGACTCGGATTTGTGGTCCCAAAACTACTATTTCGACTAGGGTCTAAACCGGACTGTTACATCGGCTATATATGGCACTTAGTGTGCGATTCAAAATAGCTTCAGCTATATATGGTACTAAGTGTGCGAGATCGAGATAGCTTCGACTGTGTATTGGCACTTAGTGTGCGAGATGTCGAGTATTCAACAGTATTCCGAATAGATATGAACTCATTATGAATTTGTACAGGTATGTACATGGAAAGTATGAGCTTAAATTAGAAGAAGTTATGAAATTGTATATAAGCATATGAGTAAGTATGAGGAGGGTTTGTTTGTTATCATGAATTACATGTTAAATAGCTCAATTTGATGAATTATGTATTATAAATTGTTAAGTTTATTTCATATGAGGTTACTGAGCTTTATAGCTTACTTAGTTTATTTTTCTCGTGTTTTATAGTGAATTCAAAGCTAGCTCGGATTCGGGGATCGTCGGAGACATCATCACACTATCCAACCATCATTTTGGTACTTTTGAACTTATGGTTTGGACATATGGCATGTATAGGGACTTTGAGTCATTTTGGTTATGTTTTGGTAAAGATATTGGCCATATGAATTTGTATTGTAAATGTTTATGTTTGGCATGTATATATAGCCAAGTGTGATGGATTATTTTGGTTTGTTGGTATGCTTGAATAATGTACTTATATGTATAGTTATGTTTTGTGAATTGAGTTGGTTGGTGGTTGTAACACCCCTAACCCGTATCCGTCGCCGGATTAGGGTTAAAATACCTACCGGACAGATCAAAAACTTTTACAGACATTTCATAATACAAGTCATCAATTGCAATCACAGTGTCCCTTAGATAGTTCACCGAGAACTTAAGCATGCTTTAGAGAAGGGTCGGGATTAAAGTGAACACATACAGAAATTCTCAAAAATTTAAAACTTTTTGAACACTGTAAAGGTCACACGCCCGTGCAGTCAGGCCGTGTGCCTCCCACGGCTACTAGGCACACCCATGTGTCCTGGCCGTGCCAAAATAAAGCATGTATACTGACTTATCCCCACGACCACCAGGCACGCCCGTGTACCATGGCCGTGTACTCTTAGGCTAGATACTGACTTATTCACACGGCTACCAGGCACGTCCGTGTACCATGACCGTGCACACTTGGGCTAGCTACTGACTTAATCCCACAGTCACTAGGCACGCCCGTGTGCCACAACCGTATATGCATAACAGGCCCTTGGCAAGGCCAATATGCCACCCACACTAGGGTTAAACCTACAAGCATAAACAAGCCTATTTCCACAATCAAATGGCAACCAAAAACACACCAAATGGTCATCATATTATTCCATTCAATCTCATTTATAAACATGTTAATTTGTAAAATCAATTCCCATGTAAATCCAAGTATAATTCAACCATAACCTCATTAAATCACTAAGACATCAATTCATCCATAAGCTTACCATTCATAAGGCTACTTCATTGCCATCAAGCCATACCAAAACATGCACCAAATACTATATTTACTCATGCACATTACCTACATTAACTAGCCAAATCACATGGCTATTTACATCTCAAACATATACCAAATCATTAGCCTATACATGCCATACTTAGAATATACATTTCCGAAAGGTACCAAAATGAGTTTGAGTAGTGTGATGACGATCCTTGACGGTCCCCTGAGCCTTCAGTAGCTTTGACTATCTATAAAACAAAGCAAGCACACACAGAGTAAGCTTTCAAAAGCTTAGTAAGCCATATACAAATAAACTTAGCATAAAATGCATATAACCAATTTGATACAATAACATCATTGATTCTCATAACAAATTCATCACATATATTCTTTGGCTCATTTGCTTAGCCATATCTTCCATATTCTTCAACTCAAATATCATTTATACACATGGCTCCTTCAAGCATATCTTCACATATAGTCTCATCCTTTCCAATATACATAATCATCTTAATAAGTTCATATAGATACTTACCTTTCATATACACACTTAGTGTACATATCAAACGTACCTGAAACGGATATACTAATCACATAGTCGTTCGTATCTCAGATTTGCCCGTTGAACCATTCGAAATCTAATAGGATACTCAGAGTGATCGGAATAGTCGTACAATGCCAACGTCCCAGATGTGGTCTTACATGTAACCAGATATCGATGCCACTGTCCCAGACAGGGTCTTACATGAATCAGTACGATGCCAATGTCCCTAACATGGTCTTACACGTAAATCTCATATCGATGCCAATGTCCCAGACGTGGTCTTACATGATATCACTTATTGGACACCTATGTCATGACATATACTATCCTATTTATTCCTAGGTTCAGAGGGGACTTCTCGGATGTTGACACTATGTCGATTCTATCTCGGAATTCATGTGTATATCATCTCATATGCATTTATCCTTATCAATAGTCATATGAATATATATAATTCAATACAAATACATTTATTTGTATATCGACTTACCTCTGATTCGGATGGTTGATCGGATTCGATTATTCGACTACTTTCGCTTTTTCGCGATCTAGATCCGTTTTCTTCGGTTCTTGATCTATACATATTCAAATTTCACCCTTTTATTCACTAACTCATTCATTTCAATCAAAGAACACATATTTAGGGTAATTTGCAAATTAGCCCTCACATTTCACATTTGGACAATTTAGTCCCTAATTCACAAAATCACAAATTACACAAAATTACCATATACCCATGCTTAGCCGAATGCTCATGTATCTCATACAAGTCCAAAAATTTCATTTATTTCTCAATATAGTCCCTCAAAATACTATTTTCTAAATTTAGCCCTAATTAGCTAAATTCACCAAAAATTCAAGAACAAAACATGTTCATTAAACACATATCTTTCATTTTTCACTATCAAACATCATAAAACACATGAGTTCATCAAAGGCTCATCTCAAAAATATCTCCAATTCTCAAAATTAGAACATGGGTTTTATAGCATACGAAGCAACGATTACAGAAACGTAGAAATTATCGAGAACGGATCAAAAATACATACCCGATTTTGGATTACACTAAGGCCGAATGTCACAAAGCTCAAACCCTTACTTCTTCCTTTTGATTTTCGGCTAGATGAATGAATAAAAGATGATCACTTTCATCTTTTTTTTATTATTATAACATTTACACATATTTTACTAATTTACCATTTATCAAATAACATTTGATACATATATTTATCAAGGCTATATTAGTCCAACAGCTATCCACTATCTAAATATTGGTATAATTGCTTCTTAATGCCACTACTTTTAAAAGCCACATCAAATAGGCACTTTTACAAATATCATGCTAGTTTTGCATTTAATGCAATTTAATCCTTTTTATCAAATTAAGCACATAGACGGACAAATTAACTTACAGAATTTTAACACATTCTTAATCAAATATTAACTACACATAAAATAATGTTAAAATATTTTACTAATTCGGATTTGTGGTCCCAAAACCACTGTTCCGACTAGGGTCTAAACCGGACTGTTGCAATGGTTGTATGATGATGGATGATAATAGGTACTATAATGGTAAATTGATGATTTGTGGATATAGGTATGTTTGTGAAATTAGGCCAAATAATGCATCTTTGATAATAGTCATTTTGATGAGTTGAGATTATAAGGATTGGTCTGAATTTAGATAGCATATTGCTGTACTTATGTGCCTTGAATTGGTTAGTATTGAAATGGTAAGATTTAGACTTTGCTTGGTTGTTTTGGATGGTATTTTATGCTATGGTTTGGTGTCATTTGTATAGGTGAAGATGTGTACCAAATGGGGTGGCAAAATGGCTTGGTAAATAGCCTATTTTTGTCCACACGGGCAAATACACGGGCGTGTGTCTCAGCTATGTGTTACACACGATCATGTTACACGGCCGTGTGTCCACTGGTGAGGATATTGAAATGAAGTCAGTATGCTCCACACGGTCTCGCACACAGGCGTGTGATCGGCCGTGTGACACAAGTCAGTATGCCCCGTAATTGGCACACGGCCTAGCACACGGGCATGTGACTTGGCCGTGTTGCATAAGTCAGTATACCTTACAAGTTTGGCATGACCTAGCACACGACCTGGCACACGGGCGTGTGTGGCCACTTCGAAGGGCACACGGGCTAGACATACAGGCGTGTGGTTGGCCGTGTGACCTAAGTCAGTAACCTCACTTGCTTGGGCACGGGGTAGGACACGGGCTGGGACAAGGCCATGTGCTTCCATTTCGATTGTTCACACGGCCTATGAAACGGGCGTGTCTGGTGGCCGTGTGAGACACACTGCCTGGTCACACGGGCATGTGTCCCCTATTTTGTAGAAAAAATTTATAAGTGTTGAAAAATTTCCTGAGTTATCAGTTTAGTCCCGAACCACTCTTAATAAATGTTTAAGGCCTCGTAGGCTTGTTTAAGGGACACTATGATTGATTGTGATTGATTTGTATTTTAATTGATAAATTGTATATAAAATGTATGTTTAAAAGAGTTGTAGTTTCGTTAATGCTTTGTAACCCTATTCTGACGGTGAATACGAGTGAGGGGTGTTACAGATAGTTACACCAATTTCGGCACAAAGTTTGGAACGAGCTCAATAGGAAATTGGTAAGAGTAGTCATCCAAAGTTAGATTGGATGATTCAGTAGATGCAAGAGTTGAGACAACATTTTTAAGAATTTTCTAGGCAAAACAACATTCGGGTCCCCAATTATACACCTATCATGTTTGGGCCAACAACTTTGGAACAAGAAGAAGAGGTACATGAAAGTGAAGAGGAAGGAGAGGATGAGGAGGACGATGGAAGCGATGAGATGGATTTTGAGGAAGGAGATTGAATAACTTTTAATTGTAAAGACTTGTATTAATTTTTGGATTATTTTGATTTAAACTTAGTACGAGTAAGACTAATAATAGATTTTAGTTATATTGCATTTTGTTTAAGTTTTCTATGTAGGAACCCAACACGAAAGAGACACAAACAATTCAAGTTTTACACTATCAAAGGAGGAAGCACCCACCATTAATAGTTGGAGCGATCACGATCAATCGGGTAACTTCTTTCCTTATCTTTTTAAGTGATACAAATTGACAACAATGTGTCAACTAAAGTGTGAGGGGTAACATAGAAAATTCATTGATTTGTTTTCAATTTCTACATTTTTCTTGGATATTTCTTGTCTTTGGTGTGCTTCAGCTTGTATAAATACAATTGATTGGCTAGGAGCATGTACATAAGTTGCTTGTGTTTACAAATAAATTTGGCATGATGATAGGCAATTTTAAATTTTTATTATTAGACTGCTAAGTTCTGTATGATACACTATAAATAGGCATTAAGCAATCAATTGTACCAAATGATATAAAAAATATAAGGAAACGAGCATGCTAATATGAATGATAAACGGTTGAATATGAGTTTGTTTGGTGGATTAAATTTGTGGATATTGAGATATTAAGGGATGACCTAAGGCATTGTTTAGAGCACATCCAGAGCCTAAAAGTTTACCTATTCATGCTCACCTTTAGTACTAATTGTTTTTGAGCTTGTTGACACTTCTTGATGAACCTCATTGCAAACCCCAAGCCTAAAAACAATAATTTGTATTTTCCTTTTTTCTTTGGTCCTGCACTACACGACTATAGACATTTGGCCATACGTATTAAGGGTTAAGTAGATACATCACGGTGGAGTTTGTAAAAAAAAAACAGAGTGAAATAGGAAAGATTAGTGTGATATGGGAACTATAGGTTAGCCTGAAAGTGCAAAACAAAAGAAAAATGCAAACACAAAAGTAATACGAGTAGAAAAAGTTCTCAAAAAATAAAAAAGCATTCTTGAGTGAGATGAGCTAAAAAAGAAAGTCACAAAGTCATAAAAGAAAAAGAAATGCGTTCATTAGTTCACGGAAACTCGTAGACTAGCCGTAGTTACTATGTCATGCTATGATTTCCTATATATGGAGAGACAAGGAAGGTGAGAGAAGAATAAATAAGGCGGTGAGTGGGTAAGGGTCACTAAGGGGGGAAGAGTAGGGACCAATACGATGTTCCAAACTATTTTCATGTTTGTAACCCTCTTGATGCTTACTATCTTTGAATTCCATACATGTCCTAAGCCTCCAAACCTTACAAGCCGAAAAGTCCCATGTGACCTAAATTTCCTTATGCATGAATGGATATTTTATTGAACCAACAGATAAATGACTATTTGTATTCTACTCGGATAATAAAATTACATGTATAATTTATTGATGGATCCTTACATGTGAGACCCTTAATACTTGTATACTTTGTAACATACTGAACTTAGATGTTTATGGTTAAAAGTGGTAAATCAGTTATTCATCATGTTAAAGTTGTTAGTGAATGTGAAATGCCTAAGTCATGTGCTCAGAAGTCAAAACTTGTATCATATTTTCTCAAGGTTCGTCATTATTATGTTGCTTGAAGACAAGCAATGACTTAAGTGTAGGGGAGTTTGATCTGCTGTAATTCAGTGTAGTATATTAAACTAATTATCGCACTTTAGGAGCTTGAAAACAAGAATTTTTAGTAGGTTTGAATTATGTTTTCTTAAGTTTTTAATAAGTTAATAAAATGTGAAAATTAAGTCTTTTATTGACCTTAAGGGTCGAATGATGCCTAAGGGTGAGCTAACGCACTTAGTGAGTGTGTAGGAGACCTTTAGAAGGCATACTAAACTGATACTTATCACTACATCAAAACACAGGATGTCCGATGTCGCCAAATAGAGAGCAGAATGGAGAAATCTCAAGACTGCCTTCAATGTCGCGACACAGTCTTAGGGTGTCATGCATACCCCTGAAGATACCTTAAGAGGAGTATATTGACTACTATGTCGCAACACAGGTCCTGGTGTGTCGTGACATCGACTATGGACGGGAGATAAACATAAAACAGGGGCATTTTGGTCTACATAATCAAACTTAAAACTTGAGAACATCACCTAACCTAGGGTTAAGGACGACAGCCACTTGGAATCTATAAATAGGCTTCTTTGGCACATGTTATGGACACCATTAAATTAGCCTAGATTCTCTTTTTTTAAATTTAGTTAAATTTTCTTCCTTCCTTAGGTTTTTAGAATTTATTTTCAGTTGTTCTTGTTTACAAGAGATCCGATTTATGGAGATTGTCAAACTCTGTGGATTCATTTTCATCTTTAAATATAAATCAGGCATTTTCTTAAACTCTACACTTTAATCCATTTATCATGTTCTCTCTTTACACCAATTCCATATTGTTTATGAAAACCATGAGGAACTAATCCTCCTATAGGGGATTAGCGAGTGGAGGTATGATTTATTAATTGTTTTGTAGGGTTACTCAACGGGTCAGTTGCTTGGAAAGAAGAACGTGAAACAAACCCTAGGCTTGACAACCTCGGAAAGTCATGAAGGTGGGAATTAACCCAAAATTGGTATTGCTCATCTGTGACTATCTTCACCCCAAACCAGTCTAGACTATGAGGTTGGAAGATAAGTAGTCCATGCTGACTCATTATGTTAATGGAAGACCGAAAGATCTTGCTAGGCTAGCGACTAGTTGATTGACAAGGAAACTGAAACAAAAGTTGATTGGGATTACCAAATCGAGCTAATCACGCATAATCAAGATTTGATTCACTCTACTATACTATCTCTTTAATTATATTTCTTTTATATTATATTATTTTGTCATTATAAAAACCCTAAAAATACCCTTTTATTATGTTCTCGTACTATAACTAATTTAATGTACTAATTAGATCTTTTAGTGTTTAGGTTAGAATTGATCTAGCACTCGCCTTTCTTGGGTACGATCCTCAAAGTACTCACCTACTTCATTGTAAAGCTATATTACAGCTCGACCTGTATACTTGTGGATACCACCTTGTATTTTTATATTTTTGTAACACCCCTTACCCGTATTCGACACCGGAATAGGGTATGAGGCATTACCGGAACACATTCACTTGTAAATGTATTAAACCGAGTCATAAAATTTCATCCAAATTAAAAATTTTCAAATTTTTATCTTTGAGTCCCTAAATAGGGCCTACGAGGCCCAATACATACTTTGGAAGTGGTTCGGGACTAAACTGAGAACTTTGGAAAACATTAGAAAATTTCTTGAAAAATAGGGGCACACGCCCGTGTCCAAGGCCATGTCCTTCACACAGCTGAGATACACGTCCGTGTGTTAGGTCGTGTGGCATTCTGAATTTTCGAAAATCAAGTGCAGACTTCACACACCCTGGGCACATGGCCGTGTGGCTGCCCGTGTGGCCACAAGTAAAGCTATTTACCAAGCCCTTTGCCACCCCAAAACACTTATACATTTATACAAATTTATCATCACACAACATGGTATTATTAAACATTCAAACATCCACACTAAGACATCCACATACCATTTACAAACCACATTCATCATGCATAATCACACACACACACTTAACCATTCACATGCAAGCATACACATCCTTGAAATGCATCATCATAGACTTATAACATAACAAATATTGGCCACATTAAATGGCCTTATACAAAAATAACCATCAAATAGCATAGGCCAACATTCTAGGCCAACTCATTATAACATATACACATAATCAAGTCCCTATACATGCCATAGACTTAAAAATACTTGAAGATCGTTGATACAATACCAATCAATAACTTGTTAGTGTGATAGAATCTACGACGACCTCCAACTCGAGCTAGCATCTGTGACACTATAGGAAAAAGGAAAGGAAGGGGGTAAGCATTATAGCTTAATAAGTAGGTATGTAAATAATAAGTGATTTATTAATAGGCTTTTATAAATCTTCACAATATGTTCTCAAGGTAATACAATCATAATTGCACATAGTTCCACTATTTATTCATGTTTATCTCAAGCTGTCTACTCGAGTCATAGTCACTAAATTATTTATATCTTGAACTAAGAAACTCCAAATTAAGATCCGCTAATTTCCCTTAGTAATTTACCTATTAATACAACCACATTTCAAATTCTTAATAGCAAGCATAACCCAAATATGTATATATTACATACATATGAAATACACATTACTTTCGATACAAACGTAATCCATAATTAAATTCAAATAGATCATTAGCAAAACATACCCAACAAAGATCACTTAATAAACCATGATCAGATTTAAATAACTCAAGCATCAAATATATTCATTATGTAAAAAGCATAGGAACTAGGATTAACCAAAAGAAATAAGCCATTTTTGCATGGCTCATAATTACATATTCAAAGTTGAACAAAAATACATATTAGCCTATACATGCCATAAGTTCAGAAACAAACTTTTTAGAAGTACCAACGATTGACGATAGTGTGGATGAATTCAATAACGATCCTCGAGCCTGTAGCTGAAGTCCAAAATCTATAAACAACATAAACATAAAACACAGAGTAAGCTAACATAGCTTAGTAAGCCTTAAGCAAATAAAACAATTTAAATAACATTCAAACATTTTAACTATTCAATTTGTATTATTAACATGATACTATAGCACAAATAGACTATCTTGGCCGTATACTAATATTTCCATTTAACATTACATTATTCACCCTTCATTCACAAAATATCAAAATCTCACTTAAATTTACAAACTTACCTATTTGGCAGAATGATTAGGATCCAAAACATCATCTCATAATTACCTACTTATATGGTCAAATACACATGGTTCATTAGATTTCCACATATGACCGAATAAGAAAATATGTATATATAACCAAACATACGAGTACCATATACATATATTTCATAAATGATTGAATATACAAGTTCATTAAAACATCACATGTACCCAAAGATTCAAATTTAATAAAACATCATATGTGGTCAAATATATAATTTCAATACATTATCATTATATACACATACCTAAGAGGCCGAATATACAAGATCATTTTATCAACTTACTTGCTCAATGACCACATAATTATAAGGTCTTATAAATATAGATTTGAAAATAGATCACCGGTATAAAACCCGCTAGGCATAAGCTGAATCACACACCAAGACTAGGCCCGCTAGACTGAGGTCCGATATTTAATCACCTAATAATAAGCTCACTGGCACAAAGCCCGATTAAGTTCACCAAAGACAAGGCTTGCTAGGCCCACACTGAATCATGATAGTTTTAAGTCAGTCTCTCACACACATTTCATATCTCAAACCTTTTATACACTTCATAATCTTTGTACGAACTTTCAAATATCATATCTCAATCGAACTAACTTAAACATACTAAATTCTAGGTTTATTCACATTCGGCTACTCAGTACTAATTCCACAATTTTCAAATCAGCATATTACTAAATTACATACATAATTTACAATGTTTTATTGCTTAAAGACTTACCTCGGATATCGTCGAACGATAAAAACTGGCTATTCAACTATTTTCGCTTTTCCTCGATCCAAGTCCGATTTCTTTGGTTCTTGATCTAAACATATTCAAATTAAGCTCATTCAAACATATTTGCATTCAATTTAATCCAAAAACACATAAATGGGCAAATTACCATTTTGCCCCTAACATTTCACACTTTTTACAATTTAGTCCTATTTGCACAAAACACAAAATACAAAAAATTTGACTATATACCTTAAGGGCCGAATATTCCTAGTCCTCATACAAGTCCATACATTTCATTTATTTCACATTTTAGTCCCTCAAAAATTTATTTTTGCAATTTAGTCCAACATACTCAATTTTATCAAAAATTCAAAGACAAAACTTGTTAATCTAACACATATATATCATATTTCATCATCAAACAACATAAACAACAAGCTATCATCAATGGCTCAACTCAAAATATTCATCAAAATCAAAAATTAAAACATGGGCTTTGTGCATCTCATAGCAACGATCTCAAAAATGTAGAAATTATCAAAAACCGAAACCTAAACATACCTTAATCAAGCTCACTTGGTGCCGAATACCCTAAGCTTTCCTATGTTCTTTTTCTTTTCTTTGTTTCGGTCAAGAAGAAAGAAAAAATGACTTTTAAAATGTTACGATTTTGTTTTATTAAACTAATGTAATATTATAATATAATAATATTAATTATAAAATTAATATACATAAAAACTATATATTATAATCATGTTGCCGTGCACTATCCTATAAAAATGGGTTTATTGCATTTTAAATGCTCCCATTTAAAAAGACAACCTCAATTTAGTCCTAACACATTAAACTATCAAATTTATAATTTACATGATTAAGCCCTTTTTATTAAATTAAGCTCACAAACAGTCAAATTTTTATACGAAACTTTCACACATGCTAATTCACATATAATTAACACGAAAAATAATATTTAAATATTATTCTGATTCAGATTCGTGGTCCCGAAACCACCGTTCCGATTAGGGTCTAAATCGGACCGTTACATTATCATTAGTAGTATAACTACCGAGAAAGTCCCAGTAATCGTCTGTCGAAACATAACTGAGAAACCCGGATCATCAAACTCTGACTGATGCTTCTGACGTGGTTGCATATGTAACTTTCAACTGATATTTGTTCCCCTCTTCCAGGAAAGCGTCAAGTAATATTATTTTCACATGTGCGATAACTTCAACAATCGGAAGAACTTTAACTCATAATAAGGTTTTTTGATTAGATTTGATCTGATAGATATATTTTTGTATCATATCTTCTAGAATATGAATTCTTCATTCAGACTGTCTGTCTGTTTACCCGTGAATGCACAAAATTTATTTCCAAACCTGAGGATAAACCTAAATTCCTATAACTCAAATTACTTTTCAATTGAATAACCCGCTCTGATTAAAACAACTAGTTGATCTTAACTATCAAATAATAACATTTCAAAGTAATCCCTTCTTCTTGTTGTTAGGACAACTCAAACATACAATCTTTCATAATTCCCTCAAAATGCTAGTCAAAGATCTTTACAAACTGCATTAACTCAAATGAAACATAACATCCTATTTTAACTCATTGACATTAATCAAGATTGCCTGAGGAATGATAACCAATATACAAATTTGAGCTTGATCTTCCACCGTCTACACTTTTTCCAATGTTAACCCTTTCACGAAAACTAGAAAGGAATTATATATAATAAAACTATTTCAATTATTAACGTCGAAGTTTTGAACTATACCGAAACCACAACCATCAGATAAGGTAAAACCATAGTGTTATAATAAGATTGACGTTTCGACTGTTTAGATAGAACAACACCTCCACATCAATAGTGCACTCCTAAATAGAAGAGGAAAACCGAATGTAGTTCCAGTAATAACCAGTACATGAACACAACCTCTAAAAACCTAAAATCTATATAACCGTACTTCCATGATCGAACCAGAAATCATAACCGTAACATATGTAATTACTTCTAACCAATGAATATCCTTTACAAATGAACCATGTTTGATAGATAATAAAATCCAAGATGTGAAGCTATACTGAATTTCCTAGAATACAACCCGTATTGAATGATAAAGAGCTCGATGATATCTCAGAGAAAATCCAGAAGAAGAATATCGCCTATACGCACTGGAAATAATTGTGATAGAGACAATGTAAATTGTATATATGTAATTCAGAGTATCAACAAATAGAAGTAGAAAATCGCATTGTATGAGTCTTATCATCAAGTCTTCTATCGAACATAATGGATTAGAAAACCAAAGAAAGTCAGAGTGATGTCGATCATGAATCAACCATACTAACAATAATTCCACCTAATATTATAATTAGCCAGCCTTTCTATATGATAAGAATCACATCTGAAAATGAACAGTTACATATATATCTGAGAATAAAAGAGCATATAGAATACCCAGAGGAGATAGCTGTAAAATACTCAACTATAACAGCTGCATTAAAATATCTTTGCAATTCAAACATTATTCCACTGACTACTACAGTCATCAATAATCCCACATTATCCCATTCACTAAAGAAATCAATTCAGAATAAATTTCGGTTAACTCTTTCTTTAGATACCATACCTAAATAAATCGATTTGCCAAGATTAACTTCTTCTTTAACAGCGACATTGCGTAATCCGAATGATCTTTAGAAAAATCTGATATCTCTTCTAAAACCATCTTTACTTGCTAACCCATTCTCAACTCTGACCGCATTACTAATCATTCAGCCATTGAACTCTTCGGTTTCACACTTGTGAACTTAATCAATATAAATCTTGTGAATTTCATTGTATAAGACGTATAGGTGAGGGGCTGAAGGTCGTAAAGCCTCAAAATTTGATTCTCATATATACACACATATAACATAACATTTATCAACAACATAATATTATAAACTTTTATTCATACCTTTATGAGTTCCGACTCATCATAAGCAACATTTTTACTCAGATACTTGAGTATCGCTTTCAACATTATTAGAATTAGCTCGGTTGGAAAGCATCTCTGTCTAAAATGAAACACATCACATCAGTATCAGGAGATATCACACTACCACAGGTTATATAATGGCATGTATTTCTAGACTTCACACATATTACGTTTAGTCTAAGAATTGACTAAACCGTAGCTCTGATACCAATAAATGTAACACCACTAACTCATATTCGTCGTCAGAATAGGGTTACGGAGCATTACCGGAGTTTACATTTTAGAACTATCAAAAATTTTAAAACATTTAATTCATATCATCAATCACAACAAAACCAAACAATAGCATACATATTGTCCCTTATACGAGCCCTTGAAGCCCTAAAAACAAATTAGAACCAAATCGGGACTAAATCAGAAACATATAGAAATTTCAGGGAAAAAATGAAAATTACCAACTGCAGGGGTCACACGGGCGTGTGGCCAGGCCGTGTGACTCACACGGCCAAGAGACACACCCGTGTCTTAGGCCGTGTAGGCATTCGAAATAGGGACACACAGCCATGTCCCAGCCCGTGTAACTCACTGACTTTGGTCACACGGCCAAACCACACGCCCGTGCGCCAAGCCGTGTAAAACCTGACTTGCAACCCTTTGAAAACTACAGGGGACACACGGCCGTACTATCTGGTCGTGTGTCACACATGGCTAAGACACACGCCCGTGTCTCTGCCCGTGTGGACGAAAATAAGCTATTTTACAAGCCATTTTTCTCACCCTTTTCTACATGTACCTATAATCTCTTTTGCACATATACATAAGCCCTCAAAAGGCACAAAAATCATGCATAATCAAGCCAAACACATATGGTATAATAACATCCAACCAATATGCTCAAAGGCACCTCAAATGACAACATTAAAACATGTATAACCATGTACTCAATTTGGCCAAAATAATAGATTAACTTTTAACTAAGTTTGCATCATTACACAACATGTAAATCACTTACCAAAACATACCATTTGGCACCAACTGAACCACATAATCATTAGCATCAAATAAATATATGCTTACTATGGCAAAACACCAATACACAACAAGTTATATGTCATATCTAATATGCACATTCCACGATTTTTCTATCTACCATCATTCAACCATAACTAGTCATATATCAACCATTACAAGGCTACTTATATACACCTTATAATACATATCATTTTACCAACACAAGACCAAAATGCAAACTAACCAAATGGTCATTTCATCAACCAAAACACATAGGCTAACATTAGCCAAAATACCTATACATGCCATTATAACCTTAACCAAGACATCAACATCTATCGATATAATTGCTGGATAGTGTGATAAATCTCTGACGAGCTTCCAACCCGATCGAGCTGCCGATAGTCTGAAAAGTAAAGAAAAATAACTACGTAAGCAATGAATGCTTAGTAAGCTCGTATAAACTTTAATCATATCTAACCATTTCAAATATGAAATTTATACAATTCAAGAATAATCATATACCGATACCACACGATTCTTAAAACCAAATTCAACAATTCACAAATTGAATAATTCCACAACATTACTTATACCTATCATCCCTAACAAAGTAGGATTTTATAAAAACTTTAAATCTCTTTCAATTTTCTTCCTTTAGTTTGCATGTCATTACTTTCCATTACATTTACTTTCTTTAGCTTAATTAACACCGTCAATTCAATTCATCATTCCCTTTTTCATCACTCATTTCATGTGCATAATACACAAGACCCAAGCATATCATCAACCATAGCCACAAGCTAGTGCATTTAAACATAGCTCTTTTAGACTTAATCACATGATAAACCATTTCATAAGAATTTGCATAATTTAAACCTTACCACTTTTTCATGAGTACAAGCATATTTTCATTTGAACACTTACCATTTCAATATGACTTATAAGTAAACATAATACCATTCAACCAACAGCTTGGCACTTGCCTAAGCATCAAACAGCAACATATGTTAGCGTACTTGAACATATTTCATATAAATTCAACATTGATAACCTTATTTTCTCAACATGTCACACTTGAGTTCATTACTCGTCTCAACTTACATAATTACCATGTATCAACATATCAAATATATTCATATATGTACATGTCATGATACATATCATTATCTTACCGTTTCATTATATACAGATATCATCCATTTCCATATATCAATATATCATGTACCATCATTTCCATGTATTTCATGTATATACCTGTATTAGTTCGTATCGAACTCATATCGTCTCGTAACAGCACATTTCCCATTGAACCACTTAGAATAATATCGGATACGCGGGAAATCCCGCACACTATGTGCCAACACATGGTCGAAACCATCTCTATCTCATATCTCATATAGATTCTCACTCTCGAGCTATCACTGGGTCTGCTCACACAAGCTGACGGTCAAGACGTAACTACACAGTGCTACTTACACAAGTTAACGAGTAACTGCAACACATGCCGAAAAAATCAGCCACCGGTAGAACGTACAGACCAGCACCCAAAACACGGTAACCCCTAATGACATGTCATTTGTATCCTATCTATTCCTAAGGTTCAAATGGGACTCGATAGTCGTCATGCATCGTTAAATTTCCCTCGTTTCATTATAAGCCAAATTGCATAATAACATATATATATATCGATTCATTTTCAATAAAATTTCACATAATAACATTCAATTTAATCAACAATATACATAGCATAGTTTATACGAACTTACCTGGCTAAATTGTAGAAATACCAAAGTTTAGGGGTATTTTTGTAATTTTCCATTTTCCTCGATTTTCCACCCAATCTTGATCTAAATTAATAATTTCATTAAATATATTAATTTAGACAATAAAGTAATTCATTTCATACAATTTTGTCATTTTTGACATTTTTATAAAATTGCCCCTAAACTTTTACTTTTATTCAATTTAGTCCCTGAACCCAAAACATGCAAACTAACCATTTTTACCCAAAATTGAGCTTAGCCTAATGTTCATGGTATCCAAAACAGTCCATTCATGCAACAATTTCACTTTAAATTCTTGTACTTTTATTAAAATAACAAATTAGTCCCTAATCGAAAAAAATTTCAAAATCACTTAACAAAATACTTATAAATATAAATCAACATTCCAAATTCATCATCTAACATAAAAAATCACAAGATTCATCAATGACAATATTCAAAATCTTTAACAGTTTTAAAATCAAAGGTACAGGCTAGTTGGACCTAGTTGCAACGATCTTAAAAACATAAAAATTATTAAAAATGGTTAAGAATATCACCTACATGCAACATTTGAAGGTTGGTCGAATGCTCCTTGCTCCAAAAATGGAGTTCTCACGGTTGAGGAAGAAAGACATAGGCAAAATAGGGTTTTGCTCTTCTTTTTATTAATTTATTACTTATTAACCTTTTTTATTCATTATTTTCATAATATAATAACATATACAGCTTTAAAATTAAAAAAAATTAAAGCATCCACTGTCCCACTACTTTAAGGATGGTTTATTTATCCATTAAGGCAATCCAATTATAATTCTTTAACCAATTTAACACCTTTAAACTAATAGTGATTGACTTTTTCAACTTTTACAATTTAGTCCTTTTTAATTAATTAACTATCGAAATGTTAAAATTTCTTAACGAAACTTGAATACAACCTTGATAACACTTCGTAAATATGTATAAAAATATTTACAGCTCGATTTATAGAAACGAGGTCCCGATACCTCATTTTCTAAAACCACTTGACTTTAGGGTCTTACCACTTGAACTTAATTAATCATTTATATAACATAAATTACCATATCAAAAACCTTTTTAAAACCATATTTGACCGTTAAATATTAAATATAATATTTAAAAACTTACTCGTCGAATATGGTGGCCCCGAAACCACTGTTTTCGACACCACTAAAAAAATAGGCTGTTACATACCTTTTATGGCATATTTGTTTAATGTTAATGATCTATTGAATTGGATATTTCATGCATGTTTTAGTAAGGTTTTGGTGCTTTGAATTTTGACACAAATTGATTTTAGGTACATACTTGTGATGGTGGTGGAATGGCTTGAATTTAGCCAATTTCATGTCCACACGGCCTGAGACACGAGCATGTGACTCTGCCGTGTGTGACATACGACCATGCGACACGGCCATGTGTCCTTGTGTAACACCCCTAACCCGTAACCGTCACTGAACTAGGGTTAAGAGGCATTACTAATCATTTCCGAACATTTCATATCAGATCACAACCAAACATAACAATTCACATTCATATAGTTCCTTAAATAGGTCAATGAGACCTTAAACATGCTTGAGAATAGGGTCGGGACTAAACCAAACACACACACATAGATTTCTGAAATTTAAACATTTTTCTAAGTTACATAGGTCACACGCTCATGTGGGTAGGCCGTGTGCCTCACACGGCCTCGAACACGCCTATGTGTCCAAGCCGTGGCAAAACAGGGCATACCTACTGACTTGTGCACACGGCCTGAGACACGCCCGTGTGCCTCACCCGTGGTCGACATTGACTTGCACCACACGGCCAGTCACACGCCCGTGTGTCTAGCCTGTGGTTGAGCCTGACTTGTTTCAATTTGCAAACTCGAAAGACACGATCGAGCCACACGCCCGTGTGCTCAACCGTGTGGGCCATTATAGGCCCTTTTCAAGGCCAAATTGCCATCCACACTTTGAAATCACCTACAAGCTTCAAATCTCATACATTTATACCTCAATTGGCAATCAAAACATACCAATATATGCACCAATAATCATCATCTATATCATCTAGTTCCATACTCAATATCATCTCAAATAAGTCCATCCAAAGTATCAAATTCACATCTCAAAACATATAAATCAAGCATCATATAATCCATACCATAAATTCACATTTAAACCACAATTCTCATCAACCAATTCAAACATGAAATATACCATTTCCATCCTCACTACTTCAAACCACATTCATCATTTTCATAGCCTACATATAAAGAACTTATATCATTTAACTTCCAAGCCATATCACATGGCAAGGTTCAAACATCCCATAATCACTAGCTTATACATGTCATATATCAAATATATACAATTTCCAAAGTACCAAAATAGTTAGCCGATAGTGTGATTGAGTCACTGACGATCCCCAAATCCGAGCTAGCTTTACTGACACTGTAAAATAGAGAAACACATCACACAGTAAGCTCTAAAGCTTAGTAAGTTCGTAATATAATACATATTACTCAAGAATAAAATATCAATACATAAATAATTCATCACTTAGATAGATTCATAACTAAACACATTATCATCCTCAACCATATACTCATACATACATCTATTTAACCATAACCATTATCATCAACCACATAGGTTCGAATCATACCTTTGCCAACACTTAGTTAACAAATGTTCTTGCTATTCAATGCTCGATACCATAATTTATTCAATGTTCACTATCTCTTCAGTTCAATCGTACACTTAGTGCCCCAATTCATAGCCGAAGCTTGACTAACATCGCACACTTAGTGCCATAATATAAAACCGAACTTAAATCGGTATCGCACACACAGTGCCAATTAAAAAGCTGAAGCTTCTATTATTTCGCACACACAGTGCTAACCATTTCGGTCTCATTTCCAATTACGCACATTTAGTGCCATCTAACTCGATTCCACACATAGATTTACTAATCCAATAATCACATAACTATTCATTTCATAGCATTTTAAAATAATTCAAGAAGACGTATTATATCCGAACTTACCTCGGACGTCGAAATACCGAAACTAGCCGATCAATCGAGTACTTTGTCTTTGCCTCGATCTCGATCCGAATCTCTCCTTTCTTGGTCTATACATATTCAAATTTAACTCATTCAATCACCAATTCATTCAATTTAGTCCAAACACACATATTTAGGGCATTTTACAAAATAGCCCTCACATTTTCACATTTCGACACTTTAGTCCCTATTTCATTAAATCACAAAATACACATAATTTCAATATACCATGCTTAGGCCGAATTCTCCTTATACTCATAAAAGAACATATATTTCATTTATTTCACATTTTAGTCCTCCAATTTTTCATTTTCACAATTTAGCCTAAATTACTCAATTTCACCAAAAATCCAAATACAAACTATGTTAACCCAACACTAAGCTTTCATATTCCACCAACTAACAACACAAAGCTCACATATTCATCAATGGCATATCTCAAAATCACCATCAAATTCTAAAATTAAAGCATGGGCTAGCTAGAACACTAAGCAACGATCACAAAAGCGTAGAAATTATCAAAAACTGAACAAAAATCACATACCAATTGAAGCTTCTCTTGACCGAACCCTAAATAGCCATGAAATTTCTCTTTTTCTTCTTGATATTCGGTGGAAAGATGAACAAAAATGACTACATTTTGTTTTGTTTTAATTTTATTAACATTAATACAAATTTTACCATTTTACCCTTAGTTTAAAACATTATAATTCATTCATTTAATGGCCATTTATGTCTATCTCCACTACCAAAGGGCTAATTACCACATAAGGATTTCCCATTTAATAAGCCATGCCAAATAAACACTTCAACAATCAGCACACAGCTTTTTCAATTTATGCGATTAAGTCCTTTTTTATAATTCGACACACAAACGATAAAATTTTTACACAAAATTTTCACGCATACTCAATCACATATTATAAACGCTAAAAATAATAGTAAAGTATTTTTTAATCTCGGATTTGTGGTCTCGGAACCACTATTCCGACTAGGGTCTAAACCGGGCTGTTACAACTCTCTCCCCTTAGGGATTTTCGTCCCCGAAAATCTTACCAGTGAATAGGTTTGGATATTTATCTCTCATAACATCTTCGGGCTCCCACGTAGCCTCTTCTACTCCGTGTTTGTGCCACAACACTTTCACTAAAGAAATTTTCTTGTTTCTCAACTCTTTAATTTCACATTGAAAATTCGAATCGGTTCTTCACTATACGACAAATCTGACTGAATCTCAACCTCAGTAGGAGAAATTACATGCAATGGATCCAATCTATATCGTTGAAGCATCGATACATGGAACACATTATGAATTTTCTCTAATTTAGGTGGCAACAACAACTTATAAGCAACTGGACCAATTCGTTTGATGATCTCATACAGCCCGATGAACCTCAGACTCAACTTGCCTTTTCATCCAAATAGAAGTATTTTCTTCCACGGAGACACTTTCAAAAATACTTTGTCACCAACTTCAATTTCAATATCTTTTCGTTTTAAGTCTGTATAGGACTTTTGACGATCTGACGCTGCTTTCAAACTATCACAAATCACTTTCACTTTCTGCTCAATCTCTTTTATCAAATCAACCCCATGAATCTTATTCTCACTCAGCTCAGTCCAATACAAAGGAGCTCGGCATTTTTGACCATAAAGAGCCTCATACGGTGCCATTTTAATGATGGATTGAAAACTATTATTGTATGCAAATTCAATCAACGACAAATGCTTTTCCCATGTACTTTCAAATTCAAGAATGCAACATCTCAACATATCTTCGAGAATCTGAATGATCCGTTCGGACTGTCCATCCGTTTGCGGATGAAATGCAGTACTAAAATGTAGCTTCGTGCCTAAAGCTTCTTGCAATTACTTCCAAAATCGTGAGGTAAATCTCAGATCCCTGTCAGACATAATAGATAGTGGCACTCCATGCAATCTCACGATCTCAGATATGTATGATTCTGCTAATTTATCAAGTGAATAATCTATTCTCACCGGAACGAAATGAGCTGACTTCGTCAATCTATCAACTATCACCCAGACCGCATCTTTCTTTCTCGAAGATAAAGGCAATCCCAACACAAAGTCCATCATGATTCTCTCCCATTTCCACTCAAGAATCATAATCGGTTGTAACAAATCGGATGGAACCTGATGTTCAGCTTTAACTTGCTGACAAACCAAGCATCTCGAAACAAACTCTGAGATATCCCGTTTCATACCATGCCACCAATAGAAATGTTTTAGATCATTATACATTTTTGTACTCCCGGGGTGAACAGCCAAACGACTATTGTGAGCTTCGTTTAAAATCATCTGAATCAACTCTGAATTCCTCGTAACACAAATCCGATCTCTGAATCTTAAACAATCATCATTATCAACTTGAAATTCTGAATCAGAATTCAAATCACATTGAGTTCATTTTGCTATCATCTCATCATCACTTTTCTGAGCATCACAAATTTGACGTATAAACATCGGCCTCGCTTTTAATTCAGCCAAAATCGAACCATTATCACATAGATCCATCTGAGTACTCGTTGCTCGCAAAGCACATATAGACTTTCAACTCAAAGCATCAGCAACAACATTAGCTTTACCCGGATGATAATCAATCACAAGCTCGTAGTTTTTCAACAATTCTAACCATCTTCTTTGTCGCAAATTCAATTCTTTCTGAGTCATCAGATATTTCAAGCTCTTATGATCTGTAAAAATATGGAATTTCTCACCAAATAAGTGATGATGCCAAATCTTCAATGCAAATACAATCATGGCTAATTCAAGATCGTGTGTCGGGTAATTCTTCTCATGCGGCTTTAACTGCCTCGATGCATAAGCGATGACTTTGCCTTCTTGCATCAGCACACATCCCAAACCATTCAACGATGCATCACTGTAAACTATGAATTCTTTACCCGATTCAGGTTGAACTAACACGGGTGCCTTAGTTAACAATGCTTTCAACTGTTCAAAACTCTACTGGCACTTTTCTGACCACTCAAATTTAACATCTTTCTATAACAATTTCATTAACGGAGTTGCAATCATCGAGAAACCTTTCATGAACCATCTATAATATCCCGCTAGTCCCAAAAAACTACGAACTTCAGACACATTCCTCGGAGGCTTCCATTCTAAAATAGCTGAAATCTTACTCGGATCAACTCGTATTCCCGCAGCTGATACAATATGTCCCAGAAAACCAACCTTACTCAGCCAAAACTCACATTTGTTGAACTTTGCATACAATTGCTTCTCACACAGAGTCTGTAACACAATTCTCAAATGCTCGGCATGTTGCGTCTCATCACATGAATAAATCAGAATATCATCAATGAACACCACAACAAAACGATCCAAATACGGTCTAAATATCTGATTCATCAAATCCATAAACACTACAGGAGCATTCGTTAGTCCAAAAGGCATAACTAAGAATTCATAATGTCCGTACCGCATTCTGAAAACAGTCTTCGGTACATCTGATTCTTTAACTCTCAACTGATAGTAACCCGATCTTAAATCTATCTTAGAAAATAATGTAGCTCCTTCCAGCTGATCAAACAAATTATCAATACGTGGCAGAGGATACTTATTCTTTATCGTCACTCTGTTCAATTGTCGGTAATCAATACACATCCTCATAATGCCATCTTTCTTTTTCACAAACAACATGGGAGCACCCTAGGGCGAAAAACTCGGTCGTGTAAATCCTCTGTCTGTCAACTCTTGCAACTGAGACTTTAACTCTTTCAATTCTGTTGGTGCCATTCTATACGGAGCTATTGAGATAGGATTCGTCCCCGGCACTAGATCAATACCAAATTCAACTTCCCGTATCGGAGGTATTCCCGGTAATTCTTCAGGAAACACATCAGGGAATTTACAAACCACAGGCATAGATTCAACTTTCTTTTCTGACACTTTTGTATCAATCAGATATACAAGATAAGCTTCGCAACCTTTTTTCACATAGTTCAAAGCTTTCATAGATGATATAATAGTCGATAGTCCATTTGTAACACCCGTTTCCCGTGTTCAAAGTTGGAACCGGATACGAGGCATTACCTAACTTAACTTGCTTAAACTTCTAACTTTGGGCTATAAAATTTCATCCCAACTTAAATCTTTTTCATTTACAAATAATATTTGCCCCTTATATGGGCCCATGGGGCCCAAAACATACATAGAGGATTGTTCGGAACTAATTCGAGAACTTAGGAAACTTTAAGAAGACATAGAAAAGTTTTCATCAAAATAAGGGCCACACACCCGTGTTGCTCAAGGGACACGCCCGTGTGCCCCTGAGACATGCCCGTGCTCCTCACCCGTGGTCGATACTGACTTAATAAACACGACCAGACACACACCCGTATCCCTGGTCTGTTTCCTTCACACGACCTCGACACGCTCGTGTCTTAGCCCGTGTGCCAAAACCTTGGTATTCTGTTTGTGACGTCATCACCTCACTAAGGTCACACGGCCAAGGCACGCGCTCGTGTCCTTAGGCCGTGTGTCAAATTAAATTCCAATTTCTAGGTGTAGACTTCACACGGCCTGGGCACACGCCCATGTCCATGGCCGTGCCTCCCACACGGTCGAGGCTGTAACATCCCGATTTAGGGCCTAGTCAGAATAGTGGTACGAGACCACAAATCTGAGGTATATGAATGAGTTTTTAAGTTTTATGCTATGTATGCATGCTAGTGTGAAAGTTTCATGAAGCAATTTTGTGAAATTTTGGTTGAATTGTCCAAAAGGACTAAATTGCAAAAGTTGCAAAATGTGAGATTCTAGAAGCTATTTGTGTGAAATAGCTTTAGAATATTAATTAGAGGTCCTTAAATAGAAATTTTTCCAATTTCTAATATTTGGACAAAATTGGGCATGGATGAGTTAAAATAGAAAGTTTATCAGAAAGGGCATTTTAGTCATTTATCAAGTAAGTGATTAAAATAGGAGAAAAGATGACAAAATTCACTCATCTTCTTCTCCAAGGTTGCCGAAATTTTCAAGAGCCATTGTTAGGGTTCTTCAAATTTTTCAAGCTTGCTAGTAAGTGCATCTAGCCTCGTTTTTGATATTATTTGTATTTTTGAAGTCCTTGTAGCATGAGTAAGCTATTTTTAGCTATTTGATGAGCTATGATGGATGTTCAAAAATGTGGCCATGTATGACATGCATGTATTTTGATGTTTTATGGAAGATTATGGAAGCTTGATGTAGTAAAAACATCTTTTGCTAAGTGAGTTTCCATAGAAAATGCATGTAGGGACTAGTTTGTAAAAATCTTGAGTTTGGTCATACATGTGTGTTGTGGTGAGAATTGATGATTACTTTAGTTGAGTAAGTGGTTCGGCTAAGCATGAAAGGCTAGAAAGTTGAATAAAAATCACTTTACGAGCCTTAGGGGCAATAGTGTAATTATGAGAAAGATTTGGAGCAAAAGAGTAATTTTGCCAAAGTATGAGATGTGGGTCAATTTGGTCAATGTGTGTATTGAATAAGCTGATTTATTCATTATAGATTAAGAAAGACGAAGCCCGGATCGAAACCGAGGCAAAAGCAAAGTGGTGGACTAAATTGCACGTTTCTACACTTTTGAGTATCGAGGTAAGTCTATGCATAAACAATGCATTCATAATTACAATTTGTTAATGCTAGATAGTGTATAGCATGGTTGAGAATGATTGAGAACCTATGTGGTTCAAGTGAAATGGATGGATGAATGATTAAGTAAGTAGATTTGTGAATGTGTTGTGATAATGCTAAATGGTGGGCTAAGTGCGATACCATCCTAATGCATATTGACGATGAGTTGGCTATGTGCAATGCTATCGTTAGGTATATTATCTAGTGGGCTATGTGCAAAACCACTATGAATACCTTGTTGGTAGGCTAAGTGCGATACTACCTTATTAATTGATTGTGGTGGGCTAAGTGCGAAACCGACGAGACATTAGCTGTGTGGATTAGCTGTGTGGATTAGCTATGTGAATTAGCTGTGTGGATTAGCTATGTGGATGTATTATCGAGAAATAATGATGTGTTGTATATTGTGTAAATGTGATATTGAATGCAGGGGTGCATGTCAATGGTTATGAGTAAGTGACTCATGATGTGTTGGAATAAATGTGGTAAGGGATAGAAAGAGTAAGCATAGTTGTACATTATCTGTTAGTATAATGCTAATTGTTGTTTAGCTTATACTATGTTGCTTAATTGTTTATGTGTAAACTTACTAAGCTCAAAGCTTACTCCCTTTCTTTTCCCTTGTCTTATAGAGTAATGTGTTGAATCGAGATACGAGGATCAATTGGAAGATCGCCCACACTATCAGCACACTCTGGTACATTAGACTCAATGTTTTGTATATGTCATGTATAGGGTTTAGACAAGTTAGTGAATTTTGTTGTATATGGCTATGATGAGTTGGCCTTTAAATGGATAATCTATTTTGTGTAATGCCATAGTTGTTGGCTACTTTATTATATGAAAAGATGTAGTTATCCAAGTGAGATTGTAAGATTGTGAGTTGATTATGGATGTGTTGAATGAGTGCATGATTATGTATGCTAGAAGGGTGAAAAAAACTTGGCAAATAGCTTTGTTCTTGTCCATGTAGATAGACACACGGGCGTGTGTCTAGGCTATGTGTGACACACGGCCAGCCCACGGGCGTGTGACTCAGTCGTGTGTCCCCTGTATGTTAGTATTTTAAATCAGAATAGACTACGGACTAGCCACACGGGCGTGTGTCTAGGGCGTGTGGGATTAATCAGTGTTGGTCACGGGCTAGCCACACGGGCGTGTGTCTAGACTCTACGCCGTGTTAAGGTGGTCAGTGTGCACCATGGGTAGAAGGCATGGGTGTGTGCCCTAATCGTGGGGCATTGGCAGAATGCTTGAGTTTTCATGCACGGGTAGTGACCATGGGCGTGTGTAACATCCACGGGCGTGCCAAATCTTGCACGGGCGTGTGAGCCCTGTATAGATGGAAAAATTTTAAGATCGTAAGAGATTTCGATATGTTCTCGAGAGCCCTCGTGTGTTTGAGAGAGGCCTCGTAGGTCGGGATTGAGGTTGTTGTGATGGCCAAAGAGAGTGGTCATGTTGTGCCTAAGTGGCGATCTTGAGGTCTTTAAGTCGGTAACGCCTCGTGCCCAGTTCTGGCGTTGAATACGGGTAAGGGGTGTTACATTTAGTGGTATCGAGCTATGGTTTAGACGGTTCTAGGACTCTTTGTGGCGGGTGTAAGAGTCTAGCTATACATGCCATAAGTGTACAATGATAGTGTGGTGGCTTCGATGATTTTAAATCTTGTTTTATATAGAATATGGATTCTCGATCCATTGATGCGATGAAGCGACTAGTAATGCGTCGGCGGCCTGCGCAAGGAACCGTGCCTATTCAAAGTGGACCCGGGGCTAGGGGTCAAGGGGAAGGGGCTCGGGAAGCCTTTCTCCAGATGATGAGCAATTGGTACTCGGGTTATGTTCGAGCGAACCCTAATTCTCAACCTCCTCCACCTCCTCCTCCTATACCTCAGCCAATTCCTGTGGCTCCTCAAGGTATTGATGTAGTGAGGAAATCGAAACCCCCGGTAGATAAGATTAGAAAACATGGGGCTGAGAATTTTAGAGCTAAGGTTGATGATGACCCTGAGAGGGCAGAGTTCTGGTTAGAGAACTCGATGAGAGTATTCGATGAACTCTCTTGTTCTCCTGAAGAGAGCTTGAAGTGTGTCGTATCCTTGCTGAGGGACTCGGCATACCATTGGTGGAAGACGTTGACGTTAGTGGTCCCGAGAGAGCGGGTGACGTGGGACTTCTTTCTGGAAGAGTTCTGGAAGAAGTATATAAGTCAGAGGTTTACTAATCGGAAAAAGAAGGAATTCCTTGAGTTGAAGCAAGGAAGAATGTCAGTAGTGGATTATGAGCGTGAGTTTGTTGGGCTTAGCAAATACGCTCAAGAATGTGTGTCGTCAGAGACCATATTGTGTAAGAGGTTCGAAGACGGACTGAATGAGGACATCAAACTCCTAGCGGGTATATTGGAGTTGAAAGAATTCGTGGTGTTGGTCGAAAGGGCAAGTAAGGTCGAAGAGTTGAGTATAGAAAAGAGAATGGCTATGAGTGAAGCCCGAGATGCTAGAAAGAGGCCGATGGGCAAGTCGTACCAAGCCCAGTTGAAAAGGTCCAAGGAAGTGAGTCCTAGGACGACAACACCAGTGGGTTATTCGCATCGAGACTTGGGCAATACTCGTTCGGGTTCGAGAGTCCAAGCTACCTCGATGGAAAGTGTGGGCAATCCGAAGAGTAAACCGGAGTGTCCAAGTCGTGGTAGATATCACACCGAAAAGTGTTGGGGTAACATCCGAAACTGTTATAAGTGTGGTTTCCCCGACCATTTTATCCAAAATTGCCCCGAGAGGGATGATAAGGAAGAGAAGCAAGAGATGAGATCCAATGATGTGTTTGCAAGGGGTAGACCACCAAGGAACCCGAGAGGCGGGAATAGTGGTAGAGGTGCATCTAGAGACTCTACTGTAAGACCGGAGGGTCGGGCACCAGCGAGGACGTATGCCATTTGCGCTCGCGAAGAGGCATCCTCCCCTGATGTGATAACGGGTACTTTTTCTCTCTTTGACACCCTTGTTATTGCTTTAATAGATCCAGGGTCTACTCATTCTTATATTTGCATGAGATTGGCATCTAGTTTGAGTATGACTGTTGAGTCTACGGACTTTGTGGTTAAGGTGTCAAACCCGTTAGGTAAGCATGTGTCAGTGGACAAGGTGTGTAAGAATTGTCCTTTGATGATTTAGAGTCATTGCTTTCCGGCAAACCTAATGTTGTTGCCGTTTGATGAGTTTGATTTAATCCTAGGCATGGATTGGTTGACTACCCATAGTGTCTTAGTGAACTGTGGTAGTAAGTTTATTGATTTGAAATGTGAGAGTGGAGATGTGGTTCGGGTTGAATTAGGTGGATCAGATAGTCTACCAGTGATGATTTCTTCCTTAGTGGCTGATAAATGCTTGAGAAAAGGGTGTGAGTCCTATCTTGCTTTTATGTTGAATACTCGAGAGGTTGGAGTAGAGTTCGAAACAGTGCCAGTGGTTTGTGAGTATCCGGATGTATTCCCGGAAGAGTTACCCGGATTACCCCTAGTGAGAGAGGTTGAGTTTGGGATTGAGTTAGTTCTGGGAACGGAACCTATTTCGATTACTCCGTATAGGATGGCACCTTTAGAGTTGAAAGAACTGAAGGTTCAGTTGCAAGAGTTGATAGATAAGGGTTTTGCAAGACCGAGATACTCACCGTGGGGTGCTCCGGTATTGTTTGTGAAGAAGAAAGATGGGTCTATGAGGTTGTGTATAGACTATAGACAGCTTAACAAAGTGACGGTCAAAAATAAGTATCCTTTACCAAGGATTGATGATCTTTTTGATCAACTGAAGGGAGCTACAGTGTTCTCCAAGATAGACCTGAGGTCTGGTTATTATCAGTTGAGAGTGAAAGAGCATGATGTGTTGAAAACTACATTTCGAACAAGGTATGGCCATTATGAGTTTTTGGTTATGCCGTTTGGTTTGACGAATGCACCGATTTTTTATGGGATCGATGAACCGTGTTTTCGGACCATATGTAGACAAGTTTGTAGTTGTCTTCATTGACGACATATTGATCTATTCTTGGGATGAGAACGATCATGAAGAACATTTGAGAATTGTCTTGCAAACTTTAAGAGATAAGCAGTTGTACGCTAAGTTTAGCAAGAGTAAGTTTTGGCTCCGAGAGGTCAGATTCCTAGGACACATTGTGTCGGGTGATGGTGTTAGAGTTAACCCGAGTAAGATATCGGCTGTTGTGGATTGGAAACCGCCGAGGAACATGTCAAAAATCAGAAGTTTCTTGGGATTAGCAGGATATTACAGACGTTTCATAAAAGGGTTCTCTATGATTGCTACCCCGATGACGAAACTATTGCACAAAGATGTCAAGTTTGAATGGACTGGGACATGTCAACAGAGTTTCGAGAGACTGAAGACATTATTGACTGAGGCACCGGTTTTGGTTCAACCAGAATCAGGAAAAGAGTTCGTGGTTTACAGTGACGCGTCGTTTAAGGGTCTCAGTTGCGTGTTGATGCAATAGGGTAAGGTAGTCGCTTACGCCTCGAGACAGTTGAAACCACACGAGAAGAATTATCTGACTCATGATTCGAAGTTGGTTGCGATTGTTTTCGCATTAAAGATTTGGCGACATTACTTATATGGTGAGAAGTGCCGAATCTTTACGGATCACAAGAGTTTGAGATATTTGATGGATCAGAAGGATCTGAATTTGCGACAGAGACGGTGGCTTGAGTTGTTGAAAGACTATGAGTTAGTCATTGATTACCACCCGGGAAAAGCGAATGTGGTTGCGGATGCCCTGAGTAGGAAATCCTTGTATGCTCTAAGAGTTATGAGGATGAGTTTGGCATTGTCTGATGATGGTGCTATTCTGGCAGAGTTGAGAGCTAAGCCACTGTTTGTTCAACAGATATGTGAAGCTCAGAGAAATGACAGTGAGATGTCAGCTAAGAGAGATAAGCGTGAGTCAGAAAGTGATTCCGATTTTCGAGTGGGCTCGAATGGTTGTTTGCTATACCGTGACAGAATTTGTGTACCTAGAGTTGAGGAGTTAATCTAAAAGGTTTTGCATGAGGCCCACAGTGGATGTTTTTCAGTACATCCGGGCAGTACGAAAATGTATAATGACTTGAAGAAGTCTTATTAGTGGCCGGGTATGAAAAGAGATATTTCACAGTTCGTGACAAAGTGTCTGATTTGTCAACAAGTGAAAGTTGAGCATCAAGTGCCTTCGGGATTACTTCAGCTAGTGATGGTACCCAAATGGAATTAGGATCGGGTTACCATGGATTTTGTGACGGGATTGCCGATGACTCCGAAAAAGAGAGATGCTGTGTGGGTTGTTGTGGATAGACTAACGGTCGGCTCACTTTATTCGATGCGACGTGTTGATTATTCACTGGATAAGTTAGCTGAGTTGTATGTTGCAGAGATAGTGAGGTTACATGGTGTACCTGTGTCTATAATATCGGATAGGGATCCGAGGTTCACTTCAAGGTTTTGGAAGAGGTTGCAAGAGGCTTTGGGAACAAAGTTTAATTTCAGTACTGCGTTCCATCCGCAAACCAATGGTCAGTCTGAAAGAGTGATTCAAGTTCTTGAAGATATGCTTCGATGTTGTGTGTTAGAATTCGAGGGTAGTTGGGAGAGATATCTACCTTTAGTCGAATTTGCTTACAACAATAGTTATCAGTCAAGTATACGGATGGCTCCGTATGAGGCCTTGTATGGTCGTAAGTCTCAGACTCCTTTGTATTGGACTGAGCTTAGTGAGAAGCGGATCCATGGGGTCGATCTAGTAAAAGAGACCGAGGAGAAAGTGAAAATAATTTGTAATAGTCTGAAAGTTGCTTCGGACCGACAGAAGTCGTACGCGGATCTGAAAAGAAAAGAAATTGAGTTTGAAGTGGGCGACAAAGTGTTTTTGAAAGTGCCCACATGGAAGAAGATTATGAGATTTGGACGAAAAGGAAAATTGAGTTCAAGATTCATAGGGCCGTATGAGATTACAGATAGAGTTGGGCCAGTAGCATACCGGTTGGCTTTGCCGGTAGAGTTGGAAAATATTCATAATGTGTTCCATGTGCCGATGTTGCGACGGTATCGCTCCGATCCTTCACATGTGATTCCTTCGACGGAAATTGAGATAAGACCGGATATGTCTTATGATGAAGAGTCGATTAAGATCTTGGCCCGAGAAGTGAAACAGTTGAGAAATAAGAGCATAGCACTAGTGAAAGTGTTATGGCAGAAACACGGTGTGGAAGAGGCTACGTGGGAAACGGAAAAAGCTATGAGAGAGTAGCATCCAAACATCTTTACTGGTAAGATTTTCGGGGGCAAAAATCTCTAAATGGGGAGAGAGTTGTAACATCCCGATTTAGGGCCTAGTCGGAATAGTGGTGCGAGACCACAAATCCGAGGTATATGATCGGTGTGTCACAGTCTTAAAATTTATAATGAGAATGATCGAGCCTAAAATCTAACTACGACAACGATTGAGGCAAGTGTACCTATCGAACAGTAGTATAGCTTAGTGGCAAGACCGGATTGTCGAACCCAAAGGAACCGGAAGTACTAATACTAACCTTCTTTTTATTATTTAGCCCTAAAATTGAAGTGAATCGGTTTAATGTAGAAAATTAACTAACTACTAAGCTAAAGACAATGAGACAAAAAGAATGAAATTGGGGAAATACTTGGGGGAAAACCAATTGATTAAAACAATACCCAAGGAAGAATCTGCCTAGACTTCACTTGTTATCTAACTCTGAACTGCATTTATTTATTCATTTGACTTGATCCGTAAGATTCCTAAGTTATATTAATACCTCCGTCGAGGCTACTAACGTCTAACCCTAGGTTGATTAATTGAAATCTCTTTCTAATTAAAACCCCTAAGATTGCATTAACTCGATCTATGGACTCCCATATTAGGTTTCACCCTAATGCGGCAAAATCTCATCACCCTATGTCTAGGCATGCGATCAACTCCGCTTAATTATGCTAGATCTACTCTTAGGCAGGGACTTTTGCTCCTCCACCTAAGCACATCAAACTTGAATTAATATCCGCGAAAATATCAACACAAGAATTAAGAACACATAATTAAGAACAAGTCAAATATTTATCATATAGTTCAGCAAATGATAACAAGATTCATCTAAGTTTCATCCCCCTCAGGTGTTTGAGGGTTTAGTTCATAATGATAACAGAATACATCTCAAAAGAAAAGGTAAAACAAAACATAAGAAAAACTCTAAAACCCCCTGAAGGAATTGAAGAGAAATCCTCCGTCTTGAGTATAACTCCGGCTTCTTGAGATGAATCAACTGGCTTTCTTCGAGTAATTACCACAATTCTGACCTTTCTGGCTCGGCTCCTTGGCCTAGATAGACGCTCCTTGAAAGTTGGCCTCTAGGGTGTTTATATAGGCTTTTGGAATGTGTTTCTTTACCCCTAAGTATCCAAATCCGAGTGAAATTCCCCTTGTCCACGATAGGGACACGCCCTTGGCACACGCCCGTGTGAATCGTGGCCAGGCCGTGTTCAGGTCTGATTAGGGAGGCACGGCCGTGTTGATTGGGCCCAGGCCGTGTCGATTTTGTGATTTGGCCCGTTTGGCCCATTTGGTCCGTTTTAAGCCCGTTTCTCGTTCTTTTCATCCTCTGGTGCTTTCCTGAGTATAAAACATGAAAACAAAGGATTAAGAGCACCAAATTACACAATTCAAGGCTTAAATCACCCAGAAGCATGCTAAATGTGGGTTTAAAATATGTTACTATTTCGGTTTATCAAATACCCCCACACTTAAGCTTTTACTTGTCCTCAAGCAAAATTCTCAACTCATGATTAAAACGAACTTCCTTGATTCATAATATTCATCAATAATGTTTCATCATAATTCAAAGATAATTCATACATGGGTAATTCAACTCTAAGAGTCCTAAAGATTCAAACAATCCAAGTCATACATTTTGTAGCATGAAAACATAGGTGTTTCCCTTCATCTAAATAATTACCTCTGATTTAAAATTGACAAGGATTGACATCCTCACTAAAGATTCACTCAAATCACTCGAGGTGTTTAAGGTTCAAGAAAAAGCACTCAAAAGTCAAACATGAAAAGTTATTACCATAGGCTTGCATGAAAATCAAATCTCCACCACTATAATATGAGATGATACACAAATCAAAAGGTCTTTAATAGGGTCGTAACGGGGCTTGGGTTAAAGGTGTGGATATAGGCTGAATTAGAAGGTTAGAATCGAGATTGACCTGACAAATTACCTAACCAGAAACAATGAACTGATAATAAACAATTACATTAATTGAGAACTTGTAATATTAATACTAATAACACGAGCTTCTTTTAGAGATAATGAAATTAACAGTTTAAGCTCAAATATCATAGAACTAATAATGAATATACTTTATTTTTTTTAAGAACAAATCAAATATATATAAAATAATCGATGAATTTATTATCGAAATCAATAGGCAATCGATCAAATCAAATCTCGATATAAGGGTAGTCAAAAGGAATGATGATAACAAAAACAAAGGGTTTTGGGATAATATTGGTGGGTGAGTCAATAAAAAGGGTTGTTAGGATCAACGGGGTTCACTATGGGTTAATAAAATGGGTAGGCTTTTTAGTGGAGTGAGTGGGTTAAAACCTAGGTGCCTTCATCATCTCTGTATATCAAATCAAAGGTGTGGTCTCGACATGTATAATCGATGCAAGTTCTAGAATAACAAATCAATGTTGACACACTCATAATTAATAAAGTGAGCAATAAAAAGAATATATGCTCTATAAGGCTCAAAATCTCACAAAAATTATGGGTATTTTGATGTCAACCTTGTAAATTTCAAACTTCAAAGTAATATTCAAATTCAGGTAGACAACCTAGAAATTTTTTTTATTCTGAAAATAGACCTATCATGCTTGATTCTCTAGTATCTTAAAGTTTAAATTATCAATACACAATTATCAATGACTTAATCCAAAATATATCAATAAAAAATCATGAATTCTCAGGGAATTTCATTCTAATCATAATATGAGAAACTTACTTAAGAAACAAGACATAATTCAGGATTTGAGAATAATGCAAAAAGTTTGGCACCTTTTTAGGTTGTTCACCCCCCCACACTTAAGATGTACATTGCCCTCAATGTACAAAGATATATATATATATATAAACAATTAAGTAGAAAATCAAAAGATATGGAGAGAAGTGAAACTCCCTGAATTTGGATGGATTCCTTGCGTTGGAGGTGAAAGATAAGTTGGAGGAGGCGTCTCTCTGTGTTGGTATGGTGGCCAGTCCCACGCCTCTGCGCTAGATGAAGAAATTGGGTAGCTCGTGCGAGAATTAGCTAGGAAATAATAATAATAATTCAAACTATACTAATTATATATTTAAAGGAAAGCAAGCTAAAGTGAAGGAAAATAAAAAGTGAAATAAAATTAAAAGAAAAGATTAATGGACCGAAGAGTCCTTATTGTTGGATGGTTTGCGAGGTGGGTGTGACTTCTAAGGCCGCGGTGATGTTGGCAGAGGTCGTGGTGGGGTGATTCCCAAGCAGCCTGAAGAACCTAAAACCAAGAAACTAAAATAGAATAAACTAAATTAAGCATAAGAGTGTTAAAGAGAAGGAAATTAAAAGAGATGAGAAAAGAAAACTAAAAGCTAAATGGTCTCAAAGACCCTTGGCTTTTCGACTAGACGAAGCGGCCGGCATGAACTTATGTAGATCAGTCTCCCACAGGGAGACTATACTGGGATCCTTCCGCTTCTTTGACATGGATGTGGTGGAGCTCAAGGGTTTTGGTAATAACCAAGGGGGAAGAGTATGGAAGGGGAGAATTTTGAATAATGGAATGGAAGAAAATGGTATGGATGGGGGGGTGGGTGGTTTAAATAGAAATTTAGGGTTTGGTGCCTTCCCACGCCCGTGTGCCATGGGCGTGCTAAGTCACACGGCCGCATCGCACGGCCGTGTTGTGTTTCATTCGTTTCTCCCACACCCGTTTCGAGGTCACTACGCCCATGTAGGATCAAACAGTGTCGACCACGGCCGAATCGCATGGTCGTGGCTAGTTAGTTGGAGCCCGTGTGTCTTCCCTCAGTGTCGGCCACGGCCATATCACACGGCCATGGCGGGGTAGCTGGGTCTGTGATTTGAAGATACGATCCGTCCTGACTCATACCATTTTTGCCATGTCAGTACAGAGATTTGGTGCATCCACACGGTCACGGCCACGACCGTGTGTAAGGCCATGTGGTATGGAAATTGGCCTTGGTTAGTTTATAGTTAGTTGCTACAAAGGAGAATTAAGAGTGAAAATAAAATAGAATAAAATAGAAAGAGTAATAGAGTTAGTGCTCGGGTTGCCTCCCGAGAAGCGCTCGTTTAAAGTCTTAAGCTAGACTTACCTTTCGTTTGCATAATCAGGGTGGTTTGAGGAGTTGAAAGTCCTTCTGCATGCTATTAGTTTCATTATCATGACAGAGTTCAAGTCGAGATGCACTTATATTGAAAGTGCCAAAAATAGGATTACTTACCTCGACTGTGCCGTATGGGAATACACTGATTACCCTAAAAGGGATTTCTTTGTTTGTATTAGGGTCAGGAGGAGATATTTGAGGGTCTGTTTGGTCTAACAATACCTGGTCTCCTATTTTAAAGTGATTCGTCGTTCCTACGAGCTCGTCCGGTGGTTCCCTCGGTTTCTCTTCGTGTATCCCTAGTGTTTCCTTGAAATGTGACTTCCATTTGTCTAGTTCATCAACTTGATCCCTTCGATCCTCATGAGTTGTTTCTTTGTTGGCATTGGGTCTAGGATCAGGTTTAGTTGTGTTCTTTTGTGGTGCTTCCTGCAAAGAAGGGTTAACCGAATGGTTATCGATAGAATTTACTTTCTCACCTTGTTTGCTCGATGTTCTAACCGAATCGAGAGCCTGAAGAGTGACTGTCTCGTCACCTACATAGAGTATGAGTTCACCTGCGTCGACATCAATTTTAGTCCTGGCAGTTGCTAAAAAAGGGCCTTCCTAGAATTAATGAAATACTATTGTCCTCATCCATGTCTAAAACAACAAAGTCTACTGGGAATACAAATTTATCAATCTTTACTAGCACATCTTCGATTATACCCCTAGGAATTCTAACAGTTTTATCAGCTAATTGAATGCTCATCCTAGTTTGTTTGGGTTTCCCTAGACCATGTTGTTTAAACAATTTATAAGGCATGACATTTATGCTTGCCCCTAAATCAGCTAATGCATTATCAATAGATAAACTACCAATTAAGAATGGAATTGTAAAACTCCCTGGATCTTTTAATTTTTGTGGCAATTTATTTTGGAGAATTTCTGAGCACTTTGCGTTGAGTTCCACATGCGATTCCTCGTCTAACTTTTGCTTGTTTGTCAAAAGCTTTTTTAAGAATTTCCTTGAATCTGGCATCTGCGAAAGAGCTTCAAGTAATGGTAAGTTAATATGTAATTTCTTTAAAAGTTTAAGAAACTTACCGAACTGTTCCTCTGTGTCGTCTTTCTTCATTGCCTCGGGGTATGGTATACGAGGTTGGTATTCTTTAATTACCGATTTTGGCTTTTTACTTTCTTCCTCAACCTTACCCTTTTCTACCACATTCTCTTGTCTTAAATGAGGCTCATCTAACCCTACATTATCATTAGTTGATATGGCTTGAATCTGCTCCCTTGGGTTAGTTTCAGTGTTGCTTGGCAATCTACCTTGTGGTCGTTCCGTCAAGATCTTGGTAATTTGCCCAATTTGATCTTTGAGCTCTTGTGTCGATGCTTCTTTTTTTTGCAAGTTTTGTTTCTATACTTTGGCAACGCGTTTTTGTTATTGCTATATATTTTGTCAGCATCTCCTCAAGGTTTGGTTTCTTTTCCTGTGGGTACTGCTGCTGTTGGAAATTTGTAGGGTTTTGTTGTCTTTAATTTCCTTGACCACCCCATGAAAAATTGGGGTGGTTCTTCCAACCTGGATTGTAAGTATTACTATAAGGGTTATTTTGATATCTAAAATTGTTACTTACAAAGTTCATTTGTTCGCCTTCTATGCCATGTCCGTAGGGTGGGTACTCAGGATTCGCCACACCTCCACTTGTTTCGCACTGCAAAACGGGTTGTACCTGTAAGGAATTACACAAACCATCGAATTTTTTAGTTAACACGTCTACCTGATTCAATAGCATGGTCACTGTGTCGAGGTTAAAAACACTGGCAGCTTTCGTGGGCTTTGTCCTCGTGACTTGCCACTGATAGTTATTCAGTGACATCTCCTCTATAAATTCGTAGGCTGCTTCAGGTGTTTTATTATTCAAAGTTCCACCGGCTGCTGAATCGATCAACTGCCTAGTTGAGGGGTTCACACCGTTGTAAAAAGTTTGGACCTATAGCCACAAGGGTAATCCATGGTGTGGGCACCTTCTCAAAAGATCCTTGTATCTCTCCCATGCATCGTAAAGTGTTTCTAAATCCATCTGCACAAAAGAAGAGATATCATTCCTTAATTTGGCCGTTTTGGCCGACGGAAAATATTTTAATAAAATTTTTTCAATCATTTGATCCCATGTAGTAATTGATCCTCGGGGAAGAGAATGCAACCACTGTTTGGCTTTATTTCTCAAAGAAAAGGGAAATAAACGAAGGCGGATGGAATCATCAGTAACGCCATTAATTTTAAAAGTGTCGCAGAATTCCAGAAAATTTGATAAATGTGTGTTAGGATCCTCATCTTGCAAACCAACAAACTGAACGAACTGTTGTATCCTCTGTATAGTGTTAGGTTTCAATTCGAAATTATTTGCAGCAATAGTAGGTCTAACAATACTAGATTCAGTACCAACTAAACTAGGCTTAGCATAATCATACATAGTTCGAGGAGCATGATTTTCGGCCATCTCTTGAGGTAGCAGATTATTTTCAGCCATCTCTTCGGTGGTATTGATGATGTTTTCTTGCTCTTCTTCTGTGTATTGTAGACTTCGCCTAATTTCTCTCCGGTTTCTGCGAGCGGTTGCTTCGATCTCACTATCGTATATTAAAGGTCCTGTTGGGTTCCTTCTAGTCATAAACTAGAGGTACCTACAAGGAGCAAAAACTAAAATTTAGAAAGATAAAAATAGAAAACAAAATAAGAGTAAAATTGTAGAAAATAAAAAATGGCTAAAGTAATAAAAATAGAGCGTTCTTAATATTTCAGTTCCCCGGCAACGGCGCCAAAAACTTGATCGGTGTGTCACAGTCTTAAAATTTATAATGAGAATGATCGAGCCTAAAATCTAACTATGACAACGATTGAGGCAAGTGTACCTATCGAATAGTAGTATAGCTTAGTGGCAAGACCGGATTGTCGAACCCAAAGGAACCGAAAGTACTAATACTAACCTTCTTTTTATTATTTAGCCCTAAAATTGAAGTGAATCGGTTTAATCTAGAAAATTAACTAACTACTAAGCTAAAGACAATGAGACAAAAAGAATGAAATTGGGGAAATACTTGTGGGAAAAACCAATTGATTAAAACAATACCCAAGGAAGAATCCGCCTAGACTTCACTTGTTATCTAACTCTGAACCAGACGATTTATTCATTTGACTTGATCCGTAAGATTCCCTAAGTTATATTAATACCTCTGTCGAGGCTACTAACGTCTAACCCTAGGTTGATTAATTGAAATCTCTTTCTAATTAAAACCCCTAAGATTGCATTAACTCGACCTATGGACTCCCATATTAGGTTTCACCCTAATGCGGCAAAATCTCGTCACCCTATGTCTAGGCGTGCGATCAACTCCGCTTAATTATGCTAGATCTACTCTTAGGCGGGGACTTTTGCTCCTCCACCTAAGCACATCAAACTTGAATTAATATCCACGAAAATATCAACACAAGAATTAAGAACACATAATTAAGAACAAGTCAAATATTTATCATATAGTTCAGCAAATGATAACAAGATTCATCTAAGTTTCATCCCCCTCAGGTGTTTGAGGGTTTAGTTCATAATGATAACAGAATACATCTCAAAAGAAAAGGTAAAACAAAACATAAGAAAAACTCTAAAACCCCCTGAAGGAATGGAAGAGAAATCCTCCGTCTTGAGTATGACTCCGGCTTCTTGAGATGAATCAACTGGCTTTCTTCGAGTAATTACCACAATTCTGACCTTTCTGGCTCGGCTCCTTGGCCTAGATGGACGCTCCTTGAAAGTTGGCCGCTAGGGTGTTTATATAGGCTTTTGAAATGTGTTCTTTACCCCTAAGTATCCAAATCCGAGTGAAATTCCCCTTGTCCACGGTAGGGACACGCCCGTGTGAATCGTGGCTAGGCCGTGTTCAGGTCTGATTAGGGAGGCACGGCCGTGTTGATTGGGCCCAGGCCATGTCAATTTTGTGATTTGGCCCATTTGGCCCATTTGGTCCGTTTTAAGCCCGTTTCTCATTCTTTTCATCCTCCGGTGCTTTCCTAAGTATAAAACATGAAAACAAAGGATTAAGAGCACCAAATTACACAATTCAAGGCTTAAATCACCTAGAAGCATGCTAAATATGGGTTTAAAATATATTACTATTTCGGTTTATTAGTATATGAATGAGTTTTTGAGGTTTATGCTATGTATGCATGCTAGTGTGAAAGTTTCATGAAGCAATTTTATGAAATTTCGGTTGAATTGTCCAAAAGGACTAAATTGCAAAAGTTGCAAAATGTGAGATTCTAGAAGCTATTTGTGTGAAATAGCTTTAGAATATTAATTAGAGGTCCTTAAATAGAAATTTTTCTAATTTCTAATATTTGGACAAAATTGGGCATGGATGAGTTAAAATAGAAAGTTTATCAAAAAGGGCATTTTGGTCATTTATCAATTAAGTGATTAAAATAGGAGAAAAGATGACAAAATTCACTCATCTTCTTCTCCAAGGCTGCCGAAATTTTCAAGAGCCATTGTTAGGGTTCTTCAAATTTTTCAAGCTTGCTAGTAAGTGCATCTATCCTCGTTTTTTATATTCTTTGTATTCTTCAAATTCTTTGTATTTTGATGTTTTATGGAAGATTATGGAAGCTTGATGTAGTAGAAACATCTTTTGCTAAGTGAGTTTCCATAGAAAATGCATGTAGGGACTAGTTTGTAAAAATCTTGAGTTTGGTCATACATGTGTGTTGTGGTGAGAATTGATGATTGCTTTAGTTGAGTAAGTGGTTCGGCTAAGCATGAAAAGCTAGAAAGTTGAATAAAAATCACTTTACGAGCCTTAGGGGTAATAGTGTAATTATGAGAAAGATTTGGGGCAAAAGAGTAATTTTTCCAAAGTATGAGATGTGGGTCAATTTGGTCAATGTGTGTATTGAATAAGCTGATTTTTTCATTATAGATCAAGAAAGATGAAGCCCGGATCGAAACCGAGGCAAAAGCAAAGTGGTGGACTAAATTGCACGTTTCTATACTTTTGAGTATCGAGGTAAGTCTATGCATAAACAATGCATTCATACTTACAATTTGTTAATGCTAGATAGTGTATGGCATGGTTGAGAATGATTGAGAACTTATGTGGTTCAAGTGAAATGGATGGATGAATGATTAAGTAAGTAGATTTGTGAATGTGTTGTGATAATGCTAAATGGTGGGCTAAGTGCGATACCATCCTAATGCATATTGACGATGAGCTGGCTATGTGCGATGCTATCGTTAGGTATATTATCTAGTGGACTATGTGCGAAACCACTATCAATACCTTGTTGGTAGGCTAAGTGCGATACTACCTTATTAATTGATTGTGGTGGGCTAAGTGCGAAACCAACGAGACATTAGCTGTGTGGATTAGCTGTGTGGATTAGCTGTGTGGATTAGCTATGTGAATTAGCTGTGTGGATTAGCTGTGTGGATGTATTATCGAGAAATAATGATGTGTTGTATATTGTGTAAATGTGATATTGAATGCAGGGGTGCATGTCAATGGTTATGAGTAAGTGACTCATGATGTGTTGGAATAAATGTGGTAAGGGATAGAAAGAGTAAGCATAGTTGTACATTATCTGTTAGTATAATGCTAATTGTTATTTAGCTTATACTATGTTGCTTAATTGTTTATGTGAAAACTTACTAAGCTCAAAGCTTACTCCCTTTCTTTTCCCTTGTCTTATAGAGTAAAGTGTTGAATCGAGATACGAGGATCAATTGGAAGATCGCCCACACTATCAGCACACTCTGGTACATTAGACTCAATGTTTTGTATATGGCATGCATAGGGGCTAGACAAGTTAGTGAATTTTGTTGTATATGGCTATGATGAGTTGGCCTTTAAATGGATAATCTATTTTGTGTAATGACATAGTTGTTGGCTACTTTATTATATGAAAAGATGTAGTTATCCAAGTGAGATTGTAAGATTGTGAGTTGATTATGGATGTGTTGAATGAGTGCATGATTGTGTATGCTAGAAGGGTGAAAAGAACTTGGCAAATAGCTTTGTTCTTATCCATGTGGATAGACACACAGGCGTGTGTCTAGGCCATGTGTGACACACGGCCAGCCCACGGGCGTGTGACTTAGTCGTGTGTCCCCTGCATGTTAGTATTTTAAATCAGAATAGACCACGGACTAGCCACACGGGCGTGTGTTTAGGGCGTGTGGGATTAATCAGTGTTGGCCATGGGCTAGCCACACGGGCGTGTGTCTAGACTCTAGGCCGTGTTAAGGTGGTCAGTGTACACCACGGGTGGAAGGCACGGGCGTGTGCCCTAACCGTGGGGCATTGGCAGAATGCTTGAGTTTTCATGCACGGGTAGTGACCATGGGCGTGTGTGACATCCACGGGCGTGCCAAATCTTACACGGGCGTGTGAGCCCTGTATAGATGGAAAAATTTTAAGATCGTAAGAGATTTCGATATGTTCTCGAGAGCCCTCATGTGTTTGAGAGAGGCCTCGTAGGTCGGGATTGAGGTTGTTGTGATGGCCAAAGAGAGTGGTCATGTTGTGCCTAAGTGGCGATCTTGAGGTCTTTAAGTAGGTAACGCCTCGTGCCTAGTTCCGGCGTTGAATACGGGTAAGGGGTGTTACAGAGACACACGGCCGTGTCTTTACCCGTGTGTTTACTACTGAGCATACTGCCTTACAACTCTAGCATGCAAGGGGATACATGGCCGAGCACCACGCCCATGGGGCTGATCAGGTGTGTCACACTGCGGCCTAGACACACGCCTTGTGTGTGTCGCCTGCGTGTGGACAATTATATGGCTATCTACCAAGCCATTTGCCACCCTAGCAAGAAATCACACTCATACCAAATCAATTCAATATTTAAGGTGACCATGTGATACCTCTAAGAACTCAAAAGAATCAAGACATCCATAAAAACATACACTTCATGAAATCCATCATCATTGAATATATGAACATATCAAGTATAGGCCAACATCCAATGACCTCTTACAAAATAGATTGAACAATTATAATAGCCAACACATTTGACTTGCAAATATGACATAACAAAAAGACCAAGTCCTATACATGCCATACTCAAAATGAATCTAGTTTGGCTATACCAAATAGTGGTCGATAGTGTGATCTCCAACTCTGACGTCTGCGATTTCTCGAGCTATCTTGGCAATACTACAAGGAAAAGGGCAATGAAAGGGGTAAGCATAAAGCTTAGTAAGTTTGCATGAAAATAAATGACAATAATAAGCTCATGATAAAACCCATCCATGGCATTAATTAACCACACACAAGGTTATAGGCTCCTTGCCATACTTACTCATAATTGCCCTTATTTAGCTCATACCATGCCACATATCGTAAATATTGTACGTGATTACTCACGGGTACCTGTGTTAACTCAATCACATAGCTTTAATAAAATTATCATTTCTATTTCTGAGCTGATCTATTTATCCCAATAAATCACTAGGGATGCTCAAGGATGCTTATTCATAACCATTAGCATACACACGAAACCAATGCCACATCACAGATATGGCCTTATATGGGATTACTTTTGACTACCGATGCCATTCCCAGATATGGTCTTATGCGGAACCTCACCTCAAGTATCGATGCCATATCCCGGATACAGTCTTATATGATTCTCATATTCAATACCAAAGCCATATCCCGTATATGGTCTTATACGAAATTTCAATTTGGCGCCGAAGCCATGTCCCCGACATGGTCTTACACGGGACCTTATATATCTCATGTCTCGATAATAATATACTCACATTCATTATAGTCAAACCGGGATTTCAACATTTCAATTTCTTATAATATCGTACATCAATATAATGTCAACCATTCACAAACAATACGAGCATAAATATTGAATTTATCACATACAAACTTACCTCGATTTCAAAATAAGCTAGATCGTCGATCTAGTCTGAGACTTTATTCTTGCCCCGATCAAGGTTGATTCTTAGTTCTTCTTGCTCTATAATAGCAAATTAGCTTGTTTCAATCATCACATTAATAAGAGCATTTTAATAACCATGCTTTGGCAAAATTACTATTTTTCCCTTACACTTTGGCAAAATGACCATTTTACCCCTAGGCTCGGAAATCAATTCTAATCAAATTTCCACATTTAACAAGACTAGGTGAACATTTATTTCTCTTTTGGCTATCATCAAAACCCAACATTTCACACATTTACTACAAACTTTACAACCTTTACAAAAAGGTTCATTTAGGTGTTTTCATGGCAACACCTTTCACAAAAGTTGTTCATCTAACAACTAAGACTCATTTTCTTCCATAAAATGCAACAAATAACAATGAAAGCTCTCATGGCAAAACTCTAAAATTTTCACCATATTGCAAATTAGTCCCCTCTTTAGAAAGCTTAAGCTCTAGGGGTTTTAAAAGTACAACTATCATCAAGAAAAACCATTAAAGTCACTTACTTGAATGGAGAAGAGTTTGCTGAAATTTTGAGCTTTCAAAACCCCTATTTTTCTTGTTATTTTTGGTGGAGGAAGATGGAGAGAAAAGATGATATCTTTTCTTTCTATATTTTATTAATACAAGTCAATTTTGGTCACCAACTTTTACCAACTTTGACCAATTTGTCAATTGTTGTCTCCTATGGCCGGCCACCCTTTCCTTAAGGGTTTAATTTCCCTTTAAAGACCTCAAATTAATATTCTATTGCTATTAGGTACCTTTAGCTTATAAAATACAACTTTCGCACTTTATACGATTTAGTTCTTTTTCGCGATTAAGCAAGAAATCGCTAAAATTAAGGCGCCAAAATTTTCATGCACACATATAAACATGCTCTAGCTCATAAAATATCATAAAAGTAATTTTATCTAACCTCGGATTAGTGGTTCCGAACCACTATTCCGACTAGCCCCTAAATCAGGCTGTTACAATTCTCCCCCTTAAGGATTTTCGTCCCCGAAAATCTTACCGATGAAAAGGTTGGGATATTGGTTTCTCATAGACTCTTCGGGCTCCCATGTAGCCTCTTCTATTCCATGTCTCTGCCATAGCACTTTAACAAGGGCTATACTTTTGTTTCTCAGCTGTTCAACCTCTTGTGCCAAAATTCTACCCGGCTCTTCCCATAAGTCAAATCCGATTGAATCTCTACCTCTGTTGGTACTATGACATGTGAAGGGTCTGAACGGTATCGGTGCAACATGGATACATGAAAAACATCATGAATCTTTTCCAGCTCAGGTGGCAAGGCCAAACAATAAGTTATCGGTCCTATCCTCTCGGTAACTTCATAAGGTCCGATAAAACGCGGACTTAATTTGCCTTTCTGGCCAAATCTGAGGACCTTTCTCCTTGGTGATACTTTCAAAAATACTTTATCACTGACTTGGAATTCAATCTCTTTCCTTTTTAAATCCGAATAGGGCTTTTGTCTATCTGAGGCTGCTTTCAGACATTCACGTATCACCTTTACTTTCTTTTTAGTTTCCCTGACCAAATCGACCCTGTGTATCTGATTCTCCTTAAGTTCTGTCCAATACAAAGGCGTCCTGCACTTACGCCCGTACAATGTCTCATAAGGCGCCATTTTCAGACTTGACTGGAAACTGTTGTTGTAAGTGAATTCCACCAGCGGTAAATATTTTTCCCAATTACCTTGGAATTCCAAAACAACATCGAAGCATGTCTTCGAATGTCTCAGATACTCTTTCCGATCATCACAGCCGGTTTGTGGATGGAAAGCGATCATCAAGCTCAATTTTGTGCCCAAGGCCTCTTGTAACTTTTTTCAAAACTGTGACCTGAATCTCGGATCTCTATCTGAAATAATGGACAACGGTACTCCATAAAGTCTTACTATTTCAGTCACGTACAAGTCTGCCAACCTATCAAGCGAGTATTCAACCCACACAGGTATGAAATGGGCTGACTTTGTGAGTCTATCAACCACAACCCACACAGTATCTTTCTTTTTGGGCGTCAACGGTAAACCCGTCACAAAGTCCATAGTAATACGGTCCCACTTCCACTCGGGAACCATAATGGGCTGAAGTAGACCCGAAGGTACTTGGTGTTCAGCCTTCACTTGCTGGCAAATTGGGCATCTCGACACGAACTCAGAAATGTCTTTCTTCATACCGGGCCACCAATACCACTTCCTCAAATCATTGTACATCTTTGTGCTGCCTGGGTGCACAGTTAAGCATCCGCTATGTGCTTCATGCAAAATCTTACGAACAAGTTTATTATTTCTGGGTACACAGACCCTATCTCGATACGTCAAATATCCATCAGGGCTTACCCGAAAGTCTGACTCAACATTTGACTCACATAAAACTCTTTTGGCTTGTAAGCTACTGTTCTCTTTCTGAGCTTCAAAAATCTCTTGAAGGAATAATGGTCTAGCCCTCAACTCTGCTAGAATAGAACCATCATCTGGCAAAACCATTCGCGTATACATGGCTCTCAGCACAAACAAGGATTTTCTGCTCAAAGCATCGGTGACCACGTTCGTCTTTCCCGGATGGTAGTCAATCACTAACTCATAATCCTTGATCAGCTCAATTCCTTTTGAGTCATCAAATATTTTAGGCTTTTATGGTCGGTGAATATCCGACACCTTTCGCCATACAAATGGTGTCTCCAATTCTTTAATGCGAACACAATGGCGGCCAACTCTAAGTCATGGGACGGGTAATTCTTCTCGTGTGGCTTTAATTGTCTAGAGCCGTATGCAATCACCTTACCCTCTTGCATAAGTACACAACCCAATCCATAAAGGGATACATCACTATAAACCACAAATTCTCTTCCCGGCTCAGGTTGCACTAAAACAGGAGCCTCAGTTAACAACGCCTTTAGTTTTTCAAAACTCTATTGACACTTTTTTGTCCAATCAAACTTTACATCTTTTTGCAAAAGCCTCGTCATCGGGGTAGCTATCATGGAAAACCCCATTGACAAAACGCCTATAATAGCCGGCTAGGCCTAGAAAACTTCTTACTTCAGTTACGCTCCTCGGCGGTTTCCAATCAACAATTGCTAAAATCTTACTCGGGTCGACTCTAATCCCATCTCCCGAGACAATGTGCCCCAAAAATCCTACTTCCTTAAGCCAAAATTCACTCTTGCTGAACTTGGCATACAATTGTTTTTCTCTCAAAATTTGTAGAACCATACTCAAATGCTCGGCATGTTCGTTCTCATCTTTAGAGTAGATCAGTATATCATCGATGAAGACCATGACAAATTTATCCAAGTATTACCGAAAAATGAGATTCATCAGGTCCATGAAAACGGCAGGGGCATTCGTTGACCAAAAGGCATGACCAAAAATTCATGTGGCCATACCTAGTCCTAAATGTGGTTTTCGGTACATCCGAGTCCTTGACTCTAAACTGATAGTACCCTAACATCAAATCTATCTTGGAAAATACCATGGCTCCCTTCAATTGATCAAATAAATCATCGATTCTTGGCAACGGGTACTTGTTCTTCACAGTTACCTTGTTAAGTTGCCGATAATCTATGCATAATCTCATAGAACCATCTTTCTTCTTCATGAATAAAACGGGAGCACCCCACAGAGAAAAACTCGGTCTTGCGAAACCCTTATCCATTAGTTCTTGCAACTGTACTTTCAACTCTTTTAGCTCGGTTGGAACCATTCTATATGGAGCAATAGAAATGGGGGCAGTACCCGGAGCTAACTCAATCCCAAATTCAATCTCTCTAACCGGGGGTAACCCTGGAAATTCTTCCAGGAAAACATCTGAATACTCACATACTATGGGTACCAATTCAATTTTCAACTCAGTCTCCTTAGTATTTATCACAAAAGCAAGGTAAGCTTCGTACCCCTTTCTGAAATACTTCTGAGCCAACAAGGATGACATCACTACTGGTGACCTATCTTGCTCGTCTGATTCAACACGAATAAAATCCCTATTTTCACACTTCAACTCAATAAACTTCTTTCCACAATTCACGATTACATCGTGAGTAACTAACCAATCCATCCCAAGGATGACATCAAACTCATCAAACGGCAATATTATAAGATCAACCGGAAATCAATGACCCCTAATCGTCAAAGGGCAACCTTTGCATACTCTATCAACCAACACATACTTGCCTAGAGGATTAGACACTCTTATTACAAATTCAGTAGACTCTATAGGCATGCTCATGTTAGAGAATAATTTTATGCATATGTATGAGTGGGTAGATCTCGGATCAATTAAAGCTATAACACGAGTATCATAAAGAGAAAATGTGCCTGTGATTACGTCAGGGGAAGATGCCTCTTCACGAGCACGAATGGAATATGTTCTCGCCGGTGCTCTACCCTCGACTCTTGCAGTCTGCTCTCTAGATGGATTCTTGCTACTCATCTCATTTCCCAGGTTTCTCTGTGGTCTTCCTCTAGCAGCACTTCCCGATCTTGCATTCTGAGACTTCTCTTTCTCGCCCATCTCGGGGCAATCTCTGATAAAATGGTCTAAAGACCCACATCTGAAACAAGCCTTCTCATTCACTCGGCACTCACCAGAATGACGCCTGCCATACTGCGGGCATTCCGGTCTACTCGGTCGAACGTTGCCCACACTAGCAACTGATGTGGTCTACACTTTAGACCCCGAAAACTATTTGCCCTTACTTTGATTTGAAAACCCGATCGAAGTAGCTGGTCGAGTAGCAAAATCCCTCGATTTCTTAGATGAAGATTGGAGTGACTTATTCAGCTATCTTTTCCTCGAGTCACGAGACTCAATCTCAGCTCTCCTTTTCTCTTTAGCCAACTCTTCAGCCTTACAGGCTCTATCTACCAACACTACAAATTCTTTTAGTCCGAGAACTCCGACATATAAATGGATATCCTCATTTAACCCGTCCTTGAATCTCTTGCACATGATAGCCTCGGTAGACACGCACTCCTGGTCATACTTGCTAAGTCTTACGAACTCCCGTTCGTAATCAATCACCGTCATTCAGCCTTGCTTTAATTCTAAGAACTCTCTTCTCTTATGATCGATGAATCTCTGGCTGATATACTTCTTCTGGAATTCCTCTTGAAAGAATTCCTAGCGAACTCTCTCCCTTGGTACCACTGACACAAGGGTGTTCCACCACCGATAAGTCGAATCTCTCAAGAGAGATACCGCACACTTTAGGCACTCCTCAGGCGTGCATGACAATTCATCAAATACCCTGATGGTATTTTCGAGCCAAAATTATGCCCTTTCCGGATCATCATCCTTACTAGCCCAAAATTCCTCGGCTCATTGTTTTCGGATCTTATCGACCGGAGGCCTTTCTCTCCTCACTACCTCAACCACTTGAGGAGCTACCGGAGCGGGTTGAGGAATAGGTGGGGGTGGAGGGGGTTGAGCATTAGGATTTGCTCGAACGTACTTAGTGTACAGTTGCTCATCATATGGAGAAAGGCTTCTCGGGCCTCTTCTTCCTGACCCAAGGTCTCAGGTCTACTATCTACTGGCGCGGTCTCTTGAGCGGGAGCTGGCGCATTACTCGCAGCATCATCGGCTATAGTTCGGTTTGGATTAAAATCCATGTACTATATAAAAACATAATTTAAAACGTCAGGAGCCATCACACTATCATTACTCAAACACTCTTACATATGGCACGTATAGCTAAACTCATACTTACGCTACGTTAGTCTGAGAATCGACCAAACTGTAGCTCTGATACCACTAAATGTAACACCCCTTACCCGTGTTCGAAGCCAGAACCGGATACGAGACATTACCTAACTTAACTTGCTTAAACTTATAACTTTGGGCTATAAAATTTCGTCCCAACTTAAAACTTTTTCATTTACAAGCAATATTTGCCCCTTATATGGGCCCACGGGCCCAAAACATACATAGAGAATTGTTCGGAACTAATCCGAGAACTTAGGAAACTTTAAGAAGACATAGAAAAATTTTCATCAAAACAAGGGCCACACGTCCGTGTTGCTCAAGGGACACGCCCGTGTGCCCCTGAGACATGCCCGTGCTCCTCACCCGTGGTCGACACTGACTTAATACACACGGCCGGACACACACCCGTGTCCCTGGTCCATGTCCTTCACATGGCCTTGACACGCCCGTGTCTTAGCCCGTGTGCCAAAACCTTGGTATTCTATTTGTGACAACATCACCTTACTAAGGTCACACGGCCAAGGCACACGCCCGTGTCCTTAGGCCGTGTGTCGAATTAAATTCCAATTTTTAGGTGCAGACTTCACACGGCCAGGGCACACGCCCATGTCCATGGTGGTGCCTCCCACACGGCTGAGACACATGGCCGTGTCTCTGCTCGTGTGTTTACTACTGAGCATACTGACTTGCAACTCTAGCATGCAAGGGGATACACGGCCGAGCACCACGCCCATGGGGCTGACTGTGTGTCACACACGGCCTAGACACACACCCGTGTGTCTGCCCGTGTGGACAATAATATGGCTATCTACCAAGCCATTTGTCACCCTAGCAAGAAATCACACTCATACCAAATCAATTCAATATTTAAAGTGACCATATGATACCTCTAAGAACTCAAAAGAATCAAGACATCCATAAAAACATACACTTCATGAAATCCATCATCATTGAATATAAGAACATATCAAGTATAGGCCAACATCCCATGACCTCTTACAAAATAGATTGAACAACTATAATAGCCAACACATTTGACTTGCAAATATGACATAACAAAAAGACCAAGTCCTATACATGCCATACTCAAAATGAATATAGTTTGGCTATACCAAATAGTGGTCGATAGTGTGATCTCCAACTCTGACGTCTGCGATTTCTCGAGCTATCTTGGCAATACTACAAGGAAAAGGGCAATGAAAGGGGTAAGCATAAAGCTTAGTAAGTTTGCATGAAAATAAATGACAATAATAAGCTCATGATAAAACCCATCCATGGCATTAATTAACCACACACAAGGTTATAGGCTCCTTGCCATACTTACTCATAATTGCCCTTATTTAGCTCATACCATGCCACATATCGTAAATATTCTTCGTGAATTACTCACGGGTACCTGTGTTAACTCAATCACATAGCTTTAATAAAATTCTCGTTTCTATTTCTAAGCTGATCTATTTATCGCAATAAATCACTAGGGATGCTCAAGGATGCTTATTCATAACCATTAGCATACACACGAAGCCAATGCCACATCCCGGATGCAGTCTTATATGGGATTACTTTTGACTACCGATGCCATATCCCGAATATGGTCTTATGCGGAACCACACCTCAAGTATCGATGCCATATCTCGGATACGGTCTTATACGATTCTCATATTCAATACCGAAGCCATATTCCAGATATGGTCTTATATGGAATTTCAATTTGGCGCTGAAGCCATGTCCCCGACATGGTCTTACACGAGACCTTATCTATCTTATGTCTCGATAATAATATACACAAATTCATTATAGTCAAACCGGGATTTCAACATTTCAATTTCTTAGAATATCGTACATCAATATAATGTCAACCATTCACAAACAATACGAGTATAAATGTTGAATTTATCACATACAAACTTACCTCGATTTCAAAATAAGCTAGATCGTCGATCTAGTCCGAGACTTTATTCTTGCCCCGGTCAAGGTTGATTCTTGGTTCTTCTTGCTCTATAATAGAAAATTAGCTCGTTTCAATCATCACATTAATAAGAGCATTTTAATAACCATGCTTTGGCAAAATTACTATTTTGCCCTTACACTTTGGCAAAATGACCATTTTACCCCTAGGCTCGGAAATCAATTCTAATCAAATTTCCACCTTTAACAAGACTAGGTGAACATTTATTTCTCTTATGGCTATCATCAAAACCCAACATTTCACACATTTACTTCAAACTTTACAACCTTTACAAAAAGGTTCATTTAGGTGTTTTCATGGCAACACCTTTCACAAAAGTTGTTCATCTAACAACTAAGACTCATTTTCTTCCATAAAATGCAACAAATAACAATGAAAGCTCTCATGGAAAAACTCTAAAATTTTCACCATATTGCAAATTAGTCCCCTCTTTAGAAAGCTTAAGCTCTAGGGGTTCTAAAAGTACGACTATCATCAAGAAAAACCATTAAAGTCACTTACATGAATGGAGAAGAGTTTGCTGAAATTTTGAGCTTTCAAAACCCCTATTTTTCTTGCTATTTTCGGTGGAGGAAGATGGAGAGAAAAGATGATATCTTTTCTTTCTATATTTTATTAATACAAGTTAATTTTTGTCACCAACTTTGACCAATTTGTCAATTGTTGTCTCCTATGGCCGGCCACCCTTTCCTTAAGGGTCTAATTTCCATTTAAAGATCTCAAATTAATATTCTATGGCTATTAGGTACCTTTAGCTTATAAAATAGAACTTTCGCACTTTATGCGATTTAGTCCTTTTTCGCGATTAAGCAAGAAATCGCTAAAATTAAGGCGCCAAAATTTTCATGCAGACATATAAACATGCTCTTGCTCATAAAATATCATAAAAGTAATTTTCTCTAACCTCAGATTAGTGGTTTCGAACCACTATTCCGACTAGCCCCTAAATCGGGCTGTTACACAATTCAACTCACTGGATTCAATTCGAACCATCTCACCATTCTGACTTCTCAAATCAATACTCTTTCTTTTAAAATTCACAATAGCATTATGCAGAGTGAGCCAATCCATACCCAGAATAATATAAAATCATCAAATGGTAGCAACATCAAATTAGCCAGAAAACAAACATCCCGAAACATCAATGGGCAGTTCTTGCACACTTTATCAACCAAAACACACTTGCCTAAGGGATTCGATACTCTAATCACAAATTCAGTAGACTCAATAGGTAAAGTCTTACTAGATACTAAATTCACACACACATAGGAATGAGTAGATCTTGGATCTATCAATGCAATCACATCAGTATCAAATAGAGTAAAAGTACCAGTAATGACATCTGGATATGACGCTTCTTCTCGTGCGCGTATAGCATAGGCTCAGGCAGGTGCTCTCGCTTTGGATCTCACAGCTGTATCCGTAGTCCCTCTTTGACTTCCACTCACATTTCTGGTATTTCTGGGTGGTCTACCCCTAGCCGTCGTATTGCTCAGTCTCGCATTCTGAATATTGTCTTTCTCAACTAACTCTGGGCAATCTCCAATGAAATGGTCTCGTGATCCACATTTATAGCAAGTTTTATTATTGTACTTGCCCCAGCATTCTCCAACATGTCGTCTTCCACGCTGTCTACACTCAGGCTTGTTACTTTTAACACTACCAACACTTGATTCAATGGGAGCTTGAGTTCTTGGACCAATACTATGTCTCATACGATCTCTACCCGAATGTCCAAATGAAGCATTTGAGCAATTGCTTGCATCTCTAAATCTCTTCGTTGAAGATTGAGACATCTTACTCATCGATCTTTTTCTTTCATCTCTAGCTTCAGAATCTGCTTTCTTCTTTTCTTTATTAAGCTCTTCGGCTTTACAGGCTCTTTCAACTAACACAACAAATTCATTCAAGTCAAGTATTCCAACCAGTAATTGAATGTCTTCATCCAGCCCTTCAATAAAATGTTTACACATAGTAGCTTCGGTCGAAACACATTTCCGCGCGTATTGACTCAGTCTCACAAACTCCCGTTCATACTCCGTAATTGACATACGGCCTTGTTTCAGCTCTAGAAACTCTTTACGTTTCTGATCTATGAATCGTTGACTTATGTACTTCTTTCGAAATTCAGTTTGAAAGAAATCCCAAGTGATTCTCTCTCTCAGAACCACAGATATCAATGTCTTCCACCAGTTATATGCCATATCTCTCAACAAGGAAACAGCACATTTAATACATTCATCAGGAGTCAATGACATCTCGTCAAACACTCGAATAGTATTCTCGAGCAAACACTCAGCTCGCTCGACATCATCATCAGCTGTGGCCCTAAACTCTTCGGCCCCATACTTTCAGATTTTATCTACATGAGGCTTATTCAATCGGATCGGATCTGTTACTTGTGGCACAACAGGCACTTGTGGGGGTGGAGGTTGTGGAGCAGCCGGATTCGTTCGAACGAACTCCGAAAACCACTCACTCATCATTTGAAAAAAGGCTTGCTTAACCTCTCTCTCTTGGCTACTATCATTCGGCCTAGATGTGGCCGGCACCGTCCCTTGAGCGGAAGCAGGTGTTTTACTCTCTACATCATCAGCAACTGCTCGATCGGGATCCATTTGCTATATAAAAACACATTTTTAACTGTCAGGATTCATCATACTATCGCAATTATATATATAGCATGTATAGCTAGACTCACACGCGCTACGTTAGTCTGAGAGTCGACTAAACCGTAGCTCTGATACCAAATGAAATGTCACACCCCTAACCCGTAACTGTCACCGGACTAGGGTTAAGAGGCATTACTAATCATTTCCGAACATTTCATATCAGATCACAACCAAACATAACAATTCACATTCATATAGTTCCTTAAATAGGTCAATGAGACCTTAAACATGCTTTAGAATAGGGCCGGGACTAAATCGAATACACACACATAGATTTTTGAAATTTAAACATTTTTCTAAGTTACAGAGGTCACACACGCCCATGTGTCCAAGTCGTGGCAAAACAGGGCATACCTACTGACTTGTCCACACGGCCTGAGACACGCCCGTGTGTCTCACCCGTGGTCGACACTGACTTGCACCACAAGGCAAGTCACACGCTCGTGTGTCTAGCCCGTGGTCGAGCCTGACTTGTTTCAATTTGCAAACTCGAAAGACATGGTCGAGCCACACGCCCGTGTGCTCAACTGTGTGGGCAATTATAGGCCCTTTTCAAGGCCAAATTGCCATCCACACTTTGAAATCACCTACAAGCTTCAAATCTCATACATTTATACCTCAATTGGAAATCAAAACATAGCAATATATGCACCAATAATCATCTTCTATATCATCTAGTTCTATACTCAATATCATCTCAAATAAGTCCATCCAAAGTATCAAATTCACATATCAAAACATATAAATCAAGCATCATATAATCCATACCATAAATTCACATTTAAACCACAATTCTCATCAACCAATTCAAACATGAAATATACCATTTCCATCCTCACTACTTCATACCATATTCATCATTTTCATAGCCTATATATAAAGAACTTATATCATTTAACTTCCAAGCCATATCTCATGGCAAGGTTCAAACATCCAATAATCACTAGCTTATACATGCCATATATCAAATATATACAATTTCCAAAGTACCAAAATAGTTAGCCGATAGTGTGATTGAGTCGCTGACGATCCCCAAATCTGAGCTACCTTTACTGACACTGTAAAACAGAGAAACACATCACACAGTAAGCTCTAAAGCTTAGTAAGTTCGTAATATAATACATATTACTCAAGAATACAATATCAATACATAAATAATTCATCACTTAGATAGATTCACAACTAAACACATTATCATCCTCAACCATATACTCATACATACATCTATTTAACCATAACCATTATCATCAACCACATAGGTTCGAATCATACCTTTTCCAACACTTAGTTAACAAATGTTCTTGCTATTCAATGCTCGATACCATAATTTATTCAATGTTCACTATCTCTTTAGTTCAATCGCACACTTAGTGCCCCAATTCATAGCCGAAGCTTGATTAACATCACACACTTAGTGCCATAATATAAAACCAAACTTAAATCAGTATCGCACACACAGTGCCAATTAAAAAGTCGAAGCTTCTATTATTTTGCACACACAGTGCTAACCATTTCGGTCTCATTTCAAATTACGCACACTTAGTGCCATCTAACTCGATTCCACACATAGCATTACTAATCCAATAATCACATAACTATTCATTTCATAGAATTTTAACATAATTCAAGAACACGTATTATATCTGAATTTACCTCAGACGTCGAAATACCGAAACTAGCCGATCAATCGAGTACTTTGTCTTTGCCTCGATCTCGATCTGAATCTCTCCTTTTTTGGTCTATACATATTCAAATTTAACTCATTCAATCACCAATTCATTCAATTTAGTCCAAACACACATATTTAGGGCATTTAACAAAATAGCCCTCACATTTTCACATTTCGACACTTTAGTCCCTATTTCATAAAATCAAAAAATACACATAATTTCAATATACCATGCTTAGGCCGAATTCTCCTTTTACTCATACAAGCATATATATTTCATTTATTTCACATTTTAGTCCTCCAATTTTTCATTTTCACAATTTAGCCAAAATTACTCAATTTCACCAAAAATCTAAATACAAACTATGTTAACCCAACACTAAGCTTTCATATTCCACCAACTAACAACACAAAGCTCACATATTCATCAATGGCATATCTCAAAATCACCATCAAATTCTAAAATTAAAGCATGGGCTAGCTAGAACACTAAGCAACGATCACAAAAACGTAGAAATTATCAAAAACCGAACAAAAATCACATACCAATTGAAGCTTCTCTTGACCGAACCCTAAATAGCCATGAAAGTTATCTTTTTCTTCTTGATATTCGGTGGAAAGATGAACAAAAATGACTACATTTTGTTTTGTTTTAATTTTATTAACATTAATACAAATTTTACCATTTTACCCTTAGTTTAAAACATTATAATTCATTCATTTAATGGCCATTTATGTTTATCTCCACTACCAAAGGGCTAATTACCATATAAGGACTTCCCATTTAATAAGCCATGCCAAATAAACACTTCAACAATCAGCACACAACTTTTTCAATTTATGCGATTAAGTCATTTTTCATAATTCAACACACAAACGAAAAAATTTTCACACGAAATTTTCACACATACTCAATCACATATTATAAACGCCAAAAATAATATTAAAATATTTTTTCAACCTCGGATTTGTGGTCCCAAAACCACTATTCCGACTAGGGTCTAAATCGGGCTGTTACACCTCGTAGGTTTTAATATTTGCAAGTCAAGCTGTTACACGGCCTAGCACACGGGCGTGTGAGGCCATTTTGAGAGTTACACGGCCTGGCACATGGGCATGTAGTTTGGCCGTGTGACCCAACTTCGAAAGTTACACGGGCACGGACACGGGCTGCGACACAGTCGTGTGTCCCTATTTCGATTCTTACATGGCCTGCGACACGGGCGTGTGTCTTAACCGTGTTAATCACACAGCTGTGTGACCCCTGTAGTTCAATTTTTCCAATGTTTTCTTAAATGTGCCAAATGTTTTCAATTTAGTCCCGAATTATTTCTAAAGTGTCTTTAAGGCCTCAAAGGCTCAGTTAAAGGACTATATGCATGTAAATGAACGGATTATTCTATATTTATATTAATGTTTGGAAATGTATGTTTTTATGTTACATTTATACGGTAATGCTACGTAACCCTATTTCAGCTACGGATACAGGTTGGGGGTGTTACAAATGCATTAGAATTAGTTGAGCGATCCTAACCAAACAATGACTAGTGGATGCAATAATAGAAAAGTGCATGCTTAATTTAGATCCTAACCAGACTAAATTAAAGGTTCATAATAATTTGAAAGAGCTCTATTATCTTGCATAGTTTTTAGGTTTATGTGATTAAATTGTTTCAAACCTAACCCATCCCTGTTACTTCACATGAATTCTAAGAAACCCTTAGTTGAATATGATTAGTAAAATGCATGTTTTTTCTAAGTAAAAGATTCCAAAAGGACTTAATATTTTTTCAAACTCATGAAAGATCGAGTTGCCATGGAATATGTTCTAGAATATTATTATCATGATGAAAATGAATTAAGTTAATTGATGTGATTATTCTAGCCTATGCATGTTATTGTTGCTGAAATCTTGTGAATTATGCTGCTAAATCCACCTCATCCATTTTAATTAATCATCATGCTTAGATTAATTTGCATTAGAGATTATTTTGCATCTAGATAATTATTTTTACTTAACAACAAGCAATCAAAACTATTGTGTTTTTCTCACCAAATTGTTAACTTTAATTTTATAAAATATTGATTAACATATACAGTCCCTGTGGAGACAATAACTCTTATACTTACTTATTACTTAATAACGATTGTGTACACTTGCACAAACCCCGCGTTACACCTTTCATAAAATGTTCGACAGATAGGCTCTGGTCATAACTTGACACACATCCTTGTAAAACTTCCCACAATGATCACAAACAAATTTATCATCATTACAGACTCTGCCAATACTGACTACATGTGTCTACTATAGTCTTAAATCATTCTGTCTCGACTTACTTCTTCTTGTGAATCCAGATGATATTACATTGCGACTAAAAATACCTCAATTTCTTTTATAGTGGGGTTGAAGACAATTTAGATATATTTCTTTTACTAAAGTCACGAAATTTCATTTCAATTTTTTTACTGATACAGATCTCTTCCATTTACTACCTTAATCAAACAAAACCATGAATTCCCATATTTCCATTGCTTCAGCCAACATTTTAATTTTTATCCATTAGTCCATCTGCACAATAAACACATCTCATTTTTCAGTCAGTGCAATCTCGCGAGTATACTAACTAAATTGTACAAATTCTCATTCATATTCTTATAGACTTGTTTTCATGTTTCAGCTTGAGAAACTCTTTCTTTTCTATTCCAAGTATTAATTACTGACATATTTCTTTCTAAATTCAGTTCAGAAAAAGGTCCTAATTAACTTTCTCTTTTGATACAATGGTTAATAACGTACTACTACAAATACACTTCGTCTTTCAATAATAATACTGCACATATTAAGTAATCATCAAGTGAACATGTCAGTTCATCAAATATTCTCTGAACACTTTCTAACTAGAATTCAGCTATAGTTGGATCGCCGTCTGTCTTGCCTCTAAACTCATTGGCCCCACATTTATGGATCTTATCTATGGGAAATCTAAATACACATATAAGAGAGGAACTTTAAGGGCCACAAGGTGTTGGGGTAGACACAATAAGGGGATAGAGGTTGTGAAGCTACAAGATTGATTCGTAACAATTTCATTAATACAATGACCTATTAAGCCGAAAAAGACATTCTTTACCTTATTTTTGGACATTTGTGGAACTGGCACGCTATAAACTCGCTTCTTGCTCGGGAGCCGGGATATTACTTTTGATTTCATCAATAACGACATGATTAGAATCGGCCAACACCTTTTAAATCAAAAGAAAATAGAGTTAGATAGGATCAAAAGCATCACACTATCACAAGTATATTTGACATGTATATACTAGACTCAATATGTGCTATATTAGTCCTAGAATCGACTAAATCGTAGCTTTGATACCACTAAATGTAACACCCCTAACCCATCTCCGTTACCAGATTAGGCTACAGAGTGTTACAGCATACATCCAATTTAATGACATCATAACTCAATCAAATATTAATATCCAATCCACACATTCAACATAGCATATATATACACATTTACATGTCTTAAATCGAGCTTATAGGACCTAAAAAAAGTTTAGAAACAATCAGGGACTAATTTGAAACAAAATAGAAAAATATAGAAAATTTTAAAAACATGGGTCACATGGCCGAGTCGCCAGGCCCTGTAACTCACTACGCTCGTTTGGACTAACCTGCACCCAAAAATTAATAAGACACACGACCATGTGTAGAGGCTGTGTGTAGCACACAGTCATGTGACAGCCTATGTGCAACCAAATTTCTCCAATTTCAAGCTAAAACAAACACCATTACTTAGACACCAAGCCATGCCATTTCCAACCAAATTTACCTATTCAAAAACACATATAAACACACCTAAAACATACCAATTTCATACTATCTATGTGTCTAACCAATGTGCCCTCATTGACACCACATTTCAAAACATAAGTAACAATCTTACACACCAAAGATATAACAACATGATAGTTTCATTTAAACACGAAAAAACCTTCAATTTCAAAAAACCAAAACCAAATCAAAGTGACCATTTCTAGGTCTATCCACAAGCAATACACCAAAACAAACTATCATTTGTTTTACCAATTACCAAATCGTGCATACCATTCATAAAGCTCAAATCATCAAATTTACCAAACATATTCAACATGACATTTCATCTATTTACTCCACATTCACTAGAAGTCCAATATGAAACATAAACTAAACACCATAGAACAACTTTAACTTATAACTTAATTACAAATTCAACTATAAGTTTAAGTTCCTTAACAACAAAGCCTGCCACAAACCAAAATAGTCAAATCAAAAACTACCGAAACAAAGGCTGGATAGTGTGAGCTCTAAAGTTGATCCGTCCAATTAGTTCCACAAAACATTAACTACAGAAAAACAAGAACATATCGAGTAAGCTTAAGAAGCTTAGTAAGTTCATAACTAAAATTCAAATCAACTTACCTCAAATAACATTTGAATACAAAAATAACTTAAATTATTTATCATTGACAACCATTTACAAATCATATAACATTAGTACTGAACATTTCATCATATAATTGATATCTCAAAATGGTCTAAACTAAATTTGTTCACATATATATATAAACATCACTATTTTTCATCACATCGGTATTATAAGGAAACATACCATTACGATTATTTTTGATACATCAATATAATGAATATATTCCAAATCTATCAAATAGTTTTAACCTTAATCATATAATTTCATAGCTCGATGAACTATAACAACATGACTCAGATACTCGGGTTTCTCAAAATGCACCAGAGAGCATTGACATGCTAACAGAGGCACCGAAGTGCAATCCCGTACAAGCGTCCGTACTAACCTTATTGACATGTCAATTGTATCCTAAACGTTTACTACGTTCAAACGGGCATTTTAACAGAGTTTATACAATTATAATTCAGAGGCACTTCCAGAAACACACTCGTACACATGGTACAAATCAGTTAAGTTCATTTTAATAGCATATAACCATGTTATTCCATAATATCAACAATTACGGAATATCCATTTTCTCACCTGTACTTAATTGTAAGCATTTTTAAATTAACAACTTAATATCAAATATCAACATCAATTTCAATTGAACCAAAACATATACAAGTCATGAATAAATACATGTATTTATTTATACTATGAACTTATCTAAGATACGCTAACGTTTGATTCATTAGGACTAATCTGCAATTTTCCCAATTCCCTAGTTATCCTTCGTACAATCCAATTCTTGATCTATAATGATTAAATTCAATTTATCAAATTCAAATGCATATTCAAACTCAATTCTATGCATGTGACCCTTAAGTTTTTATTTTTACATATTTTCCTTGAACTTTTACATTTCTTTCAATCTAGTCCGTAAAGGCGAAACTATTAAAATTTTCACATTTAACCCCTAATATCCATAACCGAATTTAACAACACCCTTATACAACCTTTAATCATTCGAAAGTTTACACTTCAATAGGCCAAATTTTACAAATTTTCATATTAGTACTTAGGTTCAAAACTAACAAAAATTCTTTTACAAAATAGTCTTAAACAAGAATCAAGATTATAAATCTTTCATTTAACATCAAAATCAACTAAAATTCATTAATGGCAAAATTCAAAATCTTTAACAATTTTGAAAATGGATATACGTGTTAATTGGACCTAGTTGCAATGATCTTAAATACATAAAAATTACAAGAAACGGGTAGGGAAATCACTTACATGCTAGAAGAAAATTAAAGTCGAAGCTTCATGGTCCTCTAACGGTGATTCAGCTTTGGAAAAAAAAACATGAAAGAGATTAAGCTTGTTTTCTTCTTTTGTTTTATTGTAATTAAAACTTTAATCATTTTAATAATTTAATAATTAGCAAAACTTACTTAATTCACATCACAAAACCGGGCACTAGCTAAATTTTGGATAAATTGCCTTTCCAATCCCTTCCATTAGCTTATAAATACAATTTGACACTCAAACACTAATAGTGATTAACTTTTGCAGTTTTTACGATTAAGTCCTTTTTCTTTAATTAATTAAGCAAATGATAAAATTACTAGACTGAAATTTAATATAGTTATATAGTAACTCCATAAATATTTATTAAAAATATTTACGGACTTGGTTTACAGAAACAAGGTTCTAATACCTCATTTTCCAAAATCACTTGACTTTAGGGACAAACCACTTGCTTAACTATTTATTCAATTAGAAAAAAATTATTAAATAAAAAATTCAATATAATACTCTATTTGACTCATAAATATTAAATAATTTTTTTAAGGAATCTAACGTCGAAATTATGGTCCCAAAACCATTGTTTTCGACACCACTAGAAAACAGGCTATTACACAAACTCCATTATAGCAGATTCGCTCACAAAAGGTTTACCACCCAATGTCTTTCATGAGTGCACTGCTCATATGGGTGCTATATTATTTGAGGACATCATGACTTAGTGGGAGTTTGTATTTTATTTGATTTATATGTGTTTTTAGGCATTTATGTATTTGGTTATTTTCTAATAAAAAATGAAGTATTCAATTTATTTGATACTGACCTCACTTAAATTTAAGGAGGACCAGTTAAAAATAGACATGTTTGGTTCACATTGCATGTAATATCCATGCTACGCATCCATGATTAATCTATGTCATTTGACTATATTTGCATATGTGACCATGGATGAGTTTAGTCATGATTAATATGAAAAAAACTACTTTGATCTTGTATGGATATAGTTGATGGATGAGATTGTTATAGAATACCTGTTATATGATAGCAAATTTTGAGCTCATAAGGTTGTACATTTATCAGGAAATATATGTTGCCATAATGGGAGATTGTTGGATTAAAATCCTCAATTATGGGCACATATGTATAATGTATAATGCTATTATAAAGTGTGATACAAAATTAAGTGACCAATTATGTTATAAGTGTCATAAGTATTAAAGTGTTATGGAAATAATGTGCAAATACCATAAGTTGTATTTATAATTTGATGAGGGGTCAAATTATAAACACCTAAAACTGATTTAATAATCAGTTATTTTGAAAAGAGGTAATGGTCCACAAGAAATAAATATATATCTCGTATTTCTTTTCTATCCCCATCAAAGAGAATTATACAAATATCAAAACTATTTTCTTGGAAGATCAAAACCTTCTGGGCAGTCTCCAACAATGAATTCAGGCATGCTTCCGCATTTAGTTTTGTTTTTTGATTTATTCTTAATGATTTAATATGACAAATCTTGATTTATTAAGTTTTATATCAGAATTTTACGATTCTATTAATTAATGTTGGTTTGAGAGTATTTGAAGAATTATGAAAATGGTTTGGTAGAGTTTTGATAATCTTTATTGATGGTTTGAGTATTCAAAGGATTAAGTGGCTTGACAGAGTGAAGGTAGTCTTTGGGTTGTTGTTTTGGAGTAGAAGTTAGCTTATACAGGGAAGGAACTTATTGTCTTAGCATAAGTTTGAATAGATGTCCTAATATGCAAGATCATGAAGTGTTTTACATGTGAAGTTTTAGAAAGCTTTATTGAGATGTGATATGGTTACTCTTTCGAGAGTTATGGGATGCAATAAGAGATTTTACTTGAAAATTATAATGTGATTCGTTAGCATAAGCCTCATATGAAGCGTATATTAAAATTTTGAGAACAACCTCTTCATAATTAAGATGGTTATTCAACGAGGTGTCCAAAAGAAATTATTAGACCTAAGGGTTGATATTAAATATTTATAGCAATTAAATTAACTATAAATAAAATATTCATTAACTTATTTCATAACAAATGTATAAAAAATGTTTTTAAGAAGGTTACATGACAAAAGAAAACTTGTCTTCTCCTTTGAAGTTGCAAGTTCTGAAAATCCCAATAAAACAGGTTGGCGCAAAAACGACGCCATTCTTAGTCCCTCTCAAACTGAAAAACCGTTTTCTTTTCCCTCAATTTATTTCTCCCTGTTTCTCCTTGTATTTTATTTTATTTCAGTTCTCGCACGTTTCTCTTTATAAATAAAAACAAGAAATCCAATCGGTGTCCATCTCTCGCCGGAATATTTGCGCTCTGACCAATTCCGGCGATCTCTCCTTTCCTCAAGCGATCACTCTCTAGGTTCCTTTTTTTATGTTGAACTTCAAAGAATTAAAGGTTAAATTTTTTTGTGATTCAAATCATTTGGAAGAAATTTTAGATTGAAGGAGGTGAGTTTTTTTAATTAAATAAAATTTATTTCTTCTTTATTCTGAGATATATGTTGAAATTAATTTTCAGCCTTTTGCTTTGTTTTGATCGTCTCCTTAGATCACCGAATTAAGATAAAAACAAAAATAAGAAAAGGTACTAGATTAAATTAGTATATAGTAATCAATTTTTTTTGATATTTTTGGTAGATGGATTCAATGAACAATTTTTGCAACTTTCTTTCAGATAGATTTACATGAAGCAGTTTTGTTATTTTGATTATTGTATTTTTGTCCTCAGTTTTAACGACATAACTCTGTCTAATATAGACATTGTTATGATTTGAATTCTTTTCTAGTTTTCAATTAAAAAACTTTAGCCCTTCTTAATTATTGCAATTTTAATCAAAATTATCGTGCTTCCATCTATTTTCGTTCCTCAATTTGGAAAACAAAAAAAGAAAAGAAAAGAAATGGTCAATTTAGAAATAATTGTTTAATTTAGAAACAATATTTTATCTGATTACAGAATCTTCTCAAGTATTGTTCAAAGTTTTTACTGTTAATTTGCGGGGATGGACAATGATCTTCCTTGCATGTGACCCTCCACGTCCTTTCCCATATATTCAACCACATTAGCACTACAAAGGTTCAATATTTTTCTTGTTTCTCGTTACAATTATTTTAGGTGTACTAAACAGATATGAACACCAACAAACAAACTTAAATTATTTCTCATTGTTAGTTGCATTTCAAGTTTTTAATTGTTATATGTTAATGTTAACGTCATTTAGTAAATCATACATGTGATCCCAAGTATAACTCCCATGTAATTTAATTTTTTTTCTTATTTTTAGATGCAATTGTTTGTTGGGATCATTTCCTAATTCCTTTTCATGGAAAGCAAACTATAAGGCATTGAAGGAAGGGAAGAACCCAGAGTGGGGCTACGGTTTTTTTTTTCTGCCTAGCCGACCATGGCATTCTCATGAGAAGCACAACATATAAAGGTAAACTATAAAAATAGTCATTTTTGTTTGCTTCAAATTACATTTTAATCACCTATATTTGAAACGTTATGTTTTAGTCACTTACGTTATCATTTTGTTACGAAGTGGTTATTCTACCGTTAAGCTCCATTACCTCCCTAACGACGGTCCTACATGGCAATTCAAGTTGGTATTTAAAATCTATTTGGACTGCTACATAGGACCATCGTTGGGAAGGTAACGGAGTTTAATGGTAGAGTGACTAATTCGTAACAAAACGATAACATAAGTGACTAAAAAGTAATGTTTCAAACATAAGTGATTAAAATATAATCTCAGGTAAACAAAAGTGACTATTTTTTTAGTTTACCCAAAATAAATGTTAACTTGGACAAAACCAGTGACATTTAGAGAGAGAAGCCTTCTCTCTCTCTCTCACACACAGACACTACTCACCTTTCTTATTGTTGTCTTCTTATCCTACACCTTCACGACCAGGAACCAGTACAGACTTAACAGTCTAGTTTCTCATTTCCATAAGAGACCCCTTAGTGCTTTGCATTTGCACTCTGGTGTAGATTTAACCAAAAAGTATAGTGAACGTTAATATAAGTTGGATAGAACTGGACTGAAATTTTTAAGGACTTTCCATTGTACCTGATGTTGTTACTCATTGTTATTGTTTGATTTGATCTGCTTGGATTTGGGCTTTTCTTGATGAATAACCACGCTCATTTCAGTTATTTTCTTGTAATTCTCTAGCTATTCATCAGTCAGATCTAAGATTATGTACGCTCATTTCAGTTATTTTCTTGTAATTCTCTAGCTATTCATCAGTCAGATCTAAGATTATATAAAGTTTTATTTTATTCTCCTATGGTGTTTATAATTATTCCTTTCCTTTATGCCATTATGCAGGTATGTATCTAATTTTTTGTTAGTGGCAGATTTATTCCAGGGAAAAATATCTTCTTTTTGAGCAGCGAGTGTTATTCTATATACATGTGGGCTTCATCTAAAAGTCAGTCTGTTAAATGTAGGCTTTTTTTTTTTATTTGGAAAATCCCATCAACGTGGTTTAGTTTGGAGAGTTCGGATGGATGGATGAAAATCAGAGCAACGATTATGCAAGCTTGCTGCTGTTGTGGATACCATAAGACCACCCCTTGTTCCTGCTGAAAAGAACAATGCAGTACTCACTACCAACATCTTCTGTTCCTAGGCGTTTTCCATCTCCAAACCTAACTAGAACAAGCCCTACACCTTTCCAGGTGGTGCAAAAGAGAGCTGTGTCAGCTGAGAGGATGCGTCCGTCAACACCACCATCGCATCAAAATCCTTGTACTCCAGTTCATGATTCATCAACATCTATGCCAATTTCATCTAGAAGGCTATCAGCTGATCGTATACCAGAAAGTTTATGGCCTTCTACTATGAGAAGTCATAGTGTTTCATTTCAGTCTGATGATATTTCTATTCCTCTTAGCCAAAAGGAAAAAGAAAAGTCTGGTAGTAATGTTTCCTTGGATCGCACATTGAAACCACCTTCAAATGTGGCTCATAAACAACAATCAGAGACCTCTACCTTATCACGAGAGCCTAGTCCAGAGAGAAAGAGAAATCTACTTGAAGGGAAAAATGCAGCTGATCAGTCTGAAAATGCAAAACCTGTTGATGATTTGCCTAGCCGATTGATAGATCATCATCGATGGCCAAGTAGAATTGGTGGGAAATTATCTTCCAATTCATTGAACAAAAGTGTGGATTTGGGGGATAAGATTGTTAAAAATTTATCTACACCGGTTCCAGGAACAGTATCATCACTGAAAAGAATGCCAATGTCTAATAATTTAGGTAAACCTCTACAAAAAACTTCTGGCGATGCTGCAAGGTTGTTATCACATGAAGAAATTGGTCGAGTAGGGTCTGAGGCAATTTTAATTAATGATAAGCCTCTGCGGGCAACTGTACCTACTGGGATCCTTTGTGCAAGTTCATTGGAAAAATCGACTGTAGCAAATTCTGGATCTCGATCTCAGTCACCAAGTAGGACCTCTGTTTCTAGGGGCATTAGTCCATATCCGGCAGGACCTTCCAGTCTACCTTCAAGAGGAGTTAGTCCCACTCCAAGAGGAGTTAGTCTACCTCCAAGGGAAGTCAGTCCAACTCGGATTAGGAAATCCATCACATCAAGTCAATCCCAAAACTCAACTTCAGTTCTCAGTTCAACTTCAAGAGGAGTCAGTCCAACTCCAAGGGTAGTGAGTCCAACTCGGATGAGAACATCGAGCTTATCGAGTCAATCCCATAGCTCAACTTCAGTTATAAGTTCAACTTCAAGAGGAGTCAGTCCAACTCGGATGAGGGCATCAACCTTATTAAGTCAATCCCATAGCTCAGCTCCAGTAGTTAGTTCAACTTTAAGAGGGGTCAGTCCTACTCCAAGGGTAATCAGTCCAACTCGAATGAGGACATCCACCTCATTGAGTCTATCCCATAGCTCAACTTTAGTTAGTTCAACTCCAAGAGGAGTCAATCCAACTCCAAGGGTAGTGAGTCCAACTCGGATAAGGACATACACCTCATTGAGTCAATCCCATAGTTCAACTTCAGTTATCAGTTCAACTCCAAGAGGAGTCATTCCAACTCCAAGGGTAGTGAGTCCAACTGGGATGAGGACATCCACCTCATCAAGTCAATCCCATAGCTCAACTTCAGTTCTCATTTCAACCCCAAGAGGAGTCAGTCCAACTTCAAGGGTAGTCAGTCCAATTCGAATAAGAACATCCAGCATATCGAGCCAATCCCATAGCTCGACTTCAGTTATTAGTTCAACTCCAAGGGTAGTCAGTCCAACTCGGATGGGAACATCCACCTCATCGAGTCAATCCCATAGCTCAACTTCAGTTATCAGTTCAACTCCAAGAGGAGTAAGTCCAACTCCAAATGTTATTATTTCAATTCCAAGAGGAGTCAGTCCAACTCCAATCAGGACATCCACCTCATCGAGTCAATCCCATAGCTCAACTTCAGTTATCAGTTCAACTCCAAGAGGGTTCAGTCCAACTCCAAGGGTAGTCAGTCCAACTCGGATGAGGACATCCACCTCATCGAGTCAATCCCATAGCTCAACTTCAGTTATCAGTTCAACTCCAAGAGGAGCCAGTCCAACTCCAAGGATAGTTAGTCCAACTCAGATGAGGACATCCATCTCATCGAGTCAATCCCATAGCTCAACTTCAGTTACCAGTCCAACTCCAATGGTAGTTAGTCCAACTCGGATGAGGACGTCCACCTCATCGAGTCAATCCCATAGCTCAACCTCAGGTATCAGTTCAACTCCAAGAGGAGTCAGTCCAACTCCCAGGGTAGTTAGTCCAACTCGGATGAGGACATCCACCTCTAGCTCAACCTCAGTTATCAATTCAACTCCAAGAGGAGTTAGTCCTTCTCCAAGGGTAGTCAGTCCAACTCAGATGAGGACATCCATCTCATCGAGTCAATCCCATAGCTCAACTCCAGATATCAGTTTTATCAATGATTTTCAGAAGGTAAGAAAAAGTGCAAGCTTCATAGAGGATGCTCATCAACTGCGTCTTCTTTACAATCGTTATTTGCAGTGGCGATATGCCAATGCCCATTCAGAAGCTGTATTGTATATTCAGAAAGTAAATGCGGAGGTAAGTTTCTTGTCTTAGGGAGCAACTCTGTCAACAAATATTAGCATATATTTCATGGAGATAACCTTTGATGATATGAATGGCAAAATTTTATTTCTCTTACGTTTATTTAATTATAGAATAAAGAAAAATTTCTGGTTATTTTCCTATTTGCATCTTGGTCCAAGTTATCAGTTTCCTACTGTGAGGAACTTCATTACAATGTATAGGCATATGATGGGCTTAGACCTTCAAATATGGCATGGATCATGCATTTCCTATTATGAAGAAACTCATGGTAGTTTCATATGCATATGATGGGGAGCTTTAGATATGGCATACAACATGCTAAATCTATTAGAGTAAAATTTTGATATGTTCTTGCAGGAAACTTCGTACAATGTTTGGAATGCTACTTTGGGTCTGTGGGATGCTTTGATCAAGAAAAGAATCAATCTCCAACGGTTGAAGTTAGAGCTCAAGTTGAACTCTATTTTGAATGATCAAGTAATGCCTCTCTCAGTAACACTATCGTTCTTCTACAACAAACTTTTATTCTATAGTCTTGATGTTAGAAATGCCGTTATATTTTAAATTCGACATTATAATAATAGTTTAGGCACATTTTTTATTTGCAACTCCAAGTGAAGCTAAACGGAGGTATTCAGTGCATGCTTATTTAACTTGTTTCAACTATTAGGTCTAAATTGTGGCGTTGTAGGGAAAGGGAGATTGAACCTTTTAGAGGAAATGTGGATATCACTAAGCTATGCCTTGGTCCACTCTCTAGGTCTAAATTTCTTATCACTAGTATATTTTTTATCCATTCACAGATTTTGGAAGTATATTGAGATCAATAAGGGGCCTACTTTATTTTTACATGGTTACAGAGATGATATATTGCATTGATGCGAGCCTCCAAGCTTCTTAATTTGGCTGAGATGAAGGAATTAAAGTGTCTTGTAAGATTTTAAATGGGTTATTGCCCTGAGTTTGGGATTGAGTCGTAGGGTGGTAGAAGGGAAAATCATTCAAGCTCATTAAAGGGAGCTTGAAGCCTCAGGACTCTAAAGAGAGACCTATACTTCTTCAGGTTTTTGATAAAAAATCGACATAAGTTGTATTATTTCATTTGTCCTTCAAATAAGGATCAGGCTTATTATATAAATAAGAAACTTACTCTGGAAAGGAATGAAATCAACTAAAATAAAATTGCAATCGAAAAACCTAAGCCCTAATTAGAGAACAGAAACTGATGGCCTTCCCTAACATAGGCTTGGCCGCAAAGCATCTACAACATTGTTCTCCTTTTGGAGAAAGAGCTTGTTCTCAAGCTTGGAGTCAAGATAATCTTGGAAAAAGTAACTTCCCCAAAAGTGATTGACATTTGTCTCGTCCGCACACTTCCGTCAATCATCATTGTCGTCAAATTGAAGGTAATTTTATTCAATAAAACCATCACTATCACACCGTTAATCCTTTCATTACTAATAATTGAAATAGATAAGGATCGTGAACCTTCACAAGCTTTTTCTCATTTTTTGACACCTTCGATAAATCTCTTCAAACTTCTCACCAACATTTTTCAAAAATAACCCAGCTAAGCTTTCTTTACTAGCAACTCCCATAAACATGAGCGTGTTTTGATGAATAAAAAACTACACATTTTAATAATGAAACAACTAACAATTAAGTTCCATCATCTCTTGTATCTATTTCATTAGGTAATTCATCGAGATTAAGTTTAAAGAAAGGACGAGTTATTAGATATGAGCTAGAAGTAAAGTTGAATTGTGACCGCCATGATTTTTGTGAAGATTTTTTTTTTTCATAAAGTTTCAACTTAGTGTTTATTATTTCATTTATCTTTAAATAAAGATCAACATATTCTAAAAAGAAAAGAACTCAACTGAAATAAAATAACAATGAGAATTCAAGAAAAAAACTCAATTGAAATAAAATCATAATCAATAAATCTATGTCTTAATTAGAGAATCGAAACTGCTGGCCTTTCCTAAAGTAGGTTCAGCCCACAGATAATAATCTTCTAATTGTGCTAACCTTTTATGTAAATGAAGAAAGCCATGTCTAACAGTTAAATTGAAAAGCCATGACTGAAGGTTCATTCTGCATCATGCATTTTGCCCCAAGCCTCAGTAGTTTGCTCCTGACATAATTCCAGTTAATAATCTTTTCATATGTCTGAATTTTCCCATCTGGGTTGGTGCTAAGAATTTTATTTGATTCAAGTGTGTTCCACATCCCCATATTTATGAGGCTTACTTATTCAACAAGTTCTAAAAGTGAAGCTATAAATTTAGAACTTATATAGGACGAAGCTAGGAAGAAAACATCACCACTGACTCTGTTGCATAACCATGGAGGATAGATAAGCAACACCTTTGACAATCAGACATAGAGACAATTATTTTCAACTCAGTCATGCTTTTGGATACCAATTTGTAGCTTTTTTTATTTTTGTCAGTCTATAGAATTTTCATGTATGTTTATACATGAGTCATGCAGATGGGATTCCTCAAGGATTGGGTGTTACTTGAAAGAGACCATATACGTTGTTTAGCTGGAGCAGTAGAAGATCTAAAGGCGACCACCCTCCATCTTCCCGTAACTGATGGGGGAAGGGTATGTTTGTTTAGAGAAGTACTTTGGACTGAAATCCGCAAAGAGAAATCTTGACATGCTCACTGTATTTTGTACTCATCAGGCGGACAGTGAATCACTGAAAGCTGCTATTTGCTCTGTTGTCGACGTGATGCAGGCTATGGGATCCTCCATTTGTTCTTTAGTCCCAAAGGTATTTATCCAACCCACCATTTTCTTCATTATTTTGACATAATTGCTGACAACACAAGCAGTTAGAAAAAAAAACTCAGAATTCGGATAGCATGCGACTTCATAGCTGATTTGTGTTTTTTATGTTAGTAATTCATTCCAGATGCTTAACGGTTCTCAATATTTGATGTGATGTAGGTGGAAGGGGTAAACAATTGGGTTTCTGAGCTTGCTGCAATTTCTGCACAAGAGCAAAACATGCTTGACCAATGTGAAGCTCTGTTGGCTTCAACCGCAGATCTGCAGGTGATCACACATTACATGCCTTGTCAGATCTTGAATTCTTGGATTAAATATGATTAACAACTAACCATTATATATTGCTTGGACCTAGAACTTTCATTTGCATGGATCAAAGTTTAACCCATAGGATGATGACATAATCAACTTGTGGTTACCATGTTGCGACTGTAGGTCAGGCCATCCCTATCAAACTGGTTGGCTAACGTCAGCTCACCATATGAGCTGGCTAAAATAGATAGTGCAAGTGCAAAGTTTTGTTTCTATTTTCATATATTTACTGTCATATCTATTATCTTTATCTTTGACAAGATTTCTTGCTACTGCTATTGAACAGTTAGAAGAATACAGCCTTAGGTCTCATCTCATACAAACAAAACAACCTTCGAAGAAGAATAAGCAGCCAGTCTTGGGAATCAAAACATTTCCATGGCCCTGACCAGCTGCTATGCTAACAATCTGCCAATATTGTCATGGAAGTGAGATGAAAATACAAAATCTGCTCTTCCCAGTAGATGTAAATAAACTGTTTCTTCCTTTTCCTAAACTTAAAGGGTAACTTTGCTTTTCCACTTCAAAAGATGGAGCTACTCTCCTTCATGTAATTTTTGTATCACACATGAAAAGAGACAAAGGAAGCGAAGGATTTGAAATTCAATGTACAGTCAAAGCTTAAGACTGAAAAATATACACCAAAAAAGAGTATTAAAATGGGAGAAAAAATGTAGAGAAAGTTTATTCGTGACCTGAATGGAAGTATTGTTGTATTAGCAGGGTAGAGAGAAACCTTATCTGTCTTATATTGATGTTATTTCCAAATCTACACTTCCAATATTCCAAGTTGAAATTCTTGGGGACCGATCCAATACTAGAATATAAAGTTTTACTTGGTAGGGTGGAAAGAAATTTGAAAAGATCGAAATTTGAAGGGTAGAAAAATGGAAAGATAGAAAAAATATATATATTTTTTTCATAGTGTTTGGTAGGAAATATGGAAAATTTGAGAAAATAGAAGTAATTGTCTTTCCATCCACTATTTGATAGAGATGAAAAATAAGAGAAAATTTGAAAATGCATAATTTTGAACTAAAATATACCTTCTACATTTTCATTTCTCTTATCATTTAAATGTGATTTATTTTTCCTATTGTCTTTCCTCTCACTTTTCCTTTCTATAAAAAAACACTTAAAATTTAGTCCACATTGTTTTATTTTCAAGAATTTAGTCCATTTATTTTTTGAATTTAAAAATTCAAGTCCAGTTGCTAGCACCGTTAGAAGTCTTCTACAAAATTCATTGGTGTGATATTTTGAAACTAAAAAAAATACCCACTTGATAGATATATAACAAAATAATGATATTTAAATGGACTTGAATTTAAAAAAATAATTTTAATGGTGTTACTAATTTTTAAAAATTGACGTTAATATTTTAATTAAATTAAAATATTTAGATTAACTAATGATATTATAAAAGTTCAGATGACAAATTATGTAAAAAAATTTTAAATTATAAAAGTTAAATCTCAAATTTAAGTGTAATACAAAAATCTAAATTGGAATTTGATCATTGTTATATAATGTTTAAAAAAAAGGAACCTTTACCAGAAAATATGGCTTCTGAATCTACCACCAAAAATAAAAATTACAACATGAAGAATAGCCTGTAATTTTCTTCCTAAATTTAATAATCTACATAACAGAAGATTGATTGGAACGACAGTTTGTCCTAGATTCGAAAGAGGAAGCAGAAACAACAGAACATGTAATACATGACTGATGAATTATAAAGGAGGTTTGGAATCACTTGAACTTTGTATGGCCCCAAACTATTGCAGACATGGGAAATATAGACTGGATTTCCACCTTTTTTAATAGAATTCGAAAAATCAATGTAGAGTATTTACATGTGCTCTATGGGCAATTTGGACGGGCAGAAACAAATGGGTGCATGAAAGTGAGAAAAAGAGATGGATTAGTCATTGCAAACTTTATTAAGAAATATCTCAGGGAGTTGGATAATCTGAGCAATAAGTTACTTGAGAGGAGGGAGGTGGCTGAGCGATGGAAGATACCGGAAAACCCATATGTTAAGTTAAAATTTGATGTTGTATATAGAATTCAAGAAAAGAAGTCATGTTCTAGTATTGTTAGCAGGGATTCAAGAGGACAGGTGATAGGCTCGAAAATAATGATTAACAAAAACATACCTTCGGCGTTTGCGGCTAAAGCGTTGGCTTGCATCCAGGCAATGCAGATGGGTTTGGATCTGGGCATAAGGGTAGTGGAGGTCAAAGCGAATTCACTGACTGTGGTGAAGAAGGTTTAGATGGATGAGGAAGATAGATCTGAAATCTTGGCCTACATAAAGGATGCAAAGAGTTGAAGTAAAGAATTTCAGACTTGTATTTTCATGCATGCATCTAGATCAGCCAATAGAGTGGCTCATTTGCTAGCAACCGAAGGGATAAAAAGGATGGAACAAACTTATCTGATGAATGGAGTGCCTAGCTTTGCTAACGCGGCGGTGGAAATTGACCGGCGATGGATAGAGGCTCCGAATTGAGGGGAGAGCTAAAGATGGGGGAAAGTAGAGGTATATGTGGATCTCTGTTTGCTGCTCAATAGGAAAGTGATGGAAGTTTCTCCTGGTTTTGTTGTTTCAGGTGTTAAAGATTTTTTCTAGTCTGGAATGTTTTGGTTTTACATGCTTTGGGGGCAAACCAGATTGGGTTGAGTTTCATTTAATGTTTATTTTATGTTTTTGTTTGATTACCAGGGTATCTTGACTAACCCAAGGGTCATGTCTTGTACCAATTTTTTAATAACTATTAATCCAATCGAATTTATTTAAAAGAAAAGTTTTGTATGATGTGTCAAATAAGCATCGCCCATAACATTCCTTTTATATAGTACTTATAGATAATGATTGAAATTATCTTTTTATTAATTAAGAAATTTAACTAGAAACAATTTTTTTAAGAAAAACATATAAAATATTTTATGAAATTAAAGGTTAAACCACACAAGTAATCACTTAATTTTCAAAAAATTTTATTTTAAGCGCCTAAAAAATAAATTTTAAAAAATTAACACTCGCATTACATAATTTATTTATTTTGATTATTGTCGTTAAAATTATTAAAGGAAACCTACATAGATTTTTTCTCGTGAATAATAAATTATTTATGAATTTCCATGTTAGCATACTTTTGAAATAGTGTTGTCTTTCTTTTATTTTATTTATTTTTTTTTTTTTTTGAAAGCTTAACAACTTTTGGTCTCATCCAAACATTACTCTGACATCAATCCTTGTTCCAAACACTTCATCTTTAAGAAAGATCGATTGTTCCTTTGAAGAATAACTACGAGTGTCGCTATCTCGTCTGCTATTATTAGGATTGACGGTGACGACATTGGTCATTCTTTCAATGATTGTGGTAGCATTACTTCGATCAAACCAGTTGCATTACTTTGGTTGAGTCTGAAAAATATCTTGGACACCACAAGCTCTCCTTTCTCTTCCTCGTGCTAACCAAGATGATATTGGTGCATGACCCAATTAGTCTTTCTAGGTTTTTGGTTCTTCCCAAAATTCGTGTGGAGAATCAAGATTTTTTTGCACTCTTTTTGTTTTCCATTGATCATAACTGGCCTTGTCTTCCTCGTATTACGCCACCTTGTAAGTCACATTTGGTTTGAAATTTCCTTCTTTTTCTTGTCTTAGTTGTGTAAACCTGTGATGGCCTGTGGAAGAAATGCATGCTCAACCCATCTTTGATCACTCCTACAAGAAGTACAAAAACTTTTTTCTTAGCATTTTAAGCCATTAGATGTTTGGTAAACGGTTGCTCTCAATTTAATTCTAACAATATCATGTTGGAATCTATAAATAAACATTAGAATGAATTATGTGTATAACAGCTCGTTTTAAGTGAAATTGAAATAGTAATTTCGGGACCACAAATTCGACGAGAAAATATTTATTTTATTATTATTTTAATGTCTGTGGAATGTTAGTATGGTCGTATTGTAACAGCCCGTTTTTAGTCAAATCGGAACAGTGGTTTTGGGACCATAAATCTGAGGTAAAAATAATTATTTTATTATTATTTTGAGGTCTACTGTATGACAGTATGAATGTGTGAAAATTTCGTTAAGAAATTTAATCATTTGAGTGTTTAATTTGATAAAAAAGACTAAATCGCGTAAAGTGTAAAAGTGGAGTTCTATTAGCTAAAGGTGTCTAATAGCTATAGAATATTAAAGTGGAGGTCCTTATGTTGTAATTCGACCATTAATAGTATGAGTGGACAAATATGACCATTAAAATGATTTTATAAAGGTTAATTAATAAGGTTAATGTTGTAAATTTATAATTAAAAGATATTAAAGTAAAGAAAACAAAAGAACAACATGCATGTTTATCTTTCTCAACCGAATATTGAAGAAGAGAAAGCCATTAAAGAGCACCAAACATTCGGTCATAGTTCATCCTTGCATGTAAGTTCATTTTTGTCTCGTTTTTAATGATTTCTATTTTTTGAGATCGTTGCAGCTTAATCTAGCTAGCCCAGGGACTAATTTGCAAAATTGTTAAAGGTTTAGGGTTTTTCCATTGATGAATCTATGTGTATTTTGATGTTTGATGATAGAAAATGTATGTTTGTTGTTAGATAAGCAATATTTGTAAAGTGATTTTTAGTGAACTTTTCAATTGGGGATTAAATTTAGAAATATTGAAATTTTGTGGTTAAATTGTGAAATAAATGAAAAATATGGGCTGTTATGGTAATAAGATAAATTCGGCTAGAATGGGTAGGGATTAAATTGCATGAATTTGTATTTTTATGAGATAAGGACTAAATTGTAAAAAAATTGAAATATTAGGGGCAAAAGTGTAAAGTTGCTCGAATATGCATTTTGGGCTATATTGAATAGAATGATAATCGAATTAGCTAAACTTGATTACATATAGATCAAGAAAAGTGAAATTCAGATTTAGATATGGGAAAAATAAAGTGTTGGACTAATCGATCCATTTCGACGTTTTTGCGATCGAGGTAAGTTCGTATGTTAATAAGCATTTGTATAATTGTGTTTTAAATGCTTTATTATTGAATTATTTGTGAATACGACCTTGCGAATATAATTGACGAAGTTTCGGCATTGAGAAATCTTGGTTGAACATTAGGAATAGGTTAGGATACAAATGACATGTCATTAGGGGTTATGTGATTTGGGTGCTGGTCCATACATCCTACCGGTGGCTGAGTTATCCGACATGTGTTGCGGATTCTCGTCAGCTTGTGTGAGCAGAACCGTGTAGCTATGTTATGACCGTCAGCTTGTGTGAGCAGACCCGTTGATAGCTCGAGAGCGAGCATTATATGTGATATGAGATTGAGATAGCTTCGGCTATGTATTGGCACTTAGGGTGCGAGATTCTCGTGTATCCGATAGTATTTCAAATGGTTCAATGGGTATATCGAAGATATGAAATGGTGAGAAATAGATATGTATCAGTACAGGTATGTACGGAAACTATATGAGCATTGAAACTATGAAAGTTATGAGATCTTGATTAATTATGTGATTGAATATATGTTAACCTTATAATTACATGATTTTAAAGTATACTATATTATATTACTTGAATGGTGATTAAATGGTGAGTTTTACTTATTAACTATACGAGCTTACCAAGCTTTATAGCTTACTTTGTTTATTTTTCCATGTTTTATAGTGAATCTCGAAGCTAGCTCAGATTGGGAGTTGTCGAAGATTGCATCACACTATCGAACTTCTACTTTGGTACTTTTGAGCTTATGTTTTGGTTATATGGCATGTATAGGATTTATGGTCATTTTGGTTTATGGTTGGGTAATGAATTTAGCCATTTGAGTTGGCTTGTAAATGTTAAGTATTTGGTTTTATGTATAGCCATGAGAGTTGGCTTATTTTGGTATATTTGGTGATGTATATATATATATATATGCAAATGGCCTTTGTTATGAGTTTGGTAATTGCCATGTGAATGTTTGTTATGATTAGTTGTTTGTGAATTGGTAGTTTGATTATCAAATATTTGATAAATTAAGATTGGTATGCTTGTGGTTTTAGGTAAAATGATGCTTAATTGAAATTGACCATTAGGGTGATTTATGAATGTGAATTTGTTATGAAATTGTATGACTTATCTTGACACATGTGTGTCTTATGGTTGAGGGTATGGAACTAGCATGAATTAGGCTTGGTTGAGATTGGTTTGATTGCATATTTATGCCTTGTTATGTGCCAATTGGTTTGGTGTAGGTGTGTGGAAATTGGGTGAGCAAAATGGTTTGGTAAATAGCCTATTTTTGTCCACACGGGCGTGTGTCTCAGCCGTGTGTAACACACGGTCTGGTGACATTGTCGTGCATCCCCTGGTGTTAAATTAGAAATCAAGTCAGTACGCTCCCCACGGCCCAGCACACGGGCATGTGTCTTGGCTGTGTGGCATAACTCAGTATACTTTACAGGTTTGGCACGGCCTAGCACACGGCTTGGCACACAGGCGTGAGAGACCATTTTAAAGGGCACACGGGTGTGTGGTTGGCCGTGTGACCCAAGTCAGAGAGTTACACGAGGTTAGACACGGGCTGGGACACGACCATGTGATCCCATTTCAAATGTCCACACGGCCTGTGGCACGGGCGTGCCTTTGGCCATGTGAGACACACGGCTGGGTCACACGAGCGTGTGTCCCTTGTATTTTGCAAAATTTTCTAATTTTTCTAAAAGTTTCCTAAGTTATCAGTTTAGTCCCGAACCACTTCTAAAGCATGTTTTGGGCCTCATAGGCTCGTATTAGGGACAATGTGATTGTTTATGAATGATGTTTGTATAGAAATGGAAAATATATGAGAAATGTATGTTCGATTGTGTAATAAGTCCGGTAATGCTCCGTAACCCTATTCGGTGATGGATACGGGTAAGGGGTGTTGCATGTATAAAATTTTCGTTAAGAAATTTTGACGTTTGCATGCTTAATTAAGTAAAAAGGACTAAATCGTAAAAGGTACAAAAGTTAAATTCTATAAGCTAAAGAGGTCTAATGGCTATAGAATTTTAAACTAAAGGACTTGGATGGTAATTAGACCAATATATTAGTTAGTGGAATTATATGGCAAGGTTTTAATGAAAATATTAAAGATTTTAAAGGTTATTTTAGTAATTAGGTAAATAAAGGTTAATTAAATAAAACTAAAACCTAAAAGCTATCATCTTCTTCCCTTTTTCTTCATGATAACTGAATATCACCATTAGAGAAGAAGAGAATTTTGGCTAGCTTTGGTTCTATTGCATGGTGAGTAGTTTAGCCCCATTTTTAATGATTTTTATGTTTTTGAAGTCGTTGTAGCTTAATCTAGCTAGCCCGAGGACTAATTTGCAAATTTTTTGTTTAGGGTTTTGCCATGAACATGTTTGTATGGTTTTTGAAGTTTAATGGAAGAATATGAATCTTTGTTGTTAAATAAACAACTTTTGTAAAGTGATTTTTGATGAAATTATCATTTAGGGACTTATTTGTAAAAGTAGTAAAATACCATGACAAATTTGTGAAATGTTGAATTGTATGTGGTTGTATAAGTCCCTAGGTAAATCGACTAGCATGAAATGTGGATGAAATTGCATAAATATAAATTTACGAGCTTAAGGACTAAATTGTAAAGAAGTTAAAATATTAGGGGTAAAAGTGTAATTTTACAAAAGTATGAATTTTGGACTGAATTGAATGATAGAATTATTAAATGGATTGAATTTGTATATTTAGATCAAGATAGACCTCATACGGATTTAGATCGAGGTAAAGCTAAAGCTTTGGATTAGTCAACTCTGTTTCTACTCCTTAATCGTTGAGGTAAGTTCGTATGATTAAGTATCATTTTAGTGATATTTTGATTCATATGTTAATATGTTAATTGCCATGTAAATAAATAATGTATAATCGACGATGTCACGATGGTTAATGAGCCCCGTTTGAATCTTAGGAATTCGTAGGATACAAATGACATGTCATTAGGGTTTTCATGTTTCCGGTGCTGGTCTTGAATGTCCTATCGATGGCTGAGGTCCTACATTTGTTACAGATACTCCACAGCTCATGTGAGCAGCATCGTGTAGCTTACATTTTAACCTACAGCTCGTGTGAGCAGTATCATGTAGCTTACATTTCGACCCACAGCTCGTGTGAGCAATGATGTAAAGGAAAGGAAAGGTTATGGTTATATGTTTAGCACACTTCATGTGAGCTACCTCACGTATTTGATGATATTCTAAACAGTTCAACGGCTATGAAAAGGAAAGGAATGGTAAGTGTTCAAAAGGAACTATGTCATGTATTTATGAAAATGGTTGAAATGGTAAGCTTCATAGAAAGTATGATATGTTAAGGAAAATGATGAATTCAAATGAATTATGTTCATGTGTAATGGCTTACCTATGTTAAATTCATGTGGATTATGTTTGAATATGCTAAAATGTGTTGTTGTTGGTGCTTAGGCTTGTGCCAAGCTTATGGTTGGATTGTATTATGCTTAATATTGTTGGTGCTTAGGCTTTTACCAAGCTTATGGTTGGATTATATTGTGCTTAATCTTAATGTTATTTATTGAAATGGTAAGTTATGTTCATGTTTTACAAACTTTCAAAGCACTATGTGCTTACTTAGTTTTCTTTCCTATGATTTTTAGATTATCAGAGGCTCATTCAGTTTGGAAGCTCATCGGAGATATATCACACTATCTAGCGATTATATCGGTAGTTTTTGATGTTCTAGCTAAGGTTATAATGGCATGTATAGGGAACTTATGTTTAAAGTTTGTCTTGAGTGCTAACTATTGAATTTGGTATGTATATATATAAGTTGGTTGCTTGGTACCATTTGGATTTGGTTGGTTTGTGTCACTTATGTGACTATGATGCATGTGAGAAATGGTTCAAATGGTAAGTTTTTATGGACATGATAAGTTAGATGTGCATGGTTGATGTATGGTCAAATATGCATATGTTTAGATATGTTTGATGGTTTGTGATTGAGGTGCCTTAATGCCATATTGGTTGTATGGACTATTGGAATTTTGAATTGGCATGTTTTGGTACATTTTGATGCATTGGTTATGGGTGAAAATTGGTTGTAGGAACATGCTTGAAATGGGTGATGGAAATGGCTTGATTTTGGCCAATTTTTTGTCCACACAGCCTAAGACACAGGCGTGTGTCTCAGCCGTGTGTGACACACGGCCATGCGACACGACCGTGTGTCCCCTATAGGTTTTAAAGGTTGCAAGTCAAGCAGTTACACAGTGTAGCACACGGCCTTGCACACGGGCGTGTGGCTTGGGCGTGTGACCCAAGTTAGAGAGTTACACGGTCACGAGCATGGGCTGGGACACGGTCGTGTGTCCCTATTTCGATTGTTACACGGCCTGAGAAACATATGATTATAACATTTGGTTAAATCATCATTTAGCTATTGCAAAACCTAATCTATTAGGTACTTACCGAATATAAATAAAGTGAGAAACAAACAAACATTATTGAGATTGGGATTGTGGATTGGATGCTGAGGGCGATGCTCAAGAATCTCGGATTAAATCTAACCTGCACATGGAGAGAACAAACCATACGCTGAGTAAAGCACTCAGTGGTATTTTGACTGCCTCCAAACATGCGAACATTTAAAGTAAAAATTGTGCAAATAAAAATGAAAATATTTAAGTGTGGTATCTGCAAGTGAAAAGGTCAAATTGTAATATAGAAGTATTACAACGGAACACCGGTAAGTATTCCAAGGATCGTACCCAAAGGATTGCAAATTGGAGAAATTATTATTAAATTATTATATGGATACCCTTCCGGTCTCTTCCTAGGTATATGGATACCCTCCCGGTCTCACTGCTTGACACAAGTTATACACGACAAGATACCCTTCTTGTAACACCCCTAACCCGAAACCGTCACCGAAACAGGGTTAAGAGGTATTACCGATCAATCAAAACATTTAACATCTAGAATTTACGACACAAAGTCAATCATCTTCAATCTCATTCAATTACAATCATGGTGAGATGGTGTCCCTTATCGAGGTCTACGAGACCTAATTCACATGCTATAGAGGGGTCGGGACTAAATTGAAACACATACAAAATTTCTCCGAAATTTAAAACTTTTCTAAGATACAGGGGAGACACGCCCGTGGGAAGAGGCCGTGTGCCCTCCACGGCTACTAGACACCCCCGTGTGTCCATCCGTGTCTACATACTGTCTATTTTAACACGGTCACTAGGCACGCCCGTATGCCCGTTCGTGTCTATATACTGACTATTTTAACATGGTCACTAGGCACGCCCGTGTGCCATGGCCGTGTAATACTAGGCTACATTCTTCCAATTTACCCACGGTCTTAGGCACGCCCGTGTGCCTCAACCGTGTGACATTATAGGCCATTTTGCAAGGCCAACATGCCACCCACTTAGATCAAACCTACAAGCAACACATACCAAAACATATCATGCACATAAGGCAACCAAAAACTTACCAATATGACTATCCAATCTATGCATTCAATTCCCATTCCAATATAACAAATTCAATACCAAAATCTATCTTGTCACAAGTATAATACATTCAACATCAAACATCATTCCTTCTCAATTTCACTATCCCTACTAGCATCTTACCAACACAAAATTTGCCATTCAATAGTCAATTTCTCAACCCACAAACCATACCAAAAGATGCATCACATATATCAAATTCATTCATGTTAAGACTAGCACATATCTAGCCATATCTCATGGCTACTTACAAACATCAAACATGATTCAAATGACCAGCCTATACATGCCATATTTAACTATATACATTGTTCCAAAATACCCTAAAATAGATTTGCCGATAGTATGACCGAGATGCCGTGATCCCCGATCCGAGCAAGCTTTACGACAATTTGCAAAAGCAGAGATACAAATCACACAGTAAGCTTTATAAAGCTTAGTAAGTTCATAACATAATACATAATATCAACATGTCATCACATAGATTAATTTTACTATCACAAATAATACCATCCACAACCAATATGTTCAATTAACTCATTCACAACCACATTCATAGCTTCTCCAACCACATAGATTTCGAGCGTACCTTAGCCAACACTTAGTTGTCAAATACTTTTGCTAATCAATAATCACGATTCATTTCGATCCACATTCGTTTCTTCCTCGATTCATTCACACACTTAGTGCCTAAATAGTTAGCTGAAGCTTAATTAGCATCGTACACTTAGTACATCCATCTCAAACCGATCTTAAATCGGCATCGCACACACAGTGCCAACCACAAAGCTGAAGCTTATACTACTCCGCACACACAGTGCTGTTTATCCTTATCATGTTTTCGAATGCGCACACTTAGTGCCATTTAACTCAATCTATCACATAGCATCCATTTTGTAATAATATCACACCACTTATTTCATAGCATTAAACATAGTTAAATACGGGTATTATGTCCGAACTTACCTCGAACGTTGAACTATCGATATGGTCGATTAATCGAGCACTTTGTCTTTGCCTCGATCTCGATCCGAACTTCTTCTCTCTTGGTCTTAATTTGCATCAAAAGCTAGCCAAAACCTATCTTTGTTTTCTTTCCTTTCTTTCCTTCAAAACTCGGCACTTACAAAGATGATAACATTCATCTTTTCTTTCATTTGTTTTATTATAATAATTACATCAATTACCTTATTACCCCCTTTTTTTATTAATCCATTTCCACTATCCATTGGTATTTTTGTCCATCCAACATCCACTAACTTGAAAATGGACTAATTACCTCATAAGGCCTCCACCTTAAAAAGCCATCAACACATAGGTACTTAAAAATCAGCACACAGCTGTTACACCTTATACAATTAAGTCCTTTTCGCAAATTCGACACACAAACAATCAAATTATCACACAGACAAAGTCACAAAATATTCACACAGAAAATATCATTAAAATATTTTTACGACCTCAGATTTGTGGTCTCGAACCACCATTCCAACTAAGGTCTAAACCGAGATGTTACAACTCTCCCCCCTTAGGGATTTTCGCCCCCGAAAATCTTACCAGTGAATAGGTGTGGATATTGCTCTCTCATAACGTTCTTAGACTCCCACGTAGCCTCTTCAACCCCGTGTTTGTGCCATAACACTTTCACTAACGAAATTCTTTTGTTTCTCAACTCTTTAATCTCTCGTGCCAAGATTTGGATTGGTTCTTCACTATACGACAAATCTGACTGAATTTCAATTTCAGAAGGAGTAATCACATGAGACGGGTCTGATCTGTACCGTCGAAGCATTGGCACATGAAACACGTTATGAATCTTTTCCAACTCAGATGGCAATTTCAATCTATAAGCAACCGGCCCAACTAGTACAATAATCTCATACAGTCCGATGAACCTCGGACTCAGCTTGCCCTTCCGACCGAAACGAATTATTTTCCTCCAAGGAGATACTTTCAAAAACACTTTATCACCAATTCTGAATTCAATATCCTTCCGTTTCAAATCTGCATAAGACTTCTGACGATCTGAAGCCGCTTTCAAACTATCTCGAATCACTTTCACTTTCTGCTCAGTCTCTTTTATAAGATCAATCCCGTGAATCTTATTCTCACTCAGCTCGGTCCAATACAATGGAGTTCGACACTTCAGACCATAAAGAGCCTCGTATGGTGCCATTTTAATGCTAGATTGAAAACTGTTGTTATATGCGAACTCAATCAATGATAAATACTTTTCCCACGTACTTTCAAATTCAAGTATGCAACATCTCAGCATGTCTTCAAGAATTTGAATAATTCGCTCGGATTGACCATCCGTTTGCGGATGAAAAGCAGTACTGAAATGCAATTTCGTGCCTGAAGCATCTTGTAATTTCTTCCAGAATCGCGAGGTAAATCTCAGATCTCTGTCAGACACTATAGATAAAGGTACCCCGTGCAATCTCACAATCTCATCGATATACAATTCAGCCAACTTATCTAAAGAGTAATCAGTTCTCACCGGAACAAAATGAGCTGATTTCGTCAATCTATCAACTATCACCCAGATCGTATCTTTCTTGCTCGGAGATAAAGGCAAACCCGACACAAAGTCCATCGTAATTCTTTCCCATTTCCACTCAGGAATCATAATCGGTTGTAACAAACCAGACGGAACTTGATGTTCGGCTTTGACTTGCTGACAAACTAAACACTTCGACACAAAGTCAGAAATGCCTCTTTTCATACCATGCCACCAATTAGAGCTGTTTCAGATCATTATACATTTTCGTACTCCCGGATGTACAAATCAAATGACTATTGTGAGCTTCATTCAAAATCATTTGAATCAACTCAATTTCTTGGAACACAAATTCGATCTCTCGAATCTCAAACAATCATCACTATCAACTCAAAATCTCGTCTGACATCTTCGAATCACATCAACTCTTTTTGCCAATAACTCATTATCAATCTTCCGAGCATCACATATCTCATTGTATAAACATCGGCTTTACTTTCAATTCAGCTACCACCGCACTATCATCACACGGATCTATCTCGATTACTCATAGCTCTCAAAGCGTATAACGATTTTCGGCTTAAGGCATCAGCTACAACATTAGCCTTACAGGTGGTAATCTATCACAAGTTCATAGTCTTTCAATAACTCTAACCATCTTCTCTGCCACCAAGTTCAAGTCTTTCTCGAGTCATCAAGTACTTTAAGCTCTTATGATCGTGATAGATGTGACATTTTTCCCGAATAGATAGTGACGCCAAATCTTCAATGCGAACACAATCGCAGCCAATTCAAGATCATGCGTTGGGTAGTTCCTTTCATGCGGTTTCAACTATCTTGAAGCGTAAGCAATGACTTTCCCTTCTTGCATCAGCACATAGCCCAATCCATTCAACGATGCATCACTGTAAACTATGAATTCTTTGCCTGATTCGGGTTGAATCAAAACTGGTGCTTCTGTTAACAACACTTTCAACTGCTCAAAACTTTGCTTGCACTTTTCTGACCACTCGAATCTAACATCTTTCTCAGTAACAACTTTGTCAATGGAGTCGCAATCATCGAGAAGCCTTTCACAAATCGTCTATAATATCCTGCTAATCCCAGAAAACTACGGACTTCAGACACATTCCTCGGAGGCTTCCATTCTAAAATAACAGAGATTTTACTCGGGTCAACTCGTATCCCAAAGAAATGATACAATATGTCCTGAAAAAAGCGATCTCATGCAACCAAAATTCACATTTGCTAAACTTTGCATACAATCGCTTTCTCACGCAGAGTTTGTAGTACAATTCTCAAATGCTCAAAGATGCTGCGTCTCATCTCGCAAATAAATCAAAATATCATCAATAACTACCACAACAAAGCGATCCAAATACGGTGCGAATATCCGATTCATCGGATCCATAAACACTTTGCAAGAGCATTGGTTAGTCCAAAAGGCATCACTAAGAATTCGTAATGTCCATACCTCGTTAAAGCGCGATTTCGGCATATCGAGTTCTTTAACTCTCAACCGATAGTAACTCGATCTCAAATCTATCTTAGAAAATCACAGAGTCCTTTCAAATTTGATCGAACAAATCATCGATACGAGGAAATGGATATTTGTTCTTTATCATCACTTTGTTCAACTGTCGATAATCGATACACATTCTCATAGTCCCATCTTTCTTTTTCACAAACAATACAGGAGCTCCCCAGGGTGAGAAACTCAGTCGTACAAAACCTCTATCAGTCAATTCCTACAACTGAGATTTCAACTCTTTCAATTCGGTTGGGGCCATTCTGTATGGAGCTATCGAAATAGGAGCAGTTCCCGGCACTAACTCAATACCAAATTCCACCTCTCGAATTGGAGGTAATCCTGGTAACTCTTCAGAAATACATCCGAAAACTCACAAACCACGCATACCACATTCAACTTTCTTTTCCGACACCTTTGTATCAATCACGTCGCGCAAATAAGCTTCACAACCTTTTCTCACATAGTTCATAGCTTTCATCGCAGATACAACGGTAGTAATCCCTTCATATCATCGGATTCAATTCGAACTAGCTCACTGCTTACGACTTCTCAATTCAATACTCTTTCTTTTACAATTCACAATGGCATTATGCGAGTAAGCCAATCCATACCTGCATTATGTCGAATTCATCAAAGGAAGCAACATCAAATTAACCGGAAAACATATATCACGAAACATCAATGGGCAATTCTTGCACACCTTATCCACCAAAACACACTTGCCTAAGGGGTTCGATACTCTAATCACAAATTCGATGAGACTCAACGGTAGAGTCTTATTCAATACTAAGTTCATACACACATAGGAATGGGTTGATCCAGGATCTATCAATGCAATGACATCAATATCAAATAAAGTGAAAGTATCGGTGATGACGTCTGGAGATGATACTTCCTCTCGTGTACGTATAGCATAGGCTCGGGCAGGTGCTCTCGCTTTTGATCTCACAGCTGTGTCATTTGTCCATCTCTGACTTTCACTCACATTTTTGGTGCTTCTGGGTGGTCTACCCCTAGCTGTCACATTACTCGGTCTTTCATTTTGAACATTTTCTTCTTCGACCATCTTTGGGCAATCTCGAATAAAATGATCTCGGGATCCACATTTGTAACAAACTCTATTGTTGTACTTGCCCCAGCACTCTCCCACATGTCGCCTTCCACACTGTCTGCACTCAGGCTTGTTACTCTTAACACTGCCAACACTTGATTCATTCAGAGCTTGAATTCGTGGACCAGTACTTTGTTTCAAACGATCTCTACTTGGATGTCCAAATGAAGCATTTGAACGGCTACTTGCATCTCTGTATCTCTTAGTAGAAGGTTGAGAAAATTTATTCATCGATCTCTTTCTTTCATCACGAGCTTCTGAATCGACTTTCTTCTTTTCCTTACTGAGCTTTTCAGCTTTACACGCTCTTTCAACTAACACAACAAATTCATTTATATCGAGTATCCCAACCAATAGCTTGATGTCTTCATTCAATCCCTCTATGAAACGTTTGCACATAGTAGTTTCGGTCAAGACACATTCTCTCACATATTGACTCAATCTTACAAATTCTCGCTCGTACTCAGTAACAGACAACCGTCCCTGTTTCAATTCTAAAAACTCTTTACGATTCTGATCAATGAAACGTTGACTGATATACTTCTTTCTGAACTCAGCTTGAAAGAAATCCCAGGTGATTCTCTCTCTCGGAACCACAGATATCAACATTTTCCACCAGTTGTAAACCGTGTCTCTCAAAGAAAGAAAAGCGCACACTTAATGCACTCATCGAGATTCAACGACATCTCATCGAATACTCGATTGTATTCTCAAGCCAAAACTCGGCTCGCTCAAAGATCATCATTAGATGTGGCCCTAAACTCCTCACCCCCGTATTTTCGAATCTTATCTACGGTGGTTTATTCAATGCTGTTCGGATCTACAACTTGAGGCTGTGGTACTTGCGGAGGTGGAGGTTGTGGAGTAGTCCGGATTCGTTCGAACGAACTCCGTAAACCATTCACTCATCACACAAAAGAAGGCTTGCTTAGCCTCTCCTCCCTCACTACCTTCATTCGGCCTAGATGTGGCCGACGCTGTCCCTTGAGCGGGAGCAGGCGGATTACTCTCGTCGTCGACAAGCTCGCTCGATCGGGATCCATTACTATAAGAAAACACATTTTCAACTGTCAGCATTCATCACACTATTGCAATTTCATATATGGCATGTATAGCTAGACTCGCACGCACTACGTTAGTCCGAGAATCGACTAACCCGTAGCTCTGATACCAATAAAATGTAACACCCCTAACCTGAAACCGTCACCAGAACAGGGTTAAGAGGTATTACCAATCAATCAAAACATTTAACATCTAGAATTTACGACACAAAGTCAATCATCTTCAATCTCATTCAATTACAATCATGGTGAGATGGTGTCCCTTATCGAGGTCTACGAGACCTAATTCACATGCTATAGAGGGGTCGGGACTAAATTGAAATACATACAGAATTTCTCCAAAATTTAAAACTTTTCTAAGATACAGGGGAGACACGCCCGTGGGAAGAGGCCGTGTGCCCTCCACGGCTACTAGACACCCCCGTGTGTCTATCCGTGTCTACATACTGTCTATTTCAACACGGTCACTAGGCACGCCCGTGTGCCATGGCCGTGTAATACTAGGCTACATTCTGCCAATTTACCCACGGTCTTAGGCACGCCCGTGTGCCTCAACCGTGTGACATTATAGGCCAATTTGCAAGGCCAACATGCCACCCACTTAGATCAAACCTACAAGCAACACATACCAAAACATATCATGCACATAAGGCAACCAAAAACTTACCAGTATGACTATCCAATCTATGCATTCATTTCCCATTCCAATATAACAAATTCAATACCAAAATCTATCTTGTCACAAGTATAATACATTCAATATCAAACATAATTCCTTCTCAATTTCACTATCCCTACTAACATCTTACCAACACAAAATTTGCCATTCAATAGTCAATTTCTCAACCGACAAACCATACCAAAAGATGCATCACATATATCAAATTCATTCATGTTAAGACTAACACATATCTAGCCATATCTCATGGCTACTTACAAACATCAAACATGATTCAAATGACCAGCCTATACATGCCATATTTAACTATATACATTGTTCCAAAATACCCCAAAATAGATTTGTCGATAGTGTGACTGAGATGCTGACGATCCCTTGATCCGAGCAAGCTTTATTGACAGTGCAAAACAGAGATACAAATCACACAGTAAGCTTTATAAAGCTTAGTAAGTTCATAACATAATACATAATATCAACATGTCGTCACATAGATTAATTTTACTATCACAAATAATACCATCCACAACCAATATGTTCAATTAACTCATTCATAACCACATTCATAGCTTCTCCAACCACATAGATTCCGAGCGTACCTTAGCCAACACTTAGTTGTCAAATACTTTTGCTAATCAATAATCACGATTCATTTCGATCCATATTCGTTTCTTCCTCGATTCATTCGCACACTTAGTGCCTAAATAGTTAGTCGAAGCTTAATTAGCATCGTACACTTAGTACATCCATCTCAAACCGATCTTAAATCGGCATCGCACACACAGTGCCAACCACAAAGCTGAAGCTTATACTACTCCGCACACACAGTGCTGTTTATCTTTATCATGTTTTCGAATATGCACACTTAGTGCCATTTAACTCAATCTATCACATAGCATCCATTTTGTAATAATATCACACCACTTATTTCATAGCATTAAACATAGTTAAATACGGGTATTATGTCCGAACTTACCTCGAACGTTGAACTATCGATATGATCGATTAATCGAGCACTTTCTCTTTGCCTCGATCTCGATCTGAACTTCTTCTCTCTTGGTCTTAATTTGCATCAAAAGCTATCCGAAACCTAGCTTTGTTTTCTTTCCTTTCTTTCCTTCAAAATTCGACACTTACAAAGATGATAACATTCATCTTTTCTTTCATTTGTTTTATTATAATAATTACATCAATTACCTTATTACCCCTTTTTTTTATTAATCCATTTCCACTATCCATTGGTATTTTTGTCCATCCAACATCCACTAACTTGAAAATGGACTAATTACCTCATAAGGCCTCCACCTTAAAAAGCCATCAACACATAGGTACTTAAAAATCAACACACAGCTGTTACACCTTATACAATTAAGTCCTTTTCGCAAATTCGACACACAAACAATCAAATTATCACACAGACAAAGTCACATAATATTCACACAGAAAATATCATTAAAATATTTTTACGACCTCAGATTTGTGGTCTCGAACCACCATTCCGACTAGGGTCTAAACTGGGATGTTACACTTCTAGTCTCACCTGTCTAGATATTCTATCAGGGGCGTCACTCCCTAATATACCAAGTACTCTTGAATAAACAACCAATTTTAGATAAATAATCACTTAACAAATAAATCAGTTTAATAACTGAATTGTGCAAGATATAAATAAAGCACAATAATCTATCCTAATATTCATACAAACATTAATTGGCCAGATTAACGAAAGATAAATAAAAGAATAGAAGAGATGAGATAAGAGAATGTGCATGAATAAATATATTGAAGTGCGAGTTCTGAACAATCTCCGCTCACAAACGTCTTCACATCGAAATAAAAACTTTCGACTACGAAAGAATAAAAGAAAACTAAAACTGAAGAACTGAAGAAAGAAAATTGTCTGTAGAAATCTTTGTGTTTGATGCCCTAATTTGTGTACATGAGCCTCTTATTTATAGGCTAAAATATGGGCACTTTATGCCTAATATGCCCCCAATTCTAATAAATGCGAGATATCAAATGGTATCTTAAAATCTTTTCATACACAACCACTAACATCATCATTGCTTGTGACCCTTGTTCCGGCTACGTCTCAAAATAGGGCTTCTACACCATAGACTTTGCTTGTCATGACACGATAGCCATTTTTTGGGCTTGGAAGTTCCTATTATGCTTTCACAACTTGAGAAGCTTGTGCAACACTCGTCCCAAGTTCCTACATCAATTGGGCCTAGAATTAAGCATCTTGCACACTTAAATACACAAATTAAACTTACCTCAGGCTCGTGTCGGCCTAATAGGTCACTAACACTAAAAATGTGGCAAAAACACTTATTTTATTAACTTTTACTACTTAGCTACTAACTGCTGAAAAGGCAATAATTAATATTAAAATGGCTAGAAAACAAGCTCTTTAAGTGAAGAAATAGACTAAAATAACTACTACATTTGACATCAAGTCATATTTATATAAATTAAGTATGTAAAATTAGCATTAATAATTCTACCCTGAGTAAACATGTATATCTATATGCACATATATATACAATTCCCAAAGGAAATTATAAAATATTTTTACATGTTACATCATTTGATTTGTATTCAAGTCAATTGGGTTCATAGCCCCTATGATTCTTTTCAATTATTGTAGCACCCCGTCACTTGACCCGACTATCGAGTCCAAGTTACAAGATGTCACAACTGTTACCAAAGTAACCACAATCAAAGAACGATCATTTCATAATAATCAATAATTAAAATTTAGTTAAAACATACATTGTAACACCCAGTTTTGGCCGGTCTCAAGTTGGCGAGTAGACGAGAATAATCTTTGTGGCGAGATCCTATATGCCCAATCGATGCTTTTGGCAGATAGCTCGGGCGCATAGCTAATTTTAGAGTATGAGGTAAGGATTTCTCTTTGAAATGTGTGAATATGTATATAAGGAGGGATTGACAAGTGTCTCAAGGGTTCTTGGGTAGTGAGGGTATCGCCAAAGGTAAGGTATGCCAAAGTTGGTCTAGTTACTGTGCAAGTCACATTCTAACAAGATGGTTAGGAATGAACGAAAGGATAAATCAAGGATACATAAAGATTTTGGATCCTTGTATACATTTCTATACAACTGTAAGCCACTAATAAGGCAGTTTTGAAAGTTGGTTTCACGTGTCAAGTTCCACTATAAGAATATGGGTTTTATGTTTATTAATGTGAGCTTTATTAGAAAAGGGGGAGTTATCTTCTTCCTTCTATTTGAAAGCACCATTGCTAACTTGCTTTGAAGGTGATCGAGGATCTTTCTTGGTAAGCTGAAACAAATAATCATAGTTCATGCAAAGGATTGTTTCATATCCTGAGTATGTATTATGGACTTGCATGTTGACTTTTGAAAGAGTAAGTATGTTTTATGTGCGTAAATAGTAAGATGAGAAAATAAGGTGTTGAATGGAGGTTATCTAGGTTTCAGATAATGATAAAAGTTATATGAATGAGTTTTAATGGTATCCCTATGTCTTGTAAGAATTGAATTGTTGAGATTTCATGATGGATGTTAGGATTTGGAGATCAAGCTGCTGTTCTTGGGTGTTAGGTGTGTCCCTAAGTCAAATCCTGTAAGTTGAATGTTGTTTATTTTAGATACTCCTATGAAGAATCATATGAACCATGAATAGAGATTAGAAAAGAATGGTATGATGAATATGTTGATATATGAATGTTTGATAGGATTTGAGTGTATAGTTTGTAAGAATCTGACAATCGTAGAATATGTGATAAGAAATATGGAGTCAAATATATAACTGTAAGAACATGTCTAGAATGTGTAAAATGAGATGTATGTTAAGTTTGGTGCTAATGCCTGAAAGGTCTGTTAAGTGTCTGTTCACTCCGGTGGAGTCTAAAGGGGTCTGTCGGGACTTTAATCACGATATCTGAAAGGAAAGCCCTTGGCCATGACTCCATATCATGTAAGACCATAACTGGTGGGCTATGGCATAATATGGAAATAAATAAAGGAAGGTAATTACCTAACAGGGTTTTCTACATGACCCAGGACGATGAGGGGGCAAACCTCACGAATTATGAGTCTAGGCAAATCCTTATTGTGAACATGCCAGAAAATGGAAGCCGTTGTGGCAATCTATGAGGTGGAAGCCTTTATGGTGAACTAAGGAAAGGCCAGCCTTTATGGCAAATGATGTAAGGAACGCCTTCATGATGCGCACAAAAGAATGGCCCTTGTGGCAACCATCTGGAGGGAACGCCTTTGTGGCAGACCCTAAAAGAAAGAAATGTTATCCCCGATGAAATCTGAAGGGATAGTATGTATGGCAAACTCTGAAGGGACATGATGTGTGGTGAACTTTGAAGGAATGGTAGGTATGATGAACTTTAAAGGAAAAACCCTTATAGTGTATCATGTTACACTTTAGATAGGATAATCTAATGAGTATACTTTGTGGTGAGCTCCATAAGAAATATTATGACATAAACTGCATGCTATAAAGACAAGAACAAAGATATTGGAATGCGCCAGAACATATGGCGAACTCAAAGTATGGGCTAAATGGACAAGAAGAGCAAATGTAGGTAAGAGCTGTATCTGGTAAAATTCAAGAATGTACCTTCTATATATGTACTAAAGGACTCATGAAATCATGAGGAAACGATGACTTGGAGTATGTGGACGAAGCCACCAAATTTGCAGACAAGTTGCCAGTACATATAGTTGTAGACAAAGCCACTGAATTCACAGACAAACTGGCAAAACATATAGTTGTTGTCTGCAAATTCGCATTGGTGGTTTCCAGGCAACGATGACCCGCCACCCTGGGTTGCCCGACAACGATAGGTGTCAAATTTTAACATGAGAAGAGCATGTACATCTTTTCGTATTTTTCCTTTAACTTTGATCACCAAGAGAAATTCAGTTAAGATAGGTGCAAAGGAATAGGATAAAATAAAAAAGATGATAATATGACTTATAATGTAGGTAATTTGCAATAAACAGGCCATTAAGCTCAAAAATCATGTTTCGAGTGTTAATTTAATAAGGTCGGCTTCAAAGGCTCAACGATCCAAAGAAAGTGTGCCTATATCATATTAGATTCTTATACCTCCTAGGATTTCACATCAAGAAAGTTACTAAGTCAATTCTAAAGATTTAAACCTTCATACATGTCTATTTCTAAAGAAATCAAATTTTCATGGAAAATATTACATAAGTCTAAAGAACATACAAGCATTCCATCACTCAAGATAATATAAGAATAACTTAGAAAAAACCAGAAATCATGCTTGCATTTGAACACACTTATGAACAAAAATTCTCTCTAAACATTCATTTATTTCAGTATACTTAAGTAAAAATATTGAAACATACTTTAAAATTCATGCGCAATGCCTTACCCCCTTTAAAAAGAAGTAATGTCCTCATTGCGAAAACAAAGTAATGAATGAAAACTAAACACCAGGTAGGGTTGGAAGAAAAGAGAGGTGAGTCATAAAGACTGCTTAAGTACCAAGTCTTTCTCAACAGTCCAATCCTAGACATGTTCAGTCCCATTACCACATCACTTTGTTTTTCTTAACGAAGAGGGATAGAGCTTATTTTATTCATGCTTGCTATTTATTATGCAAAAACAAAATTCTAACTAGGAAATAAAAATAAACACCTAAAAAAGAAATAAAAACTAAAGACAAGAAATTCCCCCTCTTATTTATTTGACTTATCCTCCTCGTCTTCCTCTTTTGATGTTTCATCCTCGCTTTCCTTCTCATCTTCCTTCCATGACTCAAAGATATAATCTGGGAACTTAGGAACAAAACTATTAGAGACATTTTTAAAAGTATTTCTTACTGAATCATCTCTAACTTTTGTATATTTCTAATAAGCCTGTTGTTGGTTATGAATAAATTTCATCATATCCATCATAATTGACAATTCCAATTTCTCCACAGTATTTGAAGAAGTGGGCATAGGAATAGTCAACTTAGGATCAACACTTGGTTCAACTGGCTCATCAGCATTCGACTCCTCTCTTGGTTTAGAGACTTCCGGTTCCTTTATCAAGTCTGGATTGTTCAGTTCTTCCTCAGATTTTGCTTCTTCTGTCTCAGTAACTGAGTTAGCTTCTGTTTCGGATTTTTTCGATAACTCATTAGTTTTTGGTTCTATTGGTTCACTTAGTTCAGTTGGTTTAGTTCATGGATATTTTCCACTAACCTTTCAAGATCATAGGCTATGATGAAACCTTGAACATACGGGCCCTTCAGGTTTGCTTTTTTTTAACTTGGGCTCTTAAGCAAAGTGAAGTTATCAATGATGGAAAGTAAGCACTTCCAGTCTTCTTTCTATAACAATCATGGATTTCCTTCAGAATGATCTTCCCAACATTTATAAACCTTTCTATCATAATCGAATACAACAAAAGTATTCGCTCCAATGAGATGGTGGAACTGTGTGAGATAGGCATGAGACTATACCGAAAAAAGTACAACCATACTTTAGCCAACGGTTTTGGATATTCCCTTCGACAAGAATGACTACCATACTTTCTTATTGTAACGCCCCTTACCCGTGTTCTACGCCGGAACCAGGCTCAAGGTGTTACCTAAATAAAGTCTGCATAATCGCCACTTAGACCTATCATGACTACTCTCTCTAGTCGCCTTAACAACCTAGTTCTCGACTTACGAGACTTCACTCGTAAGCATGAAGACTCTTGAGACTATACCGAAACTTTTTCAACCTTTTCAAATTTTCTCTTTTATACAGGGCTCACACGCTCGTGTAAAATGTGACACGCCCGTGTGTGAACACACACGCCCATGCTCCTCAACCGTGGTAAATCGACTACACACACACACGGTCTCAAAGCCTAGTCACACGCCCGTGTTCGACACTCGTGGACGACACTGACTTGGGTCACACGACCTGGACACACGCCCATATGGCTGGTCCGTGGTCGCCTCTGACTATTTCCCCACGGTCTAGGCACGCCCGTGTACTTTAACCGTGTGACCATTCAAATTTTCAAATTTCGAGGTGCAGACTTCACACGGCCTGGGCACACGCCCACGTCTTGATCGTGTGTCGCACACGGCCTAGACACACGCCCGTGTGTATACCCATGTGGACAAGAACAAGGCTGTTTGCCAAGCTCTTGGTACCCCTATAGCTTACACTACATGAATCCATTCAACATACTAGTAAACATCTCATAACTTCAACATGAACTCCCATAGATAACTTGTAATTTCATAAATGGTAAAATGAGCCATCATGCATGGAAATTTACAAATTAAATGTCTTAATAAGAGCCATTACACCTTTGGCCAAAATAACAAAATAATTTTACTAGTCTAGCGGATACATGCCATTTACAAAATCATTAAGTCTAGGTATACCGAGATAAGCTGATAGTGCGGGCGGTCTTCTGGTTATCGACGTATCCCGGCTCGGCTCTTAAGCTCTATAAAACAAGGAAAAGTAAGGGGAGTAAGCTTAAAGCTTAGTAAGTTTACATGTAAATAATATAACATTTTAACATGAAATAAACACTTCCAAAGCATTATTTACTAAGCAAGAAACAATCTACATTCAAGATCAGGCTTACTCATTTCTTCCATTCACACATTCCAACCACATCTCAAGCATGATGCATACATTCATTAACAGTTTCCCTGCACTTAGCATCACAAGGTCACATAATACAACACATCACTATATCGAAGTATATTACTCATGTCCACGTTACTCGGTGGTATTGCACACAGCCCACCAAAGGATTAATTACGGTGGTATCGCACACAGCCCACCAAAGGATTAATTACGATGGTATCGCACACAGCCCACCAAAAGATTAATTACGGTGGTATCGCACACAGCCCACCAAAGGATTAATAGACGATGGTATCGCACATAGCCCATCGTAATTTAGCGACAAGGTGGTATAGCACTTAGCCCACCAGTAAATATTGATATAACACACTCACATATCCATTCCATCATTCATATCAAAGTTATTCAATAACTACCATTTTTTATCTACTTGAATCATATATATTGCCAATTGTGTCATGCGCTAATTAACAACAATAATGTGCATATAAAATGCATCGTTTACACGTAAACTTACCTCGGTGTAAAACGTGTCAATTTGCGGTTTATTCCAGTAACCTTGCCTTTTCCCTGTCAAGGTTAATCCGCGTTCTTCTTGATCTATAACAATAAAATTCATTCATTTAAAACATTTTACGATCATGATGCACCAAAATCTATACTTAGGCAAAAATGACCATTTTGCCCTCATACCATGGCAAAATTTACGATTTTGCCCCTAGGCTCGTGAATCATTTTTCACCTCATTTTCTAAATAAACAAGCATAGATGAACATTTATTTCTCTTGCAACTACTCACCATTCCAACTATTCCATGTATTTATGACACAAATTAAATCTTTGCATTCAAGCTCTATTTAGGTGTTTTCATGCTAACACCATTCATAAAAGTTGTCTCTCACGTCCCTTACATTCATTTTCTTCCATAAAAACTCAGCTATCAATATAATTTCTCTCATGGTAAGTCCCTAGACTTTCAACCATATCACAAATTAGTCCCCCCAATAGCTAGCTTAAGCTTTGGGGACTCCAAAAACACAAAAATTATCAATTAACACCACCAAAAATTACTTACTAGAGTGAGGACAAGTTGCTGAAATTTCAAAGCCTTCAAAACCCTTCTTTTGGGTGAAAAAATCGGTGGAAGAAGAAGAGAAGGGAAAAAGATGATAGCCTTCCCTTATTTTATCATATTTTAGTCAACTAGTCAACAACTATCACCAAATTTGACTAAAAATTTATGCTCTTGTCCCCTATGCACCCTATGGCCAGCCATCACTAAATAACTGGCCTAATTGCACTTTAAAATCCTCCAAATTACATTCTATAGCCATTAGGTACCTTTATCCTATAAAATAGAACTTTCGTACTTTATGTGATTTAGTCTTTTTTCGAAATTAAGCATGCTATCACTCGAATTAGAACACCAAAATTTTCATGCATCCATAAAGTTATGCTACAGCACATAAAATGACATCAAAATAATTTTCCTCGACCTCGGTTTAGTGGTCTCGTAACCACTATTCCGACTAGCCCCAAAACTGGGCTGTTACAACTCTCCCCCCTTTAGGGATTTTTGCCCTCGAAAATCTTACCGGTGAAGAGGTTTGGATATTGCTCTCTCATGGCTTTCTCCGGTTCCCACGTAGCCTCTTCTACACCGTGTTTTTGCCACAACACTTTTACTAAGGCTATGTCCTTATTCCTCAACTGTTTCATTTCTCGAGCCAAGATTTTAATCGGCTCTTCCTCATATGTCATATCCGGTCTTATCTCAATTTCTGTTGGAGGAATCACATGCGAAGGATCGAAACGATAACGCCTTAGCATTGATACATGGAGCACATTATGGATTTTCTCTAACTCTACTGGTAAAGCCAACCGATATGCCACTGGCCCAATCCTTTCGGTAATCTCATACGGCCCTATGAATCTCGGACTCAGTTTACCTTTTCGACCAAATCTCAATATTTTCTTCCACGGCGACACTTTTAGAAATACTTTGTCACCCACTTGGAACTCAATTTCTTTTCTTTTCAAATCCGCATACGACTTTTGTCGGTCTGAAGCAGCCTTCAGATTATCCCGAATAATTTTCACTTTCTCCTCAGTCTCTTTAACTAAATCAATCCCATGAATTTGCTTCTCTCTCAGCTCGGTCCAATACAAAGGGGTCCGACACTTACGACCATACAAGGCTTCATACGGTGCCATCCGTATGCTCGACTGATAACTATTGTTGTGTTTAATTCAACCAAGGGTAGGTATCTTTCCCAACTACCTTCAAACTCTAACACGCAACATCGGAGCATATCCTCAAGAACTTGGATTACTCTCTCAGACTGACCATCAGTTTGAGGATGAAATGCAATACTGAAATTCAACCTCGTACCCAAGGCCTCCTGTAATTTCTTCCAAAACCTCGAAGTAAATCTCGGGTCTCTGTCTGAGATAATAGATACAGACACTCCATGTAATCTTACTACCTCTGCAACATACAACTCGGCCAACTTCTCTAGTGAATAATCAATACGCACAGGTATAAAATGAGTCGACTTCGTTAATCTATCAACAATAACCCACACAATATCTCTCTTCTTCGGAGTCATAGGCAAGCCCGCAACAAAATCCATGGTAATCCGATCCCACTTCCACTCGGGAACCATCACTAGCTGAAGTAATCCCGAAGGCACTTGATGCTCCGCTTTCACTTGTTGACAAATTAGACATATTGTTACATACTCCGAGATGTCTCTTTTCATTCCCGGCCACCAGTAGAATTTCTTCAGATCATTATACATTTTCGTGCTGCCCGGGTGTACTAAAAAATAACTACTATGTGCTTCCCGTAAAATTTCTCGGACCAACTCGTCATCTTTAGGCACACAAATCCTGTCATGGAACATTAAGCAACCATCCGAACTCACCCGGAATTCAGATTTAATTCCTAATTCACACTTAGCTCTTTTAGCTAGTATCTCACTATCATTCCTTTGAGCCTCACATATTCGTTGAACAAATAGTGGTCTAGCTCTCAACTCGACCAGTATAGCACCATCATCGGACAATGACAAACTCGTGCTCATAGCTCTCAAAGCATACAAGGATTTTCTACTTAAAGCATCCGCAACTACATTTGCTTTCCCCGGGTGGTAATCGATCACTAGCTCGTAGTCCTTCAATAATTCAAGCCACCGTCGTTGCCTTAAGTTTAATTCCTTTTGATCCATCAAGTACCTCAAACTCTTATGATCCGTGAAGATTCGGCACTTCTCACCATATAAGTAATGTCGCCAAATCTTTAACGCGAAAAAAATTACGGCCAACTCCAGATCATGAGTCGGATAATTCTTCTCATGTGGTTTTAGTTGTCTCGAGGCGTAAGCGATTACCTTACCCTTTTGCATCAACACACAACCGAGCCCATTTAACGACGCGTCACTATAGACCACAAACTCCTTTCCCGACTCAGGTTGTACCAAAATCGGTGCCTCTGTCAACAACATTTTTAATCTCTCGAAACTCTGTTGGCACTTTTCAGTCCATTCAAACTTAACATCCTTGTGCAATAGTTTCGTCATTGGAGTAGCAATCATAGAGAATCCCTTCACGAACCGCCTATAGTACCCCGCTAAACCCAAAAAGCTTCTGACATTTGACACGTTCCTCGGCGGTTTCCACTCCACAATAGTCGAGACCTTTTCCGGATCAACTCTAATACCTTCACCTGACACAATATGTCCTAGGAATCCTACTTCTCGAAGCCAAAATTCGCTCTTACTAAATTTAGCATATAATTGCTTGTCCCTCAAAATCTATAAGACAATCCTCAAATGCTCCGCATGATCACTCTCGTCTCGAGAATAAACCAATATGTCATCAATAAAGACAACCACGAACTTATCCAAATACGGTCGGAAGATACGGTTCATTAAGTCCATAAAAACTGCAGGAGCATTCGTTAAACCGATCGGCATGACCAGAAACTCATAATGGCCGTACCTCGTCCTGAATGCTATTTTCGGCACATCTTGTTCCTTAACCCTCAACTGGTAATAACCAGACCTCAGGTCAATCTTGGAGAACATCGTAGCTACCTTCAGTTGATCAAATAGATCATCTATCCTCGGTAAAGGATACTTGTTCTTCACAGTTACTTTGTTGAGCTGTCTGTAGTCTATGCACAACCTCATCAACCCATCTTTCTTCTTTACAAAGAGTACTGGGGCACCCCACGGTGAATAGCTCGGTCTTACAGAACCTTTATCCGTCAACTCTTGCAACTGAACTTTCAGTTCTTTCAACTCTAGCGGGGCCATCCTATACGGAGCAACCGAAATGGGTGCCGTTCCCAAAATTAACTCAATTCCAAACTCGACCTCTCTAACTGGGGCTAATTCGGGCAGCTCTTCCGGGAATACATCTGGATACTCACATACAACCGGTACTGTTTCAATCCTTACTTTAGATTCTTGAGTGTTTAATACAAAAGCGAGATAAGATTCGTACCCTTTTCTCAGATATTTCTCAACTATCATGGAAGAAATCATCATCGGTAAACTATCTGACTCACCTGATTCAACCCGAATAACATCTCTATTTTCACATTTCAATTTAATAAATTTACTACCACAATTCACTAAAACACTGTGGGCAGTCAACCAATCCATACCAAGAATCAAATCATATTCATCAAACGGCAACAACATAAGGTTTGTCGGGAAACAATGATCCCTAATTATCAGAGGACAGTTCCTACACACCTTGTCAACTAACACCTGTTTACCTAGTGGGTTTGACACTTTTACCACAAATTTAGTAGACTCAATAGTCATACTCAAACTAGATGCCAATCTCATACAAATATAAGAATGAGTTGATCCCGGGTCAATTAAAGCAATAACAGAAGTGTCATAGAGAGAAAATGTACACGTTATTACATCCGGCGATGACTCCTCTTCTCGAGCGCGAATAGCATAAGTTCTTGCTGGCGCCTGACCCTCTGACCTCACAGTGGTGTCTCGTGATACACCTCTAGCACTAGTTCCGCCTTTCAGGTTCTTTTGTGGCCTACCTCTAACGGATGCACTGCTTGATCTTATCTCTTGCTTCCTCTCCTTGTCATCCCTTTCAGGACAATTTCGGATGAGATGGTCGGGGGATCCACACTTATAACAATTTCGATTGCTTACCCAACACTCCCCAGTGTGATGTCTGCCACAACTTGGGCACTCTGGTTTGGACCTTGGGTTACCCACACTTGCCATTGAGGTGGCCTGAACTCTTGAACCCTAATACGTGTTACCTCGCTCTCTCTGCGAATACCCGACTGATGTAGTTGTCCGAGGGTCCACTTCCCTGGACCTCTTCGATTGAGCTTGGTATGATTTGCTCATCGGCCTCTTCTTCGCATCTCAAGCCTCACTCAGGGCTTTCCTCTTTTCCTTACTCAATTTTTCAGCCTTACTAGCCCTATCCACCAATACCACAAATTCTTTTAGCTCTAAAATCTCGACTAAGAGTCTAACATCTTCATTTAACCCATCTTCAAATCTCTTGCATAAAGTAGCTTCCGTGGATACACATTCTTGCGCATACTTGCTGAGCCTAACAAATTCGCGCTCATATTCCACCACAGTCATTTTTCCTTGCTTTAACTCAAGGAATTCTTTCCATTTTTTATCTACAAACCGTTGACTTATATATTTCTTTCAGAACTCCTCTAAGAAAAAGTCCCACGTTACCCTCTCTTTAGGGACCACTGATGTCAACGTCTTCCACCAATGGTATGCCGAGTCCCTCAGCAAAGATACAGCGCATTTCAAGCTCTCCTCAGGTGTACAGGAGAGTTTATCAAAAACCCTCATTGAGTTCTCCAGCCAGAACTCTGCTCTCTCAGGGTCATTATCTATATTAGCTCGAAAATCCTCAGCCCCTTGCTTACGAATTTTGTCAATCGGCGGCTTAGTTGTCCTCACCACTTCTATACCTTGAGAAGCCACAGGAACTGGCTGAGGTATAGGAGGAGGTGGAGGAGGTTGAGCATTGGGATTCGCTCGTACGTACTCAGTGTACCAGTTACCCATCATTTGGAGAAAGGCTTCCCGAGCCTCTTCTCCTTGACCCCTAGTCTCGGGTTCACTCTGCACAGGCACGGTCCCTTACGCAGGAGCCGGTGCATTACTAGTTGCGTCATCAGCAGCCAATTGATTGGGATCCATATACTACATGAAACAAGTTTAAGATCATCAAAAGCCACCACACTATCATTATACGCTTATGGCATGTATAGCTAGACTCCTACACACGCTACGATAGTCCTAGAACCGACTAAACCATAGCTCTGATACCACTAAATGTAACGCCCCTTACCCGTGTTCTACGCCGAAACCAGGCTCAAGGCGTTACCTAAATAAAGTATGCATAATTGCCACTTAGACCTATCATGACTACTCTCTCTAGTCACCTTAACAACCTCGTTCTCGACTTACGAGACCTCACTCGTAAGCACGAAGACTCTCGAGACTATACCGAAACTTTTTCAACCTTTTCAAATTTTCTCTTTTATACAGGGCTCACACGCCCGTGTAAAATGTGACACGCCCGTGTGTAGACACACACGCCCATGCTCCTCAACCGTGGTAAATACTGACTACACACACACGGTCTCAAAGCCTAGTCACACGCCCGTGTTCGACACTCGTGGACGACACTAACTTGGGTCACACGACCTGGACACACGCCCATATGGCTGGTCCGTGGTCGCCTCTGACTATTTCCCCACGGTCTAGGCACGCCCGTGTAATTTAACCGTGTGACTATTCAAATTTTCAAATTTTAAGGCGCAGACTTCACACGGCCTGGGCACACGCCCACGGCTTGATCGTGTGTCGCACACGGCCTAGACACACGCCCGTGTGTCTACCCATATGGACAAGAACAAGGCTGTTTGCCAAGCTCTTGGTACCCCTATAGCTTACACTACATGAATCCATTCAACATACTAGTAAACATCTCATAACTTCAACATGAACTCCCATAGATAACTTGTAATTTCATAAATGGTAAAATGAGCCATCATGCATGGCAATTTACAAATTAAATGTCTTAACAAGAGCCATTACACCTTTGGCCAAAATAACAAAATAATTTTACTAGTCTAGCCCCTATACATGCCATTTACAAAATCATTAAGTCTAGGTATACCGAGATGAGCTGATAGTGCGGGTGGTCTTCTGGTTATCGACGTATCCTAGCTCGGCTCTTAAGCTCTATAAAACAAGGAAAAGTAAGGGGAGTAAGCTTAAAGCTTAGTAAGTTTACATGTAAACAATATAACATTTTAACATGAAATAAACACTTCCAAAGCATTATTTACTAAGCAAGAAACAATCTACATTCAAGATCAGGCTTACTCATTTCTTCCATTCACACATTCCAACCACATCTCAAGCATGATGCATACATTCATTAACAGTTTCCCTGCACTTAGCATCACAAGGTCACATAATACAACACATCACTATATCGAAGTATATTACTCATGTCCACGTTACTCGGTGGTATCGCACACAGCCCACCAAAGGATTAATTACGGTGGTATCGCACACAGCCCACCAAAGGATTAATTACGGTGGTATCGCACATAGCCCACCAAAGGATTAATAGACGATGGTATCGTACATAGCCCATCATAATTTAGCGACAAGGTGGTATCGCACTTAGCCCACCATCAAATATTGATATAACACACTCACATATCCATTCCATCATTCATATCAAAGTTATTCAATAACTACCATTTTTTATCTACTTGAATCATATATATTCCCAATTGTGTCATGCGCTAGTTAACAACAATAATGTGCATATAAAATGCATCGTTTACACGTAAACTTACCTCGGTGCAAAACGTGTCGATTTGCGGTTTATTCCGTAACCTTGCCTTTTCCCCGGTCAAGGTTAATCCCCCATTCTTCTTGATCTATAACAATAAAATTCATTAATTTAAAACATTTTACGATCATGATGCATCAAAATCTATACTTAGGCAAAAATGACCATTTTGCCCTCATACCATGGCAAAATTTACGATTTTGCCCCTAGGCTCGTGAATCATTTTTCACCATATTTTCTAAATAAACAAGCATAGATGAACATTTATTTCTCTTGCAACTACTCACCATTCCAACTATTCCATGTATTTATGACACAAATTAAATCTTTACATTCAAGCTCTATTTAGGTATTTTCATGCTAACACCATTCATAAAAGTTGTCTCTCACCTCCCTTACATTCATTTTCTTCCATAAAAACTCAGCTATCAACATAATTTCTCTCATGGTAAGTCCCTAGACTTTCAACCATATCACAAATTAGTCCCCTCAATAGCTAGCTTAAGCTTTGGGGACTCCAAAAACACAAAAATTATTAATTAACACCGCCAAAAATTACTTACTAGAGTGAGGACAAGTTGCTGAAATTTCAAAGCCTTCAAAACCCTTCTTTTGGGTGAAAAAATCGGTGGAAGAAGAAGAGAAGGGAAAAAGATGATAGCCTTCCCTTATTTTATCATATTTTAGTCAACTAGTCAACAACTATCACCAAATTTGACTAAAAATTAATGCTCTTGTCCCCTATGCACCCTATGGCCGGGCATAACTAAATAAATGGCCTAATTGCACTTTAAAATCCTCCAAATTACATTCTATAGCCATTAGGTACCTTTATCCTATAAAATTGAACTTTCGCACTTTATGTGATTTAGTCCTTTTTCGAAATTAAGCATGCTATCACTCAAATTAGAACACCAAAATTTTCATGCATCCATAAAGTTATGCTACAGCACATAAAATGACATCAAAATAATTTTCCTCGACCTCAGTTTAGTGGTCTCGTAACCACTATTCCGACTAGCCCCAAAACTGGGCTGTTACACTTATAGTCAATTGGGATCCCAGATTTGTCACAACATTAAGCACTTGTTGAAGAAAATCTCAATTTATATTTGTTATCATGGTAAAGTACTCATCTTCTTCAACATCAAGTAGGTTAAACAAATAATTAATGGACTTAGAAGTTAGGGGTACTGGAAACATGAAAATATACACACTTTTTCATGTCATTGTAAACTCAAATTCATGCAAATTCGTAGTAATTATTGTCGAAAAATATATAATAATTATAAAATAATTAAATTTTACTTAAATTATTAACATGTTGAATTTTAATTAATTTTATAACAAATTTTGATTAATTTTGATCATTTTCGACAGATTTACACAAAGGGAAATGGCTCAGCAAACACAGCTAGAAGTGCAAAATCGAGAAGTGATTTTTGAAGTATTGAGGCGAATTAATTTTTCAGTTGAACATGGTCCAAATTATGAATATTAATTCATAATATAATTCATTTTAATTTTAATCCAAATTATTTTGGGTTAAATAAATTATTATTAATTAATCATGAAAAGAGGCCCAGTTGAGCTAAACCTAGAAAACCGATCTGACCGAGCACTGGGCAGTCCAAAACTGTCCCATATGCTGACCCAATCAGCTTGTTTGGCTGATTATTTGGCTTGCAAAATAGCCCTTGAAGACTCCACTATTCATGCCTTTCTAGATTTTCCCTTACCTTAAAATAGCAAGTTTGAAACCTTCAAACTTGCCACATGTGTGGCCGGCCGTGGGGGGTGTAACACCTCATACCCGAGTCCGAGGCTCAGACAGGATACAAGACATTACTATGCTTGAACTTGCTTAATCATGACATTACGGGCTATAAAATTTCGTTCTGAAATTAAAACTTCTCATTCTTAAACAACTCCGTACATTTCATGGGCCTACGAGGCCTTAAACTCGTGCCTGTTAAACTTTGGAACCCAATCGAAAAACTTTTCTTTGAAACGAGGGTCACACGCCCGTGTAAGATAAGACACACCGTGGATAGACATACACGCCCATGTCCCCGCATCGTGCCTAAAAACTCGATGATTCTCGCCAATTTGCCCACGGCCAAGACACGCCCGTGGACTTAGACCGTACTACTATATCTTGATATACTTGACTTATTTCACATGGCGATAGCACGCCCGTGGACTTAGACCGTGTACTACAACTTGATATTCGCGCTTAAGATGCAAAGGTGCAGGTTACATACGGCCTAGACACACGCCCGTGTGTCCAACCGTGTGGGCACTTAGAGGCTATTTACCAAGCCAATTGCCACCCTGAAATTAAGATCCAATTAATACTCATTTCAACAACTCAATACTACATCACTCACGAATAATACTACATGCTTCATTGATAATTATAAACATACACACTTGGCCAATCACTTAGCCATATACAAAAGAATAACAAACTTAATAGCCTATACTTTGGCTCTTCTTAAAACATTTACTCAAAATGTAATGCTTCCTATACATGCCATACTTAATAAAACAACTTGGCTATACCAAAATAGCGATTGATAGTGTGCTCCGAGCTCCGATGACGGTGATCCTCGATATTAGCTTGGCGGGACTACATGGAAAGAAAGAAAGAAAGACATAAGCGTTTAGCTTAGTAAGTTTGCATAATGCACATAGCAACATTCTTACTTAATATAGGCCATTTGATATAAACAATGGTATCATAAATTCAGCTATAAAGCTTACTTACTCATACTTGATTCTTACATATCTCATACTTGATAGGCAAACAAAGTACCTGTATCACTTGATCACTTTGATCAGCATACTTGAACATAATACTCATAATTTCTAATTCATCATTCATAATATGAATAATACTCATTTTCAATTAATAATAAATTTGTACATTATACTAAGCAATTCAATGATATAAATCATAAAGCTTAGAAATCATACAAACTTACCTCAATATACAAAATGTAGCTAGGTATGCAATTTAGGCTCCCTTTGGATGCCCGTTTGGCTCCGTGGGAGGTGAGATTGGCCTAAATAATTGTTTGCCCACCGCCTTTCATTGTCTTTGTTTGGTTTAGCGACAAGGTTCGGTGAAAACCCATCCCCACCACACCGGTCTGCTGAAAATCAACTGGGAATGAAAGCGACAATTAAAGGTCGATGAGCGGTTGGTGTTTTTATCGACCAAAATACCCATACTATTTTATCCTAACATAAACTCACAGATTTTCTAAACAAAGAAAAGGGTTTAATTTTCTGGTTTTTTTCTTACATTTGGGTTCTGGAAAAGTGTTAGTGAGAGATAGAGAGACAAGGTGAGGATGTTGTTTTGGGGGATTTTCTAAGATTTGTACAACTCCCGAGAAAGAGCTTGTTTGGTTTCGTTTCTCTCTCATCGAATGACCCTTCTCTATTCCTTCTCTCTAATCAATATGTTTACTCCACTATAAAGGTTATACCTTGACTCTTACCTTTTGCTTTTTCTTTATCTTTCTCTTGAGTTTTGAAACACTGAAATATGTAATTGTGAGTTCTCGGTGGCTCCTTAATTTAAGTTGTTTGAGTTTTGTTTCCATTTTTTTAAAATTATTTTTCTTTGGTTATTATTTTTTGTTAATTAATAAGAATAATTTTGTTTCTCCTCTGTTCATGCAAGTTAACTAGGAAATGAATCGATGTTACATTTTTGATGAAAGGGCACTTTCTTTTCCCTTTCTATTAGATTGTGTTTTATCTCTTGGGTTTTAATGATAATAATACTTAAAGCATGTATTCATTGCACATTTGAATTGCAATGGTGTTGTCACCACGCGGAATGATTGGAATCAGTGCTCAAAGCTACTTCTTTATAGTCAAAGTAAAGTTGATATAGTGAATCTATAGATTGGTAGTGATCTCTATGTCTAATGGGTTTATATGATCACTGAATCAAATGAGCCACCAAGAAGATTCCTCTAAGAGGACTATAGCTATTTCTACATTGATTTTTGTATGATAATAGATATTTTACATCTCTGGTTCTTTCTTTTGATCAATTTATTTTTAATGTAATAATTGTATTGATCATTAATGTTTTCTCTTATTCTTTGTTTAGGGATTAGTAGGTTCGTAGTGGCGGAGAAACTCTTTCTTGGAGTTTTCCTTCATTGCTTGGTCTTGGGCGGCAAATTCATCGAGTAGCTCTCTGATAGAGGTTATCCTTTAATTGCTCATCCTTCTACAATTTGCAAGTTTTTTTTTTTTGTTCATTTACCGAATTTCTTTCTTATAATTTTAGGACAGAGACATGGTTATCCAGGATAGGGTGTTTTATAGTGTGTTAAATTTTCTAATGTTCAAATATGAAACAAATGCTACTATTTTGGCCTTAAGTTGATTACTCCCCTTTACATTTGTGCTTGTTATTGTTAATTGTTGGCTACTAGTTTGTTTATCTCCTCTCGTTCTATCTCGCCTTTGTTTCTTGCAATATTGAGATGGCAAGACATTTCCTCCAGGAACAACTTGATCCATTTTCACTTGTTTACGATGAACTCACACTTGTCGCTAACGAGTTGCGGGCTATGGTTATTCTTTGAGGTATCACACTATTCTTTTTCATGTCTATGGAATGAGTTTATTACATTCTTTATGTGGGAAAGCAAATTAAAATTGTATGTTCATGTCATCCAAGTTCCTAAGCTTGCTTGCGTGTTTCTTGAGTACTTCTTCAAGTTGGGGGTGGAAGGAAAGAGATTTCATCCCACGGTAATGTATTTTTACGGATGTGGTAATCTTGCGATTCTTGGCGATTGTCATAATTTTGATGGGTTATTCTATTTTTGCTTTTACTGTGGGCTCGATTATGCGTATAGGTTGCACTAGGAAAGGAACAATACAAAAATTCATAGATGAACTACTCTTGTAGCATTCGTTAGCCTCGGTTTGTTCTTGGCTCATTCCAAATTCATAACCCATTTGACCAAAGCTAAACTTAATCTCTGTTACTTTTTATCAAAGAAGCTTGCTTTACGTACAAATGATTTTATGGAAATTTCTCAGTATATATTCTATGCAGGTTTTGATTTTGATAGCTACACTTTGAATGTTCATATACAGAACCAGTTGGTGATGGTGTAAGAGATATTGTGACAAGCGAATTACGTACAAGACAGCAATCTTTAGTTGAGATAATGAGAGATGATCCATGTCATTTCCTCATCATTTTATTTTCTTTATCATGTGTTGCATGCACTTTGGAGCTTCTTGATAAATTCACTTTAGTCTAACATGGTCATTTCATCATCTAGGTTGCTAGCCTCCTCCATGATGATGTTTTGGATGATGCGAGATAAAAGACGTGGTATTGGTTCATTGAATGTTTGTAATGGGCAATAAGGTATCTTTCTTTTATTGCTCTTGCAACCGATGTAAAAGTTTTGTAGCCTAAAGCAATTGCTAAACTTTTCCTGCTTGCGATTGGTTGTACTAGCGGGAGATTTTACGCTTTCTCGAGCTTGTGTGGCCCTTGCTGCTTTAAAAATACGGAGGTGCTTTTAATTTATTATTATTTGCATGATTTACGTGAGGTATTTGCAAATGCAAGTTAAAAATCGAGACACTCAATATCCGTAGGTTGTATCATTAATAGCAACAGATTGTGGAGAATCTGGTTATGGGTGAAACGATGCAAATGACAACTTCATCCGAACAACGTCGTAGGTATGCTAGTCTCCTATGTGCAATATTTCGTTATTTTGTCACCATGTTTTCTATTCAATTACTTGGATGTCCTGCTAGGTTTAGACCTGTGATAGCCATCATTTAGTGGTGGCTAGGTAACTTTGGTTAGCATGATTTCATTTGTTTATGCTTGTGTTTTATTGATCTAATAAGTGAATAATAGTTAGAACTTATCGTAGTCTAATGTTACCGCAAAGCTTAAAAATTTAGGAAACCTCTGTAGTAACTTATAAACAATACTAACTTTATTTGTTGACTTGGTGGCCATCTTTCTACACAAACTTTTAATATTTTCAGATAACACTTACTCGATAGTCATAGATCATTATGGAATGTGTAGTCGATTGCTATATGAGTGAGAAAAATTCCTTTTTCTTTTATCATGCATTTCCATTCAAATAATTGCTGATTGGTAAATCATGTCTTGTCTCTGCTTTGAGTTTAAGGATCTTTTGCTTGTATTTAATCAAACTAGAACAATTTTTTCATGATGCAAAGATGGACTATTACATGCAAAAGACATACTACAAGATGAGGATTTTCGACAATTTGAGAATATACCCGACGTGCCAATCTCTTCAGCCATTTTGATAGAGGTGAATCAAGTTCTTCTAACAGATGAAAGTGACCTTGAAATTACAATGTTAAGGAAACCATTGCAAATAGTTTAATGAATCAATATTTGTAAAAACAATTTTGTATCGTAAACCTAATTTCTAGTAATAATGAAACTTGTTATGTCTTATGTTATTATATTTTTTATTAAAAATCATTCGGTTAGATACTTCAAAATTTGATCCAAGTATAATGTTACTATTTATAAAATAATATTTATCATTGTTATAAAAATATTTAACTATAAAAATTAAAAATAATTTTTATTTTATCTAATAAATAATTTAAATTGATTATATAATGCATTAAAATATTTATAATAAAATATTGGAAAATACATTTTAATATTTTATTAAATGAATTTATAAATTCACATACTTTAATAATTTTATATAAGTAAAATAATTTAAAAATTTCTATTATATATCAATTCTAATATGATGTCCTTAATAGTCATTTTATATTCTCACCTCACCGCACATAATTTGCGTTTGAATCCAAACACATATTCCACCATTGTTTCTAATCTCACCGATTCATGATGATCCAATCTCACCGCTACAGTAATTAATCTCACCGCCACCGCTGTTTTTAACCTCACCGGAGGTAAACACACCGCCCATCCAAACTAGCCCTTAGTCCTCGACCTTGTTCTTGCCTCGGTTTCGACCCGGGCTTTGTTTTTCTTGATCTATAGTCATAAATAGATCATTTAATACTCACATTGACTAAATTGACTCTTTACTCATATTTTGGCAAAATTACTATTTTGCCCTTATACTTTCTCATATTTGCACTTTTGCCCCAATGCTCGTAAAAAAATTCTCATTCAATTTTCTTAGACTTTATGCTTAGCTGATTCATTTTCTCTACTATGAAAATCCTCAATTCTCACTATTTCTACTATGTATGAACAATCTCATAACTTTTACAAACTAGTCCCTATGCTCATTTTTTCATGAAATTCACTTAGAAAAAGATGTTTATCTAACATCAAACTCTCATAAAGTTCCATAAAACATCGTTTAACAAGCATATCATTCATGGGTAGATTTTTGAACATGCATCTTAGCTCACTTTATAGCTAAAAATAGCTAATTCAATATACGAGAACTTCAAAAATACGAAGAATATTAAAAACGGGGCTAAGATGAACTTACTAGCAAGCTTGAAAGATGAACAAACCCTAGCTATGGGTTCTTTGAAATTTTCGGCAATGAGGAAGAAGATGATAGTGATTTTTGTCATCTTTTTCCTTTATTAATCATTTAATAGATAAATGACTAAAATGCCCTTCTCTTAAAAATTCTCTATTTTACTAACTCATGTCCAATTTTGTCCAAAAATTATGATTTGGGCAAATTGCTATTTAAGGACTTATAGTTGCTTTTCTAAAGCTATTTCATACAAAATGCTTCTAGAAACTCATATTTTGCAACTTTTGCAATTTGGTCCTTTTTTACCATTCAACCTCAATTTAGCAAAATTGCTTCATGAAACTTTCACACTAACATGCAAACATGGCATGAACCTTAAAAACTCTTAAATTTACCTCGGATTCGTGGTCTCGTACCACTATTCGACTAGGCCCTAAATCGGGTCATTTACAATTCTCCCCTTCTTGGATTTTCGTCTCGAAAATCTTACCAAAGAAATAGGTTTGGATCTTTGGTTTCTCATACTCTCTTCTAGTTCCCATGTGGCTTCTTCTATTCCATGTCTTTGCCACAATACTTTCAATAAGGCAATACTTTTCTTTCTTATCTGCTTAACTTCCTGAGCTAAAATCTTGACTGGTTCTTCACCATAAGTCATGTCGGGATGAATCTCTATCTCTGACTGGGGAATTACATGTGAAGGGTCTGATCGGTAGCGTCTCAACATTGACACGTGAAAAACATCATGTATCTTTTCTAACTCTGATGGCAAAGCCAATCTGTAAGCTACAGGCCCAACTTTCTCGGTAATCTCATACAGTCCAATAAAACGTGGACTCAACTTGCCTTTCCGGCCAAATCTGAGAACTTTTCTCCAAGGTGACACTTTCAAGAAAACTTTATCTCCGACTTGATACTCTATCTCTTTTCTCTTTAAGTCTGAATAGGACTTCATGCATCTCGATGCAGACTTTTAAACTTTCTCGTATCACTTTCACTTTCTCTTCAGCTTCTCTAACCAAATCAACCCCGTGAATTTGGTTTTCTTTAAGATCAGTCCAATATAGAGGCGTTTGGCACTTACGCCCATATAAAGCTTCATAAGGTGCCATATTTAAGCTCGACTGAAAACTATTATTGTAGGCAAACTCTACTAATGGGAGAAACTTTTCCCAACTGCCTCGACATTCAAGAATATAACATCTGAGCATATCCTCGAGTACTTGAATTAACCTCTCTGACTGACCGTCAGTTTGAGGATGAAAAGTGGTACTAAAATTCAAATTTGTACCCAAGGCCTCTTGTAACTTCTTCCAAAACCTGGATGTGAATCTCAGATCTCTATCCGATATGATTGACAAGGGAACTCCATGAAGTCTTACTATTTCTAAAACATACAAGTTTGCCAACTTGTCAAGGGAGTAATCCCCTCGAACAGGTATAAAATGGGCTAATTTCGTGAGTCTATCAACTACAACCCATACAGCATCTTTCTTGCTTGGAGACAATGGTAAACCCACTACAAAATCCATAGTAATACGGTCCTATTTCCACTCCAAAACTAAAATGGGTTGAAGCAAACCCGAAGGTACTTGGTGTTCAGCCTTTACTTGTTGACAAATCAAGCATTTGGAAACAAATTAAAAATATCTTTCTTCATTCTCGCCACCAATCTTTGTTGCTTCAAGTCATTATACATCTTGGTACTACCCGGATGTACAGATAAACATCCATTATGGGCCTCATACAAAATTCTCTGAATAAGCTCTTCTTTTCTTGGTACACAAACTCTGTCTTTGAACATCAGACTTCCATTGGGACTAATTCGGAAGTCCGACTCAACATCTGTCTCGCACTGATCTTTCTGAACATGCAATTCACTATCCTCTTTTTGAGCTTCAATGATCTCTTGGAGGAATATTGGTCTAGCTCTCAACTCAGCTAGAATAGAACCATCGTCGGACAAAGTCATCCGTGAATTCGTTGCCCTTAATGCAAATAAGGATTTTCTGCTCAAAGCATCGACGACCACATTTGCCTTCCCGAGATGGTAATCAATGACCATCTCATAATCTTTTATCAACTCTAACCATCTCCGTTGTCTTAAGTTCAACTCTTTCTGCGTCATCAAGTACTTCAAACTTTTATGATCAATGTAAATCCGACATTTCTCACCATATAGGTGATGTCTCCATATCTTCAATGCAAAGACTATGGCAGCCAACTCTAAATCATGCGTCGGATAATTCTTCTCATGAGGCTTCAACTGTCTGGAGGCATAAGCAATAACTTTGCCTTCTTTCATAAGTACACAGCCTAATCCATTTAAGGATGCATCGCTGTAAATCACAAATTCTTTCCCTGTCTCAGGTTGAACCAAAACTGGGGCTTCTATCAACATCGCTTTCAGTTTCTCAAAACTTTGTTGGCATCTTTCAGTCCACTCAAATTTCAAATTTTCTGTAACAATTTAGTCATTAGGGTTGCAATAATAGAAAACCCCTTGACGAATCGTCTATAATAGCCGACTAGGCCTAGAAAGCTTCTAATCTCAGAAATATTCTTCGATGGATTCCAATCCATTATGGCCGAAATCTTACTGGGGTCTACTCAAACTCCTTCTTCCGAGACAATATGTCCCAGAAACCCTACTTCCTTGAGCCAAAATTAAGCATTCTTGAACTTGGCATATAATTGATTTTCTCATAGAATCAGAAAAACGTCCGTAGGTGGTCGAAGATGCTCATTCTTATCTTGGGAATAAATCAGTATGTCGTCAATGAAAACGACTACAAACTTGTCAAGGTATGGTCTAAACATGCGGTTCATTAAGTCCATGAATACCGCCGGAGCATTGGTCAAACCAAAGGGCATGACTAAAAATTCATAATGCCCATACCTTATTCTAAGGTCATTTTTAGGTACATCCGATTCTTTTACTCATAGTGGTAGTACCCTCGATCTCAAGTCTATTTTGGAGAACACAGTGGCTCCTTTCAATTGATCAAACAAATCATCAATTCTAGGCAATAGGTACTTGTTCTTTACTGTCACTTTATTTAGTTGAGGGTAATCTATGCACAATCTCATAGTGCTATCTTTCTTTTTCACAAATAAAACCGGAGCACCCCAGGGAGAACAACTTGACCTTGCAAAGCCTTTATCTGTCAACTCTTGTAACTGCGACTTCAGCTCCTTCAACTCCGTCGGAGCCATTCTGTAAGGAGTAATAGATATTGGTACAGTACCAGGAGCTAGCTCAATGCTGAACTCAACCTCTCTAACTGGTGGTAGTCCTGGCAATTCCTCGGGAAACACATCCACGTACTCACATACTATTGGCACTAACTCAATCTTTAACTCTGTTTCTTTTTCATTCATCACAAAGGCCAAATATGCTTCATATGTAACGACCTAAATTTGGGCCTAGTAGAATTCGGCCCAATGGGCCGTGGGCGTAGTAGCGTTTAGAATTTTTGAGAACAAGAGAACGGCTTGTTGGACCTATTAGGTGAGTGATTTTGGAAGGTTAGGGGGCTTCTATGAAGTCCCGGGATTAAACTTGAGCTTTAGGAAAATTTTGGTTTTAGGTGAAAAAAACCCTGGGAGTTCGTAGGTAGGCTTTAAGAATAAAATGTGGAGAAAAATGACACAAGTGGAGTGTGTGGTGTAGTGGCAAAGTGACGCCACTTAGGGAGCAAGGGGGTGACACCACAAGGAAGGAAGGAGGTCCAAGGTTCAAGTCTTGGCTCTTGCATTCTGGTTTTCTTTTTAAATGGACTTTAGAATTTGGCTATAGATTTATATTTAGTTGCGCATGGTTTAAGACACAAGAGGAGCTTGTGGCTTGGTGGCAAGTGGCGTGTTGAACTATTGAAGGGAGCCTAGGTTTGAATCTCATGAAAAGCAAGGGAGTATTTATTTTGCGAATTGGACGGCAAGAGTTTGAGTTGGATTTAAACTCTACTGATGAAGGGATCCCACATCGGAAAGATACAAAGAACGAAGGTGAGAAGCTAGCTATATATAGAGCATTCTATGATAGGAGGAAGGATACCTTGGAGGGCGTTTGGGCACAGGAGTGGTCGGAGCGCAGATTAGCACCAGATTCCTATCAGGTGTGTAACTCTCTCTACTCTAGTTGTAGAGCGACAAATAATAGCCACACGAGCGTGCGAACGCACGTGTGGGGCTTCGACGCGATAGTTGAGGCCATCAGTAGTATTCTTGTGGGTTGAGGCTGCTTGGGCCACGATGGGCCGAAGTGGGCCCGTGGGCCCAATTGAATAAAATGTATGATGGTGTAGTATATAGTGAACTAGACTAGGTGAATCTCATATACGTGGCTAGATTTGTGTTAGGTGGGCCACACGAGTGTGTGGGCCCGAATGGGTCGAAATCGGGTTTTAGGCCCAATAGTCCGGTATGACCGAAAATGGTAATTGAGTCGCTCGAGGCGACATTAGGCCTTTGGAAAGGCCATTGCAGGTGCGAAATTACTAAAATACCCTTGGGTTACAAAATTACTAAAATACCTTTGGTTTACAAAATTACTAAAATACCGTTGGTTTACAAAATTACTAAAATACCTTTGGTTTACAAAATTACCGAAATACCCCCGATTTGCAAAATTACGGAAATACCCTCGATTTGTGAAAAATACTGAAATACCCCGATTTGCGAAATTACCAAAATATCCCCGGTTAGTGAAATTATCGAAATACCCCCAATTTGTAAAATTACCGAAATACCCCTAATTTGCGAAACTAGCAAAATACCCCCGATTTGCGAAATTACTGAAATACCCTCGGTTTACGAAATTACTGTTTTACCCCTAAACGACAAAATGACCGTTGTACCCTCGTGGTAGTACTAGCGTTGTATGTGTTAATTGTATGATTTATTATGTTTGAGATGCGTTGCATACATGGATTGGTTATGAGTAGAATTATCGAAATACCCTTATAGGGTAAAATGACTGATTTGCCCTTGAAGGTAAATGATCGACTTGTACAATGAGTGGACTAATTTGGCTGTGGTTGTATGACTGATATGCTTTTATTACATGTTTAAATAATTGTTACTGAGCATGGCCATTTTGCATACACGTGTAATGATTGAGCATGACATACACGACATATTGCATGGGGTTGGGATTATTAATACGGAGGAAGTGCTAATAGGATCGCATGGTCGCTGACGATCGTGGATCCACCAAGGCTTTATAGCCACCGCAGTTTTTTAGCCACCGAGCGACCATCTTTGCACCGATAATGTTACCGAGGGTCAGTGCCATTAATATGGGCTTCGTGCGTAATTATGGGCTTTGTGCCAATACCAAGGCTTTGTGCCGATATTATGGCTTTGTGCCAATCGTATTTACCGTGGCAATGTGCCTAACTTATATATTGATAACTCGTGGTCGATCATATTTACCCAAGGTCAGTGTGCCAATTATATTACCGTCATTGATGGCTATGTGCCAAATATAATACAATCACTCGATGGCTTTGTGCCAATTGTAATACCGCTATCAAGGCTTTTTAGCCATCGAGCGCCTATCTTTGCCTTGATAAGATTAGTTAGTGCCGCAACCGTGCTACATAAGGAGTGTAGGGATGGGTGGGTCGATTAAATCCCCAGGAGAGTGTAGGGTTGGACAGAGACGAGTACGCCGTTGGTATGGGCATTAACGCATTGCATATCCGGATTATATTCGAGATGGGCTTAGGCCCCGATTTATATGTATGACATGTGACATTTGACTTGGGTTAAGGCCCAACTGAGGCTATTTTGGGCTAATGCCCAATTGCCACCGTTACTTTAATGGGCTTGGGCCCGAATTGTTTTGATGCATGTTCTTACAGATTTTGTTCGTAAGGGGAATTACACACCGAAGTTTTCGTAAACTCACCCCCTCTTTCTAATTTTTCTTAGGTAATCCTCAGTAGGTGGTTCGACGTACTGGAAGACTCGGAGGTGGCCACACTACGAGCAGTTTTGGACTTTAGTATTTTACTTATTTTTAACTTGGGTTAATATTTTGTAATAAGGCCGCTTTAACTTTAAATTTGGTATTTTATTTGGTTTAGCTTTTAATATGATATCGCCTTATTATTCTTAAATGTTTAATACGGGATTTTCCTAAACCCTTAATAACCGCTTTTCCAAAATGTTAACAAAAGGATAACAAGCGAATACATAATTAAACTCGAAATTTTTAACAAACGCACAATTTTTAAACAACCCTTTTATGTGACATGCCGGATCTGGTCGTAATGTTTTGACCGGGTTTGGGGTGTTACATCATACCCCTTTCTCATGTATCTCTGTGCCGTCACGTGAGAAATCAATTATGACAATCTACTCTGTTCATCTGATTCTATGTGAAGGGTGTTCCCATCCTCACATCTCATTTCAATGTATTTCTTCCCACAATTAACTATTACATTATGGGCAGTCAACCAGTCCATACCGAGAATGAGGTCAAACTCGTCAAATGGTAGCAACATAAGGTTTGCTTTAAAACAATGACCTCTAACCATTAATGGGCAATCTTTACATACTTCATCAACTAACACACTCTTGCTTAAAGGATTAGACACTTTAATCACAAATTCTATAAACTCTACAGGCATACTCATATCGGATACCAATTTCATGCAAATGTAAGAGAGTGTGGATCCGGGATCTATTAAAGCAACAACTTTAACATCATGAAGAGAGAAGGTACCCGTGATAACATCATGGGAAGATGCCTCTTTGCGAGCGCGAATGGCATAAGTCCGTACAGGCGCCCTACCCTCGGGTCTCGCGACCTGCTCTCTAGGGTTACCTCTTCCACTTGCCCCACTTCCGGGGTTTCTCTGTGGCCTTCCTCTGACCATACTCCCGGATCTCGGGTTCTGAGTTTCGTCCTCTTTCATCATCTCTGGACAATCTTTTATGTAGTGGTCCTGGGAACCACATCTGAAACATGCATTTTCGTGTGCTCGGCATTCCCCTAAATGGCGTCTGCCACAATATGGGCATTCGGGTCTATCAGATCGAACATTCCCCACACTAGCGACCGAAGTAGTCTGTGCTTTATTTCCCGAATACTGTTTACTCTTGTCCTTCCTGGAAAATCCAGTGGAAGTAGCCGATCGGGCAGGGAAATCTCTTGACTTCTTGGATGAAGATTGGAATGACTTGTTCCACTGCCTCTTTCTAGAGTCATGAGACTCCATTTTAGATTTCTTCTTCTCTTTTACTAGTTCTTCGGCTTTACAAGCCCTCTCGACTAGCACAACAAATTCCTTCAATTCTAGGACAGCAACAAACAGTTTGATGTCCTCATTTAGCCCATCTTCAAATCTGTTACTCATGATGGCTTTGGTGGACTTGCATTCTCGAGTGTATTTGCTGAGTCTTACAAACTCATGCTCGTAGTCAGTTACAGACATCTTACCTTGTTTCAGTTCTAGGAATTCCTTCTTTTTCTGGTCTACAAAACTTTGACTGATATACTTTTTCTTAAACTCTTCTTGGAAAAATTCCCACGTGATCTTCTCTCTTGGGACTACTGATACCAAGGTGTTCCACCATTGATAGGTAGAATCTCTTAAAGAGAAACTACGCACTTCATGCACTCTTCGTGTACACATGATGCTCATTAAATACCTCGATGGTATTTTCTAACTGAATTCAAAGACTTTTCGGATCATCATCTTTTCTAGCCCGGAATTCTTCAGCCCCATGTTTCCTGATCCTATCAACTGGAAACTTAACTCCTCTTGCCACCTCTATTACTTGAGGGGCTACTGGGATAGGTTGAGGAATAGGCGAGGGTGGAGGGGGTTGTGCATTTGGGTTTGTACGAACGAACTCCGTGTACCATGTGTTCATCATATGGAGGAAGGCTTCTCTAGCCTCTTCTCCTCCTCCTTGACTCACCGTAGTGGGTCTATTCTCGTTCTCATTCAGCACCGTCCCTTCAGCGGGAGCCGGCGCATTACTTTCTACATCATCCGCCATATCTCTTTCAGGATCCATTTACTATATACATATAAACATAATTTAAGTCGTCAGGAGTCGTCACACTATCATTATAAAAACATTCTTACGTATGGCATGTATAGCTAGACTCGTGCTCGTGCTATGTTAGCCCTAGAACGGACTAAACCGTAGCTCTGATACCACTAAATGTAACACCTCATACCCAAGTCTGAGGCTCAGACAGGATACAAGACAATACTATGCTTGAACTTGCTTAATCATGACATTACGGGCTATAAAATTTCGTTCTGAAATTAAAACTTCTCATTCTTAAACAACTCGTACATTTCATTGGCCTACGAGGCCTTAAACTCGTGCTGATAAACTTTCGAAACCCAATCAAAAAACTTTTCTTTGAAACAGGGGTCACATGCCCGTGTAAGATAAGACACGCCCGTGGATAGACATACACGCCCATGTCCCCAGACCGTGCCTAAAAACTCAGTATTATGCCAATTTGCCCACGGCCAAGACACGCCCGTGGACTTAGACCGTGTACTATATCTTGATATACTGACTTATTTCACACGGCCATAGCATGCAAGTGGACTTAGACCGTGTACTACAACTTGATATTCTGCCTTAAGATGCAAAGGTGCAGGTTACGTACGGCCTAGACACACGCCCGTGTGTCCAACCGTGTGGGCACTTAGAGGCTATTTACCAAGCCAATTGCCACCCTGAAATTAAGATCCAATTCATACTCATTTCAAAAACTCAATACTACATCATTCACGAATAATACTACATGCTTCATTGATAATTATAAACATACACACTTGGCCAATCACTTAGCCATATACAAAAGAATAACAAACTTAATAGCCTATACTTTGGCTCTTCTTAAAACATTTACTCAAAATGTAATGCTTCCTATACATGCCATACTTAATAAAACAACTTGGCTATACCAAAATAGCGATTGATAGTATGCTCCGAGCTCCGATGACGGTGATCCTCGATATTAGCTTGGCGGGACTACATGGAAAGAAAGAAAGAAAGACATAAGCGTTTAGCTTAGTAAGTTTGCATAATACACATAGCAACATTCTTACTTAATATAGACCATTTGATATAAACAATGGTATCATAAATTCAGCTATAAAGCTTACTTACTCATACTTGATTCTTACATATCTCATACTTGATAGGCAAACAAAGTACCTGTATCACTTGATCACTTTGATCAGCATACTTGAACATAATACTCATAATTTCTAATTCATCATTCATAACATGAATAATACTCATTTTCAATTAATAATAACTTTGTACATTATACTAAGCAATTCAATGATATAAATCATAAAGCTTAAAAATCATACAAACTTACCTCAATATACAAAATGTAGCTAGGTATGCAATTTAGTCCTCGACCTTGTTCTTACCTCGGTTTTGATCCGGGCTTTTTTTTTCTTGATCTATAGTCATAAATAGATCATTTAATACTCATATTGACTAAATTGACTCTTTACTCATATTTTGGCAAAATTACTATTTTGCCCTTATACTTTCTCATATTTGCACTTTTGCCCCAATGCTCGTAAAATAATTCTCATTCAATTTTCTTAGACTTTATGCTTAGCTGATTCATTTTCTCTACTATGACAATCCTCAATTCTCACTATTTCTACTATGTATGAACAATCTCATAACTTTTACAAACTAGTCCCTATGCTCATTTTTCATGAAATTCACTTAGAAAAAGATGTTTATCTAACATCAAACTCTCATAAACTTCCATAAAACATCATTTAACAAGCATATCATTCATGGGTAGATTTTTGAACATGCATCTTAGCTCACTTTATAGCTAAAAATAGCTAATTCAATATACGAGAACTTCAAAAATACGAAGAATATTAAAAACGAGGCTAAGATGAACTTACTAGCAAGCTTGAAAGATGAACAAACCCTAGCTATGGGTTCTTTGAAATTTTTGGCAATGAGGAAGAAGATGATAGTGATTTTTGTCATCTTTTTCCTTTATTAATCATTTAATAGACAAATGACGAAAATGCCCTTCTCTTAAAAATTCTCTATTTTACTAACTCATGTCCAATTTTTTCCAAAAATTATGATTTGGGCAAATTGCTATTTAAGGACTTATAATTGCTATTCTAAAGCTATTTCATACAAAATGCTTCTAGAAACTTATATTTTGCAACTTTTGCAATTTGGTCCTTTTTGACCATTTAACCTCAATTTAGCAAAATTGCTTCATGAAACTTTCACACTAACATGCAAACATGGCATGAACCTTAAAAACTCTTAAATTTACCTCGGATTCGTGGTCTCGCACCACTATTCCGACTAGGCCCTAAATCGGGCTGTTACAGGGGGACTCTATGGCTGCTGATTTTTGCTATTTTTTGCAGCCTACTCAACCTATAAAAACCCCCTTGGCTGATCATTTGAAACACATCTCAAAACCTCTCATCCTTTCACTTCTCTCTCACTTTCTCTCTTCAATCCCCTTCCGTTGTTCTTCATTTTCTTCCCCATTCCCTTGCCGATTTCACCTCTTGAAAAAGAGTCCTTCAACCACCATTTGAAGCAGTATTCAAGTGTTCGTGGAACTCTTGGTTCAACAAGAACAAGCGGAGAAGGAGGAGCGAAGCAACTTAGTCAAGCCTCAGAGAAACACCGAATTTGATTCTTGTTCCTTATCCTTTTAATTTTATTGTTGTTGTTATGAACATGTCTATGAATAATTCTGATGTTGATATGTTAAATTTAATTAATATGGCTTAAATTTAATTCGTGTTAGGTTGATTGCATTTTTTCCACTTAATTTCTTAAAATTGTGTTTGTGTTGTTATAGGGCTTGGTAAGATGTTTGATTAAGTAAAACCATGACTAAGTTATTCTTGCATTACAATTGTAAGGTAACAAATGAATTAATTATTTAAACGGATTGAAATTGTAATTAATTGACACGATACTTAATCAACATGACGCTTAATCATCTAAGGTAGCCGAGGTTAATTAGCAACGGTATCTAACGATACATTAGCTTTGCATAACTTGAAAGATTATTGTGATTAAACTGTTTCAAGGTAGGAATACATTGTTACCTCACGTAATCTTTTATGTGCTTATGAGATTGAATTAATTGTTTGAATTGGCATAGAGATATGTACAAGAGATTATTTTTAATTTCATAAGTATGTATGTGCATTAATGCATTTGCTTATTAAAATTTGTTTAATCGGTTGAATTGACATAGAGATATAGTCAAGAGATAAATGGATTTTGGTAGGTGAGTACGTTCATAAGTTAGCAAATTACCAAGTTGCCGTGAATTTACTCGTAACAACATGAACATGAGTTTAGTAATTCTAAGTTAAGAAATGTAATTAATCTAACACAATTATGTCATCTTGATTAAAATCATCTTTTGAAATTGTGCATTGGAACTTTTATTTTCTCTTTATTTATTTTACTTAGTTAAAAATCTTAGTTTTTAACCACCTCCTCAAATCAAAATATTTTTCTTCACCAAAGTGTTTTTAATTGCATTCATAAATAATTCTTTTCCCAGTCCCTGTGGGTACAATACTCGACATTTACTTGTCACTTTTTACTTGTTGTGATTGTGTACACTTGCACATTTCCGTCGTTCCAAGTTTTTGGCGCCATTGCCAAGGACTATTTTAAAAGTAATTATTTGTGAATTTGTGAATTTTGCATTTTGGTTTATTTTTCTGTTCAATTTTAACTTAATTAATTTTTTCTGCATTTTTTCAAGTGTTTATGAGTATTGATCGAATTATCGATTTACTCCTCGTAGACCCTGAGATTGAAAGCACTTTTCGACAGAGAAGAAGACAGGCAAGTCAGATAAGGACCAAAGAGATGAACTTTGAAAATTTGAATCAAGGAAACGGAGCAAACCTTGCTCAAAATCCTATCTTTATTGCTGATGATAGGGATAAAGCTCTAAGACAGTATGCCGTGCCAGTGTTTCATGATCTTAATCCGGGTATTAGGAGACCCAGAATCGAGGCACAATAATTTGAGCTGAAGCCAGTCATGTTCCAGATGCTTCAGATAGTGGGACAATTCAGTGGAATGCTTACCGAAGATCCTCATCTTCACTTAAGACTGTTTATGGAGGTGAGCGATTCTTTCAAGTTAACCGGAGTACCCGAAGATGCACTACGATTAAAGCTGTTCCCATATTCGCTAAGGGACAGAGCTCGAGCCTAGTTGAACTCATTGCCACCAAATTCTATTTCAACATGGCAAGAGTTAGCAGAAAGATTCCTCATGAAGTATTTTCTGCCTCGCAAGAATGCTAAGTTGAGGAACGAGATCACTGCTTTCCAACAAATGGATGATGAGTCCTTGTATGAGGCATGAGGAAGGTAAAAAGAATTATTAGGGAAGTGCCCTCATCACGGAATCCTTCACTGCATCCAACTTGAGATGTTTTATAACGGTCTCAATGCTCACACAAGGATGGTAGTGGACGCTTCTACTAATGGTGCTCTCCTTTCTAAGTCTTATAACGAGGCTTATGAAATCATTGAGAGAACTGCCAGCAATAATTATCAATGGCCAACCAATCGAGTAGCGTTAGGAAGATGAGTCGCTGGTGTAACAACCCTAACCCGTATCCGTCGCCAGAACAGGGTTTCAGAGTGTTACCAAAACATTCAAAACATTTATCGATTAATTCAGGCAAGTTACTAATCATTCACCAAGGTCATTCATAATGTCCCTTAAATGGACCCTCGAGGCCCAATACGAGCATTAGAATCAAGTCGGGACTAAATCAGGAACTCAAGGAATTTTTCGTGAAATTCCAAAATTTTCTAAGGTGCAGGGCTCACACGCCAGTGTGGTCCAAGGGACACGCCCGTGCTACAGGCCGTGTTCAAAACTAGGTAGCTCTCTAACTTGTGCCACACGGCCATGCCACATGCCCGTGTGCTAGGCCATGTGGATAATTAATTTAATTCGAATTAGGTGCAGGTTTCACACAGCCAAGATACACGCCCGTCTTCAAGTCCGTGTCTCCCACACGGCTGAGACACACGCCCGTGTTTCTGCCCGTGTGTTCAATTCTGAGCATTCTATTTTCTCGAATTTAAGGTGCAGGGGACACATAGCCTAACCACATGCCCGTGTTACTAGGCCGTGTTTCACACACGGTCTAGACACACGCCTGTGTATCTACCCGTGTGGACAAAATAAAGCCATTCCTAGCTTCATTTCTCACCCCAATCATTGCCATAATCCTACACCACATCTTGCATTCATAACCCAACCAATCCAAGCATTTTATTCAAGTTAATTCTATCATTTAACATGATATATCATCACATACAATTACTAAACATTTCAAGCATTCTAATCAAGCATATTCCATCCATCATCATGGCATATCATTTCATGCATACATGTTTACAATCTTATCTTGGCTATGTCCTCATGTTAGACATGATTTGATCAACTACTTAATATATATGTGGCTAACATAATATGACATTAAAAGTATACCAAAACAATTAATACTAGCCATTCCAATGGCAAGATTACAAGCATCGTTTATGTTTACATGCCAATTTGGCCAACAAATCCTATACATGCCATTACAACCGCAATTGAATTACCATACTATACCAACATGGGCCGATGGATAGTGTGAGTGATCTCCACTGAGCTTCCAATCCAGCGAGCTTCCGATTTACTCTAAAACAGGGGAAAATAAAATGGGTAAGCATAAAATGCTTAGTAAGTTCGTATAATATTGGTACTTAACTTACCATTCATACTATTTTGAGGTAACTATGTAAGGCATTCACTTAATTTGACCTCAAGCCCTACACACATTCTCATTGCCTGTAACACCCTCTTACCCGGGTTCTACGCCGGGAACCGGGCCCGAGGCGTTACCGAACTCAAACTGCTTAATCGCCACTTAGGCTCAACGTCATTACTCGATATAACCTCATTCGCGACTTACGAGGCCTCACTCATACACATGAGGACTCTCGAGACTAATTTGGAACTTTTACGATCCTTAAACTTTTTCTCTTTTATATAGGTCGCACACGCCCGTGCAAGATTACACACGCCCGTGCATGAGTACACACGCCCATGTCCCCAGACCGTGCCAAAAAACCCAAGCATTCTGCCAAATGCCCCACGGCCATGGCACGCCCGTGCTCCCTAACCGTGGTGAACACTGACTTCCTTCGCACGGCCTAGAGTCTAGACACACGCCTGTGTGGCTAGCCCGTGGCCAACACTGATGAATCCCACACGCTCTAGGCACACGCCCGTGTGACTAGTCCGTGGTCTATTCTATTTTCAATTATTAACATGCAGAGGACGTACGGCCACAAAGACACGCCTGCGGCCGACTGACAGTGTCACACATGGTCTAGACACACGCCCGTGTGTCTACCCACATGGTCAAGAACAAGACTAAGTGTCAAGTTCTTTTCACCCTTCTAACATGCACAACATATACTCATCTAACACAATCACAATCAACTCAAATTGAAGTACATTCTCACATAGAAAACTACATCTTTCTTTCATATAATGTAATAGCCAACAACCATGGCATTATACAAAATAAGCTATCCATCTATAGGCCAACACATCTTAGCCATTTACAACAAAATTTACTAACTTATCTAGCCCCTATACATGCCATATACAAAACATTAAGTTTTATGTACCAAAGTGTGCTGATATGTGGGCTATCTTTCGATGATCCTCGTATCTCGATTCAACGCTTTTAATCTATAAGACAAGGGAAAAGAATGAGAGTAAGCTTTGAGCTTAGTAAGTTTACACATAAACACATAAGCAACATAGTATAAGCTAAGCAACAATTAGCATTATACCAACAAGTAATTCACAACTATGCTTACTCTTTCTATCCCTTACCACATTTCCAACACGTCATGAGTCACATACTCACAACCATTGAAATGCACCCCTGCATTCAATATCACATTTACGTAATATACAACACAATCAATCCACATAACTTATCCACAAAGCTCATCCACACAGCTAGTTCACATAACTAATCCACACTACTCATCCACACAGTTAATACACACAGTCAATCCACACAGTCAATATCTTGGTGGTTTCGCACTTAGCACACCACATTTGATTAATAAGGTGGTATCGCACTTAGCCTACCACAATGGTATTCGTAGTGATTCAGCACATAGCTCACTAGATGATATACCTCATGATAGCATCGCACATAGCTAGCTCATCATCAATATGCATTAGGATGGTATCGCACTTAGCCTACCATCTAGCATTATCACAACACATGCACAAGTCTATTTACCCAATTATTCATCCATTCACATCTATATTACATTCATTCTACTCGAACCACATAGGTTCCCAATCATTCTCATTCGTTCTCATTCATGCTACACCCTAGCTAGCATTTACAAATTGTAAGTATGAAGGCATTGTTTATGCATAGACTTATCTCGATACTCAAAAGTATTGAAATGTGCAATTTAGTCCACCACCTTGCTTTTGCCTCGGTTTTGATCCGGGCTTCGTCTTTCTTGATCTATAATGAATATATTAGCTTATTCAATACACATATTGACTAAATTGACCCACATCTCATACTTTAGCAAAATTACTATTTTGCCCCTAAACTTTCTCATATTTACACTTTAGTCCCAAAGGCTCGTAAAGTGATTTTTATTCAACTTTCTACTCTTTCATGCTTAGCCGAACCACTTACTCAACTAAAGCATTCATCAAATCTCACTAAATCACCCATGTATGACCAAACTTGAGATTTTCACAACTAAGTCCCTACATGCATTTTCATGGAAAATCACTTAGCAAAAGATGTTTCTACTACATCAAGCCTTCATATTCTTCTATAAAACATCAAAATACATGCATGTCATACATATGTACATTTTTGAACATCCATGATAGCTCACCAAATAGCTATAAATAGCTTACTCATGCTACCGGGACTTCAAAAATATGAAGAATATCAAAAACCGGGCTTAAGAGCACTTACTAGCAAGCTTGAAAAATTGAAAGAGCCCTAACAATGGCTTCTCTAATTTTCGGCAGCTTGGGGTAGAAGATGAGTGAATTTCTATCATCTTTTCACCTATTTTAATCACTTAATTGATAAATGACCAAAATGCCCTTTTTGATAAACTTTCAATTTTAACTCATCCATGCCCATTTTTGTCCAAAAATTAGAATTTGGATAAATTTCTATTTAAGGACCTCTAATTAATAATCTAAAGCTATTTCACACATGTAGCTTCTAGAAACACACATTTTGCAACTTTTGCAATTTAGTCCTTTTGGACAATTCAACCACAATTTCACAAAATTGATTCATGAAACTTTCACACTAGCATGCATACATATTATAAGCCTCAAAAACTCATTCATGACCCTCGGATTTGTGGTCTCGAACAACTATTCTGACTAGGCCCTAAACCGGGATGTTACAACTCTCCTTCTTTAGAGATTTTCGTCCCAAAAATCTTACCAATAAAAGAGGTTTGGATGTTGCTCTCTCATAGCTTCTTCCGCTTTCCCACGTAGCCTCTTCCACGCCATGTTTCGCCATAACACTTTCACTAGTGCTATGCTCTTATTTCTCAACTGTTTCACTTCTCGAGCCAAGATCTTAATCGGCTCCTCTTCATAAGACATATCCGGTCTTATCTCTATTTCCATTGAAGTTATCACATAGGATCGGAGCGATACCGTCGCAACATCGACACATGGAACACGTTATGAATCTTTTCTAACTCTACCGGCAAAGCCAACCGGTAAGCTACACAGCCCACCTGCATCAGTAATCTCATACGGCCTTATGAACCTTGGACTCAATTTCCTTTTTTATCCAAATCTCATAATCTTCTTCCACGGTGATACTTTCAAAAATGCTTTGTCGCCTACCTCAAACTCTATTTCTTTTCTTTTCAAATCCGCATACGACTTCTGTCAGTCCGAAGCAGCTTTCAGACTAGTACGGATTACTTTCACTTTCTTTTCGGTCTCTTTTACTAGATCGACCTCATGGATCCATTTCTCGCTAAGCTCGGTCCAATACAAAGGAGTCCGACACTTACAGCCATAAAAAGCCTCATACGGTGCCATCTGTATACTCGACTGATAACTATTGTTATAGGTAAATTCGACCAAAGGTAGATATCTCTCCCAACTACCTTTGAATTTTTGCACACAGCATCGAAGCATATCCTCAAGAACTTGAATCACTCTTTCAGACTGACCATCGGATTGCGGATGGAATGCAATCTCAAATTCAATCTCGCACCCATGGCCTCTTGCAACTTCTTCCAAAACCTCAAGTAAACCTCCTGGATCTCGTCCGATATAATAGACACAGTACACCATGCAATCTCACTATCTCTCGCACGCACAACTCAAATTAACTTATCCAAAGAATAATCAACACGTCATCGGAATAAAGTGAGCCGACTTCATCAATCTATCCACAACAACCCACACAAAGATCTCTCTTTCTGAGTCGTCGGCAACCCCGCACACAAAATCCATGGTAACCCGATCCTATTTCCATTTGGGAACCATCACCGGGTCAAGCAATCCCGAAGGCACTTGATGCTCACTTTCACTTGTTGGCAAATCGGACACTTAGTCACAAACTCAAATATCTCTTTTCATACCCGCCACCAATACAACTTTCTCAAATCATTGTACATTTTCGTCTTCGCCTGGATGTACTTGACAAGCATCCACCATGGGCCTCATACAAAACCTTTCGAATCAACTCCTCATTTTTAGGAACACAAATTCACACACGATACATCGACAACCATTCAAATCCACTCGAAAATCAAAATCACTTTCTGATCCGCACTTAGCTATCTTAGCTTGCATCTCGCTGTCATTTCTCTGAGCTTCACATATTTGTTGAACAAATAGTGGCCTAGCTCTCAAATCTGCCAAAATAGCACCATCATCAGACAATGCTAAACTCACCCTCATAACTCTTAGAGCGTACAGGGATTTCCTACTCAAGGCATCCGTAACCACATTCACTTTTCTCGGGTGGTAATCAATGACTAACTCATAGTCTTTCAACAATTCAAGCCACCGTCTTTGTCTCAGATTCAGATCCTTCTGATCCATCAAATACTTTAAACTCTTGTGATCCGTAAACATTCGGCACTTTTCGCCATACAAATAATGTCGCCAAATCTTTAACGCAAACACAATCACAGCCAACTCCAAATCGTGAGTCGGATAATTCTTCTCGTCTTTGTTTTAATCGCCTCGAGGCGTGTTTACTACCTTACCCTCTTGCATCAACACGCAAATCGAGACCATTAAATGACGCATCACTATATACCACGAACTCCTTCCCCGATTCTGGTTGAACTAAAACCGGTGCCTCAGTCAACATTGTTTTCAGTCTCTCGAAGCTCTGTTGACATGTCTCAGTCCATTCAAACTTGACATCCTTATGCAATAGCTTTGTCATCGGGGTAGCAATCACAGAGAACCCCTTTACGAAATGTCTGTAATATCCCGCTAATCCCAAGAAACTTTTGATTTCTGACATGTTCCTCGGTGGTTTCCAATCCATAACAGTCAATATCTTACTCGGGTCAACTCTGACACCATCACTTGACACCATGTGTCCCAGGAATCTGACCTCTCAGAGCCAAAACTCACTCTTGCTAAACTTAGCATACAACTGCTTATCTCTCAAAGTTTGCAAGACAATTCTCAGGTGCTCTTCATGATCATTTTCATCCCGAGAATAGATCAATATGTCGTCAATAAAGACAACCACAAACTTGTCCACATATGGTCTGAAAATACGGTTCATCAGATCCATAAAAATTGCAGGTGCATTCGTCAAACCAAACGGCATAACAAAAAACTCATAATGGCCATACCTTGTCCGAAATGCAGTTTTCAACACATCTTGCTCTTTCACCCTGAGCTGATAATAACCAGACCTCAAGTCTATCTTGGAGAACATCAGAGCTCCCTTCAGCTGATCGAAAAGATCATCAATCCTTGGTAAAGGATACTTATTCTTAACCGTCACCTTGTTCAGTTGTCTATAGTCTATACACAACCTCATAGACCCATCTTTCTTCTTCACAAACAATACCGGAGCACCCCACGGTGAGTAGCTCGGTCTTGCAAAACCCTTATCTGTCAGCTCTTGTAATTGAACCTTCAGTTCTTTCAACTCTACAGGTGCCATTCTGTACGAGGCAATTGAAATAGGTGCCGTTCCCGGAGCCAACTCAATTCCAAACTCGACCTCTCTCAGTGGAGGTAATCCGGGTAACTCTTCTGGAAACACATCTAGGTACTCACATACCACTGGAACTGTTTCAAACCCTACTCCAACCTCTTGAGTATTCAACACAAACGTAAGATAGGACTCACACCCTTTTCTTAAACATTTCTCGGCCACTAAGGAAGAAATCATCACGGGTAGACTGTCCGATCCACCTGATTCAATTCGAACTACATCTCCACTCTCACATTTCAGTTCAATGTACTTACTACCAAAGTTCACTAAAACACTATGGGTAGTCAACCAATCTATGCCTAGGATTAAATCGAACTCATCAAACGGCAACAACATCAAGTTTGCCGAAAAATAATGATTCTCAATTAACTAAGGACAATTCTTACATACTTTGTCCACTAACACATGCTTTCCTAACGGGTTTGACACCTTAATCACAGTGTCTGTAGACTCAACAGTCATACTCAAACTAGATGCTAATCTCATGCAAATATAAGAGTGAGTAGACCCTGGATCTATTAAAGCAATAACAGAGGTGTCAAAGAGAGAAAAAGTACCCGTTATCACATCAGGGGAGGATGCCTCTTCGCGAGTCCGAATGGCGTACGTCCTCGCAGGTGCCCGACCCTCTGGTCTCACAACAGAGTCCCTGGACGCACCTCTACCACTAGCCCCACCTCTTGGGTTCCTTGGTGGTCTACCCCTCGTAGACACATCACTAGGTCTCACTTCTTGCCTCTCTTCCTTATCATCCCTCTCGGGACGATTCACGGATAAAGTGGTCGGGGAACCACATTTGTAACATTTCCAACTGTTTCCCCAACACTCTCCGGTGTGATACCTACCACAACTAGGACACTCCGGTTTACTCTTTGTATTGCCCACACTTTCCATCGAGGGAGCTCAGACTCTCGAACCCTGACGAGTATTGTCCAAGTCTTGATGCGAATACCCCACTGAGGCTGACATCCGAGGATTCACTTCCTTGGATCTTTTCGACTGGGCTTGATACGACTTGCCCATCGGTCTCTTTGTCACATCTCGGGCTTCACTCACAACCCTCCTCTTATCTCGAACTCAACTCTTCGGCCTTACTTGCCCTCTCAACTAATATCACGAATTCTTTCAACTCCAAAATGCCAACTAGGAGTTTGATATCCTCATTCAGCCCATCTTCGAACCTCTTGCACAAGATGGTCTCTGTCGACACACATTCTTGAGCGTATTTGCTAAGCCTAACAAACTCACGCTCGTACTCACCATCTTGTCATCCTTCCTTGCTTCAGCTCAAGGAATTCTTTCCTTTTTCGGTCAGTAAACCTCTGGCTTATATACTTCTTCCGGAACTCTTCCAGAAAGAAGTCCCACGTCACCCGCTCTTTTGGGACCACTAACGTCAGCGTCTTCCACCAGTGGTACGCTGAATCTCTCAAAGAATGATACGGCACACTTCAAACTCTCCTCAGGTGTACATGAGAGCTCATCGAACACCCTCACCGAGTTCTCCAACCAGAACTCCGCCCTCTCTGGGTCATCATCTACCTTAGCTCTAAACTCCTCAGCCCCGTGTTTCCTAATCTTATCCACCGGGGGTTTCGATATCCTCACTACATCCATACCTTGAGGAGCCACAGGATTTGGCTGAGGTATAGGAGGAGGTGGAAGAGGTTGAGCGTTAAGGTTCGCTCAAACGTAGTCCGAGTACCAATCACTCATCATATGGAGAAAGGCTTCTCGTGCCTCTTCCCCTTGACCCCTCGCCTTAGGTCCACTTTACACCGGCATGATTCCTTGCGCAGGAGCCGGCGCATTACTAGCTGCTTCATCAGCAGTCAATGGATCGGAATCCATATTCTATATAAAACAAGATTTAAAATCATCAGAAACCACCACACTATCATCGTACACTTATGGCATGTATAGCTAGACTCTTACACCCACTACGGTAGTCCTAGAACCGACTAAACCATAGCTCTGATACCATTAAATGTAACACCCTCTTACCCGGGTTCTACACCGAGAACCGAGCCCGAGGCATTACCGAACTCAAACCACTTAATCGCCACTTAGGCTCAACATCATTACTCGATATAACCTCATTCTCGACCTACGAGGCCTCACTCATACACACGAGGACTCTCGAGACTAATCTAGAACTTTTACGATCCTTAAACTTTTTCTCTTTTATACAGGTCTCACACGCCCGTACAAGATTAGACACGCCCGTGCATGAGTGTACACACGCCCATGTCCCCAGACCGTGCCTAAAAACCCAAGCATTCTACCAAATGCCCCACGGCCATGGCACGCCCGTGCTCCCCAATCGTGATGAACACTAACTTCCCTCGCACGGCCTAGAGTCTAGACACACGCCCGTGTGGCTAGCCCGTGGCCAACACTGATGAATCCCACACGCTCTAGGCACATGCTCATGTGACTAGTCCGTGGTCTATTCTATTTTCAAATATTAACATGCAGAGGACGAACGGCCACAGCACACGCCCGTGGGCTGACCGTGTGTCACACATGGTCTAGACACACGCCCGTGTGTCTACCCACATGGTTAAGAACAAGACTAAGTGTCAAGTTCTTTTCACCCTTCTAACATACACAACATATACTCATCTAACACCATCATAATCAACTCAAATTGAAGTACATTCTCACATAGAAAACTACATCTTTCTTTCATATAATGTAATAGCCAACAACCATGGCATTATACAAAATAAGCTATCCATCTATAGGCCAACATATCTTAGCCATTTACAACAAAATTTACTAACTTATCTAGCCCCTATACATGCCATATACAAAACATTAAGTTTCATGTACCAAAGTGTGCTGATATGTGGGCTATCTTTCGATGATCCTCGTATCTCGATTCAACGCTTTTAATCTATAAGACAAGGGAAAAGAAAGAGAGTAAGCTTTGAGTTTAGTAAGTTTACACATAAACACATAAGCAACATAGTATAAGCTAAGCAACTATTTGAATTATACCAACAAGTAATTCACAACTATGCTTACTCTTTCTATCCCTTACCATATTTCCAACACATCATGAGTCACATACTCACAACAATTGAAATGCACCCCTGCATTCAATATCACATTTACGTAATATACAACACAGTCAATCCACATAACTTATCCACACAAATCATCCACACAAACTAGTTCACATAACTAATACACACTACTCATCCACACAGCTTAATACACACAGTCAATCCACACATTCAATATCTCGGTGGTTTCGCACTTAGCACACCACATTTGATTAATAAGGTGGTATCGCACTTAGCCTACCACAATGATATTCGTAGAGATTCAGCACATAGCTCACTAGATGATATACCTCACGATAGCATCGCACATAGCTAGCTCATCGTCAATATGCATTAGGATGGTATCGCACTTAGCCTACCTATAACAGCCCGATTTAGACCCTAGTCAGAATAGTGGTTTCAAGACCACAAATCTAAGGTCAAAATAATAATTTAATGTTATTTTTGATGTTGAGTCTATGTGACATAGTTTGTGTGAAAATTCTGTGTGATAATTTTATCGATTGGGTGCCGAATTAAGAGAAAGGACTTAATCGCGTAAAGAGTAAAAGCTATGTGCTGATTTATAAGTACCTAAGTGTGGTTGTCTTTTTAATGTGAAGGCCTTATGAGGTAATTAGCCCATTATTAAAATTAGTGGATGGTAGATGGACATAAATGGCCTAATATTTGCTTGATAAATGGTTGATTCATTAAGGGCAAATTGGTAAAACATGAAATAAGTTGATATTAAAATAAAACAAAAGCTAAATGGTGCTCATCTTTGTTTCCATCAACCGAAAATAAAAAAAGAAGATGAGGGTTTGAGGCTTTGTGAATTTCGGCAATAGTGAGCTTCAATTGGTAAGTGTTTTGAGCTCGGTTTTTGATAATTTCTACGTTTTTGAAATCGTTGCTTTGTGCTCTACAAAACCCATGCTTAAATTTTGTGAATTGATGATTTTTATAAAATGTGCCATTGATGAAATGGTAAGCTTTGTGATGAGTGTTGGTGTTAAATGAAAGATATGTGTTTAATGAACATGTTTTATTCTTGAACTTTTGATGAATTTACCTAATTAGGGCTAAATTGAGAAAATAGCATTTTAAAGGATTAAAATGTGAAATAAATGAAATGTGTGGGCTTGTATGAATATAGTGAGAATTCGGTTAGGCATGGGTGCAAGCTAATTATGTGAATTTGATGATTTTGTGAGTTAGGGACTAAGGTGTCGAAATGTGAAAATGTGAGGGCTATTTTGTAAAATGCCCTAAGTGTGTGTGTTTGGACTAAAATGAATGATTTGGTGATTGAATGGATTAAATTTGAATGTGTATAGACCAAGAAATGAGAGGTTCGGATCGAGATCGAGGCAAGGAAAAAGTGCTCGATTAATCGACCATTTCGATAATTCGACGTCTGAGGTAAGTCCGGACATAATGCGTGTAATTAACTATGCTTAATGTTATGAAATGAATGGTATGATATATCAAATTGTAAATGCTATGTGAGAGCTCGAGTTATGTGGCACTAAATGTGCGTATTCAGAAATGTGACCAATATAATTAGCACTGTGTGTGCAAAGTAATATAAACTTCGGCTTTGTGGTTAGCACTGTGTGTGCGATATTGATATAAGTTCGGATATAATAATAGTTGTAAACTATATCTTTGTGATGTAAATTTGAATGAATAAATGTATATGAAAATTATATTAGAAATGCTATGTGTGGATTTTGAAATAGAGGCACTAAGTGTGCGAAAATTAGAAAAGATACAGAAATGAATAGCACTGTGTGTTCGAAAAGATTGAAGCTTCGGTTTATCGAATTGGCACTGTGTGTGCGATACCGATATAAATTCAGTTTTTCGAATTGGCACTATGTGTGCGATACCGATATAAATTTGACTTACCGAATTGGCACTGTGTGTGCGATATCGATATAAGTTTGGCTTATTAAATTGGCACTGTGTGTGCGATACCGTTATAAGTTCGATTTATTGAATTAGCACTAAGTGTGCGAATAAATCAAGAGAGTAGCAAAGATTGATCGTAATGTAAAACCGAGTGATTGAGAAGCATATTGGTGAGTAACTATGTGTTGACAAAAAGGTACGTAATTAACCTTTGTGGTCGACGAGATTATGTATGATTTCATAAATGGTTGAATTGGATTATTGGATATGAATGATGATATGTATGAAACCTATGTGGTTGGTGAATTTGGATGTAGATGAATGGAATGCTATGTGAGGGTTAGACATGGTTGAGTTTGTGTATCATAAGTAAATTATCTATGTGATGTTTTAAATTGTAGATTGATTCAATTTAATGAGTTAATTGTATTATGCCTCGAACTTACTAAGCTTTGAAAGCTTACTGTGTGATTGTTTCTCTGTTTTACAGTGTCAGCAAAGCTAGCTCGGATTCGGGAATTGTTAGCATCTTTATCGCACTATCGGAAAACTAATTTGGTACTTTTGGAAAGATGTAAATAGATGAAATATGGCATGTATAGGCTAGAAGTTATGGTATGTTTTGGGAATGTTTAATCCTTGCCATGTGAGTTGGCTTAGAAGTGAAATGATGTTAACTTATGAATGAGTTATGTTTATGTGATGTGAAGTACATTTTGGTATGGCTTGGTGATAGTGATATGTTTTTAAGTATGGTAAGATTAGTAAAGTATTGATGCCATAATAATATAATGATTTTGTGGATGAGTCATGCTTGATAGTGTATGTGATTTGGTTGAGCAAGATGGTTTATAGGTTGACATATTTTGTAATGTGAATTGTATGTGATGACATGAAATTGGTTGCTAAATTGTGTGTGGGAACATGCTTAAAAGTGCTTGTAGGTTTGACCTTTGTGTGGGTGGTAATTTGGTCTTGTAAATGGTCCATAATGTCACACGGTTATGACACACGGGCGTGCCTAAGACCGTGGGTGAATTGGCAGAATGTAGCTTAAATAGCACACGGCCTCGACATGGGCGTGTCAGCTGGCTGTGGTGTACAAGTCAGTAGCTAGCTAAGAGTACACGGCCGTGGCACACGGGCGTGTTTGGTGGCCGTGTTGGAAAAGTCAGTTTATGGCTTAGTAGCACACGGTCTTGACACACAGGCATGCCTAGTGACCGTGTTGATATAGTCAGTATATAGACACAGATGGACACACGGGAGTGTCTAGAAACCGTGGAGGACACACGGTCTCCTCCCACGGGCGTGTCTCTCCTGTATTTTAGAAAAGTTTTAAATTTCTTAGAATTTCTGTATGTGTTCCGATTTAGTCTCAACCCCTCTCTAGTATGTGTTAAAGGTCTCGGGGGCCTCAAGAAGGGACTAATTGATTATGTTTTGATGTGCTTTGATGATGATTGACTTTGTGTCATGATTTGGATGTGAAATGATTTGATTGTTCGGTAATGCCTCTTAACCCTATTTCGGCGATGGTTCCGGGTTAAGGGTGTTACACTACCATCTAGCATTATCACAACACATGCACAAGTCTATTTACCCAATTATTCATCCTTTCACATCTATATTACATTCATTCTACTCAAACCACATCGGTTCCCAATCATTATCATTCGTTCTCATTCATGCTACACCCTAGCTAGCATTTACAAATTGTAAGTATGAAGGCATTGTTTATGCATAGACTTACCTCGATACTCAAAAGTATTGAAATATGCAATTTAGTCCACCACCTTGCTTTTGCCTCGATTTCGATCCAGGCTTCGTCTTTCTTGATCTATAATGAATAAATCAGCTTATTCAATACACACATTGACTAAATTGACCCACATCTCGTACTTTAGCAAAATTACTATTTTGCCCCTAAACTTTCTCATATTTACACTTTAGTCCCAAAGGCTCGTAAAGTGATTTTTATTCAACTTTCTACTCTTTCATGCTTAGCCGAACCACTTACTCAACTAAAGCATTCATCAAATCTCACTAAATCACCCATGTATGACCAAACTTGAGATTTTCACAACTAAGTCCCTACATGCATTTTCATGGAAAATCACTTAGCAAAAGATGTTTCTACTACATCAAGCCTTCATATTCTTCCATGAAACATCAAAATACATGCATGTCATACATATGTACATTTTTGAACATACATGATAGCTCACCAAATAGCTATAAATAGCTTACTCATGCTACCGGGACTTCAAAAATACGAAGAATATCAAAAACCGGGCTTAAGAGCACTTACTAGCAAGCTTGAAAAATTGAAAGAGCCCTAAAAATGGCTTCTCTAATTTTCGGTAGCTTGGGGGAGAAGATGAGTGAATTTCTATCATCTTTTCACCTATTTTAATCACTTAATTAATAAATGACCAAAATGCCTTTTTTGATAAACTTTCAATTTTAACTCATCCATGCCCATTTTTTTCCAAAAATTAAAATTTGGATAAATTGCTATTTAAGGACCTCTAATTAATAATCTAAAGCTATTTCACACATATAGCTTCTAGAAACACACATTTTGAAACATTTGCAATTTAGTCCTTTTGGACAATTCAACCACAATTTCACAAAATTGCTTCATGAAACTTTCACACTAGCATGCATACATAATATAAGCCTCAAAAACTCATTCATGACCCTCGGATTTGTGGTCTCGAACCACTATTGCGACTAGGCCCTAAACCGGGATGTTACATTGCCCTTGCTTCTAACACCCCTAACCCGAAACCGTCTCCAGAATAGGGTTAAGAGGCATTACCGATCAATCGAAACATTTCACATCCATTTCACAACACTAAGTCAATTATCAATTAAACATATTCAAAAATAAACATATAGTCCCTTATTACGATCTACGAGACCTTAAACATGTGTTAAAAAGAGGTCGGGACTAAACCGAACACATACGAAAATTCTTGGAAATTTGAACATTTTTCAACACTGCAGAGGTCACACGCCCGTGCAGTCAGACCGTGTGCCTCACACGGCTACCAGACACGCCCATGTGTCCAGGCCGTGTCAAAACAGGGCATACATACTGACTTGTTCACACGGCGACCAGATACGCCCGTGTGCCATGGCCGTGTGAAATTAAGCTAGCTACTGACTTGGTCACACGGCCACCAGGCACGCCCGTGTCCCTTGGCCGTGTATGTAAAATAGGCCATTTGCAAGGCCAAAATGTCACCCACACTTGGGTCATACCTACAAGCACATACAAGCCTATTTTCACACACAATTTGTCAACCAAATACATGTCAAATGATCAACTTGTCATCCCATCCATTCTCATTTCTAATCATGTCAACTTATATACCAAATTGCACAACTAATACACATGTATAAACAAACATAATTCATCCACAATATCACTAGATCACAATGGCATCAATCCATCACTAAGCTTACCATTCATAAGACTATCTCATTGCCATCAAACCATACCAAAACATACTTCATATACCATATTCATTCATGCATATTACCAACATTTATCTAGCCACATCACATGGCTATTTACACATCTCAAACATGTTTCAACACAACTAGCCTATACATGCCATATTCAAATATACACATCTTCAAAGGTACCAAAATAGATTGCCGATAGTGTGATAGAGATGCTGACGATCCCCGGATCTGAGATAGCTTTACTGACACTGTAAAATAGAGAAACAAATCACACAGTAAGCTTTGAAAAGCTTAGTAAGTTCGTAATATAATACATATTACCCAATTATACCACATCAATACATAATTAAATCATCACATAGATAAATACACAATTAGGCTCATCATCAATCTCAACCATATGCTCAAGTATCTATTCATTCAACTTTTAAAGCTATCATCAACCACATAGGTTCAAACGTACCTTGATCAACACATAGTTACTCACCATTCATGCTACTCAATTTCTCGATATTACCTCTCGTTCAACCTTTTCTATTCATTTGATTTATTCGCACACTTAGTGCCAATTTCATAACCAAAACATAATCGTCACCGCAAACTTAGTGCCAATATGTTAAACCGAACTTATATCGGTATTGCACACACAGTGCCAATTCGATAAGCCGAAGCTTCTATCTTTTCGCACACACAGTGCTAATCATCTCTGTCTCGTTTCTAATTTTGCACACTTAGTGCCCTCTAATTCAATTCCACACATTGCATTTCTAATCTCATAGATATATATATATATTCATTCAATTCACATCACATAGATATGGTTTACAACTAGTATTATATCCGAACTTACCTAGGACGTTGAAATACCAAAACGGTCGATTAATCGAGCACTTTGTCTTTGCCTCGATCTCGATCCAATTCTCTCCTTTCTTGGTCTATACACATTTAAATTCAACTCATTCAATCATCAATTCATTCAATTTAGTCCATACACACATATTTAGGGCATTTTACAAAATAACCCTCACATTTTCACATTTCGACACTTTAGTCCCTAATTCATCAAATCACAAAATACACCAAATTTCCATTCACATATGTTTAGCCGAATTTTCACTATGCTCATACAAGCCCATACATTTTTTTATTTCACATTTTTGTCCCTCAATTTACACTTTTCTCAATTTAGCCCAAATTACTCAAATTCACCAAAAATTCAAAGATAAAATATGTTAACCCAACACTAAGCTTTCATATTCCACCAACTAACAAAACAAAGCTCACATATTCATCAATGGTATATCTCAAAATCACCATCAATTTCTAAAATTAAAACATGGGTTTGAAAAAACACTAAGCAACGATCACAAAAACGTAAAAATCATCAAAAACCGAACAAAAACGAACTTACAAATGAGCCTTGAAGTAGTCGAATATGAGAAAGCTTCTAAACCCTTTTTCTTTATTCAATTTCGGTGGAAGATGGATGATTATAGCCATTTTCATGCTTTTATTTTTATTATATTAACATTAATACACCAATTACCAATTTGCCCTTAATGAATATTAATAATAACAAGCAATGCCATGCCATTATCATTCATTAACTATTTAATGGTGTAATATAAACATAAGGACCTCTCCTTTAATAAGACATGACATCTAAGCACTTCAACAATCAGCACACAGCTTTTACATTTTATGCGATTAAGTCCTTTTCGCAAATTAAACACACAATCGATAAAATCTTCACACAGAATTTTTAGACATGCTCTATCACATATTATAAACACCAAAAATAATATTAAAATATTTTTCCAACCTCAGATTTGTGGTCTCGGAACCATTGTTTCGACTAGGGTCTAAACTAGGCTGTTACAACTCTCCCCCCTTAGGGATTTTCGTCCCCGAAAATCTTACCAGTGAATAAATATGGATATTGGTCTCTCATAACGTTCTCAGGATCCCACGTAGCCTCTTCAACTCCATGTTTGTGCCACAACACTTTCACTAAGAAAATTCTTTTGTTTCTCAACTCTTTGATTTCTCGTGCCAAAATTTGAATCGGTTCTTCACTATATGACAAATCTGACTAAATTTCAACCTCAGTAGGAGCAATCACATGAGACAGATTAGATCTATACCGTCGAAGCATCGACACATGAAACACATTTTGAATTTTCTCTAATTCAGGTGGCAACAGCAATCTATAAGCAACCGGTCCAATACGTTCAATGATCTTATACGGCCTGATGAACCTCGGACTCAACTTGCCCTTTCGGCCAAATCGAAGTATCTTTTTCCACGGAGATACTTTTAAAAACACTTTGTCACCAACCTCGAATTCAATATCTTTTTGTTTCAGGTCTGCATAAGACTTCTGACGATCTGAGGCCGCTTTCAAATTGTCTCGAATCACTTTTACTTTCTGCTCAGTCTCTTTTATCAAATCAACCCCGTGAATCTTATTCTCACTCAGCTCAGTCCAATACAATGGAGTTCGACATTTTTGACCGTAAAGAGCCTCATACGGTGCCATTTTAATGCTAGATTCAAAACTATTATTGTATGCAAACTCGATCAACGACAAATGCTTCTCCCACGTACTTTCAAATTCAAGAACACAACACCTCAATATATCTTCGAGAACTTGAATGATCCGCTCGGATTGTCCATCCGTTTGCGGATGAAATGCAGTGCTGAAATGCAATTTTGTGCCTAAAGCCTCTTGCAATTTCTTCCAAAATCGTGAGATAAATCTCGGATCTCTGTCAAATACAATAGATAGTGGCACCCCGTGCAATCTCACAATCTCAGCAATATATAATTCAGCCAATCTATCGTGTGAATAATCTGTTCTCACCGGAACAAAATGAGCTGATTTCGTCAATCTGTCAACTATCACCCAGATTGTATCTTTCTTTCCCGGAGACAAAGGCAATCCCGACACAAAGTCCATTGTGATTCTTTCCCATTTCCATTTAGGAATCATAATCGGTTGTAACAAACCGGACGGAACTTGATGTTCAGCTTTAACTTGATGGCATATTAAACATTTCGACACAAAGTCAGAGATGTCCCGTTTGATACCATGCCACCAATAAAACTGTTTCAAATCATTATACAATTTTGTACTCCCCGGATGAACAGTCAAACGACTATTGTGAGCTTCATTTAAAATCATCTGAATCAACTCTGAATTCTTTGGAACACAAATCCGATTTTTGAATCTCAAACAATCATCACTATCAACTCGAAATTCTGAATCAGAATTCAAATCACATTGAGCTCGTTTTGCTATTATCTCATCATCACTTTTCTAGGCATCACAAATCTGACGTACGGACATCGGTCTCACTTTCAACTCAGCCAAAACTAAGTCATCATCACATAGGTTTATCTGAGTACTCATAGCTCGCAAAGCACATAATGACTTTCGACTCAAGGCATCAACAACTACGTTAGCTTTTCCTAGATGATAATCAATCACAAGTTCGTAATCTTTCAACAGTTCAAACCATCTTCTCTGTCGCAAATTCAATTCTTTCTGAGTCATCAAGTACTTCAAGCTCTTGTGATCGGTATAAATATGACATTTCTCACCGAATAGGTAGTGACGCCATATCTTCAATGCAAACACTATCGCGGCTAATTCAAGATCATACGTCGGATAGTTCTTTTCATGCGGCTTTAACTGACTCGAAGCATAAGCAATGACCTTGCCTTCTTACATCAGCACACAGCCCAAACCATTCAACGATGCATCCTTGTAAACTATGAATTCTTTACCCGACTCAGGTTGAACTAACACTAGCGCCTCTGTCAACAATACTTTCAACTGCTCAAAACTTTGTTGGCACATTTCCGACCATTCAAATTTAACATCTTTCTGTAGCAATTTCGTCAACGGAGTGGCAATCATCGAGAAATCTTTCACAAACCGTCTATAGTGTCCCGCTAGTCCTAGAAAACTACGGACTTCAGAAACATTTCTCGGAGGTTTCCATTCTAGAATAGCTGAGATTTTACTCTGATCAACTCGTATTCCTGCAGCTGATACAATATGTCCCAGAAAACCAACCTCACACAACCAAAACTCACTTTTGCTAAACTTTGCATACAATTGCTTCTCACGTAGGGTCTGTAACACAATTCTCAAATGCTCGGCATGTTGCGCCTCATCACAAGAGTAAATCAGAATATCATCAATGAACACCACAACAAAATGATACAAATACGGTCTGAATATCTAGTTCATCAAATCCATAAACACTGTCGGAGCATTCGTTAGTCCGAAAGGCATACCTAAAAACTCATAATGCCCGTACCTCGTTCTGAAAGCAGTCTTCGGTACATCTGACTCTTTGACTTGTAGCTGGTAGTAGCTCGATCTCAAATCTATTTTAGAAAACACTGTAGCTCCTTTCAACTGATCTAACAAATCATCAATATGAGGCAACGAATATTTATTCTTTATCGTCACTTTGTTTAGTTGTCGATAATCAATACACACCCTCATAGTGCTGTCTTTCTTTTTCACGAACAACACAGGAGCACCCCAGGGTGAGAAACTCGGTCGTGCAAATCCTCTATCGGTCAACTCTTGCAACTGAGACTTCAACTCTTTCAATTCCGTCGGTGCCATTCTATACGGAGCTATTGAGATAGGAGTCATTCTCGGCACCAATTTAATGCCAAATTCAACTTCCCGAATCGGAGGTAATCCCGGTAGTTCTTCAGGAAACACATCAGGGAATTTGCAAACCACAGGCACAGATTCAACTTTCTTTTCTGTCACTTTTGTATCGATCATATATGCCAGATAAGCTTCGCAACCCTTTCTCACATAGTTCAAAGCTTTTTTAACAGATACAACAGTTGGTAACCCTTTCATATCACTTGATTCAATTCGAACTATCTCACCGTTCTGACTTCTCAATTCAATACTTTTTCTTTTACAATTCACAATGGCATTATGCAAAGTGAGCCAATCCATACCCAGAATTATATCAAATTCATCGAATGGTAGCAACATCAAATTAGCTGAAAAACAAGCATCTCGAAACATCGATGGATAGTTCTTGCACACTTTATCCACCAAAACTCACTTGCCTAAGAGGTTTGATACTCTAATCACAAATTCAGTAGACTCAACAGGTAGAGTCTTACTTGATACTAAATTCACACACACATATGAATGAGTAGATCCTGGATCTATCAATGCAATCACATCAGTATCAAATAGAGTAAAAGTACCAGTAATGACGTCTGGAGATGACGCTTCTTCTCGTGCACGTATAGCATAGGCTCGGGCAGGTGCTCTCGCCTCTGATCTCACAGCTGGATCGGTAGTCCCTTTTTGGCTTCCACTTACATTCCCAGTGTTTCTGAGTGGTTTACCCCTTGTCGTCGTGTTACTCGGTCTCACACTTTGAACATGTTATTCTTCAGCTAACTTTGGGCAATCTCGAATGAAGTGATCTCGTGATCCACACTTATAACAAGTTCGATTATTATACTTACCCCAACATTCTCCCACATGTCGTCTTCCACACTGTCTACACTCAGGTTTGTTACTTTTAGCACTACCAACACTTGATTCCATTGGAGCTTGAGTTCTCAGACAAACACTTAGTCTTGCGCGGTCTCTATTCGGATGTCCAAATGAAGTATTAGATTGATTGCTTGCATCTCTAAATCTCTTCATCGAAGGTTGAGAAAACTTACTCATTGATCTTTTTCTTTCATCTCGAGCTTTAAAATCGGCTTTCTTCTTTTCTTTACTGAGCTCCTCGACTTTGCAAGCTCTTTCAACTAACACAACAAATTCATTTATGTCAAGTATCCCAACCAACAATTTAATGTCTTCATTCAGCCCTTCAATGAAGCGTTTACACATAGTAGCTTTAGTCAAAACACATTCCCATGCATACTGACTCAATCTCACAAACTCCTGTTCATACTCAGTAACGGACATGCGGCCTTGTTTCAGCTCTAGAAACTCTTTACGTTTCTGATCTATGAACCGTTGACTAATGTACTTCTTTCAAAATTTAGCTTGAAAGAAATCCCAGGTGATTCTCTCTCTCGGAACCACTAAAATCAACGTTTTCCACCAGTTATAAGCCGTATCCCTCAACAAAGAAACTGTACATTTTATACATTCGTCAGGAGTCAACGACATCTCGTCAAATACTCGAATGGTATTCTCGAGCCAAAACTCAGCTCGTTCAGCATCATCATCAGCTGTGGCCCTAAACTCTTCGGCCCCGTACTTTCGAATCTTATCCACAGGAGGCTTATTCAATCGGATCGGATCTGTAACTTGTGGCACAACCGGTACTTGTGGGGGTGGAGGTTGTGGAGCAGCCGAATTCGTTCGAACGAACTCCAAAAACCACTCACTCATCATTCGGAAGAAGGCTTGCTTAGCCTCTCTTCCCTCACTACTATCATTCGGCCTAGATGTGGCCGGCGCTGTCCCTTGAGCGGGAGTAGGCGCATTACTCTCAACATCGTCAGAAATTGCTCGATCGGGATCCATTACTATACAAAAACACATTTATAACTGTCAGGATTCATCACACTATCGCAATTTCATATATGACATGTATAGCTAGACTCTCACGCGCTACGTTAGTCCAAGAATCGACTAAACCGTAGCTCTGATACAAATAAAATGTAACACCCCTAACCTGAAACCGCTGCCAAAATAGGGTTAAGAGGCGTTACCGATCAATTGGAACATTTCACATCCATTTCACAACACTAAGTCAATCATCAATTAAACATATTCAAAAATAAACATATAGTCCCTTATTACGGTCTACGAGACCTTAAACCCGTGTTAAAAAGAGGTCGGGACTAAACCAAACACATACAAAAATTCTTGGAAATTTGAACATTTTTCAACACTGCAGAGGTCACACGCCCGTGCAGGTAGACCGTGTGCCTCACACGGCTACCAGACACGCCCATGTGTCCAGGCCGTGTTAAAACAGGGCATACATACTGACTTGTTCACACGGCCACCAGATACACCCGTGTGCCATGGCCGTGTGAAATTAAGCTAGCTACTGACTTGGTCACACGGCCACCAGGCACGCCCGTGTCCCTTGGCCGTGTATGCAAAATAGGCCATTTGAAAGGCCAAAATGTCACCCACACTTGGGTCATACCTACAAGCACATACAAGCCTATTTTCACACACAATTTGTCAACCAAATACATGTCAAATGATCAACTTGTCATCCCATCCATTCTCATTTCTTATCATGTCAACTTATATACCAAATTGCACAACTAATACACATGTATAACCAAACATAATTCATCCACGATATCACTAGATCACAATGGCATCAATCCATCACTAAGCTTACCATTCATAAGACTATCTCATTGCCATCAAACCATACCAAAACATACTTCATATACCATATTCATTCATGCATATTACCAACATTTATCTAGCCACATCACATGGCTATTTACACATCTCAAACATGTTTCAACACAACTAGCCTATACATGCCATATTCAAATATACAAATCTTCAAAAGTACCAAAATAGATTGCCGATAGTGTGATAGAGATGCTGACAATCCCCAGATTCGAGCTAGCTTTACTGACACTGTAAAATAGGGAAACAAATCACACAGTAAGCTTTCAAAAGCTTAGTAAGTTCGTAATATAATACATATTACCCAATTATACCACATCAATACATAATTAAATCATCACATAGATAAATACACAATTAGGCTCATCATCAATCTCAACCATATGCTCAAGTATCTATTCATTCAACTTTTAAAGCTATCATCAACCACATAGGTTCAAACGTACCTTGATCAACACATAGTTACTCACCATTCATGCTACTCAATTTCTCGATATTACCTCTCGTTCAACCTTTGCTATTCCTTTGATTTATTCGCACACTTAGTGACAATTTCATAACCAAAACATAATCGTCACCGCACACTTAGTGCCAATATGTTTAACCGAACTTATATCAGTATTGCACACACAGTGCCAATTCGATAAGCCGAAGCTTCTATCTTTTTGCACACACAATGCTAATCATCTCTGTCTCATTTCTAATTTCGCACACTTAGTGCCCTCTAATTCAATTCCGCACATAGCATTTCTAATCTCATATATATATATATATATATTCATTTAATTCACATCACATAGATATAGTTTACAACTAGTATTATGTCTGAACTTACCTCAGACGTTGAAATACCGAAACGGTCGATTAATCGAGCACTTTGTCTTTGCCTCGATCTCGATCCAATTCTCTCCTTTCTTGGTCTATACACATTTAAATTCAACTCATTCAATCACCAATTCATTCAATTTAGTCCATACACACATATTTAGGGCATTTTACAAGATAACCCTCACATTTTCACATTTCAACACTTTAGTCCCTAAATCATCAAATCACAAAATACACCAAATTTCAATTCACATATGTTTATCCAAATTTTCACTATGATCATACAAGCCCATACATTTATTTTATTTCACATTTTAGTCCCTCAATTTACACTTTTCTCAATTTAGCCCAAATTACTCAAATTCACCAAAAATTAAAAGACAAAATATGTTAACCCAACACTAAGCTTTCATATTCCACCAACTAACAACACAAAGCTCACATATTCATCAATGGTATATCTCAAAATCACCATCAATTTCTAAAATTAAAACATGGGTTTGAAAGAACACTAAGCAACGATCACAAAAAATGTAAAAATCATCAAAAACCGAACAAAAATGAACTTACAAATGAGTCTTGAAGTAGCCGAATATGAGAAAGCTTCTAAACCATTTTTCTTACTTCAATTTAGGTGGAAGATGGATGATTATAGCCATTTTCATGCTTTTATTTTTATTATATTAACATTAATACACCAATTACCAATTTTCCCTTAATGAATATTAATAATAACAAGCAATGCCATGCCATTATCATCCATTAACTATTTAATGGTGTAATATCAACATAAGGACCTCTCCTTTAATAAGACATGACATCTAAGCACTTTAACAATCAGCACACAACTTTTACATGTTATGCGATTAAGTCCTTTTCGTAAATTAAACACACAATCGATAAAATCTTCACACAGAACTTTTACACATGCTCTATCACATATTATAAACACCAGAAATAATATTAAAATATTTTTCCAACCTCGAATTTGTGGTCTCAAAACCACTGTTCTGACTAGGGTCTAAATTGGGCTGTTACGTTGTTAGTTATGTAATCCATGATAACATCAAGATATGTATAAGCTCAATCAACAATCAAGTTTCCATGCATATATGCTTTCCACAACATGTATTCGAGAAGCATGTATATATTATCTCTTATTATTACAAGTATAGTTTCATAGTAGTTCATTTCAAGTTTAGATCATTTCATGTTAGGACTTTACTCATTTTATTCGAGTATTAAGGTCACCAAGTAGTAGTACACTCAAGGTGTACATGTAACAGTCCGGTTTAGACCCTAGTCAGAATAGTGGTTTCGGGACCACAAATTCGAGTCAGTAAAATATTTTAATATTATTTTTTGTACCTTTGATATGTGATTAAGCATGTGTAAAAGTTTCGTAAGTTAATTTGACTATCTGTGTGTTTAATTTGACAAAAGGACTAAATCGCATGAAAGGTAAAAGTGGCCTTCTATTTGATTGAGTGGCCAAACTGATGTGTCTTCTTTTATATGAGGATTTATGTTGCAATTTTACCATTTGGATTAGGTATGGACGGTAATGGACAATTGATAGTGGAAATTTTGATGGTTATTAAAAGGTTTAAATTGTAATTGATTAATAAATTTATTAATGCTTGTATAATAAAACAAAATAAACATGTTAGTGGATTTTATTCATCCATCTATCACCAAAAATATAAAAGAAGAATAAAAGAGAAAGCAAAGCTAGGTTTCGGCTCTTGTCTTCTTTGATTGAGGTATGAGTTTTGCTCGATTTTTGATAATTTCTACGTTTTTACAATCGTTGCTTCATAAAATTTGAAACCCATGTCTTAATTTTGAGAATTGATGATGTTTTTGAAATGTGTCTTTGATGAACACATGATTTTTATGATGTTTGCGGATGAATTATGAATGATATGTGATAGATTAATAAGTTTTGTCTTTGGAGTTTTGATGAAATTGAGTAATTTGCACTTAATTGAGAAAATAATATTTTGAAGGACTAAATTGTGAAATAAATGAAATGTAAGGACTTGTATGAGCTACATGATAATTCGGCTAAGCATGGGTAACTTGAAATTATGTGTATTTTGTGATTTTGTGAAATAGGGACTAAATTGTCCAAATGTGAAAATGTGAGGGCTAATTTGCAAATTACCCTAAATATGTGTTCTTGGATTGAATTGAATGAGTTATTGAATAAATGGGTTAAATTTAAATATGTATAGATCAAGAACCGAAGAAAACGGACATAGATCGTGGAAAGTCAAAAGTTGTCAAATAACCGAATCCAATCGAATAACTGCATCCGAGGTAAGTCGATATACAAATAAATGTATTTGAATTGAATTATTTGCGTATATATGAAATTCGAATTGCTATGAATATCCATTGAGATGGAATGTGTGGAAATCCGAGCTTACGTATATATCGACAATTTGTTAAAGTCTGAGAAGTCCCGTATGAACCTAGGAATAGATAGGATAACATATGTCATGACATAGGTGTTCGATATGTGATATCATGTAAGACAAAGTCTGGGACGTTGGCATTGATTCGAGATTTCATGTAAGACCACGTCTGGGACGTTGGCATCGATTTGAGATTTTTGTGTAAGACCATGTCTGGGACATTGGCATCGTATTTGATTCGTGTAAGACACTGTCTGGGACAGTGGCATCGATATCTGAGTACATGTAAGACCTCGTCTGGGATTTTGGCATTGTACGATTATTTCGAGCACTCTGACTATCCTATTAGATTCTGAACGGTTCAACGGGGAAGTTCGAGAAATGAACCACTATGTGAGTTGTATATCCGTTTCAGGTACGTTTGAAATGTACACTATGTGTGTATGAAAGGTAAGTGTCTATATGAACTTACTAAGGTGAATATGTGTATAGAAATGATGAGATAATATGTGAATATATGCTTGAATGAGCTAAGTGTATATGTGATATTTGAGTTATAGAATGAGACAAGCTATGGCTAAGTAAATGAGTCAAAGAATTTGTGAGAAATATGTATTGAGAAACATTAATGTCAATGTATCAATATGGTTATGTGAATTTTATGCTAAGTTTATTTGTATATGACTTACTAAGCTTTTGAAAGCTTACTTTGTGTGTGTTTGTTCTGTTTTATAGATCGTTAAAGCTACGAAAGGCTCGGGGACCGTCGAGGATCATCACCACACTATCAAACTCAACTTTGGTACTTTTGAATGTGTAAATAGCTAAATATGGCATGTATAGGCTAGTTGTTTTGGAGTATGTTTGTGATATGTGGATAGCCATGTGATATGGCTAGTTAAATGGTTTGTGTAATGAATATGAGTCATGTTATATAATGTTTGGTTTTGGCATGATTTTATAGTTATTAAATGGTCAAGATTATGGTAAGTTTATTGATGCAATATGAATATACATGTTTGATCAAAGATATGGTTATATGAATGATATGTTGTGGATGATTTATGCTTGTTATACAAGTGATTTAGTTGTGCAAATTGACTTATAAGATAGTATGTTTAGAAATGAGATTGAATGAGAAGATTTGTATAGTATGTTTAGAAATGAGATTGAATGAGAAGATTTGTTGATTATATGACATATCTATGGTTGCCAATTGTGTATGGGATAATGCTTGTAAGTGCTTCTAGGAATAACCCAAGTGTGGGTGGCATTTTGGCCTTACAAATGGCCTATTTTGCATACACGACCAAGGGACACGGGCGTGTGTCTCTTCTGTGTGGCTCAAGGGTCACTTCGAAGTGTGCCTGAGCAGGTTACACGGTCGTGGCACACGGGCGTGCCTGGTGGCCGTGTGACCAAGTCAGTAGCTAGCTTAATTTCACACGGCCATGGCACACGGGCATGTCTGGTGGCCGTGTGGACAAGTCAGTATGTATGCCCTATTTTGGCACGGCCTGTACACATGGGTGTGTCTAGTAGCCGTGTGAGACACACAGCCTGACTGCACGGGCGTGTGACCTCTAAATATTTGAAAAATGTTCAAATTTCCAAGAATTTTCGTATGTGTTCAGTTTAGTCTCGGCCCTATTCTAAAGCATGTTTAAGGTCTCGTTGGCCTATTTAAGGGACACTTTGATGTGATATGATGAATTATGTTATGAATTATCCGTAAAAGTTCTCGATTGTCTGGTAATGCCTCTTAACCCTATTTCAGTGATGGATACGGGTTAGGGGTGTTACATTTGGTTGGTATCAGAGCTACAATTTAGTCAATTCTCGGACTAACGTAGCGGGTAAAAGTCTAGCTATACATGCCATATATATGAACTGTGATAGTGTGATGAATCCTGACGTGTAAAATGTGATTTTCGTATAGTAATGGATCCCGAAAGAGCCGTAGTTGACGATGTAGAAAGCAATGCACCTGCTCCCGCTCAAAGGACAGCGCCCTCTGATTCGAGACCAGCTACGAGCGGTCAAGAGGGAGAAGCTAAACAAGCTTTCTTCCAAATGATGAGTGAGTGGTTCACTCAGTTTGTGAGAAATAATCCGGTTGTTTCACAACCTCCGCCCCTGCCTAATCCCCCTCAGACTTTAGTTGTGCCTCCGGTTATGAATATGAATCTATTAAATAAGCCTCCGGTTACAAAATTCGTAAGTATGGGGCTGAAGAGTTCAGTGCTACTAGTGATGATGATGCTGAAAAAGCTGAGTTTTGGTTAGAAAACACTATCCGAGCATTTGATGAGATGTCTTTAACTCTGGAAGAAAGTATTAAATGTGTTTTATCTTTGTTACGAGACGCGGCCTATCAGTGGTGGAAGACTTTTATTTCTGTTGTTTCGAAAGAGCGGGTCACAGAAGATTTCTTTCAGATTGAGTTCAGGAAGAAATACATTAGTCAGAGATTCGTTGATCAGAAATGGAAGGAATTCTTGGAATTGAAACAGGGACGCATGTCTGTCACTGAATACGAACGAGAGTTCGTGAGGTTAAGTCAGTACGCTCGAGAATGTGTATCAACCGAAGAGATCATGTGCAAAAGGTTTGAAGATGGCCCTAATGAAGATATCCGATTGTTAGTTGGTATTCTGGAAATAAAAGAATTTGTTGTGCTAGTTGACCGAGCGTGCAAAGTTGAGGCACTCGGGAAAGATAAAAGAAAAGCTGATTCTGAAGCCAGAGATGTAAGAAAGAGATTTCTGAGCAAATCATTTCAGTCTGCTTCAAAGAATTTCAGAGATGAGCATAGCCGTTCAAGAGCTAATATGGGACAATTGAGTAGAGATCGAGCTAGATCACAGTCGAATACCAAAGCTCTAGTAACTTCAATGGCAAGTGTTGGAAATGTCCGATACGAGCGACCTAAATGTAAACATTGTGGTAAAAGGCATCCGGGAAGTTGTAGATTGAATGATCGGGCTTGCTTTAGATGTGGATCGTCAGATCATTTTATTCGAAATTGCCCAGAGTCTGTTGAGCAAGAGATTGTTCAGAACCCGAGATCCGATAATGTTACAGCTAGAGGTAGACCCTCTCGAAATGCAAGAAATGTCAGTGGTAGTCAAAGAACTACGAGAGACACTGTAGTGGGATCCCAAGCTAGAGCGCCTGCTAGAGCATATGCCATCTGAGCTCGTGAGGAAGCTTCATCTCTAGATGTTATAACGAGTACATTTACTCTTTATGATACTTCTATGATTGCATTGATAGACCCTGGTTCCACTCATTCGTATATATGCATGAATTTAGTATTCAGTAAGACTTTGCCTGTAGAGTCTACTGAGTTTGTTATAAAAGTATCGAACCCCTTAGGTAAAAGTGTCTTGGTTGACAAAGTATGCAAGAACTGTCCGTTGATGTTTCGAGATATCTATTTTCTGGCTGATCTGATGCTATTACCTTTTGATGAGTTTGATATCATTTTGGGTATGGGCTGGTTAACATTACACGATGCTGTTTTGAACTGTAAAAGAAAGACCATTGATTTGAAATGTCGAAATGATGAAATAGTTCAGGTTGAGTCTAATGATTTGACTGGATTACCTGTTGTGATATCTATATTGAAAGCTCAGAATTGTTTGAGAAAGGGTTATGAAGCTTATTTTGATTATGTAATTGAATCGAAAATATCTGAAAAGAAAGTTGAATCGCACCAAATGTTTGTGAATTCTCCGATGTGTTTCAAAGAACTACCGGATTGCCTCCGATACATGAAGTTGAATTTGGTATTGATCTGTTGCCTGGTACAACTCCAATTTCGATAGCTCCGTATAGAATGGCACCAACAGAACTGAAAGAATTGATGCCACAGTTGTAAGAATTGGCAGATAGAGGGTTTGCAAGACCGAGTTTCTCACCTTGGGGTGCTCCTGTTCTGTTTGTGGAAAAGAAAGATGGCACGACGAGAATGTGCATTGATTATCGTCATTTGAATAAAATGACAATAAAGAACAAATATCTGTTGCCCAGAATCGATGATTTGTTCGATCAGCTAAAAGGGACTACTGTATTTTCAAAGATAGATATGAGATCGGGATACTACCAGTTGAGAGTAAAAGATTCAAACATTCTGAAAACTGCATTAGAACGAGGTACGGGCATTATGAGTTTTTAGTTATGCCATTCGGACTAACGAATGCTCCTGCTGTGTTTATGGGTCTAATGAACAGAATCTTCAGACCGTATTTAGATCAGTTTGTTGTTGTTTTCATTGACGACATTTTGATTTATTCACGTGATAAAAACGAGCATGTCGAGCATCTGAGAATTGTGTTACAAACTTTGCGAGATAAGAAATTGTATGCAAAATTCAGCAAATGTGAATTCTGGTTAAGTGAAGTTAGCTTTTTGGGGCATGTTGTGTTAGCATCTGGTATACGAGTTGACCCGAGTAAGATTTCTGCTATTCTGGATTGGAAACCTCCGAAGAATGTGTCTGAAGTTCACAGTTTTCTGGGACTTCCTGGTTATTATCGAAGGTTTGTAAAAGGCTTTTCGATGATATCTACTCCGTTGACTAAATAGCTTCAGAAAGATGTGTGATTTGAATTGTCCGATAATTGTCAGAAAAGCTTTGATCAGTTGAAAACTCAGTTAACCGAAGCTCTAGTGCTAGTACAACCAGAATCAGGTAAAGAATTTGTGATTTACAGTGATGCTTCGTTAAATGGCCTGGGATGTGTTCTGATGCAGGAAGGCAAAGTTATAGCTTATGCCTCGAGATAATTAAAGCCTCATGAAAATAATTATCCGACACACGACCTTGAGCTAGCTGCGATTGTGTTCGCATTAAAGATTTGGCGTCATTATTTGTTTGGTGAGAAATGTCACGTGTTTTTAGATCATAAAAGTATGAAATACATAATGACTCAGAAAGATTTGAATCTGCGACAGAGGAGATGGTTAGAGCTATTGAAAGACTATGACCTCGTGATAGATTATCATCCGGGTAAAGCAAATGTTGTTGCGATGCATTGAGCCGGAAGTCATTGTTTGCATTGCATGCTATGAATGCTCATTTAGATTTATCTGATGATAGTTCAGTTTTAGCTGAATTGAATGCGAAACCGTTGTTTTTACAACAAATATATGATGCTCAGAAAGTTGATAATGAAATGCTAGCGAAACGAACTCAGTGTGATTTAAACCTTGATTCTGAATTTTGAGTTGATATTGATGATTGCTTGAGGTTCCGAGATCGAATTTGTGTTCCGAGAAACCCTGAGCTAATTCAATTGATTTTGAATGAAGTACATAACAGTCGTCTATCTGTTCATCCGAGTAGTACAAAAATGTACCATGATCTGAAGCAACACTATTGGTGGTCAGGTATGAAACGAGACATTTCTGACTTTGTTTCGAAATGTTTAGTTTGTCAGCAAGTTAAAGCTAAACATCAGGTTCCGTCTGGTTTGTTACAACCGATTCTGATTCCCGAATGGAAATGGGATAGAGTGACGATGGACTTTGTTACTGGATTGCCTTTGACTCCGAGAAAGAAAGATGCGATCTGGGTTGTAGTTGATCAATTAACGAAATCTGCTCATTTTATTCTGGTATGATCTGATTACTCACTCGAAAAGTTAGCTGAGCTTTACATTTATGATATTGTGAGATTGCACGGAGTGCCATTGTCTATTGTGTCTAATAGAGATCCGAGATTTCACGATTTTGGAAGAAACTGCAAGAAGCTTTAGGTACTAAATTGCATTTTAGTACAGCCTTTCATCTGCAAACGGATGGCCAGTCTAAACGGATTATTTAGATTCTTGAGGATATGTTGAGATGTTGCATCCTCGAATTTGATGGTACCTAGGAACAGTACCTGCCATTGATTGAATTTGCTTATAATAATAGTTTTCAGTCGAGCATTAAAATGACACCTTATGAGGCTTTGTACGGACGTAAATGTCAAACACCTCTGTATTGGACTGAGCTCAGTGAAAATAAGATACACGGGGTTGATTTGATAAAAGACACTGAACAGAAAGTGAAAGTGATCCAAGATAGTTTGAAAGCAGCGTTCGATCGTTAGAAATCTTATGCAGATTTAAAACGAAAAGATATTCAATTTGAGATCGGTGATAAAGTGTTCTTGAAAGTACCTCCGTGGAAGAAAGAACTCCGATTCGGACGTAAAGGCAAGTTGAGTCCGAGGTTCACTGGACCATATGAGATTATCGAACTTGTTGGGCCAATTGCGTACAGATTATTGTTGCCACCTGAACTAGAAAATATTCATAATGTATTTCATGTATCGATGCTTAGACGATACAGATCTTACCCGTCACATGTGGTTACTCAGTCTGAGATTGAAATCCAATCTGATATGACATATGAGGAAGAACCGATCCGTATCTTAGCTCGTGAAGTGAAAGAGTTGAGAAACAAGAGAATTTCGTTAGTTCAAGTGTTGTGGCATTGAAACGGAGTGGAAGAGGCTACGTGGAAGCCTGAAGATTCAATGAGACAGCAATATCCGAATCTGTTTAACGGTAAGATTTTCGGGGACGAAAATCGCTAAGGGGGGAGAATTGTAACAGTCTGGTTTAGACCCTAGTCGGAACAGTGGTTTCAGGACCACAAATCCGAGTCAGTAAAATATTTTAATATTATTTTCTGTACCTTTGATATGTGATTAAGCATGTGTTAAAGTTTTGTAAGTTAATTTGACTGTCTGTGTGTTTAATTTGAAAAAAGGACTAAATCGCATGAAAGGTAAAAGTGGCCTTCTATTTGATTGAGTGGCCAAACTGATGTGTCTTCTTTTATATGAGGATTTATGTTGCAATTTTACCATTTGGATTAGGTATGGATGGTAATGGACAATTGATAGTGGAAATTTTGATGGTTATTAAAAGGTTTAAATTGTAATTGATTAATAAATTTATTAATGCTTGTATAATAAAACAAAATAAACATGATAGTGGATTTTATTCATCCATCTATCACCGTAAATATAAAAGAAGAAGAAAAGAGAAAGCAAAGCTAGGTTTCGGCTCTTGTCTTCTTTGATTGAGGTATGAGTTTTACTCGGTTTTTGATAATTTCTACATTTTTGCCATCGTTGCTTCGTAAACTTTGAAACCCATGTCTTAATTTTGAGAATTGATGATGTTTTTGAAATGTGTCTTTGATGAACACATGAGTTTTATGATGTTTGAGGATGAATTATGAATGATTTGTGATAGATTAATAAGTTTTGTCTTTGGAGTTTTGATGAAATTGAGTAATTTGTACTTAATTGAGAAAATAATATTTTGAAGGACTAAATTGTGAAAGAAATGAAATGTAAGGACTTGTATGAGCTACATGAGAATTCGGCTAGGCATGGGTAACTTGAAATTATGTGTATTTTGTGATTTTGTTAAATAGGGACTAAATTGTCCAAATGTGAAAATGTGAGGACTAATTTGCAAATTTCCCTAATTATGTGTTCTTGGATTGAATTGAATGAGTTATTGAATAAATGGGTTAAATTTGAATATGTATAGATCAAGAACTGAAGAAAACAGACTTAGATCGTGGAAAGTCAAAAGTTGTCGAATAACTGAATTCGATCGAATAACTGCATCCGAGGTAAGTCGATATACAAATAAATGTATTTGAATTGAATTATTTGCGTATATATGAGATTCGAATTGCTATGAATATCCATTGAGATGGAATGTGTGGAAATCCGAGCTTACGTACATATCGACAAGTTGTTAAAATCTGAGAAGTCCCGTAAGAACATAGGAATAGATATGATAGCATATGTCATGACATAGGTGTCCGATATGTGATATCATGTAAGACCACGTCTGGGACGTTGGCATTGATTCGAGATTTCGTGTAAGACCACGTCTGGGACGTTGGCATCGATTTGAGATTTACGTGTAAGACCATGTCTGGGACATTGGCATCGTATTTGATTCGTGTAAGACTCTGTCTGTAACAGCCCGATTTTGACCCTAATCGGAATAGTGGTTTCAAGACCACGAATCCGAGTTAGAAAAATATTTAAAAATTATTTCCCGTGCTTATTATGTGTGAATTTGTGGGTGTTAAATTTTTGTGATTTACTTTTATCGTTTAGGTGCCCGATTAAATAAAAGGACTTAATCGCGTAAAATATAAAAGTTACAAACTAAAGTGTAAAGTGCTTTTTTGATAGTGGCTTTTTAATATGCAGTCCTTAAAGGGCAATTAGCCCATTTTACAAGATAGTGGGCGGCTAAGGACAAAAAATACCCTTGAGTTATATGTTAAAATTTTGTTAATTAAAAGGTTAAAAATGTAATCTAATTAAAACATAATATATGTAATAATAAAACAAAAATAAGGCCATTATCATCTTTATTTTCTCTTGGCCAAATATCAACAAAAGAAAAAGAAACAAGAACACCTAGGGTTCGGCTTGGTATTCTTCAAATTAAGGTATGTTAATTGTTCGGTTTTTGATAATTTTTACGTTTTTGAGATCGTTGCTTAGAAATGAACAAAACCCATGTCTTAATTTTTGATTGTGATGATGATTTTGTGTTTTGCCATTGATGGTACCTTGTGGTTTTTGTTGTTTGATGATGAAATATGAATTATATGTGTTAGATTAACAAGTTTTGTCTTTGAATTTTTGATGAAATTGAGTAATTAGGACTAAATTGCAAAAATAACTTTTTGAGGGACTAAAATGCAAAATAAATGAAATGTATGGGCTTGTAATAATGCTAGGAATATTCGGCCCTAAAGAAGTGTGGTCAAATTTTGTGAAATTTGTGTTTTGTACAAAAAGGACTAAATTGTAAAAAATGTAAAATGTTAGGGGCAAAATTATAATTTGCCCATTTATGTGTTTTTAGGCTAAATTGAGTGTATTGGTGTTTAAATAAGTTTAATTTGAATATGTTTAGATCAAGAATTAAAGAAATCAAAATTTGATCGGGGAAAGACAAAAGTGGTCGAGTAGCCGATTTAATAGTCGACGACATCCGAGGTAAGTCAAATAGAATTTAAATGTTGATATAACAATGAATACGTATTAGTTATGAAATGAATTAAATTATTTGAATTTATTTTTGCTTATGGCCGAATGTGGGTATGTATAATTAAATAAATTTTGAGCTTGATTCGACCGAGATTCGACGTCCGTAAGCCCCGTACAAACCTTAGGAATAGATAGGATACATATGTCATGACATAGGATATCCGTTATGTGTTACCGAGTAAGACCAGGTCTGGGACGTTGGCATCGATTTGTGTTTACGTGTAAGACCCTGTCTGGGACAGTGGCATCGATATGTGATTACATGTAAGACAACGTCTGGGACGTTGGCATTGTACGAGCTTCCGACTATCCGCGTATCTTTTTTAATTCTGAATGGTTCAACGGGCATGTGTAAGTGAAGGCCAATGTGATATTTAAATTAAAAGAACTCAGGTACGTATTTTATATCTGTGTTGAGAAGTGAAAGGTAAGTTATATGTCCATTATATTTGTACGGAAGTTAATGTGTAAACATGTGGATAGTGTATAAGCTTCAACTATGTGTAATCGGCCAAAGAGTATATTATGTGACTTTGATTTGAGATTTGAGTAATTATTTATTATTATGTATAAAGTGTTACTTGATATAAATTTTGTATATGCAATTTTGCTAATTTAATTGACTTTACTTTGCTATTGACTTACTAAGCTTAAATAACTTACTTTGTGTTTCTTTGTCGGCTTCTGTTTTATAGATTTTGGATTCATTACGAGCTCGGGGATCGTCAGCAGGACTATCACACTATCGACAGCTCACTTTGGTATTTTGGTTATGTTAATTACGAATATATGGCATGTATAGCTTAGTAAAAGGGTGAATATGAATTGAGTACCTATGTATACAATTATTAGCCTTGTGAAAATGGCTTATCCTCTTTTGATTAATTTGCTATCTTTGTTGATGGTTTGCAATGGTTGTTGTGAATGAGTTGTTACATATGCATATTTGGTTGAGTATATGTTCATAATAAGTATGTTTGTGTAATGTTCTGAAATTAGGCATAACGAACTTGGTTATGTGGTTGATATATATATTTTGGTTATGTCAATTTTAATGGAATAGTTTAGTTGATATATGAATTTGAACTAAATGTATATGATGATATTTTTTCTATGTTAAGTGATGAAGTCCTGAATAAGTTAGAATTGGTTTCGGTGATATATATATATATGTATTCGGCAAGGTGGTGGTATTATAATGGATGAATGCATGTATTACATATGAATTTGGTTTTATAATTTGTTAATGAATTTATGAGGTATGTGATAGTTTGAATTGTTAATTAAATAGATTAAAGTCAAATGTAATTTAAAATAATATGGTTGATGATATTTGAATTAATGATATATGATTATGTTTGTGATATAGAAATATGAAAATATTAGTAGATATTATGTCCTTATGATAATTGGCTTGAAATAATGATGTTATATGTTTATAAGTTCAGCACTGACATGATACTTATACAGGTTAGTTGTGCATATATGGGCTAGTATGATTTAAGTGTTAAATTATTTTGAATTCAATGTTTAAAAACAGAATAAACTATTGATTAATTAAAATATGGAAGTCAATTTAATAGATGATTTTCTGCATGAATGTGTAGAAGGTTTTATATGTATGAACACATTTATTGACTACTATGTTTTTAGATGTATTGACAAATTATGTGATTTAATCTGTACGAAAGATTCAACCCGCAAATATTATCTACATTTTGAATCTTAGGTATGTGTATCCGAATTGTTAAAAAAAATATATGCCTGTTTTGAGTTGTATCTTCTTCGGTAGTGCCTTGTAACCCTAGTCCAGCGACTGATACGGGTTAGGGGTGTTACATTTGATTGGTATCAGAGCTACGGTTTAGTCGATTCTAGGTCTAACGTTGCGTGTAAGAGTTTAGCTATACATGCCATATATTATACTGCGATAGTGTCATGACTTCTGACATTTGAAAATGTGTTTTCATATAGTAATTGATCCCGATCGAGGCGTAGCTGATGATGTCGAGAGTGTAGCGCCTGCTCCCGCGCAAGGGACAGAGCCGATAGATTCTTGAACTACTTCGAGTAATCTAGAGGGGGAGGCTAGACAAGCCTTCTACCAAATGATGAATGATTATTTTACATAGTATATCCGGACTAATTCGGCTGCACAACAAACTCCACCCCTGATTAATCCATCTACAGTGCCTATTATACCTTAGGCGAGTGATCCGATGAGATTGTCAAAGCCACCTGTTGATAAAATCAGAAAAATGGAGCCGAAAAATTCAGAGCCACTGTTGATGATGATGCTGAGCAAGCTGAGTTCTGGCTCGATAATACCATCCGAGTATTTGATGAATTATCCTGCACCCATGATGAGTGTTTGAAATGTGCTATATCTCTGCTACGGGACACTGCATATCACTAGTGGAATACACTAGTATCGGTGGTTCCAAAGGAGCGAGTGACCTGGGAATTCTTTCAGACGGAGTTCTGTAAGAAATATATCAGCCAGAGGTTTATTGATCATAAACGTAAAGAATTTCATGAGCTGAAACAGGGGCGAATGACAGTGACAGAATACGAGCGGAAATTTGTTAGACTCAACAGATATGCCAGAGAGTGTGTTTCATCTGAAGTTATTATGTGCAAGAGATTTGAAGATGGGCTGAATGAAGACATTAAATTTTTAGTTGGCATACTAGAGATAAAAGAGTTTGTGGTACTTGTTGAGCGACCTTGCAAAGCTGAGGAGCTCGAGAAAGAGAAAAGAAAAGCTGATTCTGAAGCTAGAGATTCTCGTAAAAGATCATTTAGTAAGCCATTTCAGTCGACCTCAAAGAAATTTCGAGATGATACTAGCCGTTCAAAGAACACTGTGAGTTATTTCAGACGGGATCGAGATAGACCACCAATGAGTTCGAGGGCCACCTCTGTGGCTAGTGTGTGTAATGTCAGATCAAATCAACCCGAGTGTGAACATTATGGTGAATGACATCCTGGCAGTTGCAGATTGCATGATAGAGCCTGTTTTAAATGTGGATCCAGAGATCATTTTATTTGAGAGTGTCCAGAGATATTTGATCAAAATTCAGCTCAGAATACTAGATCGGGTAATACTACAGCTCGAGGTACACCACCTAGAAATACGGGTATTGCTAGTGGCAGCCAGAGAGGGACTAAAGATTCAACTGTTAGATCTGAGGCTCGTGCACCAGCCAAAGCTTATGCCATACGTGCACGTGAGGAGGCTTCATCCCCAGATGTCATTATCGGTACTTTTACTCTTTAGGATACTACTGTTATTGCTTTGATTGATCCTGGTTCAACCCATTCCTATGTGTGTGAGACTTTGGTGTTTAGTAAGACTTTACCTGTTGAGTCTACTGAGTTTGTAATTAAAGTATCGAACCCCTTAGGCCGGTGTTTCTTGGTTGATAAAATATGCAAGAATTACCCGTTGATGATTCGAGATTCATGCTTTCCAGCTGATTTGATGTTGTTGCCATTTGATGAGTTTGACATAATTCTGGGTATGGACTGGTTAACTTTGAATGATGCTGTTGTGAACTGTAAAAGAAAGACCATTGATCTACGGAGCCAAAATGATGAAGTTATTCGGATCGAGTCTAGTGATTTGTATGGTTTGCCAGCAGTGATTTCTTCGATGCTAGCTCAGAATTATGTGAGAAAAGGGTGTGAAGCTTATTTTGCTTACGTACTTGACAGTAAAGTGGCTGAAAGAAACATTGAATCAGTACCTGTTGTATGTGAGTATCCAGATGTGTTTCCTGAAGAATTACCGGGTTTGCCACCTATTCGAGAAGTAGAGTTTGGTATTGAGTTAGTGCCTGGAACGACTCTGATTTCTATAGCTCCTTACAGGATGGCACCTACAGAATTAAAAGAATTGAAAGCACAGTTGCAAGAGTTGACAGATAGGGTATTTGCACGACTGAGTTTCTCTCATTGGGGCGCACCAGTTCTATTTGTAAAAAAGAAAGACGGAACCATGAGAATGTGTATTGACTACAGTCAGCTTAATAAAGTGACCATAAAGAAAAAATATCCGTTACCAAGATATGACGACCTATTTGATCAGCGTAAAGGGGCTACAATGTTTTCAAAGATAGATTTGAGATCGGGATACTATCAGTTGCGAGTTAAAGACTCTGATATGCCAAAGATTGCCTTACGAACAAGTTACGGACACTATGAGTTTTTGGTTATGCCATTTGGACTCACTAATGCACCTGTTGTTTTCATGGATTTGATGAATCAGATCTTCAGACCGTACCTGGATCAGTTTGTGGTTGTATTTATAGACGGCATTCTAATCTACTCTCAAGATGGAGCTGAACATGACGAACATTTGAGACTTGTGTTGCAGACCTTGCGAGATAAATAGTTGTACGCAAAATTCAGTAAATGTGAGTTCTGGTTAAATGAAGTCAGTTTTCTGGGCCATGTGGTATCAGCATCAGGTATTCGAGTGGATCCGAGCAAAATTTTAGCCATAATTGATTGGAAACCACCGAAAAATGTTTCTGAAGTCTAAAGTTTTTTGGGGCTAGCTGGTTATTATAGACGATTCGTGAAAGGTTTCTCTATGATCACAGCTCCGATGACAAAGCTATTACAGAAAGATGTTAAGTTCGAGTGGTCAGAGAAGTGCCAACAGAGTTTTGATCAGTTAAAAACCCTTTTGATCGAAGCTCCAGTACTAGTTCAGCCAGAATCGGGTAAAGAATTTGTTATTTATAGTGACACATCATTAAATGGTTTGGGCTGTGTTCTGATGCAGGAAGGCAGAGTGATAGCTTATGCTTCGAGACAGTTAAAGCCACATGAAAAGAATTACCCGACACATGACCTGGAACTGGCAGCCATTGTGTTTGCGTTGAAAATTTGGCGTCACTATCTGTTTAGTGAGAAATGTCATGTTTATTCTGATCATAAGAGCCTGAAGTACTTGATGACTCAGAAAGATCTGAATTTGAGACAACGCCGATGGTTAGAATTACTAAAAGATTACGAGCTTGTGATTGATTACCACCCAAGAAAGGCTAATGTTGTTGCTGATGCTTTAAGCCAGAAATCACTGTTTGTTTTACGAGAAACGAATACGCATATGGCCATGTCCGATGATGGTTCTATAGTAGCTGAATTGAAAGCAAGACCGTTATTTGTTCAACAAATATGTGATGCCCAGAATGTAATATCCCGGGTTAGGGGCTATTTTGTTGTTGCATGAAATTGCATGTGTTTAGTGTGCTGTATTGCTATTTCGGTGTTTTAGGGGCTTAATTGTGGGCTAGGAGTGTGCCTGAGGGAATGGGAAAATTTTGGTTTTTGGGTGTTAAGTGAAGGGAGCTGAGGAAGCTGGGGTTTAAGAATTTTAATTGATGTTTTGTTGCACAAATAAGGAGCTAGCTTAGTGGCAAAGCATGCGCTACATGGGGAAGCTTGGTGTGGCGTCATCTACTTGTGGTGGAGGTCCAGTGTTCGAGCTGCAGAGTCCTCATTTTGGTTCTCATTTTGGACGGCATGGAGGAAGAGGTTGAGAGCAACTTGAATTCTACCATGGACTTGGTCAAGGGGTGACTTGGATGGTGGAGAGAAATTGGTGGAGGATGACTTGTTCAAACTTATTTGAAATTGTGGTTGGGAGTGAATAGGGGGATTTGGCCGAATGTTGGGGAGTTGTGGAGTGGGTGGACGGCTTGGTGGTGTGTTGTAGTGGGTAATGCCGAAATTCATTTGGAGTTTTGAGGCATTTTCGGTCAAGTTGGAAGGTCAGTTCTTTCTTTCTTTTGTCATTGAATTTTCAAGAGAATTTCTCTCATTCTTTTACTCTTGGAACCGTAAGACCAAAACTCAAAATGGATTGCCGAAAGTTTCATTTTATTTCTTGTCTTCTAAAGTGTTTGTAGCCGAAAGTTCTTGAGCCTCAAGCTTGTACTTCTTTTTGTCTCTTTTGGCCGAATGCTCATTCCATTTCTCCTTCTTATCTTCTTTTGGAGCTAAGCCGAAACTAGCCTTCTCATATCTCATTTTTGTTTCGTTTTCTCTCCCCTTTTTGAAACACTAAAGCCAAAATTTACCTTGCCTAAACCGAAAATTCCTATTCATTCCTTCCATTTCTTGTCATCTCAAAAACCGAAAAGCACCTACCACTTTTCCATTTGTTTCTTTCTTTTCTTCTCAAACTTTGGCGATTCTTTCTTCTTGATCACATATTTCCCTTGCTTTATTTTAATTCTAGACCGAATTCTCTTTGGTTCAAAGTATTGACCGGATCCATCCCTTCTCCTAGTGGTTGTTGTGGCCGAACATCAATAGAGTGTTGGGGGGGTTTCTTGCTTCAACCGTTTGGAGGTTGGTAAGTCCATGGCCGAATGGTCATTTATTTTCTTTCTTTTCTCAATCGATTTTGGTTTAATTAAGGGCCGAATATGGTCATTTTGGAAGGATTCTAATCTCTTCGTTATAGGATCATTGGATTGTGGAAGCAAGCAAGAGGAGCCGTTTTCTTCACAATTGATTAGTAAGGGGTAAGTGATTGGTTGTTGTTAGTTTAATCGTCCGTTTCGATTAAGTCGTGAATGATAAAGGATTAATCGTTATTCTTTTCAAGGTGGTGGCCGATCGCCTTAGAAGGACCATGGTGGTTCGGGGTTGGTTGGAAACCAAGTTAAGAAGTGAAGGTAAGGGTTTGAGATGACTTCTCTTGGTATAAAGCCTTTGGCCGAATGGTTTATGTGTACTAACCCCTATGTTGGCCGATTATAGGAGCCAGATAATCAAGGGACTTAGATCGATTCGTTGGGATTTTTAGACGCGTGTATACCAGGTGTGTAAACTAACACACTTCCGTTTAGTAATATGATTGATAACCTGTGTGATAATTAATGAAACAGTGATGATTGATATGATACCTAATGGGTATGATCATGGACTCTGGTAAGTCAAGATTATTATTGTTATGAGTTTATCGATGATCTATATGATACCATGGCTATGGATATATGTGACATGGGATATGAGGTTAGGCATATTAGCATGATATGCATGTTTTGCATGATATGCATGATTACATGAGTATGGTATGTTGATGGGTGATTTGAGCGGAGGGAGCAAAGATATTTTGTGCCGACGAGCACCAAGTGTTTTGGTAACACACTTTGTGACTTTGGGTCACCGTGAGGTTTGGCACCTCCGAGGTTGGGCACCTCATTGCGACTCGCCCCCGTGGTTAACACCACCGTGGGTTGGCCCCACTTTGAGATATGGGATCGTCGCTAGTGATTGGGTATCACACGATGGGGGTTGGCCCCATCACTCGATTATTGTGACTACGGTCACCAAAGCTTTGGTAGCACATTTGTGTCTTTGGGACACCGCAGGTTGGGCACCTCATTGCGACTCGTCCCTGTGGTTAACACCACCGTGGGTTGGCCCCACATGAGATATGGGATCGTCTGCTAGTGATTGGGTATCACACGATGGGTTAGCCCCATCATTGGATTTGTGACTTCGGTCACCAGTGCTTTGGTAGCACAAACGTGTCTTTGGGACACCAGTGGTTTGGCACCACATTTATGGATATTGTGTCTTTGGGACACCAGTGTTTTGGTAACACATTGTGACTATATGTCACCAGTGGTTTGGCACCACCAGTGGTTTGGTACCACACGGGGTAGAAAAGGCGATACGGATGGTTAGGATCGGGTTGCATTAATTATGTTGCTATGTATGATGTGTGTTAGCATGTTGTGTTATCGGGAGCGGGATTTATACACTGAGTCATTCGACTCACCCTCTCCTTTGACATTTCAGGTGATTCTTAGACGCGGACATGGAGCCGGGATGGACTCGGGGTGCACATGTCATGCTGAATAAAGTTTTTACTCAGACTCTATAATTTGGGTACTTTAGTTTGTTTATTTACTTGGGTTTTAAATTTGGATTTGTAAAAGGCCTTTAAATTATGTTTTATAATGTTTATGTTTTACTTAGATTTTAATATGCCTTAACAAAATAACTTGGTATAAACTTTACTAAAATTTGGAAAGATAATGTCTTCAAAACTATAACGCAATGTGTTTTCAACTATACCATCGGGTATCACACCATGTTTTGATATTAAGTGAACTCAAATGATTTTCAAATCAAACTCGATCTTCTATTTAGTTCAAAAGAATGTTCTAAGTAACACAAAGAAACTATCGAATTTTTAAATGAGATAAACTCGATTTAACTACACACTTTGGATAAGTTTTTCAAAACTTTCGGGTTCAAAATACACCATCCAATTTCAAACAAGCCTACTCAAATTTTCTTCAAATACTCTATGTTTTCACCCAGCTTTTGAGCGGAAAATCTAATCTCCCAAAAATATTTTTCCCCGTAACATACCAGATTCGGACGTGGTGTTTGTTCCGGGTTTGGGGTGTTACAATTGTGGTATCAGAGCCAAGTTCAAAGGCTCGGCTGTGGGCCTGAGGCCCAAAAAGTTTTTAAGTGTTTGTATGGTTTGAAAGGCATGGCACCGAGTCTCCGGCACCAGTTCGCCCAGGTAAGTACCCTTACTAATGCTTGTGAATTGATTGGATGTGATATGATTTGATGAATAGCAATAGTATACTACTTTAGAGATTGAAACTGATAGGATTTTGTGAACTCGCGAGAACAAATCCTCTTTAATATTCATAAGATTTGCCTTAAAATAGTGGAATAAATACTGATGCATAAAATTCTTAATCGGATACGTAGAAAGTTTAGTCATGAGCGCTAGAGGTGGACGTGGTCGTGGACGAGGTCGTGGTAGGATGATCGCTTTTTAACCCGTAGGGTCCAGTCGAGGTTCGAAAAAATGAGATACCGGCTCCGCCACCACCGGAGGTGGTGAGTTCCAAGATCGATCGAGATGATGCGGTGTCACAGCGATCTTTGCGAGTGTTGGAAAGGGTAGCTGGTGTAGGTGGTGGTGCGGGAGCTAGAAATTGTACTCGAGCGACTTCGGGCAAATGGGGCCGAATTCTTTCGAGGTGTATCTGGTGTTGCTCCTAGCACTGCTGAATACTGGCTAGAGGCCACTGAGCGGATCATGGATGATCTGGACTTGACAGCTGAAGAGAAGCTGAAGGGCATCGTATCGCTTCTCCGGGATGAGTCATATCAGTGGTGGCTCACGGTCCGAGACAGTGGGCGGCAGAGGATCCGACATGGGAGTATTTCAGTACGCATATCAAAAGAAGTACATCGGAGCTAGTTATATTGACTCCCAGCGGAAGGCATTTCTGAGGCTTGTTCAGGGGAGTAAATCTGTTTCTGAGTACGAGGCTGAGTTCCTGAAGCTGAGTAGGTATGCCAGGGGCATTGTGGCCACTGAGCATGAGAGGTGTGTTCGTTTCGAGGATGGTCTGCGAGACGAGTTGAGGTCGCTGATTGCTCCTCGCCAGGCGCGAATTTGCCGTCTTAGTTGAGAAGGCTAAGGTAGCCGAGGGTGTTAAGGAGTCAGTGAGACAGGGCATGGACAGAAATAGGCATAAGAGGAGCTTTGGGTCTTCTGGATCGTCGGGTAATCCGCAGAAGAGAGCTAGACCGAGTGGGCCGAACCAGTCTGCTAGGTTTGTTGCTGCTAGGCAGGGACCGCCGCAGTGTGATCAGTGTGGGAAATCTCATTGGGGTGGTCTGGATCGGAGGAAAAGGTTGCTTCGAGTGTGGTTCTCTCGGAGCATCGTGTGAGGGATTGTCCGCGTAGGTTGGCTAGGATTCGGTCCGAGAGTCGGGGCGTAATCGCTTCAGAGTAATGGATCGCCACCGCAGAGGGGCCGTGGTAATGGCAGAGGTGGTAATGGTTCTCGTGGGCCGTGTGAGCACCGCGCAGAGGTGCGAGTAGTTCTGATGCCGCATACCGGATTAGTGTATATCTGAGGCGCCGGAGGAGGGCGACGCACCGGACGTCATAACCGTGCGTTTTGATTTTTGGTTCTCCTTATACCGCTTTGATTGATGTGGGTTCAACGCACTCTTATGTTGCCGTGAGTATATAGCGAGAGACCATGGATTTAGACTCGAGATATCTTCTAGGCGGATGACCGTAATTAGCTCTCTAGGTCACTCTGTAGTAGTAGATAAAGCTGCATTTGAGAGGTACCCCTAGAACTCCAAGGGGTAGTGTTTGTTCAGCGATCTGATGGAACCGCCGTTTGGGGAGTTCGATCCGATTCTTGGGATGGATTGGTTGGTCAAGTACCAGGCGAGGTTGGATTGCGCGCCAAGCGCATGGTTCTTAAGACGGTTGAGGGTGATGAGGTGGCTATGATAGGTAATAGGAGGGATTACTTATCTAATGTGGTATCTGCTCCAAAGCGGAGAAGATGGTCGGAAAGGGTCGGGAAGCATATGTAGTTCATGTGTATGCCTTGGAGGCTAAAGAGTCTGCTTTGTGAGAGAGGTCCGCATCTTGTTAAGGAATTTGCTGATGTGTTTCTGAGGAGCTTCCGGTTTGCCGCCAGTCGCGAGGTAGAGTTCGGGATAGATCTATTACCCTTAATCGCGCGCGATGTCTATTGCTCGTATAGGATGGCGCCAAAGGAATTGGTGGAGCTTAAGGCTCGAGATCCGAGTTATTGGATCGAGGTTTTATTAGGCCAAGTGTTTCGCCGTGGGTGCGCGCGTACTCTTTGTTAAAAAGAAAGATGGTACGATGCGGATGTGTATAGATTATCGCCAGATTGAACAAGTCGACGATTAAAAACAAGTATCCGTTGCCACGCAGATAGACGATTTGTTTGATCACCGAAGGTGTCTGCGGTATTTTCAAAGATCGACTTGAGGTCCGGGTATCATCGATTGAAGGTTAAGGAGGCCGATATCCATAAAACAACGTTTCGGACTCGGTATGGGCACTCACGATTTACGTAATGCCGTTCGGGTTGACTAACGACCTGCCGCGCGTTTATGGATATGATGAATAGGGTGTTTCAAAGAAGATCTGATCGATTCGTCGTGGTTTTCATAGACGACATCTTGGTGTACTCAAGGACGAGAGGAAGAGCATGATAAGCATTTGCGAGTGGTGTTACTGATTTTGAGGAAGAGCGGCTCTATGCTAAGTTCGGTAAGTGCGAGTTCGCTTAGAGAAGTGACTTTCTTGGGTCATGTAGTGTCGGCCGAGGAATTCGAGTAGATCCTCGTAAGATTGAGGCGCTTTTGGATTGGAAGCCGCCTAAGTCGGGTGGTTGAGATTCGAGTTTTCTGGTTTGGCGGATACTACCAAAGGTTTGTTGAGGGTTTCTCGTTGATAGCAAATACCGATGACCAAGTTGCTTTGAGGAAAGAAGTTCCGTTTGTATGGATTGAGAAACAATGAAAGCTTCGATAAGTTAAAGAAGATTTTGACCGAGGCTCGTTCTAATTCAACTTTGAGGTCGGTAAGGAATTCACGATCTATTGCGATGCATCATATACGGGCTTGGGTTGTGTCTTGATGCAAGAAGGTAAGGTTGTGGCTTACGCTTCTCTATTTGAGGCCACATGAGATCAACTATCCGACGCATGATTTGGAGCTAGCGGCTATGGTCTTCGCCTTAAAGATTTGGAGGCATTACTTGCGGAGAGAGAGATCGATAGTCTACACAGATCATAAGAGTCAAGTATCTGCGACTCGTAAGGATTTGAATTTGAGGCAACATGAGATGGGTGGAGTTCTTTGAAAGATTATGACTGCTCGATTGAGTATCATCCGGCAAAGGCTAATGTGGTGGCGACGCATTGAGCCGTAAGGTTGTTTCGGACTTAAGAGCATTGTTTGCCCACTTGAGCTTGTATGACGACGGGAGTGTTTTGGCGAGTTGCAAGTTAAGCCTACTTGGGTTGAGAGCGATCGAGAGAAACAGATTATTGGATGAGGTTACGAGTGCGCGAAGGTTGCAAGTGCGAGGATGGTGGTTTGGAGGGTTACTGACTTGTCCGTGATGGGGTTCTGTGTTTTCAAGGTAAAGCTTGTATGCCTAAAGATGTTGAGCTAAGGCAGAAGATTCTTCAGACGCACATATAGCAGTCCTTATGCTATGCATCCCGGAGGTAGCAAGATGTATAGGGATCTTAGAGAGCGCTTTTGGTGGCTTTGGCTTGAAGAAAGAGGTGACAGAGTTTGTTGGGAAGTGTCCGACTTGTCGCCAGTCAAGGCCGAACATCGATTTGCCGTCAAGTTTGCTTCACCGTGAAGATTCCTCGATGGAAGTGGGAAAGGATAACCATGGATTTCGTCGATGGGTTACCGCTTACGCCAAGCAAGAAAGATTCGGTTTGGGTGGTGGTGGATCGCTTTGACTAAATCAGCTCACTTTATTCCGGTGAGGTTGACTACTCACTTGAGGTTGGCGAAAATGTATGTGTCGAGATAGTGAGGTTGCACGGTGTGCGGTTTGATAATCTCGGATAGGGATCCCGTTTTCACGTCAAGGTTAGAAAGCGTTGCATCGGGCCTTGGGTACTCGTTTGGATTTCAAAGACGGCTTTTCACCCGCAAATCGACGGTCAATCGAAAAGGGTCATTCAGTCTTAGAGGATATCTTTGAGAGGTTGTGTCTTGGATTTCGAGGTAGTTGGGAGGAGTTTCTACTATTAGTCGAGTTTGCCTACAACAACGATTACCAAGCGAGCATCAAGATGGCACCGTATGAGGCGTTGTATGGTAGGAAGTGTCGCTCACCTACGTGTTGGACGGAGTTAGGCGAACATCGGTTGTTGGGACCCGAGTTGGTTACGAGGCGAGGACAAGGTTAAGTTAATTCAGCTCGATTGAAGGAAGCTTCGGACCGCAGAAAGTCTTATGCCGATCTTAAGCGAAGAGATATAGAGTTCATTTGGGGGGATCGAGTTTTCTGAAGGTCTCACCTTGGAAAAAGGTGTTGAGATTCGGGAAGAAAGGCAAGCTAAGTCCGAGGTTCATTGGGCGTATAAGGTTCTCGAGGCGAGTTGGACCAAAGGGCGTATCGCCTTGAGTTGCCGCCAGAGCTTAGTCGATTCACGACGTATTCCACGCTTCGATGCTTGGAGGTATCGTTCGAGATCCGTCGCATGTGGTAGCAAAGGAAGGAAGAGATCGAGGTAAATCCGGACTTGACTATGGAGGAGGAACCCATGCGCATTCTTGATCGAGATGTGAAGGTTCTGCGTAAGAAGTCCGCGTGCCTTTGGTTAAGGTACTTTGGCGGAATCATGGCGTATAAGAAGCTACGTGGGAACCCGAGGATATGATGAGACAAAGAATACCCGCAACTCTTACGATCGTGTAATTTCGAGGTCAAAATTATTTTAAGGGGGTAGAAACTGTAATATCCCGGGTTAGGGGCTATTTTGTTGTTGCATGAAATTGCATGTGTTTAGTGTCTTTGTATTGCTATTTCGGTGTTTTAGGGGCTTAATTGTGGGCTAGGAGTGTGCTCCGAGGAATGGGAAAATTTTGGTTTTTGGGTGTTAAGTGAAGGGAGCTGAGGAAGTCTGGGGTTTAAGAATTTTAATTGATGTTTTGTTGCACAAATAAGGAGCTAGCTTAGTGGCAAAGCATGCGCTACATGGGGAAGCTTGGTGTGGCGTCATCTACTTGTGGTGGAGGTCCAGTGTTCGAGTGCAGAGTCCTCATTTTGGTTCTCATTTTGGGCCGGCATGGAGGAAGAGGTTGAGAGCAACTTGAATTCTACCATGGACTTGGTCAAGGGGTGACTTGGATGGTGGAGAGAAATTGGTGGAGGATGACTTGTTCAAACTTATTTGAAATTGTGGTTGGGAGTGAATAGGGGATTTGGCCAATGTTGGGGAGTTGTGGAGTGGGTGGACGGCTTGGTGGTGTGTTGTAGTGGGTAATGCCAAATTCATTTGGAGTTTTGAGGCATTTTCAAGTTGGAAGGCTGTTCTTTCTTTCTTTTGTCATTGAATTTTCAAGAGAATTTCTCTCATTCTTTTACTCTTGGAACCGTAAGACCAAAACTCAAAATGGATTGCCGAAAGTTTCATTTTATTTCTTGTCTCCTAAAGTGTTTGTAGCCGAAAGTTCTTGAGCCTCAAGCTTGTACTTCTTTTTGTCTCTTTTGGCCGAATGCTCATTCCATTTCTCCTTCTTATCTTCTTTTGGAGCTAAGCCGAAACTAGCCTTCTCATATCTCATTTTTGTTTCGTTTTCTCTCCCCTTTTTGAAACACTAAAGCCGAAATTTACCTTGCCTAAACCGAAAATTCCTATTCATTCCTTCCATTTCTTGTCATCTCAAAAACCGAAAAGCACCTACCACTTTTCCATTTGTTTCTTTCTTTTCTTCTCAAACTTTGGCCGATTCTTTCTTCTTGATCACATATTTCCCTTGCTTTATTTTAATTCTAGACCGAATTCTCTTTGGTTCAAAGTATTGACCGGATCCATCCCTTCTCCTAGTGGTTGTTGTGGCCGAACATCAATAGAGTGTTGGGGGGGTTTCTTGCTTCAACCGTTTGGAGGTTGGTAAGTCCATGGCCGAATGGTCATTTATTTTCTTTCTTTTCTCAATCGATTTTGGTTTAATTAAGGGCCGAATATGGTCATTTTGGAAGGATTCTAATCTCTTCGTTATAGGATCATTGGATTGTGGAAGCAAGCAAGAGGAGCCGTTTTCTTACATCAATTGATTAGTAAGGGTAAGTGATTGGTTGTTGTTAGTTTAATCGTCTGGTTTCGATTAAGTCGTGAATGATAAAGGATTAACTGTTATTCTTTTCAAGGTGGTGGCCGATCGTCTTAGAAGGACCATGGTGGTTCGGGGTTGGTTGGAAACCAAGTTAAGAAGTGAAGGTAAGGGTTTGAGATGACTTCTCTTGGTATAAAGCCTTTGGCCGAATGGTTTATGTGTACTAACCCCTATGTTGGCCGATTATAGGAGCCAGATAATCAAGGGACTTAGATCGATTCGTTGGGATTTTTAGACGCGTGTATACCAGGTGTGTAAACTAACACACTTCCGTTTAGTAATATGATTGATAACCTGTGTGATAATTAATGAAACAGTGATGATTGATATGATACCCTAATGGGTATGATCATGGACTCGGGTAAGTCAGTATTATTATTGTTATGAGTTTACTGATGATCTATATGATACCATGGCTATGGATATATGTGACATGGGATATGAGGTTAGGCATATTAGCATGATATGCATGTTTTGCATGATATGCATGATTACATGAGTATGGTATGTTGATGGGTGATTTGAGCGGAGGGAGCAGTGATATTTTGTGCTGACGAGCACCAGTGTTTTGGTAACACACTTTGTGACTTTGGGTCACCAGAGGTTTGGCACCTCCAGAGGTTGGGCACCTCATTGCGACTCGTCCCTGTGGTTAACACCACCGTGGGTTGGCCCCACTTTGAGATATGGGATCGTCTGCTAGTGATTGGGTATCACATGATGGGTTGGCCCCATCACTCGATTATTGTGACTACGGTCACCAGTGCTTTGGTAGCACATTTGTGTCTTTGGGACACCAGAGGTTGGGCACCTCATTGCGACTCGTCCCTATGGTTAACACCACCGTGGGTTGGCCCCACATGAGATATGGGATCGTCTGCTAGTGATTGGGTATCACACGATGGGTTGGCCCCATCATTGGATTTGTGACTTCTGGTCACCGCTGCTTTGGTAGCACAAACGTGTCTTTGGGACACCAGTGGTTTGGCACCACATTTATGGATATTGTGTCTTTGGGACACCAGTGTTTTGGTAACACATTGTGACTATATGTCACCAGTGGTTTGGCACCACCAGTGGTTTGGTACCACACGGGGTAGAAAAGGCGATACGGATGGTTAGGATCGGGTTGCATTAATTATGTTGCTATGTATGATGTGTGTTAGCATGTTGTGTTATCGGAGCGGGATTTATACATCGAGTCATTCGACTCACCCTCTCGCTTGACATTTCAGTGATTCTTAGACGCGGACATGGAGCCGGGATGGACTCGGGGTGCACATGTCATGCTGAATAAAGTTTTTACTCAGACTCTATAATTTGGGTACTTTAGTTTATTTATTTACTTGGGTTTTAAATTTGGATTTGTAAAAGGCCTTTAAATTATGTTTTATAATGTTTATGTTTTACTTAGATTTTAATATGCCTTAACAAAATAACTTGGTATAAACTTTACTAAAATTTGGAAAGATAATGTCTTCAAAACTATAACGCAATGTGTTTTCAACTATACCATCGGGTATCACACCATGTTTTGATATTAAGTGAACTCAAATGATTTTCAAATCAAACTCGATCTTCTATTTAGTTCAAAAGAATGTTCTAAGTAACACAAAGAAACTATCGAATTTTTAAATGAGATAAACTCGATTTAACTACACACTTTGGATAAGTTTTTCAAAACTTCCGGGTTCAAAATACACCATCCGATTTCAAACAAGCCTACTCAAATTTTCTTCAAATACTCTATGTTTTCACCCAGCTTTTGAGCGGAAAATCTAATCTCCCAAAAATATTTTTCCCCGTAACATACCAGATTCGGACGTGGTGTTTGTTCCGGGTTTGGGGTGTTACACAGAAAGTTGATAATGAATTAATTACAAAACGAGCTCAGTGTGAAACGGATGCTGATACAGAATTCAGGGTTGATGCTGATGACTGTTTCAGATTCAGAGACCGAATATGTGTTCCGAGGAATTCAGAGTTAATTCAGATGATTTTGAATGAAGCTCATAGCAGTCGGTTATCTATTCATCCAGGTGGTACAAAAATGTATAATGATCTGAAACAGCTTTACTGGTGGCATGGCATGAAACGAGACATTTTTGACTTTGTTGCAAGATGTTTAGTCTGTTAATAAGTAAAAGCCGAGCATCAGGTACCTTCTGGGTTACTTCAGCCGATTATGATACCTGAGTGGAAATGGGACAGAGTCACGATTGATTTTTTATCCGGTCTACCGTTGACACCGACCAAGAAAGATGCAATCTGGGTTATTGTGGATAGATTGACTAAAACTACTCATTTTGTTCCGATTCGCACTGATTATTCACTTGATAGATTGGCTGGATTATATGTTTCTCAGATTGTGAGATTACATGGTGTGCCTATATCTATTGTTTCGGATAGAGATCCGAGGTTTACATCGCGGTTTTGGAAGAAATTGCAAGATGCCCTGGGTACAAAATTACATTACAGTACTGCTTTCCATCCGCAAACGGATGGCCAGTCAGAGCGAATCATTCAGATACTTGACGATATGTTGAGATGTTGCATCCTTGAGTTCGAAGGTACGTGGGAACGATACTTACCTCTGATTGAATTTGCTTACAATAATAGCTTTCAATCTAGTATCAAGATGGCACCCTACGAGGCTTTGTACAGTCGTAAATGTCGTACACCATTGTATTGGACCGAGCTCAGTGAAAATAAAATACACGGGGTTGACTTGATCAAAGAAACTGAACAAAAAGTGGCAGTGATCCGTGATAGCTTGAAAGCTGCATCAGATCGTCAAAAGTCATATGCAGATTTGAAACGTAAAGATATTGAGTTTCAGATTGGAGATCAAGTATTTTTGAAAGTCTCACTATGGAAGAAAGTGCTCAGATTCGGTCGTAAAGGCAAGTTGAGTCTGAGATTCATTGGACCGTATGAAATCACAGAGCGTATCGGGCCGGTTGCTTATAGATTGCAGTTGCCACCTGAGCTAGAAAAGATCCATAATGTATTCCATGTGTTGATGCTCTGTAGATACCGATCCGATTCTTCACATGTGATTAGTCCGATAGAGGTTGAGATTCAGTCTGATATGACATATGAAGAGGAACCGATTCGTATTCTGGCTCGTGAGATAAAAGAATTGCGAAATAAGAAAATTCTGCTAGTTAAAGTACTGTAGAAAAAGCACGGTGTTGAGGAGGCAACTTGGGAGTCAGAGGATACAATAAAAGAGCGTTACCCAAACCTATTCACCGGCAAGATTTTCGGGGACGAAAATCCCTAAGGGGGAGAGTTATAACAGCCCGATTTTGACCCTAATCAGAATAGTGGTTTCGGGACCACAAATCTGAGTCAGAAAAATACTTAAAAATGATTTCCCGTGCTTATTATGTGTGAATTTGTGGGTGTTAAATTTTTGTGATTTAATTTTATAGTTTAGGTGCCCGATTAAATGAAAGGACTTAATCGCGTACAATATAAAAGTTACAAACTAAAGTGTAAAGTGCTTATTTGATAGTGGCTTTTTAATATGGAGTCCATAAAGGGAAATTAGCCCATTTTACAAGATAGTGGGCGGCTAAGGACAAAAAATACCCTTGAGTTATATGTTAAAATTTTGTTATTTAAAAGGTTAAAAATGTAATCTAATTAAAACATAATATATGTAATAATAAAACAAAAATAAGGCCATTATCATCTTTATTTTCTCTTGGCCGAATATCAACAAAAGAAAAAGAAACAAGAACACCTAGGGTTCGGCTTGGTATTCTTCAAATTAAGGTATGTTAATTGTTCGGTTTTTGATAATTTTTACGTTTTTGAGATCGTTGCTTAGAAATGAACAAAACCCATGTCTTAATTTTTTATTGTGATGATGATTTTGTGTTTCACCATTGATGGTACCTTGTGGTTTTTGTTGTTTGATGATGAAATATGAATTATATGTGTTAGATTAACAAGTTTTGTCTTTGAATTTTTGATGAAATTGAGTAATTAGGACTAAATTGCAAAAAATAAATTTTTGAGGGGCTAAAATGAAAAATAAAGGAAATGTATGTGCTTGTAATAATGCTAGGAATATTCGGCCCTAAAGAAGTGTGGTCAAATTTGATGTAATTTATGTTTTGTGCAAAAAGGACTAAATTGTAAAAAGTGTAAAATGTTAGGGGCAAAATTGTAATTTGCTCATTATGTGTTTTTAGGCTAAATTGAGTGTATTGGTGTTTAAATAAGTTTAATTTGAATATGTTTAGATCAAGAATTAAAGAAATCAGAATTTGATCGGGGAAAGACAAAAGTGGTCGAGTAGTCGATTTAATAGTCGACGACATCCGAGGTAAGTCAAATAGCATTTAAATGTTGATATAACAATGAATATGTATTAGTTATGAAATGAATTAAATTGTTTGAATTTATTTTTGCTTATGGCCGAATGTGGGTATGTATAATTAAATAAATTCTGAGCTTGATTCGACCTAGATTCGACGTCCGTAAGCACCATACAAACCTTAGGAATAGATAGGATACATATGTCATGACATAGGATATCCGTTATGTGTTACCATGTAAGACCACGTCTGGGACATTGGCATCGATTTGTGTTTACGTGTAAGACCACATGCGGGACAAGATGGCATCGATATGTGATTACATGTAAGACCACGTCTGGGACGTCGGCATTGTACGAGCTTTCGACTATCCACGTATCCTTTTTAATCCCGAATGGTTCAACGGGCATGTGTAAGTGAAGGCCAATGTGATATTTAAATTAAAAGAACTCAGGTACGTATTTTATATCTGTGTTGAGAAGTGAAAGGTAAGTTATATGTCCATTATATTTGTACGGAAGTTAATGTGTAAACATGTGAATAGTGTATAAGCTTCAACTATGTGTAATCGGCCAAAGAGTATATTATGTGACTTTGATTTGAGATTTGAGTAATTATTTATTATTATGTATAAAGTGTTACTTGATATAAATTTTGTATATGTGATTTTGCTAAGTTAATTGACTTTACTTTGCTATTGACTTACTAAGCTTAAATAGCTTACTTTGTGTTTCTTTGTCGGCTTCTGTTTTATAGATTTTGGATTTGTTACGAGCTCGGGGATTGTCAGCAGGACTATCACACTATCGACAACTCACTTTGGTATTTCGGTTATGTTAATTACGAATATATGGCATGTATAGCTTGGTAAAAGAGTGGATATGAATTGAGTACCTATGTATACAATTAATAGCCATGCGAAAATGGCTTATCCTCTTTTGATTAATTTGCTATCTTTGTTGATGGTTTGCAATGGTTGTTGTGAATGAGTTGTTACATATGCATATTTGGTTGAGTATATGTTCATAATAAGTATGTTTGTGTAATGTTCTGAAATTAGGCATAACGAACTTGGTTATGTGGTTGATATATATATTTTGGTTATGTCAATTTTAATGGAATAGTTTAGTTAATATATGAATTTGAACTAAATGTATATGATGATATTTTATCTATGTTAAGTGATGAAGTCCTGAATAAGTTAGAATTGGTTTCGGTGATGTATATATATATGTATTCGGCAAGGTGGTGGTATTATAATGGATGACTGCATGTATTACATATGAATTTGGTTTTATAATTTGTTAATGAATTTATGAGGTATGTGATAGTTTGAATTGTTAATTAAATATATTAAAGTCAAATGTAATTTAAAATAATATGGTTGATGATATTTGAATTAATGATATATGATTATGTTTGTGATATAGAAATATGAAAATATTAGTAGATATTATGTCCTTATGATAATTGGCTTGAAATAATGATGTTATATGTTTATAAGTTCAGCAATGACATGACACATATACAGGTTAGTTGTGCATATATGGGCTAGTATGATTTAAGTGTTAAATTATTTTGAATTCAATGTTTAAAAACAGAATAAATTGTTGATTAATTAAAATATGGAAGTAAATTTAATAGATGATTTTCTGCATGAATGTGTATAAGGTTTTATATGTATGAACACATTTATTGACTACTATGTTTTTAGATGTATTGACAAATTGTGTGATTTAATCTGTACGAAAGATTCAACCCACAAATATTATCTACATTTTGAATCTTAGGTATGTGTATCCGAATTGTTTAAAATATATATATGCCTGTTTTGAGTTGTATCTTCTTCGGTAGTGCCTTGTAACCCTAGTCCGGCGACGGATACGGGGTTAGGGGTGTTACACTATCTGGGACAGTGGCATCGATATCTGAGTACATGTAAGACCTCGTCTGGGACGTTGGCATTGTACGATTATTCCGAGCACTCTGAGTATCCTATTAGATTCCGAACGGTTCAACGGGCAAGTCTGAGAAATGAACGACTATGTGAGTTGTATATCCGTTTCAGGTACGTTTGAAAAGTACACTTTGTGTGTATGAATGGTAAGTGTCTATATGAACTTACTAAGGTGAATATGTGTATAGAAATGATGAGATAATATGTGAATATATGCTTGAATGAGCTAAGTGTATATGTGATATTTGAGTTATAGAATGAGACAAGCTATGGCAAAGTAAATGAGTCAAAGAATTTGTGAGAAATATGTATTGAGAAACATTAATGTCAATGTATCAATATGGTTATGTGCATTTTATGCTAAGTTTATTTGTATATGACTTACTAAGCTTTTGAAAGCTTACTTTGTGTGTGTTTGTTCTATTTTATAGATCGTTAAAGCTACGATAGGCTCGGGGACCGTCGAGGATCATCACCACACTATCAAACTCAACTTTGGTACTTTTGAATGTGTAAATAGCTAAATATGGCATGTATAGGCTAGTTGTTTTGGAGTATGTTTGTGATATGTGGATAGCCATGTGATATGGCTAGTTAAATGGTAGCTAGCTTAATTTCACACGGCCATGGCACACGGGCTGGTCTGGTGGCCGTGTGGACAAGTCAGTATGTATGCCCTGTTTTGGCACGGCCTGGACACATGGATGTGTCTAGTAGCCGTGTGAGACACACGGCCTGACTGCACAGGCGTGTGACCACTGCAGATTTGAAAAATGTTCAAATTTCCAAGAATTTTTGTATGTGTTCGATTTAGTCCCAGCCCTATTCTAAAGCATGCTTAAGTTCTCGTTGACCTATTTAAGGGACACTTTGATGTGATATGATGAATTATGTTATGAATTGTCCGTAAAAGTTCCCGATTGTTCGGTAATGCCTCTTAACCCTATTTCAACGATGGATACGGGTTAGGGTGTTACATTTGGTTGGTATCAGAGATATAGTTTAGTCGATTCTCGGACTAACGTAGCGGGTAAAAGTCTAGCTATACATGCCATATATCTGAACTATGATAGTGTGGTGAATCTTGACGTGTAAAATGTGATTTTCGTATAGTAATGGATCCCGAAAGAGCAGTAGCTGACGATGTAGAAAGCAATGCACGTGCTCCCGCTCAAGGAATAGCGCCCTCTGATTCGAGGCCGGCTACGAGCGGTCAAGAGGGAGAAGCTAAACAAGCTTTCTTCCAAAAGATGAGTGAGTGGTTCACTCAGTTTGTGAGAAATAATCTGGCTGTTTCACAACCTCCGCCCCCACCTAATCCCCCTCAGACTTCAGTTGTGCCTCCGGTTATGAATATGAATCTATTGAATAAGCCTCCGGTCGACAAAATTCGTAAGTATGGGGCTGAAGAGTTCAGTGCTACTAGTGATGATGATGCTGAAAAAGCTGAGTTTTGGTTAGAAAACACTATCCGAGTATTTGATGAGATGTCTTTGACTCCAGAAGAAAGTATTAAATGTGTTGTATCTTTGTTACGAGACGCGACCTATCAGTGGTGGAAGACTTTGATTTCTGTTGTTCCGAAAGAGCAGGTCACATGGGATTTCTTTCAGATTGAGTTCCGGAAGAAATACATTAGTCAGAGATTCATTGATCAGAAACGAAAGGAATTCTTGGAATTGAAACAGGGCCGCATGTCTGTCACTGAATACAGACGAGAGTTCGTGAGGTTAAGTCAGTACGCTCGGGAATGTGTATCAACCGAAGAGATAATGTGCAAAAGGTTCGAAGATGGCCTTAATAAAGATATCCGATTGTTAGTTGGTATTCTGGAAATAAAAGGATTTGTTGTGATAGTTGACCGAGCATGCAAAGCTGAGGCACTCAGGAAAGATAAAAGAAAAGCTGATTGTGAAGCCAGAGATGAGCATAGCCGTTCAAGAGCTAATATGGGACAATTGAGTAGAGATCGAGCTAGATCACAGTCGAATACCAAAGCTCTAGTAACTTCAATGGCAAGTGTTGGAAATGTCCGATACGAGCGACCTAAATGTAAACATTGTGGTAAAAGGCAGCTAGGAAGTTGTAGATTGAATGATCGGGCTTGCTTTAGATGTGGATCGTTAGATCATTTTATTCGAAATTGCCCAGAGTCTGTTGAGCAAGAGATTGTTCAGAACCCGAGATCCGATAATGTTACAGCTAGAGGTAGACCCTCTCGAAATGCAAGAAATGTCAGTGGTAGTCAAAGAACTACGAGAGACACTGTAGTGGGATCCCAAGCTAGAGCGCCTGCTAGAGCATATGCCATCTGAGCTCGTGAGGAAGCTTCATCTCTAGATGTTATAACGGGTACATTTACTCTTTATGATACTTCTATGATTGCATTGATAGACCCTGGTTCCACTCATTCGTATATATGCATGAATTTAGTATTCGATGAAGACTTTGCTGTAGAGTCTCATGAGTTTGTTATAAAGTATCGAACCCCTTAGGTAAAAGTGTCTTGGTTGACAAAGTATGCAAGAACTGTCCGTTGATGTTTCGAGATATCTATTTTCTGGCTGATCTGATGCTATTACCTTTTGATGAGTTTGATATCATTTTGGGTATGGGCTGGTTAACATTACACGATGCTGTTTTGAACTGTAAAAGAAAGACCATTGATTTGAAATGTCGAAATGATGAAATAGTTCAGGTTGAGTCTAATGATTTGACTGGATTACCTGTTGTGATATCTATATTGAAAGCTCAGAATTGTTTGAGAAAGGGTTATGAAGCTTATTTTGATTATGTAATTGAATCGAAAATATCTGAAAAGAAAGTTGAATCAGTACCAAATGTTTGTGAATTCTCTGATGTGTTTCCTGAAGAACTACCGGGATTGCCTCCGATACATGAAGTTGAATTTGGTATTGATCTGTTGCCTGGTACAACTCCAATTTCGATAGCTCCGTATAGAATGGCACCAACAGAACTGAAAGAATTGATGTCACAGTTGCAAGAATTGACAGATAGAGGGTTTGCAAGATCGAGTTTCTCACCTTGGGGTCCTCCTATTCTGTTTGTGAAAAAGAAAGATGGCACGACGAGAATGTGCATTGATTATCGTCAGTTGAATAAAGTGACAATAAAGAACAAATATCCGTTGCCCAGAATCGATGATTTATTCTATCAACTAAAAGGGGCTACTGTATTTTCAAAGATAGATCTAAGATCAGGATACTACCAGTTGAGAGTAAAAGATTCAGACATTATGAAAATTGCATTCAGAACGAGGTACGGGCATTATGAGTTTTTAGTTATGCCATTCGGACTAACGAATGCTCCTGCTGTGTTTATGGATCTAATGAACAGAATCTTCAGACCGTATTTAGATCAGTTTGTTGTTTTCATTGACGACATTTTGATTTATTCATGTGATGAAAACGAGCATGTCGAGCATCTGAGAATTGTGTTGCAAACTTTGCGAGATAAGCAATTGTATGCGAAATTCAGCAAATGTGAATTCTGGTTATGTGAAGTTAGCTTTCTGTGTAATAGCCCAATTTAGACCCTAGTCAGAATAGTGGTTTTGAGACCACAAATCTGAGGTCGGAAAAATATCTTTAAAATTATTTTTGATGTTATAATGTGTGATTGAGCCTGTGTGAAAGATTTGAGTGGAAATTTTATCGACTGTGTGTCAAATTGTGAGAAAAGGACTTAATCGCATAAAGTAAAAAATGGTGTGTGTTGATTGGTAAGTGCTTAATTGTTATTATCTTTATAATGGGGAGGCCTTATGTGGCAATTAGCCCATTTTATAGTTAGTGGGTGGTGGATGGACATTTATAGCCAATTATAATATATGTTATAATGTTTTAAATGATGGGTAAAATAGTAAATAGGCATTAATATGTGAATTAAATAAAACAAACATTTGAAAGATGATGGTTATCATCTTTTAGTGTCGAAAAACAAAGAAAATAAGAAGAAGGAAGAACCCTAAAGTTTCGGCTAGCTTTTGGTTTGATTGAGGTATGGGTTTTGCTCGGTTTTTGATAATTTTTATGTTTTTGTGATCGTTGCTTGGTGCTCTATAAAACCCATGCTTAAATTTTTTGAATTGATGATGTTTATGAAATGTGCCATTGATGAAATGGTGAGCTTTGTGATGAGTGTTGGTGTTAAATGAAAGATATGAGTTTATTGAACATGTTTTGTTCTTGAATTTTTTTGATGAATTTAGCTAATTAAGGCTAAATTGAGGAAATAGCATTTTAAAGGAATAAAATGTGAAATAAATGAAATATGTGGGCTTGTATGAATATAGTGAGAATTCGGCTAGGCATGGGTGCAAGCTAATTATGAGTATTTGATGATTTTATGAATTAAGGACTAAAGTGTCGAAATGTGAAAATGTGAGGGCTATTTTGTAAAATGCCCTAAATATGTGTGTTTGAACTAAAATGATTGATTTGGTGATTGAATGGATTTAATTTGAATGTGTATAGACCAAGAAAGGAGAGGTCCGTATCGAGATCGAGGCAAAGATAAAGTGCTCGATTGACCGACCGTTGCGATAGTTCAACGTCCGAGGTAAGTTCGGACATAATACGAACATCTAGTTATGTTAAATGCTATGAAATGAATGTTATAATGATATTGAAATGTGGATGCTGTTTGAGAGTTGAGTTTGAGTTATGTGGCACTAAGTGTGCATATTCAGAAATATGATCGAAATGATCAGCACTGTGTGTGCGAAATAATATAAGCTTTGAATTCGTGGTTGGCACTGTGTGTGCGATACCTATTGAAGAATGGTTTGATGTAAATGCACTATGTGTGCGATGATAATTAAGCTTTGGCTAAATATCGGGGCACCAAGTGTGCGATTGAATCAAAGAAGAGACGGAAGTTGATCGAAAGAGAAAAGTGAGTATTGAGTAGCAAATGTAATTAACTACTAGGTGTTGGCTAAGGTACGCTCGGAACCTAAGTGGTTGATGAATCTATGAATGAGATTACGAAATGTTAAATGAGCAATTTAGTGTTGGATGGTATGATATATATGTATATGTGAAATAATCTATGTAGTGGTTTGTTTGATTTAAATGTGTTATGGTACGAACTTACTAAGCTTTGGAAAGCTTACTGTGTGATTTGTTTCCTTGCTTTGCAGCGTCAGTAAAGCTAGCTCAGATCCGGGGATCATCAGCATTCTCTATCACACTATCGGCAATCTAATTTGGCACTTTTGGGGAAAGATGTACATAGTTGAAATATGGCATGTATAGGCTAATTTTGTAAGACATGTTTGAGATGTGTAAATAGCCATGTGATGTGGCTAGATAAATGTTGGTAAAATGAATGTGTGGCTTTGATATATGGTGCATATTTTGGTATAGTTTGTGGGTAAATAAAATGCCTTATGAATGGTAATCTTAGTGATGGTATGATGCTAGTATGATTTAGTAAATTTGGGGATGAATCATGATTGATATTGAATGTATTCAAGTTGTGTAATTTAGTTCCTAAGTTGACATGTTAAAAATGAGATGATATGTTGATCATTTGACATGAAAATTAGTTGCCAATTTGTGTGTGGGATTATGCTTAAATGTGCTTGTAGGGTTAACTCTTGTATGGGTGGCAAATTGGCCTTGTAAATGGTCTATTTTGTCACAAGGTTATGGCACACGGGCGTGCCTAGTGACCGTGGGGCTAAGTCAGTAGCTAGCCTAATAGAACACGGCCAAGACACACGGGCGTGTCTAGTAGCCGTGTGAGAAAGTCAGTATATGGCTTAAGAGTAAACGGCCTTAGCACAAGGGGTACTGGGTGGCCGTGGGTGTAAAGTCAGATTCGACCACGGCCAAGGCACACGGGCGTGCTTGGTGGCCGTGGATGTGAGGTCAGATTCGACCACGGCCAAGGCACACGGGCGTGCTTGGTGGCGTGGGATGTGAGGTCGATTCGACCACGGGAGGACACACGGGGGTGTCCAGCAGTCGTGGGAGGCACACGACTTGCCTACACCGGCGTGTAACCCCTGAAACTTAGAAAAGTTTTAAATTTCTGTGACATTTCGTATGTGTTCTGGTTTAGTCCCGACCCGGTTTATAAGCATGTTTTAGGTCTCGTTGACCGTATTAAGTGACATTATGTTTGAGATTGATGGATGAATGTATGAACTTTTGAAAATGTTTCCGATCTGTCCGGTAATGCCTTTAACCCTAATCTGGCGACGGATACGGGTTAGGAGTGTTACATTTGGTTGGTATCAGAGCTACGGTTTAGTCGATTCTCGGACTAACGTAGCGTGTGTGAGTCTAGCTATACATGCCATATATGAAATTGCGATAGTGTGATGAATTTTGACAGTTATAAATGTGTTTTCGTATAGTAATTGATCCCGATCGAGTAGTTACTGACGATGTAGAGAGTAACGCGCCTGCTCCCGCTCAGGGGACAGCGCCGGCCACATCTAGGCCAAATGAAAGTAGTGAGGGAGGAGAGGCTAAGCAAGCCTTCTTCCGTATGATGAGTGAGTGGTTTTCAGAGTTCGTTCGAACGAATTTGGCTACTCCACAACCTCCACCCCCACAAATACCTGTTGTGCCACAAGTTACAGACCCGATCAGATTGAGTAAACCTCCTGTGGACAAGATTCGGAAGTATGGAAATGAAGAGTTTAGGGCCACAGCTGATGACGATGCCGAGCGGGCTGAGTTTTGGCTCGAAAATACAATTCGAGTATTTGAGGAAATGTCGTTGACTTCTGATGAGTGTATTAAGTGTGCAGTTTCATTGTTGAGAGATACAACCTATAACTGGTGGAAAACATTGATTTCCGTGGTTCCGAGAGAGAGAATCACTTGGGTCTTCTTTCAAATTGAGTTCAGAAAGAAGTATATCAGTCAATGCTTAATTGATCAGAAATGTAAAGAGTTTTTAGAGCTGAAACAGGGTCGTTTGTCAGTTACCGAGTACGAGCGAGAATTTGTGAGACTGAGCCAGTATGCACGGGAATGTGTTTCGATCGAAGCCACTATGTGTAAACGCTTCATAAAAGGTTGAACGAGGATATTAAGTTATTGGTTGGGATACTTGATATAAATGAATTTGTTGTGTTAGTTGAAAGAGCTTGTAAAGCCGAGGAGCTCGATAAAGAAAAGAAGAAAGTCGATTACAAGCTCGTGATGAAAGAAAAGATCGATGAGTAGGTTTTCTCAACCTCGACAAAGAGATTTAGAGATGCAAGCAATCGTTCAAATGCTTCGTTTGGACATCCAAGTAGAGATCGTTCGAAGCAAAGTGCTAGTCCACGAACTCAAGCTCCGATTGAATAAAGTGTTGACAGCGTTAAGAGTAACAAACCTGAATGCAGACATTGTGGAAGATGACATGTGGGAGAATGCTGGGGTAAGTACAACAATAGAGTTTGTTATAAATGTGGATCCCGAGATCATTTTATTCGAGATTGCCCAAAGATGGTCGAAGAGGAAAATGTTCAGAATGAAAGACCGAGTAATGTGACGGCTAGAGGTAGACCGCCCAAAAACACCAAAAATGTGAGTGGAAGCCAAAGGGGGACTACTGACACAGCTGTGAGGTCAGAGGCGAGAGCACCTGTCCAAGCTTATGCTATACGTGCACGAGAGGAAGCATCATCTCTAGACGTCATCACCGGTACTTTCACTTTATTTGGTATTGATGTCATTGCATTGATAGATCCAGGATCTACTCATTCATATGTGTGTGTGAATCTAGTATCAAGTAAGACTCTACCTGTTGAGTCTACTGAATTTGTGATTAGAGTACCGAATCCCTTAGGCAAGTGTGTTTTGGTGGATAAGGTGTGCAAGAATTGTCCATTGATGTTTTGGGATGTTTGTTTTCCGCTTAATTTGATGTTACTACCGCTCGATGAGTTTGACATAATTCAGGTATGGATTGGCTTACTCGCATAATGCCATCGTGAATTGTAAAAGGAAGAGTATTGAGTTGAAAAGTCGAAATGGTGAGCTAGTTCGAATAGAATCCAATGATATGAAAGGATTACCAGCTGTTGTATCTGCGATGAAAGCTATGAACTATGTGAGAAAGGGTTGTGAAGCTTATTTGGCGTACGTGATTGATACAAAAGTGTCAGAAAAGAAAGTTGAATCTGTGCCTGTAGTATGTGAGTTTCCAGATGTGTTTCCTGAAGAATTATCGGGATTACCTCCGATTTAGGAAGTCAAATTTTGTATTGAATTAGTGCCGGGGACCACTCCCATTTCGATAGCCCCGTTTAGAATGGCACCAACAGAGTTGAAAGAGTTAAAGTCACAGTTGCAAGAATTGACCGATAGAGGGTTTGCTAGACTGAGTTTTTCGCCTTGGGGTGCTCCTGTGTTATTTGTGAAAAAGAAAGGTAGAGCTATGAGAATGTGTATTGATTATCGATAGTTGAACAAAGTAACGATAAAGAACAAATATTCGTTGCCTCGTATTAATGATTTGTTTGATCCACTGAGAGGAGCTACAGTGTTTTCAAAGATAGATTTGAGATCAGGTTACTATCAGATAAGAGTTAAAGAATCCAATGTGCCGAAAACTACTTTCAGAACGAGGTACGGACATTACGAATTCTTAGTGATGCCTTTCGGACTAACAAATGCTCCCGCAGTGTTTATGGATCTGATGAATCGGATATTCAGATCGTATTTGGATCACTTTATAGTGGTGTTCATTGATGATATTTTGATCTATCCGTGTGATGAGACGCAGCATGTCGAGCATTTGAGAATTGTGCTACAAACTCTGCGTGAGAAACAATTGTATGCTAAGTTTAGTAAATGTGAATTTTGGTTGCGTGAAGTTGGTTTTCTGGGGCATATTGTGTCAGCTACCGGAATAAGAGTCGATCCTAGTAAAATCTCTGCTATATTAGAATGGAAGCCTCCGAGAAATGTGTCTGAAGTCCGTAGTTTTCTGGGACTAGCGGGATATTATAGACGGTTTGTGAAAGGCTTCTCGATGATTGCGACTCCGTTGACGAAGTTGCTACAAAAAGATGTTAAATTTGAATGGTCAGAAAAGTGTCATCAGAGTTTTAAGCAGTTGGAAGTGTTGTTAACGGAAGCACCAGTGTTAATTCAACCGGAATCAGGAAAAGAATTCATAGTTTACAGTGATGCATCGTTGAACGGTTTGGGCTGTGTGTTGATGCAAGAAGGCAAAGTTATTGCTTATGCTTTGAGACAGCTAAAGCCGCATGAAAAGAATTACCCGACGCACGACCTTGAATTGGCCGCGGTTGTGTTCGCATTGAAAATATGGCGTCATTATTTATTTGGTGAGAAGTGTCATATCTTTACAGATCACAAGAGTTTGAAGTACTTGATGACTCAGAAAGAATTGAATTTGCATGAGAAGATGGTTAGAGTTGAAAAATTACGAACTTGTGATAGATTACCACCCGTAAAGCTAATGTTGTAGCCGATGCTTTGAGTCGAAAGTCCATATGTGCTTTGCGAGCAATGAATGCTCAGAAAGATCTGTGTGATGATAGTGCGGTTATGGCCGAGTTGAAAATAAAACCGATGTTTGTACATCAGATTTGTCATGCTCAGAATAGTGATGTTGAAATGATGGTTAAACGAACTCAATGTGAATCGATTGTTGAATCAGAATTTCGAGTTGATAGTGAAGATTGTTTGAGATTTGGAGACTGGATTTGTATTCCGAAAAATTCAGAGTTGATTTCGATGATTTTGACTGAAGCACACAATAGTCATTTGGTTGTACATCCAGGAAGTACAAAAATGTATAATGATCTCAAACGGTTCTATTGGTGGCATGGTATGAAAATGGATATTTCCGACTTTGTGTCGAAGTGTTTAGTTTGTCAGCAAGTTAAGGCTGAACATCAAGTTCCGTTTAGTTTGTTACAACCGATTATGATTCCTGAGTGGAAATGGGAGAGAATTACGATGGACTTTGTGTTGGGTTTGCCCTTATCTCCTAGTAAGAAAGATGCAATCTGGGTGATAGTGGATAGATTGACGAAATCAGCCCATTTCGTTCCGGTGAGAATCGATTATTCTTTAGATAAGTTAGTTGAATTGTATATTGCCGAGATAGTGAGATTGCACGGAGTACCACTATCTATAGTGTCTGACAGAGATCCGAGGTTTACCTCTCGATTTTGGAGGAAATTGCAGGATGCGTTAGGCACAAAATTGCATTTCAGTACTGCTTTTCATCCTCAAACAGATGATCAATCTGAGCGAATCATCCAGGTTCTTGAAGATATACTGAGATGCTGTATACTTAAGTTTGAAGGTACGTGGGAAAAGCATTTACCATTGGTTGAGTTTGTGTACAACAATAGTATTTAATTTAGTATCAAAATGGCATCGTATGAGGCACTTTATGGTCAAAAATGTCGAACTCCATTGTATTGGGCTAAGTTGAGTGAGAATAAGATTCACGGGGTTGATCTTATAAAAGAGACTGAGCAAAAAGTGAAAGTCATTCGTGATAACTTGAAAGCGGCTTCAGATCGTCAAAAGTCTTATGCAGATTTGAAACGAAAAGATATTGAATTTGAGATTGGTGACAAAGTGTTTTTGAAAGTGTCTCCGTGGAAAAAAATACTTCGATTTGGTAAAAAGGGCAAGTTGAGTCTGAGGTTTATCGGACCGTATGAGATCATTGAGCGTGTGGGGCCAGTTGCGTATAAATTGTTGTTGCCATCCGAGTTAGAAAAGATTCATAACGTGTTTCATGTGTCGATGCTTCGATGGTACAGATCAGACTCGTCTCATGTGATTGCTCCTACTGAGATTGAGATCCAGTCAGACTTGTCGTACAGTGAAGAACTGATCCGAATTTTGGCACGAGAGACCAAAGAGTTGAGAAATAAGAAAATCTCTTTAGTGAAAGTATTGTGGCACAAAAACGGAATTGAAGAGGCTACGTGGGAGCTTGAGAATGTTATGAAAGAGCAATATCCACAGCTATTCACCGGTAAGATTTTCGGGGATGAAAATCCCTATAGGGGGGAGAGTTGTAACAGCCCGGTTTAGACCCTACTCGGAATAGTGGTTTTGAGACCACAAATCTGAGGTCGAAAAAATTTCTTTAAAATTATTTTTGATGTTATAATGTGTGATTGAGCCTGTGTTAAAGTTTCGTGTGGAAATTTTATCGACTATGTGTCAAATTGTGAGAAAAGGACTTAATCGCATAAAGTGAAAAATGTTGTATGCTGATTGTTAAGTGCTTAATTGTTATTGTCTTTATAATAGGGAGGCCTTATGTGGCAATTAGCCCATTTTATAGTTAGTGGGTGGTGGATGGACATTTATAGCCAATTATAATATATGTTATAATGTTTTAAATGATGGGTAAAATAGTAAATAGGCATTAATATGTGAATTAAATAAAACAAACATTTGAAAGATGATGGTTATCATCTTTTAGTGTTGAAAAATAAAGAAAATAAGAAGAATGAAGAACTCTAAAGTTTCGGCTAGCTTTTGGTTTGATTGAGGTATGGGTTTTGCTCGATTTTTGATAATTTCTATGTTTTTGTGATTGTTGCTTGGTGCTCTTTAAAACCCATGCTTAAATTTTGTGAATTGATGATGTTTATGAAATGTGCCATTGATGAAATGGTGAGCTTTGTGATGAGTGTTGGTGTTAAATGAAAGATATGAGTTTATTGGACATGTTTTGTTCTTGAATTTTTTTGATGAATTTAGCTAATTAGGGCTAAATTGAGGAAATAGCATTTTGAAGGATTAAAATGTGAAATAAATGAAATATGTGGGCTTGTATGAATATAGTGAGAATTCGGCTAGGCATGGGTGCAAGCTAATTATGAGTATTTGATGATTTTATGAATTAAGGACTAAAGTGTCGAAATGTGAAAATGTGAGGGCTATTTTGTAAAATGCCCTAAAAATGTGTGTTTGAACTAAAATGATTGATTTGGTGATTGAATGGATTGAATTTGAATGTGTATAGACCAAGAAATGAGAGGTCCGGATCGAGATCGAGGCAAAGATAAAGTGCTCGATTGACCGATCGTTGCGATAGTTCAATGTCCGAGGTAAGTTCAGACATAATACGAACATCTAGTTATGTTAAATGCTATGAAATGAATGTTATAATGATATTGAAATGTGGATGCTGTTTGAGAGCTGAGTTTGAGTTATGTGGCACTAAGTGTGCGTATTCAGAAACATGATCGAAATGATCAGCACTGTGTGTGCAAAATAATATAAGCTCTGACTTCGTGGTTGGCACTGTGTGTGTGATACCGATTGAAGAATGGTTTGATGTAAATGCACTATGTGTGCGATGATAATTAAGCTTCGGCTAAATATCGGGGCACTAAGTGTGAGATTGAATCAAAGAAGAGACAGAAGTTGATCGAAAGAGAAAAGTGAGTATTGAGTAGCAAATATAATTAACTACTAGGTGTTGGCTAAGGTACGCTCGGAACCTAAGTGGTTGATGAATCTATGAATGAGATTACGAAATGTTAAATGAGCAATTTAGTGTTGGATGGTATGATATATATATGTATATGTGAAATAATCTATGTAGTTGTTTGTTTGATTTAAATGTGTTATGGTACGAACTTACTATGCTTTGGAAAGCTTACTGTGTGATTTGTTTCCCTGCTTTGCAGCGTCAGTAAAGCTAGCTCGGATCCGAGGATCGTCAGCATTCTCTATCACACTATCGGCAATCTAATTTGGTACTTTTGGGGAAAGATGTACATAGTTGAAATATGGCATGTATAGGCTAGTTTTGTAAGACATGTTTGAGATGTGTAAATAGCCATGTGATGTGGCTAGATAAATGTTGGTAAAATGCATGTGTGGCTTTGATATATGGTGCATATTTTGGTATAGTTTGTGGGTAAATAAAATGCCTTATGAATGGTAATCTTAGTGATGGTATGATGCTAGTATGATTTAGTAAATTTGGGGATGAATCATCATTGATATTAAATGTATTCAAGTTGTGTAATTTAGTTCCTAAGTTAACATGTTAAAAATGAGATGATATGTTGATCATTTGACATGAAAATTAGTTGCCAATTTGTGTGTGGGATTATGCTTAAATGTGCTTGTAGGGTTGACTCTTGTATGGGTGGCAAATTGGCCTTGTAAATGGTCTACTTTGTCACACGGTTATGGCACACGGGCGTCCCTAGTGACCGTGGGGCTAAGTCAGTAGCTAGCCTAATAGCACAAGGCCAAGACACACGGGCGTGTTTAGTAGCCGTGTGAGAAAGTCAGCATATGGCCTAAGAGTACACGGCCTTAGCACACGGGTGCCGGGTGGCCGTGGGTGTAAAGTCGATTCAACCACGCCAAGGCACACAGCGTGCTTGGTGGCCGTGGATGTGAGGTCAGATTCGACCACGGCCAAGGCACACGGGCGTGCTTGGTGGCCGTGGATGTAAGGTCAGATTCGACCACGGGGAGGACACATGGGGGCGTCCAGCAGCCGTGGGAGCCACACGGCTTGCCTACACGGGCGTGTAACCCCTGAAAATTAGAAAAGTTTTAAATTTCTGTGAAATTTTGTATGTGTTCCGGTTTAGTCCCGACCCGGTTTATAAGCATGTTTTAGGTCTCGTTGACCGTATTAAGGGACATTATGTTTGAGATTGATGGATGAATGTATGAACTTCTGAAAATGTTTTCGATCTATCTGGTAACGCCTTTAACCCTAATCTGGTGACGGATAAGGGTTAGGGGTGTTACATTTGGTTGGTATCAGAGCTACGGTTTAGTCGATTCTCAGACTAACGTAGCATGTGTGAGTCTAGCTATACATGCCATATATGAAATTGCGATAGTGTGATGAATTCTGACAGTTATAAATGTGTTTTCATATAGTAATGGATCTCGTTCGAGTAGTTGCTGACGATGTAGAGAGTAACGTGCCTGCTCCCGCTTAAGGGACAGCGCCGGCCACATCTAGGCCAAATGAAAGTAGTGAGGGAGGAGAGGCTAAGCAAGCCTTCTTCTGTATGATGAGTGAGTGGTTTTCGGAGTTCATTCGAACGAATCCAGCTACTCCACAACCTCCACCCCCACAAATACCTATTGTGCCACAAGTTACAGACCCGATCAGATTGAATAAACCTCCTGTGGACAAGATTCAGAAGTATGGGGCCGAAGAGTTTAGGGCCACAGCTGATGACGATGCCGAGCGGGCTGAGTTTTGGCTCAAAAATGTAATTCGAGTATTCGAGGAAATGTCGTTGACTTCTGATGAGTGTATTAAGTGTGCAGTTTCATTGTTGAGAGATATAACCTATAATTGGTGGAAAACATTGATTTCTGTGGTTCCAAGAGAGAGAATCACTTGGGACTTCTTTCAAATTGAGTTCAGAAAGAAGTATATCAGTCAACGCTTCATTGATCAGAAACGTAAAGAGTTTTTAGAGCTGAAACAGAGCCGTTTGTCAGTTATCGAGTACGAGCGAGAATTTGTGAGACTGAGCCAGTATCTCCGTCAGAAATCTTATGCAGATTTAAAACGAAAAGCTATTCAATTTGAGATCAGTCATAAAGTGTTCTTGAAAGTATATCCGTGGAAGAAAGTACTCCGATTCGGACATAAAGGCAAGTTGAGTCCGAGGTTCATTGGACCGTATGAGATTATCAAACGTGTTGGGCCAGTTGCATACAGATTATTGTTGCCACCTGAACTAGAAAAGATTCATAATGTATATCATGTATCGATGCTTAGACGATACAGATCTGACCCGTCACATGTGATTACTTTGTCTGAGATTGAAATCTGATCTGATATGACATATGAGGAAGAACCGATCCGTATCTTAGCTCGTGAAGTAAAAGAGTTGAGAAACAAGAGAAATCCGTTAGTTAAAGTGTTGTGGCATCGACACGAAGTGGAAGAGGCTACGTGGGAGCCTGAAGATTCAATGAGACAGTAATATCTGAATCTGTTTAATGGTAAGATTTTCGGGGACGAAAAATACTAAGGGGGGAGAATTGTAACAGTCCGATTTTGACCCTAGTCGAAACAGTGGTTTCGGGACCACAAATCTGAGTCAGTAAAATATTTTAATATTATTTTCTGTACCTTTGATATGTGATTAAACATGTGTTAAAGTTCCATAAGTTAATTTGACTGTCTGTGTGTTTAATTTGACAAAAGGACTAAATCGCATGAAAGGTAAAAGTTGCCTTCTATTTGATTGAGTGGCCAAAATGATGTGTCTTCTTTTATATGAGTATTTATGTTGCAATTTTACCATTTGGATTAGGTATGGACGGTAATGGACAATTGATAGTGGAAATTTTGATGGTTATTAAAAGGTTTAAATTGTAATTAATTAATAAATTTATTAATGCTTGTATAATAAAACAAAATAAACATGATAGTGGATTTTATTCATCCATCTATCACCGAAAATATAAAAGAAGAAGAAAAGAGAAAGCAAAGCTAGGTTTCGGCTCTTGTCTTCTTTGATTGAGGTATGTGTTTTGCTCGGTTTTTGATAATTTCTACGTTTTTGCAATCGTTGCTTCGTAAACTTTGAAACCCATGTCTTAATTTTGAGAATTGATGATGTTTTTGAAATGTGTCTTTGATGAACACATGAGTTTTATGATGTTTGAGGATGAATTATGAATGATATGTGATAGATTAATAAGTTTTATCTTTGGAGTTTTGGTGAAATTGAGTAATTTGTACTTAATTGAGAAAATAATATTTTAAAGGACTAAATTGTGAAATAAATGAAATGTAAGGACTTGTATGAGCTACATGAGAATTCGGCTAGGCATGGGTAACTTAAAATTATGTGTATTTTGTGATTTTGTGAAATAGGGACTAAATTGCCCAAATGTGAAAATGTGAGGGCTAATTTGTAAATTGCCCTAAATATGTGTTCTTGGATTGAATTGAATGAGTTATTGAATAAATGGGTTAAATTTTAATATGTATAGATTAAGAACCGAAGAAAATAGACTTAGATCCTGGAAAGTCAAAAGTTGTCAAATAACTGAATCTGATCGAATAACTGCATCCGAGGTAAGTCGATATACAAATAAATGTATTTGAATTGAATTATTTGCGTATATATGAGATTCGAATTTCTATGAATATCCATTGTGATGGAACATGTGGAAATCTGAGCTTACGTATATATCGACAAGTTGTTAAAGTCTGAGAAGTCCCGTATGAATCTAGGAATAGATAGGATAGCATATGTCATGACATAGGTGTCCGATATGTGATATCATGTAAAACCACGTCTGGGACGTTGGCATTGATTCGAGATTTCGTGTAAGACCGCGTCTGGGACGTTGGCATCGATTTGAGATTTACGTGTAAAACCATGTTTGGGACATTGGCATCGTATTTGACTCGTGTAAGACCCTGTCTGGGACAGTGGCATCGATATCTGAGTACATTTAAGATCTCGTCTGGGACATTGGCATTGTACGATTATTTCGAGCACTCTGAGTATCCTATTAGATTTCGAACGGTTCAACGGGCAAGTCCGAGGAATGAACGACTATGTGAGTTGTATATCCGTTTCAGGTACGTTTGAAAAGTACACTATGTGTGTATGAAAGGTAAGTGTCTATATGAACTTACCAAGGTGAATATGTGTATAGAAATGATGAGATAATATGTGAATATATGCTTGAATGAGCTAAGTGCATATGTGATATTTGAGTTATAGAATGAGACAAGCTATGGCTAAGTAAATGAGTCAAAGAATTTGTGAGAAATATGTATTGAGAAACATTAATGCCAATGTATCGATATGGTTATGTGCATTTTATGCTAAGTTTATTTGTATATGACTTACTAAGCTTTTGAAAGCTTACTTTGTGTGTGTTTGTTCTGTTTTATTGATCGTTAAAGCTACGAAAGGCTCGGGGACCGTCGAGGATCATCACCACACTATCAAACTCAACTTTGGTACTTTTGAATGTGTAAATAGCTAAATATGGCATGTAATGGCTAGTTGTTTTGGAGTATGTTTGTGATATGTGGATAACCAAGTGATATGGCTAGTTAAATGGTTTGTGTAATGAATATGAGTCATGTTATATAATGTTTGGTTTTGGCATGATTTCATAGTTATTAAATGGTCAAGATTATGGTAAGTTTATTGATGCAATATGAATATACATGTTTGATCAAAGATATGGTTATATGAATGATATGTTGTGGATGATTCATGCTTGTTATACAAGTGATTTAGTTGTGCAAATTGACTTATAAGATAGTATGTTTAGAAATGAGATTGAATGAGAAGATTTGTTGATTATATGACATATCTATGGTTGCCTATTGTGTATGGGATAATGCTTGTAAGTGCTTGTAGGAATAACCCAAGTGTGGGTGGCATTTTGGCCTTACAAATGGCTTATTTTACATACATGGCCAAGGGACACGGGCGTGTGTCTCTTCCGTGTGGCTCAAGGGTCACTTCGAAGTGTGCCTGAGCAGGTTACACGGCCGTGGCACACAGGCGTGCCTGGTGGCCGTGTGACCAAGTCAGTAGCTAGCTTAATTTCACACGGCCATGGCACACGGGCGTGTCTGGTCGCCGTGTGGACAAGTCAGTATGTATGCCCTATTTTGGCACGGGCTGGACACATGGGTGTGTCTAGTAGCCGTGTGAGACACACGGCCTGACTGCACGGGCGTGTGACCACTGCAGATTTGTAAAATGTTCAAATTTCCAAGAATTTTCATATGTGTTTGGTTTAGTCCCGGCCCTATTCTAAAGCATGTTTAAGGTCTCGTTGACCTATTTAAGGGACACTTTGATGTGATATGATGAATTATGTTATGAATTGTCCGTAAAAGTTCTCGATTGTCTGGTAATGCCTTTTAACCCTATTTCGGCGATGGATACGGGTTAGGGGTGTTACAGTACAATTATATAATCAAGGATGAACACTCTCATCAAATAATTTCCATGTACAATTATCATCTTTTCATATTTTCATACATCACTAGTCATAAATCATCATTTCCTTGTATTTCATGTAATATCCTTTTTCATGTCATATTTAATATTATATATATATCATTCCATGTCAATTTGTCTTAAATTCATATTTACCCTTATCAGAGCTTTGCCCGTTAAATTTATTTAAAATATCGTTGGATACACAGGTAGTACACTCGAGGTGTACGAATCAGAATCCGTCAATTCGTGTCCAATTGTAACAGCCTGACTTAGGGCCTAGTCGGAATAGTGGTGTGAGACCACAAATCTGAAGTAAAAATATGAGTTTTATGATTTTTATAAGGTTTATGAGGTGATTACATGATTGTGTGAAAATATCATGAAGAAATTTTATTAATAAGTGATAAAGTTGTCCATTAGGACTAAATTGTAAAGAATAGAAAATATGAGATTCTAGAAGATTCAAGTATGAAATAGAATTATGAAAATTTCTAGAGATCCTTATTTAGCAATTAGACGATTATATTTGATGATGGACAAAAATGGACATGGGAAGGAAAAATCTTAAGAAAGGATCCTTAAGGGCATTTTAGTCATTTGGTTAATAAAAGAATTAAAAGGGAAAAATAAGCAAAAATATTGTCCATCTTCTTTCTCTAGTGCCAAAATTTGCAAGGAGCCATAGCTAGGGTTTCTTCATCTTCCAAGCTTGATAGTAAGTGCATCCTAGCCCCATTTTTAACGTTCTTCGTATTTTTAAAACCCTCGTAGCTCGGTTTAGCTATTTCTAGCTATATTTTGAGCTAGGGTTCATGTCCAAAAATTTACCCATGTATGACATGCATGTATTTTGATGTTTTATTAAAGAATTTGCAAGTTTGATGTATGATAAACATCTTTTCCTACGTGATTTTCATGAAAATTACATAAAAAGGACCAAATTGTAAAAGTTGTAAAAGTAGTCATACATGAGTGAAATAGTGGAAATTGAAGGTTGCTATAGTATAAAATATGATTCGTCTAGGCTTGAAATGCAATAAAGTTGAATAAAAATCATTTTACGAGCATAGGGGCAAAATTGTAATTTTGTCAGAATATGAATTATGAGTCGATTTAGTCAATGCATGTATTTAATAAGTGAAATTTATTATTATAGATTAAGAAACACGAAGCCCGGATCGAAACCGAGGCAAGAACAAAATCGAGGACTAAATCGAGCATCGATACACATTTTGAGAATCGAGGTAAGTTTGTATGAACTCTAAGTTACATAATGTTTCGATATTTGAAACTGTATGTTATTATGATAATGAATGTCATTCTATGAAATTCGAGTGAGGAAGCCTCGATGAGGAAATAATAAGAATAAGTTGAATTTAAGTCCCGGTTAAAGTTCCGGATAAGGATGATACCTATGTATTCATATGAGATAAGGAAGGTCCCGTATAAGACCATGTTTGGGATATGGCCTCAGAACCAAAGGAAAATCTCGTATAAGACCATGTCCAGGACATGGCATCGACTTTCATGTACGATCCCGTATAAGACCATGTCTAGGACATGGCATCGACATCGAGTTATAAGATCCCGTGTAAGACCATATTCGGGATACGGCATCGGTATCAAGGAGTGATCCCATGTAAGACCATATCGGGGACATGGCGTTGGCTTCAAGTTTTATGAACGATGAGTTTTAGTATCCTACGATAATTTGTTTAACTAGTGGGCAAAAGAGTTAAGCATGTAAAATGGTATAAAGTCAAATTTGTGTATGGATGACTTTGAGTTTCATTCATGATAAGAATGATTAAGAATTGAGTTTATGCTCATGTCAGCATGTGCTAAGTTATGTAATTGAGTGATACAGGTACCATGAATAAGTGCAAGTTAAGAAATTATATGTGACATGAGATGGGTAAGAATAAGTGTAAGTAAGTATGAATAGATATGCCTGTGCAATTGAGACTTAGGTTGCTATTGTTTCATGAGATGGATGAATATTGGTTTGAGCAATTATATTGTTTTAAAATTTCATGAAAACTTACTAAGCTATATGCTTACCCTTCTCTTTTCCCTTTTTCCTTGTAGTTTCGTCAAGTTAGCTCGGGGATCATTGAACGTCGGAGCTCGGATCACACTATCAATCGTTCTTTGGTATAGTAAAGTTAATTCATTTTGAGTATGGCATGTATAGGAACTAGATCATTTTGTGTCATGTCATGTTTAAAGGCCAAAGGGTTGGCTATTAATGTTTTACACTCATTTTGTATATGGCCATGATGAATTGACCAATATTGACAAGATCATGTGCCAAGGTTAATGGCTATAATGAAATGAATGTTCATACAAGTTACTGAGTATGAATGTGGATGGAATGAATATAAGTTTAAGGATTGCTCTTAGCTGAACATTGCTATGTCATGTGCTATGTGTGAATAAATGAATGAGTTCATGTTTCAGGGTGGCAAGAGGCTTGGAAAATAGCCTCTAAGTGTCCACACGGGAAGACACACGGGCGTGTGTCTAGGCCGTGTGTGACACACGACCAACCCCATGGGTGTTTTAGTAGGCCATGTGTCCCATGCACTAATTTACGAGAATGTCATTCGTCACACGGGCCAGCACACGGGCGTGTGCCCTGGCCGTGTGCTAATTAGAGTTTGATGACGTCATAAAGAGAGAGCTCCACGGGTAGGAGACACGGGCGTGTCTAGGCCGTGTGAAGGACACGGGATAAAGACACGGGCGTGTGCTCAGCCGTGTGAAATAAGCCAGTGTCGACCACGGGTGTCGAACACGGGCATGTCTCAGGGGCACACGGGTGTGTCCCTTGGACCAAACGGGCGTGTGGCCCCTGTTTGGGCAAAGAATTTCAAAAAGTGTAAAAGTTTCCAATTGAACCCCGAAACCTTCCGGATGTATGTTTAAGGCCTCGTAGGCCCATGATTTATATGTTATGATTAAGAAAGGAAAGTTTTAAGTTGAATTGAAATTTTATAGCCCGTAATTACATGTTCAAGCAAGGTCAAGCATGGTAATACCTCGTATCCGGTTCCGGTGTCAGACACGGGTAAGGGGTGTTACATTTGTCCAATGTTATCCATAAGGTACGATTTCAGAGAGTACACTCTCGAGCCACGTATATATAAACAACAGGATTACCAGTCCAGGCTAAATCATTTTTACGTCATATGCTCTAAAGAGCTTGATTTGGATTAATCGTCTGGGCTAAATCCAATCCATAACATATGCTCGAGAGGACTTATATTAGGATTACCCGTCCGGGCTAAATCCTATCAGAATTGAGGTCGAAGGACTACTCATCCGAGCTAAATCCTATCCGCAACAAATGCAGGACCTCTTTCGTTTCGAGAAATCACATATCCATCGATTTTCCATTTATTCAACCGGGATTTAAACACTTTTCAAGCATTATTAGGCATTTGATTATTTCATACCTCCGTAACATTTATGTAATTCAAGTAAAACACATTCCACATTCATGTCAAGCATACAAGTAACATTTTATTCATTTACCATTTTATCGGGCATTTACGTTTATCGAGCTATATCGAGTAGGTGATCATTTCACATATTTATGACATTGATAAAATTCACAAACACAACATTTAAATCAAGCATAAAAACATATACAATTTAGTTACACGAACTTACCTCGACAAAGGTTCGTGTACGTAAAATCTACTAATCTGACATTTTCCTCATTCTTCTTCTAAACTCCGATTTGGTCTATTTTGGATCTATACGAGTAAATTTAACATCAATTTATCATATTTTACATTCATGTGGACTAAATTTTCATCCTAGGCAAAATTACTATTTTGCCCCTAACTTTTCCATAAATTCCATTTTCATCCCTAGGCTCGAAAAATGAAACTTGTGCAAATTACTCCTTATTCCAAACCCAACCAAAGCCCCATTACAAATTTTACAGCACATGTATTCATAAAATTTCAGAATTTTTCATCAAATTTTACAACTTTTCATTTTAGTCCCTAAATCATGTTTTCATCAAAAATCACTTTGTAAAAGTTGTTTATCTATCAATAATCTTTCATTTTCTACCATAAATTTCTAATTTCCAGCATATACATCCATGACCCATTTTCATACTTTGATAACTTTTCAAATTAATCCCCCAAATAGAGAGTTTAAGTTATCCTGATTCCAAAAATATCAAAATTACTAAAAGCGGAACAAGGAAACTTACCCAATTTGGCCATGAAAGTCTCTTCTCTCTCTCCTAGGGTTTCCATGTTTTATTTTTGGGGAAGAAGATGAGAAAATAAGATGATGTCTATTTTATCATCTTTTAATTAATTAAAATTTTCACTTTCCAATTTAGTCCCTAGCCTTTTTCTCATTTTCCATGGATGAATCATCCAAAAATATCTACGTACTTTTTATTAATGGTCTAATTACCATATAAGGACCTCTATTTTTGAATTCCATAACTATTTGATCCTTATAGCTACTAGAATTCAACTTTCGCATTTTATGCGATTTAGTCCTTCTCGTAATTAAGCACATAATCGGAAAAATTTTCTTATCAAAATTTTCACATGACATTTCCATCATATTACGGACCGTAAAATAAAATAAAATAAAATAAAATAAATTTTATTTTTGGCTCAGATTTGTGGTCCCGAAACCACTGTTTCGATTTCACCGAAAAATGGGCTGTTACAGCTGGAATACATGAAGTGGATCTACTCACTTCACTCGCATCTCAGGTATCTTCGATTTCTTCAATGCTTAAAAATTTTACCACTAATGGGTTTAATAGTTTTGCAGCTCAGCCACCTAATAACTTTGAAAGTATATCCAGTGTTTATTGTGGGGAAGGACATTTGTTCGAAGAATGTCCATCAAATCCAGAATCTCTGTATTACATGGGTAATCAGAACCAGAATCGAGGAAGGCAAGGACTGCAATCCAATTTTTATAACCCATCTTGGCGGAACCACCCTAATTTCTCTTAGAGTAACCAAGGGGCTAGAACCAGTAACACTTATGCCCAACCTAGACCGACCCAGCCACCTGTTTTTACCCAGCAAGTTCAGAAGCAACCTCAAGCTAAAACTTCCAATGGCTTAGAAAACTTGTTGAAGGAATATATAGCAAAAAATGATGCCTTAATCCAAAGCCATGCAGCCACATTGAAAAACTTGGAAAACCAAATGGGCCATCTAGCCACTGAACTCAAAAACCGTCCACAAGGTGCTTTGCCTAGTGATACGGAGAATCCAAGAAATTCGGGGAAAGAACATTGTAAAGCATTGACATTAAGGAGTGGAAAGATGTAACACCCCTTACCCAAGTCCGACACTGGGACCGGATACGAGGCATTACCATGCTCGACTTTCCTTAAACATGTAATAACGGGCTATAAAATTTCATTTTAACTTAAAACCTTTCTTTCTTAATCATAACATACTAATCTTGGGCTTACGAGGCCTTGAACATGCATTCGGAAGTTTTCAGAATTAAACTGGAATCTTTTACACTCTTTAAAAGTTTTTGCCAAAATAGGGGCCACACGCCCGTGTGGTCCAAGGGACACGCCCGTGTGCCCTTAAGACATGCCCGTGTTCATCACCCGTGGTCGACACTGACTTATCTCACACGACTGAGCACACGCTCTGTCCTCCACCCGTGGAGCTCTTTGTTTATGATGTCATCAAACTCATAATAGCACACAGCCAGGCACACGCCCGTGTGCTGGCCCATGTGACGAATCACATTCTCGTAAATTAGTGCAGGGGACACACGGCCTATCAACACACCCATGGGGCTGGCCGTGTGTCACACACGGCCTAGACACGCGCCCGTGTGTCTACCTGTGTGGACATCTATAAGCTATTTTCCAAGCCTTTTGCCACCCTGAAACGAAGACTCATTCTTTTATTCACAGATAATACATAATATAGCAATGTTAAGCTATGAACAATTCTTAATCTAACATTCATTCCATCCAGATTCTTACTCAGTAACTTGCATGAATATTCATTTCACTAAACTCGTCAACTTTATAACGTAAATTTAACAACGTTGGCCAATTCACCACAACCCTTTTACAAAATGAGTGCAAAGCATTTATAGCCAATCCTTTGGCCCTTAAACATGACGTGACACAAAATGATCAAGTCCCTATACATGCCATACTCAAAATGAATTAACTTTACTATACCATAAGAGCGGTTGATAGTGTGACCCGAGCTCCAACGTTCTGTGATCCCCGAGCTAACTTTGTGAAACTACAAGGAAAAGGGGAAAGAGAGGGGTAAGCATATAGCTTAGTAAGTTTGCATGAAATTTTAGAACAACATAATTGTTCAAACTAAACTCATCCATATCATGAAACAATGGCAATATAAGTCTCAAATGATTGAGCATACTTACTCGTACTTATTCACATTTACTCATACTTATTCTTACTCGTCTCATGTCAATATGATTTCGTAGCTTGCACTTACTCATGTTACCTGCATCACTTAATGACAAGGCTTAGCACCTGTGCTAATATGAACATAAACTCATAACTTCATCATTCTTATCACGAATGAAGTTCAAGATACTCTATAACGGATTTGGCTCTATACCGTTCTACATACTTAGCCTTTTTGCTCATGAACTAATTATATTTTCATAGTATATCCGAACACATCGAGCATAAATCCTGATGCCAACACCATATCCCATATATGGTCTTACATGAGATCACTTCTTTGATGCCGATGCCATATCCCAGATATGGTCTTATACGGGATCTCAATACTCGATGTCGATGCCATGTCCCAGACATGGTCTTATACGAGATCGTACATGGATGTCAATGCCATGTCCCAGACATGGTCTTATACGAGATCTTCCTTTGGTGTCGAGGCCATATCCCTGACATGGTCTTACACAGGACCTTCTTTATTCAATGTTAATACATGGGTAACCTCATTATTTCTAATCTTTATTCGGAATTTCACGTAACATATTTTCAACATTTTCTCATTGAAGTTTCATCACTCGTATTTTATAACAACACATACATCATCATAACATTAAGTAATTTCAAAATCGAACATTATAAAGCTCTAACTTCATACAAACTTACCTCGAATCTCAAAATGTGTATCTATGCTCGATTTAGTCCTCAATTTTATTCTTGCCTCGGTTTTGATTCGGGCATCGCGTTTCTTGATCTATAATAATAATTTCACTTGTTAAATACACACATTGACTAAATCGACTCATAATTCATATTTTGGCAAAATTATGATTTTGCCCCTAAACTTTCACATATTTACACTAGGCTTTAAGTCGGGCTGTTACAATTCTCCCCCTAGGGATTTTCGTCCCCAAAAATCTTACTAGGGAAAAGGTTTGGATACTGGTTCCTCATAACCTCCTCGGGCTCCCATGTAGCCTCTTTTACCCCATGTCTTTGCCACAATACTTTCAAAAGAGCTATACTCTTATTTCTCAACTGTTTGACTTCCCAAGCTAAGATCTTAACTGGTTCTTCACCATATGTCATATCGGGTTGAATCTCAACCTCTGTCGGTGTAATTATGTGCGAAGGGTCTGATCGGTAGCATCGCAACATAGACACATGAAATACATCATGAATCTTTTCTAACTCAGATGGAAAGGCCAAACGATAGGCTACCGGCCCTATCCTCTCAGTGATCTCATATGGTCCGATAAAATGCGGACTCAGTTTGCGTTTCCGACCGAACCTGAGAACTTTCTTCTATGGCGACACTTTCAAAAATACTCTATCGCCGACTTGATACTCAATATCTTTACTTTTTAAATCCGAGTAGGATTTTTGTCTATCAGAAGCAACTTTTAAACAATTTCGAATCACCTTTACTCTTTCTTCAGTTTCTCTAACGAAGTCAACCCCGTGAATCTGGTTTTCCTTAAGTTCAGTCCAATACAAAGGTGTTCGGCACTTACGCCCATACAAAGCCTCATAAGGTGCCTTTTTCAAACATGACTGTAAACTATTATTATAAGCAAACTCTACCAACGATAGATACTTTTCCCAACTACCTTGAAATTCAAGAACACAGCACCAGAGCATATCCTCAAGTACTTGTATCAACCTTTCCGACTGACCGTCGGTTTAGGGATGAAAAGCCGTACTAAAACTCAACTTTGTGCCCAAGGCCTCTTGTAACTTTTTCCAAAATCTGGATGTGAATCTCGGATCTCTATCCGATATAATTGATAAGGGAACTCCGTGTAACCTTACTACCTCTGAGACATACAAGTTTGCCAACTTGTCAAGTGAGTAGTCAACTCGTACAGGTATGAAATGGGCTGACTTCATAATTCTATCGACTAAGACCCATACATCATCTTTCTTGCTTGGTGTCAATGGCAAACCTGTTACAAAATCCATGGTAATTGATCCCACTTCCACTCGGGTACCATAATAGGTTGAAGCAAACCCGAGGGTACTTGGTGTTCAGCCTTTACTTGCTGGCAAATCAAACATCTTGAAACAAACTCAGAAATATCTTTCTTCATACTCGGCCACCAATACCATTTCTTCAAATCATTATACATCTTGGTGCTACCCGGATGTACAGATAAACATCCGCTATGTGCCTCATGCAAAACTTTACGAATGAGCTCATCGTTCCTCGATTCACATACTCTATCTCTAAACATCAGACATCCATTTGAATTAATATGGAAATCAGACCCAATACCGATCTCACACTGAACTATTTTGGCTTGCAAGTCATTGTCATCCTTCTGAGCCTCATAGATCTCTTGGAGAAACATTGGTCTAGCCCTCAACTCAGCTAGAACAGAACCATCTTCTGACACGATCATCTGTGTATCCATAGCCCTCAAGGCAATTAAGGATTTTCTACTCAAGGCATCGACGACCACGTTTGCCTTTCTCGGATGGTAATCAATAACTAGCTCATAATCCTTTATCAACTCCAACCATCTTCGTTGCCTTAAGTTCAATTCTTTCTGAGTCATCAAATACTTTAGACTTTTGTGATCGGTGAATATCCGACATCTCTCACCATATAAATGGTATCTCCAAATCTTTAATGCAAATACGATGGCAGCCAATTCTAAATCGTGCGTCGGGTAGTTCTTCTCGTGTGGCTTTAACTGTCTGGAGGCGTACGCTATCACCTTGCCTTCTTGCATAAGTACACAGCCCAATCCATTCAAGGATGCATCGCTGCAAATCACAAATTATTTTCCCGGTTCAGGTTGCACTAATACGGGAGCTTCTGTCAATAATATCTTTAGTTTCTCAAAACTTTGTTGGCACTTCTCTGTCCATTCAAACTTTACATTTTTCTGTAACAGTCTCGTCATCGGGGTAGCTACCATAGAAAACCCTTTGACAAATCGTCTATAGTAGCCAGCTAGGCCCAGGAAACTTCTAACTTTCGATATGTTCTTCGACAGTTTCCGATCAACAATAGCTAAAATCTTGCTTGGGTCAACTCAGACTCCATCTCCTGAGATAAGGTGCCCCAGAAATCCAACTTCCTTGAGCCAAAATTCACTTTTTCTGAACTTGGCGTACAACTGATTATCTCGCAAAATCTGTAAAACTATCCTTAAGTGCTCAGCATGCTCACTCTCATCACAAGAATATATCAGTATATCATCAATAAAAACAACCACAAACTTGTCCAAAAATGGTTGAAAGACACAGTTCATTAAATCCATAAACACCACCAGGGCATTAGTTAAACCAAAAGGCATGACTAAAAATTCGTAATGCCCATACCTCGTTCGAAAAGCCGTCTTAGGCACATCTAAGTCTTTTACTCTCAACTGATAGTATCCTGACCTCAAATTTATCTTGGAGAACACAGTGGCTCCCTTCAATTGATCGAACAAATCATCAATCCTTTGAAATGGATACTTGTTCTTCACTATTACCTTATTAAGCTATCGATAATCTATGCACAATCTCATAGAGCCATCTTTCTTTTTCACAAATAGTACTGGAGCACCCCATGGAGAGCAACTTGGTCTTGCAAAACCTTTGTTCGTCAGCTCTTGCAACTGTACCTTCAATTCCTTCAACTCAGTTGGAGCCATTCTGTAAGGAGCAATCGATATAGGTGCTTTACAAGGAGCTAACTCGATACCAAATTCAACCTCTCTAACTGGAGGTAACCCTGGTAACTCCTCTGGGAATACATCTGGGTACTCGCATACTATCGGTACTGATTCAATCTTTAATTCAGTTTCTTTTGCATTCATCACAAAAGCAAGATACGCCTCATACCCTTTTCTTACTTATCTCTGGGCCGACATGTGAGAGATCACTACCGGTGACCTGTCTTGTTCATCTGATTGAACACAAAGAGTGTCCCCATTTTCACATCTCAGCATAACATATTTCTTCCCACAATTTACGGTCACATCATGTGTAGTTAACCAATCCATACCAAGAATAATGTCAAATTCATCAAAGGGCAATAGCATGAGATTTGCCTTAAAACAATGACCTATAATCATCAATGGGCAATCTTTACATACCTTATCTACTAGCACACTTTTTCCTAAATGATTAGACACCTTTATCACAAATTTTGTAGACTCTACAGGCATACTCATTCTAGATACTAATTTCATGCAAATGTATGAATGGGTTGATCCCGGATCTATTAAAGCAATAACTTTAGTATCATAGAGATAAAATGTACCCGTAATTACATCAGGAGATGATGCCTCTTCGCGAGCGCGAATGGCATAGGTCCTCACAGGCGCTCTACCCTTAGGTCTCGCAGTCTACTCTTTGTGCGTATTCTTACTACTTGCCCCACTTCTCGGGTTTCTCTGTGGTCTCCCTCTAGCAGTACCTCCCGGTCTTGCATCCTGGGGCTTCTCTTTCTCATCCCCCTTAAGGTAATCTCTAATAAAATGGTCTAGAGACCCACACCTGAAGCAGGCCTTTTCATTTACTCGACATTCACCGGAATGACGTTCGCCATACTAGGGGCACTCTGGTCTACCCAGTCGAGCGTTGAGGTGGTCTGGGCTTTAGACCCTAAGTACTGTTTGCTCTTACTTTTTTTTAAAAACCCGGCTGACGTAGCTGGTCGGGTAGGGAAGTCTCTTGACTTCTTATGTAATAGCCCGCTTTAAGGGCTAGTCAGAACAGTGATCTTGGGATAACTAATCCGAGGTTGGAGAAAATTATTTTGATAATATTTTATGTGTTATATTATGTTCATAAAGAGGCATGAGAATTTTGGTGCTTTAATTTTAGCGATTGAGGGCTTAATTGCGAAAAAAGGACTAAATCGCATAAAGTGCGAAAGTTCTATTTTATTTGCTAGAGGTGTCAAATAGATCTAGAATATTAATTGGAGGTCCCAAATGTGCAATTTGGCCTTGTTTTAAGTGAGTTGACCGGCCATAGTATACATAGGGGACAAGAGCATTTATTTTGGTCAATAGTTGGTGAGATTAATTGATAAAATGAATAAAGAAAAGAAAGGTATCATCTTTTCTTTTGTTCATCACCACCGAAAATTGGCAGCAAACAGGGGTTGGAGAACTCAAAAATTTCAGCAAACATTTCTTCTCACAAGTAAGTGATTTTGGTGACCTTTCTTGATAAAAATTGTACTTTTGGAGTCCCTAAAGCTTAAGCTAGCTAATGAGGGGACTAATTTGCAATATGGTTGAAATTCTAGGGACTTTCCATGAGAGATTTTATGTTCGTTGCTGAGTTTTTATGGAAGAAAATGAATGTTAGGAAGATGAGAAACAACTTTTGTGAAAGGTGTTGTCATGAAAACACCTAATTAGGACTAAGATGCAAATGTTGTAATTTGTTTATTTATGCATGAAATAGTTGGAATTGTGAATAGTTGTAAGAGGATTAAATTTTCAGCTAGGCTTGTTTAATAAGAAAATGTGATGAAAATTTATTTACGAGCCTAGGGGCAAAATCGTAATTTTGCCAAAGTCCAAGGGCAAAATGGTAATTTTGCTAAAGTAGAATTTTTAAAATGTATTGATTAGTGTGGTGATAAAATGAGTAAATTTTATTGTTCTAGATCGAAGAAAATGAGATTCGAACCTAGAACGAGAGAATAGGGAAATGTGGACAAATAGGTCCCTTTCGACCCTTTTCAGCATCAAGGTAAGTTTGTGTGTAAATGTTACAATTACGTACGGGTTATTTAATATTCCAATGTTGTATGGAATGTATATTTACGCTATGAATGTATTAAATATGTTTTGACGAGATGTCAAGAGAATCGAATCTAAGATAGTGGGAAATGCAAATAGCATGATATGATGATAGTTAAGGTCTCGTGTAAGACCATATTGGAATATGGCCTCGGTGTGAGATTGTAACAGCCTGATTTTGACCCTAATCAGAATAGTGGTTTCGGGACCACAAATCTGAGTCCGAAAAATATTTTTAAAATTATTTTCAGTGTTTAATATGTGTGAATTTGCTTCTGTTAAATTTTTGTGTTTTAATTTCGTTGTTTGAGTGTCCGATTAAAAAAAAGGGCTTAATTCCGTAAAATGAAAATTTGATGGTTAGTTGTGAAAGTGCCTAATTGTTGTTGTCTTTTTAATATGGAGGATTTATGTTGCAATTAGCCCATTTTTTTAAAGTAGTGGACGGCATTATGTTAAAGTATATAATATATTATATAAATTATAATGGTTAAATAATTTATAATATATTATAATTATAAAGTTATTTTAATAAGACAAAAACATTAAAGAAAACCATTTTTTTTTTCATTTTTCATATGTTCATGACCGAATAGAGAAAAGAAAAAGAAAATAGAATAAGCTTTGAGCATTCGACACCTATCTAGCTTGATTAAGGTATGTTTCGATTTCGATTTTTGATAATTTTTACGTTTTTGAGATCGTTGCTATGAAATGTACAAAACCCATGCTTCAATTTTTGATTTTTATGAATATTTTGAGTTAAGCCATTGATGATAGCTTGTGTTTTTTGTTGTTTGATGATGAAATATGAAATATATGTGTTAGAGTAACATGTTTTGTCTTTGGATTTTTGATGGATTTGAGTAATTTGGACTAAATTGTAAAAATAAATTTTTGAGGGACTAAAATGTGAAAAAAATGAAATATATGGACTTGTATAATGTTTGTGAATATTCGGCTTAACTATAGTATGTGTAAATTTTGTGTATTTTGTGTTTTATGCAATAAGGACTAAATTGTAAAAAGTTTGAATGTCGGGGCAAAATGGTAATTTTCCCATTTATGCATTTTTGGATTAAATTGAATGAATATGTGGTTAAACTAGTTAAATTTGAATTTATTTAGATCAAGAACGAAAGAAAACGGAATTAGATCAGGGGAAATCGAAAGTAGACGAATAGTCGATTAAGCCGTCCGACAACATTCGAGGTAAGTTTATAAGCATATATGTGTTGTTAATTATATACAAACATGAGATTTATATGCTGATTTGTAATATGTGAAATTAATGTACGGAAATGATAGTATGAAATATAGCACTAAGTGTGCGAGAAGTTAAATGTGACAGCACTAAGTGTGCGATACGTTACAAGGATTTGGCACTAAGTGTGCGAGAAGTTAAATGTGACGGCACTAAGTGTGCGATACGTTACAAGGTTTTAGCACTGTGTGTGTGATATCTATATATAGCTTCGGTTAATTGTTTGGCACTGTGTGTGCAATATATATATAGCTTCTGTTATCCATTTGGCACTAAGTGTGCGAGTTCATTAAATATAAAAGATTATCGTATGACATAACGTATCGATCAATAAGGTGACGTGGGAAATGTAATAGATAAGTATGATGAGGTACAGGTACTTACGAAACCTATGCGGTTGTTGACTTTTGTGTATGAGTTTGAAAAGTGGAGAAAAAAAATAATAGGTAGTGATTCATCAATAGGAATTGAATAGTAAAACTTATTGATATTGATTTGAAATAATGTGCTTTTGATGATGTTTAAGAGATTCAACGGGCAATGTGAAGTAAAGACCGAATGTGTAATTGAATCATAGGTTCAGGTATGTGTCAGTTATTTGTTTATATGGAAACAAGGTAAGTTGGTTATTTGAAATGATAAAATGTTAAGTGAATTATGTGATTGAATATGTGAGCATTACTTATTCGGCCTTGTGAAGTTAATTTGTGTATTCGGCTATATAATATTTATGTGTGAAAGTAAAATGTGATCTTGGTACTAAATGATAATTGTGCTTAATATTTTGGGGTAATCGGCCTTGTTAACCTAATGTTATTATGAAAGTGTTTATATATTTGTTTTTGCTTATGACTTACTAAGCTTAAATAGCTTACTCTGTGTGTGTTTTTGTTTATCTCTGTTTTATAGATTTTGGAGTCCCGTTACGAGCTCTGGGATAGTCAGCAAATCTTATCACACTATCGACGGTTTCTTTCGGTATTTTACTAAGTTGAATTTGGGCTTATGGCATGTATAGCATAGATGGAATGTTTAAGTTTGATTTTTGGGCATGTATATATATATATAGCCATGCGAAAATGGCTTAATCTTGATATTTAGGGCTTATGTGTATTCGGTCATGGCATTAGCTCATTATAGAAGTATATTTCATGATGTGTTTATGCATGGTGTTTGATTATATGGTTTGATTGATTATTGGGTTAGTTGATAGTTGTATAGTTTTGGTCATGGTATTTACATGATTTGGTAAGTAAATTTCATGACATGTATGAATGGTGTTTTGGGTTATATATCTTGGTTGTGTAAAGATATGAATGACTTATAAATAGCTCAATTAGTAAGCTTGAATCATGTTTGGGATTTGTATATGTAATTGGTTATATGATTCGGCTTAGGAATGAAGTAAAGGAATGGATACATATGTTGATTGTAAAATGGTTAATTGTGTCGGTTGGAAATGGTAAGTTTCATAGGTTTTTGATTTAGAAACGGTGAATATATGTGTATGAGCATATTCGGCTTTGGCATAAAATTTATATTGGTAAGTCTGTAATATATATATATATATATATATATATGAGGAGTACTTAAAACATATTTGATTTGAAGATGTAAGTGACTATAAGATTCGATTTTGGTATTTATATTATATTGATGAGCATGTATTGGGTCTCTGAAACACCCCAAACCCGGCCCACAAGCCCCGACCGGATCTGGCATGTTCCTCGAGTAAAACATTTCAAATCTTGTTTGTCAATTTGAAAAATGTTGTCATTTTGAAGAGGAATCATTAGGTGTCAAAACATTTAAAATTGTTTCCAAGATAAGTTATTTAACCCTCGATTTAATAATAATCGTATCATAATAAAAATTTGAAACATAAAATAGTTTAATAATAATGGCCTTATTACATCAATAGCAAACCCGAAATAAATCCAAACTTAAAAATAAAGTCTCAAAATAAAATAACTGTAAGCTGAGCATGGCCACCACTAAGCTCCCGCCGACCCGGTCCATCTACTGAGTGTCACCTGAAAAGATATCCCACAACGGGGTGAGTCAAACAGACTCAGTATGTAACAGCCAACACAGGTCTCAACGATTTAGGCATGTTAGATCATACATATTCATATAGCAATTACATATAATGATGCAATCCCGAACCCAACCTAGTTAACCATCCGCTACACATCACCCGTACCTGCCATCACACCATGGGGATTACTAAATCGACCCTCCATCTCATACTACATCATCGGTTAAGCGATCAGCTGCGGGCGACTTGCACATCGCCCTTATAAATTTTGTGGCATAGCCACCAGATAATTAAATGTGACATAAGTCACCACATAGTAATTTGTGACATAAGTCACCACATTCAGATTATGTGACATGAGTCACCAAATATTGTGGTAAAAACCACCAGATCACTTCCCCTTTCACAATCACCCATATGCCCCATGTCATGCAAATCATGCAAATATCATGCCTTAAGCCTTATTTCATATTCGTAACCAATTCTCATCTATGCCACATTCAAGGTCCATAATACTATTAACAGAGTTTTGGAGAATAACGTACCTGAATATGCCGTACCATTGAATGGTTCACATTCTTATAAACACATATATTAAGTTAATACCGTAAATCTATTAAGAGTTAGTGTGGGGTTACACACCTGGTTACTAACGCTTTCACTGAAATCCCGAAACTCCCGATCTAATGCACTAGATCCGTAGTTCCCACATTCGGCCAAACACTATATCATTTGACTGGTTAGTTTTCGGCTTTTGAACGAATAAGGAACATATCCGAATCACTAGAACCCTTACCTTGCGGATCTAAATCCCGAAATTAATCCTTGCTCCTGGTGATGTCGAAATACCTATAGGCTCATATTAGATCCACTTTTCAATCACTTAATGAACTTAATAAATGGCCTTTGGCCTAATATCACCCTTGCTTACCTTAGATCTAGAAATCCCGAAGATCTCCTCTAGAAGTCGGCTACTCCAAAAACCCCGAAAGATCCTTCAAGGTTTTGGCTAGAAACAATAATGGGATTAGTGCCTTGATTTTCGACAGTTAGAGAAAGAAAAGAACAAGAGTTCGACTAGAGAGATCCTTACCAATAAGATGACTAAGACGCAATTGATCACTACCTTCAAGAAATCGGCAAGAGAGCTTGTAGGAGAAATCGATTCAAAGAGTGGCAATGAAGTGAACTTTCGGCTTTGAACCTTCGGCTAGGGGTTACCTTGAGTGTTCGGCTTTTGATGATCACTTAGAGAGATTCGGCTTCAACAAGGGAAAGAAAAGAAAGAATATGAGGCTTATGGAGAATCGGCAATGATGGGATTTGAGAGAGGAATATTCGGCTTGGTCAATTGAAGAGGAAGGGAAGAAGAAACAAAGAGAGCAAATTGAATTCCTAAGGACTTTTCGGCACAAAAGAGAGAGATGAGAAGAGAAGAAATTTTGGCACATAACCTCCCTTGTATGACCGATTGCCTCACTTACTTCCCCCCTCCTGAATTCGGCTAGCATTCAAACACTAGCTACTCCTTGCTTTTCTCTTATTTTCTCTCTTCTTTGCACATTCAAAATAATTTTAAATAAATCAACATTTTTCTTCTACCTTAGCCGAATGTTAAAAGGAATTGACCAAGTCTAATCCTCATCTAAATAAAGTCCCTATGCCGTCCCACTCATCGCTCCCCATTGGCGCAAAAAAATAAAAGCCCCAAAATGTTGCTTGTGTTGCTCGAACCCAAGCCCTTGCACACTGATTATGGCGTCACCTCCCTAGGCTTTAAGTGGCGCCTCCTTGCCACTTTAAGAAGCCCATTTTTTATGTCCAATTTCCCTTACAATTTCTCTTAAGGCCTATCAGGCTTAGCTCCTCTTTAAAACTTAAAATACAATATTTTCTAAGGCATTCACCTACACTCTGAAGTTCTCAAAATTCATAAAACACATTCAAAACACACACAGGCATGCTTCCACATATATTTAAGCAAAAATGCACAAGCCCTAAATCCCGGATATTACAATTCTACCCCCCTTAAAATAATTTCATCCTCGAAATTACCTGGCTAAAATAGGTGAGGGTATTATTGTCGTATTGCTTTTTCCGGCTCCCACGACGCTTCTTCCGATCCATGATTACGCCATAACACTTTGACTAAAGGAACTGATTTCCTTCGTAATACCTTCACATCTCGTTCCAAGATCTGGATCGGCTCCTCCTCGTAGGACAAATCTGGCTTTAGCTCCACCTCCTCAACCGGCACTACATGAGATGGATCCGATCGGTAATGACGTAGCATAGAAACATGGAACACATCGTGCATCTGCTTCAACTCCGGAGGCAACTCTAACTAGTATGCCACTGGTCCAACCCGCTTCAATACCCGATAAGGTCCTATAAACTTGGGACTTAACTTCTCTTTGCGACCAAATCTCATCACCTTCTTCCATGGCGAAACTTTAAGAAACACCTGATCTCCCACAGCAAATTCTATTTCCTTTCGCTTAAGATCCGCATACGACTTCTGCCTGTCAGATGCCTCCTTTAACCGTGCCCGAATTAACTTAACCTTTTCTTCGGATTCTGCCACAATCTCTGGACCCAAAACTTGACGTTCTCCTAATTCCGCCCAACACGTAGGTGTCTGACATACGCCCATCTGATAGCTTCATACGGTGCTATCCGAATCTTCGGCTTGATAGTCATTATTATATGCAAATTCTCGCTAAAGGTAAGTATTCTTCCCAACTTCCTCTAAAATCTATTACACAGCCCCTCAACATATCTTCCAACACTTGGATCACTCGCTCAGATTGACCGTCCAACTGTGGATGAAATGCCGTAGTGAAATCCAATCTGGTGCCTAAAGCTTGATGTAGTGCTTTCCAAAACCGAGATGTAAACCTTGGATCCCTATCTGAAATAATTGACACCGCACTCCATGCAACCTCACAATTTCTCGCCACATACAACTTCGCCAACCTCTCAAAGAATAGTCAACCCAAGACCGGTATGAAATGCGCAGATTTTGTCGGTCGGTCCACTATCACCCATACCGAGTCCTTCTTAGTAGGCGTAAGGGGAAGCCCACTATCGAAGTCCATGGTGATTCTCTCCCACTTCCACTGCGGAATCTTTATCGGCTGAAGCAACCCTGACGGAACTTGGTGCTCTGCCTTGACTTGTTGACACGTCAAGCACTTCCCTACAAATTCTGTAACTTCCCGCTTAAGACCAGGCCACCAAAACTGCTCCTTAGATCTCGGTATATCTTACTACCTCCGGGATGCATAGCATAAGGGCTACTATGCGATTCTGAAGAATTCTCTCCTTAACTTCTTATTCTTAGGCATACGGACCTTGCCATGAAAACTTAGCACTCCTCATCATTAATACCATAATCCTCTAACTCCCCACTCTGCACTTGTCGCAACTTAACACTTAGATCATCATCTACCAGTTGTCCTTCTTTCACCTCATTCAACCATGACGGCTTAACTTGTAATTCACCCAACAAACTTCCGTCGTCATACAAGCTCGAGGTGCAAACATCGCCCCTCGGATCCGACACTACTTTTTTCGACTTAGAGCATCCGCCACTACATTCGCCTTGCCGGATGATACTCTATAGAACAATCGTAATCCTTTAATAACTCCACCCACCTTCCATTGTCTCGAGGTTCACTCTTTCTCGAGTCAACAGATACTTAAGGCTCTTGTGGTGCTGTGTAGATCACCGACTTTTCTCCATATAGGTAGTGCCTCCATACCTTAAGGGCAAAGACCACTCGCCACCAATTCCAGGTCATGCGTCGGGTAGTTCACCTCATGTGGCCTCAATTGTCGAGACGCATAAGCGACTACCTTCCCGTCTTGCATCGGGACACATCCTAATCCATGTGGGAAGCATCACAAGACACCACAAAATCCTTCCCCGCCTCAGTGAATCAGACTGGAGCTTGAGTCAAGACCCTCTTAAGCTTCTCAAAGCTCTCCTGTTGCCTATCTGTCCATCTGAAGGGTACCTCCTTTCTCAATAGCCGTCAAAGGTGCGGCTATTGATGAGAACCCTTCCACGAACCTTCTCAGTAGCTTTGCCAATCCCAAGAAATCATGAACCTCGCCACTTACTTAGGTGGTTTCCAATCCAAAGATTGCCCGATCTTCCTAGGATCCACCCTTATTCCTTCTGCAGACACTACATGCCCTAAGAATGCAACCTCCTTCAGCCAAAATTCACACTTGCTGAATTTGGCATAGAGCTTTTTCTCCCTTAACACTTGCAACACTATCCGGAGATGCTCATCATGCTCTTCCTCAGACTTGGAATACACTAGGATGTCGTCTATGAACACAACGACGAACCTATCCAAGTAGGGTTGAAAAACCCGGTTCATCATATCCATGAACGCGGCTGGGGCATTCGTCAATCCAAACGGCATTACCACGAACTCATAATGCCCGTATCTTGTCCGGAAAGCTGTCTTATGGATATCCACCTCCTTTACCTTAAGCTGATGATACCCAGACCTTAGATCTATCTTCAAAAACACCGTGGCTCCCTTAAGCTGATCGAACAAGTCATCTATCCTTGGCAACGGGTACTTGTTCTTGATGGTCAGCTTATTCAACTGACGGTAATCTATGCACATACGCATAGTCCCATCCTTCTTCTTCACAAACAAGACCGGTGCTCCCCATGGAGACACACTGGGTCGAATAAACCCACGGTCAAGCAACTCCTGGATTTGAGCCTTGAGCTCCACCAACTCCTTTGGTGCCATTCTATACGGAGCGATGGATACTTTGCTGCCTTCGGTGCAACAAATCAATTTCGAACTCCACCTCCTGTCCGGGTATTCGAGTAAATCCTCCGGAAAACATCCACAAATTCCCTTCTTGTTCTAACTCCACTAACTCCCTCTTCTTTTGCATCCAACGCCTTGGCGAAAGTCAAAAATGCCTCGCACCTTTCTCGAACCATCTTATACGCCTTTAATGCTGAAACTACATTAGCCAAATAGTTTCTTCTTTCTCCTATCATAATTATCTCCTCATCCTCAGGGTCCTTAACTCCATTAAGCTAGTCACAAATCCAATTTAGCCCGATGTTCTACTAGCCATCCATGCCAAGTATGAGATCAAATTCTCCGAAAGGTAGTTCCATCAAGTCGGCAGGGAATATCACTCCCTGAATCTCTAGGGGTACACTTCGAAATATCTTGTTCACTACTACAGTTTGACCTAACGGGCTTACTACAGTTATCTCCCTATTAGACAGTTCAGAAGCTATGCCCAGAGTTTCAACTACTCTACATGCAACATACGAGTGGGTCGAGCCAATATCAATTAAAGCAAAGTAAGGCTTATCGGCTATAAGGAACATACCGGTTATGACGTGCAGTGCGCGTCTCCATCCTCCCTCCGTGAATCGCATACACCGGACCGGTTGTCTTGCCTCTGTGTTACCAACACCTCTCGCCTGTTCCCCGTCCTCTTCTAGCACCATTTCCTCTGCCATTCGGACCACGACCCCGCGATGGCTGCGGTCCCACCTCTTCGGCTGATTGAAATTTCGACTGTTGGTCGGCCCCCGTCTATTTTTATAGGACAGTCCTTAATCATGTGGTCCTTAGACCCACACTTGAAACATCCCCCTGTCTTCTTCCAACACTCTCCTAGGTGCATCTTTCCACCCGAGTACAAGTGCAGTCGCCCTCCCAGTAGCACCTGCGACCTCGCGGCCTATCAACTCTTTGTTTCTTTTGAGCATTCCCGGATGACCCTGATGATCTAAAACCTCTCATTTGCCTATTCCTATCAGTATTCTGCCTTACAGATTCCTTAACCCCTTCGGCTACCTTAGCCTTTTCCACCAACACTGCAAACTCCCGCTCCTGCTGTGGAGCTATCAACAACCTTAGGTCATCCCTCAGGCCATCCTCAAACCGGACACATCGCTCATGCTCCGTAGCCACGATACCTCGAGCATACCGGCTCAACCTTAAGAATTCAGCCTCGTACTCCGTTATGGACTTGTTCCCTTGAACCAGCCCCAGAAATGCCTTCCTCTGAGCATCAGTATAACTAGTTCCAATATACTTCTTCTGGTATGCCGCCTTAACATACTCCCAAGTGAGATCCTTAGCTGTAGCACCATCCCGAACTGTGAGCCACCACTGATATGCCTCATCGCGAAGTAGCGACACCATTCCCTTCAGCTTCTCTTCAGCAGTCAGATCCAGCTCATCCATAATTTGCTTTGTCGCTTCCAACCAATACTCAGCCGTACTGGGTGCCACACCAGATACGCCACGGAATACTTCAGCTCCATTGGCTCGGAGTCGCTCGGGTACAGATTTTCGAGCTCCCATACGTCCACCTGCTCCAGCCACCATCTCAAGAACCCGCAGCATCGCCTGTGATACTGCATCATCCCCCATCTGATTCTGATGCTCAACGCCAGCAGCTGGTGGTGGTGGTGGTACCTCATTCTCGGACCCTTGACCAGACCTAACGGGTTCCGATACGGCCATTTTGCCTCTACCACGCCCTCGCGTATTACGACCAAGTCCCCTATAACTCATGTCTACGATCGCGATTTAATCTGTTTTAGAAAGTTTTATGCATTAGTCTTTGTTCCACTAATTATCCGCGAAGAAATTTTATGAAAAGGAGCTTAGTAGTAGTGCTTTCGATCATTCCAAAGTTTTCGTTTCAAGTTTTCTACCCTAATTCAGAGAGATACATTCATTCAGTAGTACCTACCACACACATTCACCATTTGAACATTTTTTTTGTCTGTTCCTATCCCAAGGGTATTTTGGTAAATTTCCAAATTAGGGTATTTGGGTAATTTTGTAAATCGGGAATATTTTGATAAATTTTCTTTTTAAGGTCTAAAATAGTTTTTACAAATCAAAGGGGTAATTTGGTGATTTTAAAACTAAGGTTTTTATAAAAATATGGCTAGTCCCTTTCGGGTTTTAATTATTGAGTTTATCCTGTGAATAAGTCCTCTTGGTTAGGGTGAACCGTTACTACGCACCAGGTAGGATTCGAGCGAAGAGGAGGTGAGTCACTAGGGCCGCTAAATACCGAGCTCTTCCCGATCCAATCCTAGACATGCGCACAATGGTTGCCACACCCTAACTCGGCGACTAAGTCACAGGTTTGTTTAATTAGGCCTTAAGTTTTATGTAATTCTTGTGTTGAAGTAAACTAATCCTAGGGTTCCATAACTTAATATACTAATCTATGTTCCCGTTATACCCATATACAAATCATACATTAAATCACACAGCGGTTAGAAATTACTTACAGTGGACTTGGTCGAGAGACTTAGGTGCCATGCCGGAGAAACTGCTCAATTCCAAAAATTTTCACAAAAACTTATTTGGGCTCAATTTTTGAAAACATTGTGGGCTTTATACCCAAGGCCGAGAGTTTAAAACTTGGCTCTGATACCAAATTGAAACACCCCAAACTCGGCCCATAAGCCCCGACCGGATCTGGCATGTTCCTCGAGTAAAACATTTCAAATCTTGTTTGTCAATTTGGAAAATGTGGTCATTTTGAAGAGGAATCGTTAGGTGTCAAAACATTTAAAATTGTTTCCAAGATAAGTTATTTAACCCTCGATTTAATAATAATCGTATCATAATAAAAATTTGAAACATAAAACAGTTTAATAATAATGGCCTTATTACATCAATAGCAAACCCGAAATAAATCCAAACTTAAAAATAAAGTCTCAAAATAAAATAACTGTAAGCTGAGCATGGCCACCACTAAGCTCCCGCCGACCCGGTCCATCTCTTGAGTGTCACACGAAAAGATATCCCACAGCGGGGTGAGTCAAACAGACTCGGTATGTAACGACCAACACACGAGTCTCAACAATTTAGGCATGTCAGATCATACATATTCATATAGCAATTACATATAATGATGCAATCCCGAACCCAACCTAGTTAACCATCCGCTACACATCACCCGTACCTGCCATCACACCATGGGGATTACTAAATCGACCCTCCATCCGCTACACATCATCGAAGCGATCATTGCGGAACGACTTGCACATCGCCCTTATAAATTTTGTGGCATAGCCACCAGATAATTAAATGTGACATAAGTCACCACATAGTAATTTGTGACATAAGTCACCACATTCAGATTATGTGACATGAGTCACCAAATATTATGGTAAAAACCACCAGATCACTTCCCCTTTCACAATCACCCATATGCCCCATGTCATGCAAATCATGCAAATATCATGCCTTAAGCCTTATTTCATATTCGTAACCAATTCTCATCTATGCCACATTCAAGATCCATAATACTATTAACAGAGTTTTGGAGAATAACGTACCTGAATATGCCGTACCATTGAATGGTACCTTTAGCCATATCTTTCACATTCTTATAAACACATATATTAAGTTAATACCGTAAATCTATTAAGAGTTAGTGTGGGGTTACACACCTGGTTACTAACGCTTTCACTAAAATCCCGAAACTCCCGATCTAATGCTCTAGATCCCTAGTTCCCACATTCAGCCAAACACTATATCATTTGACTGGTTAGTTTTTGGCTTTTGAACGAATAAGAAACATATCTGAATCACTAGAACCCTTACCTTGCGGATCTAAATCCCGAAATTAATCCTTGGTCCTGGTGATGTCGAAATACCTATAGGCTCATGTTAGATCCGCTTTTCAATCACTTAATGAACTTAATAAATGGCCTTTGGCCTAATATCACCCTTTCTTACCTTAGATCTAGAAATCCCGAAGATCTCCTCTAGAAGTCGGCTACTCCAAAAACACCGAAAGATCCTTCAAGGTTTCGACTAGAAACAATAATGGGATTAGTGCCTTGATTTTCGACAGTTAGATAAAGAAAAGAACAAGAGTTTGGCTAGAGAGATCCTTACCAATAAGATGACTAAGACGCAATTGATCACTACCTTCAAGAAATCGGCAAGAGAGCTTGTAGGAGAAATCGATTCAAAGAGTGGCAATGAAGTGAACTTTCGGCTTTGAACCTTCAGCTAGGGGTTACCTTGAGTGTTCAGCTTTTGATGATCACTTAGAGAGATTCGGCTTCAACAAGGGAAAGAAAAGAAAGAATATGAGGCTTATGGAGAATCGGCAATGATGGGATTTGAGAGAGGAATATTCGGCTTGGTCAATTGAAGAGGAAGGGAAGAAGAAACAAAGAGAGCAAATTGAATTCCTAAGGACTTTTAGGCACAAAAGAGAGAGATGAGAAGAGAAGAAATTTCGGCACATAACCTCCCTTGTATGACCGATTGCCTCACTTACTTCCCCCTCCTGAATTCGGCTAGCATTCAAACACCAGCTACTCCTTGCTTTTCTCCTATTTTCTCTCTTCTTTGCACATTCAAAATAATTTTAAATAAATCAACATTTATCTTCTACCTTAGCCGAATGTTAAAAGGAATTGACCAAGTCTAATCCTCATCTAAATAAAGTCCCTATGCCGTCCACTACTGCTCCCCATTGGCGCAAAAATAAAAGCCCCAAAATGTTGCTTGTGTTGCTCGAACCCAAGCCCTTGCACACTGATTATGGCGTCACCTCCCTAGGCTTTAAGTGGCGCCTCCTTGCCACTTTAAGAAGCCCATTTTTTATGTCCAATTTCCCTTACAATTTCTCTTAAGGCCTATCAGGCTTAGCTCCTCTTTAAAACTTAAAATACAATATTTTCTAAGGCATTCACCTACACTCTGAAGTTCTCAAAATTCATAAAACACATTCAAAACACACACAGGCATGCTTCCACATATATTTAAGCAAAAATGCACAAGCCCTAAATCCCGGATATTACAGTCTCAATAGATAATGGTATATTCGGCTAAAGCTTGAAACTTATAATGATATATATGTGTTTTTGGTGAATATCATGGAATCATAGGTATGCTATGGTTTGAGAGTTATACAATGACCGAATATACATTAATTAGCTTTGTAGTGATAATGAAATATGGATGTTTGGAAATGGTTCAAATGATATGGTCATTTATACATGAAATTTGTAATAAGAAAAGATGTATGTTTGATTTAAGTTTATATAGTTATTTTCGAATGATTTTATGACTAGGAAAAAATAAGTTTGGTATTTGTTATATAAGTGAAAATTGAACTAAAGAATGTTTTAATATATGTTTGAAATGAAATGAATATATGCTTGCATATGCCTAGGTTATTTGAAATCGTTTGTAATGGCAAAGTATGCAACTTTATTTTTGCTTGAATGGTTCAGTATATGTAATTTGATTTGATTATAAAGCATACAAATTTGATTTACTAAGAATTGTACTATGTGATCATAAAGGTTTAATGTGGCTATAGTGTTAGGTGCATGTCATAATAATATCAGAGGTATATACGACCATATTATAATGTTTCATATGTGATTAAATTTTTAAGTTGTATACATATTAGTTCGAGTTTGACAATTATGGAACATGTTCAAAAGTTTTGATGTAAGTTTGAATTGTAATTGGAAATCTTGAAAAGTGCTGATTTGTAAGTTATGATTAATAAGATATGATTGGTTTGAATTGGAACTATGATTACATATGTGATTGACTATTATTATTATAAAGAGAAAATTTGTTCGGTTGGTTTGTTATATGCAAGTGTAGAATTAATAATTGATATGTGAATATTTGGCTATAGTAATAGTATGTTTTGCTTATGCAATATATATTTGATATATTTGATATATGATATGTAATGTTATAAAGGTATCGTTATTCTTTGGTGCATAAATAGTGTTTAATGATTATGTTAAATCATGCTATGTCCGATAATGTCTCGTAACCCCATTCTGGCGACGGATACGAGTTAGGGGTGTTATATTTGATTGGTATCAGAGCTATGGTTTAGTCGGTTCTAGGACTACCATAGTGTATATGAGTCTAGCTATACATGCCATATTTAATCTGCGATAGTGTGATATCTCCCGACTCTGACGAAAATTGTTTTGATGAGATAGATAAGTTTTTCAATTTAGCTAATTCTGATAGTACAGAAGTAAATACTCAAATATTTGAGTGGAAATGTGTTGATGATGAGTTGAGATTCATAAAGGTAAGAATAAATTTGCATGACGTGTTGTTTTTGATAAATGTTGTAATTATATGAGCATATGAGATATGATATTTGAGTTATGATCACTATCTGAAATGCTCTGATTGAGAAATAGTGATTTGAGTTGGCATATGAACAATGTGTTAAGAATAAAAGTGATTAAAAGAAAAAGTTTATTAAATGATTCGAGAATGTGAAATTAGTAATGAACTGACTATTTTGATAGTATGTATTATGTGCATTTATGTTAGAGTTAAATTTGAGGCTTTACTACCCTCACCCCCTTATCAATAAAATGTTACAATTTTATTATAAGAATTGGAATGACTAAGCTCATGAGTGTGGAGTTACAGAAATCTGTGTTTGAAAGATTAGTAATGTGGTCAGAAAAGAGAATGAATCAGCAAATGAAGACAGTACTAAAAGAGATATTGGACAGTTCAGAAGACTATTCAGATTATGCAAGGTCATTGCTAAAGAAGAAGTTAATTCTGATTAGATGACGTATTCAGGTATGTTATCTAAAGAAAGTATTAACTGAAAGCTTTTCTGATATTTACTTTTGTTAGCGATGGGATAATGTGAAAATTTACGATGTGAAATTAGAGCGGTTGAATAATGTTTATATTGTATTGATGACCGAGTGTAATGGTTATAGTCGGGCAATTGCTATGATTCCTTACGGGCATTCTATGTGTACATTTATTCTCGAAGCATATGTGACTGTTTAATTCTGGAAAGAAGATTCTTATCGTGTGAGAACGCTAGCTAAATGTACTGATAGACGAAAGCATGGTTGATCTATTTAGGTTACGTTCGATATTGCTATGTCTTTCTCTGGTATTTATTCCCTTGTGTGGATATGAAAATCGACGGTAAAATCTAAATGATACTAATACTCTGTATGTGAAGATTATATTACTTCTGTTACGATGGATTTCAATATTTATGAGTGACATTGTTCTTTCTGGACATTTTCTAGGATATCATCGGAATTGATATCATTCTATCTGGGTTGTAATTTTCAGATATCCTGTGTTTGAAATTTCGTTATTCTGGTTTTCTTGTGAATCTATGTGATTATCTGTAAGAGATATCTATTTGACAAAAATGGCTATATCTTTTATAATTATAATTTCCGGCTTTGAAATGTGAGAGTACAAAGTGGTACTGCAGTTCTCAAAGTTATAGAAGTTGTGTTTCTACAATGGTTGCTATTTAGATCATATTTGATACTTCTCTGTGTTCAAATACTTCATTAACAGTCGGGATAATATCTATTTATAGGGTTGAGACATCACTCTTATTAAGGCCTAATGATTTCTATTTGGTTAAGGTGATTTCAAAGATAATTCGAGTTTTGATGATTAATATATGAGGTAGCTTCAGTATAAACTCTTTTCTAGTTCTCGTAAAGGTGCGACATTGATAAAAGTAAAAATGATTAAGATCAAGATCAATCATGAAACGATATGTCCAGGTTATCCTTTTTTTAACGAAGAAAAGATTTCTTGAAAAAGACCGATTCGATGGTTTAGTCGATTTCAATTATTTGATTGACAAGATAATTGAGTTATATGTGTTTGAATTTATTCACCTGACTGGAAATAAACTTTGAATGTATATGTGTGAATTGAGGGATAGCCTGGAAGTAGAACTCATATTCTTGAAGACTTAATACCGAATTATATCTAGCGGAATGATTCTATCTGGGAAATGTTGTGATAAATTAAAGTTAGTTCGATTGTTGAAGTTTTCTTTTGCACGAAGATACTTTTCGACCGAAATATCAGTTCTGGTTCAATCTGAGTTCAATAAAGAGATTATGATTTCCGTCCTTATATTAATGAATGGCTTGAAATGTATTCTAATACAAGAATGTGCAGATATATCTTATGATTCTATACAGTTAAAGCTACATAAAGAGAATTATGTGATATATTTGATGATTATAAGAGTTTAAAATGTTTAATGTTAGAGAAAGATCTGAATTTGACACAGCAAGGTTAGCTCCAATCGTAGAAAAACTTTTAAGTCTGTAAGTGATTCTTATCTGAGGAAAATGATTATATTTTTAAATGTTTTGATTGGGCGATGAATACGTGATTGATCTTATCAGGTAATGAACAGTTGTTAATTGAATTAGAGGCTAAATAAATGTTTATATAGTGAAGTTGTGAAATTCAGAAATGTGTCAGTGAATTACGAGTTAAAAAGGAGTTCAACATAAATTGATTCCTAATTCAGAACCTCAGATGTGGTATTGATGATTATTTGTTATTTTGAGATGGAGTGTTCATACTGAAAAAGTTCTGCGAATATACAACAACTGCTACAAGAAAACTCTCAGTGGTGTTCATATTGGATTAACAAGATACACAACAGTCCGAGATATGATATATATGATGAGTGTAAAATGTGATATTTCTGATTTTGTTGATTATAGAAATGGAGGGTTGATGAATTTTGTATCGGGATTATCTTTATCATTGAAAAAGATGGAGTTATATGAAATATAGTTAAGCATTCAAGAAATCTCTCTGTAAGTATAGATTTTCTCTTTTGATAAAACAGATTAAGTTATTCGCTTACGTGTTGGTAAATCTGTCTATAGTGTCAGTTATCATTGTTTTGGATTGAGATCTGAAATTTATAAGGTAATTCTAAGAGAGATTACAGTAATCTGTGAGTATGAAATTGCATTGAAATCAGGAAACGCAAACCAAATTCTTGAAAGATTTAATTGACACTATGTTTTAGAATTACAAAGTAACTAAGAAAGATTGTTGCTATTATAAGCAGTTATCGAACTCCGTTACTTCGGGATCGAGTTTTGTGAGAAAATGATTCACAGGACTAAAATCGTCAGAGAATGTGAGTAGAAAATGGAAACAATTGAATACAGTTATAAGTAGTTTCAACTAGGGATGATGTACAGTGAAAGTCAGATCAGAATTTTAGTCGTGAGATTAAAGAAATTGCAAAATAAGAAAATTTCGTTAGTTGAGGTACTGTGGCATAAGCACGGATTTGAGGAAGCAACTTGGGAGTCAGAGGATACAACGAAAGAGCGTTATCCAAACCTATTCACCGGTAAGATTTTCGGGGACGAAAATCCCTAAAGGGGGGAGAGTTGTAACAGCCTGATTTTGACCCTAATCGGAATAGTGGTTTCGGGACCACAAATCCGAGTCCAAAAAATATTTTTAAAATTATTTTCAGTGTTTAATATATGTGAATTTGCTTCTATTAAATTTTTGTGTTTTAATTTCGTTGTTTGAGTGTCTGATTAAATAAAAGGGCTTAATTGTGTAAAATGAAAATTTGATGGTTAGTTGTGAAAGTGCCTAATTGTTGTTGTCTTTTTAATATGGAGGATTTATGTTGCAATTAGCCCATTTTTTTAAAAGTAGTGGACGGCATTATATTAAAGTATATAATATATTATATAAATTATAATGGTTAAATAATTTATAATATATTATAATTATAAAGTTATTATAATAAGACAAAAACATTAAAGAAAACCATTTTTTTTTCATCTTTCATTTGTTCATGACCAAATAGAGAAAAGAAAAAGAAAATAGAAAAAGCTTTGAGCATTCGGCACCTATCTAGCTTGATTAAGGCCCCGTTCGTTGCTCCATCTGGGATGGACTTTTTTGGCCAAAAGCACTTTTCAGCAAAAAGGAATAAAGAACAAGGGCCAGTGGAGAAAAATTTCCAACTTTTCAGAAGTCCTTTTTCACAGATGAAAATGCCAAAATGTTTAGCTTTTTCCATAGCAGAAGGACTTTTACCTGGTGTTTTACCTTTTTATCCTTGTTTTATTTCTTCTTCCCAATAGACGTTACAGTCCTCTTTTTTTCCCCTTTTCTTTCTCTGATTTTTCCTCTGGTTCCTCTGGTGAGTTTGCACTTATCTTCGATCTCTGGTGATTTTTCTTTGTCTGATTATCCTTGCCTTTCTCTCGGAATGTGTTTTGCTGCATAATAAATTTCCCTTTCCGCTTTTGTATTTTTGTCTACTTACCTTTTGTTGTTGAATCAAAGTCAGGTGTGAGGGTGCTTTGAGTTCCAGTAGTTGCTTACCTTCCGGGCGGACTTCTTTCAGGTTATTATCGTAGATCGTTAGATGCGTTCTTTCAGGTTTGTAATCCTTCCCGATCGACTTTCTTGCTTACGGCATTTCCTTTGCCTTGAGAATGGGAAACCCACAAGTGAAGCTCTTTGCCTTTCTTCTCTTTCCCTCTTCCATCGACTCCCCATTTTCTAATCCCTAATAGCCAATTCCTTTCTCCCTTCTCCACTCCAACACCCATCACCACCACCATATCTTTCACGATCAGCACCAATCCATATATAAAATATGTGATGAGATTGCTAAAGTTGTAGATAGTTTTATTTTTCTTTTATATATTTATATTCAAGAAATGATCACTAAAGTTGTAGATTTGCCAGAAAATCAAATTGGCCTTGAATTAATGACCTTAGCCTTGGGTTTTCCTCAAAAATCCATATATAAAATATGTGATGAGATTGCTTTGAATAAGGTTTAATTCTTTTTCCTTGGCGATCTTGTGTCTTAATTGTAAATCGATGAAGTGTTTGTGAAATGAGCGCTATAAATTTATTGCTTTCCTAGACTAATCAGAATCTTTGTTGTTTGAAGGTGAACGTTACCTAAGACCAAGAAGACCTACACTGCAAGAGCAAGGAGTGCAGAAACACACTTTGCACAAGGTCACACAATATAAGAAGGGCAAGGATAGTTTGGCTGCACAGGGAAGCGTCGTTCTGACCAGGAAACAATCCGATTCTGGTGGTCGGACCAAACCGGTGTTCCACAAGAAGGTAATATTTTGTGTCACTTTTATCCCATGGATGGATATGTATTTCATGTTTATTGTTGCTTGAGATTCTCCAAGCTTTGTATATGTATATATGTATAAATTTGTGTACCATTTGAGCAGGCAAAGACCACTAAGAAGATTGTGCTAAAGGCTGCAATGCCAAGGTTGCAAGCACGTTTCACAACATCCGATCAAGGTCGGTGCACAGAAACCCCTTTCGTATTTACGTGTTCTTGTTTTCCCATGTTTGATGAGCTAATTTTCGAGTTTGTTTGTTACCCGTTTTTGCAGAGGTGCAAGCACTTTGAGATTGGTGGAGACAAGAAGGGAAAGGAACATCTACTGCTTTAAACGTGTTATTCATGGTATCTTGTTATGTTTGCTTTACTTTATATGGAGTAGTTTGAACTTACAAGACTGTAATGGAATTTTGTTAAATTTGTTTAGTTTCTTACGATGATGTTTGCGCTTTTCAAGCTGTTAGCAAATGTTTCACTCGCAATTTTGAGTTCAATTTGTTTTATTAACTCTTGTTAATAATCTCCACTTGTGTTTTCTCTGAAAAGAGGAAATCGACACCAAGTCATGCAAATTGAAATGAATTAAAAGAAGAGAAGAAAAAAAAAAAAAAAAAAAGTTCATAATTTTTACTTTACATTTAAGTGATTGTTTTTCTACCCTTTGCTAAAGGTTTGATTTATGTTTTAATTTTAGAGAATTTTAAACTTTTGTTTGGTTTAAAATTCATTTTTGTTAATTGAGTAATGTTCAGGAAGGTTAATATATTACTTGGCACTTGCTTAATTTGGTTTCAATGTTAAATTTAGTATTCTAGTTCTTTTAATTTGATATTTGAATTGTTTTCTTCACAATTAATTAGTTTCAACATTTTAATTTTAACACTAGAATATTTCTTGATACAATTCGAGATCCAAAATACAAATTTCTGCACCCACCAAAATACAAATCCAAAATGCAATTCGAGTTTTACAAATGTGTTAAAAGCATTAAAAATAAAAGAATAATTTTTAAAATAATACAATTGTGTCAATATCTAATTACAAATATCTAATTATTATATTTAAATATTTAAATATTGTTTATATATTCTAATTAAATTTAATAAATAATTAATATTAATTACTTAGAAATATTTAAAATTAATATTATTTATTAAAATATTAACAATAAATTATAATAAATTATTTTTTATATTTTTGCTAAAATATCATAATATTAATTAATTTAAACATTATTTAAATACATATTTGTTACTTTATAATATCATGTCTAAAATAGACATTTTACTTCTCAAAAGCACTTTTTGACAGCAATGCCAAACACTTAAAATTTTCAAAAGTACTTCTCAAAAGCACTTCTGAAAAGCACTTCTCAAAAGCACTTCCCAAAAGCACTTCTCAAAAGCATTGCCAAACTGGCCCTAAGGTATGTTTCAGTTTCGGTTTTTGATAATTTTTACGTTTTTGAGATCGTTGCTATGAAATGTGCAAAACCCATGCATCAATTTTTGATTTTGATGAATATTTTGAGTTAAGCCATTAATGATAGCTTGTGATTTTTGTTGTTTGATGATGAAATATGAAATATATGTGTTAGAGTAACATGTTTTGTCTTTGGATTTTTGATGGATTTGAGTAATTTGGACTAAATTGTAAAAATAAATTTTTGAGGGACTAAAATGTGAAAAAAATGAAATATATGGACTTGTATAATGTTTGTGAATATTCGGCCTAACTATAGTATGTGTAAATTTTGTGTATTTTGTGTTTTATGTAATAAGGACTAAATTGTAAAAAGTTTGAAATGTTCGGGGCAAAATGGTAATTTTCCCATTTATGCATTTTTGGATTAAATTGAATGAATATGTGGTTAAACTATTTAGATTTGAATTTATTTAGATCAAGAACGAAAGAAAACAGAATTAGATCAGGGGAAATCGAAAGTAGACGAATAGTCGATTAAGCCGTCCGACAACATCCGAGGTAAGTTTATAAGCATATATGTGTTGTTAATTATATACAAACATGAGATTTATATGCTGATTTGTAATATGTGAAATTAATTTACGGAAATGATAGTATGAAATATAGCACTAAGTGTGCGAGAAGTTAAATGTGACGGCACTAAGTGTGCGATACGTTACAATGTTTTGGCACTGTGTGTGTGATATCTATGTATAGCTTCGGCTAATCATTTGGCACTGTGTGTGCAATATATATATAGCTTCTGTTATCCATTTGGCACTAAGTGTGCGAGTTTATTGAATATAAAAGATTATCGTATGATATAACGTATCGATCAATAAGGTGACGTGGAAAATGTAATAGATAAGTATGATGAGGTACAGGTACGTACGAAACCTATGTGGTTGTTGACTTTTGTGTATGAGTTTGAAAAGTGGTGAAAAAAAAATAGGTAGTGATTCATGAATAAGAATTGAATAGTAAAAACATATTGATATTGATTTGAAATAATGTGCTTTTTATGATGTTTAAGAGATTCAACGGGCAATGTGAAGTAAAGACTGAATGTGTCATTGAATCATAGGTTCAGGTATGTGTCAGTTATTTGTTTATATGGAAACAAGGTAAGTTGGTTATTTGAAATGATAAAATGTTAAGTGAATTATGTGATTGAATATGTGAGCATTACTTACTCGGCCTTGTGAAGTTAATTTGTGTATTCGGCTATATAATATTTATGTGTGAAAGTAAAATGTGATCTTGGTACTAAATGATAATTGTGCTTAATATTTTGGGGTAATCGGCCTTGTTAACCTAATGTTATTATGCAAGTGTTTATATATTTGTTTTTGCTTATGACTTACAAAGCTTAAATAGCTTACTGTGTGTGTTCTTGTTTATCTCTGTTTTATAGATTTTGGAGTCCCGTTACGAGCTCCGGGATAGTCAGCAAAGCTTATCACACTATCGACGGTTTCTTTCGGTATTTTACTAAGTTGAATTTGGGCTTATGGCATGTATAGCATAGATGGAATGTTTAAGTTTGACTTTTGGGCATGTATATATATAGCCATGCGAAAATGGCTTAATCTTGATATTTAGGGCTTATGTGTATTCGGTCATAGCATTAGCTCATTATAGAAGTATATTTCATGATGTGTTTATGCATGGTGTTTGATTATATGGTTTGATTGATTATTGGGTTAGTTGATAGTTGTGTAGTTTTGGTCATGGTATTTACATGATTTGGTAAGTAAATTTCATGACATGTATGAATGGTGTTTTGGGTTATATATCTTGGTTGTGCAAAGATATGAATGACTTATAAATAGCTCAATTAGTAAGCTTGAATCATGTTTGGGATTTGTATATGTAATTGGTTATATGATTCGGCTTAGGAATGAAGTAAAGGAATGGATACATATGTTGATTGTAAAATGGTTAATTATGTCGGTTGGAAATGGTAAGTTTCATAGGTTTTTGATTTAGAAACGGTGAATATATGTGTATGAGCATATTTGGCTTTGGCATAAAATTTATATTGGTAAGTCTGTAATATATATATATATATATGAGGAGTACTTAAAACATATTTGATTTGAAGATGTAAGTGACTATAAGATTCAGTTTTGGTATTTATATTATATTGATGAGCATGTATTGGGTCTCAATAGATAATGGTATATTCGGCTAAAGCTTGAAACTTATAATGATATATATGTGTTTTTGGTGAATATCATGGAATCATAGGTATGCTATGGTTTGAGAGTTATACAATGACCGAATATACATTAATTAGCTTTGTAGTGATAATGAAATATGGATGTTTGAAAATGGTTCAAATGATATGGTCATTTATACATGAAATTTGTAATAAGAAAAGATGTATGTTTGATTTAAGTTTATATAGTTATTTTCGAATGATTTTATGACTAGGAAAAAATAAGTTTGGTATTTGTTATATAAGTGAAAATTGAACTAAAGAATATTTTAATATATGTTTGAAATGAGATGAATATATGCTTGCATATGCCTAGGTTATTTGAAATCGTTTGTAATGGCAAAGTATGCAACTTTATTTTCGCTTGAATGGTTCAGTATATGTAATTTGATTTGATTATAAAGCATACAAATTTGATTTACTAAGAATTGTACTATGTGATCATAAAGGTTTAATGTGGCTATAGTGTTAGGTGCATGTCAAAATAATATCAGTGGTATATACGGCCATATTATAATGTTTCATATGTGATTAAATTTTTAAGTTGTATACATATTAGTTCGAGTTTGACAATTATGGAACATGTTCAAAAGTTTTGAAGTAAGTTTGAATTGGATTAATTGGAAATCTCGAAAAGTGCTGATTTGTAAGTTATGATTAATAAGATATGATTGGTTTGAATTGGAACTATGATTACATATGTGATTCACTATTATTATTATAAAGAGAAAATTTGTTCGGTTGGTTTGTTATATGCAAGCGTAGAATTAATAATTGATATGTGAATATTTGGAAATAGTAATAGTATGTTTTGCTTATGCAATATATATTTGATATATGCACGATATATGATATGTAATGTTATAAAGGTATCGTTATTCTTTGGTGCATAAATAGTGTTTAATGATTGTGTTAAATCATGCTATGTCCGGTAATGTCTCGTAACCCCATTCCGGCGACGGATACATGTTAGGGGTGTTACAGAGATATTGAATAAGACCATGTCAGGGACATGGCATTGATATGATATTTCTTGTAAAACCCTATCGGGGGTATGATGTTAATGTAACATTATGTGTATGAAACTCAAGGGTGTTATTTAATAAGTTGAGTGATTCAACAAGTATATTGAAATTGAGAATGAATGTGGTTGTACCACGAGTAGTGCGGGTATGTGTTAGAACTGAATTGAGATGAATTCGGTATATGATGAACCCATAGTGGGTTATGTGTAAATGATGCACCTTGGTGGCATAAGTTATAATTATGAATGCATTGTGTGAATGCGAACAATTATCATAGAAAACTATGTAAGAATGGTAGTGTGTGAGGATGTTCCTGGATGAACATTTGAAATAGAGAAATGCATGTGGATAACTATCCATGAATGTATATTAACAGTGGGTTGTGTACGTTACCACCTTATTAATTATTAAATGATGGGCTGTGTGCGATACCATCCCTTATATTATCATTTGGTGGGCTAAGTGCGATACCACCATAATTATAAATGATTGGTGGGCTATGTGCGATGCCACCCTATTAGAGATTGAGGATGGGCTAAGTGTGAAACCACCAAGAGATTGGTAGTATGAGTGGCTTATTGAAAATGTTTGATGTGTTGTATTATGTGATCATGTGGTGACAAGTGCAGGGATGTATGCAAATTAACATGAGCATTTGGCTTGTGGCATGGTTAGAATGTGGTAAGAGACAGAATGAGTAAGTTTCAAGAATGGTTGAGTAGGTAACCATGAGTTTAGGAGTAAAACTCATTATAATACCTTGTGGTTAAATATAATCAATGAATATCAATAGTTGATTGTTATATGCATATGAACTTACTAAGCATTATTGCTTACTCCTCTTCCTTTCTCATCTCTTATAGGTTAATTTAGCTAGCTCGAGTTGGAGACCGCCGGAGATGTTTCACACTATCGAGCAGACACTTAGTATGAGGTTTCAAGCCCTTATGAGTTATGGCATGTATAGGGATCTCTTTTAAAGTTGATTAAGTCATAGTTGATATAGCCAAACGTGTTGGCCTAAAAGAGTCTACGGATACGTTGTGTATAGCCATAGATATCAGAAATAGCTCTCCCTCGTGTAAGGATGAAGACTTCGTTTCATGATTTAAATGTGATAATTCAAGAGTTATAATTGATGATAGGTGAAGTGTATGTGATGGCGTATGATTGTGTGCAATGTAGGGTGGCAAAGGGCTTGGTAGGTAGCCTTCTAAATTGTCCTCATGGGTAGACACACGGGCGTGTGTCTAGACCGTGTGGGAGGCACAACTTGCACATGGGCGTATGCCCAAGCCATGTGAAGTCTGCACCTTGCACTTGGAATTTAAATCGCCACACGACTGAAGCACACGGACGTGTGTATAGGCCGTGTGGATAAGTCAGAATGCCAAGGTTTGGCACACGGGCCAGGGCCATGGGTGTGCCAAGGCTGTGTGAAATCAGTCAGTGTCGACCACGGGTGGAAGACACTGGCATGCCTTAGAGGCACCCGGGCGTGTCCCTAGACCCACACGAGCGTGTGGCCCCTGTTTTATTGAAAAGTTTCTAGAACTCGTAAAAGTTCCCGGAATAATTTCGATACCTCGCGGGAGTATGTTTAGGGCCTCTTAGGCCGAGTATGTGCAAGTGATGGGTTTAAACAAAATTTTATAACCCTATTCGAGATGTTTAAGCAAGATTAGTTAGGTGATGCCTGAAACCCTGTTCCGGCTCGAATACGGGTAAGGGGTGTTACATCTTAGATGAAGATTGAAATGACTTGCTCATCTATCTCTTTCTCGAGTCACGAGACTCCATCTCAGCTTTTTTTCCTCCTTAACTAGATCTTCAGCCTTACAGGCTCTATCTACTAACACAACAAATTCTTTCAACTCGAGGACACCAACAAGCAGCTTGATATCTTCATTTAGTCCATCTTTAAACCTCTTACACATAATGGCTTCAGAGGACACACATTCCCAAGCGTACTTGCTGAGCCTCACAAACTCGCACTCGTACTCAGTTACTGTCATCTTACCTTGTTTCAGTTCAAGGAATTCCTTCCTCTTCTGATCAACGAATCTTTGGCTTATGTACTTCTTCTGAAATTCTTCTTGGAAAAACTCCCATGTGATTCTTTCCCTTGGTACTACCGACACAAGGGTAGTCCACCACTAATAAGCGGAATCTCTCAGAAGAGAAACCACACACTTCATGCACTCTTCAGGTGTGCACGATAACTCATCAAATACCCTGATGATATTTTCAAGCCAGAACTCGGCTCTTTCTGGATCATCATCTTTACTAGCCCGTAACTCTTCAGCTCCTTGTTTTTGGATTCTATCTACTGGAGGCCTTTCTCTTCTTACAACTTCTACCACTTGGGGCGCTACATGGGTAGGCTGAGGAATGGGCGGGGGTGGAGGAGGTGGAGCATTAGGATTTGCTCGAATGTACTCTATGTACCAATTGCTCATCATATGGAGAAAGGCTTCTCGGGCCTCTTCTCCCTGACCCAAAGTCTCGGGTCTACTCTCTACTAGCGCGGTCCCTTGCGCGGGAGCCAGCACATTACTCGCAGCATCATTGGCTGTAGCTCAGTCAGGATCAGGATCCATTAGCAATATAAAAATACAATTCTAATCGTCAGGAGTCGTCACACTATCATTTCGCAAGTACTCTTACGTATGGCATGTATAGCTAGACTCATACTCACACTACATTAGTCCAAGAATCGACTAAACCATAGCTCTGATACCACTAAATCTAACACCCCTTACCCGAGTCCGACACCGGGACTGGATACGAGGCATTACCATGCTCGACTTTGCTTAAACATGTAATAACGGGCTATAAAATTTCATTTCAACTTAAAACCTTTCTTTCTTAATCATAACATACTAATCTTGGGCTTATGAGGCCTTGAAAATGCATTCGGAAGTGTTTGGAATTAAACCGAAATCTTTTACACTCTTTAAAGTTTTTGCCAAAACAGGGGCAACACGCCCGTGTGGTCCAAGGGACACGCCCGTCTGCCCTTAAGAGATACCCGTGTTCATCACCCGTGGTCGACACTGACTTACCTCACACGGCTGAGCACACGCCCGTGTCCTCCACCCATGGAGCTCTCTGTTTATGACGTCATCAAACTTATAATAACACACGGCCAAGGCACACGCCCGTGTGCTGGCCCGTGTGACGAATCACATTCTCGTAAATTAGTGCAGGGGACACACGGCCTATCAACACACCCATGGGGCTGGCCATGTGTGACACACGGCCTAGACACACGCCCGTGTGTCTACCCGTGTGGACATCTATAAGCTATTTTCCAAGCCTTTTGCCACCCTAAAATGAAGACTCATTCTTTTATTCACAGATAGTACATAATATAGCAATGTTAAGCTATGAACAATTCTTAATCTAACATTCATTCCATCCAGATTCATACTCAGTAACTTGCATGAATATTCATTTCACTAAACTCGTCAACTTTATAACATAAACTTAACAATGTTGGCCAATTCACCACGACCCTTTTACAAAATGAGTGCCAAACATTGATATCCAACCCTTTGGCCCTTAAACATGACGTGACACAAAATGATCAAGTCCCTATACAAGCCATACTCAAAATGAATTAACTTTACTATACCATAAGAGCGGTTGCTAGTGTGACCCGAGCTCCGATGTTCTGTGATCCCCGAGCTAACTTGGTGAAACTACAAGGAAAAGGGAAAAGAGGGGGGTAAGCATATAGCTTAGTAAGTTTGCATGAAATTTTAGAACAACATAATTGCTCAAACTAAACTCATCCATATCATGAAACAATGGCAATATAAGTCTCAAATGATTGAGCATACTTACTCGTACTTATTCACATTTACTCATACTTATTCTTACACGTCTCATGTCAATATGATTTCGTAGCTTGCACTTACTCATGTTACCTGCATCACTTAATCACAGGGCTTAGCACCTGTGCTAATATGAACATAAACTCATAACTTCATCATTCTTATCACGAATGAAGTTCAAGATACTCTATAACGGATTTGGCTCTATACCGTTCTACATACTTAGCCTTTTTGCTCATGAACTAATTAGATTTTCATAGTATATCCAAACTCATCGAGCATAAATCCTGATGCCAACGCCATATCCCAGATATGGTCTTACCTGGGATCACTTCTTTGATACCGATGCCATATCCCAGATATGGTCTTATACGGGATCTCAATACTCGATGTCGATGCCATATCCTAGACATGGTCTTATACGAGATCGTACATGGATGTCGATGCCATGTCCCAGACATGGTCTTATACGAGATCTTCCTTTGGTGCCGAGGCCATATCCTTGACATGGTTTTACACGGGACCTTCTTTATTCAATGCTAATACATGGGTAACCTCATTATTCCAAATCTTTATTCGGAATTTCACATAACATATTTTCAACATTTTCTCATTGAAGTTTCATCACTCGAATTTTATAACAAAACATACATCGTCATAACATTAAGTAATTTCAAAATCGAACATTATAAAGCTCTAACTTCATACAAACTTACCTCGAATCTCAAAATGTGTATCTATGCTCGATTTAGTCCTCAATTTTATTCTTGCCTCGGTTTCGATCTGGGCTTCGCGCTTCTTGATCTATAATAGAAATTTCACTTGTTAAATACACACATTGACTAAATCGACTCATAATTCATATTTTGGCAAAATTATGATTTTGCCCCTAAACTTTCACATATTTACACTTTTACCCCTAGGCTCGTAGAATGATTTTTATTCAATTTTCTTGCAATTCAAGCCTAGCTGAATCATATTTTCTACTATGAAAACCTTCAATTTCCACTATTTCACTCATGTATGACTACTTTTACAACTTTTACAATTTAGCCCTTTTCATGCATTTTTCATGAAAATCCCTTAGGAAAAGATGTTTTTATCATACATCAAACTTTCATATTCTTCCATAAAACATCAAAATACATGCATGTCATACATGGGTAAATTTTTGAAAATGAACCCTAGCTTAAAATATAGCTAGAAATAGCTAAACCGAGCTACGAGGGTTTCAAAAATACGAAGAACATTAAAAACGGGGCTAGGGTGCACTTACTTTGAGCTTGAAAATGAGGAAAACCCTAGCTATGGCTTCTCTCCAAAATTTCGGCACCTAGGGAAGAAGATGGACATGATTTTTGCCTTATTTTTCCCTTTTTAATCTTTTATTTACCAAATGACAAAAATGCCCTTAATGATTCTTTCTTAGGATTTTTCCTTCCCATGTCCATTTTTGTCCATCATCAAATTTAATGGTCTAATTGCTAAATAAGGACCTCTAGTAATTTTTATCCTTCTATTTCATACTTGAATCTTCTAGAATTTCATATTTTCCAGTTCTTGTAATTTAGTCCTAATGGACAATTTATTCACTAATTAATAAAATTTCTTCATGAAATTTTCACATCATCATAAAATGACCTCATAAGCCTCATGGGAATTATAAAAATCATATTTCTACTTTGGAATTGTGGTCTCGCACCACTATTCTGACTAGGCCTTAAGTCGGGCTGTTACAAAAGACATTAGAGCCCAACACTCTCGAAGTTGAAGAGGAGCCAGCTGATGCTCAAGACTCAATGGAAGTTCAACCGAGTGTTGAAGTTCCAGTTTCACCAGAATCACAGAATATGTAAAATCTGATAAGGTAACTTCAGAACTAGTTAATTTTGATAAACTAACAACTTCGTTAAATGCAGAATTACCATAGAAGATGAATCAACCAGTTCCAGTAAAGAAGCCTCCACCACCCTACCCTCAAAGGCTTCAAATGTAGAAACAGGAAGTCTAGTTCAAGAAGTTTCAAGACTTACTCAAGCAAATTCATATCAACATCCCATTGGTTGAAGCACTTGAAAAAATGCCGAACTATGTCAAATTCATGAAGGATATCCTGTCCAAGAAACGGAGAGTTGGAGAATTTGAGACGGTAGCCCTAACAAAGGAATGCAGTGCGTGTCTTTAAGACAAACTACCCCCAAAGTTGAAAGATCCTGGATGTTTTACCATACCTTGCAACATTGGAGCAACATATTGTGGTAAGGCACTATGTGATTTGGGTGCGAGTTCAACTTGATGACCATGTCAATATTTAGGAAGTTGGAGATAGGTGAAGTTAGACCTACTACGGTTACACTTCAATTAGCCGATCGATCCTTAGCATATCCAAAATAAAAAATCGAGGACGTATTGGTACGTGTAGATAAATTTATTTTTCCTGCTAAATTTGTTATTCTAGACTTTGAAGCAAATAAAGAGGTGCCAATCATCCTAGGAAGGCGTTTCCTAGAAACTGGAAGGACCCTTATCGATGTGCGGAAGGGCGAGCTTACTATGCATGTTCAGGACGATCAGGTAACATTTAATGTTTTTAAGTCTATGCGATTTCCTGACACACTTGATGGTTGTTCTGCAATATCTGATTTAGAAGAATTAATCATGGAAAAGGAACTCAACTATGTTGAAGACCCATTGGAGCAAATTTTTACATCAGAACCTCCAAGTGATGAAGAGGGGGATGAATACTTAGCTTTGCTAGAAGCTAATCAAAGGGGACTTAATCTGCAATCTCACTTTGAATCTTTAGAGTTAGAAAGTAGAGATTACATACAGCCGAAAGCATCAATTTAAGAGCCACCTAAATTAGAACTGAAGGCACTTCCCTCACATTTAAAATATGTTTATTTAGGTAACACTTCTACTTTGCCTGTGATTGTTTCAGTAGAATTGACCGAAGAGCAAGAAGAGAAACTCATCCTAGTGTTAAAACAATTCAAGAGGGCTATCAGATGGATAATAGCCAATATTCGTGGCATTAGTCCATCTGTATGCATGCACATGATCATCTTAGAAGATGGTGAGAAAGGAACGATTGATGGACAAAGGAGATTGAACCCCATTATGAAGGATGTGGTAAAAAAAGAATTCATTAAGTGGTTAGATGCGGGTATAATTTACCCCATCTCAGACAGTTCGTGGATAAGTCCGGTCCAGTGCGTGCCAAATAAATGAGGTATTACAATCGTTGAGAATGAAAAAAATGAGCTAATACCAACCAGAACGGTTACAGGATGGAGAATTTGCATAGCTTACCGGAAGCTAAACAAGGCAACAAGGAAAGATCATTTTCCATTACCGTTCTTGGACCAGATGCTGGATAGACTCGCAGGGAGAGACTATTACTCTTTTTCGATGGATACTCGAGGTATAATCAGATTACAGTTGAACTAGAAGATCAACACAAAACAACATTCACATACTCGTACGGTGCATTTGCAATTAGACGCATGCCATTTGGTTTATGTAATGCACCTGCTACATTTCAAAGATGTATGATGTCTATTTCTATTAAATGGTTGAGAAGTATTTGGAAGTTTTTATGGATGATTTTTTAGTATTTGGAGATACATACGATGATTGCATAGACAATCTAGCCTAAGTACTAAGGCGATTCGAAGAAACAAACCTCGTACTCAACTGGGAAAAGTGCCATTTCATGGTACGAAAAGGTATTATTCTAGGGCATCGGAGAACGAGACATGGAATCGGGGTACCTAAAGCAAAGGTAGATGTTACTGAGAAATTCCCACCTCCAACATCTGTAAAGTGTGTTAGGAGCTTTTTGGGCCACGCCGGTTTCTATCGAAGATTTACCAAGGACTTCTCCAAAATTGCTAAACCCTTATGCAAATTATTGGAGAAGGACACAATGTTCAAATTCGATGATGAGTGCTTAAAAGCTTTCAATGATTTGAAGAGTCGGTTAGTTTTAGCACCCATCATCGTCACACCGAACTTAGAATTGACTTTGAATTGATGTGTGATGCAAATGACTTCACGATAGGAGTTTTCATGGACCAGCAAAGGAACAAAGTTTTTCATCCAATCTACTACTAATCGGTTGTTGAACGTCACAGCAATAATGTGCAAGCGTACACTGTCGATACAAGTATAGTAGACAGATGTGAGTCTGTCAGATATCGATCCCACGGGGATGGTAGTCTTTTTTCTATTAATTTCGGTGAAACAACTAGATGGAAATGAGATAAATTGTGAGAATAGTTGTTGACGCAATAACTTGAAAAAAATAAAATAAAATATGATAATGATAAATTAGGATCCCCAACATGAATCTTCAACAAAATACAAAGTGCTCACAAGGTATAAAAAGATAGGTGATTGTCGAAGCTATAAAGTTCAATGTATATCTTACTCAGCGTTAATCCTCTATTTAATCTGAGACTTAAACATGCATACTAACCTCACCTTGCGATGATGGCAATACGACACTATTAAGAACAAGTGAACTAAATTCCTCTAATCCTCACTCAACTTCTGTTGTAATGCTCGTTGGCTCAAACTGTCACTGCACTTATCAGTGTCAGTGACTGCAATAACACTTCCGTGTTAAAAAACATTCAAACCCCAAGATTGAACAATAAAAGCAAGAATGAATAAGATAACATTTAATCAAGAATTCATGTGTACTGTAACACCCCTTACCCATATTCAACTCTGGAACCGGGTATGAGTCATTACCGGACTTGACTTGCTTGAGCATTCGACTTTGGGCTATAAAATTCGTCTCAATTTAAAACTTTTTCTTTTACAATCGTAACGTCCCTATCATGGGTCTACAAGACCCTTTTCATATACTCGGGATGTTAAGGGACCAAATCGAAACTTTTACACACTTTAAAATTTTTGACATAAAATTAGACCACACGCCCATGTGAAGAGTGGGACACGCCCGTGTGACATATCACACACCCGTGTTCCATGCCCGTGTAGAATTATTTTCTTTTCAAACCTACAGGGGCTTTCACACAGCCGGACACACGCCCGTGTGCTTGGCCCGTGTGCTCCACACGGACTAGACACGCCCGTGTGTAAAAACTTGAGTATTCTGTTTGTGATGTCAGCAACCCATTTATGGGCACACGGCCTAGGCACACGCCCGTGTGTCTAGCCCGTGGTCAACACTGACTTGCAACCCTAACATGCAGGGGACACACGTCCAAGTCACATGCCCATGGGACCGACCGTGTGTCACACACGGTCTAGACACACGCCCATGTGTCTACCCGTGTGGACCAATTCAAGACTATTTTCCAAGCCATTTAGCCACCCTCACTTGCACACATTCACACATCATCACAATACATTTTTAAATCATTAATTATAACTCTTGAATTATCACATTTGAATCATGAAAATCAAATCTTCATCCCATATACGAGGGAGAACTATTACTAGTACAATTACAACCGACTTGAGCCATCATCTATGGCTATACACAACCGAATCGTAAACTCTTTTAGGCCAACACATTTGGCTATTTTAACTAAGACTTAATTAAACCAAAATAAGATCCCTATACATGCCATATCTCAAGAAGACTTGAATCTCATACCCAAGTGTCTACTCGATAGTGTGAAAGCATCTCTGACGGTTTCCAACCCGAGCTAGTTAAGTTAACCTATAAGAGATAGGAAAGGAAGAGAAGTAAGCAATAACGCTTAGTAAGCATATGCAAATAATAGGCAACTATTTTCATTTATCTATTACCCTCAACCACAAGGTAATATAATGAGATTTACACTAAAGGTAATAGTTACCCATTCAATCATTCATAATGCTTACTCATTCTAAACTTTCACCTGTCACAAACTCATATCATAAAACATTGTTCATCTTTACTGGCATTTAACACCACAAAGCCACATACAAATTTCACTTAATCAGGTTTCTCGTTATCACCCTGGAATAATAATAAATACTCGGTGGTTTCGCACATAGCCCGCCATACAATAATTAATAAGGTGGTATCGCACACAGCCCACCATTAATAATATTGGCAACGGTATTGCACACAGCCCATCGCTAACAATTTACATAACACCGCTTACCCGTGCCCAAAGCCGAGACCGGGATTGAGGCATTACCTAATTAATCTCACTTGACATCTCGAAACGGGCTATAAAATTCCGTTTAAACTCATCACTTGCATGTACTCAGCCTAAGAGGCCCCAAACATACCTCCGAGAGGTATTTGAACTATTCTGGGAGTTTTTACGAGCTCGGGAACTTTTCAACAAAACAGGGGCCACACGCCCGTGTTGGTCTAGGGACACGCCCGTGTGCCCTAAAGACATGTCCGTGTCATCCACCCGTGGTCGACCCTGACCAACTTCACACGGCCTAGACACGCCCGTGTCTTCCACCCGTGGTCAATTCTGACTAACTTTACACGGCCTAGACACGCCCGAGTATTCCGCCCGTGGTCAATTTTGACTAACTTCACACGACCTGACACGCCCGTGTCTACTACCCATGGTCGATTTAAATTCCACAATTAATGTGCAGACTTCATACGGCCTGGGCACACGCCCGTGTCCCTAGCCTGTGGAGCACACTGACTTGCAAACCTAGTATACAAGGGGACACACGGTCAATTCACACGCCCATAGGGCTGACCGTGTGTCACACACGGTATAGACACACGCCCGTGTGTCTATTCATGTGGACAATTAGATGGCTATCTACCAAGCCTTTTGCCACCCCACATTGCACACATGCAAACACCAATCTATCTTAACACAATTCACAACCCAAAGGCATATCCAAGTACTGAATTCAACAACCATACACAAGGGCATACACTTCAAAACAAAAATCACTTTCTTTAAACATAAAAATTTGCCAAGTATCGGCCTAACTTAATAGACCATTACAAAAAGAGGTTTTGATGTCTTACAAAGCCAACACTTTGGCCAACAATTACGACCTAAAAAAATACTCGAGTCCTATACATGCCATACTCAAAATAAGTCTAAATTGTTATACCAAAGTGGTGTCGATAGTGTGATTTTCGAACTCCTACGTCCTTGTTCCTCGAGTTATCTTGGCAATACTACAAGGAGAAAGAGCAATGAAAGGGGTAAGCATAAAGCTTAGTAAGTTTGCATGGATATGAATAACAACAATAAGCTCATAATATAATCCATTCATGACATTAACTAACTATACACAAGTCATAGGCTTCTTGCCATACTTACTCACAATTGCACTTATTTAGCACATACCGTACCACATAACGTAATTGTTTCTTCGTGACTCATTCACGAGTACCTGTATTCACTCATTCATATGACTTTAGTACAAATCTCATTTCTACTTCTAAACCCATCTACTCATCCCTTTAATCACTAGGGATAGTCAAAGACGCATATTTAACATCGTTCACGTAGGGACAAAACCAATGCCACATCCCCGAGGTGGACTTACATGGAGTTACTCCTAAACGCCAAAGCCATATCCCGGATACGGTCTTATATGGACTTTCACATCAAGTATCAATGCCATATCCCGGATATGGTCTTATACGATTTTCTATTCATTTCTGAAGCCATATCCCAGATATGGTCTTATACGGGATCTCAACTCAGTGCCGAGGCCATGTTCCGGACATGGTCTTATGCGGGACCTTACCTATTTCATATCTCGATGATAGCATTTTCATATTCACATGGTCCACTAGGACTTCAACATCTCACTCAACATCAACTTATTGGAGTGTCATGCACCAATATGACATCAAGCATTCTCAATTATGCTAACATACACATTACATTAATCACATACAAACTTACCTCGATTCCAAAATGAGCTAACTCGTCGGTTTAGTCCGAGACTTTGTTCTTTCCCTGATCAAGGCGGATTCTCGGTTCTTCTTGCTCTATAATAGCAATTTAGCTCATTTTAATCACCTCATTAATAAAAGCATTTCAATAATCATGCTTAGGCAAAATTACTATTTTGCCCCTAGGTTTTGGCAAAAATGACCATTTTGCCCCTAGGCTCGGAATTAATTCTAATCACATTTCTCCCTTCCATAAGCCTAGGTGAACATTTAATACTCTTATAGCTATTATCAAAACTCATCATTTCACATAATTATCAGAATTTTGTAACCTTTTCATCAAGGTCCAATTAGGTGTTTTCATGGCAACACCTTTCACAAGAGTTGTTCATCTAACAACCAAGACTCATTTTCTCCCATAAAAATGTAGCAAATAACCATGATAGCTCTCATGGAAAAACTCTAAACTTTTCACCATATTTCACAATAGTCCCCTCATTTGAAAGCTTAAGCTTTAGGGGTCCCAAAAGTATATCTATTTTCAAGAAAAGATCACTAGAACACTTACTATTAAAGAGAAGAGTGTGCTGAAATTTTGAAGCTTTCTTCCCTCTATTTGCTGCAAATTTTCGGTGGAAGAGTGAAAGAGAAAAGATGATATCTTTTCTTTCCTTATTTTATTAATACTAGTCAAATTAGTCCACCTACTATCACCAACTTTGACCATCATTGACAAATTTTTCTCCTATGCTAGTCTATTGCCGGCCAAGCAAATATTGGGGGTCTAATTGCCTTTTAAAGACCTCCAATTATCAATCTATGGCTATTTGGTACCTTTAGCTTATAAAATGGAACTTTCGCATTTTATGCGATTTAGTCCTTTTTTCACGATTATACAAGAAATCGCTAAAATTAAAGCACCAAAATTCTCATGCACATATACTATCATTCTCCGACTCATAAAATAACATGAAAATAAATTTCTCAATTCTTAGATTAGTGACCCCGAGATCACTAATTCGACTAGCCCCTAAATCAGGCTATTACAATTCTCCCCCTTAAGGATTTTCGTCCCCGAAAATCTTACCGGCAAAAAGGTTGGGATATTGGTTTCTCATCATTTCCTCGGGCTCCCACGTAGCCTCTTCTATTCCGTGCCTTTTCCATAAAACTTTCACAAGGGCTATGCTTTTGTTTCTCAACTACTTGACCTCTCGCGCCAAAATCTTAACCGGCTCTTCACCATAAGTTAAGTCTGGTTGCATCTCTACCTCTGTTGGTACAATGACATGTGAAGGATCTGAACGGTATCGGCACAACATGGATACGTGTAAGACATCATGAATCTTTTCTAGTTCAGGTGGCAAGGCCAACCGATAAGCTACCGGTCCTATCCTCTCGGTAATCTCATAAGGTCCGATAAAGCGCGGACTTAGTTTGCCCTTCCAGCCAAATCTGAGGACTTTCCTCCAAGGTGATACTTTTAAGAACACTTAATCAACGACTTTGAACTCAATTTCTTTTCTTTTCAAATCCGCATACGACTTTTGCCAGTCTGAAACAGCTTTCAGGCTATCCCTGATCACTTTCACCTTTTCTTCAGATTCCTTAACCAAATCGACCCCGTGTATCTGTTTCTCTCTGAGTTCTAACCAATACAAGGGCGTGCGACACTTACGCCCATACAATGCCTCGTAAGGCGTCATCTTCAAACTTGACTGAAAACTGTTGTTGTAGGCGAATTCCACCAACGATAAGTATTTCTCCAAACTACCTTGGAATTCTAAAACACAACATCGAAGCATGTCCTCAAGTATCTAGATTACCCTCTCCGACTGTCCGTCGGTTTGTGGATGGAGGGCTGTACTAAAATTTAATTTCGTGCCCAAGGCTTCTTGCAACTTTTTCCAAAACTGTGACGTGAATCTCGGATCTCTATCCGAAATGATCGACAACGGTACACCATGGAGTCTTACTATCTCTGAGATGTACAAGTCTGCCAATTTATCAAGCGAATAGTCGACTCGTACTGGTATAAAATGGGCTGACTTTGTGAGTCTATCAACCACTACCCATACTGCATCTTTCTTCTTTGGAGCCAACGGTAAGCCCGTCACGAAGTCTATGGTGATACGGTCCCATTTCCACTCAGGAACCATAATGGGCTGAAGTAAACCTGAAGGTACTTGATGTTGAGCCTTCACTTGCTGACAAATCAGACATTTCGATACAAACTCGGAAATATCTTTCTTCATACCAAGCCACCAATACCATTTCTTCAAATCATTGTACATCTTCGTCTTTTGCTGGTGTACATTCAAACATCCGCTATGCGCTTCATGCAAGATTTTATGAATAAGCTCGTCATATCTGGGTACACAGCACTTATCTCGAAATGTCGGACATCCATCGATTTACTCAAATTCTGACTCCACGCTCGACTCACATAAATTTCTCTTGGCTTGCAAACTGTTATCATCTTTCTGAGCTTCACAGATTTCTTAGAGAAATAAGGGTTTAGCCCTCGATTCGGTTAAAACGGAACCATCATCTAACAAGGTCATCTGAGTATTCATGGCTCTTAATGCAAACAATGATTTTCTACTCAAAGCATCGGCGACTACGTTCGCCCTTCCCGGATGGTAGTCAATTTCCAACTCATAATCCTTAATCAACTCTAACCACCTTCGTTGCCTCAAATTCAATTCCTTTTGAGTCATCAAATATTTTAGGCTTTTATGATCGGTGAAAATCTGACACCTTTCACCATATAAATGATGCCTCCAAATTTTTAACGCAAACACAATTGCGGCCAACTCTAAATCATGAGTCGGGTAATTCTTCTCATGCGGCTTCAATTGCCTAGAGGCGTAAGCAATCACCTTACCCTGTTGCATGAGTACACAACCCAATCCGTTCAAGGACGCGTCACTATAAACTACAAATTCTCTTCCCGGCTCAGGTTGTACCAAAACAGGTCAGTCAACAGTGTCTTCAGTTTCTCAATACTCTGTTGACAATTTTCTGCCCAATCGAACTTCACATCTTTTTGCAAAAGTTTAGTCATCGGGGTAGCTATCATGGAAAACCCCTTGACAAAACGCCTATAATAGCTAGCTAGGCCAAGAAAACTCCTTACTTTAGTTACGCTCCTCGGCGGTTTCCATTCAATAATTGCTGAAATCTTACTCGGGTCGACTCTAATCCCATCTCCCAAGACAATGTGCCCCAAAAATCCCACTTCCTTAAGCCAAAATTCACTCTTACTGAATTTGGCATACAATTTCTCTTCTCTCAGAACTTGCAAAACCGTACTCAAGTGCTCGGCGTGTTCGTTCTCATCTTGAGAGTAGATCAATATGTCGTCGATGAAGACCACGACAAATTTATCCAAGTATGGCCAAAAAATGCGATTCATCAAATCCATGAAGATCGCAGGGGCTTTCGTTAGACCAAAAGGCATGACCAAAAGTTCATAGTGGCCATGCCTAGTCCTAAATGCGGTTTTCGGCATATCCGAGTCCTTAACTCTCAGCTGATAGTACCCTGACCTTAAATCTATCTTGGAAAACACCGTGGCTCCCTTCAATTGATCAAATAGATCATTGATCCTCGGCAACGGGTACTTTTTCTTCACAGTTACCTTGTTGAGTTGTCGATAATCTATGCATAGTCTCATAGAACCATCTTTCTTCTTCACGAATAAAACGGGAGCACCCCACGAAAAAAACTCGGCCTTGCAAAACCTTTATTCGTCAGCTCTTGCAACTGTTCTTTTAGCTCCTTTAACTCGGTTGGAGCCATTCTATAGGGAGCAATAGAAATAGGGTCAGTACCCGAAGCTAACTCAATCCCAAATTCGATCTCTCTAACCGGGGGTAAACCTGGTAACTCTTCTGGGAAAACATCTAGGTACTCACATACCATGGGTACCTACTCAATTCTCAAATCAGTCTCTTTAGTGTTCAACACAAAGGGAAGGTAAGCCTCGTACCCCTTTCTTAAATACTTTTGAGTCGCATATTGGGTTGACATCACTCTCGGTAGCCTATCCGCTTATCCGATTCAACACGAATAAGATTACCATTTTCATCTCTCAACTCAATATGCTTCTTCCCACAATTCACAACTACTCCATGAGTAACTAACCAATCCATCCCAAGGATGACATCAAACTCATTAAACGGTAATAACATAAGGTCGACAGGGAAACAATGACCCTTAATCATCAAAGGGAAACCTTTGCAAACTCTATCAACCAATACACACTTGCCTAGGGGATTAGACACTCTTATTATGAATTCAGTAAACTCTACAGGCATGCTCATGCTAGAGACTAATTTCATGCATATGTATGAGTGGGTGGATCCCAGATCAATTAAAGCTATAACACGAGTATTATGGAGAGAAAAGGTACCCCTGATTACGTCAGGGGAAGATGCCTCCTCACGAGCACGAATGGCATATGTCCTCGCCGGTTCTCTACCCTCGACTCTAGCAGCTTGCTCTCTAGATGGATTCTTGCTACCCATTTCATTTCTCGGGTTTCTTAGTGGTCTTCCCATAGCAGTACTTCCCGATCTTGCGTACTGAGGCTTTTCTTTCTCGCCCACCTCGGGGCAATCTCTAATAAAGTGGTATAAGGACCCACAACTGAAACATGCTTTCTCGTTAACTCGACACTCACCAGAATGGTGCCTGCCACACTGAGGAAATTCTAGTCTACTTGGTCGAACGTTGCCCACACTAGCAACTGAAGTGGTCTGCCCTTTCGACCCCGAAAATTGCTTGCCTTTACTTCGAGTTGAAAACCCCGCTGAAGCGACTGATCGAGTAGTGAAATCCCTCAACTTCTTAGATGAGGATTGATGAGACTTATTCAGTTGTCTCTTCCTCGAGTCATGAGACTCATTCTCAGCTCTTTTCTTCTCTTTAGCTAGCTCTTCGGCTTTACAGGCTCTATCTACCAACACTACAAATTCCTTTAGTTCGAGGACTCCCACGTATAAATGGATATCTTCATTTAATCCGTCCTCGAATCTCTTGCACATGACGGCTTCGGTAGACATGCACTCCCGTGCATACTTGCTAAGCCTTACGAACTCTCGTTCATAGTCGGTTACTAACATACAGCCTTGCTTCAGTTCCAAGAACTCCTTCTTCTTATGGTCGATGAATCGCTGACTGATGTACTTTTTTCGGTATTCCTCTTGGAAAAATTCCCAGCTAATTCTCACCCTCGGCACCACCGACACCAGGGTGTTCCACCATCGGTAGGCTGAATCTCTCAGGATAGATACCGCACACTTTAAGCTCTCCTCAGGTGTGCAAGATAACTTGTCGAACACCCTGATGGTATTCTCGAGCCAGAATTCTGCTTTCTCAGGGTCATCTTCCTTATTTGCCTAGAATTCCTCGGCTCCTTGCTTTCGGATCTTATCCACCAGAGGTCTTTCTCTTCTCACCACCTCAACCACTTGAGGAGCTACTGGAGCGGGTTGAGGAATTGGTGGGGGTGGAGGGGGTTGAACGTTTGGATTTGCTCGGGTATACTCTGTATACCAGTTGCTCATCATGTGGAGAAAGGCTTCTCGAGCCTCTTCCCCCTGATCCAAGGTCTCGGGTCTACTATTAGTCGGTGCAGTCCCTTGAGCGGGAGCCGACGCGTTACTCGCAGCATCATCGGCTGCAGTTCGGTCTAGACCAGAATCCATATACTACATAAAACACAATTTTATATGTCAGGAGCCATCACACTATCATTATTCAAACACCCTTACATATGGCATGTATAGCTAGACTCGTACTTACGCTACGCTAGTCCTAGAACCGACTAAACTGTGGCTTTGATACCAATAAATGTAACACCCCTTACCCGTGCCCGAAGTCGGGACCGGGATTGAGGCATTACCTAATTAACCTTACTTGACATCTTGAAACGGCCTATAAAATTTTGTTTAAACTCATAACTTGCACGTACTCGGCCTAAGAGGCCCCAAACATACCTCCGAGAGGTATTTGAACTATTCTGGGAGTTTTTACGAGCTCAGGAACTTTTCAACAAAACAGGGGCCACAAGCCCGTGTTGGTCTAGGGACACGCCCGTGTGCCCCGAACACATGTCTGTGTCATCCACCCGTGGTTGACCCTGACCAACTTCACACGGTCTAGACACGCCCGTGTCTTCCACCCGTAGTCAATTTTGACTAACTTCACACGGCCTAGACACGCCCGTGTCTTCCGCCCGTGGTCAATTCTGACTAACTTCACACGGCCTAAACACGCCCGTGTCTTCTACCCGTGGTCGATTTAAATTCCACAGTTAATGTGCAGACTTCACACGGCCTGGGCACACGCCCGTGTCCCTAGCCCGTGGAGCACACTAACTTGCAAACCTAGCATACAAGGGGACACACGGTCAATTCACACGCCCGTAGGGCTGACCGTGTGTCACACACGGTATAGACACACGCCCATGTGTCTATTCATGTGGACAATTAGATGGCTATCTACCAAGCCTTTTGCCACCCCACATTGCACACATGCAAACACCAATCTATCTCAACACAATTCACAACCCAAAGGCATATCCAAGTACTCAATTCAACAACCATACACAAGGGCATACACTTCAAAACAAAAATCACTTTCTTTAAACATAAAAATTTGCCAAGTATCGGCCTAACTTGATAGACCATTACAAAAAGAGGTTTTGATGTCTTACAAAGCCAACACTTTGGCCAACAATTACGACCTAAAAAAATACTCGAGTCCTATACATGCCATAATCAAAATAAGTCTAAATTGTTATACCAAAGTGGTGTCGATAGTGTGATTTTCGAACTCCTACGTCCTTGTTCCTCGAGTTATCTTGGCAATACTACAAGGAGAAAGAGCAATGAAAGGGGTAAGCATAAAGCTTAGTAAGTTTGCATGGATATGAATAGCAACAATAAGCTCATAATATAATCCATTCATGACATTAACTAACTATACACAAGTCATAGGCTTCTTGCCATACTTACTCACAATTGCCCTTATTTAGCACATACCGTACCACATAACGTAAACGTTTCTTCGTGACTCATTCACGAGTACCTGTATTCACTCATTCATATGAATTTAGTACAAATCTCATTTCTACTTCTAAACCCATCTACTCATCCCTTTAATCACTAGGGATAGTCAAAGACGCATATTTAACATCGTGTATGTAGGGACAAAACCAATGCCACATCCCCGAGGTGGTCTTACATGGAGTTACTCCTAAACGCCAAAGCCATATCCCGGATATGGTCTTATATGGACTTTCTCATCAAGTATCGATGCCATATCCCGGATATGGTCTTATACGATTTTCATATTCATTTTCGAAGCCATATCCCGGATATGGTCTTATACGAGATCTCAACTCATCTTGAGGCCATGTTCCTGGACATGGTCTTATACGGGACCTTACCTATTTCATATCTCGATGATAGCATTTTCATATTCACATGGTCCACTAGGACTTCAACATCTCACTCAACATCAATTTAATGGAGTGTCATGCATCAATATGACATCAAGCATTCTCAATTATGCTAACGTACATATTACATTAATCACATACAAGCTTACCTTGATTCCAAAATGAGCTAACTCATCGGTTTAGTCCGAGACTTTATTCTTTCCCCGATCGAGGCAAATTCTCAATTCTTCTTGCTCTATAATAGAAATTTAGCTCATTTTAATCACCTCATTAATAAAAGCATTTCAATAATCATGCTTAGGCAAAATTACTATTTTGCCCCTAGGTTTTGGCAAAAATAACCATTTTTCCCCTAGGCTTGGAATTAATTCTAATCACATTTCTACCTTCCATAAGCCTAGGTGAACATTTAATACTCTTATCGCTATTATCAAAAATCATCATTTCACATAATTATCACAATTTTGTAACCTTTTCATCAAGGTCCAATTAGGTGTTTTCATGGCAACACCTTTCACAAGAGTTGTTCATCTAACAACCAAGACTCATTTTCTCCCATAAAAATGCAGCAAATAACCATGATAGCTCTCATGGAAAAACTCTAAACTTTTCACCATATTGCACAATAATCCCCTCATTTGAAAGCTTAAGCTTTAGGGGTCCCAAAATTACAACTATTTTCAAGAAAAGATCACTAGAACACTTACTATTGAAGAGAAGAGTGTGCTGAAATTTTGAAGCTTTCTTCCCTCTATTTGCTGCTAATTTTCGGTGGAAGAGTGAAAGAGAAAAGATGATATCTTTTCTTTCCTTATTTTATTAATACTAGTCAAATTAGTCCACCTATTATCACCAACTTTAACCATCATTGACAAATTTGTCTCCTTTGCTAGTCTATGGCCGGCCAAGCAAATATTGGGGATATAATTGCCTTTTAAAGACCTCCAATTATCAATCTATGGCTATTTGGTACCTTTAGCTTATAAAATGGAACTTTTTCATTTTATGCGATTTAGTCCTTTTTCACGATTATACAAGAAATCGCTAAAATTAAAGCACCAAAATTCTCATGCACATATACTATCATGCTCCGACTCATAAAATAACATGAAAATAAATTTCTTAATTCTTAGATTAGTGACCCTGAGATCACTAATCTGACTAGCACCTAAATCGGGCTGTTACAATTTATAAGGTGGTATCGCACATAGCCCACCATTTAATAATTTATAAGGTGGTATCACACACAGCCCACAATTATTACACATTCACGGATATTTATCCACGTACATTTTCCTATTTCGAATGTTCATCCGGGAATATCCTCACACACTATCATTCTTAAATAGATTTCTACAATAATCATTCGCATTCACGAAATGCATTTATAAATATAACATATGAAATCAGGGTGCATCGTTAACGCATAACTCACCATGGTTTCCTCATATACCGAATTCACCTCAAATGAGTTCTAGGCACATACTTGTACCTCTCATAGTATAACCTCATACTTTCTCATTTTCAACATACTTGTTGAATTATTCAAAATACTAAAGAACACTCTTGAATTTCATACATATAGTACCAAATCAACATCATACCCCCGATAGGGTCTTACATGAAATATCATATCAATGCCATGTCCCTGACATGGTCTTATACTAAATCTCTCACCGAGGCCATATTCCAAATATGGTCTTACACGGGACCTTAATTATCATAGTATCATGTTATTTGTATTCCCTCTATTCTTAGACTCAATTGAAGACTTTCAATTCATGACATCTCGTCAAAACGTATTTAATATATTCAAAGAGTCAATATATAATTCATACATCATCGAAATATTAAATACTTCACTATAGTTGAATTATTAGCACACGAACTTACCTCGATACCGAAAAGGGTAGAAAGGGACCTATTTGTCCATATTTCTCTTTTCTCCCGTTCTATGTCTGAATCTCGTTTGCTTTGATCTAGAACAATAAAATTTACTCATTTAATCACCACACTAATTAATAAAATTTAAAAATTCTATTTTGGCAAAATTACCATTTTGCCCTTAAACTTTGGCAAAATTATGATTTTGCCCCTAGGCTCCTATATCGATTCTCATCCAACTTCTTTGCTAATTAAGCCTAGCCGATTCATATTCCCTTCTATAGCAACTTATAATTTCAACTATTACACACATTTACCACTCATATCACAACCTTTACAGAAAGGTCATTTTAGGTGTTTTCATGATAACACCATTCACAAAAGTTGTTTATCTAACAACTAAGACTCATTTTCTTTCGTAAAAATACAGCAAACAACTCAATTTCTCTCCTGGAAAAACTCTAAACTCTTAACCATTTTGCAAAATAGTCCTCTCATTAGCTAGCTTAAGCTTTGGGGGTTCCAAAACTACAAAAATTTTCAAGAAAGGTCACCAAAATCACTTACTTGCAAGGAGGAAAGATTGGCTAAAATTTTGAGTTCTTAACCCCCATTTTGGCTGCTTATTTTCAGTGGAGAGGATGGAGAGAAAAGATGATATTTTCTTTTCTTTATTTTATGATAAAAAATCAATTTTTATCACCAAATTTCCACCTAACAAATGACAAAGTCCTTTCTTGTCCCCCTTATGGCCGGCTATGACCTTTAAAAAGGCCTAATTTCACATTAAGGGCCTCCAATTAAAATTCTATGGCTATTGGGCACCTTTAGCAAATAAAATAGAACTTTCGTACTTTATGCGATTTAGTCCTTTTTCGTGATTAAGCAGGAAATTGCTAAAATTAAAGCACCAAAATTTTCATGTACCCTTATAATCATGTTATAACCCATAAAATAAAATTAAAATAATTTTTTTTCGACCTCAGATTAGAGATTCCGGGACCACTGTTCCGACTAGCCCCTAAATTAGGCTGTTATAATTCTCCCCCCTTAGGGATTTTCGTCCCCGAAAATCTTACCAGAAGAAGTTATTTTCAACTTCCGTGAAACGTTTCCACCAAATTTTCAAAATCACAAATCGATTTACCCTCAATCTCTCTTACCAAAGACCTTTAAGCTATAGTACACAAGGTTGAAGCACAACTTTAAAATTTAAAATTACTCTGTCTCTGGGACACATATACTCAGTAATCTGACAAGTGTGAACTCTGCACATGCTAATATGATCATCCAGATCTTTATCGAATAATTCACTACAATCCGCATGACATTCCCCTCTTTGGGAATCATGTCGATCCAAATTCGAAATCTATAGTACTTTATCACACTTTCTCACTAGAATCTTCACCGACTGAAATAGTCTTGACTTTGAACACTCTGAAAATTCAGCTTTTACCGGCCGACTACTTTTAAACATAAACTCAATCATATTGTGATGTGTACTCAATTGTCAAAACATTTTTTTCTTAAATGAGTAGACATGCCACTACTGAGCCTCATACCAAAACTTCTGCATAAGTTCTGGATTCATCAACCTGCAAATTCCATCTCAAGATAACAATAATAACAGAAATCTTATCCGACCTGAATTTTAACATCTGAAACAAACTCATTCGGAGCTTATTTAGAATACCATTCACTATCACTCTTTTGAACTTCTCTGTTTCACAGGGAAAACTCACTTTAGCCATTAACGTCGCTAAAACTAGGAGATTATCAACTAAGGTCAATCGAGTAACTAACTCTTATTGATTAAACGGGGATTTTCCATCCAGATATCTGTACTATGCCCACTATCTGAGAAGTGTTTCAATAACTATACATACTCTTGTAATAGCTCAAACCATTGTTACTATCTTACATTCAAATTTTTCTGCAACATTAGATACTCTAGCTCATCAGGATTCAGAAAGCACATGACGTTTTCCTATAAATCATATTATATCATCAATTTCACAACACGGGTACAAAAGTGATCGTCTCTGGATCACCAATCTAACAATTCTTTTCGATATAACTCTAACCACCCAAAGATGTAAACTACCTCTTTACACTCTGGTATTAAAACACCTTTCAATTTATTCATTAGCGCATCACTAAATCTCATAAATTCTTTTTCTCGATTCAAACTAAACTCAGTACTAGAACTTTCAGGTAATAGTACCTTCAATAGCTTTTAACTTTATCACCCCGGTTAGAAAATTTCAATAGGCATATCTCTATATTATGCTCCCTAGAATCTAATTTCCTCATTCAGACTATACATCTCCCTACTAGTGAATACACAGAATTTATTCTCTTTGTTGAAGCATGCGTAAGTATACACATAGCTCAAATCATATCTCAATAAGTCAATCTACTCTTTTCTCCATACTGAGAATACAGTTCAAACACACAATCCTTTGAATTTCTCTTGTTAGGCTAATCGAAAACCTTTACTATCACCTTAGTTCAAGGTAACAGGGATATCTCAATTGAATGCATTAGCTTATCCGGCTTACCCGAAAAATCTATCGCACAAATTGAAACTTCTGATTTCACTTCTTATACTTTTGTCGATATTAACATCTTATACGAAAATCAGAGATATTCATATACTAGAATTATCACCTTTCTATGATCAAACTAAAAGCGTAATCATGGTAGATATAACTATCACAACCTGAAGAACACACTTTAAAGATAACCAAGATCAGCAGAAAAAAAGGGTAGTCTCACATAAAAAATTTATTACCAACTTCATCCTCAAAATACCAAAATAGAATTACGAGGAGATAAAGGAATGTCGATTTCAATCAACCAAATCGACAACCGTTTCGTCTGATTTTACAATCAGCTAACATTCTCACGCGATCGTAATTTCATAAAAATGAACAACCACATAACCCCTGAAGGGAAATAGATATCTATACAGAATACTCAAAGAGATCATTATAATCTATTCAACCATGATTGTCATAATCAACCACTTTTACAGCTCGAATATTGCTTCTCTGGCCATTTCCGTCATCATGAACCCCTTTTATTATTCTTTTCACTAATGAACATTAGTTCGGAAAGATCTCGTTAAGTACACACCTCATGCTTCCAACTCAATTGAGTCAATTAGCCGAGGCCAACTTTCTCTTTGCTCGTAACATTGCATAATCAGTACAATCTTTAAAACATCCAGATATTCTTTCCAAAACTGTTCTCACCTTCCAACTACCTTTATCTCTATATACATTACTAACTGTTTCGCCACTAAACTCTTTTATTTCATACTCATGAACTTGTTTAACTTGACTCTCATAAAAACCTCATTATAAATCAACAGTGGTAAGGGGGGTGAGGTCATAAAGCCTCTAACTTGTCTCTCATGACTGTACACATATGACTCAACATTCTTCATTAATGAAATATCATCGTAATTACCCAACTCGCTCCAAGCGAATTTTCCACACTTACTCATGATACAAATGTTTCTATCATTCATAATTTCGAACAGTGATTTTACTAACGCAGGCTCCATAGTAATATCTATTCAAGTACTCAACATTTAACTCTGATTTCTCTTACCATCACTTATCAAATTAGAGGACGTCTTATGGGTTTGAGTACATCGTTTACTTGATTGCCATAGTCCAACTATGGTCTTACTCGTATCACAATATCATAGCCCAATTATAATCTTACATGTCGTCACGATGCCATAGCCTTGCTATGGTCTTACACGAAATCTCACATCGATACCAATGCCATATCCCAAATACGGTCTTACATGGAAACACATGTCAATGCCGATGCCATATCCTAGATATGGTCTTGCATGGGATCTTATATCGATGTCGACGCCATATCCCAGATATGGTCTTACACGATTTCATACCGAAGCTAGGTCCCAGACGTGGTCTTACACGGAATCACATATCGTTGCCAATGCCATGTCCCAGACATGGTCTTATATGGGATCACATGTACTGCCATGGTCCAACCATGGTCTTATTCATCAATTTATCATTGAACGACCGTACTCATCTCCTGTGTTCTACTTAATTTAACTTCCCAGTTCAACTCCCACATTATTATAATATTCGCGGCTTCATAATAGAGTCATAAAACAAAACATTACACATCCTCTAATTCAACAGTCACACATAAGATTCAACTATGTAGACATACTGATTATACATCATTCAAACAAATGTACATGTACACATATCTCATTCACTGGGTAAGTTTACTCATCATATTCATTTAATCAAATATGTTGAGCATATAACACCGTATGCATGTCGAACCAACATAGATAAGCTTATCACCATAAAACTTTTATTTTATTCATCAACCTAGGATGATCTTATTTCATACCTTACCACACACATGTCATGAACTTCTATTCATACCTTTCTAAATTCATCACATCATAAACACATTTCAATTGTCTCATTATCAATTTCAACATTATTGAAAACAGCTCGGTTGGAAATCATCTCTGTCTTAACAAAATAATTTCGCTAGAGCCGGGAGATATCACACTATCATGAGTAGTAATATGGCATGTATAACTAAACTCTCGTACGCTAGGTTAGTCCGAGAATCGACTAAGCCATAGCTCTGATACCACTAAATGTAACACCCATTACTCGTATTCAACTCTGAAACCGGGTATGAGGCATTACCGGACTTGACTTGCTTGAGCATTCGACTTTGGGCTATAAAATTAGTCCCAATTTAAAACTTTTTCTTTTACAATCGTAATGTCCCTATCATGGGTCTACAAGACCCTTTTCATATACTCAGGATGTTAAGGGACCAAACCGAAACTTTTACACACTTTAAAAATTTTGACATAAAATTGGACCACATGCCCGTGTGAAGAGTGGGACACGCCCGTGTGACATATCACACCCGTGTAGAATTATTTTCTTTTCAAACCTACAGGGGTTTTCACACGGCCGGACACATGCCCGTGTGCTTGGCCTGTGTGCTCCACACGGCCTAGACACGCCCGTGTCCTCGCCCGTGTGTAAAAACTTGAGTATTCTGTTTGTGACGTCAGTAACCCATTTATGGGCACACGGCCTAGGCACACGCCCGTGTGTCTAGCCCGTGGTCGACACTGACTTGCAACCCTAATATGCAAAGAACACACGGCCAAGTCACATGCTAGACACACGCCCGTGTGTCTACCCGTGTGGACCAATACAAGGCTATTTTCCAAGCCATTTAGCCACCCTCACTTGCACACATTCACACATCATCACAATACATTTTCAAATCATCAATTATAACTCTTGAATTATCATATTTGAATCATGAAAATCAAATCTTCATCCCATATACGAGGGAGAACTATTACTAGTACAATTACAACTGGCTTGAGCCATCATCTATGGCTATACACAACCGAACCGTAAACTCTATTAGGCCAACACATTTGGCTATTTTAACTAAGACTTAATTAAACCAAAATAAGATCCCTATACATGCCATATCTCAAGAAGACTTGAATCTCATACCCAAGTGTCTACTCGATAGTGTGAAAGCATCTCTGACGGTTTCCAACCTGAGCTAGTTAAGTTAACCTATAAGAGAGAGGAAAGGAAGAGGAGTAAGCAATAACGCTTAGCAAGTTCATATGCAAATGATAAGAAACTATTGTCATTTATCTATTACCCTCAACCACAAGGTAATATAATGAGATTTACACTAAAGGTAATAGTTACCCATTCAATCATTCATAATGCTTACTCATTCTAAACTTTCACCTGTCACAAACTCTTATCATAAAACATTGTTCATTTTTACTGGCATTTAACACCATAAAGCCACATACAAATTTCACTTAATCAGGTTTCTCGTTATCAACCTGGAATAATAATAAATACTCGGTGGTTTCGCACACAGCCTACCATTCAATAATTGATAAGGTGGTATCACACACAGCCCACCATTAATAATATTGGCAACGGTATCGCACACAGCCCATCGCTAACAATTTATAAGGTGGTATCGCACATAGCCCACCATTTAATAATTAATAAGGTGGTATCACACACAGCACACAATTATTACACATTCACGGATATTTATCCACGTACATTTTCCTATTTCGAATGTTCATTCGGGAATATCCTCACACACTATCATTCTTAAATAGATTTCTACAATAATCATTCGCATTTACGAAATGCATTTATAAATATAACATATGAAATCAGGGTGCATCGTTAACGCATAACTCACCATGCTATCCTCATATACCGAATTTACCTAAAATGAGTTCTAGGCACATACCTGTACCTCTCATAGTATAACCTCATACTTTCTCATTTTCAACATACCTGTTGAATTATTCAAAATTCTAAAGAACACTCTTGAATTTCATACATATAGTACCAAATCAACATCATACCCTCGATAGAGTCTTACATGAAATATCATATCGATGCCATGTCCTTGACATGGTCTTATACAAAATCTCTCACCGAGGTTATATTCCAAATATGGTCTTACACGGGACCTTAATTATCATAGTATCATGCTATTTGCATTCCCTCTATTCTTAGATTTAATTGAAGACTTTCAATTCTTGACGTCTCGTCAAAACGTATTTAACATTTTCATAGAGTCAATATACAATTCATGCATCATCAAAATATTAAATACTTCACTATAGTTGAATTATTAGAACATGAACTTACCTCGATACCGAAAAGGGTAGAAAGGGACCTATTTGTCCATATTTCTCTTTTCTCTCGTTCTATGTCCGAATCTCATTTGCTTTGATCTAGAACAATAAAATTTACTCATTTAATCACCACACTAATTAATACATTGTAAAAATTCTATTTTGGCAAAATTACCATTTTGCCCTTAAACTTTGGCAAAATTACGATTTTGCCCCTAGGCTCGTATATCGATTCTCATCCAACTTCTTTGCTAATTAAGCCTAGCCTATTCATATTCCCTTCTATAGCAACTTATAATTTCAACTATTACACACATTTACCACTCATATCACAACCTTTACAAAAAGGTCCTTTTAGGTGTTTTCATGATAAAACCCTTCACAAAAGTTGTTTATCTAACAACTAAGACTCATTTTCTTTCATAAAAATACAGAAAACAACTCAATTGCTCTCATGGAAAAACCCTAAACTCTTAACCATTTTGCAAAATAGTCCCCTCATTAGCTAGCTTAAGCTTTGGGGGTTCCAAAACTATAAAAATTTTCAAGAAAGGTCACCAAAATCACTTACTTGCAATGAGGAAAGCTTGGCTGAAATTTTGAGTTCTCAACCCCCATTTTGGCTGCTCATTTTCGGTGGAGAGGATGGAGAGAAAAGATGATATTTTCTTTTCTTTATTTTATGATAAAAAATCAATTTTTATCACCAAATTTCCACCTAACAAATGACAAAGTCCTTTCTTGTCCCCCAATGGCCAGCTATGACCTTCAAAAAGGCCTAATTTCACATTAAGGGCCTCCAATTAAAATTCTATGACTATTGGGCACCTTTAGCAAATAAAATAGAACTTTCGCACTTTATGCGATTTAGTCCTTTTTCGCGATTAAGCACGATATCGCTAAAATTAAAGCACAAAAATTTTCATGTACCCTTATAATCATGCTATAACCCATAAAATAAAATTAAACTAAATTTTCTCCTACCCCAGATTATTGATCCCTAGACCACTGTTCCGACTAGCCCCTAAATCAGGTTGTTACATGTACTTCCATACAAACAAAAAATAGAGAATCATCACCATCATTCATAAAGAAATAAGAAAGAATCGAGTGGAGAATACTATTCCTAGACAACTCGACTGAATCTCTATATTCCCTCTTGTCTCGCACTTAGGTCTTCTCGTCTGAAGCTAGTCTGCATCTGATTTTCACGTTGGCTCACCCGTGAGAGGCTTAAGCTGCCATGGCCGCAAGCTTCAAGATCAGATGATGAAGATGATGATCCAGAAAAGAAAAAAAAGCTCCCCCCTTTTTTCCTCACGTCCACCTTTTATGTCCTCCTCCAATAGTATAGGTGTCCTTTCCTCAAAATTATTCTGTCCTTGTACGTACAAGTTGGTTATACCAGACTAGATAGCTCACACAATTTTAATTCTTACCCGAACAGCTGTCAGGTGTGGCGACAATTCTGGATGCAATCTAGAATTCACTTATGCAACGACATTAATGCAAAAAGATAGCAAAATTAAGGATAAGATAGGCTAGGATTCACTGAGTTATAAGATGCAATTTACTAAACTGAAAATGCTAAAATGTATGCTAAGGATAACTAAATGGGAACAATTTAACCAATAAGTAGGGGGAAAACCTATGTTCTTTCTAGTGCTATCACACCCCGAAACTTGAGTTTTTACTTGTCCTCAAGTAAAACAAAAACTAGCAAGGCTACAAAAATTTTACTGAGGCAAATGATCATTCTAGCAACTTGAACCCTCTAAATTCCCAGTGGATGAATCACATTCAGATGAAAGAATATTGCATGGACAATCCATAAGCATGAATGAATAAGGTTTCAACTTCATCAATGCTAGCATCATGCTTCAAACCCTAAGTTCTATCTACCATTACAGCATTTATTGTTCAATACTAAGTATTATATATTATATATACATTTTTTTTTGAAATAAGGGATATCGTTGCATTACTGTACCCTTGTTCTTTAGAAGTAATGATGTGGTGCAATAAACCCTCAAGGAGTACATAATTGCACCGACACACACTCATGCAACGCTAGCCTTTGGCCAGATTAATTATTCTAATGCTTGTATTGGAGTGTTCCCTTTTTAACATTCCATACTACACCCACTTTGGAGTGTCTCTAATTTATAACTATATATACATATATAAGCAACTGTAAAAAGCAGATTCATTCAAGATTTAAGGAATGATAGCAGTCATCCACTACTAATGCAACCTAATCCATTCATCAAAGAATTGAAGCTACAACCTTCTGTCAAATTTATCCAACTCATTCATTGATAAATCTCATGATTCAAGAATTAAGCATCGAATGGAACAAAAATTTTCAAACAATTTTCATTAACTATAATTAAACCTTGTATGCTTCATTACGGAAAGAAAAAATTTGAAATGTGGGTGCATTCCCATTCCCCTTGTGGATTCCCCCAAACTTAAAGTTTGCATTGTCCCCAATACACTAACATGAAAATGTAGTGACAATAAAAAAAATGCAATGAGAATGTATACTTATCAAAATAAAACTTACAGCTACATGCAATGCATGAATACTACAACTAAAGCTTAAAATAAACTAACTCAGTTATCTACAACCGTTGATGTGGTTGCATGAAGTTTCTTTCTCCTCCTTCTTTCTTTTTTTATCCTTGGAGCGATTCCTTTTCTTTTCTTTGGGCTTTGCACGGTCTTCAGATTGCTCCTCAATACCTAGCTCTGTCTTGGTATCATCGGCTGCTTCCTGTGTAGGAGAGTCCACCTGGAGTGGTTAAGTGTAGACCACTATTGCCAATGAATTGTATTACACCTCACTGGTCAACTCAACAACTTCTGCCGGTCTCGCTCCAGCTCACTTCAAATTATCAATATTTACACCCACAGACTCGGGTGCAGTGACAGTCTTCTCAACAGAAACTTCTTCTTATTTTTCTTTCTCATTTTCAGCAACTTGTTCTTCTTCAGCAACAACTTCCTCTTCTACAGCAGCAACTTCCTTATCAACAACAATATCCTCTTGATCAGCAAAAATACCATCATCGAATAAGCTATCAATCTTTCACAAGCATTCTTCAATGTCCTTGGATTCCTCTTCTTTCTCATTATTAGAAACCTGCACAATGGGTGGGGCTGCCACTGATCTATCTTGATCTTCTAAGTCGTCATCCGAGGAAGAGAGTTCATAATTTTGAATGATTGGTTGACACACTGGGAATTCTGGTAGCGGGGATGGGCTTAGTTAGCCTAATGTGGCTATAGTAGAACTGTTCCAGGCTCTGGTGATACGGGCACGCCCAGGGCACCCTCGAATGTCGAGATGACGAAGCTCGAATTCAAAGTTCCAAGTGTCGAGGAGCTCATGTGCATCTTCATGCACTTCCAAATTGAGCCGGATTAGCTCATTCGAGCTCAATTTAAGCTCACTAGAGCTCGCTCCAGCTCTTTGAGCTGATTACATAATTTTAATGCTTTAAATAAATTGAGTATTTAATTTATTAATTTTCCTACAGTAAATTACATGTGTCTAAATAATTAATTTAGTGTTGGATTTAATTTATCTAAGCCTAAATTAATTTGTCACATTTTATTGCATGCTTTTAAGATGTTTTTAAGTTAAAATTAATGTGCAGTTTTTTTAGTTAATTAGAGGGCTGCCGAAAATTCAATGTGTCCTTATGGTGTCTTTAAGTTGTCCAAAGTGTTCATTGATGTGTCCATTACATGTATTTAATTTTATTCAGCTGAATTGGAAGGATTTAATATGAGTTTCTCATGCATGTAGGCTCAGCCGAACCTTTGAGGTGCATTAAAGAAGATACATGCACCTAGGTGCAATATACTTGGCCGAATACATCAATGAATCTTGGAGGTGCATGGGTCGGCTGGAACATGCGTGTTGGCTGTTCATTTTTGACTCTCCAAACACACCTATTCATCCAAAAAGGCACCAGCCCATTCAAGACCCCAAGGTGGCCGAATGTCTCCCCAATGCACATCAATGATGTTCACATTTGCTGCACAAAATCGGGGGCTGTTCGGTTGCTCATTTCTTCATCAAAAGACACCAATTTATGAGCCTAATTAAGTAAGGGACGTACCTAGCTGCTGCATGCATCTTTAATGTAACACCCCAAACCCGGTCAATACGTTACGACCGAATCTGGTATGTTACAAGAAAGGTAGTTTTGAATTTTAAACAGAACATCGTAATTTGGAAAACTTTTCGTTTAGTGATTCAATCTTAAAGATAATTTAAAATTTTGGTTGAAGATTTTCTTACCAACTTCTATTTAAAAGTTAACTAAAAAGTCGTAAACAGTTTTGTTTCACGAAGGCCGAAAGCAGGAAATTCCATAAACGTGACATTTGAAAATGATGTTGAAGTTTTAAGAAAATCTCCAGATTATTTAGCTTAAACCTTTAATCACTTGTCATCTTTTGTTAATACTTTAAAAATATGATTGTTTATATTTTTATTTTAGGATATTCCTTATTTGACAATTCATAAGATATGCAATAACCAATTTAAAGCAAAAACCCAAATTAAAGTTATGGGGGCCTTATTACATTGTAAAATCCCAAAATTTAAAAAGTAAGTTTAAATAAGAAACGGAAGTTTACGAGAAAATAATGCATGGCCACCTCAAGCCCACCTCGGCTCCAAATCCGCAACTAGGGGTTACCTGCAAAATTAAGCAGAGGAGTGAGTCACCGAGACTCAGTGTGTAATTCCCCTTATAGTGCAATCGGGCTTTAAGCCCACAGATGCACACTGGGCCTTAGCCCTCACAATATAGCATATTAAAAATGTATGCAATGCAGCCCAGCCCAACCTAGTTTTCCATCCTCTAGGTCACCCGAATCACCAAACACACATGGCATCAAGCCACTGTGGTTCCAAACCACCGTGGTCCTGCACCACTTGTGACAGAGTCACCGAATATATAAACGTGGGGCCAACCCACTCGTGGTCCCAGCACCACCGTGACAATCTCTCGATAAGTATATGTGGGGCCAACCCATCGTGGTACCAAACCACCGAGATAAGTCACGATAAATATATGTATACGTGGTTCCAAACCACTTGTGGTCCCAGACCATCACCGTGGATGAAGTCACTAAATCACACTTCCCCGTCAATCATATCCCAAAGCCCATGCAACATATTATCATATTGAGATGAATGCAAACATACTTTCAATGTACAACAGACAATTAATTCATACATACATGTCTTCGAAAGTAAAATCATAGTGGTACTTACCCGGTGTCTCCAACCTTACCCACAAGGGTATCTCGACTATCTATACAGTCGTTTCAGCTTTCAGCCAACATAGTTACTAACACAAATAATAAAGAAAAGTGTGAGCGTTACACACCTGATTACGCGTAAGACTAAACTCTCTAGATTGTCGACACTCTCACTAGAAGAAACAACCACGATTTGTCTATCCCGGTGCGGATGTCGGCTCCTCCTACCACCGGGCGAAAGTCTCGAATCGCCGACCACAAAGACGCCGCTTAAACTTAGGAGTAGAGACTACGAGTCCACTCCCCTCCGTAGTTTGGCTAGCACTCGCATCCATGGAGAGAATCTTTGAGCAGTACCCAAGGAGAAACGTAGGTTGACTAACAAAAGAATTTGATTAAAGCGGACTACAATTGAAAGGGATGAAATAGCCAAGAAAACGCAAAGATGGCTCCTTACCTTAAGAACCCGAATGGAGTGATCAGATTTGGCAATCAACAAACCTTAAGGATTCGGACCTCCAACGTTCGGCTAATGGGGTTTCCCAAAGTAAACGTTCCAAAACGAGAGAAGAAGAAGGAAAAGAAGGGATTAGCCAAAATCTAAACACCAAAAACAAAATAGCCATTTGGCTATGACCACACAAAATCGAAAGAAAGAAAGGAAAGAGTCTCCCCCTTACCTTAACCAACAGAAACCAATTGAAGAGACTTCCTGCGGCCAAAGATTCCTAGCACATTGCTTCGCGTTGTTCGACTAATAGAAAAAGAGTGTAAGACTAAATTTAGTGTGGTGTTAAAGGAGATTCGGCTATGGTGAAAAGGTGTAGAAACAAAACACACAAGAGAAAAGAGTGAGAAGTATGTTTCGGCTAGAGAAGAAAAGAGTGTAGAAGAGAAAACCGCTAGAGAAAAAGAATGAAAGGAAAAAGAAATGCCCGAGTGGTCACCCTAGTTTCGGCTAATGTCAAAGAGGCAAGAAGAGATGAAGAGAAGAAAGCTGAAAGCTGAAAGTTTCAGCATAAAGAGAAGTAGAAAACTGAATGAGAGAAAAAGAAAGAACTCCCTAAGACCCTTGCAAAAATTCGGCACTCTCCCTATATGACCAAAATGCCAAAATGAAAATGCCTACTACTCAAGAGAGTTTCGGCACACTCACCTATCCTAGCAACTAAACCGAAATCCCCCCCAAGCTCCCCACATTCGGCCAACACCTCTACCATCACCTAATCCCTTGATTTGCTCCACCAAATACTCCCCATCCCTCATTCAAATTGGTTTGACCAATTCAAACTCCTCCAAGCTCTCTTGTCCATCCATTTGAATGCATTGACCCATTCAAACACCACATTTGAAGAGTCCCAGCCGAAACCACCACTCCTCCACCTTGGCACAAAAAAATAAAGCTCCATAATGAGGCTTTTGGGATTCGAACTCCTCCCCTTCTGCTCCTACAAATGACGCCACCCCCACTTGGACACAAGCTCCTTTGTGTCATCAAGCACACGCAAATAAACTTAAAGCCTGCTCTTACTAGCTCTCCCCCCTTAGATACCCAAAACAGAAAATTTTACCAAGGCTCTGACTTGAACCGGAGCCTCCCCAGGACCCCCAAGCACACCTAAATAACAAGCAGCACAAGCCAAGAACACGGAAAAGCATAAAATGCAGAACCCCTAATTCTAGGATGTTACATTTAAGGGACTTTTAAATACATTTTCCCTTCTAGAAAGATGGCCATTGAAGTCCCCAAAGCCTGCCCATGGACTTGGACGAATTTTTGGACAATTAACCTTCTAGAAAACGTCCATTGGAGTGCTATTGCTGTCCAAATGCAATCAGCAAATTTCCTTCTCCATTAAGGTGGCTTTTGGCGTCCCAAGAAGCTGAACATGGACATGGCTATTAGCCTTCCAAGTACATTCATTTTTCCATATGAATTGCACCATCTAGAAGCTGCCCTTATGCCTCCCAAAATCAGCCGAATCTAGCAAGCTACCAAGGGCCATGTTCGGCTGAACCTAGTCAAGCACATTAAGGGATTTTCTTCTAGATTTTCTCTAGCATTTTCTAGCTCAAGTTTGCTTAGTCTTTAAGGCATTTTGTGACCATTCAGCTAGTCCTTTGTTAGCCTATAAATATTTTGTTACTTTCATTTGTTAGCAAGTTTTGATCATTAATCGAGTGAGTTATCTCCTCTTCACTTTCGTACGAGTTTCGATTTCGACTTATCAAGCTTGCTTGTGGCGTCAATCGTACTCTTTCATTACTTTATACCATTGGTTCCTACTTTGTTAAGTAACGGGTCTTTGGTCCACCATCAAATTCCATCTATCCACCTTAAATGTTCTAGAAATTGGGGTGACACATATTTGTGTTGAATCGTTTCTTGTTTAAGTTCTTTATCCATCTCCATCAAATTATCCCTTATCTATTTTATTTATCCATCATCATTTCTTTCCACCAAACCGAACCATCTCCTATCTCTATTTTCTTTCCATAATTATTTCCGAACCCATCCTCCCATTTACTAAAACCGCTTCCATCATTTCTCAAACCTCCATTCCTATCTTAATTCTCTCTTTAAAACCAATTCATTTAAAAGCTTCCGCAAATCAATTGATCAAACCCCTATCTTTTCCATACTTTCTCTAATATTTTCTCGAAGGCTTGTTTTCTTGTAACAGCCCGAATTAGACCCTAGTCAAAATAGTGGTTTCGAGACCATAAATTTGAGGTCGGAAAAATATTTTAATATTTTTTTGGTGTTGATTATATGGGTTATAACCTGTGTGAAAATTCTGTGTGATAATTTTATCGACTGTGTGTCAAATTTTGAGAAAGGACTTAATTGCATAAAAAGTAAAAGCTGTGTGCTAATTGTTTAAATGTCTATTTGTTATGGCTTTATAAATGAAGAATCCTTATGAGGTTATTAGCTCATTTTATAGTTAGTGGAAGATGATAGCATGGCATAAGGTGTTATTATTAATTTTCATTAAGGGTAAAGTAGTAAAATGCCAAATAAGTTAATATTAATTAAACAAAACATGAAATTGGTGGCTATAATGTTCATCTTCCACCAAAATTGAGAAAGAAAAATAGGGTTTGAAGCTTCTTCAATTTCGGCACAAACATAGCTCAATCGGGTATGTGTTTTTGATCGGTTTTTAAAAATTTTTACGTTTTTGTAATCGTTGCTTTGTGCTCTACAAAATCCATGCTTAAATTTTGTGAATTGATGATTTTTATAAAATGTGTCATTGATGAAATGGTAAGCTTTGTGATGAGTGTTGGTGTTAAATGAAAGATATGTGTTTACTGAACATGTTTTATTCTTGAACTTTTGATGAATTTAGCTAATTAGGGCTAAATTGAGAAAATAGCATTTTGAAGGATTAAAATGTGAAATAAATGAAATGTGTGGGCTTGTATGAATATAGTGAGAATTCAGCTAGGCATGGGTGCAAGCTAATTATGTGAATTTGATGATTTTATGAATTAAGGACTAAAGTGTCGAAATGTGAAAATATGAGGGCTATTTTGTAAAATGCCCTAAATATGTGTGTTTGGACTAAAATGAATGATTTGGTGATTTAATGGATTGAATTTGAATGTGTATAGACCAAGAAAGGAGATGTTCGGATCGAGATCGAGGCAAAGATAAAGTGCTCGATTGACTGACAGTTTCGATAGTTCAACATCCGAGGTAAGTTCGGACATAATACGAACATTTAGTTATGTTAAATGTTATGAAATGAATGTTATAATGATATTGAAATGTGGATTCTATGTGAGAGTTGAGTTTGAGTTATGTGGCACTAAGTGTGCGTATTCGAAAACATGATCGAGATGATCAGCACTATGTGTGCGAAATAAAATAAGCTTCGACTTTGTGGTTGGCACTGTGTGTGCGATACCGATTGAAGAACGATTTGATATAAATGCACTATGTGTGCGATGATAATTAAGCTTCGGCTAAATATCGGGGCACTAAGTGTGCGATTGAATCAAAGAAGAGACGGTAGTTGATCGAAAGAGAAAAGTGGGTATTGAGTAGCAAATGTAATTGACTACTAGGTGTTGATTAAGGTATGCTCGAAACCTATGTGGTTGATGAATCTATGAATGAGATTATGAAATGTTGGAAAGCTTACTGTGTGATTTGTTTCTCTGCCTTGCAGTGTCAGTAAAGCTAGCTCGGATCTGGGGATCGTTAGCATCTACATCAAACTATCGACAATCTATTTTGGGTACTTTTGAAAAGATGTACATAGTTAAAATATGGCATGTATAGGCTAGTTGTTTTGAATCATATTTGAGATGTGAAAATAGCCATGTGATATGGCTAGCTAAGTGTTGGTAATGTGTATGAGTGAATATGGTATTTGGTGCATATTTTGATATGGCATGATGGTAATGAAATAACATATGAATGGTGAGTTCAATGATGAATTAATGCCTTAGTGATTTAGTGAGGTTATGGATGATTTATACCTAGATTTACATGTAATTTGGTTGTATAAAATGGCATGCTTAGAAATTAGATTCTATGTGATGATATGATAATATTTGGACATGAAATTGGTTGCCAAATTGTGTGTATAAAGATGCTCAAATGTGCTTGTAGGATTGACTCATGTGGGTGGCATTTTGGCCTTGCAAATGGCCTATTTGAGCCACACGGTTGTGGCACACGGGCGTGCCTAGTGACCGTGGGGCAAAGTCAGTAGCTAGCATAAGAGTACACGGCCATGGCACATAGACGTGCCTGGTAGCCGTGTTGTTTCAATAGGATCGACCACGGCCATAGTACACGGGCGTGCTTGGTGGCCGTGGAGCATAAGTCAGATTCGACCAGGGCCAAGACACACGGGCGTGCTTGGTGGCCGTGGATGTGAGGTCAGATTTGACCACGGGAAGGACACACAGGGGTGTCCAGCAACTGTGGGAAGCACACGGTCTTCCCACACGGGCGTGTATCCCCTGAAACCTAGAAAAGTTTTAAATTTTGAGAAGTTTCTGTATGTGTTTCGGTTTAGTTCCAAACCCTTCCTAGCATGTGTTTAAGGTCTTATACGCCTTAAAAAGGGACTAATTGTTAATGTTTGATGTATTATGATGATGATTGACTTCGTGTCGTAAATGGGTTGTGAAATGATTCTATTGTCCGGTAATGCCTCTTAACCCTATTCCGGCGACGGTTTTGGGTTAGGGGTGTTACATTTCTCCTCGTAGACAATTAGGCAACTTGCATACATTTTGACTCTTCCCGAGGCAGACAGTATCATCTGGTATAAGCATAAAACAAATTCTAGGATTTCTCCATATCTTCTACTATAGAGACAAGCCTGATCTGCCTGTTGTTGATGGAATTTACCATTTTTTTTACATCCTTCAATGTGGCTACAATAGAACTGTTCCAGGCTCTGGTATAAGCATAAAACAAATTCTGAGATTTCTCCATATCTTCTACTATAGCGACAAGCCTGATCTGCCTGTTGTTGATGGAATTTACCATTTTTTCAACATCCTTCAGTTTGCGCCATAATGATGTCTCTGAATTTAGGTTTGTTCCTTTTCTGTCGACTTTGGCTTTGCCTTTTCTTATCTTACTAGTTTTTGCCTCCTTCAGTATCGGCATGTCCTTGCCATGAGTCATTCTTTCTATAGAAGCTTCATTGATTGGGCCCTTATTTTCCAAGACTTCCCCACCAGCACGGGGCATGATTCCTCTTTGCTGGAACAATAACATCACTAGTGATGGGAAAACCAAGATCCCAGTCTGTCTTATGGCGCAGTCAGTAATTTCTTGGTGAAGTATTGAGCCTACATCAATTTTTCTGCCCTTGACGATAAAATGTATTAGACACATTTTGTCGAGGGTGACTGTGGTGCTGTGAGTAGAGAGCTTTAGTCTGTAGTAGACAAAATGAAACCAAATTTTGCCTTATAGCGTTAGGAAGTGACGGTGCATCGTATAATTCTTTTGATGGGAACCCGTCCACACTGCTCCCTCGACACACAAGTCTCTCACTGTAACACCCCCAAACCCGGCCCACAAGTCTCGTCCGGATCTGGTTATGTCACTGCGGAATGACGGTTAAAAATCTTTGTCTTTAGAGTAAAACTTGAAAATTTGGTTAACTTTCGGGAAGTAAGTCCATTAAAATTATTAAATAATATAAGCTTGGTTTGAATTAAAACTTTATTATAATTTATTATAATATAAATCCTTTGTAAAAATATTACTAAATACGATATAACCTTTATCAACTATAAATAGAGTACTTTAATCAAAAGTGGCCCTTATTACATCAAATAAATTCCCAAAATACGGATAATATAAAAATCATTATTAATTAACTAAACAAGTAAAACATCTATACTGCATGAAAATCATCATACGCATGGCCACCTTCGTATCTACTCCAACCCGGTCCATTACTCACGACTCACCGCGATGTTGGATAAATAATTGGGTGAGTCATACGCACTCGATGTAATTAAACCACTGATATCCACCCACATGCTAGCCACAAATCAACCCAATTATAAAATGCAGCATGTAAATATAATCATTTAAACATTACCACAATCTGGGCTTGGCCCACAATCAAATAATATTCAAGCACTGGGCTAGGCCCTTTTTTCATCAATCCACTGATCGTTGGGCTTGTATGTTCTCAAAACATACCTTTCCACATGTCATATTGGGCATGGCCCATTTCCATATTATTTCACAACGGAACAATGCAACATGAAACCCAACCCAATCCTAAGGTCCATCCGCTACACACCCCCTTATCCAGCCTACCACACACCAGGGGACTATCGAGTCACCCTCTCCTTTTCCCTCCAAAAAGGCAACCAATGCCATCCACGATGTAGCGTATAGCTAACATCAAACCACGATGGAGCACACAGCAATCCATCAAGCCACGATATGGCATAGAGCCGATATCAATCAAGGTAACCACGCGAACTAAATCGCAAAGATCCACAACGCGACCTCGATCGGCGCCAATCCACGATGTAGCACAAAGTCGACATCAACCACGTACTCAAGTACACCCTTGTCCTTCTTTCATAACCCACCCATGCACATGTAACATGATATAACGACAATATGATGCATGTGCATGTCATTCACAAATATAGGCATACACTCATATTTAAATAAATGATAACAATATTTACAATGTGCGACTTACATGATCATCGTCATACCCTTTTAGGTATCTATCACACTTTTACCATCGCACTTATTAGTAAGCATATAACATAAGCGGATATCACACAAAACCGGAAACAATGGCTAACTACACACCTTATTACTTGGAGTTCTAGACTCGATCCTCGACGCTATCGCTAAGAGAGACCACGGCTATTTGCCTAACGTTTTTCTGCCGCACGTCCACACCCCGGTGGCCAATCCTGAATCGCCGAGACGGCTCTTTTCTTAAACTTTGGGATAGGGACTTTCCTTGTCCTCCTTGGTAGTATTGGCCTCCATCGTAACGCTTAATCGATAACTGGTTAAACCTCCAAATCACAAATCCAAGTATTTAATCTTACTAAATATTTCTTACCAAACCCACTTGAATCCCGGATGCTACTATAAGCTTCGCAATTGCGCGACTATACGCCTCCCAAGAAGGTCTCTGCGTTAGGCTCTTCTCCCCTACAATCGGCCTTAGCACTTAAGAGAAATCTTAGGGCCATTCGGCCAAGACAAGAATATCGTAATAACTTCTTACCACCACTTACCACCTAATTAACAGAGAAAAGAGGCTACGCTTGATTGCATCCAAATCCCGGAGGCCTTACAACAATTTGGTTACCACAAGAGATTAACATACTTCCAAACAAATCCCAAAATCGACTCTTACCTTTGTAGAAGTCGACAGAGAACAGAGAGGGAAAGAAATAGGCATTCGGCTAAGCCTACTTACCTTTTCCAACGATTGAAAAAGGAACCCAAAGTGATCCACACCACACCTACTATTCGGCCAAGGTGACAACTAAATAGGGGAAGGGAATTTCGGCACACCAAGAGGGAGAGGGAGAGATTCGGCAAAAGACTAAAAGAATAATTTCGGCACTCTACCCCCCCTATTTATAGAATTCGGCCACTTCCCCCCCTTGAAGACTCCAACATTCGGCCACCACCTACAAACACTCATGACCACTAATTCAAATCGATTTGAATTAGTCTACTACCTAAATTTTCTCTCCAACACTTATTCAAAATAAGTTGAATAAGTCCACACTTATCCCTCTTCTATTTATCACCTAGCTTATTCAAAATGAAATACTACAATAATTATCCTACACTTCTAAATAACTAAATAGATAAATAAAAAAAATAAAAAAAACATTATCCTCATCTAAATAAAAGCCTTCTAGCCGTCCCAACACCTCTCCAAAAATCACAGCAAAAATAAAACCAAAATAAAACACCTGATCACTTTGCCCATAGGTCTCGAACATGGGACTGCTAGAACCCATGCTTTGCAGGGTAGCGCCCCAGAGCCATTCGGCCAAAGCATTTTTGTGATATAAATTACGCCCCATTTTCTTTTAAGCCCTCTCCATCTCCAGTATTGACTTGCAAAATAAATATCCAAAATTGCTTTCCCTTGCGCCTTGAACTCACGACCGCCCCAAGCCCTCCTTACAACGCCCACCACTTTACTGACCCATCTTTCTTGTCCACCAACGCCCACAATATTCTTTTAAGCCCTACTTCCTTAGTCCCTTCCTTTAACGCTAAAAAAATAAAAGCCCAACCGCTTCCCATGTTATTCGAACCCTTCCTACTTCACCCATCACATCACATAGCAATAAAAACGCCAAAAATGTCTGCCCCCCACTCAACCAGCGCCCTTTCTTCCCTTCAGCGCCTAAGTGGCGCATGAGAGCCACTTTGCCAATGGACTTTTCATGTCCACCAACACAGCCATTAATTTTTAAGGCCTACTTAGCCCATCCTTTGGTGACGCAAAATAAAACAAAATTGCTGCCTTAGCACTCAAACCCTTGCTCCCTTAGGCGTCCCCTTTCAAAGCTCCAAGCGGCGCCTCCATGCCACTCCACCCAACTGCTTTCTTGTGTCCTAAATTCCACCAATTTATTTTAAGGCCTTCTCGCCCCATTTCCCTTTTACACTAAAAATCTAAAATTTCCAAGGTACTCCCGCTCATCCAATCATTCTTAAAACCTCTAAATACACCAAAGCACACCCAAAAATCTTCCAACACCAGGTTAAACTCAAATTGCATAGCCCCTAAACCAGGTGTTATAATTCTACCCTCCTTAAAAATAATTTCGTCCTCGAAATTACTTGGCTAACGAACATCTCAGACAACCTATCCTACCACCTTACGCTTATGTCACACTCTGATCTTACTAAGGCTATCATACTTCCCAAACATAGCCTCTAAGTTCCCACTCAAAATTCAAAACACCTCTCTTAGCAACACAGAAAAGGGCTAACTCACAAGCAAGCAAAGCATTTAAAGCATGTACCAAAGCAAAGGAGCTTACCCGATATCACATCCTTGGCTGACTCTGACTGGAACCATTCCTTCCATGGCTTGAACCACGACCTCTCATTGCTTGAGGACAATTCTTAACCAGATGTGCCTTAGATCCGCACCGAAAGCATTCTTTACTATTTCCCCAACATTCTCCTAAATGAGTTCTCCCACACTTAACACATGAATGATTTCGATCAGCTGGTACAAGTGTACGTACATGATTCTCGATCCTTGGTCTTTTCTGGACATTACCAAGCGATGCTGATGGTCCAAAACTTCTCTTATTCTCGTTCCTATTCGTCTCTCGGTTTTCTCTTATAGTCTTCTTAACCTCTTTAGCGATCCGAGCTTTCTCTACGTAATGGCGAAGTCCTTTCTCTGCGAGCTATCAACTCCCGCAACTCATCTCGCACCCATCTTGAATCGAACACTCCTTTCATAATCGTGAGCCACGATCCTTTGGCGTCTCGACTAAGTCGCACGAATTCCGCTTCATACTCTGCTACCGACTTATTCCCTTGTACTAGATTTAGAAACGCTTTCCTTTGCGAGTCCAAATAACTGGCTCCTACGTACTTTCCTTCAAACTTAGCCTTAAAGTAATCCCAATCCAATCGATCCGCCGGTACACCTTGTTTGACAAAGGAGCCACCAACGATAAGCTTCGTCGCGAAGTAACGAAACAACACCTTTCACTTTTTCTTCGTTGGTACAGTCCAAATCGTCCATGATTCTTTCGACTGCTTCTAGCCAATACTCCGCTACGTTCGGAGCTACTCCAGATACCCCTCTAAAGATCTCAGCTCCGTTCAATCTAAGCCTTTCCGATACTGACTTTCGAGTTCCGTTTCCCCTACTAGCTCCTGCTACTTGTTCTAGCACTCGTAACATGGCCCGCGATACTGCGTCATCTTCTCCTGTCTGATCTTGCTCCTCTATGTCCACTGCTGGTGGCGGCACTTCACTTTCTGACCCATGGCCAGACCCTACTGGTTCCGATGCTGCCATTCTACCTCTACCGCGTCCCCTAGAACTCATCTCTATCGTCGCGATTTAATCTGATTAAGGAGTTTTATGCATTAGTATTTGTTCCACTGTTTAACCGCGAACAATTTTATGAAAAGAATTTCTAGAGGTAGTTCTTTCGATCACACAAGGTTTCAGTTCAAGTTCCCTATTCTATTTCAGAATATCACATTCATCCATAAGGACACACCCATTCATCACAAGAACACATTCATCACTAGCGACACCTTCATTTCCCAATGAAGCCACATTCCTTCCTCAGTAGAGGCACATTTGGTGGTATCTACCACCCATATTCACTATCCAGACATTTCTGCCCGTTTTTACCCCAGGGGTATTTTCGTCATTTCCCTACAGGGGTATTTTTGGTAATTTTGTAAATCGAGAAAACACCTTTCAAAATCAGATTTAGAGTTTACAAACCAAAGGGGTAAATTTTGGAAATTTTAAAACTAAGGGTTTTAAAACTATGAATTTTATAAAACGGCACGGCTAGTCCCTTTCGGGTTTTAATAATTGGTTTAGCCTATGAACAAGTCCTCTTGGTTAAGGTGAACCGTAGCTACGCACTGGTAGGATTCCGCGAAGAGGAGGTGAGTCACGAGGATCGCTTAAGTACCGTGCTCTTCCGGATCCACTCCTGACATGCGCACAATGGTTGCCACACCTTAACTCTCGCGACTTAATCACGTGTTTGTTTAATGGTCCTTAAGTCTTATGTGTTCAATGTTTGAGTAAACTAATCCTAGGGTTCAATAGCCCTAATATTCTAATCTACGAGCCCAAATAAGCCCATAACAATTCACATATAACAAATCACTTCAAAAGTCCAAGTACTTACAGCGGACTCGGTAGAGGTACAGTGCCATGCGAGAATACACGAAAATATTTCATAAAAACCCGTATTTTTGAAAAGCCCATTTTGAAACGTTTTTGGGCCCAAAACCCTCAAAGCCGAGTTTTGAACTTGGCTCTGATACCAAACTGTAACACCCCCAAACCCGGCCCACAAGTCTCGTCCGGATCTGGTTATGTCACTGCGGAATGACGGTTAAAAATCTTTGTCTTTAGAGTAAAACTTGAAAATTTGGTTAACTTTCGGGAAGTAAGTCCATTAAAATTATTAAATAATATAAGCTTGGTTTGAATTAAAACTTTATTATAATTTATTATAATATAAATCCTTTGTAAAAATATTACTAAATACGATATAACCTTTATCAACTATAAATAGAGTACTTTAATCAAAAGTGGCCCTTATTACATCAAATAAATTCCCAAAATACGGATAATATAAAAATCATTATTAATTAACTAAACAAGTAAAACATCTACTGCATGAAAATGCATCGCATGGCCACCTTCGTATCTACTCCAACCCGGTCCATTACTCACGACTCACCCGCGATGTTGGATAAATAATTGGGTGAGTCATACGCACTCGATGTGTAATTAAACCACCGATATCCACCCACATGCTAGCCACAAATCAACCCAATTATAAAATGCAGCATGTAAATATAATCATTTAAACATTACCACAATGGGCGGCTTGGCCCACAATCAAATCATATTCAAGCACTTTGGGCTAGGCCCTTTTTCATCAATCCACTGATCGCTGGGCTTGTATGTTCTCAAAACATACCTTTCCACATGTCATATTGGGCATGGCCCATTTCCATATTATTTCACAACGGAACAATGCAACATGAAACCCAACCCAATCCTAAGGTCCATCCGCTACACACCCCTTTATCCAAATTTACCACACACCGGGGACTATCGAGTCACCCTCTCCTTTTCCTCCAAAAGGCAACCAATGCCATCCACGATGTAGCGTATAGCTAACATCAAACCACGATGGAGCACACAAAGCAATCCATCAAGCCACGATATGGCATAGAGCCGATATCAATCAAGGTAACCACGCCGAACTAAATCGCAAAGATCCACAACGTGACCTCGATCAGCGCCAATCCATGATGTAGCACAAAGTCGACATCAACCACGCACTCAAGTACACGGTCCTTCTTTCATAACCCACCCATGCACATGTAACATGATATAACGATAATATGATGCATGTGCATGTCATTCACAAATATAGGCATACACTCATATTTAAATAAATGACAACAATATTTACAATGTGCTACTTACTCGATCATCGTCATACCCTTTTTAGGGTATCTATCACACTTTTACCACTGCACTTATTAGTAAGCATATAACATAAGCAGATATCACACAAAACCGGAAACAATGGCTAACTACACACCTTATTACTTGGAGTTCTAGACTCTCGATCCTCGACGCTATCGCTAAGCGAGACCACGGCTATTTGCCTAACGTTTTTCTGGCCACGTCCACACCCCGGCCAATCCCGAATCGCCGAGACGGCTCTTTTCTTAAACTTTGGGATAGGGACTTTCCTTGTCCTCCTTGATCGGTATTGGCCTCCATCGAATGCTTAATCAGATAACCTGGTTAAACCTCCAAATCACAAATCCAAGTATTTAATCTTACTAAATATTTCTTACCAAACCCACTTGAATCCCAGATGCTACTATAGGCTTCTGCAATTGCTGACAATACGCCTCCCAAGAAGGTCTCCTGCGTTAGGCTCTTCTCCCCTACAATCGGCCTTAGCACTTAAGAGAAATCTTAGGGCCATTCGGCCAAGACAAGAATATCAGAATAACTTCTTACCACCACTTACCACCTAATTAACAGAGAAAAGAGGCTACGCTTGATTGCATCCAAATCCCGGAGGCCCTACAACAATTTGGTTACCACAAGAGATTAACATACTTCCAAACAAATCCCAAAATCGGCTCTTACCTTTGTAGAAGTCGACAGAGAACAGAGAGGGAAAGAAATAGGCATTCGGCTAAGCCTACTTACCTTTTCCAACGATTGAAAAAGGAACCCAAAGTGATCCACACCACACCTACTATTCGGCCAAGGTGACAACTAAATAGGGAAGGGAATTTCGGCACACCAAGAGGAGAGAGAGAGATTCGGCAAAAGACTAAAAGAATAATTTCGGCACTCTACCCCCCCTATTTATAGAATTTGGCCACTTCCCCTGAAGACTCCAACATTCGGCACCACCTACAAACACTCATGACCACTAATTCAAACCGATTTGAATTAGTCTACTACCTAAATTTTCTCTCCAACACTTATTCAAAATAAGTTGAATAAGTCCACACTTATCCCTCTTCTATTTATCACCTAGCTTATTCAAAATGAAATACTACAATAATTATCCTACACTTCTAAATACTAAATAGATAAATAAAAAAATAAAAAAACATTATCCTCATCTAAATAAAAGCCTTCTAGCCGTCCAACACCTCTCCCAAATCTGCTGCAAAATAAAACCAAAATAAAACACCTGCATCACCTTGCCCATAGGTCTCGAACATGGGACCCGCTAGAACCCATGTCATAGTGGCGCCCGTGCCATTCAACCAAAGCGTTTTTGTGATATAAATTCGCCCCATTTTCTTTTAAGCCCTCTCCATCTCCAATATTGACTTGCAAAATAAATATCCAAAATTCTGCTTTCCCTTGCCCTTGAACTCACGACCGCCCCAAGCCCTCCTTACAACGCCCACCCACTTTACTGTACCCATCTTTCTTGTCCACCAACGCCCACAATATTCTTTTAAGCCCTACTTCCTTAGTCCCTTCCTTTAACGCTAAAAAAATAAAAGCCCAACTGCTTCCCCCATGTTATTCGAACCCCTTCCTACTTCAAATTTCATCACATAGCAATAAAAACGCCAAAAATGCCACTTGCCCCACTCGAACCAGCGCCCTTTCTTCCCTTCAGCGCCTAAGTGGCGCATGAGAGCCACTTTGCCAAATGGACTTTTCATGTCCACCAACACAGCCATTAATTTTTAGGCCTACTTAGCTCATCCTTTTTGTCGACGCAAAAATAAAACAAAAATTGCCGCCTTAGCACTCAACCCTGCTCCCTTAGGCGTCCCCTTTCAAAGCTCCAAGCGGCGCCTCCATGCCACTCCACCCAACTGTTTCTTGTGTCCTAAATTCCACCAATTTATTTTAAGGCCTTCTCGCCCCATTTCCCTTTTTACACTAAAAATCTAAAATTTCCAAGGTACTCCCCGTTCATCCAATCATTCTTAAAACCTCTAAATACACCAAAGCACACCCAAAAATCTTCCAACACCTGGGTTAAACTCAAATTGCATAGCCCCTAAACCAGGGTGTTACACTCACCAACAGGTCTAGTTTTTCATCTGTGATGTCATCAATGAACTCGGAGTGTTCATCGACCTCGACCTTGTTGTTGTACAACTCATTGATTTTTTCAGCGTCCCATGGTATTAAACCTTCTCGAACAAAAATGAACTCTAACTCATGATCGTATAGATTAGCATAAAACTCATATACCAATGAAGGCGAGTAGCTTCTAGGATGGGTGCAAAAAGTTTCCCACTTTAACTTCGAGATGGTCTTGTAGACTTTTTACCCAAGTCTGATTGTGGCGAAAGGAAAATGCCCTATTCGGGATGGAAGTTTCGCTTCAACATGTTGTCATGAAATCCTTCCTTTGCCACTTTATTGAAAAAGATTACTGGCTCCTTTGTCTGCACTGGCCTAGGGGATTCCGATTCATGGATTGTGGTCATAGAGGACGCATGTTCTCCAGCAGGTTTGGTGGCTTTCTTGACCGAGCCTCTTGTTTTTGCCATCTTTTGTTGAGGGAAAATGGTTTAAAGTTAAAAAGATATGATCTTGAGAAGAGAAAAGAAATAAAAATGGTTGCTTGAATGCGTGACAGTCGGTACAATAGGAGAGGATTTATAGTGAGTGAAAGAGGAAGATGGAGAGGCGTGTTGTTTTGTGGAGAGATATAAGGTTGGCGGGAAGAGTTGTGTCCAATAGAAATTGTGCCCACTCAGAAGGATCAAACGGCTGAGTGATTTTTGATCCAACGGTGGAATCTGAATTTTCCTTAATTCTATGAGATATAAATGGTAGTACAGACTTATGGAATGTGCCGATAACAAAATTTTAATGCATCGACAAAGGTACCTAATTTATTCTACAAAAAGGAAGGAAAACAAATTTAACGAAACATAAATAAAATAAACTAAAATCACGAAGTACTGATTAAAAATTAAAACTTTTCAACCAATTTAAAGGTCTCTGCCTGCTTTTGATCACTGTTGCTAAAATAGGGTTTCAGCCTCTGTCCATTTACTTTGAATTGGTGTCCATCACATAAATCTCGAATTGTGACTGCACCATAAGGAAATACGTCGACAACTTCAAAAGGTCCAGACCAACGTGAACGAAATTTACCTGGGTGCAATTTGAGTCGAGAATTGAATAATAAAACCTGTTGACCCGCAATAAATTATCGCTGCAAAATAATCTTGCCATGCCATCGTTTGGTCTTTTCCTTGCAAATTGCAGCATTTTCATAAGCATTTCTCCTAATCTCCTCTAGTTCAGTGATATCCAACAGTCTTTTCTTTCCAGCCGCTTGATAGTCCATGTTCACTTGCTTAATTGTCCATATTGCTTTGTGTTCCAGTTCAACTGGCAAGTGACATGCTTTCCTAAAAACCAATTGATACAGTGACATCCCTAATAGAATTTTGTATGTTGTCCGCAATGCCCATAAACCATCATCCAATCGGTAAGACCAATCTTTCCTCGAAGGGTTTACAACCTTTTCAAGAATGTTCTTAATTTGTTGATTCAATACTTCGGCTTATCCATTGGTTTGCGGATGATAAGTAGTACCCATTCTATGATTAACTCCATATCTCTTCAATGCGGTTGCTACTTGGTTGTAATGAAAGTGTGTACCCTGATCACTAATCAATGCCTTTGGTGTGCCAAAGTGGGTGAGTATATTCTTGTGAAAAACTTTTAGCACTGTCTTTGCATCATCCTTTGGGACTGCAACAGCTTCCACCCACTTCGAGACGTAGTCAACAGCTAGTAATATATAAAGATTTCCAAATGAGCTCGGAACGGTCTCATGAAATCCATACCCCAAAATCAAATAATTCAACCTCCATAATTGGCTGCTGCAACATTTCATTGCATCGAGATATAGAACTGGGGCGCTGACACCTATCGTATTGATTCACAAGTTTGTGGGCGTCTTTGAATAATGTCAGTAAGTAAAATCCTAATTGGAGAACTTTAGCCGCAATTTTCATACCACTGAAATGACCTCCATAAGGAGCATCACGACAGTGCTTCAAGATTGAAAGCATCTCCTCTTCCGGAACGCAATGTCGAATGATGTTGTCATTGCATACCTTGAATAAATATGGCTCGTTCCAATGATACTTCACTACTTCATGAAGAAATCTTTCTTTTTTATGGCCTGTGATACCCAATGGGAGTTTTCCACACAAAAGATAATTAACAAAATCTGCATACCAAGGAGTTGCACCTACAGCAAATAACTTCTCATCTGGGAATGCGTCAACAATTTGAAGTATGTTTTCATCTTCGCTACCAACTTTTAATCGAGACAGATGGTCTGCAACTTGATTCTTTGAACTCTTACGGTCTTTTATCTCGATGTCAAATTCTTGCAATAGTAATATCTAGTGTATCAGTCTTGGTTTGGCATCCTTTTTCTCAAAGAGATATCTCAATGCCAAATGATCAGTGAATACAGTAACCTTTGCGCCAATAAGATAGGAACTAAACTTTTCGAAAGTAAAGACTATAGCTAGCAGTTATTTCTCTGTAGTTGTATAATTGAGTTGAGCCTCTATAAGAGTTTTGCTAGCATAATAGATGGCGTGAAATATTTTTCCCTTTCGTTGTCCTAGAATCGCACCCACAGCAAAGTCACTTGCATCGCACATAACTTTAAAAGGTTGATACCAAACTGGTGCGACAACAATGGGTGCATTCACTAGCTTTTTTTAACTGAATAAAGGCATCCAGACATGCATCGTCAAAGAAGAATTTTCAGTTCTGTTCCAGCAATGAGCATAAGGGCTTTACAATTTTCAAAAAATCTCTAATAAACATTCGGTAAAACCCCACATGTCCAAGAAAACTGTGAATACCTTTCACATTTGTTGGTGGAGGTAATTTCGCAATGATTTCCACCTTAGGTTTATCTACTTGAATGCCTTCACAAGAGATGCGATATCCTAACACAATGCCTTCAGTTGCCATGAAATGACATTTTTCCCAATTTAGGACAAGATGTGTGTCCTCACATCACTTCAGTACTTTTTCCAAACTATCAGTGCAATGATCAAAATCATTCCCATAGACTGAGAAATCATCCATAAACACCTCTAAAGAATCTTCGATCATATATAAGAATATTGCCATCATGCACCTTTGAAATGTGGCTAGTGCGTAGCAAAGACTGAAAGGCATACAGCGAAAAGCGAAATTACCAAAGGGATAGGTGAAAGTTGTTTTCTCCTGATCCTCCGGTGCAATAGCAATTTGATTGTACCTAGAATAGCCAATAGGCCTTTCCAACAATTTGATCCAGCATTTGGTCAATGAAAGGAAGTGGGAAGTGATCATTCTTTATGGCTGCATTCAATTTGCGATAATCTATACAAACTCGCCATCCCATGGGAATACATATAGGAATTAATTCGTCCTTATCGTTGCAAACCACAATGATGCCACTCTTTTAAGGCACGCATTGCACTGGACTTACCCAATTGCTATCAGAAATCGGGTAAATAATTCCAGCATCAAGCCATTTTATGATTTCCTTCTTGACAACTTCTTTCATCTTCTCGTTTAATCTTCTTTACTATTCAATCGATTGCTTGCCTTCATCTTCCAACTTGATATTGTGCATACAAAATGAAGGACTAATACCTTGAATATCAGCAGCACTCCAAGCAATAGCTCGTTTATGTTGCTTGAGAATATGGACCAATTTCTCTTCTTGAGTTACATCCAATGTTGCATACACAATAACTGGGAGAGTATTGTGGTCACCTAGAAAGACATATTTAAGACGAGGAGGTAGTGGTTTCAATTCCAGAGTAGAAGCTTCTTCAATAAATGGTTTGAAAATCGGGGTTGTTCTGTTGGCTAGATCTAAGGATTCAATCTGCCATCCATGCTTGAGTTCATGATTATTAGCTTCAACCATGCTGTCACAATCGTCTAAGGATTCGGCATCATATGTCACTGCAAACTCTTCAGAAAGTACTATGCTTTGGTCATTGAACTCTTCCTCAATTAGATCATCTAGCACATCAACAGTATGGCATTCTTCTTTGTCCTTGCATTGAATAGATTCAAAAACACTGAAGGTGACTTGTTCATCATTAAGTCACATGGTTAATTCACCTTTGTAAACATCAATAAGAGTTCGGCCGGTGGCTAAAAATGGTCGTCCCAATATTATGGGAACCTCCTTGTCTACCTCGTAGTCAAGTATGATAAAATCAGTAGGAAAAACAAATTTATTCACACGAACTAAGACGTCTTTTATTTGCCCTTCAGGTTGAGCCAAGGATCGATCGGCTAGTTGTAATGTCATTGCAATAGATTTCATGTGACCAATTCCTAACTTTCTGAAAGTAGATAGTGGCATTAGGTTAATGCTAGCTCCCAAGTCGCATAAAGCCTTACCCAAATAATGATTGCCAATTGAACATGGGATGGTAAAGCTCCCAGGATCTTTCAATTTAGGGGGCAACTTGTTTGTCAAAATAGCACTACAGCCTTCTGTGAGTGCAATAGTTTAAATATCAGTGAGCTTGTTCTTCTTGGACAAGAGGTCTTTCATAAATTTCCCATAACTCGGAATTTGTACCAGAGCATCTACTAAAGGAATGTTGATCTGTTGTTGCTTCAGTGTGTCCAGGAACTACTGATACTGCTTGTCATGCTCATTCTTCCTGAATCTTTGTGGGAAGGGTAAATGTAGAGATATATTTGCTTGCGCTGACATCTTTGATTGCGGCGACAATTCGTATATAAGTGACAATTCGTGGAACTTCTTTGTCTGTTGCATTGACAAACTCTTCAGATTCAACCTTCTCACTGGTGATCACTCGATCCGTATCTTAAAGTGCTACAGTAGAGTCGATAAACAATTCACCAGTTTCTTTACCACTCCTAAGAGTGATAGCCTTACAATGTTCTTTCCCCCTCGGACTAGGATTTTCTGTGTCACTAGGTAATAAGCTTGGTGATCGAGTATTCAGATTTGAAGCAAGTTGTCCTAATTGTGCCTCCAATGCTTGAATGGTAGATGGATTCCCTTGTACAATAGCTTTCGTACGAGTAATATGCTCTCGCATTAACGCCTCAATAGTTGCTAACGGGTCAGAAGTAGAAGCTTGTGTGTACGGTTGTTGTCGATGTCCTTGAACATGCTAATTTGGTATTGAAGAGTGTTGTGGCTGCATCAAATTTTGGTGTAATGTGTCTGGGCTTGTTGTGGATGCATCTGAGTGTGCTGATTGTAGTTTTGCTGTTGTTGATTGTAATTCCCTTGTCTGGGATTACAATTTCCCTGAGTAGATGTATTCCCATATCTGAATGTCACAGCATTTTGTCTACCATTCTGAGTTCCCTAAAACTGTTGGTTGCATGCAGAGTTGTTGTAAGAATTACCATAAGAATTGTTGAATATGTTTCTAATATAACAGGCATTCTCTGTATGTTGTGGGCAATTAGCTATGGTTGTCACTACAAATCTCACAACAAAAAGTAGGAACGTCAATTTGCTGAGCGACTTGTATAGGTGCAACTCCACTAGTCCCTTGCATATTTTTAATCATGTATGTGAGAGAAGAAACTTGAGCACTTAGTACGGTTATTGCATCCAATTCGATAACTCCTGGAGTAGTTTTTGCTTGTGCAGTTCTGAAGATAGGGTATTGATAATCATTATGAGCAATTATTTCAAGAATTCTCACAGCATCATTATAAGTACAATCTAGCAGAGGTCCATTGGCTGATGCGTCGACAAGATTCCTTGTATGTGAATTCAGCCCATTATAAAAAATCTCAATTTGTGTTTCTGGTTGAATGTCGTGCATGGGACAACGTCGAAGTAAAGATTTATAACGTTCCCATGTGGTGTGAAGATTTTCATCATCCAGCTGATGATAAGCAATAATGTCATTTCAAAGATGAGCATTCATTGCTGGCGGGTTAAATCGCAAAATAAACTATGTTGCTAGTGCATCCCAAGAAGTAATTGATCCGGCAAGTAGCCTAAAAAACAAAGTACGTGCTCTTCCTTGTAGGGAATAAGGAAATAATTGCATCTTCAAGGCATCATCAGGAACGTCTTGTTGACTAAAGGAAGCATAGATCAATAAAAAGGATTTAAGATGTTCTCTCACATCTTCATGTGGCAGTCCAACATATTGTCCATTAGAATTCAGCATTTGAAACATTACTGGCTTGAGTTCATAATTCCCAACTTGGATTGCTGGCCTAACAACTCCTGGTTGTAAATCATCCAAAACAGCTACTACAAAATATCGTATAGTCCTATTTTTTATGCGAGCATCTTGCGGCAACAATGGGTTATTAACATTTCGCTGTTGCATCGAGGGTATGGCTACATTGTGCCCTGGTAGAGCCATATTTCTTTGTCCTCGAAGTCTACTCTGAACGGTCCTTTCAATTTCTGGATCAAAATCGAGAAAAAATCCGATTTGCTTCGAGTCATAAAACACCTAAATTGAAGTTAAAGAATTAGCAACAAAGAAAAACCAATTAGTGAATACTAAATATTATAAAAAACACACAAAAAAATAAACATCAAACAAACGCCATCCCCGGCAACGGTGCCAAAAACATGATCGGCTGTTTAACGTCACAACAATAATGTGCAACGTACACTGCCGATGCAAGTATAGTAGACAAATGTGAGTCTGTCGAATATCGATCCCACAGGGATCGTAGTCTTTTGTCTATTAATGTCGGTGCAACAACTAGATGGAAACGAGATAAATTGTAAGAATATTTGTCGATGCAATAACTTGAAAACAATAAAATAAAATATGATAATGATAAACTCGAATCCCCAACATGAATCTTCAGTAGAATACTAAGTGCTCACAACGTATAAAAAGATAGGTGATTTTCGAAGCAATAAAGTTCAATGTATATCTTACTCAGTGTCACTCATTTATTTAATTTGAGACTTAAACATGCAGACTAACCTTACTTTCCGATGATGGCAATATGACACTATTAAGAACAAGTGGACTAAATTCCTCTAATCCTCACTCAACTTTTGTTGTAATGCTTGTTGGCTCAAACTGTCACTGCATTTTCCAGTGTCAGTGACTGCAATAATACTTCCGTGTTAAAAAACATTCAAACCTCAAGATTAAACAATGAAAGTAAGATTGAATAAGATAAAATTTAATCAACAATCCATGTGTACTTCCATACAAACAGAAAACGGAGAATAATCACAAGCATTCATAAAGAAATAAGAAAGAATCGAGTGGAGAATACTATTCCTAGACAACTCGACTGAATCTCTCTATTCCCTCTTGTCTTGCACTTAGGTCTTCTCGTCAGAAGCTAGTTTGCATCTGGTTTTCACGTTGGCTCACCCGTGAGAGGCTTAAGCTGCCATGGCCACAAGCTTCAAGATCGGATGATGAAGATGATAATCTGGAAAAAAAAAAGCTACCCTTTTCTTCTCACATCCACCTTTTATGTCCTCCTCCAACAGTACAGGTGTCATTTCTTCAAAATTATTCTGTCCTTGTACGTACAGGTTGGTTATACCAGATTGGACAGCTCACGCAATTTTAATTCTTATTTGGACAGTTGTCAGGTGCAGCGACAAGTCTAGACGCAATCTGGAATTCAGTTTTGCAGTGACATTAATGCAAAAAGATAACAAAATTAAGGATAAAATAGGCTAGGATTCACTGAGTTATAAAATGCAATTTACTAAACTGAAAATGCTAAAATATATGCTAAGGATAACTAAATGGGAATAATTTAACCAATAAGTAAGGGGGAAAACCTATGTTCTTTCTAGTGCTATCAACTACACAAGTCGAACTCTGACGGGAGCTCAATTGAATTATAAGGTAATAGAGAAAGAGTTACTTGCTATTGTGTTTGCTTTTGAAAAGTTTCGATCTTATCTTGTAGGTACCAAAGTGACTGTCTATACATTTGACAATTAAGTATTTACTTGCCGAGAAAGACGCTAAGCCAAGATTGATCCGATGGGTAATTCTACTTCAAGAGTTTGATCTAGAAGTTCAAGATCGAAAGGGAGTAGAAAACCAAGTAGCACATCACTTGTCCAAATTGGAGCCGCAAGAAGGGAATTCTCCACTTATACCCATTCAGGAGACATTCCTAGATGAACACATACTGAAGGTAAATCATGTCCATAATACCCATTGGTTTGCTAATATTGCTAACTTTTTAGCTTGTGGTTTGATGCCGATTGATAAGACGTATCATCAAAAGAAAAAGTTTCTTCACGATGTAAAGTACTATTTCTGGGAAGAGCCATATTTGTTTAAGAAATATGCATATCAAAGGATCAGGAGATGCGTGGCAGAAGATGAAGTACATAAGATTTTATATCATTGTCACACAACTCCAAGTGGGGGACACTTCGAAGGTACACGTACTGCGGCCAAAGTATTAGAAGCCATGTAACAGCCCAATTTCGGTGAGATCAGAACAGTTATTTCGGGACCACAAATCTGAGCCAAAAACAATATTTATTTTAATATTATTTTATGATTTGAATTATTATAGGAAGGTCATATGAAAATTCTGATACGAAAATTTTACCGATTGCATGTTTAATTAGGGAAAGGACTAAATTGCATAAAATGAAAAAGTTGTCTTCTAGTAGTTATAAGTATCAAATAGCTATAGAATTCAAAAAATAAGGTCCTTATATGGTAATTAGACCATTGAAGAAAAGTTAGTAGGTAATTTAGTGACTCATCCATGGAAAAATTCGAAATGGGCAAGGACTAAATTGGAAATCACTAAAATTAAAAGATGACAAATAATTAAAAAGGAAGTTGTCATCTTTTTATTCATCTTCTTCCCCAAAATTTCTATGGAAACCCTAGAAGAGAGGAAGACAACTTTTCAAGCTTAAAAAGGTATGAAATCAAGTCTCGTTTTTAGTAATTTTTATATTTTTGGAATCGGGATAGTCTAATCTTTCTATTTAGGGGATTTATTTGAAAAGTTATCAAGGTATGAAATTTGGGTCATGGATGAATATGTTGAAAATTATAAATTTATAGTATAAAATGAAAGGTTTTTGGTAGATAAACAACTTTTACAAAGCAATTTTTTATGAAAACTCGATTTAGGGACTAAAATGAAAAATGGGTAAAACCCATGGAAAATGCTGAAATTTGAGAAATGTGGGTGCTGTAAAAGTTGTACATAAATTTCGGCTAGGCTTGGACAGAGGGTTAAATTCCATGAATTTCATTTTCCGAGCCCAGGGATGAAATTGGAATTTATGAAAAGTATAGGGGTAAAATGGTAATTTTTCTTAGGATGTAATTGAATGCAAATGTATATGAAATGTGATAAATTGATAGTTAAATTTGTTTATATAGACCCGGAAAGACCAACTACCGAACTAGATCGAGGGAAACAAAAGGTTTCGGATTAGTTGAAATTCAAATACGAACAATTGTCAAGGTAAGTTCGTGTAACCTAAATATGTATGTTAAGGTGCTTGAATTGAATTGTATGTTTGTGATGATATGTATGTGAAGATATACATTATGAAATGACCACAAATTGGAAAATGATGATAAAATACTATGTCCCGGTTGAATGTTGAAATTCGATGGAATAAGGTGGTTTCTCGAAAAGAGTATAATACTGCATATGTTGCAGATAGGATTTAGCCCAGACGGGAAATCCTGAAATAAGCCCTCTCAAGCATATGTTATAGATTGGATTTAGCCCGGACGGGTAATCCAAATCAAGCTTTTTAGAGCATATGCTACAGAAAGGATTTAGCCTGGACTGGTAATCCTGTTATAAAATATGTGGCTTGAGAGTGTGCTTTATGATCATGTGCCAAATGGATATTTTTGAACATGAATTGACGGATAGTTGATATGTATACTTTGTGTATACTACCCGAATGTCCATCGAAATTTCAATAGTTCAACGGGAAAAATTCTTGAAATACGGAAAGGTGAAACTAAATAGAAGTTCATAATGTGATGAGCTCATCTATGTTTACTTGATATTCATATGATGTTATGTGACTAACTTGTTTGATTAAGTGTATATGTTTAGGTAAATTTACCCAAAAATTTTGGATGATATGGTTATGTATGCTTGTATGAATAAATATAACCGGTAAGTTTAATTCCCGTTATACGAACTTACTAAGCATGAAAATGCTTACCTCGTTTAATTTTCTTTGTTTTATAGTGCTCGTAAGCTCGCAAAGGTTGGAGGTCGGTCGGAGCATCAATCACACTATCCACTATCTCATTCTGGTATAAATAGAAATCTCATTTTGGTATAATGGCATGTATAGGCTCATTTGGCCAAATGATGGCTTGTAAGTGATGTTTTGTAATCTAGCCATTGGAATGGCTAGTGATGTTTTACTTAGCATGTTTATAAAGTTATCATATGATTAAATTCCTATGTGCTAAGTTGGTTGATTGGATTATGCTTAAGATGTATGTTCACTAAAAATAAAATTATAAACATGAATTGAATGTGATAATATACCATGCTAGGTATTAGAATTGGCGTGGTTTTAATGTTTGGATTGGTGGATATATGTTAGTGAGTTTTGGTGCAGGAAAGGGGTAAGTTTTAGGTGACAAATGAGGCTAGGAAATGGCTTTATTTTGTCCACACGGGTAGACACACGGGCGTGTGTCTTGGCCGTGTGTGACACACGGCTTGTCCCATGGGCATGTGGCCTGGCCGTGTGTCCCCTGCATCTTAAAAATGAGAAACAGAATGCTCAGAATTGGGCACACGGGAAAAGACATGGGCGTGTGTCTCAGCCGTATGGATGACACGGCCTTGAACACGGGCGTGTTACACAGCCGTGTGAAAACTGCACCTAAATTTTGAAAATAAAAAAAAATTGTCACACGGCCTAGCACACGGGCGTGTGACTTGGCCATGTGACTTTAATTACTTCATGCTTTACAAGTCAAAGAGTTACACGGGTTAGGGATACGGGCGTGTGTGACCACACGGCCCGACCACACGGGCGTGTGGGCACTGTTTATAAGAAAAAAATTTATGAGATCCCGATCTTGTCCCGATTCGTTTCTAATGCTTATAATGGGTCTCGAGGGTCCATTTAAGGGATGATATGATTGTTTTTAGATATGAATAGTATTTTTACTTGATTTATCTGTGATGGTACTGTAAACTCTGATAATACTCCGTAACCCTGTTCTGGCAACGATACGGGTTAGGGGTGTTACAAGCCAGATTCTTTTGGCCAACACTATTCAAAAACGCGTATGCTTATGTAAGGAGTTGTGATTGATGCCAGAGGGTTGGATACATTACCAATAGAAATGAGATGCCCCGAAAAAACATCATTGAGGTAGAATTATTCGATGTTTGGGGTATTTACTTCTTTGGACCTTTCCCTCCATCTTTTGGTCACCAGTACATATTGGTAGCAATAGATTACGTGTCTAAGTGGGTTGAGGCCAAGGCATATGCGACGAATGATGCTAAGGTTGTGACAATGTGTTCACAAGGTTTGGAACCCCGAGATCTATTATCAGTGATGAAGGCTCCCATTTTGTGAACAAATGGTTGAAATGGTTACTCGAAAAATATGGAGTGAAACATAAGGTTGCCATAGCCTACCATCCGCAGACGAATGGGCAAACTGAATTGGAAAACAAAGAGATCAAAGGCATACTTGATACGATCACGCCCTGCGAACGACCTTGGCCAAGCTTCCCAAGCGAGTATTGCAATATTTTTCTAGCTGATCAGCTCGATCCTAGCTTATTGAGCTTGATTCAGCTCGAATTTCAGTTCCTTGAGCTCAATTCAGCTCAATCTTAGCTCATTGAGCTTGATGCTATTTTTTTTTTAATTTATGCATTTCGTAGTTGCTGGAATAATTTCATGCTTTAGTTAAGCTAGTTAATTTAGTTCAGCTTAATCTTAGATCATTAGCTCAAATCTATTTCTTTAGCTCATGCGTGCAATTCTGGAATAAAATTAATGATTTTTAGTTAAATTAGTTAATTTGTTTTCAGCTCATTAATAAGTTCAAATCTGATACTTATTAATTTTGTGTATGTGTGTTCATTTTTAATACATGTTTTTTTATATGTCTAGCTACAGCATTTTAATGTGTCTTAAGCTGAAAATTTTAATTACAGGTTTTTAAATGTGTCTTAGTTGTTTGTGTTTAATATGTCCTAGCTAAATGCATGTTTTTATTTTGTCTAGGTGCTGCCGATTTTAAGATGTCTTAAACTCCATTAATTTGTTGATTTTAATTGTGCAGCTACATTCATTGGACGGCATTTACATGGGGCTGATAGTTTAGTTTTCCAAACACCTTTCCGTGTACAGCAAAGGACACATGAAGAGCTGCTATTTTCTTCTTCCCAAAGCTGACCATTTAGCTCTCCAAGCATCCTTGAAAGATTTCACATTGCTGGAAAAATTTGTTCACATGGATGACCATTCGGTTTGGTGCATTCACACCTAAGGGGCTGTACATATTTGGATTTCACACCTAATGGCCTTTGCAATACTCAAGCTGCCATTTAAAGCTTCCAAACTATTCAGCTGAACAAGGAACTTCAATTAAGGCTCATAAAGCTCCTTGGCCGAATCTGCCCACACCTTTTCAGCTCACCCAAATTACTTCATTTAATTCCAGCTGATTGGATTCACCAAGGACTGTCCATTAACGTCCCCAAGGCCTTGGAACCTTCAAGGAAGCTGCTAGGAAAGTTCAAGGAAGCTTCCAGCTTTATTAAGCTGCTACATGCTGCCCATTTAGCTCCCTAATTGCCTTTTCGGCTAGACCTTGTATTTGACTATAAATAGCTTGTTTTGTGAACATTTTGTGGTTAGACAATTTACTTACTCTTTATGAAATATACCGCAATTGTGAGTTACTCAACTCCCTTTGTTCTTTTGTGACTCAAATTGACTTATCAAGTTATTCTTGTGGCATCAATCTGATTCATTTGAACTTATCACTCTTCCGAGTGTGGCGTTCACCCTTATACCGACTGGTTCCTATCTCCATATAGATAGTGGGTCACGATTTATCTATCCTTCTACCCACCTTTAAGTGTCCTATAAGATTTGGGTTAGTACTCCATTTTAGTACTGGTTCTTTCTTGACCTTAAAGCCATTCGAGCCATTGACATTTCCATCTTCAAATCACCTTAGTCTCTTTGCTTAGTCGAATCCAACACATAACTTACTTAGCCATTTTGAACATATTTTGGAAACTAAATACCACACTTAGCTGAATTTAACCCTTTTGTTCTAAATCGAACGATACTTCTCATTTTAACGATCAGGCAATCTAAACGACTCGAATCATCACCGAGGCGGGATCGTATCAATACTCGAGAAGGTAGTTTGCTTGAACCGACGAGATTAGTCCAAAAGACTGGATGATGCTTTATGGGCCTACAGGACAGCATACAAGACACCTTTAGGGATGTCACCCTATAGGTTGGTCTTGGGAAAGCCTATCACCTGCCCTTGGAGTTAGAGCATAAAGCTTATTGGGCTCTCCAACAACTCAACTTGGATCTTAAGCTTGCTAAAGAGAAACGGATGCTTCAACTCAATGAGTTAGAAGAATTTCGAATGTTCTCATACAAAAATGCCAAATTACTCAAGGAAAGACTTAAAAGATGGCATGACAAGCACATTCGAGTTCGAGAATTTGAAGCAGGTCAGCAAGACTTGTTATTCAATTCCAAATTAAGGTTCTTTCCAAGTAAGTTAAAATCACGTTGGTCCGGTCCATTTACAATTCGCCAAGTTTATCCATACGGAGTTGTCGAACTTCAAAGTAAGGGAGGTAATTTTTGAGTCAATGCTAAGCGCTTAAAACATTATTGGGGGGATAAAATTGAACGGGATCAAATCTCATTCATTTTATCATATATTTAATTTTTCTCATTTTTCTTTTTAAATAAATGATTTAGGGTATATTTTCAGGATTAGTATGTTTAAATAAATTCTGTCTAGGAGATTGGAACTTAAGCGGGACCGCTTGTGACCCCTCCAATCTTTCCTGGGAATTGATTTTAACATAATCTCCCGAGAAATTATTCCCTAAATAACAAAATACATTTTTTTAGTTTTTCAAATAAAAAAGGGTCAATTTTGATCCAAGTTTTAATTGTAACTCAATTTCAAATTTTCTTTAAGTCTAGGTATTTAATTGAACTATTTTCAAAATTTGGTTGCTCTTTTTGTAAATATTAAAATTAGATGTCTATTTTTGTAAATATTTTCAAAGGCATATAGAATAAATGTTTTTAATATAATTTAATAAATAAGATGATAATAACTAGTATATAATTATATTTATTATAATATATATGAATTATTATCAACTTTGCATAGAATTAGGATTTGTTTAAAAATGATCATATTTTAATTAATAGTTTTTATTTCAATAAATTAATAGCAAATAATAAAGTAATATGCATTATATTATTTATTAATTGTTATTAACTTTGTGTAGAATTAGAACTTAGAATATTTTAATTATTAATTTGTTCTAAGAATTTTAATTGAACTCCTACCCTCTTCACTATAAATTCCAATCACCTTCTACACTTTCTCACAACACCTAAACCAATCTCCATCCTTCCTTCCAACACCCACCGTCAGCATCCTTAGCAACCTTATCACCCAACAGCCACCCTCGCACGCACCTCGCGACCTGCCCCATCGCGCACGTCGCTACCCAGCTCCAAAGTCGCTCACGCCCACACTTGCTCTAGCTGACCATCGCGTACTGTTGCTGCCTTGCACGTCATGCTCATTGCTCATCGTTGTCGCTCCCAGCTCTAGCCCGCGCGCGGCAATAGCCCAGCAGCTTTCGCACCAGCTCGCCCGCCAAGCAGCTCGCTAGGCCTTGCTCGACGCACCTTCCTGCTGCCCAGCATTCGCTCGGCACATGCATGCCCTTCTGCCCACGCAAGGCTCCACACATTGCTGCTGGCTTTTATCGCACCAAGCCGCACATCGCTGCTCCCTTGCATGCCGCTGCTACCCTTACCTCTAACCACACACCCTTGTCACTTTTGTACCATAATTCCATCTTATTTCGCCACCAATCGATCACCCTTCCAACCATCCCTCAATTAAATTATTTTACTTCTAATTTTATTTATTGAGTTCTTAATTTCTATATAAAGGTGGTAAGATAATTTTTTCTCCTAAATTTTAATCTTATTTAATTATTTAATTTATTGAATTATTAATATTTTATACTAATTAAATTTTTAAGAAAATATTTGTTTCTATCTTATGTTCAGGTTAATCATGTATAGCAAGAGAACTCGTGCCTCTTTCCAAATTGACGAATCCCAAAACAAATTTCACTATGAAGAAGCCAAAGAAATATACGAAAGCGTATTCAAGAATCAACAAATGCACCCTAAAAAAGGCTTTACACTAAAAGAAAGCAACTATATTGCTTTCATGGCGCGCATTCGACAAATTGCTGAAGCTCTCAATTGGGAGTTGTTTTGTGAGAAAAGACCGAGTGCAAATGAGGAATTAGTTCGTCAATTTTATACGAATTTGACCTCAAATGAATTGACGAAAGTTTCTGTTCGAGGAATCAAGGTACCAAAACCTCAAACGCTATTAATGAATTCTTTGAATTACCTGATTTCGAAAATGATGAACTTTCTTCCTTGATAAGAAATATTGAGATTGAAAATATGCAAGAAATTCTCGAGGAACTTAACAGTTCTAGGTTCTAAGTGGACTGTGTCAAAGCAAGGAATTCACACTTGTCCCAGAGAATATTTGACACCACTAGCGAAGGTATGGTTCTATTTCATTCGATTCAGCCTTATGCCTATCTCACATGGGACTACAATTTTATTGAAGCGAATGGTCTTATTATACTCAATTTTAACTGGAAAGAGCATTAATGTGGGAAAAATCATTCTGAGAGAAATGCGGAATTGTGCCGCTAGACGTTATGGCCCAACTTACTTTCCCCTTATGATAACAGTTTTGTGCTTGAAAGCTAAAATTCTTGCAAACGTAAAGAAGACAGGTTATAGACAAGGTACAATCACAGATTGGGACCTCTACTGAATAGCAGGAGATTCTGTTCTCTAGCAACGAGTTGAAGAGAGCAAAGATCCCAAAGAAGAAGAAGAAAAAGATCCCACAGAGATCGAACTAATGCAGTCAGCTGAAATCCCTAATAAGACTAAACCAATGGAACCAGTAACTGAACCTGACATGACAACCTCAATGTGCAGAACTCAATCGCCTCACCCAGATCTTCGAGATGAGCTGTCAAAGTTGATGGACATAATGCAACATATGCAGTGGCAACAACAAGCTTACTGGAGATATTCAAAAATACGGGATGACTCAATGAGAAGCGCTCTTACGAAAATATATAATGACCCGTTTAGTTTTGTGCCTAAGTTTCCAGATTTCATATTTGAACCATGGAGTCCACTATCGAAGAGGAAGCGAAGCGATTCATGCAAAAACAAAGATGATGGAGCAAAAGATGAGTCAGATTCTGAGGGATCTGCAAATAAATAAAAAATGGGGGGATCTTAACTTTATTTTATTTTCGTTCTTAAGTTATTTAATGTTTTAGGATTAGGTTCTATTAGGATTTTTTTTTATCGCATAATAAAACAAGATATAAAAATCATAAATAAAAATGAACAAGTTGCAAAGTACAAAGTGTGGCAATAGATATATACATGTCTAGGATTGGTTCTAGAGAGAGCTTGGTACTTAAGACGTCAAATTGACTCACCTCCTCTTTTCTAGAATCCTACCTGGTATATAGTATCTATTCACTTTTAACAATGAGAACATTGTTCATCTTAAGTAGGGGGGCCGAAAAATTAAAATTATTTCCTCTCAGAATAAAATTTTCTTTTAATTATGATTAGGTTATATCTTGTTCAAAAATTTGAAATTTGTTAAGTATGCTAAACTTCAGTATGAATAAAATTCTATTATTTCAATAATTGTTATGTTGGCTGAATTATGACATAAATGTATTCTTAATAAAGCATGCAAATTATACCATAAAATTTTTAGTTCCTTAAGTCTGTTAGGCATGCATGAAAGTTGAAGTCTCTAGAATTGACTTAGTAATTTCTCGAGGCGAAATCCTAGGAAGCATGGAATGTTAAAAATGATTTAGGCAACTTTTGTTTGGACCGTTTGAGCCTTTCAAGCCAACCTTGATGAATTTTTATCCCTTGAAACCCAACTTTGAGACTATATGGCCTAATTTTATTTGAACCTTTACAATATTTAGCCATTACTTCTCTCTTAATCATCTTTAAATTGTCCCAAACACTAGACTCAGTACTATTCAAAATATTCTTTGAAAATAAGATTGGGAGAGTTGAAAAGAAGTACCAAATGCTTAAAAAATTGTAGTACATACAACAAAATGCTCGTGAAAAAAAAAGAAAAAAAAAAGAGAAGAGCATACGTACTTGAAAGAAAATAGATGTACAAAAAAGCATGTAAGAGTAAAATAAGTTGGTGTATTGAAGGTAAATATTCCGAAGGTTCGATTGAAGCTGAGTCTAGGGTTTTACGCCTAAATTTATCTATCTTTTACCTACCCCTAGCCTAGCCACGTTACAACCTATTTAAAAGACCTATTGATTCAAGTTTCTATGCTACCTACATTAGTGGAGAGATATTGCTATGCTCAACATATGAAGGCATAAATTAAACTTGATGATTGCAGCTTAATCTTAAATAAGGGAATAAAATCATATTGGTAGGGATTTAACATATCTTTATTGAGAAAGCATTTAGTCTATTTTTGCTATCATAATAATAATTGAGATTAATTTGAATGATATGTATACTTAAGTAGCATAAATATCAAATTTCTTGTTCTTGAGCATAAGTATACTAAATTCATAAATTTTGGAAGAATATTTTTCTGAAGGAATTTTTCAAAGGTGTTTCTGAGAAATTCTTTTCAATTTATGCATTACTCGGGACGAGCAATGAATTAACTTTGGGGGTGTGGAAACACGGAAATATATACATTTTTTCATGCCCTTTTTAACTCAAATTCATGCAAATTCGTAGTAATTCTTATAAAAAATATATAATAATTATAAAATAATTAAATTATATTTAAATTATTAGCATGTTGAATTTTAATTAATTTTATAATAAATTTTGATTAATTTTAATCATTTTCGACAAATTCGCACAAAGGGCGGAAATTGGCTCGGCAGACACTGCTAGAAGCGCAAAACCGAGAAGCGATTTTTGAAGTATCATGGGGAATTAATTTTTCAGCCGAAGACGGTCTAAATTATGAATATTAATTCATAATATAATTAATTTTAATTTTAATCTAAATTATTTTGGGTTAAATAAATTATTATTAATTAATTATGAAAAGAGGCCCAGTTGAGCTGAACTGAGAAAACCGATCCGACCGAGCATTGGGCAGCCCAAAACCGTCCCACATGCTGACCCAATCAACTTGTTTGGCTGATAATTTAGCTTGCAAAATAGCCCTTGAAGACTCCACTATTCATGCCTTTCTAAATTTACCCCTACCTTAAATCTCTTGGCATCGAGATCTTCAACATTTCCTACTGCAGCACACTCACTTCTTTTTGCACCTGCATAGTGACCCCATCCCCAACCATGCAGAATCGTTGAAGCTCTAATACCTTTGATAAGAGTCGGATCAAAAGATGGAAAGCAGAGAGAAGAAATAGAGAGATCGGAGAAGGAAAAAGAAAACTTGAGAAAAAAACATGCTAACTGTATTTGCATAACTTCTCTACCATTTACAACCCAGATATAAAGGAAAAATTAAAATGGAAATGCAGTTTAAAAGTTGGTTAGAACTAACAGTATGACCGTTGCACCAAAACACCCCGTTTTCATTAAAGGCTAATGCGCACTATTTCATTAAGCCCTACTCAAAACGCACCGTCTGCTCCGTTTTCTAATGTTTCCATATTTTTAGATTTGGCCCATAACAGAAGTTTGAAAGGATCATTTGGCCCCAAACCAAAGAAAAAAAAACACACTAAATAATACCAATAAGACAAAGTATATTAAACTTAACTACAAGAAACCAGGGAAATTTATGGAATACTAACATTAAGCTCTCCTACATCAAAACCAATGATCTTTTTGTTCTGATGTGCATCACCTGGTCTCGCAAAGTTGGTTCAAGATACAACTGATCATGTCAACTAATTCCAAAAGACCAAACATGTTGGTCATCATGTCACCTAACTGCAAAGACCAAACATGTTGGTGAACTATAAGTATAAAACGAGTAGTTGCATTAAGAAAGTACTCGTCAATGGAGCTTCACAAATCACCATGAATGGTCTGGGACTTTATTATTGTTTCCCAATATAATATGGGTACCCACTCATTCCCATGGGGGTAGTTGGTGGGATTCCTTGCGGATCCTTCTTTGCAACAATTGATGCATAAGGAATTGTCGATTGGCTTGGGTATAGTGCAGGTGCTGCAGCAGGACTAGAATACGAAGAAGCTTGATATGGTGCTACAGGTTGAGGATAAGCATAGCCAGCAGGGGCAGCAGAGGGGTGTGCTTTCCCGAGCTGTGGGTAGCCAGGTGCCATAGGCATTGCAAGAGGAACCACAGCTGCAGCATGTACCTGTGTTTGTACAGGTTTTCCCTTGTGGGTATCAGCAAGCTTCACAATGATAGTTCTCCCCTGCAAAGAAACCCAAACTATCAAGCTATTTCTTTATATGCGTTCATCATGGCACTACTCAAATAAAAATAACTTCCATTATATACCCCAAATTGTAGGAATTATAATAATTTGGGGAGAATAACTCCCCACTATCTCAACCTCCATGTGTAAAACTTATGGAGGCACCCAATTTACATTCTTTCACTTCTATCATAGTGGCTACTGGATTTACATGCAACCGCCAACTGAACTGTGGATAATATGCCAATTTTAACCAGCAAATTTTGTCAACAATAGGAAAAAAAAAAATTGCAAGTCATAGACACCACATGTAGTGGCATTGTTCACATACCCCAAGGATCTTTTGTGGGTCATCGATGGCCTTCTTTGCAGCCTCGATTGTCTTGTATGTAACAAAACCAAATCCACTGCATATGAAAGGTAAATGATAACAATTCGTCACATGTACAAAACAAAAAAACATAACTACAAAGATACATCCAAAAAGATAAAGTACACACCGTGATTCATCTGTATCTTTGTCATATGCAACTGAGCCTTCCTCAATCTCACCATGTCTTCCAAAATAATTCAGGAGCATCTCACTTGTGACATCTGGTGATAGGCCCCCAATATAGAGCTTCCTTTGAGCTAGATCAGGTGTGGTACTTGCCCCAGTTAACCCTTCACAAGCTAAATTACATACAGCCATCCGGCCCTGAATTCAAGCCAGTCAAGAAAGTAAAGAGCTAATGACAAGAATGTAACAGCCATGAGCATATCAAAGAACAGAGTGCATTTGAAGCATTGATACAGCATCCAACTCCTTCGCCTTATGATACGTGCATAATCCAGAGTTGCATGTGGGATGACATTAAATATGCTTTTCATATTTGGTATATAAAATATAAAGAAATCAAGAGTGAGAGTGAATGATATTGTTGACGTTGATAATAATGGTATTGATATATGATCATCTGGATCATCTTACAACCATGTCACTGTGAGAAATTATGTAATGTTATCAACCTGGAATATGTAATCAAAGTCAACAAAGATCTCTGTGCCAAACTCCAAATACATGCTGCCTCAATTGTGGCAGTGCTTTTTAACCATTACTGCAGGTGGCCCACTTCTCAAAGTCGTCTTCTGATTATCTGATATTGATCCAGAATGTGTTTTTCGCCTTCTCTTTTCCCTCTCAGTATTTAGCTTCACTGAAGAAATATTAACTCCAGATGCCATGACCATCATAGCAACATGTATCTTGCTAACTCCACAGATTAAAAATAGGAATGTAAACTAAAGTATATCATTGCATTCTAATAGCAGTCAGTATGACACTTTGTTCTACACACATGCATTAGAAAATTGAATCCATATCATATTCTGCATCACTTATGAGCAGGGTTTAATGGCAACCATGGTAATTAAATGAATGATTGTATGGACACAAAGGAAGAGAGGTGAGTAGCAAAGCCCAAAAGGAGAAAAAGATTGAGATGGCATGTAAGTCTCATCCTAGGAAAATAGAAAAAGAAAAAGATGAGATGAACTGAGATGCGTTTATACTGAAAAGTAGCTATTACATACATCAATAAGTTTGCTGGGTGCTCCAAGTGCACTATGCGCTGACTCCATGTGTTTGTAAGTAATGAAACCATAGCCACGAGATTTTCCTGTGGCTTTGTCATAGATGACAGCCCCTTCTTCTATTTCTCCATGCATTCGAAATGCCTAGACCAAAAAATTTGGCTCAATCCATTCAGTTTAAATGGATCTGAGTTTAAAAGTTCAGACATATAATTATAATAATAATATTTATTAATATAATGCAGAGGTGTATAATTATAGGAAAAAGACAACCCAAAACTCTATATCATGTGGGATATCAAGTGGGACAATCACAGAAAACACAAACAGCAATCAGCAATGCACTCACAGCACACAAGGTTTCTGAAGTGGTATTCCAGGCTAAGCCACGAACAAAAAGCTTTCGATGTACAGGATCTGAACTGGCAATACTTTTAATTTCTTCAGCAATCGAAGGATATTGGGACCCTCTTTATGCGTCAACATGCACATAAACACACATCTACGGAGTCAATCACACAGCATACAATTTCAAGCAACAGTCGTATAGCACACATTCACTTAACACAAGCATCACACTCTCACACACACAATGAACTGCATAGGGAGAAGATTCTATGCCACAATAGTCTTTAATTCTTTATATACCAACACTCTCATTTTATATGTTTAAAACTATATTAAGGATTTTATCCAGCTCCAAAGATTTACAATTTTGTTGGTCCATATTTGCTGGCACAATTGCTGATATTTTGTTGGTCCATATTTTATCCAGCTGAATCTAATTAAAAAGTTAGAGAACTTTTCTTGACACGATTGCTGATATAAACAAAGCACTTCAGTCCCCTTATATTCTTCTAATATTTCATGAAAGCAAAATAATACATATGCTTTACAACAGTGCCTTTAGAGCTTTCCAGAATCAAAATCACTTCACTCGCGATTAATGTACTCTCTTCAAGAGCATACAAAGAAGGTGTAACACTGTTTGTCAGACATATAGAGTAGGTCACTCATGTCTCTCCTATATAGAACTTCCGGAAGAATAAATGATAGTTACTAAAAATTTGGTCTAACATCTATTATGATTCCAGATGTAAAAAGAACATATCAAGACCCTTACAGCAGAAAAATGAGGTAATGTTCTTAAAAAAGCCATATCCTTAACTAAGTGCATCTAAAATAGGAACTAAACCTCAGGAAAAAGTATAACAATAAGAAGGCTCTTAATTCCAAAGGCCAATACAGAAACATCCTAGAATTAAGTGTCAAACTGAAGCATGCAAAAATGGCCCATTATGGGAAGGAAAATGCATAAAGCAGATGTAAAAATACTCAAAAGAATATTCTTTATAAATAGACCTAAAAGATCCTATGCTTCGGCGAATCTAGCATAAACAAACAAGTATTTTAGCTATCCATAAATTGATCAAAACCAAAATTGGACGTTTTAAAATTTTACAAGGTCAAGCTCATTAGAGCAGTAATTATAACAACTACAATGCTAACAAGGTCAAGAAGTTCAAGTTTAACAACTAATCTTAAACTTAAGCTAAAAACTTCCAGAAAAATTAAGAAAAATATAAAAGAAATTCCCCTAGAATTAACCACAGCCCCCCGGCCCCCAACCTTAGCCCCCAAAATTCAGAACTGGCCAAGCAGCTATGAAGTATTGCTGTTCACATTTTCGAAGTATAAAATAAATAAATTTACTTCAACAGCTGGTATAGCTTTACTTGATGGACTTTTATAACTTGAAAACAAACTTGAAAAACCATTAAAATGCAACTAATTCACCAAAACCTTAAATTTGACCAAACCAACTCTCAGAAAACCCAAAACAGACAAGGAAAGAAAACCCAGAAATCCTCATTCACTATCATTCAAATTTTATAGCGGTTTTTTATAAGAAAATAAAAGAAATTGAGAAAATAAGGGAAAGGCATAAACATACAGTCTAGAAAGAAGATCGACGAGCTGGGATTTAGCAAGAGGGTCAAGCAAAGAACGTAGCTCTTCTTGAGTTGATAACTGGTCGTTGTTTCCCATCTCTTCCATCTTTCTCTTCTTCAAATCCTCCATTTATTTTGCTTTCCTTTCTCGGCTTTGTTTCTGTCTGCAAAAATGGGCTGTTCTATTCACGAGTTTACGAGGGTTTTTAGGTTAAGGATGGAATTGTCTTGTTTTGGGTAATATTATGATATGAAATGAAACATTGTTGTTTGTAAACACTGTTACAATATCCGCCTGACAGTTTCGGTTTTTACAATTAAAGCCCAAAGTATTTGAGATGGATTTATTGTATGAGGGTGGGCGTGGAACAATCAATTTGTCCAATCTGGGGCGGGAGTTCTAGCCTAGGGTCACCAGGTAAAGTCATACATGTTTACCTATTAACAGCTTACTTTCTTATAATTTTTACATGATTATTTTATGTTTCAAATAAAAGTAACATTTTACCAATTACTTAATTTATTATATATATTAAGTATAATATAATTTATAATCTAGCACGGTTTGTAAAACACTTTTAACTAATGAAAATGTCATTTATTATCTATTTATTACTAAATTGGCAATTTATTAATTATTTCTAATTATGATGTGATAATAACAAAAGTACTATTAATTTATTAATTATAATTAGATAAATTAAAATAATATCAAATGTAATTTAATTAATTATTATATAATAATATCAAAAGTGATCTAGCCGTAGATAAAATTTTATTTTCACATTTCTTTTAAATAAATATTATAAAATATTATTCTATAAATAATAATTATAATTATTTATTAATAGTGTTTTTATATAAACTATTATTGATATAAATTATTGATAATCAAGTATTTTTAGAGCAATTAATTAGTTAAATCATTAATTTTTAAAATTGAATTTTATCCAATGAGATTTTGAGGTGAAAGACAAAATGATAATTTTTTATTTTAGATATTTTACCCATGAATATATTAAAATATGAGACCATATTAATATGTGTGGTGATGGAATATATTTTGAAAAATTTTGACACTAAAAACAATCCTAACCACAAAAAAAAATTAAGAGGTTTGATTTTTGACCCTCTCATTGTCTTTTAAATTAAACTAAATTAGCTTAATAGGCTAATTATTTTTAATTAAGTTTTTAGGCTGATTTAAAATTTAATTAGGGAAATAGGTCGTTTTTAGGATAGAGAAAGTGAAAGCGTGCCCAACTGGGCGCGCTTTCTGCACATATGGCAGGAAAGCACGCCCAGCTGGACGCGCTTTTCCTTTCTCTCTCCAGGGTTAGGGCTTTTATTTTTTTTAGGATTAGGATTTGGGGGGTTTTTTTAGGGTTTAAGGTTTTTGACTAAAACGACGGAAGTTCTTATGTAGCTTTGAGGGGTCGGGGATGTGATAACGCGCATCAACATACATACATTTTATGTGTCATGGCAAGATAAGACCATCCTTAGAAACCCATCGTGGGGAAATCAGGTTTCAGGGTAATAATACTTGATACAATCAAAGGTCGAAGTCTAGGTGGAGACCCAATTGGCGATCGTGATGTGGTCACAAGTTCGAGTATAACTAGAGGGCTAGGTGACAGTCGTTACGCAGTCAAGAGTTCAAGCTTTTTGGATACCCACAAACAATATGATGTGAGCACGGCCGGGAATTTGTCCAACTCAAGCAAGGACCACACGAGGTCGATAAAAACTCCTTTGATTCCAGCTCGGGCCAGCAATTCAAGGATTCCTCGAACCTTAATGCAAGCTAATTTTAGCTCAATTTCAGCTCCCCGAGCTCCGCCAACTCAAATCAGCTCACTTGAGCTTAATTCAGCTCGTTTGAGCTCGTTTCTATTCCTTTCCAGCTCATTTATTTAATTGTTAGAATAAACTAAGTATTTATTTTAGTTAGTTTATTTTGCTACATCTCATTAGTTCGTTTATTAGCTCACTTCAGCTTGTTACATGTTTTTAGTACTTAGTGAGCTAGCCGAATTTATGAAGTTAGTTAGTTTATAATAAATGTGTCCTAATTTAATTAGTATGTTAATTATTGTGTCTAAAGCATGTTAATACTTGGTTCAGCCGAATTTGGCTTGTTTTAATGTTGGTTCATGTCATTTGTAGGATCAGTCACTTGGGGAGTTCATTAAAGGCAAGGTGCATGCATATTTGAGGTTCAATGGACGGCATTCAATGGGACACATGTATGTGGGACGTTCATGCAAGAGGAAGCTGCTGATTGTTCATGTATTTGAAGATTCATGGACAGTATTTATGGATAATTGGAAGATTAATGCTTGGGAATTTCGTGCAAGTACCAACTAGCATCTAGAACAATCCAATTCTTCTTTCATGCATGATTATTCTGCCATTTATTAAGGTGCATAGACGTTGGCCACAAGGGAGGTGAATTTTTATACATTCAATTCAAGTATTCAAGGCACATTAAAGCCTCATTCGGCCAAGGGAGATGTAGGAGTATTAAAGGGCTGCACATTCATGGCATTATGGCTATTCTTCAAGGCTAAGTATGCATGAATGCATCAAGTGAAGCAACATGATGGTTCGGCCAATTCATGCACCATCTTCAAGCATGAACCGAATTTTAATGCTTCATTTATGCCCATAGCCGAACCTAGACAAGTCCATTGGAGTTCCCTTGCTTCCAAGTGCATCCAACTTATTTCCTTCTCCATGAAGCATGACCTTTGGCGTTCAGCAAGCTGAATTTGGACTTAGTATCTTAATGACTTTATTCTAGATTATTCTATCCTATTTAATAGCCGAATGCTTAGCCCTTAAGTCTTGTTTACTTGTCCATTCGGCTAGCCATATGTTAGGCTATAAATACTTAGCATTTTTCATTTTGTACAGACTTTTGACAAACTTTTATATGAACATTGTGTTCTTGAGTGAGTTATCTCCTCTCAAATTTCGTACAAGTCTCGTTTGACTTATCTGGCTTTGCTAGTGGCATCTACGACTTGTTTTTGAACTTATCACCCTAACCGGTGTGGCGTTCACCTATCTACCAAACCACCATTCCACCTTAACGATATAAGAAACGGGGTGACACTGCTATATAGTGTTGAATCTTTCTTGAAGTTAAGTTCGTTTATCTCATTCCACCATTTATCTCAAACTTATCAAACTTTATTTCTTTGTTAAACTGAGCCTACTATAATTCCTAAAACTTACCTTTCATTTCAAACCCCATTTTGTTAAACTTCCGCTACCATAACGAAATTAAACCATTTTTCAACATTCGAACATTAACTCATCGACGATCGGGCAACAAGTGAAACAACTCAACTAAACCGAGCCAGATCACATCACAATACCCTTTATATAGCATACATAAGATTTATGTCATAATCATACGGAAAAACTCTGGGAATTTCTGGTGTAATCAACGTAATTTTTTTCTCTATTTCTAAGCAGTCGATCTCTTTATCCTTTCATTCTTTTCTGAAGGCTGACACCGAGGTGGACACAAGAGGGTTCTCAAGTGGAGAGCAGATGTTTCGGCATAGTAGAGGTCAAACTCGGGTTGACGCAGTTGTAACACCCCTAACCCGTCTCCGTTGTCGGATTAAATTTACGGGATATTACTACAGTTTACGAATCCAAGACAACATAAAACCATTCAATATTAATTTAAATATCAAATATTCAAAACCAATCTTTATTTATAACATATTTATGAAAACGATCCTTAAATTGAGATTATGGAACTCTAAAACCAGTTTGGAAACAAATAGGGATTAATCTGAAACAAAATAGAAAAATATGATAAAAACTGAAAACAGGGGTCACACGACCATGTGGCCAGGCCGTGTGACAGAGCCCAGACCGTGTGGTTCAAAAACATGGCTGTGTGCCCAACCGTGTGACAAGGCCTAGACCGTAATTCAGTGACACGGTCATGTTGCCATGCCGTGTGGAAAAACATGCACCTAAAAATCAATAAGACACACGGTCGTGTTGTAACATCCATAACCTGTACTTGTCGCCAGATTAAGGTTATGGAGTATTACTGTACAATTCATAACAATTAATAACAGATAATATCAAGTTTAACAAATTTAATTAACAATTCATAAATAATTAGATTGGAGTGAAACGTACAGTTATGGACCTTAAATCAAGCCCACGTGGCTTTAAAAATAGTTTATGAACAATCAGGGACTAATTTGAAGCAAAACAGAACGTTCAGGGAAAAACTAAAACTTTTCAAAATAGGGGTCACACGGCCGTGTGTCCAGACCGTGTGACAGAGCCCAAACCGTGTGGCTCCAAACACGTCCGTGTGGCTACTCCACACGCCCATGTGCTCACCCGTGTGTCCACCCATGTAACTTACTGCCTTGGCTCACACACCCATGTCTCCGCCTGTGTGTCTACCCGTGTAACTCACTGACTTGGGTCACACAGTCGTGTCGCAAGCCATGTGCTAGCCCGTGTGAACCCTACACCTAACACGCCCATGTGGGTTGCCCTTGTGTGACACACGATCATGTGACAGCTCGTGTCTCAGGCTGTGTGTGCCCAAAAATGACCCAAAACATGCTCATTTCATATCCAAATGCTTAAGTACCTAAACCAATTCTCAACACATGCTTATAAGACTTCAAAATGCATTTCAATGACACCCAAAACATGCCAAACCAATCATCCTAAGGCCTAACCAATGTGTCATCAATGACACAGTATTTCAAACACTTAACATTTCACCTACCTAGAATTACATTACACAAGCCTCAACTCACTCAAATAGCTTGCATTCAATTCTAACATACCTTGCTTAATTCATATCAAACTTACCATTCCCTGATTGACCACTCATGCTTAAACTTGGAACTTAATATGCTTACCATATTAGTTACTCATTCCACAACATAAAAAACATAACACATACACATTACAAAACACTTGTGAACCATTACAGTCATGACCAAATGGTCTTATTACATGCCATATAAGCCAAGTTAAATTCAAAATCTACCAAAGAGGTCTTCGGATAGTGTGATTCTTCAAGTTGATTCAATCTTCTGATTTCCACAAAAACGTAATTTACAAAGAAAAAGACAAGGACACGAGTAAGCTTACATAAAGCTTAATAAGTTTGTCGCTTAATGATAAAGCTTACCGAATCAAATATAATATTCAAATAATAATATTAATGAACAGAGTTCCTAACAACAAGGTTATTAACAGATTTCCTGTCAATTATAGCTCACAACAGGAGAGTGATGCTCAACAATAGTACAAATCATTTATCTACATTTTAATAACATTCGGAGATAATAAATCGATACCAATGAATGATATACTGATATGAGTATATAGTTAACCATCGAAACACACCAGGCGCTCATACGAGCCAGACCAATCGATAACACTCCTCGACACCAATTGCCTAGCCCGTAGGCTAACATCCGCCCCTGTAACACACTAGAAACATTGTAATATAACCCGATAGTCCGCAACAAATGCAAGACCTCAATATATTTAGTAAACAAAGGATATACTGAAATCATCGTCACTTCTCATTTCAATCTTGTATCGCACGCAAAATAACCTATTGGCATGCCAATTGTACTCTATCATACGTTCATCGGGCTCAGGATTTATCCATAGAAAACAATGCTATCGTTTCATTACATCTGTTCTCATTTACAAGACATTTTTTGCATTAATTAGCATTCAACCATTGAATTTCATCTAATACACATTTAAAAATGTATTATAATTAAATCGATCGAACTTACCTAACTAAACTGCAGCACAACAAGGTACAGGGACTATTTAGTAATTTTCTCTTTTCCGCGATTTTCAACTTGTTGTTAATCTAAAATAATAATTTTATTCAATTAAATAATTTTAACAGAAAAACCAACTCATTTTATGCAATTAAGTCCTTTTTTATATTATTACAAAATTACCCTCAACATTTTACTTTTATGCAATTTAGTCCTTAAGCCCAAAACATGCAATTTAACCATTTTCATTCAAATCCAAGCTTAGCCGAATATTCAAGGGTTTCACTACAGACCATATTTTCAATTAATTCATATCAAGCCCTTGTAATTTTATTACTTTAACAATTTAGTCCTTGAACATTAAAATAATCAAAAACTACTTTACAAAATAGTCCTATCTAACAACCACACTCAATAATCTTTCATAAAATTTCAAGAATAACTAAAACTCGTCAATGGCATTATCCATAACGTTAAATATTTTTACAAATTAGTCCCTGAGTTAGCAAGATTAAGCTAATACGAGCTCAAAAACATAAAAATTACTAAAAATGGGTGAAATTTCACATACCTATTAAAAGACCCAAGCTTGACCAAATGTTTTCCAAGCTTCCTTTAGTGTCACATCCCAAAAACCAGGTTAGTAGAAATTGGGTTAATGAACCGAGAGTGGTCACGATTGAATTTTGTATTTAGATGATCTTTTACTTATTTGATAAAAAATATCAATTATAGTGATTGAGTGGTGGTGGAGCTATCCTTGATGAGCTGAGTTTGAACACGTTCCCTCTCATTAATTTCTTTTTCGTGCAAAATTGTTTTAAACCCTTAGCAAAGGTCATCCCATGTTTTTAATATTTTCTGTTAAAATAAAAACAAGGAAGTGAAGTGGTTAAGTGGTTAAGTTCTCTTAAGCTATCCTAGAGGTCCTAAGTTCAAGTTCCCTTGTTCTCATCTTTTTATTTCATTTTTAACACAAAAAACCCATGTGTTTTATAAGTTTTTGTCCACCCCATAGTCATCATATTTAGGAGGATTCCTTTCCTCTATTAAGAGTCAAACTTACCTTAAGTTGAGGGTGCATGATCCCTCTTTTCACTCCATGTTTCCTTCCCTTGCCAAAACTTCTCATCTTTGCCATAGAAGAGGTTCACTGAACCTAGACCTAGTTGACTAACCTATTCCCACTCTCCCAACCTCAGATTGTCGCCCCCTCTTGTAACACCCCTAACCCGTATCCGTCGCTGAAATAGGGTTACGGAGCATTACCGTAAATATGTAACTCAAATCATTCATTTCCAATATTTCATAATCATTGCAAAATCCAATCAAACACATGCATAATGTCCCTAATTCGAGCCCTCGAGGCCTAAGAAACACTTTAGAAACGACTCGAGACTAAATCAAAAACATTTAGAACTTCATGAAAAAAGATAGAAAAATTCACACTACAGGGGTCACACGACTGTGTGACTCACACGGTTGAGACACACTTCCGTGTCTAAGGTCGTGTGGACATTCAAAGTAAGGACACATGACTGTGTCCCAGCCCATGTCCGTGCCCGTGTAACTCTTTGACTTGGGTCACATGGCCAAGCCACACGCCCGTGTTCCAGGCCGTGTAACTCTTGAAATGGCCTCACACGTCCGTGTGCCAAGCCGTGTGCTAGGCCGTGTAACTGCCTGACTTGCAACCCCTTTGAAACCTACAGGGGACACATGGGCGTGTCGCATGGCCATGTGTCACACACGGTTGAGACACACGCTCGTGTCTTAGGCCGTGTGGACAAAAAATAGGCCATTTTCAAGTCATTTCCTTCACCCAAATCATGCACACACATACAAGCCATTTGCACCCATTTCAAGCATTCAAAATGCACCTAAAACATGCATAATCAAACTAGATAAATATGGTACCTATTCATACAACGAATATGCCAAAAGGCACCTCAATTCACATAACATTAAATATACTTAAACATAAGCATAACTTAGCCATTTATCAACTCAACATTTGCAACTTAATTCCATACCAAATACTACCATAATGGCCACATACCAAGATCACATTCAAGCATACCAAAAGATCCACTCAATACATATCATCACTAACCATTTCAACATTAGCCAACAAACACCAAAATGCTAAAATGTCATCAACCAAAGTACCTTATTTACAAACTAAACATATTGGCTATTTTTTCAAGTACAAAAAACCTAGACATGCCATTATAACCATGACTTAAAAACATCAAAATCTACCGATATAGTCGATGGATAGTGTGATAGGTCTCCGACGATTTTCTAACCCGAACGATCTTCCGATTTACTATAAAACACAGAAAAAGAACACAAAGTAAGCATATAATGCTTAGTAAGTTCGTAAATCATAAACAATGCATACCATTTTAATTCATAAGCTTAAAAATAAATATGAATCAATCCAACACAAGCTTGGCATGTAACAGCCCGTTTTTAGTCAAATTAGAACAGTGGTTTCGGGACCACAAATTCGAGGTTAAAATATTTATTTTATTATTTATTTAATGTCTACAGCATGATAATATGATTGTGTGAAAATTTTGTTAAGAAATTTTATCGTTTAGTTGGTCAATTTGATAAAAAAGAATAAATCGCGTAAAGTGTAAAAGTGGAGTTCTATTAGCTAAAAGTATTTAATAGCTATAGAACCTTAAAGTAAAGGTCCTTATGTTGTAATTTGACCATTGGAAACATAAGTGGACATAGATGGGCATAAAATGGATGATATTAAATGGTTATAATAAGGTTATTTTAGTAAAATTTTAAATACATGTAAATTAAATAAAAACAATTTCTATCATCTTTCTTCCTTCATTTTTCTCCAACTGAAATTAACCTAAAGAAGCCATTAACAAAGCTTCAAGCTTTCAGCCTTTTCTTCTTGAGCATGTAAGTCCATTTTTGTTCGGTTTTTAATGATTTCTATGTTTTTGTGATCGTTGCAACTAGGTCTAGCTAGCCCAGGGACTAATTTGCAAAACTGTTAAAGATTTTGAATGATGCCATTGATGAATACATGTGTGTTTTGATGTTTGATGATAGATTATGAATGTTTTTTGTGAATTATATAAGTTTTATAAAGTGATTTTTAGTGAAATTGCAAATTAGGGATTAAATTGAGAAATGTTTAAAATTTATGGTCAAAATGTGAAATAAATGAAAATTATGGGCTGCTACGGGCATTATGGTAATTCGTCTAGTATGGGTATATTTGGAATTTTACTAATTTGTGATTTTATGCAATAAGGACTAAATTGTGAAAAATGTGAAAGTTTAAAGGCAAAAGTGTAAATGTGTTTTAAAGTGTGATTTGGACTAAATTGAATGAATAGATAATTAAATAAGTTAATTTTTATTATATTTAGATCAAGAAAAGTGAAATACGGACTTGGATCGGGAAAAAGATAAAGTTATCGATTAATCGACTAAATTCATCGTTTTAACATCCGAGGTAAGTTCGTATGTTATAATTTCATTTCAAATGTATTTTTTACGCTTTGATATAGCATGAATTGTGATTATGTGATTACGGACGAGTTTTGAAATGATTCGATGAAGATTCGACAGTTGAAATCCCGGTTGAACCTTAAGAATAGTTTAGGATGCTAGTGACATGTCATTAAGTATACTTGAGTTGGCTTCGGGCCATGATTTAGCACTATGTGTGTGAGATAAATCGATTTGGCTTCGGGCCATGCATGTCGGCTGATTTGGCTTCGGGCCATGATATCAAAATTTTGGATAAGTTACCTTGATTTGGCTTCGGGCCATGGTATAGGTACTTATCGTGTGAGACCTTGAGTATCCGACTTCTATTCTGAACGGTTCAACGGGTAAAAGAAGAATGTGGTTGATTATGAGATTGGTATGAGATGGTACAGGTACGTACGGAAATGAATTGAGTATTGAAAACTATGAAATTGTTGAGTTCCTTGGTAAGTATATGAATGATCATTTGATAGCTTGAGATTTAATAGAATTGTTGTACATTGTTTTCCATTATATGAATGATTAATGAATGATGATAGTTGCTCATTGTTAACATACGAGCTTACTAAGCTATATAGATTACTTTGTTATTTTTCCATGTTTTATAGTGATTTCAAAGCTAGCTCAGATTTGGGGATCGTCGGAGACTTCACCACACTATCCACTGACTCTTTCGTACTTTTGAAACTATGTTTTGAGTATATGGCATGTATAGGTATTTTGAGTCATTTTGATTATGGATTGATAAAGATTTTGTTCATTTATAATGGCTTGTAAATGTATATGTTTTGGTTTGTAAATATAGCCATGAGATTTGGATTAATTTGGTATATTTGGTTATGTGTTTATGTGTGTATATATGGTTGATATTGAGTTCTTGGATGGATATGTAAATGACCATATTATGAAGTTTGTGGAATTGGTACCTTTTTTATGAAATGGTACAAAATGATGTATGATTGGTAATGGTTTAAATAGTTGATTGGTATATGTATTTTAGTAGGTTTTGGTTGAGTAAAACATAAGTTATAAGCATGCTAGTTATTAGTATTTGAAATGGTATGAAATTGTCTTGAATGTGGTTAGAATAGATGTTTTATTGTCTTGAATGTGGTTAGAATTCTATTGTGCTATGAATTGGTGCCATTTGGGTTGTTTAGGTACATGAGATTTTGGGTGGCAAATTTGTAACAACCCGATTTGGGGTCTAGTCGGAACAGTGGTGTCAGGACCACAAATTCGACGCAGAAAAATTTATTTTTATTATATTTTTATGGTCTACGGTTTTATGGAATGCTTTTGTGAAAATTTCGTTCAAAAATTTTGACGTTTGGGCACTCAATTTAGTCAAAAGGACTAAATTGTAATAAGTGCAAAATATGAGTTCTATAGGTTAAATGTGTCCAATTGCTATGAAATTTTAAATTAGAGGTCCTGAGATGGTAATTAGACCATTGGTTAAGTTGGTTGACAAAAATGGACATGGTTAGGTATGTTTCTAAAGTTTTTCATTAAGTGCATTTTAGTAATTCGGTAATTAAATGAATTAAAAAGCAAAAATAAAGCCAAAATTTGTCCATCTTCTTCCTCCATTGGCCAAAAATTTGAAGAGAACCATGGCTAGGGTTTGTCAAGCTTTCAAGCTCGATTGTAAGTCTGTTCTTACCCCATTTTTAATGCTCTTACATCTTTGGAGTCGTTGTAACCCGATCTATCTATTTCTACCACTAATTTAAGATATGATCAAGGTCTAAGGTTTTACCCATGTTGAATATGTGTGTATTTTGATGTTTGATGGTAGAAAATGCATGTTTATTGTTTGTTAAACGACTTTTGCTAAGTGATTTTCGGTAAAAATGTCAAAAAGGACTTATTTGTAAAAGTCTATAAAATGAGTAGAAAAATGTGAATAAATGAAAAATGTGGGCTGTTATGAGTATGAAAATAGTTTGAGCTAGGCTTGGGTGTGAAGAAATTGAATGAAATTCATTTTACGAGAATAGGGACTAAAGTGTAAAGTGTCAAAAGTTTAGGGGCAAAAATGTAATTTTGCCATAATGCGACTTTTGGGCTGAAATGAATAATGTGATGATTAAATGAGATGAATTTGGTATTATAGATCAAGAAAAACGAAGTTCGGGTCTAGATCGAGGGAAAACCAAAGTGTTTGACGATTAGGTTCGTTTTCGCTATTTTTGTATCGAGGTAAGTTTGTATGTTTAATAAGCATTAAATTATATATGTATAAATGCTTAATTGATATAATTGTGGTAAATGCTATATTATTGAAATGAAATATGAATGCTATTGAGTACGATACTACGGAAATGACCGACAGAGATTCGATACAACGAAAGTCCCGGTTGAACCTTAGGAATAGATAGGATACAAATGTCATGACATTAGGGTTACTGTGATTATGTGTAAGACCATATCTAGGATATGGCATCGAAATGAGACTTCGTATAAAACCATAGCTGGGCTATTGGCATCGATACGAGATTACATGTAAGACCATATCTGGGATATGGCATTGGTACGGTACTGTGTGTACGAGATTTTTGAGTATCGTTTAGTATTCCAAATGGTTCAACGGGAAATGTTAACGAAATGTGGTTACAAGTGATTGTACGGCTCAGTCAAGGTACTCGTGATAGAAATCGACAAGTAAGTGTTAAAAGTGAATTTCATATGATGAGTAAGTGGAAAATTATGAGAATTCATATAGTTGAATTGAATATTCATAAATGTGATGGCTATTGAATTGAATATAGGTTATTTCTATTTGCTTATGCTTATGTAAATGTGAATGAATTGATAAGAAGTATTCAAACTATGTAAGCATTAAAATGAATAAACCTGTGAAATACTTGGTTAATTATGTGAACGAATACATGGCATAAAGGTGGAATTATACAAGTTATATTATAGTATTTGTAATGGCTTAAAATGTGTTTATTTGATGAGATGAGTTATTATCATACGAGCTTACTAAGCTATATAGCTTACCCCCTTCCTTTCCCATGTTTTATAGTGTCATTGAGCTAGCTCGGATTGGAGATCGCCGGAGATCCTATCACACTATCAAGCTATCACTTTGGGTATTGATGAATTCAAGTATTTTGAGTTTATGGCATGTATAGGGATTTGGTCTTTTGGTTATATGTGACATTATTAATTTGGCCATATGTGCTGGCTTATAATGGTTTATGGTTCATTTCCGTATATAGCCATGGAAGTTGGCTAATATTGGTTATGAGTATATTTATATATTAATGTCATTTGTGAATGTGGAATCTTGCATGATTTGGTGTGAAAAGGTTGATGTTCTAAGCATGATAAATAATGGCATGAGGATGACATGTTATTGTCTTGGTTGTGGTTGTTTGGTTGCTTTTATATGCTTGAATTTGTGCCATGTGATGTTGTGTTGATGTGTGCAAGTGAGGGTGGCAAAATGTGTAACAGACCGGTTTAGACCCTAGTCAGAATAGTGGTTTCGGGGCCACAAATCCAAGGTCAAAGAAACAATTTAATATTATTTTTTATGTTTATGGTATGTGATAAAGTAATGAGAAATTTCTGTGTGAAAATTTTATTGTTTGTGTGTCGATTTGTAAAAAAGGATTAAATCGCATAAAATGCAAAAGCTGTGTACTAATAGTTAAAAACACTTAAATTCTATGTCTTATTAAATGTGGGTCCTTATGTTGTTATTAGACCACATGCTTAATGGATGGACAAAAATGGGTTTAAGTTAGTGGAATTTTAAATGAATTCATAAAGGTTATAATGGTAATTAGTTAATTATATGTGCATTAAGTAAAAAAAAAGCCAAAATTTCATTAAATTCATCCTTTTTCCACTGAAAATAGAAAGAATAGATAGGGTTTAAAGCTTTGGAGGTTTCAGCTAGAATTTGGTTTGATTAAGGTATGTGTTATGATCTGTTTTTAATAATATTTACGTTTTTGTGATTGTTACTTTGTGTTCTATCAAGCCCATGTCTCAATTTCTGAATTTGATGAAGATTTAGAGTTATGACATTGATTAAATTGTGAGCTTTGTGATGTTAGTTGATGAAAAATGAAAGATATGTGTTGGGTTATCATGTTTTGTATTTGGATTTTTGATGAATTTGAGTATTACGGGCTAAATTATGAAAATGTGAAATTGAGGAGCTAAAATGTGAAATAAATAAAAGTTATGGGTTGCTAGGGACTAGTATTAAATTAGGCCAAGCTTGGGTGTGAATAAATTATGTGTATTTTGTGTAATTGTGAAATAGGGATTAAAATGTCAAAATGTGAAATTATGAAGGTTAAAGTGTAAAATGCCTTAATTATGTGTTTATGAATTGTTTTGGATGAAGGTGAAATTGAATGAGTTGAATTTGATATTATATAGATCAAGAAAAGAGATATTCAGACTTAGATCGAGGCAAGAACAAAATGCTCGATTGATCGTCTAGTGTCGTTGTTTCTACGTCCGAGGTAAGTTCGTGTATAATACGTATTGTTTAAACAATGTTCATATGTAATGAAATGAATGGAATTGTGATTGTGGAGTGTGGTAATGTGAAATGTGAGCTCATAGATATATGGCACTAAGTGTGCGTAAATAAAATAGTTACAATGATGAATGGCACTAAGTGTGCGAGATAAAGAAAGCATCGGCTATATTATTTGGCATTAAGTATGCGATACCGAGATAAAATCTATTTTATGTAATGCACTAAATATGCAATAATATTATGACTTCGGCTAATTAATTGGCACTAAGTGTGCGAGTTCATTAAATGTTTAAAGAGGATCGAATGAATTATGGCATCGAGCATTGAGTGGTAAATATGATAGATAAATACGTGATGGTACAGGTATGTACAGAACCTATGTGGTTGATGATATTGTGTATGAAATAGATGGAAAATTATGTGAATGAATGATGAAAAGAGTTGGATTAAGTAGCATTATGAATGCTTGTATATGAACCTAAAGATATGGTATGAAAGTGAGTAATAGTCATGGATGAGATTGAGTAGTGATGTGAATTGAACTAAGTGTTAGTTAATTTTGCACATTGAATTTTGGATTGTTTAATTAATTAAGTTATATTAGGAACTTACTAAGCTTTAAAGCTTACTGTGTGAAGTTTTCTCTGTTTTACAGTGTCGTTAAAGCTAGCTCGGATCCGGGATTGTCAGCGACTCAATCACACTATCGGACGTCTATTTTGGTACCTTTTTGGAAGTTGTATATATGGTATATGGCATGTACATGCTAGTAAAGTTATGGAATGTTTTGAGATGTATAAATCTTGCCATGTGATATGGCTTGATAATGGATTGATTTTGGTATATGATTTGCTATGTGAATGTGGTGAATGTGATGTGTATATATGGTCTTGAGTAAATGGCCATTATGGTATATTTTGGTGAAATAGAAATGGTATGTTTCATACTTGATTTGATGGTTGAGAACGGTGAATGATTTGCATGTTATTTGATGTTGGAATTGAATCTATAAGGATGACCCAAATTGGGTGGAAATTTGGCATTGTAAATGGCTTATAATTGCCCACACGGGTGAGCACACGGGCGTGTGTCTCAACTGTGTCCTTCACTGTCCCCAATCGAAGTAGATCAGACTTGCACACGGGACAAACACATGGGTGTGTGACAGGCCGTGTGATCCTAGTCAGTAGTGTACACGGGGTAAGGCATTATCTAAGACATGGCCATGTGAGGCACAGGGTCTAGCCACACGGGCGTGTGCCCTGTATTGAAAGAAAATTTTTCTAAGTTCTGTAAAGTTTCCGTATAAGATCGGTTTAGTCTCGAACCTTCTCTAAAGCATGTTTAAGGTCTCGTAGACCTTCTAAAGGGACTATGTGTGTTTGATTATCTATGATATGCTAATGTGTGAGTCACGGTGGTTTAAATGTTATGATTTGACCGGTAACACCTCGTAACCCTAGTCCGGCGATGGATACGGGTTAAGGGTGTTACAAAATGGCTTGGTAAATAGCCTTGTTTTTGTCAACACGAGTAGACACAAGGGCATGTGTCTAGACCGTGTGTGACACACGATCTGCCCCACGGGCATGTGTTCTGGTCGTGTGCCCCTTGCACCTTAATTTTGAGAAACAGAATGTCCAGAATTGAGCATACCGGCAGAGACACAGGCGTGTGTCTCGACCATGTGTGCTGCTACCTAGCACACACGGCGCGTGTACGCGCGCGCAGTGGCACAAGTTAGAGAGCACCCTAATTTGAACACGGTCTGAAGCACGGGCGTGTCCCCAAGGTCACACGGGCGTGTCCCTTAGACCACAAGGGCGTGTGAGCCCTCCTTCTAGCAAAATTTTTTAAAGTTTTGTAAAAGTTTCCTGAGTTCTTGGTTCAGTCTTGAACCACTTCCAATACTTGTTTTGGGCCTCGCAGGCTCGTAATAGGGACTTCATGATCGAATATGAATGGTTTTAATTTGGACGCAAATTGTATGACTCAAAATTGTGTGATTGTTTGTGATGTGAGTTCGGTAATGCCTCGTACCTTGTTCCGGTGTCAAATACGGGTAAGGGGTGTTACATTCAGTGGTATCTGAGCTACGGTTTAGTCGATTCTCGGACTAACATAGCGTATGTGAGTCTAGCTATACATGCCATATTACTACCTGTGATAGTGTGATATCTCCCAACTCTGATGAAATTGTTTTGTTGAGGCAGAGATGCTTTCCAACCGAGCTATTTTCGAAAACGCTGAAAGTGATACTAAGATATTTGAAAATGTGTTTGTGATGAGTCAAAACTTGGAAAGGTATGAATAAGAGTTCATGATATGTATGTGATGATGTACAAAATGAAATAACCATAAGTTGAGAAATATGGATAAAATGTCATTGTTTCGGTTGAACGTTGTATTTCGATGGATTACGGTGATTTTATGAAACGTATAAAATGTTTTAAATGTTGCAAAAAGGATTTAGCCCGGAAGGGTAATCCTGAATTAAGCCCTCTCGAGCATATGTTATGAAATGGATTTAGCCCAAACGGGTAATCCAGAGTAAGCCCTTTAGAGCATACGTTACTGAAAGGATTTAGCCTGGATTGAAAGTCCTGTTATATCATATGTGGCTCGAGAGTGTGCTCTATGAATATGTGCCAAAATGGCACTTTTGAATATGAATTGATGGATTGTTAACATGCATACCTTGAGTATACTACCCGAGTATCCATCGAAATTATAATAGTTCAAAGGGAATTATTCTTGAAATATGGAAAGGTGAAGTGAAATGAAAGTTTATATTATGATAAGCTCATCCATGTTTGTTTGGCATTCATATGATGTTATGTGCCTAACTTGTTTGATTAAGTGAATGCGATAAGTAAACTTACTCAAAATTTAGGGAATGTATGTTTAAGTACACTTGTTTGAATAAAGATAATCAGAAAGTTCGTGTAACATAAATATGTATGTTAATTAGCTTGAAGTGAATTATATGATTGTGAAGATATTATGTTGATGATGAATGCTAAGTTATATGTGTGTATTTATGAGAGTCGAGTTAGAGGCTTTACGACCTCACCCCCTTACCAATATGGTATATTATAATGAAATTTCACAAGATTTAAGTTAAATGAGCTCACAAGTAAGAGACTAAAGAGTTCAGTAGCGGAATAACTAATAATGTGGTCAGAGTTAAGAATAGTTTGGCAAGTGAATACAGTTCTGGAAAAGATGCCAGGTTATTCTAAAGATCATTCAAATTTCGCGATGTCACGGTTAAAGAAAAAGTTAATCTCGGCTAATCGATTCATTCAGGTATGATGTCTAAAATATGTATTTGCTGGAATTTCTTCCGGATTGATTTTCGATAGTGAGTGGAATAATACGGGATTAGTGATGATAGAATTAGTCAGAGAAATGATATTTGAATCGTAAAGATGTCTGAGTGTAACAGTAGTAATTGAATAGATTATGATGATCTCTCCTGGGTATTTTATATATTCATTTATCCTCAGAGATATATGTGATTGTTCGTTTTCTGATGAAATTCTTATAATATGAGAATGCTAGCTGATTATAAAGTTAGATGAAAGCACTGTTGGTCTGGTTGGTTGATGAGCAGCATTTCTTATCTCTTTCTTTGGAATTCTATAATATTATGTTTGGAATAAAATTAGTTGGTGAAAATTTATGTGAGGCTATTCTTCTGTTTCTACTGGATGTTGTTTTGTTATATATATATTTGGAAAATATATTATCTTTGTTACAATTGATTTTAGAGCGTATAAGCATTGTTTTTCTTCTGGTTTTCTCTGAGGAATCATCAAGAGCTTTATTATTTTCTTATGAGTTATGTTCTTGGACTTCCAGTATGATATCGCATCTTGGATTTCTTTATCTCGGTTTTCTTATCATCTTTAATAAATTATCAATCATGGCTCATCTTTAAAGTGTGTTCTTTCTCTTGTCATAACTATGTCTATTATGGTTGTATTTCTGATTCGATCATAGGAACGTGGTGATTATGGTATCAGGATTTCTCTAATTTTCGTGAAAGGAATTGACATCGGCAAAGGTATAGATAGTGGAAGCTCAAGCTCAAATTGTACGATGGTTTTCTTTTCTCAGGTAAGTTTGATTAAGGTCAATGAGTTCAATCAGGATATTTTGTTTCCTTGAGCTAATGCAGTTGTAAAGATCTTTGACTAGCATGTGAGGAAATTTTGAAAGATTGTATGTTTGAGTTGTTTTAACAGCATGAACAAGGGAGTGTAACAAACTGATTTAAGGGCTAGTCGGAACAGTGATCTCGGGACCACTAATCCGAGGTCAGAGAAAATTATTTTTTTTATATTATTATATGAGTTATAGTATGATTATATAGGTGCATGAAAATTTTGGTACTTTAATTTTAGCGATTTCATGCTTAATCGAGAAAAAAGATTGAATCCCATAAAGTGCGGAAGTTCCATTTTATAAGCTAAAGGTGCCTAATAGGCATAAAATATTATTGGAGGTCTTTAAAGGGCAATTAGCCCCTTAAATAATGGTTGGCCGGCCAGAGGGGACAATAGAGGTCAAAATTTTGTCAAGTAGGTGGATTAGGTGGACTAAATTGGGATTTTATATTAAAATAAAGAAAGAAAAGATATCATCTTTTCTTCTTCTTTCCTCCACCGAAAATTAGCAGCCAAAAAGGGGCTTGAAAGCTTAAAAATTTCAGCACACTCTCCTCCTTACAAGTAAGTGTTTTAGTGATCATTTCTTGATAATATTTGTACTTTTGAGACCCCTAAAGCTTAAGCTAGCTAAAGAGGGGACTATTTTGCAAAATGGTGAAAAGTTTAGAGCTTTACCATGTAAGCATGTATGTTGTTTGCTGCATTTTTATGGAAGAATATGAGTCCTAGTTGTTAGATAAACAACTTTTTTGAAAGGTGTTATCATGAAAACACCTCAAAGGACCTTTTTGTAAAGGTTGCAAAATATGTGATAAATGTGTGAAATGATGAGTATTGAGGATTGCCATAAGAGTAATAAATGTTCATCTAAGCTTGTAGAAGAAGGAAATTTGATTAGAATCGATTCACGAGCCTAGGGGCAAAATGGTCATTTTGTGAGAGTCTAAGGGCAAAATAGTAATTTTGCCAAAATTATGATTATTGGGATGTATTTATTAATGTGGCAATTAAATGAGCTAAAATTTTATTATAGATCAAGAAGAGCAAAGAATTAACCTCGACCGAGGAAAGGGCAAAGTATCAGACTAGATCGACAATCTAGCCTATTTTGAAATCGAGGTAAGTTTGTGTGTATTAATTCAACATCGTGTCATTAAGCCTTAAAATGTTCGATGTTATTGATGATGTATATTGTTTCTATGAATTTGAGTAATGATGTTGAATGATGAAATAATGAGAATCTATGATGTTGAAGTCCCGGTTGGACTTAAATAAATGAGAGAATAGTTTCATCAAAACTTGAGATGGATAAGGTCCCGTATAAGACCATGTCTGGGACATGGCCTCGGCACCAAATTGAAAACCCGTATAAGACCATATTTGGGATATGGCATCGGCATCAAATTTGAATATCATATAAGACTATATCTGGGATATGGCATTGACAATTGATATGAGATCCCGTATAAGACCATATCTGGGACATGGCATCGGCATCTAGAAGTGACCCCACGTAAGACCACACCGGGGATGTGGCATTGGTGTCGTAATTATGTGAATAAGGATGATCATGTATCCTTGGATATCCCAAGTAAATTAATGGGATAAATAATTAAGCTTATGATAGATATGAGATTAATGCTAGGACTATGTGATGAAGTGATACAGGTATATGTGAGTAATTCACGAGAATGGTTTACGAGATGTGGCATGATGTGTAATTGGTAGGAGTAAGTTATGGAAATGAGTTTAAGACGTGTTTTAGTCCATGCAATGGATGGATGAAATTATGAGATTTATGTTGCTATTTATTTCATGCAAACTTACTAAGCTTTATGCTTACCTGTAACATCCCGATTCAGGGCCTAGTCAGAATAGTGGTGCGAGACCACAAATCTGAGTTAGTAAATTGAGTTCTTAAGGTTTATGACATGTTTACATGATAGTATTAAAGTTCCATGTAGAAATTTTGTGAAATTGACATGGAATGATCAAATAGGACTAAATTGCAAAAGTTGCAAAATATGAGTTTCTAGAAGCTTTTTGTATGAAATAGCTTTAGAATATTAATTAGAAGTCCTTAAATAGCAATTTTCCCAAATTATAAGTTTTGGACAAAAATGGACATGAGTTAGTAAAAGGGAAATTTTTAAAGAGAAGGGCATTTTGGTCATTTGTCTAATAAATGATTAAAATAGGAAAAAGATGATAAAAATTTCATTCATCTTCTTCCTTAGTGCCAAAAATTTGAAGAACCCCATAGCTAGGGTTTGTTCATCTTTTAAGCTTGCTAGTAAGTTCATCTTAGTCCCGTTTTTAATATTCTTCGTATTTTTGAAGTTCTCGTATTATGAAATAGCTATTTTTAGCTATAAAATAAGCTAAGATGCATGTTCAAAAAAATCTACCCAAGAGTGACATGCTTGTAAAATGATATTTTATGGAAGTCTATGAGAGTTTGATGTTAGATAAACATCTTTTCCTTAGTGAATTTCATGAAAAATGATAGTATGGACTAATTTGTAATAGTTATGAAATTAGTCATATCTATTAGAAATAGTGAGAATTGATGATGGTTATAGTAGAGAAAATGAATCAGCTAAGCATGAAGTTTAAGAAAGTTGAATGAGATTCATTTTACGAGCCTTGGGGCAAAAGTGCAAATATGAGAAAGTATGGGGGTAAAATAGTAATTTTGCCAAAGTATGTGTTAAGAGTCATTTTAGTTAATGTGAGTATTAAATGATCTATTTGTGATTATAGATCAAGAAAAATGAAGCCCGGATCGAAACCGAGGCAAGAACAAAGTCGAGGACTAAATTGCATATGTACATAGATTTTTGTATATTGAGGTAAGTTTGTATGATTTCTAAGCTTTATGATTAATATCATTGAATTGCTTGGAATAATGTATAATATTATCATGAAAATGTTTAATTTCATGTTAAACAAAGAAATCAATAAGATTAAGCAAGAGAAATTCCCTATTGAAGTTGAATTACCTAGGATACTCGATCTACCACATGAAATGAGAAAGCCCGTATAAGACCAAGCCAAGGCATGGCATCGGCAACCAAGCAAGATGTCATGTAAGTCCAAGACAAGTCTTGGCATTGAAAAGCTATCAAGAGATAAAGATCCCATGTAAGTCCAAGCCAAGGCATGGCATTGGTGAGTCTCCAAGCAAAGATGTCATGTAAGTCCAAGACAAGTCTTGGCATTGAAAAGCTATCAAGAGATAGAGATCCCATGTAAGTCCAAGCCAAGGCATGGCATTGGTGAGTAACAAGAAAGATTTCATGTAAGTCCAAGCCAAGGCTCGGCATTGACCAGTTCATGAGTAAAGATACCAAGTAAGACCATGTTAAGACATGGAAATGGTAAGTTCCCAAGGGAACTCATGAGAAAGACTTCGTATAAGTCCATGTCAAGACATGGCCTCGAACCCAAGATGAGATATTCCATGTAAGACCGTATCTAGGATATGGCTTTGGCATCAAGTTATATGTGGAGTGAGATTTAGTATCCTCGGTTATTCATAGAAATTCATCGGGGAAAACGAGTAAAGCTCAAATGAGATAATAAGAAAGTTGAGTAAGCAAAGTTATTATCAAGTTGAAAATGAGTATTATTCATGTTATGAATGATGAATCAGAGATTATGATTATTATGCTAAAATATGCTGATCAATGTGATCAAGTGATACAGGTACCTTGTTTACCTCTCAAGTATGAGACTAGTAAGTTTCATGAGATATGTAAGAATCAAGTATGAGTAAGTAAGCTTTATAGCTGAAATTTATGATACCATTGTTTATGTCAAATGGTTTATATTAAGCAAGTATGTTGCTATGAGCATTATGCAAACTTACTAAGCTAAATGCTTACGTCTTTTATTCTTTCTTTCTATGTAGTCCCGCCAAGCTAACTTGTGGATCGTTGAAGTCGGAGCTCGAAGCACACTATCAATCCTTATTTTGGTATAGCCAAGTTGAAATTATATTAAGTATGGCATGTATAGGAAACATTTCATTTTGAGTATATGTCTTAGAAAGGGCAAAAGTATGGGCTATCAAGTTTATTATTCTTTTGTAAATGGCTAAGTGATTGGCCAAGATTGACTAAGTATGTATGTTATTTATATCAATGAAGCATGTTGTATTGTTCATGAAAGATGTAATACTTGAGTTGCTGAGTTGAACTTGAGTTTGGTCTTGATTTCAGGGTGGCAATTGGCTTGGTAAATAGCCTCTAAGTGCCCACACGGATGGACACATGGGCGTGTGTCTAGGTCGTGTGCACCCTGCACCATTGTATCTTAAGTCAGAATAGACCACAGACTAGTCACACGGGCGTGTATCTAGACTCTAGGCCGTGTTAAGGTAGTCGATGTGCACCACGGTGTGGTAAGCACGCGTGTGCCTGCCTTGGCCGGGGCATTGGCGAGAATCGTCGGGGTTTTAGGCACAGTTTGGGGCCACGGGCGTGTCCAGGCCGTGTGTATTTTGCCAGTATCCACCACGAGTGAAAGACACGGGCATGTTTTAGGGGTGCACGGGCGTGTCCCATACAACATGGGCGTGTGACCCCTGCTCTAAAGAAAAAGTTTCTGAATAAGTTCCGAAAGTTTTTAGATAAGTGTTTAAGGCCTCGTAGGCTCATGAAAGGTATGAATAGACTGAGAAAGAGGAGTTTTTAATTCGAAACAAAATTTTATAGCCCGTAAGTACATGTTTAAGTGAGTTCAAGCATGGTAATGTCTCGTATCCAGTCTTGGTCTCAGACTCGGGTATGGGGTGTTACATTACCCCTCTCATTTCCCTCTTCCTTGTAGCATTGCCTAGTTAGCTCGAGATTTCATGGAATATCGGAGTACGAAAATCACACTATCGACTACTCTTCGGTATAGCCAAGCTAGATTCATTTTGAGTATGGCATGTATCGGGCTTAGTCTATTTTGTTATGTCACTTTTGTTAGCCAAAGTGTTGGCTATTAATGTTGCTAAATTCATTTTGTAAGTGGTCTTTGGAATTGGGCCAGCACTTGAAAAGTTTATATATATTCAATGATGATGAATTTCATGATGTGTATGCTTGTGTGGATGCATCGATTTTGAGTCCTTAGAAGTGCTCTATAGTCATGATATGTGTTGGATTGAATTGGTGCAAGTATGGTTGCTGTTCAGGGTGGCATTTGGCTTGGTAGATAGCCCTTTAAATGTCCACACGGGTAGACACACAGGCGTGTGTCTAGACCGTGTGTGACCCACGGTCAGCCCCATGGGCGTGTTGATTGGCCGTGTGTCCCCATGCATGCTAGGCTTACAAGTCAGTATGCTCAGTAGTAAACACACGGGCAGAGACACGGCCGTGTGTCTCAGTCGTGTTGGAGGCACGACCATGGACATAGGCGTGTGCCTAGGTTGTGTGAAGTCTGTACCTAAAATTAGGAATTTAATTCGACACACGGTCTAAGGACACGCGCGTGTGCCTTGGCCGTGTGACCTTAGTGAAGTGATGACGTCATTAACAGATTGCCATGGTTTTGGCACACAGGCTAAGACACGAGCGTGTCGAGGTCGTGTGAGGGACACGGGTGCGGAACACGGGCATGTGATATGCCACACGGGCGTGTTCCATTTCCCACGGGCGTGTGGCCCCTGTTTAGGCAAAAATTTTCTAAGTGTGTAAAAGTTTTCGGTGTGATTCCGAAACCTTCCGTAAGTATGTTTAAGGCCTCGTAGGCCCATGATAAGGATATTATGAGTATGAATGAAAAGTCTTAAATTGAAACGAAAATTTTATGACCCGATGTTGTATGTTTAAGCAAGTTGAGTTGAGTAATGCCTCGTATTCGGTTTCAGTTTTGAACACGGGTAAGGGGTGTTACAGGGAGCATTTTTATATGATATTATTTGATAGTTGAGATCGACTCAGTTGTTTTTATCTGAGCGAGCTGGTTAGTTAAAAGGTAATTTGAGTTATATGCATTTAAGTTTATCCTCAGGTAAGAAGATAAAATATTGTACATTCATGGGTAAATTGACGAACAGTCTGAATGAAGAATTTATATTCAAAAGGGTGTGCTACAAGGACGTACCTATTAGATCAGTTCTAATTGGATGATACTATTATGAGCTAAAGCTGTTTTGATTGATAAAGTTATCACATTTGTGAAAGTTTGAATGGTCTATTGAGTGTTAGCAAAGTTGAAAATAGTTGAAGGTATTGTTAACCGAAGCACTGATTCTGGGTCCAGTTTAAATTGAGTAAAGAATTTTTGATTTTTCAGTGATGCACTATCGAACGGATTGGAATGTGTTTTAATACAAGAATGTAAAGTGATAGTTTATGCTTTTTGACGGTTAAAGTCACATGAAAGGAACTGTTCGACGGGTGATTTAGAGTCGGCCACTTTTTATGTCTGTGTTGAGAATTTGATGACATCGGTTGTCCGACAAAAAAATTCATATGTTTCCTGATCCCAAGAGTTTAAAGTATCTAATGTCACAGAAGGATCTGAATTTAAAATAGCATAGATGGCTTGAACTATTGAAAGATTGTGAGCAGTTATCGGTTAACCTTTGGTAAAGCAGATATAGTTGCAAATGCTTGAATTGAAAGCCTTTGATTATTTTGTGATTATTGGATACATGATTAATCTTATTTGATGACGGTCTGAATCTAGCTAAATTAGAAGCTAAAGCGATACGAGTATAGTTTGGGACGACTTTTGATTCTAAATTTTAGGCCGGACCTGATGACTGTTATCATTATTCCGAGATAGAATTTGCGCACTGAGTAATTCAGAGCTTTTGCGGGAAATTTTGTACGAAACTCAGTAGTAGCTCATTTGTTCATTTAGGGAGTAATAAAATGTACAGTTATTTGAAATAGATGTTTTGGTGATTGGGTATGTAACATGATAGATTAGTTGAGTTATTTGTTTCAAAGACTATCTGATCAGAAATCGTATAGAAAATAAAAGTGATTCGTTGCAGTTTAGAATCCACTTCAGATTGTCAGAAAACATATGTGAATTTGAAACATGAGGATATGAAATTCCCGTTCAGCGATAGCATGCTTCCAAAAGTATTGCCTTGGAAAAAAAAGATTCAAAATGTGTTTTGTGTATCTATGTTGCGATGGTATCGATTGGACTCTTTGAGTATGAATTCTCTGATAGGGATTAAGATTCAGTCGATGTGTTGTATAACGAATAATCGATCGGAATTTTGACACGAGAGATTAAAAAGTTGGGAAATAAAAGCATAACCTTAGTGAGGGTTCTTTGGCAGTGTCATGGGATAGAGAAGTCTACGTGGAAATCGAATTTATATTCCGGTAAGATTTTCGAGGACAAAAATCCCTAAGAGGGGAGAGTTGTAACAGCCCGATTTTGGGTCTAGTCAGAATAGTGGTTTCGGGATCACAAATCTGACGCAGAAAAATTTATTTTTATTATATTTTTATGGTCTACAGTTTTATGGAATGATTTCGTGAAAATTTCGTTCAAAAAATTTGACATTTGGGCACTCAATTTAGTCAAAAGGACTAAATTGTAATAAGTGCAAAACATGAGTTCTATAGGTTAAACGTGTCCAATTGCTATGAAATTTTAAATTAGAGGTCCTTAGATGGTAATTAGACCATTGGTTAAGTTGGTGGAAAAAAATTGACATGGTTAGGTATGTTTCTAAAGTTTTTCATTAAGGGCATTTTAGTAATTTGATAATTAAATGAATTAAAAAGACAAAATAAAGCCAAAATTTGTCCATCTTCTTCCTCCCTTGGCCAAAAATTTGAAGAGAACCATGGCTAGGGTTTATCAAGCTTTCAAGCTCGATTGTAAGTCCGTTCTTACCCCGTTTTAATGCTCTTTACATCTTTGGAGTCGTTGTAACCCGATCTATCTATTTCTACCACTAATTTAAGATATGATCAAGGTTTAGGGTTTTACCCATGTTGAATATGTGTGTATTTTGATGTTTGATGGTAGAAAATGCATGTTTGTTGTTTGTTAAACGACTTTTGCTAAGTGATTTTCGGTAAAAATGTCAAAAAGGACTTATTTGTAAAAGTCTATAAAATGAGTAGAAAAATGTGGGCTGTTATGAGTATGAAAATAGTTTCAGCTAGGCTTGGGTGTGAAGAAATTGAATGAAATTCATTTTACGAGCCTAGGGACTAAAGTGTAAAGTGTCAAAAGTTTAGGGGCAAAAATGTAATTTTGCCATAATGTGACTTTTGGGCTAAAATGAATAATGTGATGATTAAATGAGATGAATTTGGTATTATAGATCAAGAAAAATGAATTTCGGGTCTAGATCGGGGGAAAACCAAAGTGTTTGACGATTAGGTCTATTTCCTCTATTTTTGTATCGAAGTAAGTTGGTATGTTTAATAAGCATTAAATTATATATGTATAAATGCTTAATTGATATAATTGTGGTAAATGCTATATTATTGAAATGAAATGTGAATGCTATTGAGTACGATACTACGGAAATGACCGACAAAGATTCGATACAACGAAAGTCCCGGTTGAACCTTAGGAATAGATAGGATACAATTGTCATGACATTAGGGTTACTGTGATTACGTGTAAGACCATATCTGGTATATGGCATCAAAATGAGACTTCGTATAAGACCATAGTCGGGATATTGGCATCGATACGAGATTACATGTAACACCATATCTGGGATATGGCATTGGTACGGTACTGTGTGTACGAGATTTCTGAGTATCCTTTAGTATTCCAAATGGTTCAACGGGAAATGTTGACGAAATGTGGTTACAAGTGATGGTACGACTCAATCAAGGTACTCGTGATAGAAATCGACAAGTAAGTGTTATTTCATATGATGAGTAAGTGGAAAATTATGAGAATTCATATAGTTCAATTGAATATTCATAAATGTAATGGCTATTGAATTGAATATAGTTTATTTCTATTTGCTTATGCTTATGTAAATGTGAACGAATTGATAAGAAGTATTCAAACTATGTAAGCATTGAAAAGAATAAGCCTATGAAATTCTTGGTTAATTATGTGAACGAATACATGGCATAAAGGTGGAATTATACAAGTTATATTACAGTATTTGTAATGGCTTAAAATGTGTTTATTTGATGAGATGAGTTATTATCATACTAGCTTACTAAGCTATATAGCTTACCCCCTTCCTTTCCCATGTTTTATAGTGTCATTGAGCTAGCTCGGATTGGAGATCGCCGGAGATCCTATCACACTACCAAGATATCAATTTGGGTATTGATGAATTCAAGTATTTTGAGTTTATGGCATGTATAGGGATTTGGTCTTTTGGTTATATGTGTCATTATTAATTTGGCCATATGTGCTGGCTTATAATGGTTTATGGTTCATTTTCGTATATAGCCATGGAAGTTGGCTAATATTTGTTATGAGTATATTTATATATTAATGTCATTTGTGAATGTGGAATCTTGCATGATTTGGTGTGGAAAGGTTGATGTTCTAAGCATGATAAATAATGGCATGAGGATGACATGTTATTGTCTTGGTTGTGGTTGTTTAGTTTCTCTTATATGCTTGAATTTGTGCCATGTGATGTTGTGTTGATGTGTGCAAGTGAGGGTGGCAAAATGGCTTGGTAAATAGGCTTATTTTTGTCAACACAGGTAGACACATGGGCACGGCCTGCCCCACGGGCATGTGTTTTGGCCATGTGTCCCCTGCACCTTAATTTTGATAATCAGAATGTTTAGAATTGAGCACACGGGTAGAGACACAGGCGTGTGTCTCAGCCGTGTTTGCTACATGGCCTAGCACACAGGCGTGTGGCATGGCCGTGTGGCACAAGTCAGAGAGTACCCTAACTTGAACATGGTCTGAAGCACGGGCGTGTCCCCAGGGTCACACGAGCGCGTGAGCCCTGCTTCTAGCAAAAAATTTCTAAGTTTTGTAAAAGTTTCATGAGTTCTCGGTTTAGTTTCGAACCACTTCCAATACTTGTTTTGGGCCTCGTAGGCTCGTAATAGGGACTTCATGATCAAATATGAATGTTTTTAATTTGGACGCAAATTTTATGACTCGAAATTGTGTGATTGTTTATGATGTGAGTCCGGTAATGCCTCGTACCCTGTTACGGCGTCGAATACAGGTATGGGGTGTTATGAAATTGGCTTAGTAAATAGCCTCTTTTTGTCCACACGGGTAGAGACACAGGCGCGTGTCTTAGCCGTGTGTGACACACGGTCGTGTGTCCCCTAGTGTTGAAATTGAAATGAAGTCAGTATGCTCCACACAGTCTCACACACGGGCGTGTGATCGACCATGTGGAACAAGTCAGTATACCCCCTAATTGGCACACGGCCTAGCACACGGGCGTGTGACTTGGCCGTGTTGTATAAGTCAGTATACCATATAGGTTTGACACGGCCTGGCACACGGGCGTGTGTGGCTATTTTGAAAGGGCACACAGGCTAGACACACAAGCGTGTGGATGGCTATGTGACCACAGTCAGTAACCTCACTTGTTTGGACACGGGGTAGGACACGGGCTTGGACACGACCATGTGCTTCCATTTTGAATGTTCACACGGCTTGTGACACGGGCGTGTCTGGTGGTCGTGTGAGACACACGGCCTGACCACACGGGCGTGTGTCCCATGTTTTGAAGAAAAATTTGCTAAGTGTTGAAAAAATTTCCTGAGTTTCCGGTTTAGTTCCGAACCACTTCCAAAGCATGATTAAGGCCTCGTAGGCTCTTAATAGGGACAAATTGATTGAGATTGAATGATGAATGATTGAATTGAGCAAATGTATGTTAAATAGTTGTTTAATTGTTTCGTAAGTCTGGTAATGCTCTGTAACCCTATTTCAGCGTTGAATACGGGTGAGGGGTGTTACATTTATTGGTATCAGAGCTACGGTTTAGTCGATTCTAGGACTAACGTAGCGTGTGTGAGAGTCTAGCTATACATGCCATATATAAACTATGATAGTGTGATGACTCCTGACATTTGAAAATGTGTTTTTATATAGCAAATGGCTCCCAATCGAGCGATAGCTGATGAGGTTGAAAGTAATACGCCTGTTCCCGCGCAAGGGACTGTGCCGTCTGATTCTAGACCCGTAACGGGCAGCTAGGGAGGAGAGGCTAAAGAAGCCTTCTTCCAAATAATGAACGAGTGGTTCACTCAATATATTTGTACGAACCCGGCTGCTCAACAACCTCCACCCCCTCCTAATCCTCAACTGATTCCCGTAGCTCCTCAAGGAATCGAGCTTTTAAGATTGAACAAGCCTCCAGTTGATAAGATCCGTAAACACGGGGCTGAAGAGTTCAGAGCCAATGTTGATGATGACCCTGGGAGAGCCGAGTTTTGGCTTGAAAATACAATCCGAGTGTTTGATGAACTTTCTTGTACATCGGCTGAATGCTTAAAGTGTGCTATTTCCCTTCTGAGAGACTCTACATATCAGTGGTGCCGAGAGAGAGAGTCACCTGAGAGTTATTTCAAACCAAGTTTCGAAAGAAATACATCAGTTAACGGTTCTTGGATCAAAAGCATAAAGAGTTTTTAGAACTGAAACAAGGTCACATGACTGTCACCGAATATGAAAGAGAATTCGTGGGGTTAAGTAAATATGCTCGAGAGTATGTTTCTACTGAAGAGATAATGTGCAAGCGGTTTGTTGATGGGCTGAATGAAGACATTAAACTTCTGGTTGGGATTTTAGATTTAAAAGAATTTGTTGTGTTAGTTGACCGGGCTTGCAAAGCCGAAGACTTTAGCTGAGAAAAGAAGAAAGCTGATTCAGAGGCTAGAGATTCGAAGAAAAGATCAATGAATAAACCTTATCTGTAACACCCCTAACCCATAACCGTCGTCGAAATAGGGTTAAAGGCATTACCAGACCATACAAAAACTTTTACAGACATCTCATATCATAGTCTGACAAATCACATCAAAGTTTCCCTTAAATAGGTCTACGAGACCTTAAACATGCTTAAGAATAGGGTCGGGACTAAACCGAACACATACAGAAATTCTCGAAAATTTAAAAATTTTCTAAGTTACAGAGGTCACACACCCGTGTGGGCAGGCCGTGTGCCTCCCACGGCCTCAGACACGCCCGTGTGTCTCAGCCATGTCAAAACAGGGCATACATACTGACTTGTCCACACGGCCGTGGACACGCCCGTGTGCCTCACCCGTGGTCGATCCTGACTTGCACCACACGGCCAGTCACACGCCCGTGTGTCAAGCCAATGGTCGATCCTGACTTGCCTTGAATTTCAACCATGAGGGACACGGTCGAGCCACACGCCCGTTTTCCCAACCGTGTGGGCAAATATATGCCATTTTTCAAGGCCAAATTGCCACCCACACAAGGGTCATCCCTACAAGTTCTAACAAGTAATATCCCATACACAATTGGCAATCAAAATCATGTCAAAAGTTCAACCTATCATCCCATTCAATCACATTTCTAAACATGCCAACTTGTATACCAATTAGCACAACGAAATCACATGTAAAACCAAACATGATTCATCCACAATTTCACTTAATCACCTTGGCATCAAACCATCACTAAGCTTACCATTCATAAGACCATTTCATTGCCATTAAGCCACACCAAAACATGCATCATATACCATAATTACTCATGCATATTACCAACATTTATCTAGCCATATCACATGGCTATTTACAACCTAAACATATTCCAAAATGACTAGCCTATACATGCCATACTTAGTATATACATTTCCAAAAGGTACCAAAATGAGTTTGGGTAGTGTGATGATGATCCTCGACGGTCCCCGAGCCTCTCGTAGCTTTAACGATCTATAAAACAGAACAAACACACACAAAGTAAGCTTTCCAAAAGCTTAGTAAGCCATATACAAATAAACTTAACATATAATCAATCAAAAGCATAACTATTTGAATTCTTTAACAATTCTTCATTTTAAGCTCATAGATAATCTCTTTGGCTCATTTGGTTTGCCAATGCTTACCAATTCATCATATCTCAAGTGTCTCACTTGCTCATTTCTCAAACATATATATATTTCAAATGTTCCTTTGCATCAATGCACATACTTACTCACCTTTCATGCCTATACAAAGCATGCATATCAACGTACCTGAAACAGATGTACAATTCACATAGTCATTCATTTCTCAGACTTGCCCGTTGAACCGTGATACGAACCAGCCCGGGGCACAAATGCTTTACAACTTGATGAGCTCGAATCAAATGAATCAAGTGCCGTGGAGTTGTTGTGCATCTTGGTGCACGTCCAAATTTAGCTTGAATCAACTCATTTGAGCTCGTTTCAGCTCATTGAGCTGAATTAATTGAATTGCTTAATTTTAAAATAAATTGAACTCTTTAATTTATTTATTTTACTACAGCAAGTTAATGTGTCTAAATATTTAAATTAGTTCCGAAATTAAGTTGTCTAAGTCTAATTTAATTTGTCACATTTTATTACAGGTTTTTAAGTTGTTTAATTTTAGAATTAAATGTGCAGATTTTTCTAATTAGGTTGCTGCCAAATTTCAATGTGTCCTAAGTAGTGTGTTTAATTTTTCTAAAGTGTCCATTAATGTGTCTTAGTATTGTTTAATTGTTATTCAGCTGATTTGGAATGAATTAATGTGATTTCTTTGTGCATGTAGGTGCAGCCGAATTTAACAAGGCCATTTAAGAAGGTTCATGCATCTAAGGTGCAATGTATTTGGCAAATACATGGATCACCTGGTGTAATGTTTGTGGCCGCCAATTTTTGGCCATTCAAGGTAACCATTCGGCTGGGGGAGAGCTAAGTACATGGACGAATTTAATGGAGGGCTTTTAAGCTGAAATTAAAACAAGTCAGCAGCTCATTTGACTTCCCAAGGGTTGTTCGTGTATAGCAAAGGTCAAGGGAGTTTTAAAGGCTGAATTAAACACATGGAAGCTATTCAAAGTTACGTTTTAATGCTGGTAAATCTTCAACAAAAGGTAGCAGCTCATTCCAATGCTTGGCCGAACCTGGACATGCTCATTCAGCTCCCTTGCTGTCCAAATGCAATCAACTATTTTCTTCTTCATTAAGCTGACTCTAAAACGTCCCAAGTAGCCGAATTTGATCATTCTAGAAGCTGACTCTTGACTCCACATTTAGCCGAACCTAGCAAGTGCATTGACTCCAAGGATATGTCAATATTCATGCAAGCTGAATCATCCATCTAGAAGCTGCCCATTTGTCTTCCATTCAGCCGAATTTGCCAAGGAGTTCAATAGATTTTATTCCAGATTTTTCAAGCATTTTCTAGCTAAATTTACTTAGTCTTTAAGCTATGCTTAGTGACCATTCGGCTGACCCCTTTGTTGGCCTATAAATACTTTGCTATTTTCATTTGTAATGGACTTTTGATCGTTAAACAAATTTATAAACATTGTGTTCTGGAGTGAGTTATCTCCTCTCTATCTTTCGTACAAGTTTCTTAGACTTATCAAGCTTGCTTGTGGCGTCTTGAACTTGTTCATTTGAACTTATCACCAAACCCTTGGTGTGGCGTTCACTCTATCTCCATCTTCCACCTTAAACAATATAGAAACCGGGGTGACACTTTCATATATTGTTGAATCGTTTCTCACGTTTAAGTTCATTTCTCCATCTCCACCAACTATCACATATCTATCTTTCATCCATCTTCATTCATTCCCATTAAACCAAACCATCCGAACACATCTTCTTTCTTTCTTAACTCTAGCCGAACCTATCCTTTCCATTATCTAAATCACCTCCAACTTTTATTCACTTCCATTCCTATCCTAAATCCATTTCTCAAAGGTAAACCTAGTCAAAGCTTCCGCAAACTTATCCATATTTTCAAATATTTTTCCAAAGACTCAACCTCTCCTCATAGACGATCGGGCAACTCACGCATCTCGTGTCTTTCGTGGACCCGGGGTGCATCATTTAGCATCAGAGCTACAAAACGAGGAGTTCTGACGACGATCGAGAGCCGGATTAGGTTCGTAATTTGAAAAAAAAATTAGAAAAAAATGTGAAATAAAAAAATAAAAAAAATTCAATTTGTATTCAAGTATTCTTGTACTTAATTTTGTGTATTTCAAGTAAAAAAAAAGAAATTCAAAAAAAAATATACGAGTATAAAAAAATAGGTGTGTGAAGTTTTTGCAAAGTTTTTTTGTTTTTTTTGTTTTGCTTCTCTCATTCTACCTCATTCTTCTACCCCGATCACCTAAGACCTTTTCACCATCATTTGGTATACCCAACGCCACACATACTTCCTTTACCCTTTTCTTTGTTTTTAGCCTACCTGATTCACCCAAACATTAACCTTTGTAACCGCTTTGAAACTGACCCTCAAGCTGCGATAAGTTTTCTAAAAACGAAGTATGAATTTGTGAGAGAGAGTCGAGTGGTAAAAGGCACGAGTGATACATCAAAGAAAAAGCCTTATACGAGTGAAACACGAGCGTGAGAGAAATTTTCTTTGTGAGTGATCTTGTGAGGTTTTTGTAGTGAGGTATTTCAATTTTCTGTTTATTGTTCTTTATAACATTTTTCTTTTCAGAAATAAACATGTCTCAAGATGAGTTGTCAGCCGATGACTTTCAATACGTGGTGAAAGAAGTGAGTCGAATGTTAAAGGAAAAGCTAAGGCCCATACAAAGACGCTTGGACCAAATAGAAGAACAAGACAGACGAAAGCAAATTTTGCCAAGCTGAGACATGGAGTCAAGATCATCACGGTAATACACGTCCAAAGACTATTCGCGAGGAGACTCTTATTGAGACTCATATTCGTCAAGGCTTTCGAGACAAAGAAACGACGTCTTTGAGCGTGAGACTTTTCGATATGACAAAAGGGAAAGTTCGAGTTACCCCTCGTATGCTTCAACAAAGTCTCTACCAAAGAAACGTTCCCGAAGAACTCATCGTGATACTTATGAGAATGTTTTCCCCTCTTTTGAACAAAATCTCAATCATTTTGATTCTTTTGTATCATTCTCTTGTTGTAACGAAAAAGCGAGTGAAAAAGAAAAAGAAAAAGAAAGAGAAAAAGAAAGAGAAAAAGAAAAAGAAAAAGAGATTGAAAAAGAAGTTAAGGAGTGTGAAAACAAAAATAAAATTGAAAAAGAAAGAAAAGAAATCGAGTTAGAAAAAGAAACAAAAGAAAAGAACGAGCAAGAAAAAGTGAGGAGTGTTTCAACTAACTCAAATGTAACTTGTTTTTGTTTTCCTTTCCAGGTCTCTAAAAATCCACATGATGAACGTCAACTGCAATACCTTCCTGAAGAAAGACGTTTCCGTATGACCAGCCAAGGTAAAGTTGAAAATGAACCACACGAGCCCGAAGTTAAGCGAGGTAAGGAATTTCTAAACGAGTCACGGCAAACTGATTTGAAATTCGTCAATGAAATTTCCGGTGACTTAGTTTTTAAAAGCCTTTCCTATTCTCATCCGATCAATTTTTACTCTTTGAAAGTGGTTGATATAGTTTGTTCTGATCGACAAACCCATTTGATTTTGCAAGATAACAAGTTTTCACGAAAAATGATTAAACTTTTTGATTGTGATAACTTTGTGTCTCAATTTCTGCCTCTTGGAGAATCTATGAATTTGTGCAAGTTCGCTTCGATGTGTGCAAAAAGTTTTGATTACATGTTGCCGTGTATGCAAAATTCTTTTTGGTTTAACATGTTTGATTTAATAAAATCGTTGTTACATTTTGATTTAAATAATCAAACACATGTTTTTAAACTGGGAATATGCATTGGTACATTTTGTGAGAAAATCGAGCATCATCAATTGTGTGCGAAAAATTTCTATCATTTTGATACGTGGTCTTTGAATGAGGTAGCAAAATTTGCCCACTTTGTTTTCAATTTTAATTCGCTCCTTAAACAAGTTCTATGGTTGTACTTGAAGTTCACATTTCATTTGAAAAAGGTTGATTTGAATGCGAAGCCTCGGCTACACTACAATCCCGATGAGAGAAGGTTTGTATTGTTCGAGCAAGGTAAGAACAATCTTTGTTTTTCTGCGCCTAAAGGTAAGATGCTTGAAAACTTTGAAACGTTTTCGTTCTCCTCAGATGGTGACAAGCTTTACGTTAGTGAATTGGTTTTTGTAAATCATTTAGATCATGATATGCTTAAATGTTCTATTTTGCCTGTTTATGATCTATCTGTCTTGATGATTGATAAAAAGATTCTTGTGTCTGATAATTTTTATGATTCATGTGTGAGAGAATCCATAGTTAATCGTCTAATGCATGGTATGATTGTGCAAGTTCGTGAGCCATGTAAACCATTTCAAATATCTGCTTGTGATGATTATGTCTACCATTTTATGCGTTACTCGCATGATAATCATGACTTGTGGACTCCATTTAAATCGTATGCATGCCTTGAAGCCTATTCAATTTTGTTCCAAACATTTGACAAGGCATTATTTCTTTTGTATGATAATTTGATTCTGCCCGTTCGCATGCGATTTACTTGTTTTGTTCTGCTCACATTTAGATTGCAAGTGTGTTTGAAACATTTCTTGCTAACTCACGGTTATCCTTTTCAGGTGACCCGATTACTATCCGCCCCATTTGACCGAGGAAAGCTGAGCAAAATGAATTCTGTTCGAGAAAACCAATGGCTCGATTCAAGGACGAATCGTCTTGAAGAGGGGGGATGATACGACCCAACCCGGGGCACCAACGCTTTACAACTTGATGAGCTCGAATCAAATGAATCAAGTGCCGTGGAGTTGTTGTGCATCTTGGTGCACATCCAAATTTAGCTTGAATCAGCTCATTTGAGCTCGTTTCAGCTCATTGAGCTGGATTAATTGAATTGCTTAATTTTAAAATAAATTGAACTCTTTAATTTATTTATTTTAATACAGCAAGTTAATGTGTCTAAATATTTAAATTAGTGCCGAAATTAAGTTGTCTAAGTCTAATTTACTTTGTCACATTTTATTACAGGTTTTTAAGTTGTTTAATTCTAGAATTAAATGTGAAGATTTTTCTAATTAGGTTGCTGCCGAATTTCAATGTGTCCTAAGTAGTGTGTTTAATTTTTATAAAGTGTCCATTAATGTGTCTTAGTATTGTTTAATTGTTATTCAGCTGATTTGGAATGAATTAATGTGATTTCTTTGTGCATGTAGGTGCAGCCGAATTTAACAAGGCCATTTAAGAAGGTTCATGCATCTAAGGTGCAATGTATTTGACAAATACATGGATCAGCTGGTTCAATGTTTGTGGCTGCCAATTTTTGGCCATTCAAGGTAACCATTCGGCTGGGGGAGAGCTAAGTACATGGACGATTTTAATGGAGGGCTTTTAAGTTGAAATTAAAACAAGTCAGCAGCTCATTTGACTTCCCAAGGGTTGTTCGTGTATAGCAAAGGTCAAGGGAGTTTTAAAGGCTGAATTAAACACATGGAAGCTATTCAAAGTTATGTTTTAAGGCTGGTAACTCTTCAACAAAAGGTAGCAGCTCATTCCAATGCTTGGCCGAACCTGGACATGCTCATTCAGCTCCCTTGCTGTCCAAATGCAATCAGCTATTTTCTTCTTCATTAAGCTGACTCTAAAACGTCCCAAGTAGCTGAATTTGATCATTCTAGAAGCTGACTCTTGACTCCACATTCAGCCGAAGCTAGCAAGTGCATTGACTCCAAGGATATGTCAATATTCATGCAAGCTGAATCATCCATCTAGAAGCTGCCCATTTGTCTTCCATTCAGCCAAATTTGCCAAGGAGTTCAATAGATTTTATTCCAGATTTTTCCAGCATTTTCTAGCTGAATTTACTTAGTCTTTAAGCTATGCTTAGTGACCATTCGGCTGACCCCTTTGTTGCCCTATAAATACTTTGCTATTTTCATTTGTAATGGACTTTTGATCGTTAAACAAATTTATGAACATTGTGTTCTGGAGTGAGTTATCTCCTCTCTATCTTTCGTACAAGTTTCTTAGACTTATCAAGCTTGCTTGTGGCGTCTTAAACTTGTTCATTTGAACTTATCACCAAACCCTTGGTGTGGCGTTCACTCTATCTCCATCTTCCACCTTAAACAATATAGAAACCTGGGTGACACTTTCATTTAGTTTCGAATCGTTTCTCACGTTTAAGTTCATTTCTCCATCTCCACCAACTATCACATATCTATCTTTCATCCATCTTCATTCATTCCCATTAAACCAAACCATCCGAACACATCTTCTTTCTTTCTTAACTCTAGCCGAACGTATCCTTTCCATTATCTAAATCACCTCCAACTTTTATTCACTTCCATTCCTAACCTAAATCCATTTCTCAAAGGTAAACCTAGTCAAAGCTTCCGCAAACTTATCCATATTTTCAAATATTTTTCCGAAGACTCAACCTCTCCTCATAGACGATCGGGCAACTCACGCATCTCGTGTCTTTAGTGGACCCAGGGTGCATCAAACCGTTTGGGACTAAATAGGATACTCAGAACGCTCGGAATAGTCGTATAATGCCAACGTCCCAAATGTGGTCTTACATGTATCCAGATATCGATGCCACTGTCCCAGACAGGGTCTTACACGAATCGATAGATGCCAATGTCCTAGACATGGTCTTACACGTAAATCTCATATCGATGCTAACGTCTCGAACGTGGTCTTACACGAAATCTCGAATCAATGCCAACGTCCCAGACGTGGTCTTACATAATATCACATATTAGACACCTATGTCATGACATATGCCATCCTATCTATTCCTAGGTTCATACGGGACTTCTCAGACTTTAATAACTTGTCGACATATACGTAAGCTCGAATTTCACATACATTCCATCTCAATGGATATTCATAGCAATTCAAATTTTATATATATACCCAAATAATTCAATTCAAATACATTTATTTGTATATCGACTTACCTCGTACGGGAAGAATGAAGATAAACGGCTATTCAATAACTTTCGACTGCCCTCGATCTAAATCTATTTTCTTCGGTTCTTGATCTATACACATTCAAATTTAATCTATTTATTCACCGAATCATTCAACTCAATCCAAAAACACATATTTAGGGCAATTTGCAAATTAGCCCTCACATTTTTACATTTGGACAATTTAGTCCTATTTCACAAAATCACAAAATACACCAAATTTCATGTCACCCATGCTTAGCCGAATTTTCACATGCTTCATACAAGTCCATACATTTCATTTATTTCACAATTTAATCCTTCAAAATATTATTTCCTCAATTTAGTCCAAAATACTCAAATTCAACAAAACTCCAAAGACAAACTATGATAATCAAACAGATATCTTCCATATTTCACTATCAAACATCACAAAACTCATGTGTTCATCAATGGAACATTTCAAAAACATCATCAATTCACAAAATTGAAGCATGGGTTTTGAAGTATACAAAGAAACGATTACAAAAACGTAGAAATTATCAAAAACCAATTAAAAACATACCTTGAATTGAATCAAAAGCTAGCTGAATGCCCTAGCTCAATTTTCTTTCTTTCCTTTAGTACTTTCGGTCAAAACATAAAGATGAACATCCACTTTTCATTTATTTTTTTATTATAAACATATTAATACACATTTTACTAAAATGACCTTAGTAAAAATAATTAGAAAACCATATATTTTATGTCCAAAATCGTCCATTAGCCATCCATTTTCTTAAAAATGGTTTAATTGCCTCATAAGGCCTCCTCATTTAAAAGCCATCTCAAATAGATGTCTTTTCATAAAGCATGCAAATTTTGCATCTTTCACACTTTAATCCTTATGTCAAATTAAGCACACAAACGGACAAATTAATTCACGGAACTTTAACACATGCTTAATCACATACAGTAGGCACAAAAAATAATATTAAAATATTTTTCTGACTCGAATTTGTGGTCTTGAAACCACTGTTCCGACTAGGGTCTAAACCGGACTGTTACAATTCTCCCCCCTTAAGGATTTTTGTCCCCGAAAATCTTACCGTTAAATAGATTCAGATATTGCTGTCTCATTGAATCTTCAGGCTCCCACGTAGCCTCTTCCATTCCGTGTCGATGCCACAACACTTTCACTAACGGAATTTTCTTGTTTCTCAACACTTTCACTTCACGAGCTAAAATACGGATCGATTCTTCCTCATAAGTCATATCGGATCGGATTTCAATCTCAGATGGAGTAATCACATGTGATGGATCTGATCTATATCTACGGAGCATTGACACATGAAAAACATTATGTATCTTTTCTAGCTCAGATGGCAACAACAATCTATACACAACTGGCCCAATTTGTTCGATAATTTCATACGACCCGATGAACCTCGGACTCAACTTGCCTTTGCGTCCGAATCAGAGTACTTTCTTCTACGGAGACACTTTCAAAAACACTTTGTCACCGATCTCAAATTTGATATGTAACACCCCAAACCCGGTCAATACGCCACGACCGAATTTGGCATGCTACGAAGAAAAACGTTTCGAAGAAAATTGAGATAGCGATTAAATTTTAGTGAAAAATTCTTTGTAATTCTATATTTGTAGAAATCAGATGTTTAATAAGTTAAAAACTGGAAATTTACTTTGAAATTCCATAAATAAAACTTTTAAACTAAGTGGATAAATCATAGGTTAGAAAACATTTGTTTCATTTTAAGAAAACTCGAATTAATACTTTGAAACCGTTTGCATTTGAATGTAGAAACTTAAAATTTTGGAAATCATTTAAATTGTAGAAAACACTTTATTTATAATTTTATTATCAACAATTTAGATTACCTGATGGTAAGATAAAATACCATAGCATTTTTATAGTTTAGAAAACTTTAGCTCAATTATTAAATTAATCAAGTGATATACTTAAACATGTTTAGAATAAATCCCAAAGCATATAAATAATCCAAAACCATAATTAAAGAGGCCTTATTACAAATCTATAAAATATGAAAACCCAAATTAAAAATATAATAAGGTACCCAAATGGAAGTTCTTGTAAAATCAAATTTTATTGCATGGCCTCCTCGAGTTCATCAGGCTCCACATCAGCGATCTCACGAATCACTGAAAAGATATCCCATCAAGGGTGAGTCAACAGACTCAATGTGTAACAATACACTAAAAACCCAATCGATCATAGCAATAAAGCCCATTTAAATCACATTTAGCCATAAGCCCATAATATAGCAAATCGATAATCACATGTACATATAAAATGAAATGCAATCCCAACCCAACTTAGATATCCATCCGCTACACACCACCCGTACCTACCAATCACACCGTGGGGATTACTAAATCGACCCTCCATCCGCTACACACCATCGAAGGCGATTCTTTGCGGTCAACATGCACATCGCCCTTATAATCGTGGCATAGCCACGATAATTGTGACATGAGTCACCGGATTCATAATATCGTGACCAAAGTCACCGGATTCATAATATCGTGACCGAAGTCACCGGATAATGTGGTAAAAACCACCGGAACACTTCCTTTCAATATTACCCATATGCCCATGCAATAACATATTATTTCATTATCATGCCATATATCCCCGAAATCATATCGGAATCATATACATTTCATATTTATGCTTATAGCATTATTAACGATGTAGATATCACTCCTTGTACATTACCCCAAAATCATAACCAAATATCGGATATGTCTCATATCAAAAATTTATACAAAATGTTAAGGCATAACGTACCTGAATTCAATTCACTGTACCATTAAATGATACCCGCAGCCATAATCATTTATATTTCTTTATAAACACATTTTCATCAATAATACTATTAATCTATTAGAATTTTAGTGTAAGCTACACACCTGATAATAGTGATAACTAAACTTTCCCGCTCGCTGATACCCTCAGAATCTCGAACAATAACTATAGGCGATTTCTCTCCGATTGATGGTTCATAACCCGATGAAGAACCACGAACGAACAATGGCTCGGGGGTACGAACGACTTCAAATAAATGATTCTCGCCGGCAGAGGGTCCACATCCCGATGGAAAGTCTCGAACTGCCGACACAGCCCTTCGTTTGAAATTTGAGGGTATAGCAGATCCACCCTTCTTCCAAACACTATTAACTGCTCTTTTCGTACCCATTCTTGATTTCCCCAAAAATATAACGTTCACGGAAAAATATAATAAACGAGAGATAGAGTCCCCAAAAAAAATGTAATCGATTAGTAGTCCATCTAAAACGATATAACAAGTATAAAGATCCTTACTACTTGACTTACCCCAAAACGGTTGTCAAAGAATTGAGGCTTAGAACGATTGCTTCCAAAGTCCCAAAGAGCCTATCTTTCAAGACCGATTGAAGAAAACCAAATGAAGACCTACCCTTGTTGATATTCGGCCAAGACAATTCAAAAAGAGAGTGGGAAGTTTCGGCAATATGGTTAAATGGTGAAGGGAATTTCGGCTATGGTTGATTTGTAATAACAAAAGGATTCGACTAGAGTGGAGAAAGAGAAATAGAATGGAAATGGATGAAAAGAAATGGAACTTGAGAAGGAGAAGGATTCGGCCAAGAGAGAGTATAAAAGAAAATGTGATTATGAATCAATATCAAAAGAAGAAAAGTGAGATATGTGAGAGAGATTCGGCCAAACACTTATTTGCCAAAAAGAAAATGCACAAAAGCCAAGTGAGGTTTCTGGTTTCAAGAGCAAACATGAGAGAAAGGAAATAACATTTTTGGTTCAAACAAAATGAAGGCTAAACCAAAAGCAAAATTTGCACAAAATGCACAAAAACATTCGGCCAAAGAGGGAGTTTTGGAGAGAAAGAAAACAATGCCAAAAGATGCATAAATGCCAAAGGTTGACCAAATATCCTCCCCAAACCACCTAACAACATTCGGCCACCCCCCTAGCCACACTTGCTGTCCACATACATGCACTAAAAGCCTTGAAAGAGTTTCCAAAACATCTTCCTTAAGCCAAGCCCTTTGTCTCCCCAACCTTCCATAACTTTAAGATTCTTATCCCTATTTCAAGCTTTCCTTAAACCAATATTCAACTTACCAAAAACTTAAGGTCCAACCTATCATAATTAGAGTTTGACCGTCCCATCAATGCTAGGATACAAAAAAATAAAGTCTTCAAAATGCTTTCCAAGCAACTCGAACCACTTCCCTCAAGTAACCTTTCAAGCTCCTTATCCACTATGCCACTAACTCCTCATGTGTTAGAATTTAACACTTAAATTAACTTAAGTGCTAAGCTCACTTAATCCACTTCATTAAATAAACCATACTAAAAATTATCTAACTTCCTAAATAAAATCAAGCCTTCACAAGACTATGCTAACACACAAAATTCCTACCCGAGCCAACACAAAAATAATACTCAAATTTTTCCTAAAGCTCAAGGCCCAATCCTACTAGGCCCAATTTCGGGATGTTACAAATCTACCCTCCTTAAAGAAATTTCGTCCTCGAAATTTACAACTAACTAACAGTCGTACATCCTATCTCGCCACACTACGTTCTTGCTGTGCACTCTGATCTTAATAAAACCACAATGTACTTTTAACAAAATCTTAATCCACCATAGCAAACCATTATCTAACACTTACACTTATACCAAAAATTTTCCTACAATCAACCATCACTTCCAACCAAAACATACCTGACTTGAGAGTGAGGAAACAATCCTGAGCCTTAAGCTCCTTAGACCTGCATCTCAAGCATACTCCTATCTTCCTCCAACATTCTCCCGATGACACCTACCACAATAATCGCAAGCCAAAAGTTCGACCATGCCTTGACATGTTTCTACGTAACGAGATTGTGACCCTAGAGAACCGTGATCTCTATTATTCTTACAGTCCACAGACCCAACTCCAAGTGCTTCACCGATTCTTTAACTATTTGAGTCAGCTCATCAATCCGAACTCGATCATGATACTCTGTCTCAGCCACTAGAGATGCTAACGCCTCCTTACTGGAATTATGCCTCGGTACTGAAAATCTAGCCCTAACACTTCGGCTTTTACCACATCACAACATCCACGATCTCGAGTGCTCATGACTAACATCTCGACTTATCAGATTTAAAAGTTTTATGCATTAGTCATTATTCCACTTTCTTTAAAACACGCTTTTATGAATAATTTTAATAAGAAGTTGTTTCATGAGTACATTCAACCTATAGTTTGGGTCTCTAGAGTAGTTCCTACTACTATACTGATCATGCCAACATCATCATATCATATCATCAAAATCAACAGTTTGATGTACTTACGAATGGATTGATGTCGGAGACTCGAGGCCATGCCTTTCCAACCATATAATTTTCAACAAAACATTTTAAAATCCATTCTTTAAAACATTTTGGGCCTTGGGCCCACAAAATGAACTTTTGAACTTAGCTCGATACCAATTTGTAACACCCCAAATCCGGTCAATACGCCACGGCCGAATTTGGCATGCTACTGAGAAAACGTTTGAAGAAAATTGAGATAGCGATTAAATTTTAGTGAAAAATTCTTTGTAATTCTATATTTGTAGAAATCGATGTTTAATAAGTTAAAAACTGAAATTTACTTTGAAATTCCATAAATAAAGCTCAGAACACCCCAAAACCCGCCCACAAGTCCCGACTGATCTGGTTATGTCATCTTTGAAACCGTTTGCAAAATCTTTGACTTGAATGAAACTTGAAAAAAATTATTAACTTTTGGAAACCATGTCTTTTCTTTCTAAATTATAAATAAAGCTTTGTTATTAAAAATAATCCATATTAAAACTTTAGTATAAAAAAAATATATAAATACTTTGATTAAATAGGTTGCTAAAACTAAAATTATCTTCACATAATAATTTCTTTTAAGTAAACCATAATATCAAGTAATATCAGAAATAGTGATAACAAAAATAATAATAATAACAATAATAAGGCCCTTATTACAAAAATAATTAATCCAAGTACTCGATAATAAAACGCATAAAGAAAAGATTAAAAACGTCCTCTGCATGGGCCACCTCGTATCCACTCCAACCCGATCCGATCATCCTGTCACCTGCGATGTTGGATAAATAATTGGGTGAGTCATACAGACTCAGTGTGTAATTAAACCACTGATATCCACCCACATGTTAGCCACAAATCAACCCAAATTATAAAATGCAGCATGTAAATATAATCATTTAAACATTACCACAATCTGGGCTTGGCCCACAATCGAATCATATCAAATACTGAGCTAGGCCCTTCTCTCATCAATCCACTGATTACTGGGCTTGGCCCATTCCACGTATGTTCCCAAAACATACCTTTCCACATGTCATATTGGGCTTGGCCCATTTCCATATCAATTCATAACGAAACCATGCAATCATGATACCCAACCCATTCCTAAGGTCCATCCGCTACACACCCCTTATCCAAATTTACTACCACACACCAGGGACTATCGAGTCACCCTCCTTTTTTCCTCCATAAAGGCAACCAATGCCATCCACGATGTAGCGTATAGCTAACATCAACCCACGATGGAGCACACAGCAATCCATCAAGCCACGATATGGCATAAAGCCCATATCAATCAAGGTAACCACGCGAACCAAATCGCAAAGATCCACAACGCGACCTCGATCAATACAATCCACGATGTAGCACAAAGCTGACATCAACCACGTACTCGAAGTACACCCTGTCCTTCTTTCATAACCCACCCATGCACATGTAACATGATATAATGACAATATGATGCATGTGCATGTCATTCACAAACATAGGCATACACTCATAGTTAAAATCAATTATCACATATTAGCCAATTTGCTACTAACCTGGTCGTCATCATACCCCTTTAGGGTATCCATTACACATATGGCACTGGCATTCATTAGTAAACATATAACACAACAGATATCATACAAATCCGGAAACAATGGTCTAACCACACACCTTATTACTTGGAGTTCTAGACTCTCGATCCTCGACGCTATCGTTTAGTGAGACTACGGCTATTTGCCTAACGTTTTTCTGCTGTTGGCCCACACCACGTGGCCAATCTCATGTGCAGAAACGGATCTCTTCTTGAACTTTGGGATGGGAGCTTTCCCTTGCCCACCTTGGTAGGTATTCGCATCCATAACGATATCTAATCAAAACTTGGTTAATACAGATCTCAAACGAATAATCATAAACTACTCATCCTTACCGACATGAGTCTTGAAATCCCGAAAGCTCCTTAATCACCGCTAAAACTCCTAAATGGTCAAGGTCGAATCGGTTACCACAAATGCCAAATATGGCTTGTAACAAAAATCTATGAAAAGAGGACCCTATGGCCGAATAGCACCTAACCCTTACCTTCCTTAAATCGAATGGAGAAGAACTAGGAGAGGTCGCCCTTGCTAGAATTCGCCCAACCGCACTAGGATGCCAAGGATTTCAACAATGGTGCTTAGTATTAAAAGAGTTTCGGCTTAGTCTAATGATTAGAGAATCAAAGTTGAAGGAAATAAAAGGTATGGAAATAAAGAGAGTAAAAGGAATTCGGCTAAGCCTACTTACCTCTTCCAATGATTGAAAAAACCCAAAGTGATCCACACCACACCTACTATTCGGCCAAGGTGACAACTAAATAGGGAAGGGAATTTCGGCACACCAAGAGGGAGAGGGAGAGATTCGGCAAAAGACTTGAAGAATAATTTGGCACTCTACCCCTATTTATAGAATTCGCCACCCCCTTGAAGACTCCAAGATTCGGCCAACACCCACTAATTCAAATCAATTTGAATTAGTTCAATTCAAAAACAATTTGAATTGCTCTACCATTATCCCACTTATCAAAAATAAATAATAATTATCCCACACTTCTAAATAACTAAATAGATAAATAAAAATAAAAAAAACATTATCCTCATCTAAATAAAAGCCTTCTAGCCGTCCAACACCTTCAAAATTGCTGCCAAAAAAAGATAAAAATTTAAAACTCCAAATGCCACTTTCTAGGTTCGAACCTGGGACCAATCTGCTGCACACCCCTCCTCCAACGCCCAGGCCACTCGGCCACATTGAATTTCATGCTAGAAACCCCCAACAATTATTTTTAAACCCTTCTTATCTCAGCCCATAACCGTACAAAAATAAAAACGCCAACATGCAGCTCCAGGCGCTCGAACCTGCGCCCTTGCTCTCCTCCAGCGCCTAAGTGGCGCATGAGAGCCACTCCACCAGCCCATCTTTCTTGTCCGAATTCCTCACCATATATCTTTAAGGCCTTACAAAGCCCAACGCCCAAAACGAAAAATAAAACGCCACTTTTGTTGCCGCCTAAACTCGAACCCAGGCCCTCAATGGCCCTACTTCCAGCCCCTTAAACAGCGCATAACCACTTTGCCAATGCCTTTCATGTGTCCTATTCTTCCAAAAATTATTTTAAGGCCTCCCTGCCCTATTTCCCCTTTTTACACTAAAAATCCAAAATTTTCCAAAGTCTTCCCGTTTAACCCGAGCGTTCTCAACACCTCCAAAACACAACCACGTATACCCAAAACCTACTAGAACTTAAATTATACCCAACATGCATAGCCCCTAAATCAGGGTGTTACAAAAACTTTTAAACTAAGTGGATAAATCATAGGTTAGAAAACATTTGTTTCATTTTAAGAAAACTCGAATTAATACTTTGAAACCGTTTGCATTTGAATGTAGAAACTTAAAATTTTGGAAATCATTTAAATTGTAGAAAACACTTAATTTATAATTTTATTATCAACAATTTAGATTACCTGATGGTAAGATAAAATACCATAGCATTTTTATAGTTTAGAAAACTTTAGCTCAATTATTAAATTAATCAAGTGATATACTTAAACATGTTTAGAATAAATCCCAAAGCATATAAATAATCCAAAACCATAATTAAAGAGGCCTTATTACAAATCTATAAAATATGAAAACCCAAATTAAAAATATAATAAGGTACCCAAATGGAAGAACTTGTAAAATCAAATTTTATTGCATGGCCTCCTCGAGTTCATCCGGCTCCTCATCCGCGATCTCACGAATCACCTGAAAAGATATCCCACTGAAGAGTGAGTCAACAGACTCAATGTGTAACAATACACTAAAAACCCAATCGATCATAGCAATAAAGCCCATTTAAATCACATTTAGCCATAAGCCCATAATATAGAAAATCAGATAATCACATGTACATATAAAATGAAATGCCATCCCGAACCCAACTTAGATATCCATCTGCTACACACCACCCGTACCTACCAATCACACCGTGGGGATTACTAAATCGACCCTCCATCCGCTACACACCATCGAAGGCGATTCTTTGCGATCAACATGCACATCGCCTTATAATCGTGGCATAGCCACGGATAATTGTGACAGAGTCACCGGATTCATAATATCGTGACCGAAGTCACCGGATTCATAATATCGTGACCGAAGTCACCAGATAATGTGGTAAAAACCATCGGAACACTTCCCCTTTCAATATTACCCATATGCCCATGCAATAACATATTATTTCATTATCATGCCATATATCCCCGAAATCATATCGGAATCATATACATTTCATATTTATGCTTATAGCATTATTAACGATGCAGATATCATTCCTTGTACATTACCCCAAAATCATAACCAAATATCAGATTGTCTCATATCAAAAATTTATACAAAATGTTAAGGAATAACGTACCTGAATTCAATTCACTGTACCATTAAATGATACCCGCAGCCATAATCATTTATATTTCTTTGTAAACACATTTTCATCAATAATACTATTAATCTATTAGAATTTTAGTGTAAGCTACACACCTGATAATAGTGATAACTAAACTTTCCCGCTCGCTGATACCCTCAGAATCTCGAACAATAACTATAGGCGATTTCTCTCCGATTGATGGTTCATAACCCGATGAAGAACCACGAACGAACAATGGCTCGGGGGTACGAACGACTTCAAATAAACGATTCTCGCCGGCAGAGGGTCCACATCCCGGTGGAAAGTCTCGAACTGCCGACATAGCCCTTCGTTTGAAATTTGAGGGTATAGCAGATCCACCCTTCTTCCAAACACTATTAACTGCTCTTTTCGAACCCATTCTTGATTTCCCCAAAAATCTAACGTTCACGGAAAAATATAATAAACGAGAGATAGAGTCCCCCAAAAAAATGTAATCGATTAGTAGTCCATCTAAAACGATATAACAAGTATAAAGATCCTTACTACTTGACTTACCCCAAAACAGTTGTCAAAGAATTGAGGCTTAGAACGATTGCTTCCAAAGTCCCAAAGAGTCTATCTTTCAAGACCGATTGAAGAAAACCAAATGAAGACCTACCCTTGTTGATATTCGGCCAAGACAATTCAAAAGAGAGTGGGAAGTTTCGGCAATATGGTTAAATGGTGAAGGAATTTCGGCTATGGTTGATTTGTAATAACAAAAGGATTTGACTAGAGTGGAGAAAGAGAAATAGAATGGAAATGGATGAAAAGAAATGGAACTTGAGAAGGAGAAGGATTCGGCCAAGAGAGAGTATAAAAGAAAATGTGATTATGAATCAATATCAAAAGAAGAAAAGTGAGATATGTGAGAGAGAGATTCGGCCAAACACTTATTTGCCAAAAAGAAAATGCACAAAAGCCAAGTGAGGTTTCGGTTTCAAGAGCAAACATGAGAGAAAGGAAATAACATTTTTGGTTCAAACAAAATGAAGGCTAAACCAAAAGCAAAATTTACACAAAATGCACAAAAACATTCGGCCAAAGAGGGGAGTTTTTGGAGAGAAAGAAAACAATGCCAAAAGATGCACAAATGCCAAAGGTTGACCAAATATCCTCCCCCAAACCACCTAAAAACATTCGGCCACCCCCCTAGCCACACTTGCCGTCCACATACATGCACTAAAAGCCTTGAAAGAGTTTCCAAAACATCTTCCTTAAGCCAAGCCCTTTGTCTCCCCAACCTTCCATAACTTTAAGATTCTTATCCCCTATTTCAAGCTTTCCTTAAACCAATATTCAACTTACCAAAAACTTAAGGTCCAACCTATCATAATTAGAGTTTGACCGTCCATCAATGCTAGGATACAAAAAAATAAAGTCTTCAAAATGCTTTCCAAGCAACTCGAACCACTTCCCTCAAGTAACCTTTCAAGCTCCTTATCCACTATGCCACTAACTCCTCATGTGTTAGAATTTAACACTTAAATTAACTTAAGTGCTAAGCTCACTTAATCCACTTCATTAAATAAACCATACTAAAAATTATCTAACTTCCTAAATAAAATCAAGCCTTCACAAGACTATGCTAACACACAAAATTCCTACCCGAGCCAACACAAAAATAATACTCAAATTTTTCCTAAAGCTCAAGGCCCAATCCTACTGGGCCCAATTTCGGGATGTTACATGATATCTTTTCGTTTTAAGTTCGCATAGGACCTCTGACGATCAGACGCTGCTTTCAGACTGTTACAGATCACTTTCACATTCTGTTCAGTGTACCCGTAATAACATCTGGAGATGAAGCTTCCTCACGAGCTTGGATAGCGTACGCTCTAGCTTCAGATCTCGCAGTAGTGTCCTTCGTAATTCTCTGACTACCACTGATGTTTCTTGCATTTCGAGAAGGTCTACCTCTCGCTGGAGCATTATCAGATCTCGAATTCTGAACAATCTCTTGCTCAATAGACTCGGGGCAATCACGGATGAAATGATCTAACGATCCACATCTGAAGCAAGCTCGATCATTCAATCTACAACTTCCCGGATGTCTTTTACCAAAATGTTTACATTCAGGTCGTTCAGATCAGACATTTCCAACACTAGCCATCGATGTTACTGGAGCTTTGGAGCCCAACTGCGACCTAGCTTGATCTCTACTTGAATGTCCCACATTAACCTTTGAACGACTATGCTTATCTCAGAATTTCTTCGAAGCAGACTGAAATGGTTTGTTCGGAAATATCTTTCTCACATCTCTGGCTTCAGACTCAGCTTTTGTTTTGTCTTTCCAGAGTGCCTCAGCTTTACACACTCGGTCAACAAGCACAACAAACTATTTTATCTCTAGAATTCTGACTAACAAACGGATATCTTTGTTAAGGCCGTCTTCAAATCTCTTACACATTATTGCTTCCGACGATACACATTCTCGGGCATACTAACTTAGCCTTACGAACTCTTGTTCGTATTCAGTAACAGACATGCGACCTTGTTTCAATTCCAAGAATTATTTTCGTTTCTGATCAATAAATCTCTGACTGATATATTTCTTTCGAAACTCAGTCTGAAAGAAATCCCATGTGACACGCTCTTTCGGAACAACAGAAATCAAAGTTTTCCACCATTGATAGGCCGCGTCTTGTAACAAAGATACAACACATTTAATACTTTCTTTCGGAGTCAAAGACATCTCATCAAATACTCGGATAGTGTTTTCTAACCAAAACTTGGCTTTTTCAAAGATCGTCATCACTGGGTGGCCTGAACTCTTCAAATTTCCATACTTACGGATTTTGTCGACCGGAGGCTTATTCAATAGATTCAGATTCATAGCTGGTGGTATAGCAGAAGTCTGAAGAGGATTAGACGGGGGCGGAGGTTGTGAAACAGTCGGATTATTTCTCACAAACTAAGTGAACCACTCACTCATCATCTGGAAGAAAGCTTGTTTAGCTTCTCCCTCTTGACCGCTCGTAGCCGGTCTCGAATCAGATGGCACTGTCCCTTGAGCAGGAGCAGGCGCATTACTTTCTACATCAATAGCTACGGCTCTTTCGGGATCCATTACTATACGAAAATCACATTTTACACATCAAGATTCACCACACTATCACAGTTCAGATATATGGCATGTATAGCTAGACTCTCACACGCTACGTTAGTCCGAGAATCGACAAAATTGTAGCTCTGATACCAACCAAATGTAACACCCCTAACCCTTAACCGTAGTCAGAATAGGGTTAAAGGCATTACCGGACCAAATAGAAACTTTTACAGACATCTCATATCATAGTCTGACAAATCACATCAAAGTGTCCCTTAAATAGGTCTACGAGACCTTAAACATGCTTAAGAATAGGGTCGGGACTAAACCAAACACATACGGAAATTCTCAAAAATTTAAAAATTTTCTAAGTTACAGAGGTCACACGCTCGTGTGGGCAGGCCGTGTGCCTCCCACGGCCTCAGACACGCCCGTGTGTCTAAGCCGTATCAAAACAGGGCATACATACTGACTTGTCCAAATGGTCGTGGACATGCCCTTGTGCCTAACCCGTGGTCGATCCTGACTTGCACCAAACGGCCAGTCACACGCCCGTGTGTCCAGCCTGTGGTCGATCCTGACTTGCCTTGAATTTCAACCACGAGGGACACGGTCGAGCCACACGCCCGTTTGCTCAACCGTGTGGGCAAATATAGGCTATTTTTCAAGGCCAAATTGCCACACACACAAGGGTCATCCCTACAGGTTCAAACAAGTAATATCCCATACACAATTGGCAATCAAAATCATGTCAAAAGTTCAACCTATCATCCCATTCAATCACATTTCTAAACATGCCAACTTGTATACCAATTAGCACAACTAAATCACATGTAAAACCAAACATGATTCATCCACAATTTCACTTAATCACCTTGGCATCAAACCATCACTAAGCTTACCATTCATAAGACAATTTCATTGCCACTAAGTCACACCAAAACATGCATCATATACCATAATTACTCATGCATATTACCAACATTTATCTAGCCATATCACATGGCTATTTACAACCCAAACATATTCCAAAATGACTAGCCTACACATGCCATACTTAGTATATACATTTCCAAAAGGTACCAAAATGAGTTTGGGTAGTGTGATGATGATCCTCGACGGTCCCCGAGCCTCTCGTAGCTTTAACGATCTATAAAACAGAACAAACACACACAAAGTAAGCTTTCCAAAAGCTTAGTAAGCCATATACAAATAAACTTAACATATAATCAATCAAAAGCATAGCTATTTGAATTCATTTACAATTCTTCATTTCAAGCTCATAGATAATCTCTTTGGCTCATTTGGTTTGCCATTGCTTACCAATTCATCATATCTCAAGTATCTCACTTGCTCATTTCTCAAACATATATATATTTTAAATGTTCTTTTGTATCAATGCACTTACTTACTCACCTTTCATGCCTATACAAAGCATGCATATCAACGTACCAGAAACGGATGTACAATTCACATAGTCATTCATTTCTCAGACTTGCCTGTTGAATCGTTTGGAACTAAATTGGATACTCAGAATGCTCGAAATAGTCGTACAATGCCAACGACCCAAACGTGGTATTACATGTATCCAAATATCGATGCCACTGTCCCAGACAGGGTCTTACATGAATCAATACGATGCCAATGTCCCAGACATGGTCTTACACGTAAATCTCATATCGATGCCAACGTCCTGGACGTGGTCTTGCACGAAATATCGAATCAATGCCAACGTCCCAGACGTGTTCTTACATGATATCACATATCAGACACCTATGTCATGACATATGCCATCCTATCTATTCTTAGGTTCATACGGGACTTCTCAGACTTTAATAACTTGTCGACATATACGTAAGCTCGAATTTCACATACATTCCATCTCAATGGATATTCATAGCAATTCAAATTTTATATATATATACAAATAATTCAATCCAAATACATGTATTTGTATATCGACTTACCTCGTACGGGAAGAACGGAGATAAACGGCTATTCAATAACTTTCGACTACCCTCGATCTAAATCTGTTTTCTTCGGTTCTTGATCTATACACATTCAAATTTAATCTATTTATTCACTGAATCATTCAAATCAATCCAAAAACACATATTTAGGGCAATTTGCAAATTAACCCTCAAATTTTCACATTTGGACAATTTAGTCCTATTTCACAAAATCACAAAATACACCAAATTTCATGTCACCCATGCTTAGCCGATTTTTCACATGCTTCATACAAGTCCATACATTTCATTTATTTCATAATTTAGTCCTTCAAAATATTATTTCCTCAATTTAGTCCAAAATACTCAAATTCAATAAAACTCCAAAGACAAACTATGATAATCAAACACATATATTCCATATTTCACTATCAAACATCACAAAACTCATGTGTTCATCAATGGAACATTTCAAAAACATCATCAATTCACAAAATTGAAGCATGGGTTTTGAAGTATACAAAGCAACGATTACAAAAACGTAGAAATTATCAAAAACCAATCAAAAACATACCTTGAATTGAATCAAAAGCTAGCCGAATGCCCTAGCTCAATTTTCTTTCTTTCCTTTAGTATTTTTGTTCAAAACATAAAGATGAACATCCACTTTTCATTTATTTGTTTTATTATAAACATATTAATACACATTTTACTAAAATGACCTTAGTAAAAATAATTAGAAAACCATATATTTTATGTCCAAACCGTCCATTAGCCATCCATTTTCTTAAAAATGGTTTAATTGCCTCATAAGGCCTCATTTAAAAGCCATCTCAAATAGGTGAAGCATGCAAATTTTGCATCTTTCACACTTTAATCCTTATGTCGAATTAAGCACACAAACGGACAAATTAGTTCATGGAACTTTAACACATGCTTAATCACATACAGTAGGCACAAAAAATAATATTAAAATATTTTTTTGACTCGGATTTGTGGTCTCGAAACCACTATTCTGACTAGGGTCTAAACTGGACTGTTACATTATCATTCTTCATCAAAGAAATTCTGAGATTCGTTTAGTTGATCGAATGCATCAGTGGGATACCGGAATAGAGATCGTGGAAACCAACATGTTAATCCTAAAGCACAAGCTACTTCTGTCTCGAGTGTTGGCAGTGTGAGAAATATCAAACCCGAGTGTCAATAGTGCGGGAGAAGACATTTTGGTGAATGCTGGAATAAGAGTACTAAAGCTTGTTTCAAATGTGGTTCACCAGATCACTTTATTTGAGACTGTTCAGAGTTATCAGAGAAAGAAAAAGTTTAGAATGTAAGATCGAGCAATACGAATGCGAGAGGGAGAACACCGAGAAATACGAGAAATGTATCTAGTGGTAGAGGTATAACTAGGGACTCAGTTGTGAGATCCGAGGCCAGAGCACCTGCTAGAGCCTACGCTATTCGCGCTCGCAAAGAAGCGTCGTCCCCAGATGTTATGACCGGTACATTCTCTCTTTATGATACTAATGTGAATGCTTTAATTGACCCTGGATCGACACACTCATATATATGTATGAATTTGGTGTTTAATAAGAGTTTGCCTGTCGAGTCTACTGAGTTTGTGATTAAAGTATTGAACCCCTTAGGCAAGTATGTTTTAGTTGATAAAGTTTGCAAGAATTGTCCTTTAATGACTCGGGGTTACTGTTTTCCGGTCGACTTGATGCTTTTGCAGTTTGATGAGTTTGATGTAATTCTAGGAATGGATTGGTTGACTCTGCATGATGCTGTTGTGAATTGTAGACGAAAAGGTATAGAATTGAAGTGTCAGAATGATAAAATTCTTCGGATTGAATCAAATGAATTGAATGAGTTGCCTGTTGTGATTTCGTCTATGTCAGCTCAAAGATGTGTGAGAAAAGGTTACGAAGCCTATCTTGCTTATGCTTTAGATACAAAAGTGTCTGAATCAAAGATTGAATCAGTGCCAGTTGTCTATGAATATCTAGATGTGTTTCCTGAAGAATTACCGGGGTTGCCACCTATCAGAGAGGTTGAATTTTCTATTGAATTAGTACCGAGAACTTCACCGATATCTATAGCTCCGTATAGAATGGCTCCGACAGAGTTGAAAGAGTTAAAAACTCAGTTGCAAGAGTTAACAGATAGAGGTTTTGCACGATTGAGTTTTTCACCCTGGGGTGTGCTTGTATTGTTTGTAAAGAAGAAAGACGGATCAATGAGAATGTGTATTGACTATCATCAGCTCAACAAAGTTACGATAAAGAATAAGTATCCGTTGTTGAGAATAGATTATTTATTTGATCAGTTGAAAGGTGCAACAGTGTTTTCAAAGATTGATTTGAGATCTAGTTATTATCAGTTGCGAGTTAAAGACTCAGATGTGCTGAAAACTGCGTTCAGAACGAGGTACGAACATTATGAATTCCTTGTTATTCCTTTTGGATTGACTAATGCTCCTGCCATTTTTATGGATTTAATGAACCGGATCTTTAGACCGTATTTAGATAGATTTGTTGTGGTGTTTATTGATGACATTCTGATCTATTCACGAGATGAGTCTGAGCATGCCGAGCATTTGAGGATTGTGTTACAAACCTTGAGAGATAAGCAACTGTATGCTAAATTCAGCAAATGTGAGTTCTGGCTCCGGGAAGTTGGATTTTTGGGACATATAGTCTAAGTAGATGGCGTTCGAGTTGATCCGAGCAAGATTTCTGCAGTTATTGATTTGAAACTACCTAGAAATGTATCCGAGGTTAGAAGTTTCCTGGGATTAGCGGTCTACTATCGACGTTTTGTTAAAGGATTCTCGATGATTGCCACACCGATGACCAGATTGCTACAGAAAAAGGTGAAGTTTGAGTGGTTAGAGAAATGTCAACAGAGTTTTGATCAGTTGAAAGTTTTATTAACTGAGGCACCAGTGTTGGTTCAACCTGAATCGGGTAAAGAATTTGTGATTTACAGTGACGCGTCATTGAATGGTTTGGGTTGTGTATTGATGCAAGAAGGAAAAGTGATAGCTTATGCTTCCAAACAGTTGAAGCCACATGAAAAGAACTATTCGACGCACGACTTGGAGTTGGCCGCTATAGTTTTTGCATTGAAAATTTGGCGTCATCATTTGTACGGTGAAAAATGCCACATCTTTATTGATCATAAGAGTTTAACGTATATTATGACTCAGAAAGATTTGAATTTGTGACAACGGAGATGGCTCGAGCTACTAAAAGATTATTAATTGGTGATTGACTATCATCCGGGGAAAGCGAATGTGGTCGCGGATGCTTTGAGTAGAAAGTCATTGTTTGCCCTGAGAGCAATGAATACACAATTGACATTGTCTAATGATGGTTCGATTTTAGCTAAATTAAAAGCTAAACCAATAATTCTTCATCAAATTTGCAAAACTCAGAAATGTGATAGTGAATTGCAAGCTAAAAGAGTACAATGCGAGTCGACTAATGATTCAAAGTATCAAATCAGATTTGATGATTGTTTGATGTTCCGAGATAGAATTTGCTTATCGGAAAATCCAGAGTTGATCCAGAAAATTTTACACGAAGCACATAACGGTTGTTTATCTGTTCACCCGGGGAGTACCTGTAACACCCCAAACCCGGCCCATGCGGTATGACCGGATCTGACATGTCACATGAAGAAAACGTATAAAGAACATGTGATTCTTACTAAAATAGGCGTTATTTGGTCATGGTCAAGAAAACAAGTTTGGTTATAAATATTTGATAAAACACTACCAATTTCGAGAGGTTTATTGATGAATCGAAAATCGAACTAGTGAACTTTAAAACCGTGACTTTTGAAAAATGACGTTGATAATTTGAAATAGAATTCGAGTTAAATTATTTATAAATATGTTATAAAATCCTTTCGTTACTCAACTTTGGAAAACCGTTATTTATGATTTTAGAAAAATCCCCATTTAAAACAATTTAAGAATAATAAATACGTCCAAACATAAAGCAAATTAAAGTTTATCCCAGAGGCCTTATTACAACTTTAAACCCAAAATAGTAAAAGTAATGAAATAAAGCGAAAAATGAAAATTTGCTAAAGTTCGAAAACACCATTTCTAAAGTATGGCCTCCACCGAGTCATCCATGGCCCAAGTCCACATCACTGAGCATTACCTGCAAGGATTAAGAAAAATGGGTGAGTTACTAGAACTCAGTGCATAATCTCCTTACCGTCATCCACTGGGCCTAAACCCGCATAGCATAATCTTGGGCCTAAGCCCATTTACATAGTAATAATTAAAATGAAGTATATGTATGCAACCCAACCCATCCATCCATCACACCCCGACCGACCAATCACACCTGTGGGGATCAAGTCAACCCACCCCACCAGCTCACACAAAATTGCGACCAAGTCACAGAGCATAATATTTTTGTGGTCCAGCCACCAAAAACATAATTAAGCACAATAATAAATAGATTTGTGGCAATGCCACCAGGCTACACTGCTCTTCATACAATTTATCCCATCCCATGTAATATATGAAAATGTATCATACATAATAAAACAAAATATCCACATATATACAACATTCATTAATCTAGTGAATTAATTCGGTGAATCAGCCCATTAAAGCACTTGATAGTTCGGCCCATTTAGGCATTATAGCAAATCGGCCCATAGGGGCATTTTGGTAAATCGGCCCATAGGGGCATTTTCGTAAATCGGCCCATAGGGGCATTTTGGTAAATTAACAAATTTTATACCGATTTTAACAGATTTTAGAAATAATAATGTTTAAGCCAATTATTCGATTCATGCTTAAGCCCTTATCCCTTATCCCTTATCCCTTTCTTTGATTTCTTTCCTTCTTTTTCCCTTGTCTTCCTCCTTACCATATTCCTTAGTCATCTTTCCATCAATAAAAAGTCTCCCTTACCATATTTAGAACCATGGCTGACACTTTGGAATAGGAGCACAAAAATAATCCAAAAATTTTGCAAAAGGTGGGATTCGAACTCCACCCCATAAGCCTCTTCATGTGACGCCACACCACTCTACTACTAGCTCATCTTATGCTAGCAAAATACACACTTATTTCCTTAAGTCATGATGCCACTTACCTTCTCTACTTAAAGTGCTTAAACACAAAAAATTTACTAAGGCCCAACTTAACCCCAAACCTTCTTAGGACCCCTAAACATACACAATTAACATTCTAAACTAGCCTCTCGCGAGGTATAAGGCAAAACATAAAATCCCGAAGTTCAGGATGTTACAGTACCAAAATGTACAATAATTTGAAACAATTATATTGGTGGTCGGGTATGAAACGAGACATTTCAGAGTTTGTATCGAGATGTTTAGTGTGTCAGCAAATTAAAACTGAACACCAAGTGCCTTCGGGTTTACTTCAGCCTGTAATGATACCAGAGCGGAAATGGGACAGAGTTACAATGGATTTTGTATCGGGATTGCCTTTGACTCCGAAAAAGAAAGATGTTATTTGGGTTGTCATTGATCAATCAATGAAATCAGCACATTTCATCCCGGTACGTACAAACTACTCACTTGATAGATTAGCTGAATTGTACATTGCTGAGATTGTTAGATTCCACGGGGTGCTAGCTTTGATTATTTCGGATAGAGATTCGAGATTTACGTCACAGTTTTGGAAAAAATTGTAATAAGCTCTGGGTACAAAGTTGAATTTTAGCACAGCTCTGGGTACGGACAGTCTGAGAGAGTAATTTAGATTCTCGAAGATATGCTCAAATATTGTGTTTTAGAGTTCAAAGTAAATTGGGAGAAATATATGCCGCTGGTTAAATTTGCATATAATAACAGCTTTCAATCGAGCATAAAGATGGCACCGTACAAATCTTTGTATGGTCGCAAATGTCGAACTCCATTGTACTGGACCGAGCTTTGCGAGAAACAGATTCACGGGGTTGATTTGGTTAGAGAAACCGATGAGAAAGTAAAAATAATTCACGATTGTTTGAAAGTAGCTTTAGATCGACAGAAATCGTACGCGAATTTGAAGCAGAAAGATATTGAATTTCATATCGGTGATAAAGTGTTTCTGAAAGTGTCCTCGTAGAAGAAAATACTTCGTTTCGGTCGCAAAGGCAAGTTAATTCCGCGATTCATCGGGCCGTACGAGATTATTAAACGAATAGGGCCAGTAGCATATTGATTAGCCTTACCATCAGAATTAGAAAAGATTCACAACATGTTTCATGTGTCGATGTTGCACCGATATAGATCTGATCCATCACATGTAATTCCTCCGGGAAAGATTGAAATTCAACCTAATATGACATACGAAGAAGAACCTATCAGAATTTTGGCTCAAGAGATTAAAGAACTGAGAAACAAATGCATAGCTTTAGTGAAAGTTTTGTGGCAACGTCACGGTGTCGAAGAGGCTATGTGGGAGCCTGAGGAAGCTATGATAAAATGTACCCTAACCTATTTACTAGTAAGATTTTCGGGGACGAAAATCCCTAAGGGGGGAGAGTTGTAACAACCTGTTTTTAGTCAAATCAGAACAGTGGTTTCGAGACCAAAAATCTGAGGTCAAAATATTTATTTTATTATTATTTTAATGTTTACAGCATGATAATATGATTGTGTGAAAATATCATTAAGAAATTTTATCGTTTATTTGGTCAATTTGATAAAAAGGACTAAATTGCATAAAGTGTAAAAGTGGAGTTCTATTAGCTAAAAGTTTTTAATAGCTATAGAACCTTAAAGTAAAGGTCCTTATGTTGTAATTTGACCATTGGAAACATAAGTGGACATAGATGGGCATAAAATGGATGATATTAAATGGTTATAATAAGGTTATTTTAGTAAAATTTTAAATACATGTAAATTAAATAAAAATAATTTGTATCATCTTTCTTCCTTCATTTTTCTCCAACCGAAATTAGCCTAAAGAAGCCATTAACAAAGCTTCAAGCTTTCGGCCTTGTCTTCTTGAGCATGTAAGTCCATTTTTGTTCGGTTTTTTATGATTTCTATGTTTTTGTGATCATTGCAACTAGGTCTAGCTAGCCCAGGGACTAATTTGAAAAATTGTTAAAGATTTTGAATGATGCCATTGATCAATACATGTGTGTTTTGATGTTTGATGATAGATTATGAATGTTTGTTGTGAATTATACAAGTTTTATAAAGTGATTTTTAGTGAAATTGCAAATTAGAGATTAAATTGAGAAATGTTGAAAATTTGTGGTCAAAATGTGAAATAAATAAAAATTATGGGCTGTTAGGGGCATTATGGTATTTTGGCTAGTATGGGTATATTTGGAATTTTACTAATTTGTGATTTTATGCAATAAGGACTAAATTGTGAAAAATGTGAAAGTTTAGGGGCAAAAGTGTAAATGTGTTTTAAAGTGTGATTTGGACTAAATTGAATGAATAGATAATTAAATAAGTTAATTTTGATTATATTTAGATCAAGAAAAGCGAAATACGGACTTGGATCGGGGAAAAGATAAAGTTATCGATTAATCGACTAAATTCGTCGTTTTAACATCCTAGGTAAGTTCGTATGTTATAATTTCGTTTCAAATGTATTTTATATGCTTTGATATAGCATGAGTGTGATTATGTGATTACAGATGAGTTCAGAAATTATTCGATGAAGATTTGACAGTTGAAATCCCAGTTGAACCTTAGGAATAATTTAGGACGCTAGTGACATGTCATTAGGTATACTTGAGTTGGCTTCGGGCCATGATTTAGCACTATGTGTGCGAGATAAACCGATTTGGCTTCGGGCCATGCATATCGTCTGATTTGGCTTCGGGCCATGAGATCAGAATTTTGGATAAGTTACCTTGATTTGGCTTCGGGCCATGGTATAGGTACTTATCGTGTGAGACCTTGAGTATCCGACTTCTATTCCGAATGGTTCAACGGGTAAAAGAAGAATGTGGTTGATTATGAGATTGGTACGATATGGTACAGGTACGTACGAAAATGGATTGAGTATTGAAAACTATGAAATTGATGAGTTCCTTGGTAAGTATATGAATGATCATTTGATAGCTTGAGATTTAATAGAATTGTTGTACATTGTTTTCCATTATATGAATGATTAATGAATGATGATAGTTGCTCATTGTTAACATATGAGCTTACTAAGCTATATAGCTTACTTTGTTGTTTTTCCATGTTTTGTAGTGATTTCAAAGCTAGCTCGGATTCGGGAATCGTCGGAGACTTCACCACACTATCCACTGACTCTTTGGTACTTTTGAAACTATGTTTTGAGTATATGGCATGTATAGGTATTTTGAGTCATTTTGATTATGGATTGATAAATATTTTGGTCATTTATAATGGCTTGTAAATGTATATGCTTTGGTTTGTAAATATAGCCATGAGATTTGGCTTAATTTGGTAGATTTGGTTATGTGTTTATATGTGCATATATTATTGATATTGAGTTCTTGGATGGATATGTAAATGACCATATTATGAAGTTTGTGGAATTGGTACCTAGTTTATGAAATGGTACAAAATGATGTATGATTGGTAATGGTTTAAATAGTTGATTGGTATATGTATTTTAGTAGGTTTTGGTTGAGTAAAACATAAGTTATAAGCATGCTAGTTATTAGTATTTGAAATGGTATGAAATTGTCTTGAATGTGGTTAGAATAGATGTTCTATTATCTTGAATGTGGTTAGAATTGTTTTGTGCTATGAATTGGTGCCATTTGGGTTGTTTAGGTACATGAGATTTTGGGTGGAAAATTGGCTTGGTAAATAGCCTATTTTTGTCGTCGGACGACGCGAGACACGCAGGCGTGTGTCTCAAAATTCGTGTGTGACACACGGTCATGATACACGGCCGTGTGTCCCCTGGTGTTGAAATTGAAATGAAGTCAGTATGCTCCACACGGTCTCACACACAGGCGTGTGATCGGTCGTGTGGCACAAGTCAGTATACCCCCTAATTGGCACACGGCCTAGCACACGGGCGTGTGACTTGGCCGTGTTGCATAAGTTTGTATACCCTACAGGTTTGACACGGCCTAGCACACGGGTGCGTGTGGCCATTTCGAAGGGCACACGGGCTAGACACACGGGCGTGTGGATGGCTGTGTGACCCAAGTTAGTAACCTCACTTGTTTGGACACAGGGTAGGACACGGGCTGGGACACGGCCATGTGCTTACATTTCGAATGTTCACATGGCCTGTGACACGGGCACACGGGCGTGTGTCCCCTGTTTTGAAGAAAAATTTGCTAAGTGTTGAAAAAATTTCCTGAGTTTCCGGTTTAGTCCCCGAACCACTTCCAAAGCATGTTTAAGGCCTCGTAGGCTCTTAATAGGGACAAATTGATTGAGATTGAATGATGAATGATTGAATTGAGCAAATGTATGTTAAATAGTTGTTTAATTATTTCGTAAGTTTGGTAATGCTCCGTAACCCTATTCTGGCATTGAATACGAGTGAGGGGTGTTACATGGCACAAGCCTAAGCATCACCAACAACACAAATTAGTGTTTAATCACATAACTTAACAATATCATCATATGATAAGATAGATTTCATAAACATAATTCATATGAACTCATAATTTCCATAATTATGAATATACATACTTCATACCTTTCCATAATATCAAAGTGAATTTCATCGAACCCTTACCGAAGCTTACACAAAGTGTGCTAAACAATGGTCGAAACCATCCCTTTTCATATTCGATAGTCGTCACCATCCCTTTTCATATTCGATGGTCGAAACCATCTCTTTTCATATTCGATAGTTGTCACCATCCCTTTTCATATTCGATGGTCGAAATCATCCCTTTTCATATTCGATGGGTCGATACGTCGTTGGATTTTTTCGTCAAGACATGATATGATAATGTAACATAATAACATTTAAAACAACAATTTAAAATGCTATTTAAACGTATGAACTTACCTTTACAATAAAATGTAGAAACGGAGTAGATTAATCCGAAGCTTTATCTTTGCCCTGATCTAAAGCCGTACAAGGTCTATCTTGATCTAAATGAATAAATTCAACCTATTTAATAATCATTCTATTCAATTCAATCCAAATTCATATTTTTGCAAAATTATACTTTTGCCCCTAATGTTTTGATTTCATTTCAATTTAGTCCTTAAGCTCATAAATCAAAATTTATGCAATTTCATTCTTACCCAAGCTAGCCGAATTTCACATGCATCCATAGCAACTCATACATTTCATTATTTCACAATTTTCACCAAGAATATTTCATATTATTCAATTAAATCCCTAGTTGACAAATTCATCAAAAATCACATTACAAAATTTGTTTATCTAACAACAAAGGTTCATTTTCTTCCATCAAACATCACAAATGTAACACCCCTCACCCGTATTCGACGCTGAAATAGGGTTACAGAGCATTATCAGACTTTCAACACTTTTAAACATACATTTCATATACAATTTATCAATTCAAATACAAACCAATCATAATCAATCATAGTGTCCCTTAAACGAGCCTACGAGGCCTTAAACATGCATTGGAAGTGGTTCGGGACTAAACCGAAAACTCGAGAAATTTTTCAAAACTTATTAAATTTTTCTCCAAAACAGGGGGCACACACCCGTGTGACCAGGCCGTGTGTCTCACACGGCCACCAGACATGCCCGTGTCACAGGTCGTATGGACATTCGAAATGGGATCACATGGCCGTGTCCTAGCCCGTGTCCTACCCCATGTCCAAACAAGTGAACTTACTAACTTGGGTCACACGAGCAACCACACGCCCGTGTGCCAGGCCGTGCCAAACGTGTAGGGTATATTGATTATGCAACATGGCCAAGTCACACGCCCGTGTGCTAGGCCGTGTGCCAATTAGGGGGTATACTGACTTGTGCCACACGGCCGATCACACGCCCGATCACACGCTCGTGTGTGAGACCGTGTGGAGAATACTGACTTTATTTCAATTTCAACACCAGGGGACACGGCTGTGTATCATGACTGTGTGTCACACACGGTTGAGACACATGCCCGTGTCTCTGCCCGTGTGGACAAAAATAGGCTATTTACAAAGCCATTTTGCCACCCATTGTGCACATACCTAAAAAAGCTCAAATGGTACCAAATCATAGCATAAATAACATTCAATTCAGCCACAATCAAGACTAATCCATACCATTTTCAGTACCAACATTCAATATGCTTATAACCTCAAACCTTACTCCATCAAAACATACCAATTCAACTAACTATACCTTTACTAATCATACATCATTTTGAACCAATTTACAAACATAATTCACATCTAATAACAACCATATATTCACATATATGCACATAACCAAAATTCACCAAATTAAGCGAACTCTCATGGCTATATTTACAACTCAAAACATTTACATTCACAAGCCATTACAAATAACCAAAATCACTATCAACTTATAATCAAAATGACATCTAAATACCTATACATGCCATATACTTAATATACCAAAGTTAAAAGGTACCAAGTGATAGGTGGTAGTGTGAAATGATCTCTGACGATCCCTGAATCCGAGCTAGCTTCGATTCCACTATAAAACACGGAAAAATACACAAAGTAAGCTATAAAGCTTAGTAAGCTCGTATGAATTAAACTCCACAAATCATATTACATAAATCAACAATTTAAACTATTTAACATGTAATTCATGGTAACAACAAGCTTTCCATATGCTTAATCATATACTTATATGAAAATTCATAACTTCTTCTATTTGAATCTCATACTTTACATGTACATACCTATACAAATTTGTAACGAACTCATACCTTTTCGAAATACTGTTGAATACCAGATATCTCGCACACTAAGTGCCATTACATAGCCGAAGCTATTTTAATCTCGCACACCAAGTGCCATACATAGCCGAAGCTATTTCGGTCTCGCACACTAAGTGCCGATACATAGCCAAAGCTTCGTCAAATATTTTCGTACAATTGTATTCATCATCAATTCAATATAAAGCGTTAAACCTCAACTATAATAATGCTTATTAACATACGAACTTACCTCGGACGTAAAAACGATAACGCGGATCAACTAATCCGACACCTTGTTCTTCCCTCGATCTAGGTCCAAATTTCGTTTTTCTTGATATAAATATATTTAAAATTAACTTATTTAATCATCTATTTATTCAATTTAGTCCAAAACACTCTTCAATTTCCGTGTGAGGCACACGGCCTGTTCACACGGGTGTGTGACTCCTATATGTTGAAAATTTTTAAGTTTTCCAAAAATTTCGTATGTTATCGGTTTAGTCCCGAACCGCTTCTAAAACATGTTTAAGGCCTCGTAGGCTCTTATAAGGGACAATGTGATTGTGTTGAATGGTATTTGAGTATGAATGCATAAATGTATGAGTATTGTATGTTAAATGATGTGTATTGATCGGTAATACCTCGTAACCCTACTTCAGTGACGTATATGGGTTAGGGGTGTTACATTTATACTTTTGCCCCTAAACTTTCACATTTTTACAATTTAGTCCTTATTTCATAAAATCAAAAATTAGTGAAATTCAAAATGAACCCATGCTAGTTGAATTACCATAATGCCCCTAGTAGCCCATATTTTTCATTTATTCACACATTTAACCCCACTTTTTCACATTTTCACAAATAAATCCCTATTTTGCATTTTTACTCAAAATCACTTTGCAAAATATGTAAATCTAACAAAAAGATTTCATATTTCATCATCAAACATCAAAGAACACATATATTCATCAATGGCAACTTTCAAAATCTTTAACAGTTTTGTAGAATAGTCCCTTGGCTAGCTAGTACTAGATGCAACGATATCAAAAACATAGAAATCATTAAAAACCGAGTCAAAATACATACCATGCAAGAGGAGGAGCCTAGCCGAACCTTGAAGCTCTTTTAATGGAGTTTTTCTTAGCTTAATTTCGATTAGATGATGAAGAAACAAGATGATATCCTTTTTTTTTTAATTTAATTCACTTTAATACTAATTTAGTTATTTAACCTTATTTAATAACCTTCAAAATCACTTAATATATGCCCAAAATTGTCCACTCACAATTAAAATGGTCTAATTACCACTTAAGGACCTTAACTTTAAGGTTCTATAGCTATTAAATACCTTTAGCTACTAGAACACAACTTTTACACTTTACACGATTTAGTCCTTTTTATCAAATTGACTAATTAAACGATAAAATTTCTTAACAAAATTTTCACACAATCACTCAATCATACTGTAAACATCAAAATATTAATAAAATAAATATTTTGACCTCAAATTTTTGGTCCTGAAACTACTGTTTTGATTTGACTAAAAACGGGCTGTTACAACAAACATGTATAAATTCATGGAAAAACCCTAATCTTTTAACAATTTTGCAAATTAGTCCCTAGGCTAGCTAGATTAAGCTACAACGACTTCAAAAACATAGAAATAATTAAAAACGGGATGAAAACACACTTACATGCACAAGATAATGTTGGTCAAACCTTTAAGCTCCTTTCATGGAGTTTCTAAGTCTAATTTTTGATGGTAGATAGCAAGAAACACGATGATGGCTTTGTTTTAACCATTTTACTATTATGTAATTATTAAATTACTAAATTAACCTTAATTAAAACCTTTAAAATCACTTATAAAATGTCCATAATAGTCCACTTATTATATTAATGGTTTATTTAAAATTAAACCCTCCAACCATCTAATTTCATATCTATTAGTCCCTTTAGCTTATAGAACTCAACTTTTGCACCTTTTGCAATTTAGTCCTTTTTATCGAATTAAACATGCAAACGGTAAAATTTCTTAACGAAATTTTTATACGATATTACTAACATGTTGTAGACATTAAAATAATAATAAAATAATTATTCTCACATCGAATTTATGGTCTCAAAACCACTATTTTGATTTTACGGAAAACGGGTTGTAACACCTCTACCCTCTCCTCTACATTTTATTTTTTTTCTCTCAATTTTCACTTATTTTCTCTCTTATCTAGTTACCACCTTTTTTCTTTTCATTTCTTTTGCTCCCTTTCTCCACCGTGATAGACCTGAGCACCTCCTAACACCGCACCTTTTTGCCACCACCACACCACCCTTCTTCTTTTTTCCACCTCCAACCGTCGCTGGTGGCTGAATTTCTTCTCTCTTCTTCCTCGCTTCATTGTCAACCTTCTATTTTGAATAATCTTATATCCTCTTACTTTAATGATTCTTTTAGATCACTCAACTCTCTGATCTAGTGTCTATTTTGATCCGTCGCCTATCTCAATTTGATCAAGTGTGTAAGTGTGGATTACTTGATCATCCATTTTTCCTCTTAGGTTTTTTCCTCTATTGGCTGAATGGTATAGGGGCCATAAAAATTATCTTTACTCATTTCTTTATCTATTATTTATGAGTAACTCAATCATTTACCCTCTTGAAGGTCCAAACAAAAATCATAGGGGTGATCCTTAATTTTGCATCAGAAATCATCAAATCGAATGTCCAAAATCGTGGGGTAAGAATTCGTGAGGCTATTAGTAATCAATTTATTAGTGACAAATTACCTTCAACAAATATTAACAATAAACAATACCCGTGTGTTAGATACGTCATTCGAGTTTCATTAAAGCGAAATCGATACTAAGGATTGTGGCATTTTAGATCTACGATAAAAGGTGTGGGATCGATTCTACTTGTTGTATGTGGTATAGTTATTTTTTTATATAAATAAATTAATTACAACCAATTGTGAGTAAACTAAGTAATCAAAGAGGAGTTGAAAAACTCATTACAAAGGACCTAAATAAGTGACTCTAACTGAGTATATTTTATGAAACTCATGAAATATGATGTGATTATTGCTATGTTAATAATGTATGTGTAGATCTCATTCTCATGACATGTGTTGCATGGCCTATGTGATATGTTTGATGATTCAAATATGTGATACTTATATTTGAGTTTGTGAATATTGGGATCTATGATATATTGTGTCAAGCATGATTAAAACATGTTTAAGTGATGACTAAGTGAAATATAAATATGTGAGCATGTCCACATGCCTAAGTGTTAAAGTGATTCACATGTGTTTAATAGTGAAATTGCCATGTCACATGCATGGGGTAGGATTTTGTGAAAGGAGGAAGTAAGTGGTAGTATATTTGCACATTAGTGGTGGCTTGTCCATAAAGTGTTATCAGTGGCAGTTTATCTGCAAATTAGTGGTGGCTTGTCCACAAATGGTGTTTCGGATGGACGAGTTCTGGGGAACTCGATATTGGTGTGTAGTGGAGATGGGTAGGAAATTTTATAAAATGTGCATCGTTTTAAAATATGCATCGACAAGCTCATGCATAAGTATCAGTGTTAGAACTTGTGGTTATTATGATGATTGATATGTTCAGATTGAGATTTTGATATGTATGCGATTATATTTGTGTTGATCTCACACTGGGCTATTTAAAGCTCACCCACTTTACTTATGTGTTTCAAATAATCCTTATGGTTAGGACTCAGATGCGATCGTCGGTGATGCTCTCAGAAATGATTTTTAAATAAATATGGACTTTTATTTATGATTTTGATTTTTATGGACTTTGTTGCTATTTGGGAGTTTTATGTTAAATTATGGTACTGTGGCATGAGACTTTACTTTCGGGATTTTATTTTGATTTGCATGACTTGATTTCATGATATTAAGTTTTAAAAACTGCATAAGTTAGTATTTGATAAGATTTTGTATGAAACTTGGTTTTTAAAATAAAATCTGTCAATAGTATATTTTTTTCCACAGCAATTCTGAAAAATGAGTTTCTAATAAAACTAGATTTAGTTTTCAAAATTATTAATGTTTACAAATGAGTTTTCTAAATACATTTGATTTATGAAGTTAATATGTTTTTATTTCTGAAATAATGATGAATAACCAAGTTCTCCAATTTTGAATAAAAAGACAGATGATTTAGAAGTATGATTGAAAATCCGAAATAGTTTTGAATAAATGATTGAATGTTTATAATTGAGATATTATTTATTTCGATTCCTAAAATTTTGCACGGGTTTTATGAAATTAAATAAATACTTTTTTTTTTGAATTGATAAGCCAATAGTTTTAAAATATATTTTTTAAATTCCGAAAGTTTATTTTAGGCATTTTCGTGGACAAATAGTTTCTGAAACGAGATTGAAAATAAAGTTGAACATTCGATTTTACTAGTTTTGAGCGAACTGCGCAAATGGTTTAAAAAAGGTATGTTTGAAATCAATAAAGTTTTTTTGGGCCATTTCGGTGGCCAATGTAGCTTTCCGAATTCGGCCATAACGACTGGGCTGGGTTTGGGGTGTTTCATTTAGGGTTTCGATTCTAATGTTGAAAGTAAGAAGATGACATGAACTTTTAATATGTTTCTTTTGTTTATATTCCTTATTGGATTATTTACTATTTTACCCTTTAAAATATATAATTCAATTTCATGTCTTTTAACACCTAGAACTGTCCATTACAACCCATAATGGTTAAATCACCATATTACTCCTTTTAATTACTTTTCTATAGCTATTTAATAACTTTAACTAATGGAGATAAACTTTTTCAGCTTTTTACTTAGTCAACTATCTAAATGATAAAATTTTATAACCAAATTTTAATAGGACATTAATGACCTCGTAAATTTTAAATAATTAATACTTACGAACTGACACGTTGGAGTTGTGGTCTCAAAACCACCATTTTCGACACCACTAAAAAATGGGTCGTTACAACTCTCCCCCATTAAGAAATGTCATCCTCGAAATTTCTTACTGTTGAATAGGTTCGGGTACTGTGATTTCATCGAGTCTTCAGTTTCCCATGTAGCTTCCTCAATCCCATGCCGATTTCATAAGACTTTTACTAATGGTACCCTTTTATTCCGAAGTTCTTTTACTTCTCAAGTAAAGATTCTGATCGGTTCTTTAGAATATGACAAATTTGCATGTATCTCAACCTCACAGGGAGTAATTATATGTGAAGGATCTGACCTGTATCGTCTCAACATCGAAACATGAAAAACATTATGAATCTTTTCAAGTTCCGGAGGTAGGGCTAATCTGTAAGCTACAGGACCAATTCTTTCTATAATCTCATATGGCCCGATGAACCTCGGACTCAGTTTCCCTTTTATATCAAACCGTAGTACTTTCTTCCACGGTGAGACTTTCAAGAACACTTTATCGCCAACTGCAAATTCTATATCATTCCTCTTCAAGTCAGCATATGATTTCTGACGATCCGACGTTGCTTTCAAGCAATCCAAATTATACAGACCTTGTCCTCAGTTTCACGAATCAAATCAGTACCAACTAACTTAGATTCACTTAATTCTAACTAGTAAAGTAGTGTTCTACATTTTCTACCGTACAAAACCTCAAACGATGCCATTTTAATATTGGATTGATAGCTATTATTACACGCAAATTATGCCAACGGTAAATACCTTTCCCAGCTACCTTCAAACTCAAGTATGCAGCATCGTAACATATCTTCCAGAATTTGTATTACCCATTCTGATTGCCCATTTGTCTGCGGATGATATGATATACTGAGATTAAGTTTAGTGCCCAGAGCTTTGTGAAGTTTACCCCAAAATCTCGAGGTGAATCTTGGATCTCTATAAAAAATAATAGATAACGGCACTCCGTGCAGTCTGAAAATCTCTGATACATATAACTCTACTAACTTCTCGAGTGAATATTCAGTTTGGACTGGAATAAAATGAGCTGATTTTGTCAACCTGTCAACAATAACCCAGATCGAGTCTTTCTTCCTCGGTGTCACAGGTAATGTCGAAGCAAAATCCATCGTAACTCGCTCCCATTTCCATTTAGGAATGGTGACAGGCTATAGTAATCATGACGGTACTTGATGTTCAGCCTTCACCTGCTGAGAAATCAGACATTTACTTATAAATTCAGAAATCTCACGTTTCATACTTGGCCACCAGTACATTCTCTTCAGTTCATTAAACATCTTAGTACTACTCAGATGAATGGAGTATGTACTACTGTGAGTCTCAGATAAAATGTCTCGCTTTAGCTCTAGATTATTCAGAACACATTGCCTATTACGGAAATACATCATACCATCAGTAGCTACAGTAAACCCCATAGATAGATCATTCTAAATTTGCTCTCATTTTGCCAATAGCTTCGGGTCATCACCCTACAACTCTTGGATCTGCTGCAGAAACAACGGTCTAGCCCTCAACTCTGCTAATACAGAGCCGTCAGACTCTAGAGTCAAATCAGCATTTAATGCTCTCAAAGCAAATAACAATTTATGACTTAATGCATCAACAACAACATTAGCTTTCCCGGGATGATAATCAATCACAAGATCATAATATTTTAATAATTCTAGCCATTGTTGTTGTCTGAAATTCAGCTCCTATTGAGTCATCAAATAATTTAGACTTTTATGATTTGTAAGTACGTGACATTTCTCACCATAGAGGTAGTGATGCCAAATCTTCAGGGAAAGAATAATGGCGACCAACTCCAGATCATGAGTTGGATAATTCCTCTCGCGTGGTTTTAACTAACAAGAAGCATATGCTATTATTTCCCGGCTTGCACTAATACACAACCCAAGCCACTGAGTGACGCATCACTATAAACAACAAATTTTATCCCAAATTCAGGCTATGTCAATACTGGAGCTTCTGCTAACATTCTTTTCAACTGATCAAAACTCTACTGGCACTCATCTGACCAAACAAACTGAGCATACTTCTGTAACAACTTGGTCATCAGTGAAGCTATTATAGAGAAGTTTTTAACAAAACGATGGTAATAACTTGCTAGTCTCAGAAAACTTCATACCTCTGCAACATTTTTCAGAGCTTTCCAGTTAATAATGGTAGAAATCTTGCTCGGATCAACACGTATCCCGTCTGTGGAAACCACGTGTCCAAGAAATCCAACTTTCCAAAGCCAAAACTCACATTTTTTGAATTTTGCATATAACTGTTTCTCGCACAGAATCTGTAATATAGTTCTCAAATACTAAGCATGCTTCGATTCTATTTTTGAATAGATCAATATATCATTAATAAATACAACCACAAATCTATCCAACAGAGGCTGAAAAACCCGATTCATCATATCCATGAAAGCAACAAGAGCATTCGTTAATCCGAAAAGCATTACAAAAAATTCATAGTGACTGTATCGAGTTCGGAAAGCACTCTTTCATACATCACAGTCTTTTACTTGCATCTGGTAATACCCCTATCTGAGATCTATTTTAAAAAATAAGGTTGCACCTTTTAATTGATCAAACCACTCATCAATATGAGGCAAAAGATATTTGTTATTTATCGTCACTTTATTCAACTGCCTGTAATCAATACATAATCTCAAGGATCCGTCTTTCTTTTTTACAAACAACATTGGTACACCCCAAGGAGAGACACTCGGTTGGATGAAACCTCTGTCTAACAGTTCTTGCAACTATGCTTTAAGTTCTTTTAATTCAGTCAGTTGTACAGTCCTAAGTACTAGATCGATAATAAATTCAACCTCACAATTTGGTGACAATGCCAATAATTCTTTGGGGAACACATCCATAAATTCTTTAACAACGGGTACCTGATTTAACTTTGACCTAAATTCCTGAGTATCCAGTATGTAAGCCAGAAATGCCTCACAGCCTTTACGAATCATTTTCTATGCAGAAATAGCTAAAATAACTTTGGTAACATTGTTTGATCTATCAAAATAAACTATAATCAATTCACCTGTCGGACATCTCAATTCAATTCATTTCAGTCTACAGTTTACCACGAAATCATGTAGCGTTAACTAGTCCATTCCAAGAATTATATCAAATTCATGAAAGGGTAACAACATCAAATCAGTGGGAAACTCACATCCCTAAATTCTCAGTGGACACTTATGACATATTAAATTAACTATTACACTCTAACCCAGTGGATTTGTTACTTGAACATCAAATTCAGTTGACTCAACAAGTAAATTTTTATCCATTGCCAATGAAGTGTGAATATACGAATGAGTCAACCTAGGGTCAATCAAAGCATATACAATAACATCAAAGAGATAGAATATACTAGTAACGACATCAGACATGGAAGCCTCTTCTCTGGCTCGGATAGCGTAAGCCCGTACAGGTGCTCTGACTTCAGATCTGGCAGCTGTATCTTTAGTACCACTGTGGTTCACACCCGTATTATTACTCTGACCAGGACATTTGCTCTTATGTGGCATAGGCACAGGTTTTCACTTCGGTCATCATTCTCTCCAACCATTTTCGCACAAATGAGTACAAAATGATCAGTTGACCTGTATCTAAAACATGCACCCATTTTGGACCTACACTCGCTAGTATGTGGTTTACCACAGTGTTTACACACCGGTCTCGGGGCATTACGGACACTGGCCACATTGTCAGTAGGTTTATTCTGGAATTTGGAATCATGCTGTCTCGATTTACTTCTGCTTGGAAACTCGGATGATGTAGTGATACGATTATCATCTTCTTTTGCTTTCTTCAATGGTGGTGTAGAAAATGACCTAGGAAAATTTCTTTGATTGAATTCCCGGGCCTTCTTTTCTCTCTGTCTCTTATGATTATAAATTTATTCCATCTTCTGTGCCCAATCAGACAAAATCGCGAACTGTTGTATTTCAGTTTCACCAATCATCATCTTGATTTGATCATTTAACCAGTCTTCAAAATGGATACACATTTCTTCCTCATTCGTCAGAATTTCATGAGCATACTTACTAAGATGCAAAAACTCTCTCATACTTAGCTACTAATTTGTTTTCCTACTTTAATTCCAATTTTTTTTTCCTTTTCCAGTCCAAGTATCTTTTACTGACATATTTATTTTTAAATTCTATTTTGAAGATTTCCCAATTGATGTTGCCTCTCGGTACCACTACCGTTAACGTTGACCACCAACTGTAGGCTTAATCTTTCAATAATGATACAGCACATCAAAGATAATCATCAGGAGAACTGCCCATTTCATTGAAGAATCGCTGAATATTCTCAAGCCAATACTTAGCTTTTGCAGGATCATCATCAGATCTACCTTGAAATTCTTCAGCCCCATACTTTCTAACTTTGTCAAATGGGACCCATGGACTCGTTTTCGCTGTCAAAAGGAGTGGAGGTACCATAGGGGGTATAACAGGGGGTACAACAAGGGGTGGAGGTTGCTGAGCCATTGAATTGTTTCTCATAAACTTAGAGAACCATAATCCCATTAAATCGAAGAACATATTTTTAAACTCGTTTTCAAACATTTTTGGAATTGGTATACTATGACTTGCACCAAAATCAGTAGTCGAAATATTACTTTTTACTTCATTAGTTTCATTACAATCAGAATCAGATGACATCTTTAAAATCTACAAGAAAACAGGAGTTAGATCGGATCAATCAATATCACACAATCACAAGTTTATATGGCATGTAATATAACACCCCTTACCTATATTCAACACCGGAACAGGGTACGAGGCATTACCGGACTTACAACACAAGCATTCATACAATTCCGAGTCATAAATTTGCATCCAAATTAAAAACCATTCACATTCGATCATAGAGTCCCTAATACAAGCCTACTAGGCCCAAAACATACTTTAGAAGTGGTTCGGGACTAAACCGAGAACTCAGGAATTTTTTTTACAAAACTTAGAAAATTTTTGCTAACTGCAGGGCTCACACACCCGTGTGGTCCAAGGGACACGCTCGTGCTTAGGACCGAGTTCAATTTAGGGTGCTCTTTGACTTGTGCCACATGCCCGTGTACTAGGCCGTGTAGTACACACGGCTGGGACACACGCCTGTGTCACTGCCCGTGTGCTCAATTCTGGTCATTCTATTTTTCAAAATTAAGGTGCAGGGGACACACGGCTAAAACACATGCCTGTGGGGCATGCCGTGTGTCACAAGTTAGAGAGCACCCTAAATTGAACACGGTCCGAAGCACAGGCGTGTCCCACGGTCACACGGGCGTGTCCCTTGGACCATACAGGCGTGTGAGCCCTACAGTTAGCAAAAATTTTCTAAGTTTTGTAAAAAAATTCCTAAATTCTCGTTTTAGTCCCGAACCACTTCTAAAGTATGTTTTGGGCCTTGTAGGCTCGTATTAGGGACTCTATGATCGAATGTGAATGGTTTTTAATTTGGACACAAGTTTATGACTCAGAATCGTGTTAATGCTTGTGTTGTAAGTCCGGTAATGCCTCGTACCTTTTTCAGTGTTGAATACGGGTAAGAGGTGTTACATTTAGTGGTATCAGAGCTATGGTTTAGTTGATCCTCGGACTAACCTAGCGTGTGTGAAAGTCTAGCTATATATGCCATATATAATTTGTGATAGTGTGACGACTCCTAACAATTTAAATTGTGTTATCATTTAGTAAATGGATCCCAACCGAGCTAATTCTACTGGTATTGGAATTAATACTCAAGTATTTGAGTAAAGATATGTTTATGATGAGTTGAAACTCATAAAGGTATGGACAAAAGTTCATAATATTGTGTTGATAATAAATATTATGTTATATGTGTGTATATATGAGAGTTAAATTTAGAGGCTTTACAATCTTCACCCCCTTACCCGTATAGTATGGTACAATGAAATCCACAAGATTTAGATTTAATAAGCTCGCAAGTGTGAAACCAAAGAGTTCGATGGTCGAATGATTAATAATGTGGTTAGAGATGAGAATGGGTTATCGAGTTAGGACAGATATAGAAGGGATATCAGGTTCTTCAGAAGATCATTCGGATTACGTATTGTCGCTTTTAAAGAAGAAGTTAATCTCAACTAATCGACTCATTCAGGTATGATTTCTATAGAATGTGTTAACCGAAACTTCTGCTGAATTGATTTTCGTTAGTGAATGTGAAACACCCCAAACCCGGCCCACAAGCCCCGACCGGATCTGGCATGCCCATTGAGTAGAACTCATTTTTTTTCTCTTTTTTTTTTTGAAAAATATGTTGATTTCAAGAAAATAGATTTGAAGTATGTTCTTGCTTGAAAACCGTGTTGTGATTTAAGTTTGTGTCACATTAAAACGTTATCCAGTATGATTTTAGAAAAATTTACAAGTCAATAGGAAACCAAGTTTAAAACTTATTATTATTTTGGAAACCTTAGGTGTTTAGGTGTCAAAACAGTTCAAGTTATTTATCGAAAATGTTTAGTTATTTAGTCAAGTTGATCGTATCGAATAAGAATTTAAAACGTATAAATAACATAGCTAATGGTGGCCTTATTACCAAAACATAACCCAAAATAAATCCCAAAATAAATAAGGAAAAGCGAAATGAGTTTAATTAAAAGAAAACCGAAATCTTGAAAGTTGAGAATGGCCACCACCTAGTCCTTGGCGACTGTGTCCATCACGCTAGGTGTCACTTAAAAAGATATCCCACGAGGGTGTGTCAACAGACTCAATGTGTAACAAAGACACTAAAACCCAATCGATCATAGCCTTAACGATAACACTTTGGCAAAGCCCATTTTAATCACATTTAGCCATAAGCCCATAACATATCAAATCAGATAATGACAGATTATATCTCGTGTACATATAGAATGAAATGCAATCCCGAACCCACCTAGATATCCAGCCACTACACACCACCCGTACCTGCCAATCACACCGTGGGGATTACTAAATCAACCCTCCATCCGTTACACACCCTCGAAGGCAGTCACTGCAGTCAACTGCACATCGCCCTTATAAATTGTGGCATGGCCACCAGATAATTGTGACAGAGTCACCGGATTCATAATATGTGACCGAATTCACCGGATAATGTGGTAAAAACAACCTGAACACTTCCCCTTTATCAAAATCACCCATATGCCCATGCAACACACATAATATTCAGATTTTATGCATTATACCCCAAAATCATAACGGAACATGCATATTTCGTATCCATGCTCATAGCATTATTAACGGCGTATTAGGGGTTAACGTACCTGAATACCATGTACCACCAATGGTACCCGTGACCATTATCATACGATTAATTATTAACACATGCTATCATTAATACTAACAATCTATCGGAAATTTAGTGTAGGCTACACACCTGATAACCGTGAGTACAATACTATCGATACCGACACTCTCGCTAGCAGGGATAACAATGAACTGTTTATCCCTTTTCGACGCTGGCCCACACCCCAGTGGCCAATCACGAACAGCAGAAACCGAGCGTTTCTTGAACTTAGGGGTAGGCACTACCCTTTCTCCCTTCCACAGGTATTCGCATCGATTGAGGCACACTTAATCAGAAAACCCGGTTAACTAACATACGAGATCTTAATTGAACAAAATCTACAACTTAAACACCCTTACCGAGAAGATCTGAATCCCGAGACTCCTTTAATACCACTGTCGATGTGCCCCTAAAAGACCATAGTCAGATTTGGCCAACCTTAATAGACAATATGGCCTTCGGCCCAAGATTACACTTACTTACCTTGGATCTCGAAATCCCGAAAGATCTCCCTTTGAATTCGGCTACCAATAAATCCCGAAATCCCCCCTTCAAGGTTTCGGCCAAAGAGAATAAATGGGATTAGATACCTAATTTTCAGCTAATCCAAAAGATAAGGAAAGAAAATCAAATGACAGTTGATTCTTACCCCTAACGCTGAGATCGATTGCACCCTTGCTTGAAACCACAGAGAGATTCGGCTAGATGGTGATTGATATGTTTCGGCTTTGAGTTTAATGAACAATCGGCTAAGGCTTACTTGTGCTTTCGGCTTTTGATGGATTGTGAAAAGAAGAAGAGGGAGATGGAGTGTGATGCGATTTGGATTGGTGACAAAGGAAGATTCGGCTTTAACAAATAAGAAGAAAAGAGATGAAGTTTAGAGAGATTCGGCAATGGTGGTATTTTGGTTGAAAAGGTTGCGGCAATGGAGGTCTTTGAGAGAGAGAGGTTTCATCTAGAACAAGTTAAAAGAGAAGAGAAGAGAAAATGATGGTGAGGCCCAATACAAAAGAATTGAGAGGGAGAGGATGAGGCTTAGAAGTTGCGGCAATGGTGCAATAAAATGGATGAGAGGTTTGGCTTAATCAAAATAAAGAGAAGGGATAAATGATCAAAAGAGAAAGAGCTGCACGAGTGGTCACTTGCTTGGTTTACGGTCTAAAAAGAAAAAGAACACAAAAGCTTTCAAAAAAAAGAAATCGCACAAGAAAAATGCCTAAACCCCACCATGCATATTCGGTTTCTCCCCCTTCAACATGACCGAAAATGTCATCAAAGCAATCCCCTGGCAGTCCAACTCTCCTTCCCCTATCGGTTTCCTTCTTTTTCTCCTACTTTTCCTCTTCTTTACTCATTCAAAATAATTGAATGAGTCAACACTTATCTCCTCCCTTTAGCCTTATTTTGAATGAGTTTGACTTAATCAAATGCTCATCAACTTAGTGTCCCAGTGTCGTCCACTACCTCTCCTCCTTGCTGCAAAATAAAAGTTCCAAATGCTTCCCTTGCTGCTCGAACCTAAGCCCCCTTCTACTGCTTGTGGCGTCACCTTCCAAGGCCCTAAGTGGCGCCTCCCTTGCCACTTTGCCAACTGGTTACTTGTGTCTAAAACCCCACACAATTTTTCTTAAGGCCTATCTTGCTTAGCTCCCCTTAAGCTTAAAAATCCAATATTTTTCTAAGGCATTCACCTACATTCTAGGGTTCCCGAAACCCCAAAAACACATTCAAACCACACATAGGCATGCTACCACATACATTTAAGTTAAGGTGCATAACCCCTAAATCCCGGATATTACAGTTCTACCCCCTTAAAATAATTTCGACCTCGAAATTACCTGGCTAGAACAAGTGAGGGTATTGCTGTCGCATTTCCTCCTCTGGCTCCCACGAAGCTTCTTCCGATCCATGTTTACGCCATAACACTTTGACTAGAGGAACTGATTTCCTCCGTAACACCTTCACATCCCGCTCTAGAATCTGAATTGGCTCTTCCTCGTAGGATAAATCTGGTCTTAGCTCTACCTCCTCAACTGGCACTACATGAGATGGATCTGATCGGTAACGACGTAGCATCGAAACATGAAACATGTCGTGCATCTGCTTCAACTCCAAAGGCAACTCTAACTGATATGCCACTAGTCCAACCCTCTTCAAAACCCTATAAGGTCCTATAAACCTGGGACTTAACTTTCCTTTGTGACCAAATCTCATTACCTTCTTCCACGGTGAAACTCTTAAAAACACCTGATCCCCCACAGCAAACTCTATTTCCTTCCGCTTAAGATCTGCGTACGACTTTTGCCTGTCAGAAGCCTCCTTCAACCGTGTCCGAATTGCCTTAACCTTTTCTTCAGATTCTGCCACAGTCTCTGGACCCAAAACCTGACGTTCTCCCAACTCTGTCCAACACGTAGGAGTGCGACACTTCCGTCCATACAACGCTTCATACGGTGCCATCCGAATACTGGCTTGATAGCTGTTATTGTATGCAAACTCCGCTAAAGGCAAAAACTCCTCCCAGCTTCCTCTGAAATCTATCACACAACCCCTCAACATATCCTCTAATACTTGGATTACCCGCTCAGATTGACCGTCCGACTGCGGATGAAATGCCGTACTGAAGTCCAATCTGGTGCCCAAAGCCTGATGTAATGCTCTCTAGAATCGAGACGTAAACCTCGGATCCTATCCGAAATAATTGACACCGGTACTCCATACAACCTCACAATTTCTGCCACATACAATTTCGCCAACTTCTGCAAAGAATAATCAACCCGTACTGGTATGAAATGTTTAGACTTCGTCAATCGATCCACTATCACCCATACCGAGTCTTTCTTAGTAGGCGTAAGGGGAAGCCCACTAACGTAGTCCATGGTAATTCTCTCCCACTTCCACTGCGAAATCTTTATCGGCTGAAGCAACCCCGAAGGTACTTGGTGTTCAGCCTTGACTTGCCGACACGTTAAACACTTCCCTACAAATTACGTAAACTTCTGCTTAAGACCGTGCCACTAAAAAAGCGATCCTGCAGATCCCTGTATAACTTACTTCTTCCAGGATGCATAGCATAAGGATTACTATGCGATTCCCGAAGAATTCTCTGTCTTAGTTCCTCATCCTTCGGTATACATACCCTACCCTGGAAGCACAATATTCCGTTGCTGCTCACACCATAGTCTTCCAATTCCCTATTCTGCACTTGCCGTAGCTTAGCACTCAGATCCTCGTCTACCAACTGTGTCTCTTTCACCTCATTCAACCATGTCGGCTTGACCTGCAACTCTGCTAGCAAACTTCCATCGTCATACAAGCTAAGATGTGCAAACATTGCCCGCAAATCCGACACTACTTTTCGACTTAGGGCGTCTGCCACTACATTCACCTTGCCTGGGTGATGCTCTATAGAACAATCGTAATCTTTCAGTAACTCCACCCACCTTCGTTGCCTCAAGTTCAACTCCTTCTGAGTCAGCAGATACTTAAGGCTCTTGTGGTCTGTGTAAATCACTGACTTCTCTCCATATAGATAATGCCTCCATACCTTAAGAGCAAAGACTATCGCTGCCAACTCCAAGTCATGCGTCGGATAGTTAACCTCATGTGGCCTTAATTGCCGAGATGCATATGCGACTACCTTCCCGTCTTGCATCAGAACACATCCTAATCCTGTGTGAGAAGCATCACAATACACCACAAAATCCTTCCCTGCCTCAGGCTGAATCAAAACCAGAGCTTCAGTCAAAACCCTCTTAAGCTTCTCAAAGCTTTCTTGCTGCTTATCCGCCCATACGAGAGGTACCTCCTTTCTCAACAACTTTTTCAGAGGTGCTGCTATTGATGAGAACCCTTCTACGAACCTTCTGTAGTAGCCTGCTAACCCCAAGAAACTGCGAACCTCAGCCACAGACTTAGGTGGTTTCCAATCTAGCACTGCCTCAATCTTCCGAGGGTCTACTCTTATCCCTTCTGCAGAGACCACATGACCCAAAAATACAACTTCCTTCAACCAAAATTCGCACTTGCTAAACTTGGCATATAACTTCTTCTCCCTTAACACCTGCAATACTACCCGAAGATGCTCATCATGTTCTTCCTCAGACTTGGAATACACTAGGATGTCATCTATAAACACAACGACGAACTGATCCAAGTAGGGTTGGAAAACCCGATTCATCATATCCATGAACGCAGCTAGGGCGTTTGTCAATCCGAACGGCATTACTAAGAACTCATAATGCCCGTATCTTGTCCGAAAAGCTGTCTTATGGATATCTGCTTCCTTCACCTTAAGCTGATGCTATCCCGACCTCTGTCCCGATTCTGTCTCTCGGTCTGCTTAACTTCTTCAGCTATTCGAGCTTTATCCACTAAGATTGCAAAGTCTCTTTCCCGTTGCGAGGCAATCAACACTCGCAGCTCATCTCGCAATCCATCCTCGAATCTGACACATCGCTCGTAATAAGTAGCTACAATCCCTCTGGCATACCGGCTTAGCCGCAAAATCTCCGCTTCGTACTCCGCTACCGACTTGCTTCCTCGCACTAAATTTAGAAACGCCTTCCTCTGTGAGTCTACGTAGCTAGCTCCAACGTATTTTCCTCGAATTTAATTTTAAAATAACCCCAATCCACTCGATCCGGAGGTACCTCTCTCTGACAGTGAGCCACCACCGTAGGCCTCATCCCGGCAAACGAAACAAAGACCTTTCAGCTTCTCCTCAACAAAGGCACCAAATCATCCATGATCCTCTCGATTGCCTCTAACCAATACTCTGCTACGTTCGAGCTACCCTGATACTCCTCTAAAAACCTCGACTCCATTTGCTCTAAGTCTCTCGATCTCGACTTTCGAGCCCCATTTCCCATGTTAGCTCCAGCTACCCCGCTCTAACACCCGCAGAAGATAGCTTGCGATCACAAATCATCTCCTCCCGTCTGCTCCCCGAAATTCTCCCTTACAGTAGGTGGCGGCGCCTCATTTCCGAACACGACCCGGACTCGATCGGTTCCGGACACGCTCATCTACGCCTCTGCCGCTGCCCACGAGTATTGCGACCACGTCCCTAGAACTCATGTCTACCGTCGCAATTTATCTGCTTTTTTCAAATTTATATGCATTAGAATCTTTTCACTTCTTGTTTAAAGAGAAGTTTTATGCAATAGAGTTTTAGTCAGTGGTTTCTCCGTAGAAGTACACATATACCTAGGGTTCATGTCCCTATAGTATAGTTTCCTAAGCCTATCATCTATAGTATCATATATTAGCACATACAAATCAACTTATCATCTAAAGAACTTACTCGGCCGACTTGGGCGAGAGAACTCGGTGCCATGCTTCCATAGGACCATTTTAACAAAAATTTTCAAAAACCCATTTTGGCTCAAATTTTGGAAACGTTGTGGGCTTCAAAACCCAAGGCCGAGTGTTTAAAACTTGGCTCTGATACCAAGTTGAAACACCCCAAACCCGGCCCACAAGCCCCGACCGGATCTGGCATGCCCCTTGAGTAGAACTCGTTTTTTTCTTTTTTTTTGAAAATATGTTGATTTCAAGAAAATAGATTTGAAGTATGTTCTTGCTGAAAACCGTGTTGTGATTTAAGTTTGTGTCACATTAAAACGTTATCTGTATGATTTTAGAAAAAAATTACAAGTCAATAGGAAACCAAGTTTAAAACTTATTATTATTTTGGAAACCTTAGGTGTTTAGGTGTCAAAACATTTCAAGTTATTTATCGAAAATGTTTAGTTATTTAGCTGAAGTTGATCGTATCAGAATAAGAATTTAAAACGTATAAATAACATAGCTAATGGTGGCCTTATTACCAAAACATAACCCAAAATAAATCCCGAAATAAATAAGGAAAAGCGAAATGAGTTTAATTAAAAGAAAACCGAAATACTGAGTTGAGCATGGCCACCACCTAGTCCTTGCTGACCAGGTCCATCACGCTAGGTGTCACTTGAAAAATATATCCCACGAGGGGTGAGTCAACAGACTCAATGTGTAACAGTACACTAAAACCCAATCGATCATAGCCTTAACGATAACACTTTGGCAAAGCCCATTTTAATCACATTTAGCCATAAGCCCATAACATATCAAATCAGATAATGACAGATTATATCTCGTGTACATATAGAATGAAATGCAATCCCGAACCCACCTAGATATCCAGCCGCTACACACCACCCGTACCTGCCAATCACACCGTGGGGATTACTAAATCAACCCTCCATCCGTTAGACACCCTTGAAGGCAGTCGCTGCAGTCAACTGCACATCGCCCTTATAAATTGTGGCATGGCCACCAGATAATTGTGACAGAGTCACCGGATTCATAATATGTGACCGAAGTCACTCAATAATGTGGTAAAACCACCGAACACTTCCCTTTATCAAAATCACCCATATGCCCATGCAACACACATAATATTCGATTTTATGCATTATACCCCAAAATCATAACGGAACATACATATTTCGTATCCATGCTCATAGCATTATTAACGGTATTAGGGGTTAACGTACCTGAATACCATGTACCACTGAATGGTACCCGCGACCATTATCAAACAGATTAATTATTAACACATGCTATCATTAATACTAACAATCTATCGGAAATTTAGTGTAGGCTACACACCTAATAACCGTGAGTACAATACTATCGATACCGACACTCTCGCTAGCAGGGATAATAATGAACTGTTTATCCCTTTTCGACGCCCACACACACCCGGATGGCCAATCACGAACAATGCGGTAAATCGAGCGTTTCTTGAACTTAGGGGTAGGCACTACCCCTTTCTCCCTTCCACTGGTATTCACATCCATTGAGGCACACTTAATCAGAAAACCCAGTTAACTAACATACGAGATCTTAATTGAACAAAATCTACAACTTAAACACCCTTACCGAGAAGATCTGAATCCCGAGACTCCTTTAATACCGCTATCGATCTGCCCCTAAAAGACCATAGTCAGATTCGGCCAACCTTAATAGACAATATGGCGTTCGGCCCAAGATTACACTTACTTACCTTGGATCTCGAAATCCCGAAAGATCTCCCTTTGAATTCGGCTACCAATAAATCCCGAAATCCCCCCTTCAAGGTTTCGGCCAAAGAGAATAAATGGGATTAGATACCTAATTTTCGGCTAATCCAAAAGATAAGGAAAGAAAATCGAATGACAGTTGATTCTTATCCCTAACGCTGAGATTGATTGCACCCTTGCTTGAAACCACAGAGAGATTCAGCTAGATGGTGATTGATATGTTTCGGCTTTGGGTTTAATGAAAAATCGACTAAGGCTTACTTGTGCTTTCGGCTTTTGATGGATTGTGAAAAGAAGAAGAGGGAGATGGAGTGTGATGCGATTTGGATTGGTGACAAAGGAAGATTCGGCTTTAACAAATAAGAAGAAAAGAGATGAAGTTTAGAGAGATTCGACAATGGTGGTATTTTGGTTGAAAAGGTTGCGGCAATGGAGGGCTTTGAGAGAGAGAGGTTTCATCTAGAACAAGTTAAAAGAGAAGAGAAGAGAAAATGATGGTGAGGCCCACAACAAAAGAATGGAGGGGGAGAGGATGAGGCTTAGAAGTTGCGGCAATGGTGAAATAAAATGGATGAGAGGTTCGGCCTAATCAAAATAAAGAGAAGGGATAAATGCTCAAAAGAGAAAGAGGTGCACGAGTGGTCACTTGCTTGGTTTACGGTCTAAAAAGAAAAAGAACACAAAAGCTTTCAAAAAAAAGAAATCGCACAAGAAAAATGCCTAAACCCCACCATGCATATTCGGTTTCTCCCCCTTCAACATGATCGAAAATGTCATCAAAGCAATCCCCTGGCCGGCCAACTCTCCTTCCCCTATCGGTTTCCTTCTTTTTCTCCTACTTTTCCTCTTCTTTACTCATTCAAAATAATTTGAATGAGTCAACACTTATCTCCTCCCTTTAGCCTTATTTTGAATGAGTTTGACTTAATCAAATGCTCATCCACTTAGTGTCCCAAAGGTCGCCCACTACCTCTCCTCCTTGCTGCAAAATAAAAGCTCCAAATGCTTCCCTTGCTGCTCGAACCTAAGCCCCCTTCTACTGCTTGTGGCGTCACCTTCCAAGGCCCTAAGTGGCGCCTCCCTTGCCACTTTACCAATTGGTTACTTGTGTCTAAAACCCCACACAATTTTTCTTAAGGCCTATCTTGCTTAGCTCCCTTTAAGCTTAAAAATCCAATATTTTTCTAAGGCATTCACCTACATTCTAGGGTTCCCGAAACCCCCAAAACACATTCAAACCACACATAGGCATGCTACCACATACATTTAAGTTAAGGTGCATAACCCCTAAATCCCAGATATTACAGAATAGAATAATGTGGAAGTAGGGATGACTGTAATAATTAGTGGAATAATATTTGAGTTGTAAAGATATCTGAGTACAACAGTTATAGTTGAATAGATTATGACGATCTCTTCTGGACATTCTATGTGTTCATTTATTTTCAGAGGTATATGTAACTATTCGTTTTTAGATGAAATTCTTATCGTATGAGAATGCTAGCTAACTATAATGTTAGACGAAAGCACTGTTGGTCTGGTTAGTTTATGATCGGCATTTCTATATCATTCTTTGGGATTCTATTCTATTATGTTTGAAATAAAAGTTGACGGTGAAATTTATATGAGGCTATTATTTTGTTTCTACTTGTTGATGTTTTGTTTTATATATATATGGAAAATATATTGTCTCTGTCACAACTAATTTATGTGCGTATGAGCAGTGTTTTTCTCTTGGTTTTTCTCCGAGGAATCATTAAGATCTTTATAATTCAATATGGGTTGAGTTCTCGGAAATTTAGTATGGTCTCACATCTTGGATTTCATTATCTCAGTTTTCTTATCGTTCTTACTGTTTAATTTATCAAACATCGCTCATCTGTAAAGGTATTCAGTGATCGAAAATAATTATATTTATTACGGTTATAATTTCTAGTTTGATCATGGGAGCATGGTGATGCTGATCTCAGGTTTTTCTAGTTTCCGTGAAAGGGATTGACGTCGACAAAAGTATAGACGGTGGAAGCTCAAAGCTCAAACTTGTATAATGCTTTTCTTTTCCTAGGTAAGCTTGATTAAGGCCGATGAGTTAAATCGGGATATTATGTTTCGTTGAGCTAATGCAGTCTGTAAAGATATTTGACTAGCATGTTGAAGGAATTATGAAGGATTGTATGTTTGAGTTGCTCTAACAACATGAAGAAGAGATTACTTTAAAATATTATTGTTTGATAGTTGAGATCGACTCAATTGTTTCAATTAGAGAGGTTATTTAGTTGAAAGGTATTTTGAGTTATATGCATTTAAGTTTATCTTCAGATATGGAAATAAATTTCGTACATTCGTGGGTAAATAGATGAACAGTTTGAATGCAGAATTCATATTCTAGAAGACATGATACAGAAACATATATCTATTAGAGTATTTCTAATTGAAAGACGTTATTATGAGTTAAAGTTGTTCTGATTAATGAAGTTATCGCATTTATAAGTTTGAATGGTCTGATACATGTTAGCAAAGTTTTAAATAGTGAAAGTATTGTTAACTGAAGCACTAGTTCTGGTTCGGTCTAAATCGGGTAAAGAATTTGTGGTTTTCAGCAATGCGTTATTGAATGTGTAACACCCCTTACCCGTATTCGATGCCGAAGCAGGGTACGAGGCATTATCGGACTCACATCATAAGCAAACACACAATTCTGAGTCATAAAATTTGCGTCCAAATTAAAACCATTCATATTCGATCATGAAGTCCCTATTACGAGCCTACGGGCCAAAAACATGTATTGGAAATGGTTCGGGACTAAACCGAGAACTCAGGAAACTTTTACAAAACTTAGAAATTTTTTGCAAGAAGCAGGGCTCACACATCCGTGTGGTCCAAGGGACATGCCCGTGTGACCTCGGGGACACGCCCGTGCTTCAGACCGTGTTCAAATTAGGGTGCTCTCTTACTTGTGCCACACGGCCGTGCCACACGCCCATGTGCTCAATTCTGGACATTCTGTTTCTCAAAATTAAGGTGCAGGGGACACACGGCCAGAACACATGCCCATGGGGCAGACCGTGTGTCACACACGGTATAGAAACATGCCCGTGTGTCTACCCGTGTGGACAAAAACAAGGCTATTTACCAAGCCATTTTTCCACCCTCACTTGCACACATCAACACAACTTCACATGGCACAAATTCAAGCATATAAGAGCAACCAAAAAACCACAACCAAGACAATAACATGTCATCCTTATGCCATTATTTATCATGCTTAGAACATCAACCTTTCCACACCAAATGATGCAAGATTCCACATTTACAATGACATTAATATATAAATATACTCATAACCAATATTAGCCAACTTCTATGGCTATATACAAAAAATGAACCATAAACCATTATAAGCCAACACATATGGCCAAATTAATAATGACACATATAACAAAATAACTAAGTCCCTATACATGCCATACTTTCAAAATAATAAGATCATCAATACCCAAAACAAGAGGGATTGATAGTGTGATGCGAATATCCGACGATCTCCGATCTCGAGCTAGCTTGGTAACACTATAGGATAAGGGGAAAGAAATGGGGGTAAGCTATATAGCTTAGTAAGTTCATATGCAAATAATAAAAAAACATTATTCATACATTTGACATATAAATAACCTAACATATATTAACATAAATGTCATTAACTTCATGAGTATAACTTAATCACATTCTTACTAATGGTTCATCATATGAATAACTTAACATATCTTAACATAAATGTCATTTAAGCTTCATAAGCACAATTTACTCAATCACATTCTTACCAATAGTTCATCATATACCAAATCCATTTTCTTTGAGTTTTTCGTACATACCTGTACCAACTCATAACATAATCACGTACTTTCTCATCTTCGACATACCCGTTGAACCACTTAGGATACTATCGGATACATGGAAATCTTTACACATAAGTGCCACATATGTAGCCAATGCTACCACAAATCTCATAACACATATAAGCTCTCTCTCGAGCTATCCTCGAGCCTTCTCACACAAGCTGTCAGTCGAGACGTAGCTATGCGGTGTTGCTCACACAAGCTGTCAGGTATCCGTAACATATGCTGGTATACCCAGCCACCGGTAGGACATACAGGACCAGCACTCGGGACACATAAATCACATAATTACATGGGTTCCTAGTGACATGTCACTTGTATCCTAATCTATTCCTAAGGTTCAACCTGGATTTACTCGCTTGTCGAAATTTCGTCAATTTCATCCATAGAGTCAATCATACAATTCATGCAATAACAAAACATTATAAATACAATCTTAACGTTGCATTATTTACATACAAACTTACCTCGATACAAAAATAGTGGAAATGGACCTAGTCGTCAAACAGTTTGGTTTTCCCTTGATCTAGACCCGAACTTCGTTTTTCTTGATCTATAATACCAAATTCATCTAATTTAATCATCACATTAATCAATTCAGCCCAAAAGTCACATTATGGAAAAATTACATTTTTGCCCCTAAACTTTTGACATTTTACACCTTAGTCCCTAGGCTCGTAAAATGAAATATATTCAATTTCTTCAAAACCTAAGCCTAGCCGAACCATTTTCATACTCATAACAGCCCACATTTTCCATTTATTCACATTTTTCTACTCATTTTATATACTTTTACAAATAAGTCCTTTTTGACATTTTTACCGAAAATCACTTAGCAAAAGTCGTTTAACAAACATCAAACATGCATTTTCTACCATCAAACATCAAAATACATACATGTTCAACATGGGTAAAATTTTAAACTTTAATCCCTCTTCAAATTAGTCCTTAGAAAGGCTAGATTAGGTTGAGACAACTTCAAAAACATAAAAATCATGAAAAACGGGGCAAGAACGGACTTATAATCGAGCTTGGAAGCTTGACAAACCCTAGCTATGTCTTCCTTTGGGACATTCAACCATGGAAGGAAGAAGATGGACAAATTTTGGCTTTTTAATTCATTTAATTACCAAATTACTAAAATGCCCTTAATGAAAAACTTTAGAAACATACCTAACCATGTCCATTTTTGTCCACCAACTTAACCAATGGTCTAATTACCATCTAAGGACCTTTAATTTAAAAATTCATAGCAATTAGACACCTTTAACATATAGAATTCAAGTTTTGCACTTTTTGCAATTTTGTCCCTTTAACTAAATTGAGTGCCCAAACGTCAAAATTTTCGAACGAAATTTTCACGAAATCGTTCCATAAAACTGTAGTCCATAAAAATATAATAAAAATAAATTTTTGTACGTCGGATTTGTGGTCCCGAAACCACTATCCCGACTAGATCCAAAATCGGGCTGTTATATAACGGATTGGGATGTGTTTTAGTACGAGAATGTAAAGTAGCAGTTTATGCTTTCAGACGGTTAAAGTCATATTAAAAGAATTATCTGACCCACAACTTAGAGTGGGCCCCTATTGGGTTTGCATTGATAATCTAGCGACATCTTTTGTTCGATAAAATATGTCACATGATTTATGATCACAAGGGTTTAAAATATCTGATGTCATAGAGAGATCTAATGTAACACCCCTTACCCGTATTCAACACCGAAACAAGCCTTGAGGCATTACCGGACTTATAACACAAGCAATCACACAATTTCAAGTCATAAAATTTGCGTCCAAATTAAAACCATTCATATTCGATCATAAAGTCCCTATTATGAGCCTACGAGACCCAAATCATGTATTGGAAGTGGTTCGGGACTGAACCGAGAACTCAGGAAAATTTTACAAAAATTAGAACAATTTTGCTAGAAGCAGGGCTCACACGCCCATGTGGTCCAAGGGACATGCCCATGTGACCCCGGGGACATGTCGTGCTTCAGACCGTGTTCAAATTAGGGAGCTTTCTAACTTGTGCCACACGGCCGTGCCACACGCCCGTGTGCTAGGCCGTGTAGCACACACGGCTGAGACACACGCCTGTGTCTCTGCCCGTGTGCTCAATTCTGTACATTCTGTTTTGCAACAATTAAGGTGCAAGGGACACACGACCGGAACACATGCCCATGGGGCAGACTGTGTGTCACACACGGCCTAGACACAGGCCTATGTGTCTACTCGTGTGGACAAAAACAAGGCTATTTACCAATCCATTTTTCCACCCTCACTTGCACACATCTACACAACATCACATGGCACAAATTCAAGTATATAAATACAACCAAACAACCACAAACAAGACAATAACATGTCATTCTTATACCATCATTTATCATGCTTAAAACATCATACTTAGCTCATTAAAAACATACTAATTTCACATTCACAAGAGGGCATTAACGTACGAATAAACTTGTAATCAGCTTAATCATGACACATATAACAAATTGACCTAGTCCCTATACATGCCATAGACTTAAAATACTTGGATTCATTTATACCCAAAATGACAGCTTGATAGTGTGATAGGATCTCCGACGATTTCCAACTCGAGCTAGCTCAATAACTCTATAAGACATTGGAAAGGAAGGGAGGTAAGCTATATATATAGCTTAGTAAGTCTGTATGAAAATAAAAAGCAACTCTTACCAATCATTTACCAAGTCCAACAATATAAACATAAGATAGTACAAATTGCTATAAATTTGATAGTTATAATTTATTCAGTCACTTTGTTTACTCTATCAACTTATAAGCATAATTTAACATATCCTGGCATTAGCCTAACAACCGTAATCTCTCCTTTGCAACATATTACAACAATTAACAACTCATTTCAAACCTCATAGTAAACATGTACAATAACCTTGTGTACTCATATCTTCTCGTACTTCCATAACCATTTTAAATGGGCAATTATGCCAATCTTCCCTTTTTCTCATATCCGATAAATCACAAATTTAAGTGAATAAAACATGCTATGTCATAAATCAATTTGGCCCGAAAGCCAATCCCATGATCTTCAACCGAATTTACCATGAATTTCATACATCACAAGTATAGACCAATAGTCACAAGGTTCTCACAAATCATTCTCGTGGAAATCATGAACTCACAATTTCATGAAGTCAATGCTTCCAAAATTTACGTACATACTAGCACCAATTTGTAATACTTACATACTCTTTCTCTTCTTTGACATACCCATTGAATTTCCCGTTGAACCATTTGGAATACTAAAGGATACTCGGGAATCTCGTACACATAGTACCGTACCAATGCCATATCCCAGATATGGTCTTACATGTAATCTCTTATCGATGCCAATAGCCCAGCTATGGTCTTACACGGAGTCTTATATCGATGCCATATCCCAGATATGGTCTTACACGTAATCTCAGTAACCCTAATGTCATGACATTTATATCCTATCTATTCCTAAGGTTCAACCGGGACTTTCGCTGTAACGAATCTCTGTCTGTCATTTCCGTAGTATCGTACTCAATAGCATTCACTTTTCATTTCAATAATATAACATTTACCACAATTATATCAATTAAGCATTTATACACAGATGATTTAATGCTTAATAAACATACGAACTTACCTCGGCATAGAAACGACAAAAAGGACTAAATTGTCAAATACTTGTTTTCCCCCCGTTCTAGGTTCGAACCTCATTTTTTCTTGATCCATAATATCACATTTAACTTATCTAATCATTATACTATTCAAATCAGCCTAAAATCACATTATGGAAAAATTACATTTTTGCCCCTAAACTTTTTACATTTTACATTTTAGTCCCTATGCTCGTAAAATGATTTTCATTCAATTTCATTACACCCAAGCCTAGCCGAACCTATATCATGCTCATAACAGCCCACATTTTTCATCTATTCACACTTTTACTACTCATTTTATAACTTTTACAAAAAAGTCCTTTTAGGCATTTTTACCGAAAATCACTTAGCAAAAGTCGTTTAACAAACAAAAAAACATGCATTTTAGAAAGTGTCTAAACCCTAGCCATGGTTTACCCCTTATAAAATTTGGCTTTTTAATTCATTTTAATAACCAAATTACAAAAATACCCTTAATGAAAAACTTTAGAAACATACCAAACCATGTCTCTTTTTGTCCACCAACTTAACCAATGGTCTAATTACCACTTAAGGACCTCTAATTTAAAATCTCATAAAAATTGGACACCTTTAACATATAGAATTCAAGTTTTGCACTTTTTGCAATTTAGTCCCTTTAACTAAATTGAGTGCCCAAATGTCAAAATTTTCAAACAAAATATTCGCGAAATCGTTCCATAAAACTATAGACCATAAAAATATAATAAAAATAAGTATTTTTACGTTGGATTTGTGGTCCCGAAACCACTGTTCTGACTAGACCCAAAATTGGGCTGTTACATCTGAATCTGAGACAGCGGAGATACAACAAACTATTGAAAGATTATGAGTAGTTATTGATTAACATTTGGGAAACGTAAATATAGTTGCAGAGGCTTGAGTGGAAAATTTTTGTTTACCTTGTGAATGAGGGTTACACGATTGATCTTTTCTGATGATAGTTTGATCCTAGATGAGTTAAAAGCTAAATTAATGTTTTGAGTGCAAATCTGAGAAGCTCAGAAATATGATAGGGAATTGCGAGCCAAACGAGTACAGTGTAAGTCGACTTCTGATTCTAAATTTTAGGTCAGACTTGATGACTGTTTATTATTTCGAGGTAGAAATTGTGTACCAAAGAATCCAGAACTTATACAAAATTTTTTTGCACAAAGCTTACAGAGGTAGCTTGTTTGTTCATTTGGGGAAAAATAAAATGTACAGTGATTTGAGACAATTGGATTGATATTCGGGTATGAAACGTGAGATTTCTGACTTTATATCCAGATGTTTGATTTGTCAACAGGTTAAAACCAAACACTACCTTTAGAATTGTTACAGCTAGTGATGATGTTGGAACGGAAATGAGATATAAGTTCCTAAAATTGTCAAGCTATTTGGAATGTCAGTCTTTAATATATTCGTTAGAAATCTACAGTTACGGTTCATTTCTTGATTCTAGAATAAATTATAAGAAGTTTTGGGTAAGCAGTTACAAATCTTTGATACCGCATTTTTGCTCTCCGACTGATGGTCAGTTTGAGTGTGTTATTCAGATTTTTGAAGATATGTTTTGATACTGTATTTTAGAATTTGAAGGCAAATGGAAAGGAAATATTTATGATTAGTCAAAACTGTATGTCACAATAGTTTTCAGTTAAGTATTAAAGTGGCACTATATGAGATTCTATATAGCTACAAATGTGAAACTACATATTATTGGATTAAGTTTGATAAGAAAAGCTACATGGAATTAATATGATTCGTGAAACAGAAGGAAATGTAAAAGAGATCCGAGATAGGTTTAAGGCAGCCTCTGATTGTCAGAGATTTTATGTGAATTTTAAGTGGAAATAAATAAAGTTTCAAAATGGTGACAAAGTGCTTCTGAGAATTTACCATGGAAGAAAGTTTTTCGACTTGGTCGTAAAGGAAAGTTGAGTCTGCAATTTATTGGACTGTACGAGATTATAGGGAAATTTGGGCCAGTGACTCATCGATTTGAATTACCGTCAAAACTTGAGAAGCTTTATATGTGTTTCATGTCTTATGTTACGATGGTACCGGTCGGATCCTCCACGTAAAACTTCTCAGACAAATGTTGAGATTTAGTCGACATGTTAGATAACGAAGAACCGATCCGAATTATGACACGTGAGATTAAAGAGTTAAGGAACAAAAGCATAGCTTTAGAGAAGATTCATGGAATCGTCATGAGATAGAGGAAACTATGAGAAAACAATACCCAAACCTCTTTTCTGGTAAGATTTTCGGGGAGGGAAATCTCTAAAGGGGGAAGAGTTGTAACAGCTCGATTTTGGGTCTAGTCAAAATAGTGGTTTTGAGACCACAAATTCGACGAAGAAAAATATATTTTTATTATTATTTTATGGTCTACAATTTTATGGAATAATTTCGTGAAATTTTCGTTCAAAAATTTTGACGTTTGAGCACTCAATTTAGCTAGAAGGACTAAATTGTAATAAATGCAAAATGTGTGTTCTAGAAGCTAGAGGTGTTTAAATGCTATGAGATTCAAATTGGGGGTCCTTAAATGGTAATTAGACCATTATACTTTAGCGTGGAAAAAATGGACATGGTTAGGTGAAATTTTGAAGTTTTTCATTAAGGGCATTTTAGTCATTTGGTTAATAAAGACAAAATTTAACAAATAAAAGATGTCATCTTCTTCATATTAGTCCCCATGGCCGAATTTCACAAGGAGAAGACATAGCTAGGGTTTTCCAAGCTTCCAAGCTCGATTGTAAGTCCGTTCTTGTCCTGTTTTTAACCATTTTTTGTATTTTTGAGATCGTTGTAGCTTGATTTAGCTATTTCAAGGACTAATTTGAAAGAAAGGTGAAGTTTAAAATTTTACCCATGTTAAACATGTATTTATTTTGATGTTTGATGGTAGAAAATGCATGTTTGTTGTTTGTTAAATGACTTTTGCTAAGTGATTTTCGGTAAAAATGTCAAAAACGACCTATTTGTAAAAGTTGTAAAATGAGTAGAAAAAATTGAATAAGTAAGAAATGTGGGCTGTTATGAGTATGAAAATGGTTTGGCTAGGCTTGGGTTTTTAAGAAATTGAATGAAATTCATTTTACGAGCTTAGGGACTAAAGTGTAAAATGTCAAAGTTAGGGGTAAAAATATAATTTTTGCCATAGTGTGTTTTTGGGTTGAGTTGAATAATGTGATGATTAAATGAGATGAATTTGGTATTATAGATCAAGAAAAATAAGGTTCGGACTTAGATCGGGGGAAAAATAAGTTGTTTGACGATTAGGTCTATTTCTGCTATTTTTGTACCGAGGTAAGTTCGTATGTTAATAATGCAACATTATAATTGTATTTATAATGTTTTGTTATTGCATGAATTGTATGATTGACTCTATGGATGTAATTGACGAAGTTTCGACAAGCGAGAAAATCCCGGTTGAACCTTAGGAATAGATTAGGATACAAGTTACATGTCACTAGGAACCCATGTGAATATGTAATTATGTGATTTATGTGTCCCGGGTGTTGGTCCCTTACATCCTACCAGTGGCTGGGTATACCGGCATGTAACACCCTGGTTTAGGGGCTGTGCATATGGGGTATAAATCAAGTGTTAGTAGGTTTTTGGGAGTGCTTGGTTGAGTTTTAGAGGCTCTAAGAATGTTGGGATGAGAAGGGAAGGCTTTGGAAAATTTAGATTTTTAGGGTAAAAAGGAATTGGGCCTAGGAGAATTGAGCCCAATGGGCCTTAGGCGTAGTAGCGTTTAAATTTTTGGAGAACAAGAGACCGGCTTAAATGCAAGTTGGACCTATTGGATAAGTGATTTTGGAAGGTTAGAAGGCTTCTATGAAGTCCCGGATCAAATATTAGCTTTGGGGAAATTTTGATTTTAGGTGGAAAAAACCACGGAAGTTGGCGGGTAGGCCTTAAGAATAAAATATGGAGGAAAATGACACAAGTGGAGTGTGTGGTGTAGTGGCAAAGTGATGCCACTTAAGAGACAAGGGGTGACGCCACAAGGGAAGGAAGGAGGTCCAAGGTTCAAGACTTGGCTTTTGCATTTTGGTTTTCTTTTACTTGGACCTCGAAATTTGGCTATAGTTTATATTTAGTTGCGCATGGTTTAAGACACAAGAGGAGCTTGTGGCCAAGTGGCTAGCAGCGTGGATTATGTTGCAAGGAGCACTGGTTCGAATCTCATGAGAAGCAAGGAGTATTTATTTTGCGATGCAGACGGGAAGAGTTTCAGCTTGAATTTAAACTCTACGACGAAGGGATCCCACATCGGAAAGATACAAAGAAGGAAGGTGAAGTGCTAGCTATATAAGGAGCATCCTAGGGGAGAGTAAACACATCTTGGAGGGCGTTTGGGCACGTGGAGTGGTCGGAGCGCGGATTAACACAGTCTCCTATCGGTGTGTAACTCTCTCTACTCTAGTTGTAGAGCGGCAAATGCCGAAGTGCCGGTCACGGCAATAGTAGCCACACGAGCGTGCGAGCGCACGTGTGGGGCTTCGACGCGATAGTTGAGGCCATAAGTAGTGTTCTTGTGGGTTGGGGCTGCTTGGGCCGCGATGGGCCGAAGTGGGCCCAATGGGCCCGTGGGCCCTTATGAGTAAATTGTGCGATTGTGTAGTATATAGTGAACTAGACTAGGTGGAACTTATATACGTGGCTAGATTTGTGTTAGGTGGGCCACACGAGCGTGTGGGCCCGAATGGGCCGAAATTGAGCTTTAGGCCCAATAGTCCATTTCGACCAGAAATGGTAGTTGGGTCGCTCGGGGCGACACTGGGCCTTTGGAAAGGCCATTCCGTGTGCGAAAATTACCGATATACCCTTGGTGGGTAAATTACGAAAATGCCCTTAGTAGGTAAAATTACGATTTTACCCTTAAAGGGTTGATTAGCAAGGTAAGGCGTGTTAGTTTTCTTTGTGCTATAGTTTTTGTCTTGGCCGAATGGCCTAAGTGTTCATTGTTTTTATGCCAAGGCCGATTGTAGGGAAGAAGAGCCTGTCATTTGAGGAACCTTTTGTAAGTCCGTTAGTCTCATGCGTGCGTAAGTAGTAGCGCGTTTGGGTTTTGGTATCATTTAGGTGCGTAATCATCGCACTATTTCTTACGTGGTTTGGTTTGCTAACATGTTTATATGTGTATTATGTGTAATAGCCGTTTATAATGGCATAAGTGATGAGTAATCGTGATGGTAAGTTAATCTTGATATACATTTATATATGTACAATGTGGTAGTGATAAGTGATAAATACTCATTCTATATGATATTCTTGCATGATTTATTGACACATGGGCATGGGATTGGATTGAAGAAGGAAGAAGTGTACACAGGATGTACGTGGTCTAATGTTAGCTCAAAGTTACATTAGCGCTTGAGGGTTAGCTTTGTGCTACCTCAAGGGAGGTGTTGGCTAGGTGCCCATCTCGGCGGTTGATTGCTATGTGCATCACCGTAGAGCGATTACGATATTTGGATCACTTTGGTTGATCGGTGGCTTAGCCACGGCCTCGGCAAATGAATGCCGAGGTAAGATTTATGGATCACGATGTGATCGGTGGCTCAACCACGGCCTTGTGCAGCAGTCCGCCGAGGTAACATATGTGGGATCACTCGGTTGTGATCGGTGGATTAGCCACGGCCTTAGGCGAGTCCGCTAAGGTTGGTGTCACGGTTGGATAGTGGGTTGGGCCGAGATGCATTCTTGCATGATTTGTTTCGATGGTTGTGTGGGTATGGGCCAAGCCCATACGGATGGAAATATGTGTTGTGGTTATGCACTCGAGTCAAGTGGACTCACTCTTTTCATTAACCATTTCGTAGTGCATAAAGTCGGGCCGGGATCGGAGAGGACAAGGTGGCCCATGCCGAGGATGATGTTCAATTATTCCATGCTTAATTTTGATATAAGTACTTTATTTGAATTGTTGGGTTGTAATAAAGGCCATTTTATGTTTTTGGTATTACTTTAACTATGGTTTATTTAAATTAAATTGCTACGTGAAAATGATTTATGGTTTGCAACCTATTTATTCAAATTGGATATTATAAACTAAAGTTTTAAAAATGAATGAGTTTTATAGCAAAGTTTTATTCCAAAGATATGTTTTCCAAAATTCAGCAAACTACGATGTTTTATTTTAAGATTTTCAACCGTCTTTTCCCAGTGACATAACCAGATTCGGTCGTAGTGAATGGGCCGGGTTTGGGGATGTTACAGTTTGGTATCAGAGCCAAGTTCAAAACTCGGCTTTGAGGGTTTTGGGCCCAAAAACATTTTCAAAGTGGGCTTTTCAAAAATATGGGTTTTTATGAAAAGGTTTTCAGGTTAGGCTGGCATGGCACCTGTACCTCCGACCCGAAGTCCACCAGGTAAGTACCCCTTACTATTGCTTGTGAGTTATTGATGTGATCGGATGATTGCAATAGTGGATTACTTTAGAATCTGAAACTTTGATTGCTCGAAAGAACGACTTCCAGAAACTTCTGTTCATAAAATTTGCTCGTGGATTAAACAGTGGAACAAAATTTCTAATGCATAAAACTTTTAATCGAGTTAAATCGCGACGCTAGATATGAGTTCTAGGGGCGTGGTCGCATTTCTTCTCGTGGACGTGGTAGAGGCGCTTTGGTGACTTGTTTGTTTTGTTGCTCGTAAAGTATGTTAGCTCTTGGAGATCGAGAGTGCGCAATGATAGCGTAGTGGAGAGAATTGGACCGTTAGTTTAGACAAGTAATTTCGAGGACGAAATTATTTTAAGGAGGGTAGAATTGTAACACCCTGGTTTAGAGGCTGTGCATATGGGGTATAAATCAAGTGTTAGTAGGTTTTGGGAGTGCTTGGTTGAGTTTTAGAGGCTCTAAGAATGTTGGGATGAGAAGGAAGGCTTTGGAAAATTTAGATTTTTAGGGTAAAAAGGAATTGGGCCTAGGAGAATTGAGCCCAATGGGCCTTAGGCGTAGTAGCGTTTAAATTTTTGGAGAACAAGAGACCGGCTTAAATGCAAGTTGGACCTATTGGATAAGTGATTTTGGAAGGTTAGAAGGCTTCATGAAGTCCCGGGATCAAATATTAGCTTTGGGGAAATTTTGATTTTAGGTGGAAAAAAAACCACCGAAGTTGGCGGGTAGGCCTTAAGAATAAAATATGGAGGAAAATGACACAAGTGGAGTGTGTGGTGTAGTGGCAAAGTGATGCCACTTAAGAGACAAGGGGGTGACGCCACAAGGGAAGGAAGGAGGTCCAAGGTTCAAGACTTGGCTTTTGCATTTTGGTTTTCTTTTTACTTGGACCTCGAAATTTGGCTATAGTTTATATTTAGTTGCGCATGGTTTAAGACACAAGAGGAGCTTGTGGCCAAGTGGCTAGCAACGTGGATTATGTTGCAAGGAGCACAGGTTCGAATCTCATGAGAAGCAAGGGAGTATTTATTTTGCGGTGCTGGGCGGGAAGAGTTTCAGGTTGAATTTAAACTCTCATCGACGAAGGATCCCACATCGGAAAGATACAAAGAAGGAAGGTGAAGTGCTAGCTATATAAGGAGCATCCTAGGGGAGAGTAAACACATCTTGGGGGCGTTTGGGCACGGGAGTGGTCGGAGCGCGGATTAACACCGAGTCCTATCGGTGTGTAACTCTCTCTACTCTAGTTGTAGAGCGGCAAATGCCGAAGTGCGGCCACGGCAATAGTAGCCACACGAGCGTGCGAGCGCACGTGGGGGCTTCGGCGCGATAGTTGAGGCCATAAGTAGTGTTCTTGTGGGTTGGGGCTGCTTGGGCCGCGATGGGCCGAAGTGGGCCCAATGGGCCCGTGGGCCCTTATGAGTAAATTGTGCGATTGTGTAGTATATAGTGAACTAGACTAGGTGGAACTTATATACGTGGCTAGATTTGTGTTAGGTGGGCCACACGAGCGTGTGGGCCCGAATGGGCCGAAATTGAGCTTTAGGCCCAATAGTCCATTTCGACCAGAAATGGTAGTTGGGTCGCTCGGGGCGACACTGGGCCTTTGGAAAGGCCATTCCAGGTACGAAATTACCGATATACCCTTGGTGGGTAAATTACGAAAATGCCCTTAGTAGGTAAAATTACGATTTTACCCTTAAAGGTTGATTAGCAAGGTAAGGGCGTGTTAGTTTTCTTTGTGCTATAGTTTTTGTCTTGGCCGAATGGCCTAAGTGTTCATTGTTTTTATGCCAAGGCCGATTGTAGGGAAGAAGAGCACATCATTTGGGAACCTTTTGTAAGTCCGTTAGTCCGCGTGTGCGAAGGCGAAGTAGCGTTTGGGTTTTGGTATCATTTAGGTGCGTAATCATCGCACTATTTACGTGGTTTGGTTTGCTAACATGTTTATATGTGTATTATGTGTAATAGCCGTTTATAATGGCATAAGTGATGAGTAACGGTGATGGTAAGTTAATCTTGATATACATTTATATATGTACAATGTGGTAGTGATAAGTGATAAATACTCATTCTATATGATATTCTTGCATGATTTATTGACACATGGGCATGGGATTGGATTGAAGAAGGAAGAAGTGTACACAGGATGTACGTGGTCTAATGTTAGCTCAGGCTACATTAGCGCTTGAGGGTTAGCTTTGTGCTACCTCAAGGGAGGTGTTGGCTAGGTGCCCATCTCGGCGGTTGATTGCTATGTGCATCACCGTAGACAGATTACGATATTTGGATCACTTTGGTTGATCGGTGGCTTAGCCACGGCCTCGGCAAATGAGAATGCCGAGGTAAGATTTATGGATCACGATGTGATCGGTGGCTCAGCCACGGCCTTGTGCAGCAGGTCTGCCGAGGTAACATATGTGGGATCACTCGGTTGTGATCGGTGGATTAGCCACGGCCTTAGGCAGGGAGTCTGCTAAGGTTGGTGTCACGGTTGGATAGTGGGTTGGGCTGAGATGCATTCTTGCATGATTTGTTTCGATGGCTGTGTGGGTATGGGCCAAGCCCATACGGATGGAAATATGTGTTGTGGTTATGCACTGAGTCAGTGGACTCACTCTTTTCATTAACCATTTCAGGTAGTGCATAAAGTCGGGCCGGGATCGGAGAGGACAAGGTGGCCCATGCCGAGGATGATGTTCAATTATTCCATGCTTAATTTTGATATAAGTACTTTATTTGAATTGTTGGGTTGTAATAAAGGCCATTTTATGTTTTTGGTATTACTTTAACTATGGTTATTTTAAATTAAATTGCTACGTGAAAATGATTTATGGTTTGCAACCTATTTATTCAAATTGGATATTATAAACTAAAGTTTTAAAAATGAATGAGTTTTATAGCAAAGTTTTATTCCAAAGATATGTTTTCCAAAATTCAGCAAACTACGATGTTTTATTTTAAGATTTTCAACCGTCTTTTCCCAGTGACATAACCAGATTCGGTCGTAGTGAATGGGCCGGGTTTGGGGATGTTACACGGCATATGTTGCGGGTACCTGACAGCTTGTGTGAGTAGTACCGCGTAGCTACGTCTAGAACTAATAGCTTGTGTGAGCAGGCTCGAGGATAGCTCGAGAGCGAGCCTATATGTGTTATGAGATTTGTGGTAGCATCGGCTACATATGTGGCACTTATGTGCAAATCTTTCCGTGTATCCGATAGTATTCCAAGTGGTTCAACGGGTATGTCAAAGATGAGAAAGTATGTGAAAATGTTATGAGATGGTACATGTATGTATGAAAAACTCAAAGGAAAATGGATTCGGTATATGATGAGCTATTGGTAAAAATGTGATTGAGCAAGTTATGGTCATGAAGTTTAATGACATTTATGTTGATATATGTTATATTATTCATCTGATGAGCTATTGGTAAGAATGTGATTGAGTAAGTTGTGTTTATGAAGTTTTGATGACATTTATGTTAATATATGTTAAGTTATTTATATGTCAAATGTATGAATAATGGTTTTCATTATTTACATATGAACTTACTAAGCTGTATAGCTTACCCCCCTTTCTTTCCCTTATCTTATAGTGTCACCAAGCTAGCTCGGGATTGGAGATCGTCGGAGTTCACATCACACTATCAAACGATTATTTTAGGTATTGATGAGCTTAACATTTTGAGTAAGTGGCATGTATAGGGACTTGGTCATTTTGTTATATGCGTCATCATGATTTTAGCCAATGTATTGGCTTGTAAATGTCAAAGGCTTGTTTTGATATTTGGCCATGTAAATTGGCTTATTTTTGGGCTAACCTAGTTGTAAGCCTAAGTATATTTATATATGTGCCAATGTCTTTGGTGATATGGTCATGGTATGCTTGGTGAATGATGGAAATGTGATTTATGACATGAATGTGAAATGTTTGGCAATGTGGTCTACTAAAGAGATGATAAAGTAGTGTATAATTAGGTATCTTGAAAGCAGTCAATTGTGGCTTAATAATTGTTGTGAGTATAATAGATGTTGATATTGTGTTGGCATGTGTTGGTTATAATTGTGGATGTTTTGGTTGCCGAAGTATGTTATGTTTTGTGCCTTTGAATTGGTGTAAGTGTATGTGTGAATAAGGGTGGAAAATGGCTTGGTAAATAGCCTTTATTTTGTCCACATGGGTAGGCACACAGGCGTGTGTCTAGGCCGCGTATGACACAAGGCCTGCCCCACGGGCATGTGTTTTAGCTGTGTGTCCCTGCACCTTAATTTTGAAAAAATAGAATGTCCAGAATTGAGCACACGGGTAGAGACACGGGCGTGTGTCCCAGTCGTGTATGCTACACAGACTAGCACACAGGCGTGTGGCATGGCCATGTGGCACAAGTCAGAGAGCACCCTAAATTGAACACGGTCCAAAGCACGGGCATGTCCCAGGGCCACACGGCTATGTCCCTTGGACCACACGGGTGTGTGAGCCCTGTAGTTAGCAAAAATTTTCTAAGTTTTGTAAAAAAATTTCTTGAGTCCTCGGTTTAGTCTCGAACCACTTCTAACGTATGTTTTGGGCCTCGTAGGCTCGTATTAGGGACTCTATGATCGAATGTGAATGGTTTTTAATTTGGACACAAATTTATGACTCGAAATCGTGTGAATGCTTGTGTTGTAAGTCCAGTAATGCCTCGTACCCTGTTCCAGCTTTGAATACGGGTAAGGGGTGTTACATATAATTTCTAGACTTCAAACATGCTACATTCAGTCCAAGAACTGACTAAATCGTAGCTCTGATACCACTAAATGTAACACCCATAATTTGTACTCGTTGTCGAATTAGGGTTACAAAGTAATACTGTACAATTCAAAATAATTAATAACAGATAACCTCAACTTTAACAAATTTAATTAACAATTCATAAATATTCAGATTGGAGTAAAACATATAATTATGGACCTTAAATTGATCCTACGTGGCTTTAAAAATAGTTTAGGAACAATTAGGGACCAATTTGAAGCAAAATAGAACATTTAGGGAAAACTAAAAATTCTCAAAACAAGGGTCACACGATCGTGTGTCCAGGCCGTGTGATAGAGCCCAAACCGTATGGCTCTAGACATGGTCATGTGGCTATCTCGCATGCCCATGTTCCCACCCATGTGTCCACCCTTGTAACTCACTGCCTTGGCTCACATGCACGTGTCTCCGCCCGTGTGTCTACACGTGCAACTCACTGACTTGGGTCACACGGTCGTGTCGCAGGCCATAAGCTAGCCCGTGTAAACCCTACACCTAACACACCCGGGGCACACGCCTGTATGGGTTGCCCGTGGGTGACACACGGTCATGTGATAGCCCGTGTCCCAGGCCATGTGTAACCAAAAATGACCCAAAACATGCCCATTTCATACCTAAATGCCTAAGTACCTAAACCAATTATCAACACATGCTTATAAGACTTCAAAATGTATTTCAATGACAGCCAATGTAACAGCCCGACTTAGGGCCTAGTCAGAATAGTGGTGCGAGACCACAAATTCGAAGTAAAAATATGAGTTTTATGATTTCTATAAGGTTTATGAGGTGATTACATGATTGTGTGAAAATATCATGAAGAAATTTTATTAATTAGTGATTAAATTGTCCATTAGGACTAAATTACAAAGAATAGAAAATATGAGATTCTAGAAGATTCAAGTATGAGATAGAATTATGAAAATTTCTAGAGGTCTTTATTTAGCAATTAGACCATTAAATTTGATGATGGACAAAAATAGACATGGGAAGGAAAAAAATCTCAAGAAAGGATCATTAAGGGCATTTTTGTCATTTGGTTAATAAAAGAATTAAAAGGGAAAAAGAAGCCAAAATTGTGTCCATCTTCTCCATGCTAGCCGAAAATTTCAAGGGCACCATAGCTCGGGTTTCTTCATCTTCCAAGCTTGATAGTAAGTGCATCCTAGCCCCGTTTTTAATGTTCTTCGTATTTTTGAGACCCTCGTAGCTCGGTTTAGCTATTTCTAGCTATATTTTGAGCTAGGGTTCATGTTAAAAAATTTACCCATGTATGACATGCGTGTATTTTGATGTTTTATGGAAGAATATGAAAGTTTGATGTATGATAAACATCTTTTTCTAAGTGGTTTTCATGGAAAATGCATAAAAGGACTAAATTGTAAAAGTTGTAGAAATGGTCATACATGAGTGAGATAGTGGAAATTGAAGTTTGTTATAGTTGAGAATATGATTCGGATAGGCTTGAAATGCAAGAAATTTGAATGAAAATCATTTTACGAGCCTAGGGGCAAAAGTGTAATTATATAAAAGTTTAGGGGCAAAAATCAAAATTTTGCCAAAATATGAATTATGAGTCGATTTGGTCAATGCATGTGTTTAACAAGTGAAATTTATTAATATAGATCAAGAAACATGAAGCCCGAATCGAAACTGAGGTAAGAACAAAATCGAGGACTAAATCGAGCATCGATACACATTTTGAGAATCGATGTAAGTTTGTATGAAGTTAGAGTTTCATAATTTTTCGATATTTGAAACTATTTAATATTACAAAAATGTATGTTATTGCCATGAAAATCGAGGGATGAAGCCTCGATGAGGAAATGGTGAAAATAAGTTATGTGAAGTTCTGGATGAAGATTCGGAATAATGAGGTTACCCATGTATTAGCATTGAACAAAGGAAGGTCCCGTGTAAGACCATGTTTGGGACATGTGTAACACCCCAAACCTGGCCTAGAAGTTAGGCCCGAGTCCAAAATGTCACATTAAAGGCACACTTCAAAACGATTTTACCATTTAACAATTTAAGGCCCAAAAGCCCAAAACCCTTGTATCTTGTTAAGTTACGTTGAAAAAGCCCATATTTTAGAAAACATTCATAGGTTAAGTTATTTCAAAAACCATGTTAACTTTAGAAATTTTATGAAATTTAATAAGCGGATAGTTGAAACAATAATAATAAAACCCAAAATCTAAAGTCACTTAGGAGTTACATGGCCTTATTACAATCCAATGAAAAAAAAAACAAAGTATTCAAAATAAATTCATTTGAACAAAATAAAACATTTGATCAGCTTGTAGTGTGGCCATCTCCGAGTCCTCTCCCGCGTCGACCCGTCTATTCAGGATCACCTGAAACATTAAATAAAAGGGTGTGAGTTTCAAAACTCAGTGTGTACAACCCTTGGCAATCAATTCTCATACAAATATTCACATTGGGCCTAAGCCCTAACAAATCGGTGGTCTTGGGCCTTAGCCCACCATGACCTCATAGCACATCATATCGCATCATATACAACAAGATAATGCAAAACCCACCCCAAAAATCCATCCACTACACACACCATTTCCCTTCCAACCTTATGACTCCTATGGGGAATTCTAGCTCGACCCACCCCTCCGCTACACACCATGGGTAGCCCGGTTGCGGTACTACCGAACGTTGCAGGAAAGCTGCTAATCATATATTGGGCTTAAAGCCTCCGGTGGATCCATACCATACGGCCATGTGATCCTCAAATCTTCCTCCGTACCATAATTCCCACCCATATGCATCCTAAGCAGAATATCATATGAATGCATCAAACACACAAGTAACATCCATAAACTCATATACGTCACGTAGGGGTATTTTCATCATTTCACTACCCAGGGGTATTTTCGTAATTCTACCCTACAGGGGTATTTTGGTAATTTGGCAAAGTAGGGGTATCTTGGTAATTTTGCAAACAGGGGAATTTTGGTACTTTTGCAAAATAGGGGTATTTTGGTACTTTTACAAACAGGGGTATTTTGGTAACTTTACAAATATAAGGGTATTTGGTCCCTCTCGGGTTTTAGTTATGAAATTTGGCCCATAAACAAGTCCTCGCGGTTAAAGTGAACAAACACTATGCACCAGGTAGGATCTCAAAAAAGAGGAGGTGGGTCACTAGGACCACTTAAGTGCCAAGCTCTCACTAGATCCAATCCTAGACATGCATATGTTGGTTACCACACTCTAACTAATCGACTTGTCCATAGACAGGTTTGATTATTAGGTTAAGTCTTATGTGATTTAAAAGTTGTTCAGAACTAGGCCTAAAGTCCATTAAACCCTAGCATACTTGTCTACGTCCCCCATACAGCCCATATTACATCCTTACGAGCCATTAGGCCCAAATATCATTCATATGACCTACTAGGCCCAAAACAATTCCAAATCATGTAACATGCGTGACTAACTTAATACGTATGACCAAACCAACCAATTTCATCAAACTTAGCCTCAGGGCCAACCGGGCCCATTTAGCCACTTTCGGCTTTTCGACTTTTCGGCATTGCCGATATCGTGTGTGTAGTGTTTGTACACACCTGGTAACCGTGCGTACTGCAAACCACTTAGTCACGAACCTACAATTGACATTACTAGCGATTAACCAAAGCGTTAACACATACTAACCAAAAACTGAAACCTCACCGTACCCTTACCGTGTGCCTCACGTTCTAGTAGCCCTTCCTTTGCTACTATTGGCGATTAACCTCTAGATCTGCACCCAAACACCTATATTGTCAAAATCAAGTGACCCATATTGATAATAAGTCACCCCTATGAGCCACAATAGATTCGACCATTTACTAAAACTCTAACTGAGTCGAGAATACTTACTGCCTTGATAGTAATCCTTACCTACCGCGCTTGCAATTGCTGAGCCTCACCCTTGTTAATACATGGTAACGGAAAAGAGGGGTTAGATAGCCCTTCGGCTTTTAATAAAACACGTTAAAAATTCAACTAAGCTCTTACCAAAATCTTCCTTTGATCTTGTGGCCTAAGTCCAGCTTTTGAGACTCGTAAGGTGACAGAGGCAATTTGGCAACACTAGGGAGAATATGAAAATAGGTGATTCGGCTAGAACCAAGAGGTGAACCAAAAAGGGAATTTGATAAGGGAGAGTATGAAGGATTCGGATTTGGCACACTTAGAGAAAAAAAAAGGTCTGAACCTCTCACAAGTGAAGAAATTCGGCATTAAAATAGGAACTTAATTCGGCACTAATATATATAGCCCCTAGCCGAAACTTCCCTTCCCTCAGAGTCCAATTCGGCACCACTATATCCACCTCCCAATCCCTATCTTTTCTCCCTTATCTTCACCTTAAATTTCTCTCTTGAACACTCCCTTTTAGAGTCCCCTCCAACGCCAACTCCTTCTGCCCAGGCCAAAAAAAAAAAAACTCCTTAATTCCCTCTCTTAGGCCTCGAACCTTCGACCTCCTTAACTGCCAGACATGCCACCTCACAGCCCCTATATGACGCCACTTTCCACTGGACTACAAGCCCATCTGTGTCCCTTTTCTTCTCTTAATCTGCTTATGAGGCCTCTTGCCTGAGACTAGGGTCTACTAAGTAAGAAAAATAAATTTTTCCCCATGGTCACCCCTAACTCTAAGGCTTCAAATAATTCTGATACTATCTTAATAATATTATTCAAAGTGCTATACAAACATAGGCACAAAAATTAGGGTTTTGGGATTTTTAGGGCGTTACAATTCTACCCCTCTAAAAAAAAATTCGGCCTCAAAATTTACCTGTTTGAAACAAGTGAGGGTATTGTCGACGCATTGCCTCCTCGGGTTCCCAAGTAGCCGCCTCGGCATTATGATTATGCCAAAGCACCTTGACTGAAGGAACGAACTTCCTTCTTAATACCTTGACATATTGATCAATTATTTGAACCGGCTCCTCTTCAAAAGTTAAATATGGTCTAACCTCGACCTCCTCGACGGTCACGATGTGAGAAGGGTCTGAGCGATAATGCCTTAGCATTGACACATGGAACACATCGTGTATTTGGCTCAATTTTGAAGGCAATTCCAGCTGATAGGAAATCGGCCCAATTCGCTTCAATACTCGGTAAGGCCCAATGAACCTTGGGTTTAACTTGCCCTTCCGACCAAACCTTAACACCTTCTTCCAAGCGGAAACCTTGAGAAAAACCATGTCCCCTATAGCATATTCGATCTCTCTTCGCTTGAGGTCAGCATATGACTTCTGCCTATCTGCCGCCTCCTTCAACCGATCCCAAATCAACTTTACCTTATCTTCTGTGTCTGCTACCAACTCCGGACCCAAAATTCATCGCTCCCCCAACTCAGTCCAACAAGTCGGAGTACGACATCTTCGTCCATATAGTGCTTCATAAGGTGCTATTCCAATACTTGCCTGATAACTATTGTTATACGCAAATTCAGCTAACGACAAGTAGTCCTGCCAACTTCCTCAAAACTCAATCACACACCCTCTAAGCATATCTTCCAAGACTTGAATTACCCTTTCCGACTGACCATCAGTCTGAGGGTGAAATGCCGTACTGAAATCTAACCTCGTACCTAGCGCTTCATGCAGCTTCTTCCAAAAGCGAGACGTAAACCGAGGATCTCTATCAGATATGATCGAGACCGGAACTCCATGCAACCTCACAATCTCTGCCACGTACAACCTTGCCAATTTCTGTAGTGAGTAGTTAGTGCGGACCGGTATAAAATGGGCAGACTTGGTTAACCGATCCACAATGACCCACACAGAGTCCTTCTTAGCAGACGTCAAGGGTAGCCCACTAACGAAATCCATAGTAACCCGTTCCCACTTCCATTGTGGGATCTTAATAGGTTGAAGTAATCCCGATGGCAACTGATGTTCTGCCTTCACTTACTGACATACTAAACATTTGCCCACAAACTCCGTAACCTCGCGTTTCAATCTCGGCTACCAATACAGCTCTCACAAATCTCGGTACATCTTGTTACCTCTGGGGTGCATAGCATAGGAAGTATTATGCGCTTCCCGAAGTATAGACTTCCTTAGCTCTTCGTCCCTTGGCACATAAATTCTACCATGGAAACACAATAACCCATCACCATTTATTCCAAAATTCGCCGTTTCCCCTTTCTCAACTTGCTTGAATCGAGAACTCAGAGTTTCATCCAAGGACTGTTTAGCTTTAATCTGCTCAACCCACAGTGGTCTCACTTGCAATTCGGCTAACAAACTCCTGTCGTCATATAGACTCAACCGAGCAAACATTGCCCTCAAATACAACATAGTCCTACGGCTTAGCGCATCAGCCACTACATTAGCTTTGCCCAGGTGATATTCGATTGTGCAATCGTAGTCCTTTAACAGCTCAATCCATCTGTGCTGCCTCAAGTTTAACTCCTTTTGAGTCAAGAGGTACTTCAGACTCTTGTGATCCGTATAGATGGTGCACTTCTCTCCATACAAATAGTGCCTCCAAATCTTAAGTGCGAACACCACTGCCGCCAATTCCAAATCGTGGGTTGGGTAGTTTCTTTCATGAGTCTTAAGCTGGCGCGATGCATAAGCAACCACCTTCCCTTCTTGCATCAAAACACAGCCCAAGCCCACGTGCGACGTATTACTATAAACCGTAAACTCCTTCCCATGCTCCGGCTGAATTAGAACAGGAGCCTCCGTTAAAACCTTCTTAAGCTTCTCGAAACTTTCCTGTTGTTTATTCGTCCATACAAACGTCACCCCCTTCCGTAGCAGCTTGGTCAAAGGTGCCGCGATTAGGGAAAACCCTTCCACAAACCGCCTATAGTACCCTGCCAGGCCTAGAAAACTCTGAATTTTCGACACCGTCTTAGGTTCTTTCCATTCCAACACCGCTTCTACCTTCCGAGGGTCAACTCTAATTCCCTCAGCGGAGACCACATGCCCTAAGAAACTGACTTCCCTTAGCCAGAATTCGCACTTGCTAAACTTAGCATATAATTGCTTCTCCCTTAGCACTTGCAACACAATCCGTAAGTGTGTATCGTGATCCACCTCCGTTCTCGAGTATACCAGGATGTCATCTATGAAGACTACTATAAACCGGTCTAGATACGGTTGAAAAACCCAGTTTATGAGATCCATATAAGCAGCAGGTGCGTTTGTTAGTCCAAACGGCATTACCAAAAACTCGTAATGTCCATAACGAGTTCTAAAAGCTGTCTTATACACATCTGCTTCCTTAACCCTCAGTTGATGGTACCTTGAACATAAATCGATCTTTGAGAAAACCAAGGCTCCCCTAAGTTGATCGAAAAGGTCATCTATCCTCGGTAGAGGGTATTTATTCTTAATGGTTAACTTGTTAAACTGCCTCTAATCGACGCACATCCTCATGGACCCATCCTTCTTCTTTACGAATAATACCGGTGCTCCCCATGGAGACACACTTGGTCTAATAAACCCGCGGTCCAACAACTCCTGAATCTGGGCCTTCAACTCCACTAGTTCCTTTGGTGCAATCTTATAAGGTCCGATAGACACTGGCGCCGTACCCGGTAACAACTCTATTCCAAATTCCACCTCTCTAATGGGGGGTAATCCCGATAATTCCTCTGGGAAAACGTCAGGAAATTCTTTTACTGTTTCCAAATCCCTGACAGTAAAACTCTTCCGTTCCAAATCACTGATTAAGCTAAGTAAGCTTCACAGCCCTTCCTTACCAACTTCTCTGCCCTTAAAGCTAAAATCACATTCGATAAATAATCACGTCGTTCCCCGATCACTGCCACTTCATCACCTTCCACACTTCTTAATACCATCCGCTTCATAGCATAATCTAGAGTTGCTTGGTGCCTCGTTAACCAATCCATGCCTAAGATGAGGTCGAACTCACCAAACGGCAATTCCATCAAATCCGCTAGGAAAATAACTCCTTGAACCATCAATGGTACATTCCTAAACAGTTTACTAACTTTCACCGACTGCCCTAAAGGACTTAATACAGTCATTTCATTCTCAACTATTTCAAACTCCACCCCTACAGTTTCAGTCCTATTACAAGCAATGTACGAGTGTGTCGACCCCACATCAATAAGCGCAATATAAGGTAGCTCACAAATAAGGAACGTACCTGTTATCATATCTGGTGCATCACCTTTCTCTCATGACGAGCAAAGAAAGACTAACGCTTAGTCGTCTTGCCTCCGACTCGACCGCACTCCCTCGCCTGGTGCTTCACGTCCTCGTCCTGCGCCATTACCACCTCTGGCTTGACCACGACCCCTTGGTGGTTGTGGTCCACCCCTCTGAGGCTGAAAATTACCTCTACCATCAGCTTGTTCCTAATCTAGCCTTCTCGGGCACTGCCTAACCCTATGCTCCATCGATCCACAGCCCAAACATGCTCCCATCCTCTTCCAACATTCGCCCGGATGCCTTTTCCCACACTCAGCACAACGTGGTATTCCGTTATTAGCAGTAGCAACAAGGGCCACATCTCTAACTGGCCCATTCACTCTGGCCCTCCTCATGGGCCTTTATCCGGCTCCCATAGGTTCCATATTCTGCTTGTTCTTGCCCTTCTCTTTCTCTCGATTGCGGCGCTCCGTGCTCTTTACCTCCTTTGCTATTTTTGCTTTCTCCACCAAAACCGCAAAATCTTGCTCCCTTTGTGGAGCTATCAGTACCCTAAGGCTATCCCTTAATCCATCCTCGAATCGTACGCACCTTTCATACTCGGTTGCTATTATCCCTTTGGCGTATCGACTGAGGCGTAAAAACTCAGCCTCGTACTCTGCTACTAACTTATCTCCCTGAGTCAGACTCAAAAACTCATTCCTTCGGGCATCCACATAGGCCGCTCCAACGTATTTCCCTTGAAATGTTGATTTAAAGAATTCACAAGTGATCTGCTCCGGTTGGTTGCCCTCCTTAACGGTCAACCACCACTGATAGGCTTCCTCCCTTAGTAGGAATATTGCTCCTTTCAACTTTTGTTCAGCCGTGCAATCCAGTCATCCATTATTCTTTCAGCAGCTTCTAACCAATTCCCTTCCACATTCGGGGACATCCCCGCTACTCCTTTGAAAATCTCAGCCCCATTAGCTCGGAGTCGCTCTACAATCGACCCACGACTCTCCGTACCATTATTGGGCCAAATGACCCTTTCCAATATTCTTAACATGGCCTGCGATACGGCATCTTCTGTAGCGACAGCCCGTTCATTTGCTCCACTTTCAGCTACTGGTGAGGCCGGAGCCTTCCCTACTCCCACGTTGGGCATAAGGCCGGACTCAGACGATCCTGCCCTAACACCTCCACAGCCTCTGCCGCGGCCTCTTCCACCTCGCTTAGCGCTCATCGTTGCGTAGTTCTGAATTAAGAATTTTATATAATTAGTACTTAGTTCCAATTGTTTAGAACACATGTCTTATGTAAGTAATAACACTTTTTCTTAAAGTTATTCCGCGATCGAGAATCCATTACAGGCTTAAGTTCCCTATGGGCTTTAGTCTCTAAAAGCCTATTTTGAGTAGCCCATTATCTACACAGTTCAGTAATTAAGCAATTGTAGTACAGAGAACTTACTCGGCTCGACATCGAGGGCTCGGTGAACCACACTTCAAGAATCCTGCAAAAACTTTTTACAACCCAAAATCTAAGGCCCATTTCATAGCCCGAGCTTTGCAACTGGGCTCTGATACCACTAAATGTAACACCCCAAACCCGACCTAGAAGTTAGGCCCGAGTCCGAAATGTCACATTAAAGGCACACTTCAAAACGATTTTACCATTTAACAATTTAAGGCCCAAAAGCCCAAAACCCTTGTATCTTGTTAAGTTACGTTGAAAAAGCCCATATTTTAGAAAACATTCATAGGTTAAGTTATTTCAAAAACCATGTTAACTTTAGAAATTTTATGAAATTTAATAAGCGGATAAATAAAAACAATAATAATAAAACCCAAAATCTAAAGTCACTTAGGAGTTACATGGCCTTATTACAATCCAATGAAAAAAACAAAGTATTCAAAATAAATTCATTTGAACAAAATAAAACATTTGATCAGCTTGTAGTGTAGCCATCTCTGAGTCCTCTCCCGCGTCGACCCGTCTATTCAGGATCACTTGAAACATTAAATAAAAGGGTGTGAGTTTCGAAACTCAGTGTGTACAACCCTTGGCAATCAATTCTCATACAAATATTCACATTGGGCCTAAGCCCTAACAAATCGGTGGTCTTGGGCCTTAGCCCACCATGACCTCATAGCACATCATATCGCATCATATACAATAAGATAATGCAAAACCCACCCCAAAAATCCATCCACTACACACACCATTTCCCTTCCAACCTTATGACTCTTGTGGGGAATTCTAGCTCGACCCATCCCTTCGCTACACACCATGGGTAGCCCGGTTGCGATACTACCGAACGTTGTAGCAAAGCTGCTAATCATATATTGGGCTTAAAGCCTCCGGTGGATCCATACCATACGACCATGCGATCCTCAAATCTTCCTCCGTACCATAAATCCCACCCATATGCATCCTAAGCAGAATATCATATGAATGCATCAAACACACAAGTAACACCCATAAACTCATATCTGTCACATAGAGGTATTTTCGTCATTTCACTACCCAGGGGTATTTTCGTAATTCTACCCTACAGGGGTATTTTGGTAATTTGGCAAAGTAGGGGTATCTTGGTAATTTTGCAAACAGGGGTATTTTGGTACTTTTGCAAACAGGGGCATTTTTGTAATTTTATAAATATAAGGGTATCTGGTCCCTCTCGGGTTTTAGTTATGAACTTTGGCCCATAAACAAGTCCTCGCGGTTAAAGTGAACAAACACTATGCACCAGGTAGGATCTCAGAAAAGATGAGGTGGGTCACTAGGACCGCTTAAGTACCAAGCTCTCACTAGATCCAATCCTAGACATGCATATGTCGGTTACCACACTCTAACTAATCGACTTGTCCACAGACATGTTTGATTATTAGGTTAAGTCTTATGTGATTTAAGAGTTGTTCAGAACTAGGCCTAAAGTCCATTAAACCCTAGCATACTTGTCTACGTCCCCCATACAGCCCATATTACATCCTTACGACCCATTAGGCCCAAATCTCATTCATATGACCTACTTGACCCAGAACAATTCCAAATCATGTAACATGCGTGACTAACTTAATACGTATGACCAAACCAACCAATTTCATCAAACTTAGCCTCAGGGCCCACCGGGCCCATTTAGCCACTTTTAGCTTTTCGGCTTTTCGGTATTGCCGATATCGTGTGTGTAGTGTTTGTACACACCTGGTAACCTCGCGTGCTGCAAACCCCTTAGTCACGAACCTACAATTAACATTACTAGCGATTAACCAAAGCGTTAACACATACTAACCAACAACCAAAACCTCACCATACCCTTACCGTCTGCCTCACATTCTAGTAGCCCTTCCTTTGCTACTATTGGAAATTAACCTCTAGATATGCACCCAAACACCTATATTGTCAAAATTAAGTGACCCATATTGATCATAAGTCACCCTTATGAGCCACAATAGATTCGGCCATTTACTAAAACTCTAACTGAGTCGAGAATACTTACTGCCTTGATAGCAATCCTTACCTACTGCGCTTGCGATTGCTGAGCCTCACCCTTGTTAATACATGGTAACGAAAAAGAGGGGTTAGATAGCCCTTCGGCTTTCAATAAAACATTTTAAAAATTCAACTAAGCTCTTACCGAAATCTTCCTTTGATCTTGCGGCCTAAGTCTAACTTTTGAGACTCGTAAGGTGACAGAGGCAATTTGGCAACACTAGGGAGAATAAGAAAAGAGGTGAACCAAAAAGGGAATTTGAGAAGGGAGAGTATGAAGGATTCGACTTTAGTACACTTAGAGAAAAAAAACGTCTGAACCTCTCACAAGTGAAGAAATTCGGCCAGAAGGAAAGCAAAAATTCGGCATTAACCTAGGAACTTAATTCGGCACTCATATATATAGCCCGTAGCCGAAACTTCCCTTCCCTCGGAGTCCAATTCGGCACGACTATATCCACCTCCCAATCCCTATCTTTTCTCCTTTATCTTCACCTTAAATTTCTCTCCTGAACACTTCCTTTTAGAGTCCCCTCCAACGCCAACTCCTTCTGCCCAGGCACAAAAAAAACTCCTTAATTCCCCCTCCTAGGCCTCGAACCTTGGACCTCCTTAACTGCCAAACACGCCACCTCACAGCCCCTATATGACGCCACTTTCCACTGGAATACAAGCCCATCTGTGTCCATTTTCTTCTCTTAATCTGCTTATGAGGCCTCCTGTCTGAGACTAGGGTCCACTAAGTAAGAAAGTAAACTTTTCCCCATGGTCATCCCTAACTTTAAGGCTTCAAATAATCCCGATACTATCTTAATAATATTAGTCAAAGTGCTATACAAACATAGGCACAGAAATTAGGGTTTCAGAATTTTAGGGCATTACAACATGGCTTCGACATCAAAGGAAGATCTCGTATAATACCATGTCTGGGACATGGCATCGACATCCACGAACGATCTTGTGTAAGACCATGTATGGGACATGGCATCAACACCGAGCTATAAGATTCTGTGTAATACCATATCTGGGATATGGCATCGACATCAAGAGGTGATCCCATGTAAGACCATATCTGGGATATGGTGTTGGCATCAAGATTTATGCACGATGAGTTTGAATATCCTACGATAATCTGACTAGTTCATGGGCAAAAGAGCTAAGTATGTAAAATGGTATAGATCCAAATCCGTTATAGATGATCTTGTGCTTCATTCATGATAAGAATGATGAAGCTTTGAGCTTATGTTCATGTTAGCATGTGTGCTAAGCCATGTGATTAAGTGGTACAGGTAACATGAGTAAGTACAAGTTATGAAACCATATTGACATGAGACGGGTATGAATAAGTATGAGTAAGTGTGAATAAGTGCGAGTATGTATGCTTAATCATTTGAGACTTATATTGCCATTGTTTCATGAGATGGATGGATTGGGTGTGAGTAATTATGTTGCTTTAGAATTTCATGCAAACTTACTAAGCTATATGCTTACCTCTCTCTTTTCCCTTTTCCTTGTAGTTTCTCCAAGTTAGCTCGGGGTTCGCAGAACGTCGGAGCTCGGATCATACTATCAACCGTTCTTTTAGTATAGTTAAGTTAATACATTTTGAGTATGGAATGTATAGGAATTTGATTGTTTTGTATCACGACAAGTTGAAGGCCAAAGGGTTGGCTATTAATATTTCACACTCATTTTGTATATGGCCATTGGGAAATGGACAATAATTGTCAAGTTTTATGATTAAATGGTGATGAGTTTTATAAAGTGAATGTTCAAGCAGTTGATGAGGTGAATGTGAGGTGTATGAATGTTAATTTAGGGGATCCTTCGTAGAGAATTATGGTTATATTCTGTGTTGTTTGTGGTGGCACATGTATGTTTATGTTTAAGGGTGGCAAATGGCTTGGAAAATAGCCTTTAGTTGTCCACACGGGTAGACATACGGGTGCGTGTCTAGGCCGTGTGTCAGCCCTATGGGTGTGTTGATAGGCCGTGTGTCCCCTGCACTAATTTACGAGAATATGATTCATCACACAGGCCAGCAAACAGGCGTGTGCCATGGCCGTGTGCTAATTTAGGTTTGATGAAGTCATAAATAGAGAGCTCCACGGGCAAGAGACAATGGCGTGTCTAGGCCGTGTGAAGGACACGGGTTCTAGACACGGGCGTGTGCTCAACCGTGTAAAATAAGTCAGTGTCGACCATGGGTGATGAACACGGGCATGTCTTAGGGGCACACGGGCGTGTCCCTTGGACAACACGGGTGTGTGGCCCCTGTTTAGACAAAAATTTTCAAAGAGTGTAAAAGTTTCCGGATGGACTTCGAAACCTTCAGGATGTATGTTTAAATCCTCGTAGGCCCATGGTATGTATGTTATGAATAAGAAAGAAAAGTTTTTAGTTGGAATGAAATTTTATAGCCCGTAATTACATGTTCAAGCAAGGTCAAGCATGGTAATGCCTCGTATCCGGTTCCAGCGTCGGACACAGGTAAGGGGTGTTACATTCAGTGTTATCAGAGCTACGGTTTAGTCGATTCTCAGACTAACATAGCGTAAGTATGAGTCTAGCTATATATGCCATACGTAAGAGTACTCGTGTAATGATAGTGTGACGACTCTTGATGATTTGAATTGTGTTTTATATATAGTCAATTGATCCTGATCCTGACCGAGCTGCAGCCAATGATGCTGCAAGTAATGCACCGGCTCCCGCGCAAGGGACCGCGCCAGTAGAGAGTAAACCCGAGACTCTGGGTCAAGGAGAAGAGGCCCGAGAAGCTTTTCTCCAAATGATGAGAAATTGGTACACAGAGTATATTCGAGAAAATCCTAATGATCAACCTCCTCCACCCCCGCCTATTTTTCAACCAACCCATGTAGCTCCCAAAGTAGTAGAAGTGGTAAGAAGAGAAAAGCCTCCGGTTTATAGAATCCGGAAACAAGGAGCCGAAGAATTCAGGGCTAGTAAGGATGATGACCCAGAAAGAGCAGAATTCCGGCTTGAAATGTAACACCCCTAACCCGCAACCGTCGCCGGAGGGTTACGAGGTATTACTGAATCAATTGTAACACTCCTTACCCGAGACCGTTGCCGGAGTCGAGCATGAGGCATTACTAGACTTAAATACTAATTTGAGTATAAAAATTTAAAACTGTCCATCTATGTCATGTTGACTAAATTTACTATAACTCGAGTTACAAAACTCAAAATTCAGATCCGTAAATTTTCCTTGAAACTAGACTCATATATATTCTTACTCTAATTTTTCCAGAATTTTTCATGTGGCCAATTAGTACAGTTTATTCATTAAAGTTTCCACTGTTACACTGTTTGATGGTTCTGACCTATACTTACAGAAACTTAGTTATCACATTGTACAGAATTCAATTAATGTTCTCGTTTATTCAAATAAAAAATAGACTCATTAAGGATTCTATGCATATAAACCATGATCCTTAATTATTTTTGTACAACTTTTAATAATTTTTCTAAGACAGAACAGGGGATCACGAAGTCATTCAGAACCAGTCTCACTAAAATTTGAATATATCATAATATATAACTTATTTTCCTACTCTGTTTCTTTCATATAAAAATAGACACAATAATATTTACTTCTATATCTTATTTACTTTCTAATTCCATTTCTCCTATTTTTGGTGATTTTTCAAAATCACGTCACTGCTGTTAACCAAAAACTGTTTCATTGCAAAATATGGTTAACTAGTTTATAACATCCTTACTCCATTTCATTTAAACTCTATACATTAACCATACTTATATATACTAAAACCAAATCAACCAAAACCACAACCAAACATAATCATCAAACCAAAATATAAATTCCAAGATTAACAAGATGGACAAGCCATTTTCGAATGGCATCATATACTTCAAATTTTAAAATGTAAACTCAAAAGAGAAGTTTAGCCTATACATGCCATGGACTTAAAGTTTATTCCCAAAATGTACCAAAATAATCGATAGTGTGCTTGACTTCGACAGGGATCCCCAAGCTTGAGCTTTGACTTCAACAAACCTATAATACGTTAAACAAACACACCTCATGTAAGCTATTATAGCTTAGTAAGCCATAAGCAAGGGAAATAGATATAACTAAGCATTATGATAGTTTCTAATTAACTCAACTTAATCATTAATTAGATTACAACATCAATATACATAATAGGCTACCATTCACCAACATCATACTCATTAGGTATCCGCAAATAAAACCAAATATCTACATGCTCTATTTCCATATCAAAATGGCTTACCAAATTTTCACCAAGATAATAACATATCATACCATACGTACATACCTGACACTCTCGTTTACCTTCACTAAGTGTTTTCGTCCTTTAGGAACCCGATAACCCGCAAACATAATGCAACTCCCGTAACGTATCGCACACTTAGTGCCGTTACATAATTTCCGCACACTTAGTGCCATTCAACCGATATCGCACACATAGTGCTCGGTGAATAAAATCCGCACACATAGTGCCATTCAACCGATATCGCACACATAGTGCCCGGTGAATAAAATCCGCACACATAGTGCCATTCAACCGATATCACACACATAGTGCTCGGTGAATAAAATCCGCACACATAGTGCCATTCAACCGATATCGCACACATAGTGCTCGGTGAATAAAATCCGCACACATAGTGTCATTTTTCTATATGACTTCCTCCTCTTGCGCATAACATATACATTTACCATTATCTTTATACAAATTACATACTTATATACATATAACAGAACAAACTTTTCTTCCATGTCCTATTCTCATATTCGGCTAAGCTTATATATATATGCACATAATTAATTATTCGATTTCCACCATTTCCCTATTTCATGGTTCATCTTTGAACATCTATTCAATTCATAAACAATTCATTCAATCCAAGTATATCAATTCCATGCATAATTTCACACATATTCGGCTATTACAAAAAAATAAGTCCCGTACCCTATCACATTCGGTAAAATATATATATACCAATATATATATATCCCAACTAATCAAAGATTTATATAACATCTTCATGCACATGATAATATCATATTCGGCAATTACAAATAAAATTACCATATCACACTCGGCAATTAAGACTTTAGTTCATAAAATTCATTCGAAAATATACATTTAATTTTACTAACTATTCGTTTAAAACCAATTGCTTATAAACTTACCTCGGAAGTCTATGAATTTGAGTTTCCCGGCTATTCGTTTAATTTAGCTTTTCCCCGATCCAACTCCTTTTCCTTTTGTTCTTGATCTAAGCAATGTCAAATAAAGCTTGTTCACATTCATTTTTATTCAATTTAATCCAACACTCAAGATTATAAAATTTACCATCTTACCCCTAGAATTTTCAACTTTTACTATTTAGTCCCCAAAGCATAAAACACAAAACACATAAATTTTGGATTAAATTCTTAAGGCCGAATTTTCTTCATCCTTTTTTAAGTCTAGACAAACCATCAATTTTGCATTTTTTAACTCTCAATTATTTATTATGTTTACAATATAGTCCTTATAGTTCCAAACACAAAATATCAAAAATCCAACCACACCAACTAAAGGCCGAATATCCATAGTTCATATATCATTTCATTTCTTTCATTTTTCTTGCTATATAGTTCATGCATGAATTTTCTTTTCATGAATTTCTCATTAAAATAAATTCCATCAAAAATTTCAAAGAAGAACTTGGTAATCTAACATACATATATCATATTCTAACCTTAAGCACCCAAACACCAAATTTATAACCATGGCAACATTCAAATGATACATCTAAATCAAAAATTCGAACATGGGTTAATTAATTTACAAGGCTACATCCTCAAAAACACTAAAATTATCAAGAATCAAGTTTAATCACTCACCTAATTAAACCATGCAAATGCCGAAAATGATGAAAGCCATTGTTCTTCTTCTTCCTCAAGGTTTCGGCAATAACAAGGAAAATAAAAGATGAACACCCCAACCACTAGTTTTTATGCTTTTATTATAATAATTATCTCATGCATATATTATTATTCTTTTCATTACACAATATTTTATTACTAACATAAATAATTCTTACAAAAGCATTTCAACTCCCCAAGTTGCCGTCCACTACAATCTTATGAAGGAATAAAATATAGATAGGCATGCAATCTTGTTCTTTTATGTCTTCTCTATTATATTAAGCTTAATATATATGTAATAGTTAGTATATTATATCATTATATAAAACAAACATGCATATGCATTATAAAGTATAATGCCGTTCACTAGCATGCAAAAAGGGGTCAATTTACAACTCAATTCCTCATACATATGAAAACAAATTAATTTAGCCACTAAATTTAATAAATGTTTACTTTTACCACTTACGCGATTTAGCCCTTTTCTTTAAATTAAACATACAAACGGTCCAATTAATTCACGAAAATTTTCGCACATGCACACTCATAAATTATAGACGCCAAATATAATAATTAGATATTTTTCTAACCCGAATTCGTGGTCCCAAAACCACCGTTCCGATTAGGGTCATAATCGGGCTGTTACATGAAAACACCATTCGGGTGTTTGATGAGTTATCGTGCACACCTGAAGAGTGCATGAAGTGTGTGGTTTCTCTTCTGAGAGATTCCACTTACCAGTGGTGGAACACCCTTGTGTCGGTAGTACCAAGGGAAAGAATTACATGGGAGTTTTTCCAAGAAGAGTTTAGGAAGAAGTACATAAGCCAAAGATTCATTGATCAGAAGAGAAAGGAATTCCTTGAACTGAAACAAGGTAAGATGACAGTAACTGAGCACGAGAGCGAGTTTGTGAGACTCAGCAAATACGCTCGGGAGTGTGTGTCCTCTGAAGCCATCATGTGTAAGAGGTTTGAGGAAGGACTAAATGAAGATATCAGATTGTTTATTGGCGTCCTTGAGTTGACAGAATTTGTCGTGTTAGTGGACAGAGCTTGTAAGGTCGAAGATCTAGTTAAGGAGAAAAGAAAAGCTGAGATGGAGTCTCGTGACTCAAGAAAGAGACAGATGAGTAAGTCATTTCAATCTTCATCCAAGAAGTCAAGAGTCTTCTTTACCCGATCAGCTACTTCAACCGGGTTTTCAAACAAAAGTAAGAGCAAACAGTACTCAGGGTCTAAAGCTCAGACTACATCAGTTGCTAGTGTTGGCAACACCCGACCGAGTAGACCGGAGTGCCCGCAGTGTGGCAGACGTCATTCCGGTGAGTGTCGAGTAAATGAAAAGGCCTATTTCAGGTGTGGGTCTCTAGACCATTTTATTAGAAATTTCCCAGAAGTGGATGAGAAAGAGAAGCCTCAGGATGTAAGACCGGGAGGCACTGCTAGAGGGAGACCACAGAGAAACCCAGGAAGTGGAACAAGTAGTAAGAATACGCCCAGAGAGCAGGCTGCTAGATCTGAGGGTAGAACGCCTATGAGGACATATGCCATTCACGCTCGCGAAGAAGCATCATCTCCTGATGTGATTACGGGTACACTTTCTCTCTATGAGACTAAAGTTATTGCTTTAATAGATCCGAGATCTACCTATTAATACATTTGCATGAAATTAGTATCTAGAATAAGTATGCCCGTAGAGTCTGCAGAATTTGTGATAAAGGTGTCTAATCCTTTAGGAAAAAGTGTGCTAGTTGATAAGGTATGTAAAGACTACCCATTGATGATTAGAGGTTATTGTTTTAAGACAAATCTCATGCTATTGCCATTCGATGAATTCGATATAATTCTTGGTATGGACTGGTTAACCACTCATGATGTGACAGTAAATTGTGGGAAGAAATATATTGAATTGAGATGTGAAAATGGGGACACTCTTCGTGTTGAATCAGATGATCAAGACAGATCACCGGTAGTGATCTCTCACATGTCGGCCCAAAGGTATGTAAGAAAAGGATATGAGGCGTATCTTGCCTTTGTGATGAATGCCAAAGAAACCGAGTTAAAGATTGAATCAGTACCGATAGCATGTGAGTACCCAGATGTTTTTCTCGAAGAACTGCCAGGATTGCCTCCGGTTAGAGAGGTAGAATTTGGTATTGAGTTAGCTTCCGGTACTGTACCGATATCGATTGCTCCTTACAGAATGGCCCCAACGGAGTTGAAGGAATTTAAGGCACAGTTACAAGAGCTAATGGACAAAGGTTTTGCAAGACCAAGTTGCTCTTCATGGGGTGCTCCAGTGCTATTTGTGAAAAAGAAAGATGGCTCTATGAGATTGTGCATAGATTATTGACAGCTTAATAAGGTAACGGTGAAGAACAAGTACCCATTGCCAAGGATCGACGATTTGCTTGATCAATTGAAGGGAGCCACTATGTTTTCCAAGATAGATTTGAGGTCGGGATACTACCAGTTGAGAGTAAAAGACTCAGATGTGCCTAAGACGGCTTTTTGAACGAGGTATGGGCACTATGAATTTTTAGTCATACCTTTCGGTTTAACAAATGCCCCTGCAGCGTTCATGGATTTGATGAACCACATTTTTCGACCATATTTAGATAAGTTTGTGGTTGTTTTTATTGATGATATATTGATATATTCCCGGGATGAGCATGAGCATGACGAGCACTTGAGGACCATTTTACAGATTCTACGAGATAATCAGTTGTACGCCAAGTTCAGCAAAAGTGAGTTTTGTCTCAAGGAAGTTGGATTTTTGGGACACATTGTCTCAGGAGATGGAATCTGAGTTGACCCAAGCAAGATTTCGGCTATTGTTGATTGGAAACCATCGAAGAATGTATCAGAAGTTAGAAGTTTTCTGGGTCTAGCTGGCTATTATAGACGGTTTGTCAAGGGGTTTTCTATGATAGCTACCCCAATGACGAGACTGTTATAGAAAAATGTAAAGTTTGAATGGACGAAAAAGTGCCAATAGAGTTTTGAGAAATTAAAGGCAATGTTGACAGAGGCTCCTGTTCTAGTACAACTCGAGTCGGGAAAATAATTCGTGATCTACAGCGATGCATCTTTAAACGGATTGGGCTGTGTACTTATGCAAGAAGGCAAGCTGATAGCATATGCCTCCAAACAGTTAAAGCCATATGAGAAGAACTACCAGACAGTTAAAGCCACATGAGAAGAATTCTTGCGAACGTACTCCCCAGGCGGGATACTTAACGCGTTAGCTACAGCACTGCACGGGTCGATATGCACAGCGCCTAGTATCCATCGTTTACGGCTAGGACTACTTTGGGTATCTCGATCCCATTCGTTCCTAGCTTTCGTCTCTCGATGTCGAGTGTCACCCAATGAGAGTGCTTTCACCGTTGGTGTTCTTTTCGATCTCTACGCATTTCACCGCTCCACCGTAAATTCCCTCCGCCCCTCTACCGTACTCCGGCTTGGTAGTTTCCATCGCCTATCCGGGTTGAGCCCTGGGATTTGACAGTGGACTTAAAAAGCCACCTACAGATGCTTTAAACCCAATCATTTTGGATAACGCTTGCATCCTCTGTATTATCGAGGCTGCTAGCATAGAGTTAGCCGATGCTTATTTCCCAGATACTGTCATTGCTTTTTCTCTGAGAAAAGAAGTTCACGACCCGTGGGCCTTCTACCTCCATGCAGCATTGCTCCGTCAGGCGTTCGCCCATTGCAGAAAATTCCCCACTACCACCTCTCGTAGGATTCTGGGCAGTGTCTCACTCCTAGTGTGACTGATCATCCTCTCAGACCAGCTACTGATCATCGCCTTGGTAAGCTATTGCCTCACCAACTAGCTAATCAGACGCGAGCCCCTCATCGGGCGGATTCCACCTTTTGCTCCTTAGCCTATGGGGTATTAACAGCCATTTCCAGCTGTTGTTCCCCTCCCAAGGGCAGGTTCTTACGGATTACTCAACCGTCCGCCACTAGAAACACCACTTCCTATAACAGCCCAATTTAGGGGCTAGTCAGAATAGTGGTTCAGAACCACTAATCTGAGGTTATAGAAAATTAATTTCATGATATTTTATGAGCTAGAGCATGATTATATGTGTACATGAAAATTTTGGTGCCTTAATTTTAGCGATTTCTTGCTTAATCGCGAAAAAGGACTAAATCGCATAAAGTGCGAAAGTTCTATTTTATAAGCTAAAGGTACCTAATAGTTAGAATATTAATTTGAGGACTTTAAAGGGCAATTATCCCTTTTGTAAATGGTTGGCCGGCCATAGGGGATCATAGGAGACAAGAATTGACAAATTGGTCAAAGTTGGTAATAGTTGTTGACTAAATTGATAAATAGAATAAAATAAAGAAAAGATGATATCCATCTTTTCTCTCCATATTTCTCCACCGAAAATAGCAAGGAAAATAGGGGTTTTGAAAGCTCAAAATTTCAGCAAACTCATCTCCATTCAAGTAAGTGATTTTAATGATTTTTCTTGAAGATAGTTGTACTTTTAGAACCCCTAGAGCTTAAGCTTTCAAATGAGGGGACTAGTTTGTAATATGGTGAAGGGTTTAGAGATTTTCCATGAGAGCTTTCATTTTTATTTCCTGCATTTTTATGGAAGAAAATGAGTCTTGGTTGTTAGATGAACAACTTTTGTGAAAGGTGTTGCCATGAAAACACCTAAATGGACCTTGTTGTAAAGGCTATAAAGTTTGTAGTAAATGTGTGAAATGTTGGGTTTTGATGATAGCCATAAGAGAAATAAATGTTCACATAGGCTCAATAAAGGTAGAAATTTGATTAGAATTAATTTTCGAGCCTAGGGGTAAAATGGTCATTTTACCAAAGTCTAAGGGCAAAATGGTAATTTCGCCAAAGCATGATTTTTGAAACGCATTTATTAATGTGATGATTAAAATGAGCTAATTTACTATTATAGAGCAAGGAGAACCACGAATCCACCTTGATCGGGGAAAGAATAAAGTCTCGGACTAGATCGATGATCTAGCTTATTTTGAAATCGAGGTAAGTTTGTATGTGATAATTTAACATTTATGCTAGCATGTTTGAGAATGGTTGATCTTATAATGAAATTCTATGAAATTGAATATTGGTGTTGAATGAGAAAGATGATAAGAATTGAGATGTTGAAGTCCAGGTGGGACTAAAATAAGTGTGAAAATGCTATCATCAAGACATGAGATGAATGAGGTCCCGCGTAAGACCATGTCCGGGACATTGCCTCAGCACCGAATTGAAATCCCGTATAGGACCATATATGGGATATGGCTTCGATATTGAGTATGAGAATCGTATAAGACCATATCCGGGATATGGCATCGATACTTAATGTGAGATTCTGTATAAGACCATATCCGGGATATGGCATCGGCACTCAGAGGTGACCCCACGTAAGACCACATCCGGGATGTGGCATTGGTTTCGTTTTTATGCTAATGGTTATAAATATGCATCTTTGAGCATCCCTAGTGATTTATCGGGATGAATAAATCAGCTTAGAAATAGAAACGAAAATTTTACTAAATGTTATGTGAATGAGTTAACACAGGTACTCATGAGTAATTCACGACGAAACACTTACGATATGTGGCATGGTATGTGCTAAATAAGGGCAAGTATGAGTAAGTATGGCAAGAAGCCTAATACTTTTTGTATGGTCAATTAATGCCATGGATGAATTTTATCATGAGCTTATTATTGCTATTTATTTCCATGCAAACTTATTAAGCTTTATGCTCACCCCTTTTTATCACCCTTTTTCCTTGTAGTATTGCCTTGATAACTCGAGAATCGTGAGACGCAGGAGTTCAGAAACCACACTATCAACATCAGTTTGGTATAATAATTTAGACTTATTTTGAGTATGGCATGTATAGGACTTGGGTATTTTGTTAGGTCGTAGATGTTAGCCAAAGTGTTGGCTATGTTTGTAATCAAAGTCATTTTGTAAATGGTCATTGGAAATGGGCCAACACTTGATAAGTTTATACATATTCAATGTGATGAAATTATGAAGTTTATGCTTGTGTGAATGCTTTGAATCGAGTTCTTAGAAGTACCATATGATCAGGTTATGTATTGAATTGTTTGGTAGGAGTGTGAATGCTTGTTAGGGTGGCAAAAAGGCTTGGTAGATAGCAATATAATTGTCCACACAGGCAAACACATGGGCGTGTGCCTTGACCGTGTGACCATAGTGAGATGATGATGTCATAAACAGAATACCAAGGTTTTGGTACATGGGCTAGGGCACGGGTGTGTCAAGGCCGTGGGAGGGACACGGACCAGGGACACGGGCGTGTCCCCGGCCATGTGAAATAAGTCAGTGTCGACCACGGGTGATGAACACGGGCATGTTTTAGGGACACACAGGCGTGTCCCTAGAACAACACGGGCGTGTGGCCGCTATTTGGTTAAAAATTTTCTAAGCACGTATTAGTTCTCGGTTTAATTCTGAAACCTTTCAGAAGTATGTTTAGGGCCTGGTAAGCCCAGATTGAGAATGTTATGGGTTTAAATGGAAAGTCTTTGAGACGAAATGTCATGTTTAAGCAAGTAAAGTTAGGTAATGCCTCGTATCCAGTCCTGGCTTCGAACCCGGGTAAGGGGTGTTACACTTCCCGTCCGACTTGCATGTGTTAAGCATGCCGCCAGCGTTCATCCTGAGCCAGGATCGAACTCTTCATGAGATTTATAGTTGCATTACTTATAGCTTCCTTGTTCGTAGACAAAGCCGGTTCGGAATTGTCCTTCATTCAAAGGCATAACTTGTATCCATGCGCTTCATATTCGCCCTGCCATAATACTCCACATTTCCCTCAACAGGATTGTTGCCCATAGCACTAGCATAACTTGTAATTGAAGAATTAACAACTATTCCACAATTTTGAGTCCTCCTCAATCTTTCGCGAGATTTTGTATGAAACCTTAATCCATTGATGAGGAAGGCAATATGTCTTTTTACTACTCTATTCGGACCTTGGGAAAGCCATTTAACTTCATCATTGACGTCCTTTCCACTCCAAACATATTGAATCGAAAGTAAATTGATTAATTATAAATGGTATACAAAAACATTATCATTTGTCAATGAAAGCTTCAGTTGCATACCGTTTGCCCTAACCATTCATGAAAAGATTCTGTGAATAACTTATGAATCTCTCGATGTTGTAATCTTTAGGAGCGTGAACGAGATTTCAAGAATTGTTTGTACTCACTATGTTAAAAAGTGGATTACTTGGTTAGAAGATAAACAAATTAAAAAGATGAATATTTATCAAATTCTAAAACTTACTTGCGTAATGGTTCAATTGAATTGTGGTGAAAAAGAACTTATCAATGTGCTTGTACCCAAGATCTATCATCTAAGTGTGCAATTTCAACTTTACCGATTGGTTCTCCATAACTTCGAAATAGATAAGTTTCAGCTAAGTTATGATTAGTGAGCCTAGCATTTCTACTTAGTCTATTCAGTCTTGTTTCAACATCTTCTAAATATCTAGAGCAGAAAGTCATACACTCCTCTGCCAAGTAACCTTAATCAATTGATCCTTTTGGATAACGCTTATTACGACAATAAGACTTCAATTTTCATAGGAACCTAAACACGATATACAACATTATCAAAAGTTGTAACTAAAGGTATATTCATGAATGAATGAAAACTTTACAAATAAATTAGCAACTCTCTATAGGATACATCCACCGATAGAAAACCAGTCCACCAAGTTTTTCTTCATGAGGGAGATGGATTAGCAAGTGCACCATAATAGTGAAGAAGGAAGGTGGAAAGATCTTCTCCAAATTGCATAAAGTTAAGGCAGCTCGATCTTGTACTTTCTCAAGTTCTTCAACAATCAAAACTTTGCCACAAATAGCTTTCATTATATTGGATAGTTCAATTATACAAGACGTCACCTTTTTCGACATACAACACCGTAAAGCAACTGGCAGTAAATATTGCATCAAGATGTGATAATCATGTGATTTTAGGGAATATAGTCTTCGATCTTTAAGACTCACACATCGAGATATATTTGATGCATACGCATCTGGGACCTTTATATCATTCAACACCGTGCAGAACACTTCGTTTTTTTTCTTCGACATTGCAAAAATAGAAGGCGACAACCAAAATTTTCCATTCGAAAGTAATTGGGAATGTAGATCACGTCGAATTCCCATGTCAACTAGATCAAGTCGACTCTGAAGATTGTCTTTCAATTTTCTATCGGCATTCAGAATTGTCCCAATGATGTTCTCGCAAACATTCTTTTTAATACGCATGACATCAAGATTGTAACAACCCAATTTCGGTGAAATCAGAATAGTGGTTTCGAGACCACAAATTCGAGTCGAAAATAAAATTTATTTTTATTTTATTATATGGTTCATAATATAATAGACGTGACATGTGAAAATTTTGACATGAAAATTTTATCGATTTGGTGCCTAATTACGAGAAGGACTAAATCGCATAAAATGTGAAAGTTGAATTCTAGTAGCAATAAGGATTAAATAGCTATGGAATTCAAAACTAGAGGTCCTTATATGGTAATTAGACCATTAAGAAAAGTATGTAGATTTTTCTTGGTGACTCATCCATGGAAAAATAAAAAAAGGCTAAGAACTAAATTGGAAAGATGAAAAGTTATTAAATGACAATTTAATTAAATGAAAAAGAAAACATTTTTATATCATCTTCCCCAAATATTTCCATGGAAACCCTAGGAGAGAGGATGAAAACTTTTCAAGCTCAATAAGGTATGAAATCAAGTCCCATTTTTAATAATTTTTTTATATTTTTGGAATCGGGATAGTCTAATATATCTATTTGGGGGATTAATTTGAAAAGTTATCAAGGTATGAAAAATGGGTCATGGATGTATATGCTAGAAATTAGAAATTTATGGTAGAAAATGAAAGATTATTGATAGATAAACAACTTTTACAAAGTGATTTTTCATGAAAACATGATTTAGGGACTAAAATGTAAACATGTGAAATTGAAGAAAAATTCTGAAATTTTATGAATACATGTGCTGTAAATTTTGTAATAGGGCTTTGGTTAGGCTTGGAATATGGAGTAGTTTGCACAAGTTTCATTTTCCGAGCCTAGGGATGAAAATGGAATTTATGGAAAAGTTAGGGGTAAAATGGAAATTTTGCCTAGAACATAAATTGAGTCCCAATGAGTATAAAATGTATGAAATTGACAATTAAATTTATTTATATAGATCCGAACAACCCAAATTCGAAGTTAGAACAAGGAAAAGAGGAAAATGTCGAATTAGTGGATGTTTGTACACGAACCTTTGTCGAGGTAAGTTCGTGTAACTAAATTATGTTTATTTACATGTTGTTTTGATTGTAATTATGTAAATTGTATAAATTTCATAAATAGATGAAAGGATTACATATCCATTCAAGCCCGATAAATAAATATGTTCTAATTAATTGATAATTCCCGATAGATGTTAAAAGGGTAAACGACAAAAATGTTGCTTTCATGCTCGGAATGGATGTGGAATATTATCACATGAATTATGTGGTGTTAAAGATGTATGAAATGATCACATACTAGAAAATGTTTGGAAATGTTTAAATCCCGTTTGAATAAATTAAAATCGATGGATAAATGTAATTGCCGAAATGAATGAGGTCCTGCATTTGTTGCAGAATGGATTAGGCTCGAATGAGCAATCCTAATGACTTTATTACAGAAAGGATTTAGCTCAGATGGGTAATCGTGATATAAGTCCTCTCGAGCATATGTTATGGATTGGATTTAGCTCGGACAAGTAATCCAGAATGGACTCTAAAGGGAATTCTTTGTTATATAAAGGATTTAGCCTGGACTGGTAATCCGACAAAGCCCTTAGAGTATATGTTACAGCTAGAATTTAGCTTGGACTGGTAATTCTGTTGTATGATATGTGGCTTGAGAGTGTACCTAAAAGGTACTATTGAATATAAATTGACGGACTATGGAATTGTACACCTCAAGTGTACTACATGTGTATCCATCAATATTTCGAATAAATTCAAAGGGTAAAGTTCTGACAAGAGCAAAGATGAATTGAAAATAAATTGACATGGAATGGTGTATATGATATGGATAAATGACATGAAAGAATATTACATGAAACGCACGAAAATGATGATACATGACAAGTGATACATGAAATATGAGATGATGATATTTGCACATGGAAACTATTTGATGAGAATGTTCATTCTTGATTATAGACTTGTACACCTAGAGTGTACTAATCGTGACTTTGATACCCCGAGTAATATGTGTAAAGTTCTGATGCGAAATGATTTGAACTCGAAATGAACTATTATGAAATTATACTCGAAATAATGAGATGAATTATGTATATTGAATGAATACATGATGTGGAAAGCATATGTGCTTGGAAACTTGATTATTGTTGAGCCCATACATGTCTTGATATTACTATTGAATATATGACTAACAAGAGAATTGAGGATGTGTGTAAGGCTTGAGATCAAAGTGGTTGAATATGCCTTACTTAGTTACCTCAAATAGGATGTATGGTAAGTTAAGTACCATGTTATACAAACTTACTAAGCATACAATGCTTACCCCGTTTTATTTTCCCCTGTTTTAGAGGAAGCTCGTTGGATTGGAAGCTCGATAGGGATCACTCACACTATCCATTGGCCCGTGACGGTACAATATGGTAAATCAATTATGGTTTTAATGGCATGTATAGGATATGTTGGCCATATTGGCATGTAAATGTAAATGATGCTTGTAATCTAGCCATTGGAATGGCTAGTAATGGTTGTTTTAAAATACTTGTAATGATATGCTATGGTAACCATATGTATATGTTAAGTAGTTGATCAAATCATGCTTAACACATGAATTGAACCAAGGTAGGATAGTAAACATGTATGCATGCAATGATAGGCCATGTTGAATGATGAAATTTGCTTATTTGAATGCTTAGAATGGTTGGTTTGTACTTGGTATGTTTTGGTGCAGGAAAATGGTAAATTTGGGTGACAAGTGAGGCTAGGAAATGGCTTTAATTTGTCCACACGGGCAGACACACGGACGTGTGTTTAGACTGTGTGTGACACACGGCCTACCCCATGGGCATGTAGCCAGGCTGTGTGTCCTCTGTACCTTAAATCCGAGAAAATAGAATGCTCAGAATGAGCACACGAGCAGAGACACAGGCGTGTGTCTCAGCCGTGTGGGTGACACGGCCTTGAACACGGGCGTGTGTCTTGGCCGTTTGAAACCTGCACCTAATTCAAATTGAATTAAATAACCACACGGCCTAGCACACGGGTGTGTGGTATGGTCGAGTGGCACTAGTCAGAGAACAACCTAAATCGGACACGGCCTGAGGCATGGGAATGTCTAAGGGTCACACGGGCGTGTGAGCCCTGCACCTTGGAAATTTTTTAAAATGTCACGAAAAATTCTTATAGTTTTCGATTAAGTCCCGAATCGATTCTAATGCTCGTATTGGACCTCGAGGGTCCATCTAAGGGATGTTATGAATGATCTCGGTTAATGAATAGTGAATGACATGATTTATCTGAGAATATTTTGAAAAGTTTTGGTAACGCTCCGTAACCCTGTTCCGGCGACGGATACAGGTTAGGGGTGTTACAAAGATTGTGTCACAAAATGTGATGCTCCTAATAAGGAAACTAAAAAAAATACTTATTTTTTTCCACAAGTCCGCCTCATTAGGATCACCCTCTTCATTAGATTCATCATCAATCTACCGGTCAACATCGCCAACATACACCTCCCTCAGTCTTCTCTTTGTTTGCGTGTTGGGTGGTTGATTCATCTTCCCATAATTGAAATTTATATCTTTTAACATGAACAAGATGTCAGATCCAATGGTCTGCTCAGGAGCTTCTCTGAACTCTTCAGTACCATCAAATAGAGTCCTCTAAAATCTAAATCTATGATTTTCATCTAACCACCGACGATGCCCCATATAAGAGAACTTCTTCCCATTACATAACCACTTCGAACATGTTTGCGCCGCACAACAAGGACAAGCATAACGTCCTTTGGTACTCCAACCAGATAAATTGGCATAAGCCGGGAAATCACTAATAGTCCACAACAAAGCTGTATGTAAATAAAAGTTCTTCTTTCTCAAGACATCATATGTTTCAAAACCCGCCCATAATTGTTTCAACTCTTTAATAAGTGGCTGCATATAAATGTCAATATCATTTCTGAGACTTTTCTCTCCAGGGATAATCATAGATAAGATAAAAGAAGATTGCTTCATGTAAATCCCCGGAGGCAAATTGTAAGGAACAAGCACTACAACGAGATTTACTGTCAAATGATTTCCAAGCTAAAGAATCCGCAGGATGCCTTAATAATCCATCATCAGTTTGTTGATCATGATGCGACCTCATAGACTTGGCTGTTTTTGACGACATGAAAAGCCTTTGAAGCCTTGGTATTAGTGGAAAATATCGTAAAATCTTTATTGGCTTTTTTCTTGACTGTGCCTCACCTTCATCCTCATTCACATCTTCTGTATTCCTATTCATCAAACGAGATTTACTGTAAAGATAACAAGACTAATAGTTTTTTTGATCACCCAACATGAAGTCATTTGGGCAACTATGAATTTTGTCGTACCCAAGGCCTAAATCTTTTATCAGTTTCTTCATATCTTTGCATGAATGAGGGATTTTTGCAAACAAAAACATATCTCTCAAAAACTCTAACGGCAGTGTAAAAGAGTTTCCGGTCCACCCTCCCAAACATTTTAAGTGAAAAAGATGAATGCAGAAGGACAGTTTTGAAAATTTTGATCCCTCATAAAGTTCTTCATTCATTTCATTAAATAACTTGTAGAACCTCGCTGCTTCTCCATTTGGCTCTTCATCAGGTACACTTCTTCCTGTTTCAGTAAAAGCATTTCCACCAATATCACAATCATCGGATGCAATAATTTCAGGTGGAAACAATTGCAAACTATGACTGGGCATATTAAATGCATCCCGCAACATACCTCCCATTTCATCTTCTCTAACAGACTGATGGTAAGCATTATGAGGATAAGTCAGATTAATCGTTGAAGAGGTTCTACGAGGTGTACACTCTCCATGGAAAATATATTTTTTATACCCCCGAATAAAGCCATCAACAATTAGATGTTCGTAGACAACTTCACGAATATGCCAATTGATGTTGCCACACTTCTTTCACGGGCAAAGAATCATATTCTCTTGGCTTGCATTTTGAAATGCAAAATTTAGTACTCCATTTCGGTAGCCGTTCCTTACCCTTGACAAATTCATCTAACTCTTATCCATTTCGTAGTTCTTGAAGTCTAAAATTGACAATAAATTACGGTTACTTAAGTGTACTAAATTGATTTAAATCATGTCATTGTACTAAAATAGATAATACATATCAAGTATCAAGTATCTAATGGGTATAATTAAGAGTAGGGAAAAACAATAGTGTTGCCCAAATTTCTGTGATTTTTATATATTTTGATTCAAAGTTTTATGTAAGTTATGATATGATATATATTTATGTATTATGTAAGTTATGTAAGTTATGATATGATATATATTTATGTATTATGTAAGTTATATAAGTTATGTGAGTTATGATATAATATATATTTATGTAAGTTATGTAAGTTATGATATGATATATATTTATGTAAGTTATGATCCAAAGTTTTTTTTTATTCTTTAAATGTTTATGTAAGTTATGATAATCATAAACTTTAAATGTTTATGTAAGTTATGATTATCATCTTTAATTTGTTAATATGTTAATAAAGTTAATATTTGCTAATTTTTCATCTATTTTGAGTTAATATTTAAATTAAATTACTTGCAAGTTTTTAATGAGGCTCCCAAGGAAATATTTGATTTGTTACAAGAAGATAAAAGACAATAGTTGTCTTATGTAGTTGATTTTATTCAATTTCTTTTCATAAAAAAAAATTAAATTTCCATGAACTTTTTAACTTTATACTACACATTAAAATCGATCAATTTATTTTTATGATAATATTATATTATGTTTTATTTTTGAAATTTGAACTTTAAACTATATACTTTTAAGGATAAATAAAAAATATTATTTAAATTAAATTTTCTATGAAAATTTTAACTTTAAAACTAAATATAAAAGTTAATGAATTTAAATTTAGAATTTAAAATAATAAATTAATAACACAATTAAAATCCAAAAGTTAGAACTCTAAGTTATCTTACATTTTAAAATAAAAATAAAAAATTAGAATCAAAACTAAAATAAATAATAAAAATTGGATTAAATACAAAGATATCAATAAAATTGATTATTCTGTTTTTTTATTAAAGATATTAGAGATTTGTTATTTCTTTTGTTAACTTCTTTTCATTTTGTTTATTATAATAATAATAATCATAATTTAAAATGATATTCCAGTAATTTAATTATTAAATTAATTAAAAAAATTAATAAAGTTGAGTTTATTTTCTATATACATTTTAGATAGTGAATTATATAAATGTTTGATCTTCTAATCGATTGAGTGTTGAGTTTATTTCTTTTACAATTTTTATTTAAACAATAAAGTAGAAAAATGCATTTTTATAATTTATAATTTATATTTTAATAAATCTTATCTTATATATCTTTTATGTATTAAAGCTAAAGCATCTATAAAAAAGAATATTTATAAAATTAAAGTGTTTATATTAGATGTATTTAAGAATAAATCCAAGAGATGTCAAACACAAATTTTATTATTAGTATACAATACATGTCAAAACTTGAAATAAAAAATAATATGAAGTTGGGCTGCAAAACTTACATGGGCCTTAAATAAAAAATATTATTCTTTTTAACAAAAATTGATTTCTGCAGAACAGATTCTTTTTGATAAAAAAATTAATATGAAGTTGGGCTGCAGAATACTTTTCCAAATCGCCTTTTAAACCCAAAATGATTTCTTCTATTTCAATTTCCCAAATTCTTTTTAACAAAAAATGATTTATTTTTTTCAAAAAAACATCATCCAAATATCCACCTCTTCCATCCCCAAAATGTCAAAATTTTAGTCAAATTGAAATACATATAGTGAACACAAAAACTAATTTATAATTTCATTAAAGGATGACTTTAAAAATATGTACATATCAATAACTAATCACAGTTCACTCTACAACATTTTAAATACAATTTCAACACTTTGTGGTGATGCAATGCTCCCCAGTTAACCATAACTTCTTTACTAACTTAAAACTTGCGTGTTTTAAATCACTATCACATGAACTTATAAAAAAGCACAATAAATACTTAAGGTTCAACTTATTGTATTCTTTTATTAATTTTGAGTCTCATAATTATGTCTATCCAAATTTATTATAATGTATATCGTATTATGTTTTGGTACCCAAAACATTCAGACAAACAGTTTGCAATATAGGACAATGAAGGCTTTAAACATATCTATATGTTGCTATTTTAATCACATAAGAAACTAAATAAGTGAACTGAAAACCAGTTACACCAAAGCTGTCACCACAACCAGCATAATAACACAATGTACTTAAATGAAACATCAATGAAAACCCAAAATTCAGATAAGAAATTTAAAAACAAAGAAAGAAAGGAAGCAGAAATGTCTTACCTGAGACAATTTGAATTGAAGCTAAGCAAACACACCACAAAGCTATCTTCTCAATGTCAAGAGCAGCTAAAATAGAAGAACAAGGTCTGCGAAAAAACTCAAAAAGAAAAGGGACAGGATTTTGTTAAATGAAATAATAAAAATAATTGTTAAATGAAATAATAAGAATTGAGCTAATAGAGACAAAATCAGAAAATAAAGGACTTCTAAATGACTAATATTTAAAAGGACAACCTTGCTATAATTGAACACGATGTCAAGCTCGCAAACATTCTGGAAGCATTTGTCCAACGTTTCCACAAAAACTGAAGGGAGCAAATCTAAAGTAAGTAAAATGATCCAATATTTGAAAGAAAAATCAGCAATTATTGATCAAATTAAGTACATGACTATTGGAAAAATATTTATAAAATTAAAAATATGCTATAAAAGCTTATCAAATTAAAATTATTGTTTAAAAATATGATTATAAATTTAAAAGAAATATTTTAGTAAACATATTAACAAGGGAGAGTAAAATTTTTCCTAAACTTCCCCAAATCCAACCTTAAAATTTTCAATGAAAAATAAACCCAACCCATCCCTGAATTCGATTTTTTTAAAAAAAAATCTTATAAAGTCAAAGCAAGCTTGAAATTAGTCAATTTCGAATACACCTATTTTAAGTCATAAGTCAAGAAACAGATAAAGTAGAATGGAAGTTAAGAGAAAAAAATAAAATAAAATAGAGAGAAGAGAATGAAAACATGACATACAGACCAAAGAGATCACTGATTTAACACTACCTCCTGAAACCTTCCTCTTTCAAACAAAAACTAATTTTTAGCCATAGGAAAGCATTTACTTTATTTCTCAAGGGGCAACCGCGATCTTTCCAGCAACCTGATTGAGATCCCGTTGGCCGTTTGATGTGATTTTCCGACCACTGATACACAGGGATATGATTTTAGTTTATATAACATATGAAAGAATGTTGATTATATGCAAATATAAACAAAACTGGATGATACATGATATAAATAAGCTTTTCCTATGTTACTCAGACCTGGGTGTGGCAGTCGAATGTAGAATGTCTCATAGATGAGTACATCAAATTATTGATAAATTATTGTCATCAGAGAACATGCAATTTTAGGGCTAAGCATCCGTTAAATCTTGTAGCTTAATAACAATAATCACAAACAAACAGAAAAAACTTACACGGCGATGCAGCAGAGGAGTGTCGACGGTGATGCAGCAGAGGGGACAGTCGATGGCGATGTAGCAGAAGGTTGGGAAAAATCAAAGGGATTTTGGGATTTTGATTTGAGGAAAAAATTAAGGGATTTGGGGATTCCAATTTTTAAGGGAAAAATAAGGGATTTCGGGGTTATAGTTTAGGGATAAAACTAAGCAAAGCAAAACGGCGCCGTTTCATTTAAAATAAAATGATACTTTGCGGCGCTATTGTTTACCTATTGTGGTGTTTTTCTCATAAACGCCGCTAATGCTTGACTTTTTGCGGCATTTTTCTCATAAACGCCGTTACTGCTTGACCTTTTGCGGCGTTTTTCTTATAAACACCGCTACTGCTTTACCTATTGTGGCGTTTTTCCGTTAGCGCCACTAATGTATAATATTTGCAGCGTTTTCCGTCCAAACACCACTAAAACGCCGTTAAAACCTTAATTTCCCGTAGTGATTATAAACCAAGTTAAATTCAAAATCTGCCAAAGAGGTCCTTGGATAGTGTGATTCTTTGAGTTGATCCGATCTCCCAATTTCCAAAAAAATGTAATCTACAAAGAAAAAGACAAGGACACAAGTAAGCTTAAATAAAGCTTAGTAAGTTCGTTGATTAACGATAAAGCTTACTGAATCAAACATAATAATTAATATAACAATATTAATGAATAGAGTTCCTTTCAACAAGGTTATTAACAGAATTCCTATCAATCACAACTCACAATAGGTGAATAATGTTCAACAATAGTACAAATAATTTATCTACATTTCAATAACATTCAGAGATCAATAAAACAATGGCAATGAATGATATACAAATACGAGTACACGATTAACCATTGAAATAGGGCGCTCATACGAGCCAGACCAACTGATAACACACCTCGGCACCAAGTGCCTAGCCCGTAGGCCAACATCCACCTCCGTAACACCAGAAACACTGTAATATAACCCGATAGTCCACAATAAATGCAGGTCATCAATATATTCAGTGAATAGAGGATATTCAAAAATCATTGTCACTTCTCATATCAATCTCGTATCGTGCGTAAAATAACTTATTAGCATGCCAATTGTACTTTATCCTACGTTCATCTAGCTCAGGATTTATCCCCAAAAAATGGTGCTATCGTTTCATTACATCAGTTCTCCTTTAGAGGACATTATTTGTATTAATCAACATTCAAATATTGAATTTCATCTAATATGTATTTAAAAATGTATTAGAATTAAATCAATCCAACTTACCTGACTAAACTGCAGCACGACAAGGTACATGGACTATTTTGCAATTTTCTCTTTTTCGCGATTACCACATTATTCTTGATCTAAAATAATAATTTATTTCAATTAACTAATTCTAACAGCAAAACCAACCCATTTTATGCAATTAATTTCTTTTTGAAGTTTTTACAAAATTACCCTCAACATTTTACTTTTATGCAATTTAGTCCGTAAGCCCAAAACATGCAATTTAACCATTTTCATTCAAATCTAAACTTAGTCGAATATTCAAGGGTTTCACTACAGACCATATTTGCAATTATTTCTTATCAAGCCCTTGTAATTTTATTACTTTAATAATTTAGTTCTTAAACATTAAAATTATCTAAAACCACTTTACAAAATAGTCCTATCTAACAACAACACTCAATAATCTTTCAAAAAACTTCAAGAATAACTCAAAATCATCAATGACATTATCCATAACATTAACCAATTTTACAAATTAGTCCTCGGGTTAGTTAGATTAAGCTAATACGAGCTAAAAAACATAAAAATTACTAAAAACGAGTGAAATTTCACCTACCTATTAAGAGACCCAAGCTTTACCGAATGTTCTTCAAGCTTCCTTTAGGGTTTTGGTTATAATGATGAAAGGAAGAAGATGATACGAATTTTTAGCATGTTTCTTTTGTTTATATTCCTTATTTGATTATTTATTATTTTACCCTTTAAAATATAATTAAATTTCATGTCTTTTAACACCTAGAACCGTCCATTACAACACCTAATGGTTAAATCACCATGTTAGTCCTTTTAGTTACTTTTCTATACCTATTTAATAACTTTAACTAATGGAGATAAACTTTCTTAGCTTTTACGATTAAGTCCTTTTTACTTAGTTAACTTTCTCACCTGAAAATAGTTTTGGTTACTGTGTTCTGAAAGACTCTTCAATTGTCCAAATCAAATATGTCCCAACTAACTTGTTCTCTCTCCATTTTGACCAGTATAACGGGGTTCTACATTTTCGTCTGTAAAAATCTTCAAACGATACCATTTTAATACAAGACTGATAGTTGTTATTATAAACGAAATCAATTAATGGTAAACATTTTCCCAATTTCCCTTGAACTTTATGATATAACACTGTATTATGTCTTCTAGAATCTGAATTTCCCGTTTCGACAGTCCGTCTGTTTGCGCCATTGCTTCGTGAAATTTACTCCGAAATCTAGAGGTAAATCTCAGATACATTCAATTCAACTAGCTTTTCAAGTGAGTAATATGTTTTGACTAGAATAAAATGAGTCAATTTCATCAGCCTAATAATAACAATTCAGATCAAGTCTTTCTTTCTTGTCATCAAAGGCAGTCTAGATACAAAATCTATCGTGACTCACTCTCATTCCCATTCAAAAATTATAACAAATCGTAATAATTCAGATAGAACTTGATATTCAGCTTTGACCTATTGACATATCAAACATGTCAGTACAAACGTTGAATTTTCATGTTTTATTCCCGACCACCAATAACTTTGTCTCCAGTCATTACACATTTTGCCGCTACCTGGTTTAAATCACAAAGACGCTGCTATGAATCTTATATAAGATACCTTGTATAATTTCAAAATTGTTCAGCACACATTCGATTCCAGAAATATAGGCTATTATCGCAATCCTTACTGGGATCAGTGATCTTCTCTAAAGAATTAATAGTTTAACTCTCAACTCTATAATAATCAAACTAACATAATTCAAAGTCATCTGAATGAAGCATTACTGTAAACAACATATTTAACTCGTAACTGATAGTAACAAAATCTGAGATCAATCTTCGAAAACACTAGGCACCTATTAGTTGATTGAATAAATCATCAATATGAGGTAATGAATATTTATTTTTTATTGTGACTTATTTCAACTGTCAATAATCTATACACAATCTCATCGATCCATCTTTCTTTTTCACTAACAGAACGTGTGTACCTTAAGGTGATATATTCGGTCGAATAAAATATTTGTTGATTAATTCTTACAATTGAGGTTTTAATTCTTTTAATTTCATTGGAGTCATTCTGTACAGAGCAATCAAAACCGGAGCAGTCCTTGACACTAATTTTATAGAAAATTTGACTTCTCGCTCTGGCGGTAAACCCGACAATTCCTTAGGAAAAACATCTATAAACTCGCAAACTGTCAGTACCTATTCAACTTTCATTTCTGATACTCTGGAATCCAGGATAAACGAATAAAAATGCATCACATCCTTTTCGAATCAATTTATATGCAAATATCGCTGAAATCATATTCGAAACACAATCAAACTTAGCAAATTCAACAGAAATCAATGCACTATTTTGACATCTCAAATCAATCCGTTTCAATAAAAAATTCACTATAGCATTGTGTGTAACATCCTATACGCTGCCTGGTCACCAAGCCCGAATATAAAGATGTCACACCACCGTCTCACTACTTGTACGTTACAATGTTCACTATTTTAAAGCCGACACATGTCATTCATAGGATTTGCAAAGGTTTTAAGAAATACATGCATTAATCATCATTAAATCATGCTGGACATATATCAATGTAAGCATCAATGTTTTATCTAAGTGGTATCGATACCACCTAGAAAATCGATACCAAACTTGCATTATGTTTCTCGCACAAAAATCATATTATCGAAAACTATTGGTACCTGTCATAGAGTATCGATATATTTACCACGAGTAGCAATACTCGAACAAAGGTATTGATACCAAATCTCTATTCTGATTTCCCTGCACATTTCAAAACAAAAATGTATCATTTTTAAAACCCAATTATCGATACATCTGTTATAGACCTAAAAAATACAATATACAAAAGTATTTAGTCCGTTCCAAATTAGTTCCTAAACATCATACATCAAATACTTCGACAAATAATCATCCAAATGGCTAAATTTAACAGTTCAAAATGTCAGAAATGTGTCCGAGCAAGAAACATAACCCTAAGCATACTTATAACTCATAAACCTCATAAACAAAAGCAAAAACTAGCAAAATGTTCAGAACTAACATGGCTATAAACACGTCTGCCACATTGCCTTATTGCCCAAAATGTAAATAAATAATGAACACCTACGAAATACTAACAAGTCTTCCTTGGATCACTCCCTCGGAAAAACAACACCGCTGATAGTACTAGAAGGAACATATGTTTTCTCCCTACTTATTGGTTAATTTGTTCCCTTTTAGTTATCTTTAGCACATATTTTAGTAATTTTAGTTCAGTAATTTACATTTTATGACTCAGTGGATCTTAGCTTATTTACCCTTAATTTTGTCATATTTTGGTATTGATGTCGCTGCATGAGTAATTTCAGATTGTGTCCAGAATTGTCGCCGTACCTGACAGCTGTTCAGATAGGAACAAAAATGCGTAAGCTGTTCAGTCTGGTACAAATAACTTGTACATACAGAGGCAACATAATTATGATGAAACGACACCTGGGCTATTTGGGGAAAAATATATAAATATTCACATAAAAATAAAAAAATAGGGGAGAGAGCTTTTTGGATCATCTTCTTCAACTTATCCCTTGAAGCTTTCGGCTATGGCGGCTTAAGCTCTGACAGGTGAGCCAACGTGAAAAGGATGCAGCTTAGCTCTTGACGAGGAGCCCTGAATGTGACACAAGAAGGAATAGATAGATTCAAGTCGAGTTGTCTAGGAATAGTATTCTCCACTTGTTTCTTTTATTTTTCTTTTCTAAACGCTGGTGATTACTTTCTATCTCATGTTAGTATGGAAGTACACATGATTTCTGGGTTAATTGTTATTTTATTCAATCTTGCTTCTACGATTTTGTAACACCCCTATCCCGTATCCGTCACCGGATTAGGGTTAAAGGAGTTACCAGACAGATCTAAAACTTATTCAGACAATTCGTAATATAAATCATTAATAACCATCATCATGTCCCATCTATAGGTCAACGAGACCTTAAACAGGCTTTAGAGTATGGTCGAGATTATGCCGAACTCTTACAGAAATTCTCAGAAATTTAAAACTTTTCTAAGTTATACAGGACGCACGCCCGTGTGGGCAGGCCGTGTACCTCCCACGGCTGCTAGACACACCCATGTGTCTTACCCGTGGTCGAGCCTGATTTGTCTCCACGGCCACCAAGCACTCCCGTGTACCTTGGTCGTGGTCGATTCTGATTAAACCACACGGCTGCCAGGCACGTCCGTGCCGTGTACACTTAGTTAGCTACTGACTTACTCCCACGGTCATCAGGCACGCCCGTGTGCCTTGACCGTGTAGGCAAAATAGGCCATATACAAGGCCAAAATGCCACCCACATAGGGTCAAACCTACAAGCAAATTACCAATGCAACTCATGCACATTTGGCAACCAAAACTTATCAAAATAACCATTCAGTCTCTATATGCAAATCCATTTCCAAACATACCAATTCACACAACAAAAACTCAAGTATACCCAAGAATAATTCATCCCTATTTACCTTCCATGAACTCATTCTTTTGTTCAAACCTATATGCTCAAATTTCATCCATATACTTACCATCACTTAATCATTTCATATACTATCAAACCATACTAAACATTCATCATATAACATATTCATTAATGCATATTATCAACACATAACTAGCCAAATCACATGGCTAAGTTCATCTCTCAACTTATACAAATAACTAGTCTATACATGCCATATCTAGCTATATACATTTCCAAAATGTACCAAAACAAGTTGAGTAGTGTGATGACGATCCTCGACAGTTCCCGAGCCTTCAGTAGCTTTGACGATCTATAAAACAGAACAACACACACATAGAGTAAGCTTTCCAAAAGCTTAGCAAGCCATATACAAATAAACTTAGCATGAAAAGCATATAATCATATAGGAACATTGGCATAATTAATTCTCATAGCAAATTTATCACATGTATTCTTTAATCCATGTACTAGGCCACGTCTTGCCGCATTCATCAACTCAACAATCTCATATATACATGGCTCTTTTACACATATTTTCCCATATCATTCCATAATTCCAACATACCTAATCATCATAGTAAGTTCATATAAATACTTACCTTTCATACACACTTAGTGTACAAATCAACGTACCTTAAATGGATTTATGATTCACATAGCCATTCGTATCACAGACTTGCCCGTTGAACCATTCAGAATCTAATAGGATACTCAGAAAACTCAGAATAGTCGTACAATGCCAACGTCCCAGATGAGGTCTTACATGTACTCAGATATCGATGCCATCGTCCCGCATGTGGTCTTACACGAACCAATACGATGCCAATGTCCCAGACATGGTCTTACACGTAAATCTCGTATCGATGCCAACATCTCAGACGTGGTCTTACATGAAATCTCAAATCAACGCCGACGTCCCAGACGTGGTCTCACATGATATCTTAGAACAGACACCTATGTCATGACATATACTATCCTATCTATTCCTAGGTTCAAACGGGACTTCTCGGACATTGACACTATGTCGATTCTATCTCGAAATTCATGTATACATCATCTCATATGCATTCACCATTGTCAATAATCATATGGACATTCATAATTCAATACAGATATGTTTATTTGTATATTGACTTACCTCGAGTTCGGTTTAACGAAAATGGAAACGGCTACTCGGTTACTTTCGCTTTCACACGATCTAAGTCCGATTTCTTCGGCTCTTGATCTATACATATTCAAATTTAACCCTTTTATTTATCAACATATTCAATTCACTCCAAAAACACATATTTAGGGTAATTTGCAAATTAGCCCCCACATTTGCATATTTTATCAAATTAGTCCATTTTTCTCAAAACATCAATTATACAAAATCATCATTTAACCATGCTTAGCCGAATGCTTATAAATATCATACAAGCCCATATTTTCCATCAAATTCACAATTTAGTCCCTCAAATTTCTATTTTCTCAATTTAGCCCTAATTAGCTAAATTCATCAAAATTTCAAGAACAAAGCATGTTCATTTAGCACATATCTTTCATTTAACACCTAAAATCATCACAAAGCTCACCATTACAACAATGGCACATTTCATGAACATTATCATTTCTTCAAATTACAATATGGGCTTGATAATAAACTAAGCAACAATCTAAAAAAACATAAAAATCATCAAAAATCATACTCAACACATACCTTAATTTTGCTTAATGAGTACCGAATGCCCTAGCTTCTTCTTTCTTTTTCTTTTGTTTGATTTTCGGCACCCCCAAAGATGATAACATTCATCTTTTCATTTGTTTATTTTATTACAAACATGTTATTATGCATTTTACTATTTTATCCATTCATTAAACATATAAGACAAACAACAATAAGGTTATTTTGTCATTTAATTACCCACTATCTTATAATTGGCTAAATTGCCACATAAGGCTTCCTTATTTAAAAAGCCACAACACATAGGTACTTTAACAAATAGCATGCTAGTTTTACATTTAATGCAATTCAATCCTTTCGTCAAATTAAACACATAGACGGACAAATTAACTTACGAAACTTTAACACATGCTTTATCATATATCATAGGCACAGAAAATAATATTAAAATATTACACAGACTCAAATTTGTGGTCCTGAAACCACTGTTCTGACTAGGGTATAAACCGGACTGTTACAGGTTTAATCCTTGGGTTTGAATGTTTTTAGCATGGAAGTGTTATTGCGGTCATTGACATTGGAAGGTACAGTGACAGTTCAAGCTAACAAGCATGACAACAGAATTTACTTGAGGATTAGAAGAATTTAATCCACTTGTTCTTAATAGTGTTCCATTGCCATCATCGGAAGGTGTGGCTAATGTGCATGTTTAAGTCTTTGATTAAATATAGAAGTTAAGCTTGGTAAGATATTCATTTCAATTTAATGCATCGACAATCACCTATCCTTTTAAACCTTGTGAGCACTTAGCATTATGTTGAATATTCACGTTGGGGATCCCAGTTTATCAGTATCATATTTTATCTTATTGTTTTCAAGTTATTGCTTTGACAACTACATTCACAATTTATCTCATTCCTATCTAATTATTGCATTTACATTGATAGACAAAAGAAAACCATCCTCGTGGGATCGATATTCGATAGACTCGTATCTGTCTACTATACTTGCATCGACAGTGTACGCTTGCACATTATTGTTGTGACATTAACAGCCGATCAAGTTTTGGCACTGTTGCCGGGGATGGCATTTGTTTGATATTTATTTTTGTTCGTTTTTATTTCATAATATTTAGTTGCTACTAACTGGTTTTATTTTTGTCGTTATTTTGACATTTTATTTTAGGTGTTGTATGACCCAAAGCAATTCGGAGTTTATTGCTGATTTTGATCCAGAAATTGAAAGAACCATTCGGAGGAGACTTCGAGAACAAAGGAATATGGCTTTGCCAAGAAACAATGCAGTCATAGTCCCGATGCAGAACCAAAATGTAACAGCCCGATTTTGACCCTAATCTGAACAATGGTTTCGGGACCACAAATTCGAGTCTGAAAAATATTTTTGTAACACCCCAAACCCGGCCCAAACGTTATGGCCAAATCTGGGAATGTCACATCAAAGACACAATGTCAAACAATTTTGCTAAGTTAAAATTTAAGGCCTAAAAGCCCAAAATCCTTGACACCTTGGTAAGTAGCGATAAAAGCCCATTTAATTATTTTAAGTATCCCGAAAACCATGTTTAAACATAAGAAGTTACTCAGGTTTAATAGTTAAGTAAACAGTTGAAACAACAAAACTCAAAATCCAAAGTCAAAACGGAGTACAAGGCCTTATTACACCTAATGAAAATAAAGCAATTAAAATCATGTCTTTTGAAACAAATAAATAAAACTTCTAAATGTCTTGTAGTGTGGCCATCTCCGAGTCCTCCCACGTCGAGCCGTTTCATCGAGGATCACCAAACATTTAATAAAAAGGTGTGAGTTTCAAACTCGCATGTAATGCGACCTTGGCAACCTAATCAACATACAAATATTACATTGGGCCTAAGACCTATCAAAATCAGTGGTCTTGGGCCTTAGCCCACAATGACCTCATACCACATCAGAGTCACATGAATGCAATGCACCCATCCCAAATCCAACCCTGCACACCATTTCCCTTCCAACCCTACACACCTGTGGGGATATAAATATCAACCCACCCATCCCTACACACCAAAGGTAGCACCAAAGAACGGCACTACTCAAAACGTTGCGGCAAGAAAGTCGCTATAGTGGGCTAAAAGCCACCGGTGGATCCACGGTCGCCAGCGACTATGCGATCCTCAAATCTTCCTCCGTACCATCAAAACCCACCCAAGTGCAACATATATTTCGTGAATGCAACATACATATTTCCACCCATTCGGCACTTAGGGGTATTTTAGTCATTTCACTACCCAGGGGTATTTTCGTAAAGCTACTCTACATGGGTATTTAGGTGATTTTGCAAAACAGAGGTATTTTGGAAATTTTGTAAATCAGGGATGTTTTGGTAATTCTGCAAATCAAGGGTATTCTGGTAATTTCACAATTCGGGGGTATTTTGGTAATTTTGCAAATCTAAGGATATTTTGGTAATTTTCAAACAAAGGGTATTTTGGTAATTTTCAAATTAGGGGTATTTTAGTAATTTTACAAATCTAAGGGTATTTTGGTCCCTCTCGGGTTTTAGTTATGAACTTTGGCCCATTAACAAGTCCTTGCGGCTAAAATGAACAGACACTATGCACTAGGTAGGATTCTAGAGAAGAGGAGGTGGGCCACTAGGAGCGCTTAAGTACCAAGCTCTCCCTAGATCCAATCTTAGACATGCATATGTCCGTTGCCACACTCTAACCCAGCAACTTGTCCACGGACATGTTTAATTATTAGATTAAGTCTTATGCAGATTAAGAGTTGTTCAGAACTAGGCCTAAAGTCCATTAAACCCTAGCATACTTTCCTACGTCCCCATGCAGCCCATCAAGCCCAAATCACATCCTTACGGCCCATTAGGCTCAAATCTCATCTATATGGCCTATTAGACCCAAAAAAATTCCAAATCATGTAACATGCATGACTAACTCAATACGTATGACCAAACCAAACAATTTCATCAAACTTAGCCTCAGGGCCCATCGGGCCCCTCTAGCCACTTTCGGCTTTTCGGCTTCCCTGCATTGCCGATATCGTGTGTGTAGTGTTTGTACACACCTGGTTACTGTGACGTGATACTATCCTTGGTATTGAACCTACAACCACCCAACCTTCAATCAATCACCCATACTTAAACAAAATATCTACCAAAAGCCGAAACCTTACCATAACCTTACCGTGTGCCACCGGGTTCTAATTGTAACACCCCAAACCTGGCCCATACAGTATGACCGGATCCAGCATGTCACATGAAGAAAGTGTATAAAGAACTTATGATTCCTACTAAAGTTGATGTTATTAGGTTATAGTTAAGAAAAACAAGTTTGATTATAAATATTCGATAAAAAAAATACCACTAATCTCGAGAGGTTGATTGGTGAATCGAAAATCAAACTAGTGAACTTTAAAAAAACCGTGACTTTTGAAAAATATGTTGATAATTCGAAGGAAAATCCAAGTTAAATTATTTGTACATATTTGTTATGAAATCCGTTTGTTAAACAATTTTGGAAAACCGTTGTTTAAGATCTCAGAAAAATTCTCGTTTAAAACAATTCATGGAAAATAATAAGTATATCAAAACATAAAGCAAAATAAAAATATCAGAGGCCTTATTACAACTTTAAACCCAAAATAGTAAAAGTAATGAAATAAAATGGAAAAAAGTTTACTAATGTTCGAAAAGATTATTTTCAAAGTATGGCCTCCACCGAGTCATCCATGGGCCCAAGTCCTCATCATCGAGCATCACCTGCAAGGATTAAGAAAGAAAGGGGGTGAGTTACAAGAACTCAATGCATAATCCCCTTACCATCATCCATTGGGCCCGAACCAGTATAGCAACATCTTGGGCCTAAGCCCATTTACATAACAATATTTAAAAGAAATGAATGCAACCCAACCCATCCATCCATCACACCCCAGACCAGCCAATCACACCCGTGGGGATCAAGTCAACCCACCCCGCTCACACACAATTTGCAATCAAAGTCGCTAAAGTATATTATTATTTTTTGTGGCCATGCCACCAAATTATAATTAAGCACAATAATAAGCGGTGTTGTGGCTATGCCACCAGAACTACACTTGCTCTCTATATAATTTTTCCCAACCCATGCAATATGTAAAGATGCAACATAAGAAAAGTATATCCACATATATAGCAACCATTAATCTAATGAAATATTTTGATGAATCACCCATTAAATCACTTTAGTAAATCGGCCCACTAAGGCATTCTAGCAAATCGGCCCGTTAAGGTATTTTGGTAATCGACCCATAGGGCATTTTCATAAAAAAACCCATTAAAGCTTTTTAGTAATTCGGCCCATAAGGGCATTTTTGTAATTTTACAAATTAATACCGACTTTTTGGACAGATCTTAAAATTAACGTTGTTTAAGCAAGTTACTCGATTCTTGCCATATTACGGTTATTAGATTAAGTAAGCAACAACGATCTATTTTCCAACATGATAGTGAACCACGAATCTCTGAGATTTCGGTGTGAGATTACACACCGATTACGGTAAGGACTAAACCTTCTTGATCGCGTCGGCACCTATGTCACCATAACACTCGATTAACTAACAAGAGATAGTGTCTTAATCCAAATCTAAACAATCGGTTTATCACACTTACCCTCACTATCGCGAATGACCACGATCTACCTATTTTCACCGGATGTCGGTCCACAACCTGGTGGAAAATCCCGAACTGTCGATACCGCCCTACGTTTGAACTTGGGAGTAGAGATTGCAAGTCCACTCCCTTTTCGTCCTCCTATCGATTTTCCTTTAGTATCGCTACCACTTGCCTCCATTGGAAAAGTCTCGGTCAGAATAATATTACAAATGAGAGAAGTAGTTGTCTAAGGAGAGGGTTTCGGCTTACCACTACTTTCGAAAGACCAAAAAGCAGAGGAGAACGAGTTGTTAAGTCCCTAAAATAAACGATTAGACATAACTATCGATCCGTTTAACAAAATAATCGCGTAGATATCGAATGGACCAAGAAGAAACTCCTTACCTTAATCGATGATGAACCCGATTCCCACCGATTCAACTTATGACTAAGGATGAGTCGGCAAGGATGTGAGATTCGGCCAACCCCACAAGAACACTACAAAAAGGAGATGATCACGATATGAGGGAGTAGAAGGAAATGGTGTTTCAGTTTTAGAAATAAAGTGAAACAACCGAATGATGATGGTCACACCTTCGGTTATGGAGAAAAGAAGATGAAAGGAAAAGAATGAAGCCACTTACCTGATTCAACCAAGGAAGAAAGTGATCAACACGCAAGTTGGAGGAGAGAGAATGGCTAGGAGGATTCGGCTACTTAGAGAGAAAGGAACAAGCAAGATTCAGACATCAAAAATATTGACTAAAGAAAAAGAGAGAAGGGTTGAAGAAATGGTGAAAAAGAAAAGAAGAGATGGAAAAAGAGGTGTCAGAGAGTTTCGGCCTACACTAAGGAAAAGATGAGCAAAATGGCTTGAGTGTTTCGGCAAACAAAGGAAAAGGTTGGAAAAGAAGCACAAAAAAATGTTCAAAAAGAGAGAAAAACTTTTCATGCACAAAACTTGTAAAAAGGCTATAGAAAATTCGGCTCCCTAATTCCCCCTACCAAAACCGTAATTCCCTAACACCAAAAAGATTATGGTTGACCAAATTTTCTTTCCCCAAGCACCTCCCAAAATTCGGCCAACATATCCCCCCCTTATCTCTTTCCTTTACTTCTTTCCTTATTTTTCCCTTGATCTCCTCCTTTCTCTTTTCCTTAGTCTTCTTTCCATCATTTGAAAGTCTTCCTTTCCTTCTATAGAGCCATGGCTGACACTTACCATCTTCCACCTGATTAGCAAAAAAATATATATATATATATTTGCAATAGGTGAGATTCGAACTCCACCCCTTAAGCCCCTTCATGTGACGCCTCACCACTTTGCTACTAGCTCTTCTTGTGCTAGCAAAAAGAAAAACTCACTTATTCTTTTAAGTCTTGACGTCACTTGCCTTCTCCCCCTAAAGTGCATAAATACAAAAATTCTACCAAGGCCCAACTCAACCCCAAGCCTTATTAGGGTCCCTAAACATACACAACTGACACTCTTAGCTAGCCTAACGCATGGTATAATGCAAAACATAAAATCCCGAATTTCAGGATGTTACAATTCTACCCGCTTAAAGAAATATCGGCCTCAAAACTTACCTGATTAAAAGAGATGAGGGTATTGTTGCCGGATCGTGTCCTCAGGCTTCCATATAGCTTCCTCTGACCCGTGATTACGCCATAATACTTTGACTAACGGAACCGACTTCCTTCTCAGCACCTTAATATCCCGATCTAAAATTTGCACTGGCTCTTCTTCAAAAGACAAGTCAGGTATTATCTCAACTTCCTCCACTAGCACTACATGAGACGGATCCGAACGATAATGCCTTAACATTGAGACATGGAGTACGCTATGTATCTGACTTAACTCCGGAGGTAACTCAAGCTGATAAGCCACTGGGCCTACACGCTTCAATATTCGGTAAGGCCCGATGAACCTGGGGCTCAACTTACCCTTCCGTCCAAATCTTAAGACTTTTTTTCCAAGGTGAGACCTTCAGAAAGACCTGATCACCCACAAAGAACTCTATCTCCTTCCGCTTCAGATCCGCGTATGATTTCTGTCTGTCCGAAGCTTCTTTTAACTGAGACCAAATTACCATTACTTTTTCCTCCGTCTCTCGAGATCAATTACGGACCCAATAATCGCCGCTCCCCACCTCGATCCGAAGAAGTAGGAGTACGACACACTCACGACCATACAACGCCTCATAGGGTGCCATCTGGATGCTGGATTGATAACTATTATTGTATGCAAACTCTGCCAATGGTAGAAAATCTTCCCAACTACCCCTGAAGTCAATCACACAGCCCCTTAACATGTCTTCTAGAATCTAGATTACTCTCTCCGATCGACCATCGGCGGATGGATGAAACGCCGTCTTTGAAATTTAGTTTTGTACCCAAAGCTTCATGTAAAGTCTTCCAGAACCGTAATGTAAACCTAGGATCCCTGTCCGATATAATAGACACTAATACCCCATGCAACCTCATAACTTCTGCTATATACAACTTGGCCAACTTTTGCAACGTATAATCCATACGAACAGGTAGGAAATGAGCAGACTTCGTTAACCGATCCACTATTACCCATACTGAATCTTTCTTAGTAGGTGTTAAAGGTAACCCACTAACAAAGTCTATCGTTATCATTTCCCATTTCCATAGTGGGATTTTCACCGGTTGTAGCAACCCTGAAGGCAGTTGATGTTCCGCCTTCACCTGTTGACATGTCAAGCACTTGCTCACGAAATCGGTAACCTCCCGTTTCAACCACGGCCACCAATATCGCCACAGAGGTCTCGGTACATTTGTTTCCCAGGGTGCATAGCATATGGGCTACTATACGCCTCACGCAGAATCATTTGTCTCAATTCCAAATCCTCAGGCATACAAACTCTTCCGCGGAAACACAATACTCCATCACTATTTAATCCAAAATCCCCTATCTCACCACGTTCCACTTGCAGAAGCCTAGAACCCAACCTTTCATCTAACAATTGCTTTTCCTTAATCTGACTTACCCACGCAAGGCTTCACTTGAAGTTCAGCTAACAAGCTACAATCTTCATAAAGGCTGAGATGAGCGAACATCGCTCTCAAATTCGATATCACCTTACGACTCAACGCATCTGCCACTACGTTAGCTTTACCTGGGTGATACTCGATTGAGCAGTCATAATCTTTCAACAATTCTATCCACCTCCGTTGTCTTAAGTTCATCTCCTTCTTGGTAAGGAGGTACTTCAGACTCTTATGGTCCGTGTAGATAATCGACTTCTCCCCGTACAGATAGTGTCTCCATATCTTTAGAGCAAATACCACTGCAGCTAACTCCAAATCATGAGTGGGATAGTTCACCTCATACGGCCTTAATTGACGAGATGCATAAGCCACCACTTCCCCCCCTTGCATCAACACACATCCCAAGCCCGTATGTGACGCATCACAATAAACAATAAACTCTTTACCACCTTTCAGTTGAATCAATCTTGGCGCTTCGCCGAATCTTCTTCAATCTCTCAAAGCTTTCTTGCTGCTTATCTGACCATACAAACGGTACTCCCTTACGCAATAGTTTTGTTAGGGGTGCAGCAGTCAACGAAAACCCCTCAACGAATCGCCTATAATACCCAGCCAAACCTAGAAAACTTTAAATTTCTGCCACTGACTTCGGTGGCTTCCATCCAATACAAAATGACCTCGATCTTTGGGGTCAACTCTAATTCCTCGGCGGACACAACATGCCCCAAAAGGTCACTTCCTCACCAAAATTCACACTTACTAAATTTGGCATACACGATTGCTTTCTCCTTAATATCTGCAATACGACCCGTAGATGCGAATCATGCTCCTCTTACTGTCTTTGAGTACACCAAGATGTCATCTATGAACACCACCACAAACCGATCTAGATAGGGTTGGAAGACTCGGTTCATCATGTCCATAAATACAGCTGGTGCATTTTTCAACCCAAATGGCATCACCAAGAACTCATAATGCCCATAACGAGTTCGGAACGCAGTCTTGTGAATATCCTCTTCCTTGACTTTTAGCTGGTGATACCCTGACCTCAAGTCTATCTTCGAGAAGACCGAAGCTCCTCGTAACTGATCGAACAGATCATCGATCCTCGGTAACGGGTACTTGTTCTTGATCGTCAACTTATTCAATTGTCTATAATCGATGCACATACGCATCAACCCATCCTTTTTCTTAACGAACAAAACCGGCGCTCCCCACAGTGACACACTTCGTTGAATAAATCCACGATCCAACAACTCCTGAATTTGAGCTTTAAGTTCCACTAGCTCCTTCGGCGCCATTCTGTAAGGAGCATTGGACACCGAGCCGTTCACGGCAACGACTCAATACCAAATTCCACTTCCCGATCCGGAGGCAATCCCGAAGCTCCACGAAAAGACGCGTCTCGAAAACTCTTTCACCATTCTAACACTCTCTACCGACAACTCTTTGGCATCCAAAGCACTGATAAAGACTAAGAACGCTTCACACCCCTTTCGTACCAACCTTTCCGCCTTTAAAGCAGATACCACATTAGATAGATAATTTCTTCTTTCACCTATCATCATCACTTCCTTACCCTCTGAAGTTCTTAGTACCATCCGCTTTGCGGCCACGATCCAAGTTCGCACGATGCTTAACCAGCCAGTCCATGCCCAATATAAGGTCGAACTCCCCGAACGGTAGTTCCATCAAATCTGCCAGAAATACTACTCCCTGAACTTCTAAGGGCACATCCCTAAACAATTTATTTACTACCACCGATTGTCCTAAAGGGCTAATCACAGTTGTTTCTCTAACAGTAATCTCAGATCTAATATTCAAAGTTCCAGACACAGCACATGCAACATACGAATGGGTGGATCCAATGTCTATCAAAGCGGTAAAAGGTACATTAGATATTAAAAACGTACCGGTTATGAAATCCGGTGCATCGTCATCCTCTCGACGTCTGACCGCATAGACCAACCCTTGTTGTCTCGCCTCCGTGTTACCCCTATTACCAGTACCTCTACCCGGTGCACCCTGACCTCGTCCCATGCCATTACCACCTCGACCTGGCCCACGGCCTCTCGGCGGCCTTGATCGCCTCCTCGCTAGCTATGCAAATCATGCTATTTAACTACTTGAGTCTGAGCAGGCTCTCGAGGGAAATCCCTAAACCAATGGTCTTTGGATCCACATCTGAAGCATCCACCAGTTCTCTTCCAACATTCACCCGAGTGAAGTTTTCCACAATCTACATAAGGTCAGAATCGATTGGTAGTAGGCCGGAGCACTCACTCGAATTGGTCCTCATTCCCGGGCCTTTTAAAATCCTCTAGCGAGACTCGAATACCCGGGTCTCTCTTGTTCCCCGCCCTATCCTTGTCTCAATTTTTCCGTTCCGAGTGTTTTACTTCTTCACAAATCTTAGCTTTTTCCACCAAAGTAGCAAAATTCCTCTCCTTCGTGGGGCTATCAATACCAGTAACTCATCACGCAACCCGTCCTCAAAACGCACATAGCGTTAGAATCGATCGACACTATTCCTGAGCATACCGACTGAGACGCGAAACTCGCCTCAGATATCGCTACTGGATCTACTTCCTTGAACCGTTTCGAGGATTCCTTTCTTCGGGCATCTACAGAGCTAGCACCAACATATTTTCCTTGAAATGCTATCTTAAAGAATTCCTAGGTAATACGATCAGCCTGAGTGCCTTCCCGAATAGTGAGCCACCACTGATACGCCTCGTCTCTTAGCAATGACACAACCCCTTTCGGGCCGCTCACGGTTGTGCAATCCAGATCGTCCATAATCCGCTCCACTGCCTCAAGCCAGTACTCCAGTACACTTGGGGCTACACCCAAAATACCCCTAAAAACTTCAGCCCCATTCGATCTAAGTCACTCAGATATCGACCCACGAGCTGCCGACCCAGTCTAGCCTCCGCAACCCTTTCCAGTACCCGCAACATCGCTTGGGATGAGCGTCGTCCCCTCCCATTCGATCATGTGACCCGATTTGATCCGCGGCGCCGGTGCGTCTATTTCGGCATATGTCCCGATGCCTCGGATACAACTCTATCACCTCGGCCTCTACCACGGCGCGTCTACGCGTCCCACGTCCTCTAGCGCTCATGTTCACTAAGTTGATTTAATCGATTAAAAGTCTTATGGATCGGATGCTTATTCAAAGTTTATTAAACAATGTTTTATGAAGTATAAGAAGTAAAGTTGTTTTCGCAAAACGTATCCTAAAGTCTCAATCTCTACGCTTTCGCTCCTAAAGCCAATAGTTCTAGAGTATTCTGTCATGTGAAGTTTTCTTACTACAGTCATACCACAATAATCATGAAATGAAAACAAAGACTTACTAACTTGGTGCAGGATACCCGTGGTGCCATACTTCCTCTAAGACATGTATTTATAAATCAGATTTCAAACAGTTTTTGGAAAATATTTTTGAACCCAAACCACAACCGAGTTTTGCAACCTGGCTCTGATACCATAAAATGTAACACCCCAAACCCGGCCCATATGGTATGACCTGATCCGGCATGTCACATGAAGAAAGTGTATAAATAACTTATGATTCCAACTAAAGTTGATGTTATTAGGTTATAGTTAAGAAAAACAAGTTTGATTATAAATATTCGATAAAAAAATACCACTAATCTCGAGAGGTTGATTGGTGAATCAAAAATCAAACTAGTGAACTTTAAAAAAACCGTGACTTTTGAAAAAGATGTTGATAATTCGAAGGAAAATCCAAGTTAAATTATTTGTACATATTTGTTATGAAATCTGTCTGTTAATCAATTTTGGAAAACCGTTGTTTAAGATCTCAGAAAAATTCTCATTTAAAACAATTCATGGAAAATAATAAGTATATCAAAACATAAAGCAAAATAAAAATATCAAAGGCCTTATTACAACTTTAAACCCAAAATAGTAAAAGTAAAGAAATAAAGTAAAAAAGAAGTTTACTAATGTTCAAAAAGATTATTTTCAAAGTATGGCCTCCACCGAGTCATCCATGGGCCCAAGTCCTCATCACTCAAAGATCACTGCAAGGATTAAGAAAGAAAGGGGTGAGTTACAAGAACTCAATGCATAATCCCCTTACCATCATCCACGGGCCCGAACCCGTATAGCAACATCTTGGGCCTAAGCCCATTTACATAACAAAGATTTAAAAGAAATGAATGCGACCCAACCCATCCATCCATCACACCCCGACCACCAATCACACTGTGGGGATCAAGTCAACCCACCCCGCCGCTCACACACCAATTTGCAAATCAAGCCGCTAAAGTATATTATTATTTTTGTGGCCATGCCACTGAAATTATAATTAAGCACAATAATAAGTGAATTGTGGCTATGCCACCAGGCTACACTGCTCTCTATACAATTTTTGCCAACCCATGCAATATGTAAAGATGCAACATAAGAAAAGTATATCCACATATATAGCAACCATTAATCTAATGAAATATTTTGATGAATCGGCCCATTAAAGCACTTTCGTAAATCGGCCCACTAAGGCATTCTAGCAAATCGGCCCGTTAAGGCATTTTGGTAAATCGACCCATAGGGGCATTTTCATAAAAATGACCCATTAAAGCTTTTTAGTAATTCGGCCCATAAGGGCATTTTTGTAATTTTACAAATTAATACCGACTTTGATAGATCTTAAAATTAACGTTGTTTAAGCAAGTTACTCGATTCTTGCCATATTACGGTTATTAGATTCGTAAGCAACAATGATCTATTTTCCAACATGATGGTGAATCACGAATCTACAGGATTTCAGTGTGAGATTACACACCTGATTACGGTAAGGACTAAACCTTCTTGATCGTCGACACCTATGTCACCATAACACTCGATTAACTAACAAGAGATAGTGTCTTAATCCAAATCTAAACAATCGGTTTATCACACTTACCCTCACTATCGCGAACGACCACGATCTACCTATTTTCACCGGATGTCGGTCCACAACCTGGTGGAAAATCCCGAACTGCCGATACCGCCCTACGTTTGAACTTGGGAGTAGAGATTGTAAGTCCACTCCCTTTTCGTCCTCCTATCGATTTTCCTTTAGTATCGCTACCACTTGCCTCCATTAGAAGAGTCTCGATCAAAATAATATTACAATGAGAGAAGTAGTTGTCTAAGGAGAGGGTTTCGGCTTACCACTACTTCCAAAAGACCAAAAAACAGAGGAGAACGAGTTATTAAGTCCTTAAAATAAACAATTAGACATAACTATCGATCCGTTTAACAAAATAACCGCGTAGATATCGAATGGACCAAGAAGAAACTCCTTACCTTAATCGATGATGAACCCGATTCCCACCGATTCAACTTATGACTAAGGATGAGTCGGCAAGGATGTGAGATTCGGCCAACCCCACAAGAACACTACAAAAAGGAGATGATCACGATATGAGGGAGTAGAAGGAAATGGTGTTTCAGTTTTAGAAATAAAGTGAAACAACCGAATGATGATGGTCACACCTTCGGTTATAGAGAAAAGAAGATGAAAGGAAAAGAATGAAGCCACTTACCCGATTCAACCAAGGAAGAAAGTGATCAACACGCAATTTGGAGGAGAGAGAATGGCTAGGAGGATTCAACTACTTAGAGAGAAACGAACAAGCAAGATTCGGCCATAAAAAATATTGACTAAAGAAAAAGGGAGAAGGGTTGAAGAAATGGTGAAAAAGAAAAGAAGAGATGGAAAAAGAGGTGTCAGAGAGTTTCAGCCTACACTAAGGAAAAGATGAGCAAAATGGCTTGAGTGTTTTGGCAAACAAAGGAAAAGGTTGGAAAAGAAGCACAAAAAAATGTTCAAAAAGAGAGAAAAACTTTTCATGCACAAAACTTGTAAAAAGGCTATAGGAAATTCGGCTCCCTAATTCCCCCTACCAAAACCGTAAGTCCCTAACACCAACAAGATTATGGTTGACCAAATTTTCTTTCCCCAAGCACTTCCCAAAATTCGGCCAACATATCCCCCCTTATCTCTTTCCTTTACTTCTTTCCTTATTTTTCCCTTGATCTCCTCCTTTCTCTTTTCCTTAGTCTTCTTTACATCATTTGAAAGTCTTCCTTTCCTTTTATAGAGCCATGGCCAACACTTACCATCTTCCACCTGATTAGCACAAAAAAAATATATATATTTGCAATAGGTGAGATTCGAACTCCACCCCTTAAGCCCCTTCATGTTACGCCTCACTGCTTTGCTACTAGCTCTTCTTGTGCTAGCAAAAAGAAAAACTCACTTATTCTTTTAAGTCTTGACGTCACTTGCCTTCTCCCCCTTAAGCGCATAAACAAAAAAATTCTACCAAGGCCCAACTCAACCCCAAACCTTCTTAGGGTCCCTAAACATACACAACTGACACTCTTAGCTAGCCTAACGCATGGTATAATGCAAAACATAAAATCCCGAATTTCAGGATGTTACACTAATAGCCCTTCCTTAGCTACTAATCAGGAGTATCCCCTAGATCTGCACTCACACACACACCATCAAGATTCGAGTGACTCACAAACCACACGAGTCACCCCTATAGATCAAACTCACATTCGGCCATTCACTTAAACCACAATCGAGTTGAGTACACTTACCCTTGCTAACGATCCTACCACGCTTGCGATCTTTGAACCTTATCCTTGTTATCACAGAGTTAAAGACAGGACAGTTAGATAGCCTTTCAGCTTTTAGCAAAATGTACAAAAGAGGTTAACCGATTACTTACCAAATCCACTTTTGATCCTGCGGCCTAAATTTGGCTTTTAACTTTGACTGAGAGTAGATACCAATCGATTTGTGATAAAGGAAAACAATAAGGGTTTGGCACAAATAGGAATTTCAGTAAGGAAGGCTGATGGTAATTCGACAATATGAGAGTTTGGCTATGAGAGAATTCGGCAAAGAGAATTCGGCTATAGGGATAATTCGGCTTTAGGAAAATCGATTAAGGGAAGAAAAGAAAAACTAATGAAAGCTCAAAGAACCTTTCAAAGCATTCGGCCCCCTCCTTTTATAGCCACAAGCCAAATACTCCTTTCCCCATAGTCCCATTCGGCAGAAATTCTTCCCCCTCCTCATCTCCTAACTTTCCTCCCTGATAACACCTTAACCTTATCCGAATTTCCCTCCATTATCAGTTCCCCTTACCACTCAAACACTCCAATGTAAGAGTTTATATTCAACACAACTCTGGCCTTCCACCTATGCAAAATAAAACACTCCAAAAATACCACTCCTAATGCTCGTACCTTGGACCTCCTCAGCTGACAACACGCCACCTTATAGCTCCCCAAGTGACGCCACTTGCCACTGGGCCACAAGCCCATTTGTGTCCTATTTTCTCTTAATCTGCTTAAGAGGCCTAATGCCTGAGTCTAGGGTCCGCTAAAGCAAGAAAATAATTTTTTCCCTATGGTCTTCCCTATCACTAAGACTTCAAATAATCCCGATAATACCTTAGAATTACCATTCTAAGTGCTACTCATACATACCAACTTCAGTGCACAGGAATTTAAAGTTTCAGGTTTTTGCGACGTTACAATTTTAATATTATTTTCAGTGTTAATTATGTGTGAATTTACATGTGTGAAAGTTTTGTGAATTAATTTTATTGTTTGTGTGCTTAATTTGATAAAAGGGCTTAATCGCGTAAAATGAAAATTTGATGGTTAAATATGAAAGTGCCTAATTGTTGTTGTCTTTTAAATATGGAGGTTTTATGTTGCAATTTTACCATTTAATTAGTGAATGGACGACATATGCTTATATTATATAGTTTTGATATTAATTATAAAAGGTTAAATAATAAATAATATATTATAAGGTTAATATAATAAAACAAACATAATAAAATAAAAGAAAAAGGAAGCATTATGTTCTCTTCTTCTTTTGACTGAAACTAAAGAAAATAAAAAGAAAGAAACTTAAGCTAGGGTATTCGGCCATTGTTGAGTTTGATTAAGGTACGTATCTAACTCGGTTTTTGATAATTTTTACGTTTTTGAGATCGTTGCTAAGTTAACTTCAAAGCCCATGTCTTAATTTTTGAATTTGATGATGATTTTGTGTTTTTCCATTGATGAGTTTGAGTTTTATGATGTTTTATGATGAATTATGAAATATATGTGTTAGATTAATATGTTTTGTCTTTGAATTTTTTGATGAATTTGAGTAATTTGGACTAAATTGTGAAAATAAATTTTTGAGGGACTAAAATATGAAATTAATGAAATGTATGGACTTGTAAGGGCATGGGTGATATTCAGCCTAGCTATGGTGATGTGAAATTTTGTGTATTTTGTGTTTTATGCGATAGGGACTAAATTGCAAAAAGTGTAAAAGTCAGGGGCAAAATGGTAATTTACCCATTTATGTGTTTTTGGATTAAATTGAATGAATATGTGGTTAAATTAGTTAAATTTGAATTTATTTAGATTAAGAACGGAAGAAAACAGAATTAGATCGGGGGAATCGAAAGTAGACGAATAGTCGATTAAACTGTTCGACAACATCCGAGGTAAGTCTATAAGCATATAAATGTTGTTAAATTGAAAATATATATTTGTTATGTGTTGAAATGAATTTTAAGAATATATATGCGCATTGGCCGATTGTGATTAAGCTTGGAAGATAAGTTACGAGTTTGATTCGATCGAGATACGTTGTCCGAAAGTCCCGTACGAACCCTAGGAATAGATAGGATACATATGTCATGACATAGGATTTTCGATATGTGTTATCGTTTAAGACCACATCTAGGACGTTAGCATTGACTTGTGTTTACGTGTAAGACCATGTCTGGACATTGGCATCGTATTTGATTTGTGTAAGACCCTGTCTGGGACAGTGGCATCGATATGTGATTACATGTAAGACCACGTCTGGGACATTGGCTATGTACGAGCTTCCGACTATCCGCGTATCCTTTTTAGTTCCGAACGGTTCAATGGGAAATAGTAAGTAAAGACCGAATGTGAAATCGAATAAAAAGATTCAGGTATGTGATTATCCCAAGTTGTGAAAATAAGGTAAGTTGGATGTTAAATTGATTGCATAATTGTTTAAGTTATAAATGTGAAATATGTGTATACATATGTGTTCATGTATATTCGGCCAAATGAGGTATCTGTGATATTAGTAGTGAGATTCATATATATGTTCATGTGTAATTATGCATTTATCCAAATGAAATATGTATGTGTTGGTTTGAAGTTATATATAATTCGGCTATGGTGATTAAATCTTATCGTTAAGTGTTTGGTTATATGATCATGAGGGATTTGTAGTATGTGACATATCTGAACTAAGTTAGGCTATGAAAATTTGATTAGGAAATGTGGTTTTGTATTGATTTGAAATGGCATGCTTTAATGAGTAAAATTTGGTATGTTTTGTTAATCTTTGGATTTGATCATGGTTTAATAAATCGAGAAGAAATACCATGTTTATATGAATATGTGGCATATGGTTATGTATTTCAGCAATAAGCTAAGTAATGAATGTTAGTTAAGGTTTGTTATGTGTTAGTTAGGTAATAGGCATGTTATATGAGCTTGTGGTGTATACGATAAATGTTTGATTCGCACATGTGAGTAAGATTAATTTGGTTTAATAATTATACAATGATATGATTTGTATGGATTTTCAGAATGGCTCATTTAATGTACACATATGCGAAAGCTTGTAATAGGAAACTATGCATGTTTTTGGTCTTTTTAAATGATACATAGTTGTCTTTTAAATAGAATTATAGTTAGTAAATAATGTTCTCATAAATTCGGTTAAAGTTGGTTATATGAGTAGTGCATGTTTTAGGTTTAGCTTTTAATAGACAAATTTGATTAGTCGACTTAAGGACAAGATGATTGGTAATGTGTTTATATATTTTAAGCTTGAATGGTTCAAATTTGATGTGGAAAAAAAATGCGCCTATCAATTGGTTTAATTGTTTATATCATATATGATTTTGGACATTAAGCTTTGTGATGTGATTTGTTTGGTCTATTAAGTGCAAGTAAATTATTAAGTAACCTTAAGTAATAAAGTGTTTAATAATTACATAGGATTTGAACATATATGTCATGATGTGATGAGTATATAATTTATGTGTATATTTTGAAGCAAATTTTGTATGGTTTTGAGGCAGGTTTATTAAAAGTATAAATAAGATTATATGCAAGAGAATTGTCTTTTATTTTATGATTAATAATGTATGTTTAATTTTTAATTAGCCATATGCTTCATTTATGCGAATATGATCTATGTGAATGTGTGAATGTTTGGAAGTTATATTTAGTGTGGTAATGCCTCGTAACCCTAATCCGGCGACGGTTATGGGTTAGAGGTGTTACACAAAATGCTAATGACCCACAGTTGCAGCAAGACGCTCAAATACAAAATAGGACTATACGAGATTTTATAGTACCTGTCTTGGATGACTTACAACCGGGAGTTGTTAGGTCAGCAATCCACGCTGGAAATTTTGAACTCAATCCAGTATTGTTTCAAATGCTAAATTATAATGGGCAATATGCTGGGTTGCCACATAAAGATGCACGAGAACATCGTAAATCATTTTTATTGATATGTGCTTCCTTTAGTCAACAAGGCGTTCCTAATGACGCTTTGAAGATGCAATTATTTCCTTATTCCTTGCAGGGAAGAGCTCATACATGGTTCCTTGGGCTACATGTAAGAATCAATTACTTCTTGGAATGCACTAGCAACACAGTTTGTTTTTTGATTTAACCCGCTGACAATGAATGCTCGTCTCCGAAATGATATTACAGCTTATCATTAGCTGGACGATAAGAATCTTCACACCACATGGGAATATTATAAATCTTTGCTTTGTCGTTGTCCCATGCACGACATTCAACAGGAAACACAAATTGAGATTTTTTATAATGGGCTGAATTTACACACGAGGAATCTTGTCGACGCATCAGCTAATGGACCTTTGCTGGATTGTACTTATAATGATGCGATTGAAATTCTTGAGAGAATTACTCAGAATGATTATCAATACCCTATCTCTAGAGCTGCACAAGGAAAAGCTACTCCGGGAGTTATTGAATTGCATGCAATATTTGCACTTAGTGCTCTAGTTTCTTCTCTTGCAAATATGATAAAAAAATATGTAAAGGACTAGTGACGTTGCAGCTATACAAGTCGCTCAACAAGTTGATGTTCCTACCTTTTGTTGTGCGATTTGCAGTGACAACCACAGCTATGAAGATTGTCCACAACATGCAGAGAATGCCTTTTATGTCAGTAACATCCGCAACAATTCTTATGGCAACTCTTATAATAATTCTGCACACAATCAACAGTCTTGAGGAACTTAGAATGCTGGAAAAAATACTACGACATTCTGATATGGGAATATATTTACTAAAGGCAATTATAATTCAAAACAAGGGAATTACAATCAACAATAGCAGAACTACAATTAGAACACTTAGATACAACCAAAACAAAGCCAGATGCACCCACACCAGAATCAGACGCAATCACAACACTCTTCAATGCCAAATCAACATGCTCCAGAACATCGATGACAACAGTACACGCAAGCTTCTCTTTCTGACCCGTTAGCTACTCTTGAGGATTTAATGTGGGAGCATATGACTCACGCAGAAGCTATTGTGCAAGGGAATTCATCTTCCATTCGGGCGTTAGAGGCACGATTAGGACAACTTGCTTCGAATCTGAATACTCGACCACCAGGCACACTACATAGTGACATGGAAAATCCCAGTCCAAGGGGGAAAGAACACTGCAAGGCTATCACGCTTAGGAGTGGTAAACAAACTGGCGAGCCAACTACAGACTCTACTATCACACCTCAAACTACTGGTGAAATGATCCCTAGTGAGAAGGTTGAATCTGAAGAACTTGTCGATGCATCAGACAAAGAAGTACAAACAGTTCCTGAACACACTGAAGCAACTTGTAACACCCCTAACTCGTATCCGTCACCGGACTAGGGTTAAGAGGCATTACCAGACAATCAGAAACTTTTACAATCGTTTCGTATTATAAAATATATCACTGTCACATCATAGCAGAATACAAGTAAATAGTCCCTTAATGAGGCCTACGAAACCTTAAACATGCATTAGAAATGGGTCAGGACTAAACCGGGATCATAAGAAACTTTTTCGAAAATCAAACATTATTCAAAGTTACAGAGGTCACACGCCCGTGTGGGCAGCCCTTGTGCCTCACACGGCCTCAGGCACGCCCATGTTGCTATGATCGCGCCCCGGAGTGCATCAAGTTTGAGCAAGGATTCAATGGTGCTGCCCCAAGGACCAATTACACGAGCTCGAGCTAAGCAATTCAAAGAGGCCATTTCGGCCTTAGTTAACCAAATGTGGGGCAAGACTTTGGTTGGAGAAATAGATCGAGTTGGGACCAGCTCAATGAAGTTTCCTTTCAACTTGTTGCAGACCGATTTCAGCTCAATTCCAACTCTTTGAACCGTTCCAACTAAATTGAACTTTTTATTTAATATTCAGCATTGCATTTAGTTTGCATTTTTAAATATTTGCATTTAAGCATCTTAGTTAATAAATGAGTGCTACTCATTAATTCATCTTAGTTTAATTAGTTGAGTTTCTTTTAATGAATTTAATTTAATAGTTACTTCATTAATTAATCTAGCTACTAGATTAATTTATTGATGCATGAGTTAAGTTCAATTAATAATGCTTTGCTTAATTAAACTAGTTGCTGGAATAAATAATGCTTTAGTGTTAGTTCATTTATTTAATTTAGTTATTAATTTGTTTTAAGTTTAATAATTGCATTAATGTGTCGGTTACATGTGTTAATTGCAGGTGACTTTTCAACTCACATCCATTACTTCTAAAAGTTGTTATGCATTCAATGGGATGGCTTTTTAAGTGAATTCGGTTACACAAGAGGGGGGCTGATATAAAGAGGCTTAATTCATCATTAAGAAGTTGTTTTATTAATTAAAGAAGAACATTATTCTTCTTTAATTTCGGCAGCCCCTTTGTTTTCAACTTCCATAACCGTTGCTTCATGAGTAGTCAATACTTGCAATCAATTCTTCATCAAAGAGGCTGGTGACTTTTTGGCTGGTCATGGAGACTTCAAAGGACTTTAACAGCAACTTAATTGAAGAAATTATTCACATTGAATATGGGAGTTACTTGGCTAGAATTTTAAAAGATGAGACTTTTCATTTGAGCTCATTAGTAGCTTCATTAAAAATAACCATTCAGCTAGCTTCTTTTGATACTATAAATACATGTAATCAACCTATTGTAGGGAGCTTTTTGATCTTTTTGCTTAGTTTGAAAACATTATTGAACTTATATGAAATTTGTGAGATTTCTTTCACTCATATTTCGTTGAAGAACTCGTTGGCTTATCTAGGTCATTAGTGGCGTCAACCTGCCTTCTTCTTTATCCTGAACTTATCGCTATCAAATAGTGTGGCGTTCACCCTTATACCAAGGTTCCTACTTTTCTAAGTAGCGGGTCGAGGTTCTCCTATTCTCCATCCGACCATCTTGAAAACTTATAAGCATTTGAGTCAATATTTTTTAATATTGGTTCATGTTTGTTTTTTAGATCATTTTCATTCCATTCCATCTTTTCGTTTCATCATAATCGATCCATCCATTTCCCTTTCTACCCATTCTTTGTTATCCAACTTCCATTTTTATTTCCATAATTATATTCTCCAAAATTGAACCTATACATATTTTTCACAACTATAAACCTCTTTTTGAACCCTTAAATATAGCTTCCACCATCATTTTTACCTTAAGATATCCTCTTAAAAAGAGCCGAACGATACTTCTTCGTAGACGATTGGGCCAACTCGCATACGACTCGACTCACCCCGAGGCGGATCATATCATTTGGTATCAGAGCTACTAAAATGAGGAGTACCGACGTTCGTATTCAATCCCAGAAGTAGGTTCGTATTAAAAAAAGTCAAAAAAAATTTGAAACAAAAAATTTCAAGTTGTATTTTACTTCTTTTGAAATAAGCATATTGTATTTGAAGTGAAAAAAAAAACAAAAAAAAAATCGAGTAAAAAAAAAGGTGTGCAGTTTTGAAAGTTCTTGTTTTTGTTTTCATCTATTCTGTTTCCAGATCTTCAAAGCCCTTCTGTTATTATTCAGCCCCTACCCCAACGCCACACTCCAAAACTATTTCCATTTTCTTCCAACCAACCCTTAATCCCTAATCATAATCCTTTGTTAAACCATTTGCAACCGACCCCTAAGCCTACGAAAAGGCCTTGGCGAGTCCGACTACAAAATTGCGAGAGAAAGTTTGAGAGGTAAAAGGCACTGTAACACCCCAAACCCGGTCAAAATGTTACGACCGGATCTGGATTGTTACAGGATGGATGGTTTAAAAAAAATTAGGTAAAACATCAGGATTTGGGAAAACACTTTGTTTAGGGAGTTCAAGCTAATGCTAATTGAGAATTTTGATTAAGAATGTTTTACCAACTTTATATCAAAAAATCTTAGAGTTAAAACGGGTTCGTTATAAAAATCGGACTTGGAATGTTTGATAAGGTAGCATTTGAGATCAAAGTTGAGATTCGTGATCTTTTGAAAATAATATTTGTGGTGTTAAGAAAAATCCCAAGTTTTAATTATTTACGGCTTGTGATCCATTCGTTGATATTTTGGAAATCCTCTATTTACGTTTTTAAGAAAATCCTATACTAACTGTTTATAAAACATTTAATAACAGCATTGAAATAAAACCCAAATTTAAGTTATAGCGGCCTTATTACAAAATAAAAATCCGTTTTAAACTAAGTTCAAATAAAGTAATGCAATTTACTAGAGAAGGAAAGAAAACCAACATCGCATGGCCACCTCGAGTCCGCCTCAGCTCCAAACCCACGATCTACTGATTACCTGAAAAATTTAGCTGAGGGGTGAGTCAAGAAGACTCAGTGTGTAAATCCCCAACATAACTCAAACCGGATTCAGTATGGCGTATGTCACATGTATGCAATGCGGCCCAACCCAGTCTAGCCTTTCCTCCAAACACCCGTGGCATTATGCCACTGTGGTTCTTGACCACCGTGGTCCTAGACCACTCGTGACAATAGTCACTCGTGACAAAGTCACTAATTATATAACCGTGGGGCCAACCCACTGTGGTCATAGACCACCGTGACGATCTCTGATAAATTTATGCATACGTGGGGCCAACCCACTGTGGCCTTAGACCACCTAGATAAGTCACTGATATCCGTATACGTGGTTTCAACCATTGTCGTTCTTAGACCACCGTGACATTAGTCACTGATTCTCCTTCTCCTTTCATTCAATCCCGAGCCCATGCTCTTTACTTTATGTTAAGTATGAATGCAACTATAATCATATTGTGTAATAGATAACTATCTCATACAGGCATAATATCGAACATTCATACATGCACATAATTAGAAATATCAACATCAAAGAACTTACCCGGTGTTTCCAACCTAACCCACAAGGGTAACTCGACTATCGAATTAGTCGTTTCGGCTTTCAGCCCATACAGTTAATAACACGACAACAAGAAACGTGTGAGTAATACACACCTGATAACACGTAACACTAGGCTTTCTACGTCGACGCTTTCACTAGCAGGGATGATAGCTATCTGTCCATCCCAAGCAGACGTCGGCTCTCTACTATAGCCCGGCGAAAAATCTCAAACTGCTGATACCGCACGACGCTTAAAGTTTGGAATGGATACTATGGGTACACTCCCCTCCTTGGTTTGACTTACACTTGCATCCATGGAGAATCTTTGATAAGTACACAAGGAGGAGTGGATTGACTAAATAACGGAATTTGGTTAAGGCATATCACATTTGAAAGGAATGAATAACCAGGAAATCACGAGATGACCCCTTACCATAATATCCCGAATAGAGTGATCCGATTCGGCAAACAGTAACTCTCCAACTTCGGACTACAAACACTTCGACTAGAGGAGTGTCCCGGAGTAACGTCCCAAAATGAGAAAAGATTAAGGGAGAAAAGATTAGTCGCAAATCATAACTCAGGAGAAACATAACCATTCGGCTATGGCCAAATAGAACCGAAAGAAAAGAAGAAAAAAAGAGATTCGGCTTTTTGAAATAAGAGAGAGAAGAAATATTACCTTCAAAAATCAAGAAGCAGAGTGAAACTGATTTGCTTGGGGTTACAGGACCTATTCGGCTAAAAGAAAGAAAACAAACGAGAGGGTGTCAATAGAATGGATGCAAAGTTTCGGCTAAAAGAAGAAGTAGAGGAGAGGAGGGTTTCGGCCAAAAGAATCAAAGAAAGTAGAAGGAAAAAGAAAATGAAAAGAGAGTGTGATAATCAAGGGAAGGTTCGGCTAAGGAGAAATAGAATGTAGAAAACAAAAAGAAGAGAAAAAGTTGTTCAAGCAAGAATCCGAAATGGTGAGGAGAGATTTGGCTAGCACCCACAAAGATGGTTCGGTTCTAGAGAGGATGGAAGAGAAAAGAAATGCGTAATAAATTATAAAGTATTGCCAAAAAAATGAAGAAGGTTATGGATTTTCGGCACTTACAAGGAGTAGGCTACCAGCAAAACGGCACACACACACTCTCTAAACCGAAAAAATGCCCACAAGACTAACCTCAAAACAAAGCTAAATTCGGCATACCCCAAGCTAGCACTAAATCGAATTCTCTTCCCCCACTTCAAGCTTCCCACATTCGACCACCACTCCACCAACATCAAATCCCATATTTTCCTCCTACATTCACTCCCCTCCAACAATTTGAATCGGTTTGACCCATTCAAACCCCACCATCACCTCATGGCCATTCATTTGAAGTCTTTGACTCATTCAACCAACAACCTTGGAGAGTCCAAATATAAGCCACCACCTTAGCTTCTCAGCGCAAAAATAAAGCTTCAAAGTGAGGCTTACAAGACTCGAACCTCCTCCCTGCTGCTTCTCCCTTGTGACGCCACTTCCCTGCACTCTAAGTGGCGTCTCCTTGCCACTTTATCACCTCACTTCTTGTGTCATCAAACACAAATATTTAAACTTAAGACCTACCTCTGCTAGCTCTCCCCTAAAGTGCCTAAAAACAAAATTTTCACCAAGGCTCAAGCTTATCCCCGAGCCTTCCTGGGACCCCCAAACATACCAAATTAACAAACAAACCATGCGAAACACACAGAGACATAAAATGCAAAGCCCCTAATACCAGGATGTTACAGTTCTACCCACCTCAAAGAAATTTCGGCCCCGAAATTTACCTGGTCAAAAGAGATGAGGGTATTGCTATCGCATCACATCCTCTGGCTCCCACGTGGCTTCCTCTGAACCATGATTCCGCCACAACACTTTAACCAGTGGGACCGCCTTTCTCTGCAATACCTTAACATCTCGGTCTAGGATTTGAACTGGTTCCTCTTCAAAAGATAAATCAGGTCTTATCTCGATTTCTTCCACCGGCACTATGTGAGACAGATCCGAATGGTAGCGCCTTAACATCGAGACATGGAATACATCATGAATTTGCCTCAATTCTGAAGGTAGCTTGAGTTAATAAGCTACTGGTCCAACATACTTCAACACACGATAAGGCCCAATGAACCTAGGGCTCAGCTTGCCCTTCCGTCCAAACCTTAGAACTTTCTTCCACGATGAAACCTTGAAAAACTCCGATCACCCACGAGAAAACTCTATATCCTTACGCTCGGATCTGCGTAAGATTTACGCCATCGAAAGCTTCCTTCAACCGCTGTCCGAAACAACTTAACCTTTTCCTCTGTTTTAGAAACCAATTCCGGACCCAACAACTGTCGCTCACCCAACTCTATCTAACAAGTAGGAGTGCGACACTTTCGACCATACAACACTTCATAGGGTGCCATCTCGAATCTTTGGATTGATAGTTGTTGTTGTATGCGACCGCCAACAGTGAAAAATCCTCCCAACTACCCCCGAAGTCGATGACACAGCCTCTCAACATGTCTTCCAAAATTTGAATTACCCTCTCAGACTGACCGTCAGTCTGTGGATGAAACGCTGTGCTGAAATCCAATTTTGTACCTAATGCCTGATGCAACGCCTTTCAGAACCAAGACGTAAACCCGGGGTCTCTGTCCGATATGATAGACACAGGTACCCCATGTAATCTCACAATCTCCGCCACATAAATTTTGGCTAACTTCTGTAGAGAATAATCAACCCGAACCGGTATGAAGTGAGCGGACTTCGTCAACTGATCGACAATTACCAACACTGAATCTTTCTTCGTAGGCGTAAGGGGTAGCCCACTCACAAAGTCCATTGTTATCCTCTCCCACTTCCAAAGTGGGATCTTCACTGGCTGTAGCAACCCCGAAGGCAATTGGTGTTCCGCCTTCACCTGCTGACACGTCAAGCATTTACCCACAAATTCAGTCACCTCTCGCTTCAAACCCGGCCACCAAAACTGTTCTCGCAGATCTCGATACATCTTACTCCCACCAGGATGCATAGCATATGGGCTACTATGCGCTTCCTGTAGAATCTTTCGCCTCAATTCGGGATCCTTCGGAATACAAGCCTTTCCTCGAAAGCACAATACCCTATCGCTGTTCACACTAAAATCTGCTATCTCACTACCTGCCACTGGCTGAAATTTCGAACTTAGCGATTCATCAGACAACTGCTTCTCTCTAATCTGACTAACTCAAGAAGGCTTCACTTGCAGTTCAGCTAGCACACTTCCATCATCATACAAGCTGAGATGAGCGAACATTGCCCTCAAATCTGATATCACCTTACGACTTAACGCGTCTACCACAATGTTGGCTTAACCCGGGTGGTACTCGATCGCACAGTCGTAATCCTTCAACAGTTCAATCCACCTCCGCTACCTTAAATTCAACTCCTTCTGGGTAAGGAGATACTTCAGGCTCTTATGATCTGTGTAGATAATGGACTTCTCCCTATACAGGTAGTGTCTCCAGATCTTCAGAGCAAACACCATCGCAGCTAACTCCAGATCATGCGTGGGATAATTCACTTCATGCGGTCTTAACTGCCGCGACGCATATGCTACCACCTTCCCTTCCTACATCAACACACATCCTAACCCCGTGTACGACGCATCGCAGTAAATGACAAACTCCTTCCCAGCCTCAGGCTGAATCAACACTGGAGCCTCAGTCAAGATCCTCTTCAACTTCTCAAAACTTTCCTGTTGCTTATCTGACCAGACAAACGGTACCCCTTTCCGTAACAACTTGGTTAATGGTGCAGCTATTAGTGAGAACCCCTCAACAAACCTTCTGTAGTACCCAGCTAACCCAAGAAAACTCCAAATTTCTGCCACAGACTTAGGCGGTTTCCATTCCAACACAACTTCAATTTTTCGGGGATCCACCCTAATTCCCTCAACAGACACAACATGTCCCCAAAAGGTAACTTCCCTTAACCAGAATTCATACTTACTGAATTTGGCGAACATCTGCTTTTCTCTCAGAATTTGCAGAACCACCCGAAGATGCGAATCATGTTCCTCTTTCGTCCTTGAATAAACCAAAATATCATCTATGAACACCGGGATAAATCGGTCCAAATAGGGTTGGAATACTCGATTCATCATGTCCATAAACGCAGCTGGTGCATTTGTCAACCCAAACCTTAAGCTGTCTTATGAATATTTGCCTCCTTGACCTTAAGCTGGTGATAACCTGACCTCAAGTCTATCTTTGAAAAGACCGAAGCGCCTCGCAACTGATCGAACAGATCGTCTATCCTAGGCAGCGGGTACTTGTTCTTAATCGTCAGCTTGTTCAGCTGCCTATAGTCAATGCACATCAGCATCGACCCGTCCTTCTTCCTAACGAACAACACCGGTGCTCCCCACGGAGACACACTTGGTCGGATAAAACCCCGGTCTAACAGTTCCTGAATCTGCACTTTAAGTTCCACCAACTCTTTTGGCGCCATCCTATATGGGGCAATAGACACTGGCGCTATTCCCGGAAGAAGACCAATACCAAACTCCACCTCGCGGTCCGGAGGTAACCCCGGAAGCTCTTCTGGAAAAACATCGGAGAATTCCTTCACCGTTCTAACATCCTTTACAGTCAACTCCTTGGCCTCCAGAGCACTAACAAAAGTTAAGAAAGCCTCGTATCCTTTTCTCACCATTCTTTCAGCCTTTAAAGCAGACACTACATTAGACAAGTAGTTCCTTCTTTACCCTATCACTAACACCTCATTACCTTCAAGAGTCCTTAACACCATGTGCTTAGCGGCACAATCCAAGTTTGCTCGATACTTCACTAACCAGTCCATTCTTAAGATCAAATCGAACTCGCCGAACGACAGTTCCATCAAATCAACCGGGAAAACCATCCCTTGTACTTCTAAAGGTACATCCTTAAAGAGTTTGTTCACCACTACAGATTTTCCTAAAGGGCTAAGTATAGTCATCTCCCTAGAAGCAATCTCAGAGTCTATGTTCAGAGTTCCAGACACCATACTAGCAACATAGGAATATGTTGACCCAATATCAATCAGTGCAGTAAAAGGCAAACCGAAAATAAGGAACGTACCGGTTATGACATCCGGTGCATCGCCCTTCTCTAGGCGTCTAGCTGCATAGACCAACCCAGGCTGTCTTGCATCTGTGCTCCCAGCACCTCTGCCCGGTGCTCCACGTCCACGACCAAAACCATTTCCTCCTCTGGCCGGACCACAGCCTCTCTGAATTTGCTGACCACCCCTACCAGGCTGAACATAATTCTGACCTATTGGTCGCGTTCTGTTTGGCTCTTGCGGGCAATCCCTAATTTGATGTTCCACTGATCCACACCTGAAACATCCATTACTTCTTGCCCAGCACTCTCCTGAGTGAAACTTCCCACACGTAGCACATTGCTGAGGCCGCCCAGTAACAATAGGCCTGGCAGCTCGACTCGGCCCATCAAACCTTGTCTTCTTCTGGAAATTCCCAGTAGATCTTGACGATCCAAAACTCCTTTTATTTCTACTGTTGTCCCTATCCTGGTTCTGCCTTTCAGATCGCTTTGCCTCTTCGGCTATCTTAGCCTTTTCCACCAAAACAGCAAACTCCCTTTCCCGGTGCGGAGCTATCAGTACTCGCAACTCGTCCCTCAAACCATCCTCAAATCAGACACAACACTCATGATCTATTGACACAATACCTCGGGCATACCGACTAAGACGTAGGAATTCTGCCTCATACTCGCCCACTAACTTACTCCCCTGAACCAAGTTAAGGAATGCCTTACGCTGAGCGTCCACATAGCTCAACCCAATGTATTTTCCCTAAAACGCTGACTTAAAGAAGTCCCAGGTAATGCGTTCCGCTGTAGTACCATCCCTAACCGTGAGCCACCATTGGTAAGCCTCATCGCAGAGAAGAGACACAACTCCTTTCAGTTTCTCCTCCGCAGTGTAGTCAAGATCATCCATGATACGCTCAACCGCCTCAAGCCAGTACTCAGCTACATTAGGAGCTACACTAGAAACGCCCCTAAACATTTCAGCCTCGTTCGCTCGAAGTCGCCCCGACACAGATTTCTGGGCCACTGATCCCGTGCTCGCTCCAGCAACTCTTTCCAGAACACGTAACATGGCTTGAGACATAGCATCATCTCCACCAGTTTGATCCTGAAATTCTGCTTCTGCAACTGGCGGTGCGGGCACTTCACCTTCCGGCCCAAGCTCAAATTTCGAAGGCTCAGCCCCAACATCTCGGCCTCTCCCACGGCCTCGCACACTACGTCCACGGCCTCTAACGTTCATGACTATTGATTCGACTTAATCTGATTAAAAGTTTTATGAATTAGTATTTTGTTCCACTGTTTGTTACAGAGCAGTCTTATGAGAATAGCATTATGAGTAATTCTCGCCAATTCATGCATACCTAAGGTTTCAGTCTTTAGAGTTTGCACATCTTAGTACAAGCAATCATAGCACATTACAACTACTTCATGTAAAACAACCAATAGTCAAAAGACTTACCGTGCGGATTTGGTGCCGGAGGCTCGGGTGCCATGCTTCCAGAAAACATGTATATTTCTAAACTATTTTCTAAACCATCTTTTGAAACGTGTTTGAACCTCATACCCACAGCCGAGTTTTTGAAACCTCGCTCTGATACCACAATTGTAATACCCCAAACCCATTCAAAACATTATGACTGAATCTGGATTGTTACAGGATGGATGGTTTAAAAAAAATTTAGGTAAAACATCGGGATTTGGGAAAACACTTTGTTTAGGGAGTTCAAGCTAAGGCTAATTGAGAATTTTGATTAAGAATGTTTTACCAACTTTATATCAAAACATCTTAGAGTTAAAACAGGTTCGTTATAAAAATCGAACTTGGAATGTTTGATAAGGTAGCATTTGAGGTCAAAGTTGAGATTCGTGATCTTTTGAAAATAATATTTGTGGTGTTAAGAAAAATCCCAAGTTTTAATTATTTACGGCTTGTGATCCATTCGTTGATATTTTGGAAAACCTCTATTTATGTTTTTAAGAAAACCCTATACTAACCGTTTATAAAACATTTAATAACAACATTGAAATAAAACCCAAATTTAAGTTATAGCAGCCTTATTACAAAATAAAAATCCATTTTAAACTAAGTTCAAATAAAGTAATGCAATTTACTAGAGAAGGAAAGAAAAACAACATCGCATGGCCACCTCGAGTCCGCCTCAGCTCCAAACCCACAATCTACTAATTACCTGCAAAATTTAGCTGAGGGGTGAGTCACGAAGACTCAGTGTGTAAATACCCAACATAACTCAAACCGGATTCAGTATGGCGTATGTCACATGTATGCAATGCGGCCCAACCCAGTCTAGCCTTTCCTCCAAACACCCGTGGCATTATGCCACTGTGGTTCTTGACCACCGTGGTCCTAGACCACTCGTGACAATAGTCACTCGTGACAAAGTCACTAATTATATAACCATGGGGCCAACCCACTGTGGTCATAGACCACCGTGATGACCTTTGATAAATTTATGCATACGTGGGGCCAACCCACTCTGGTCTTAGACCAACGAGATAAGTCACTGATATCCGTATACGTGGTTTCAACCACTGTAGTTCTTAGACCACCGTGATAATAGTCACTGATTCTCCTTCTCCTTTCATTCAATCCCGAGCCCATGCTCTTTACTTTATGTTAAGTATGAATGCAACTATAATCATATTGTGTAATAGATAACTATCTCATACAGGCATAATATCGAACATTCATACATGCACATAATCAGAAATATCAACATCGAATAACTTACCCGGTGTCTCTAACCTTACCAACAAGGGTAACTCGACTATCGAATTAGTCGTTTAGGCTTTCAGCCCATACAGTTAATAACACAACAACAACAAATTTGTGAGTAATACACACCTGATAACACGTAACACTAGGCTTTCTACGTCGACGCTTTCACTAGCAGGGACGACATCTATCTGTCTATCCCAAGCAGACGTCGGCTCTCTACTATAGCCTGGCAGAAAATCTCGAACCGCTGATACCGCATGACGCTTAAATTTTGGAATGGATACTATGGGTACACTCCCCTCATTGGTTTGACTTACACTTGCATCCATGGAGAATCTTTAATCAGTACACAAGGAGGCGTGGTTTGACTAAATAACAAAATTTGGTTAAGGCATATCACATTTGAAAGGAATGAATAACTGGAAAATCACGAGATGACCCCATACCTTAATATCCCGAATGGAGTGATCTGATTCGGTAAACAGTAACTCTCCGACTTTGGACTGCAAACACTTCGACTAGAGGAGTGTCCCGGAGTAACGTCCCAAAATGAGAAAAGATGAAGGGAGAAAAGATTAGTCGCAAATCATAACTCAGGAGCAACATAACCATTCAGCTAAGGCCAAATAGAACCGAAAAAAAAGAAGAAAAAAAGAGATTCGACTTTTCGCAATAAGAGAGAAAAGAAATATTACCTTCAAAAATCCAGAAGCAGAGTGAAACCGATTCTCTTGGGGTTATAGGACCTATTCGGCTAAAAGAAAGAAAACAAACGAGAGGGTGTCAATAGAATGGATACAAAGTTTCGGCTAAAAGAAGAAGTAGAGGAGAGGAGGGTTTCGGCCAAAAGAATCAAAGAAAGTAGAAGGAAAAAGAAAATGAAAAGAGAGTGTGATGATCAAGGGAAGGTTCGGCTAAGGAGAAATAGAATGTAGAAAACCAAAAGAAGAAAAAAAGTTGTTCAAGCAAGAATCCGAAATGGTGAGGAGAGATTCGGCTAGCACCTGCAAAGATGGTTCAGTAATAGAGAGGATGGAAGAGAAAAGAAATGCGTAATGAAAGATAAAGTTTTGCCAAAAAAATGAAGAAGGTTATGGACTTTCGGCACTTACAAGGAGTAGGCTACCAGCAAAATGGCACACACACATTCCCTAAACCGAAAAAATGCCCACAAGACTAACCTCAAAACAAAGCTAAATTCGGCTTACCCCAAGCTAGCACTAAACCGAATTCTCTTCCCCCACTTCAAGCTTCCCACATTCGGCCACCACTCCACCAACATCAAATCCCATATTTTCCTCCTACATTCACTCCCCTCCAACAATTTGAATCGGTTTGACCCATTCAAACCCCACCATCACCTCATGGCCATTCATTTGAAGTCTTTGACTCATTCAACCAACAACCTTGGAGAGTCCAGCCGCAAGCCACCACCTTAGCTTCTCAGGCGCAAAAATAAAGCTTCAAAGTGAGGCTTACAAGACTCGAACCTCCTCCTCGCCGCTTCTCCCTTGTGACGCTGATTCTCACACTCTAAGTGGCGTCTCCTTGCCACTTTACCACCTCACTTCTTGTGTCATCAAACACAAATATTTAGACTTAAGACCTTCCTCTGCTAGCTCTCCCCTAAAGTGCCTAAAAATAAAACTTTCACCAAGGCTCAAGCTTATCCTCGAGCCTTCCTGGGACCCCCAAACATACCAAATTAACAAACAAACCATGCCAAACACACAAAGACGTAAAATGCAAAGCCCCTAATACCAGGATGTTACAGGCACGAGCGTGTTAGTCTATTTGAGCAGAGGTAAAAGCCAATTGAGTGTAAACACGAGCATGAGAGCAAACCATCAATTTTTCTTTCCGAGTGAAATTGTGAGGATTTTGTTGTGAGGAATTTAATTTTTTATTTTACTTAACAAATTTCTTTTCAGCAATCAAAGATGTCTTGCGAAGAATTTACTGAATCAGAGTTCCAATATTTGGTGCAAGAAATGCGAAGAATGGTGAATTCTAAATTCGATATATTGCACGAGAGATTAGACCATGTGAAGAAAAGAGACCAACGGGAACAAATGTCTTCAAGTCAGAAAGTGGAATCAAGAATATCCCGAAGACATACATTCAATGATCATTCAAGAAAAGATTTCCATTGTGATTCCTATTCGTCATCGACTTTGAAACGAAGGGATTTCAATCGAAATTTCTTTTCGTCAAGGAATTCAAGACGACGAGAGTCTGACCTCAATTTTGAAACCGTCCAAGATGACATCCAAAAATATAGGCATACCTCTTTCCGATCTTCAAAGAAATCCTACTCGGAGTATTTTTCACGAAGCATTGATCAAGATTCTTATGCAAATGATTTTCTTTCTTTTGAACAAAATCATTGTTTTCATGATTCTTTTGAATCTTCTTGTAAAAAGAAAACGAGAAAAGCAAAAGAAGAAAAAGAAAAAGAAATAAAAGAGAGGTAAGAGGCGAGTAAGAGAGAAAATGAGAGATTCTTGAAAGAGCTTGAGAAAGTCATTAAAAAAGCCAATGAAAAAGAAAAAGAACAAAAAGAGAATGAAAATGAGATTGAAAAAGAAATTGAAAAAGAGTTTGAGAGAGAAAAAGAAGTTGAACAAGAACAACGAGTGGAAAAAGAGATTGAGGAAAAAGAAACGAGAGATCTCGAGAAAAAAGAATCAAGTGAAAAAGAAAGTTACCAAGCAAGGATTGTTTCCACTAACCCACCTGTTCAATCTTCTTGTGATGTAACTTTTTAGGTTCCTAAAGTCTTGTACGACCAATTCCAACTTCACTACCTTCCAAACGAGAGAAGTTTTTGGCTATTTGAGAAAGGTAAGTACGCAAATGACGACCACCCACTTGTGATTAAAGGTAAGAAAGGTAAGGATTCTATGTTTATCGAATCAAGGATTGCTCATAAAGATTTTGATGGGTTAATTTCTAATATGCCTCCATAATTTGATTTGATTAGTCCTTGTTCATCTCTTGATGACCCTGCTTCGAAAAGTGCCGTGAAAAATCTTTTTTGTGACACGTTTGATCCTTCTATTGGAATGGCTCACCCTAATCAAATTTTAGATGTGTTTGATAAAAGCTTTGCACATACTAATTTTGGTTATATAAACTCTTTGAACTCATGTGTTAAATATGTTTGTTTAAACATGCCTGTTCATTTGGTTCGTGATAGATTTGAATCTTTGAATAGTTATATGTTCACCATGTCTTTGTTTGACATACATGTTAAAAGGCTTTCGCATGCAATGTTCAGACTGTTTGATTTTGGCCTTCAAGATAAAACTTTGAATTTTTATATGAGATTCCCATATCTTGATCTGCTTGGTTTTGTCAACTATGCATGTTTGCTTGATCGAGTGGAATTTAAATCTTGTAGTGAGTTGATTACATCATTTTCTAACATGTTGTGGACATTGGAAATTATTCAAAATATGTTGCATGTTGGAACGAATGATCAAGTTCGTGTGTTCAAACCTGGTATTTGTTACTTTGATTCGTTTTATAGAAACTTCAAGCAACTTGCTTGTTGTGCATCTTATTTAAGTTTGTTTGATATTCGTACTTTAATTAAGGCAATGAAACTTAATGACTTTGGTTTTGTTTTGTTCCTTAATCATATTGTTTGGCCACATATGAAATATTTGTTTCATTTTGAAAAGGTAAGGCTAACATATGGACTTGAATCGAATTTCCAATATGATCTATCTTTCCCTTTTAAGTCCATCAATTCTGTTAATACTAACCAATTTCATTTTTGTGAATTCCACACTTCGAGGAGCATGAGATGTCATGGTGTCTCATCACCCATCCAAGTTGTTCGAGATAAAAGGTTTGTATTACATTACATTTCCGAGGAGAGAAGATTTGTCTTGATTGACAAAGGTAAAACCAATCATAAATTTTCTTCTCGTCAAGATTGTCAAGGTAAAGTCTCTGAAAATTTTCAAATACCTTTGCTTCATTCAAATGAAGATGAAAATTTTGTTGATTGGATGTTTGGAAATTATTTGAATCGTGATGTGTTTGACTGTAGTTTTTAGCCTAGTATTGATTCGTTTGTGTTGGATTGTGACAATGGACATAATGTTTTCACAAATCATGATAATAAGCAAATGATTGAAAGATGTTGGCCATGGTACACTTTGCGTGTACAATCACATGAATTTCTGTTTTTGAATAAACATATTGAAAAGTTTTGGATGTGGATTAGTATGCTTAACTTTTTGCAAATATTCATGACTAAGTATCCTTTTATCCAATTGAATCCACATGTTTGCATTGATGGAATAATGAAACTTTTCAATAAATTGAAGTATGTTTGCTTTGTCCAATTGAGATTATTGCCATATGATCTTTGGACTACATTCTATAAGAGCTATTTGGATTTGAATACTTTGCACTTGTCATTGTCAAAATTGATAAGTCATTTTGGCAAAATAAAATTAGCTTTTTGTTTAGCATTTGGTTTATCTTTAGGTTTTTGTTGTCTTAACCCATTGTTACCTATCTATAATGGTGATGTGCTTTCTTGTCCATTGATAAATCATTTCCAGGATTGTGTGATATCTTCCATTCCGTTCGGTCGAGGAAAGCTGAACGAGAGGAAATATTTTCCAATAGAGGAACAACCCGACTTGAGGAAAAGTCGCCTAAAAGAGGGGGGAATGATACGATCGCGCCCCGGAGTGCATCAAGTTCGAGCAAGGATTCAATGGTGCTGCCCCAAGGACCAATTACGCGAGCTCGAGCTAAGCAATTCAAAGAGGCCATTTCGGCCTTAGTTAACCAAATGTGGGGCGAGACTTTGGTTGGAGAAATAGATTGAGTTGGGACCAGCTCAATGAAGTTTCCTTTCAACTTGTTGCAAACCGATTTAAGCTCAATTCCAACTCTTTGAACCGTTCCAACTAAATTGAACTTTTTATTTAATATTCAGCATTGCATTTAGTTTGCATTTTTAAATATTTGCATTTAAGCATCTTAGTTAATAAATGAGTGCTAATCATTAATTCATCTTAGTTTAATTAGTTGAGTTTCTTTTAATGAATTTAATTTAATAGTTACTTCATTAATTAACCTAGCTACTAGATTAATTTATTGATGCATGAGTTAAGTTCAATTAATAATGCTTTACTTAATTAAACTAGTTGCTGGAATAAATAATGCTTTAGTGTTAGTTCATTTATTTAAGTTAGTTATTAATTTATTTTAAGTTTAATAATTGCATTAATGTGTCGGTTACATGTGTTAATTGCAGGTGACTTTTCAACTCACATCTATTACTTCTAAAAGCTGTTATGCATTCAATGGGATGGCTTTTCAAGTGAATCCGATTACACAAGAGGGGGGCTAATATAAAGAGGATTAATTCATCATTAAGAAGTTGTTTTATTAATTAAAGAAGAACATTCTTCTTCTTTAATTTCGGCAGCCTCTTTGTTTTCAACTTCCATAACCGTTGCTTCATGAGTAGTCAATACTTGCAATCAATTCTTCATCAAAGAGGCTGGTGACTTTTCGGCTGGTCATGGAGACTTCAAAGGACTTTAACAGCAACTTAATTGAAGAAATTATTCACATTGAATATGGGAGTTACTTGGCTAGAATTTTAAAAGATGAGACTTTTCATTTGAGCTCATTAGTAGCTTCATTAAAAATGACCATTCAACTAGCTTCTTTTGATACTATAAATACATGTAATCAACCTATTGTAGGGAGCTTTTTGATCTTTTTGCTTAGTTTGAAAACATTATTGAACTTATATGAAATTTGTGAGATTTCTTTCTCTCATATTTCATTGAAGAACTCGTTGGCTTATCTAGGTCATTAGTGGCGTCAACCTGCCTTCTTCTTTATCCTGAACTTATCACTATCAAATAGTGTGGCGCTCATCCTTATACCAAGGTTCCTACTTTGCTAAGTAGCGGGTCGAGGTTCTCCTATTCTCCATCCGACCATCTTGAAAACTTATAAGCATTTGGGTCAATATTTTCTAATATTGGTTCATGTTTGTTTTTGAGAACATTTTCATTGCATTCCATCTTTTCATTTCATCATAATCTATCCATCCATTTCCCTTTCTATCCATTCTTTGTTATCCAACTTCCATTTTTATTTCCATAATTATATTCTCCAAAATTGAACCTATACATATTTTTCACAACTATAAACCTCTTTTTGAACCCTTAAATATAGCTTTCACCATCATTTTTACCTTAAGATATCCTCTTAAAAAGAGCCGAACGATACTTCTTCGTAGTCGATCGGGCAAACTCGCATACGACTCGACTCACCCCAAGGCAGATCGTACCACATGTGCCCGAGCCGTGTCAAAACAGGGCATACATACTGACTTGCACCACACAGCCAGTCACACGCCCGTGGGTCCAGCCCGTGGTCGAGCCTGACTTGTTTTGAAATACAACCACGAAGGACACGGTCGAGCCACACGCCCGTATGCTCAACCGTGCGGGCAAATATAGGCCATTTGCAAGGCCAAAATGCCACCCACACTTTGGGTTAACCCTACAAGCACATACAAGCATCATTTCATATACCAATGGCAACCAAAACATACCAAATTGTACATCATTTCTACCCATACATAAACATTACAAACACACCAACTTAGGTACCATTTAGCTCAACTAGATCACAAGCATTTCTATGCAAGTTTCACCCATAATCTTACCATCATAATATACCATCTTCTCAACAATAAAATACCAACTTTGCTTCATAAACATATCATAATTTTGGTCATTTCAATAGCCATCATAACTTACCAAAATATGCATCATTTAACATGACTACTCATTCACATAACTTACAAATAGATAGCCATATCACATGGCTCTACACATATCTCAAACATAATCCTTTCCAACTAGACTATAAATGCCGTACTTAATATATACATGATCATAAGGTACCAAAATATGATTGGATAGTGTGATGATGATCCACGACGGTTCCCGAGCCTTTTGTAGCTTTAACGATCTATAAAACAAAGCAAACACACACAAAGTAAGCTTTCAAAAGCTTAGTAAGCCATATACAAATAAACTTAACATATAAACATTAAGTATCATATCAATTGCAAACTCTTAATTCATCCTTGGCTCATTTGTTTAGCCATTTCTTACTAACAAGATTATGTTTCCAAATACCTCATTTGATTATAACACATTTTCACATATATCACATTTCATTTTATCAAATCTATGCACATTTTTCACCTAGGTAAGTTCATATATATACTTACCTTTCATACACATACATACTGTACATTTCAAACGTACCTGATTCGTTTATGCATTTCACGTAGTCTTTCGTTTCTCAAAATTTGCCCGTTGAACCTGTAACACCCCTAACCCGAAACCGTCGCCAGAATAGGGTTAAGAGGCGTTACCAATCAATCGAAACATTACACATCCATTTCACAACACTAAGTCATTCGTCCATCAAACATACTCATTATCAATCATATGGTCCTTTATTGAGGTATATGAGTCCTCAAACATATGCTAGAAAGAGGTCGGGACTAAACCGAACACTTATGAAAATCTTCAGAAACTTAAACATTTATCAACACTATTGAGGTCACACGCTCGTGCAGTTAGGCCGTGTGCCTCACACGATCACCAGACACACCCGTGTGTCCAGGCCGTGCCAAAATAGAGCAAGCATACTGACTTATCCCCACGGCCACCAGGCACACCCGTGTGCCATGGCCGTGTACTTAGGCTAGATACTGACTATTTCACATGGCCATTAGACACGCCCGTGTTCCATGACCGTGTAGGCAACACAGGCCCTTTGCAAGGCCAATATGCCACCCATGCTAGAGTCAATCCTACAAGCAAAGAACCAATTCATATCTTGCACATTTGACAACCCAAGAAATGTCAAACAAACAACATAATATTTCATTCAATCTCATTTCCATTCATGCCAACTCATACACCAAATTTCATAACTAAAACTCATACATTACCAAGCATGAATCATCCACAAAATCATTAGTTTATAATAGCATCAATCCATGACTAAGCTTACCATTCATAAGACATTTTCATTGCCATAAAAAAAACAAACATAATATGCAAAATATACCAAATCCACACATGCATATTGCCAACATTTATCTAGCCACATCACATAGCTATTTATACATCTCAAACATGTTTCAAAACTACTAGCCTATACATGCCATAATTCAACTATATACATATTTCCAAAAATACCAAAATAGATTGTCGATAGTGTGATAGAGAATGCTGACGATCCCCTGATCTGAGCTAGCTTTACTGACACTGCAAAGCAGAGAAACAAATCACACAGTAAGCTTTCCAAAGCTTAGTAAGTTCGTAATATAACACAAACTACTCAATAATATATTCATCAAGTACAAATATAATCCATCACATAGATCATCACACAAATGCACATATACCATGTTATCCATAACTAATATGCTTACTCATCTATCCAATAATCCGTTCACGATTTCATCAACCACATAGGCTCTGTACGTACCTTAGCCAACAATTCGATATCAATCACACATGCTATTCAAAGCTCAATACTTCATTTGATCAAACTTCGTTAACTCTTTGATTCAATCGCACACTTAGTGCCTAACCATAGCCGAAGGTTAATTAACATCGCAACTTAGTGCCTAGTTACAAAACCGAACTTAATTCAGCATCGCACACACAGTGCCAATCGATAAAGCCGAAGCTTCTATTTCTTCGCACACACAGTGCTACACATCTCAGTTTCGATTTCAATTATGCACACTTAGTGCCACATTTCTCAACCTCATATTTAACATTTCTAATTCAAAAATTGCACATTCATTCGATTCTCATCACATAGATATAATTTAACAACTAGTATTATATCCGAACTTACCTCGGATGCTGAAGTACCGAAATGGTCGATTAATCGAACACTTTATCTTTGCCTCGATCTCGATCCGAACCTCTCCTCTCTTGGTCTATACATATTCAAATTCAATCCATTCAATCACCAAATCATTCATTTTAGTCCAAACACACATATTTAGGGCATTTTACATAATAGCCCTCGCATTTTCACATTTCAACACTTTAGTCCCTAATTCACAAAATCATCAAATTCACATAATTTCTCCTAATATAAGCCTAGCCGAATTTTCCATTTGTTCATACAAACCCACACACTTCATTTATTTCACATTTTAATCCTTCAAAATGCTATTTTCTCAATTTAGCCCATATTAGCTAAATTCATCAAAAATTCAAGAACAAAACATGTTCATTAAACACATATCTCTCATTTTTCACTATCATTCATCTCAAAACACATGAGTTCATCAAAAGCTCATTTCACAAACATCATCAATTTTCAAGATTGAAGCATGGGTTTTGTAGTAGACAAAGCAACGATTGCAAAAACGTAAAAATTATCAAAAATCGAAACCAAAACATACCTTAATTTGAACTTAGATATAACCGAAACCTAGCTAGAATATTTTCTTTCTTTTCCTTCAACATTCGACACTCACAAAGATGATAACATTCATCCTTTCTTTCATTTGTTTTAATACAAAAATAATAATATTCATTTTACCATACTATCCCTTTTAATAAACATTAAATAACAAATATACATTAATGGCATATTTGTCCATTTGACATCCACTATCTTTAAAAAGGTTAAATTACCTCATAAGGCCTCCACCTTAAAAAGCCAACAACAATTAACTACTTAACAATCAGCACACAGCATTTTATACTTTATGCAATTAAGTCCTTTCTCACAATTTGACACACAGTCGATAAAATTATCACACAGAATTTTCACACAGGCTATATCACATATAATCAATACCAAAAATAATATTAAAATATTTTTACGACCTCGGATTTGTGGTCCCGAAACCACTGTTCTGACTAGGGTCTAAACCGGGCTGTTACAACTCTCCCCCCTTAGGGATTTTCGTCCCCGAAAATCTTACCAGTGAATAAGTGTGGATATTGCTCTTTCATAATGTTTTCAGGCTCCCACGTAGCCTCTTCTACTCCGTGTTTGTGCCACAACACTTTCACTAAGGAAATTCTTTTGTTTCTCAATTCTTTGATTTCTCGTGCTAAAATTCAGATCGGTTCTTCACTATATGACAAATCTGGCTGAATCTCAACCTCAGTAGGAGCAATTACATGAGACGGATCAGATTGGTACCGACGAAGCATTGACACATGAAATACGTTATGAATCTTTTCTAACTTAGGTGGCAACATTAATCTATAAGCAACTAGCCCAACTCGTTCAATGATCTCATATGGCCCGATGAACCTCGGACTCAGTTTGCCTTTTCGGCCAAATCGAAGTATTTTCTTCCACGGAGACACTTTCAAGAACACTTTGTCACCGATCTCAAATTCAATATCCTTCTGTTTCAAGTCTGCATAAGACTTCTGACGATCTGAAGCTACTTTCAAACCATCACGGATCACTTTCACTTTCTGCTCAGTTTCTTTTATAAGATCAACCCTGTGAATTTTATTCTCACACAGCTCAGTCCAATACAATGGAGTTCGACACTTTCGACCATAAAGAGCCTTATACGGTGCCATTTTGATACTAGATTGAAAACTATTGTTATACGCGAATTCAATCAATGGTAAATGTTTTTCCCATGTAGTCTCGAACTCAAGTACACAACACCTCAACATATCTTCAAGAACTTGAATGATCCGCTTGGATTGTCCATCCGTTTGCGGGTGAAATGCAGTGCTAAAATGCAATTTTGTGCCTAAAGCCTCTTGCAATTTCTTCCAACATCGTGAGGTAAATCTCGGATCTCTGTCAGATACAATAGATAGTGGTACCCCGTGTAATCTCACAATTTTAGCAACATACAATTCAGCCAATCTACTGAGTGAATAATCTGTTCTCACCGAAACAAAATGAGCCGATTTCGTCAATCTGTCAACTATCACCCAGATTGCTTCTTTCTTTCTCGGAGATAAAGGCAACCCCGACACAAAGTCCATCGTAATTCTCTCCCATTTCCACTCAGGAATCATGATTGGTTGTAACAAACCGGACGGAACCTGATGTTCAGCTTTAACTTGCTGACAAATTAAACATTTCGACACAAAGTCAGAGATGTCCCGTTTCATACCATGCCACCAATAAAATTGTTTCAAATCATTATACAATTTTGAACTCCCCGGATGAACAGTCAAACGGCTATTGTGAGCTTCATTCAAAATCATCTGAATCAACTCTGAATTCCTCGAAACACAAATCCGATCTCTGAATCTCAAACAATCATCACTATACTCGATATTCTGAATCAGAATTCAAATCACATTGAGCTCGTTTTGCTATCATTTCATCATCACTTATTTGGGCATTACAAATCTGACGTACGAACATCGGCCTTACTTTCAACTCGGCCAAAACTGCACTATCTTCACACAGATCTATCTGAGTACTCATAGCTTGTAAGGCACATAATGATTTCCGACTCAAGGTATCAGCTACAACATTAGCTTTACCTGGGTGGTAAACTATCACAAGCTCGTAGTCTTTTAATAATTCCAACCATCTTCTTTGTCGCAAATTCAATTCTTTTTGAGTCATCAAATACTTCAAACTCTTATGATCAGTATATACATGACATTTCTCACTATATAAATAGTGACGCCATATCTTCAATGCGAATACAATCGCGGCCAATTCAAGGTCGTGCGTCGGGTAGTTCTTTTCATGCGGCTTTAACTACCTCGAAGCATAAGCAATGACTTTGCCTTCTTGCATCAGCACACAACCCAAACCATTCAACGATGCATCACTGTAAACTATGAATTCCTTACCCGATTCGGGTTGAACTAATACTGGCGCCTCCGTCAACAACACTTTCAACTGCTAAAAACTCTGATGGCATTTCTCTGACCACTCGAATTTAACATCTTTCTGTAATAACTTCGTCAACGGAGTCGTAATCATTGAGAAGCCTTTCACAAAGCGTCTATAGTATCCTGCTAATCCCAGAAAACTACAGACTTCAGACACATTTCTCGGAGGCTTCCATTCTAAAATAGCAGATATTTTACTCGGGTCAACTCGTATTCCCGCAGCTGACACAATATGCCCCAAAAAACCAACCTCACGCAACCAAAATTCACATTTGCTAAACTTAGCATACAATTGTTTCTCACGCAGAGTTTGTAGCACAATTCTCAAATGCTCCGCATGTTGCGTCTCATCACATGAGTAAATCAAATTATCATCAATAAACACTACGACAAAGCAATCAAAATACGGTCTGAATATCTGATTCATCAAATCCATAAACACTGCAGGAGCATTCGTTAGTCCGAAAGGCATAACAATGAATTCATAATATCCGTACCTCGTCCTAAAAGCAGTCTTCGGTACCTTTGATTCTTTAACACTCAACTGATAGTAGCCCGATCTCAAATCTATCTTAGAAAACACTGTAGCTCCTTTCAGCTGATTAAACAAATCATCAATACGTGGCAACAGATATTTATTCTTTAATCGTCACTTTGTTCAACTGTCAGTAGTCAATACACATCCTTATAGTGCCGTCTTTCTTTTTCACAAACAAGACCGGAGCACGCCAGGGCAAGAAACTCGGTCGTGCAAATCCTCTATCAGTCAACTCTTGCAACTGAGATTTTAACTCTTTCAATTCCGTTGGTGCCATTCTATACGGAGCTATTGAAATAGGAGTAATTCCCGGCACTAATTAAATTCCAAATTAAACTTCTCGTATTGGAGGTAATCCCGGTAACTCTTTGGGAAACACATCTGGAAACTCACAAACCACAGGTACCGATTCAACTTTTTTTTCAGTCACTTTTGTATCAATCACATATGCCAAATAAGCTTCGCAGCCCTTTCTCACATAGTTCAAAGCTTTCATCGCAGATACAACGACTGGTAACCCTTTCATATCACTGGATTCAATTCGAATTATCTCACCGTTCTGACTTCTCAATTCAATACTCTTTCTTTTACAATTCACAACAGCATTATGTAAAGTGAGCCAATCCATTCCCAAAATTATATCAAATTCATCGAAAGGTAGCAACATCAAATTAGCCGGAAAACATATATCTCGAAACATCAATGGGCAGTTCTTGCAAACTTTATAAATCAAAACACACTTGCCTAAGGGGTTTGATACTCTAATCACAAATTCAGTAGACTCAACAGGTAGAGTCTTATTCAATACTAGATTCACACACACATATGAATGAGTAGAACCTGGATCTATCAATGCTATCACATCAGTATCAAACAGAGTAAAAGTACTAGTTATGACGTCTGGAGATAATGCTTCCTCTCGTGCACGTATAGCATAAGCTCGGGCAGGTGCTCTCGCCTCTGATCTCACATCTGTATCAGTAGTCCCTCTTTGACTTCCACTCACATTCCTGAAATTTCTGGGTGGTCTACCTCTAGCCGTCACATTATTACTTGATCTCACATTCTGAACATTTTCTTCTTCAACCATCTTTGGGCACTCTCGAATGAAGTGATCTCGTGATCCACATTTATAGCAAACTCTATTTTTGTACTTGCCCCAGCATTCTCCCACATGTCGTCTTCCACACTATCTACACTCAGGTTTGTTGCTTTCGGCACTATCAACACTTGATTCCATTGGAGCTTGAGTTCTCAGACCAACACTTAGTCTTGCGTGATCTCTATTCAGATGCCCAAACGAAGCATTTGATCGGTTGCTTGCATCTCTGAATCTCTTCATCGAAGGTTGAGAAAACTTACTCATCGATCTTTTTCTTTCATCACGAGCTTCAGAATCAGCTTTCCTCTTTTCTTTACTGAGCTCCTCGGCTTTACAAGCTCTTTCAACTAACACAACAAATTCATTTATATCAAGTATCCCAACCAATAACTTAATATCCTCGTTCAACCCTTCAATGAAGCGTTTACACATAGTGGCTTCGGTTGAAACACATTCCCGTGCATACTGGCTCAGTCTCAAGATTTCCCACTCGTACTCGATAACTGACAAACGGCCCTGTTTCAGCTCTAGAAACTCTTTACGTTTCTGATCAATTAATCGTTGACTGATATACTTCTTTCTGAACTCAACTTGAAAGAAGTCTCAAGTGCTTCTCTCTCTCGGAACCACGAAAATCAATGTTTTCCACTAATTATATACTGTATCTCTCAACAATGAAACTGCACACTTGATACACTCATCAGGAGTCAATGACATTTCATCGAATACTCGAATTGTATTTTCGAGCCAAAACTCGGCCCGCTCGGCATCGTCATCAGTTGTGGCTCTAAACTCTTCGACCCCATACTTACGAATCTTATCCACAGGAGGTTTGTTTAATCTGATCGGATCTACAACTTGTGGCACAACAGGTACTTGTGGGGGTGGAGGTTGTGGAGGAGTCGGATTCGTTCGAACGAACTCCGAAAACCACTCACTCATCATTCGGAAGAAGGCTTGTTTAGCCTCTCCTCCCTCACTACTATCATTCGGCCTAGATGTGGCTGGCGCTATCCCTTGAGCGGGAGCAAAGTGCGCATTCTCACGTCGTCAAGAATCGCTTTCGATCGGGATCCATTACTATATAAAAACACATTTATATCTATCAGAATTTATCACACTATCGCAATTTCATATATGGCATCTATAGCTAGACTCACACGCGCTACGTTAGTTCGAGAATCGACTAAACCGTAGCTCTGATACCAATAAAATGTAACACCCCTAACCCGAAATCGTCACCGAAATAGGGTTAAGAGGCGTTACCGATCAATCGAAACATTATACATCTATTTCACAACACTAAGTCATTCATCCATCAAACATACTCATTAGCAATCATATGGCTCCTTATTGAGGTCTATGAGACCTCAAACATATGCTAGAAAGAGGTCGGGACTAAACCGAACACTTATGAAAATCTTCAGAAACTTAAACATTTCTCAACACTGTTGAGGTCACACGCCCGTGCAGTTAGGCCGTGTGCCTCACACGATCACCAGACACACTCGTGTGTCCAGGCCGTGCCAAAACAGAGCAAGCATACTGACTTATCCCCACGGCCACCAGGCACGCCCGTGTGCCATGGCTGTGTACTCTTAGGCTAGATACCATCTATTTCACACGGCCATTAGACACGCCCGTGTTCCATGACCGTGTAGGCAAAACAAGCCCTTTGCAAGGCCAATTTGCCACCCATGCTAGGGTCAATCCTACAAGCAAAGAACCAATTCATATCTTGCACATTTGACAACCCAAGACATGTAAAACAAACAACATAATATTTCATTCAATCTCATTTCCATTCATGCCAACTCATACACCAAATTTCATAACTAAAACTCATACATTACCAAGCATGATTCATCTCCAAAATCATTAGTTTATAATAGCATCAATCCATCACTAAGCTTACCATTCATAAGACATTTTCATTGCCATAAAAAAAACAAACATAATATGCAAAATATACCAAATCCACACATGCATATTGCCAACATTTATCTAGCCACATCACATGGCTATTTATGCATCTCAAACATGTTTCAAAACTACTAGCCTATACATGCCATAATTCAACTATATACATCTTTCCAAAAATACCAAAATAGATTGCCGATAGTGTGATAGAGAATGCTGACGATCCCCTGATCCGAGCTAGCTTTACTCGACACTCGCAGCGCGAGAGAAACAAATCACACAGTAAGCTTTCCAAAGCTTAGTAAGTTCGTAACATAACACAAACTACTCAATAATACATTCATCAAGTACAAATATAATCCTTCACATAGATCATCATACAAATACACATATACCATGTTATCCATAACTAATATGCTTACTCATCTATCCAATAATCTATTCACGATTTCATCAACCACGTAGGTTCTGTACGTACCTTAGCCAACATTTCGATATCAATCACACATGCTATTCAAAGCTCAATCCTTCATTTGATCAAACTTCGTTAACTCTTCGATTCAAACGTACACTTAGTGCCTAGTTACAAAACCGAACTTAATTCGGCATCACACACACAGTGCCAATCGATAAAGCCAAAGCTTTTATTTCTTCGCACGCACAGTGCTACATATCTCAGTTTCGATTTCAATTACGCACAATTAGTGCCACATTTCTCAACCTCATATTTAACATTTCTAAATCAAAAATTGCACATTCATTCGATTCTCATAACATAGATATAATTTAACAACTAGTATTATATCCAAACTTACCTCGGACGTCGAAGTACCAAAACGGTCGATTAACTGAGCACTTTGTCTTTGCCTCGATCTCGATCCGAACCTCTCCTCTCTTGGTCTATACACATTCAAATTCAATCCATTCAATCACCAAATCATTCATTTTAGTCTAAACACACATATTTAGGGTATTTTACATAATAGCCCTCGCATTTTCACATTTCGACACTTTAGTCCCTAATTCACAAAATCATTAAATTCACATAATTTCTCCTAGTATAAGCCTAGCCAAATTTTCCATTTGTTCATACAAACCCACACACTTTATTTATTTCACATTTTAATCCTTCAAAATGCTATTTTCTCAATTTAGCCCTAATTAGCTAAATTCATCAAAAATTCAAGAACAAAACATGTTCATTAAACACATATCTTTCATTTTTCACTATCATTCATCTCAAAACACATGAGTTCATCAAAAGCTCATTTCACAAACATCATCAATTTTCAAGATTGAAGCATGGGTTTTGTAGTAGACAAAGTAACGATTGCAAAAATATAAAAATTATCATAAGCCGAAACCAAAACATACCTTAATTTGAACTTAGATATAACCGAAACCTAGCTTGAATATTTTCTTTCTTTTCCTTCAACATTCGCCACTCACAAAGATGATAACATTCATCCTTTCTTTCATTTATTTTATTACAATCATAATAATATTCATTTTACCATACTATCCCTTTTAATAAACATTAAATAACAAATATACATTAATGGCATATTTGTCCATTTAACATCCACTATCTTTAAAAAGGTTAAATTACCTCATAAGGCCTCCACCTTAAAAAGCCAACAACACTTAAGTACTTAACAACCAGCACACAACATTTTATACTTTATGCAATTAAGTCCTTTCTCACAATTTGACACACAGTCGATAAAATTATCACACAGAATTTTCACACAGGCTATATCACATATAATCAATACCAAAAATAATATTAAAATATTTTTACGACCTCGAATTTGTGGTCCTGAAACAACTATTCTGACTAGGGTCTAAACCAGGCTGTTACAGAACCCTTCAGAACTAAATAGGATACTCGAAATACTCAGAATAATCGTACAATGCCAACATCCCAGACGCGGTCTTACATGTAACCAAATATCGATGCCACTGTCCCAGACAGGGTCTTACACGAAATCTGATACGATGCCGATGTCCCAGACATGGTCTTACACGTATATCACAAATCGATGCCAACATCCCAAACGAGGTCTTACACGATATCACATATCAGAAACATATGTCCTGACATATAAAATTCTATCTATTCCTAGGTTCGTACGAGACTTTTTGGATATGGACCCTTGATCGATACTTTCTCAATTTCCATGTGTATAACATCTCGTACTCATTCATCACAAATAAATTTCATAGATACATAAATAAGCCAATTCAAATACATTTATTTGTATATAGACTTACCTCGGATTCGGATAATTAGATGGATTCGACTATTCGATCACTTTCGACTTTCTGCGGTCTAAATCTGTTTTCTTCAGTTCTTGATCTATACATATTCAAATTTAACTCTTTTATTCACCAATTTATTCAATTCAATCCAAAACACACATTTACGGTAATTTACAAATTAACCCTCATGTTTTCACATTTTGACATTTTAGTCCCTATCTCATAAAATCACAAAATACACAAAATTTCATGTTGCCCATGCCTAGCCTAATTTTCACAGGCTTCATACAAGTCCATACTTTTGATTTATTTCACATTTTAGTCCCTCAAAATACTATTTTCTCAATTTAGTCCAAATTACTCAAATTTATCAAAAATCCAAAGACAAACTATGTTAATCTATCACATAACTTTCATATTTCATCTTTAAACATCACAAAACTCATGAATTCATCAATGGCACATTTCAAAATCATCATCAATTCACAAAATTAAGGCATGGGTTTTGAAGTATTCGAAGCAACGATTTCAAAAACGTAGAAATCATCAAAAATCGAGTAAAAAACATACCTATATTAAGCTTAGCAATGGCCGAACCCTATTTTGCTTCTTTCCTTTCTTTTTCTTTGATAATTCGGCACAAAGATGATGAATATGGCCATTTTCTTATGATTTGTTTTATTTAATTAAGCATAATTTATAATTTACAAATTTAACCTTTAATAATAATATAAAATAACACATAATAGTTGGTCATAAATGTCCATTAACCATGCTAATGGTTTAATTACAACATAAGGTCACCACATTTAATAATGGCATATCACATAGGTGCTTTTAACATATGGCATGCTAATTTTGCATCTTTCACAATCAGATCATTTTCTCTAATTAGGCACACAAACGAACAAATTAATTCACAAAACTTTAACACATGCTTAATCACATACTGTAGACACAGAAAATAATATTAAAATATTTTTTTTGACTCAGATTTGTGGTCTCGAAACCACTATTCCAACTAAGGTCTAAACCGGACTGTTACACAACTTCTGTAACACCCCATACCCGAGTCCAGGGCTAAGACTGGATACGAGACATTACCATGCTTGAACTCACTTAAACATGTACTTACAAGCTATAAAATTTTGTTCTGAAATAGAAACTCTTCTTTCTTAATCAAAATGTACATATCATGGGCCCATGAGGCCTTAAACACATATCCGGGAACTTTCAGAATACAATTGGGAACTTTTTCTCGAAACAGGGGTCACACGCCTATGTTGAAACACCCCAAACCCGGTCTACGAGCCTTGATCGGATCCGGTATGTTTCTCGAGTAAAGCAGTTAAAAATTCGTTTGCTTCATTGGAAAACTTTGGGTGATTTTGGTGAAAACTTAATTTGTGTTGGGTTCAGTTGAAAATCATTTGCGTTTAGGTGTCAAAATATTTAGCGTTTGTTTTAAAAAAAAAATTTACTTAAGCGTTAATTTAATAAAATATGTATCGTACCAAAATAATTAAAATGCTTGCGTAAACAGTTCATACTATAGCCTTATTACATCAAAATAAAAACCGAATAAATTCAAAATACTTATAAGAAAATGGAGAGTCCAAATTGAAAATAATCTTTGTGCTGAGCATGGCCACCACCAAGTTCCTGCCGACCCGGTCCATCACTGAGTGTCACCTGAAAAATATTCCCACAATGGGGTGAGTCAAACAGACTCAGTGTATAGCAACCACACTAAGCCCTAATGATTCAGGCATATCAGATCATACATATACATATCACAATTTACAAATAATGATGCATTCCCGAACCCAAACCTAGATGCCATCCGCTACACATCACCCGTACCAACCATCACACCGTGGGGACTACTAAGTCAACCCTCCATCCGCTACACATCATCGAAGGCAGTCGCTGCAGACGACGTGCTCATCGCCCTTATATATTGTGGCATAGCCACCGGATAATATACTTTGTGACATAAGTCACCACATTCAAATTATGTGACCAAGTCACCACATTCATATATTGGGGTATAAAACCACCAATCACTTCCCCTTTCCATATAACCCATATGCCCATGTCATACGTAACATGCAATATCATGCCATATTCTTTATTCACATTCTTATAGTTTCACATATGTGCCATACTGAGATATTTATCATGTCGTACTCATAGAAGGAGTAGGTTTACGCACTGAGTACTTAGTACCATTGCATGGTACCGTAGCCATAATTTTCACATTCTTAATAACACATGCATTAAAACAACACCATAAATCCATTAAAACTTAGGGTAGGGCTACACACCTGGTATTACCGCTTTACCGAAATCCCGAAAACCCGATCTACTGATTTAGATCTCAAGTTCCTACATTTAGTCAATCGCTTAATGTTTAACAAAAGCCTATTCGGCTATATGACCAAATCCGAAGGATTAACGTAACCAACTTCTTACCTTGTCGCATAGATTGATTACTAACCAAATCCCAAAATTTTGTAGTGTTTTCTCCCTTGCAATCGGCTAACACTCAATCACTACATAAGTTAGTTTCGCTTTTATACATTTAAGAAACAAATCGTAATCTCTAAGTATGGCTTTGGCCGAATGCACATATGTACTTACCTTGCGATCTCAAATCCTTAAAAAGTGCTATTTGGTTGGGTATCTGTCGAAGTCACTATGGCATGTGTTAGATCTAACTCTAGCATTTAATCTTAATAAAGGGCCCTTGGCCGAATACATGACTTACCTTAGATCTGAAATCCCGAATGATCTTCTATTGTAGTCAACTTAACAGAAATCCCGAGATTCTTCTTCAATGATTCGGCCAAATATTATTAATGGTGTTAGAGTTTTGATTTCAGCTTTAAGGAAAGGAAATAACATGACAACAATCGAATCGTTACCCTTAATGTTGTAGTCGACGGTACCTTTACCAAAACCCATAGAAATATTCAGCTAGGAGTACTTGTTGATCACCCAAATTCCAACTTTTGAAAAAGAAAGAATTGGCTCCCTTCTCTAAAAGATGCAATCGGCTATGGGCACCAAACAGGAGATTCGGCTTTTGAAGATGATTGAATCGTGATAAGATGGAGAAGAAGGAAACTAAGTTTTGAGAGGTTTTCGGTTTTCTATTTCACAAAAGAAGAGAGAAAGGGAATGGAGCTTTTGGAGGAGAGAAAAATCACAAAAGATGCCTATAGCTACACTAAATAAATTCGGCACCTTGCTTCCCTTGAATGGCCGAATTTTTGCCCCCCTAAAGTCCCATATGCGGCCAACTCCCTTCCCCCTCATCTAATCCCTTACTTTTCTCTTATCACCCCATTTAAAATAATAAAATTAATCCATCATTTATCCCCTTATCTAGCCGAATTTCAAAAAGGATTAAACTCATCCCTTTAGTGCCTTAATGTCGTCCACTCTCGCTTCCTCCTGCAGGCCAAAATAAAACTCTTTTATTTTGCTTCCCCTGGCTCAACCCAAGCCCTTACACCTTGCATATAGCGTCACCACCTGAGGCCCTAAGTGGCGCCTTCAAGCCACTTTACCAAGCCCTCTTTAGTGTCTAATTTTCCCTACAATTTCTCATAAGGCCACTTTGCTTCAGTTCCCTCTTTTAAACTTAAAACTTAATATTTTCTAAGGCATTTATCTACCCTCTAAAGTTCTCAAAATTCATAAAACACATTATAACACACAAAGGCATGCTATTTCATATAATTAAGCAAAATGCACACGCCCAATTTCTGGATATTACATATGTGGCTGGGGACACGCCCGTGCACACCTAAAACATGCCCGTGTCTTTAACCCGTGGTGGATACTGGCAAATTACACACGGCCTGGACAAGCCCGTGGCCCTGGCCCGTGTGCCAAACCTTAGCATTCTGACTTATTCACACGGTCTATACACACACCCGTGTTCATTATCCGTGTGACAATCCAATTACTAAGTGTAAAGTGCAGACTTCACACGGCCTTGGCACACGCCCATGTGCTAGCCATATGTATCACACGGTCTGAACAAACGGCCGTGTGATTAGCCCGTGGTCTATACTGACTTAAGACACAAAGGTGCAGGGTGCACATGCCCTAGACACACGCCCGTGTGTCCATCCGTATGGGCACTTAAAGGCTATTTACCAAGCCAATTGCCACCCTGAAATCAAGACCAAACTCATGCTCCATTCAGCAACTCAAGTATTACATCTAACATGAACAAGGATGCATACTTCATTGATAGATTAAAACATACATACTTAATCATTCATGACTCATCTCTTTTGCCATATACAAAAAGAACACTAAGCTTGATAGCCAACACTTTGGCTAGTTTTAAAACATAACTCAATATGAAATGTTTCCTATACATGGCATACTTAATATAAACAACTTGGCTATACCAAAATAGCGTTTGATAGTGTGCTCCGAGCTCCGATGACGATAATCCACGAGATTAGCTTGGCGGTACTACATGGAAAGAAAGAATAAAGGATGTAAGCATTTAGCTTAGTAAGTTTGCATATAATGAACATAGCAACATACTTGCTCAATATAACCCATTTAACATATACAATGGTATCATAAATTTCAGCTATTTAAGCTTACTTACTCATACTGATTCTTACATATCTCATGATACTTACTAGTCTCATACTCGTGTGGTAAACAAGGTACCTGTATCACTTGATCACATAGATCAGCATACTCTACAATAATAATTATAATCTCTAGTTCATCATTCATAATATGAGTAATACTCATTTCTAACTGGATAATAGCTTTTCTTACTTATCTTTCTTGTTATCATTTTAACGTTACTCATTTACCCGATGAATTTCTGCGAATAATCGAGGATACTAAATCTCATTCCACATATAACTTGATACCAAAGCGATATCCTAGATACGGTCTCACATGGAATATCTCATTTTGGTTTCGAGGCCATGTCTTGACATGGACTCGTGTGTTCCCTTGGGAACTTACCATTGCCATGTCTTGACATGGTCTTACTTGGTATCTCTACTCATGAACTGGGCAATGCCGAGCCTTGGCTTGGACTTACATGATATCTTTCTTGTTACTCACCAATGCCATGCCTTGGCTTGGACTTACATGGGATCTCTATCTCTTTATAGCTTTTCAATGCCAAGACTTGTCTTGGACTTACATGATAACTTTGCTTGGAGACTCACCAATGCCATGCCTTGGCTTGGGCTTATATGGGTCTTCATCTCATAATAACTCTTCAATGCCAAGACTTGTCTTGGTCTTACATGATAACTTGCTTGATTGCCGATGCCATGCCTTGGCTTGGTCTTATACGGACTTTCTCATTTCATGTGATAGATCGAGTATCCTAGGTAATTCGACTTCAATTGGGACTTTCTCATGCTTAATCTCATTATCTTCTTTGTTTATCATAACATCAAACATTTTCATGGTAATATTGTACATTAAGCTAAGCATTTCAATGATATAAATCATAAAGCTTAGAAATCATACAAACTTACCTCAATATACAAAATGTATGTAGATATGCAATTTAGTCCTCGACTTTGTTCTTGCCTCAGTTTCGATCCGGGCTTCATTTTTCTTGATCTATAATAATAATTAGATCAGTTAATACTCATATTGACTAAATTGACTCTTAACTCATACTTTGGCAAAATTACTATTTTGCCCCTAAACTTTCTCATATTTGCACTTTTGCCCCTAGGCTCGTAATATAATTCTCATTCAACTTTCTTAAACATCATGTTTAGCTGATTCATTTTCTCTACTATAACAATCATCAATTCTCACTATTTCTAATAGGTATGACCAATTTCATAACTATTACAAATTAGTCCATACTATCTTTTTTCACGAAATTCACTAAGGAAAATATGTTTATCTAACATCAAACTCCAATAATCTTCCATAAAATATCATTTTACATGCATGATACACATGGGTAGATTTTTGAACATGCTTCTTAGCTCATCTTATAGCTAAAAATAGTTAATTCATAATCCGAGGACTCCAAAAATACGAAGAATATTAAAAACGGGGCTAGGATGGCTTACTTGCAAGCTTCAAAAATTTGAAGAACCCTAGCTATGGAGTCTCCCAATTTTCGGCACAAGGAAGAAGATGAATGAAATTTTTATCATCTTTTTCCTATTTTAATCATTTAATTTGTAAATGACCAAAATGCCCTTCTCTTTAAAAATTTACAATTTACTAACTCATGTCCATTTTTGTCCAAAACTTATAATTTGGGAAAATTTCTATTTAAGGACTTCTAATTAATATTCTAAAGCTATTTCATACAAAAAGTTTCTAGAAACTCATATTTTGCAACTTTTGCAATTTAGTCCTATTTGATCATTCCATGTCAATTTCACAAAATTTCTACATGGAACTTTAATACTATCATGCAAACATGTCATAAACCTTAGGAGCTCAATTTACTAACTCAGATTTGTGGTCTCGCACCAATATTCCGACTAGGCCCTGAATCGGGCTTTTACAATTCTCCCCCTCTTAGGAATTTTCGTCCTCGAAAATCTTACCAGCAAACAGGTTTGGATACTAGTTTCTCATGATTTCTTATGGTTCTCACGTAGCTTCTTCTATTCCATGTCTTTGCCACAATACTTTTACTAGGGCAATACTTTTATTTCTTAGCTGCTTGACTTCCCGAGCTAAAATCTTAACTGGTTCTTCACCATAAGTCATGTCGGGATGAATCTCTATCACTGATGGGGTAATTACATGTGAAGGATCTGATCGGTAGCATCGCAACATGGACACGTGAAATACATCGTGAATCCTTTCTAACTCTGATGGCAAAGCCAATCGATAAGATACCGGCCCAACTTTCTCGATAATCTCATACAGTCCAAAAAAAACATGGACTCAACTTGCCTTTCTGGCCAAATCTGAGAACTTTTCTCCATGGTGACACTTTCAAGAAAACTTTATCTCTGAATTAATACTCTATCTCTTTTCTCTTTAAGTCCGAATAGGACTTCTGCCTATCTGATGCAGCTTTTAAACATTCTCGTATCACTTTCACTTTCTCTTCAGCTTCTCTAACCAAATCAACCCCGTGAATTTTGTTTTCTTTTAGTTCAGTCCAATATAGAGGCGTTCGGCACTTACGCCCATATAAAGCCTCATAAGGCGCCATCTTTAAACTCGACTGAAAACTATTATTGTAGGCAAATTCTACCAATGGGAGAAACTTTTCCCAACTGCCTCGAAATTTGAGAATACAACCTCTGAGCATATCCTCGAGTACTTGAATTAACCTCTCTGACTGACCGTCAATTTGAGGATGAAAAGCGGTACTAAAGTTCAACTTTGTACCCAAGGCCTCTTGTAACTTCTTCCAAAATCTGGATGTAAACCTCGGATCTCTATCCGAAATGATTGACAACGGAACACCGTGAAGCCTTACTATTTCTGAAACGTACAAGTTTGCCAACTTGTCTAGTGAGTAATCAACTCGTACAGGTATAAAATGGGCTGACTTCGTAAGTCTATCAACCACGACCCATACAACATGTTTCTTGCTCGGAGACAACGATAAACCCGTTACAAAATCCATAGTAGTACGGTCCCATTTCCACTCCGGAACCAAAATGGGTTGAAGTAAACCCGAAGGTACTTCGTGTTCAGCCTTTACTTGCTGACAAATCAAGCATTTGGAAACGAACACTGAAATATCTTTCTTCATTCTCGGCCACCAATATTGTTGCTTCAAGTCATTATACATCTTGGTACCACCCGAATGTACAAATAAACATCCGCTATAGGCCTCACGCAAAATTCCCTGAATAAGCTCTTCCTTTCTCGGTACACAAACTCTATCTTTGAACATCAGACTTCCATTGGGACTAATCCAGAAATCAGACTCAACATCTGTCTCGCACTGAGCTCTCTTGACTTGCAATCCACTATCTTCTCTTTGAGCTTCAATGATCTCTTGGAGGAAAATTGGTCTAGCTCTCAACTCAGCTAGAATAGAACCATTGTCGGATAAAGTCATCCGTGAATTCATAGCCCTTAATGCAAATAGGGACTTTCTACTCAAAGCGTCGGCGACCACATTCGCCATCCCGGGATGGTAGTCAATGACCAATTCATAGTCTCTTATCAACTCTAACCATCTCCGCTGCCTTAAGTTCAACTCTTTCTGCATCATCAAGTACTTCAAACTTTTGTGATCGGTGAAGATCTGACATCTCTCACCATATAGGTGGTGTCTCCATATCTTCAATGCGAAGACTATGGCAGCCAACTCTAGATCGTGGGTCGGATATTTCTTCTCATGTGGCTTCAACTGTCTTGAGGCGTAAGCAATCACTTTGCCTTCTTGCATAAGTACACAGCCTAATACATTTAAGGATGCATCGCTGTAAATCACAAATTCTTTCCCTGTCTCAGGTTGTACTAAAATTGGAGCTTCTGTCAACATCGCTTTCAGTTTCTCGAAACTTTGTCGGTCGGCATCTTTCTGTCCACTCAAACTTCACATTTTTCTGTAACAATTTAGTCATCGGGGTTGCAATCATAGAAAACCCCTTGACGAATTGTCTATAATAGCCAACTAGGCCTAGGAAAATTCTAACCTCAGAGACATTTCTCGGTGGATTCCAGTCCATTATGGCTGAAATCTTACTTGGATCTACTCGGACTCCATCTCCCGAGACAATATGTCCCAGAAATCCTACTTCCTTGAGCAAAAATTCACTTTTACTGAACTTGGCATATAATTCATTTTCTCGAAGAGTCTGTAAAACTGTCCATAGGTGCTCAGCATGCTCATTCTCATCTCGGGAATAAATCAGTATGTCATCAATGAAAATGACTATAAACTTTTCGAGGTATGGTCTGAAGATATGGTTCATTAAGTCCATGAATACCACAGGAGCATTGGTCAAACCAAAAGGCATGACTAAAAATTCATAATGCCCATACCTCATTTGAAAAGCGGTCTTGGATACATCTGAATCCTGTACTCTCAGCTGGTAGTACCTCGATCTCAAGTCTATCTTAGAGAACATGGTGGCTCCCTTCAATTGATCGAACAAATCATCGATCCTTGGCAATGGGTACTTGTTCTTTACTGTCACTTTATTAAGTTGACGGTAATCTATGCACACTCTCATGGTGCCATCTTTCTTTTCACAAATAAAACGGGAGCACCCCATGGAGAACAACTTGATATTGCAAAACCTTTATCTCACAACTCTTGCAATCTGTGACTTCAACTCTCTCAACTCGTTAGAGCCATTCTCAGTAGGAGTAATAGATATTGGTACAGATGCAGGAGCTAGCTCAATCTTTGAACTCAACCTCTCTAACGGTGGTAGTCCCGGTAATTCTTCTGAAAAACATCCACGTACTCACATATTATCGGTACTAACTCAATCTTTAACTCTGATTCTCTATCATTCATCACAAAGGCCAAATATGCCTCATACCCTTTTCTTATGTATCTCTGTGCTGTCATATGAGAAATCATTGCCGGTGACCTACCTTGTTCATCTGATTTTACATGGAGAATGTCCCCATTCTCACATTTCATCTCAATGTACTTTTTCCCACAATTTACTATTACATCATGGGCAGTCAACCAGTCCATACCAAGAATGATGTCAAACTCATCAAATGGCAGCAACATAAGATTTACTTTAAAGTAATGACCTCTAATCATTAATGGACAATCTTTACATACTTCATCAACTAACACACTCTTGCCTAAAGGATTAGACACCTTAATCGTAAATTCTGTAGAATCTATAGGCATATTCATACTGGATACTAGTTTCATACAAATGTAAGAGTGTGTGGATCCGGGATCTATTAAAGCAATAACTTTGATATCATAAAGAGAAAAGGTACCCGTAATAACATCAGGAGAAGATGCCTCTTCGCGAGCACGAATGGCATAAGTCCTTGTAGGCGCCCTACCCTCAGGTCTCGCAACCTGCTCTCTAGGGTTACCTCTTCCACTTGGCCCACTTCCTGGGTTCCTCTGCGGTCTTCCTCTGACCACACTCCTGGATCTCGGGTTTTGAGCTCTATCTTCTTTCATTTTCTCTAGACAATCTTTTATGTAGTGGTCCTGGGAGCCACATCTGAAACATGCATTTTCATGTGCTCGATATTCTCCAAGATGATGTCTGCCACACTGTGGGCATTCGGGTCTATCCGATCGGATGTTCCCCACACTAGCAACTGAGGTTGTCTGTGCCTTACTTCCCGAATACTGCTTACTCTTGTCCTTCCTTGAAAACCCAGTGGAAGTAGCCGATCGGGTGGAGAAATCTCTTGACTTCTTGGATGAGGATTAGAATGACTTATTCCACTGTCTCTTTTTAGAGTCACGAGACTCTACTTCAGATTTTCTCTTCTCCTTTACTAGTTCTTCGGCTTTACAAGCCCTCTCTACTAGCACAACGAATTCCTTTAGTTCTAGGACAGCAACAAACAATTTGATGTCCTCATTTAGCCCATCTTCAAATCTCTTACTCGTGATGGCCTCGGTGGACACGCATTCTCAAGTGTATTTACTGAGCCGTACAAACTCACGCTCATAATCAGTCATAGACATTGTAACACCCCATACCCGAGTCCGAGGCTCAGACCGAATACGAGACATTACTATGCTTGAACTTACTTAATCATGACATTGCGGGCTATAAAATTTTGTTCAGAAATTAAAACTTCTCATTCTTAAACAATTTGTACATTTCATGGGCCTGCGAGGCCTTAAACTCGTACTGGTAAACTTTCAGAACCTTATCGAAAAACTTTTCTTTGAAACAGGGGTTACATGCCCGTGTAATATAAGACACGCGCGTGCATAGGCATACACGCCCATGTCCTCAGACCATGCCCTAAAACTCAGTATTCTGCCAATTTCCACACGGCCATGACACGCCCGTGGAATTAGACCGTGTTCTACATCTTGATATACCGACTTATTTCACACGACCGGGCACACGCCCATGTTCTAACCGTGTGTCATGCACGGCCTTAACACACAGCCGTGGGATTAGTCCGTGGCCTATTCTTACTTATAAGACTAAGGTGCAGTTTACGCACGGCCTAGACACACACCCGTGTGTCTAACCGTGTGGGCACTTAGAGGCTATTTACCAATCCAATTGCCATCCTGAAATTAAGATACAATTCATACTCATTTCTACAAATCAATACTATATCATCTTAAATAATACTACATGCTTCACTGATAATTATAAACATACACACTTGGTCAATCACTTAGCCATATACAAAAGAATAACAAACTTAATAGCCTATACTTTGGCTCTTCTTAAAACATTTACTCAAAATGTAATGCTACCTATACATGTCATACTTAATAAAACAACTTGGCTATACCAAAATAGCCATTGATAGTGTGCTCCGAGCTCCGATGACGGTGATCCTCGATGTTAGCTTGGCGGGACTACATGGAAAGAAAGAATGAAAGACATAAGCATTTAGCTTAGTAAGTTTGCATAATACACATAGAAACATTCTTACTTAATATAGACCATTTGATACAAACAATGGCATCATAAATTCAGCAATATAAAGCTTACTTACTCATACTTGATTCTTACATAACTCATGAAACTTACTAGTCTCATACTTGATGAGCAAACAAAGTACTGTATCACTAGATCACATTGATCGACATACTTGAACATAATACTCATAATTTCTAATTCATCATTCATAACATGAATAATATTCTTTTTCACTTGATAATAACCTTACTTACTTAGCTTTCTTGTTATCTCTTTGGAGCTTAACTCGTTTGCCTGATGAATTTATATGAATAACCGAGGATACTAAATCTCATCTAAATTTCGAGGCCATGACTTGACATGGACTTATACGAAGTCTTTCTTGTTCTCACCAATGCCAGGCCTTAACTTGGACTTATATGGGATCTCTTTCTCTTAATAACGTTTCAATGCCAAGCTTGCCTTGGTCTTACATGACAACTTGTTCAATGCCAAGCTTGCCTTGGACTTACATGATAACTTATTCAATGCCAAGCTTGCCTTGGACTTACATGATAACTTGTTCAATGCCAAGCTTGCCTTGGACTTACATGATAACTTACTCAATGCCAAGCTTGCCTTTGACTTACATGATAACTTATTCAATGCCAAGCTTGCCTTGGACTTACATGATAACTTGTTCAATGCCAAGCTTGCCTTGGACTTACATGATAACTTATTCAATGCCAAGCTTGCCTTGGACTTACATGATATCTTGCTTGCTTGCTGATACCATGCCTCAGCTTGGTCTTGAACGAAATTTCTTGTTTCATGTGGTAGATCGAGTATCCTAAGCTATTCAACTTCAATCGGGGCTTTCTCATGCTTGATTTCATTAATTTCTTTGTTTAACATAACATTAAACATTTTCATAATAACATTGTATATTATACTAAGCAATTCAATGATATAAATCATAAAGCTTAGAAATCATACAAACTTACCTCAATATACAAAATGTAGCTAGGTATGTAATTTAGTCTTTAACCTTGTTCTTACCTCGGTTTCGATCCGGGCTTCATTTTTCTTGATCTATAGTCATAAATAGATCATTTAATACTCACATTGACTAAATTGACTCTTAAATCATACTTTGGAAAATTACTATTTTGCCCCTAAACTTTCTCATATTTGCACTTTTGCCCCAAGGATCGTAAAATGATTCTCATTCAACTTTCTTAAACTTCATGCTTAGCTTATTCATTTTCTCTACTGTGACAACCATCAATTCTCACTATTTCTACTATGTATGAGAAATCTCAAAACTTTTACGAACTAGTCCCTATATTCATTTTTCATGAAATTCATTAAGGAAAAGATGTTTATCTAACATCAAACTCTCATAATCTTCCATGAAACATCATTTAACAAGCATGTCATACATGGGTAGATTTTTGAACATGCATCTTAGCTCATTTTATAGCTAAAAATAGCTAATTCATAATACGAGAACTTTAAAAAGCACGAAGAATATTAAAAATGGGACTAAGATGAACTTACTAGCAAGCTTGAAAGATGAGCAAACCCTAGCTATGGTTTCTTTGAAAATTTCGGCAATGAGGAAGAAGATGATAATGATTTTTGTCATCTTTTTCCTTTATTAATCATTTAATAGGTAAATGACCAAAATGCCCTTTTCTTAAAAATATCACCATTTACTAACTCATGTCCAATTTTGTCCAAAAATTATAATTTGGGCAAATTTCTATTTAAGGACTCATAATTGCTATTCTAGAGCTATTTCATACAAAATGCTTCTAGAAACTCCTAATTTGCAACTTTTGCAATTTAGTCTTTTTTGGACCATTCAACCTCAATTTAGCAAAATTGCTTCATGAAACTTTCACACTAACATGCAAACGTGACATAAATGTTACAAACTCATAAATTCACCTCGAATTCGTGGCCTCGCACCACTATTCCGACTAGGCCCTAAATCAGGCTGTTACAATTCTCCCCCATTAGGGATTTTAGTCCTCGAAAATCTTACCAAAGAAAAAGTTTGAATCTTTGGTTTCTCATACTCTCTTACGGTTCCCATGTGGCTTCTTCTATTCCATGTATTTGCCACAATACTTTCACTAAGGCAATACTTTTCTTTCTTTCTTTGCTTCACTTCCGAGCTAATATCTTGACTGGTTCTTCACCATAAGTCATGTCGGGATGAATCTCTACCTCTGATTGGGAATTACATGCGAAGGGTCGATCGGTAGCGTCTTAACATTGACACATGAAACACATCATGTATCTTTTCTAACTCGATGGCAAAGCCAATCAGTAAGCTATAGGCCCAACCTTCTCGGTAATCTCATACGGTCCAATAAAACGTGGACTCAACTTGCCTTCCGGCCAAATCGAGAACTTTTCTCCAAGGTGACACTTTCAAGAAAACTTTATCTCCAACTTGATACTCTATCTTTTTCTCTTTAAGTCCGAATAGGACTTACATGCATCTAATGCACTTTTAAACTTTCTCGTATCACTTTCACTTTCTCTTGACTTCTCTAACCAAATCAACCCCGTGAATTTGGTTTTCTTTAAGTTCAGTCCAATATAGAGGCGTTCGGCACTTACGCCCATATAAAGCTTCATAAGGCACCATCTTTAAGCTCGACTGAAAACTATTATTGTAGGAAAACTCTACTAATGGGAGAAACTTTTCCCAACTGCCTTGGAATTCAAGAATACAACATCTGAGCAAATCCTCAAGTACTTGAATTAACCTCTCTGACTGACCGTCAGTTTGCGGGTGAAAGGCCGTACTAAAGTTCAATTTTGTACCCAAGGCCTCTTGTAACTTCTTCTAAAACCTGGATGTGAATCTCGAATCTCTATCCGATATGATTGGCAAGGGAACTCCATGAAGTCTTACTATTTCTGAAACATACAAGTTTTCCAACTTGTCAAGGGAGTAATCAACTTGTATAGGTATAAAATAAGCTGATTTCGTGAGTCTATCAACTACAACCCATACGGCATATTTCTTGCTCGGAGACAATGGTAAACTCGTTACAAAATCCATAGTAATACGGTCCCATTTCCACTTCGAAACTAAAATGGGTTGAAGCAAACCCGAAGGTACTTGGTGTTCAGCCTTTACTTGTTGACAAATCAAGCATTTGGAAACAAATTCTGAAATATCTTTCTTCATTCTTGGCCACCAATATTGTTGCTTCAAGTCATTATACATCTTGGTACTACCCGGATGTACAGATAAACATCCATTATGGGCCTCATACAAAATTCTCTGAATAAGCTCTTCTTTTCTTGGTAAACAAACTCTGTCTTTAAACATCAGACTTTCATTGGGACTAATTCGAAAGTCCGACTCAACATCTGTCTCGCACTGATCTCTTTGAACTTGCAATTCACTATCCTCTTTTTGAGCTTCAATGATCTATTGGAGGAATATTGGTCTAGCTCTCAACTCAGCTAGAATAGAACCGTCGTCGGACAAAGTCATCCGTGAATTCATTGCCCTTAATGCAAATAAGGATTTTCTGCTCAAAGCGTCGGCGACCACATTCGCCTTCCCGGGATGGTAATCAATGACCATCTCATAATCTTTTATCAACTCTAACCATCTCCGTTGTCTTAAGTTCAACTCTTTCTGCATCATCAAGTACTTCAAACTTTTATGATCAGTGAAAATTCGACATTTCTCACCATATAGGTGATGTCTCCATATCTTCAATGCGAAGACTATGGCAGCCAACTCTAAATCATGCGTCGGATAATTCTTCTCATGAGGCTTCAACTGTCTGGAGGCATAAGCAATAACTTTGCCTTCTTGCATAAGTACATAGCCTAATCCATTTAAGGATGCATCATTTGTAAACTATGAACTCTTTCCCCGTCTCAGGTTGTACTAAAACTGGAGCTTCTGTCAATAATGCTTCCAATTTTTTGAAACTTTGTTGGCATATTTCTGTCCACTCAAACTTCACATTTTTCTGTAACAACTTTGTCATCGGGGTTGCAATCATGGAAAACCCCTTGAAAAATCATTTATAATAGCCTGCTAGGCCTAGGAAACTTCTAACCTCAGAGATATTCCTCGGCGGTTTCCAATCTGTAATAGTCGAGATCTTACTTGGGTCTACTCAAACCCCTTCTCCTGAGACAATATGCCCCAGAAATCCTACTTCATTGAGCCAAAACTCACTTTTATTGAACTTGGCATACAACTGATTTTCTCGAAGAATCTGTAAAACTATCCGTAGGTGCTCAGCATGCTCATTCTCATCTCGGGAATAAATCAGTATGTCGTCAATAAAAACAACTACAAACTTGTCGAGGTATGGTCTGAAGATGCGGTTCATTAAATCCATGAATACCGCAGGAGCATTGGTCAAACCAAAAGGCATGACTAAAAATTCATAATGCCCATACCTTGTTCGAAAAGCCGTCTTGGATACATCTGACTCCTTTACTCTTACCTGGTAATACCCCGATCTCAAGTCTATCTTAGAGAACACGGTGGCTCCTTTCAATTGATCGAACAAATCATCGATCCTTGGCAATGGGTACTTGTTCTTTCTTGGTCACTTTATTAAGTGGACGGTAATCTATGCACAATCTCATAGTGCATCCTTTCTTTTCACAAATAAAACTGGAGCACCCTGGGGAGAACAACTTGACCTTGCAAAGCCTTTTCTCGTTAACTCTTGCAATCGTATCTTCAACTCTTTCAACTCCGTTGGAGCTATTCTGTAAGGAGTAATAGATATTGGTACAGTACCGGGAGCTAGCTCAATGCTGAACTCAACCTCTCTAACTGGTGGTAGTCCTGGCAATTCCTCGGTAAACACATCCACGTACTCACATACTATTGGCACTAACTCAATCTTTAACTCTGTTTCTTTTTCATTCATCACAAAGGCCAAATATGCTTCATACCCCTTTCTCATGTATCTCTGTGCCGTCATGTGAGAAATCAATTCTGACAATCTACTATGTTCATCAGATTCTATATGGAGAATATCCACATTCTCACATCTCATTTCAATGTACTTTTTCCCACAATTTACTATTACATCATGGGTTGTCAACCAGTCCATACCAAGAATGATGTCAAACTCATCAAATGGTAATAACATAAGGTTTGCTTTAAAACAGTGACCTTTAATCATTAACGGACAATCTTTACATACTTCACCAATTAACACACTCTTGCCTAAAGGATTAGACACTTTAATCACAAATTCTTTAGACTCTACAGGCATGCTCATATCGGATATTAATTTCAGGCAAATGTAAGAGTGTGTGGATCCGGGATCTATTAAAGTAATATCTTTGATATCATAAAGAGAAAAGGTACCCGTGATAACATCATGGGAAGATGCCTCTTCACGAGCGCGAATGGCATAAGTCCGTGCAGGCGCCCTACCCTCGGGTCTCGCGGCCTGCTCTCTAGGGTTACCTCTTCCTCTTGCCCCACTTCCTGGGTTTCTCTACGGTCTTCCTCTGACCATACTCCCGGATCTCGGGTTCTAATCTCTCTCTTCTTTCATTATCTCTGGACAATCTTTTATGTAGTGGTCTTGGGAACCACATCTAAAACATGCATTTTTGTGCACTCGGCATTCTCCAAGATGACATCTGCCACACTGTGGGCATTCGGGTCTTTCAGATTGAAAGTTCCCCACACTAGCGATCAAGTAGTAGTCTGTGCTTTATTTCCCGAATACTGTTTACTCTTGTCTTTCTTTGAAAACCCAATGGAAGTAGCCGATCGGGTAGGGAAATCTCTTGACTTCTTGGATGAGGATTGGAATGACTTATTCCACTGTCTCTTTCTAGAGTCACGAGACTCAATTTCAGACTTTCTCTTCTCTTTTACTAGCTCTTCGGCTTTACAAGCCCTCTCCACTAGCACAACAAATTCTTTCAATTCTAGGACAGCAACAAACAGTTTGATGTCCTCATTTAGCCCATCTTCAAATCTTTTGCTCATGATGGCCTTGGTGGACACGCATTCTCGAGCGTATTTGCTGAGTCGCACAAACTCATGCTCATAATCGGTCACCGACATCTTGCCTTGCTTTAACTCTAAAAATTCTTTTCTTTTCTGATCTACAAATCTTTGACTGATATACTTTTCCTTAAACTCTTCTTGGAAAAATTCCCACGTGATCTTCTCTCTTGGGACTACTGATACCAAGGTGTTCCACCATTGATAGGCAGAATCTCTTAAAAGAGAAACTATGCACTTCATGCACTCTTCAGGTGTACATGACAGCTCATTAAATACCCTGATGATATTTTCTAACCAAAATTCAGCTCTTTTCGGATCGTTATCTTTTCTAGCCCGAAATTCTTCAGCCCCATGTTTCTGATCCTATCAACTGGAGGCTTAACTCCTCTTGCCACCTCTATTACTTGAGGGGCTACTGGGATAGGTTGAGGAATAGGCGGGGGTGAAGGGGGTTGTGCATTCGAGTTCGTACGAACGAACTCTGAATACCACGTATTCATCATATGAAGGAAGGCTTCTCTAGCCCCTTCTCCTCCTTCTTGACTCACCGTAGTGGGTCTATTCTCATTCTCGTTCGGCACCGTCCCTTCAGCGAGAGCCGGCACATTACTTTCTACATCATCTGCCATATCTCTTTCAGGATCCATTTACTAAATATATAAACATAATTTAAGTCATCAGGAGTCGTCACACTATCAATTTAAAAACTTTCTTACATATGGCATGTATAGCTAGACTCATGCTCATGCTACATTAGTCCTAGAACCGACTAAACCGTAGCTCTGATACCATTAAATGTAACACCCCATACCCGAGTCCGAGGCTAAGACCAGATACGAGACATTACTATGCTTGAACTTACTTAATCATGACATTGCGGGCTATAAAATTTTGTTCTGAAATTAAAACTTCTCATTCTTAAACAATTTGTACATTTCATGGGCCTACGAGGCCTTAAACTCGTACTGGTAAACTTTCGGAACCTTATCAAAAAAAATTTCTTTGAAATAGGGGTTACACGCCCGTATAATATAAGACACGCCCGTGCAAAGGCATACACGCCCATGTCCTCAGATCGTGCCCTAAAACTAAGTATTCTGCCAATTTCCACACGGCCATGACACGCTCGTGGACTTAGACTGTGTACTACATCTTGATATACTGACTTATTTCACATGACCGGGCACACGCCCATGTTCTAACCGTGTGTCATGCACGGCCTTAACACACGGCCGTGGGATTAGTTCGTGGCCTATTCTTACTTATAAGACTAAGGTGCAGTTTACACGACGGCCTGAACACTGCCTTGCGTGTGTCTAACCGTGTGGGCACTTAGAGGCTATTTACCAAGCCAATTGCCATCCTGAAATTAAGATACAATTCATAATCATTTCTACAAATCAATACTACATCATCTTAAATAATACTACATGCGTCATTGATAATGATAAACATACACACTTGGCCAATCACTTAGCCATATACAAAAGAATAACAAACTTAATAGCCTATACTTTGGCTCTTCTTAAAACATTTACTCAAAATGTAATGCTACCTATACATGCCATACTTAATAAAATAACTTGGCTATACCAAAATAGTGATTGATAGTGTGCTCCGAGCTCTGATGACGGTGATCCTCGATGTTAGCTTGGCGGGACTACATGGAAAGAAAGAATGAAAGACATAAGCATTTAGCTTAGTAAGTTTGCATAATACACATAGAAACATTCTTACTTAATATAGACCATTTGATATAAACAATGGCATCATAAATTCATCTATATAAAGCTTACTTACTCATACTTGATTCTTACATAACTCATGAAACTTACTAGTCTCATACTTGATAGGCAAACAAAGTACCTGTATCACTAGATCATATTGATCAGCATACTTGAACATAATACTCATAATTTCTAATTCATCATTCATAACATGAATAATATTCTTTTTCACTTGATAATAACCTTACTTACTTAGCTTTCTTGTTATCTCTTTGGAGCTTAACTCGTTTGCCCGATGAATTTATATGAATAACCGAGGATACTAAATCTCATCTAAATTTTGAGGCCATAACTTAACATGGACTTATACGAAGTCTTTCTTGTTCTCACCAATGCCATGCCTCAACTTGGACTTATATGGGATCTCTTTCTCTTGATAACTTTTCAATGCCAAGCTTGCCTTAGTCTTACATGATAACTTGTTCAATGCCAAGCTTGCCTTGGACTTACATGATAACTTATTCAATGCCAAGCTTGCCTTGGACTTACATGATAACTTGTTCAATGCCAAGCTTGCCTTGGACTTACATGATAACTTGTTCAATGCCAAGCTTGCCTTAGACTTACATGATAACTTGTTCAATGCCAAGCTTGCCTTGGACTTACATAATAACTTACTCAATGCCAAGCTTGCCTTGGACTTACATGATAACTTATTCAATGCCAAGCTTGCCTTGGACTTACATGATAACTTACTCAATGCCAAGCTTGCCTTGGACTTACATGATATCTTACTTGCTTGCCGATGCCATGCCTCGGCTTGGTCTTATACGGACTTTCTTGTTTCATGTGATAGATCGAGTATCCTAAGCTATTCAACTTCAATCGGGGCTTTCTCATGCTTGATTTCATTAATTTCTTTGTTTAACATAACATTAAACATTTTCATAATAACATTGTATATTATACTAAGCAATTCAATGATATAAATCATAAAGCTTAGAAATCATACAAACTTACCTCAATATACAAAATGTAGCTAGGTGTGTAATTTTGTCCTCGACCTTATTCTTGCCTCGGTTTCGATCCGGGCTTCGTTTTTCTTGATCTATAGTCATAAATAGATCATTTAATACTCACATTGACTAAATTGACTCTTAAATCATACTTTGGACAAATTACTATTTTCCCCCTAAACTTTCTCATATTTGCACTTTTGCCCCAAGGCTTATAAAATGATTCTCATTCAACTTTCTTAAACTTCATGCTTAGCTGATTCATTTTCTCTGCTATGACAACCATCAATTCTCACTATTTCTACTATGTATGAGAAATCTCAAAACATTTACAAACTAGTCCCTATATTCATTTTTCATGAAATTCATTAAGGAAAAGATGTTTATCTAACATCAAACTCTCATAATCTTCCATGAAACATCATTTTACAAGCATGTCATACATGGGTAGATTTTTGAACATGCATCTTAGCTTATTTTATAGCTAAAAATAGCTAATTCATAATACGAGAACTTTAAAAACACGAAGAATATTAAAAACGGGACTAAGATGAACTTACTAGCAAGCTTGAAAGATAAGCAAACCCTAGCTATGGTTTCTTTGAAAATTTCAGCAATGAGGAAGAAGATGATAATGATTTTTGTCATCTTTTTCCTTTATTAATCATTTAATAGGTAAATGACCAAAATGCCCTTCTCTTAAAAATATCACCATTTACTAACTCATGTCCAATTTTGTCCAAAAATTATAATTTGGGCAAATTTCTATTTAAGGACTCATAATTGCTATTCTAGAGCTATTTCATACAAAATGCTTCTAGAAACTCATAATTTGCAACTTTTTCAATTTAGTCCTTTTTGGACCATTCAACCTCAATTTAGCAAAATTGCTTCATGAAACTTTCACACTAACATGAAAACGTGACATAAATCTTAAAAACTCATAAATTCACCTCGAATTCATGGCCTCGCACCACTATTCCGACTAGGCCCTAAATCGGGCTGTTACAGACATCTTGCCTTGCTTTAACTCTAGAAATTCCTTTCTTTTCTGGTCCACAAACCTTTGACTGATATACTTTTTCTTGAACTCTTCTTGGAAAAATTCCCATGTGACCTTTTCCCTCGGTACCACAGACACCAATGTGTTCCACCATTGATAAGCAGGATCTCTTAAAAGAGAGACTACACACTTCATGCATTCCTCAGGTGTGCATGACAACTCATTAAAAAACCCTGATAGTATTCTCTATCCAGAACTCAGCCTTTTTCGGATCATCATCTTTTCTAGCCCGGAATTCTTCTGCCCCATGTTTCCTAATCCTATCAATCGGAGGCTTCTCTCCTCTTACCACCTCTACTACTTGAGGGGCTATTAGGATAGGTTGAGGAATAGGTGGGGGTGGAGGGGGTTGTGCATTCGGGTTCGTACGAACGAACTCCGTATACCATGTGTTCATCATATGGAGGAAGGCTTCTCTAGCCTCTTCTCCTCCTTCTTGACTCACCGTAATGGGTCTATTCTCATTCTTGTTCGGCACCATCCCTTCAGCGGGAGCCAGCGCGTTACTTTCTACGTCATCCGCCACAGCTCTATCGGGATCCATTTACTAAATGTATAAACATAATTTAAGTCGTCAGGAGTCGTCACACTATCATTATAAAAACATTCTTACGTATGGCATGTATAGCTAGACTCGTGCTCGTGCTACGTTAGTCCTAGAATCGACTAAATCGTAGCTCTGATACCACTAAATGTAACACCCCATACCCGAGTCCAGGGCTAAGACTAGATACAAGACATTACCATGCTTAAACTCACTTAAACATGTACTTACGAGCTGTAAAATTTTGTTTCGAAATAGAAACTCTTCTTTCTTAATCAAAACATACATATCATGGGCCTATGAGGCCTTAAAAACATATCCGGGAACTTTCGAAATACAATCAGGAACTTTTCCTCGAAACAGGGGTCACACGCCCATGTGGCTGGGGACACGCCCGTACACCCCTAAAACATGCCCGTGTCTTTCACCCGTGGTGGATACTGGCAAATTACACACGGCCTTGACACGCCCATGGCCTTGGCCCGTGTGCCAAACCTTGGCATTCTGACTTATTCACACGGTATATACCCACGCCCGTGTGCATTAGCCGTGTGACAATCCAGTTACTAAGTGTAAAGTGCAGACTTCACACGGCCTTGGCACACGCCCATGTGCTAACCGTGTGTATCACACGGTCTGAACAAACGACCGTGTGATTAGCCCGTGTTCTATACTGACTTAAGACACTAAGGTGCAGGGTGCACACGGCCTAGACACACGCCCGTGTGTCCATCCGTGTGGGCACTTAAAGGCTATTTACCAAGCCAATTGCCACCCTGAAATCAAGACCAAAGTCATGCTCCATTCAGCAACTCAAGTATTACATCTAACATGAACAAGGATGCATACTTCATTGATAGATTAAAACATACATACTTAATCATTCATGACTCATCTCTTTTGCCATATACAAAAAGAACACTAAGCTTGATAGCCAACACTTTGGCTAGTTTTAAAACATAACTCAAAATGAAATGTTTCCTATACATGCCATACTTAATATAAACAACTTGGCTATACCAAAATAGCGTTTGATAGTGTGCTCCGAGCTCCGGTGACGATAATCCACGAGATTAGCTTGTCGGGACTACATGGAAAGAAAGAATAAAGGACGTAAGCAATTAGCTTAGTAAGTTTGCATATAATGCACATAGCAACATACTTGCTCAATATAACCCATTTAACATAAACAATGGTATCATAAATTTCAGCTATTTAAGCTTACTTACTCATATTGATTCTTACATATCTCATGATACTTACTAGTCTCATACTCGTGTGGTAAACAAGGTACCTGTATCACTTGATTACATAGATCAACATACTCTATAATAATAATTATAATCTCTAGTTAATCATCCATAATATGACTAATACTCATTTCTAACTGGATAATAGCTTTTCTTACTTATCTTTCTTTTTATCATTTTAACTTTACTCATTTGCCCGATGAATTTTTGCGAATAACCGAGGATACTAAATCTCATTCCATATATAACTTGATGCTAAAGCCATATCCTAGATACGGTCTTACATGGAATATCTCATCTTGGTTTCGAGGCCATGTCTTGACATGGACTTATACGAAGTCTTTCTCGTGTGTTCCCTTGGGAACTTACCATTGCCATGTCTTGAAATGGTCTTACTTGGTATCTCTACTCATGAACTGGGCAACACCGAGCCTTGGCTTGGACTTACATGAAATCTTTCTTGTTACTCACCAATGCCATGCCTTGGCTTGGACTTACATGGGATCTCTATCTCTTTATAGCTTTTCAATGCCAAGACTTGTCTTGGACTTACATGATAACTTTGCCTGGAGACTCACCAATGCCATGCCTTGGCTTGGGCTTATATGGGTCTTCATCTCATAATAACTCTTCAATGCCAAGACTTGTCTTGGTCTTACATGATAACTTGCTTGATTGCTGATGCCATGCCTTGGCTTGGTCTTATACGGACTTTCTCATTTCATGTGATAGATCGAGTATCCTAGGTAATTCGACTTCAATCGGGACTTTCTCATGCTTAATCTCATTATCTTCTTTATTTATCATAACATCAAACATTTTCATGGTAATATTGTACATTATGCTAAGCAGTTCAATGATATAAATCATAAAGCTTAGAAATCATACAAACTTACCTCAATATACAAAATGTATGTAGATATGCAATTTAGTCCTCGACTTTGTTCTTGCCTCGGTTTTGATCCGGGCTTCATTTTTCTTGATCTATAATAATAATTAGATCATTTAATACTCATATTGACTAAATTGACTCTTAAATCATACTTTGGCAAAATTACTATTTTGCCCCTAAACTTTCTCATATTTTCACTTTTGCCCCTAGGCTCGTAATATAATTCTCATTCAACTTTCTTAAACATCATGTTTAGCTGATTCATTTTCTCTACTATAACAATCATCAATTCTCACTATTTCTAATAGGTATGACCAATTTCATAACTATTACAAATTAGTCCATACTATTTTTTTTCATGAAATTCACTAAGGAAAAGATGTTTATCTAACATCAAACTCCCATAATCTTCCACAAAATATCATTTTACATGCATGATACACATGGGTGGATTTTTTAACATGCTTCTTAGCTCATCTTATAGCTAAAAATAACTAATTCATAATACGAGGACTCCAAAAATACGAAGAATATTAAAAAAGGGGCTAGGATGACTTACTTGCAAGCTTCAAAAATTTGAAGAACCCTAGCTATGGAGTCTCCCAATTTTTGGCACAATGAAGAAGATGAATGAAATTTTTATCATCTTTTTCCTATTTTAATCATTTAATTGGTAAATGACCAAAATGCCCTTCTCTTTAAAAATTTACAATTTACTAACTCATGTCCATTTTTGTCCAAAACTTATAATTTGGGAAAATTGCTATTTAAGGACTTCTAATTAATATTCTAAAGCTATTTCATAAAAAAAGCTTCTAGAAACTCATATTTTGCAACTTTTGCAATTTAGTCTTATTTGATCATTCCATGTCAATTTCACAAAATTTCTACATGGAACTTTAATACTATCATGCAAACATGTCATAAACCTTAAGAGCTCAATTTACTAACTCAGATTTGTGGTCTCGCACCACTATTCCAACTAGGCCCTGAATCGGGCTGTTACAACTTTAGGTCAATATTCCTTTAGTAGACACTCTTGTGCAAATTTCGAATTATGGGGAATTTATGAAGGAGCTCTTTTCTAAGAAGAAGACGCTCAATGATATGGAAACTATTGCACTCATAGAGGGCTGTAGTGCTGTTTTGACAAATAAGTTACACCCCAAAATGAAAGATCCTGGGAGCTTTACTATCCCGTGTTCAATTAGAAACCATTATTTAGGCAAGGCTTTATGAGACTTGGGAGCTAGCATCAACCTAATACCGCTATCAACTTTTAGAAAGTTAGGAATTGGTCACATGAAACCTATTGCAATGACATTGTAACTAGCTGATTGATCTTTGGCTCAACCTAAAGGGAAAATTAAAGATATCTTAGTTCGTATGGATAAATTCATTTTTCTAGTTGATTTTATCATACCTGACTATAAGGTAGAGAAGAAGGTTCCCATAATCTTGGGACGACCATTTTTAGCCACCAGGCGAACTCTTATTGATGTTTACAAAGGTGAACTGACCATGCGACTTAATAATGAGCACGTTACCTTCAGTGTGTTCGAATCTATTCAATGCAAGGATAAAGAAGAATGCCATACTGCCGATGTGCTAGATGATTTAATTGCGAAAGAATTCAATGACCAAAACACAATACTTTCTGAGGATTTGTAGTGACATCTGATGATGAATTCTTAGATAATTGTGACAATAGGGTTGACGCTAATAATATTGAACTCAGGCATGGATGGCAGATTAAATCCTTAGACTTAGCTAGCAGAAAAACTCTAATTTTCAAACCATTTATCGATAAAGCTCCTACTCTGGAATTGAAACCACTACCTGCTCATCTTAAATACGTCTTTCTTGGTGATAATAATACTCTTCCAATTATTGTCTCTGCAACACTGGATGTAACTTAAGAAGAGAAAGTGGTCTATATTCTTAAGCAACATAAATGAGCTATTGCTTGAAGTATTACCGATATCTGAGGCATTAGTCCATCTTTTTGCATGTACAAGATCAAGTTGCAAGATGAAGGCAAGTAGTCGATTGAGCAACAAAGAAGATTAAACAAGAAGATGATGGAAGTTGTTAAGAAATAAATTATAAAGTGGCTTGATGCTGGAATTATCTACCTATTTTTTATAGCAATTGGGTAAGTCTACTGCAATGTGTTCCTAAAAAGAGTGGCATCACAATGGTTAGCAACGAAAAAGACAAATTAATTCCTACACGCATTCCTACATGATGGCGAGTCTGTATGGATTATCGCAAACTTAATATTGCCACAAGGAAGGACCACTTCCCACTTTCTTTCATTGACCAAATGTTGGACAAGCTTGCTGGAAGAGCCTATTACTGCTTCTTAGATGGCTATTCTGGGTACAATCAGATTGCTATTGCACTGGAGGATCAAGAGAAAATAACTTTCACTTGTCTTTTTGGTACTTTTGCTTTTTTCCGTATGCCTTTCGGTCTTTGCAATGCACCAACCACATTTCAAAGGTGCATGATGACAATATTCTCGGATATGATTGAAGATTCTTTAGAGGTTTCTATGGATGATTTCTCAATCTATGGGAATGATTTTGATCATTACACTGACAATTTGGGTAAAGTATTACAGCGATGTGAAGACACACATTTTGTTTTAAATTGGGAAAAATGTCATTTCATGGCAACTAAAGGCATTGTGTTAGGCCATCACATCTCTAGTCAAGGCATTAAAGTAGACAAAGCTAAAGTGGAAATCATTGAGAAATTACCTCCATCAAAAAATGTGAAAGGTATTCGCAGTTTTCTTGTGCATGCGGGGTTTTACCAAAGATTAATTAGAGATTTATCAAAAATTGCAAAGCCCTTATGCTCATTGCTGGAACAGAATAAAGAATTCCTCTTTGATGATGCATGTCTAGAGGCATTCATCAATTAAAGACGTAGCTAGTAAATGCACTCATTGTCATTGCACCAGATTGGTTTCAACCTTTTGAAGTTATGTGAGATGCAAGCGACTTTGCTGTGAGTGTTGTTCTAGGAAAACGCAAGGGAAAATCATTTCACGCCATCTAATATGCTAGCAACACTCTTACAGAGGCTCAAATCAACTATACCACTACAGAGAAAGAATTGTTGGTTGTAATCTTTGCTTTCGACAAATTTTGTTCTTATCTTGTTGGCGCAAAGGTTACCTTATTTACTGATCACTTGGCATTGAGATATCTTTTTGCGAAGAAGGATGCAAAACCAGGATTGATACGATGGGTCTTACTGTTGCAAGAATTTGACATTGAGATAAAAGATCGTAAGGGTCAAGAGAATCAAGTTGCAGACTATCTGTCTAGATTGGAAGTTGCTAGCGAAGATGGAAACATACTTCAAACTGTCAACGCATTCCCAGATGAGAGGTTATTTTCTGTAGATACAACCCCTTGGTATGGAGATCTGGTTAATTATCTAGTGTGCGGAAAACTCCCATTAGGTGTCACAAACCATAAAAAAGAAAGATTTCTTCGTGAAGTAGTGAAGTATCATTGGAACGAGCAGTATTTATTCAAGGTATGCAATGACAACATTATTCGACGTTGTGTTTCGGTAGACGAGATGCTTTCAATCCTAAAGCACTGTCATGATGCTCCTTATAGAGGTCATTTTGATGGCATGCGAACTGCTGCTCAGGTTCTCCAATCAGGATTCTACTGGCCTTCATTATTCAAAGACGCCCACAATTTTGTGAATCAATGTGATAGGTGTCGGCGTACTGGTTCTATATCCCAACGCAATGAAATGTTGCAGCAGCCAATTATGGAGGTTAAATTATTCGATGTTTGGGGTATGGATTTTATGGGACCATTTCCAAGTTCATTTGGAAATCTTTATATATTAGTAGCTGTTGACTACGTCTCGAAGTGGGTTGAAGTTGTTGCAATCCCAAAGGATGATACAAAGACAGTGCTTAAATTTTTTCACAAGCATATACTCACTCACTTTGGCACACCAAAGACATTGATTAGTGATCAGGGTACACACTTTCATTGCAACCAAGTAGCAGGCACACTGAAAAGATATGGTTTTAATCATAGAATGGCTACTACTTACCATCCGCAAACTAATGGACAAGCCGAAGTATCGAATCGACAAATTAAAAACATTCTTGAGAAGGTTGTGAACCCTTCGAGGAAAGATTAGTCTTCCAGACTGGATGACGCTTTATGGGCATTGCGGACAGCATACAAAACTCCATTAGGGATGTCGCCGTATCAATTGGTTTTTGGGAAAGCATGTCCCTTGCTAGTTGAAATGGAACACAAAGTAATGTGAGCAATTAAACAAGTGAACATGGACTATGAAGCTGCCGGAAAGAAAAGGTTGTTGGATATCACTGAACTAGAGGAGATTAGGCAAAATGCCTATGAAAACGCTGCAATTTACAAGGAAAAGACCAAACGATGGAATGACAAAATTATTTTGTAGCGAAAATTTATTGCGGGTTAACAAGTTTTATTATTCAATTCTAGACTGAAACTGCACCAGGGTAAATTGCGCTCTCATTGGTTTGGACCTTTCAAAGTTGTCAAAGCATTTCCTCATGGTGCAGTGACAATCAGAGATTTAAATGATGGGCACCAATTCAAAGTGAATGGCCAGCGATTGAAACATTATATTGGGAATATTGATAATAAGCAAGCAGAGACCATTAAATTGGTCGAAAAATTTTAATTCTTATGAAAATTTTTATGTAATTTTAATTTTATTTTATTTTTATTTCTGATCAAGTTTTTATTATTTATTTATTTATTTATTACTATTTTTGCAGAATAATTAGGTACTATTGTCGACGCACTTGGGCTTTATTGTCAACGCAGTTTGTACTATTTTACTGTCACTTTTGATTCAGCAAGAATGACGGTAGATCAAAAATTTTAGATCCCACCGTTTGACCAAAGTCACCTAGCCGTCTGATCTATCTGAGCGAGTGCAATTCTCATTTGACGTAATTATTCCCTCCAGCTTTATTTCCCTTCAGAAAATCACGTCTTTCCATTTTTTTCTTTCACTCACTATAAACCCCTCTTCACTGTGCTAACTGTGAAACACCCAAGCAGCAATTTTTATTCACTTTCTCTTCCCCAAGTTCGTACCTTTACACCATTAAACCATCTTCACTCCACAAAACAAACAAAATATGGCAATAACGAGAGGACCAGTCAAGAAAGCCACCAAGCTTGTTGAAGAACACTCATCCTCTGTAACTACACTTCGTGAGTTAGAATCCTTCATGCCAACAGAGAAAAAGGAGCCGCTGATCTTTTTAACAAAAGCGGCCAAAGACCGATTTCAAAACAACATCTTAAAGCAAAACTTCCACCCAGAATAGGGCATTCTCCTTTCACAACAGCAAGACTTAGGTAAACAAGTCTCCAGAACCATCTCTAAGTTGAAGTGGGAGACTTTCTGCACGCATCCTGGAAGCTATTCTCCTTCATTGGTATGTGAGTTTTACGCTAACCTTTATGACCATGAGTTGGATTTTATCTTTGTTCGAGAAGCTTTAATCCCATGGGATGCTACAAAAATTAATGAGTTGTACAACACTAAGGTGGATGTCGATGAACACTCCAAGTTTATTAAAGATATCACAGATGACAAAAGGGACCCGTTGGTGAAAGATTTATGTGTCAAAGGAGCATTGTGGACGAGTTCACATCAAAAGAATTATATGATGCACCATCGCTTCCTGACACCGCAAAGCAAAATATGGTTTCATTTTGTCAACTGCTGCAGGCTATTGCCCTCTACTCATAGCACCACAGTCAACCTTGATAGAATGTGTGTGAAACATTCAATTGTTAAGGGCAGAAAGATTGATGTCGGTGTAATACTCCACTAGGAAATTACTGACTGCGCCGTAAGGCAAATTGGAATTTTGGTTTTCCCATCGTTGGTGATGCTACTGTGCTAGCAGAAAGGGGTCGTGCCCCGTGATGATGAAGAGGTATTGGAAAATAAAGGCACAATCAATAAAGCATCTATTGAAAGAATGACTCGTGGCAAAGATACACTGAAAATGAAGGAGGAAGAGACCAGCAAGATAAGGAAGGGCAAAACCAAAGTAGAAAGCAAGGGAACAAACTTGACTGCAGAGACATCATTGCTGCACAAAATAAAGGATATTGAGAAGTTGGCCAATTCCTTCAGCAATAAGTAGATCAGGCTTGTCGCTACAATAGAGGACATGAACATATCATAAAATTTGTTCTACGCTTATACCAGGGCCTATAATAACTCTATTGTAGCCACATTACGTCAGCTAAGCCCAACCCCACTCCTAAATTTCCAGTGTTCCCACCAATTATCTGAGAGTATGAACCCTTCTCTAAGGAATATGACCTAGAGGATCGAGACAGATCGGTGGAATCCCCTCCCATTGTGCACGTCTCTGATGTTGAGAAAGAAGAGGACTCAAGGGACATTGAGAAATGCATGCGAATGATTGATAGCCTGGTCGAGGGTGACGTCATTGCTGGTCAAGAGGCGCCTACTGTTGAGAAGGAAGTTACTATGGAAGAGGAGGACATCCATGTTGAAGTTGTGAACGTGAAGGCAGAGGAAGAAAATACTGAGATAGAAGCTGCTGAGAAAGAATCTGTTGAGGACATTGTCAATGCATCCAAGTTTGTGGATGCAACTAATGATAAATCTGGAGCAAGACGAAGCTAGACTGGCAAAAGCTACAAAGGTAACAAGTGATGTGAGCACACCCAGGGCAACCTAGGATTCATATTTCGATCCTCTCGAGCTCCCTAAAGGCCCCATAACTTAAGCCCGAGTTAAACAATTCCAAGGAGCTATTGCATCACTATTTACTCAATTTTGGGCCAAATTTTAACTTGACGAAGTTGAAGATGCTTGGGGCAACGTTTTAGCAAAGCCTTGCATTTTGGTGCAAGCCGATTACAGCTTGTTTCAACTCACTCGAGCTCAAGTCAGCTCACACGAGCTCAATTCAGCTCATTGAGCTCGATTATGCTTGCTTTCAGCTTATTAATTTTCTTACTGGAATAAATAAGTTTTTAAGTCAATTTAATTAGTTTACTACAACTCATAAATTTGTCATGGCTTATTGCATGTTTTTAATGTGTCTAGAACAGCCCTTATTTAATTTGTTTTAATTCTTACAGCCCTTTATTAGGTTCTAATCTAATACAAATTAAATTAGGTTCTAGAATTAAATTTAATGTGCAGGTTTTATTTTATGTTTGCTGCCGAATTTAATGTGTCATGATTTGAATAAATTTGTCTTAGCTTAATTAGTTGTTAATTAAAGTGTTTAAATTATATTTTAATTATGTTCAGCTGATTTGGCTTGAATTAATTTTGATTCATGTGCTTTTTGTAGGTGAGTCGAATTTGGTGAAGCATTTAAGCCAGGTTCATGAATGGTTCAATGCACCAAGTTAGCACATGCATGTAGGGCTGAATACATGAATGGAGGCTGGTTGTTTGGCTTCTCCAAGTGACCATTTAGTCAAGATGCTACTGCCAATTTCACTTCCCAAAGTTTGGCCGATCCACTCCCCATAGCAGCTCCATTCCGTTCACACTTGATGTTCATACCATGGGACCATTCGACAGACCTTGTTCACAATTAAAAGACTTTTCTAGCTCCTTTTTCACACCTTCAAGGCTATTCACGTCCTCCTTTATTGCTGGTCACTTTTCAGCCAAAAGATGGCAATTAAAGGAGCTTAATTAAGCCTAGGCCGAACCTAGACTTGTGCCATGAACCATGCAAAAGCTCCAAGTTCATTCAGCCTTCTAGAAACCGTCCAATGAGCTCCCATTCAGCTGAATTCAGCCACAGCAAATTAAGGCTTTAATTCTGGAATTTTCTAGCTTATTCTAGATTAGTTTTACTTAGCTATTAAGCTTTTACTTAGGCTATTCGGTTACCTAGCTTAGGCTATAAATAGTTATTTATTTTCATTTGTAAAGAACTTTTTGTCAAATTGAATGAACTTTTGTTCTAAGAGTGAGTTTTCTCCTCTCTTTATTCATACGAGTTTCGACTTGACTTATCTAGCGAGCTAGTGGCGTCAATCAATCTCTTTTTCTGAACTTATCACCGAGCTTGGTGTGGCGTTTAAACCATTTCCTATTTCATAGATCCACCTTAAACAATATAGAAACCGGGGTGACACTTTTTAGTGTTGAATCATTTCTGACATTTAAGTTCGTTTATCCATCCCCACATTTATATTAAAATTTATCTATCTTTATTACTTTCTACTAAACCGAGCCATTTAATTAACCTTCTATTTTATTTCTTCCTTAGCTGAACCTACTAAATTCTTAAACTTATCCTTTATTTTGAAACCCCTTTGCTAAGGTTCCGCATACTTTAAACGATTTTTAACCACTTCTGACTTTGCCAACATTTTCCTCGTCAATGATCGGGCAAACACGTGAATCGACTCGAATCAACCCAGGCCGTCTCACATCAACAAGTGAGGAGTACCACAATTCATGGGCTATAGTGGTCTATACCAGACCACTCAAGGTGACCCCTCCTACACAAGAAGCAGTCGATGATGCCGGGGCAGCGTCGAAAACTGAGGAGCGATTCGAGGACCGTGCGAAGCCCAAAGAAAAGAAGAGAAAGCGCTCCAAAGAAAAAAAGCGCAAGAAGAAGGAGAAAAAGAGGAGGAAGAAGAAACATCGTCCGACCACATTGATGGCCGAGGAAAACTGAGTTAGTTTATTTTAAGTTTTAGCTGAAGTATTCATGCATTGCATGTAGCTGCAATTTTCATTTTGTTAGTGAACATTGTCATTGCATTGTTATTGTCATCACATTTTAATCTTAGTACATTGGAGACAATGCAAATTTTAAGTTTGGGGAAATGCATATGGGGATTCGAAATACAGCCACATTTCAAAAAAAAAGTTTTTAATATTAATGAAGCATGCAAGGTTTATTTGTGGTTAATGCAAATGTGTTAAAAAATTTTGTTACATTCGATGCTTAATTCTTGAATCATGTGAACTCTCAATGAATGAGTTGGATAAATTTGACTGAATATTGTATCTTCAATTCTTTGATGAATGATTTAGGCTTTATTAGTAATGGATGACTAGTAGCATTCCTTGAATCTTGAATGAATCTGTCTTTTACAGCGACTCATATGTATATATAGTTATGAATAAGAGACACTCCAAAGTGGGTGTATTGTGAAATGTTAAAAAGGGAACACTCCAATGCAAGCATTAGAAAAATGAATCTGGCCAAAGGTTGTCACTGCATGAGTGTGTGTCGGTGTAATTACGTACTCCTTAGGGGTTTATTGCACTCCATCATTACTTCTTAGGAACAAGGGTACAGTAATTCAGCGATATCCCTTATTCACAAAAAAAAAAAACATATATTGTACAATAAATGTTGTATTGGTAGATAGAATTAAGGATTTGAAGTATGATGCTGGTTTTGATGAAGATGCAATCTTATTCATTCATACATATGTATTGTCGATGCAATACTCTATCATCTGAATGTGAATCATTCATTGGAATTTAAGGTGATTCAAGTTGCTAGAATGATCATTTACCTTAGTGAATTCTTGTATAGCCTTGCCAGTTTCTATTTTACTTGAGGGCAAGTAAAAACTCAAGTTTAGGGGTGTGATAGTACTAGAAAGAACATATGTTCTCTCCTTACTTATTGGTTAATTTGTTCCCTTTTAGTTATCTTTAGCACATATTTTAGTATTTTCAGTTCAGTAATTTACATTTTATGACTCAATGGATCTTAGCTTATTTACCCTTAATTTTTTCATATTTTGGTACTGATGTTGCTGCATGAGTAATTTCAGATTGCGCCTGAATGGTCGCTTTGACCGACACTATCCTGGATAGGAACAAAAATGCGTGAGTCATCGATGCAGTACAACTAACTTGTACATGGAAAGGCAACATGATTCTGATGAAAGGACACCTGGGCTATTTGGGGAAAAATATATAAATATTCACATAAAAAGAAAAAAAGAGAGGAGAGAGCTTTTTGGATCATCTTCTTCATCTTATGCCTTGAAGCTTTTGGCAATGGTGGCTTAAGCTCTGATGGGTGAACCAACATGAAAAGGATGCAACTTAGCTCTTGACGAGGACCCCTGAGTGCTACACAAGAAGGAATAGATAGATTCAAGTCGAGTTGTCTAGGAATAGTGTTCTCCACTTGTTTCTTTTATTTTTCTTTTCTAAACGTTGGTGATTACTTTCTATCTCATGTTAGTATAGAAGTACACATGATTTCTGGGTTAATTGTTATTTTATTCAATCTTACTTCTACGGTTTAATCCTTGGGTTTAAATGTTTTTAGCATGGAAGTGTTATTGCGGTCACTGACACTGGAAGGTGCAGTGATAGTCCAAGCTAACAAGCATGACAACGGAATTTGCTTGAGGATTAGAGGAATTTAATCCACTTGATCTTAATAGTGCTCCATTGCCATCATCGGAAGGTGTGGCTAATGTGCATGTTTAAGTTTTTGATTAAATATAGAAGTTAAGCTTGGTAAGATATTCAATGCAATTTAATGCATCGACAATCACCTATCCTTTTATACCTTGTGAGCACTTAGCATTCTGTTGAATATTCACGTTGGGGATCCCAGCTTATCAATATCATATTTTATCTTATTATTTTCAAGTTATTGCTTTGACAACTACATTCACAATTTATCTCATTCCTATCTAATTATTGCACTGACATTGATAGACAAAAGACAATCATCCTCGTGGGATCGATATCAGACAGACTCATATTTGTCTACTATACTTGCATCGATAGTGTAAGCTTACACATTATTGCTGTGATGTTAACAGCCAATCAACCGCCCATACCAAACATCACTAATCTGTATATGTTGAAAATAGTGGGTGAGCTTAAACAAGCTCAGTGGATGATTAGAATAACCACTACTTTAACAGCCCGTTTTTAGTCAAATTAGAATAGTAGTTTTGAGACCACAAATCAGAATTCAAAATAATTATTTTATTATTATTTTAATGTCCGTGGCATGATAATATGTTTGTGTGAAAATTTCGTTAAGAAATTTTATCGTTTGATTAGTTAATTTTAGAAAAAGGACTAAATCGCGTAAAGTGTAAAAGTGGAGTTCCATTAGCTAAAGGTATCTAATAGCTATGGAATCTTAATTTAGAGGTCCTTATGTTGTAATTAGACCATTATAATGGTAAGTGGACAATATTGGACATTAAATGGATGATAGTAATGGTTTTTCATTAAGGTTAATATAACAAAATATGTATTCTATGTTCATCTTCTTCAAAATAGAAAACCAAACCGATTTTGTTCAGAAAAAGACGGCTAGGGTTCAGCAAGCTTTCATACTTCAATTAGGTATGCATTTTTGACCCCTTTTTAATGATTTTTACGTTTTTTAGATCGTTGCAGCTTAGTCTAGCTAGCCCAGGCACTAATTTGCAAAAATGTTAAAGATTTTAAATGATGCCGTTGATGAATACATGTGTGCTTTGATGTTTGATGATAGATTAAGAATTTTTTTTGTGAATTATATAAGTTTTGTTAAGTGATTTTTGGTGAAAATGCAAATTAGGGATTATTTTGTGAAAAGAGTAAAATTCATGGTTAAAATGTGAAATAAATGGAAAATATGGGCTGTTAGGGGTATAATGGTAATTCGACTAGCATGGGTTAGTGTTGAATTCCATGAATTTGTGATTTTATGAAATAAGGACTAAATTGTAAAAGTTGTGAAACATTAGGGGCAAATGTGTAAAATTACCTTAATGAGTATTTTGAGTTAAATTGAATAGCTTGATGATTAAATAAGTTAATTTTGAATATATTTAGATCAAGAAAAGTGGAATTCGAATTTAGATCTGGGCAAAACTAAAGTTATCGACTAATCGACTTATTTCGTCGTTTTCACATCCGAGGTAAGTTCGTATGTGATAAATTCGATTATAAATGTATTTTAAATACTTTGATATTGTATAAGTTGTGAATACGAGACTTCGGATAAGTTCGACAGTGACTCGATGGTAATTCGGCATTTGAAATCCCGGTTGAACCTTAGGAATAGTTTAGGATACTAGTGACATGTCATTAGGAGATACATTGAGTTGGCTTCGGGCCATGATGTTGGCACTTTGGGTGCGAGATATATCGATTTGGCTTCGGGCCATGAATATCGGCTGATTTGGCTTCGGGCCATGATATCAGTACTTCGGATATAAGTTACCTTGATTTGGCTTTGGGCCATGGTATAGGTACTTATTGTGCGAGACTCATGAGTATCTGACTTCTATTCTGAATGGTTCAACGGGTAAATGAATAATGTGGTTGAGAATGAGATTTGTACGAGATGGTACAGGTATGTGCATACACCATGTTAGCTTTGAATCAAAGAAATGGTGAAGAAAGTATATAATTTTGTGAATGAGTAATTGAAAGGTTTGTTAGTTGATGTGAATTCATGTATTTATAATCAATTGTTGAATTATGTGTTTATGATTATATCGAGTTTATTTCATACGAGCTTACTAAGCTATAAAGCTTACGTTGTTTATTTTTCTATGTTTTATAATAATTTCAAACTAGCTCAGATATGGGGATCGTCGTAGATCGCATCACACTATCCACATATCAATTGGTACCTATGAACTTTGGTATTTTAAGTATATGGCATGTATAGGGACTTTGGTCATGTTGGTTATATTTTGGGAATGATTTTGGCCATTTGAATTGGCTTGTAAATGTATATGTTTTGGTTTGTATATAATAGCCATGAGATTTGGCTTATTTTGAGTTAATTTGCTTGTGTATATGTGTATGTGCATATAGTTTATGTTATGTAAATTAAGGTTGGTTTTGGGATGCTTATTAATAGTTGGTATTATAGAAGTTGAATGTTGATATTGGTGATGTTATTTGTTTGTGAATCAAGGTAAAGAATGCATGTTTTAAGTAGCCATATTGATGATTTAAGTTTATGAGATTTTGAGTATAAATGAATTGGTCTATTTTGCAACTTGTGTGTATCAAGAAATGTGGTTTAGAATATGAATGAATTAGGTTTGAATTGACTGGTTTAAATGTATATTTATGCTATGATATGGTACAAATGATGTGTCATAGGTACATTCAAACTTGGGTGGCAAATTGGCTTGGTAGATAGCCTATTTTTGTCCACACGGGCGTGTGTCTCAGCCGTGTGTGACACATGGTCAGCTTACACGGCCGTGTGTCCCCTGGTGTTGATTTTGAAACCAAGTCAGTATGCTCCACACGGCCTCACACACGGGCGTGTGATATGGCCGTGTGGCATAAGTTAGTATACCTACATGATTGACACGGTCTAGTACACGGCCTGGCACACAGGCGTGTATGGCCATTTTTAGGGCACACGGGTTAGCCACATGGGCGTGTGTGTTGGCCATGTGACCCAAGTCAGAAAGTTTCACGGGGTCAGACACGGGCTGGGACACGGCCATGTGCTTTCATTTCGAATGTCCACACGACTTGTGACACGAGCGTGTCTACTCTCACACGGCCGGGCCACACGGGCGTGTGTCCCCTATTTTGAGAAAAATTTTCTAAGTGTTTAAAAAGTTTCTAAAGTTATCGGTTTAGTCCCGAACCACTCCCAATGCATATTTAGGGCCTTGTAGGCTCGTATTAGGGACAAATTGATTGAGATTGAATGATGAATGTATGAAATGATTAAATGTATGTTAAAAATATGTTTAAATGTGTTGTATGTTCGGTAATGCTCCGTAACCCTATTTTGGTGTTGAATACGGGTGAGGACTGTTACATTTATTAGTATCAGAGCTACAGTTTTGTCGATTCTAGGACTAACGTAGTGTGTGTGAGAGTCTAGCTATACATACCACATATAACCTGTGATAGTATGATGACTCCTGACAATTTAAATTGTGTTTTCGTATAGTAAATGGATCCCGATCGAACTGTAGCTGATGATGTTGAGAGTAATGCGCCAACTCCCGCTCAAGGGACAGCGCCTTCTGAATCTAGACCCGTATCGGGTAGTCAAGGGGGAGAGGCTAAGGAAGCCTTCTTCCAAATGATGAACGAATGGTTCACGCAGTATGTCTGGACAAATCCTGCTGCTCAACAACCTCCATCCCCACCTAATCCCCTCAAGTTATGGAATTTCAATGACTAGGTAAGCCTCCGATTGATAAAGTTCGTAAGTATGGGGCCGAGGAGTTCAGAGCTACCATTAATGACGATCCTGAGAGAGCTAAATTTTGGCTTAAAAACACTATTTGGGTATGTGATGAACTGTCGTGTACTTCAGCTGAGAGTTAAAAGTGTGCCATTTCATTATTTAGAGATACAGTGTATCAATGGTGGAATACTCTAGTATCAGTGGTACCGAGAGAAAGAGTGACCTGGGAATTCTTTCAGACTGAATTCCAAAAGAAATATATAAGCCAGAGATTTCTCGATCAAAAGCACAAATAGTTTTTAGAATTGAAACAGGGCCGAATGACTGTGACTGAATATGAAAGAGAATTTGTGCGGTTGAGGAAGTATGCTCGAGAGTATGTTTCTACCGAAGAGATCATGTGTAAGCGATTTGTTAACGGTTTGAATAAAGACATTAAACTTCTGGTTGGAATTATAGAATTGAAAGAATTTGTTGTCCTAGTTGATCAAGCTTGCAAAGCCGAAGAACTTAGCCAAGAAAAGAGGAAAGCTGATTCAGAGGCTAAAGATTCGAGAAAAATATCCATGAATAAACCTTATCATTCTTCTTCAAAGAAATCCTAAGATTCGTTTAGTCGATCACATGCTTCAGTGGGATATCAGAATAGAGATCGTGGAAATCAACATGTGAGTCCTAAAGCTCAAGCTACTTCCGTCTCGAGCGTTGGCAGTGTGAGAAACAACAAACTCAAATGTCAACAGTGTAGGGGAAAACATTTTGGAGAGTGCTGGAATAATAGTAATAAAGCTTGTTTCAAATGTCACTCGCCAAATCATTTTATTCGAGATTGCCCAGAATTATCCGAGAAAGATAAATTTCAGACTGCAAGACCGAGCAATACGACTACGAGAGGGAGACCCTCGGGAAATACAGGGAATGCGTCTAGTGGCAAAGGTGTGACTAAAGATTCAGCTGTGAGATATGAGGCTAGAGTGCCAGCCAGAGCTTATGCCATTCGTGCTCGCGAAGAGGCGTCGTCATCAGATGTTATCACCGATACATTCTCTCTTTTAGAAACTAATGTGATTGCATTGATTGATCCTGGATCAACTCATTCATATATATGTATGAATTTAGTGTTTAGTAAGAGTTTGCCTGTTGAGTCTACTGAGTTTGTAATTAAAGTATCGAACCCCTTAGGTAAGTATGTTCTAGTTGATAAAGTATGCAAGAACTGTCCTTTAGTGACTCGGGGTTACTGTTTTCCGGCAGATTTGATGCTTTTTCCATTTGATGAGTTTGATGTAATTCTGGGTATAGATTGGTTGACTCTGCATGATGCCGTTGTGAACTGTAGACGAAAGATTATTGAATTGAAATGCCATAATAATGAAATTCTTCGGATTGAATCTGATGAGTCAGGTGGATTACCAGTTGTGATATCGTCTATGTCAGCTCAGAGATATGTGAGAAAAGGTTGTGAAGCTTATATTGCTTATGTACTAGATACAAAAGTGTCTGAATCGAAGATTGAGTCAATGCTGATAGTTTGTGAGTATTCGGATGTATTTCCAGAAGAATTACCAGGATTACCACCGATCAAAGAAGTTGAATTTGCTATTGAGTTAGTACCGAGAACTTCACCGATATCTATAGCTCCATACAGAATGGCTCCGAAAGAATTGAAAGCTCAATTGCAAGAATTAACGGATAGAGGTTTTGCACGACCTAGTTTTTCACCTTGGGGTGCGCCAGTATTGTTTGTAAAGAAGAAAGACGGGTCGATGAGAATGTGTATTGGTTATTGACAGCTCAATAAGGTTATGATAAAGAATAAGTATCCATTGTCGAGAATAGATGATTTGTTTGATCAGTTGAAAGGTGCAACAATGTTTTCAAAGACTGATTTGAGATCTGCCTATTATCAATTGCGAGTTAAAGACTCAGATGTGCCGAAAACTGCATTCAGAATGAGGTATGGACATTATGAATTTCTTGTTATGCCTTTCGGATTAACTAATGCTCCTGCAGTCTTTATGGACTTGATGAACCGAATATTTAGACCGTATTTAGAAAGATTTGTTGTTGTGTTCATTGACGACATTCTGATCTATTCACTAGATGAGTCTGAGCATGCCGAGCATGCCGAGCATTTGAGGATTGTGTTACAAACTTTGAGAGATAAGCAACTATTCGCTAAATTTGGTAAATGTGAGTTTTGGCTCAGAGAAGTCAAATTTTTGGGGTACATTGTTTCAGCGGAAGGTATACGGGTTGATCCGAGTAAGATTTTCGTAGTTGTTGACTGAAAACCACCGAGAAATGTATCCGAAGTCAAAAGTTTTCTGGGGTTAGCTGGTTATTATCGACGTTTTGTTAAAGGATTTTCGATGATTGCTACACCGATGACTAGATTGCTATAGAAAGATGTGAAGTTTGAGTGGTCATAGAAATGTCAATAGAGTTCTGATTAGTTGAAAACATTGTTAACTGAAGCACCAATTTTAGTTCAACCTGAATTGGGTAAAGAGTTTGTGATATACAGTGACGTGTCATTGAATGGTTTGGGCTGCGTGTTGATGCAAGAGGGAAAATTTATAGCTTATGCCTCCAGACACTTGAAACTGAATGAAAAGAACTATCTGACACACGATTTAGAGTCGGCTGCTATTGTTTTCGCATTGAAAATTTGGTGTCATCATTTGTACAGTGAAAAATGCCACATCTTTACTGATCATAAAAGTTTAAAGTATATAATGACTCAGAAAGATTTGAACTTGCGACAACGGAGATGACTCGAGCTACTAAAAGACTATGAGTTAGTAATTGATTATCATTCGGGAAAAGCTAATGTAGTGGCAGATGCTTTGAGTAGAAAATCTCTGTTTACTTTGAGAGCGATGAATATGAGATTTACTATGTCCAATGATTGTTTGATATTAGCCGAGTTGAAAGCTAAACCGGTTTTTCTTCAACAAATTTGCGAAGCTCAAAAGTGTGATACCGAGTTACAAGCCAAAAGAGTGCAATGTGAGTCGACTAGTGATTCTGACTTTCAGATCAGATTCGATGATTGTTTAATGTTTCGAGGTAGAATTTGCGTACCAAAGAATCCTGAACTCATTCAGAAAGTTTTGCATGAAGCACACAGTAGTTGTTTATTTGTTAACCCGGGGAGTACGAAAATGTACAATGATCTGAAACAACTATATTGGTGGTCGGGAATGAAACGAGACATTTCATAGTTTGTATCGAGGTGTTTGATTTGTCAAAAAGTTAAAGCCGAGCATCAAGTGCCTTTGGGTTTGCTACAACTGGTGATGATACCAGAACGGAAATGGGATAGAGTTACAATGGATTTCGTATCGGGATTGCCCCTGTCTCCGAAAAAGAAAGATGATATATGGGTTGTAGTAGATCGACTGATGAAATCAGCACATTTCATTCTGGTATGTACAGACTATTCGCTTGATAGATTAACTGAATTGTACATATCTGATATCGTTAGAATGCACGGGGTGCCAGTTACGATTATTTTGGATAGAGATCCAAGGTTTACATCGCGATTTTGGAAGAAATTACAAGAAGCTCTGGGTACAAAATTGAATTTTAGTACAGCTTTTCACCCGCAAACTGACGGTCAATCTGATAGAGTAATTCAGATTCTTGAAGATATGCTTCAATGTTGTGTTTTAGAATTTGAAGGCAACTGGGAGAGATATTTACCACTGGTTAAATTTGCTTATAACAATAGCTTTCAATCGAGCATAAAGATGGCACCGTATGAAGCTTTGTATTGTCGCAAATGCCGAACTCCATTGTACTAGACCAAATTGAGTGAGGAAAAGATTCACTGGATTGATTTAATCTGAGAGACGGAAGAAAAAGTGAAAGTAATTCATGATAGTCTAAAAGTAGCTTCAGATCGACAGAAATCTTATACAGATTTGAAACGAAAAGACATTGAATTTCAGATCGGGGATAAAGTGTTTTTGAAAGTATCTCCGTGGAAGAAAATCCTTAGATTTGATCACAAAGGAAAATTGAGTCCGCGTTTCATCGGACCATACGTGATCATTGAAAGAATAGGGCCAGTGGCATATTGACTAGCTTTACCTTCTGAGTTAGAAAAGATCCACAATGTTTTTCATGTGTCGATGTTACGACGTTATAGATCAGATCCATCACATAAAATTTTACCGTCAGAGATTGATATTCAGCCTGATATAACGTATAGCAAAGGACCGATCAAAATTCTAGCTTGAGAGGTTAAACAGATGAGAAATAAAAGCATAGCTTTAGTGAAATTTTTGTGGCAACGACATGGAGTCGAATAAGCTACGTGGGAGCTCGAGGAAGCTATGAGAAAACAGTACCCTAACCTATTCACTGGTAAGATTTTCGGGGACGAAAATCCCTAAGGGGGGAGAGTTGTAACAACCCATTTTTAGTCAAATCAAAACAGTGGTTTCGGGACCACAAATTTGAAGTCAAAATAATTATTTTATTATTATTTTAATGTCCGTGGCATGATAATATGTTTGCGTGAAAATTTCGTTAAGAAATTTTAACGTTTGATTGGTTAATTTGAGAAAAAGGAGTAAATCATGTATAGTGTAAAAGTGGAGTTCCATTAGCTAAAGGTATCTAATAGCTATGGAATCTTAATTTAGAGGTCCTTATGTTGTAATTAGACCATTATAATGGTAAGTGGACAATATTGGACATTAAATGGATGATAGTAATGGTTTTTCATTAAGGTTAATATCGTAAATTAGTAAATAAATGTTAATTAAATAAAACAAAATAGGTATTTTGTGTTTATTTTCTTCAAAATAGAAAACCAAACCGATCTTCCTGAGAAAAAGAGGGCTAGGGTTCGGTAAGCTTTTATCCTTCAATTAGGTATGCATTTTTGTCCCGTTTTTAATGATTTTTACGTTTTTGAGATCGTTGCAACTTAGTTTAGCTAGCCCAGGACTAATTTGCAAAACTGTTAAAGATTTTGAATGATTCCATTGATGAATACATGTGTTTTTTTATGTTTGATGATAGATTAAGAATGTTTGTTGTGAATTATATAAGTTTTGTTAAGTGATTTTTGGTGAAAATGCAAATTAGGGATTAATTTGTGAAAAGAGTAAAATTCATGGTTAAAATGTGAAATAAATGGAAAATATGGGTTGTTATGGGTATAATGGTAATTTGGCTAGCATGGGTTAGTGTTGAATTCCATGAATTTGTGATTTTATGAAATAAGGACTAAATTGTAAAAGTTGTGAAACATTAGGGGCAAATGTGTAAAATTACCTTAATGAGTATTTTGAGTTAAATTGAATAGCTTGATGATTAAATAAGTTAATTTTGAATATATTTAGATCAAGAAAAGTGGAATTCGAATTTAGATCTGGGCAAAACTAAAGTTATCGACTAATCGACTTATTTCGTCGTTTTCACATCCGAGGTAAGTTCGTATGTGATAAATTCGATTATAAATGTATTTTAAATACTTTGATATTGTATAAGTTGTGAATACGAGACTTCGGATAAGTTCGACAGTGACTCGATGGTAATTCGGCATTTGAAATCCCGGTTGAACCTTAGGAATAGTTTAGGATACTAGTGACATGTCATTAGGAGATACATTGAGTTGGCTTCGGGCCATGATGTTGGCACTTTGGGTGCGAGATATATCGATTTGGCTTCGGGCCATGAATATCGGCTGATTTGGCTTCGGGCCATGATATCAGTACTTCGGATATAAGTTACCTTGATTTGGCTTTGGGCCATGGTATAGGTACTTATTGTGCGAGACTCATGAGTATCTGACTTCTATTCCGAATGGTTCAACGGGTAAATGAATAATGTGGTTGAGAATGAGATTTGTACGAGATGGTACAGGTATGTGCATACACCATGTTAGCTTTGAATCAAAGAAATGGTGAAGAAAGTATATAATTTTGTGAATGAGTAATTGAAAGGTTTGTTAGTTGATGTGAATTCATGTATTTATAATCAATTGTTGAATTATGTGTTTATGATTATATCGAGTTTATTTCATACAAGCTTACTAAGCTATAAAGCTTACGTTGTGTATTTTTCTATGTTTTATAGTAATTTCAAACTAGCTCAGATTTGGGGATCGTCGGAGATCGCATCACACTATCCACCTATCAATTGGTACCTATGAACTTTGGTATTTTAAGTATATGGCATGTATAGGGACTTTGGTCATGTTGGTTATATTTTGGGAATGATTTTTTCCATTTGAATTGGCTTGTAAATGTATATGTTTTAGTTTGTATATAATAGCCATGAGATTTGGCTTATTTTGAGTTAATTTGCTTGTGTATATGTGTATGTGCATATAGTTTATGTTATATAAATTGAGGTTGGTTTTGGGATGCCTATTAATAGTTGGTATTATGGAAGTTGAATGTTGATATTGGTGATGTTATTTGTTTGTGAATCAAGGTAAAGAATGCATGTTTTAAGTAGCCATATTGATGATCTAAGTTTATGAGATTTTGGGTATAAATGAATTGGTCTATTTTGCAACTTGTGTGTATTGAGAAATGTGGTTTAGAATATGCATGAATTAGGTTTGAATTGGCTGCTTTAAATGTATATTTATGCTATGAGATGGTACAAAATGATGTGTTGTAGGTACATTCAAATTTGGGTGGCAAATTGGCTTGGTAGATAGCCTATTTTTGTCCACACGGGCGTGTGTCTCAGCCGTGTGTGACACACGGTCAGGTTACACGGCCGTGTGTGACACACGGTCCTGGTGTTGATTTTGAAACCAAGTCAGTATTCTCCACACGGCCTCACACACCCGGCGTGTGATACGGCCGTGTTGCATAAGTCAGTATACCCTACAGGATTGACACGGTCTTGTACACGACCTGGCACACGGGCGTGTATGGCCATTTTTAGGGCATACGGGCTAGCCACATGGGCGTGTGTGTTGGCCGTGTGACCCAAGTCAAGGAGGTACATGGGGTAGGACACGGGCTGGGACACCGCCATGTGCTTCCATTTCGAATGTCCACACGGCTTGTGACACGGGCGTGTGTCCCCTATTTTGAGAAAATTTTTCTAAGTGTTTAAAAAGTTTCCAAAGTTATCGGTTTAGTCTCGAACCACTCCCAATGAATGTTTAGGGCCTCGTAGGCTCGTATTAGAGACAATTTGATTGAGATTGAATGATGAATATATGAAATGATTAAATGTATGTGAAAAGTATGTTTAAATGTGTTGTAAGTCCAACAATGCTCCGTAACCCTATTCTGGCGTTGAATACGGGGTGAAGAGTGTTACAACTACGCAAACATGTCATCATGCATCCCCAAAACAACCATATACATATACAACTACAATATCATTATATCTAGTGTCATATAATATCTATTCATGCATTATCTATTAGTTCTTTTAAATAGCATTTATGTACTCATTCAAGCATATATCATATAACACAATCCATTAATCATGTATCATATTTCACACAATCACATAGAATGATAAATTCACACTTGAGATATGAAACATAAAGTGGGCACTATCACCACACATCGAATGCACGGATCACCAATCACACCAAATGACTCATAGAGTCGAACACATCCAAAAAGTGAAACATATAGATAACACTCTCCTTATTTCCCCTCACATGTCCCGTTAAATAGAGCTTAGCTCACATTCTCTTATCCCTCCAACATGTCCCAGGGCCTCAGCGCCCAAAGTCATTGTACATATAGGTGAGTACTCACAATCCTGTGGCATGCCAACTATATCCAACGGTTTCAAGAATCACAAGGCGAAAATATCTGTTACTAAGCACACATATATTACTTACTGATTTACCGTTCACTATCACTGCATATTTACATCATAACCACATAATTGTCACTATCACTTGGCATGTTTGACATGCCTACATATGTACTTTCATAGCAGTAATCATAAACACATATCACATGTAACTGCATCTCATCTAAATTCACATTTTTATAATAACACAATGGAAGGGTGAAAATGTGCAAGTGTACACAATCGTAACAAGTAATAAAGTGACAAGTAAATGTTGAGTTATCGTACCCACAGGGACTGTAAAAGACTTATTTATGAAAATGATTTTAAGCACTTTGGTGAAGGAAAAATATTTGGTTTTGAGAAATAGTTAAAAGCTAAAAGAAAAACAAAGTAAAATAAAATAAAACAAAGTTCTAATGCACGATTTCAAAAGCTGATTTTAATCAAGATGATCTAATTGTGTTGGATTAATCACATTTCTTAACTTAGAATTATTAAGCTTATGCTTATACTTGTTACGAATAAATCACGGCAACTCGGTAATTTGCTAACTTATGAACATATTTACATGTTATTGCACATACATACTTATTAAATTAAACAAACTCTCGCATATTCCTATGTGATTCAACCGATTAATTCGACCTAATAAGCATATAAAAGATCATGTGAGGTAACAAAGTATCCTTACCTTGAAACAATTTAATCACAAAAATCTTGCAAGTTATGCAAGGCATATGTATCGCCAAATACAATGCTAATTTAATCTTTAGCTACCTTAGAAGAATTAAACATGCACAGGTTAAGTATTGTGTCCATTAATTACAATTTCAATGCGTTTAAATAATTAATTCTTTAGTTATCTAAACAATTAAAATGCCAAAATAACGTAAGCATGATTTTACTTAATCAAGCATCTTACCGAGGCCTATAACAGTATAAACACAATTTTAATAATTTAATATGACGAAATGCAATCAACTCAGCACAAATTAAATTCAAGCTAAGCTGATTAAATTAACCATTTCAATAGCATAAATATTCATAAACATGTTTGTCAAAACAACAACGAAATTTAAAGATATAAGGAACAAGAAGCAAATCCGGTGTTTCTCTGTGGCTTGATTAATTGCTCCGTTCTTCGTTCTCCGTTGTCCTCGGCTATCAAGGTGGCTTATGAACACTCCACTTGCTACTCCAAATGGCTGGAAAAACACCTCTTTTCCAAGAGGGGAAATCGGCACAAGAAGGAAGGGAAATGGAATGGAAAAGAAGAGAGAATGGAGAGAAAAGAAGTGAGGAGAGAATGAGAATGTTGAAGGATTGATGGATGGTTTGAATGATCAGCAAGGGGTGGTATTTATAGCTGATCATGGCTGCTAAAAATATCAAATAGTAGCAGAAAAAGAGACCTCCCTTGGCCGGCCATCCATGTGGCAAAGTTGATGGTTTCAACTTTGCTAAATATGGCATGGGGCAAATCTACAAAGCCACCATATTTGGAGGGGTTTGAATGCAACTTTGAAAAGTCTTCAAGGGCTTCTTTGCAACTTAATTAATCAGCTAATAAGCTGATTTGGGCCAGCAATATGGACGGTTTAGGCTGCCCAACTCTTTGCTCGGTTCGGTTCAACCGGTTTGGTTCAACTGATGCGATTCAACTGGGCCTTTTTCATAATTAATTAAGATTAATTTATTTAGTCCAAATTAAATTGGGAATAAATTAAAATTAATTAAATTATAAATAAATATTCATAATTGGATCGTCTTGGGCTAAAAATAAATTCGCCTTGATACTTCAAATTGCTTCTCGGGTTTATTCTTAGAGCAATGTCTGCCGAGCCAATTTTCGCCCTTTGTGCGAATCTGTCGAAAATAGCCAAAATAAATCAAAATTAACTATGAAATTAATTAAAATTCATCATGTTCATATTTTTAACACAATTTAATTATTTTATAGTATTTAATTATTTTTTGACAAGAATTTAATCGAAACTGCATAAATTTGAGTTAAAAAAGGCATGAAAAAGTATATAAATTTCTGTGTTTCCACACAAGCACATATTTCACAAGTTAAACATGAGTACGAGAAAGCTTACACTGAAATTTAGAGTAGGGGTTTAGGCTACGACTAAATTCCCAAATAACGCATTGAATCATGTCCACAAGCAATTATTCCAATCCCTCACCAATACGCTTTCGCCAAGAAGCCAAAAGCTCAATCTATACTTTCCTAGCTTATAGATGGTCCTAGTGAATCTAAAACTTCAACACAATAAATTCACACAACAATAAATTCAAAAATCAGCCAAGGACTCACCACAAGCAATAAAAAACATAAGTCTAAACTAAGTTCTCATATAATCGAAACCTTTGACATAACAAGTTTTAAATTTGAATATCTCGATCTATACTCAGTCTTTTCACCTAAAACCAATTTCATTCATCTTATAATTCACCTACGACTAATTCCGAACCTTTAAACTACAATATAACACTCAATTCATGGTATCGACTTTTTTGACATGTTTTATGGCTATTTTCCAAAAATTCATTAAAACTCAAGAAATTATTAACGAAACTTTAAAACAAGTTTTGAAACCTTTTAATCATGTCAAAACTAATTGAAAAACACTTTGAAACTACATTTTTACTCAAAATCCCAAAATTCACCATTAATGACTCTATTTTCAGCTTTTAATCAAAACATGCGATTTAATGGCTAATAATTCGATTTTAAAGACTAATTAACATTAAAAAATAATGAGTAGATGAATGGTTACCTTGATGGAAGAAAAACGGAGGTTTGTCAAAAACCCAGAAAACTCACATGTGAAGAAGATGATGGATTCGATGGAGTTTTGGGATATTTTCTTGAAGATTTATGAATGTTTAGTACTTGGGGAATGATAGAAATCAAATGAGTGAAGATTGAAAAAATAAAATCGAGGATTTGAGAGGTTGGGAGAGCAAGGGGCGGCACTAACAAGCAAAAGAGAAAAAATAATGTGAAAATTGTAGGTGGGGGTGATTTTTAGGTTCAATTTTTAAAATTGGTAAAACTGTAACATAAATGCTCACAGTTTTGTCTCTGTTACAAATCAATCCACTTTTCAAAATTAAAGGCATTTAAAAATCATTTTCAAAAATTGATTTAATTTTCTAAAAACCATAATTAAGAACATTACCAATAAACCATGTCGTAAAAGTTCAAACACTCTAAGGCTAAAATTCCTAAAACACCCTTAAAACTTCTAAACCCTATTTTGGGGTGTTCAAATCACCCCCTCTAAAAAGACTTTCGTCCACGAAATTCCCTGCTAACGCGTTACTTGCTTAATAACAGAGTTTGCTACTTCTACTTCTAAACTAACCATCACACTTTCGCTGCACACTCTGATTCCTATTCTCTCTAACTTTCTTCTACCTTTTTTTAAAGATTCTTATTCACTACCACAGACTATTCTACAGTAACTTTGCTAGTAGTTTTCTCTATTCACTACGACAATCTCGTCTAAAGAACTCATAATCATTTTTTTCCTAATTCTATAGTCACTATTAGGATTCTCCACTTATTAGCTAAATCACTCATAATTTACTGAAGCGTAGAACCTAAATCTACCACCATGCTCCTATTGCCAAATCTGGCCCGAATGAAACCCTCATCAAGCACTCTTATCAAAATCTCCAACTTACTAGCTAATGCACTTAGAACAAACGAATACATTCACTCTCACATTAACACATCTATGAGGCATATCAAATCTAATCTAACATACAAACAAACAAATAAACGGTGTGAGTGGCGAGGAGATGATCCAAGTCTCATTCCTGCAAGCAAACTTTAAGGTTTAAGGCAATGTGTTCCTGTTCCTACCCTACATACAATTCAATCAAAGACATTTCAAACAATTTCATACAATTCAATCAGAGTTATATCAACAATTTCAAGAAAATAGGGAGATTTAGACTCATGAGTTTTGAAACTCTATATACACAACAATCACCTAGGTCCGAGAGTTAATGAATCTAGAGCTCTGATGCCACCAAATATAACATACTATACTTGGCTTGGTCACCAAGCCCAAATATAAAGATGCCACACCACTTTCTCACTACTTGTACATTACATTGTTCACTATTTTAAAGCTGACACATGTCATTCATAGCATTTGCACGGGTTTTAAGACCTACATGCATTAATCATCATTAAATCGTGCAGGACATACATCAATGTACTGTGTTAAAAATTCAAGCTTTTGGACTACTTAGCAAAATTTACATGACAATCACATAGGTATCGATACTGACCCTAGGGTATCAATATTTTCTTTAAATGGTATCGATACTGCTTAGACAATCGATACCAAACTTGCATTCTATTTCTCGCAAAAAAATCATACTATCAGAAACTATCGGTACCTTTCATAGAGTATCGATATATTTACCCGAGTATTAATACTCGAGCAAAGGTATCGATACCAAATATCTATTCTAACTTCCTTACACATTTCAAAACACAGAGGTATCATTTTTAAAATCCAATTATCGATACCTCTACTACAGACCTCATAAATACAACATACAAAAGTATTTAGTCCATTCTAAATTAGTTCCTAAACATCATCCATCAAATACTTCAACAAATAATCATCCAAATGGCTAAATTTAACAGTTCAAAATGTTAGAAATGTGTCCGAGCAATAAACATCATGCTATCATCAATGTTCATAAACGTAAGCACTTATAACTCATAAACCTCATAAAAAAACCAAAACCAGCAAAATGTTCAAAACTAACACGTCTACCACATTGCCTTATTACCCAAAACGTAAATAAATAATGAACACTTACGAAATACTAACAAGTCTTCCTTGGATCACTCCCTCGAAAAAACACTACTACCCACACCAAACATCACTAATCTGCATATGTTGAAAATAGGGGGTGAGCTTAAACAAGCTCAGTGGATTATTAGAATAACAACTACGCAAACATGTCATCATGCATCCACAAAACAACCATATACATATACAACTACAATATTCATATATCTAGTGTCATATAATATCTATTCATGCATTATCTATTAAATCTTTTAAATAGCATTTACGTACTCATTCAGGCATATATCATATAACACAATCCATTAATCATGTATCATATTTCACACAATCACATATAATGATAAATTGACACTTAAGATATGAAACATAAAGTGGGCACTATCACCACATATCGGATGCACGAATCGCCAATCACACTAAATGACTCATAGAGTCAACATATCCCAAAAGTGAAACATATATATAACACTCTCCTTATGTCCCCTCACATGTTCCGTTGAATGGAGCTTAGCTCAAATTCCCTTATCCCTCCAACATGTCCCAGGGCCTCAGCGCCCAAAGTCATTATACGTATAGGTGAGTACTCACAATCCTGTGGCATGTCAACTATATCCAATGGTTTCAAGAATCACAAGGTGAAAATATCTGTTATTAAGCACACATATATTACTTACCAATTTACCGTTCACTATCACTGCATATTTACATCATAAGCACATAATTGTCACTGTCACTTGGCATGTTTGACATGCCAACATATGCACTTTCACAATAGTAATCATAAACACATATCACATGTAATTGCATCTCATCTCAATTCACATTTTTATAATAACAAAAGCACATATTTCACAAGTTAAACATGAGTACGAGAAAGCTTACACTCAAAATTTAGAGTAAGGGTTTAGGCTACGACGAAATTCCCAAATAACGCATTAAATCACGTCCACAAGTAATTATTCCAAAAACTCACCAATATGCTTTCGCCGAGAAGCCGAAAGCTCAATCTATACTTTCCTAGCTTGTAGATGGTCCTAGCGAATCTGAAACTTTAACATAATAAATTCACAAAACAATACATTCAAAAATCAGCCAAGGACTCACCACAAGAAATAAAAAATATAAGCCTAAACTAAGTTCTCATGTAACCGAAACCTTTGACATAACAAGTTTTAAATTCAAATATCTCGATCTATACTTAGTCCTTTCCCCTAAAACTAATTCCATTGGTTTCAACTTTTTTGACATGTTTTATGGCTATTTTTTGAAAATTCATTAAAGCTCAAGAAATTATTAATGAAACTTTAAAACAAGCTTAGAAACCTCTTAATCATGTCAAAACTAATTGAAAAACACTTTGAAACTACGTTTTTAATCAAACATGAGATTTAATGGCTAATAATTTGGTTTTAAAGACTAATTAACATTAAAAACTAATGGGTAGACGAATGGTTACCTTGATGGAAGAAAAACGAAGATTTGTTGAAAACCTGAAAAACTCACACGCGAAGAAGATGATGGATTCTATGGAGTTTTGGTATATTTTCTTGAAGATTTATCAAGGTTTAGTACTTGGGGAATGATGGAAATCAAAGGAATGAAAATTTTACAAAGAAAATCGAGGATTTGAGAGGTTGAGAGAGAAAGGGGCGGCCCTAAAAGCAAAAGAGAAGAAATAACGTGAAAATTGTAGGTAGGGGTATTTTTAGGCTCAATGTTAAAAATTGGTAAAACTACAACATAAATACTCACAATTTTGTCTCTATTACAAATCAATCCACTTTTCATAATTTAGGGTATTTAAAATATACTTTCAGAAATTGATTTAATTTTGTAAAAACCATAATCAAAAGCATTACCGGTAAACCATGTTGTAAAATTCCAAACACTCTAAGGCTAAAATTCTTAAAATACCCCTAAAATTCCTTGGCCCTATTATGGGGTACTGTAACAGCCCACTTTTAGTGAAATCGGAATAGTGGTTTCGGGACCACAAATCTGAGTCAAAAAAAAATTATTTTAATTTTATTACATGATCCATATTATGTTAGAACTGTCATGTGAAATTTCCGATAAGAACATTTTATCAATTAAGTACTTAATTACAGGATGGACTAAATCGCATAAAATGCAAAAGTTGAATTCTAGTAGCTAGAAGGATTAAATAGCTATGGAATTCAAAACTTGAGGTCCTTACATGGTAATTAGACCATTAAAGAAAAGTATGTAGATATTTTGGTGACTCATCCATGGAAATTTAGAAAAAGGGCAAGGACTAAATTGGAAATTGAAATAATTTAATTAATTAAAAGATGATAAAAGAATTATCATCTTATTTTATATCATCTTCAACCCCAAAATACATGGAAACCCTAGGAGAGAGAGAAGAAACTTTCTTGGCTTAATTGGGTAAGTTTTCTTGTCCCGTTTTTAGTAATATTAATATTTTTGAAACTGAGATAGCTTAATTTATCTATTTGGGGATCAATTTGAAAAGTTATCAAAGTATGGAAATTAGGTCATGGATGAATATGCTGAAAATTTGAACTTTATTGTAGAAAATGAAAGGTTGTTGATAGATAAACAACTTTTACAAAGTGATTTTTGATGGAAACATGATTTAGGGACTAAAATGTAAAGCTGTGAAAATTGAAGAAAATTTCTAAAATTTATAGAATATATGTGCTTTAAATTGTATATTGAAATTTCGGTTAGGCTTGGAATAGGGAGTAAATTGCATAAATTTCATTTTTCGAGCCTAGGGATGAAATTGGAATTTATGGAAAAGTTGGGGGCAAAATGGTAATTTTGCCTAGGATAAAAATTGAGTCCACTTGAATATGAAATGTGATAAATTGATGAATAAATTCATTTACATAGATCCGAACAACACAAATTCGAGGTTAGACCGAGGAAAAGAAAAAGTTTTGAATTAGTAGATTTTTAAACGCGAGCAAGTGTCGAGGTAAGTTCGTGTAACTTAATCGAGCAAGTAAATATGTTAAATTGAATGTTGTGTTTGTATGGAATATGACTTGTATTGGTGTGAATTATTTGATTTCTATAATGAAGAATTGAATACATGCTTGAAACGGTGAAAAAGGGTTAAGTTCTGTTTGAATATTGAATTCTGATGAATATATGTGCTTTCTCGAAATGAATGAGGTCATGCATTTGTTGTTGACGGGGTTTGGCTCAGATGAGTAATCCTATTGACCTCGTTATAGAAAGGGTTTAGCGTGGACGGGTAATCCTGATATAATTCCTCTCAAGCATATGTTACAATTAGGATTTAGCCTGGACTGGTAATCCTAATTGAGCTCTTCCGAGCAAACTTTACATAAAGGATTTAGCCTGGACTGGTAATCCTGTTATACGATATGTGGCTCGAGAGTATGTTCTTTGATTAAGAGTTCTAATGGATACTTTTGAATAAGAATTGACGGGTTATTGAATTGTACACCTTGAGTGTAATACCTGAGTATCCATCGGAATCTCAATAATTCAACAGACAAAACTCTTGGCATGATAAGAGAATTATGGGATGAAATGAATGATGTCTTGAAGGAATATAGTATGATGAGCTCATCTATGCTTACTTGATGCATATGTGAATATTTATGTGACTAACTTATTTGATTAAGTGTAAGTGTTTAGGTAAATTTGCCAAATTGATGAAAAGCATGTTATTGAATGCTTAAATATAATAAATGTTAATTGGTAAGTTTTAATTCCTATGGGGTTTGCTGTGGTGGTGTTTGCTCTAAAGATCTGGAGACATTACCTGTATGGGGAGAAGTCCATTATCTACACAGATCATAAGAGCCTGAAGTATCTTCTTACCCAGAAGGAGTTGAATTTAAGGCAGCGGAGGTGGATTGAATTGTTGAAGGATTACGACTGTTCGATTGAGTACCACCCGGGTAAAGCCAACGTGGTGGCAGACGCGTTAAGTTGTAAGGTGATATCGGATTTGAGGGCAATGTTCGCTCATCTCAGCTTGTATGATGATGGAAGTGTGCTAGCTGAACTGCAAGTGAAGCCTTCTTGGGTCAGTCAGATTAGAGAGAAGCAGTTGTCTGATGAATCGCTAAGTTCAAAATTTCAGCCAGTGGCAGGTAGTGAGATAGTAGATTTTAGTGTGAACAGCGATGGGGTATTGTGCTTTCAAGGAAAGGCTTGTATGCCGAAGGATCCCGAATTGAGGCGGAAGATTCTACAGGAAGCGCATAGTAGCCCATACGCTATACATCCTGGTGGGAGTAAGATGTATCGAGATCTACGAGAACAGTTCTGGTGGCCGGGTTTAAAGCGAGAGGTGACTGAATTTGTGGGTAAATGCTTGATGTGTCAGCAGGTGAAGGCAGAACACCGGTTGCCTTCTGGTTGCTCTGACCAAGGAAGATCCCACTTTGGAAGTGGGAGAGGATAACAATGGACTTTGTGAGTGGGCTACCCCTTACGCCTACGAAGAAAGATTCAGTGTGGGTAACTGTCGATCGGTTGACGAAATTCGCTCACTTCATACCGGTTCGGGTTGATTATTCTGTACAGAAGTTAGCCAAACTTTATGTGGCGGAGATTGTGAGGTTACATGGGGTACATGTGTCTATCATATCGGGCAGAGACCCCAGGTTTACGTCTCGATTACGGAAGGCGTTGCATCGGGCATTGGGTACAAAATCGGATTTAAAGACAAATACGTTTCATCCATAGACCGACGGTCGATCGAGAGGGTAATTCATATTTTGGAAGACATGTTGAGAGGCTGTGTCATCGACTTCGGGGGTAGTTGGGAGGATTTTCTGTAACATCCCGATTTAGGGCCTAGTCGGAATAGTGGTTTGAGACCACAAATCCGAGGGTCATAAAGGAGTTTTCGAGGCTTATATTATGTATGCATGCTAGTGTGAAAGTTTCATGAAGCAATTTTGTGAAATTGTGGTGGAATTGTCCAAAAGGACTAAATTGCAAAAGTTGCAAAATGTGTGTTTCTAGAAGCTATATGTGTGAAATAGCTTTAGATTATTAATTAGAGGTCCTTAAATAGCAATTTATCCAAATTCTAATTTTTGGACAAAAATGGGCATGGATGAGTTAAAATTGAAAGTTTATCAAAAAGGGCATTTTGGTCATTTATCAATTAAGTGATTAAAATAGGTGAAAAGATGATAGAAATTCATTCATCTTCTTCCCATAGCTGCTAAAAAATTTGAGAAGCCATTGTTAGGGTTCTTTTAATTTTTAAGCTTGCTAGTAAGTGCTCCTAAGCCCTGGTTTTGATATTCTTCGTATTTTTGAAGTCCCAGGTAGCATGAGTAAGCTATTTATAGCTATTTGGTGAGCTATTATGGATGTTCAAAATGTATATATGTATGACTTGCATGTATTTTGATGTTTTATGGAAGAATATGAAAGCTTGATGTAGTAGAAACATCTTTTGCTAAGTGATTTTCCATGAAAATGCATGTAGGGACTTAATTGTGAAAATCTTAAGTTTGGTCATACATGGGTGATTTAGAGAGATTTGATGAATGCTTTAGTTGAGTAAGTGGTTCGGCTAAGCATGAAAGAGTAGAAAGTTTAATAAAAATTACTTTACGAGCCTTCGAGACTAAAGTGTAAATATGAGAAAGTTTAGGGGCAAAATAGTAATTTTGCTAAAGTATGAGATGTGGGTCAATTTAGTCAATGTGTGTATTGAATAAGCTGATTTATTCATTATAGATCAAGAAAGACGGTCCGGATCGAACCGAGGCAAAACCAAGGTGGTGGACTAAATTGCATATTTCTGTACTTTTGAGTATCGAGGTAAGTCTATGCATAAACAATGCATTCATACTTACAATTTGTAAATGCTAGCTAGGGTGTAGCATGAATGAGAATGAATGAGAATGATTGGGAACCTATGTGGTTCAAGTAAAATGAATGCAGTATAGATGTGAATGTATGAGTAATTGGGTAAATAGACTTGTGCATGTGTTGTGATAATGCTAGATGGTGGGCTAAGTGCGATACCATCCGAATGCATATTGACGATGAACTGGCTATGTGCGATGCTATCATTAGGTATATCATTTAGTGGCTATGTGCGAGATCACGATGATTACCTTTGTGGTAGGCTAAGTGGGATACCACCTTATAAATTGATTGTGGTGTGCTAAGTGCGAAACCACCGAGATATTAATTTGTGTGTGGATTAATTGTATATATTAGCCGTGTGTAATAGCCGTGTGGATAAGATATGTGGATTAGCTGTGTGGATTAGCTATGTGAGTTAGCTACGTGGATGTATTATTGAGCAATAATGATGTGTTGTATATTGTGTAAATGTGATATTGAATGCAGGGGTGCATTTCAATAATTATGAGCATGTGACTCATGATGTGTTTGTAATATGGTAAGGGATAGAAAGAGTAAGCATAGTTGTATATTATATGTTGGTATAATGCTAATTATGGTTGGGCTTATACATGATGCTTAATTGTTTATGTGTAAACTTACTAAGCTCAAAGCTTACTCTCTTTCTTTTCCCTTGTCTTATATATTTAAAGCGTTGAATCGAGATACGAGGATCATCAGAAGATAGCCCACATATCAGCACACTTTGGTACATGAAACTTAATGTTTTGTATATGGCATGTATAGGGGCTAGATAAGTTAGTAAATTTTGTTGTAAATGGCTAAGATGTGTTGGCCTTTAGATGGATAGCTTATTTTGTATAATGCCATGGTTGTTGGCTATTACATTATATGAAAGAAAGATGTAGTTTTCTATGTGAGAATTGAAACACCCCACACCCGGCCCACGAGCCTGGACCGGATCTGGTATGTTCCTTAAGTAAACTGGTTACAAAATTCTTTTATTACCAGAGGAAAACTTGTGCGATTTTTAAAAACTATTATTTTGGGTTGGGCTTGAGTTAAAAACCCATTTATCTTATTTTAGAATCCAATTAATTAGGATGAAAAAAAAAACAATTAGGGTTACTTTTAAAGAAATAAATTTTACTTAACTTTAATTGAAAATAATTCGTAACATAGTAATTAAAAATAAAAGTAAAGAAGTGTAACTTATGGCCTTATTACATCAAGTAGAATCCCAAAATAAAATTCTAAAATACTTAAATAAATTTAAATATCCATATTGAATAAAACTTCAAGCTGAGCATGGCCATCCCTAAGCTACTGCAAACCCGGTCCATTATTGCTCACACCAAAAATAGTCCCACAACGGGGTGAGTCAATAGACTCAATGTGTACACAACACTAAAATTCAATAGATCAGGCATACATTTTTCATATCCAATACTTATTCATATAACAGATAAAAATGATGATGCCACCCAAACCCAAACCTAGGTGCCATCCGCTACACATCCCCGTACCAACCTGCACACCGTGGGGACTACTAAGTCAACCCTCCATCCGCTACACACCATCGAAGCGATCACTGCGATCGACGTGCTCATCGCCCATATAAAATTTGTGGCATAGCCACCAAATAATTGTGTCATGAGACACCACATTCAAATAATGTACCCGAAGTTACCACATTCAGATAATGTGACCGAAGTCACCACATTCAGATAGTGAGACCGTAGTCATCACATTCACTTCCCCTTTTTCATATATCCCGAATGACCCATATTATTCATATCATGCATATCCTACTTAAATTCACATTCTTATAAATTTTCACATGTTATAAATAACATATTTCATAATCCTAGTGGAAGCAGGAAACGTACCTGAGTACTTTGTACCATATTATGGTACCTTAGCCACATTCTTATAAACATGCATATATTACATATTACCATAAATCTTATTAAAAGTTAGTGTGGGGTACACACACTGATTAAACAACAAAGTCCTTGAAATCCCGAAGAACCGATCTCACTTGATTTAGATCCTTAACTCCTATATTCGGCCAATCATTTAAACACATTAATAAACCTTTTTGGCTTTAAAACCAAATCCTAGTAGGATTTGTATCATCAAAACCTACCTTGTTGCCGATTGACTTAAGAATCAAGTCCCAAAACTTTGTTGTATTCCTTCTTGCATTCGGCCAATCATTAAAACACATCATAGGTTAGTTTCGGCTTTTGGGAATAAATCCAAATACTTAAAATAGGCTTTGGTAGAATGTCTTAAACACATACCTTTGTGATCTCAAATCCGAAAAGTATCCTTGCTTTCCTAGGGATGTCGAAATTCCTATAACCATATGTTAGATTTAATCTAACCTTAACACATAAAATATGGCCTTTGGCCGATTATACATGTGTCTTACCTTAAATCCTTGAATCCCGAAACTCTTAGCCGAAATTCCTTAGATCTGAAATCCTGCAATTCCTCCTTTAGTATTCGGTCAAGAGACAACAAAAGGTCGAGTTCCTAGATCTTGATTTAAAGAATTTGAAGAACAAAAATCCATTGTTCTTACCTTAATACCTCGATCGATTGCACCCTTGCTTGGAGTCACAAAGATTCGGCTTGACAAAAGAAAAAGAGAAGAGAAGAAAGGAGAAAAGAAGGATTTTGGAGAGGAAAAGAATTGATGAAAGAGAGGCTACTTGGCCAAAGAAAATTCGCAGCGATGAAGGAGAGTTTGGCTAGAGGATTTTCGGCAAACACTTAGAAAAGATGGAAGAATAGCCTTAATCTTCCTTCTTTAGCCGAAATTACTAGGCTAGAGTCCCCTACTTGGCCACCACTCTTCCTTTGTGATAACTTTATCACCTTAATTTAAAATAATTAAAAGAATAATCCTTTAATTATCTCTCCAAATTAAATCCTTATTTATCCCCCTAATTAGCTGTATTTTAAAGAGAATAAAACTCCTCCTTTCTAGAAAGCTTATGCCGTCCACCTCAAGCTCCGGAAGCAAAAATAAAACTTCTTTTATTTGCTTCCCTTGTGACTCGAACTCAGGCCCAACACCTTGCATGTGGCGCCATTTCCATAGGCCCTAAGTGGCATCTTCAGACCACTTTTCCAAGCCTGTTTGTGTGTCAAATTTCACAAACTTTTTCTTTTAAGGCCACCTTGCCTTAATTTCCCCTTTTAAACCTTAAAACTCGTCATTTCTAGGTCATTTCTAAGTTTCCAAAAATTTTCGTTCGGCTCTGTAACTTGACATTTTCTTACATTTCCAAGTTTCCAGAAATGTGCACTTTCCTATTTTGAATCATTTCCAAATCATTTCCATCCATTTCCATACATTTTCAGGTTTCCAAAAATGTTCAAAATTTATTCTTAGTACATAAAACATGTTACTTCGTACAATTAAACCGAAAATGCATAGGCCCTTTCCAGGATGTTACAGTTCTACCCCCTTAAAATAATTTCATCCTCGAAATTTTCTAACTAAAATAATTGAGGGTATTGTTGTCGCATTGCCTCTTCTGGTTCCCACGAAGCTTCTTCCGATCCATGATTGTGCCATAACACTATGACTAGAGGAACTGACTTCCTACGTAACACTTTCACATCACGTTCCAATATTTGAATTGGCTCTTCCTCATACGATAAGTCTGGCCTTAGCTCCACTTCTTCAACTGGTACCACATGAGACGGATCCGATCGGTAATGACGTAGCATGGACACATGGAATACGTTGTGCATCTGCTGCAACTCTGGTGGCAACTCCAATTGGTATGCCACTGGCCAAACTCGCTTCAGTATTCTATAGGGCCCTATAAACCTTGGGCTTAACTTCCCTTTGGGACCAAACCTCATCACCTTCTTCCAAGGTGAGACCTTCAGAAACACTTGGTCTCCCACTTCAAACTCTATTTCCTTCCGCTTAAGGTCTGCGTCGACTTACGCCTATCGAGGCTTCCTTTAACCGTGCTCAAATTGTCTTAACCTTCTCTTGATTTCCACCACTAACTCGGACCCAAAACTCGACGTTCTCTAAACTCACCCAACAAGTAGGAGTTCGACACTTCCGACCAAACAATGCTTCATATGGTGCCATCCGAATGCTAGCACGATAGTTTGTTGTTGTAGGCGAACTCGGCTAAAGGCAAGTAGTCTTCCCAACTTCCTCGGAAATCCATCACACACGACCTCTCAACATATCCTCCAACACTTGTATAACTCGTTGGTCGCCTGTCGATTGTGGATGAAAAGCCGTAGTGAAGTCCAACTTAGTGCCTAAAGCTTGATGAAGTGCCCTCCAAAACCGAGGCGTGAACCTTGGGTCTCTATCGAAGATGATCGATCTGCGGTACTCCATGTAACCTCACAATTTCCGCCACATATAACTTGGCCAACTTCAAAGAGAATAGTCTACTCTTACAGGAATGAAATGCGCGGACTTGGTCAAACGGTCCACTATTACCCATACCGAGTCCTTCTTAGTAGGCCTGAGGGAAGCCCACTAACGAAGTCCATGGTAATTCTCTCCCACTTCCATTGGGGAATCTCGATTGGTTGAAGCAATCCCGATGGAACTTGGTGTTCAAATTTAACTTGGCGACACGTCGGACATTTTCCCACAAATTTAGTAACTTCCCGTTTAAGATCGGACCACCAAAATTGTTCCCTTAGATCCCTATACAGACTTAATGCCTCGGGATGCATAGCATAAGGGCTACCATGTGCCTCCCGAAGAATCCTTTGTCTTAACTCCTCGTCTCTCGGCATCACGACTTTACCCTTGTAGCACAATACTCCTTCATCATTGACGCCATAGTCCTTTAATTCTCCGTTCTGTACTTGCTGAAACTTAGCACTTAGGTCCTTATCAGCCAACTGTCCCCTTTTCACCTCATTCAGCCATGTGGGCTTGATTTGTAATTCTGCCAACAGGCTTCCATCATCATATAAACTCAAGTGAGCGAACATAGCCCTTAGATCCGACACAACCTTCCGACTTAGGGCATCAGCTACCACATTCGCCTTGCCCGGGTGGTACTCTATCGAGCAGTCATAATCCTTTAATAGTTCCACCCACCTTCGCTGCCTCAAGTTCAACTCCTTCTGAGTCAACAAATACTTAAGGCTCTTGTGGTCTGTGTAGATTATCGACCTTTCTCCATAAAGGTAGTGCCTCCAAACCTTAAGGGCGAAAACCACTGCTGCCAACTCTAAGTCATGAGTTGGGTAGTTAACCTCATGAGGCCTTAGTTGCCGAGACGCATAAGCGACTACTTTTCCATCTTGCATTAGCACACATCCTAATCCCGTATGCGAGCGTCACAATTACACCACAAAATCCTTCCCACCTCTCCGGTGAATTAACACTGAGCCTCCGTCAACACCTTTTTAAGGTTGTCAAAGCTCTTCATTGCTTATCGGACCATTCAAAGGGTACTTCCTTCCTTAGTAACTTTTTCAAAGGCGTGGCTATTGGCGAGAACCCTTCCACAAACCTTCTGTAGAATAGCTTTGCCAAACCTAAGAAACTTCGGATCTCGACTACGGACCTAGGTGGTTTCCAATCCAACAACGCCTCGATCTTCCTAGGGTCCACTCTTATTCCTTCTGCGGATACCACATGTCCTAGGAATGCCACCTCCTTAAGCCAAAATTCACACTTGCTGAATTTGGCATAGAGCTTCTTCTCCCTTAATACTTGCAGCACAATTCGGAGGTGTTCATCATGCTCTTCCTCAGACTTGGAGTACACCAAAATATCGTCGATGAACACAACGACGAACCTATCCAAGTATGGTTGGAAAACCCGGTTCATCATATCCATGAACGCAGTTTGGAGCGTTCGTCAATCCAAACGGCATCACCACAAACTCAAAATGGCCGTATCTTGTCCTAAAAGCGGTCTTATGGATATCTGCCTCCTTCACCTTCAACTGGTGATATCCCGACCTTAAGTCTATCTTTGAGAATACTGCGGCCCCTTTCAGCTGATCGAACAAGTCATCGATCCTTGGCAAAGGATACTTGTTCTTGATGGTCACTTATTCAAGCGACGGTAATCTATGCACATACGCATAATTTCGTCTTTCTTCTTCTACAAATGTAACTGGTGCTCCCCATGGAGACACACTGGTCGTCGTATGAACCCACGATCCAACAACTCTTGGATTTGAGCCTTGAGCTCAACTAACTCCTTTGGCGCCATTCGGTATGGGCGATTGACACAGGAGGCTGCTCACGGCATCAAGTCTATTCCAAACTCCACCTCCCTATCTGGGGGTATTCTGGTAATTCCTCCCAAATACATCTTCAAAGTCTTTCACCGTTCTAACTCCACTCACACCTTCTTCCTTTCCACCTAACGCACTTACGAAGGCTAAGAACGCCTTGCACCCTTTTTAACCATTTTTTCAGCCTTCAACGCCGAAACTACGTTGGACAGGTAGTTTCTTCTCTCTCTAGTCATTACTACTACTTCATCCTCTGGGGCCCTTAGTTCCATTCGTTTAGCCGTACAATCCAACACGGGTCGGTGCTCTACTAACCAGTCCATTCCAAGTATAAGTTCAAACTCCCCGAAAGGTAGTTCCATTAAGTCAGCCCGAAAGTTCACTCCCTGAATCTCTAGGGGTACACTCCGAAAGATCTTATCCACCACTACAGTTAGGCCTAATGGGCTTACTACAGTTATCTCCCTATCAGAAAGTTCAGAGTCTAGGCCTAGTGTTTCCACTACACTACATGCAACATATGAATGGGTCGAGCCCACATCAATTAAGGCATAATAAGGCTTGCCATAAATAAGGAACGTACCGGTTATAACATCCGGTGCGTCTCCATCCTCCCTACGACGAACCGCACAAACCAACCCCAGTTGCCTTGCCTCGGCGATTAGCGGCGCCTTACGCCTGTGCTCCACGTCCTCTACCAAAGACCGTTACCTTGATTACTCGAACCACGACCTGCGTTGAGGCTGCTTTGTCCTCCTCTACCAACGACTAACATTCTCGCGCGATCGGTCGACTTTCATCTGGTTTCTTAGGACAATCCTTGAGCATATGGTCCTTGGACCCACACTGAAAACATCCTCACGTCTTTTTCCAGCACTCCCCTAAGTGCTTCTTCCCACAATGTTCACAAGGACGATACTGCCATCCTACACCAGCTTGCTGGTTTTGCGGCCCATCAACTCTAGTCCTCTTTTGAGCCTTCCCAGACGATCCAAAACCTCTTTTGGGCCTATTTCGATCCACAGTCTGCTTTGTAGAATCCTTGATTCCTTCAGCCACTTTAGCCTTCTCCACTAAAGTAGGAAACTCCCGCTCCTGGTGCGGTGCTATCAACAATCTCAGATCATCTCTTAGTCCGTCCTCAAAGTGGACATAGCGCTCATGCTCAGTTGCCACTACTTCTCGAGCGTAGCGACTCAACCTCGAAATTGACTTCATATTCCGCAACGGACTTGTTCCTTGAACCACCCCTAAAAAGCCTTCCTTTGCTCATCTCAGATACCGGTTCCCACATATTTCTTCTGAAATGCTTCCTTAACATATTCCCAGGTCAGATCCTCAGCCGTGGCACCATCCCGAACAGTTAACCACCACTGATACGCTTTATCGCGTAATAGTGCCACCATCCCTTTCAACTTTTCCTCGTGGGTCGATCAAGCTCATCCATGATGCACTCGATTGCTTCCAACCAAGACTCGGCTATCTTGGGTGCCACACCCGATACTCCATGAAACATTTCGGCTCCATTAGCTCCGAAGCCACTCGAGCCGCAGACTTACGGGTTCCCGAATTTCCTCTGCGCCACCCACCAACTCCAAAACTCAAAGCCACGACTGCGACACGGCATCTTCTCCCGTCTGAGCTTACTGCTCAACACCCACAGCTGGGGGTGGTGGTGGCGATGGTATCTCATTGTCGGACCCTTGACCCGATCTAACGGGTTACGACACCGTCATCCTTCCTCTACCTCGTCCCACGGCGACCACGTCCTCTAGAGCTCATTTCTAACGTCGTAATCTGATTAAGAAGTTTTATGAATTAGTCTTTCTTTCACTTGTTTACCCGCGAAGAAGTTTTATAAAAAAGAATTTAATAGTGGTTCTTTCGTATTCATACATGCACACAGTCTTTCCATTCATTCGTACATCCATCAAACAATTATGAACTTTCGTTCATTCAGAGAAACGTTGTAGTTTTCATTGTTATTGTTTCTCCACTACCCAGGGGTATTTTCATAATTTTGTCCTACAGGGGTATTTTCGAATTTTTTTCCCAAAAGAAAGAGTTCTTTGGTGATTTCGTCACAAATTATTTTGGTATTTTTAAATTCCTGGTATTTTTGGAAAAATTTTGAAATCCAGGGGTATTTCAGAAATTTTTGACCTCGAGGTATTTGGTAATTTTTCACAAATCGGAAAAATTTTGAAAACTTTTGTAAGGATGGTTTTCACAAATTTAAAAGAAAGTTTTTTAAGAGTTTTAAAACTAGGGTTTTGTTGTTTTTATAGAAACACGGCTAGTTCCCTTTTGGGTTTTAGTCATTGTGTTTAGCCTATGACCGAGCCCTCTTGGTCAGGGTGAGCCAAAGCTACGCACCAGGCAGGATTCGAGTGGAGAGGAGGTGAGTCACGCGGACTGCTTAAATACCAAGCTCCTACCGAAACCATTCCTAGACATGCGCACAGAGGTTGCCACACCTATTGAGCCCTCTGGGTTAGGGTGAACCGAAGCTACGCACCAAATAGGATTCCTGCGAAGAGGAGGTGAGTCACTAGGACTGCTTAAATACCAGGCTCTTCCGGATCCAATCCTAGACATGCGCACAGGTGTTACCACACCCTAACTCAGTGACTTAGCCATAGGTTTGTTTAACGTTCCTTAAGTCTTATGTGTTTGTGTTTGAGTAGACTAGTCCTAGGGTTCAAGTTCCTATCATGCTTTTCTACGTTCCATTCCTTTTCTACCCTTCCATATTTCATAACACATAATCAGAAAAATAGTTAGGGGTACTTACAGTGGATCATGGTCGGAGACTTAGGAGCCATGCCAGAAAACCTATTTATTTCATAAAATTCTTTCAAAAAGCTTACTTGGCTCGATTTGAAAACGTTTCGGGCCTTAGCCCACAGGCTGAGAGTTTAAAATTGGGCTCTGATACCAAATTGAAACACCCCACACCCGGCCCACGAGCCTGGACCGGATCTGGTATGTTCCTTAAGTAAACTGGTTACAAAATTCTTTTATTACCAGAGGAAAACTTGTGCGATTTTTAAAAACTATTGTTTTGGGTTGGGCTTGAGTTAAAAACCCATTTATCTTATTTTAGAATCCAATTAATTAGGATGAAAAAAAACAATTAGGGTTATTTTTAAAGAAATAAATTTTACTTAACTTTAATTGAAAATAATTCGTAACATAGTAATTAAAAATAAAAGTAAAGAAGTGTAACTTATGGCCTTATTACATCAAATAGAATCCCAAAATAAAAGTCTAAAATACTTAAATAAATTTAAATATCCATATTGAATAAAACTTCAAGTGAGCATGGCCATCCCTAAGCTACCACAAACCAGTCCATTATTGCTCACACCAAAAATAGTCCCACAACGGGTGAGTCAACAGACTCAATGTGTACACAACACTAAAATTCAATAGATCGGGCATACATTTTTCATATCCAATACTTATTCATATAACGAGATAAAAATGATGATGCCACCCAAACCCAAACCTAGGTGCCATCCGCTACACATCCCCGTACCAACTCGCACACCGTGGGGACTACTAAGTCAACCCTCCATCCGCTACACACCATCGAAGGCGATCGGCTGCGATCGACGCGTGCTCATCGCCCATATAAAATTTGTGGCATAGCCACGAATAATTGTGTCATGAGACACCACATTCGAGATAATGTAACCGGTTACCACATTCGGATAATGTGACCAAAGTCACCACATTCGGATAGTGAAACCGTAGTCATCACATTCACTTCCCCTTTTTCATATATCCCGAATGACCCATATTATTCATATCATGCATATCCTACTTAAATTCACATTCTTATAAATTTTCACATGTTATAAATAACATATTTCATAATCCTAGTGGAAGTAGGAAACGTACCTGAGTACTTTGTACCATATTATGGTACCTTAGCCACATTCTTATAAACATGCATATATTACATATTACCATAAATCTTATTAAAAGTTAGTGTGGGGTACACACCGATTCGCTTAACAAAGTCCTTGAAATCCCGAAGAACCGATCTACTGATTTAGATCCTTAACTCCTATATTCAGCCAATCATTTAAACACATTAATAAACCTTTTTGGCTTTAAAACCAAATCCTAGTAGGATTTGTATACTGAAAACCTACCTTGTTGCCGATTGACTTAAGAATCAAGTCCCAAAACTTTGTTGTATTCCTTCTTGCATTCGGCCAATCATTAAAACACATCATAGGCTAGTTTCGGCTTTTGGGAATAAATCCAAATACTTAAAATAGGCTTTGGCCGAATGTCTTAAACACATACCTTTGTGATCTCAAATCCTGAAAAGTATCCTTGCTTTCCTAGGGATGTCGAAATTCCTATAACCATATGTTAGATTTAATCTAACCTTAACACATAAAATATGGCCTTTGGCCGAATATACATGTGTCTTACCTTAAATCCTTGAATCCAGAAACTCTCTTAGCCGAAATTCCTTAGATCTGAAATCCCAGAATTCCTCCTTTAATATTCGGTCAAGAGACAACAAAAGGGTCAGTTCCTAGATCTTGATTTAAAGAATTTGAAGAACAAAAATCCATTGTTCTTACCTTAATACCTCGATCGATTGCACCCTTGCTTGGAGTCACAAAGATTCGACTTGACAAAAGAAAAGAGAAGAGAATAGAGGAGAAAAGAAGGATTTTGGAGAGGAAAAGAATTGATGAAAGAGAGGCTACTTGGCCAAAGAAAATTCGGCAGAGAATGAGAGTTTGGCTAGAGGATTTTCGGCAAACACTTAGAAAAGATGGAAGAATAGCCTTAATCTTCCTTCTTTAGCCGAAATTACTAGGCTAGAGTCCCCTACTTGGCCACCACTCTTCCTTTGTGATAACTTTATCACCTTAATTTAAAATAATTAAAAGAATAATCCTTTAATTATCTCTCCAAATTAAATCCTTATTTATCCCCCTAATTAGCTGTATTTTAGAGAGAATAAAACTCCTCCTTTCTAGAAAGCTTGTGTCGTCCACCTCTGGCTTTTGGAAGCAAAAATAAAACTTCTTTTATTTGCTTCCCTTGTGACTCGAACTCAGGCCCAACACCTTGCATGTGGCGCCATTTCCATAGGCCTTAAGTGGCATCTTCAGACCACTTTTCCAAGCCTGTTTGTGTGTCAAATTTCACAAACTTTTTCTTTTAAGGCCACATTGCCTTAATTTCCCCTTTTAAACCTTAAAACTCGTCATTTCTAGGTCATTTCTAAGTTTCCAAAAATTTTCGTTCGGCTCTGTAACTTGACATTTTCTTACATTTCCAAGTTTCCAGAAATATGCACTTTCCTATTTTGAATCATTTCCAAATCATTTCCATCCATTTCCATACATTTTCAGGTTTCCAAAAATGTTCAAAATTTATTCTTAGTACATAAAACATGTTACTTCGTACAATTAAACCGAAAATGCATATGCCCTTTCCAGGATGTTACAAGAATGCACTTCAATTTGAGTTGATTATGATGGTGTTAGATGAGTATATGTTGTGTATGTTAGAAGGGTGAAAAGAACTTGACACTTAGTCTTATTCTTGACCATGTGGATAGACACACAGGCGTGTGTCTAGACCATGTGTGACACACACACAGTCGGCCAGGCGTGTGTTGTGGCCATGCGTCCCCTGCATGTTAATATTTGAAAACAGAATAGACCCCAGACTAGTCACACGGGCGTGTGCCTAGGGCGTGTGGGATTCATCAGTGTTGGCCACGGGCTATCCACACGGGCCTGTTTCTAGACTCTAGGCCGTGCGAGGGAAGTCAGTGTTCACCACGGTTGGGGAGCACGGGCGTGCCATGGCCGTGGGGCATTTGGCAGAATGCTTAGGTTTTTAGGCATGGTCTGGGGACATGGGCATGTGTGCTCATGCACGGGCGTGTCTAATCTTGCACGGGCGTGTGAGACCTGTATAAAAGAGAAAAATTTTAAGGGTCGTAAAAGTTCCGGATTAGTCTCGAGAGTCCTCGTATGTATGAGTGAGGCCTTGTAAGTCGAGAATAAGGTTATAGCGAGTAATGACGTTGAGCCTAAGTGGCGATTAAGCAGTTTGAGTTCGGTAATGCCTCGGGCCTGGTTCTCGGCGTAGAACCCGGGTAAGGGGTGTTACATTTAGTGGTATCAGAGCTATGGTTTAGTCAGTTCTAGGACTACTTTGTAGTGGGTGTAAGAGTCTAGCTATACATGCCATAAGTGTATGGCGATAGTGTGGTGGTTTCGATGATTTTAAATCTTGTTTTATATAGAATATGGATTCCGATCCATTGATCAACTGATGAAGCGACTAGTAATGCGTCGACTCTCTGCGCAAGGAACCGTGCCAGTGCAAAGTGGACCCGAGGCGAGGGGTCAAGGGGAAGAGGCACGAGAAGCCTTTCTCCATATGATGAGTAATTGGTACTCAGATAATGTCCGAGCAAACCCTAATGCTCAACCTCCTCCACCTCCTCCTATACCTCAGCCAAATTCTGTGGCTCCTCAAGGTATGGATGTAGTGAGGATATCGAAACCCCCGGTGGATAAGATTAGGAAACACGGGGCTGAGGAGTTTAGAGCTAAAGTAGATGACGACCACGAGAGGCGGCGAGTTCTAGTTAGAGAACTCGATGAGGGTGTTCGATGAGCTCTCATGTACACCTGAGGAAAGTTTGAAGTGTGTCGTATCTTTGCTGAGAGACTCGGCATACCATTGGTGGAAGACGCTGACATTAGTGGTCCCGAGAGAGCGGGTAACGTGGGACTTCTTTCTGGAAGAGTTTGAAAGAAGTACATAAGCCGAGGTTCTTGTCGACCGTAAAGGAAAGAATTCCTTGAGCTGAAGCAAGGAAGGATGACAGTAGCTGAATACGTGCGTGAGTTTGTTAGGCTTAGCAAGTACGCTCAAGAATGTGTGCCGACAGAGACAATCTTGTGCAAGAGGTTCGAAGATGGGCTGAATGAGGATATCAAACTCCTAGTTGGCATTTTGGAGTTGAAAGAATTCGTGGTATTAGTTGAGAGGGCAAGTAAGGCCGAAGAGTTGAGTTCAGATAAGAGGAGGGCTGTGAGTGAAGCCCGAGATGCGAGAAAGAGACCGATGGGCAATTCGTATCAAACCCAGTCAAAAAGATCCAAGGAAGTGAATCCTCGGACGTCATCCTCAGTGGGATATTCGCATCGAGACTTGGACAATACTCGTCAGGGTTCGAGAGTCCGAGCCCCCTCGATGGAAAGTGTGGGCAATACAAAGAGTAAACCGGAGTGTCCAAGTTGTGGTAGGTATCACACCGGAGAGTGTTGGGGAAATAGTCGGAAATGTTACAAATGTGGTTCCCCTGACCACTTTATTCGTAACTGTCTCGAGAGGGATGATAAGGAAGAGAGGCAAGAAGTGAGACCTAGTGATGTGTCTACGAGGGGTAGACCACCAAGGAACCCAAGAGGTGGGGCTAGTGGTAGAGGTGCGTCCAGGGACTCTGCTGTGAGACCAGAGGGTCGGGCACCTGCGAGGACGTACGCCATTCGCACTCGCGAAGAGGCATCCTCCCCTGATGTGATAACGGATACTTTTTCTCTCTTTGACACCTCTGTTATTGCTTTAATAGATCCAGGTTCTACTCACTCTTATATTTGCATGAGATTAGCATCTAGTTTGAGTATGACCGTTGAGTCTACGGACATTGTGATTAAGGTGTCAAACCCGTTAGGAAAGCATTTGTTAGTGGACAAAGTGTGTAAGAATTGTCCTTTGTTGATTGAGAATCATTGTTTTTCGGCAAACCTTATGTTGTTGCCGTTTGATGAGTTTGATTTAATCCTAGTCATGGATTGGTTAACTACCCATAGTGTCTTAGTGAACTGTGGTAGTAAGTTTTTTTGAACTGAAATGTGAGAGTGGAGATGTAGTTCGGGTTGAATCAGGTGGATCAGACAGTCTACCCGTGATGATTTCTTCCTTAGTGGCTGAGAAATGTTTAAGAAAAGGGTGTGAGTTCTATCTTGCGTTTGTGTTGAATACTCAAGAGGTTGGAGTAGGGTTTGAAACAGTGCCAGTGGTATGTGAGTACCTAGATGTGTTTCTGGAAGAGTTACCCGGATTACCTCTAGTGAGAGAGGTCGAGTTTGGAATTGAGTTGGTTCCGGGAACGGTACTTATTTCGATTGCCCCGCATGCAATGCACCGTAGAGTTAAAAAAGAATGAAGGTTCGATTACAAGAGTTGACAGATAAGGGTTTTGCAAGACCGAGCTACTCGCCGTGGGGTGCTCCTTATTGTTTGTGAAGAAGAAAGATGGGTCTATGAGGTTGTGTATAGACTATAGACAAGCGAACAAGGTTACGATTAAGAATAAGTATCCTTTACCAAGGATTGATGATCTTTTCGATCAACCAAGAAGGAGCTACGATGTTCTCCAAGATAGACTTGAGGTCCAGTTATTATCACTTCAGTGAAAAAGCAAGATGTGTTGAAAACTGCATTTCGGACAAGGTATGGCCATTATGAGTTTTTGGTTATGCCGTTTGGTTTGACGAATGCACCTGCAATTTTTATGGATCTGATGAATCGTGTTTTCAGACCATATATGAACAAGTTTGTGGTTGTCTTTATTGACGACATATTGATCTATTCTCGGGATGAGAACGATCATGAAGAGCAATTGAGAATTGTCTTGCAAACTTTGAGAGATAAGAAGTTGTATGCTAAGTTTAGCAAGAGTGAGTTTTGGCTCCGAGAGGTCGAATTCTTAGGACACATAGTGTCAGGTGATGGTTTCAGAGTTGACCCGAGTAAGATATCGGCTGTTATGGATTGGAAACTGCCGAGGAACGTGTCAGAAATCAGAAGTTTCTTGGGATTAGCAGGATATTACAGACGTTTCGTAAAGGGGTTCTCTGTGATTGCTACCCCGATGACGAAACTATTGTATAAAGATGTCAAGTTTGAATTGACTGAGACATGTCAACAGAGCTTCGAGAGACTGAAAACAATGTTGACTGAGGCACCGGTTTTGGTTCAACCAGAACAGGGGAAGGAGTTCGTGGTATATAGTGATGCATTGTTTAATGGTCTCGGTTGCGTGTTGATGCAAGAGGGTAAGGTAGTCGCTTACGCCTCGAGGCAGTTAAAACCGCACGAGAAGAATTATCCGACTCACGATTTGGAGTTGGCTGCGATTATGTTTGCGTTAAAGATTTGGCGACATTATTTGTATGGTGAAAAGTGCCGAATCTTTACGGATCAAAAGAGTTTAAAGTATTTGATGGATCAGAAGGATCTGAATATGAGACAGAGACGGTGGCTTGAATTGTTGAAAGACTATGAGTTAGTCATTGATTACCACCCGGGAAAAGCGAATGTAGTTATAGATGCCTTAAGTAGGAAATCCCTGTATGCTCTAAGAGTTATGAGAGCGAGTTTAGCATTGTCTAATGATGGTGCTATTTTGGCAGAGTTGAGAGCTAGGCCACTATTTGTTCAACAAATATGTGAGGCTCAGAGAAATGACAACGAGATGCAAGCTAAGATAGCTAAGTGCGGATCAGGAAGTGATTCTGATTTTCGAGTGGATTTGAATGGTTGTCTGATGTATCGTGACAGAATTTTTGTTCCCAAAAATGAGGAGTTGATTCGAAAGGTTTTGTATGAGGCCCACAGTGGATGCTTGTCGAAGACATCCGGCAAGATATGAAAATGTACAACGATTTGAGGAAGTTGTATTGGTGGCCGGGTATGAAAAGAAATATTTCAGAGTTTGTGGCAAAGTGTCTGATTTGCCAACAAGTGAAAGCTGAGCATCAAGTGCCTTCGGGATTACTTCAGCCAGTGATGGTTCTCGAATGGAAGTGGGATCGAGTTACCATGGATTTTGTGACGGGGTTGCCGACAACTCCGAGAAAGAGTGATGCTGTGTGGGTTGTTGTGGATAGATTGACGAAGTCAGCTCACTTTATTCCAGTACGTGTTGATTATTCACTGGATAAGTTAGCTGAGTTGTACGTGGAAGAGATAGTGAGATTGCATGGTGTACCGTGTCTATTATATCGGATGGATTTACTTCGAGATTTTAGAAGAAGTTGCAAGAGGCCATGGGTACGAGATTGAATTTCAGTACTGCGTTCCATCCGCAATCCGATGGCCAGTCTGAAAGAGTAATTCAAGTTCTTGAGGATATGCTTCGATGCTGTGTGTTAGAATTCGAAGGTAGTTGGGAGAGATATCTACCTTTGGTCGAATTCGCCTATAACAATAGTTATCAGTCGAGTATACAGATGGCACCGTATGAGGCTTTGTATGGCCGTAAGTGTCGAACTCCTCTGTATTGGACCGAGCTTAACGAGAAACGGGTCCATGGGGTCGATCTAGTAAAAGAGATCGAAGAGAAAGTGAAAGTAATCCGTAATAGTCTGAAAGCTGCTTCGGACCAACAGAAGTCGTATGCGGATTTGAAAAGAAAAGAAATTGAGTTTGAGATAGGCGACAAAGTATTTTTGAAAGTATCACCATGGAAGAAGATTATGAGATTTGGATAGAAAGGGAAATTGAGTCCAAGGTTCATAGGGCCGTATGAGATTACAGACAGAATTGGGCCTGTAGCTTACCGGTTGGCTTTGCCGGTAGAGTTGGAAAAGATTCATAACGTGTTTCATGTGTCGATGTTGCGACGGTATCGCTCTGAACCTTCACATGTGACTCCTTCAATGAAAATTGAGATAAGACCAAATATGTCTTATGAAGAGGAGCCGATTAAGATCTTGGCTCGAGAAGTGAAACAGTTGAGAAATAAGAGCATAGCACTAGTGAAAGTGTTATGGCAGAAACATGGCGTGGAAAAGGCTACGTGGGAAATGGAAGAAGCTATGAGAGAGCAACATCCAAACCTCTTTTCTAGTAAGATTTTCGGGGGCAAAAATCTCTAAAGGGGGGAGAGTTGTAACATCTCGGTTTAGGGCCTAGTCAGAATAGTGGTTCGAGACCACAAATTTGAGGGTCATGAATGAGTTTTTGAGGCTTATATTATGTATACATGCTAGTGACAAAGTTTCATGAAGCAATTTTGTGAAATTGTGGTGGAATTGTCCAAAAGGACTAAATTGCAAAAGTTGCAAAATGTGTGTTTCTAGAAGCTATATGTGTGAAATAGCTTTAGATTATTAATTAGAGGTCCTTAAATAGAAATTTATCCAAATTCTAATTTTTGGACAAAAATGGGCATGGATGAGTTAAAATTGAAAGTTTATCAAAAAGGGCATTTTGGTCATCTATCAATTAAGTGATTAAAATAGGTGAAAAGATGATAGAAATTCATTCATCTTCTTCCCATAGTTGCCAAAAATTTGAGAATCCATTGTTATGGTTCTTTCAATTTTTCAAGCTTTCTAGTAAGTGCTCCTAAGCCCGGTTTTTGATATTCTTCGTATTTTTGAAGTCCCGGTAGCATGAGTAAGCTATTTATAGCTATTTGGTGAGCTATTATGGATGTTCAAAAATGTATATATGTATGACATGCATGTATTTTGATTTTTTATTGAAGAATATGAAAGCTTGATGTAGTAGAAACATCTTTTGCTAAGTGATTTTCCATGAAAATGCATGTAGGGACTTAATTGTGAAAATATTAAGTTTGGTCATACATGGGTGATTTATTGAGATTTGATGAATGCTTTAGTTGAGTAAGTGGTTCGGCTAAGCATGAAAGAGTAGAAAGTTGAATAAAAATCACTTTACGAGCTTTCGGGACTAAAGTGTAAATATGAGAAAGTTTAGGGGCAAAATAGTAATTTTGCTAAAGTATGTGATGTGGGTCAATTTAGTCAATGTGTGTATTGAATAAGCTGATTTATTCATTATAGATCAAGAAAGACGAAGCCCGGATCAAAACCGAGGCAAAACCAAGGTGGTGGACTAAATTGCATATTTTTGTACTTTTGAGTTTCGAGATAAGTCTATTCATAAACAATGCATTCTTACTTACAATTTGTAAATGCTAGCTAGGGTGTAGCATGAATGAGAATGAATGAGAATGATTGGGAACCTATGTGGTTCAAGTAGAATGAATGTAGTATAGATGTGAATGGATGAGTAATTGGGTAAATAGACTTGTGCATGTGTTGTGATAATGCTAGATGGTGGGCTAAGTGCGATACCATCCGAATACATATTGACGATGAGCTGGCTATGTGCGATGCTATCGTTAGGTATATCATTTAGTGTCTATGTGCGAGATTACAATGATTACCTTTGTGGTAGGCTAAGTGCGATACCACCTTATAAATTGATTGTGGTGTGCTAAGTGCGAAACCACTGAGATATTGGCTATGTGGATTAATTGTATATATTAGCTGTGTGTAATAGCTGTGTGGATAAGATATGTGGATTAGCTGTGTGGATTAGCTATGTGAGTTAGCTATGTGGATGTATTATTGAGCAATAATGATGTGTTGTATATTGTGTAAATGTGATATTGAATGCAGGGGTGCATTTCAATAATTATGAGCATGTGACTCATGATGTGTTGGTAATATGGTAAGGGATAGAAAGAGTAAGCATAGTTGTATATTATTTGTTGGTATAATGCTAATTGTGGTTGGGCTTATACTATGATGCTTAATTGTTTATGTGTAAACTTACTAAGCTCAAAGCTTACTCTCTTTCTTTTCCCTTGTCGTATAGATTTAAAGCGTTGAATCGAGATACGAGGATCATCAGAAGATAGCCCACATATCAGTACACTTTGGTACATGAAACTTAATGTTTTGTATATGGCATGTATAGGGGCTAGATAAGTTAGTAAATTTTGTTGTAAATGGCTAATATGTGTTGGCATTTAGATGGATAGCTTATTTTGTATAATGCCATAGTTGTTGGCTATTACATTATATGAAAGAAAGACGTAGTTTTCTATGTGAGAATGCAGTTCAATTTGAGTTGATTATGATGGTGTTAGATGAGTATATGTTGTGTATGTTAGAAGGGTGAAAAGAACTTGACACTTAGTCTTGTTCTTGACCATGTGGATAGACACACAAGCGCGTGTGTCTAGACCATGTGTGACACACGGTCGACCTACGGGCGTGTCTTTGTGGCGTCGCGTCCCCCGCATGTTAATATTTGAAAATGAATAGACCCGGACTAGTCACACGGTGTGTGCCTAGGGCGTGTGGGATTCATCGGTGTTGGCCACGCTAGCTGGCCAGATCGGGCGTGTGCCTAGACTCTAGGCTGTGCGAGGAAGTCGGTGTTCACCACGGTTGGGAGCACGAGCGTGCCATGGCCGTGGGGCATTTGGCGTAAATGCTTGGGTTTTTAGGCATGGTCCGGGGACATGGGCGTGTGTGCTCATGCACCGGGCGACGTCTAATCTTGCACGAACGTGTGAGACACAGTATAAAGAGAAAAATTTTAAGGATCGTAAAAGTTCCGAATTAGTCTCGAGAGTCCTCGTGTGTATGAGTGAGGCCTTGTAAGTCAAGAATGAGGTTATAGCGAGTAATGACGTTGAGCCTAAGTGGCGATTAAGCGGTTTGAGTCCTACTTGTTGGACAGAGTTGGGTGAGCGACAGTTGTTGGGTCCAGAATTGGTTTCTGAAACAAAGGAAAAGGTTAAGTTGATTCGGACGCGGTTGAAGGAAGCTTCTGATAGGCAAAAATCTTATGCAGATCCGAAGCGTAAGGATATAGAGTTCTCTGTGGGTGATCAGGTTTTTCTGAAGGTTTCACCGTGGAAGAAAGTTCTAAGGTTTGGACGGAAGGGCAAGCTGAGCCCCAGGTTCATCAGGCCTTATCGTGTGTTGAAGCGTGTGGGACCAGTACCTTATCAACTCGAGCTACCTTTGGAATTGAGGCAGATTCATGATGTATTCCATGTCTCGATGTTAAGGCGCTACCGTTCGGATCCGTCTCACATAGTGCCGGTGGAAGAAATCAAGATAAGACCTGATTTATCTTTTGAAGAGGAACCAGTTCAAATCCTAGACCGAGATGTTAAGGTATTGCGGAGAAAGGCGGTCCCACTGGTTAAAGTGTTGTGGCGGAATCATGGTTCAGAGGAAGCCACGTGGGAGCCAGAGGATGTGATGCGACAGCAATACCCTCATCTCTTTTGACCAGGAAAATTTTGGGGCTAAAATTTCTTTAAGGGGGTTAGAACTGTAAGATCCTGGTATTAGGGGCTTTGCATTTTATGTCTTTGTGTGTTTGGCATGGTTTTTTTGTTAATTTGGTATGTTTGGGGGTCCCGGGAAGGCTCGGGGATAAGCTTGAGCCTTGGTGAAAATTTTGTTTTTAGGCACTTTAGGGGAGAGCTAGCAGAAGTAGGTCTTAAGTTTAAATATTTGTGTTTGATGACACAAGAAGTGAGGTGGTAAAGTGGCAAGGAGACGCCACTTAGAGTGCAGGGAAGTGGCGTCACAAGGGAGAAGCAGCAGGGAGGAGGTTCGAGTCTTGTAAGCCTCACTTTCAAGCTTTATTTTTGCGCCTGGGAAGCTAAGGTGGTGGCTTGCGGCTGCACTCTCCAAGGTTGTTGGTTGAATGAGTCAAAGACTTCAAATGAATGGCCATGAGGTGATGGTGGGGTTTGAATGGGTCAAACTGATTCAAATTGTTGGAGGGGAGTGAATGTAAGAGGAAAATATGGGATTTGATGTTGGTGGAGTGGTGGCCGAATGTGTGAAGCTTGAAGTGGGGGAAGAGAATTCGGTTTAGTGCTAGCTTGGGGTATGCCGAATTTAGCTTTGTTTTGAGGTTAGTCTTGTGGGCATTTTTTTCAGTTTAGGGAGTGTGTGTGTGTCGTTTTCTGGTAGCCTACTCCTTGTAAGTGCCGAAAGTCCATAACCTTCCTCATTTTTTGGCAATACTTTATCTTTTATTACGCATTTATTTTCTCTTCCATCCTCTCTAGAACCGAACCATCTTTGTGGGTGCTAGCCGAATCTCTCCTCACCATTTTGGATTCTTGCTTGAACAACTTTTTCTCTTCTTTTGGTTTTCTACATTCTATTTCTCCTTAGCCGAACCTTCCCTTGATCATCACACTCTCTTTTCATTTTCTTTTTCCTTCTACTTTCTTTGATTCTTTTGGCTGAAACCCTCCTCTCCTCTACTTCTTCTTTTAGCCGAAACTTTGCATCCATTCTATTGACACCCTCTCGTTTGTTTTCTTTCTTTTAGCCGAATAGGTCCTGTAACCCCAAGCGAATCAATTTCACTCTGCTTCTGGATTTTTGAAGGTAATATTTCTTTTCTCTCTTAATGTAAAAAGCCGAATCTCTTTTTTTTCTTCTTTTCTTTCGGTTCTATTTGGCCATAGCCAAATGGTTATGTTGCTCATGAGTTATGATTTGCGACTAATCTTTTCTCCCTTCAAATTTTCTCATTTTGGGACGTTACTCCGGGACACTCCTCTAGTTGAAGTGTTTGTAGTCTGAAGTCTGAGAGTTACTGTTTGCCGAATCGGATCACTCCATTCGGGATATTAAGGTAAGGGGTCATCTCGGGATTTTCTGGTTATTCATTCCTTTCAAATGTGATATGCCTTAACCAAATTTCGTCATTTAGTCAATCCACGCCTCCTTGTGTACTGATCAAAGATTCTCCATGGATGCAAGTGTAAGTCAAACCAAGGAGGGGAGTGTACCTATAGTATCCATTCCAAACTTTAAGCGACGTGCGGTATCAGCAGTTCGAGATTTTCTGTCGGGCTGTGGTAGAGAGCCGATGTCTGCTTGGGATAGACAGATAGCTGTCGTCCCTGCTAGTGAAAGCGTCGACGTAGAAAGCCTAGTGTTACGTGTTATCAGGTGTGTATTACTCACACGTTTCTTGTTGTTGTGTTATTAACTGTATGGGCTGAAAGCCGAAACGACTAACTCGATAGTCAAGTTACCCTTGTGGGTAAGGTTGGAGACAACGGGTAAGTTCTTCGATGTTTATATTTCTGATTATGTGCATGTATGAATGTTCGATATTATGCCTGTATGAGATAGTTATCTATTACACAATATGATTATAGTTGCATTAATACTTAACATAAAGTAAAGAGCATGGGCTCGGGATTGAATGAAAGGAGATGGAGAATCAGTGACTAATGTCACGGTGGTTTAAGAACCACAGTGGTTGAAACCACGTATACGGATATCAGTGACTTATCTCGGTGGTCTAAGACCACAGTAGGTTGGCCCCATGTATGCATAAATTTATCAGAGATCGTCACGGTGGTCTATGACCACAGTGGGTTGGCCCCACGGTTATATAATTAGTGACTTTGTCACGAGTGACTATTGTCACGAGTGGTCTAGGACCACGGTGGTCAAGAACCACAAAGGGCATAATGCCACAGCAGTGTTTGGAGGAAAGGCTAGACTGGTTGGGCCACATTGCATACATGTGACATACGCCATACTGAATCCGGTTTGAGTTATGTTGGGGATTTACACACTGAGTCTTCGTGACTCACCCCTCAACTAAATTTTGCAGGTAATCAGTAGATCGTGGGTTTGGAGCTGAGGCGGACTCGAGGTGGCCATGCGATGTTGTTTTTCTTTCCTTCTCTAGTAAATTGCATTACTTTATTTGAACTTAGTTTAAAATGGATTTTTATTTTGTAATAAGGCCGCTATAACTTAAATTTGGGTTTTATTTCAATGCTGTTATTAAATGTTTTATAAACGGTTAGTATAGGGTTTTCTTAAAAACGTAAATAGAGGTTTTCCAAAATATCAATGAATGGATCACAAGCCGTAAATAATTAAAACTTGGGATTTTTCTTAACACCACAAATATTATTTTCAAAAGATCACGAATCTCAACTTCGATCTCAAATGCTACCTTATCAAACATTCCAAGTCCGGTTTTTATAACGAACCCGTTTTAACTCTAAGATGTTTTGATATAAAGTTGGTAAAACATTCTTAATCAAATTCTCAATTAGCCTTAGCTTGAACTCCCTAAACAAAGTGTTTTCCCAAATCCCGATGTTTTACCTTATTTTTTTTAAACCATCCATCCTGTAACAATCCAGATTCAGTCGTAATGTTTAGACCGGGTTTGGGGTGTTACAATTGTGGTATCAGAGCGAGGTTTCAAAAACTCAGTTGTGGGTATGAGGTTCAAACACGTTTCAAAAGATGGTTTAGAAAATAGTTCAGAAATATACATGTTTTCTGGAAGCATGGCACCCGAGTCTCCGGCACCAAATCCGCACGGTAAGTCTTCTGACTATTGGTTGTTTTACATGAAGTAGGTGTAATGTGCTATGATTGCTTGTACTAAGATGTGTAAACTCTAGAGACTGAAACCTTAGGTATGCATGAATTGGCGAGAATTACTCATAATGCTATTCTCATAAGACTGCTCTGAAACAAACAGTGGAAGAAAATACTAATTCATAAAACTTTTAATCAGATTAAGTTAAATCAATAGTCATGAACGTTAGAGGCCGTGGACGTAGTGTGCGAGGCCGTGGAAGAGGCTGAGATGTTGGGGCTGAGCCTTCAGAATCTGAGCTTGGGCCGGAAGGTGAAGTGCCCGCACCGCCAGTTGCGGAAGTAGAATTTTAGTATCAAACTGGTGGAGACGATGCTGTGTCTCAGGCCATGTTACGTGTTCTGGAAAGAGTTACTGGAGCGAGCACGGGATCAGTGGCCCGAAAATCTGTGTTGGAGCGACTTCGAATGAACGGGGCTGAAATGTTTAGGGCGCTTACGTGTAGCTCCTAATGTAGCCGAAGCATCGGCTTGAGGCGGTTGAGCGCATCATGGATGATCTTGATCGCATCATGGGAGGAGAAACCGAAAGGAGTTGTGTCTCTTCTCCGAGATGAGGCTTACCAATGGTGGCTCACGGTTAGGGATGGTATCGCAATGAACGCATTACCGGGACTTCTTTAAGTCGGCGTTTGTAAAATACATTGGGTTGAGCTATGTGGGCCGCTCGGCGTAAGGCATTCCTTAACTTGGTTCAGGGGAGTAAGTCAGTGGGCGAGTATGAGGTAGAATTCCTACGTCTTAGTCGGTATGCCCGGGGTATTGTGTCAACAGATCATGAGCGTTGTGTACGATTTGAGGGACGAGTTACGAGTACTGATAGCTCCGCAACGGGAAAGGGAGTTCGCTGTTTTGGTGGAAAAGGCTAAGATAGCCGAAGAGGCAAAGCGATCTGAAAGGCAGAACCAGGATAGGAACAAGGGTAGAAATAAAAGGAGTTTTGGATCGTCAAGATCTGCTGGGAATTTCTAGAAGAAAACAAGGTTTGATGGGCCGATTCGAGCTGCCAGGCCTGTTGTTACTGGGCGGCCTCAGCAATGTGCTACGTGTGGGAAGTTTCACTAAGGAGAGTGCTGGGCAAGAAGTAATGGATGTTTTAGGTGTGGATCAGTGGAACACCGGGTTAAGGATTGCCCGCAAGAGCCAAACAGAACGCGATAAATAGGTCAGAATTATGTTCAGCCTGGTAGGGGTGGTTAGCAGTTTCAGAGAGGCCGTGGTCCGGCCAGAGGAGGAAATGGTTTTGGTCGTGGACGTGGAGCACCGGTCAGAGGTGCTGGGAGCAAAAATGCAAGACAGCCTGGGTTGGTCTATGCAGCTAGACGCCGAGAGGAGGGTGATGCACCGGACGTCATAACCAGTACGGTCCTCATTTTCAGTTTGCCCTTTACTGTACTGATTGATATTGGGTTAACACATTATTATGTTGCTAGTACGGTGTCTGGAACTCTGAACATAGACTCTGAGATTGCTTCTAGGGAGATAACTGTACTTAGCCCTTTAGGACAATCTGTAGTGGTGAACAAACTCTTTAGGGATGTACCTTTAGAAGTACAAGGGATGGTTTTCCCGGTTGATTTGATGGAACTGCCGTTCAGCGAGTTCGATTTTATCTTAGGAATGGACTGGTTAGTGAAGTATCGAGCAAACTTGGATTGTGCCGCTAAGCGCATGGTGTTAAGGACTCATGAAGGTAATGAGGTGTTAGTGATAGGGGAAAGAAAGAACTACTTGTCTAATGTAGTGTCTGCTTTAAAGGCTAAAAGAATGGTGAGAAAAGGATGCGAGGCTTTCTAAACTTTTGTCAGTGCTCTGGAGGCCAAGGAGTTGACTGTAAAGGATGTATGAACGGTGAAAGAATTCTCCGATGTTTTTCCAGAAGAGCTTCCGGGGTTACCTCTGGACCGCGAGGTGGAGTTCGGTATTGATCTTCTTCCGGGAACAGCGCCAGTGTCTATTGCCCTATATAGGATGGCGCCAAAAGAGTTGGTGGAACTTAAAGCACAGATTCAGGAACTGTTAGACCGGGGTTTTATCTGACCAAGTGTGTCTCCGTGGGGAGTACTGGTGTTGTTCGTTAGGAAGAAGGATGGGTCGATGCGGTTGTGCATTGACTATAGGCAGCTGAACAAGCTGACGATTAAGAACAAGTACCCGCTGCCTAGGATAGACGATCTGTTTGATCAGTTGCGAGGTGCTTCGGTCTTTTCAAAGATAGACTTGAGGTCAGGTTATCACCAGCTTAAGGTCAAGGAGGCAGATATTCATAAGACAGCTTTTCAAACTCATTATGGTCATTACGAGTTTTTGGTGATGCGGTTTGGGTTGACAAATGCACCAGCTATGTTTATGGACATGATTAACCGAGTATTCCAACCCTATTTGGACCGGTTTGTCGTGGTGTTCATAGATGATATTTTGGTTTATTCAAGGACGGAAGAGGAACATGATTCGCATCTTCGGGTGGTTTTGCAAATTCTGAGAGAAAAGCAGCTATTTGCCAAATTCAGTAAGTGTGAATTCTGGTTAAGGGAAGTTACCTTTCTGGGACATGTTGTGTCTGCTGAGGGAATTAGGGTAGATCCTCGGAAAATTGAAGTTGTGTTAGAATGGAAACCGTCTAAGTCAGTGGCAGAAATTTGGAGTTTTCTTGGGTTAGCTGGGTACTACAGTAGGTTTGTTGAGGGGTTCTCACTAATAGCTGCACCATTAACCAAGTTGTTACGGAAAGGGGTATCGTTTGTCTGGTCAAATAAGCAATAGGAAAGTTTTGAGAAGTTGAAGAGGATCTTGACTAAGGCTCCAGTGTTGATTCAGCCTGAGGCTGGGAAGGAGTTTGTCGTTTACTGCGATGCGTCGCACACGGGGTTAGGATGTGTGTTGATGCAGGAAGGGAAGGTGGTAGCATATGCGTCGCGGCAGTTAAGACCGTATGAAGTGAATTATCCCACGCATGATCTGGAGTTAGCTGCGGTGGTGTTTGCTCTGAAGATCTGGAGACACTACCTATATGGGGAGAAGTCCATTATCTACACAGATCATAAGAGCCTGAAGTATCTCCTTACCTAGAAGGAGTTGAATTTAAGGTAGTGGAGGTGGATTGAATTGTTGAAGGATTACGACTGTTCGATCGAGTACCACATGGGTTAAGCCAACGTTGTGGCAGACGCGTTAAGTCGTAAAGCGATATCGGATTTGAGGGCAATGTTCGCTCATCCCAGCTTGTATGTTGATGGAAGTGTGCTAGCTGAACTGCAAGTGAAGCCTTCTTGGGTTAGTCAGATTAGAGAGAAGCAGTTGTCTGATGAATCGCTAAGTTCGAAATTTTAGCCAGTGGCAGGTAGTGAGATAGCAGATTTTAGTGTGAACAGCGATGGGGTATTGTGCTTTCGAGGAAAGGCTTGTATGCCGAAGGATCCCGAATTGAGGCGGAAGATTCGACAGGAAGCGCATAGTAGCCCATACGCTATGCATCCTGGTGGGAGTAGGATGTATCGAGATCTGCGAGAACAGTTCTGGTGGTCGGGTTTGAAGTGAGAGGTGACTAAATTTGTGGGTAAATGCTTGACGTGTCAGCAGGTGAAGGTGGAACACCAATTGCCTTCGGGGTTGCTATAGCCAGTAAAGATCCCACTTTGGAAGTGGGAGAGGATAACAATGGACTTTGTGAGTGGGCTACCCCTTACGTCTATGAAGAAAGATTCAATGTGGGTAATTGTCGATCGGTTGACGAAGTCCGCTCACTTCATACCAGTTCGGGTTGATTATTCTCTACAGAAGTTAGCCAAACTTTATGTGGCGGAGGTTATGAGGTTACATGGGGTACCTGTGTCTATCATATCGGATAGAGACCCCAGGTTTGCGTCTCGGTTCTGGAAGGCATTGCATCAGGCATTGGGTACAAAATTGGATTTCAAAGACAACATTTTCATCCATAGACCGACCAGTCGATCCGAGAGGGTAATTTAGATTTTGGAAGACATGTTGAGAGGCTGTGTCATTGACTTCGGGGGTAGTTTGGAGGATTTTCTACCGTTGGCCGAATTCAGTTACAACAACAGCTATCAATCCAGTATTCAGATGGCACCCTATGAAGTGTTGTATGGTCGGAAGTGTCGCACTCCTACTTATTGGACAGAGTTGGGTGAGCGACAGTTGTTGGGTCCGGAATTGGTTTTTAAAATAGAGGAAAAGGTTAAGTTGATTCGGACGCGGTTGAAGGAAGCTTCTGATAGGCAGAAATCTTACGCAGATCTGAAGCGTAAGGATTTAGAGTTCTCTGTGGGTGATCAGGTTTTTCTGAAGGTTTCACCGTGGAAGAAAGTTCTAAGGTTTGGACGGAAGGGCAAGCTGAGCCCCAGGTTCATCGGGCCTTATCGTATGTTGAAGCGTGTGAGACCAGTAGCTTATCAACTCGAGCTACCTTCGGAATTGAGGCAGATTTATGATGTATTCCATATCTCGATGTTAAGCTGCTACCGTTTGGATCCATCTCAGATAGTGCCGGTGGAAGAAATCGAGATAAGACCTGATTTATCTTTTGAAGAGGAACCAGTTCAAATCCTAGACCGAGATGTTAAGGTGTTGCGGAGAAAGGCGGTCCCACTGGTTAAAGTGTTGTGGCGGAATCATGGTTCAGAGGAAGCCACGTGGGAGCCAGAGGATGTGATGCGACAGCAATACCCTAATCTCTTTTGACCAGGTAAATTTCGGGGCCAAAATTTCTTTAAGGGGGTAGAACTGTAACATCCTGGTATTAGGGGCTTTGCATTTTATGTCTCTGTGTGTTTGGCATGGTTTGTTTGTTAATTTGGTAAGTTTGGGGGTCCCGGGAAGGCTCGGGCATAAGCTTGAGCCTTGGTGAAAATTTTGTTTTTAGGCACTTTAGGGGAGAGCTAGCAGAGGCAGGTCTTAAGTTTAAATATTTGTGTTTGATGACACAAGAAGTGAGGTGGTAAAGTGGCAAGGGGATGCCACTTAGAGTGCAGGGAAGTGGCATCACAAGGGAGAAGCAGCAGGGAGGTGGTTCGAATCTTGTAAGCCTCACTTTCAAGCTTTATTTTTGCGCCTTAGAAGCTAAGGTGGTGGCTTGCGGCTGCACTCTCCAAGGTTGTTGGTTGAATGAGTCAAAGACTTCAAATGAATGGCCATGAGGTGATGGTGGGGTTTGAATGGGTCAAACCGATTCAAATTGTTAGAGGGGAGTGAATGTAGGAGGAAAATATGGGATTTGATGTTGGTGGAGTGGTGGCCGAATGTGGGAAGCTTGAAGTAGGGGAAGAGAATTCGATTTAGTGCTAGCTTGGGGTATGCCGAATTTAGCTTTGCTTTAAGGTTAGTCTTGTGGGCATTTTTTTCGGTTTAGGGAGTGTGTGTGTGCCGTTTTGCTAGTAGCCTACTCCTTGTAAGTGCCGAAAGTCCATAACCTTCTTCATTTTTTGGCAATACTTTATCTTTTATTACGCATTTCTTTTCTCTTCCATCCTCTCTAGAACCGAACCATCTTTGTGGGTGCTAGCCGAATCTCTCCTCACCATTTCGGATTCTTGCTTGAACAACTTTTTCTCTTCTTTTGGTTTTCTTCATTCTATTTCTCCTTAGCCGAACCTTCCCTTGATCATCACACTCTCTTTTCATTTTCTTTTTCCTTCTACTTTTTTTGATTCTTTTGGCCTAAACCCTCCTCTCCTCTACTTCTTCTTTTTGCTGCAACTTTGCATCCATTCTATTGACACCCTCTCGTTTGTTTTCTTTCTTTTAGCCGAATAGGTCCTGTAACCCCAAGCGAATCGGTTTCACTCTGCTTCTGGATTTTTGAAGGTAATATTTCTTTTCTCTCTTATTGCAAAAAGTCGAATCTTTTTTTTTCTTCTTTTCTTTTGGTTCTATTTGGCCATAGCCGAATGGTTATGTTGCTCCTGAGTTATGATTTACGACTAATCTTTTCTCCCTTCATCTTTTCTCATTTTGGGACGTTACTCCGGGACACTGCTCTAGTCGAAGTGTTTGTAGTCCGAAGTCGGAGAGTTACTGTTTGCCGAATCGGATCACTCCATTCGGGATATTAAGGTAAGGGGTCATCTCGTGATTTTCCAGTTATTTATTCCTTTCAAATGTGATATGCCTTAACCAAATTCTGTTATTTAGTTAATCCACGCCTCCTTGTGTACTGATCAAAGATTCTCCATGGATGCAAGTGTAAGTCAAACCAAGGAGGGGAGTGTACCCATAGTATCCATTCCAAACTTTAAGCATCGTGCGGTATCAACGGTTCGAGATTTTCCACTGGGTTGTGGTAGAGAGCCGATGTCTGCTTGGGATAGACAGATAGCTGTCGTCCCTGCTAGTGAAAGCGTCGACGTAGAAAGCCTAGTGTTACATGTTATCAGGTGTGTATTACTCACATGTTTCTTGTTATTGTGTTATTAACTGTATGGGCTAAAAGCCGAAACGACTAATTTGATAGTCGAGTTACCCTTGTGGTTAAGGTTGGAGACACCGGGTAAGTTCTTCGATGTTGATATTTCTGATTATGTGCATGTATGAATGTTCGATATTATGCCTGTATGAGATAGTTATCTATTACATAATATGATTATAGTTGCATTCATACTTAACATAAAGTAAAGAGCATGGGCTCGGGATTGAATGAAAGGAGAAGGAGAATCAGTGACTTATCTCGGTGGTCTAAGACCACAGTGGGTTGGCCCCACGTATGCATAAATTTATCAGAGATCGTCATGGTGGTCTATGACCATAGTGGCTTGGCCCTACGGTTATATAATTAGTGACTTTGTCACTAGTGACTATTGTCACGAGTGGTCTAGGACCACGGTGGTCAAGAACCACAGTGGCATAATGCTATGGGTGTTTGGAGGAAAGGCTAGACTGGGTTGGGCCGCATTGCATACATGTGACATATGCCATACTGAATCTGGTTTGAGTTATGTTGGGTATTTACACACTGAGTCTTCGTGACTCACCCCTCAGCTAAATTTGCAGGTAATCAGTAGATCGTGGGTTTGGAGCTGAGGCGGACTCGAGGTGGCCATGCGATGTTGTTTTTCTTTCCTTATCTAGTAAATTGCATTACTTTATTTGAACTTAGTTTAAAACGGATTTTTATTTTGTAATAAGGCCGCTATAACTTAAATTTGGGTTTTATTTCAATGATGTTATTAAATGTTTTATAAACGGTTAGTATAGGGTTTTCTTAAAAACGTAAATAGAGGTTTTCCAAAATATCAATGAATGGATCACAAGCCGTAAATAATTAAAACTTGGGATTTTTCTTAACACCACAAATATTATTTTCAAAAGACCACGAATCTCAACTTCGATCTCAAATTCTACCTTATCAAACATTCCAAGTCCGGTTTTTATAATGAACCCGTTTTAACTCTAAGATGTTTTGATATAAAGTTGGTAAAACATTCTTAATCAAATTCTCAATTAGCCTTATCATGAACTCCCTAAACAAAGTGTTTTCCCAAATCCCGATGTTTTACCTAATTTTTTTTAAACCATCCATCTTGTAACAATCCAGATTCGGTAGTAACGTTTTGACCAGGTTTGGGGTGTTACAATTGTGGTATCAGAGCGAGGTTTCAAAAACTCAGCTGTGGGTATGAGGTTCAAACACGTTTCAAAAGATGGTTTAGAAAATAGTTTAGAAATATACATATTTTCTGGAAGCATGGCACCCGAGTCTCCGGCACCAAATCCGCACGGTAAGTCTTCTGACTATTGGTTGTTTTACATGAAGTAGTTGTAACGTGCTATGATTGCTTGTACTAAGATGTGCAAACTTTAGAGACTGAAACCTTAGGTATGCATGAATTGGCGAGAATTACTCAAAATGCTATTCTCATAAGACTGCTCTGTAACAAACAGTGGAAGGAAATACTAATTCATAAAACTTTTAATCAGATTAAGTCGAATCAATAGTCATGAACGTTAGAGGCCGTGGACGTAGTGTGCGAGGTCATGGGAGAGGCTGAGATGTTGGGGCTGAGCCTTCGGAATCTGAGCTTGGGCCGGAAGGTGAAGTGCCCGCACCGCCAGTTGCGGAAGCAGAATTTTAGGATCAAATTGGTGGAGACGATGCTGTGTCTCAGGCCATGTTACATGTTCTAGAAGGAGTTGCTAGAGCGAGCACGGGATCAGTGGCCCGAAAATCTGTGTCGGAGCGACTTCGAACGGACGGGGCTGAAATGTTTAGGGGCGTTTCCGGTGTAGCTCCTAATGTAGCTGAGTACTGGCTTAAGGCGGTTGAGCGCATCATGGATGATCTTGACTGCATTTCGGAGGAGAAACTGAAAGGAGTTGTGTCTCTTCTCCGAGATGAGGCTTACCAATGGTGGCTCACGGTTAGGGATGGTACTGCAACGGAACGCATTACCTGGGACTTCTTTAAGTCAGCGTTTCAGGGAAAATACATTGGGTTGAGCTATGTGGCGCTCAACGTAAGGCATTCCTTAACTTGGTTCAGGGGAGTAAGTCAGTGGGCGAGTTTGAGGCAGAATTCCTACGTCTTAGTCGGTATGCCCGGGGTATTGTGTCAATAGATCATGAGCGTTGTGTCCGATTTGAGGATGGTTTGAGGGACGATTTGCGAGTACTGATAGCTCCGCAACGGGAAAGGGAGTTCGCTGTTTTGGTGGAAAAGGCTAAGATAGCCGAAGAGGCAAAGCGATCTGAAAGGCAGAACCAGGATAGGGACAAGGGTAGAAATCAAAGGAGTTTTGGATCGTCAAGATCTGCTGGGAACTTCCAGAAGAAGACGAGGTTTGATGCGCCGAGTCAAGCTGCCAGGCCTGTTGTTACTGGGCAGCCTTAGCAATGTGCTACGTGTGGGAAGTTTAACTCAGGAGAGTGCTGGGCAAGAAGTAATGGATGTTTCAGGTGTGGATCAGTGGAACATCGGGTTAGGGATTGCCCGCAAGAGCCAAACAGAACGCGACCAATAGGTCAGAATTATGTTCAGCCTGGTAGGGGTGGTCGTGATTCAGAGAGCCGTGGTCCGCGCCAGCAGGAGGAAATGGTTTTGGTCGTGGACGAGCACCGCGCAGGGTGCCGGGGACACAGGATGTTAGACAGCCTGGGTTGGTCTATGCAGCTAGACGCTGAGAGGAGGGCGATGCACCAGACGTCATAACCGGTACGTTATTGGGTCTATGCCTTTTACTGTACTGATTGATATTGGGTCAACACATTCCTATGTTGCTAGTACGGTGTCCGGAACTCAACATAGACTCGAGATTGCTTCTAGGGATATGGACCGCATTTAACCCTTTAGGACAATCAGAGTGGTGAACAAACTCTTTAAGGATGTACCTTTAGAAGTACAAGGGATGGTTTTCCGGTGATTTGATGGAACTGCCGTTAGGCGAGTTTGATTTGATCTTAGGAATGGACCGTTAGTGAAGTATCGAGCAAACTTGGATTGTCCCGCTAAGCGCATGGTGTTAAGGACTCCTGAAGGTAATGAGGTGTTAGTGATAGGGGAAAGAAGGAACTACTTGTCAAATGTAGTGTCTGCTTTAAAGGCTGAAAGAATGGTGAGAAAAGGATGCGAGGCTTTCTGAACTTTTGTCAGTGCTCTGGAGGCCAAGGAGTTGACTGTAAAGGATGTATGAACGGTGAAGGAATTCTCTGATGTTTTTCCAGACGAGCTTTCGGGGTTACCTCCGGACCGTGCGGTGGAGTTCGGTATTGATCTTCTTCCGGGAACAGCGCCAGTGTCTATTGCCCCATATAGGATGGCACCAAAAGAGTTGGTGGAACTTAAAGCGCAGATTCAGGAACTGTTAGACCGGGGTTTTATCCGACCAAGTGTGTCTCTGTGGGGAGCACCGGTGTTGTTCGTTAGGAAGAAGGACGGGTCGATGTGGTTGTGCATTGATTATAGGCAGCTAAACAAGCTGACGATTAAGAATAAGTACCCGCTGCCTAGGATAGATGATCTGTTCGATCAGTTGCGAGGCGCTTCGGTCTTTTCAAAGATAGACTTGAGGTCAGGTTATCACCAGCTTAAGGTCAAGGAGGCAGATATTCATAAGACAGCTTTTCGAACTCGCTATGGTCATTACGAGTTTTTGGTGATGCCGTTTGGGTTGACAAATGCACCAGCTGCATTTATGGACATGATAAACCAAGTATTCCAACCCTATTTGGACCGGTTTGTCATGCTGTTCATAGATGATATTTTGGTTTATTCAGGGACGGAAGAGGAACATGATTCGCATCTTCGGGTGGTTCTGCAAATTCTGAGAGAAAAGCAAATTGCTCGCCAAATTCGATGAAGTGTGAATTCGTTTAAGGGAAGTTACCTTTCTGGACATGTTGTGTCTTCAGAGGGAATTAGGGTGGATCCCCGGAAAATTGAAGCTGTGTTGAAATGGAAACCGCCTAAGTCTGTGGTAGAAATTCAGAGTTTTCTTGGGTTAGCTGGGTACTACAGAAGGTTTGTTGAGGGTTTTCACTAATAGCCGCACCATTAACCAAGTTGTTATGGAAAGGGGTACCGTTTGTCCAGTCGAGATAAGAAACAGAAAGTTTTGAGAAGTTGAAGAGGATCTTGACCGAGGCTCCGTGTTGATTCACCTGAGGTCGGGAAGGAGTTTGTCGTTATCTTGCGCGATCACACACGGGGTTAGGATGTGTGTTGATGCGGGAAGGGAAGGTGGTAGCATATGCGTCGCATGCGAGCTTAAGACCGCATGAAGTGAATTATCCCACGTATGATCCGGAGTTAGTGCGGTGGTGTTTGCTCAAGATCCGAGACACTACCGTATGGGGAGAAGTCCATTATATACACATCATAAGAGCACAAGTATACCCTTACCCGTAAGGAGTTGAATTTAAGGCAGCGGAGGTGGATTAAATTGTTGAAGGATTACGACTGTTCGATCGAGTACCACCCGAGTAAAGCCAACGTTGTGGCAGACGCGTTAAGTCGTAAGGTGATATCGGATTTGAGGGCAATGTTCACTCATCTCAGCTTGTATGATGATGGAAGTGTGCTAGCTGAACTGCAAGTGAAGCCTTCTTGGGTTAGTCAGATTAGAGAGAAGCAGTTGTCTGATGAATCGCTAAGTTCGAAATTTCAAACCGAAGGCGGTAATGAGATAGCAGATTTTAGTGTGAACAGCGATGGGGTATTGTGCTTTCGAGGAAAGGCTTGTATGCCGAAAGATCCCGAATTGATGCAAAAGATTCTACAGGAAGCGCATAGTAGCCCATACGCTATGCATCCTGGTGGGAGTAAAATGTATCGAGATCTGCGAGAACAGTGCTGGTGGCCGGGTTTGAAGCGAGAGGTGCTGAATTTGTGGGTAAATGCTTGACGTGTCAGCAGGTGAAGGCGGAACACCAGTTGCCTTCGGGGTTGCTATAGCCAGTGAAGATCCCACTTTGGAAGTGGGAGAGGATAACAATGGACTTTGTGAGTGGGCTACCCCTTACGCCTACGAAAAAAGATTTAGTGTGGGTAATTGTCGATCAGTTGACGAAGTTCGCTCACTTCATACCGGTTCGGGTTGATTATTCTCTACAGAAGTTAGCAAAACTTTATGTGGCTGAGGTTGTGAGGTTACATGGGGTACCTGTGTCTATCATATCGGACAGAGACCCCAGGTTTGCGTCTCGGTTTTGGAAGGCGTTGCATCAGGTATTAGGTACAAAATCGGATTTCAAAGACAAATTTCATCCACAGATCGACTGGTCACCGAGAGAGGGTAATTTAGATTTTGGAAGACATGTTGAGAGGTCATGTGTCATCGACTCAGGGTAGTTGGGAGGATTTTCTACTGCTGGCGTAATTCACATACAACAATAGCTATCAATCCAGTATTCAGATGGCACCCTAAGAAGTGTTGTATGGTCGGAAGTGTCGCACTCCTACTTGTTGGACAGAGTTAGGTGAGCGACAGTTGTTGGGTCCGGAATTGGTTTCTGAAATAGAGGAAAAGGTTAAGTTGATTCAGACGCGGTTGAAGGAAGCTTCTAATAGGCAGAAATTTTACGCAGATCTGAAGCGTAAGGATATAGAGTTCTCTGTGGGTGATTAGGTTTTTTTGAAGGTTTCAACGTGGAAGAAAGTTCTAAGGTTTGGACGGAAGGGCAAGCTAAGCCCCAGGTTCATCCGGCCTTATCGTGTGTTGAAGCGTGTGGGACCAGTAGCTTATCAACTCGAGCTACCTTCGAAATTGAGGCAGATTCATGATGTATTCCATGTCTCGATGTTAAGGCACTACCGTTTGGATCCGTCTCACGTAGTGCCGGTGGAAGAAATCGAGATAAGACCTGTTTATCTTTTGAAGAGGAACCAGTTCAAATCCTAGACCGAGATGTTAAGGTGTTGCGGAGAAAGGTAATCCCACTGGTTAAAGTGTTGTGGCGGAATCATGGTTCAGAGGAAGCCACCTGGGAGCCAGAGGATGTGATGCGACAGCAATACCCTCATCTCTTTTGACCAGGTAAATTTCGGGGCCAAAATTTCTTTAAGGGAGGTAGATATGTAACATCTTGGTATTAGGGGCTTTGCATTTTATGTATCTGTGTGTTTGGCATGGTTTGTTTGTTAATTTGGTATATTTGGGGGTCCCGGGAAGGCTCGGGGATAAGCTTGAGCCTTGGTCAAAATTTTGTTTTTAGGCACTATAGGGGAGAGCTAGCAGAGGCAGGTCTTAAGTTTAAATATTTGTGTTTGATGACACAAGAATTGAGGTGGTAAAGTGGCAAGGAGACGCCACTTAGAGTGAGGGAAGTGGCGTCACAAGGGAGAAGGAGCAGGGAGGAGGTTCGAGTCTTGTAAGCCTCACTTTGAAGCTTTATTTTTGCGCCTTAGAAGCTAAGGTGGTGGCTTGCAGCTGGACTCTCCAAGGTTGTTGGTTGAATGAGTCAAAGACTTCAAATGAATGGCCATAAGGTGATGGTGGGGTTTGAATGGGTCAAACCGATTCAAATTGTTGGAGGGGAGTGAATGTAAGAGGAAAATATGGGATTTTATGTTGGTGGAGTGGTGGCCGAATGTGGGAAGCTTGAAGTGGGGGAAGAGAATTTGGTTTAGTGCTAGCTTGGGGTATGCTGAATTTAGCTTTATTTTGAGGTTAGTCTTGTGGGCATTTTTTTCGGTTTAGGGAGTGTGTGTGTGTCGTTTTGCTGGTAGCCTACTCCTTGTAAGTGTCGAAAGTCCATAACCTTCTTCATTTTTTTGGCAATACTTTATCTTTTATTACGCATTTCTTTTCTCTTCCATCCTCTCTAGAACCGAACCATCTTTGTGGGTGCTAGCCGAATCTCTCCTCACCATTTCAGATTCTTGCTTGAACAACTTTTTCTCTTCTTTTGGTTTTCTACATTCTATTTCTCCTTAGTCGAACCTTCCCTTGATCATCACACTCCCTTTTCATTTTCTTTTTCCTTCTACTTTCTTTGATTCTTTTGGCCGAAACCCTCCTCTCCTCTACTTCTTCTTTTAGCCGAAACTTTGCATCCATTCTATTGACACCCTCTCGTTTGTTTTCTTTCTTTCAGTCGAATAGGTCCTGTAACCCCAAGCGAATCGGTTTCACTCTGCTTCTAGATTTTTGAAGGTAATATTTTTTTCTCTCTTATTGCAAAAAGTCGAATCTCTTTTTTTCTTCTTTTCTTTCGGTTCTATTTGGCCATAGCTGAATGGTTATGTTGCTCCTGAGTTATGATTTGCGACTAATCTTTTCTCCCTTCATCTTTTCTCATTTTGGGACGTTACTCCAGGACACTCCTCTAGTCAAAGTGTTTGTAGTCCAAAGTCGGAGAGTTACTGTTTGCCGAATCGGATCACTCCATTCGGGATATTAAGGTATGGGGTCATCTCGTGATTTTTCAGGTATTCATTCCTTTCAAATGTGATATGCCTTAACCAAATTCTGTTATTTAGTCAATCCACGCCTCCTTGTGTGCTGATCAAAGATTCTCCATGGATGCAAGTGTAAGTCAAACCAAGGAGGGGAGTGTACCCATAGTATCCATTCCAAACTTTAAGCGTCGTGCGGTATCACCGGTTCGAGATTTTCCACCGAGCTGTGGTAGAGAGCCAACGTCTCCTTGGGATAGATAGATAGCTGTCGTCCTTGCTAGTGAAAGCGTCGACGTAGAAAGCCTAGTGTTACGTGTTATCAGGTGTGTATTACTCACACGTTTCTTGTTGTTGTGTTATTAACTATATGGGCTAAAAGCCGAAACGACTAATTCGATAGTCAAGTTACCCTTGTGGGTAAGGTTGGAGACACCGGGTAAGTTCTTCGATGTTGATATTTCTGATTATGTGCATGTATGAATGTTCAATATTATGCCTGTATGAGATAGTTATCTATTACACAATATGATTATAGTTGCATTCATACTTAACATAAAGTAAAGAGCATGGGCTCAGGATTGAATGAAAGGAGAAGGAGAATCAGTGACTAATGTCACGGTGGTCTAAGAACCACAATGGTTGAAACCACGATACGGATATCGCTGACTTATCTCGGTGGTCTAAGACCACGATGGGTTGGCCCCACGTATGCATAAATTTATCGAGAGATCCTCACGGTGGTCTATGACCACGATGGGTTGGCCCTACTGATTTATATAATTAGTGACTTTGTCACGAGTGACTATTGTCACGAGTGGTCTAGGACCACGGTGGTCAAGAACCACGAGTGGCATAATGCTACGTGTTTGGAGGAAAGGCTAGATCAGGTTGGGCCGCATTGCATACATGTGACATACGCCATCAATCGAATCCGGTTTGAGTTATGTTGGGTATTTACACACCGAGTCTTCGTGACTCACCCTCGCCTAAATTTGCAGTGTCATCGTAGATCGTGGGTTTGGGGCTGAGGCGGACTCGAGGTGGCCATGCGATATTGTTTTTCTTTCCTTCTCTAGTAAATTGCATTACTTTATTTGAACTTAGTTTAAAACGGATTTTTATTTTGTAATAAGGCCGCTATAACTTAAATTTGGGTTTTATTTCAATGCTGTTATTAAATGTTTTATAAACGGTTAGTATAGGGTTTTCTTAAAAACGTAAATAGAGGTTTTCCAAAATATCAATGAATGGATCAAAAGCCGTAAATAAGTAAAACTTGGGATTTTTCTTAACACCACAAATATTATTTTCAAAAGATCACGAATCTCATCTTCGATCTCAAATGCTACCTTATCAAACATTCCAAGTCCGATTTTTATAACGAACCCGTTTTAACTCTAAGATGTTTTGATATAAAGTTGGTAAAACATTCTTAATCAAATTCTCAATTAGCCTTATCTTGAACTCCCTAAACAAAGTGTTTTCCCAAATCTCGATGTTTTACCTAATTTTTTTTAAACCATCCATCCTGTAACAATCCAGATTCGGTCGTAACGTTTTGATCGGGTTTGGGGTGTTACATATTCAAATACCAAGCATCAAACAAATATAAATTATTTGAAAAAAAGTTAGGATGCTTGATTTTTCCACAAAATGAACCAAAATAGCAAATTCCAGGTTTGAACACACGAGCTTGGTCACTCGCTTCATCAGGCAACATGAGTTTCTTAATTTCCAATGTCCCTCTTGTAACATCCCAAATATGGGGTTATTTGGAATTTGACTATTTTCTTGTTATGAACTGCTGTGATATTATTAATGGAATAATAGAGCTTAATTTAGGGCTTTGAGTGTGCCCGGTTTGATAGAGAAATTCCAGTTTTTAATTTTAAAAGAAGGGAGCCTTAGTAAGTGGGTGTTATAAGAATAAATGTGGGTAATTTAACACTAATTAGGCCTTGGATAAATGGCAAAGCAAGCCCACTTAAGAGCTAGCATGTGACGCCACATCAAGAGGAAGGGAGAGCCTTGGTTCGAGTCACGAAATCCTCCTTTTTGTTTTTATTTGGACGGCACAAGGGGGGAGAGTTTTTCTCCCTTCAAACTCTTTTATTAAATAGTATTAATAAGAGATAATATGAGCATTGAAAATAGATTTTTAATTGTTTAATCTCAAGGATAATGGGAGATAAATGAGGATTACTAGGAGATTATTTTTATTAATTCAAAATTGTTTGAATTAAATCAAGTGGGTGGCCTAGAGAAAAACTAGGTGTTGGCCGAATGTGGGACTCCTTGTTGAAGAGGAGTGGACGGCTAGGAGACTGAGTATAGGGGAGAGTGCCGAATTCTCTTAAGGCACCTATTCATTTGATTCTTCTTCTTTTTCCCTTTGCAAATAGCCGAATTTCCTCTCTCTCATCTTCTAATATTTTTCCACTTCTTTCTCATTCTCTCAAAACCGAAACCACCATTGACATCTTCCTCATTTTCTTCTTTTTGCTTAACACCAAGAACCCCTCTACTCCTTTCTTTGCCGAAACCCCTATCTCCCTTTTCCACTATTTCTTTCTTTCCTCCTCTTTAGCCGAACATACTCCATTGTGGTGCCGAAATCTCTTTTCTTCCAAAAAGATCTACTTTGGCCGAATATCAAGTGGGCATAGGTTCTTCTCAAGAGTTCCTCTCCAATCAGTTGTAAAGGGTAAGTAATGGCCGAATGTCCATCTCCCCTTTCTCTTCTTTCTTTGTCGATTTCTTTTACAAGGGGAAGTGCCGATTTCGGCAAAGGTTAACAAGGCTTCTAAACGTTGATAAACGATCTCTCCTAGGTACCCCAAGTTTGTGAAGAAGTCGACCCAAACTCCTAATCTCTAGCATTCGGCTTTGGTAAGTAGCGGTAAGAAGATTTCCTTTAGTTTACTATTCGTTTAAGCCAAAGGCTAATAACTCTAGTGATGGCCGAATGTAGGAGTGGAGCAGGAATCGCATACCAAGTACCGAAGTGAGTACTCAAGGGTGATAGGTAAGGTTCGGGTTCATAAGGAACCCTTCTAATAATTTGACTTGGCCGAATAGGCCATAGTACTAATATGAGTATTTGGCCGAATATAGGGATTAGTAGATCTAGAGTGGCCAACGTTTCTTTTTCGGATTTAGAGCATCCAAGGGTGACAGGTGTGTACATACACACTTATAGCAGTTAATGTTGTGTTATATAAATATATATTGTATGTAAATCTGCTTGATGTAGATGCGAATTGGTACCTTAACTGGTACAAGTGAGGATCCTGTAAGTCTCTGTTGATATGAGATTACTTTAATGCTTTTGGGAAGCATGGTTTATTGATACATGTGATGAATGCATGAGATCTGTTGTTAACTGCTTTACCTACTATGGGCTATATGAGAGGAGGGGCGGTGATGTTTCGTGGCGATTGAGCACCGGTGTTTTGGTAACACACTCGTGACTATATGTCACCGTGAGGTTTGGTACCTCCGGAGGTTTGGCACCTCATAGCGACTTGTCCTCGTGGTTAACACCACCGTGGGTTGGCCCCACTTGAGATATGGGATCGTCTGCGCGGTGAATTGGTATCACACGATGGGTTGGCCCCATCACCCGATTTGTGTCTCACGGACACCAAAGCTTTGGTAGCACATTGTGACTATATGTCACCAAAGTGGTTTGGCACCACCGGTGTTTTGGTAACACCTTGTGACTACGGTCACCAAAGGTTTGGTACCACATGGGGTAGACAAAGGCGTTTGGTTGGCTAGGTTGGGCACAGGATACTCGCATATTAACCGTTATATGTTGTGTATGAAATGTTGTTTTTAAACGGGGAAGGGTTACATATCGAGTCTTGGTGACTCACCTTCTCCTTTAACATTTTTCAGTGACTCGTAGATGGCGGTTGAGGAGCCGGTTGGACTCGAGGTGGCCATGCAAAGGATTTAAATTTATTGAACTTTAAATTTGGTTATTTTTACTTTGGTTGTAATAAGGCCTCCATAAACTTTAGTTGTGTTTTTTTATGTTGGATGTTTACTTTAAACTATATTATTAAATTGAACTAAAATCACATGTTTTCTTAAGTTGACACGAAAAAGTTTAACTGTGCCATCGGGCACACTTGAAACCTGTATAACAATCGGACCTAATTAAACTTCCAACTTAAATCCAAGTATAGTTTTGGCAAGATAACCAAAACGAGAAGTTTTCAATAAAAAAATTAAATAGGTATCGAAATGGTGATTCACAAGGTTTTCCTCCGTAACAAATCAAATTCGGTCGTAGTGTTTGGGCCGGGTTTGGGTTGTTACAAAATTGGTATCAGAGCCAAGTTCAAAGCTCTACAGGGGCCCAAGGCCCAAAAATGTTTTAGTAGGCCTTTTGAATTGTTTTTGGGTTTTAAGCAAGATGGCCCGAGTCTCCTAGACCGATCCGCCTGTAAGTACATCTAAACCTCTTTGTGAATTATATTCTGTAGAAGGGTAGGAAGCAGAGGAACGAGATAGACTTATAGGACTTGGACCCTAAGGCTAGATTGCTCAAACACAAACGGCGTAAGACTTAAAGAACTAAACCAACCTATGACTTAGTCAATGAGCTAGGGTGTGGTAACCCCAGACGCATGTCTAGGATTGGATCCGGAAGAGCTTGGTATTTAAGCGGTCCTCGTGACTCACCTCCTCTTCGCAGTATCCTACAGTGCGTAGCTTCCTGTTCACCCTAACTCGTAAGGCTCGGTGGTGTGGTAACCTTTGTGCGCATGTCTAGAAAGGTTCGGTGAGAGCTTGGTATTTAAGCGGTCCGTGTGACCCACCTCCTCTTCACTTGAATTACGCACAGTGCGTAGCTTGGGTTCACCCCGACCAGAAGGCTCGGTCATAGGCTAAACACAATGATTAAAACCCGAAAGGGAATTAGCCTTGTTTTTCAAAATAGAACGAAACAACAAGCCCTAATGTTTCCAAAACTTGTCCAATAACTCTCTTAAACGCTAGAACATTACTTTTACAACGTATTTCTGGAAAACTTGACTTGTGAAAAATTACGTAAATACCCTTAGGAGTAAAATTACCAAAATGCCCCCGACCCATAAAATATTAATTCGATGGTTTTGCCCAAAAATTTCAACTATTCTACAAATATTCAATAACTTAGCTTTGGAAATCATCAAGAACATATTTTGGTTCGGAAAATTACGAAAAATACCCTGTAGGATAAAAATCGAAAATACCCCAGGTTAGAAATGGGCGAAAATGTCCGATGAGTGAATAGGTATGGAAAGTATTAAGGAATGGATGCATGAACTTCTTTGTGTGAACTAGGATAGGAAACTGAAACATTGTTTGCTCGAAAGAATCTCTGATTAAATCTTATCCATAAAATTTCTTCGCGAGTAATAAAGTGAAACAAATGCTAACGCATAAAATTTTTCTTAATCGATTAAAAGCGCGTAGATAGAATGAGCTCTAGGGGACGTGGACGTCGTGGACGTGGTAGGGGTAGGATGACGATTGTCCGAACCCGCCAGTCGGAGACAAGGTTCGTAAAATGAGGTACCATCGCCACCACCACCTCCTACTTTTTTAGAGTGAGGAGCCGGAGCAGACCGGTGGCGAGTCGGTATCGCAAGCTGTGTTGCGAGTCTTGGAGATGGTGGCTGGGGCTGGTGGAAATGTAGGAGCTCGGAAATCTGTCCCCGAGCGACTCCGATCTAACGGAGCGGAGGTATTCCGAGGTGTGTCGAGTGGCACCCAGTCAGGCGTGAATCTCGCTAGAGTCAACCGAAAGAATCATGGATGACCTTGACTTTGACCGAGGAAGAGAAGTCGAAAGGCGAGTGTCGCTTCTAAAGGATGAAGCGTGATCGGTGGTGGCTTACGGTTCGAGATGGGGCTACAGCAGATGATTTGACACAGGAGTATTTCGTAACCACCTATCGAAAAAAAGTATGTGGGCATTAGCTACACCGACGCCACAGAGAAAGGCTTTTCCGGGATTAGTGCAAGGAACTAAGTCCGTGTCGGAATATGAGGCGAATTTCTAAGGCCGAGTAGATATGCGAGAGGCATCGTGGCTACCGAACATGAGCGCCGTGTCCCGCTTTGAGGACGGACTCGAGATGATTTAAGGTTCTTGATTGCCCCACAAAGAGTTCGTGAGTTCTCATCTCTAGTGGAGAAGGCTAAGGTAGCCGAAGGAATCAAGGAGGTCATGAGGCGTAACTATAGTAAGAACAATCGTAAGAGAAGTTTTGGGTCACCGGATCAAGCGGAAGTGCTCGTAAAAGGCTAGGCCAAGTGGGCCCAATCAGCAAACAAGGCCCACGATCGCTAATCGAGGCCGACTCGGTGCAATCGCTGTGGAAAGACCCATTGGGGAGGTTGTTGGACCGGTGACAAAGGATGTTTTGAGTGTGGGTCTTTGGAGCATCGCGCGAGATTGTCCCGTAAACTAGCTAAGAAGCGACCCGAAGGGCGGGCGTAACTGTGCTCGGGATAGAAATGTAGGACCACGAGGGTCGTGGTAATGGAAGAGGAAACAACGGTCCTAACCGAGGTCGTGGAACTCAAGGCGCAGGTTCAGCAACACAGAGGCTAGGCACCGGCTTAGTTTACGCAGCAAGGTGTCGCGAAGAAGGTGACGCACCGGATGTCATAACCGTGACGCGTTTCTAATTTTCGGTTTTCCTTATGTTGCATTGATTGATGTGGGCTCGACGCACTCGTACATTGCTTGTAGTGTGGTAGGAACTATGGACCTAAACTCAAACCGCTTCTAGGAGATGACCGTAGTTAGCCCCTTAGGTCACTCCGTAGTCGTAAATAGACTTTATAGAGGCGCACCCCTAGAACTCCAAGGGGTAGTATTTGTAGCTGATTTAATGGAACTACCGTTTGGGGAGTTCGATTTGATCCTTGGTATGGATTGGTTGGTTAAGTACCAAGCGAATTTAGATTGCGCGGCTAAGCGCATGGTCCTTAAGACGGCTGAAGGTGATGAAGTGGTTATGATAGGAGATAGAAGGAATTATCTATCCAATGTAGTGACCGCCTTAAAGGTCAAAAGATGGTCAAGAAGGGTTGTGAGGCGTATTTGGTTCAAATCTGTGCTTTGGAAGCTAAGGGGTTAGTAATTGAAAAGGTCCGAACGGTTGGGGAATTTGCTGATGTATTCCCAGAAGAACTTCCGGGTTTGCCTCCGGATCGAGAAGTCGAATTCGGTATAGACTTGCTACCTGGAACGGCACCTGTGTCCATAGCACCATACCGAATGGCACCAAAGGAATTGGTGGAGCTAAAGGCTCAAATTCGTGAGCTCTTGGATAGAGGGTTTATACGACCAAGTATATCTCCGTGGGGAGCACCCGTGTTGTTTGTCAAGAAGAAGGACGGTTCCATGCGGATGTGCATCGACTACCGCCGATTGAACAAGTTAACGATCAAGAACAAGTATCCGTTGCCTCGGATTGACGACTTGTTTGATCAACCGAAGGGTGCCTCGGTGTTTTGAAAGATAGACCTTAGGTCGATATCATCAACTTAAGGTAAAGGAGGTCGACGTTCACAAAACGGCATTCCAAACTCGGTATGGGCATTTTGAGTTCTTGGTAATGCCATTCGGGTTGACCAATGCACCGCGGCATTTATGGACTTGATGAATAGAGTTTTCCAGCGATTTGGACCAGTTCGTCGTGGTGTTCATAGAGCGACATATTGGTTTATTCAAAGACGTAAGAGGAGCATGACAAGCATTTACGGATAGTTACTGCAAGTATTGAGGGGGAAGCGATTATATGCCAAATTCGGTAAGTGTGAATTTTGGCTTAGGAAGTGGCTTTCTTAGGTCATGTAGTATCACCAAGGAATTAGAGTGGACCCTCGCAAGGTTGAAGCAAAGATTGGAGTGGAAACCACCTAGGGCGGTGGCTGAAATACGAAGTTTTCTGGTTTAGCAGGTACTATCGGAGATTCGTGGAAGGATTCTCTCTAATAGCAAAACACCGTTAACTAAGTTGCTAAGGAAAGGTGTCCCATTTGTATGGGCGGAGAAGCAGCAAGAAAGCTTTGATAAGTTAAGGAAGATTTTGACGGAAGCTCGGTTTTTGGTACGACTGAAGCGGAAAGTTATTCACGTTTATTGTGATGCATCTCACACCGGTTTGGGATGTGTGTGGATGCAGGATGGGAAGGTAGTAGCCTATGCATCCCGTCAATTAAGACCGCATGAGGTTAACTACCCAACTCACGACTTAGAGTTAGCAAATGGTCGTCTTCGCTCTGAAGATATGGAGACATTACCTGTATGGAGAGAAGTCGATGGTCTACACGGATCACAAAAGCTTGAGGTATCTTCTGACTCAGAAGGATCTGAATCTGAGACAGCGTCGGTGGATTGAACTACTAAAGGACTATGATTGTTCAATCGAGTACCATCCGGGTAAGGCTAATGTGGTAGCTGACGCATTGAGCCGGAAGGTGGTGACGGACTTAAGAGCAATGTTCGCTCGGTTAAGTCTGTATGATGATGGAAGTCTTTTGGCGGAACTCCAAGTAAAGCCGACTTGGGTTGAGGAGGTTAAGGAAAAGCAGTTAGTGGATGAGGGCTTGAGCTCTAAGAGGGTACAAGTTCAAGACGGTGGTTTGGAAGGGTACAGTCTGTCTAGTGAAGGAGTGCTTTGTTTTCAAGGACGAGTATGTATGCCAAAGGATACAGAATTAAGGCAGAAAATTCTCCAAGATGCACATAGCAGCCCATACGCTATGCATCCTGGGGGAAGCAAGATGTATGGAGATTTGCGGAAACAGTTCTGGTGGCCTGGGTTGAAGCGTGAGATAACGGAGTTCGTAGGGAAGTGTCTGACGTGTCAGCAGGTTAAGGCTGAACATCAGTCACCATCGGGACTACTTCAACCGATAAAGATCCCTCAATGGAAATGGGAGAGGATCACCATGGATTTTGTTAGTGGGCTACCCCTTACGCCCACCAAGAAGGATGCAGTTTGGGTAATTGTGGATCGCCTGACTAAATCAGCCCACTTCATGCCGGTGAGAATGGATTACTCACTCCAGAAGCTAGCGAAGCTGTATGTGGGTGAAATAGTGAGGTTGCATGGCGTGCCAGTGTCGATTATCTCGGATAGGGATCCCAGATTCACGTCAAGGTTTTGGAAAGCGTTGCATCAAGCTTTGGGTACACGGTTAGATTTCAGTACGGCTTTCCATCCACAGTCTGACGGACAGTCGGAAAGGGTGATACAGATTTTAGAAGACATGTTAAGAGGCTGTGTCTTGGATTTTAGTGGTAGTTGGGAGGAGTACCTACCATTAGCGGAATTCGCTTATAACAATAGTTATCAAGCGAGTATTCAAATGGCTCCATACGAGGCCCTATATGGACGAAAGTGTCGTACTCCTACATGTTGGACGGAGTTGGGAGAAAGACAAGTTCTGGGTCCAGAATTGGTAACAGAGACTGAAGACAAAGTCAAGGTGATTCGGTCTCGTCTCAAGGAAGCATCGGATAGGCAGAAGTCTTATGCCGATCTCAAACGCAAGGAAATGGAGTATGCTGTGGGAGACAAAGTCTTTCTGAAAGTGTCGCCTTGGAAAAAGGTGTTGAGATTTGGACGGAAGGGAAGTTAAGCCCAAGGTTCATCGGGCCATATCTTTGTTGTGAAGCGAGTAGGACCGGTGGCTTATCGGCTAGAGTCACCGCCAGAACCGAGTCGATTCATGACGTATTTCATGTGTCAATCTTTGAGACGGTATCGGTCGAGATCCTTCGCACGTTGTGCCGATGGCAGAGATCGAGGTGAACTCGGATTTATCTTTTGAAGAAGAACCGGTTCGATTGTAGACCGAGAGGTGAAATTTCTACGTGGAAGGCGGTGCCTTTAGTGAAAGTGTTATGGCGGAACCACGGAGTGGAAGAAGCTACGTGGGAGCCCGAGGAGGTGATGCGGCAAGAATACCCCCCATCTCTTTTGATCAAGGAATTTCGAGGACGAAATTTATTTTAAGGGGTAGAATCGTAACATCCCAAATATGGGGTTATTTGGAATTTGACTATTTTCTTGTTATGAATCACGTGATATTATTAATGGAATAATAGAGCTTAATTTAGGGCTTTGAGTGTGCCCGGTTTGATAGAGAAATTCCAGTTTTTAATTTTAAAAGAAGGAGCCTTAGTAAGTGGGTGTTATAAGAATAAATGTGGGTAATTTAACACTAATTAGGCCTTGGATAAGTGGCAAAGCAAGCCCACTTAAGAGCTAGCATGTGACGCCACATCAAGAGGAAGGGAGAGCCTTGGTTCGAGTCACGAAATCCTCCTTTTGTTTTTATTTGGACGGCACAAGGGGGAGAGTTTTTCTCCTTCAAACTCTTTTATTAAATAGTATTAATAAGAGATAATATGAGCATTGAAAATAGATTTTTAATTGTTTAATCTCAAGGATAATGGGAGATAAATGAGGATTACTAGGAGATTATTTTTATTAATTCAAAATTGTTTGAATTAAATCAAGTGGGTGGCCTAGAGAAAACTAGGTGTTGGCCGAATGTGGGACTCCTTGTTGAAGAGGAGTGGACGGCTAGGAGACTGAGTATAGGGGCAGAGTGCCGAATTTCTCTTAAGCGGCACCTATTCATTTGATTCTTCTTCTTTTTCCTTTGCAAATAGCCGAATTTCCTCTCTCATCTTCTAATATTTTTCCACTTCTTTCTCATTCTCTCAAAACCGAAACCACCATTGACATCTTCCTCATTTTCTTCTTTTTGCTTAACACCAAGAACCCTCTACTCCTTTCTTTGCCGAAACCCCTATCTCCTTTTTCCACTATTTCTTTCTTTCCTCCTCTTTAGCCTAACATACTCCATTGTGGTGCCAAATCTCTTTTCTTCCAAAAAGATCTACTTTGGCCGAATATCAAGTGGGCATAGGTTCTTCTCAAGAGTTCCTCTCCAATCAGTTGTAAAGGGTAAGTAATGGCCAAATGTCCATCTCCCCTTTCTCTTCTTTCTTTGTCGATTTCTTTTACAAGGGGAAGTGCCGATTTCGGCAAAGGTTAACAAGGCTTCTAAACGTTGATAAACGATCTCTCCTAGGTACCCCAAGTTTGTGAAGAAGTCGACCCAAACTCCTAATCTCTAGCATTCGGCTTTGGTAAGTAGCGGTAAGAAGATTTCCTTTAGTTTACTATTCGTTTAAGCCAAAGGCTAATAACTCTAGTGATGGCCGAATGTAGGAGTGGAGCAGGAATCGCATACCAAGTACCGAAGTGAGTACTCAAGGGGTGATAGGTAAGGTTCGGGTTCATAAGGAACCCCTTCTAATAATTTGACTTGGCCGAATAGGCCATAGTACTAATATGAGTATTTGGCCGAATATAGGGATCAGTAGATCTAGAGTGGCCAACGTTTCTTTTCGGTTTAGAGCATCCAAGGGTGACAGGTGTGTACATACACACTTATAGCAGTTAATGTTGTGTTATATAAATATATATTGTATGTAAATCTGCTTGATGTAGATGCGAATTGGTACCTTAACGGTACAAGTGAGGATCCCGGTAAGTCTCTGTTGATATGAGATTACTTTAATGCTTTTGGGAAGCATGGTTTATTGATACATGTGATGAATGCATGAGATCTGCATTGTTAATCGCTTACCTACTATGGGCTATATGAGAGGAGGGGGCGGTGATGTTTCGTCTTGACGAGCACCGATGTTTTGGTAACACACTGTGACTATATGTCACCAGAGGTTTGGTACCTCCAGAGGTTTGGCACCTCATAGCGACTTGTCCCTGTGGTTAACACCACCGTGGGTTGGCCCCACTTGAGATATGGGATCGTCTGCCAGTGATTTGGTATCACACGATGGGTTGGCCCCATCACCCGATTTGTGTCTACGGACACCGTGCTTTGGTAGCACATTGTGACTATATGTCACCAAAGGGTTTGGCACCACCAAGAGTTTTGGTAACACCTTGTGACTACGGTCACCAAAGTGGTTTGGTACCACATGGGGTAGACAAAGGCGTTTGGTTGGCTAGGTTGGGCACAGGATACTCTGCATATTAACCGTTATATGTTGTGTATGAAATGTTGTTTTTAAACGGGGAAGGGTTACATATCGAGTCTTGGTGACTCACCTTCTCCTTTAACATTTTTCAGGTGACTCGTAGATGGCGGTTGAGGAGCCGGTTGGACTCGAGGTGGCCATGCGAAGTGGATTTAAATTTATTGAACTTTAAATTTGGTTATTTTTACTTTGGTTGTAATAAGGCCTCCATAAACTTTAGTTGTGTTTTTTTTATGTTGGATGTTTACTTTAAACTATATTATTAAATTGAACTAAAATCACATGTTTTCTTAAGTTGACACGAAAAAGTTTAATCGTGCCATCGGGCACACTTGAAACTGGTATAACAATCGGACCTAATTAAACTTCCAACTTAAATCCAAGTATAGTTTTGGCAAGATAACCGAAAACGAGAAGTTTTCAATAAAAATTAAATAGGTATCGAAATGGTGATTCACAAGGTTTTCCTCCGTAACAAATCAAATTCGGTCGTAGTGTTTGGGCCGGGTTTGGGTTGTTACACCTCTCATGTTAATCAAAGAAGTTGTGATCAAACAATCATGAAACACAAGCCTCACTCATTCAAACTTGCTTAAACATGCAAAATTTACACAACAAGGCAGATTCGTCACACCATCATTACGTTCATATGAACTAAGCACTGAGCATAGCAACCTTTTATTACGCAAGCTCGAAATATATTCATGATGATTGAATCTCACTTCATCCACATACTGATCGACACAACAATTATCATTAGCAAAATTTTCCTTGCCTTCATTAAAATTAACCACATCAACATCTATCAAAGAAGGAAAATTAGCCATATCTAAGCACGGAGCTTTTTCAAAGACGAAGTCATCGGCAATATTTTTACCAACATTCAAGTTAAATTGTGGAGACTTAAAGACTACAGTATCCTTACCTAACTTACCTTTAGGCGCGTGTGGACTAAGGTCACCTACGTCCCTAGCCTTACTGACCAACTTAAATCGCCTCTCGTCAGGAAAGTATTGTAGTTGATGCTCGTCACATGGATTTTTAGGAATCTGAAAAGAAGGAACAGAATAAGAACAACTCTCATGTGGGTTAGTTAAAACAACACTCATTTTTTCTTGTTCTCGCTCACTATCATCTTTTTCTATCTCATTTTCTTTTCTTTCTTTAATCTCTCTCTCCTTTTAAATTTTATTTTCGTTCTCACACTCTTTTTCGATTTCTTTTTCTTTTTCAATTTCTTTTTTTTTCAATTTCTTTTTCTTTCATTTCTTTTTTTCTTCTATCGAGTTCGTTTAAGATCCGCTCATTTTCTCTCATGATCTTCTCATGTGTCTCTTTTCTTTTTACTTCTTTTTCTCTCGTTTTTTCTTTATAACATGAAGATAAAAAAAAAGAATCAGAATGATAAGTGTGATGTGAGCATACCCAGGGCAACCCAAGATTCATATTTCGATCCTCTCGAGCTCCCTAAATGCCCCATAACTCAAACCCGAGTTAAACAATTCCAAGGAGCTGTTGCATCACTATTTACTAAATTTTGGGCCAAATTTCAGCTCGACGAAGTTGGAGATGCTTGGGGAAACGTTTTAGCAAACCCTTGCACCTTAGTGCAAGCCGAATTACAACTTGGTTCAGCTCACTCAAGCTCAAGTCAGCTCATTCGAGCTCAAGTCAGCTTGTTTGAAGCTCATTGAGCTCGTTTGAAGCTCTTTTCAGCTTGTTAATTTTAATATTGAATAAATTAAGTATTTAATTTAATTTAGTTAATTTAGTTATAGCTCTTAATTACATGTCAGCTTATTACGTGTTTTAATTATGTTTTGTTAGCTGAATTTAATTAGGTAGCTGGTCTATAATTAATTTGTCTTAATTTAGTTAGTACAATAATTAGTGTTTAATATGTCCTGATGCCATTTAGTCCAGTCGAATATACATGTGAATTTAGAGTGTTCATTTTTTGTTTAGGTTCAGCCGAATGTGAAGATGTGTTTAATGCAAGATTCATGTATGGCTTGGTGCAACGTATGGAAATGTGCATGCACAATTAAGGTTCAATGGAAGTAATTTAAGGGAGCACAAGTACTTGGGACGTTCATGCAAGAGGGGGCTGCTAAATGTTCATGCATTTGAACATTCATGGACCGAATTTATGGAAGAACAAACCTTGGGACGTTTCATGCATGTTCCATGCATTTTCAAGATGATCATTCAAGTTTTCAAGGCACTTTAAAGCTCCATTCGACCAAGGGAGATGTTGGAACAATTAAGGGGCTGCACATCCATGGAATTAAGCTTTCTTCAAGGTTAAGGATGCATGAATGCATCAAGTGAAGCAACATGATGATTCGGCCAATCCATGCATCATCTCCAAGCATGAACTGAATTTTTAATGCTTCATTCATGCCCATTCAGCCGAATTTAGCTACAGCAAATTAATGATTTCTTTCTAGAATTTTCTAGCATATTAATGGCTGAATTATTAGCCATTAAGTTGCCCATTAGGCTAGCAATGCATAGTTTTATAAATAGTTGTTCAATTGCCTTTGTAAAGGACTTTTTGCCAATTTGTTAATGAACTTTTTGTTCTTGAGTGAGTTTATCTCCTCTCCAAATTTCGTACAAGTCTTGTTTGACTTATCTAGCGTTGCTAGTGGCGTCTTCTCGACTTGTTTGAACTTATCACCAACTCCATTGGTGTGGCGTTCATCCTACTTCTACATCCTACCACCTTAACAACATAAGAAATGGGGTGACACTACGATATAGTGTTGAATCTTTCTTCCGTTAAGTTCGTTTTCAATTCCCATCATTTATCCCAAAATTAACTATCTCTATTTTTATTCTTATCCCAAGCCACCTAATTTCCCATTTTCCCTATTTTCTTTCCTAGCTGAACCTATCTTCACCCTAACCATCCTTTGAACCACTTCGAAAGCTTTCGCATCCATTAACCTAATTTATCCGTTTTGACCAGTTAAGCTTCTCCTCATCGACGATCGGGCAAAATCATGAATGACTTGAATCAACCCGGGACATCTCACATCATTTGGTATCATAGCTACTAAAATGAGGAGCGCCGACGTTCGTATTCACTCCCGGAGTAGGTTCGTGAAGAAATAAAAAAATTCAAAAAAAATTTCCAAGTTGTAAATTTTAATTTTTTTTCTTGTATTCAGCAATTGTAGTTGAAGTTTAAAAAAATAAAAAATTCAAAAAAAAAGAAGAAATACGAATATAAAAAAAAAAGAGTGTGAAGTTTTGAAAGTTCTTGTTCTTATTTTTCATCAATTGACTCCCGAACATCACGTTCGTCTATCTACCATCATTCCTTCCCAAACGCCACACTCAAACCCGATTTTTATTTTTGTTTAGCCTACCTTACACCCGAGACTCTTTAACCCTTGTAACCATTTGAAACTGACCCCGAAGCAAGCAAATAGGTCTTTTGAGACGAAATACAAAATTGTGAGATGAGGTCGAGTGGAAAAAGGAAACGAGTGGCGAGTCTATTTGAGTGACGAAAAAGCCTTAAAAACGAGAGAAAACATGAGCGGAGTGCAAAATCCTTAATTTTCTTTTTTAGTGGCTTTAGTGAGGTTTGTAGTGAGGTATTTCGATTTTCTGTTTATTGTTCTTTATAACATTATCTTTTCAGTAAATAATCATGTCTCGAGACGAGTTTTTGGTGTTTGAGTTTCAATACTTGTTGAAAGAAATGGAGAATATGCTCGACCGAAAGATTAAGCCCATTCAAGACAAGCGAGAACCTCGAGCAATAACCCGACGGAAGCAAACTCCACTGAGTCGAGAAACGGAGTTAAGTCCATCACGAAGACACCTTCTCGATGACTACTCGAGGAGAGATTCTTTTCGAAATTCCTATTCAACAAGGCCGTCGAGACAAAGAGAAGAAAGCTTTGAGTTCGAGTCTCTTCGAGATAACGAACGAGAAAGTACGAGTTATTCTTCGTACGCTTCAAAGCATTCACGCACGGAGAATTGCTCCCGAGGAGTTGATCGAGATTTCTATAAGAATACTTTCTCCTTCTTTGAGCAAAATACTTATCTTTTCGACTCCCTTGTATCATCCTCATGTTGTAATGAAATCGAAAAAGAAATAGCAAGAGAGGAAAAAGAAAAGGAGATTGAAAAAGAAGAAAAAGAAAAAGCAAGTGAAAAAGAAAAATAAATCGAAAAAAACAGAAAGAAATAGAAATTGAAATTGAAAAAGAAATAGAAATAGAAAAAGAAGTCGAAAAAGAGTGTGAGAACAAAAATAAAAATGAAAAAGAGAGAGAGAGAATGAAGAAAGAAAAAAAGTCGAGTTAGAAAAAGAAACAAAAGAAAAAGATGAGCGAGAAAAAGAAAAAGAGAGTGATATTTTAACTAACCCACGCGATATTTGCTCTTGTTCTGTTCCTTCTTTTCAGGTTTTAGAAAAGCCGAGTGAAAAATATCAACTTCAATACCTTCCTGATGAGCGACATTTTCGCCTGACCGAGAAAGGTAAGGTTGAAGATAAAATCGAGCCATACGAGCCTGAAGGTAAGTTAGGTAAGGATCACCTAGCACTTGAACTTCCACTATCTTCCTTGAATGTGCGTAAACCTCTTGTCGATGACTTCACCTTTGTAAAAGCTTCGTGCCAAGGAATGTTTAATTTTCCTTCTTCGATTATTGTTAAAACTTCAAATGGTGGTGAGACGGGCTTTTCTAACCCAAATCTATGCGTTGACAAGTTTGAAGGTGAAGTATTGTTTAATTGGCAAATGCGAAACTCAATTATGTGTGACAACGCATTTTCATATAAGCATCTCAATTTAATCGATTGTGGTGATTATGTGAATCATTTCCTGCCTTGTTTGAAATTCTCGAGTTTTTGCAAATTTGTTTTGAAGAATGAAAAGAGTTTTGATTGTATGTGTCTGTGTATGCAAAAATCCATTCGGATTGACTTGTTTGATTTAACGAAACCATTGCTACATTTTGACATAAGTAATCAAACTTGAGTATTTAAACCCGGAATTTGTTTTGGTACATTTTGTGGTAAAATCAAGCATCATCGATTGTGTGCGAACAATTTCTATTGTTTTGATACCTGGTTCTTGAATAAGGAAACGAGGTATGATAAATTTGATTTCAATTTAAATCCGTTCCTTAATCCATTTCTGTGGTTGTACTTGAATTTCGCATTTCATTCTGACAAGGTTAATTCAACCACGAAGCTTCGACTAGACTACATTCCCGAGGAGAGAAGGTTTGTGTTAAATGGAAAAGTTAAAATCAACCCTTATTCTTCTGCTTATAAAGGTAAGACGCTTGAAACTTTTGAAACATTTTTGTTCTCCTCGGATGGTGATAAACATTGCGTTGATGATTTGATTTTTGAAAGATACTTAGATCGTGATGTGGGTAACCATTTTGTTTCATTTGTACATGATCTATCTATTTTGATGGTTGATAAAAAGATTCTTATTTTTGATCATTTTTATGATGCATGTGTGAGAGAATCTATAGTCAATCGTCTAATGCACGGTATGATTGTGCAACTTCGTGAACCGTGTGAATCTTTTCAAATACCTACTTGTGACGATTACGTCTACCATTTGATTCATTACTCACGATTCAATCATGACTTGTGGAAACAATTTGAGACGTTTGAATGCCTTAAAACATGTCCATTTTTGTTTCAAACATTTGACGAGGCATTGGCGAGTAAATTAATTTGTTTGCATAGTTGTCAACATGTTGCTTTGCATCTGTCCACTCGCATGCGATTTACTTGTCTTGTTATGCTTACATTCGGATTACAAATTTGTTTGAAACACTTTTTGCTAACTCATGGTTATTCCTTTCAGTTGACTCAATTTCCATCCGCCCCGTTCGACCGAAGAAAGCCGAGTAAAAGGAACTATGTTCTAGAGAACCAACGGCTCGACTTGAGGACAAGTCACTTTGAAGAGGGGGGATGATGTGAGCATACTCGGGGCAACCCAAGATTCATATTTCGATCCTTTCGAGCTCCCTAAATGCCCCATAACTCAAACCCGAGTTAAACAATTCCAAGGAGCTGTTGCGTCACTATTTACTAAATTTTGGGCCAAATTTCAGCTCGACGAAGTTGGAGATGCTTGGGGCAACGTTTTAGCAAAGCCTTGCACCTTAGTGCAAGCCGAATTACAACTTGGTTCAGCTCACTCGAGCTCAATTCAGCTCATTTGAGCTCAAGTCAGCTCACACGAGCTCAATTCAGCTCATTGAGCTCATTTGAAGCTCTTTTCAGCTCGTTAATTTTAATATTGAATAAATTAAGTATTTAATTTAATTTAGTTATAGCTCTTAATTACATGTCAGGTTATTACGTGTTTTGATTATGTTTTGTTAGCTGAATTTAATTAGGTAGCTGGTCTATAATTAATTTGTCTTAATTTAGTTAGTACGATAATTAGTGTTTAATATGTCTTGATGCCATTTAGTCCAGCCGAATATACATGTGAATTTAATGTGTTCATTTTGTGTTTAGGTTCAGCTGAATGTGAAGATGTGTTTAATGCAAGATTCATGTATGGCTTGGTGCAATGTATGGAAGTGTGCATGCACAATTGAGGTTCAATGGAAGGCATTTAAGGGAGCACAAGTACTTGGGACGTTCATGCAAGAGGGGGCTACTGAATGTTCATGCATTTGAACATTCATGGACCGAATTTATGGAAGAACATACCTTGGGACATTTCATGCATTTTCAAGATGACCATTCAAGTTTTCAAGGCACTTTAAAGCTACATTCGACCAAGGGAGATGTTGGAACAATTAAGGGGCTGCACATCCATGGAATTAAGCTTTCTTCAAGGTCAAGGATGCATGAATGCATCAAGTGAAGCAACATGATGATTCGGCCAATCCATGCATCATCTCCAAGCATGAACCGAATTTTTAATGCTTCATTCATGCCCATTCAGCCGAATTTAGCTATAGAAAATTAATGATTTCTTTCTAGAAATTTCTAGCATATTCATGGCTGAATTCTTAGCCATTAAGTTTCCCATTCAGCTAGCCATGCATAGTTCTATAAATAGTTGTTCGATTGCCTTTGTAAAGGACTTTTTGCCAATTTGTTAATGAACTTTTTATTCTTGAGTGAGTTTATCTCCTCTCCAAATTTCGTACAAGTCTTGTTTGACTTATCTAGCGTTGCTAGTGGCATCTTCCCAACTTGTTTGAACTTATCACCAACTCCATTGGTATGGCGTTCACCTACTTCTACATCCTACAACCTTAACAACATAAGAAATAGGGTGACACTACGATATAGTGTTGAATCTTTCTTCCGTTAAGTTCGTTTTTCATCCCCACCATTTATCCCAAAATTAACTATCTCTATTTTTATTCTTATCCCAAGCCATCTAATTTCCCATTTTCCCTATTTTCTTTCCTAGCCAAACCTATCTTCATCCTAACCATCCTTTGAACCACTTTGAAAGCTTTCGCATCCATTAACCTAATTTATCCGTTTTGACAAGTTCAGCTTCTCCTTGTCGACAATCGGGCAAAATCGTGAACGACTCGAATCAACTCGAGCCGTCTCACATCAAAGCTCGATCAATTCTTCGTGAATTATCCTCCGTAAGTGGATTCTTTGGAGCACTTGAAGAGATATCAGACTCGAGGTTTGCTTCTCTTTGTCTCGAATTCTTGGACGAATAGGAATTTCGATAAGAATCTCTTCTCGAATAGTCATCAGATATGTATCTTCTTGATAATCTTGACTTCGCCCCTCGACTTGAGGAATTTCGTTCCCGTTGGACCCGTTAATCCAATTGCTTCAATCGTTCTTTTACGGGTTCTAATTTTCGTTGGAGCATTTGTTCCATCTCGTGAAAGAAGGCTTGACATGTGGATCGGACAAAACATCACCAAAATCATCAATCCGTTCAAATTTGTGAGACATAGTCTTTTATAACAAAACTCACCACAAAGCCTCACAATTCACTCGGAAAGAAAATAAAAATTTTCACTCACACTCGTGTTTTCACTCTTTTTAAAGGCTTTTTCTAACATTCTAATGGCTCACACACTCTTTGCCTTTTACCACTCGACCTCTCTCTTAATATTTCGTATTCCGTCTCGATTAGACCTATTTACTTCTTTGGGGTCGGTTTCAAAATGGTTACAAAGGATAAGTCGTGTATGGTGTAGGAAGGCTGAAACATAGAAAAATTCGGTTTGAAGGGTGGCATTATAAGGATGGTAGATAGAAGACAAACTTTGCTTGATCGGGAAACCGAATGAATGAATAAACAAAACTTCAACACTTCACACTTTTTTTCTATACTCGAATATTTTTTCCCTTTTTTTTAAAAAAAATATACTTCGTATAATTCTCTTTTCTTTTCTTTTTTTTTTAACTTTGAATAAAATGGAATGAATACAAAAGAATTTTGAATACAATTTTTTTTTTAAATTCGAAATATTTTTTTCACGAACCTACTTCGGGATGGTTACGAACGTCGGCGCTCCTCGTTTTACAAGCTCTGATACCAAATGATGTGATCTGGCTCGATTTTGTTGAGTCGTTTCACTTAAGTGCCCGATCATCGACGAGGAGATTGTTTGAATGTTGAAAATGATTAATTTTGGTTATGGTAAGCGGAAGTTTAACAAGGTGGTTTGGAATGAAAAATAGGTTGATAAAAAAATAAAGTAGGCTCGGTTTAACAAAGAAATAAGGATGGCTAGGTGAAATTTGAAAATATCGGATGGAAATGGATTTGCGAACTTAACTTCAAGAATGATTCAACACTATATAACAGTGTCACCCCAATTCTTATATCGTTAAGGTGGTTGGATGGAATTGTAGTTGGATAGGTGAACGCCACACCGGTTAAGGTGATAAGTTCAAGAACAAGTTCGTAGACGCCACTAGCAAGCTAGATAAGTCAAACGAGACTCGTACGAAATATGAGATGAGGAAACCTCACAAAGAACACAATGTTCATATAAAATTTTTCAAAAAGTCCCTTACAATAAAAAATGACTAAGTGTTTATACCTACTAGCTAGGATAGCTGAATGGACAAATTCACAAGCTTAATGGCTAAGGAAATTCGGCTAGAAAAGTCTAGAACAAGCTAGAACAAAGCATTAATTTACTAAGTCCATATTCAGCTGAATGGAGTTTCAATGGTCAGCTTCATGCTTAAGCAAAATCAACTTGAAGGAAGATGAATTGCATGGGAGACCAATTGGCTTTGTCTAGGTTCGGTTGAGGCCTTAATGAAAGCAATCAATAAGTGTTGTTTGGCAGAATAGATAGGAGCCTTTAAGAGGGGTCTTGAACATCCAATTTATGTGTGAATGGCCGGCCTTGAAGAGTCTCTTTCATGTGAACACTAAGCCGAATGGACACTAGGTGTGAACACTTGGTGTGAACGGAATTGATGGTGCTTTGGGGAGTCATTCGGCCACCTTGAGGAATTTAGTGTGGAGGCACCTCTTGGCCGAATAGGTGCTTGGAGAAACCAAAACAAATAGCCACCATTCATTAAAGTAAGTCACGCATGAACCTCATCATTCATTGCATTGAGCCGTACATGCACCTTGCCTTTAATGCTCTCCCAAATTCGGCTGAACCTACAAACACAATAAACCAAATTAAATCAAGTAAAATTCGGCTGAACCATGCATTAATATATTTTAGACATACTAATTAACATATTAATTAAATTAAGACAAATTTAATATTGACTTAACATGACATATTAAATTTGGCTAGGACAAGACAAATTAAAAACATGTAGTGAACTAAAACATATTTATGAGCTGTAACAATATTAACTAATTTAATTTAATACTTAATTTATTTTAACAACAAAATAAATGAGCTGAAAAGAAATAAAAATGAGCTCAACGAGCTGAATTGAGCTCAAGTGAGCTGATTTGAGCTAAATGGAGCTCGGGGAGCTGAAGTCGAGCTAAAGTCAGCTTGCATTAAGGTGCAAGGATCGTTTAAGGTGCTAGCCCGAGCTCGATTCGTAGACTTATTGAGCAGCCTGATGTAGTCTTTGCTCGTTTCAAAAAAGATTCCAGCTGTGCTCACATCAAAAATGATGTTTGTAGTCTAGCCATTGAAATGGCTAGTAATGGCTTGTTTTGATATACTTGTAATGTCACACTATGGTAGCTACATATAAGTTGAGTAGTTGATCAAATTATGTCTACATATGGACTAAACCAAGGTAAGATTATAAACATGTATGCATGTAGTGATATGCCATGTTGAATGATAGAATTTGCTTCATTTGAATGCTAGAATTGGTTGGTTTATGGATGTAAGTTTTAGTGCAGACCATTGATAAAATTTTGGGTGAGAAATGAAGCTAGAAAAGGCTTTATTTCGTCCACACGGTCTGGTACATGGGCGTGTAGTTAGGCCGTGTGTCCCCTGTACCTTAAATTCGAGAAAACAGAATGCTCAAAATTGGGCAACGGACAGAGACACGGGCGTGTGTCTCAGTCGTGTGTGCTACACGGCCTAGAACACGGGCGTGTGTCTTGGCCGTGTGAAACCTGCACCTAAATTCGAAAAATAAAATTTACCACACGACCTAGCACACGGGCGTGTGGCCGGCCGTGTGGCACAAGTCAGAGAGTTACACGGGGTCGACCATTGCCTGTAGCACGGGCGTATCCTAGGGTCACACGGGTGTGTCCCTTGGACCACACGGACGTGTGAGCCCTGTAACTTAGAAAATTTTTAAAATTTTGCAAAAAATTCTTAGAGTTTTCGATTGAGTCCCGACTCGATTCTAAAGCTCATATTGGGCCTCAAGGATCCATTAAGGGACGTTACGAACAATTTTGAAAATGAATAGTAATTGACTTGAAATATTTTTAAATGTTCTGTATACTCCAGTAATGCTCCGTAACCTTGTTTCGGCGACGGATATAAGTTAGGGGTGTTACAGTTACATCATGTGTAACACCTCTTGTAACATCCCCAAACCCGGCCTATTCACTACGACCGAATCTGGTTATGTTAGTGAAAATATGTTTCTTTACTTAGAATTTAAAACATGAAAATTTACTATCTTTGGAAAATTATGTCCACTTAAAAATTAATAAATAATATAAGTTTGTTGAAAATTTCTGGAATAAAATATTATTATAAGTATAATATGAATCTTTTATGAAAATATTCTGAAGTATAGTATTAACTCCCACAATCATAAACAGAGTACTTTAAATCAAAGGGACCTTATTACATCAAGTAAAATTCCAAAATATTGATAATATAAGATACTTAAATGGAGTAACACATCTTCCGCATGGGCCACCTTGTGTCCTCTCCGATCCCGGTCCAATCTACGCATCACCCGAAATGGTTAATGAAAAGAGTGAGTCCACCGACTCGATGCATAATCACAACACAGGTTTCCAGCGTATGGGCTTGGCCCCATACCAAACAATTCACATAGCAAGTCATGCACATATGCATCTCACCCCAACCCACTCCAACCAGTAACACCAACCTTAGCGGACTCGCTTAAGGCCGTGGATAAACCACCACCGATCACATCGTGATCCATAAATCTTACCTCGGCAATCTCGCTTGCTCGAGGCCGTGGCGGTGAGCCACCGATCAACCAAAGTGATCCAAATATCGTAATCGTCTACGGTGATGCACATAGCAATCAACCGCCGAGATGGGCACCAAGCCAACATCTCCCTTGAGGTAGCACAAAGCTAACCATCAAGCGCTAATGTAGCCGGAGCTATCATTAGACCACGTACATCATGTGTACACTTCTTCCTCCACCGAATCAATCCACCTCCCATATATGTATGAAAAAGGTAATATGTCAGATCATAACAAAAGAGAAGGCATCTCATGTTAAATACCAAATCATGTATTTATCATAAATAATTTCATACAAAAGACTTTACTCACCTGACATATGGTTACCCAAAATAACCATTCACCACACAAGCCATCACATTCGGCAACCACACATCACATATATGTAAACACATTAACAAACCAACAATCGTAGAAATATTGCGTTGATTACGCACTGCTAAGGCACAAACGATTAAATCCCTAAAAGGTCTCCTACGTTAGGTTCTTCTCCCCTACAATCGGCCTTAACACAAAATCGAGAAACACCTAGGGCCATTCGGCCAAGGCAAAAATATCAGCACTAAGACCATTCAGCCAAAACATAAATCCCAAAATAAATAAGGGCTATTGCAGCCTTACCTTAATAACCACTCACTTATGTCCTAACAAAGAATCGGTCAACACAAGAGTAAGGTTCGGCTTCAGGGACTTGTAACCAAAGCGGAGTGAATGAGAGAATGACAGTGATTCAACAATGACTCTAAAATGGTGCTGAGACATTCGGCAGTGGCAACCTAAAAGGAGAGGGAAGATTCGGCTATAGGTGCTTAACACTACTTATGGTTCGGCTTGAAGGAAAAACGGATGCAAAGGGATAGGGGTTACGGCAATAGGGTTTGAGAAAAGAAAATGAAAGTTTGAGGGGATAAAATGGAGTGGTTTTGGCTCAAATGAAATGGGGAGAAGAAGGTAGCTAAGTGAGCTTGAAGTTTCGGCCAAAGGAAATAGTGAAGCACTTTTCGGCAATGAGAGAAAACAAAAGAGGAAAAGGGTGGCCACAATGAACAAGTGAAGAGCACACCCCTATTTATAGAATTCGGCCCCTCCTAAGCTTTCCCCACAAAGCCGAAAATGCCCTCCACAATTCCCCAAATTCGGCCACTACTCAACCCCCCTTCAAATCCCATTATTTGCTCCTACAATTCCTCCCCAACACTCATTCAAAAAGTTTGAATGAGTCAAACCTCTTCCTAGCCAAAATTTAAAAACAAAGACCAAGTCTTTCTCCATCTTTTAAGCATCCAAAAGCCACCCAACTTCTTACCTCTCTGACGCCAAAAATAAAGGCCAAAGTGCTGCCTTCGCAGCTCGAACACTGGCCCCTTCCCTTGCACCTGAGACGTCACCTCCCCAAGCTCTTAGTGGCGTCTCCCTTGCCACTCCACCAGCTCCTTTCTTGTGTCATAATCTCCCAAATAATTCTCTTAAGACACCCATCGCCAAGCTCCCCTTTTTGCACTTAAAAATCCAAAATTTTCTAAAGTCTTCCCCTTGAGTCCAAACATTCTTACCACCTCTCAAACACATCCAAGCATACCCAAAACCTACTAGAACATGAATTATACCCAACATGCATAGCCCCTAAATCAGGGTGTTACACCTCTTACCCGTATTCGACGCCGGAACAGGGTACGAGGCATTACCAGACTCACATCACAAGCAATCACACAATTTCGAGTCATAAAATTTGCGTCCAAATTAAAACCATTCATATTCGATCATGAAGTCCCTATTACAATCATACGAGGCCGAAAACATGCATCGGAAGTGGCTCGGGACTAAATCGAGAACTCAAGAAATTTTTGCTAACTGCAGGGCTCACACGCCCGTGTGACCCTAGGACACACTCGTGCTTCAGACCGTGTTCGATTTAGGGTGCTCTCTGACTTCTGCCACATGGCCGTGCCACACGCCCGTGTGCTAGGCCGTGTAGCACACACGGCTGAGACACACGCCCATGTCTCTACCCGTGTGCTCAATTCTGGACGTTCTGATTATCAAAATTAAGGTGCAGGGGGCACACGGCCAGAACACATGCCCGTGTGGGCATCAGGTGTCACACACTGCGGCCTGACACACGCCTGCAGTGTCCCGTGTTGACAAAATAAAGGCTATTTACCAAGCCATTTGCCACCCTTGTTCATACATACACTTACACCAATTCAAGGCAGAAACATAACATACTTAGGCAACCAAAACATCCACAATATCAACATCTATCATACTCACAACAATTATTAAGCCACAATTGACTACTTTCAAGTTACCTAATTGTACAGCACTTTATCTTCTCATCAATAAACCACATTGCCAAACATTTCACATTCATGTAATAAATCACATTTCTATCATTCACCAAGTATACCATGATCATATCACCAAAGACATTAGCACATATATATCTATACTTAGGCTTACAACCATGATAGCCCAAATAAGCTAATCTACATGGCCAAATATCAAAACAAGCCTTTGACAATTACAAGCCAACACATTGGCTACAATCATAATGACACATATAACAAAATAACTAATTCCCTATACATGCCATACTTTCAAATTACTAAGATCATCAATGCCCATAACGAGAGGGTTTGATAGTGTGATACGAATCTCCAACGATCTCCGATCCCGCGCTAGCTTGGTAACACTATAGGATAAGGGAAAGAAAGGGGGGTAAGCTATATAGCTTAGTAAGTTCATATGCAAATAATACAAAACATTATTCATACATTTGACATATAAATAACTTAACAAATATTAACATAAATGTCATTAAGACTTCATGAGTATAACTTACTCAATCACATTCTTACTAATAGTTCATCATATGAATAACATAACGTATATCAACATAAATATCATTTAAGCTTCATAAGCACAACTTACTCAATCACATTCTTACCAATAGCTTATCATATGAATAACATAACATACATCAACATAAATGTCATTAAACTTCATGAGCATAACTTATTCAATCACATCCTTACCAATAGTTCATCATATACCGAATCCATTTTCTTTGAGTTTTTCGTACATACCTGTACCAACTCGTAACATAATCACGTACTTTCTCATCTTCGACATACCCGTTGAACCACTTGGAATACTATCGGATACACGGAAATCTTTGCACATAACTGCCACATATGTAGCCAATGCTACCACAAATCTCATAACACATATAAGCTCGCTCTCGAGCTATCCTCGGGCCTACTCACACAAGTTGTCAGTCGAGACGTAGCTACGCGGTGCTGCTCACACAAGCTATCAGTTATCCCCAACATATGCCGGTATACCCACCACCAAGAGGGGACGTCATGGGACCAGCAAATAAGGACACATAAATCACATAATTACATGGGTTCCTAGTGACATGTCACTTGTATCCTAATCTATTCCTAAGGTTCAACCGGGATTTACTCGCTTGTCAAAACTTCGTCAATTTCATCCATAGAGCCAATCATACAATTCATGCAATAACAAAACATTATAAATACAAGTATAACGTTGCATTATTTACATACAAACTTACCTCGATACAAAAATAGCGGAAATGGACCTAATCGTCAAACACTTTGGTTTTCCCCCTATCTAGACCCGAACTTCATTTTTTTTATCTATAATACCAAATTCATCACATTAATCAATTCAGCCCAAAAGTCACATTATGGCAAAAATTACATTTTACCCCTAAACTTTTGACAATTTACACTTTAGTCCCGTGGCTCGTAAAATGAAATATATTCAATTTCTTCAAAACCCAAGCCTAGCCGAACCATTTTCATACACATAACAGCCCACATTTTCCATTTATTCACATTTTTCTACTCATTTTATAGACTTTTACAAATAAGTCCTTTTTGACATTTTTACCGAAAATCACTTAGCAAAAGTAGTTTAACAAACATCAAACATGCATTTTCTACCATCAAACATCAAAATACATACATGTTCAACATGGGTAAAATTTTAAACTTTAATCCCTCTTCAAATTAGTCCTTGGAAAGGCTAGATTAGGTTGAGACAACTTCAAAAACATAAAAATCATGAAAAACAGGGCAAGAACAGACTTACAATCGAGCTTGGAAGCTTGACAAACCCTAGCTATGTCTTCCTTTGGGACATTCGGCCATGGGAGGAAGAAGATGGACAAATTTTGGCTTTATTTTGGCTTTTTAATTCATTTCATTACCAAATTACTAAAATGCCCTTAATGAAAAACTTTAGAAACATACCTAACCATGTCCATTTTTGTCCACCAACTTAACCAATGGTCTAATTACCATCTAAGGACCTCTAATCTAAAATTTCATAGCAATTGGACACCTTTAACATATAGAAATCAAGTTTTGCACTTTTTGCAATTTAGTTCCTTTAACTAAATTGAGAGCCCAAACGTCAAAATTTTCGAACGAAATTTTTACGAAATCGTTCCATAAAACTGTAGACCATAAAAATATAATAAAAAATAAAAATTTTTTTGTCAGATTTGTGGTCTCGAAACTACTATTCCGACTAGACCCAAAATCGGGCTGTTACATCGTGAAGAGTCAGTCAGTCCATTCCCAGGATAATGTCAAATTTATTAAATTACAGTAATATCAAATCAGCAAGAACGTCGTAGCCTTGAATTTTGAATGGGCACTGTTTGTAAACCATATTGACTATGACACTTTGGCCTAAAGGGTTCGTTACTTAACAACATATTCAGTTGACTCAATCAATAAACTCTTTTCTGTTACTAGCATAGTGCATATATATATGTCTCAACCCAGAGTCAATTAATGCATATACTATAAAATCAAGGATAGAAAAGTTACTAGTAATAACATGAGGAGTTTAGGCCTCCTCGCGTGCACGGATCACATAAGCTTTGACAGGAGCTCGAGCTTCAGATTGAACCACTGTGTCTTTTGTTCAACTCTACTGACTCTGGTTGTGCAACAAATTTCTACCCTCTGTCTCTTGTAGAAGTAACAATAGGTTTTGCGTTCAAGTCTTTTGTTTTTAACTCAGTTCGATTCGGGCAATCTTTCTTGAAATGATCGAGAGATTCAAAAATAAAGTAGGATCCGTCTTTCAATCTACATATCCTAGAATGATTCCATAAATAATGACTACATTCATGTCTATTTACATTTCTAACATTACCCGCACTAGCTACTGAAGTCATCGGTGGTCTCACGTTACTCTATTTTTATTTTATCTCTGTCAAACAACCCTGATGGCACTAAAAATGACTACTCCATTCTATCATTTTATTCTGTGGGGGAACATAAACTATTCAGGGTGTGTTATGTTTACTAGGGCCACAAGCTTTCGTTTCATTCTGTTTCTTGTGGTTGCAAACTTCTTCCATTTTTTAAGCTTAATCAGACAAAACTACTAATTCTCTAATTTCCATTGCACCAACAAATATCTTGATTTTTTTCGTTTAAGCCATCTTCAAAATGAATACTCATTTCTTCCCTTGTAGATACAATTTCACAAACATATTTACTGAGCTGAACAAACTCACATTCATACACCGTAACTGATCTATCTCTCTGTTTAAACTATAGAAATTCCTTTTTCTTCTTATCCAAATATCTTTTGTAGACATATTTCTTCCAAAACTCAGTTTTGAAGAACTCCTAATTAACATTTTCTTTCGGTACTACCACAACTAGAGTTGACCACCAATGAAAAGTCTCCTCTTTTAACAGTCACACTGCATATCTCAAGCAATCTTCGGAAAGGCACAACATTTCATCTAGAACTCTCTATGTGCCCTCTAACCAATACTCGGTTCTAGTCGAATCATTACTCACTTAACCTTGAAACTCTTCAACTCCGTATTTTCGAGCTTTATCAATAGAAGTCCTGTGAATATTCTGTAGAATAGGGCTTTGAGGATGGGGGATAGAGGTCGTTGAGCCACGGTATTGGCTCTCATAAACATGTTAAACATATCACTCATCATATTAAGAAAGGTACTATGAGCCTCTTCTTCAAGCTCTTGAAACTCAGGCACATTAATAGCAACCCCTTGATCGGTGGCAGGAATATAACTTTATATTCTGCCAGAATTTGTTTGATTGGATTTAGTTGACATCTTTGATCTATAACAAAGCAAGTCAAATTGATAAGGAGTCATCACACTATCACATGTTATAAAGTGGCAAGTATTTCTAGACTCAATACATGCTACGTTCAATCCTAGAATCAACTATACTGTAGCTATGATACCTGTAACACCCCTAAACCGAAACCGTCACCGAAATAGGGTTAAGAGATGTTACTAATCATTTCCAAAAATTTCATATCCATTTCACAACACATAGTCAGTTATCATTCAATCATATTCAAATATAATCATATAGTCCCATAATAAGGTCTATGAGACCATAAACACATGTTAGAAATAGGTCGGGACTAAACAGAACACATACAAAATTTTTTGAGATTCAAACATTTTTCTAAGTTACAAAGGTCACATGGCACACGGCCTCGGACACGCCTATGTGTCCAAACCGTGGCAAAACAGGGCATACCTACTGACTTTTTCACACGGTCTGAGACACGCCCGTGAGCCTCACCCGTGGTCGAGCCTGACTTGGTTCACATGGCCAACTTAAACAACACGGTCGAGCCACACACCCGTGTGCTCAACCGTGTGGGCAATTATAGGCCATTTTCAAGGCCAAATTACCATCCACACTTTGATTTCACCTACAAGCTTCAATCCAAAACCAATTCATGCCTCAAAATGCATTCAAACATACCAATAATGACATCAACTCATCATCAATTATACCATCACTAACCATACATCATTTCTACTCAAATAAGCTCATCCAAAAACAAAAAAATTCACATCTCAATTCCTATCACTATGCATCATCTAGTCATACAACAAATTCACACTTAATATGCCATTCTCATCAACCAATCTAAGCATGAAATGTATATATATCAATTCCAACCTCACTATATCATACCAAAATCATCATCTTCATAGCTTCAAGTATAAACCAACCACATTCATCTTCCAAGCCATATCACATGGCAAGGTTTATACAACTCAAAACATACCACATTAACTAGCCTATACATGCCATATTCAATTATACACATCTTCAAAAGTACCAAAATAGATTGCCGATAGTGTGATTGAGATGCTAACGATCCCCGGATCTGAGCTAGCTTTACTGACACTATAAAACAAAAAAATAAATCACATAGTAAGCTTAAGAGCTTAGTAAGTTCGTAACATAATACCTTCAATTTAATAGCTCAAATACAATGCACAAAATGAACTCATCACATAGATAAATTCCCAAATGTTTATACCATAGCATTCATAGCCAATAATCCTACTCAACCATTCATGAAATCATACAGAATCTCATCAACCACAAAGGTTCAATACATGTAACACCCCAAACCCAGCCTAGAAGTTAGGCCCAAATCTGAAATGTCACATTACAAGTACACTTCAAAACAATTTTACTATTTAACCATTTAAGGCCCTGAAACATTAAATTAAAGGGTGTGAGTTTCGAAACTCAGTGTGTATAACCCTTGGCAATCAAATCACATACAAATATTCACATTGGGCCTAAGCCCTATCAAAATCGGTGGTCTTGGGCCTTAGCCGACAATGACCTCATATCATATCATATCGTAACATATACAAACAAGATAATGCAAAACCCATCCCAATAATCCATCCGCTACACACACCATTTCCCTTCCAACCATTACACACCTATGGGGATTTCTAAATCAACCCACCCATCCTCTACACACCAAAGGTAGCCCGGTTGCGAAGATATCGAACGTTGCGAAGAAAGTCGCTAATCATATAATGGGCTTAAAGCCTCCGGTGGATCCATGGCCATACGACTATGCGATCCTCAAATCTTCCTCCACACCATAATTCCCACCCATATGCATCCTAAGCAGAATATCATATGAATGCATCAAACACACGAGTAACATCCATAAACTCATATTCGTCACATAGGGGTATTTTTGTCATTACACTATCCATGGGTATTTTCGTAATTCTGCCCTACAGGGGTATTTTGGTAATTTGGAAAAATAAGGGTATCTTGGTAATTTTGCAAGATAGGGGTATTTTGGTACTTTTACAAAACAGGGGTATTTTCATACTTTTGCAAAATAGGGGTATTTTGGTAATTTACAAATCTAGGGGTAGTTTAGTAATTTTGCACATATAAGGGTATTTTAGTAATTTTACAAATATAAGGGTATTTGGTCCCTCTCGGGTTTTGGATATAAACTTTGGCCCATAAACAAGTCCTTACGGTTAAAGTGAATAAACACTATGCACCAGGTAGGATCTTAGAAAAGAGGAGGTGGGTCACTCGGACCGCTTAAGTACTAAGCTCTCACTAGATCCAATCCTAGACATGCATATGTCGGTTACCACACTCTAACTAATCGACTTGTCCAGAGACATCATTGATTATTAGATTAAGTCTTATGTGATTTAAAAGTTGTTTAGAACTAGGCCTAAAGTCCATTAAACCCTAGCATACTTGTCTACGTCCCCCATAAAGCCCATATTACATCCTTACGGCCCATTAGGCCCAAATCTCATTCATATGTCCTACTAGGCCCAAAACAATTCCAAATCATGTAACATGTGTGACTAACTATAATACGTATGACCAAACCAACCAATTTCATCAAACTTAGCCTCAGGGCCCACCGGGCCCGTTTAGCCACTTTCAGTTTTTCGGCTTTTCGGCATTGCCGATATCGTGTGTGTAGTGTTTGTACACACCTGGTAACCACGCGCGCTGCAAACCCCTTAGTCACGAACCTACAATCGACATTACTAGCGATTAACTAAGGTTTTACACATACTAATAAAAACTGAAACCTCACCGTACCCTTACCGTGTGCCTCACATTCTAGTAGCCCTTCCTTTGCTACTATTGGCGATTATCCTCTACATCTGCACCCAAACACCTATATTGCCAAAACCAAGTGACCCATATTGATCATAAATCACCCCTATGAGTCACCTTAGATTTGGCCATTTACTAAACCATGACTGAGTCGAGAACACTAACCACCTTGTTAGCAATCCTTACCTACCACGCTTGCGATTGTTGAGCCTTACCCTTGTTAATACATGTTAACGACAAGAAGGGGTTAGATAGCCCTTCGGCTTTTAATAAAAAACACTGAAAAGTTTAACTAAGCACTTACCGAAATTCTCCTTTGATCCTGCGGCTTAAATATCTACTGAATAATATTCGTCGTCCAATCATGACTAAAAGTAGATAACAATCGATTGAGGTGAGGGAACAAGCAACAAGGGTTCGGCAAGAGTAGAGATTCGGCTAGGAAGGATGATAGTAATTTCGGCAATGAAGGGAATTGGCTTAGCAAAAATTCGTCAAAAAGGCAGAAACCACTTGAGGGGGAGAATAAAACTAGAGAATGCTCAAAAAAAACCCTTCAAGCATTCGGCCCCTCTCCTTTTAAAGCCACAGACCGAACACTCCCCTCCCTTAGAGTCCCATTCGGCACCATCACATCCTTACTCCTCATCTCCTAACTTTTCTCTCCGATAATACCTTCATCTTATCCGAAATCTCCTCCACAACCATCAGTCCTGCTTACTTCAAACTCTCCACGGAAAGAGTTTAAAATCCACACAACTCCTGCCGTCCACCTATGCAAAATAAAACAATCCAAAATGCACTCCTCCTGCTCGAACCTTGGACCTCTTCAGCTTTCACACACGCCACCTCATAACTCCCAAGTGACGCCACTTGCCTCCTTGCCTCAAGCTCTTTTGTGTCCTATTTTCTCTTAATCTACTTAAGAGACCTCATGCCTGAGACTAGGGTCCACTAAGCAACAAAAAATAATTTTTTCCCTATGGTCTCTCCTGTAACAGTCCGAATTTGACCCTAATCGGAACGGTGGTTTCGGGACCATGAATCTGAGCCTGAAATATTTTTAAATATTATATTTTGTGCTTATTGTATGTGAATTAATGTATGTGAAAGTTTCATAGAAAAATTTAATCGTTTGTGTGCTTAATTAAATAAAAAGGACTTAACCGCGTAAAGTGTAAAAGTTATAAACTGTAGTGTAAAGTGCTAGAATGATGATGGCTTTTTAATATGGAGTATTAAAAGAGTAATTAACCCATTTTATGAGTTAGTAGGTGGCAAAGGTCAAGTGTAACCTTATATTATAAGTTGTTTTTATTATTAATTAAAGGTTAAAATGGTAAAACATAAAAAAATGTTATTATATGTTATATTATATGAAATTAAAAGCCATTTTAGTTGTTCTTCTTCTTCCATTGCCGTGAGTTAGCTAAGAAAAAAGGGTTTAAAGGCTTAAAACATTTGGCCATCATCAAGCTCAATTAGGTATGAATTTTAGCTCGGTTTTTGATAATTTCTACGTTTTTGTGATCGTTGCTTCGTATATTATCCGACCCATGCTAAAATTTTTGAGATTAGTGTGTATGTGATATTCGGCCATTGATATGTTCATGTGGTTTTTGATGTTTGATAATTTTAAATTAAAGATATGTTAAAGATTAGTGTGTTTTGTATTGGGAATTATAATGAATTTAAGTATTTTGGGCTAAATTGCAAAAATGAATTTTTGAGGGGGCTAAAATGCAAAATAAATGAAATAAATGGACTAGAATAGTCCCTATGAACATTCAGCCCTTAAGTGTTATAGTGAAATTTTGTGTATTTTGTGTTTTGTGCAAATAGGACCAAATTGCAAAAATGTGAAATAGTAGGGGTAAAATGGTAATTTGATTGTTTATGTATTTTGGGACTAAATTAAAATGAAATGTACTTGAATGAGCTAAATTTTAATGTGTTTAGATCAAGAACAAAGAATAACGGATTTGGATCGGGGAAAGGCGAAGATCATCGAATAGTCGGTATACGTTATCCATCGACGGTCGAGGTAAGTCCTTAAGCAAGTTATTACTGTAAATATTGTTCGTAATATAGTTTACATGTCAAACTTTGAACTGTTGGATTGAAATTTAATCACAGCTGAATGTGACATAAAGATTTGATTATGAATGGTAGTTAAACCTACTTGATTTCATTTTGTACAAGTGATTTAAATCAAGCACGGCACATGTTATATTTGAATTATATCGAATGTATCGGGCTTAATGCCTAGCAGGCTTTGTGCTGGTGAAATGTATCGGGCTTAATGTCTAGTAGGCTTTGTGCCGGTGAAATGTATCGGGCTTCGAGCCTAGCAGGCCTCGTGTCGGTGAAAGATTTCGAGCTTATTGCCTAGCAGGCTAAATGCCGGTGATTTTTAAATACGAGCTTATGCATATAAATTGGTGGAATTATGTTGACAAAAGGACAAACTTAAGCTTATTCATATGAATTAAATTACAGAGCCGTACAGGTAAGTATCTGTGAGTTGTTTAATTGAGTTTATATATATATATATAAAAATATATATGATGTGGGACGAAAATGTGGTATATGATTATGTATGTATATTCGGCTGTTTGGTTAGGAAATCATATTGATATTTCGTGCATATTGAACCTTTAGAGTGATAAGATGTGAAGTGAATAAGCGTATATATATGCTCTTGTATATGATTCCATTTAAAATGATGTGCATACGAATTGAGTATTTGGCAAGAAATGGATGCTTATCAATTGAATTTTGAGTTGAATTAATGAACTTTTTGTTAAAGGTAGGATAATGAGAAATGTTAAGTTAAATACGATATTGAAGTTCAGTAATGTGACACCATATGTGTGATTTGTTAAAGTTTGAAGTAATATTAAGTATTTGACTTGGAAAGTTTAGGTGTTAAATTGAATTATTTTATTTAAATTTGCTTAAGACTTACTAAGCTAGTAAGCTTACTCCGTGTGTGCTCTTTGTTGTTTTATAGATTTTGATCAAGCTACGGGCATCCGAGGATCGTCGTAAAAGTCAACCACACTATCACCCCTTTTGGTACTTAATCTTAGTTTTGAATCGAAGGCATGTTTAGGTTAGACTAAGGTTTAGACTAAGGACATTCGGTCTTGTATATATGTATAGCCTTGCGAAAATGGCTATTTCTTTTGATCAAGTTTAATTCCTATGTTCATCATAATATAATGGCTTGATTATAATATTAAGGAATGTGAAATTCGGTCATGGTTTAATCATGTATGGAAAGTGGTCATATGATATACATGTTGTGGTGTGTGGTCATGTGTTTTAACAATGAAGAAAATGACGGATGCGTGATGAGTTATAACATGTAGTATATTAAATAAGTAATATGCATATTATATAGAGATGTGTTGCGTTTGGGATAAGCATGACATATTGATATGTGTTGCATTTGTTTTGATTTGGTTCGAATGAGGTAGATATAGTTGAGAGAATGTACTTTTCGGTTGTGACTTAATTTGGTCTATTTGGATTATTAAAGATGTTAAGTTAATGTTTATGAATGGCAAGTTATAAGTAAAAAAAGAAAAAAAAAAAGAAAATGTGCATATGCCTTTGTAATAGTCATAAGTAATTGAATATTTAGGTTCGGCTTGTGATAACTAAGGATGATTATAAATTGTACTGACAAAGGTTAGCTTAATATTGAATGGTAAAGCTCTCTGTGCTACCCTTAAACTTATTTTTAATAGCCGAAATGGGTGAGAGAGAGAGAGGAATCGGTTTGTGAATGTGATTTATGCTTGGTAATTAACATGCGAATAGTGTATATAAGGGTTGCATTTTGTGCTTTTATATTGGTTCATAATGATAGATTATTACGCTTATTAAAAATGTTTCATAAATGTTATGTTTGTCCATAGGATGATGACATTAAGGTTGCATATGTGTTTGGACAGAAATTTGTATGATATTTTACTTGCCAGCCGAATTGGATATGAGTCACATGGTTAAGTGTATACTTGTCGTGAATGAATGGCTAATTTTGATATAGTTAAAAGCGCATATAATTTTTGTGATTCATATTTTGCTTAATTATATTTGGAGGATTGAAAGTGCAATATTGCTTGTGATTCTTAATTCATATATCTGTATGCTCAAAATTTTAAAGCAAAGTGTTCAAATTTTGTTAAGTAACACCTTGTGACCCAATTCGACGACGGATACGGGTTAGGGGTGTTACATTTGATTGGTATCAGAGCTTACGGTTTAGTCGATTCTAGGAATACCGTAGCGCGTGAGAGTATAGCTATAGATGCCTTTATTGTATATACGATAGTGTGGTGACTTCTGACATTTCCAATTGTGTTTTATATAGTAAACGGATTCCGATCCTGACAGAGCCATAGCTGATGATATAGAGAGCGTAGCGCCTGGTCTCGCACACGAGTCTGCACCGGTAGACTCCCGACCTGTCTCGGGTAGCCTCGAGGGGGAGGCTAAGCATGCCTTCTACCAGATGATGAATGAATGGTTTACCCAGTTTGTTCAGAATAACCCGGCTGTACAACCACCCCCCCCCGAATAATAATCCAACTCGGTACCTTCAAGACTTCGATGATAGATCCGATGAGATCTAGTAGGCCTTCCGTTGATAAAATCAGGAAATATGGGGCCGAAGAATTCAAAGCCAATGATAATGATGACGTAGAGCGAGCTGAGACGTGGCTTGATAACACTATACGGGTACTTGACGAGCTATCCTGTACTCCAGATGAATGCCTAAAGTTTGCTATATGTCTAATTCGGGACACTGCCTATCACTGGTGGAACACACTAGTATCAGTGGTTTCGAAAGAAAAAGTGACTTGGGACTTCTTCCAGATCGAGTTCCGTAAGAAAGATATCAGTCAGAGATTCATCAATCAGAAACGAAAAGAATTTCTGGAATTAAAACAGGGTCGTATGACTGTGACGGAATATGAGCGGAAGTTTGTTAGATTGAGCCGTTATGCCCGAGAGTGTATATCAACTGAAGCCATTATGTGCAAAAGATTTGAAGACGGTCTGAATGAAGACATAAAGTTTCTTGTTGGCATTCTTGAAATCAAAGAGTTCGTGGTACTAGTCGAGCGAGCTTGCAAAGCTGAAGAGCTCAAAAAAGAGAAAAGAAAGGATGAAATAGAAGCTAGAGACACTCGTAAAAGATCATCGAGTAAGACTTTCCATTCAGTGCCTAAGAAGTTTAGAGATGACTTTAGCCGACATAAAGCTACTTCAGACTTGCCTAGACGTGATCGACCTCCAGTGAGTTCCCGAGCCACTTCGATGGCTAGTGTTGGTAATGTTTCGCAGAACCGGGCTGAGTGCAAACATTATGGGAAGTGGCATTCTGGGAGTTGTAGATTTCATGATCGATCCTGCTTTAAATGTGGATCGTCGGACCATTTCATTCGAGAATGCCCGATGCTAGCCGAACAAAATACGGCTTAGAACACTAAACCGAGCAGCAATACGCAAAGACGAGGCGCACTACCCGGATATTCGTGCAATGTAGGTGGCAGTCAGAGAGGGACGAAGGACACTGCAGTTCGATCAGAGGCTAGAGCTCCAGCTAGAGCTTATGCTATACGAGCCAGAGAGGATGCTTCTTCCCCAGATGCTATTACCGGTACTTTCACACTTTATGATACTACATCGTGATTGCATTGATTGATCCCGGTTCGACTCATTCATATGTGTGATAAACTCTAGTATCCGATAAGAAGACTCATCGCTTGAGTCTCATCGAGTTTGTAATCCGTGTGTCTAACCCTTTGGGTAGATGTGTACTCGTTGATAAAGTATGTAAAGGTTGCCCGTTGATGATTCGTGATTCCCGCTTTCCAAATTAGACTTAATGTTGTTGCCTTTTGACGAGTTTGATATAATTTTGGGAATGGATCAAGTTAACTTTGCATGATGCAGGTGGTGAATTGCAAAAGAAAGATTATTGATTTGAGATGTCGAACGGTGAGATCATCCGAGTTGAATCTAGTGATTTAAATGGGTTACCTACAGTAATATCCTCGATGCTAGCCCGACAGTATGTGAGAAAAGGATGTGAAGCTTATTTGGCCTATGTATTGGATAATAAAGTGTCTGAAAAATAGATCGAATCTGTACCAGTTGTGTGTGAATACCCAGATGTGTTTCCTGAAGAATTACCGGGTTTACCACCAGTACGAGAGATTGAGTTTGGCATTGAATTAGTACCGGGGACGACTCCGATCTCGATAACTCCGTATCGGATGGCACCTACTGAGTTGAAAGAGTTGAAAGCACAATTAAAAGAGTTGACTGATAGGGGCTTTGCACGACCGAGTTTCTCTCCTTGGGGTGCACCAGTTCTGTTTGTGAAAAAGAAAAACTGGACTATGCGAATGTGTATTGATTATCTGCAGCTGAATAAAGTGACAATAAAGAATAAATACCCGTTACCTCGAATTGATGATTTGTTTGACCAGTTAAAAGGGGCTTCAGTGTTCTCAAAGATAGATCTGAGATCGGGTTATTATCGATTCTGAGTCGAGATTCGAGATGTGCCTAAGACCGCATTCGAACGAGGTACGGACATTTTGATTTTCTCGTTATGCCTTTTGGACTTACTAATGCACTCTTTGTTTTTTATGGATCTGATGAATCGGGTTTTTAGACAGTTTTTGGATCGGTTTGTGGTAGTGTTTATAGATGATATCCTGATCTACTCTAGAGATGAAACCGAGCATGCAGAGCATTTGAAATTGGTGCTACAAACTTTGCGAGATCAGCAGTTGTATGCAAAGTTTAGTAAGTGTGAATTCTGGATGAATGAAGTCAGCTTTTTGGGACATGTTATTTCAGCATCAGGTATTCGAGTTGATCCAAACAAAATATCGGCTATACTTGATTGGAAGCCACCAAAGAATGTTCCTGAGATTCGAAGCTTTCTGGGACTTGCGGGTTACTACAGACAATTTGTGAAAGGTTTTTCTATAATAGCTACCCTGTTGACAAAGCTATTACGAGAAAGACGTTAAATTTGAATGGTCTGGATAAGTGCGTAAAAGCTTTGATCAGTTGAAAGCCCTTTTGAAGGAAGCTCCAGTGTTAGCTCAGCCTAAATCGGGTAAAGAATTTATTGTTTATAGTGATGCTTCTTTGAATGGTTTGGGTTGCGTTTTGATGCAGGAAGGCAAAGTCATAGCCTACGCTTCGAGACAATTGAAGTCTCATGAAAGAAATTATCCAACTCATGATCTGGAATTAGCAGCCATTATTTTCGCATTGAAAATTTGGCATCATTACTTATTCGGTGAGAAATGTCATGTTTTCTCGGATCAGAAAAGTCTGAAGTATTTGATGACTCAGAAAGATCTGAACTTAAGACAACGCAGATGGTTAGAGCTGTTGAAAGACTATGAATTGGTGATTGACTACCATCCGGGAAAAGCTAACGTTGTCGTAGATGCATTAAGTCGAAAATCATTGTTTGCTCTTCGTGCGTTGAACGCACATATGGTTATGTCTAGTGATGGTTCGATCATAGCCGAGTTAAAAGCAAGACCGAGGTTTATTCAACAAATTTGTGATGCATAAAGAATTGACAAATATGTGATTGCTAGATGAGCTCAGTGTGAAAATGATGCAGAGTCAGAGTTTCAAATTGATGCAAATGATTGTTTGAACTTCAAAGGCCGAATATGTGTCCCAGAGAATGTGGAATTGATTCAGATGATTTTGAACGAGGCTCATAATAGTCGATTATCGATACATCCGGGTAGCACGAAAATGTATAATGATTTGAAACAGTTCTATTGGTGGCCAGGCATGAAACGGGATATATCTGAATTTGTTTCAAAGTGTTTAATTTGTCGCAAGTAAAAGCGAGCATCAAGTGCCTTATGCAGGTTACTTCACCGATCATGATACTCGAATGAAAATGGGATAGAATCACTATGGATTTTGTATCCGGTTTGCCTACGACACTGAGCAAGAAAGACGCAGTCTGGGTTATAGTGGATAGACTGACCAAATCAGCTCACTTTGTATCGGTTCGTACGGACTATTCGCTCGATAAACTTGCTGAGTTGTATGTATCTCAAGTTGTGAGATTACATGGTGTGCCGAGTTCTATTGTTTCAGACAGAGACCCGAGATTCACGCCACGGTTTTGGAAGAAGTCGCAAGATGCTCTAGGTAATAAACTCCACTTTAGCACACTTTCATCCAGCAGACAGACGGTCAGTCTGAACGAACCATTCAGATACTTGAGGACATGTTGAGATGTTGCATCCTTGAGTTTGAAGGTACGTGGGAAAGATACTTACCTTTGATTGAATTTTCTTATAATAATAGTTTTCAATCTAGTATCAAAATGGCACCTTACGAAGCTCTATATGGCCGCAAGTGTCGCGTACACCATTGTCTTCGACCGAGCTCGTAGAAAATAAGTTACACGGGTTGATTTGATTAAAGAAACGGAACAGAAAAGTGGCTATAATCAGAGATAGTTTGAAAGCTGCCTCGGATCATCAAAAGTCCTACGCTGATTTGAAACGTAAAAACATTGAGTTTCGTGCCCGAGACCGGTATTCTTGAAAGTTTCTCCGTGGAAGAAGGTACTCGATTTGGTCGAAAAGGCAAACTAAGTCTGAGATTTATCGGACCGCATGCGAGATCATCGAACGATTGGGCCGTTGCTTATAGATTGAAGTTGCCCTCTGAATTAGAAAAGATACACAATGTATTTCATGTTTTGATGCTTCGTAGATATAGATCGATCCGTCACATGTGATCACTCCGTCTGAGATTGAAATCCGATCCGATATGACGTATGAGGAAGAACCGATCCGTATTTTAGCTAGAGAAATGAAAGAGTTGAGAAACAAGAGAATTCCATTAGTGAAAGTACTATGGAATCGGCACAGAGTTGAAGAGGCTACGTGGGAGCCTGAGGATTCAATGAGGCAACAATATCCGACTTTGTTTAACGGTAAGATTTTTGGGGACGAAAATCCTTAAGGAGGAGAGAGTTGTAACAGTCTGAATTTGACCCTAATCGGAACGGTGGTTTCAGGACCACGAATCCGAGTCTGAAATATTTTTAAATATTATATTTTGTGCTTATTATATGTGAATTAATGTATGTGAAAGTTTCGTAGAAAAATTTAATCGTTTGTGTGCTTAATTAAATAAAAAGGACTTAATCGCGTAAAGTGTAAAAGTTATAAACTATAGTGTAAAGAGCTAGAATGATGATGGCTTTTTAATATGGAGTATTAAAAGAGTAATTAACCCCTTTTATGAGTTAGTGGGTGGCAAAGGTCAAGTGTAACCTTATATTATAAGTTTTTTTTATTATTAATTAAAGGTTAAAATGGTAAAACATAAAAAAATGTTATTATATGTTATATTATATGAAATTAAAAGCCATTTTAGTTGTTCTTCTTCTTCCATTGCCGTGAGTTAGCTAAGAAAAAAGGGTTTAAAGGCTTAAAACATTCGGCCATCATCAAGCTCAATTAGGTATGAATTTTAGCTCAGTTTTTGATAAATTCTACGTTTTTGTGATCGTTGCTTCGTATATTATCCGACCCATGCTAAAATTTTTTTGATTAGTGTGTATGTGATAATCAACCATTGATATGTTCATGTGGTTTTTGATGTTTGATAATTTTAAATTAAAGATATGTTAAAGATTAGTGTGTTTTGTATTGGGAATTATAGTGAATTTAAGTATTTTAATAAATTGCAAAAATGAATTTTTGAGGGGGCTAAAATGCAAAATAAATGAAATAAATGGACTAGAATAGTCCCTATGAACATTCGGCCCTTAAGTGTTATAGTGAAATTTTGTGTATTTTGTGTTTTGTGCAAATAGGACCAAATTGCAAAAATGTGAAATAGTAGGGGTAAAATGGTAATTTGATTGTTTATGTATTTTGGGACTAAATTAAAATGAAATGTACTTGAATGAGCTAAATTTTAATGTGTTTAGATCAAGAACAAAGAATAACGGATTTGGATCGGGGAAAGGCGAAGATCATCGAATAGTCGGATATCGTTATCCATCGACTGGTCGAGGTAAGTCCTTAAAGTTATTACTCAGAATATTGTTCGTAATATAGTTTACATGTCAAACTTTGAACTGTTGGATTGAAATTTAATCACAAAATTAATGTGACATAAAGATTTGATTATGAATGGTAGTTACACCTACTTGATTTCATTTTGTACAAGTGATTTAAATCAAGCACGGCACATGTTATATTTGAATTATATCGAATGTATCGGGCTTAATGCCTAGCGTGCTTTGTCTTTGTGAAATGTATCGGGCTTAATGTCTAGTAGGCTTTGTGCCGGTGAAATGTATCGGGCTTCGAGCCTAGCAGCCCTCGTGTCGGTGAAAGATTTCGAGCTTATTGCCTAGCGTGCTAAATGCCGTGATTTTTAAATACGAGCTTATGCATATAAATTGGTGGAATTATGTTGACAAAAGGACAAACTTAAGCTTATTCATATGAATTAAATTACGAGCCGCATGGTAAGTATCTCATGAGTTGTTTAATTGAGTTTATATATATATATATAAATATATATGATGTGGGACGAAAATGTGGTATATGATTATGTATGTATATTCGGCTATTTGGTTAGGAAATCATATTGATATTTCGTGCATATTGAACCTTTAGAGTGATAAGATGTGAAGTGAATAAGCGTATATATATGCTCTTGTATATGATTCCATTTAAAATGATGTGCATACGAATTGAGTATTTGGCAAGAAATGGATGCTTATCAATTGAATTTTGAGTTGAATTAATGAACTTTTTGTTAAAGGTAGGATAATGAGAAATGTTAAGTTAAATACGATATTGAAGTTCAGTAATGTGACACCATATGTGTGATTTGTTAAAGTTTGAAGTAATATTAAGTATTTGACTTGGAAAGTTTAGGTGTTAAATTGAATTATTTTATTTAAATTTGCTTAAGACTTACTAAGCTAGTAAGCTTACTCTGTGTGTGCTCTTTGTTCTGTTTTATAGATTTTGATCAAGCTACGGGCATCTGAGGATCGTCAGAAAAGTCAACCACACTATCACCCCTTTTGGTACTTAATCTTAGTTTTGAATCGAAGGCATGTTTAGGTTAGACTAAGGTTTAGACTAAGGACATTCGGTCTTGTATATATGTATAGCCTTGCGAAAATGGCTATTTCTTTTGATCAAGTTTAATTCCTATGTTCATCATAATATAATGGCTTGATTATAATATTAAGGAATGTGAAATTCGGTCATGGTTTAATCATGTATGGAAAGTGGTCATATGATATACATGTTGTGGTGTGTGGTCATGTGTTTTAACAATGAAGAAAATGACGGATGCGTGATGAGTTATAACATGTAGTATATTAAATAAGTAATATGCATATTATATAGAGATGTGTTGCGTTTGGGATAAGCATGACATATTGATATGTGTTGCATTTGTTTTGATTTGGTTCGAATGAGGTAGATATAGTTGAGAGAATGTACTTTTCGGTTGTGACTTAATTTGGTCTATTTGGATTATTAAAGATGTTAAGTTAATGTTTATGAATGGCAAGTTATAAGTAAAAAAGAAAAAAAGAAAATGTGCATATGCCTTTGTAATAGTCATAAGTAATTGAATATTTAGGTTCGGCTTGTGATAACTAAGGATGATTATAAATTGTACTGACAAAGGTTAGCTTAATATTGAATGGTAAAGCTCTCTGTGCTACCCTTAAACTTATTTTTAATAGCCGAAATGGGTGAGAGAGAGAGAGGAATCGGTTTGTGAATGTGATTTATGCTTGGTAATTAACATGCGAATAGTGTATATAAGGGTTGCATTTTGTGCTTTTATATTGGTTCATAATGATAGATTATTACGCGTATTAAAAATGTTTCATAAATGTTATGTTTGTCCATAGGATGATGACATTAAGGTTGCATATGTGTTTGGACAGAAATTTGTATGATATTTTACTTGCCAAATTAATTGGATATGAGTCACATGGTTAAGTGTATACTTGTCGTGAATGAATGGCTAATTTTGATATAGTTAAAAGCGCATATAATTTTTGTGATTCATATTTTGCTTAATTATATTTGGTGGATTGAAAGTGCAATATTGCTTGTGATTCTTAATTCATATATCTGTATGCTCAAAATTTTAAAGCAAAGTGTTCAAATTTTGTTAAGTAACACCTTGTGACCCAATTTGACGACGGATACGGGTTAGGGGTGTTACATTTGATTGGTATCAGAGCTTACGGTTTAGTCGATTCTAGGACTACCGTAGCGCGTGAGAGTATAGCTATAGATGCCTTTTTTGTATATACGATAGTGTGGTGACTTCTGACATTTCCAATTGTGTTTTATATAGTAAACGGATTCTGATCCTGAGAGAGCCATAGCTGATGATGTAGAGAGCGTAGCGCCTGGTCTCGCACACGAGTCTGCACCGGTAGACTCCCGACCTGTCTCGGGTAGCCTCGAGGGGGAGGCTAAGCATGCCTTCTACCAGATGATGAATGAATGGTTTACCCAGTTTGTTCAGAATAACCGGTGTACAACCACCCCACCCCGAATAATCCAACTCGTACCTTCAAAGACTTCGATGATAGATCCGATGAGATCTAGTAGGCCTTCCGTTGATAAAATCAGGAAATATGGGGCCGAAGAATTCAAAGCCAATGATAATGATGACGTAGAGCGAGCTGAGATGTGGCTTGATAACACTATACGGGTACTTGACGAGCTATCCTGTACTCCAGATGAATGCCTAAAGTTTGCTATATGTCTAATTCGACACTTTGCCTATCACCGTGGAACACACTAGTATCGCGTTTTCAAAGAAAAAGTGACTTGGGACTTCTTCCGGATCGAGTTCCGTAAGAAAGATATCGATCGAGATTCATCAATCAGAAATGAAAAGAATTTCTGGAATTAAAACAGGGTCGTATGACTGTGACGGAATATGAGCGGAAGTTTGTTAGATTGAGCCGTTATGCCCGAGAGTGTATATCAACTGAAGCCATTATGTGCAAAAGATTTGAAGACGGTCTGAATGAAGACATAAAGTTGCTTGTTGGCATTCTTGAAATCAAAGAGTTCGTGGTACTAGTCGAGCGAGCTTGCAAAGCTGAAGAGCTCGAAAAAGAGAAAAGAATGGATGAAATAGAAGCTAGAGACACTCGTAAAAGATCATCGAGTAAGACTTTCCATTCAAAGGCCTAAGAAGTTTAGAGATGACTTTAGCCGACATAAAGCTACTTCAGACTTGCCTAGACGTGATCGACCTCCAGTGAGTTCCCGAGCCACTTCGATGGCTAGTGTTGGTAATGTTTCGCAGAACCGGGCTGAGTGCAAACATTGTGGGAAGTGGCATTCTGGGAGTTGTAGATTTCATGATCGGTCCTGCTTTAAATGTTGATCGTCGGACCATTTCATTCGAGAATGCCCGATGCTAGCCGAACAAAATACGGCTCGTAACACTAAACCGAGCAATACGCCAAAGACGATGCGTACCACCCGCATATTCGTGCAATGTAGGTGGCGATCGAGAGAGGGACGAAGGACACCGCAGCTTCGATCGAGGCTAGAGCTCCAGCTAGAGCTTATGCTATACGAGCGCCGAGAGGATGCTTCTTCCCGAGATGTTATTACCTGTACTTTCACACTTTATGATACTACTCGTGATTGCATTGATTGATCCTGGTTCGACTCATTCATATGTGTGATAAACTCTAGTATCCAAAGAAGACTCGCGCTTGAGTCTCACCGAGTTTGTAATCCGTGTGTCTAACCCTTTGGGTAGATGTGTACTGTTGATAAAGTATGTAAAGGTTGCCCGTTGATGATTCGTGATTCCCGCTTTCCAGCCGACTTAATGTTGTTGCCTTTTGACGAGTTCAATATAATTTTGGGAATGGATCGTTAACTTTGCATGATGCAAAGGTGAATTGCAAAAGAAAGATTATTGATTTGAGATGTCGAAATCGTGAGATCATCCGAGTTGAATCTAGTGATTTAAATGGGTTACCTACATGTGAATATCCTCGATGCTAGCCCGAAAGTATGTGAGAAAAGGATGTGAAGCTTATTTCGCCTATGTATTGATAATAAAGTGTCCTAAAAATAGATCGAATCATTGTACCGGTTGTGTGTGAATACCTGCATGTGTTTCTTGAAGAATTACCGGGTTTACCACCAAAGACGAGAGATTGAGTTTGGCATTGAATTAGTACCGGGGCGACTCGATCTCGATAACTCCGTGATCGGATGGCACCTACTTGAGTTGAAAGAGTTGAAAGCACAATTAAAAGAGTTGGTCGATAGGGGCTTTGCACGCCGAAGTTTTCTCCTTGGGGTGCACCATTACTGTTTGTGAAAAGAAAACGGGACTATGCGAATGTGTATTGATTATCTGCAATTTGAATAAAGTGACAATAAAGAATAAATACCCGCTACCTCGAATTGATGATTTGTTTGACCGCTTAAAAGGGGCTTCAGTGTTCTCAAAAAGATAGATCTCGAGATCGGGTTATTATCATTATGCAGTCGAGATTCGAGATGTGCCTAAGATCGCATTCCGAACGAGGTACGGACATTTTGATTTTCTGGTTATGCCTTTTGGACTTACTAATGCACCTGCTGTTTTTATGGATCTGATGAATCGGGTTTTTAGACAATTTTTGGATCGGTTTGTGGTAGTGTTTATAGATGATATCCTGATCTACTCCGAGATGAAACCGAGCATGCGAGCATTTGAAATTGGTGCTACAAACTTTGCGAGATCACAGCTTGTATGCAAAGTTTAGTAAGTGTGAATTCGGATGAATGAAGTCAGCTTTTTGGGACATGTTATTTCAGCATCAGGTATTCGAGTTGATCCAAACAAAATATCGGCTATACTTGATTGGAAGCCACCAAAGAATGTTCCTGAGATTCGAAGCTTTCTGGGACTTGCGGGTTACTACAGACAATTTGTGAAAGGTTTTTCTATAATAGCTACCCTGTTGACAAAGCTATTACAGAAAGACGTTAAATTTGAATGGTCGGATAAGTGCCAGAAAAGCTTTGATCAGTTGAAAGCCCTTTTGAAGGAAGCTCCAGTGTTAGCTCAGCCTAAATCGGGTAAAGAATTTATTGTTTATAGTGATGCTTCTTTGAATGGTTTGGGTTGCGTTTTGATGCAGGAAGGCAAAGTCATAGCCTACGCTTCGAGACAATTGAAGTCTCATGAAAGAAATTATCCAACTCATGATCTGGAATTAGCAGCCATTATTTTCGCATTGAAAATTTGGCATCATTACTTATTCGGTGAGAAATGTCATGTTTTCTCGGATCACAAAAGTCTGAAGTATTTGATGACTCAGAAAGATCTGAACTTGAGACAACGCAGATGGTTAGAGCTGTTGAAAGACTATGAATTGGTGATTGACTACCATCCGGAAAAGCTAACGTTGTCGAGATGCATTAAGTCGAAAATCATTGTTTGCTCTTCGTGCGTTGAACGCACATATGGTTATGTCTAGTGATGGTTCGATCATAGCCGAGTTAAAAGCAAGACCGAGGTTTATTCAACAAATTTGTGATGCATAAAGAATTGATAAATATGTGATTGCTAGATGAGCTCAGTGTGAAAATGATGCAGAGTCAGAGTTTCAAATTGATGCAAATGATTGTTTGAACTTCAAAGGCCGAATATGTGTCCCGCAGAATGTGGAATTGATTCGGATGATTTTGAACGAGGCTCATAATAGTCGATTATCGATACATCCGGTAGCACGAAAATGTATAATGATTTGAAACAGCTTCTATTGGTGGCGGGCATGAAACGGGATATATCCGAATTTGTTTCAAAGTGTTTAATTTGTCGCAAAGTAAAAGCAGAGCATCAAGTGCCTTCAGGTTACTTCACCGATCATGATACCCGAATGGAAATGGGATAGAATCACTATGGATTTTGTATCCGGTTTGCCTCGACGACAATCGAAAAGCAAGAAAGACGCAACTGGGTTATAGTGGATAGATCGACCAAATCACTCACTTTGTATCGGTTCAGACGGACTATTCGCTCGATAAACTTGTTTGAGTTGTATGTATCTCAAGTTGTGAGATTACATGGTGTGCCGAGTTCTATTGTTTCGGACAGAGACCCGAGATTCACGTCGCGGTTTTGGAAGAAGCTGCAAGATGCTCTAGGTACTAAACTCCACTTTAGCACAGCCCTTTCATCCGCATGACAGGCGGTCGATCTGAACGAACCATTCGTATACTTGAGGACATGTTGAGATGTTGCATCCTTGAGTTTGAAGGTACGTGGGAAAGATACTTACCTTTGATTGAATTTTCTTATAATAACAGTTTTCAATCTAGTATCAAAATGGCACCTTACGAAGCTCTATATGGCCACAAGTGTCGTACACCATTGTACTGGACCGAGCTCAGAGAAAATAAGTTACACGGGGTTGATTTGATTAAAGAAACGGAACAGAAAGTGGCTATAATCAGAGATAGTTTGAAAGCTGCCTCGGATCATCAAAAGTCCTACGCTAATTTGAAACGTAAAAACATTGAGTTTCAGGTCGGAGACCGGGTATTCTTGAAAGTTTCTCCGTGGAAGAAGGTACTCCGATTCAAACTAGGTCCGAGATTTATCGGACCGTACGAGATCATCGAACGTATTGGGCCTGTTGCTTATAGATTGAAGTTGCCCTCTGAATTAGAAAAGATACACAATGTATTTCACGTTTTGATCCTTCGTAGATATAGATCAGATCCGTCACATGTGATCACTCCGTCTGAGATTGAAATCCGATCCGATATGACGTATGAGGAAGAACCGATCCGTATTTTAGCTAGAGAAATGAAAGAGTTGAGAAACAAGAGAATTCCATTAGTGAAAGTACTATGGAATTGGCACGGAGTTGAAGAGGCTACGTGGGAGCCTGAGGATTCAATGAGGCAACAATATCCGACTTTGTTTAACGGTAAGATTTTTGGGGACGAAAATCCTTAAGGAGGAGAGAGTTGTAACAAATCAATTTGACCCTAATCGGAACGGTGGTTTCAGGACCACGAATCCGAGTCTGAAATATTTTTAAATATTATATTTTGTGCTTATTATATGTGAATTAATGTATGTGAAAGTTTCGTAGAAAAATTTAATCGTTTGTGTGCTTAATTAAATAAAAAGGACTTAATCGCGTAAAGTGTAAAAGTTATAAACTATAGTGTAAAGAGCTAGAATGATGATGGCTTTTTAATATGGAGTATTAAAAGAGTAATTAACCCCTTTTATGAGTTAGTGGGTGGCAAAGGTCAAGTGTAACCTTATATTATAAGTTTTTTTTATTATTAATTAAAGGTTAAAATGGTAAAACATAAAAAAATGTTATTATATGTTATATTATATGAAATTAAAAGCCATTTTAGTTGTTCTTCTTCTTCCATTGCCGTGAGTTAGCTAAGAAAAAGGGTTTAAAGGCTTAAAACATTCGGCCATCATCAAGCTCAATTAGGTATGAATTTTAGCTCGGTTTTTGATAAATTCTACGTTTTTGTGATCGTTGCTTCGTATATTATCCGACCCATGCTAAAATTTTTGTGATTAGTGTGTATGTGATAATCAGCCATTGATATGTTCATGTGGTTTTTGATGTTTGATAATTTTAAATTAAAGATATGTTAAAGATTAGTGTGTTTTGTATTGGGAATTATAGTGAATTTAAGTATTTTGGGCTAAATTGCAAAAATGAATTTTTGAGGGGGCTAAAATGCAAAATAAGTGAAATAAATGGACTAGAATAGTCCCTATGAACATTCGGCCCTTAAGTGTTATAGTGAAATTTTGTGTATTTTGTGTTTTGTGCAAATAGGACCAAATTGCAAAAATGTGAAATAGTAGGGGTAAAATGGTAATTTGATTGTTTATGTATTTTGGGACTAAATTAAAATGAAATGTACTTGAATGAGCTAAATTTTAATGTGTTTACATCAAGAACAAAGAAAACGGATTTGGATCGGGAAAGGCGAAGATCATCGAATAGTCGGATAATCGTTATCCATCGACTGGTCGAGGTAAGTCCTTAAGCAAGTTATTACTCAGAATATTGTTCGTAATATAGTTTACATGTCAAACTTTGAACTCGTTGGATTGAAATTTAATCACAAATGAATGTGACATAAAGATTTGATTATGAATGGTAGTTAAACCTACTTGATTTCATTTTGTACAAGTGATTTAAATCAAGCACGGCACATGTTATATTTGAATTATATCGAATGTATCGGGCTTAATGCCTAGCAGGCTTTGTGCCGGTGAAATGTATCGGGCTTAATGCCTAGTAGGCTTTGTGCCGGTGAAATGTATCGGGCTTCGAGCCTAGCAGGCCTCGTGTCGGTGAAAGATTTCGAGCTTATTGCCTAGCAGGCTAAATGCCGGTGATTTTTAAATACGAGCTTATGCATATAAATTGGTGGAATTATGTTGACAAAAGGACAAACTTAAGCTTATTCATATGAATTAAATTACAGAGCCGTACAGGTAAGTATTTGTGAGTTGTTTAATTGAGTTTATATATATATATAAAAATATATATGATGTGGGACGAAAATGTGGTATATGATTATGTATGTATATTCGGCTGTTTGGTTAGGAAATCATATTGATATTTCGTGCATATTGAACCTTTAGAGTGATAAGATGTGAAGTGAATAAGCGATATATATGCTCTTGTATATGATTCCATTTAAAATGATGTGCATACGAATTGAGTATTTGGCAAGAAATGGATGCTTATCAATTGAATTTTGAGTTGAATTAATGAACTTTTTGTTAAAGGTAGGATAATGAGAAATGTTAAGTTAAATACGATATTGAAGTTCAAGAATGTGACACCATATGTGTGATTTGTTAAAGTTTGAAGTAATATTAAGTATTTGACTTGGAAAGTTTAGGTGTTAAATTGAATTATTTTATTTAAATTTGCTTAAGACTTACTAAGCTAGTAAGCTTACTCCGTGTGTGCTCTTTGTTCTGCTTTTATAGATTTTGATCAAGCTACGGGCATCCGAGGATCGTCGTAAAAGTCAACCACACTATCACCCCTTTTGGTACTTAATCTTAGTTTTGAATCGAAGGCATGTTTAGGTTAGACTAAGGTTTAGACTAAGGACATTCGGTCTTGTATATATGTATAGCCTTGCGAAAATGGCTATTTCTTTTGATCAAGTTTAATTCCTATGTTCATCATAATATAATGGCTTGATTATAATATTAAGGAATGTGAAATTCGGTCATGGTTTAATCATGTATGGAAAGTGGTCATATGATATACATGTTGTGGTGTGTGGTCATGTGTTTTAACAATGAAGAAAATGACGGATGCGTGATGAGTTATAACATGTAGTATATTAAATAAGTAATATGCATATTATATAGAGATGTGTTGCGTTTGGGATAAGCATGACATATTGATATGTGTTGCATTTGTTTTGATTTGGTTCGAATGAGGTAGATATAGTTGAGAGAATGTACTTTTCGGTTGTGACTTAATTTGGTCTATTTGGATTATTAAAGATGTTAAGTTAATGTTTATGAATGGCAAGTTATAAGTAAAAAAAGGAAAAAAAGAAAGAAAATGTGCATATGCCTTTGTAATAGTCATAAGTAATTGAATATTTAGGTTCGGCTTGTGATAACTAAGGATGATTATAAATTGTACTGACAAAGGTTAGCTTAATATTGAATGGTAAAGCTCTCTGTGCTACCCTTGAACTTATTTTTAATAGCCGAAATGGGTGAGAGAGAGAGAGGAATCGGTTTGTGAATGTGATTTATGCTTGGTAATTAACATGCGAATAGTGTATATAAGGGTTGCATTTTGTGCTTTTATATTGGTTCATAATGATAGATTATTACGCGTATTAAAAATGTTTCATAAATGTTATGTTTGTCCATAGGATGATGACATTAAGGTTGCATATGTGTTTGGACAGAAATTTGTATGATATTTTACTTGCCAGCCGAATTGGATATGAGTCACATGGTTAAGTGTATACATGCCGTGAATGAATGGCTAATTTCGATATAGTTAAAAGCGCATATAATTTTTGTGATTCATATTTTGCTTAATTATATATGGTGGATTGAAAGTGCAATATTGCTTGTGATTGTTAATTCATATATCTGTATGCTAAAAATTTTAAAGCAAAGTGTTCAAATTTTGTTAAGTAACACCTTGTGACCCCAATTCGGCAACGGATACGGGTTAGGGATGTTACATCTCTTATCTCTAAGGCTTCAAATAATCTCGATAATACCTTAAAATTAATATTCTAAGTGCTACACATACACACCAACCTCAGTGCATAGAAATTTAAAGTTTCGAGATTTCGGGGCGTTACAACCCAATAGGGCCAAATCTACTAGGCCCAAATTCGGGGCGTTACAATTCTACCCTCCTTAAAGAAATTTCGTCCTCGAAATTTCCAACTAACTATTAATCGTACTACCCAAGTCTCACCACTACGCTTTCGTTGCGCACTCTGATTTAATAACACATAAACATTGCACGCATACAGTTTCTATACCCAAAAATATCGCATCCACACAAAACATACCCGACTTAATGGTGATTGAACAATCCTGAGCCTTATGCTCCTCAGACTCGTATCTTAAACACGCTCCTGACTTCCTCCACCATTCACCCGGATGACGCCTTCAGCAATATTCGCAAGCCGGAAAGTTTGGACGTACCTTAACATGCTTCACAGAACGAGACTGCGGCCCTAGAAGACTGCGATCTCTCTTTTTTTTTCTTACAGTCCACGCACCTAACCCAAAGTGTTTCACCAATTTCTTTAACCTCCTCCAGTACCTCCCTAACTAGCTGAATCAGCACATCAGCCCTAACACTTCCACGACCTCTGCCGCAACCCCTTGTACTTCTTACAGAGCTCATCGTTGCGTATTTCTGAATTAAGAATTTTATGAAATTAGTACTTAGTTCCACTTGTTTAGAGCACATGTCTTATGAAAGTAAATTTTTTTTAAAGATATTCCGCGGTCGAGAATCCACTATAGGCTTAAGTTTCCTACGGGCTTTAGTCTCTAAAAGCCTATTTTTAAGTAGCCCATTATCTATACGGTTCAGTACTTTAAGAAAATATAGTACAGAAAACTTACTTGGCTCGACGTCGAGGGCTCGGTGAACCACACTTCAAGAATCCTACCAAAAACTTTTTAAAACCCAAAATTTAAGGCCCATTTCACAGCCCGAGCTTTGCAATCGGGCTCTGATACCACTAAATGTAACACCCCAAACTCGGCCTAGAAGTTAGGCCCGAATCTGGAATGTCACATTACAAGCACACTTCAAAACAATTTTACTATTTAACTATTTAAGGCCCAAAAGCCCAAATTTTAAGAAAACGATCATATGTTGAGTTATTTCGAAAACCATGTTATCTTTAGAAATGTTATGAAATTTATTAAGCGGATAGTTGAAACAATAATGATAAACCCAAAATCCAAAGTCAATTAGGAGTTACATGGCCTTATTACAATCCAACGAAAAAAAAAACAAAGTATTCAAAACAAATTCATTTGAACAAATTAAAACATTTGAACAGCTTGTAGTGTGGCCATCTCCGAGTCCTCTCCCACGTCGAGCCGTCTATTCAGGATTACCTGAAACATTAAATTAAAGGGTGTGAGTATCGAAACTCAGTGTGTACAACCCTTGGCAATCAAATCACATACAAATATTTACATTGGGCCTAAGCCCTATCAAAATCGATGGTCTTGGGCCTTAGCCCACAATGACCTCATATCATATCATATCGTAACATATACAAACAAGATAATGCAAAACCCATCCCAATAATCCATCCGCTACACACACCATTTCCCTTCCAACCATTACACACCGTGTGGATTTCTAAATCAACCCACCCATCCTCTACACACCAAAGGTAGCCCGGTTGTGGTACTATCAACGTTGCAAAGAAAGTCGCTAATCATATAATGGGCTTAAAGCCTCCTGTGGATCCATGGCCATACGACTATGCGATCCTCAAATCTTCCTCCGCACTATAATTCCCACCCATATGCATCCTAAGCGTAATATCATATGAATGCATCAAACACATGAGTAACATCCATAAACTCATATTCGTCACATAGGGGGTATTTTCGTCATTTCACTACCTGTGGTATTTTCAGAATTCGCTCCCTACAGGGTATTTTGGTAATTTGGCAAAATAGGGGTATCTTGGTAATTTTGCAAGACAGGGTATTTTGGTACTTTTACAAAACAGGGGGTATTTTGGTACTTTTGCAAAATAAGGGTATTTTGGTAATTTACAAATCTAGGTGTATTTTAGTAATTTTACACATATAAGGGTATTTTAGTAATTTTACAAATATAAGGGTATTTTAGTAATATTACAAATATAAGGGTATTTGGTCCCTCTCGGGTTTTAGTTATAAACTTTGGCCCATAAACAAGTCCTCGCGGTTAAAGTGAACAAACACTATGCACCGTAGGATCTCGAAAAGAGGAGGTGGGTCACTCTCTGACCGCTTAAGTACCAAGCTCTCACTAGATCCAATCCTAGACATGCATATGTCTGCTACCACACTCTAACTAATCGACTTGTCCACGCACATGTTTAATTATTAGATTAAGTCTTATGTGATTTAAGAGTTGTTCGTAACTAGGCCTAAAGTCCATTAAACCCTAGCATACTTGTCTCACGTCCCCATAAAGCCCATATTATATCCTTACGGCCCATTAGGCCCAAATCTCATTCATATGGCCTACTAGGCCCAAAACAATTCCAAATCATGTAACATGCGTGACTAACTATAATACGTATGACCAAACCAACCAATTTCATCAAACTTAGCCTCAGGGCCCAACGGGCCCGTTTAGCCACTTTCGGCTTTTCGGCTTTTCGGCATTGCCGATTTCGTGTGTGTACTGTTTATACACACCTGGTAACCACGCACGCTGCAAACCCCTTAGTCACGAACCTACAATGGACATTACTAGCGATTAACCAAGGTTTTACACATACTAATAAAAACTGAAACCTCACCGTACCCTTACCGTGTGCCTCACGTTCTAGTAGCCCTTCCTTTGCTACTATTGGCGATTATCCTCTAAATCTGCACCCAAACACCTATATCGTCAAAACTAAGTGACCCATATTGATCATAAATCACCCCTATGAGTCACATTAGATTCAGCCATTTACTAAACCATGACTGAGTCGAGAACACTTACCACCTTGTTAGCAATCCTTACCTACCACGCTTGCGATTGTTGAGCCTTACCCTTGTTAATACATGTTAATGACAAGGAGGGGTTAGATAGCCCTTCGGCTTTTAATAAAACACACTGAAAAGTTCAACTAAGCACTTACCAAAATTCTCCTTTGATCCTGCGGCTTAAATATCTACTGAATAAGATTCGGCTTCAAATCGTGACTAAAAGTAGATAACAGTCGATTGAGGCGAGGGAACAAGCAACAAGGGTTCGGCAAGAGTAGAGATTCGGCTAGGAAGGACGATAGTAATTTCAGCAATGAAGGGAATTAGCTTAGCAAAAATTCGGCAGAAAGGCAGAAACCGCTTGAGGGGGAGAATAAAACTAGAGAATGCTCAAAAAAACCCTTCAAGCATTCGGCCCCTCTCCTTTTAAAGCCACAGACCTAGCACTCCCCTCCCTTAGAGTCCCATTCGGCACCATCACATCCTTACTCCCCATCTCCTAACTTTTCTCTCCGATAATATCGTCATCTTATCCGAAATCTCCTCCACAACCATCAGTCCTGCTTACTTCAAACTCTCCACGGCAAGAGTTCAAAATCCCCACAACTCTTGGCCTCCACCTATGCAAAATAAAACACTCCAAAATGCACTCCTCTTTCTCGAACCTTGGACCTCTTCAGCTTTCACACATGCCACCTCATAGCTCCCAAGTGACGCCACTTGCCTCCTTGCCACAAGCTCTTTTGTGTCCTATTTTCTCTTAATCTACTTAAGAGACCTCATGCCTGAGACTAGGGTCCACTAAGCAAGAAAAAATAAATTTTTCCCTATGGTCTCTCCTATCTCTAAGGCTTCAAATAATCCCGATAATACCTTAAAATTAATATTCTAACTGCTACACATACACACCAACCTCAGTGCACAGAAATTTAAAGTTTTGGGATTTTTGGGGCATTACAACCCAATAGGCCCAAATCTACTAGGCCCAAATTTGGGGCGTTACAATACATACCTTAGCCAACACATAGTTACTCACCATCCAAGCTAATTTATGCTCGATATTGCTTTTCGATCAACCTTCATTATTCATTAGGTTTAATCGCACACTTAGGGCACAATTTATGATCGAAACTAAATTAACATCGCACACTTAGTGCCTCAATTTATTGCCGAAACCTAAATAACATCGCACACTTAGTGCCTCAATACAAAACCGAACGTGATTCGGTATCGCACACACAATGCCAACCACAAAGCCAAAGCTTATATTATTTCGCACACACAATGCTAATCATCTCGGTCATATTTCCAAATACGCACACTTAGTGCTACATAACTCGATTCCTCACATAGCATTTACAATTCAATAATATCATACAATTTATTTCATAACATTAAACATAGTTAAATACACGTATTATGTCCGAACTTACCTCGGACGTCCAAATACCGAAACTAGCCGATCAATCGAGTACTTTGTCTTTGCCTCGATCTCGACCCGAATCTCTCCTTTCTTGGTCTATACACATTCAAATTTAGCTCATTCAATCACCAATTCATTCAATTTAGTCCAAACACACATAATTAGGGCATTTTACAAATTAGCCCTCACATTTCACATTTTGACACTTTAGTCCCTATTTCATAAAATCACAAAATACACATAATTTCACTTCACCCATGCCTAGCCGAATTCTCTCTATGTTCATACAAGTCCACACATTTCATTTATTTCACATTTTAGTCCCTCCATTTACACTTTTCTCAATTTAGCCCAAATTACTCAATTTCACTAAAAATTCAAAGACAAAACATTTTCATCCTTCACATATCTTCCATATTTCATCATCAACTATCATAAATCTCAAGCATTCATCAATGGCATATCTCAAAATCACCATCAATTTCTAAAATTAGAGCATGGGTTTGATAGTACACTAAGCAACGATCACAAAAACGTAAAAATTATCAAAAACCTAGCTCAAAACATAGCTTGATTGAGCTTAGCAAGTGCCAAAATTTCAAAAGCTTCAATGGCTATTCTCTTTTCTATTTTTCGATGGAAGAAAGATGAGAAATAGCCATCAAATTGGTTTTGTTTTAATTAATATTAACTTATTTGGCATGTTACCATTTTACCCTTAACAACTATTAAAAATAACACCAAAACCATGCTATCATCTTCCACTAATCTCATAAAATAGGCTAATTACATCATAAAACCTCCAAATTATAAAGACAGCAACAATTAGGCACTTTAACAATCAGCACACCACTTTTGCACTTTATGCGATTAAGTCCTTTTTGCTAATTAAGTACTCAATCGATAAAATTTTCACACAGAACTTTCACACATGCTCAATCACATATTATAAACACCAAAAATAATATTAAAATATTTTTTCGACCTCGAATTTGTGGTCTCAAAACCACTGTTCCGACTAGGGTCTAAACTGGGTTGTTACAACTCTCTCTCTTAGGGATTTTGTCCTTGAAAATCTTACCAGTAAATAGGTTCGGATATTGCTCTCTCATAACATTTTTAGGCTCCCACGTAGCCTCTTCATCTCCGTGTTTATGCCACAACACTTTCACTAAGGAAATTCTTTTTTTCTCAACTCTTTGGTCTCTCGTGCCAAAATTCGAATCGGTTCTTCACTATACGACAAATATGACTGAATTTCAACTCAGTAGGAGCAATCACATGAGACGGATCAGATCTGTACCATCGAAGCATCGACACATGAAACACATTATGAATCTTTCATAACTCAGGTGGCAACATCAATCTATAAGCAACTGGCCCAACTCGTTCAATAATCTCATATGGTCCGATGATCCTCGGACTCAACTTGCCTTTTCGGCCAAATCGAAGTATTTTCTTCCACAGAGACACTCTCAAAAACACTTTGTCGCTAACTTCTAATTCAATATCTTTTCGTTTCAAGTCTGCATAAGACTTCTGATGGTCTGACGCTGCTTTCAAACTGTCACGAATCACTTTTACTTTCTGTTCAGTCTCTTTTATTAAATCAACCCTGTGAATCTTATTCTCACTCAGCTCAGTCCAATACAATGGTGTTCGGCATTTACGACCATAAAGAGCCTCATATAGTTCCATTTTGATACTAGATTGAAAACTATTATTGTACGCAAACTCAATCAACAGCAAATGTTTTTCCCACGTACTTTCAAACTCAAGTATACAGCATCTCATCATATCTTCGAGAATCAATAATCGCTTGGATCACCATCCGTCTCATGGATGAAATGCAATACTAAATGAAACTTTGTGCCTAAAGCCTCTTGCAATTTCTTCCAAAATCGCGAAGTAAATCTCGGATCTCTGTCAGATACAATAGATAGTGGCACCCCGTGCAATCTCACAATCTCAGCAATATACAATTTAGCTAATTTATCAAGTGAATAACTGTTCACCTGAACAAAATGAGCTGATTTCGTCAATCAGTCAACTATCACCCAGATTGCATCTTTCTTTCCCGGAGATAAAGGCAATCCCGACACAAAGTCCATCGTGATCCTCTCCCATTTCCACTCAGGAATCATTATAGGTTGTAGCAAACCGGATGGAACCTGATGTTCATCTTTAACTTGCTGACAAACTAAACATTTTGACACAAAGTCAGAGATATCTCTTTTCATACCATGCCACCAATAAAGCTATTTCAAATCGTTATACATTTTTGTACTCCCCGGATGAACAGTCAAACGACTATTGTGAGTTTCATTTAAAATCAACTGAATTAACTCTGAATTCCTCAGAACACAAATCCGATCTCTGAATCTCAAACAATCATTGTTATAAACTCGAAATTCTGAATCAGAATTCAAACCACATTGAGTTCGTTTTGTTATCATCTCATCATCACTTTTCTGGGCATCACAAATCTGACGTATAAACATCGGCCTAGCTTTCAACTCAGCCAAAACTGAACTATCACCACATAGATCTATCTGAGTACTCGTTGCTCGCAAAGCACATATAGACTTTCGACTCAAAGCATCAGCAACAACATTAGCTTTACCCAGATGATAATCAATCACAAGCTCATAATCTTTCAGCAATTCTAACCATCTTCTCTGTCGCAAATTCAATTCTTTCTGAGTCATCAAGTACTTCAAGCTCTTGTGATCAGTATAAATATGACATTTCTCACCAAATAGGTAGTGACGCCAAATCTTCAATGCAAACACAATCGCGGCTAATTCAAGATCATGCGTCGGATAATTCTTTTCATGCTGCTTTAACTGCCTCGAAGCATAAGCGATGACTTTGCCTTCTTGCATCAGTACACAACCCAAACCATTCCATGATGCATCACTGTAAACTATGAATTCTGTGCCCGATTCAGTTTGAACTAACACTAGCACTTTTGTCAACAATACTTTCAATTGCTCAAAACTCTGTTGGCACTTTTCTGACCACTCGAATTTAACATCTTTTTGTAGCAACATTGTCAATGGAGTCGTAATCATCGAGAAACCTTTCACAAACTGCCTATAATATCCCGCTAGTCCTAGAAAACTACGGACTTCGGACACATTTTTCGGAGGCTTCCACTCAAGAATAGCTGAGATCTTACTCGGATCAACTTGTATTCCCGCAGCTGATACAATATGCCCCAGAAACCAACCTCACGCAACCAAAACTCACATTTGCTAAATTTCGCATACAATTGTTTCTCACGCAGAGTCTATAGCACAATTCTCAAATGCTCGGCATGTTGCGTGTAAAGGTGTTCATGGGCCGGACCGGGTTCGGGTCGGGCTCAACTAAAAAATTAGGCCCATTCATCAGGCTCGGGCAGGGCAGGGCCCAAAAAATGGGCCTAAATTTTTTCCCAAGCCCGACCCATATAAAAATGCTAAAACCCTGCCCAAATTTCACTTTGCCTGTATTAAATTTTTATATTATTTTATATAATTTTTAAATATATATAATACATAAAAAATACTAAAAAATCAAAATAAATATTTCCCAACAAATTGAAAATAAATTTTAAAAAAATATGTAGACTTAAATAACACTAAGAAAGATGTAACTTAATAAGCAAATACCTCTAAAATAATAATAAAATTAACAAATGCCTTTAAAATAATAACAAAATTAACAATAAAATAAGTTTTATACAATATTCAATCAATAACAACAAAATAGTAGCAACATAATAGTAATATGGTAGCAAAATAGGGAGAAAACAACAAGAAAATAACATTCAAAAATAAATAAAAAAATAGCAGATTTTTTTTGTCATTTAGTAAATTCAAAGTCAAGTGCCCGCCCGCAAAAATATACTTACTCGAGGCCCGGCCCATTTTTTAAACGGACCTTATTTTTTGTCCAAGCCCATTTTTTGGGCTTATATTTTTGCCCAAACCCTCCCAAATTTCGGTCGGGCCTTCAGACCGAGCCGGGCCGCCCGGTCCATGAACACCTTTAGTTGCGTCTCATCACAGGAATAAATCAAAATATCATCAATGAACACCACAACAAAGCGATCTAAGTACAGTCTGAATATCCGATTCATCAAATCCATAAACACTACAGGAGCATTCGTTAGTCCAAATGGCATAACTAAGAATCCATAATGTCCGTACCTCATTCTGAAAGCAGTTTTCGGCACATCTGATTCTTTGACTCTCAACTAATAATAGCCCGATCTCAAATCTATTTTTGAAAACAATGTAGCTAGCTCCTTTCAGCTGATCAAACATATCATTAATACGTGGCAAGGGATACTTATTCTTTATCGTCACTTTGTTCAACTGTCGGTAATCAATACACATCCTCATAGTGTCGTCTTTCTTTTTCACAAACAACACAGGAGCACCCCAGGGTGAGAAACTCGGTCGTGCAAATCCTTTATCGGTCAACTCTTGTAACTGAGACTTCAACTCTTTTAATTCCGTTGGTGTCATTCTATACGGAGCTATTGAGATAGGAGTCGTTCCCGGCACAAATTCAATACCAAATTCAACTTCTCGTATCAGAGGTAATCCCGTTAGTTCTTCAGGAAACACATCAAGGAATTCACAAACCACAGGCATCGATTCAAGTTTTTTTTCTGTTACTTTTGTATCAATCACATATGCCAGATAAGCTTTACAACCCTTTTTCACATAGTTCAAAGCTTTCATAGATGATATAACAGCCGGTAATCCATTCAACTCACTGGATTCAATTCGAACCATCTCACCATTCTGACTTCTCAAATCAATACTTTTTTCTTTTACAATTCACAATAGCATTATGCAGAGTGAGCCAATCCATACCCAGAATTATATCAAATTCATCGAATGGTAACAACATCAAGTTAGCCGGAAAGCATATATCCCGAAACATCAACGGACAATTCTTGCACACTTTATCCACCAAGACACACTTGCCTAAGGGGTTCGATACTCTAATCACAAATTCAGTAGACTCAACAGGTAGAGTCTTACTAGATACTAGATTCACACACACATAGGAATGAGTAGAACTCGGATCTATCAATGTAATCACATCGAGATCAAATAGAGTAAAAGTACCAGTGATGATGTCTCGAGATGACGCTTCCTCTCGTGCGCCAGATAGCATAGGCCCGGCAGTGCTCTCACCTCCGATCTCACAAACAGATGTCGGTAGTCCCTCTTTGGCTCCCACTAACATTCCCTTGTTTCGGGTGGTCTACCCCTAGCCGTCAGACATTACTCGGTCTCGCACTCTGAACATTTTCTTCCTCGCCTAACTTTGGCAGCGCCTCAATGAAGTGATCTCGTGATCCACACTTATAACAAGTTCGATTATTATACTTGCCCCAGCATTCTCCCATATGTCGTCTTCCACACTGTCTACATTCAGGCTTGTTGCTTTTAACACTACCAACACTTGATTCAGTCGGAATTTGAGCTCTTGGTCCAACACTTGGTCTCACTCGATCTCTACCGGATGGCCAAACGAAACATTTGAATGATTACTTGCATCTCTAAATCTCTTCATTGAAGGTTGAGACGACTTACTCATCAATCTTTTTCTTTCATCTCTAGCCTCAGAATTGGCTTTCTTCTTCTCTTTGCTAAGCTCCTCAGCTTTACAGGCTCTTTCGACTAACACAACAAATTCATTTATGTCAAGTATCCCAACCAGTAATTTAATGTCTTCATTCAGCCCTTCAATGAAATGTTTACACATAGTAGCTTCGGTCGAAAAACATTCCCGCGCATACTGGCTCAATTTCACAAACTCCTGTTCATACTCGAGAATCGACATACTACCTGCTTTCATTCTAGAAACTCTTTTCGTTTCTGATCAATGAATCGTTGACTGATATATTTCTTTCGAAATTCAACTTGAAAGAAATCCCAGGTGATTCTCTCTCTCAGAAACACAGATATCAATGTCTTCCACCAGTTATATGCCGTATCTCTCAACAAGGAAACTGCACACTTAATGCATTCATCAGGGGTCAACGACATTTCATCAAACACTCAGATTGTATTCTCGAGCCAAAACTCAGCTCGCTCAGCATCATCATCAGCTGTGGCCCTAAACTCTTCGGTCCCGTACTTTCGAATCTTATCCACAGGAGGTTTATTCAATCGAATCGGATCTGTAACTAGTGGCACAACAGACACTTGTGGGGGTGGAGGTTGTGGAGCAGCCGGATTCGTTCGAACGAACTCTGAAAACCACTCACTCATCATTCGGAAAAAAGCTTGCTTAGCCTCTCCCTCTTGGCTACTATCATTCGGCCTAGATGTGGCCGACACCCGCCCTTGAGGGGGAGCAAGTGCGTTACTCTCTACATCGTCAGTAACTGCTCGATCGAGATCCATTACTATATAAAAACACATTTTTAGCTGTCAGGATTCATCACACTATCGCAATTATATATATGGCATGTATAGCTAGACTCACACGCGCTACGTTAGTCCGAGAATCGACTAAATCATAGCTCTGATACCAATAAAATGTAACACCCCTAACCCAAAACCGTCGCCAGAATAGGGTTAAGAGGCGTTACTAATCATTTCTGAACATTTCATATCCATTTCACAACACATAGTCAATTATCATTCAATCATATTCAAATATAATCATATAGTCCCATAATAAGGTCTACGAGACCATAAATACATGCTAGAAATAGGTCGGGACTAAACCGAACACATACAAAAATTTCTGAGATTCAAACATTTTTCTAAGTTATAGAGGTCACACGCCCGTGTGGGTAGGCCGTGTGCCTCAGACGGCCTCGGACACGCCCATATGTCCAAACCGTGGCAAAACAAGGCATACCTACTGACTTGTTCACACGGCCTGAGACACGCCCGTGTGCCTCACCCGTGGTTGAGCCTGACTTGGTTCACTTGGCCAACTTAAACAACATGGTCGAGCCACACGCCCGTGTGCTCAACCGTGTGGGCAATTATAGGCCATTTTCAAGGCCAAATTACCATCCACACTTTGATTTCACCTACAAGCTTCAATTCAATACCAATTCATGCCTCAAAATGCATTCAAACATGCCAATAATGACATCAACTCATCATCAATTATACCATCATTAACCATACATCATTTCTACTCAAATAAGCTCATCCAAAAATAACCAATTTCACATTTCAATTCCTATCACTATGCATCATCTAGTCATACAACAAATTCACACTTAATATGTCATTCTCATCAACCAATCTAAGCATGAAATATATATCAATTCCAACCTCACTATATCATACCAAAATCATCATCTTCATACCTTCAAGTATAAACGAACCACATTCATCTTCCAAGCCATATCACATTGCAAGGTTTATACAACTCAAAACATACCACATTAACTAGCCTAAACATGCCATATTCAATTATACACGTCTTCAAAAGTACCAAAATAGATTGCCGATAGTGTGATTGAGATGCTGAAAATCCCCGGATCCGAGCTAGCTTTACTGACACTATAAAACAGAGAAATAAATCACACAGTAAGCTTAAGAGCTTAGTAAGTTCGTAACATAATACCTTCAATTTAATAGCTCAAATACAATGCACAAAATGAACTCATCACATAGATAAATTCCCAAATGTTTATACCACTCAACCATTCATGAAATCATACACAATCTCATCAACCACAAAGGTTCAGTACATACCTTAGCCAATACATAGTTACTCACTATCCAAGCTAATTTATGCTCGATATTGCATTTCGATTCAACCTTCATTATTCATTAGGTTTAATCGCACACTTAGTGCCCAATTTATGATCGAAACTAAATTAACTTCGCACACTTAGTGCCTCAATACAAAACCGAACGTAATTCGGTATCGCACACACAGTGCCAACCACAAAGCCAAAGCTTATATTATTTCGCACGCACAGTGCTAATCATCTCGGTCATATTTCCAATTACGCACACTTAGTGCTACATAAATCGATTCCTAAAATAGCATTTACAATTCAATAATATCATACCATTCATTTCATAACATTAAACATAGTTAAATACACGTATTATGTCTGAACTTACCTCGGACGTCGAAATAGCGAAACTAGCCGATCAATCGAGTACTTTGTCTTTGCCTCGATCTCGACCCGAATCTCTCCTTTCTTGGTCTATACACATTCAAATTTAGCTCATTCAATCACCAATTCATTCAATTTAGTCCAAACACACATAATTAGGGCATTTTACAAATTAGCCCTCACATTTCACATTTCGACACTTTAGTCCCTATTTCATAAAATCACAAAATACACATAATTTCACTTCACCCATGCCTAGTCGAATTCTCTCTATGTTCATACAAGTCCACACATTTCATTTATTTCACATTTTAGTCCCTCTATTTACACTTTTCTCAATTTAGCCCAAATTACTCAATTTCACTAAAAATTCAAAGACAAAACATTTTCATCCTTCACATATCTTCCATATTTCATCATCAACTATCACAAATCTCAAGCATTCATCAATGGCATATCTCAAAACCACCATCAATTTCTAAAATTAGAGCATGGGTTTGATAGTACACTAAGCAAAGATCACAAAAAGGTAAAAATTATCAAAAACCGAGCTCAAAACATAGCTTGATTGAGCTTAGCAAGTGCCAAAATTTCAAAAGCTTCAATGGATATTCTCTTTTCTATTTTTTGATGGAAGAAATATGAGAAATGGCCATCAAATTGGTTTTGTTTTAATTAATATTAACTTATTTGGCATTTTACCATTTTACCCTTAACAACTATTAATAATAACACCAAAACCATGCTATCATCTTCCACTAATCTCGTAAAATAGGCCAATTGCATCATAAAACCTCCAAATTATAAAGACAACAACAATTAGGCACTTTAACAATCAGCACACCGCTTTTGCACTTTATGCGATTAAGTCCTTTTTGCTAATTAAGCACTCAATCGATAAAATTCACACAGAACTTTCACACATGCTCAATCACATATTATAAACACCAAAAATAATATTAAAATATTTTTCTGAACTCGAATTTGTGGTATCGAAACCACTGTTCTAACTAAGGTCTAAACGGGGCTGTTACAATACCACTAAATGTAACACCCCTAACCCATCTCTATCATCGGATTAAGGTTACGAGATATTACTACAGTTTACGAATCAAATGAAAACATAAAACCATTCAATATTAATTTAAATATCAAATATTCAAAACTAGTCTTTGTGTAATTGTGATAATGAGAACTAATATGTGATGCTATGACATGCGATATATGCTTATGATGACTATTGTGAAAGTTTAAATGTAGGCACGTTGTACATGTCAAACGACTATGATAATATTGTGCTAATGGTACAAATATGCAGTGATAGTAAGTGAAAAATTAGTAAGTAGATATGTGTGATATTGCAGATATTTTGGCCTTGTCACCTTATGAGCCTGTTGGATATAGTTGGCATGCCATAGGATTGTGAGTACTCACCTATATGTGTTGTGTTTTGGGGGTGTTAAGGCCCGGGACAGATTGGAGAGATAAGGGAAAGTGAGCTAAGCTCCATTCTCCTTGACATGTTTGGTGTGTTGGAGAGTGCTAGCTATATGATAAACATTTTGGGATATGTTCGACTCTATGAGTCATTTGGTGTGTTGGAGATCCGTGTATCTGATGTGTGGTGATAGAGCTCACTTTTATGTTTCATAGCCTCAAGTGCCAAATTATCGTTTAAATGTGATCTTGTATATTGTGAAAATAAAATGCGAGATGGATGCATAAACATGTGAATAATATGCTACATGAGTTGATTTAAGTTTCATGAAAATGTTAGTATTTTCTCATAGTAATTGTATACGTAATTGTGGTTTGGGTCATTTTCATTTAACTTGTGAATGCATGTGAATATATAAGCTAGACTTGTGAGTTATTAAAGCATATATACGTTGTTTAGTATTGATGAATTATTGTTAAATGAATTATATATAAGCTAGTTGAGGGTAATTGCATGTAAGAGTATATGCTAGTTTTATGATTTAATGAAACGTGAATATGTTATTTTGACTTTGTTAGAATATGGTTGTGAATGTGTTGTAGTACGCTCTTGATTAACCTTTGATATTGTGTATACTTTGTGGTTACTCTGACATTCACTAAGCTTGTTTAAGCTCACCCACTCTCTCTAACCATTACAAATATTTAGTGTTTATGGTGTGAGCGGTGCGGGGATACCAAGGAAGTGATCCAAGTTAGGCTTTAGTTTTTGTGTAGGTGATAATATTATTATTCATTGAACTGTGGGAATAAAGCAATGTGGTAGAAATGTTGCACAAATATTGTCGTGATGTTTTGGGTGTTTACATGTCTTCATTGCTCTTAGGATTTATGGATTTTGAATTTACTTTGTTATTTGTCTGCTCGGACATATTTACGATGTTTTGAACTGTTGTTATAATCGTTTTGATGATGGATTGATAAGGTAATAGATGCATGTTGGATAATTATTGGTTAGAATGGATTTAATGCCTTGTAATGTTGTATTTTTGCTGTCTAGAACAGAGGTATCGATATTCGGGTTTTAAAATCGATACCACCATGATTTTTTGAATGTGCAGGAAGTTAGTAATAAAATTTGGTATTGATACTCAAGATAATAAAGTTGATACTTTTTTTGAAATATAACGATATTTTCTGGGCTTCTAATTTTAAGCGGGAAACAAAATGTTGTTTTGGTATCGATTTTCTTAGTGGTATCGATACCATCGAATGAGTATCGATACCTACATGATTTATTCTAATTTTTTTCTTAGTGGTTTAAAAGCATGTTTAATTTTTTTTATAAGTTCGTTTCATATATTTTTAGTATGCTTATATGATGATTAGAATATATTTGACTTAAAATTTTAATAAATGCTTGAATAAATGTTGTTCGCTTGCTAATGGGTCGATTTATAATGTGTTTGATATGTTACGGTGGTGTATTGTCCTGTTACTCAGGCTCGGCAACTGGGCCAGGTATAGGGTATTACACATAACAATCCAATATTCCTTCAATACTCCAATTCCCTATCTTTATATATCTCGTTAAAGTACCTCTCTCCAAACACCACATTTTATAAACACACATTTCATGCAAAGTATTGTACTTATTACTTTACCATACGATATGCCATTTTTCATTACGTCAATACACAACCACAATTGGCATCCAGAAAATATGCTTGCAAATATCCAGATAATTTCACAACTTTATGAATTCATGGCATACTTTTTCACCTTATTCATACAAAATCCACGGATTAAAACAAACTTAGAGCAAACACAGACGTAGATCATACAAGCATCACAACATCATCCATCACCTAAAAGTCAAGTACAAAAACTCACCTTACATCATTCATCCCTGTCAACTTAGCTTGTCCAAACGCTAAAGCCTCATTTGTCCTGGAAGCTAAGAATAACAACCATATATATATATCGGTTAAACCAAAAGTGTTCAAACAAAAAAGGCATGAATACATTATTATACAGAAGCTTTTCAAGTATCCTTACTTCTCTTTTCCTCTAATTCACGAGTACAGTGAGACTTAGGAGCTTACTAGCCTACCGAATTCTTTACTTTCAAGACTCAAGTCTCACAAATTACCACCCCATGCAAAGCTTTCTTTCACTTTCTCTTCTTCAAAGAAATCGAAGAAGATGATGCAGATGAGAAAATATATAAACGGAACTGGGAAGAATTCTCCTATACTAAATAAGGATTCTTACCCATATATATATAACTCTTCTTGCACAGCCACCAAGCCTCAATTAAGCCATCCATCGACAATCATTTTGTCTCCCACTATGGAACTAGATGGTTCCAACTTAATCGAAGTAGAATTGGATCTCAACTAATTACCAACATGCCACAAAATTTTCCAAGTTTTCCAATAGAGCCCTCCAACTTACTATTTTATACACTTATCTCCCAACATTTCCTAAAGTTTGGGACTTAAAAAAAATCGGGTGTGACAACTCCCTCACCCTTAAAGAAAATTTTGTCTTCGAAATTTCCTCTCGTGACTAATTCTATAAGTGGACTCTGGGTAATTACTCTTTCCTTTTGATGACTCCCTTCTTAACTTAGAGGTAGACACTTTTACTTTTCCCTAATGCTTTAACATTGAACACTTATATATAGATTTCACCCTAAACCCATCCCGCTTGACTGGCGGACCCGTCTATACTCCATATGTAGCAGATAGTTGCATAAGGATAACCTTACTATTATCCTGGTAGCGTCTCTGGCTTACAACTTGTGCCAGATCGTTGCCCAATATAATGCTACTTGGCAGATTCTTATTGCCGAATACAGATTGGCGAGTACTCGCTAGACATCTGGCTTTGGCGAATACTCTCACTTCTGCATACCAAGGGGTTAATGAAAAACCCTTCCCGCAATAGACAGGGGTTAGCTGTGGGTTTGAGGACCCAAACAGTCTATTTCAAATTTGAACTCAAGCTTCTCTTAGACGTTTGGCTATTTAAATCGAGGCACAGAGAAATGAAACCCTTTCATCTGAAATCATCTTCCCAAATTTCTTGCTGATTAAGTTTCCTTTTGAATCCTTAAATTTCCTTTTTTACCTTGTTCAATTTCGTTGCCTAAGCCTTGTTTCCATTCCTTTCTCGGATAACTTCTCAAATTTTCCTTTCCAAGTAATCTTTTAATCTTATCTCTTTCTTTCATCTCACCATAATGGTTAGAATTAAAAATAGTCACCATGAGGATAGAAGTAATCACAATAGTCACAACCAAAAGGGTCGTGGAGGTGGTGCTATAGAGGTGACGAGGCTAGGCCCAGTAACTGCAAAGCAACTGCCCCAGTGGAGACCCTTTTTTTCAAGTGTTCAACAGCTTGGGAGAAGATGGTCAAATGTCTGGGTGTTAGGGGGATACAAGTGTCCAACTTTGCTTATGAATTCAGCATCGTCCACGGTGAATGCTGACTAAGTGAAACTTTCGATGGAATCATCCTTCCTCTTTACCTGTTCGAGGCTGGGTTTCACATCTCATTACATCCTTTTTTTGTACAGTACTAAATGAATATGGAATTGTGGTGGGACAACTCGCCGGTTTATCATGGTGGACTCTTGGTTTCATACTTTATCAACTGTAGCCTTAGGAATGAGCCACCTAGTCTAAGCGTGTTCCCGTGAATATACCAGTTGAAAGTTACCACTCAAGGTGCCACTGCTGGGATGGCACACTTCAACACTCGCCAAGGACGCGAGCCAATTGTTAAAAACTAGGCTTCAAACTTCCATCTTAACTAGAAGAAATTCATCCGGTAGTACAATCTGCCGAAATGACGTGGCCCTACAATGCCACTAATGACCTGGCCGCCATATTAGTAGGCAGGAAAGATGAACTCCCACACCTCTTCTACATTGTGTGCAAGCTACACGTAGGATGCTGGTCTACACTGCCAACAGTTGTCATAAGTGAGTCTTCTAGTGGTTGTTTATTTTCTCGTATGGCTGACACTAATATTTCTACTATAGGTTCTGCTCGATCTTCGACTCCAACCCAATCCTCTTAGCTAAGAAGTATGAAGATGGAGGATTTAATGGAGAGGGCACAAGAGGTTGTTGCTGCGAAAGATACTAGAGCACAGACGGGCAGTAGAACTATAAGAGGCTGAGGGCTGAAGGTAGCTCACAGATTATAGGGGAAAGTAGTGGTAGTAGGTTGTTCTGCTGTAGATGTGGTAAGAAACCAGCTAATCTTGAAAGGGAAATCACTCAGCCATCCCTGGCTTCTCATCTCAAGATCAGTCAGAGTCCACCACTTCGATGGACTTAACTCCCCTTGCCCAATGTCCGCTTGAAGAGCCCGCTTCTAGCATTACCCATTTTGTTTTGTTGTCCACCTCTATTGGCTGAATGGTAATTCTCTTTTCTTCTAGAGGAGCATCAAGTTTGTTCCCATGAAGAGACCTCTTCAACGCTAGCAGTCTCATTTTTCTCCACTTGAGGTCAGTCAACGATGGAAGATGATTCTGCCTCAAGAGCTAAAGGATTGAGCCTTCCCTTCTTTTGGAGCCCGCCAACCAACTTTACCGGAATTGGTGGATACCTACCAAATTATGGTGGAAGAATGCAAACTCTTGGCTGGGCCCTCCGCTAGCACTATAGTGGAAGTAAAGCTAGATAGGCTGAACTATAAAAGACCTTGGCTTCCAAAATTCAAGAGCTAGCCCAGCTTTGCCAAACTCATGAGACCACAGCCCGCCAGAACAATGAGCTTGTCGAATCAGTACTGTTACATCCCATATTTTTATTAATATGTGCGCAAGATTGAAAACAAGGGAATGTGTAGTCTAGTGGTTTAAAGACTTATTAGCTAAACTAGAGGTCGAAGGTTCAAGTCCTAATGTTCACACTCTCTTAATTATTTTTTTTACAACTTTCCCATGTGCACTAATGCTTGCCGTCAACCCCCCTTGTTGCCTCATATAAGTTGACTCCTTTCCTCCATTAAGAGTCAAACTTACCTTAAGTTGGGGGTGCATGATCCCCTTTTCACTCCATGTCTCCCTCCCTTTCCAAAACCTCCCATCTTGCTTATTTGATGTGATTCATTGAACCTGGTCACAGTTGACCAAGCTACACACAACCCTACCGCTCTCATTTCTCCCATATTCTCATTTTTTTTCATTTTCTTTCATCTCCATTTTCTTTCCATTTGATAAACCACCACCTAAACTTCCTCCACCGCAGGCTATAGTTTCACAACCTCGACACCACCTCCTAATATTCTCTTCTCCTTCTCATTTCTTACGATCACCGCCCCTCACCACCACCATCACCATTGTGAACTGCTGTGAACCACCGTGAGAAACCTTTCCTCCTCTACTCATTTTCTTTTCTCTTTTCTCTTAACTTTGTGACCGAACCCTCTTCCCCTTTTTTTATATATTTTTCTCATCTCATCAAGACCACTGCTAGACCATCGCAAGACTGTTGCCACCGCCGTTTTCTGTCGGGATTCAATTTTTCTTTCTTTCTTTCCCCTTTCGATCTCTCCCATCTTCTCTAAGGATTTAATTATCCTATTTTAATTATTTTGGGTTCAAGACTTTTCGATCATATATTTTTGTAAATCGTTAAACCTCTTCACTCCTTCGTTAAGACTAATCACCGATCTCGTTGTATTGTTGAGTAGTGTAAGTGTTTGAGGGGTCTTGGGAACATTCCTTTCTCTCTATTATTTTTCCTCATAGCCAAATGGTGTTAAGACACATTCTTTTTTCATGTGTTAACACTTCGTTCATATATTCTTTGAAGGACCAAACAACATCAATCCAAGAAATCCTTAGTGAGTTAACGAGTGCATAAAATCCAAGTGTTGATTTAAGGGTAAGTAATTGGTGAGAATTATTTCAATGATTAAAATTTAAGTATTAAGACACATCCGATAGATCTAAAACTAAAATATGTGTTTGATGCGATAGATTCATCTATCGAATTTAGATCCAAGCGAAACCTCTTCTAATAGGATTGTGGCAATCGGATTTACGGTTTAAGGTGTGGAATATAAATATTTGATTTGAGTATTATTTTATTATTAAATACAAAGCTATTAAATAATTTTTTGATAGTACACTAAGTACTCAAAGGGGAGTTGAAAAACTCATCAAAAGGGAAATTCCAAGTAAGTGTTCCTAAAATTATTAGTTCATGAAATCTATGATTCGTGATGTGTTGATGTATGTAATGATGACATGTGTGCAAATCACATCTCTATGTTATGTGATACATGACTTAATTGATATGTGATGATTTAAATATGTGTTATATATACATGTGTGTGAAGAGATCCATGATTTAATATAAAAATATATTAAAGCATGCTAAAGTGAATAGTAAGTGAATAATATGTGATATGTAAGCATGTTTACATGCAAATGTGTGAAATTGAGAAATATGCATTAAGTGAGACTATGAGCATGACTACATGCGAAAAGTGATTAAATGTGTTAAATTTGAAAATAGCCATATAACATGTATAGGGTGGGTAAGTTATGTGGCAGTTTATCTGCGATTATGTGGTCGTTATCGGCAATTATGTGGTGGCTTTTCTACAAATGGTGTGTTATTGGATGAACGAGTTCTAGGGAACTCGATATTGGTGTGTAGCGGAGATGGGTAGGAAATTCTTCAAAATGTACATTGTTACATAAGCATGTCTCGATATTTATGTAAATGCTCAATATTGATGATATGATATTTCTATAAAAACTGCATATATATTGATTTGGATGTGTTTATTCGATATGTTGAAAAGCATGTTATATTATATATATACTTTATGTTTTTGATCTCACACTGAGCCTTTTAAAGCTCACCCATATTACTATTGTGTCTCAGGTAATCCTCGTAATTAGGACACTGATGCGGAATCTCGGTGATGCTCTCAAAAATAAATTTTTAACAAAATACTGGACTTAATACCTTTTTTATGGATTTATATGGACTTTGATTTGTGTTTGTTTTTATAACTTTTCGGGACTTTATTTTAATTGTGGACTGTGGCATGGAGATTTCTTTTTTTAACATGGTAGAACTATTGCATGGATTGTTTATGTTGGAATTACCGTTTCAAATGATCATTAAACAATTTTAAGAAATACTATCCGTTGCAAATATGTTTTCAAAACTAAGTTATAATACAAGTATTTTTTTTTTATAAAAAGGATTAAATAGTTTTATTTGAAAAGAACATAATATTTTCTAAATGACAATTTTTTTAGAACAAATGGATTTTCTAATGAAAGTCATTTTAGCCATTCTTCATGGTTCATGTAATCATTCAGATTGGGTCGTAACGTCTAGGACCGGTTTGAGGGTTACAAGTCCTTTTTTTTTTAATTCTTGATGTACTTACTAAGTCTTCACTGGCTTAACGCGTTTATTTTTAATGTGTAGGTTGAAGATAGATTTGGAAAGCTAGAACTGAGGTCATGGTCAGCTCATCTTATCACATCACCAAGCTTGGAGAAGAATATGATACTAAATTTTTGTTTAGTTTAACATGTGCATAGGCTAAATAGTGTGAAACTGGATATGAAGGACTAAAATGCAAACTTTGCAAACTTTATAAATTTTGAGAACTTAAATAGAAACTCAATATGCTTATGGTTTATAATAATATGTGAGTGATATGAATGATTTATATGCTTAAATTGTAAATTGGTTTGGTTGCATTTGAAAGTGGTATGCAAGGACTTAGAGGTTAAAGTTATAAAATTGGCAAAGAAAACTTAAATTTTGAAACAGGGATATGGTTCCTAAAAGTTACACGTGTAACACCCCTAACCCGTATCCGTCACCAGATTAGGGTTAAAGGTATTACCGGATAGATCGAAAACCTTTACAGACATTTCATAATTGCAATCACAGTGTCCCTTAGATAGGTCACCAAGACCTTAAGCATGCTTTAGAGAAGGGTTGGGACTAAACCGAACACATACGGAAATTCTCGAAAATTTAAAACTTTTTGAACACTGCAGAGGTCACACGTCCGTGCAATCAGGCCGTGTGCCTCCCACGGCTACTAGAAACACCCATGTGTCCTGGCCGTGCCAAAACAGAGCATGTATACTGACTTATCCCCACGGCCACCAGGCACGCCCGTGTACCATGGCCGTGTACTCTTAGGCTAGATAATGACTTATTCACACGGCTACCAGGCACGTCCGTGTACCATGGCCGTGCACACTTAAGCTAACTACTGACTTAATCACATGGTCATTAGGCACGCCCGTGTGCCACAACCGTGTATGCATAACAGGCCCTTTGCAAGGCCAATATGCCACCCACACTAGGGTCATACCAACAAGCATAAACAAGCCTATTTCCACAATCAATTGGCAACCAAAAACACACCAAATGGTCATCATATTATTCCATTCAATCTCATTTCCAAACATGCTAATTTGTACAATCAACTCTCATGTAAATCCAAGTTTAATTCAACCATAACCTCATTAAATCACTAAGGCATCAATTCATCCATAAGCTTACCATTCATAAGGCTACTTCATTGCCATCAAGCCATACCAAAACATGCACCAAATACTATATTTACTCATGCATATTACCAACAATAACTAGCCAAGTCACATGGCTATTTACATCTCAAACATATACCAAATCACTAGCCTATACATGCCATACTTAGTATATACATTTCCAAAAGGTACTAAAATGAGTTTGATGAGTAGTGTGATGACGATCCTCGACGGTCCCTGAGCCTTCAGTAGCTTTGACGATCTATAAAACAGAGCAAACACTCACAGAGTAAGCTTTCAAAAGCTTAGTAAGCCATATACAAATAAACTTAGCATAAAATGCATATAACCAATTTGATACAATAACATCATTGATTCTCATAACAAATTCATCACATATATCCTTTGTCTCATTTGCTTAGCCATATCTTCTATATTCTTCAACTCAAATATCATATATATACATGTCTCATTCAAGCATATCTTCACATATAATCTCATCATTTCCATATACATAATCATCTTAGTAAGTTCATATAGATACTTACCTTTCATACACACTTAGTGTACATATCAAACGTACCTGAAACGGATATACAAATCACATAGTCATTCGTATCTCAGATTTGCCCGTTGAACCATTCGGAATCTAATAGGATACTCAGAGTGATCGGAATAGTCGTACAATGCCAACGTCCCAGACGTGGTCTTACATGTAACCAGATATCAATGCCACTGCCCCAGATAGGGTCTTACACGAATCAATACGATGCCAATGTCCCAGACATGGCCTTACACGTAAATCTCATATCGATGCCAACGTCCCAGACGTGGTCTTACACGAAATCTCGAATCAATGCCAATGTCCCAGACGTGTTCTTACATGATATCTCATACCGGACTCCTATGTCATGACATATACTATCCTATCTATTCCTAGGTTCAGACGGGACTTCTCGGATGTTGACACTATATCAATTCTATCTCGGAATTCATGTGTACATCATCTCATGTGCATTTATCCTTATCAATAGTCATATGAATATATATAATTCAATACAAATACATTTATTTGTATATCGACTTACCTCGGATTCAGATTTTCATTTGGACTCGGTTATTCGACTACTTTTGACTTCCCACGATCTAAGTCCGTTTTCCTCGGTTCTTGATCTCAATTTTGCTTGTGTATGGCCGAAACCTAGCTTGGCTTATTCCTTTCTTTTCTTTGCTAATTTTTGGCTAAAATAAGATGATAACTATCACCTTTCAATTGTTTCTTTTATTTATTATCATGATATTTACCTAATTACAAAATTAACCTTATACTAAACATATGTACATGTAAACATCAAGGGCATGTATGACCTTTATCCATCCACTATCTAAATATTGGCATAATTGCCACATAAGGCCACCACTTTAAAAACCACATCACATAGGTGCTTTAACAAATAGCACACAAAATTTGCATTTAATACAATTTAACCCTTTTATCTAATTAAACACACAGATGATCAAATTTTCATACGAGGTTTCCACACATGCTTAGTCACATATAAAAGACACAGAAAATAATATTAAAATATTTTCTAAATCGAATTTGTGATTCCAAAACCACTGTTCCGACTAGGGTCTAAACCGGACTGTTACAACACGAGCCAGCCACACGACTGTGTGACAGACACGAGCTGTGACACGACCGTGTGAATATTGAAAGCAAATGTTTCTAGAATCACACGGCTTTCGAGATCCACATAGCTTGGGGAGACGACCATGTGCCGTGTTTTTCACACTAAGCCTTATTTCATCTTAGTATACTGTTTTAAATGCAATAATGTTTGAAAATTTTTATTCTGCCTTATCCCGAACACCAATAATTTATATACTGGAATAACAAAATCAATATGTGTAAAATATGATGCTATAATTATTTGGATATTACTGTTAAAGTTTATGACAATCAATGTAGCATTTCTAAACTTGATCCGGTAGTCAGGTCAGGTATTGGGGTGTTACAGTCTAGCCGAAAACACAGATGCGATTTCAAAAAAGTTTATTGCAATAAATATCATAAACCGGCTCGATTTTTAAAAGTTAATTTTTCTGTTGTATAAGAAAATTGTTTTTGAACCGAATTTTTTTCCACCATTAACATCATCTTGCACGTGACCTTCGTCTATGAATACCTTGAAGAACGATGAAAAAAAGGATAGACTTTTGAAGAAGACCAAGCCTATATTTTATCGGCATGCCTTCAACTCCCAACCCTAGCACTCTCTTCACCTTTATTCTCCATAACCTCCAACTTTCCGTCCCAACTAAATGAATCGGCTTCTGTAACAACCACTACTACTTCCTCCTTATTGTACACTGGATCAACAAGGTGCTATCCAATTTCCCATTTTTATACAAGAGTTAATTAAATTGGAGCTGCTATAGGATGTCACTGCTTAATAAATGTGAACAGGAAAATCCAAAAAAAAAAAAGAAGAAGCTGGAAACAGTGGCAGTAGAGAAAGTTGAAAATGATGAATTAGAAGGAACTTTATGTGATTGTGACAATGGACTCTTAAGGAATAAATTAAAGCAGAGATGATGTGTTCCAATCTCCCAATCTCACTAACTTCATATATCTTTGGTCAACTCAAACAGATTGAAGTTGTCCCTTTGGAGTTTTTCTCCCCTGTTTCCAACCCCCCATTGCTTTGCTGCTTTTTGTTTCATTGTGTTTCATAGGTTCTTTTAATTAAAGCACCTTCTAATGTCAGGAGAAAAAAATATTACTCCATTTTATCCTTACTTGTTTTTGTTTTGTTAGGAAACATTTTATCTGGAAATCTTTGTTGTTTTTGAGATCCAAATACCTGATTTTATGTTCAACTTGAACATGTGCATATCTCAGATATATGTTTTAACGTGACAGCTAGCTGCAAATGTTTCATAGGATGCCTTTCGCATTGCATCTCACTTAATTGTTTATCAATTAGATTCTTCCAAAACAAATGATTGAACTCCAAATTATTAATAAGGAAGGTTCTTTTTTAATCTTCTTTTATTACCTAATTTTAATGATGGTTTTAGGGTTTAGTAGCTTCCTTTGTAAACCCTCTAATAGTTTTGAACACATTGGATCCTGGATTTTACTCCTATATAAAAATGCTGATGAATTTCTTAAATACGTGAGGTGATAGTTTTTTTTTTTACAAGTGGTAAGAGATTAAAAATCCCTGGTTAATGTCTCTTTCATGGGAAAAAGTATTATGAAAACTCATATATTAAGAATTAGATTACATTTTGTTATCTTTACTCAAAAATTGATAAATTAATCTTTGCGTGTTAGATTAAAGAACAAATTCATCCTTTCTATTAAAAACTTCATTTATTTCTAATGTTAAAAACTGATGTAGCTGACAAAAAAAATTAAACAATTACACATGATGTGTCACTTGTACCTCCTTTTCACGTACATGAATCAATTTTAATAATAGGAACAAATAATGTTTTTAACAGAACATAATTTTACTTTTTAATTTAGCATATAAAAACTAATTTACCCATTTTTAATAGATGAAACAAAAATGTAACATGATTCTTTGGAATACCAACCCTCAAACCTTTGACCTAAAGCACATATGCTAAAGCACATATCCTTCAGGGACGGGGAGAGAAGGTAAATGTAACATGATTCTTAATATAAGGGCTTCCATGATACTTTTACTCTCCTCCTTTGTCACCTTTCAAAATTTCAACACTAGCAAAGCAAAACTTTCCAAGTTTCATCCAATAACAAATTATTGCCTTTCCCTTTACGTTTTTTGTAAAGAAAATGACCTTTATATTAGCATCAAATTGAATTGATAATTATGGTTTACCTTCATTTTTTATAAATAATTATTGGTCAATCAGCTGCTTTTTTCCACAATATATCTATATTTAAAAAAAAACAAAAAAAACTCTCTCATAGGTTTTAATATCCCTTTTCAAAATTTTGGTGGATAGAGATGAGCTTTGATTTTTTTTTTCCTTCTCAAAAGCCCTATCATTTTCATGCACAGTCAAATCCATTTTTCCCCAAAGTCTACAACAACTCCCCTTATTATGCATATATTATATGTAAAATATTGGTTTCAGATATCTACACATCAGTAGATTTTTCCAAGTTTAATTGAAGTGAGAAAAAGTCTAAAAGGCAAAGTTGCCTGGAAATTATGCATATTCTTGTAGAAATTTCACTGAGTTTTATTTATTTATTTATTTATTCAGTATGGCCAAAGAAATGCTTCCAAGATTTCTTAAAGAAACGACATGTACATGACAACAAAAAACCTGATAAAAAAATGTAGAAAGAGATCAGTGAGTAGACTTAATTCCTATAGATGTGATCAAATAACTGAAAACAGGCAGATTATATTATTGCTTAGAGTGGTTTGTTTATGGCGGATATTAAGCCTTAATAGTCGTTTCTCGAGTTGCTTATACAGTTATATTTTATAGGTTTACAAGTGTTAAATCTACCATAGACCCCATCCCCAAGTTACTTTATAACACCGTGGTTAATGCCTAAATGATCCCATTAACACATTTAATATGCCAAGTTTTCAAAATATGCAAGCGGGTCTTGTGGGAGAAAAAGCCTTGAGATTTGGTTGCTACCCCAAAATCCAAAATATTCTCTGTATTTTTCGTTACGAAGCAAATGAAAAACACAGTTGGAGGCTTAAATCTGCTGTTAAATTTATATAGTTGACTGTAGTTATAATATACACTTAAGATAATACACACTAGTTTAAAGGGTTATTATTAAGGGATTGTTTTCTTTGGTTTTGGGCATAGTTTTTAACAGAGTGAACTTCTGCAAGTTCTGCTATTTTTTATATTTAGAAAGAGTGATTCATCACTTGATATAGATATATATTTATGTTAATGCCCTTATCAAAAGTGATGTATAACTGATGGTACTGAGGGCACTGCTTTAAATAACTCAAAAGTCAAGTGGCAAATTGGTAATGAAGACCCTTTATAACTCCAATCCAACATGGTTCAACTTACAAGATTCTCCCAAAAAAAAGAAAAGAAAAAAGGGGTTAAAAATGGTTGGTCCCTCCTACATTAAAACATTGCTCCCCTTTCAAGCCTTCTCAATGAAATCACCATCTTCTTCTGCCTTAAGCACAATGAAGATTAAAACACTAACTCACACCCTCATCTATGCTCAAGTTAGTCGTCTCATTCGGGCATTCTCTAAAGCCAAATCCCTTGTCATTCATATCTATAAAGAAAACAAGCCTATAAAGTATCTCATTTCCAACTCAAAGACCACAAAAAAGAAGCACAAGCACAAGAAACTATTCTTCGGTTCATTTAGGCTACACTATAATTGGTGCTCTTCTCATGTTGCACCAGTTCCAGCTCCAGCTCTACAAACACATTTGTACTATGATTCCACGTGGAATTCGGTTATTTCAACGGAGCAATGTGATGACGATAGGGTGGAAGCTGAGCTTTCGGGTTATCTTCAATGGCTAGAAGAAAAGAAGGTTAATGGGGCTGAGACTGATATGAATGAGATTGATAAACTAGCAGAGATGTTCATTGCCGATTGTTATGAAAAGTTTAGGTTGGAGAAGCAGGAGTCTTACAGGAGATTCCAGGAAATGATGGCTAGAAGCATGTGACATGTAGCACTGTTGGGGTAAGGAACATGTAGTCTTTCAACTTTGTGTTTGGAGGGATTGTACATTATACAATGTGGGGGAAATTTGTGCAATTCTTCTCTTATATTTCTGATGGTTTTGTTTCCACTTGCAAGGTTATATAACTTAATCTGCCTCTCATTGGGAATTCCTCATTTTTAGTCTCTTTTCAACTCTCATTTTTCTTGTACAATTTATACCGACACACCAACACACCAACACACTTATACGATGCGTATCCGTAAGGGATATAATTCTCGATAAAAGTACTATGAAGGTTATTGTGCTAAAATCATATTGCATTTTTCTCTCTTTACTTAAAAAATGGATAAATTAATTTATGTACGTTAAATTAAAGGACAAACTAGTCCTTTTGATTAAAAATTTCATTCATTTCTACTATTAAAAACTGGTGTTGTTGACAAAATAACCAAATAATTACACGTGGTGTGCCATGTGTGCTTCATTCTGACACACGGCCAATTTTTAACAGTAAAAATAGATAAAATTTAGAGAAAAAAACTAATTTGCTTTTAATCAAATGTATAAAGATTAATTTACTCATTTTTTAAATAAAAAAAATAAAATATAATCCAACTCTTAATATAATAACCTATATAATACTTTTACCTATAATCCTCCAGACAACTTTCAAATATATAAACATAAAAACTTAACATATCTACTCAAAATCTTAATTCAAGAAATAAAAATGGTGAAGATAACCATATCAGTTATCCCAGAATTGTATGCCGTCCTTTTTCTTTAGAAACAGCTGGTAGGTGAATGATCTATTTGTATAGCTAGTTTTCTGGGCCAAAAAGTCCAACTAATAGATATTTTATTATATATTTATGTGATGGAAAGTTCTGTGCAGATGCAAAGGCAGCTTCATTAATATATTAATGTTAATTTGGGATCAGTACCTTAATTATTTGTCAAAGTTATCAAGTTGTTACACTTTTACCAATGTAATTAAGCCAAGTTTTATATGTACATATATTGGCAAATTGTGGAGATAACTTGGAACACTTTAAAAGCAATTATTTAAACAGATTCCAGTCAGGTCATCCAATCCAGCAATTATTAAATATATCATTTTTGTCCTGGAAAGTGCAGTAGCTTCATGGGGTTTTTATCCTACTCATGAAAACTATGTTTTCCACGTACTCTCTCTCAAGCTGATTGCATAAATATTTTTATTACATTTGCAGAAGCATTAAGTGTAGGATAAGCCTATATATCTCACACGAATTTATAATTTTTTTTCATACATTCAATAAATTTAATTTGAAAGTTCATAGACATGAAAAGGCTTGAAAAGGAATTGAGATATTTGATGAATCTGATCTGATCAAAGGCACATGGACATGACCATGGCGTGATGCTTGTAACATATGATAACAACTGACATAATCCCTCTCTATATCATATTTAATAGACAAAGTCATGAGATGTTCTTAGTACACTTTCTCTATGTCTCAAGGAATTTAATCAAATGCAGCCAACAAAACCTAGATGACTGAAAACCTAAATGAAAATTGAATGATTAATCTTAGAATGAGGCTATGGGAACTTCTTATTTGAAAATTCGGATTCATTGGAGACTGAACCCAATAAGAAGTAACAATGAATATATGTCGGACTTTTAATAGCAGCAGAAAAAGCAAAGATAAGAGGCAAGCATGCTTTTTGTACACATTTGTTTTTAGAACTGTAAAAAAGACAAAAGGCAAAGTATCAATGGTGGCTTCTTTTTTATCTATTGGTGTGTGTTTCCTTATTCCAATAACTTTGTTTATTTTGTGCTTTTACATGGTAAAATACAAGGGGAGGAAAAGGGATTTAGTTATAGTTTTAAATTATGGTTGAGGATTTTAATACAGCTACGGATTTAATAGTATAAAAGGAATAAAATGTCCATGCAAAGTTATAATTTCATTTGGCTTTATTGTAAATTATTATCCAATACAACTTTAATTACAATTTATGAATTGATTATACATATTTGAATGATGATTATTAATGCATTAAAAAGAATCCCAATCCAACTTAATCCAATTTTTTTGGTCTCTTAATTCCTATAACATAGAAAAGTAAAAGATTAGTACATGTTGTGATTTTATTCTTTGTTAGGGTTAATTTATCACTACAAGTCATTAATTCATAAAGTCGTGTCCTTGGATTTTGCTGCTTTAATTTTTCAAAAGACAAATATTCCTCCACTCTCTCATCGGTCGGTTAAAAACCGGATTTAGTCCAATCGTCAATTTTAAAAAAGAAAGAAAAGGAAATATAAATTCAACACTTTTTTAAAAAAAAAATTACATAAATGTTAGTATGATGCGAATAGTAGACGGAACCTATAAGATTAATTTTGTGAAAGATGAGCAAACTGATATGCAGTCAAAACAGAAGCAATCATGGTACTAACAAGTAAGTGGTTATGTAGATGATGGGATTCTAAATAAGCTGGAAAAGAAAGTTGGGTTGGCATTACGAGGGATAACTATGATTCTTTCACGTGGGGCTGTAGGAATTGGAGGTGAATGATGAATTGAGGGAGAAAATTAGAGCAGCTAGAGGGGTCATGCTTTGGTGAATGGTTTGTAGATATGGTGTCATGGGCCAAAATTAACTTGTGCCTATACACACCTTGGTTTGGTGTGAAGGCTCAAGTGAGAGGGTGGCAGAGACTATGGGGAGAAACTGAGATAAATGGACAAATAGGGTTTAAAAGGGACTAGATGAATAATCGTTTCAAGTAGTTCTACTGGAGAGTCTTGTGGAATAGTATGTAAGCCACAAAACAATTAATTATAAGGAGAATTTTGAGGCTTTTAATGTGTATGCCCAAATTTCAAATAAGTTTGGGGCATCTAGGGAAAACGATGAAGAAAGTAACCAGCGAAACAGTGAATCATATTGATGGTTTGGACATTTGAACGGAGAAAAAGGTGCATTCTGTAATCGATATAGAAGACAGTATTTGGCAACATTACCCAAGAAACAAGTGGCAAAAGTAAGATGAAGCAATGGAGGATTGAATCCAAATTGAAAGTTGTTTATTAAAACATTGCAAATGAGTACGTATTAAAGAGTATAAATATTGTTGGAACATTTTCAAATATTTATAGTGTTCCAATAACTATAAATGAATAGGTGTAATTAATCAAAAGATTATATTTTTTAATTTTTTGAAAAAGAGTTATAACTATTTAAATAATATTATTTGAATAGTTATAATTAAATGAATAATTATGTTTTTATTTTAAAAACATTATTATTCAGAAAGACACCTATTGATGAAATGTGTCTCTATGAAGAGACATGAAAATTCCTATAAATAGGAATAAGATTTCATTTGGAAATCATACCAAAACAAATTCTAATATCTCTTTCTTCCTTCATTTTCTAATATTATTAGATTGTTCTATAAATTATTACTGCAGAAATTCTTTATAGAAATTGAGTTTCTTGTCATACATTGCTCAATTGTGTAGTGGGCTATTCTCACAATGCAAAACGCAAATAGCCATTGGCTTCATTGTATCCTCGAGGTTAATTTGCTTGGAACTCGCTTGCACACCAAAGATAGGTGAGGGCGAATATAACCTTAAAGAAAGTGGTTTGATACACGCCTTGGAGCCTTGTCCTATTTCTTCTTCTGTTCGAGTTCCGTTCGTGTGTTCGAGATTTTCCTCACTGGAGATTTGTACTAATAATTTTAAGGTTATATTTCATGATGACTACAACAACTCATGAAAGTGGAACATTAAGGGAGTTGGCTTCCAATTTTGTCAAACTTGATCGGTTTGATGGTGGCAATTTTCGACGATGGCAGAAAAAGATGCACTTCTTATTATCAACTTTGAAGATTGCTTATGTTTTGGATACTCCAAGGCCTGACGAGACTGAAAACGAATCTGTTGCTGCAACCCGAGAAAGACAAAAATGGGACAATGCTGATTACATGTGCATGGGCCACATATTGAATGGTTTATCTGATGGTTTGTTCGACACCTACCAAAACGAGGTCACCGCTAAAGAATTATGGGACAAATTGGAGACAAGATACATGACCGAAGATGTTACAAGTAAGAAATTTCTTGTCATTCGTTTCAATAGTTATCTAATGATTGATGGTCGTTCTGTTATGGAACAATTTCGTGATATTGAAAAGATGCTGAATCAATTCAAACAATATGATATGAAAATGGATGAAATGATTATTGTATCCTCCATAATAGACAAACTTCCTCCATCTTGGAAAGACTTTAAAAGAAGTCTAAAACATAAGAAAGAGGAAATATCTCTTGAGGCTTTGGCAAATCATCTTCGTATCGAAGAAGAATATCGAAAGCAAGATCGAATCTAAATTCAAAATGCCAAAGTGCATGTTACTGAGGAAGTACAGACTACTAAACCATTCAAGAGAAAGTTCAAACAAACCGATAGAGCACCTAAGTTTAAAAAGAAACAAAAGGGCTCATGCTATCATTGTGGTGTCGGGACATTTCAAGAATGAATGTCGATTTTTAAAGAAGAAATCATCTTCTATATCGATAATAACGAAAAGTTCGTTGCAATGATATCCGAAATTAATATGGCACAAGATGATAATACATGGTGGATTGATACCGGAGCAACCAAACACGTGTGCAAAGACAAAAGCATGTTCACAAAGTTTACACAATGTGAAAATAACAATGTCTTGTACATGGGAAATTCTTCCTACGCAGTAATCAAAGGCAAAGGGTCTGTTGAACTACAATTCACTTCTGGAAAGGTTTTAACCTTAAATGATGTATATTATGTACCAGAAGTTAGAAATAATTTAGTGTCTAGAAGTCTGTTAAATAAGTTTGGTTTCAAACTTGTTTTTGAGGCAGATAAGTTTATTTTGTCTAAGGGTGGAATTTTTGTAGGGAAAGGGTATATGTATGAGAGTATGTTCAAACTGAATATCATTAATAAGAATAAAAATACTATTTCTGCTTATATGGTCAAATCTTTTTGTTTATGGCATTATAGATTAGGTCATTTGAATTATAGAAAATTGAATGACATGTATAAGTTAGATTTAATTCTGCTTTTAATAATAATATTGAAAAATGCAATACTTGTATGTTGACTAAAATTACAAGAAACCCTTTCCTAAGGTTAAAAGAAAAACAAAATTGCTTGATTTGACACATAGTGATTTATGTGACATGCATAATACTCCTACATTAGGTGGAAAGAAATATTTTGTTACTTTTATTGATGATTGTTCTAGATATTGTTATGTATATTTATTGCATTCAAAAGATGAAGCGCTTGATAAATGTAAAGTTTATAAATCGAAGTTGAACTTCATGTGAATCATTTATCAAGTGCTTAAGATCGGATAGAGGTGGAGAATATTATAATCCAAGTTATTTTGAATCCACTAGATTGTCCGTAATATACTCTAGCCAAGTATATAATGAAAAGGCATATAGCCAAGTTATCAATTTCACCTATTTCTATCCGTTGTGATAGTGAGGCTACTCTAGCAAAGGCATATAGCCAAGTATATAATGAAAATTCTAGACACATTGGATTAAGACATAGTTATGTCCGACAATTAATCTCGATGGAATGATCACTATTAATTATGTGAGGTCAAGTAAAAATTTGGCGGATCTTTTGACAAAAAGTCTTGCTAGAGATGTAATAAAAGGACCTCAAAAGGGATGGGACTCAAGCCCATTAATTAGAGTCATCCATGATGGAAACTCGACTCAACGCTTGGTATAACGTCAAGTCTTGAGTTCAATGAGACAAAGTACATCATTAGTATGTGACTGTTAGCACTATAAATAAATCCATCCTAAGATTAAAGTGCTAGGTACCCGTAATGATAAGGGAAGGATGAGTAATGTACTCTTAATGGACCCATAACATAAATATGTTAGAGTGTTATAATTACGGGAACACTCTTGATGGGATCTACCTATGTGAGTGGAAGTGTGGCCGCTTCTAGGAGCTCAAGGGCTTGGCTCGACAAAGACTCATGAAAAGAGGACATAGACACATGGCCATAATAGTGTCCCTAGATACTATGCATTGACCGATGTTGAAATCATTGTGTGAGTGTGTTCGGTTAATCAAATGAAATAGTTGGTTCAAAGCTTAGTCTACCATACAATTTCGATTAACTTTAACATGTTTTCACTAAGTGAAGGTTCAATCGTAAGATACCTTCATTTATGCAAACTGATTTCCAAGAATATCAAAATCTAAAATATTTTGAAAATGGGGGGAGATTGTTGGAACATTTTCAAATATTTATAGTGTTCCAATAACTATAAATGAATGGGTGTAATTAATCAAAAGATTATATTTTTAAATTTTTTGAAAAAGAGTTATAACTATTTAAATAATATTATTTAAATAGTTATAATTAAATGAATAATTATGTTTTTATTTTAAAAACATTATTATTCAGAAAGACACCTATTGATGAAAGGTGTCTCTATGAAGAGACATGAAAATTCCTATAAATAGGAATAAGATTTCATTTGGAAATCATACCAAAACAAATTCTAATATCTCTTTATTCCTTCATTTTCTAATATTATTAGATTGTTCTATAAAGTATTATCACAGTAAATCCTTTACGTAAATTGAGTTTCTTGTCATACATTGCTCAGTGTGTGTAGTGGGCTATTCTCGCCAAGGTAAAAAAGCAAAATAGCCATTGGCTTCATTGTATCCTCGAGGTTAATTTGCTTGGAACTCGTTTACACACCAAAGATAGGTGGGGGCGAATATAACCTTAAAGAAAGTGGTTTGATACACGCCTTGGAGCCTTGTCCTATTTCTTCTTCTATTCGAGTTCCGTTCGTGTGTTCGAGATTTTCCTCACCGGAGATTTGTACTAACAAATATGGTTCAATTGTAACGATTTGGTTTTTAGTGGTGTTGGAAAATACGATTTTGGAACCATGTTTCCGTAAAATGAGCCCATGAATGCTAAATAGGGATATTTACGGAATAAGTATATAGATGAATTGAAATTTAGATAAGTAATTTAACCGAAATTATAGTTAATTAAGATCTAGGGACTAAATTGTAAAAGTTTACTCATTATAGATTTTTTAATTACTTAAAAACTTGAGGACCTAGATAGCAATTTCTCAAAGGGCCTAAATGGTTATAAAACCATTGGTTTTCATCTTATAAGTGGATGATGATGACATATCCACTAAGTTAATAATAGGTTGATTAACATTATTAAACTAGATTAATTTAAGTTAAATTAGATTAATTAAGTTCAGTTAAACTATAAATAATAAAGAATGTGGGAAAAAGATGATAATCATCATCCTCTTCACCAATTCACCCTGGAAAGAAATAAAGAAAAAACCATTTTAAATCTTTCACATTGGCCATTAAATTGCTAAGAAATTCAAGTCATTTTATTGTAATTTATATAGATTTGAGGTCATGATAGCTTGATTTAGCTAGCTTATGTACCAATTTGTGAAACTATTAAAGTTTTTTAAAGTTGTCATTATTGAGAATTGAATGAATTAAGTGTGAATTTGTTAGAAATTAAACTTAGTTTATGAAAATAACTAAATTGTAAAGCTTAATTGTTAGTTTCGTACATTAGGGACCAAATTGAATAAAATGAAAATTTATTGTGAAATGTTGATAGGAACAGAAAATAGAAGGTCTCTAATAAATTTTGATGAAATTGGATTTTAATCTGAAGCCCTAAATTGAAAGTTATGCTTGCCTCGATTTTAGGGACTCAATTGAATAAATTACAAAATATGTGTAAATTGATAATTGGTTATGAATTGGCTGGTAATTGATTGTATGATATGTTTTGTGACTATTCGACTAATGTTGACGTGAAACCTTTAAGAGGGAAAGAAAAAACGAGAGCTCTTGACGAGTGATGCGAGACCACGATTTGTACATTTACGATTTAGGGTCGCTACATTTTCATGTTAATTGCATTTAGAAATATCAAGGACTGTACATAGTGATAATATGAGTTATTGAATTGAGCTTGATTGTGAATTACCAAAATAAAAGACTAAAATGAATAAAATGTAAATAGCATGAAATGTTCGAAATATGATGTGTTATGAGATTAGGTGAAAATGTATTGAATGACATGAAGTATATGTGATATGTTAATAGATTGGATTGTGATGATGAATATGCTTGATAAATGGTAATTGTACTAAATTGTAAATAATGTTAAATATTGGTACCCTATTAGCTGTTTGGGTTGTGTTAGATATAGTTGGCATATCATAGGCTTGGTTTGTGTACGGGATTATGTGTTGATGCGCCAGGATGTACTTCGTGTGCCAGTATGCGCTTTGTGCTCCAGGATGCGTTTTCATATGCTAGTATGCACGTTACGTGCCAGTTACCCTACTTTGATTTATCCGATGATACATGTATCAGCCCGATTTTGGGCCTAGTCGGAACAGTGGTTTTGGGGCAAAAAATTCGACGAGGAAAATTTTATTTTTATTATATTTTTATGGTCTACGATTTCACGGAAATATTTTGTGAAAATTTTGTTCGAAAATTTCGACGTTAGGGCACTCAATTTAGTCAAAAGGACTAAATTGTAAATAGTGCAAAAGTTGAGTTCCACATGTTAGAAGTGTCCAATTTCTATGAAATTTTAAATTGGAGGTCCTTAAATGGTAATTAGACCATTGGTTAGATTGTTGGACAAAAATGGACATGAGATAAGTGAAATAGGATAAATTTAAGTTAGGGGCACTTTTGTAATTTGGTAATTAAATGGACTAAAAGACAAAATAAAAGCCAAAAACCCTTGTCCATCTTCTTGCTTGGCCGAATTTAGCATGGGGGAAGCCATGGCTAGGGTTTTCAAGCTTTCAAGCTCAATAGTAAGTGCATCCAAGCCCCGTTTTTAATGTTCTTTACATTTTTTAGATCCCCGTAACTCGATTTAGCTATTTCTACCATTATTTTGAGCTAGGGTTTGTGTTTAAAAATTTACCCATGGATGACATGCATGTGCTTTTATGTCTAATGGTAGAATATGAATGCTCGGTGTGTAGTAAACGACTTTTACTAAGTGATTTTCGATGAAATCGCATAAAAAGACTAGTTTGTAAAAAGTTGAAAAATGTATGAAAATGTGTGAATTAATGCAAATTGTGGACTGCTATAGTTATGAAAATGGTTCAGCTAGGCCTAAAATATAAGGAAATTGAATAAAAATCATTTTACGAGCCTAGGGGGAAAAGTGTAAATACGAAAAAGTTTAGGGGCAAAAATGAAAATTTTCCATAATATGATTTTTGGACTGAATTGAATAGTATAATAACTTAATGAGTCAAATGTGATATTTTAGATAAAAGAAACAAGTTTCGAACTTAGAACGGGGGAAAGACGAATATTGGACGACTCGGTCCCTTTCGCCATTTTAAGTCGAGGTAAGTTTGTGTGTAATAAATCAACATTATGTTATTATGTATTTAAATGCTTGATATTTCATGAAATGTATATTCTTTATATGAAATTGGTTAATGAGGTCTCGATGAAAAATATGATGATGTTTTACTATGTCAAAGTCCCGCTTGAACCTTAGGAATAGAAAGGATACCCTTGTCACGACAATGATTAATAAGGTCCCGTATAAGACCATATCTGGGATATGGCTTCGGCACTGAATTGAGATCCCGTGTAAGACCATATATGGGATATGGTGTAACACCCCTAACCCGAAACCATCGCCGGAATAGGGTTAAGAGGCATTACTGAATAATCGGAACATTTCACATCCATTTAACAAACTAAGTCAATTATCAATCAAACATATTCAAATATAAACATATAATCCCTTATTACGGTCTACGAGACCTTAAACACGTGTTAAAAAGAGGTCGGGACTAAACCGGACACATACAAAAATTCTTGGAAATTTGAACATTTTTCAAAACTGCAGAGGTCACACGCCCGTGCAGTCAGGCCATGTGCCTCACACGGCCACTAGACACGCCCGTGTGCCATGGCCGTGTGAAATTAAGCTAGCTACTAATGTAACATCCCGATTTAAGGCCTAGTCGGAATAGTGGTGCGAGACCACAAATCTGAGGTATATGTATGAGTTTTGAGGTTTATGCTATATTTGCATGTTAGTGTGAAAGTTTCATGAAGCAATTTTGTTAAATTGCGGTTGAATTGTCCAAAAGGACTAAATTGCAAAAGTTGCAAAATATGAGATTCTAGAAGCTATTTGTATGAAATAGCTTTGGATTATCAATTAGAGGTCTTTAAATAGTAATTTTCCCAAATTTTAATTTTTGGACAAAAATGGGCATGAGTGGATGGTATTGGAAAAGTTTGACTAAGGGGCATTTTGGTCATTTGTCAATTAAGTGATTAATAAGGGAAAAAGATGACAAAATTTCATTCATCTTCTTCTCTAAGCTGCCGAAAATTTCAAGAAGCCATTGTTAGGGCTCTTCAATTTTTCAAGCTTGCTAGTAAGTGCATCCAAGCCCCGTTTTTGATATTCTTCGTATTTTTGAAGTCCTAGTAACATGAGTAAGCTATTTTTAGCTATATGTTGAGCTAGGATTGATGTTCAAAAATGTAACCATGTATGACATGCATGTATTTTGATGTTTTATGGAAGAATATGAAAGCTTGATGTAGTAGAAACATCTTTTGCTAAGTGAATTCCATGAAAAATGCATGTAGGGACTTGTTTGTGAAAGTCTTGAGATTGGTCATACATGAGTGATTTAGTGAGAATCGATGATTTCTTTAGTTGAGTAAATGATTCGGCTAAGCATGAAAGGCTAGAAAGTTGAATGAAAATCACTTTACGAGCCTTGGGGCAAAAGTATAAATATGAGGAAGTTTAAGGGCAAAATGGTAATTTTGCTAAAGTATGAGATAAGGGTCAATTTAGTCAATGTGTGTATTAAACGGGTTGATTTGTCATTTTAGATCAAGAAAGACGAAGCCCGGATCTTAACCGAGGCAAGGGCAAGGTCATGGACTAAATTGCACATCTCCATACTTTTTGAGTACCGAGGTAAGTTTACGTATGAACGATGCATTTATGCGTATACATTGTTAATGCTAGCTAATGTGTAGCATGATTGAGAACCTATTCAATTCTAGTGGAATGAATGAGATAGTAGTTGTGAATGGATGAATGTATTACAAGTAGACATGTAAATGTGTAGTGATAATGCTTGATAGTGGGCTAAGTGCGATACCACCTTGATACTTAACAATGATGGGTCAAAGCGATACTATTGTTAAGCATATTATTTAGTGAGCTATGTGCGGAATCACTATAATCATCCTTTGTGGTAGGCTATGTGCGATACTACCTTATGATCTGATTGTGGTGGGCTAAGTGCGAAACCACCAAGTAATTTAGCTGTGTGGATGTATTATTGAGAAATAATGATGTGTTGTATTTTGAGTAAATGTGCTATTGAGTGCAGGGGTGCATGTCAATGATTATGAGTATGTGACTCATGATGTGTTGGAGATGTGGTAAGGGATAGAAAGAGTAAGCATAGTAGTGGATGTGAATTACATATGTTAGTATAATGCTAATTGTTGTTTAGCTTATACTAGAATGCTTAAATTGTTTATGTGTAAACTTACTAAGCTCAAAGCTTACTCCTTTCTTTTCCCTTGTCTTATAGAGAACAAGGATTGAATCGTGATACGCGGATTAATCATAAGATCACCCACACTATCAGCACACTCCGGTACATTAGACTTAATGTTTTGTATATGACATGTATAGGGGCTAGATAAGTTAGTGAATTTTGTTGTTTTGGCTAAGATGTGTTAGCCATTAGATGGATAAACTATTTTTGTATAACGCCATGGTTGTTGGCTACTTTATTATATGAAAAGATGTATTTATCCATGTAAGATTATGTTCATTATGAGTTGGTTATGGATGTGTTGAATGAGTACTTGTTGTGTATGCTAGAGGGGTGAGAAGGGCATGACAAATAGCTTTGTTCTTGTCCATGTAGGTGGACACACGGGCATGTGTCTAGGCCATGTGTGACACACGGCCAGCCCATGGGCGTGTGACTTAGCCGTGTGTCCCTTGCACGTTAGCATTTTAAGTCAGAATAGACCACGGGCTAGCCACACGGGCGTGTGCCTAGGCCGTGTAAAGTGGTTAGTGTTCACCACGGGTGGAGAACACGGGCGTGTCTAGGCCGTGTGAATTTAGTCAGTGTCGACCACGGGTGGAAGACACGGGCATGTCTTGAGGGCACACGGGCATGTCCCATTCCACATGGGCGTGTGACTCTTGTCTAAGTGAAAGAAATTTTAAGATCGATAAAGTTTCGGTAGAGCCTCGGAAGCTCTCGCATGTATGTTTAAGACCCCGTAGGTCCTTATGGAGGTAGTTGTGGTAGCTATTAAGAGTAGTCACGTTGAGCCTAAGTGGCGATCAAATGGTTTTAACTCGGTAATGCCTCGGGCCCGGTTCCAGTGTAGAGTACGGGTAAGGGGTGTTACAACTGACTTGGTCACACAGTAACCAGGCACGCCCGTGTGCCACGACCATGTAACCTGCCGAGGCACAATTCGAAGTGGCCCTTGAGCCACACGGTAGAGACACACGCCCGTGTCCCTTGGCCGTGTATGCAAAATAGGCCATTTACAATGCCAAAATGCCACCCACACTTGGGTCATACCTACAAGCACATACAAGCCTATTTTCACACACAATTTGGCAACCAAATACATGTCAAAAGATCAACTTATCATCCCATCCAATCTCATTTCTAATCATGTCAACTTATATACCAAATTGCACAACTAAAACACATGCATAACCAAACATGATTCATCCACCATATCACTAGATCACAATGGCATCAATCCATCACTAAGCTTACCATTCATAAGACATTTTCATTGCCATCAAGCCATATCATAACATGCATCATATACCAAAATCACACATGCATATTACCAACAGTTTTCTAGCCACATCACATGGCTATTTACACATATCAAACATGTTTCATAACAACTAGTCTATACATGCCATATTCAACTATACACATCTTCAGAAGTACCAAAATAGATTGCCGATAGTGTGATAGAGATGCTGACGATCCCCGGATCCGAGCTAGCTTTACTTGACAATCAGAAACAGAGAGACAAATCACACAGTAAGCTTTCAAAGCTTAGTAAGTTCGTAATACAATACATACAACTCAATAATATCTTATCAACATATAATTAAACCATCACTTAGATAAATGCACAATTAATCACATCATCAGTCTCAACTATATGCTCAAATATCTATTCATTCAACTTTTTAAAATCATCATCAACCACATAGGTTCAGACGTACCTTGATCAACACATAGTTACTCACCATTCATGCTACTCAATAGTTCGATATTACATCTCGTTCAATCTTTGCTATTCTTTTGATTTATTCGCACACTTAGTGCTAGTTTTATGATCGAAACATAATCGTCATCGCACACTTAGTGCCAATATGTTAAACCGATCTTATATCGATAACGCACACACACGATGCCAAAATCAATACGCTCAAGCTTCTATCTCTTCGCACACACAAAGCAACAATCTCGATCTCGCTTTCTAATATTTCGCACACTTAGTGCCATCTATTTCAACTCTGCACATAACATTTCTAATCTCATAATTTTGTATATATTCATTCAATTCACATCACGTAGATATAATTTAACAACTAGTATTATATCCAAACTTACCTCGAACGTCGAAATACCGAAACGGTCGATTAATCGAGCACTTTGTCTTTGCCTCGATATCGATCCAAACCTCTCCTTTCTTGGTCTATACACATTCAAATTTAACTTATTCAATCACCAATTCATTCAATTTAGTCCAAACACACATTTAGGGCATTTTTCAAAATAGCCCTCACATTTTCACATTTCAACACTTTAGTCCCTAATTCATAAAATCACAAAATACACCAAATTTCTACTCACACAAGCTTAGCCGAATTCTTCCCATGCTAATACAAGCCCACACATTTCATTTATTACACATTTTAGTCCTTCAATTTACACTTTTCTCAATTTAACCCAAATTACTCAATTTCACTAAAAATTCAAAGACAAAACATGTTCATCCTTCACATGTCTTCCATATTTCACTATCAACTAACACATAGCTCAAGCATTCATCAATGGCATATCTGAAAATCACCATTAATTTCTAAAATTAAAGCATGGGCTAGCTAAAGCACAAAGAAACGATTACAAAAACGTAGAAATTATCAAAAATCGAGCTCAAAACATACCTTGATTGAGCTGTAAACCAACCGAAACCCTTAGACTCTTTTTCTTTTCTTTTCCTTGTAAATTTCGGCAATGGTGGATGAACAACCCACTAACTTATTTCATTTGTTTTATTATAACATATATTATTTATCAATTTACAATTTTAACCTTTAATAATAATATAACATAACACATGATAGTTGGTTATAATTGTCCAACTACCAACCACTCACTATAAAATGGTTTAATAACCTCATAAGAACCTCTCATTTAAAAAGCCATGACAAATAAACACTTAAACAATCAGCACACAGCTTTTCCATTTTATGCGATTAAGTCTTTTTTGCTGATTAACCACACAAACAATAAAATTTTCACCTAGAAATTTCGCACAGGCTAATTCACACACTGTAGCACCAAAAATAATATTAAAATATTTTTTTATGACCTCAGATTTGTGGTCTCGAAACCACTGTTTCGACTAGGTCTAAACCAGGCTGTTACAACTCTCACCCCTTAGGGATTTTCGTCCCCGAAAATCTTACCAGTGAATAGGTGTGGATATTGTTCTCTCATAACGTTCTCAGACTCCCACGTAGCCTCTTCTACTCCGTGTTTGTGCCACAACACTTTCACTAAGGAAATTCTTTTGTTTCTCAACTCTTTGGTCTCTCGTGCCAAAATTCGAATCGGTTCTTCATTATATGACAAATCTGACTGAATTTCAACCTCAGTAGGAGCAATCACATGTGACGGATCAGATCTGTACCGTCGAAGCATCGACGCATGAAACACATTATGAATATTTTCTAACTCGGATGGCAATATCAATCTATAAGCAACCGACCCAACTCGTTCAATGATTTCATACGGCCCGATGAAACTCAGACTCAGCTTGCCTTTTCGGCCAAATCGAAGTATTTTCTTCCACGTAGACACTTTCAAAAACACTTTGTCACCAACTTCGAATTCAATATCTTTTCGTTTCAAATCTGCATAGGATTTACGGCGACGATGAAAGTCGCTTTCAAACATCACGGATCACCTTGACTTTACGCTTTCGCTTTCTTTTATCAAATCAACTCCGTGAATCTTATTTTCACTCAAATTTCGATCTCTAATACAATAGAGTTCGACATTTTCGACCATATAGAGCCTCATACGGTGCCATTTTAATGCTAGATTGAAAACTGTTATTGTACGCAATCTCAATCAACGGTAAATGCTTTTCCCACGTACTTTCAAATTCAAGAATACAACACCTCAACATATCTTCGAGAACTTGAATGATCCGCTCAGATTGTCCATCCGTTTGCGGATGAAAAGCAGTACTGAAATGCAACTTTGTGCCTAAAGCCTCTTGCAATTTCTTCCAAAACCGCGAGGTAAATCTCGGATCTCTGTCAGATACAATAGATAATGACACCCAGTGCAATCTTACAATCTCAGCAATATATAATTCAGCCAATCTATCGAGTGAATAATCTGTTCTCACCAAAATGAAATGAGCCGATTTCGTCAATCTGTCAACTATCACCCAGATTGCATCTTTCTTTCCCGGAGACAAAGGTAATCTTGACACAAAGTCCATTTTGATTCTCTCCCATTTCCACTCAGGAATCATAATCGGTTGTAATAAACCGGATGGAACCTGATGTTCAGCTTTAACTTGCTGACAAACTAAACACTTCGACACAAAGTCAGAGATATCTCTTTAAATACCATGGCACCAGTAAAACTATTTCAGATCGTTATACATTTTTGTACTCCTCGGATGAACAGTCAAACAACTATTGTGAGCTTCATTTAAAATCATCTGAATCAACTCTGAATTCCTCGGAACACAAATTCGATTTCTGAATCTCAAACAATCATTACTATCAACTCAAAATTTTGATCCGAATTTAATTCACATTGGGCTCGTTTTGCTATCATCTCATCATCAGTTTTTTGGGCATCACAAATCTGATGTACAAACATCGGTCTCACTTTCAACTCAGCCGAAACTAAATCATCATCACATAGATCTATCTAAGTATTCATAGCTCACAAAGCACATAAAGACTTTCGAATCAAAGCTTCAGCAATAATGTTAGCTTTGCCCGGATGATAATCAATCATAAGTTCGTAATCTTTCAACAATTCTAACCATCTTCTCTATCGCAAATTCAATTCTTTCTGAGTCATCAAGTACTTCAAGCTCTTGTGATCGGTATAAATATGACATTTCTTACCAAATAGATAGTGACGCCAAATTTTCAATGCAAATACAATCGCGGCTAATTCAAGGTCGTAAGGTCGGATAGTTCTTTTCATGCGCTTTAATCGCCTCAAGCATAAGCAATGACTTTGCCTTCTTGCATCAGCACACAACCCAAACCATTCAACGATTCATCACTGTAAACTATAAATTCTTTGCCCGATTCAGGTTGAACTAACACTGGTGCTTCCGTCAACAACGCTTTCAACTGCTCAAATCTCTGATGGCACTTTTCTGACCACTCGAATTTAACATCTTTTTGTAGCAACTTCGTCAACCGAGTTGCAACCATCGAGAAACCTTTCACAAACCATCTATAGTATCCCACTAGTCCCAGAAAACTACAGACTTTAGACACATTTCTTGGAAGTTTCCATTCTAGAATAGCTGAGATTTTACTCGGATCAACATGTATTCCTGCAAATACAATATGCCCTGAAATCCAACCTCATGCAACCAAAACTCACATGTGCTAAAATTTGCATACAATTACTTCTCATGCAGAGTCTGTAACATAATTCTCAAATGCTTGGCATGTTGCGTCTCATCATAGGAATAAATCAGAATATCATCAATGAAAACCACAACAAAACGGTCGGATATCATGCCCGAATATTTGATTCATCAAATCCATAAACATCTGCAGAGAGCATTCGTTAATCCAAAAGGCATAACTAAGAATTCACGAGTGTCCGTACTCTCGCTCTGGCGCTCTTTACATCCATCCGATTCCTTAACCTCAACCGATAATAATAACTCGATCTCAAATCTATTTTAGAAAACACTCAGAGCTCCTTTTCTCATTGATCAAACAAATCATCAATACGAGGCAATGGATATTTATTATTTATTGTCACTTTGTTCAACTGACGACAATCAATGCACATTCTCATCGTACCATCTTTCTTTTTCACAAACAGAATAGGAGCACCCCAAGGTGAGAAACTCGGTCTTGCAAATCCTCTATCGGTCAAATCTTGCAACTGAGACTTCAACTCTTTCAATTCTATTGGTGCCATTCTATACGGAGCTATTGAGATAGGAGTAGTCCGCTGCACTAATTCAATTCCAAATTCAACTTCTCGTATTGGAGGTAATCCCGGTAATTCTTCAGGAAACACATCTGGAAACTCACTAACCACAGGCACAGATTCAACTTTTTTTTCTGTCACTTTTGTATCGATCACATATGCCAGATAAGCTTCGCAACCGTTTTTCACATAGTTCATAGCTTTCATCGTAGATACAACAGATGATAACCCATTCAAATCACTGGATTCAATTCGAACCATCTCACCATTCTGACTTCTCAAATCAATACTCTTTCGTTTACAATCCACAATGGCATTATGCAAAGTGAGCTATCTATACCTGCACTTATATCAAATTCATCGAATGGTAGCAACATCAAATTAGCCGGAAAGCATATATCCCGAAACATCAATGGGCAATTCTTGTACAGTTTATCCATCAAGACACACTTGCCTAAGGGTTTTGATACTCTAATCACCAATTTAGTAGACTCAACAGGTAGAGTCTTACTTGATACTAGATTCACACACACATACGAATGAGTAGATCCGGATCTATCAATGCAATCACATCGAGATCAAATAGAGTAAAAGTACCAAAGAATGACATCCGAGATGACGCTTCTCTCGCAAGACGTATAGCATAGGCTCGGCAGGTGCTCTCGCTTACGATCTCACAAACAGTATTAGTAGTCCCTTTTTGGCTTCCACTTACATTCCCGGTGTTTCTGAGTGATCTACTCCTAGCCGTCACATTACTCGATCTCACATTCTGAACATTTTCTTCCTCAGCCATCTTTGGGCAGTCTCGAATGAAGTGATCTCGTGATCCACATTTATAGCAAACTCTATTGTTGTACTTGCCCCAGCATTCTCCCACATGCTGTCTTCCACACTGTCTACACTCAGGTTTGTTGCTTTTAGCACTTCCGACACTTGATTCAATTGGAGCTTGAGTTCTCAGACCAACACTTAGTCTTACACGATCTCTATTCGGATGTCCAAATGAAGCATTTGATCGGTTGCTTGCATCTCTAAATCTCTTCGTCGAAGGTTGAGACGCCTTACTCATCAATCTTTTTCTCTCATCTCGAGCTTCAGAATCGGCTTTCTTCTTTTCTTTACCGAGCTCCTCGACTTTGCAGGCTCTTTCAACTAACAAATTCATTTATGTCAAGTATCCTAACCAATAATTTAGTGTCCTCATTCAACCCTTCAATGAAGGGTTTACACATAGTGGCTTCGGTCGAAACACATTCCCATGCATATTGGCTCAATCTCACAAACTCCCTTTCATACTCAGTAACAGACATACGGCCCTATTTCAGCTCCAAAAACTCTTTACATTTTTTATCTATGAATCGTTGACTAATATATTTCTTTCAAAATTCAGTTTGAAAGAAATCCCAGGTGATTCTCTCTCTCGGAACCACTGAAATCAACATTTTTCACCAGTTATAATCTGTATCCCTCAACAAAGAAACTGGACATTTTATACATTCGTCAAGAGTCAATGACATCTCATCAAATACTCGAATGGTATTCTCGAGCCAAAACTCAGCTCGTTTAGCATCATCATCAACTGTGGCCCTAAACTCTTTGGCCCTGTACTTAGGAATCATATCCACATGAGGTTTATTCAATCGGATCGGATCTATAACTTATGGCACAACCGGTACTTGTGGGGGTGGAGGTTGTGGAGCATTCGGATTCGTTCGAACGAAATCTGAAAACCATTCACTCATCATTCGAAAGAAGGCTTGCTTAGCCTCTCCTCCCTCACTACTATCATTCGGCCTAGATGTGGTCGACGGTGTCCCTTGAGTGGGAGCAGGCGCGTTACTCTTTACATCGTCAGCAACTGCTCGATCGGGATCCATTACTATATGAAAACACATTTTCAACTGTCAGGATTCATCACACTATCGCAATTATATATATGGCATTTATAGCTAGACTCACACGCGCTACGTTAGTCCGAGAATCGACTAAACCGTAGCTCTGATACCAATAAAATGTAACACCCCTAACTCGAAACCATCGCCGAAATAGGGTTAAGAGGCATTACTAAAAAATCAGAACATTTCACATCAATTTCACAACACTAAGTCAATTATCAATCAAACATATTCAAATATAAAGATATAGTCCCTTATTAAGGTCTACGAGACCTTAAACACGTGTTAAAAAGAGGTTGGGACTAAACCGAACACATACGAAAATTCTTGGAAAATTAAACATTTTTCAAAACTGCATAAGTCACACGCCCGTGTAGTCAGGCCGTGTGCCTCACATGGCTACCAGACACGCCCATGTGTCCAGGCCGTGCCAAAACAGGGCATACATACTGACTTGTCCACACGGCCACCAGGCACGCCCGTGTAACCTGCCCAAACACACTTCGAAGTGGCCCTTGAGCCACGCGGTAGAGACACACGCCCGTGTCACTTGGCCGGTTATGCAAAATAGGTCATTTGCAAGGCCAAAATGCCACCCACACTTGGGTCATACCTACAAGCACATACAAGCATATTTTCACACACAATTTGGCAACCAAATACATGTCAAAAGATCTACTTATCATCCCATCCAATCTCATTTCTAATCATGTCAACTTATATACCAAATTTCACAACTAAAACACATGCATAACCAAACATGATTCATTCACCATATCACTAGATCACAATGGCATCCATCCATCACTAAGCTTACCATTCATAAGACATTTTCATTGCCATCAAGCCATATCATAACATGCATCATATACCAAAATCACACATGCATATTACCAACATTTTTCTAGCCACATCACATGGCTATTTACGAGTCTCAAACATGTTTCATAATAACTAGTCTATACATGCCATATTCAACTATACACATCTTCAGAAGTACCAAAATAGATTACCGGTAGTGTGATAGAGATGCTGACGATCCCCGGATCCGAGCTAGCTTTACTGACACTATAAAACAGAGAGACAAATCACACAGTAAGATTTCAAAGCTTAGTAAGTTCGTAATACAATACATACAACTCAATAATATCTTATCAACATATAATTAAACCATCACTTAGATAAATGCACAATTAATCACATCATCAATCTCAACTATATGCTCAAATATCTATTCATTCAACTTTTTAAAATCATCATCAACCACATAGGTTCAGTCGTACCTTGATCAACACATAATTACTCACCATTCATGCTACTCAATAATTTGATATTACATCTCGTTCAATCTTTGCTATTCTTTTGATTTATTCGCACACTTAGTGCTAGTTTTATGATCGAAACATAATCGTCATCACACACTTAGTGCCAATATGTTAAACCGATCTTATATCAGTAACGCACACACACAGTGCCAAATCAATACGTCGAAGCTTCTATCTCTTCGCACACACAGTGCTAACCATCTCTGTCTCGTTTCTAATATTTCGCACACTTGGTGCCATCTATTTCAACTCCACACATAGCATTTCTAATCTCATAATTATGTATATATTCATTCAATTCACATCATGTAGATATAATTTAACAACTAGTATTATATCAGAACTTACCTCGGACGTCGAAATACCGAAATGGTCGATTAATCGAGCACTTTGTCTTTGCCTCGATCTCGATCCAAACCTCTCCTTTCTTGGTCTATACACATTCAAATTTAACTTATTAAATCGCCAATTCATTCAATTTAGTCTAAACACACACATTTAGGGCATTTTGCAAAATAGCCCTCACATTTTCACATTTCAACACTTTAGTCCCTAATTCACAAAATCACAAAATACACCAAATTTATACTCACACAAGCTTAGCCGAATTCTTCCCATGCTAATACAAGCCCACACATTTCATTTATTACACATTTTAGTCCTTCAATTTACACTTTTCTTAATTTAACCCAAATTACTCAATTTCACTAAAAATTCAAAGACAAAACATGTTCATCCTTCACATGTCTTCCATATATCACTATCAACTAACACATAGATCAAGCATTCATCAATGGCATATCTCAAAATCACCATTAATTTCTAAAATTAAAGCATGGGCTAGCTAAAGCACAAAGCAACGATTACGAAAACGTATAAATTATCAAAAATCGAGCTCAAAACATATCTTGATTGAGCTATAAACCAACCGAAACCCTTAGACTCTTTTTCTCTTCTTTTCCTTGTAAATTGCGGCAATGGTGGATGAACAACCCACTAACTTATTTCATTTGTTTTATTGTAACATATATTATTTATCAATTTACAATTTTAACCTTTAATAATAATATAACATAACACATGATAGTTGGTTATAATTGTCCAACTACTAACCACTCACTATAAAATGGTTTATTAACCTCATAAGGACCTCTCATTTAGAAAGCCATGCCAAATAAACACTTAAACAATCAACACACAGCTTTTGCATTTTATACGATTAAGTCCTTTTTACCGATTAACCACACAAACAATAAAATTTTTACACAGAAATTTCACACAGGCTAATTCACATACTGTAGGCACCAAAAATAATATTAAAATATTTTTTTACGACCTCAGATTTGTGGTCTCGAAACCACTGTTTCGACTAGGGTCTAAACCAGGCTGTTACATATGGCATTGGCATCGAATAGTGATTCCGAGTAAGACCATGTCTGGAACCTGGCTTCTGTATGAAATCGTGTAAGACCATGTCTGGGACATGGCATCGACATGTGATCTCGTATAAGACCATATCTGGGATATGGCGTCAATATCAATATGAGATCTCGTATAAGACCATATCTGGGATATGGCATCGACATCGACATGTGATCTCATGTAAGACCATATTTGGGATATGGCGTCGACATCAATATGAGATCCCGTATAAGACCATATTGGGATATGGCATTGGCATAGACATGTAATCCCATGTAAGACCATATTTGGGATATGGCATTGGCATCTTATTACGTGTATGACAATTTCTGAGTATCCTTAGATATTCCAAGTGGTTCAATGGGGTAAAGAATTAAAGTTTATGTTAAAGAAGGAAAAAGGGCTAAATTTATGTGATGGAGTGATACAGGTACATATGCGAAACTCACGAGAAATGAGTCTGGTATGTGATATGTGATCGAAATTTGGTAAGGTTGATATGGAGTAAGTGTTACAATGAAGACTTGTAAATATTTGATGATGACTTGCTATTGGCATGGCTAACTATGGATATAATTTAGTGTTATATGTGTGTACGAATTAATACAAATAAAACATGATAGAGTAAATGTAGCAATAAAACAGTTTAGACAGCAGCATTTGTATCACCTTGAAAAATTACCAAAAATGGTGGAAATTGAATTATAGGTTGAATAAGATATGAAATTAAGGATTATTGAGTCTATTTTCACATAAAAGAAATGGTGTAAGCAAAAGAATTTCATATTCTGAGATATTTGAATTTTTGTGAGACAGAGTTAGAATGATTTTGGAATCCCTTATTTTGAGTTGGGAAAATAGTTAAAAATTGTACAAAATAATTATGGGTTATAATTTACATTCATAAAATCCTTAATGAGTCTATTTTCAAAATAAACAAATGGGAACATCATCAGAATCCCATACTATGAGATAATAAACTTTAAGTGAAGAGGGGTCAGAATTGTCAAACTACAAAATAGGGGTGACTTTAATGAATAAACTGTACTTATTGGCTAAACCAAAAATTCTGAAAATTTTATGGTAATAAGATATGTGAGTCTAGTTTCAGGAAAAATTAACAGATCTTAATTTGGAGTTCCGTAGCTCAAGCTGTGACTTGAGTAGACAGCTTGAGATGAACATAAGTAAATAGTGAAATTTTGTGCAATTATGATTGTATTACCTTGAGAACATATTGTGAGAAATGATGAAAAACATGTTAATAAGTTGCTTATTATTTGCATACAAACTTAGTAAGCATTGTATCTTACTCACCCTCCTTTCTCATATCTTATAGGGTTTTATTCTAGCTCGAGTTTGAGATCGCTGGAGATGCTATCACACTATCAATCTATCATCGTGGGGTAAAAGTGAATACAAACCTCTTAAGTTTATGGCATGTATAGGGAATAAGTCACTTTGTGATTGTGTCATTATGATTTAGCCAAAGGTATTGGCTTGTAATGGTTAAAGGTTTAATGTAATGTGTAGCCATGTGAATTGGCTTATATTGGCTAATTGGTTATAAGCCTATATCTTTATTCATATGCATATGCCAATGTCTTGTGATATGGTGTGTACTTATTTGGTATATGTGATGGATTGCAGTTTATGGCCTAAAGACCTAATGGTTGAATGTGGCCCAATAGTCTTATTATTGAATGTGACTTGGTATGTTTGGATTCGGTAAAGTATGATGTTAAGAGTATGTATATGATGATATAGATATGATATGTTATTGTTTGTGTTTGGTTGGTCTAAATGCATTTACATGCTTAAGATTGTGCCATGTGATGTTGTGTGAGTATGTGCAAGTGAGGGCGGCAAAATGGCTTGGAAAATAGCCTTGTAATTGTCCATACGGGTAGACACACGGGCATGTGTCTAGGCCGTGTGTGACACACGGTCAGCCCCATGGGCGTGTGTTTTGGCCGTGTGTCCCCTACACCTTAATTTAGGTAAAACAGAATGTCCAAAATTCAGCACACAGGCAGAGACACGGTGTAACACCCCTAACCCGTAACCATAGCTGGTTTAGGGTTAAGAGGCATTACCAGACAATCGGAAACTTTTACGGACATTTCATAACTTAATTTGGCTAATCACATCAAAGTGTTCCTTAAATAGGTCTTTGAGACCTATAACATGCTTTAGAATAGGGCCGGGACTAAACTGAATACATACAGAAATTCTCAGAAATTTAAATTTTTTTCTAAGTTACAGAGGTCACACGCCCGTGTGGGCAGGCCGTGTGCCTCCCACGGCCTCAGATGTAACACCCCATACCCGAGTCTAGGGCTAAGACTGGATACGAGGCATTACCATGCTTGAACTCACTTAAACATGTACTTACGAGCTGTAAAATCTCGTTTCGAAATAGAAACTCTTCGTTCTTAATCAAAACGTACATATCATGGGCGTATGAGGCCTTAAACAAATATCCGGGAACTTTCAGAATACAATCGGGAACTTTTCCTCGAAACAGGGGTCACACGCCCATGTGGCTGGGGACACGCCCGTGCACCCCTAAAATATGCCCGTGTCTTTCACCCGTGGTGGATACTGGCAAATTACACACGGCCTGGACATGCCTGTGGCCCTGGCCCGTGTGCCAAACCTTGGCATTCTGACTTATTCACACGGTCTATACACACGCCCGTGTGCATTAGCCGTGTGACAATCCAATTACTAAGTGTAAAGTGCAGACTTCACACAGCCTTGGCACACGCCCATGTGCTAGCCGTGTGTATCAAACGGTCTGAACAAACGGCCGTGTGATTAGCCCGTGGTCTATACTGACTTAAGACACTAAGGTGCAGGGTGCACACGGCCTAGACACACGCCCGTGTGTCCATCCGTGTGGGCACTTAAAGGCTATTTACCAAGACAATTGCCACCTTGAAATCAAGACCAAACTCATGCTCCATTCAGCAAATCAAGTATTACATCTAACATGAACAAGGATGCATACTTCATTGATAGATTAAAACATACATACTTAATCATTCATGACTCATCTCTTTTGCCATATACAAAAAGAATACTAAGCTTGATAGCCAACACTTTGGCTAGTTTTAAAACATAACTCAAAATGAAATGTTTTGTATACATGCCATACTTAATATAAACAATTTGGCTATACCGAAATAGCGATTGATAGTGTGCTCCGAGCTCCGATGACGATAATCCACGAGATTAGCTTGACGGGACTCAATATACAAAATGTATGTAGATATGCAATTTAGTCCTCGACTTTGTTCTTGCCTCGTTTCGATCCGGGCTTCGTTTTTCTTGATCTATAATAATAATTAGATCATTTAATACTCATATTGACTAAATTGACTCTTAACTCATACTTTGGAAAAATTACTATTTTGCCCCTAAACTTTCTCATATTTGCACTTTTTCCCCTAGGCTCGTAATATAATTCTCATTCAACTTTCTTAAACATCATGTTTAGCTGATTCATTTTCTCTACTATAACAATCATCAATTCTCACTATTTCTAATAGGTATGAACAATTTCATAACTATTACAAATTAGTCCATACTATCATTTTTCATGAAATTCACTAAGGAAAAGATGTTTATCTAACATCAAACTCCCATAATCTTCCATAAAATATCATTTTACATGCATGATACACATGGGTAGATTTTTTAACTTGCTTCTTAGCTCATCTTATAGCTAAAAATAGCTAATTCATAATACGAGGACTCCAAAAATACGAAGAATATTAAAAACGGGGCTAGGATGACTTACTTGCAAGCTTCAAAAATTTGAAGAACCCTAGCTATGGAGTCTCCCAATTTTCGTTACAAGGAAGAAGATGAATGAAATTTTTATCATCTTTTTCCTATTTTAATCATTTAATTGGTAAATGACCAAAATGCCCTTCTCTTTAAAAATTTACAATTTACTAACTCATGTCCATTTTTGTCCAAAACTTATAATTTGGGAAAATTGGTATTTAAGGACTTCTAATTAATATTCTAAAGCTATTTCATACAAAAAGCTTTTAGAAACTCATATTTTGCAACTTTTACAATTTAGTCCTATTTGATCATTCCATGTTAATTTCACAAAATTTCTACATGGAACTTTAATACTATAATGCAAACATGTCATAAATCTTAAGAACTCAATTTACTAACTCAGATTTATGGTCTCGCACCACAATTTCGATTAGGCCCTGAATCGGGCTGTTACAATTCTCCCCCTCTTAGGAATTTTCGTCCTCGAAAATCTTACTAGCAAATAGGTTTGGATACTGGTTTCTCATGATTTCTTCTGGTTCCCACGTAGCTTCTTCTATTCCATGTCTTTGCCACAACACTTTTACCAGGGCAATACTTTAATTTCTTAGCTGCTTGACTTCCCGAGCTAAAATCTTAACTGGTTCTTCACCATAAGTCATGTCGGGATGAATCTCTATCTCTGACGGGGTAATTACATGTGAAAGATCTAATCGGTAGCGTCGCAGCATGGACACGTGAAATACATCGTGAATCCTTTCTAACTCTGATGGCAAAGCCAATCGATAAGCTACCGGCCCAACTTTCTCGGTAATCTTATACGGTCCAATAAAATGTGGACTCAACTTGCCTTTCTGGCCAAATCTGAGAACTTTTCTCCATGGTGACACTTTCAAGAAAACTTTATCTCCGACTTGATACTCTATCTCTTTTCTCTTTAAGTCCGAATAGGACTTCTGTCTATCGATGCGACTTTTAAACATTCTCGTATCACTTTCACTTTCTCTTGACTTCTCTAACCAAATCAACCCCGTGAATTTGGTTTTCTTTTAGTTCAGTCCAATATAGAGGCGTTCGGCACTTACGCCCATATAAAGCCTCATAAGGCGCCATCTTTAAACTCAACTGAAAACTATTATTATAGGCAAATTCTACCGATGGGAGAAACTTTTCCCAACTGCCTCAGAATTCGAGAATACAACCTCTGAGCATATCCTCGAGTACGTGAATTAACCTCTCTAACTGACCGTCAGTTTGAGGATGAAAAGCGGTACTAAAGTTCAACTTTGTACCCAAGGCCTCTTGTAACTTCTTCAAAAATCTGGATGTAAACCTCGGATCTCTATCCGAGATGATTGACAATGGAACACCGTGAAGCCTTACTATTTCTGAAACGTACAAGTTTGCCAACTTGTCTAGTGAGTAATCAACTCACACAAGTATAAAATGGGCTAACTTTGTAAGTCTATCAACCACGACCAATACAACATCTTTCTTGCTCGGAGACAATGGTAAACTCGTTACAAAATCCATAGTAATACGGTCCCATTTCCACTTCGAACCAAAATGGGTTGAAGTAAACCCAAAGGTACTTGGTGTTCACCTTTACTTGTCGACAAATCAAGCATTTGGAAACGAACTCTGAAATATCTTTCTTCATTCTTGGCCACCAATATTGTTGCTTCAAGTCATTATACATCTTGGTACCACCGGATATGCGAGATAAACATCCGTTATGGGCCTCACGCAAAATTCCACTGAATAAGCTCTTCCTTTCTCACACACAAACTCTATCTTTGAACATCGACTTCCATTGGGACTAATCCAAAATCGGACTCAACATCCGTCTCATGCTTCGAGCTCTCTTGACTTGCAATCCACTATCTTCTTTTTGAGCTTCAGTGATCTCTTGGAGAAAAATTGGTCTAGCTCTCAACTCAGCTAGAATAGAACCATCGTCGAATAAAGTCATCCGTGAATTCATCGCCCTTAATGCAAATAGGGAATTTCTACTCAAAGCGTCGGCGACCACATTCGCCTTCCCGGGATGGTAGTCAATGACCAATTCATAGTCTTTTATCAACTCTATCCATCTCCGCTGCCTTAAGTTCAACTCTTTCTGTGTCATCAAGTACTTCAAACTTTTGTGATCGGTGAAGATTCGACATCTCTCACCATATAGGTGGTGTCTCCATATCTTTAATGCGAAGACTATGGAAGCCAACTCTAGATCGTGGGTCGAATAATTCTTCTCATGTGGCTTCAACTATCTTGAGGCGTAAGAAATCACTTTGCCTTCTTGCATAAGTACACAGCCTAATCCATTTAAGGATGCATCATTTGTAAATCACAAATTCTTTCCCTGTCTCGAGTTGTACTAAAACTGGAGCTTCTGTCAACATCACTTTTAGTTTCTCGAAACTTTGTTGGCATCTTTCTGTCCACTCAAACTTCACATTTTTCTGTAACAATTTAGTCATCGGGGTTGCAATCATAGAAAACCCCTTGATGAATCGTCTATAATAGCCAGCTAGGCCTAGGAAACTTCTAACCTCAGAGACATTTCTCGGTGGATTCAGTCCATTATGGCCGAAATCTTACTTGGATCTTCTCGGACTCCATCTTCCGAGACAATATGTCCCAGAAATCCTACTTCCTTGAGCCAAAATTCACTTTTATTGAACTTGGCATATAATTGATTTTCTCGAAGAGTCTGTAAAACTATCCGTAGGTGCTCAGCATGCTCATTCTCATCCCGAGGAAAAAATCAGTATGTCATCAATGAAAACGACTACAAACTTGTCAAGGTATGGTCTGAAGATGCGGTTCATTAAGTCCATGAATACCGCAGGAGCATTGGTCAAACCAAAAGGCATGACTAAAAATTCATAATGCCCATACCTCGTGCGAAAAGCGGTCTTGGATACATCTGAATCCGGTACTCTCAGCTGGTAGTACCCCGATCTCAAGTCTATCTTAGAGAACACGGTGGCTCCCTTCAATTGATCGAACAAATCATCGATCCTTGGCAATGGGTACTTGTTCTTTACTGTCACTTTATTAAGTTGACGGTAATCTATGCACAATCCCATGGTGCCATCTTTCTTTTTCACAAATAAAATGGGAGCACCCCATGGAGAACAACTTGATCTCGCAAAAACCTTTATCTCACAACTCTTGCAATCGTGACTTCAACTCTCTCAACTCCGTTGGAGCCATTCTCATGGAGTAATAGATATTGGTACAGATCAGGGAGCTAGCTCAATGCTGAACTCAACCTCTCTAACTGGTGGTAGTCCTGGTAACTCTTCGGGAAAAACATCCACATACTCACATACTATCGGTACTGACTCAATCTTTAACTCTGATTCTCTATCATTCATCACAAAGGCCAAATATGCCTCATACCCTTTTCTTATGTATCTCTGTGCCGTCATATGAGAAATCATTGCCGGTGACCTACCTTGTTCATCTGATTTTACATGGAGAATGTCCCCATTCTCACATTTCATCTCAATGTACTTTTTCCCATAATTTACTATTACATCATGTGCAGTCAACCAGTCCATGCCAAGAATGATGTCAAACTCATCAAATGGTAGCAACATAAGATTTGCTTTAAAGTAATGACCTCTAATCATTAATGGATAATCTTTACATACTTCATCAACTAACACACTCTTGCCCTAAAGATTAGACACCTTAATCGTAAATTCAGAGAATCCATAGGCATATTCATACTGGATACTAGTTTCATACAAATGTAAGAGTGTGTGGATCTGGGATCTATTAAAGCAATAACTTTGATATCATAAAGAGAAAAGGTACCCGTAATAACATCAGGAGAAGATGCCTCTTCGCGAGCGTGAATGGCATAAGTCCTTGCAGGCGCCCTACCCTCTGGTCTTGCAACCTGCTCTCTAGGGTTACCTCTTCCACTTGCCCCACTTCTTGGGTTCCTCTGCGATCTTCCTCTGACCACACTCCCGAATCTTGGGTTCTGAGCTCTATCTTCTTTCCTTGTCTCTAGACAATCTTTTATGTAGTGGTCCTGGGAACCACATCTGAAACATGCATTTTCATGTGCTCGACATTCTCCAAGATGACGTCTACCACACTGTGGGCATTCGGGTCTATCCGATCGGATGTTCCCCACACTAGCAACTGAGGTTGTCTGTGCCTTACTTCCCGAATACTGCTTACTCTTGTCCTTCCTTGAAAACCCAGTGGAAGTAGCCGATTGGGAGGAGAAATCTCTTGACTTCTTGGATGGGGATTGGAGTGACTTATTCCACTGTCTCTTTTTAGAGTCACGAGACTCTACTTCAGATTTTCTCTTCTCCTTTACTAGTTCTTCGGCTTTACAAGCCCTTTCTACTAGCACAACGAATTCCTTTAGTTCTAGGACAGCAACAAACAATTTGATGTCCTTATTTAGCCCATCTTCAAATCTCTTACTCATGATGGCCTCGGTGGACACGTATTCTCGAGCGTATTTGCTGAGCCGTACAAACTCACTCTCATAATCAGTCACAGACATCTTGCCTTGCTTTAACTCTAGAAATTCCTTTCTTTTCTGGTCCACGAACCTTTGACTGATATACTTTTTCTTGAACTCTTCTTGGAAAAATTCCCATGTGATCTTTTCCCTCGGTACCACAGACACCAATGTGTTCCACCTTTGATAAACAGAATCTCTCAAAAGAGAGACTACACACTTCATGCATTCCTCAGGTGTGCATGACAACTCATTAAATACCCTGATAGTATTTTCTATCCTGAACTCAGCCTTTTCCGGATCATCATCTTTTCTAGCCCGGAATTCTTCTACCCCATGTTTCCTAATCCTATCACCCGGAGGCTTCTCTCCTCTTACCACCTCTACTACTTGAAGGGCTACTGGGATAGGTTGAGGAATAGGTGGGGGTGGAGGGGGTTGTGCATTCGGGTTCGTACGAACGAACTCTATATACCATGTGTTCATCATGTGAAGGAAGGCTTCTCTAGCCTCTTCTCCTCCTTCTTGACTCACCGTAGTGGGTCTATTCTCATTCTCATTCGGCACCGTCCCTTCAGCGGGAGCCGGCGCGTTACTTTCTACGTCATCCGCCACAGCTCTATCGGGATCCATTTACTAAATGTATAAACATAATTTAAGTCATCAAGAGTCGTCACACTATCATTATAAAAACAGTCTTATGTATGGCATGTATAGCTAGACTCGTGCTCGTGCTACATTAGTCCTAGAACCGACTAAACCGTAGCTCTGATACCACTAAATGTAACACCCCATACCCGAGTCCTGGACCATGCTTGAACTCACTTAAACATGTACTTACGAGCTGTAAAATTTCGTTTCGAAATAGAAACTCTTGTTTCTTAATCAAAACGTACATATCATGGGCGTATGAGGCCTTAAACACATATTCGGGAACTTTCAGAATACAATCGGGAACTTTTCCTCGAAACAGGGGTCACACGCCCATGTGGCTGGGGACACGCCCGTGCACCCCTAAAACATGCCCGTGTCTTTCACTCGTGGTGGATACTGGCAAATTACACACGGCCTGGACACGCCCGTGGCCCTGGCCCGTGTGCCAAACCTTGGCATTTTGACTTATTCACACGGTCTATACACACGCCCGTGTGCATTAGCCGTGTGACAATCCAATTACTAAGTGTAAAGTGCAGACTTCACACGGCCTTGGCAGACGCCCATGTGCTAGCCGTGTGTATCACACGGTCTGAACAAACGGCCGTGTGATTAGCCCGTGGTCTATACTGACTTAAGACACTAAGGTGTAGGGTGCACACGGCCTAGACACACGCCTATGTGTCCATCCGTGTGGGCACTTAAAGGCTATTTACCAAGCCAATTGCCACCCTGAAATCAAGACCAAACTCATGCTCCATTCAGCAACTCAAGTATTACATCTAACATGAACAAGGATGCATACTTCATTGATAGATTAAAACATACATACTTAATCATTCATGACTCATCTCTTTTGCCATATACAAAAAGAATACTAAGCTTGATAGCCAACACTTTGGCTAGTTTTAAAACATATCTCAAAATGAAATGTTTTCTATACATGCCATACTTAATATAAACAACTTGGCTATACCAAAATAGCGATTGATAGTGTGCTCCGAGCTCTGATGACGATAATCCACGAGATTAGCTTGGCGGGACTCAATATACAAAATGTATGTAGATATGCAATTTAGTCCTCGACTTTGTTCTTGCCTTGCTTTCGATCCGGGCTTCGTTTTTCTTGATCTATAATAATAATTAGATCATTTAATACTCATATTGACTAAATTGACTCTTAACTCATACTTTGGAAAAATTACTATTTTGCCCCTAAACTTTCTCATATTTGCACTTTTTCCCCTAGGCTCGTAATATAATTCTCATTCAACTTTCTTAAACATCATGTTTAGCTGATTCATTTTCTCTACTATAACAATCATCAATTCTCACTATTTCTAATAGGTATGACCAATTTCATAACTATTACAAATTAGTCCATACTATCATTTTTCATGAAATTCACTAAGGAAAAGATGTTTATCTAACATCAAACTCCCATAATCTTCCATAAAATATCATTTTACATGCATGATACACATGGGTAGATTTTTGAACATGCTTCTTAGCTCATCTTATAGCTAAAAATAGCTAATTCATAATACGAGGACTCCAAAAATACGAAGAATATTAAAAACGGGGCTAGGATGACTTACTTGCAAGCTTCAAAAATTTGAAGAACCCTGGCTATGGAGTCTCCCAATTTTCAGTACAAGGAAGAAGATGAATGAAATTTTTATCATCTTTTTCCTATTTTAATCATTTAAATGGTAAATGACCAAAATGCCATTCTCTTTAAAAATTTACAATTTACTAACTCATGTCTATTTTTGTCCAAAACTTATAATTTGGGTAATTTTCTATTTAAGGACTTCTAATTAATATTTTAAAGCTATTTCATACAAAAAGCTTCTAGAAACTCATATTTTGCAACTTTTGCAATTTAGTCCTATTTGATCATTCCATGTCAATTTCACAAAATTTCTACATGGAACTTTAATACTATCATGCAAACATGTCATAAACCTTAAGAACTCAATTTACTAGCTAAGATTTGTGGTCTCGCACCACTATTCCGACTAGGCCCTGAATCGGGCTGTTACATCAAACACGCCCGTGTGTCTAAGCCGTGTCAAAACAGGGCATACATACTAAATTGTCCACACGGCCGCGGACACGCCCGTGTGCCTCACCCGTGGTTGACACTGACTTGCACCACACGGCCAGTCACATGCCCGTGTGTCCTGCCCGTGGTCGAGTCTGACATGTTTTGAAATACAACCACGAAGGACACGGTCGAGCCACACGCTCGTGTGCTCAACCGTGTGGGCAATTATAGGCCATTTCTAAGGCCAAAATGCCACCCACACTATGGGCTATCCCTACAAGCATCATACCAATTCAATTCATGCCATAAATAACCAACTATTCCAAGCATTCATAAGCATTTCAAACATAATATCTTATGCAACAATTAGCTCAACTATATGACAAACATTTCTAAGCAAGTTTCCTTCACAAATTTACCACCATATTATAAGACATTTCTCATCAAACATATACCAAATTTTTCATCAACAAACTTACCATTACCTTGACCATTTCATTAGCTAACAACCATATCAAGCTAAGCATCATATAGCTTGATCACTCATACATATCACAAACATTTATCTAGCCATATCACATGGCTATTACATATCATAAACATAATCTATTTTAACTAGACTATACATGCCATACTTAATATATACATGATCATAAGGTACCAAAATGTGATTTGAGTAGTGTGATGACAATCCTCGAGGATTCCCGAGCCCTCAGTAGCTTTGACGATCTATAAAACAAAGCAAACACACACAAAGTAAGCTTTCAAAAGCTTAGTAAGCCATATACAAATAAACTTAACATAAAATGCACATAATCATAATGATACAATGTCATTATTGTTTCTCATTTGCAAATTCATAACCTTTTCCTTAGCTCTTTTGTTTAGACATAGCTTTCCCAGATTTCAACTCAAAGTATCACTTTTGCTCATATCAAAGTCATATATATATCACATTTCATATCCACAAAACTATGCACATATCTCACTTAGGTAAGTTCACATAGATATACTTACCTTCCATACACATACATAGTGTACAATTCAAATGTACATGTTTTGCTTAAACATTTTACGTAGTCTCTCATTTCTCGGATTTGCCCGTTGAACCGTTCAGAATCAAATAGGAAGCTCGGAATACTAAGAATGGTCGTACAATGCCAACGTCCCAGATGTGGTCTTACATGTAATCAAATATCGATGCCACTATCCCGAAGAGGGTCTTACACGAATCAATACGATGCCAATGTCCCAGACATGGTCTTACACGTAAATCTCAAATCGATGCCAACGTCCCAGACGTGGTCTTACATGATATCACATATCAGACACCTATGTCATGACATATACAATCCTATCTATTCCTAGGTTCGTACGAGACTTTTTCGGATGTTGACATCATGTCGATACTATCTCGGATTTCATGTACTCATCATCTCATATACATTCATCATTATAAATTTTCATATGAACATACATATATCAATGTAATACATTTATTTGTATATAGACTTTCCTCGGATTCGGATAACGTACGGACTCGACTATTCGATCACTTTCGACTTTCCACGATCTAAATCCGTTTTCTTCAATTCTTGATCTATACATATTCAAATTTAATCCATTTATCCACCAAATCATTCAATTCAATCCAAAAACACATATTTAGGGCAATTTACAAATTAACCCTCATATTTTCACATTTTGACATTTTAGTCCTTATTTCACAAAATCACAAAATACACAAAATTTGCACACACCATGCTTAGGCTGAATATTACCCATGCTCATACAAGTCCATACATTTCATTTATTTCACATTTTAGTCCCTCAAAATATTATTTTCTCAATTTAGTCCAAATTACTCAAATTCATCAAAAATTCAAAGACAAACTATGTTAATCTATCATATATCTTTCATAATTCATCTTCAAACATCACAAAACTCATGAATTCATCAATGGCATATTTCAAAATCTTCATCAATTCACAAAATTGAGACATGGGTTTGAAAGAACATGAAGCAACAATTACAAAAAAAACGTAGAAATTATCAAAAATCGTAACAAAAACCTACCTCAATTGAGCTTAGACAAGAGCTGAATATTCAAGAGCTCTAAACCCTCTTTTTCTTTCTTATTTTTGGTGGAAAAAACAAAGATGAACACTATTTTAGCTTTTGTTTTATTTTAATTCAACTTATTAATCATTTTACAGTTTTAACCTTTATTAATACATTATAATTTCCACTAACTTTAGGCATTAATGTCCATCCATATTTCCAATGGTCCAATTGCATTATAAGTACCTCACATTTATAAAGACATGACACGTAGGTGGTTTTAACATATGGCATGCTAATTTAGCATCTATCACAATTTGGTCCTTTTCTCAAATTAAGCACATAAATGACCAAATTAAATCTCGAAACTTTCACACATACTTAATCTCATACCATAGGCACAGAAAATAATATTAAAATATTTTTTCTAACTCAAATTTGTGGTCCCGAAACCACTATTCTGACTAGGGTCTAAATCGGACTGTTACACACGGGCGTATGTCTCAGCCGTGTGGAGGACACGGCCTAAGCACACGGGCGTGTGACTTGGCCGTGTGACCTCTTTTGATGATGACATCATAAATAGAATGTCCCCTATTTTGGACACGACCTGAAACACTGGCGTGTGATATGCCACACGGGCGTGTCCCTTCACCCACACGGGCGTGTGGACCTGTTTCATGATGAAATATTTCTAAGTATCCCAAAAGTTTTCTAAAGTTCTCTGTTTAGTCCCGAACCACTCCCGATGCATGTTTTGAGCCTCGTAGGCCCATAGTAGGATGACATGATTGTAAATGAAAAGTTTTAAATTTGGACGGAAATTCATGTCTCGGTTTTGTATGATTGTTTGAATTTATGTCCGGTAACACCTCATTACTGTTTTTGATTATCGAATACGGGTATAGGGTGTTACATTTAGTGGTATCGAAGCTATGGTTTAGTCGATTCTCGGACTAACCTAGCGTATGTGAGTCTAGCTATACATGCCATATTACTACTCGTGATAGTGTGATATCTCCCGGCTCTAATAAAATTATTTTGTTAAGTCAGAGATGACTTCCAACCGAGCTATTTTTGATAATGCTGAAAAATGATATTGAGGTGATTGAAGTGTGTTTGTGATGAGACGAAACTTAGAAAGGTATGAATAGAAGTTCACGATATGTATGTGTTAATGTACGAAGTGAGATAACCATGAGTTGAGAAATGTGGAAACATGGAATAAAATGAAAGTTTATGTGGTGATAAGTCCATTCATGTTTGCTTGGCATGCATATGATGATATGTGCCCAACCTATTTGATTAAGTGAATATGATAAGTACACTTACACAAATTGACTGGAATGTGTGTTTATGTACACTTGTTTGAATAAGTGTAATCGGTATGTTAATGTGGTTGAATTTTATGTTTACTTGTTAAATTACGATAATATGATGTTATGTTCTACGCCTTTGTTAACGCAGGAAATGAGTGCGATCGTTCAATGATGAATTGACAAATAAGACCATGGTTGGACCATGGCAAAGTATGGAATGTGAGACCATAGCTGGGCTATGGCTTTTCAGTGAAAGGACCATAACTGGGTTATGGCATTGTGGACGTAAGACCATGGTTGGACCATGGAAGTACATGTGTGTACGTGTAAGACCATAGTTGGACTATGGCATTGTAATAACGTATAAGACCATAGCTGGGCTATGGCATTGTGATACGTGTAAGACCATGTCTGGGACATGGCATCGATATGAGACTGTAACACCCCGTACCCGAGACTGATGCTAGGGCTGGATACGAGACATTACCATACTTGGATCACTTAAACATTCTCTTATAGGTGGAAAAATTTTGTTCCGACATAAAAACTTCTCTTTCTTAGTCTAATCATACATTTCATGGGCCCACAAGGCCTTAGGCACATAACCGATAACTTTCGGAACTTAATCGAAAACTTTTCTTTGAAGTAGGGTTCAAACGCCCATGTAACTTAGAACACGCCCATGTACCCTTAGACACGCCCATGTCTACAAACCGTGGGGAGTTACTGACTATATTCACACGGCTGTGCATGATTAGACACGCCCGTGTATAGACACACATGCCCATGTCCCTAGTCCCTGCCTAAAAACCCAGGCATTCTACCAATTTGCCCACGGCCAAGGCACGCCCGTGCTGCCCAACCGTGGTCGACACTGATTAAATCCACACGACCTGAACACGTCGGTGTCCTAACTGTGTGTCATACACGGCTCATACAAACGGCCGTGGGATATGATCGTGGTATATCCTGACTCATAACATTATGGTGCAGGGTACACACGGCCTGACACACGCCTGCGCGTCGTAAGCGTGGGCACACTTAAAGGCTATTTACCAAGCCATTTGCCACCCTGAAATCAAGATCAACTCAAACTCAATTCAATTCATCTTATGGATAATACTACATACTTCATTTACTTCAATAAACATACATACATAGACAATTTTGGCCCATTACCTAGCCAAATACTAAAGAATAATAAAAGAGGCTTACACTTCATTAATTTCATCTTCATTGAAAAACCAAGAGTTTGCCAAATATTTGCCTAGCTCAAGAAATCATTTACAAAATGCCTAAGTTACAGAGGTCACACGCCCGTGTGGGCAGGCGGTGTGCCTCCCAAGGCCTCAGACACGCCCGTGTGTCTAAGCTGTGTCAAAACAGGGCATACATACTTCACATGCCCGTGTGTCCAGCCCGTGGTCGAGTCTGACTTGTTTTGAAATACAACCACGAAGGACACGGTCGAGCCACACGCCCGTGTACTTAACTGTGTGGGCAATTATAGACCATTTCTAAGGCCAAAATGCCACCCACACTATGGGCTATCCCTACAAGCATCATACCAATTCAATTCATGCCATAAACAACTAACTATTCCAAGCATTCATAAGCATTTCAAACATAATATCTTATGCAACAATTAGCTCAACTAAATGACAAACATTTCTAACCAAGTTTCCTTCACAAATTTACCACCATATTATAAGACATTTCTCATCAAACATATACCAAAATTTTCATCAACAAGCTTACCATTACCTTGACCATTTCATTAGCTAACAACCATATTAAACTAAGCATCATATACCTTGATCACTCATACATATCACAAACATTTATCTAGCCATATCACATGGCTATTACATATCATAAACATAATCTATTTTAACTAGACTATACATGCCATACTTAATATATACATGATCATAAGGTACCAAAATGTGATTTGAGTAGTGTGATGACAATCCTCGAGGATTCCCGAGCCCTCAAGAGCTTTGATGATCTATAAAACAAAGCAAACACACACAAAGTAAGCTTTCAAAAATTAGTAAGCCATATACAAATAAACTTAACATAAAATGCACATAATCATAATGATACAATGTCATTATTGTTTCTCATTTGCAAATTCATAACCTTTTCTTTGGCTCTTTTGTTTAGCTATAGCTTACCCACATTTCAACTCAAAGTATCACTTTTTCTCATATCAAAATCATACATATATCACATTTCATATCCACAAAACTATGCACATATCTCACTTAGGTAAGTTCACATAGATATACTTACCTTCCATACACATACATAGTGTACAATTCAAACGTACTGCTTCGCTTAAACATTTTACGTAGTCTCTCATTTCTGGATTTGCTCGTTGAACCGTTCGAATCAAATAGGAAGCCCGAATACTCGTAATGGTCGTACAATGCCAACGTCCCCGCACGTGGTCTTACATGTAACCGGATATCGATGCCACCGTCCCGCATGTGTCTTACACGAATCAATACGATGCCAATGTCCCAAACATGGTCTTACACGTAAATCTCAAATCGATGCCAACGCCCCGCACGCGGTCTTACACAATATCACATATCGGACACCTATGTCATGACATATACAATCTTATCTATTCCTAGGTTCATGCACGACTTTTTTTCTGGATGTTGACATCATGTCGATACTATCTCGGATTTCATGTACTCATCATCTCATATACATTCATCATTATAAATTTTCATATGAACATACATATATCAATGTAATACATTTATTTGTATATAGACTTACCTCGGATTCGGATAACGTGACGGACTTCGACTATTCGATCACTTTCGACTTTCCACGATCTAAATTCGCTTTCTTCAATTCTTGATCTATACATATTCAAATTTAATCCATTTATCCACCAAATCATTCAATTCAATCCAAAAACACATATTTAGGGCAATTTACAAATTAACCCTCATATTTTCACATTTTGACATTTTAGTCCTTATTTCACAAAATCATAAAATACACAAAATTTGCACACACCATGCTTAGGCGAATATTACCCATGCTCATAAAAGTCCATACATTTCATTTATTTCACATTTTAGTCCTCAAATATTATTTTCTCAATTTAGTCAAAATTACTCAAATTTATCAAAAATTCAAAGACAAACTATGTTAATCTATCATATATCTTTCATAATTCATCTTCAAACATCACAAAACTCATGAATTCATCAATGGCATATTTTAAATTCTTCATCAATTCACAAAATTGAGACATGGGTTTGAAAGAACACGAAGCAACGATTATAAAAACGTTGAAATTATCAAAAATCGTAACAGAAACTTGCCTCAATTGAGCTTAGACAAGAGCCGAATATTCAAGAGCTCTAAACCCTCTTTTCTTTCTTATTTTCGTGGAAAAACAAAGATGAGCACTATTTTAGCTTTTGTTTTATTTTAATTCAACTTATTAATCATTTTACAGTTTTAACATTTATTAATACATTATAATTTCCACTAACTTTAGGCATTAATGTCCATCCATATTTCCAATGGTCCAATTGCATTATAAGTACCTCACATTTATAAAGACATGACACATAGGTGCTTTTAACATTTGGCATGCTAATTTAGCATCTATCACAATTTGGTCCTTTTCTCAAATTAAGCACATAAATGACCAAATTAAATCTCGAAACTTTTACACATACTTAATCTCATATCATAGGCACGAAAAATAATATTAAAATATTTTTTTCTAACTCGGATTTGTGGTTTCGAAACCACTATTCCGACTAGGGTCTAAACCGGACTGTTACAATTCTCCCCCCTTAGGGATTTTCGTCCCCAAAAATCTTACCATTAAACAGATTTGGATATTGTTGTCTCATTTAATCTTCAGGCTTCCACGTAGGCTCTTCAACTCCGTGTCGATGCCACAGTACCTTAACTAACGGAATTTTCTTATTTCGTAATTCTTTCAATTCGCGAGCTAAGATACGGATCGGTTCTTCTTCGTAAGTCATATCAGATCGGATTTCAATCTCAGACGTAGGAATCACATGTGATGGATCAGATCTGTATCGACGAAGTATTGACATGTGAAATACATTATGAATCTTTTCCCACTCAGGTGGCAACAACAATCTATATGCTACAGGTCTGATACGCTCAATAATTTCATACGATCCAATGAACCTCAGACTCAATTTGCCTTTACGTCCGAATCGAAGTACTTTCTTCCACGGAGATACTTTCAAACATGCTTTATCACCAATCTCAAACTCAATATCTTTTCGTTTCAAATCTGCATAAGATTTCTGACGATCAGACGCTGCTTTCAGACAATCACGGATTACTTTCACTTTCTGTTCTGTATCTCTTATCAAATCGACCCCATGTATCTTATTTTTATTGAGCTCAGTCCAATACAATGGTGTACGACATTTACGACCGTACAAAGCCTCGTAAGGTGCCATTTTGATACTAGACTGAAAGCTATTATTATAAACAAATTCAATCAAAGGTAAGTATCGTTCCCACGCACCTTCAAACTCAAGAATGCAACATCTCAACATATCCTCGAGTATCTTAATGATTCGCTCGAATTGACCATCCGTTTGCAGGTGAAAAGCCGTACTGAAATGCAATTTCTTACCTAAAGCTTCTTACAATTTCTTCCAGAATCGTGATGTAAATCTCGGATCTCTATCAGACATAATAGATAATGGCACTCCGTAAAATCTCACAATATCAGAAATATAAAGCTCAGCTAACTTATCAAGTAAGTAATCAGATCGTACTGGAATAATGGGAAGATTTCGTCAATCGATCAACTACGACCCAAATTGCATCTTTCTTTCTAAGAGTCAATGGCAATCTAGAAACAAAGTCCATCATCACTCTATCCCATTTCCACTCGGGAATCGAGAATCGGTTGTAGCAAAACAGATGGAACTCCGATGTTCAAAGATTAACTTGTTTGTAAGACTAAACATTTCGACACAAAATCAGAGATATCTCTTTTCATACCAGACCACAAATAGTGTTGCTTCAAATCATGTTACATCTTTGTACTTCCCGGATGAACAGATAGGCGATTATTATGAGCTTCATTCAAAATTAACTGTATTAACTCCGGATTTCTCGAAACACAAATTTGATCTCAAAATCTCAAACAATCATCATCATCAACTCTAAATTCAAAATCGAAATTCGAATCACACTGAGCTCGTCTCACTAGCATTTCGTTATCAATCTTCCGAGCATCATATATTTGTTGTAAGAACAACTGTTTCGCTTTCAATTCCGCCAAAGCTGAACCATCATTAGACAGGTCCAAATGAGCATTCAAAGCACACAACGCAAACAGTGATTTCTAGCTCAGTGCATCAGCAACAACATTTGCCTTACCCAGATGATAATCTATCATAAGCTCGTAATCTTTCAATAGCTCTAAACATCTTCTCTGTCACAGGTTCAAGTCTTTCTAAGTCATTAGGTACTTCAAACTTTTATGATCTGAAAACACGTGGCACTTCTCACCAAAAAGATAATGACGCCAAATATTTAATGCAAAAACAATTGCAGCTAGTTCAATATCATTGTCGGATAGTTCTTTTCATGCGACTTCAATTGTCTCGAGGCATAAGCTATAACTTTGCCTTCCTGCATCAAAACACATCCCAAACCATTCAATGAAGCATCACTGTAAATCATGAATTCTTTACCCGATTCTGGTTGTACCAAAATTGGAGCTTCAGTCAATAGAGTTTTCAAGCGATCAAAGCTTTTCCGACATTTATCAGACCATTCAAACCTTACATCTTTCTGAAGTAATCTAGTCAACGGAGTAGCTATCATCGAGAATTCTTTTAGAAACCGATGATAATAACCAGCTAGTCCCAGAAAACTATGGACTTCAGACATATTCTTCGGTGGTTTCCATTCCGAATAGCGTAAATCTTACTCGGATCAACTCGTATTCCGCAGGTCGATACAATATGTCCCGAAAAAACTAACTTCTCGCAACCAAAATTCACATTTACCGAACTTTGCATACAATTGCTTATCTCGCAGAGTTTGCAAAAGAATTCTCAGATGCTCAGCATGCTCGATCTCATAACGTGAATAAATCAAGATGTCGTCAATGAATACAAAAAAAAATTGATCTAAGTACGATCTGAAAATTCTGTTCATCAGATCCATAAAAACAGCTGGAGCATTTGTTAGTCCAAAAGGCATAACTAAAAAATCATAATGGCCGTACTGCCTCGTTACGAAGTAATCTTGAATATCTGAATCTTTTACTCGCAACTGGTAGTATCCCGATCTCAAATCTATCTTTGAAAACACTGTGGCTCCTTTCAGCTGATCGAACAAATCATCAATTCTGGGCAGAGGATATTTATTCTTAATAGTCACCTTGTTCAACTGACGGTAATCAATGCACATTCTCATCGTGCCATCTTTCTTTTTCACAAATAGAACAGAGCACCCCAAGGTGAGAAACTTCGGTCGTGCAAATCCTCTATCGGTCAACTCTTGCAATCGTGTCTTCAACTCTTTCAATTCTCATTGGTGCCATTCTATACGGAGCTATCGAAATAGAGTCGTTCGACATTAAATCAATACCAAATTCAACTTCCCATATCGGAGGTAATCCCTGTAATTCTTCAGAAATACATCGGGAATTCACAAACCATTGGCACTGATTCAACTTTCTTTTCACTCACTTTTGAGTCAATTACATAAGCAAAATAAGCTTCATATCCCTCTTTCACATAACTCTAAGCTTTTAACACAGATATCACAGCCGATAATCCATTCAAATCATTACACTCAATCCAAACTATTTCATCATTCTGACATCTCAAATCAATGGTCTTTCTTTTGCAATTCACAACAGCATCATGTAGTGTCAACCAGTCCATACCCAAAATTATATCAAACTCATCAAATGGTAATAGCATCAAATCAGCTGGAAAACAAACATCTCTAAACATCAACAGGTAGTTTTTGCATACTTTATCAACCAGGACAATTTTACCTAAGGGGTTCGATACTCTAATAACAAATTCAGTAAACTCTACAGGCAAAGTCTTACTGGATACTAAGTTCATACATATATACGAACGTGTAGAACCTGGGTCTATCAATGCAATCACAGAAGTATCATAAAGAGTAAATGTACCTATTATAACATCCGGAGATGAAGCTTCCTCACGAGCTCGGATGGCATATGCTCTGGCAGGCGCTCTAGCTTTAGATCTCCCAACAGTGTCTTTCTTAGCTCTCTGACTACCACTAACATTCCTTGCATTTCTAGAAGGTCTACCTCTAGCCGAAGCATTATCAGATCTCGGATTCTGAATAGTCTCTTGTTCAACAGACTCTGGGCAGTCTCGGATGAAATGGGTTAACGAACCACATCTAAAACAGGCTCGGTCATTCAACCTAAAACTTTCCGGATGTCTTTTACCATAATGCTTACATTCAGGTCGCTCAGATCGGACATTTCCCACACTAGTCATCGATGTAGCTGGAGCTTTGAAATTTAACTACGATCTAGCTCGATCTCTATTTAAGTGTCCCACATTAACCTTTGAACGGCTATGCTCATCTCTGAATTTCTTGGAAGCAGACTGAAATGGTTTACTTGAAAACCTTTTTCTCACATCTCTAGCTTCGGATTCAGCTTTTATTTTATCTTTCCCGAGTGCCTCTTCTTTACATGCTCGATCAACAAGCACTAAAAACTCTTTTATTTCTAGGATTCCAACTAGCAAGCGAATATCTTCATTCAAGCCATCTTCAAATCTCTTACACATTATCGCTTGGTTGAAACACATTCTCGAGCATATTGACTTAGTCTCACGAACTCTCGTTCATACTTTCAGAACAAACATGCGACCCTATTTCAATTCCGAAATTCTTTTTGTTTCGATCAATAAACCTCTGACTGATGTATTTCTTTCTGAACTCAGACTGAAAGAAATCTCATGTGACTTGTTCTTTTGGAACAACAGAGATCAACGTCTTCCACCACTGATAAGCTGCGTCTCGTATACTCGGATAGTGTTCTTGAGCCAAAATTCTGCTCTCTCAGCATCATCATCACTAGTAGCCCTAAACTCTTTAGCTCCATATTTATAGATTTTGTCGACCGGAGGTTTATTCAACAACTTCAAGCTCATAACCGGAGGTATAGAAGAAGTCTGAGGAGGATTAGGCGGGGGCAGAGGTTGTGAAACAGCCAGATTAGTTCTTACGTATTGAGTGAACCACTCATTCATCATTTGGAAAAAGGCTTGTTTAGCCTCTCCCTCTTGATCGCTAGTAGCCGGTCTCGAATCAGATGGCACTGTCCCTTCAGCAGGAGCAGGCGCATTGCTTTCAACGTCATCAGCTACGGCTCTTTCAAAATCCATTACTATACGAAAACACATTTTACACGTCAGGATTCATCACACTATCACATTTCACATATATGGCATGTATAGCTTGACTCTCACACGCAATGTTAGTCCGAGAATCGACTAAACCGTAGCTCTGATACCAATCAAATGTAACACCCCTAACCCTTAACCATCGTCGGTTTAGGGTTAAGAGGCATTACCAGACAATCGAAAACTTTTACGGACATTTCATAACTTAATTTGGCAAATCACATCAAAGTGTCCCTTAAATAGGTCTTTGAGACCTATAACATGCTTTACAATAGGGCCGGGACTAAATCAAATACATACAGAAATTCTCGGAAATTTAAATTTTTTTCTAAGTTACAGAGGTCACACGCCCGTGTGGGCAGGCCGTGTGCCTCCCAAGGCCTCAGACACGCCCGTGTGTCTAAGCTGTGTCAAAACAGGGCATACATACTTCACATGCCCGTGTGTCCAGCCCGTGGTCGAGTCTGACTTGTTTTGAAATACAACCACGAAGGACACGGTCGAGCCACACGCCCGTGTACTTAACTGTGTGGGCAATTATAGACCATTTCTAAGGCCAAAATGCCACCCACACTATGGGCTATCCCTACAAGCATCATACCAATTCAATTCATGCCATAAACAACTAACTATTCCAAGCATTCATAAGCATTTCAAACATAATATCTTATGCAACAATTAGCTCAACTAAATGACAAACATTTCTAACCAAGTTTCCTTCACAAATTTACCACCATATTATAAGACATTTCTCATCAAACATATACCAAAATTTTCATCAACAAGCTTACCATTACCTTGACCATTTCATTAGCTAACAACTATATTAAACTAAGCATCATATACCTTGATCACTCATACATATCACAAACATTTATCTAGCCATATCACATGGCTATTACATATCATAAACATAATCTATTTTAACTAGACTATACATGCCATACTTAATATATACATGATCATAAGGTACCAAAATGTGATTTGAGTAGTGTGATGACAATCCTCGAGGATTCCCGAGCCCTCAGTAGCTTTGATGATCTATAAAACAAAGCAAACACACACAAAGTAAGCTTTCAAAAATTAGTAAGCCATATACAAATAAACTTAACATAAAATGCACATAATCATAATGATACAATGTCATTATTGTTTCTCATTTGCAAATTCATAACCTTTTCTTTGGCTCTTTTGTTTAGCTATAGCTTACCCACATTTCAACTCAAAGTATCACTTTTTCTCATATCAAAATCATACATATATCACATTTCATATCCACAAAACTATGCACATATCTCACTTAGGTAAGTTCACATAGATATACTTACCTTCCATACACATACATAGTGTACAATTCAAACGTACCTGTTTCGCTTAAACATTTTACGTAGTCTCTCATTTCTCGGATTTGCCCGTTGAACCGTTCGGAATCAAATAGGAAGCCCGGAATACTCAGAATGGTCGTACAATGCCAACGTCCCAGACGTGGTCTTACATGTAACCAGATATCGATGCCACTGTCCCAGACAGGTCTTACACGAATCAATACGATGCCAATGTCCCAAACATGGTCTTACACGTAAATCTCAAATCGATGCCAACGTCCCAGACGTGGTCTTACACAATATCACATATCGGACACCTATGTCATGACATATACAATCTTATCTATTCCTAGGTTCGTACGGGACTTTTTCGGATGTTGACATCATGTCGATACTATCTCGGATTTCATGTACTCATCATCTCATATACATTCATCATTATAAATTTTCATATGAACATACATATATCAATGTAATACATTTATTTGTATATAGACTTACCTCGGATTCGGATAACGTACGGACTCGACTATTCGATCACTTTCGACTTTCCACGATCTAAATTCGTTTTCTTCAATTCTTGATCTATACATATTCAAATTTAATCCATTTATCCACCAAATCATTCAATTCAATCCAAAAACACATATTTAGGGCAATTTACAAATTAACCCTCATATTTTCACATTTTGACATTTTAGTCCTTATTTCACAAAATCATAAAATACACAAAATTTGCACACACCATGCTTAGGCCGAATATTACCCATGCTCATAAAAGTCCATACATTTCATTTATTTCACATTTTAGTCCCTCAAATATTATTTTCTCAATTTAGTCAAAATTACTCAAATTTATCAAAAATTCAAAGACAAACTATGTTAATCTATCATATATCTTTCATAATTCATCTTCAAACATCACAAAACTCATGAATTCATCAATGGCATATTTTAAATTCTTCATCAATTCACAAAATTGAGACATGGGTTTGAAAGAACACGAAGCAACGATTATAAAAACGTTGAAATTATCAAAAATCGTAACAGAAACTTGCCTCAATTGAGCTTAGACAAGAGCCGAATATTCAAGAGCTCTAAACCCTCTTTTTCTTTCTTATTTTCGGTGGAAAAAACAAAGATGAGCACTATTTTAGCTTTTGTTTTATTTTAATTCAACTTATTAATCATTTTACAGTTTTAACATTTATTAATACATTATAATTTCCACTAACTTTAGGCATTAATGTCCATCCATATTTCCAATGGTCCAATTGCATTATAAGTACCTCACATTTATAAAGACATGTCACATAGGTGCTTTTAACATTTGGCATGCTAATTTAGCATCTATCACAATTTGGTCCTTTTCTCAAATTAAGCACATAAATGACCAAATTAAATCTCGAAACTTTTACACATACTTAATCTCATATCATAGGCACGAAAAATAATATTAAAATATTTTTTTCTAACTCGGATTTGTGGTTTCGAAACCACTATTCCGACTAGGGTCTAAACCGGACTGTTACAATTCTCCCCCCTTAGGGATTTTCGTCCCCGAAAATCTTACCATTAAACAGATTTGGATATTGTTGTCTCATTTAATCTTCAGGCTTCCACGTAGGCTCTTCAACTCCGTGTCGATGCCACAGTACCTTAACTAACGGAATTTTCTTATTTCGTAATTCTTTCAATTCGCGAGCTAAGATACGGATCGGTTCTTCTTCGTAAGTCATATCAGATCGGATTTCAATCTCAGACGTAGGAATCACATGTGATGGATCAGATCTGTATCGACGAAGTATTGACATGTGAAATACATTATTAATCTTTTCCCACTCAGGTGGCAACAACAATCTATATGCTACAGGTCTGATACGCTCAATAATTTCATACGATCCAATGAACCTCAGACTCAATTTGCCTTTACGTCCGAATCGAAGTACTTTCTTCCACGGAGATACTTTCAAACATGCTTTATCACCAATCTCAAACTCAATATCTTTTCGTTTCAAATCTGCATAAGATTTCTGACGATCAGACGCTGCTTTCAGACAATCACGGATTACTTTCACTTTCTGTTCTGTATCTCTTATCAAATCGACCCCATGTATCTTATTTTTATTGAGCTCAGTCCAATACAATGGTGTACGACATTTACGACCGTACAAAGCCTCGTAAGGTGCCATTTTGATACTAGACTGAAAGCTATTATTATAAACAAATTCAATCAAAGGTAAGTATCGTTCCCACGCACCTTTAAACTCAAGAATGCAACATCTCAACATATCCTCGAGTATCTTAATGACTTGCTCGAATGGACCATCCGTTTGCAGGTGAAAAGCCGTACTGAAATGCAATTTCTTACCTAAAGCTTCTTACAATTTCTTCCAGAATCGTGATGTAAATCTCGGATCTCTATCAGACATAATAGATAATGGCACTCCGTAAAATCTCACAATATCAGAAATATAAAGCTCAGCTAACTTATCAAGTAAGTAATCAGATCGTACTGGAATAATGGGAAGATTTCGTCAATCGATCAACTACGACCCAAATTGCATCTTTCTTTCTAAGAGTCAATGGCAATCTAGAAACAAAGTCCATCATCACTCTATCCCATTTCCACTCGGGAATCAGAATCGGTTGTAGCAAAACAGATGGAACCTGATGTTCAGCATTAACTTGCTGTAAGACTAAACATTTCGACACAAAATCAGAGATATCTCTTTTCATACCAGACCACAAATAGTGTTGCTTCAAATCATGTTACATCTTTGTACTTCCCGGATGAACAGATAGGCGATTATTATGAGCTTCATTCAAAATTAACTGTATTAACTCTGGATTTCTCGAAACACAAATTTGATCTCAAAATCTCAAACAATCATCATCATCAACTCTAAATTCAAAATCAGAATTTGAATCACACTGAGCTCGTCTCGCTAGCATTTCGTTATCAATCTTCTGAGCATCATATATTTGTTGTAAGAACAACGGTTTCGCTTTCAATTCCGCCAAAGCTGAACCATCATTAGACAGGTCCAAATGAGCATTCAAAGCACACAACGCAAACAGTGATTTCTAGCTCAGTGCATCAGCAACAACATTTGCCTTACCCAGATGATAATCTATCATAAGCTCGTAATCTTTCAATAGCTCTAAACATCTTCTCTGTCACAGGTTCAAGTCTTTCTAAGTCATTAGGTACTTCAAACTTTTATGATCTGAAAACACGTGGCACTTCTCACCAAAAAGATAATGACGCCAAATATTTAATGCAAAAACAATTGCAGCTAGTTCAAGATCGTGTGTCGGATAGTTCTTTTCATGCGGCTTCAATTGTCTCGAGGCATAAGCTATAACTTTGCCTTCCTGCATCAAAACACATCCCAAACCATTCAATGAAGCATCACTGTAAATCATGAATTCTTTACCCGATTCTGGTTGTACCAAAATTGGAGCTTCAGTCAATAGAGTTTTCAACTGATCAAAGCTTTTCTGACATTTATCAGACCATTCAAACCTTACATCTTTCTGAAGTAATCTAGTCAACGGAGTAGCTATCATTGAGAATTCTTTTAGAAACCGATGATAATAACCAGCTAGTCCCAGAAAACTATGGACTTCAGACATATTCTTCGGTGGTTTCCATTCCAGAATAGCAGAAATCTTACTCGGATCAACTCGTATTCCAGAGGCTGATACAATATGTCCCAGAAAACTAACTTCTCGCAACCAAAATTCACATTTACTGAACTTTGCATACAATTGCTTATCTCGCAGAGTTTACAAAAGAATTCTCAGATGCTCAGCATGCTCGATCTCATAACGTGAATAAATCAAGATGTCGTCAATGAATACAAAAAAAAATTGATCTAAGTACGATCTGAAAATTCTGTTCATCAGATCCATAAAAACAGCTGGAGCATTTGTTAGTCCAAAAGGCATAACTAAAAAATCATAATGGCCGTACCTCGTTCTGAAAGTAATCTTCGGAATATCTGAATCTTTTACTCGCAACTGGTAGTATCCCGATCTCAAATCTATCTTTGAAAACACTGTGGCTCCTTTCAGCTGATCGAACAAATCATCAATTCTGGGCAGAGGATATTTATTCTTAATAGTCACCTTGTTCAACTGACGGTAATCAATGCACATTCTCATCGTGCCATCTTTCTTTTTTCACAAATAGAACAGGAGCACCCCAAGGTGAGAAACTCGGTCGTGCAAATCCTCTATCGGTCAACTCTTGCAACTGTGTCTTCAACTCTTTCAATTCTGTTGGTGCCATTCTATACGGAGCTATCGAAATAGGAGTCGTTCCCGACATTAAATCAATACCAAATTCAACTTCCCATATCGGAGGTAATCCCGGTAATTCTTCAGGAAATACATCAGGGAATTCACAAACCATTGGCACTGATTCAACTTTCTTTTCAGTCACTTTTGAGTCAATTACATAAGCAAAATAAGCTTCATATCCCTCTTTCACATAACTCTAAGCTTTTAACACAGATATCACAGCCGATAATCCATTCAAATCATTACACTCAATCCAAACTATTTCATCATTCTGACATCTCAAATCAATGGTCTTTCTTTTGCAATTCACAACAGCATCATGTAGTGTCAACCAGTCCATACCCAAAATTATATCAAACTCATCAAATGGTAATAGCATCAAATCAGCTGGAAAACAAACATCTCTAAACATCAACAGGTAGTTTTTGCATACTTTATCAACCAGGACAATTTTACCTAAGGGGTTCGATACTCTAATAACAAATTCAGTAAACTCTACAGGCAAAGTCTTACTGGATACTAAGTTCATACATATATACGAACGTGTAGAACCTGGGTCTATCAATGCAATCACAGAAGTATCATAAAGAGTAAATGTACCTATTATAACATCCGGAGATGAAGCTTCCTCACGAGCTCGGATGGCATATGCTCTGCAGCGCCTAGCTTTAGATCTCCCAACGATGTCTTTCTTAGCTCTCTGACTACCACTAACATTCCTTGCATTTCTAGAAGGTCTACCTCTAGCCGAAGCATTATCAGATCTCGGATTCTGAATAGTCTCTTGTTCAACAGACTCTGGGCAGTCTCGGATGAAATGGGTTAACGAACCACATCTAAAACAGGCTCGGTCATTCAACCTAAAACTTTCCGGATGTCTTTTACCATAATGCTTACATTCAGGTCGCTCAGATCGGACATTTCCCACACTAGTCATCGATGTAGCTGGAGCTTTGAAATTTAACTACGATCTAGCTCGATCTCTATTTAAGTGTCCCACATTAACCTTTGAACGGCTATGCTCATCTCTGAATTTCTTGGAAGCAGACTGAAATGGTTTACTTGAAAACCTTTTTCTCACATCTCTAGCTTCGGATTCAGCTTTTATTTTATCTTTCCCGAGTGCCTCTTCTTTACATGCTCGATCAACAAGCACTAAAAACTCTTTTATTTCTAGGATTCCAACTAGCAAGCGAATATCTTCATTCAAGCCATCTTCAAATCTCTTACACATTATCGCTTCAGTTGAAACACATTCTCGAGCATATTGACTTAGTCTCACGAACTCTCGTTCATACTCGGTAACAAACATGCGACCCTATTTCAATTCCAGAAATTCTTTTTTGTTTCTGATCAATAAACCTCTGACTGATGTATTTCTTTCTGAACTCAGACTGAAAGAAATCTCATGTGACTTGTTCTTTTGGAACAACAGAGATCAACGTCTTCCACCACTGATAAGCTGCGTCTCGTATACTCGGATAGTGTTCTTGAGCCAAAATTCTGCTCTCTCAGCATCATCATCACTAGTAGCCCTAAACTCTTTAGCTCCATATTTATAGATTTTGTCGACCGGAGGTTTATTCAACAACTTCAAGCTCATAACCGGAGGTATAGAAGAAGTCTGAGGAGGATTAGGCGGGGGCAGAGGTTGTGAAACAGCCAGATTAGTTCTTACATATTGAGTGAACCACTCATTCATCATTTGGAAAAAGGCTTGTTTAGCCTCTCCCTCTTGATCGCTAGTAGCCGGTCTCGAATCAGATGGCACTGTCCCTTCAGCAGGAGCAGGCGCATTGCTTTCAACGTCATCAGCTACGGCTCTTTCAAAATCCATTACTATACGAAAACACATTTTACACGTCAGGATTCATCACACTATCACATTTCACATATATGGCATGTATAGCTTGACTCTCACACGCAATGTTAGTCCGAGAATCGACTAAACCGTAGCTCTGATACCAATCAAATGTAACACCCCTAACCCTTAACCATCGTCGGTTTAGGGTTAAGAGGCATTACCAGACAATCGAAAACTTTTACGGACATTTCATAACTTAATTTGGCAAATCACATCAAAGTGTCCCTTAAATAGGTCTTTGAGACCTATAACATGCTTTACAATAGGGCCGGGACTAAATCAAATACATACAGAAATTCTCAGAAATTTAAAATTTTTTCTAAGTTACAGAGGTCACACGCCCGTGTGGGCAGGCCGTGTGCCTCCCAAGGCCTCAGACACGCCCGTGTGTCTAAGCTGTGTCAAAACAGGGCATACATACTGACTTATCCACACGGCCATGGACACGCCTGTATCCCTCACCCGTGGTCGACACTGACTTGCACCACACGGTGAGTCACATGCCCGTGTGTCCAGCCCGTGGTCGAGTTTGACTTGTTTTGAAATACAACCACGAAGGACACGGTCGAGCCACACGCCCGTGTGCTTAACTGTGTGGGCAATTATAGACCATTTCTAAGGCCAAAATGCCACCCACACTATGGGCTATCCCTACAAGCATCATACCAATTCAATTCATGCCATAAACAACCAACTATTCCAAGCATTCATAAGCATTTCAAACATGATATCTTATGCAACAATTAGCTCAACTAAATGACAAACATTTCTAACCAAGTTTCCTTCACAAATTTACCACCATATTATAAGACATTTCTCATCAAACATATACCAAATTTTGCATCAACAAGCTTACCATTACCTTGACCATTTCATTAGCTAACAACCATATTAAACTAAGCATCATATACCTTGATCACTCATACATATCACAAACATTTATCTAGCCATATCACATGGCTATTACATATCATAAACATAATCTATTTTAACTAGACTATACATGCCATACTTAATATATACATGATCATAAGGTACCAAAATGTGATTTGAGTAGTGTGATGACAATCCTCGAGGATTCCCGAGCCCTCAGTAGCTTTGACGATCTATAAAACAAAGCAAACACACACAAAGTAAGCTTTCAAAAGCTTAGTAAGCCATATACAAATAAACTTAACATAAAATGCACATAATCATAATGATACAATGTCATTATTGTTTCTCATTTGCAAATTCATAACCTTTTCTTTGGCTCTTGTGTTTAGCCATAGCTTTCCCAGATTTCAACTCAAAGTATCACTTTTGCTTATATCAAAGTCATATATATATCACATTTCATATCCACAAAACTATGCACATATCTCACTTAGGTAAGTTCACATAGATATACTTACCTTCCATACACATACATAGTGTACAATTCAAATGTACATGTTTCGCTTAAACATTTTACGTAGTCTCTCATTTCTCGGATTTGCCCGTTGAACCGTTCAGAATCAAATAGGAAGCTCGGAATACTCAGAATGGTCGTACAATGCCAACGTCCCAGATGTGGTCTTACATGTTATCAAATATCGATGCCACTATCCCGAATAGGGTCTTACACGAATCAATACGATGCCAATGTCCCAGACATGGTCTTACACGTAAATCTCAAATCGATGCCAACGTCCCAGACGTGGTCTTACATGATATCACATATCAGACACCTATGTCATGACATATACAATCCTATCTATTCCTAGGTTCGTACGGGACTTTTTCGGATGTTGACATCATGTCGATACTATCTCGGATTTCATGTACTCATCATCTCATATACATTCATCATTATAAATTTTCATATGAACATACATATATCAATGTAATACATTTATTTGTATATAGACTTACCTCGGATTCGGATAACGTACGGACTCGACTATTCGATCACTTTCGACTTTCCGCGATCTAAATCCGTTTTCTTCAATTCTTGATCTATACATATTCAAATTTAATCCATTTATCCACAAAATCATTCAATTCAATCCAAAAACACATATTTAGGGCAATTTACAAATTAACCCTTATATTTTCACATTTTGACATTTTATTCCTTATTTCACAAAATCACAAAATACACAAAATTTGCACACACCATGCTTAGGCTGAATATTACCCATGCTCATACAAGTCCATACATTTCATTTATTTCACATTTTAGTCCCTCAAAATATTATTTTCTCAATTTAGTCCAAATTACTCAAATTCATCAAAAATTCAAAGACAAACTATGTTAATCTATCATATATCTTTCATAATTCATCTTCAAACATCACAAAACTCATGAATTCATCAATGGCATATTTCAAAATCTTCATCATTTCACAAAATTGAGACATGGGTTTGAAAGAACACGAAGCAACGATTACAAAAAAACGTAGAAATTATCAAAAATCGTAACAAAAACTTACCTCAATTGAGCTTAGACAAGAGCTGAATATTCAAGAGCTCTAAACCCTCTTTTTCTTTCTTATTTTTGGTGGAAAAAACAAAGATGAGCACTATTTTAGCTTTTGTTTTATTTTAATTCAACTTATTAATCATTTTACAGTTTTAACCTTTATTAATACATTATAATTTCTACTAACTTTAGGCATTAATGTCCATCCATATTTCCAATGGTCCAATTGCATTATAAGTACCTCACATTTATAAAGACATGACACGTAGGTGGTTTTAACATATGGCATGATAATTTAGCATCTATCACAATTTGGTCCTTTTCTCAAATTAAGCACATAAATGACCAAATTAAATCTCGAAACTTTCACACATACTTAATCTCATACCATAGGCACAGAAAATAATATTAAAATATTTTTTCTAACTCAAATTTGTGGTCCCGAAACCACTATTCTGACTAGGGTCTAAACCGAACTGTTACACACGGGCGTATGTCTCAGCCGTGTGGAGGACACGGCCTAAGCACACGGGCGTGTGACTTGGCCGTGTGACCTCTTTTGATGATGACATCATAAATAGAATGTCCCCTATTTTGGACACGGCCTGAAGCACTGGCGTGTGATGTGCCACACGGGCGTGTCCCTTCACCCACACGGGCGTGTGGACCTGTTTCATGATGAAATATTTCTAAGTATCCCAAAAGTTTTCTAAAGTTCTCTGTTTAGTTCCGAACCACTCCCGATGCATGTTTTGAGCCTCGTAGGCCCATAATAGGATGACATGATTGTAAATGAAAAGTTTTAAATTTGGACGGATATTTATGTCTCGGTTTTGTATGATTATTTGAATTTATGTCCGGTAACACCTCGTACCCTGTTTCAGTGTCGAATACGGGTATAGGGTGTTACATTTAGTGGTATCGAAGCTATGGTTTAGTCGATTCTCGGACTAACCTAGCGTATGTGAGTCTAGCTATACATGCCATATTACTACTCGTGATAGTGTGATATCTCCCGGCTCTAATGAAATTATTTTGTTAAGTCAGAGATGACTTCCAACCGAGCTATTTTTGATAATGCTGAAAAATGATATTGAGGTGATTGAAATGTGTTTGTGATGAGACGAAACTTAGAAAGGTATGAATAGAAGTTCACGATATGTATGTGTTAATGTACGAAGTGAGATAACCATGAGTTGAGAAATGTGGAAACGTGGAATAAAATGAAAGTTTATGTGGTGATAAGTCCATTCATGTTTGCTTGGCATGCATATGATGATATGTGCCCAACCTATTTGATTAAGTGAATATGATAAGTACACTTACACAAATTGACGGAATGTGTGTTTATGTACACTTGTTTGAATAAGTGTAATCAGTATGTTAATGTGGTTGAATTTTATGTTTACTTGTTAAATTACAGATAATATGATGTTATGTTCTACGTCTTTGTTAACGCAGGAAATGAGTGCGATCGTTCAATGATGAATTGACAAATAAGACCATGGTTGGACCATGGCAAAGTATGGAATGTGAGACCATAGCTGGGCTATGGCATTTCAGTGAAAGGACCATAACTGGGTTATGGCATTGTGGACGTAAGACCATGGTTGGACCATGGAAGTACATGTGTGTACGTGTAAGACCATAGTTGGACTATGGCATTGTAATAACGTATAAGACCATAGCTGGGCTATGGCATTGTTATACGTGTAAGACCATGTCTGGGACATGGCATCGATATGAGACTGTAACACCCCGTACCCGAGACTGATGCTAGGGCTGGATACGCGACATTACCATACTTGGATCACTTAAACATTCTCTTATAGGTGGAAAAATTTTGTTCTGACATAAAAACTTCTATTTCTTAGTCTAATCATACATTTCATGGGCCCACAAGGCCTTAGGCACATAACCGATAACTTTTGGAACTTAATCGAAAACTTTTCTTTGAAGTAGGGTTCAGACGCCCATGTAACTTAGAACAGGCCCGTGTACACTTAGACACGCCCATGTCTACAAACCGTGGGGAGTTACTGACTATATTCACACGGCTGTGCATGATTAGACACGCCCGTGTATAGACACACACGCCCATGTCCCTAGTCCGTGCCTAAAAACCCAGGCATTCTACCAATTTGCCCACGGCCAAGGCACGCCCGTGCTGCCCAACCGTGGTCGACACTGATTAAATCCACACGACCTGAACACGCCCGTGTCCTAACCGTGTGTCGTACACGGCTCATACAAACGGCCGTGGGATATGATCGTGGTATATCCTGACTCATAACATTATGGTGCGGGGTACACACGGCCTAGACACACGCCCATATGCCTCTACCGTGTGGCACTTAAAGGCTATTTACCAAGCCATTTGCCACCCTGAAATCAAGATCAACTCAAACTCAATTCAATGCATCTTATGGACAATACTACAAACTTCATTTACTTCAATAAACATACATACATAGACAATTTTGGCCCATTACCTAGCCAAATACTAAAGAATAATAAAAGAGGCTTACACTTCATTAATTTCATCTTCATTGAAAAACCAAGAGTTTGCCAAATATTTGCCTAGCTCAAGAAATCATTTACAAAATGCCTTACGGTCAACACCTTAACTAACAATTACAACTTGACAAAATACCCAAGTCCTATACATGCCATATTCAAAACAAGTCTAAAATTGTTATACCAAAGTGTTGTTGATAGTGTGATCTCCGAATCCCTGCGTCTACGATCTTCAAGTTATCTTGGTAATACTATAATAAAGAAGGGCAATGAAAAGGGGTAAGCAATAAGCATAGTAAGTTGCATGATAATAATTAGAAATCATACTCCTCATAAAAGAATAATTCATCCATAGTATTAGATAATTTTATACAAACCAGGACCTCTTGATAATCCTTACTTACAATCGCCCATATCTAACGTTTATCGTAACACATATAAAGCCAATTTCTCATGACTCATTCAATAACACTTGTATTCATTCATATCTCTACGATAAGTATAAGGTCAATATCACATTCTCTAAGTGGTCTTACATGAAGTCTCCTCTAGATACCGATGCCATGTCCCGGACATGGTCTTATAGAGAATTACCTTTATGTGCTAATGCCATATCCCGGATATGGTCTTACGCCAGCTCTTGTCCCAACGCCGATGCCATGTTCCAAACATGGTGTTACACTGGCACTCGTATCAACGTCGATGCCATGTTCCAAACATGGTCTTACACTGGCACTCATAATGTGGCCGATGCCATGTTCCAAACATGGTCTTACACTGGCACTCATAATGTGGCCGATTCCATGTCCTGCACATGGTCTTACATCGCACACTCGTATCAACGCCGATGCCATGTTCCAAACATGGTCTTACACCGCACTCGATCAACACCGATGCCATGTTCCAAACATGGTCTTACACCGGCACTCATAATGTGGTGATGCCATTTCCCGACATGGTCTTACACCGCACTTTCGTATCAACGCCGATGCCATGTTCCAAACATGGTCTTACACTGGCACTCCTATCAACGCCGATGCCATGTTCAAAACATGGTCTTACACTGGCACTCATAATGTGGCCGATGCCATGTCCCAGACATGATCTTACACTGGCACTCACATTAGATGATAGTATTTTTCGTATGCTTCATGGTCCATTAGAACTTCAATATCACATTCATATAAACTTCTCAATTTATTGAAGTATCATGCATCATTAAGACATCAAGCATTCTCAATTATGCTAATACAATATTGTATTAAAAAACACACAAAACTTACCTCGTTTTCAAAATGAGCTAGTTCTTCGATTTAGTCCATGATTTTGTCCTTTCCCCGATCGAGGCGAATTCTCGTCTCCTCTTGCTCTATAATAGCAAATTAGCTCATTTTAATCTTTACATTAACGTAAGCATTTCAATAATTATGCTTAGGTAAAATTACCATTTTACCCCTAAATTTTGGCAAAGTGACCATTTTGCCCATAGGCTCGAAAATTAATCCTAATCACATTTTTATCCTCCACAAGCCTAGACAAACATTTAATGCTCTTAAAGCTATCATCAAAAATCAATATTCTACATACTTACTACAAAAGTTATAACCTTTTCATTAAGGTCTTATTTGGTGTTTTCATGCTAACACCCTTTTTAAAAGTTGTTCATCTAGTAACTAAAACTCAAGTCCTTCCATAAAAATGCAGCATATAACTAAGGTAGCTCTCATGGTAGAACTCTAAACCTTTCACAACATTGCACAATAGTCCCCTCATTTGAAAGCTTAAGCTTTAGGGGTCTCAAAAGTACAATTATTTTCAAGAAAAGTTCACTAGAACACTTACTTGAGTAGATGAGAGCTTGCTAAAATTTTTGAAGGTTTCTACCCCTTCTATGCTGCAAATTTTTGGTGGAAGATGATAGGGGAAAAGATGATATCTTTTCTCTCCTTATTTTATTATTACAAGTCAAATTAGTCCACCTACTACTACTAACTTTGACACTAATTGAAAATCTTGTCTCCCATGCTTTCTTATGGCCGGCCAAGCCTCTTCCAAAGGCTAAATTGCCTTTTAAAGACCCCCAATTAACAAATCATGGCCATATGGTACTTTTAGCATGTAGAATGGAACTTTCGCACTTTATGCGATTTAGTCCTATTTTTTTTGAAATTAAACATGAAATCGCTAAAATTAAAGTACCAAAATTGTCATGTTCATATGCTATTATGTTCTAACTCATAATATACCATGAAAATAATTTTCTCCAGTCTCGGATTAGTGATCTCGAGATCACTATTCCGACTATCCCCTAAATCGGACTGTTACAATTCTCCCCCTTAAGGATTTTCGTCCTCGAAAATCTTACCAGTGAAAAGGTTGGGGTATTGGTTTTTTATCGTTTCCTCAGGCTCCCATGTGGCCTCTTCTATTCCATGCCTTTTCCATAGGACTTTCACTAGGGCTATGCTTTTATTTCTTAACTGCTTGACCTCACGAGCCAATATTTTAATTGGTTCTTCACCATAAGTCAAATTTGATTGTATCTCTACCTCTGTTGGCTCTATAACATGTGAAGGGTCTGAACGGTATTGGTGCAACATAGATACATGGAAGACGTCATGAATCTTTTCTAACTCAGGTGGAAAAGCTAGCCGATAAGCTACCGGTCCTATCCTTTCGATAACTTCATAAGGTCCGATAAAGTGCGAACTCAATTTGCCCTTCCGTCCAAATCTGAGGACTTTCCTCCAAGGTGATACTTTTAGGAACACTTTATCACAAACTTTGTACTCTATCTCTTTCCTGTTTAAATCTGAATAGGACTTTTGTCTATCTGAGGCGGCTTTCAAAGATGCTACTTAATCACTTCTACTTTCTCTTGCTTTAACAAAATCAACCCCGTGTATCTGTTTCTCTCTGAGTTCTGACCAATACAAGGGAGTTCGACACTTACGTCCATACAATGCTTCATAAGGCGCCATCTTCAGACTTGACTAAAAACTATTATTATAGGCGAATTCCACCAATGGTAAGTATTTCTCCCAACTACCGTGGAATTCCAAAACACAACATCTAAGCATGTCTTCTAGTATCTGAATTGTTCTCTCTGACTGCCCGTCGGTTTGGGGATGGAAGGCAGTACTGAAACTCAATTTCGTGCCCAAAGCTTCTTGCAGCTTTTTCCAAAATCGTGACGTAAATCTTGGATCCCTATCTAAAATGATTGACACCGGTACGCTGTGAAGTCTCACTATCTCAGACATGTACAAGTCTGCCAATTTATCGAGTGAGTAGTCGACTCGCACTGGTATAAAGTGGGCTGACTTAGTGAGTCTATCGACCAATACCCAAACTGCATCTTTCTTTTTAGGAGTCAACGGTAAGCCCATCACAAAATCCATAGAAATACGGTCCCACTTCCACTCAGGAACCATAATAGGCTGAAGTAAACCCGAAGGTACTTGATGTTCAACCTTCACTTGTTGGCAAATCAGGCATCTTGTTACAAACTCAAAAATATCTTTCTTCATACCTAGCCACCAGTACCATTTCTTCAAATCTTGGTACATCTTTGTGCTGCCTGGATGCACGTTCAAACATCCGTTATGAGCTTCCTGAAAAATTTTGCGAATAAGCTCATCATTCCTGGGTACACAGACCCGATCTCGAAATGTCAAACATCCATCAAGATTTACTCGAAAGTCTGACTCAACGCCCGACTCACATAAAGTTCTTTTGGCTTGAAAATTGTTATCGTCCTTCTCAGCTTCACAAATCTCTTGGAGGAACAATGGTTTAGCCCTCAACTCGGCTAATAGGGAACCATCATCTAACAAGGTCATCTGGGTGCTCATAGCTTTTAATGCAAACAATGATTTTCTACTCAAAGCGTCAGCGACTACATTTGCCTTTCCCAGATGATAGTCAATTACTAGTTCATAATCTTTAATCAATTCTAGCCATCTTCGTTGCCTCAAATTTAATTCCTTCTGGGTCATCAAATATTTTAGGCTTTTGTGGTCGGTGAAAATCTGACACCTTTTACCATATAAATGATGCCTCCAAATTTTCAACGCAAACACGATTGCGGCCAACTCTTAATCATGAATCGGGTAGTTCTTCTCGTGCGGCTTCAACTGTCTAGAGGCGTATGCAATCACTTTGCCCTCTTGTATAAGTACACAACCTAAACCGTTCAGAGACGCGTCACTGTAAACCACGAATTCTCTTCCCGGCTCAGGTTGCACTAATACAGGAGCCTCAGTCAATAGTGTCTTCAATTTCTCGAAACTCATGACACTTTTCCGTCCAAATAACTTTACATCTTTCTGCAGAAGCCTCGTCATTGGTGTAGCTATCATAGAAAACCCTTTGACAAAACGCCTATAATAGCCTGCTAGGCCTAGGAAACTCCTTACTTTAGTTACGCTCCTCGGCGGTTTCCATTAGACAATTGCCGAGATTTTACTCGGGTCAACTCTTATCCCATCTCCCGAGACAATATGCCCCCAAAATCCCACTTTCTTGAGCCAAAATTCACTCTTAGTGAATTTAGCATACAATTGTTTCTCTCTTAAAACTTGTAGAACTATATTCAAGTGCTCAGCATGATTATTCTCATCTCGATAGTAGATTAGTATGTCATCGATGAAGACCACAACGAATCTATCCAAATACGGTCAAAAAATGCGGTTCATCAAATCTATGAAGATAGCGGGGGCATTCATTAGACCAAAAGGCATGACCAAAAATTCATAGTGGCCGTACCTAGTTCTAAACGCGGTTTTCGGTATGTCCGAGTCCTTGACTCTCAACTGATATTACCCTGACCTTAGATCTATCTTAGAAAATACTGTAGCTCCCTTCAACTGATCAAATAGATCGTCAATTCTCGGCAATGGATACTTATTCTTCACAGTCACCTTGTTGAGTTGTCTACAATCTATACATAGTCTCATGGAACCATCTTTCTTCTTCACGAATAGAACGGGAGCACCCCATGGAGAAAAACTCGGCCTCACAAAACCCTTATCCATTAATTCTTGCATCTGTGCTTTTAGCTCTTTTAGTTCGGTTGGAGCCATTCTATACGGAGCAATAGAAATAGGGGCAGTACCCGAAACTAGATCAATTCCAAATTTAATTTCTCTCTCCAGATGTAGCCTTGGCAACCCTTCTGGGAAAACATCTAGGTATTCACATACTATGGGTACTGACTCAATTTTCGAATCAATCTCTTTAGTGTTTAACACAAAGGCAAGATAAGCCTCATACCCATTCCTTAGATATTTTTGAGCTAACATGGTCGATATCACTATTGGTGAACTATCCAATTTATCTGACTCAACACAAATAAGATTACCATTTTCATCTCTCAACTCTATATGCTTCCTCCCACAATTCACGATTACATTATGAGTAACTAACCAATCCATCCCGAGAATGACATCAAACTCGTCAAACGGTAATATCATAAGATCGACAGGGAAGCAATGACCCTTAATTATCAAAGGACACCCTTTACAAACTCTATCAACCAACACGCACTTACCTAGGGGATTTGACACTCTTATGATGAATTTAGTAGACTCTATAGGCATACTCATGCTAGAGACTAGTTTCATACATATGTACGAGTGGGTAGATCCCGGGTTAATTAAAGCTATAACACGAGTATTATAGAGAGAAAAGATACCCGTGATTACGTCGGGGGAAGACGCTTCTTCACTAGCACGGATGGCATAAGTCCTCGCCGGTGCTCTACCCTCAACTGTAGCAGCTTGTTCTTTAGGTGGATTCTTGTTTCCCATCTCACTCCTTAGATTTTTCAACGGTCTTCCCTTAGGGGTACTTCTCGATCTCGTATTCTGAGGCCTTCTTTTCACATCTACCTCGGGGCAGTTTCTAATAAAATGGTCCAAGGACCCACATCTGAAACAACCTTTTTCATTAGCTCGGCACTGACCAAAATGGTGCCCGCCACACTGAGGGCACTCTAGTCTATTTGGACGGACGTTTCCCACATTAGCAACTGATGTAGTTTGCCCTTTTGATCCCGAGAATTGCCTGCCCTTATTTCGGGTTGAAAACCCCACCGAAGTGACTGATCGAGTAGTGAAATCCCTCGCTTTCTTGGATGAGGATAGGTGAGACTTGTTCAATTGTCTCTTCCTCGAGTCACGTGACTCGTATTCTACTCTTCTCTTCTCTTTAGCCAACTCTTCAGCTTTTCAGGCCTTATCCACCAACACTACAAACTCCTTTAATTCGAGAACTCCCACGTATAAGCAGATATCTTCATTTAATCCGTCCTCGAACCTCTTCCACATGATGGCTTCGGTAGACACGCACTCTCGTGCATACTTGCTAAGTCTGACGAACTCCCATTCATAGTCGGTTACTGACATACGACCTTGCTTCAACTCCAAGAATTCCTTTCTCTTGTGGTCGATGAATCTTTGGCTGATATACTTCTTCCGATATTCTTCTTGGAAGAATTCCCAGCTAACTCTCCCTCGGTACCACCGACACCAAGGTGCTCCACCATCGGTAGGCTGAATCTCTCAGGAGAGACACTGCACACTTTAAGCACTCCTCAGGTGTGCAGGATAACTCATCGAATACCCGAATGGTATTTTTGAGCCGTGCTCGCTTTCTCCGTGTCATCATTCTTATTCGCCCAAATTCTTCTGGCTCCTTGCTTCCGGATCTTATCCACCGAGGCCTTTCTCTCTCGCCACCTCAACCACTTGAGGAGCTACTTTGGAGCGGGTTGAGGATAGGTGGGGCGGAGGGGGCCGAGCATTGGGATTTACTCGGGTATACTCAAGATACCGGTTGCTCATCATGTGGAGAAAAGCTTCTCGAGCCTCATCTCCCTGACCCAAGGTCTCGGGTCTACTATTAGCTGGCGTGGTCCCTTGAGCGGGAGTCGGCGCATTACTCGCAAACATCATCACCGTAGCGATTCGGTCTGATCGAGAATCCATTTACTATATAAAACACAAATTTATACGTCAGGAGCCATCACACTATCATTACTCAGACACTCTTACATATGGCATGTATAGCTAGACTCGTACTTATGCTACGTTAGTCCTAGAATCGACTAAACCGTAGCTCTGATACCACTAAATGTAACACCCAGTACCCGAGACTGGTGCTAGGGCTGGATACGAGACATTACCATACTTTGATTCACTTAAACATTCTCTTATAGGTGGAAAAATTTTGTTCCGACATAAAAACTTCTCTTTCTTAGTCTAATAATACATTTCATGGGCTCACAAGGCCTTAGGCACATAACCGATAACTTTTGGAACTTAATCAAAAACTTTTCTTTGAAGCAGGGTTCGCACGCCCATGTGACTTAGAACACGTCCGTGTACCCTTAGACACGCCCATGTCTACAAACTATGGGGAGTTACTGACTATATTCACACCACCGTGCATGATTAGACACGCCCGTGTATAGACACACACGCCCATGTCCCAGTCTGTGCCTAAAAACCCAGGCATTCTGCCAATTTGACCACGGCCAAGGCACGCCCGTGCTGCCCAACCGTGGTCGACACTGATTAAATCCACACGACCTGAACACGCCCGTGTCCTAACCGTGTGTCATACACGGCTCATACAAACGGCCGTGGGATATGACCGTGGTATATCCTGACTCATAACATTATGGTGCAGGGTACACACGGCCTAGACACACGCCCGTACGTCTAACCGTGTGGGCACTTAAAGGCTATTTACCAAGCCATTTGCCACATTGAAATCAAGATCAACTCAAACTCAATTCAATGCATCTCATGGACAATACTACATACTTCATTGACTTCAATAAACATACATACATAGACAATTTTGGCCCATTACCTAGCCAAATACTAAAGAATAATAAAAGAGGCTTACACTTCATTAATTTCATCTTCATTGAAAAACCAAGAGTTTGCCAAATATTTGCCTAGCTCAAGAAATCATTTACAAAATGCCTTACGGTCAACACTTTAACTAACAATTACAACTTGACAAAATACCCAAGTCCTATACATGCCATATTCAAAACAAGTCTAAAATTGTTATACCAAAGTGTTGTTGATAGTGTGATCTTCGAATCCCTGCGTCTACGATCTTTGAGTTATCTTGGTAATACTATAACAAAGAAGGGCAATGAAAAGGGGTAAGCAATAAGCTTAGTAAGTTGCATGATAATAATTAGAAATCATACTCCTCATAAAAGAATAATTCATCCATAGAATTAGATAATTTTACACAAACCAGGACCTCTTGACAATCCTTACTTGCAATCGCCCATATCTAACGTTTATCGTAACATATATAGAGCCAATTTCTCATGACTCATTCAATAAAACTTGTATTCATTCATATCTCTACGATAAGTATAAGGTCAATATCACATTCTCTAAGTGATGTTACATGAAGTCTCCTCTAGATACCGATGCCATGTCCCGGACATGGTCTTATAGAGAATTACCTCTATGTTCTAATGTCATATCCTGGATATGGTCTTACGCCAGCTCTTGTCCCAACGCCGATGCCATGTTCCAAACATGGTCTTACACTGGCACTCGTATCAACGCTGATGCCATGTTCCAAACATGGTCTTGCACTGGCACTCATAATGTGGCCGATGCCATGTCCCAGACTTGGTCTTACACTGGCACTCGTATCAATGCCGATGCCATGTTCCAAACATGGTCTTACACTGGCACTCGTATCAACGCCGATGCCATGTTCCAAACATAGTCTTACACTGGCACTCGTATCAACACCGATGCCATGTCCCAGACATGGTCTTACAGTGGCACTCGTATCAACACCGATGCCATGTTCCAAACATGGTCTTACACTGGCACTCGTATCAACGCCGATGCCATGTTCCAAACATGGTCTTACACTGGCACTCATAATGTGGCCGATGCCATGTCCCAGACATGGTCTTACACTGGCACTCGTATCATCGCCGATTCCATGTTCCAAACATGGTCTTACACTGGCACTCGTATCAATGCCGATGCCATGCTCCAAACATGGTCTTACACTGGCACTCATAATGTGGCCGATGCCATGTCCCAGACACGGTCTTACACTAGCACTCGTATCAACGTCGATGCCATGTTCCAAACATGGTCTTACACTGGCACTCGTATCAACGCCGATGCCATGTTCCAAACATGGTCTTACACTGGCACTCATAATGTGGCCGATGCCATGTCCCAGACATGATCTTACACTGGCACTCACATTGGATGATAGTATTTTTCGTATACCTCATGGTCCATTAGAACTTCAATATCACATTCATATAAACTTCTCAATTTATTGAAGTATCATGCATCAATAAGACATCAAGCATTCTCAATTATGCTAATACAATATTGTATTAAGAATCACACATAACTTACCTTGTTTTCAAAATGAGCTAGTTCTTCAGTTTAGTCCACGATTTTGTCCTTTCCCCGATCGAGGTGAATTCTCGTCTCCTCTTGATCTATAATAGAAAATTAGCTCATTTTAATCTTTACATTAACATAAGAATTTCAATAATTATGCGTAGTTAAAATTACCATTTTACCCCTAGATTTTGGCAAAATGACCATTTTGCCCCTAGGCTCGAAAATTAATCCTAATCACATTTTTATCCTCCACAAGCCTAGGAAAACATTTAATGCTCTTAAAGCTATCATCAAAAATCAAAATTCTACATACTTACTACAAAAGTTATAACCTTTTCATTAAGGTCCTATTTGGTGTTTTCATGCTAACACCCTTTTTAAAAGTTGTTCATCTACTAACTAAAACTCAAGTCTTTCCATAAAAATGCAGTAAATAACTAAGGTAGCTCTCATGGTAGAAATCTAAACCTTTCACAACATTGCACAATAGTCCCCTCATTTGAAAGCTTAAGCTTTAGGGGTCTCAAAAGTACAATTATTTTCAAGAAAAGTTCACTAGAACACTTACTTGAGTAGATGAGAGCTTGCTGAAATTTTTGAAGGTTTCTACCCCTTCTATGCTACAAATTTTTGGTGGAAGATGATAGGGGAAAAGATGATATCTTTTCTCTCCTTATTTTATTATTACATGTCAAATTAGTCCACCTACTCCTACTAACTTTGACACTAATTGAAAATCTTGTCTCCCATGCTTTCTTATGGCCGGCCAAGCCTCTTCCAAAAGCTAAATTGCCTTTTAAAGACCCCCAATTAACAAATCATGGCCATATGGTACTTTTAGCATGTAGAATGGAACTTTCGCACTTTATGCGATTTAGTCCTTTTTTTTAAAATTAAACATGAAATCGCTAAAATTAAAGTACCAAAATTTTCATGTTCATATGCTATTATGTTCTAACTCATAATATATCATGAAAATAATTTTCTCCAATCTCGGATTAGTGATCCCGAGATCACTATTCCGACTAGCCCCTAAATCGGACTGTTACAGAGACTTTGTGTAAGACTATAGTTGGACTATGGCATCAAGTAAACAACGTACTCAAACCCGTAAGGCGTTCTCTAATTTGACAAATATTAGTAAGTAAATTCATTTTTTGAAATTGTGGATGGCAGAAAACATTCGTAAAATGAATAAGTATATTAAATTGTCTGAAGTGAATTATGTGATTATGATGATATTACGTTAATGATGAACGCTAAGTCATATGTGTGTATTTATGAGAGTCAAGTTAGAGGCTTTACGACCTCACCCCCTTACCAGTGATGCTTTATAATGAAATTTTACGAGAACCATGTTGAATAAGTTCATAAGTGTAACAGTATGGTTTAGACCCTAGTCGGAATAGTGGTTTTGGGACCACATATCTGAGTCATAAAAATATTTTAACATTATTTTCCGTGCCTATGATATGTGATTAAGCATGTGTTAAAGTTTCGTGGACTAATTTTGCTGTTTGTGGGCTTAATTTGATAAAAGGACTAAATAGCATAAATTGCAAAAGTAGCCTTCTATTTAATTGGGTGGCCTAATTGATGTGTCTTCTTTTATATGAGGCCTTATGTTGTAATTAGCCCATTATACAAGTGAGTGGACGGCATTTAAGTGTTTATATATGTTTTTATATGTTAATTTTTATAAGTTAAAATTAGTATTAATATATTATAAGTTATAATAATAAAAACAAAGTTTAGAAATAGTGCTCATTTATATGTTCTTCCACCGAAAAAGAAGAAAAGAAAAATAGGTTAAAACCTTTGAATGTTTGGCCCTTGCTCAAGCAAATTAAGGTAAGAGTTTTGTTCGGTTTTTTATAATTTCTACGTTTTCGTGATCGTTGCTTGGTGTGCTTCAAAACCCATGTCTTAATTTTGTGAATTGATGAATATTTCAAAATGAGCCATTGATGAACACATGAGTTTTGTGATGTTTGATGGTGAAAAATGAAAGATATGTGTTTGATTAACAAGTTTTGTCTTTGGAGTTTTGATGAATTTGAGTAAATTATACTTAATTGAGAAAATAATATTTTGAGGGACTAAATTGTAAAATAAATGAAATGTATGGATTGATATGATCATGGGGTATATTCGGCCAAGCATGGGTATAAGCAAATTTGGTGTATTTTGTGATTTTGTGAAATAGGGACTAAAATGTTAAAATGTGAAAATGTGAAAATGTGAGGGCTAATTTGTCAATTGCCCTAAATATGTGTTTATGGATTGAATTTTATAAAGTAGTGAATAAATGAGTTAAATTTGAATATGTATAGATCAAGAACCAAAGAAAACAGACTTAGATCGCAGGAAATCGAAAGTTATTGAATAGCCAGTTATCTCCGTTCCTTCCGTACGAGGTAAGTTGATATACAAATAAACATATTTGAATTGAGTTATTTATGTATCTATGAGATATATATTGTATGGTAAATGCTCAAAAATGGAGTGTATATAAAATCTGAGGATATGTCGACAAGTTATCATGGTCTGAGAAGTCCCTTATGAACTTAGGAATAGATAGGATAACGTATGTCATGACATAGGTTCCAAAATGAGATATCATGTAAGACCACGTCTGGGACTTTGGCATTGATTCGAGATTTCATGTAAGATCACGTCTGGGACATTGGCATCGATATCTGAGTACATGTAAGACCTCATCTGGGACGTTGTCATTGTACGACTATTCTGAACATTCTGAGTATCCTATTTAGTTCCGAACGGTTCAACGGGAAAGTCTAAGAAATGAATGACTATGTGAGTTGTATATCCGCTTTAGGTACGTTTGATGTATATGCCTTGAATAGGTATGAAAGGTGAGAAAATATGCATATAGATATAATGAGCTAAAATGTGATATATGAATGAATGTGACATGAGTAAATGAGATAGATGGAGATATGATGGTTGGAAAGCAATGGCTAAATATTGAGCCAATGAAGAATTATAAATTTACCATTGTGATATGTTAATGATTCGTGTATTGACATGATAATGTGAATTATGTTAAGTTTATTTGTATATGGCTTACTAAGCTTTTGGAAAGCTTACTTTGTGTGTGTTTGCTCTATTTTATAGATCGTCAAAGCTACTGAGGGCTCGGGGATCGTCGAGGATCATCACCACACTATCAAACTCAACTTTGGTACTATTGAATATGTATATAGCTAAATATGGCATGTATAGGCTAGCTTTTTTGAGATATGTTTGAAATATGTACATGGCCATGTGATATGGCTAGATATATGGTTGTGTTATGAATGGTTAATTATGTCCTATGAAGCTAGCTTTGATATAGCTTGATAGTAAATGAAATAGTCATATGAATGGTAAGCTTATTGATGAGTAATTAGCACATTATTGATGGTAAGTTTTGATGGATTTCGCCTTGAAGTGCTTGTGGTTAAATTGAGTTAAATGACTATTAAGTTTATATGATTGTTAGGCTCATAAATGAGTAGAAATGATGCACAATTTGATGTGTTTTGGTTGCCAATTGTGTATGGGATGATGCTTGTATGATGCTTGTAGGGATAACCCATAGTGTGGGTGGCATTTTGGCCTTGCAAATGGCCTATAATTGCCAACACGGTTTAGCACACGGGCGTGTGGCTCGACCGTGCCCCTCGTGGTTGTATTTCATTGCAAGTCAGGCTCGACCACGGGCTGGACACACGGGCGTGTGACTGGCCGTGTGGTGCAAGTCGGGCTTGACCATGGGTGAGGCATACGGGCGTGTCCACGGCCGTGTGGACAAGTCAGTATGTATGCCCTGTTTTGACACGGCTTAGACACACGGGTGTGTCTGAGGCCATGGTAGGCACACGGCCTGCCCACACGGGCGTGTGACCTTTGTAACTTAGAAAAAATTTTAAATTTCTGAGAATTCTCATATGTGTTCGGTTTAGTCCGGGCCTTATTCTAAAGCATGCCTAATGTCTCGTTGACCTAAATAAGGGACTCTTTGATTTGATTCGTTGAGTAATGAAATGAATGCGAATGTTTCTGTCTGGTCCGGTAATACCCCTTTAGCCCTAATCTTGATACGGTTACGGGTTAGGGGTGTTACATTTGGTTGGTATCAGAGCTACGTTTTAGTCGATTCTCGGACTAACATAGTGTGTGAGAGTCTAGCTATACATGCCATATATCTGAACTATGATAGTGTGATGAATCTTGACGTGTAAAATGTGTTTATCGTATAGTAATGGATCCCGAAAGAGCCGTAGTTGACGATGTTGAAAGCAATACGCCTACTCACGCTCAAGGGAAAGCACCATCTAATTCGAGACCGGCTACTAACGGTCAAGAGGGAGAAGCTAAACAAGCTTTCTTCCAAATGATGAGTGAGTGGTTCACTCAGTTTGTAAGAAATAATTCGACTGTTTCACAACCTCCACCCCCGCCTAATCCCCCTCAAACTTCAGTTGTGCCTCCAGTTATGAATTTGAATCTATTGAATAAGCCTCCAGTTGACAAAATTCGTAAGTATGGGGCTGAAGAGTTTAGGGCCACCAGTGATGATGATGCCGAGAAAGCCAAGTTTTGGTTAGAGAACACTATCCGAGTATTTGATGAGATGTCGTTGACTCCTGAGGAATGCATAAAATGTGTTGTTTCTTTGCTACGAGATGCAGCTTATCATTGGTGGAAGACTTTAATCTCCGTGGTTCCAAAGGAACGAGATACTTGGGATTTCTTTTAGTCTGAGTTTCGAAAGAAATATATTAGTCAGAGATTCATTGATCAGAAACGAAAAGAATTCTTGGATTTGAAACAGGGCCGCATGTCTGTCACTGAATACGAACGAGAGTTCGTGAGATTAAGTCAGTATGCTCGAGAATGTGTATCGACTGAGGCAATAATGTGCAAAAGATTTGAAGATGGCCTTAATGAATATATCCGTTTGCTTGTTGGGATTTTAGAAATAAAAGAGTTTGTTGTGCTTGTTGATCGAGCATGCAAGGCTGAGGCACTTGGGAAAGACAAAAGAAAAGCTGAATCTGAAGTTAGAGATGCGAGAAAGAGATTTTCGAGCAAATCATTTCAGTCTACTTCAAAGAAATTCAAAGATGAGTATAGTCGTTCCAGAACTAATATGGGATATTTAAATTTGAGAGATCGAGTTAGATCACATACGAATTCTAAAGCTCCATCTACATCGATAGCTAGTGTTGGAAATATCTGATCCGAGAGACCTGAATGTAAGCACTGTGGTAAAAGACATCCAGGTAGCTGTAGATTGAATGATCGAGCTTGTTTCAGATGTGGATCATTAGATCATTTTATCCGAGATTGCCCAGAGTCGGTTGAGCAAGAAATTGTTCAGAATCCGAGATCTGATAATGTTTCAGAGAGAGGTAGGCCTGCTCAAAATGCAAGAAATGTCAGTGGTAGTCAGAGATCTATGAAAGAAACTGTTGCTAGATCTGAAGCTAAAGTGCCAGCCAGAGCATATGCCATCCGAGCTCGCGAGGAAGCTTCATCTCCGGATGTTATAACGGGTATATTTACTCTTTATGATACTTCTGTGATTGCATTGATAGACCCAGGTTCTACACATTCGTATATATGCATGAACTTAGTATCCAGTAAGACTTTACCTGTAGAGTCTACTGAATTTGTTATTAGAGTATCGAACCCCTTAGGTAAAAGTGTCCTGGTTGACAAAGTATGCAAGAACTGTCCGTTGATGTTTAGAGATGTTTGTTTTTCGGCTGATCTGATGTTATTACCTTTTGATGAGTTCGATATAATTTTGGGTATGGACTGGTTGACATTGCATGATGCTGTCGTGAATTGTAAAAGAAAGACTATTAATTTGAGATGTCAGAATGATGAAATAGTGTGGATTGAGTCTAATGATTTAAATGGATTACCGGCTGTGATATCAATAATGAAAGCTCAGAGTTATGCGAAAAAGGGTTACGAAGCTTATTTTGCTTATGTAATCGACTCGAAAGTATTTGAAAAGAAAGTTGAATCAGTGCCAGTTGTCTGTGAATTCTCTGATGTGTTTCCTGAAGAATTGCCGGGATTGCCTCCGATACGTGAAGTAGAGTTTGGTATTGATCTGTTACCTGGTACAACTTCTATTTTGATAGCTCCGTATAAAATGGCACCAACAGAGTTGAAAGAGTTAAAGTCACAATTGTAAGAATTGACAGATAGAGGGTTCGCAAGACCGAGTTTCTCACCCTGGGGTGCTCCTGTTCTGTTTGTGAAAAAGAAAGATGGCGCGATGAGAATGTGCATTGATTATCGTCAGTTGAATAAAGTGACTATAAAGAACAAATATCCTCTGCCCAGAATTGATGATTTGTTTGATCAGCTTAAAGGAGCCACTGTGTTTTCAAAGATAGATCTGAGATCGGGATACTACCAGTTGCGAGTAAAAGATTCAGACATTCCGAAGACTACTTTCAGAACGAGGTACGGGCATTATGAGTTTTTAGTTATGCCTTTTGGACTAACAAATGCTCCTGCTATTTTTATGGATCTGATGAACAGAATTTTCAGACCGTATCTAGATCGATTTGTTGTTGTGTTGTTCATTGACGACATTTTGATTTATTTACAAGATGAGATTGAACATGCTGAGCATTTGAGAATTGTTTTGCAAACTCTGCGAGATAAGCAATTGTATGCAAAATTTAGTAAATGTGAATTTTGGTTGCGAGAAGTTAATTTTATGGGACATATTGTGTCAACATCTGGTATACGAGTCGATCCGAGTAAGATTTCTGCAATTCTGGAATGGAAGCCTACGAAGAATTTGTCTGAAGTCCGTAGTTTTCTGGGACTAGCTGGTTATTATCATCGGTTTGTAAAAGGATTCTCGATGATAGCTACTCCATTGACTAAATTGCTTCTGAAAGATGTGAGGTTTGAATGGTCTGATAAATGTCAGAAAAGCTTTGATCAGTTGAAAGCTCTATTGACGGAAGCTCCAGTTTTGACACAGCCAGAATCGGGTAAAGAGTTCATGATGTATAGTGATGCTTCACTGAATGGTTTGGGATGTGTTCTGATGCAGGAAGGCAAAGTTATAGCTTATGCCTCGAGACAACTAAAGCCGCATGAAAAGAATTATCCGATGCACGATCTTGAACTAGCTGCGATTGTATTTGCATTAAAGATTTGGCGTCATTATCTTTTGGGTGAGAAATGCCACGTGTTTTCAGATCATAAAAGTTTGAAATATTTGATGACTCGGAAAGATTTGAATCTGCGACAGAGAAGATGGTTAGAGCTGTTGAAAGACTACGAGCTTGTGAAAGATTATCATCCGGGTAAAGCAAATGTTGTTGCTGATGCTTTGAATCAAAAATCACTGTTTGCATTACGTGCTATGAATGCTCATTTAAACTTATCTGATGATGGTTCGGTGTTGGCTGAATTAAAAGCGAAATCGTTGTTTTTACAATAGATATGTGATGCTCAGAAAGTTGATAATGAAATACTAGCGAAAAGTGTGATTCAAACTCTGATTCTGAATTTCGAGTTGATGTTGATAATTGCTTGAGGTTCCGAGATCAAATTTGTGTTCCGAGAAACCCCGAGTTAATTCAATTGATTTTGAATGAAGCACATAACAGTCGTCTATCTGTTCATCTGGGAAGTACAAATATGTACCATGATCTGAAGCAACACTATTGGTGGTCTGGTATGAAAAGAGACATTTCTGACTTTGTTTCGAAATGTTTAGTCTGTCAGCAGGTCAAAGCTGAACATCAGGTTCCATCTGGTTCGCTACAATCGGTTCTGATTCCTGAGTGGAAATGGGATAGAGTGACAATGGATTTTGTTACAGGTTTGCCTTTGACTTCGAGAAAGAAAGATGCAATTTGGGTTGTGGTTGACAGATTGACGAAATCAGCCCATTTTATTCCAGTACGATCAAATTTATCACTTAATAAGTTAGCTGAACTTTACATTTCTGATATTGTGAAATTGCACGGAGTACCATTGTCTATTTTGTTTGACAGAGATCCGAGGTTTACATCACGATTCTGGAAGAAATTTCATGAAGCTTTGGGTACTAGATTGCATTTCAGTACAGCTTTTCACCTGCAAACGGATGGGCAGTCTGAACGGATTATTCAGATTCTCGAGGATATGTTGAGATGTTGCATCCTTGAGTTTAATGGTATGTGGGAACAGTATTTTCCATTGATTGAATTTGCTTATAATAACAGTTTTCAGTCGAGCATCGGAATGGCACCTTACGAAGCTTTGTACGGACGCAAATGTCGAACACCTTTGTATTGGACTGAGCTCAGTGAAAGTAAGATACACGGGGTTGATTTGATAAAAGTGTAACACCCCTAACCCGTATCTGTCACCGGATTAGGGTTAAAGGCGTTACCGAACAGATCAGAAACTTTTATAGACATTTCATAATACAAGTCATCAATTGCAATCACAGTGTCCCTTTGATAGGTCACCGAGACCTTAAGCATGCTTTAGAGAAAGGTCGGGACTAAACCGAACACATACGGAAATTCTCAGAAATTTAAAACTTTTTGAACACTGCAGAGGTCACACACGCGTGCGGTCGCACTGCAGCCTCTTACGGCTTCTAGACACACCCATGTGTCTGGCCGTACAAAAACAGAGCATGTATACTGACTTATCCCCACGGCCACCAGGCACGCCCGTGTACAATGGCCGTGTACTCTTATGCTAGTGATAAACCATAATTTATACATATTTTAACCCCATGCTTAGCTTATTTTTGGATGATTTTTCATTAGATTTGATGAATTCGATGCTCCTAATCCTTTAATTTCATGTTTTATCCTCAGGAGAGCTTAGGGAGTCAAAAAGAACGAGAAAGGGGCAAAAAAAGGACGAAATGGGCCTATCTTAGAATGCAATAAGGCCTGGACCATTGGACACGGCTGTGTGCTACGAGCAGGATCAACCACGGCCTGGACTATCGTCCACGGGCAAACCACATAGTCGTGTGTGGTGAGCAGGAGTGAGCACGACCTAGAGCTATCGAGCACGGGCGTGTCACACGGGCGTGTCCCTGCCGTATCAAAGACTAATTCTATCCGGAAAAGGTTACTTGTGAGCAAAGAAAGACGTTCCAAAGCCTATACAAAACCCTAGGGGGTGACCTAAAAGGACGCGAAATAGAACGCAGAAAATACTCGAAGACAGCCGTCGGAAGCAGCTCGGAGGAAGGATCTCCATTAAGACTGAAGATCTCCTATCAAGTTCTTTAGAAGTTTTTTGGGTTTTCTTATGTTTTGTAGTTTTCCTTATTATGAGATGTTTCTTTCTATCATTATGAATTAAATCCCTTAGATACCTAAGGGGATGAAACCTAGATGAATCTTATTATTATTTGATTTATAAGATAAATACTTGTTCTTATTCTTAATTGTGAGTTCTTATTCTTGTTTTGATAATTCAGGTTATTGATTCAAGTTCGAATGTGCTTATTCAGTGGAACAAAAGTCCCTATTTAAGAGTAGATCAACACAATTAAGAGGAGTTGATTGCAACCCTAGACATAGGGCGACGAAAATCTGCCGGATTAGAGTCAAATCTAATAAGGGAATCCATAGATCGAGTTAATGCGACAATAGAAGTTTTAATTAGAAAGAGATTTCAATTAATTAACCTTGAGTCAGTTGTTTTTAGTCTCGAGAGAGATATTAACATAAATCAGGGATTTCTACGGATTAAGACAAGTGAATAAATCATATGAATCAAAAGTAACAAGTGAAGTCTAGGTGGATTCTTCCTTAGGTATTGTCTATCTCATAAAGTTGTCTAAAAGTATTTTCCCAATTCTTTCGTTGTCGTGTTTTTAATTAAGTTTTAGTTTAAAAGAATCACTCTAATTCTTAGGCTAGATAATAAAAAGATAGTAACTACTAGTACTCTTGGTCCTTGTGGATACGATATTTCCAGTCTTACCATAACTATACTGCTGTTCGATAGGTGCACTTGCCTTTATTGTGATCGTAGTTAGTTTTAGACACATCAAGTTTTTGGCGCCGTTGCCGAGGACTAAGATATTAGGAACACTAAATTTTTATTACTTTAGCCATTATTTTTATTTTTATTGCAATTTAATTTCTTTTCTACTTTTCTAATTTTTCTTTCTTTGTTTCTGGCAGGTGTCTCTAGTTTATGACTAGAAGGAACCCGTCAGGACCTTTACTTTACGACAGTGAAATTGAAAGTACAGCTCACAGAAACCGAAGAGAAATAAGGTGAAGTCTACAATACATAGAAGAAGAGCAAGAAGACGAAACTAATACTATAGAAGGGATGGCTGATAAAAATCCGCTACCTCCTGTGGTTACCACAAATCCGGTGAATCAAAATCCTGCTTTTCGTATTATGTATGATTATGCTAAACCTAATTTAACAGGAACTGAATCAAGTATTGTTAGACCTGCTATTGCTGCAAATAATTTTGAACTGAAACCTAACACTATACAGATGATTCAGAAATTTGTTCAGTTTGATGGTTTGCAGGATGAGGATCCAAACAATCACTTGGCAAATTTTCTGGAATTCTGCGACACTTTCAAAATCAATGGCGTTTCTGATGATGCCATTCGCCTTCAGTTGTTTCCCTTCTCATTGAGGAACAAAGCTAAACAGTGGTTGAACTCGTTACCACGAGGATCAATCACTACATGGGATCAAATGATCGAAAAATTTTACTTAAATATTTTCCGCCGCCTAAAACGGCTAGATTGAGGAATGATATTTCTTCTTTTGTGCAGATGGATTTAGAAACACTTTACAAGGATTTACTAAGAAGGTGCCCTCACCATGGGTTACCTTTGTGGCTACAGGTTCAAACCTTTTACAACGGTGTGAACCCCTCAACTAGGCAGTTGATTGATTCAGCCACCGGTGGAACCCTAAATAACAAGACCCCTGAAGCGACTTATGAGTTTATAGAGGAGATGGCACTGAATAACTATCAGTGGCAAGTTATAAGGACAAAGCCAACAAAAGCCACCAGTGTTTTCAACCTCGACGCAGTAACCATGCTATCAAACCAATAAAACTATTAAATAAAAAGATTGATGGTTTGTGTGGTTCTTCGCAGGTACATCCAGTGATGCAGTGCGATACAAATGGAAGAGGGTCGAACAATACAGAATACCCACCCTACAACTCTGGCATAGAAAATAAACAGATGAACTATATGGGTAACAATTCTAGACCTCAAAATAACCCTTATAGTAACACTTATAATCCAGGTTGGAGAAACCATCCAAATTTCTAATGGGGTGGCCAAGGAAATCAGAGACAACAACCCCCTCCAGGCTTTCAACAACAACCCTACCCACAAGAGAAGAAGTCGAACCTTGAGGAGATGCTAATGAAATTCATCGCGGTGTTAGAAACTCGTTTCCAAAACACCGAAACAACACTTAAAAATCAGCAAGCGTCAATTCAAGGGCTCGAGAACCAAATAGGTCAACTTGCTAAGCTAATCTCAGAATGACCACAAGGAAACTTGCCAAGCAACACTGAAACTAACCCAAAGGAGCAAATTCACGCCATTACTGTTCACGATAGTGAGGGGTTAGACGAACCAAAATAGAGGCAAGAGTGGTGGATAAAGGTAAGGTTGAGGTAAGCCATGATAAACCGAAATCAGTAAGTACAGAGTACAAACCTCGTGTACCATATCCCAATGCGACAAAGAAAGACTGCACAGATGAACAATTCGGTAAATTTCTTAAACTCTTAAAAAAATTACATATTAACTTGCCATTTATTGAAGCTCTTTCGCAGATGCCCAATTCAAAGAAATTTTTAAAAGAGCTTTTGACAAACAAACGGAAGCTAGACGAAGCATCGCATGTGGAGCTAAATGCGCAGGTGCTCAAAGAATCTTACAAAATAGACTACCACAAAAGTTAAAAGATCCAGGGAGTTTTACGATTCCTTGCTTAATTGGTGGTTTATTTGTTAATAATGCTTTAGCAGATTTAGGGGCAAGCATAAATGTTATGCCTTATAAAATGTTTAAACTGTAAGAGTATGCCCAAACATCAATCATGAGATGGTTGTAATAACATACTTGATTTACCATGTTTATTAATATAAAGCGTTGTCATTATTATTTCAGCTTTTCTTTCGTGTGTACAAATAAGTCGCTTTATAATAATGTCCTGAGAATAATATGATTATTCTTAAAAGATCCTCAATCCAAGTATTATTGTTGACTAGGACAACAATAATGCATTAAGACTAACATGTAGTTGATTGATGATAAAGAGTTTTCATTGATATGGAGTGTCAAAATCAATGCATGAATATGTGTGTTAGAGAACAACATATTGGACCGACCCGCTATGAGTATGTTTCTTGGATTATTATGTAATTGTCACAACATTACTCATAGTGATTAATATGTATATGATCCTCGACTTGAGATCATCATTATCCCAACATCGTGAGTTGTATATTTTGATACGAATCAAACGCATAATCAGAATCGGGTTGTTCTATAAAAGTCGATGTTGGATATACCACAATCTATGTAGAGGGGATATGGTTGATCAATATAGGATAAGTCCCTCCTACATAATGGGAGTAATATCTTAGGCCACTTGATTGAGTGAGACTAGAAATGCATGGCCATGCTCAAATAAGTTGACATGAGATGTCATACTAATTTGTATATCATAGTCTACTCAAGATATCAAGAAACATGGGATGGACTATACAAGTGTGACTATTCCATGACTTGTGTCCATTCCGGAGATAAAGGACTTAAGGATTAATGCATGAAAGGTTAATCACAAAAAGGTTATGTCGAATCATGACTCCTTGTAACTTAGGTAGCAATGATGCATTTCTAGATGCCACTCATTGTTTGTAACATTAGAATCGTTCTAGTATTATCGCTAATGTTACAAGAACCTGTGGTCACACCCTATGGTTGAAATGAACGGAATAAAACATAGTTGGTATTGTGTTTGATTGTCACATGAATTAAATTAATTAAAGAATTAATTTAAATTGGGCAATCAAATATTGAACATATTACATGTACAAGGATGTTGTACACATAATCGTAATTAATATATGAATTTGGTTCAGTATATAGATTTAAATAAATATAGTTTAATAAATCCATGTTATAATTAATGTAATTATAATTTGTTTTTGGATATAATTAATGTAATTATAATTTTCGTTAAAACATTATTATATTTATTTAATTTTATGATTCATTAAAAAGATACCGATTATAAAAGGTAATAGGTTATATAGAGCTTATTAAGAAAAACCCTAAGGTATTGCTTTAAGGTCCAGCAGCCGTCAAGCAAGAAAAACCTCCAAAACAGTTTTAGAGATTTCTTCCGTTCATAGTCGAACCGAGTGGATTACGTAGAGGCCGACATCGCAAAAGGTTGTGGCTTGGTTCGACAGTGGATCAAAGTTCGTGTTACCGAGGCGTCACTGTCTACTCAGATTGAAGTTTCGGTAATTTCAAAACCTTTATTTCACCCTGATTCGTTCCTCACACATGGATTCATGGTTTGGATCGCCGAAATTTAATTTTATTTTGCTGCGCCAAGGGGTGCCGGCGTTCCAACATAAATAGCTAGGTCTTGGGAAACCCAAACAAACTAGGATGAGCATTCAATTGGCTGATAAAACTATTAGAGTTCCTAGGGGTATAATCGAAGATGTACTAGTAAAAATTGATAAATTCATATTCCCAGTAGACTTTGTTGTTTTAGACATGGATGAGGACAATAATGTTCCTTTAATTTTAGGAAGACCCTTTTTAGCAACTACTAAAACTAGAATTGATGTTGGTACAGGTGAACTCACACTTCGTGTAGGTGACGAAACGATCACTCTTCAGGCTTTTGATTCGGCTAGGACATCGAGTAATAAAGGTGAGAACATAAATTCTATTAATGACCATTTGGTTCAACATTCTTTTCAGGAAGCACCACGAAATTATACAACTGAGTCACATCCTAGATCTCGTGCCAACAAAGAAATAACTCATGAGGAGCGAAGGCTTCAGATCGATGAACTAGACGAGTGGAAGCTACATGTTAAGGAGAAACTAAGAACACAAGAAGAAAAACCGAGGCAACTCCATAACGAACCTAAAGACGAAGCAAACTACTCCAAAGTTGGAGACCGAGTTCTAATGGATAATACAGATCCTCGTGTTGCCACTTCTGAACCTAATGGAATAACTCCTTTCACGGTACTTAATACTTTCCCATATGGTACAGTCGAGGTAACTCATTCTCAATATGGCACTTTCAAGGTAAATTGTACTCGTCTAAAACCTTATTTTAATACAATTGGTAGCAAGAATGAGGAGTACCAACTCCTCAAACCACCATGATTATGCGAATGAGAGGTAAGTCTAGCTTAAGACTTTAAACGAGCGCTTCTCGAGAGGCAACTCGAGCACTAACCCCTTTAATTTTTATATTTTCAATTTTTAGCACCTAACTAAAAACTAACCAAATTAATAAAGCGCAGGTTTCTGTACCATACGGCCTTGCACACGGGCGTGGCCGTAGCCGTGTGGACACCACGAATATGTACCTCGGCGTGGCAGAGATCGTGCGAACCAAGGATGACACTTTTCCCAAAACACAGGCTACGACAATATGCCACGGCCGTACGATATGGCCGTGGTCAACACTGAGAAAGTAACACGGGTGTGTGACACACTTGTGTCCCTAGGCCGTGGTCGACACTGATTAATCAAACATGGGCGTGGAAACTTCTACACGGCCGTAGGAGAAACGAACGAAGCATCACACGGTCGTGCAACTAGACCGTGTGACCTAACACGCCCAGAGCACACGGGCGTGGGCAGCTACCTAACCCCCTTCTTTTATTTAAACCCCCTTCTTCTGTTCATCTTCATCTCCAATTCTTCTTCTACCTAACCCTAGCCACCATAGCTTTTCTCCACTTTCACCACCGTCCACCGCCTCCCCACTCCACTTACTTCACTTTACTCCCTTCATTTTTCTTTCCCCCTTTCCCTTCTTCTTTCTTCACACCACCACCACACCGACCACCATCCTTGCCACCATGCTAGAAGCAAGATCAAAGCCACCATCTCCATGTTGAAGTAGCGAAAGGACTCTGGCACGGTATCCCCGTGCACGACATCTCTACATAAGTTCATGCCGGCTGCTTCATCGACTCGACAAGCCAAGGACATTTGAGTCCATTTATTTTTTCTTTTTCTTTTATTTTCATTGTTAAATTATATCCGTTTACCTTTCTTGTCCTTAATTTATATTATTATATTTTGATTTCTACAATTTAGGTTCAAGGGGCTATTACGGAACGACCCCACCACCACCGGAGTATCCACCACCCCTGCCTAACTTTACACCATTTCTTTTCTTTGACTCCATCCAAAATTTAGGAAGTTTCACTTCTCTCCATATCTTATGATTTTCTTACTATTTGTCATTACTTATCTTTGTACATTGAGGACAATGTACATCTTAAGTGTGGGGAGGTTATTGATTACATTACCAGAAAATCCCTGAATGATATCTTGTCTTAAGTAATTTTCTCATATTATTATTAAAATGAAACTTCTATTTATTTATGATTTTCATTGTTATGTTTCAGATTAAGTCATAAATAATTGTGCATTAATGGTTTAAACTTTAAGATATTAGAGAATCAAGCATGATAAGTGTATTTTCAGAATTAAAATTTTGTTATGTCGTTTCCCTAAATTTAAATATTACTTTGAAGTTTGAAATTTGCAAGGTTGACATCAAAAACCATAATTTTTGTGAGATTTTGAGCCTTTTAGAGCATATTATTTTCTTGCTCACTTTATTAATTATGAGTGTGTCAACATTGATTTGTTATTCTAGAACTTGCTTCGATCATACATGTCGAGACCACACCTTTGATTTGATATACTGAGATGATAAAGGCACCTAGGTTTTAACCCACTTATTCCACTAAAAAGCCTACCCGTTTAATTAACCCCTAGTGACCCCTTTGAAGCCTAATCAACCATTTCTTGACTCACCCATTAATATTAACCCAAAACCCATTTTGTATTTGTTATCCCCATTTCTCTTGACTACCCTTATGTCATTTGATTTGATCAGTTGCTTAACTATTTTCTTTATTTCAGTTGTTAAATTCTATCTTATTATTTTATGTTCTTGTTCTTAAAAAAAAAAAGAAGAAGGAAATTTCTTCATTATTAGTGTTATGAGCTTAAACTGTTAATTTCATTATCTTTAGAAGAAGCTCGTATTATTAGTATTAAATTTTTAATTGATGTAATTATTCAGTATTAGTCCAATTTTTCTAGTTAGGTAATTTATCAATTCAATCTCGATACTAACCCTCCAATTCAGCCTTTATCCACACCTTTAACCCAAGCCCCATTACAACCCTTTAAAAGACCTTTTGATTTGTGTATCATCTCATTTTATAGTGGTGGAGATTTGATTTTCATTCAAGCCTATGGGATTAACTTTTCATGTTTAACTTTTGAGTGCTTAATTTTTGAACCTTAAACACTTTGAGTGATTTGAGTGAATCTTTAGTGAGGATGTCATACTTGTCGGTTTTGAATCAAGGGTAATTATTTAGGTAAGGGGAAACACCTATGTTTTCATGCTATAAAAATTTATGACTTAGATTGTTTGAACCTCTAGGACTCTTTTAGTTAAATTATCAATGTATGAATTATCTGTGAATTATGATGAAACATTATTGATGAGAATTATGAATTGAGGAAGTTAGTTTTAATTGTGAGTTGAGGATTTTGCTTGAGGACAAGCAAAGGCTTAAGTGTGGGGATATTTGATAAACCATAATTTATACATATTTTAACCCCATGCTTAGCTTATTTTTGGATGATTTTTCATTAGATTTGATGAATTCGATGCTTCTAATTCTTTAATTTCATGTTTTAACCTCAAGAGAGCTTAGGGAGTCAAAAAGAACGAGAAACGGGCCAAAAAGGGACAAAATGGGCCTATCTTAGAATCCAACACGACCTGGACCATTGGACACGGTCGTGTGCTACGAGCAGGATCAACCACGGCCTGGACTACCGTCCACAGGCAAACAACACGGCCATGTGTGGTGAGCAGGAGCGAGCACGGCCTAGAGCTATCGAGCACGGGCGTGTCACACGGGCGTGTCCCTGCCGTATCAAAGACTAATTCTATCCGGAAAAGGTTACTTGTGAGAAAAGAAAGATGTTCCAAAGCCTATATAAACACCCTAGGGGGTGACCTAAAGGGACGCAGAATAGAACGCAGAAAATACTCGAAGACAGCCGTCGGAAGCAGCTCGGAGGAAGGATCTCCATCAAGACTGAAGATCTCCCATCAAGTTCTTTAGAAGTTCCTTGGGTTTTCTTATGTTTTGTAGTTTTCATTATTCTGAGATGTTTCTTTCTATCATTATGAACTAAATCCCTTAGATACCTAAGGGGATGAAACCTAGATGAATCTTATTATTATTTGATTTATAAGATAAATACTTGTTCTTATTCTTAATTGTGAGTTCTTATTCAAATACTTGTTCTTATTCTTAATTGTGAGTTCTTATTCTTGTTTTGATAATTCAGGTTATTGATTCAAGTTTGAATGTTCTTATTCAGTGGAGCAAAAGTCCCTGTTTAAGAGTAGATCAACACAATTAAGCGGAGTTGATTGCAACCCTAGACATAGGGCAACGAAAATCTGTCGGATTAGAGTCAAATCTAATAAGGGAATCTATATATCGAGCTAATGCGACAATAGGGGTTTTAATTAGAAAGAGATTTCAATTAATCAACCTAGAGTAAGTTGTTTTTAGTCTCGAGAGAGATATTAACATAAATCAGGGATTTCTACGATTTAAGACAAGTGAATAAATCATATGAATCAAAAGTAATAAGTGAAGTCTAGGTGTATTCTTCTTTAGGTATTGTCTATCTCATAAAGTTGTCTAAAAGTATTTTCCCAATTCTTTCTTTCTCGTGTTTTCAATTAAGTTTTAATTTAAAAGAATCATTCCAAATCTTAGGCTAGATAATAAAAAGATAGTAACTACTAGTACTCTTTGTCCTTGTGGATACGATATTTTCGGTCTTACCATAACTATACTACTGTTCGATAGGTGCGCTTGCCTTTATTGTGATCGTAGTTAGTTTTAGACACATCAGCTAGATATTGACTTAATCCCACGGTCACTAGGCACACCCGTGTGCCATAACCGTGTATGCATAACAGGCTCTTTGCAAGGCCAATATGCCACCCACACTTGGGTCCACCCCATAAACAATATACCAATTCATTTCAAACATCTTGGACATTCAAAATTATGTCAAAATATCAACATGTAATTTCATCCAATCACAACTCCAATCATACTAACTTGTATACTAATTTGTACAACCAAAACACATATACATCCAAGCATGATTCATCCACTTTTACCTTCCATGTAACCATTTCAATGATCAAACATACATTCTCATAATGCATTCATAAGCTTACCATAGCCTTAACCATTTCAATAGCTAATTTTCCATACCAAAACATGCATCATATATCATATTTACTCATGCATATTACCAACACATATCTGGCCACATCTCATGGCTACTTTTACACATTTCAAAGATAATCCAAGGTCACTAGCCTATACATGCCATATCTAGCTATATACATTTCAAAATGATACCAAAATGAGCTTAGGTAGTGTGATGACGATCCTCGACGGTCCCGAGCCTTCAGTAGCTTTGACGATCTATAAAACAGAGCAAACACACACAGAGTAAGCTTTCAAAAGCTTAGTAAGCCATATACAAATAAACTTAGCATAAATCATTCATAAGCATAGCCATTTGAATTCATTAACATATCATTCCTACAAGCACATGAATAAAATCTTGGGCTCACTTGATTTGCCATTTCTTACCAATTCACCGTATCATATGTAACACCCCTTACCCCTATCCGTCGCCGGATGAGGGTACGAGGCATTATAGCAATCTTATACACTTCTCCAATACATACATTTCAATTATACATTAAAACCATTCATTGTCACACTCTATGTCCCTATTATGGGCTTACGAGGCCCAAAACAATCATTAAAGTTGGTTCGGGACCAAACCGGAACTTTTCGGGCATTTAGAAAATTTTTACCAAAACAGGGTCACACGCCCGTGTGACATATGACACGGCCGTGTGAGTAGACCGTGTGGTCCTCACACGCCCATGTCTGGACCCCGTGTGTAATTCACTAGCATTCTGTTTATGCACCACGGCCAAACCACACGCCCGTGCGGTGGTCGTGTCCTACCCCACGGCTGAGACACACGATCGTGTCTCTAGCCCGTGTGGCATACATTATGCTATTTTTCAAACCTTTTGTGTTCTTAACTCTTTCTACTAATATACAATATATCGATCTTTGTTATACCTTTAGCTATTTCTAACTTAGCCACATCAAGACATTTCTCCATGCATGCATAAAATAGGTTTACTTACATATAGACATTATGAGCCACATCTCATGGCTCTATTCAATGAAACAATATAAGCCTAAACATTTGGCTAATTCATAATAATACATACAACCAATAACTAAATCTCTATACATGCCATTCACTTGAAAATAATTAGGAATTGTCGTGATTCCAACTTGACAAATTGATAGTGTGATGATACCTCCAACAATCTCCAACCCCGAGCCAACCAGACAACACTAAGAGAAATGGGAAAATGGTGTAAGCTTTATAGCTTAGTAAGTTGGCATATTAATAATAATAAGCAATTTAATTAACAATATTAACCCATTTCTAAATAAATATGCTCAAGGAAATAGAATCAATATTCACATAGTTTCACCTTTTTCTTAAGTTCAGCTTAGGCTATTTTTCTGAGTCACAGTCACTAATTTAATTATTTCATAAGCTAAAGAACTCTAAATTAAGTTCCGTGAATTTTCCCTGAAATTAGACCCATATACCTTCTTGCCATAAAATTTCCAGAATTTTTGGTCTGGCCAATCAATACCAGGTTATTCTTAAAGTTTCCCTTATTTTACTATTTGATGGTTCTGACCTATCTTTACAAAAACTCAGTTTTCTCATTGTACAGAATTCAAATAATGTTCTCATTTATTCCAATCAAAAATAGACTTATTAAGTATTCTAATTATATAAACTATGCTCCATGATTATTTTTTTACAATTTTTAATAATTTTTTCAAGACAGAACAGGGGATCACAAAGTCATTCAGAACCAGTCTCACTAAAATTCAAATATCTCATAATTTTCACTTCTTTTGCTTACTATATTTCTTTTATATAAAAATATACTCAATGACCTTTCAATTCATATCTCCTTCACCTTCTAATTCAATTTCCACTATATTTAGTGATTTTTCAAAAGTACGCAATTACAGTTGTCCAGTACTGTTTTAATGCAAATTTCACTTTTTCATGATTTCCATGTATTCACTTTTATTTTTTTTTTACACATATGCACTAAAACAACATATAACTTGGCACATAACTATCACTTGATCATATGCACATCTCACTCATTTGCATCCTTACTATTAATGCATCATAATCTAAGCATTTTATTCAACATATAAATCATACAATAACAATTTCGTACACATACCTGTACTACTTATTCATACGATTCTCTACTTAGTTTCATGCCTGCACTTCACTTATACAAATAATTTCATATTCACACTTACTCATATAAATGCATCAAACACAATATTCACTTTCACATTATTATCACATGATTAAATCCTTTTCACATTCAATCACTTTTCATTATATCAATTCAATACCCGTTGAACCATACGGAATACTAAAGGATACGCGGAATAAGGCACAGAGTGCCACACTTTAATATAGCCAAAGCTATCACTGTAATGTAGCTGAAGCTACCACTATAATGTAGCCGGCTACCATCAGTAACATCGGGTTACCTCGGGCCCGCTCACACAAGCCGTCGGTTCAAGGTTAATATACACGGTCTCTGCTCACACAGTCGTCAGTGTCTGCAACACATGGAAGATCACCTAGCCACTGATATAACACAATGAACCAGCACCCGGGGAACACTTTCACACTGAAAACACTGAAATTCCTAGTGACATGTCACTTGTATCCTAATCATTTCCTAAGGTTCAATCGAGACTTTTTCACACTTAGTCAATATTCACTTAATCACTTGTCTCATGATAACACTAATTCACAATTACTCATAACATTCACAATCTTAGAAGTCACATTTAAGTACAATATTTCGATGCACTTCCATGTATCATAGACATATTTTAAATCAATTTATAAACTTGGCACATTAAACATTTAATTCAACATAATTCAATTAATTCACTATTTTATCTTTCAAATATAAATTACAACATTATTGCATTATTATTAACACACCAACTTTCCTCGAATGCTGAAACGGCTAATTTTCCTGACTTAGCCCACAACTTTGTTCTTCCCCGATCTTAGTCCAAATTTCATGTTTTCTTGATCTAACATGTCAAATTAACACTCATTTAATACATTTTATCAACACACTAATCAATTCAATTCACATATCAAATTTTGGCAAATTTACAATTTTGCCCCCTAACTTTTCAAAAATTACACTTTTACCCCTAAACTCGTAAATTAAACTTTATTCCTTTTTCATATGTTTTATGACATACTGAACATTTTTCCCTTCTATAGCAACTTCAAATTCTTACTATAACACATACTTATGAACAATAACAACTTTTACCAATTAGCTCGTTTTACTCGTTTTCACCAAAAATCACTTAGCAGACATCGTTCTCCTAACCTCAAACATCCATATTCTACCATTAGATATCAAAATACATGCTTACCTGGCATGGGTATATTTTTTTTAAACTTTGATTACACTTCAAATTAATGGTAGAAATAGACAAATTAAGCTTCGAGGATCTCAAAAATACAAAAATCATTAAAAACGAGACAAAAAATGTACCTATATAAGCCATGGAAGCTTGTCCAAATGGAGCTCATCCATGGCTGCCATTTTTGGTTTTTACAATCAGTTGAAGAAGAAAGAAGAAAAAAAAAGATGATAGCTTTTATCATTTTGTCTTATTAGGCCATTTTAGCTTAATTACAAAATTACCCTTTTTATTTCAACCAAATTTCAAAAATTACCAAACAAATATCTCCCACTAACTTATTAATGGGCTAATTATCTCATAAGGACTTCCAATTTAAAAACACATAACAATTTAACACCTCTAACAAATAGAACTCAACTTTTGCACTTTTTACAATTTAGTCCTTTTGACTAAATTAAGTGCCCAAACGTTCAAAATTTTCCAACGAAATTTTTATGAAATATTTCCGTAAAATTATAGACCATAAAAATATAATAAAAATAAAAGTTTCCTCGTCGAATTTGTGGTCCCAAAACAACTGTTCCGACTAGACCCAAATTTGGGCTATTACATTATAAATATCTCATTTGCTCATATCTCAAACTCACATATATCTCAAATGTTTCTTTGCATCAATGCACATTTTTATTCACCTTTCATGCTTATACAAAGCATTTGTATCAACGTACCTGAAACAGATGTATAACTCACATAATCGTTCGTTTCTAAGACTTGCCCGTTGAACCATTCGGAATCTAATAGTATACTCAGAAAGCTCGGAATAGTCGTACAATGCCAATGTCCCAGACGAGGTCTTACATGTAATCAGATATCGATGCCACTGTCCCAGATAGGGTCTTACACGAATTAAATACGATGCCGATGTCCCAGACATGGTCTTACACGTAAATCTCATATCGATGCCAACGTCCCAGACGTGGTCTTACACGAAATCTTGAATCAACGCCAACGTCCCAGACGTGGTCTTACATGATATCACATAGTAGACACCTATTTCATGACATACATAATTCCTATACATTCCTAGGTTCACACGGGACTTCTCGGACTTTATCAGCTTATCGACTTATTAGCCAATTCAGATTTCACATGCATTCTATCTCAATGGATAATCATAATATTTCACATATCATATACACTCAAATAATTGAATACAAATACATTTATTTGTATATCGACTTACCTCGGATTTGGATATTCGTTCGGACTCGGTTATTCGACTACTTTCGCTTTCCCGCGATCTAAATTTGATTTCTTCAATTCTTAATCTATACATATTCAGATTTAACCCATTCATTCATCAATTCATTCAATTCAATCCAAATATACATGTTTAGGGTAATTTGCAATTTAGCCCTCACATTTTCACATTTGTACATTTTAGTCCCTATTTCACAAAATCACAAAATTCACAAAATTACCATATACCCATGCTTAGCCGAATGTTTATATGTCTCATACAAGTCCATACATTTCATTTATTTCACAACTTAGTCCCTCAAAATGTTATTTTCTCAATTAAGCCCTAATTACTCAAATTCATCAAAAACTCAAATACAAACTATGATAATCAAACACATATACTTCATAATTCTTCATCAAACTTCATAAAACACATGAGTTCATCAAAGGCTCATCTAAAAAACATCATCAATTTTCAAAATTGAGACATGGGTTTTGTAGAGAACAAAGCAACGATTACGAAAACGTAAAAATTATCAAAAAACAGAAGTCAAAACTTACCTCAATTAAGCCAAACCATAGCCGAAACCCTTGAAAGCTTTTGTTCTTTCTTTTTCTTTTATTATTCGGCCAAAAATAATGAAAATGGCTACTTATTCATTTTTTTTTTATTTATTAAATCTTTATATTATAATATTCATCATTTAATAAACCATTATCAAATAAAATAAACTATTTATCACATTAATATGCCGTCCACTACATTGCAAAAAGGCCAATTTATAACATAAGGCCTCATATAAAAGAAAACACATCAATTAAGCCATTCAATTAAATAGAAGGCCACTTTTACCAATTATGCAATTTAGTCTTTTTTATCCATTTAAGCACACAAACAGACAAATTTAATCATGAAACTTACACACATGCTTAATCACATATCATAGACACAGAAAATAATATTAAAATATTATTCTAACTCGGATTTGTGGTCCCGAAACCACTGTTCCGACTAGGGTCTAAATCTTACCGTTAAACAGATTCGGATATTGCCGTTTCATTGAATCTTCAGGCTCCCACGTAGCCTCTTCTATTCCGTGTTGATGCCATAACACTTTAACTAACGGAATTCTTTTGTTTCGCAATTCTTTCACTTCACGATCTAAGATACGAATCGGTTCTTCTTCATAAGACATATCAGATCGGATTTTAATTTCAGACGGAGTAATCACATGTGACGGATCGGATCGATATCTACAGAGCATTGAAACATGGGATACATTGTGAATCTTTTCTAGCTCAGAGGGCAACAACAATCTATATGCAACTGGCCCAACAAGCTCAATAACCTTATATGGCCCGATGAATCTCGGACTCAATTTGCCTTTACGTCCGAATCGGAGTATTTTCTTCCACGGAGACACTTTCAAGAACACTTTGTCACCGATCTCAAATTCAATATCTTTTCTTTTCAAGTCCGTATAAGATTTCTGACGATCAGATGCTGATTTCAGACTGTCACGGATCATTTTTACTTTCTGTTCTGTATCTTTTATTAAATCGATCCCGTGCAACTTACTTTTACTGAGCTCAGTCCAATACAAAGGTGTACGACATTTACGTCCGTACAAAGCTTCATATGGTGCCATTTTGATGCTTGACTGAAAACTAATATTGTATGCAAATTCAATCAGTGATAAGTACTGTTCCCACGTACCATTAAACTCAAGAATGCAACATCTCAACATATCCTCGAGAATTTGAATGATCCGCTCGGATTGACCATCCGTTTGCGGATGAAAAGCGGTACTGAAATGCAATTTTGTACCCAAAGCTTCTTGCAGTTTCTTCCAGAACCGTGATGTAAACCTCGGATCTCTGTCAGACACAATGGATAGTGGCACCCCGTGTAATCTCACAATCTCAGAAATATAAAGCTCAGCTAACTTATCAAGCGAGAAATCAGATCGTACCGAAATAAAATGGGCAGATTTCGTTAATCGATCAACTACGACCCAAATTGTATCTTTCTTTCTCGGAGTCATAGGCAAACCAGAAACAAAGTCCATCGTCACTCTATCCCATTTCCACTCGGGAATCAAAATCGGCAGTAACAAACCAGATGGAACCTGATGTTCAGCCTTAACTTGCTAACAGATTAAACATTTTGACACAAAATTAGAAATATCTTGTTTCATACCAGACCACCAATAATGTTGCTTCAAATTATGGTACATCTTTGTACTTCCCAGATGAACAGATAAACGACTGTTATGAGCTTCACTTAATATCAACTGAATTAACTCTGAGCTTCTTGGAACACATATTCGATCTCGATATCTCAAGCAATCATCATTATCAACTTGAAATTCAGAATCAAAATTCGGATCACACTGAGCTCGTCTTGCTATTATTTCATTATCAAATTTTTGAGAATCAACTATTTGTTGCAAAAACATCGGCTTTGCTTTCAATTCAGCTATTACTGAACTATCATCAGACAGATCTAATTGAGCATTCCGAGCACATAATGCAAACAATGATTTCCTACTCAGTGCATCAGCAACAACATTTGCTTTACCTGGGTGATAATCTATGACAAGTTCATAGTCTTTCAACAACTCTAACAATCTTCTTTGTCGCAGATTCAAATCTTTCTGAGTTATCAGATACTTCAAACTTTTATGATCTGAAAATACGTGACATTTCTCACCGAATAGATAATGTCGCCAAATCTTTAATGCGAACACAATCGCATCTAGCTCAAGGTCGTGTGTCGGATAATTCTTTTCATGAGGCTTCAACTGCCTTGAGGCATAAGTTATTACTTTGCCTTCCTGCATCAGAACACATCCCAGACCATTTAGCGAAGCATCACTGTAAATCACGAATTCTTTACCTGATTCTGGCTGTACTAACATTAGAGCTTCAGTTAACAGAGTTTTCAACTAATCAAAACTTTTCTGACATTTATCGGACCATTCAAATCTCACATCTTTCTGAAGCAATTTAGTTAACGAAGTAGCTATCATCGAAAAGCCTTTTACGAATCTGTGGTAATTACCAGCAAGTCCCAGAAAACTACGAACTTCAGACACATTCTTCGGAGGTTTCCAATCCAGAAAAGTAGAAATCTTACTCGGATCAACTCGTATTCCAGAGGTCAATACAATATGTCCCAGAAAACTGACTTCACGTAACCAGAATTCACATTTGCTGAATTTCACATACAATTGCTTTTCTCTCAGAGTTTGCAACACAATTCTCAGATGTTCAGCATGCTCAATCTCATCACGTGAATAAATCAAGATGTCATCAATGAATACAACAAAAAATTGATCTAGGTACGGTCTGAAAATTTTGTTCATCAAATCCATAAAAACAGCAGGAGCATTTGCTAGTCCAAAAGGCATAACTAAAACCTCATAATGCCCGTACCTCGTTCTAAAAGCAGTTTCCAGATTGTCTGAGTCTTTTACTCTCAACTGATAGTAACTCGATCTCAGGTCTATCTTCGAAAACACAGTAACTCCTTTTAACTGATCAAATAAATCGTCAATCCTGGGCAATGGATATTTGTTCTTTATAGTTACCTTGTTCAACTGACGATAATCTATACACATTCTCATTGTGCCATCTTTCTTTTTCACAAACAGAACAGGAGCACCCTAAGGTGAGAAACTCGATCTGGCAAACCCTCTTTCAGTCAATTCTTGCAGTTGTGACTTCAACTCTTTCAACTCTGTAGGTGATATTCTATACGGAGCTACCGAAATAGGTATCGTACCAGGTAACAAAACAATTCCAAATTCAACTTCACGTATCGGAGGCAATCCCGGCAGTTCCTAAGGGAATACATCAGAAAACTCACAAACAACTGGCACTGATTCAACTTTCTTTTCAGAAACATTCAAATCAATTACATAAGCAAAATATGCCTCATATCCCTTTTTCATATATCTTTGAGCTTTCAATACAGATATCACAGCAGGCAATCCATTCAAATCATTAGACTCAACCCGAACTATCTCATCATTCTGACCTTTCAAATCAATGATTTTTCTTTTGCAATTTACAACAGCATCATGCAATGTCAACCAGTCCATACCCAGAATGATATCAAACTCATCAAATGGTAATAGCATCAGATCAGCAGGGAAACATATATCTCGAAACATTAATAGACAGTTCTTGTATATTTTGTCAACCAAGACACTTTTACCTAAGGGGTTCGACACTTTTATAACAAATTCAATAGACTCTACAGGCAAAGTCTTACTAGATACCAAATTCATGCATATATACGAATGAGTAGAACCAGGGACTATCAAAGTAATCACAGAAGTATCATAAAGAGTAAATGTACCCGTTATAACATCCGGATATGAAGCTTCCTCACGAGCTCGGATAGCATACGCTCTAGCTAGCGCTCTAGCTTCGGATCTCGCAACAGTATCTCTCATAGTTCTCTGACTACCACTGATATTTCTTACATTTCGTGAAGGTCTACCTATTACTGGAGCATTATCAGATCTCGGATTCTGGGTAGTTGATAAACCAAAATAGTAACATATTTTAGACCCACATTTAGCATGCTTTTGGGTGATTTAAGCCTTGAATTGTGTAATTTGGTGCTCTTAATCCTTTTTTTTCATGTTTTATACTCAGGAAAGCACCGGAGGATGAAAAGAACGAGAAACGGGCTCAAAATGGACCAAATAGGCCAAATCACGAAATCAACACGGCCTGGGCCCATGCAACACGGTCGTGCCTCCCTAATCAGACACGAACACGGCACAGCCACGATTCACACCTGCGGGCGTGTGCCAAGGGTGTGTCCCTGCCGTGGAGAAGAGGAATTTCACTCAGATTTGGATACTTAGGGGTAAAGAAACACATTCCAAAAGCTTATATAAACACTCTAGCGACCAACTTTCAAGGGGCCAGCTAGGCCAAGGAGCCGAGCCATAAAGATCAGATTTGTGGAAATTACTCGCAGGATAGCCAGTTGATTCATCTCAAGAAGCCAGAGTTTTACTCAAGATGGAGGATCTCTCTTCAATTCCTTCAGGGGGTTTTAGAGTTTTTCTTATGTTTTGTTTTATCTTTTCTTTTGAGATGTATTCTATTATCGTTATGAACTAAACCCTCAAATACCTGAGGGGGATGAAACTTAAGATGAATCTTGTTATCGTTTGCTGAACTATATGATAAATATTTGATTTGTTATTAATTATGTGTTCTTAATTCTTGTGTTGATATTTCCAGGATATTAATTCAAGTTTGTTGTGCTTAGGTGGAGGAGCAAAAGTCCCTGCCTAAGAGTAGATCTAGCATAATTAAGCGAAGTTGATCGCACGCCTAGACATAGGGTGACGAGATTTTGTCGGATTAGGGTGAAACCTAATATGAGAGTCCATAGATCGAGTTAATGCAATCTTAGGGGTTTTAATTAGAAAGAGATTTCAATTAATCAACCTAGGATTAGACGTTAGTAGCCTCGACGAAGGTATTAATATAACTTAGGGAATCTCACGGATCAAGTCAAATGAATAAATCGTCTGGTTCAGAGTTAGATAACAAGTGAAGTCTAGGTGGATTCTTCCTTAGGTATTATTTTAATCAATTGGTTTTTCCCACAAGTATTTCCCCAATTTAATTCTTTTTGTCTCATCGTCTTTAGCTTAGTAGTTAGTTAATTTTCTAGATTAAATCGATTCACTTCAATTTTAATGTTAAATAATAAAAAGAAGGTTAGTATTAGTACTTTTGGTTCCTTTGGGTTCGACAATCTGATCTTGCCACTAAGTTATACTACTGTTCGATAGGTACACTTGCCTCAATCGTTGTCATAGTTAGTTTTTAGGCTCGATAATTCTCATTATAAATTTTAAGACTGTGACATACCGATCAAGTTTTTGGCGCCGTTGTCGGGGAACTGAAATATTAAGAACACTAATTTTTTATTACTTTAGCCATTTTTATTTTCTGCAATTTTACTCTTCTTTTGTTTTCTAAAATTTAGTCTTTTCTCCTTGTAGGTACCTCTAGTTTATGACTAGAAGGAATCCGACAGGACCTTTAATTTACGATAGTGAGATCGAAGCAACCGCTCGCAGAAACCAAAAAGAAATTAGGCGAAGTCTACAATACACAGAAGAAGAGCAAGAAAACATCATCAATACCACCAAAGAGATGGCCGAAAATAATCTGCTACCTCTAGAGATGGCCGAAAATCAGGCTCCTCGAACTATGTATGATTATGCTAAGCCTAGTTTAGTTGGTACTGAATCTAGTATTGTTAGACCTACTATTGCTGCAAATAATTTTGAATTGATACCTAACACTATACAGATGATACAACAGTTCGTTCAGTTTGATGGTTTGCAGGATGAGGATCCTAACACACACTTAGCGAATTTCCTGGAATTCTGCGACACTTTTAAAATTAATGGCGTTACTAATGATGCCATCCGCCTTCGGTTATTTCCCTTTTCTTTGAGAAATAAAGCCAAACAGTGGTTGCATTCTCTTCCCCGAGGATCAATTACTACATGAGATCAAATGACCGAAAATTTTTTATTAAAATATTTTTCGCCGACCAAAACGGCCAAGTTAAGGAATGATATCTCTTCTTTTGTGCAGATGGATTTAGAAACACTTTACGATGCATAGGAGAGATACAAGGATCTATTGAGAAGGTGCCCACATCATGGATTACCCTTGTGGCTACAGGTCCAAACTTTTTACAACGGTGTGAACCCCTCAACTAGGCAGTTGATCGATTCAAGCACCAATGGAACTCAAATAATAAAACACCTGAAGCAGCTTACGAATTTATAGAGGAGATGCCCCTAAATAACTATTAGTGGCAAGTCACGAGGACAAAGCACACGAAAGCTGCTAGTGTTTTCAACCTTGACGCAGTAACCATGCTATCAAATTAGGTAGACGTGTTAACTAAAAAATTTGATGGTTTGTGTAATTCCTTGCAGGTACAACCCGTTATGTAGTGCGAAACAAGTGGAGGTGTGACGAATCCTAAGTACCCACCCTACGGACATGGCATAGAAGGCGAACAATTGAACTATGTAAGTAATAATTTTAGATATCAAAATAACCCTTATAGCAATACTTACAATTCAGGTTGGAAGTACCACCCCAGTTTTTCATGGGGTGGTCAAGGAAATCAAAGACAACAACACCCTCCAAATTTCCAACAGCAGCAGTACCCACAGGAAAAGAAGCCGAACCTCGAGGAAATGCTGACAAAATATATAGCAGCAATCGAAACACGTTTCCAGAGTATAGAAACACAACTTGAAAAACAAGAAGCATCGACACAGGAGCTCAAGGATCAATTTGGACAACTTACTAAGTTAGTTTCTGAAATACAATCAGAAATTTTACGTAGGCACAAAGAGCAGGTAAAAGCAGTGACGCTAAGAAGTGGAAAGGAATTAATTGAAATGAAGAAAAAGACATCACACGAACCCAATGAGGCAATTGCAACTCCAAATCGTGAGGGAATTAAACCACCGATTCCATATTCAGCAAAGTTGAAAAAAGACTGCTTAGACGCACAATATGGTAAATTTCTTGAACTGTTTAAACAATTGCATATTAACTTACCTTTTGTTGAAGCTATTTCGCAGATGCCAACATATGCAAAATTTTTAAAGGAGCTTCTTACAAATAAGAGAAAGTTTGAAGAAATTTCAACAGTGGAACTTAATGAAGAATGTTCAGCCATCATCCAAAACAAGCTACCAACTAAGTTAAAAGATCCAGGAAGTTTTACTATTTCCTGTTTAATTGGTAGTTTGAACATAGAAAAAGCATTAGCTGATCTAGGTGCTAGTATTAATTTAATGCCTTATAGAATGTTTAAGCAACTTGGTCTAGGAGAACCCAAACCCACTAGGATGAGTAATCAGTTAGCTGATAGATCTATTAAATATCCTAGGGGAATTATTGAAGATATCTTGGTAAAAGTTGATAAGTTTATATTTCCTGTTGATTTTGTTGTGCTTGACATGAATGAGGATGTAGAGGTACCTTTAATTTTGGGACGACCCTTTTTAGCCACTGCTAGGGCTGTCATTGATGTTGGTAATGGTAAACTCGCGTTAAGGGTAGGTGATGAGGAAATTATTTTTCAAATTTATGAGGCTATGCGATATTCTAGAGAACAAGATGATTCTTGTTACTTTCTTGATACCACTGATCACATTATTCAAGAGTCTTTGCAGAAAATCATGCACAATAGCACGATGGAACTCTGTCTTACACAAGGTGAGGGGATAGATGATGATATCGATGAATTGAATCTTAACACATCCTCCCCTAGACAGACGAAAATAGAGGATATTTAAATTAATGACGAACCAAAACAAAAACCCTCCATTGATGAACCACCAAAGTTAGAATTAAAACAGTTGCCAAAACATCTAAAATATGCATTCCTTGGGAAAAATTCTACACTACCAGTAATCATCTCTTCAGAACTGAAACCCAAAGAGAAAGAAGAGTTGCTTAAGGTACTAAGGGAACATAAAAGAGCCATAGCATGGAAAAATGTCTGACATTAAAGGAATAAGCCCATCATTCTGCACTCACAAAATTTTGATGGAAGATGAGTATAAACCGTGTGTGCAACCTCAGAGATGTTTGAACCCTAATATGAAAGAAGTAGTTAAAGCTGAGGTAATTAAACTTCTAGATGCAGGAATAATTTATCCTATTTCTCGACGAAAGATTTTGGGTAAGTCCTGCAAGTGTGTAGTTCCAAAGAAAGGAGGCATGACTGTCGTAGCCAACGAAAAGAATGAACCGAGTCCTACAAGAACAAATCACAAAGGTTGGAGAGTCCAGTATTGACTATAGAAAACTGAACGACGCCACCAGAAAAGATCACTTCCCTTTGCCCTTTATTGATCAGATGTTAGAAAGATTATCTGGGCATATGTACTACTGCTTCTTGGATGGACTCTGCAGCTACTTCCAAATCCCAATAGCTCCCGAGGATCAAGAAAAGACAACATTCACATGCCCATACGGTATGTTTGCTTATCGTAGAATGCCTTTTGGATTATGTAACGCTCCTGCTACCTTTCAGCGCTGCATGCTAGCCATCTTTGATGAACTTGTGGAAGACATTATGGAGGTATTTATGGACGACTTCTCGGTATTCAGTAATTCTTTCCATCTTTGCCTTAAAAATTTAGAACGAGTTCTAATGAGATGTGAGGAAACAAACCTTGTCTTAAATTGGGAGAAATGTCATTTTATGGTTAGAGAGGGGATCGTGTTAGGACATAAAATTTCTAGTAAAGGGATCGAGGTAGATAAAGCGAAGATTGAAACCATAGAAAAATTACCTCCCCCTAGTTCAGTTAAGGCTATTAGAAGTTTTTTAGGACATGCTGGATTTTATAGAAGATTCATTAAAGATTTCTCTAAAATAGCTAAGCCTTTAACAAGATTACTAGAAAAGGATATTCCTTTCAATTTTGATCAGGAGTGTTTAGATGCATTTAATATCCTCAAAGATAAACTAATAAATGCTCCAATTATAATTGCACCTGATTGGAATCTACCCTTTGAACTAAAGTGTGATACGAGTGATTTTGCAGTAGGTGCAGATTTGGGATAGCGAAGGAACAAGCATTTTCAACCAATTTATTATGCTAGCAGAACATTGACGCCTGCACAAGAAAACTATACTTCTACAGAGAAAGAATTGCTGGCTGTAGTTTTTGCATTTGACAAATTTAGATAGTATTTGATATTATCTAAAGTTGTCGTTTACACTAACCATTCAGGTCTTCGTTATCTTTTAACTAAACCTGATGCAAAACCTCGACTCATACGTTGGATCCTACTCTTACAGGAATTTGATTTGGACATTCAAGATAAGAAGGGAGCTGAAAATCTCGCAGCAGATCACCTTTCAAGGCTGGAAAACCCACATATCGAGGAACTGGATGAAAGTGAGATAAACGACTCGTTCCCTGAAGAATAACTCTTTTCTATAACTAGCTCTGAGGTACCGTGGTTTGCAGATATTGCGAATTATTTAGCTGCTAACATCCTTCCAAAAAAGTTAACACACCATCAAAAGAAGCGATTTTTTACTAATGTGAAAATTTATTTTTGGGAGGACCCTTTTCTTTTCCGTGTATGTGCAGATCAGGTAATTTGGAGATGTGTTACAAAAGTAGAAGCAAGCAAAATCTTAGAACATTGCCATTCAGGACCATCAGGAGGACACTACAGCGGGGTCAAGACAGCACACAAAACACTTGAATCAGGTTTTTATTGACCAACCTTGTTCAAGGACGCTAACAGGTATGTTGCTTCATGCGATAAATGTCAGAGAACAGGTAATATTTCTAAACGCGATGAAATGCCTCAGACATACATGTTATCATGTGAAATTTTTGATGTATTGGGTATTGATTTTATGGGGCCATTCCCTAGCTCATTTGGAAATAAATACATCCTAGTGGCAGTAGACTACATGTCAAAATGGGTAGAAGCTCAAGCTTTACCCACTAATGATGCCAGAATGGTAGTGAAATTTCTTAAAAAACTTCTTTCTCGATTTGGAACACCCAGAGCAATTATTAATGATAGGGGTACTCATTTTTGTAATACCCAATTTGACAAAGTCTTAAGAAAATATGGAGTACACCACAAGACAGCTACCCCTTATCACCCTCAAACTAGTGGACAAGTGGAAGTAGCAAATCGAGAACTTAAGCGCATTCTAGAGAAAACAGTTGAATCAAACAGAAAGATCAAGGCGCTAAAAGTAGACGATGCTTTATGGGCCTATAGAATGTACCTTTAAAACCCCTTTAGGAACATCCCCATACAAACTTGTCTACTAAAAAAGTCACATCTACCATTTGAGTTAGAGCACAAAGCTTACTGGGCTATAAAATTCTTGAATTACGATCTTAAAACCGCAGGTGAGAAGATGAGGATGCAGTTGAACGAACTAGATGAATGGCGAGCTGAGGCCTATGAGAACTCATGACTATATAAGGAGGCAACGAAATGACGCCATGATGCCCGTTTGAAACAATCAAAGCAATTCAAAGTAGGAGACTTGGTCCTGCTGTATAATTCAAGACTCAAACTGTTTCCTGGAAGGCTGAAATCAAGGTGGTCAGGTCCATTTGTGATCAAAACTATTTTCCCTTACGGAACAGTCGAGGTAACCCATCCAACTCATGGGACATTCAAGGTAAACGGTCATCGACTGAAACTTTATAATGGTAAAGATTTTAGGGGTATAAGAGAGGAACTTCGGCTCCAAAAGCCTCAATTTAGGAATGAAAATAGGGAAAGTCTAGCTTAAGACTTTAAACAAGCGCTTCTCGGGAGGCAACCCGAGCACTAACTTTACTAATATTATATTGTCAATATTTAGTATCTAACTGAAAACTAACCAAATTTTCAAGCGCAGGATTTTTGCACCACACAGCATTGCACACGACCGTGGCCGTAGCCGTGTGAACACCACGTGTTGATACATGGGCATGGCGGAGACCATATAGAAACAGGACAAAAAATTTTCCCCAATACACGGGCTCTGATTATACTTCACACCCGTACAACTCGGCCGTGGTGTCCAAAAGAACACGAGCTACGATAAAAGACACACGCCCATGCGGTTAGACCGTGGTCAATACTGACTAAAGTGCCACGGGCGTGCGCCACGCCCGTGCATCCAAACCGTGGCGAACACTGACTAAACAAACATGGGCTAAATTAAAGAAACACGGGCGTGGCACCTGCCCGTGTCCCCTTTCCTATATAAACCCATCGTCCGTCGTTTCTCCCCCCAAATCCCCAACCCTAAACAATTCCCTAAAAACCCTTCCCCCTCCTCCGGCCACCATCAGAAAATCTCCCCCTCCTTGACTCCCTCTACTCTTTATTGCCCTCCCCCCTTTACAATCACATCAAAATAGATACACGCCCGTGTTAACAAGAACCCACGCCCACTACACTACTGTGTAACCTAGAATACTTACAGCACACGCCCGTGTCCCACCGTTCCATTTAGTTCCACTACACACCGTCCCACCGTGTCGCATCACACGCCAAAAACACTACTGGTCACTCCTCACTATCTCATTTCCATTTAGTTAAATATTTTATAATTAGAATCTCATTTCGTTAAATTTCATTTGACTATTATTATTATTAATTTTTAGAGTTATCTCTTAGGATTTTTATCACTATTTTGATTACTAATTTGATTACTTTAGTCATTGTGTACAAAATAAAATGGGAATCATTCATTGTCAAAATGTTTGCTCCACCTAAATGTGGTTGAACGTTTCTATTATGAGTTCAAGTCTTTGTATATTCTTAATATTGATAACAATATGTGATATTTTTTATCGGAAAAATTACTTGAATAATTGATACTTTTAGGTACAATGTCTTCATCCCGAGGAAAGAAAACCGTAGTCCCTGCGTCCAAAAAATGAAAGGGACCCGGTTCATCATCCGCCAGCACATCGACCGAAGTGAGACATCCATTCCTACGGTTCCCTCCTGGAGCCCAAGAAGAACTTTTCCAAATATTACGAGCACGACCTCTCAGTCAAGGACGATGTATCGATTGGGACGCCGTGGAACATGTTCACCTCACTAATGATATTCGGGCACTCCTGACGACTGACCTCTAGGAACATTTTTCGGTATAATCGAACCCACCTATCTCGAACTAACATTAGAGCTTTGCTCTAATTTCCATTTGCAGGTAGTAATGACAGACCACGATGATCCGGGCACTATTCAGTTCCGTCTAGGAGGCACAGTTAGAGAAATGAGTGTACCTGAATTTGGCGTTGCTCTGGGCCTATACACGGATGACTTCCGAAGGGAGCATAATCTTGCAGAACTTCATCGCCACATCCATAAATCTCTCGCACAATGTTGGTATAATATAGCTCCCAAATACAGAGCACCTATGACCCTAGTCGCTCCAAAGCGACAGCCCTCGCCCCATCCTTAAGATACCTACACGCCATCTTAGCCCACACATTGACAGAAAGACGAGAGAGCACTGGGGTCATTAAAACACATGACGCCTACTTCCTCTGGAGTATGTCAAATGGCCACGTCTTCGACCTTGCATACTTCATCGCCTTGGCAATCCAACATCAGATGGAGCGCCACCGAAAGGGGGTCATTTCTATGGGGCCTTATGTAACACGACTCGCGAGGTACTTTGGTCTCCTCAACACTGCATCACAATCTGCCTCCCTCACACTGATAGGTCAGATGGCCCCACAGGGCATCCAGACGATGCTGCACATGAGGATGATTCAGCGTCGACGTGGGACCGATCCTTCCCAATATAGGCTAGCGCCTACCACTGAAGATGAGGACCCTGAGGACATCACTGAAGATATCCCCCCACCGCAGGAAGCACCACAACAAGGCCATCGTCCAGTTCAGTCGGCTACCTCCCTCTCGGACATTTCGCATGTCTAACTTCAAATGAGCGCCATCAGCGCAGCAATTCAATAACACCGCTCGAAGATTTGACAGGATAGAGGCGACTCTTCAGCAGATCTGTCACCACTTCCATATCTCACAACCACCACCACCTCGCGATCCAGTCGACGACGAGGACCTTTGAGTCCTTCTATTTCCTTGCTATTTTCCATTTTCATCTTTTATTTTTATTTTTATTTTAAGACTTTTTGCAATTCATGTTTAAAACTTTTATTTATAGTTTAATTTCTTTTATCAACTGGTTGTCTAACCCTCAAGTATCTCTAACAACTCTCATTATTTATTTTCTCCCAAACATTTAATTGATGACTTTCGCAGATTAATTAGATTAAATACACAACTCAAGGAACGAAAACATCACTTTTACCTAGTCATCACATGTGTCATGGAACATCCTCCAAAGATTTCATCCATAATTCAGGGAGTTTCACGTCTCTCCATATATCCTTTAATTTTCTACTTAATTGTTTATACATATATCTTTGTACATTGAGGGCAATGTACATCTTAAGTGTGGGGGGTGAACAACCTAAAAAGGTGCCTAACTTTTTTCATTATTCTCAAATTCCTGAAATTAGGTGCCAAACTTTTTTGCATTATTCTCAAATCTTGAATTATGTCTTGTTTCTTAAGTAAGTTTTTCATATTATGATTAGAATGAAATTTCCTGTGATTCATGATTTTTATTTATATATTTTAGATTAAGTCATTGATAATTTTGCATTGATAATTTAAACTTTAAAAATACTATAGAGTCAAGCATGATAAGTCTATTTTTCAGAATTAAAAATTTTTCCAGGTTGTCTACCTGAATGTGAATATTACTTTGAAGTTTGAAATTTGCTAGGTTAACATCAAAAAGCAATAATTTTTGTGAGATGTTGAGCCTTATAGAACATATATTCTTTTTCTTGCTCACTTTATTGATTATGAGTGTGTCAACATTGATTTGTTATTCCAGAACTTGCATCGATTATACAGGTCGAGACCACACCTTTGATTTGATATACGAAGATGATAAAGGCACCTAGGTTTTAACCCACTCACTCCACTAAAAAGCCTACCCATCTTATTAACCCCTAGTAAACCCCGTTTAATCCCAACAACCCATTTATTGACTTGCCCGCTAATACTAACCCAAAACCCTTTATTTTTGTTATCACCATTCCTTTTGACTACCCTTATATCGAGATTTGATTTGATCAGTTGCCTAACTATGATTTTTATTTCAGTAGTTAAATTCATCCTTTATTATGTATTTGATTTGTTCTTAAAAAAATTGAAGTATATTCATTATTAGTTCTGTGATTAAATGAGCTTATACGTTTGAATTCCAAATATTGAAGGAGAAGCTCGAATTATTAGTACTATTAGTTTTCAATTGATGTAATTACTTATATTCATTTTGTTGTTTTTGGTTAGGTAATTTGTTAGGACAATCTCGATTCTAACCTTCTAATTCAGCCTATATCCACACCTTAACCCAAGCCCCGTTACAACCCTGTTAAAGACCTTTTGATTTGTGCATCATTTCATATTATAATGGTGGAGATTTGATTCTCATGCAAGCCTATGGGATTAACTTCTCATGTTTGACTTATGAGTGCTTTTTCTTGAACCTTAAACACCTCGAGTGATTTGAGTGAATCTTAGTAAGGATGTCAATCCTTATCGATTTTGAATCAGAGGTAATCATTCAGATGAGGGGAAACACCTATATTTTGTGATACAAATGTATGACTTAGATTGTTTGAATATTTAGGACTCTTTGAGTTGAATTATCCATGTATGAATTATCTTTGAATTATGATGAAACATTATTGATGAATATTATGAATCAAGGAAGTTCGTTTTAATCATGAGTTGAGAATTTTCCTTGAGGACAAGCAAAAGCTTAAGTGTGGGGGTATTTGATAAACCGAAATAGTAACATATTTTAGACCCACATTTAGCATGCTTTTGGGTGATTTAAGCCTTAAATTGTGTAATTTGGTGCTCTTAATCCTTTGTTTTCATGTTTTATACTCAGAAAAGCACCGGAGGATGAAAAGAACGAGAAACAGGCTCAAAACGGACCAAATAGGCCAAATCACGAAATCAACACGGCCTGAGCCCATGCAACACGGCCGTGCCTCCCTAATCAGACCTGAACACGGCCTGGCCACGATTCACACGGGCGTGTGCCAAGGGCGTGTCCCTACTATGGAGAAGAGGAATTTCACTCGGATTTGGATACTTAGGGGTAAAGAAACACATTCTGAAAGCCTATATAAACACCCTAGAGGCCAACTTTCAAGGGGCCAGCAAGGCCAAGGAGCCGAGCCAGAAAGATCAGATTTGTGGAAATTACTCGCAGGATAGCCAGTTGATTCATCTCAAGAAGCCGGAGTTTTACTCAAGACGGAGGATATCTCTTCAATTCCTTCAGGGGGTTTTAGAGTTTTTCTTATGTTTTGTTTTATCTTTTCTTTTGAGATGTATTCTATTATCGTTATGAACTAAACCCTCAAATACCTGAGGGGGATGAAACTTAAGATGAATCTTGTTATCATTTGCTGAACTATATGATAAATATTTGATTTGTTCTTAATTATGTGTTCTCAATTCTTGTGTTATATTTCCAGTATATTAATTCAAGTTTGATGTGCTTAGGTGGAGGAGCAAAAGTCCCTGCCTAAGAGTAGATCTAGCATAATTAAGCGGAGTTGATCGCACGCCTAGACATAGGGTGACGAGATTTTGCCGGATTAGGGTGAAACCTAATATGGGAGTCCATAGATCGAGTTAATGCAATATTAGGGGTTTTAATTAGAAAGAGATTTCAATTAATCAACCTAGGATTAGACGTTAGTAGCCTCGACGGAGGTATTAATATAACTTAGGGAATCTCACGGATCAAGTCAAATGAATAAATCGTCTGGTTCAGAGTTAGATAACAAGTGAAGTCTAGGTGGATTCTTCCTTGGGTATTGTTTTAGTCAATTGGTTTTTCCCACAAGTATTTCCCCAATTTCATTCTTTTTTGTCTCATCGTCTTTAGCTTAGTAGTTAGTTAAATTTCGAGATTAAACTGATTCACTTCAATTTTAAGGGTAAATAATAAAAAGAAGGTTAGTATTAGTACTTTCGGTTCCTTTGGGTTTGACAATCCGGTCTTGCCACTAAGCTATACTACTGTTCGATAGGTACACTTGCCTCAATCGTTGTCATAGTTAGTTTTTAGGCTCGATCATTCTCATTATAAATTTTAAGACTGTGAAATACCGATCAGCAGTCTCTTGCTCAACAGACTCTGGGCAATCACGAACAAAATGATCTAATGATCCACATCTGAAGCAAGCCCGATCATTCAATCTACAACTTCCTGGATGTCTTTTTCCACAATGTTTACATTTATGTCGCTCGGATCGTACATTTCCAACACTTGCTATTGAAGTTGTTGGAGTTTTGGAACTCAACTGTGATCTAGCTCGATCTCTACTAGAATGTCCCACATTAATTCTCGAATGACTTTGTTCATCTCTGAATTTCTTTGAAGCAGACTGAAATGGTTTATTCGGAAATATCTTTCTCACATCTCTAGCTTCAAACTCAGCTTTCCTTTTATCTTTCCCGAGGGCTTTGGCTTTGCATGCTCAATCAACAAGTACCATAAACTCTTTTATTTCCAGAATCCCAACAAGTAAACGGATGTCTTCGTTAAGACCATCTTTGAATCTTTTGCACATTATTGCCTCGGTGGATACACATTCACGAGCATATTGACTCAGTCTCACGAACTCTCGTTCGTATTCAATAACAGACATACGGTCCTGTTTCAAGTCCAGAAATTCCTTTCGTTTATAAACAATGAATCTCTCACTAATGTATTTCTTTCGAAACTCAATCTGAAAGAAGTCCCATGTCACCCGTTCTTTCGGAACAACAGAAATCAGAGTTTTCCACCACTGATAGGCCGCGTCTCATAGCAAAGAAACTACACACTTTATGCATTCCTCGGGATTCAGTGACATTTCATCAAATACCCATATTATGTTTTCTAACCAAAACTCTGCTTTTTCAGCATCATCATCATTAGTAGCCCTGAATTCTTCAGCCCCATACTTACGAATTTTATCAACCGGAGGCTTGTTCAACAGATTCAGATTCGTAGTTGGAGGCATTGTAGATGTCTGAGGGGGATTAAGCGGGGGCAGAGGTTGTGAGACAGTCGGGTTACTTCTAACAAAGTGAGTGAACCACTCACTCATCATCTGGAAGAAAGCTTGTTTAGCTTCTCCCTCAGGACCGCTCATAGTCGGTCTCGGATCAGAGGGCACTGTCCCTTCAGCAGGAGCAGGCGCATTGCTTTCTACATCGTCAGCTACGGCTCTTTCGAGATCCATTACTATACAAAATTCAATTTTTTTTCACGTCAGGATTCATCACACTATCATAGTTCAGATATATGGCATGTATAGCTAGACTTTGACATGCTACGTTAGTCTGAGAATCGACTAAACCGTAGCTCTGATACCAACCAAATGTAACACACCTAACCTATATCCGTCGCCGGATTAGGGTTAAAGGCGTTACCGGACAGATCAGAAACTTTTACAGACATTTCATAATACAAGTCATCAATTGCAATCACATTGTCCCTTTGATAGGTCACCGAGACCTTAAGCATGCTTTAGAGAAAGGTCGAGACTAAACCGAACACATACGGAAATTCTCAAAAATTTAAAACTCTTTGAATACTGCAGAGGTCACACGCCCGTGCAGTCAGACAGTGTGCCTCCCACGGCTACTAGACACACCCATGTGTCCTGGCCGTGCCAAAACAGAGCATGTATACTGACTTATCCCTATGGCCACCAGGCACGCCCGTGTACCATAGCCGTGTACTCTTATTCTAGATACTGACTTAATCCCACGGTCACTAGGCACGCCCGTGTGCCACAACCATGTATGCATAATAGGCTCTTTGCAAGGCCAATATGCCACCCACACTTGGGTCCACCCCATAAACAATATACCAATTCATTTCAAACATCTTGGACATTCAAAATTATGTCAAAATATCAACATGTAATTTCATCCAATCACAACTCCAATCATACTAACTTGTATACTAATTTGTACAACCAAAACACATATACATCCAAGCATGATTCATCCACTGTTACCTTTCATGTAACCATTTCAATGATCAAACATACATTCTCATAATGCATTCATAAGCTTACCATAGCCTTAACCATTTCAATAGCTAATTTGCCATACCAAAACATGTATCATATATCATATTTACTCATGCATATTACCAACACATATCTAGCCACATCTCATGGCTACTTTTACACATTTCAAAGATAATCCAAGGTGACTAGCCTATACATGCCATATCTAGCTATATACATTTCAAAAAGATACCAAAATGAGCTTAGGTAGTGTGATGACGATCCTCGACGGTCCCGAGCCTTCAGTAGCTTTGACGATCTATAAAACAGAGCAAACACACACAGAGTAAGCTTTCAAAAGCTTAGTAAGCCATATACAAATAAACTTAGCATAAATCATTCATAAGCATAGCCATTTGAATTCACTAACATATCATTCCTACAAGCACATGAATAAACTCTTGGGCTCACTTGATTTGCCACTTCTTACCAATTCACCGTATCATAAATATCTCTGTACCACCCCAAACCCGGTCAATACGCCACGACCGAATCTGGTATGTCACTAAGGAAAATATTTTTGAAAGAATCGAATTAACAATTAAATTTTGTTAAAAACTCTTTGAAATTCTTTATTTGTCGAAAATAAGTTAAAACTGAGATTTACTTTGAATTACATAAAACTTTAAAATAAGTGAATAAATCATAGATAAGAAAACATTTATATCTTTTTAAGAAAATTTGAAATATCACTTTGAAAATCCGTTTGCAATTGAGTATAGATACCTGAATTTTGGAAATCACTTAATTTGTTGAAAACACTTAACTTGTAATTTTTTTCTATCGAACTATTCATATTACCCGATGGTAAGATTTTTAAAACCATTATGAGTTTTTAGTTTAGAAAACTTTGAGCTCAATTATTAAATTAATCAAGTGGCATACTTAAACATGTTTAAAACAAAATAAAATCCCAAAGCATATAAATAATCCAAAACATAATTAAACAGGCCTTATTACAAATCCATAAAATATGAAAACCAAATTAAAATAAAGTACCCAAATGGAAGTTCATGTAAAACCAAACTTTATTGCATGGCCTCCTCGAGTTCATCCGCTCCATATCCGCGATCTCACGAATCACTGAAAAGATAAGGGAGAAGGTGAGTCACCAAGACTCGAGTGCATATTCCTCTCCCGAGTAAATACCACATACTTACACAAATTATAACAAAGCAACATATATGTATAATGCACCCAACCTAGCCATCCACAACTCCTTTTCTACCCCGTGTGGTACCAAACCACCGGTGGTGCCAAACCACCGGTGTCCAAAGACACAAATGTGATACCAAATCACTTTGTGACCGTAGTCACGAATAATCCATCTGTGGGGCCAACCCACGTGTGATACCAAATCACCGCGACGATCCCATATCTCAAAAGTGGGGCCAACCCACGGTGGAATTAACCACGAGGGACAAGTCGCTATGAGGTGCCAAACCTCCGTGTCCAAGACACGAATGTGATACCAAATCACCGGTGGTGCCAAACCACCGTGTCCAAGACACGAATCATCAAGTTGTGGGGCCAACCCACGTGTGATACCAAATCACCGCGGGCGATCCCATATCTCAAAAGTGGGGCCAACCCACGGTGGAATTAACCACGAGGACAAGTCGCTATGAGGTGCCAAACCTCCGGTGTCCAAAGACACGAATGTGATACCAAATCACCGGGTGGTGCCAAACCACCGTGTCCAAGACACGAATCATCAATCTTCCCCCTCCACTCATATTGCCCATACCAATGCAATAGATAGACAAATCACGTCAATAAACTTTGATATGTATCTCATAACGAATATATCATAAATCGTAGATCATAATTTCAATCCACATGTATTAACAACATATTGAAACGGACTTACCCGAATCCTCATTCATACCATCATGGTATCATATCCGGATCTCATCGATTTACCCACTTTCATAATATGATTAGTTATAACACACAAATATACATATATAAACCAAGTTATAAAATGTGTAAGATACACACCTTTCACCAATGCAATACTAAAATCCAAAGATCCGCTCTACCGCACTAGATCACCTTGCCCCTACATTCGGCCAATACTTAAATCATTACTATAGACCATTCGCCAACCACAATCCTTATCCACCATAGCCTTTGGCTTTACATCCATTAAAGAATAATGAATCGACAAGATTTCTTACCACTTGACTTACCAACCTTTGATCGCTAGAGAAACTTAGATCGATTGCTTCCAAGTCCCAAAAAGCCTAAATGAATAATCGATTCCTATAATGGTTAGAACCTTGCTAACAATGCCCAAAGATTCGGCTTTTGTCCACAAGAAAATGACTTAGAAAAGAGAAAAGAAATAATAATAAAATCGGCCATGAACACTTACCTATTACCAAAACCGATTGAAGAAATCAAATGAAGTCCTACCCTTGAATATTCGCCAAAAAATAAATCAAAAGAATATGAGAGTTTTGGCTATAAAAAGAGAAGAAGAAATAAAATGTAAATGGGTGTTTTAACTTTGAGTAAATGAAAAGATATGGGATTTGAGATGAAGAATGATTCGCCAAGAGAGTGTAAAGGAATATGTGATTTGAATAATATTGAAAGAAAGAAAAAGAGGAGATGTGGGAGAGATTCGCCAAACACTTCTTTGCCAAAAGAAAGTGCACAAAAATGCACAAAGATAGATTGTAGTTTCGGTTTCAAAAGAGCAAATGAAAGAAAGGAAAATGGTATGATTTGATTCAACAAAATGAGGCTAAAATCAAAAGCAAAATGCACCAAAATGCACAAGACACATTCGGCCAAGGAGGAAAGTTTTTGGAGAGGAAAAAAATAATTGCAAAAAGATGTTCAAATGACAAAAATTGGCCAACTATCCCCCCCAAGCTACCTATCACATTCGGCCACCCCCTTAGACACCCATGCCGTCCACATACATCCACTAAAGGCCTAGGAATACCTTCCAAAACATCATCCTAAAACCAAGCCTTATGTCTCCCCAACCTTCCATAACCTTAAGATTCTTATCCCCAATTTCAAGCTTTCCTAAAACAAAAATTCAACTTGCCAAAAGATGAAAGTCCAACCTATCATAAACAATGGTTGACCGTCCATAAATGCTAGGATTCAAAAATAAGCCTTCAAAATGCTAAACATGATACTCGAACCTCTAACCTCAAGCAACCTTTCAAGCTCTTTAACCATCTTGCCACTTACTCCTCTTGTGCTTTAATTAACACTTAAATTAACTTAAGTGCTAAGCTCACTTAATCCACTTCATTAAATAAACCATACTAAAAATTATTCTAGCTTCCTTAATAAAATCAAGACTTCACAAGACTATGCTAACACACAAAATTCATACCCGAGCCAACACAAATAATACTCAATTTTGGGATGTTACAATTCTACCTCCCTTAAGAAAATTTCGTCCTCGAAATTACCTGATCAAAAGAGTTGAGGATACTGCTGCCTCATTACATCCTCTGGTTCCCACGTAGCTTCCTCCACGCCATGATTCCGCCATAAAACCTTCACTAAAGGAACTGTCTTCCTACGCAAAACTTTCACATCTCGATCTAGGATCTGCACAGGTTCTTCTTCTATATCGCCGATCTGGACTCACCTCTATTTCCTCTACTGCCACAACATGCGATGGATCAGATCGATAGCGTCTAAGCATGGAGACATGGAACACATCGTGAATCTGACTCAGCTCTGATGGCAACTCGAGCTGATAGGCTACTGGTCCCACTCGTCTCAACACCTTATACGGTCCAATGAACCTTGGACTTAACTTGCCTTTTCTCCCAAATCTTAACACTTTCTTCCATGGCGAGACCTTCAGAAAAACTTTGTCACCCACGGCAAACTCTATATCCCTCCACTTGAGATCTCGCATATGACTTACGCCTATCCGAAGCTTCCTTCGGATGAGCCTCGAATCGTCTTAACCTTATCCTCGCCTCTCGCAACCAACTCTGGTCCTAACATCCGACGCCACCCAACTCGGTCCAACATGTAGGCGTGCGACACCTCCTACCATACAACGCCTCATATGGGGCCATCTTAATGCTTGCTGATAACTATTGTTGTATGCGAACTCATTCTTGGTAAAAACTCTTCCCAGTACCTCTCAAGTCCAAAACACATCCTCTCAACATATCTTCTAAAATCTGAATAACCCTTTCCGATCGCCCGTCGATCGTGGATGAAATGCGATGATCGAAATCCAACTGCGTACCCAAAGCCTGATGTAACGCTCTCCAAAACCTCGATGTAAATCTAGGATCTCTATCTGAGATGATCGACACTGGCACACCGTACAACCTCACTATCTCCGCTACATAAAACTTAGCTAACCTCTGAAGCGAATAATCTATCCTTACCGGAATGAAATGAGCTGACTTAGTCAGACGATCCACAATCACCCAAACTGAATCCTTCTTACTAGGCGTAAGAGGTAATCCATCGACAAAGTCCATAGTGATCATTTCCCACTTCCATCGTGGAATCTTCACCGTGAAGTAACCTGACGATGAATCGATGCTCGCCTTGACCTGGCGACACGTCGACATTTACCCACAAACTCGGTTACCTCACGCTTGCACTGCCACCAAAAATCGCTCTCTTAAATCCCGATACATCTTGCTCCCTCCAGGATGCATAGCATATGGTCTGTTATGTGCATCCCAAGAATCCTTTGCCTCAACTCAACATCCTTCTAGCATACAAGCTCTCCCTTTAAAACCACGATGACTCCATCGCTGGACAAACTATATTCCTCTAAACCTCCGCTTACGAATCGCAACCTCCGATCATTTAAACCATCATCCTCTAATCGCTTCTCCTTGATTTGCTCTAACCAAGTCCGCTTGACTTGCGGTTCACCAAAAAGACTCCCATCGTCATATAAGCTAAGACGAGCAAACATCGATCTTAAATCCGATACAACCTTACGGCTCAACGCGGCGTGCGCCACCACGTTAGCCTTGCCGGGATGATATTCGATCGAGCGATCGTAGTCCTTCAACAACTCGATCCATCTACGCCGCCTCAAGTTCAAGTCCTTCGAGTCAAAAGGTACTTAAGACTCTTGTGATCCGTGTAAACTATCGACTTCTCTCCATACAAATAGTGTCTCCATATCTTCAAAGCAAAAACCACAAGACTAATTCCAAGTCATGCGTCGGATAATTAACCTCATGTGGTCTCAACTGTCGAGATGCATAAGCCACTACCTTCCCTTCCTGCATCAACACACATCCCAAACCAATATGTGATGCATCACAAGAAACCGTGAATTCCTTGCACGCCTCGAGTTGAATCAAAATGGAGCTTCAGTCAGAATCTTCTTCAACTTGTCGAAACTTCCTTGCTGCTTCTCGGTCCACACAAATGGAACTCTTTTCCTCAATAACTTGGTCATAGGTGCTGCTATCAAAGAAAATCCTTCTACAAATCTTCGGTAATACCCTGCCAGACCTAGAAAACTCCGAATCTCAGCCACTGACTTAGGCGGCTTCCAATCCAATACTGCTTCAATCTTTCAAGGATCCACTCTAATCCCCTCAGCTGATACTACGTGACCCAAGAAAGTCACCTCCCTAAGCCGAGTCGCACGTACTAAATTTGGCGTCACACCGCTTTTCCTCGAGAATCGCAACACTACTCGCAAATGCGCATCATGCTCCTCCTCTGACTTTGAGTATACCAAAATATCGTCTATAAATACCACAACAAACTGATCCAAAAACTGCTGGAATACCAGATTCATCATATCCATAAATGCAGCCGACGCGTTAGTCAACCCAAACGGCATCACCAGAAACTCGTAGTGCCCATACCGAGTACAAAATGCCGTCTTATGGATATCAGCCTCTTTCACCTTTAGCTGATGATATCCAGACCTTAAATCAATCTTGGAGAAAATCGCTGCCCCCTTAAGCTGATCAAACAAGTCATCTATCCTCGGCAAAGGATACTTGTTTTTGATCGTCAGCTTATTCAACTGGCGGTAGTCTATACACATCCGCATCGTACCATCTTTCTTCTTGACAAAAAGTACCGGCGCTCCCCATGGCGAAACACTTGGTCGAATGAAACCTCGATCCAACAACTCCTGAATCTGAGCCTTTAATTCCATCAATTCCTTCGGTGCCATCCTATACGGAGCTATAGACACTGGCGCCGTTCCAGGTAACAGATCTATACCAAATTCAACTTCACGGTCCGGAGGTAGTCCCGAAAGTTCTTCAGGAAATACGTCAACATATTCCTTTACCGTGCGGACATTCCCCACATTAGACTCCTTAGCCTCCAACGCACACACATGGACCACGAATGCCCCACAGCCCTTCCTAACAACTTCATAGCTTTCAACGCAGATACCACGTTGGATAGATAATCTCTTCTATTACCTATCATGACCACCTCTTCGCCCTCAACTGACTTCAAAACCATGCGCTTAGCAGCGCAATCCAAACTTGCTTGGTACTTGGCTAACTACCCATCCCAAGTATCGATCGAACTCCTCAAATGGCAATTCCATCGGATCAGCTTCTGAATGCTACCCCTTGGAGTTCTAGGGGTACATCTCTATACAACTTATTTACTTCTCACAGAGTGACCTAGAGGGCTAAAACGGGTCATCCTCCTAGAAGCGATCCTCGAAACTAAGCTCATGGTCTCTACTATGTTATCGGCAACATACGAATGTGTCAAACCCACATCTATCAAAGCAAAGATATGGTTCACCAAAGATTAAGAACGTCACTGTTATGATGTCCGTGCGTCGCCGCCTCCTCTCGGCGTCTCATTGCATACACCAAACCAGCCGTCTTGCCTTAGTGTTGCCAAGACCTCTCGCGAGATGCTCCTCGACCTCGACCAGAACCATTACCTCCTCTACCATTACCACGACCTCTATGTGGTGGCGGTCCTCATTTTTGAACCGAGCACGACCTTGACCCTCTGATCGATTCTGGCTAGCTTACGTGGGCGCTCTCTCACCGCGATGATCCAATGAGCCACACTCAAAACATCCTTTCCCTCCGGTCCAACATTCGCCCCAATGATATTTCCCACATCGATTACACCGTGCTGGGTCCTCGATTAGCGATGCCAGCCCTCCCGCATCGATTCGGCCCATTTTGCCTAGCCCTCTTTTGAGAATTACCGGCTGATCCCGATGATCCGTAACCTCTCTTATGCTTGTTCCGGCCGTAACTCGCCTTGCGATTCCTTGATTCCTTCGGCTATCTTAGCCTTTTCAACCAAAGCAAAGAAACTCTCGCTCCCGATGTGGAGCAATCAACAATCTCACTCGTCCCTCAAACCATCTTCGAATCGAACACATCGCTCGTGCTCGATGCCACAATACCTCCAAAGATACCGGCTCGGTCTTAAAAATTCTCGCCTCATACCTTGACACGGACTTACTACCTTGGATCAAACTCGAAAATGCCTTACGCCGCACATCAATGTAATTAGACCCAACGTATTTCGTCTGATACGCGCCTTGAAATAATCCCAAGTGAGATCCTCCATTTGCAAAGCACCATTCTCAGATCGTGAGCCACCACCGATATGAATCATCCCGAAGAAGCGATCGATCCTTTCAGCTTTTCCTCGGCATTCGGATCCAAATCATCCATGATTCGCTCCGTCGCCTCTAGCCAATATTCAGCCGCACTAGGAGCCACGCCAAACACCTCGAAATACCTCACTCCATTGGCTCAAAGTCGCTCGATCACGGATTTCAAATTCCTGCGCCTCCACCTATTCCAAATACCCTCTCAAGAACTCGCAAAGATCGCTCGAGACATCGCGTCATCCCCGTTTGATCCTGTTGTTGTTCAACTCCAACTGCTGGTGGTGGGGGTAGTGGTACCTCATTTTCGGATCCTTGACCGGACCTCACCGCTCTCGAATACGCCCATCCTACCCCGACCGCGTCCACGAATCATACGACCTCGACCACGAGTACTCATGTCTAAAGTCTCGACTTATCTGATTAAAAAGCGTTATGCATTAGTCATTATTCCACTTTCTTTAAAGCACAATTTTATGAAAAGTTTTAATAAGAGGTTGTTTCGCGAGTACATTCAACCTATAGTTTTGGGTCTCTAGAGTAATTCCTACTACTATACAGTCATGCCAACATCATCATATCATATCATCAAAATCAACGGTTTGATGTACTTACCAGGGCGGATCGATGTCGGAGACTCGAGGCCATGCCTTTCCAACCATATAATTTTCCAACAAAATTTTGGGCCTCGGGCCCACAGCCGAGCTTTTGAACTTGGCTCTGATACCAATTTGTAACACCTCAAACCCGGTCAATACGCCACGACCGAATCTGGTATGTCACTAAGGAAAATATTTTTGAAAGAATCGAATTAACAATTAAATTTTGTTAAAAACTCTTTGAAATTCTTTATTTGTCGAAAATAAGTTAAAACTGAGATTTACTTTGAATTACATAAAACTTTAAAATAAGTGAATAAATCATAGATAAGAAAACATTTATATCTTTTTAAGAAAATTTGAAATATCACTTTGAAAATCCGTTTGCAATTGAGTATAGAAACTCAATTTTGGAAATCACTTAATTTGTTGAAAACACTTAACTTGTAATTTTTTTCTATCGAACTATTCATATTACCCGATGGTAAGATTTTTAAAACCATTGCGAGTTTTTAGTTTAGAAAACTTTGAGCTCAATTATTAAATTAATCAAGTGACATACTTAAACATGTTTAAAACAAAATAAAATCCCAAAGCATATAAATAATCCAAAACATAATTAAACAGGCCTTATTACAAATCCATAAAATATGAAAACCAAATTAAAATAAAGTACCCAAATGGAAGTTCATGTAAAACCAAACTTTATTGCATGGCCTCCTCGAGTTCATCCGGCTCCATATCCGCGATCTCACGAATCACCCGAAAGATAAGGGAGAAGGTGAGTCACCAAGACTCGATGCATATTCCCTCTCCCGAGTAAATACCACATACTTACACAAATTATAACAAAGCAACATATATGTATAATGCACCCAACCTAGCCATCCATAACTCCTTTTCTACCCCGTGGTACCAAACCACCGGTGGTGCCAAACCACTGTGTCCAAAGACACAAATGTGATACCAAATCACCGGTGACCGTAGTCACGAATAATCCATCTGTGGGGCCAACCCACGTGTGATACCAAATCACCGCGACGATCCCATATCTCAAAAGTGGGGCCAACCCACGGTGGAATTAACCACGTGGACAAGTCGCTATGAGGTGCCAAACCTCCGGTGTCCAAGACACGAATGTGATACCAAATCACCGGTGGTGCCAAACCACCGGTGTCCAGAAGACACGAATCATCAAGTTGTGGGGCCAACCCACGTGTGATACCAAATCACCGCGACGATCCCATATCTCAAAAGTGGGGCCAACCCACGGTGGAATTAACCACGTGGACAAGTCGCTATGAGGTGCCAAACCTCTGGTGTCCGAAGACACGAATGTGATACCAAATCACCGGTGGTGCCAAACCACCGGTGTCCAAGACACGAATCATCAATCTTCCTCCACTCATATTGCCCATACCAATGCAATAGATAGACAAATCACGTCAATAAACTTTGATATGTATCTCATAACGAACATATCATAAATCGTAGATCATAATTTCAATCCACATGTATTAACAACATATTGAAACGGACTTACCCGAATCCTCATTCATACCATCATGGTATCATATCCGAGATCTCATCGATTTACCCACTTTCATAATATGATTAGTTATAACACACAAATATACATATATAAACTAAGTTAAAAAGTGTGTAAGATACACACCTTTCACCAATGCAATACTAAAATCCAAAGATCCGCTCTACCGCACTAGATCACCTTGCCCCTACATTCGCCAATACTTAAATCATTACTATAGACCATTCGGCCAACCACAATCCTTATCCACCATAGCCTTTGGCTTTACATCCATTAAAGAATAATGAATCGACAAGATTTCTTACCACTTGACTTACCAACCTTTGATCGCTAGAGAAAACTTAGATCGATTGCTTCCGAAGTCCCAAAAAGCCTAAATGAATAATCGATTCCTATAATGGTTAGAACCTTGCTAACAATGCCCAAAGATTCAGCTTTTGTCCACAAGAAAATGACTTAGAAAAGAGAAAAGAAATAATAATAAAATCGGCCATGAACACTTACCTATTACCAAAACCGATTGAAGAAATCAAATGAAGTCCAACCCTTGAATATTCGGCCAAAAAAATAAATCAAAAGAATATGAGAGTTTCGGCTATAAAAAGAGAAGAAGAAATAAAATGTAAATGGGTGTTTTAACTTTGAGTAAATGAAAAAGAAATGGGATTTGAGATGAAGAATGATTCGGCCAAGAGAGTGTAAAGGAAAATGTGATTTGAATAATATTGAAAGAAAGAAAAAGAGAGAGATGTGGGAGAGATTCGGCCAAACACTTCTTTGCCAAAAAGAAAGTGCACAAAAATGCACAAAGATAGATTGTAGTTTCGGTTTCAAAAGAGCAAATGAAAGAAAGGAAAATGGTATGATTTGATTCAACAAAATGAGGCTAAAATCAAAAGCAAAATGCACCAAAATGCACAAGACACATTCGGCCAAGGAGGAAAGTTTTTGGAGAGGAAAAAAACAATTGCAAAAAGATGTTCAAATGACAAAAATTGGCCAACTATCCCCCCCCAAGCTACCTATCACATTCGGCCACCGCCTTAGACACCCATGCCGTCCACAAACATCCACTAAAGGCCTAGGAATACCTTCCAAAACATCATCCTAAAACCAAGCCTTATGTCTCCCCAACCTTCCATAACCTTAAGATTCTTATCCCCAATTTCAAGCTTTCCTAAAACAAAAATTCAACTTGCCAAAAGATGAAAGTCCAACCTATCATAAACAATGGTTGACCATCCATAAATGCTAGGATTCAAAAATAAGCCTTCAAAATGCTAAACATGCTACTCGAACCTCTAACCTCAAGCAACCTTTCAAGCTCCTTAACCATCTTGCCACTTACTCCTCTTGTGCTTTAATTAACACTTAAATTAACTTAAGTGCTAAGCTCACTTAATCCACTTCATTAAATAAACCATACTAAAAATTATTCTAGCTTCCTTAATAAAATCAAGCCTTCACAAGACTATGCTAACACACAAAATTCATACCCGAGCCAACACAAATAATACTCAATTTTGGGATGTTACAATCTCATTTGCTCATATCTCAAACTCACATATATCTCAAATGTTTCTTTGCATCAATGCACATATTTATTCACCTTTCATGCTTATACAAAGCATATGTATCAACGTACCTGAAACAGATGTATAACTCACATAATCATTCGTTTCTCAGACTTGCCCGTTGAACCATTCAGAATCTAATAGGATACTCAGAAACCTCAGAATAGTCGTACAATGCCAACGTCCCAGACGAGGTCTTACATGTAATCAGATATCGATGCCACTGTCCCAGACAGGGTCACACATGAATTAAATACGATGTCGATGTCCCAGACATGGTCTTACACGTAAATCTCATATCGATGCCAATGTCCCAGACGTGGTCTTATATGAAATCTCTTATCGATGCCAACGTCCCATACGTGGTCTTACACGAAATCCCGAATCAACGCCAACGTCCCAGACGTGGTCTTACATGATATCACATAGTAGACACATATTTCATGACATACGTAATTCCTATATATTTCTAGGTTCACACGGGACTTCTCGGACTTTATCAACTTATCGACTTATTAGCCAATTCAGATTTCACATACATTCTATCTCAATGGATAATCATAATATTTCACATATCATATACACTCAAATAATTCAATACAAATACATTTATTTGTATATCGACTTACCTCGGATTCAGATTTTCATTCAGACTCGGTTATTCGACTACTTTCGCTTTCCCGTGATCTAAATCCAATTTCTTCAATTCTTGATCTATACATATTCAGATTTAGGGTTTTAGGGTAATTTGCAATTTAGCCCTCACATTTTTACATTTATACATTTTAGTCCCTATTTCACAAAATCACAAAATTCGCAAAATTACCATATACCCATGCTTAGCTGAATGTTTATATGTCTCATACAAGTCCATACATTTCATTTATTTCACAACTTAGTCCCTCAAAATGCTATTTTCTCAATTAAGCCCTAATTACTCAAATTCATCAAAAACTCAAATACAAACTATGATAATAAAACACATATCTTTCATAATTCTTCATCAAACTTCATAAAACACATGAGTTCATCAAAGGCTCATCTCAAAAACATCATCAATTTTCAAAATCGAGACATGTGTTTTGTAGAGAACAAAGCAATGATTACGAAAACGTAAAAATTATCAAAAACAGAAGTCAAAACTTACCTCAATTAAGCCAAACCATAGCCGAAACCCTTGAAAGCTTTTGTTCTTTCTTTTTCTTTTCTTATTCGGCCAAAAATGATGAAAATGGCTACTTATTCATGTATTTTTTATTTATTAAATCTTTATATTATAATATTAATCATTTAATAAACCATTATCAAATAAAATAAACTATTTATCACATTAATATGTCGTCCACTACATTGCAAAAAGGCCAATTTACAAAGATTAGGATGCAATGATCAGGATGAATCAAATGCTCCTAACTAAATGTGTTTTTGCATGAATGCAGAATTTCATGAAAATGATCCCCTTTTTTTAAAAGTTTAAGGTGTCATCGCTCATTGTTTATCAGGGTTATATCACTGACATATTATGCTGCCATCTTGTTCGGGTGGTATTCATGATAGAAAACCCGAGAAAACAAATATCTCGCTCAACAGATTTGCCCCACTGTAACCTCAGGGTTCATCTCCTTGTGACTTAGGGGTATAGGATCTAAATCTCTTCCCATCTATCCCACTGCGACCTCGATATGTAGGATTTATTTCTTCTTCAATCCATCACATTGTTATTCAAAGGTATAAGATCTGTATTATCTTCCATCTATCCCACTATAACTCGGGGGTATAGGGCCTGTAGCTTGTTCCATCAACTGATCACTCCTCAGGTGACCCAACCAGATGTGTATGCATGATGCTCGCATGAATGCAGAATATCATTTTTTCTTGCGAATGATTCCCCTTTCACACTTGGGTTAACATTGCCCATTTTCGTTAAGATTGTATTACTGACGCAATATCCTGTTATTTGTTCAACCACCATTTTTGACAAAGATCCGAAGAGATAGTCTCAGTTTAGACTCTTCCTTAAACTTGGTGAGTTTTAAACAATAGTCCTATTTCAAGTTCTTGTATTATTCAGAAGCTTCCAGAGTAATATGCGAAACTCCTTTTATGAAAATATTATTAGTCCACTAATCATTATTTCAATGTGAAATGCTTGAAAAAGATCATAAGCATGGACAAGAAGGAAATTAATTAGGAGCATAGCTCGAAACAAATAAGTTAAGTCAAGATAGCAAATGCAAAAAAACTTTATTGGGAGCATTTTTTTAAAAGAATAAGATAATCCAAATAAAAAATTTGAAATGGATAAAATGGAAACTAGGTGCCCCAGATATCGCAGCCTGAGCTTCTCTGTTCAAACTTCTTGAGGACCATTTTAAGCTCAATATGTGTTTAGGGGATCCGGAGTACTTTGTCGATGCCCCAAGACGTAGCATACTTCTTCATTGTTAATTCAGGCATAGCAAGACTGCTGTATGCCCCACTTTTGATCAAAATTTGAGTCCCCCTTTTTGGGTTTTCAACTCAAATCCCTTTTGTTCTCAAAGTGCCCTTTGCAGGTCCTTGCCATCTATCTCAGACAATATCTATGCTTCTCCAGAACAAGCCTTCTTTGCTGCATAAGGTCCTTCCCAGTTTGGCATCCATGTTCTTCTGAAGTCCCTTTTGCATGGGAAAAATCTTCTTCAAAGCCCTATCATGAAATTTTCTAGGGCGAATCATTTTTGTTGTGAGCTCACATCATCTGACTGTGACAGATAGTTTTTAACTTTTTCTCTTCAAATTCAACTGATCATATTGAGATTGGATCCATTCTGCCTCATCCGATTTCAGCTCTAAAGGAATTTCGACTCCAATGGGCAAAACCAATGAGAAATGTGTTGCCCCGGACAGTCTTGGCCAACGTTCGATAAGCATAGAGGGTAAATAGTAACTTCTGTATGCCAATCTTTACAAGTCTCAATCTTTTTATGATCTTTTGTTTTTCTTTTTGGTTGCTTTTGCTGCACTGATATGTGGCACCTAATCTTTGAACAGACCGCAGACTTTTGACATTGTGCGGTTGAATGTGATCTTTTTGACATTTTTTTATTCTTTCTTTCTTTCTTTCTTTTTTCTCTTTTTTTTTGGAATTTGATAACTTTCGACATCATAAGATTGGCATAAGAAGCGACTTTCACCCTTTTGGTGGAGTGACCAATGACCACGAATATGAATCGATATTGGCTAAAAGCTTTTGAGGAGGTTGGCTTGATAACGTCCCTGCCCCACATATATGGAATCTGTGAAGACATAGAGGAGGCGCGTAAGTCTGTATTCATCCATCTGGCATTCTGGCATAACTGATGAAACCTCCCTTTTCTGGTGGACCAGCAGTACCTAAACCTCATGATTAGCCTGACTATTGTAGAACCATTAGCATGGGTTCTTTAAACACCAATCTTAACAGCATATCCACGTTTCAGTGGCCTAGCGTGCCTTGATATGATCGTGTGAAAAAATCTTGAATTCTTGAAAATAGCTCAATGATGTCTCACCTTATGGTGAATTATGCTTCGATATTTGCCCCTTCTTAATCTCGCAACGTCCACTGACCTTTTGCAAGGTAGAGTCTATTTTCATCTTGTTCTACCATCTTTAACAAATCAAAAGATAGGCTACGATCTCTCGCTGCCTTCCAAGTCCTTAGATCCCTTAGGCCCATATCTCAATCAAAAGGGAGTCATGAATAACGTTGCTCATGTCATTGATATCCGGGTACCTATTGTAGGTACGAAGGCAAATTCCAAAGAATAAATGATTCTAAGGATTATTATTTGTATGGTATGGTCATGAATAAAGAATGAAAGAATATTCTAAAAACCAAAGAATGTATAGTATGAAATGTAAAGAATAAAAATATTTGCTTAAAAAGATGCATCTTATTGAAATAAAAATTCTGGACACAAGCCTATTTCACAAAAAGATTCTTGTTGCTTCTAGGCTTAAAGCAACAAGCATGTTTTGAACATTGCTTTAGATTAGCTCTAAAATACAGGGATCCCTTCACAGTCCCATTGTTTAAAATCTTCCTAACTACGTAAAGGTAGAAGCTTGGAAAAGTCTATTCCCTGGTTCTCTCTTCGAATATATCATTAATGCTGAAATTCGCCAGTATCAGGTTTTGCACTAGAGCCCTGAACTTGACGTACTCCTGATCTCATGCCCCCATTCATCATGGTACTCACAATAGTTATCCCCTTAACAACATGGTTGAGTAACGGATTTTCTGCACCAGAGGGATCATCGAATCTTATAACACCTATTTTGATGAATATTTCAACCAACTTCTTGAAAGTAAGGCAATTTTCTATTGAATATCCTGTAATCCCGGCATGGTACTCACATTGAGCATTCGAATCATACCATTTGGGGTATGGGGGTTGCATTGGTTTCAGGTAATGAGGAGCTACATCATGCATATCAAATAAGCTCTGGTATAACTCCCTATACGTCGTTGGAATAGGTGCGAACTGGGGTTTCTCTGAGTTCGATTTTGGATTTAGTTCTTCTTTTGGGGAGATCAGATAACTAGTAACTGCCTTCTTTGGCTGGCCCACTGTGATCAGATCCTGGTGACCCTTTTTATACCTTCTCATATTATTCGCTTTATTTTCTTTTTTCTTCGGGGCTTTTAAAGTCCACTCTCCTTTTTCTTTTGTTTCACAAGACAAACCAGCTTTGGCTCGATCATCCTCCAGGTTAAAACCTGAACCCATCGGGAAGTTCAATAGGGCCGAAGTATCAGTCTGACATTGGGGTCCAATAATGATGGGCACCCCATGCGAACGCATGTCTGGTTGAGTCGGGATACTTATCGGGGAATAAACGATGTCTTCATCATCATCCATACTGCTGACCACTGGGCCACTCCTTTTTTCGAGCCCTCCGACTAGTAATTGGGTTAACTGGCGCATCATATTCATTTGATCTCGCATATCCCGTTGAATTTTGGCAAACTGCTCTTGCATCAGTATTTACCTTTACTCTAATCTCTCTAACCTTTGTTCCATGTCTTTTAGGTTAACTGAAAATATTTCACCTAATCAGGGTCATTTTGTAAAAAACTAATGCAAATGATGCAATGTAATCAAAATAGCGTAATGCAAATGATGTAATGCACATGCATGAAATGCAATGCAAATACATGGAATGAATGCAAAAAAAGAAAGAGTGACGTTGATTATGAATTCAATTCCATTAGAAGAACTTTTCTAGAAAACAGATTTCTTTACATAAAACGGATTACATATGCGGCTTTGTCCTCATAGTCCAGGTAAAGGCATCAATCTTTTTCTTCGTATTCGGACGTCATGGTCGTGTCCCGTGAACTTTCTCAATGGGTGCCTCTTCTAGCTCCTTGTTGCTTAGTCAAGGCCGTACCTCTTCACTTACTTATCCTCCGCGATGTTCATTGAGACGTGATAACTCTCGAATAATACTTGTTGGCTTGAATCCTCGGCCAAAGTCTTGTATTCTTCTGCGGACTATCAGCCTTCTCTCGTTGTTTACCTGGACTATGTTCGAACGACCGTATTATAATCCACTTTGTAACACCCCAAAACCGGCCCATGCGTTATGAGCAGATTTGGTATGTCACACGAGCAAAACATGTTAAACCCTTTTTGTTCGTACTAAAATATTGCTTTGTTAAAAATCAAGAAAACAAGTTTGATTTGATAAAATACTACTAAACTCAAAGATTTGATTGATAAATCGATAAATTTGAACTAATGATCTTACAAAACCATGACTTTTGAAAATATCGTTAATAGTTCGAGAGAAAATATCCGTGTTAAAAATATTTGTAAAAGTTTATTTTGAAATCCATTTGTTAATCGATTTTGGAAACCATTGCTTAAGTTTTTAGAAAATTTCCCCTTTTTAAACAATTTAAGAAAAATAATAAAAACATCCCAACCAAAAAGTAAAAATAAAAATAGTCCAGAGGCCTTATTACAACATTTAACCCAAAATAGTAAAGTAATAAAATAAACGAAAGAAAGTCTAAAGTCCAAATAAACCATTTTCAAAGTATGGCCTCCTCGAGTCATCCATAGCCCAAGTCCATATCATCAAGCATTACCTACAAGGGTTAAGAGAAAGGGGGTGAGTTACAAGAACTCAGTGTGAAATCCCCTTACCGTTATTCATTGGGCCAGAACCCAATTAGCAATATTTTGGGCCTAAGCCCATTTACAACAACAATAATGTATCAAATATAATATGCATATGATATGCAATTCCCAAACCAAACCTAGTTTTCCATCCGCTACACACCACCCGTACCAACCAACACACCTGTGGGGAGCTTTAGTCACCCACCCCGCCAACACACCAAACATAGGCATTAACCCGATTATATCAAATTTATGGACAAGCCACCAGAATTATGTAGCAGAGCTACCAGAACTTCTCTTCATCATTATCCCATCCCATGCAAATCATGTATATAATGCATAGCCATTCACAACAATTTATTCAGATATTTATTACAAAATTATGGCCCATTACAACAATTAATCAAAAGGCCCATTAAGCAAAATATCAGATTTGGCCCATTTAGCAAAATATCAGATTGGCCCATTTAGCAAAATATCAGATCGGCCCATTTATCAAAATATCATATTGGCCCATTTATCAAAATATTAGATTGGCCCATTTATCAAAATATCAAATTGGCCCATTTATCAAAATATCAGATTGGCCCATTTAGCAAAATATCAGATTGGCCCATTTTTCAAAATATCAGATTGGCCCATATAACAATTTCGTAATTCGACCCTTTAGGGGTATTTTCATAATTTCGATAATTTACCCACTAAGGGTAATTCGATAATTTCGCAACCTAAGGGTATTTTGGAAATTTCGCAACCTAGACTTAACTACTAATGTGGAGCATAAAAATCGAAACTGTCCATCTACGACGTACTAACTAAATTGACTATAACTTGAGTTAGGAATCTCGAAATCTAACTCAGTAAACTTTTCGTGAGACTAGACTCATATATCTTCTTACTATAAATTTTCTAGAATTTTTGACTTAGCCATTTAGTACAGTTTATTCCTTAAAGATTCCCTTGTTTCACTGACCAATGATTCTGACCTCTCTTACCCAAAATTCAAATATCTCACTTTACAGTTTTCATATGTTGCTTCCACTTATTTATATTGAAAATAGACTCACTAAGGAATCTGTACATATAAACTATAACTCATAATTCACTTTGTACAATTTTATACGATTTTTCCAAGACAGATCGAGGAACCACGAAGTCATTCGAACTAGTCTCACTCAAATTAACATATCTCAGAATATAAAAATCCTTTTCCTTCTCCGTTTCTTCCATATTAAAATAGACACAGTAAGCTTTAATCTGATATCTTATTCACTTTGTAATTCCTTTTCTCATATTTTTGTGATTTTTCAAAAACACGTCACTACTTCTAACCGAAACTGTTTTATTACGAAATACGATTACCACTGCGATCATACGCATGCCCGAGTGATCACGGATGCCGATTTTTGGTGTTCTTCGGTATTTTGACCGATTCACAGAATATTTCATACAAACTTTCAGATAAGTGTGAGATTACACATCATTTCAGATATGTATACGAAAGGTATGAGATTACACACCTTGATTAGGATTCCCTAAAGAACCACTCTTTGTTGACCCACTATATCCAAAGGATTTGCAAATAGGATATATCGAGTGGTTTCGTCCCTAAAACATAATTGATTAGTTGAAACTTCAATCCGATTTGCAACATAGCCAAATTGAGATATAACGAAAAATCCAAAATGAACCCCCTTACCTTATCGATATTGGATCCAATTTCCACCGCTTGACTTGGCTAGAACAATACACTCGTCTCCCACTTAAAACACTACGAAAAAGAGAAAATAATCTCGTTTGAGAGGGTAGAATAAAATGATGGTCTCGGTTAAAAGGTCCATCCCATGCCAAGACATATATTCGGCTAGGAGAAAGAAAAAATAAAAAAAAATGTTTGAATAGAACCACTTACCGATTGATCAAAGGAGTGAGTGTTAATACGGATGAGAAGAACGATAAAGAAGAAATAAAGGGTTCGGTTTTTCCAAAGGAAAACGAGTGAACAATTTGATCTCCAAGGCTTAGGTACTTTCGGCAACAAGGAAGAAAAGAAGAAACAAAAATGCACACTAAAGGCTTGAAAATTCGACAAATATAAGAGGAAATTTGGAGAGAAAGAGAATGATACAAAAAATTAAAGAGAACAACCTCTCAAGCACTAGCTTTGCCAAAAACTCCTAGCAAAATTCGGCTATCACCCCCTTTAGCCCCAAAACCGTCCACATTCATGTCCCTAATAGTCAAAATTTTGCCAACCACCCTTTCCATAATACATCCCTTGAAAAAGGCCACATGTTCCCCCTATTTTCCCCTTTCTCTTGATTTCTTTCCTCACATTCATCCTTTCCTATTTTCCTTAGCCATCTTGCCAAAAATAAAAGTCCACCTTGCCTTATTTACATGCTTGGCCGACACTTAAGGAAAGAGTGCAAAAATAATAGTTAAAGTTTCCACACAATGGGGTTTGAACCTCTTCCCTCAAAGTCCATCACTTGATGCCATAACCTCTTTACCAATTGCTCATTTATGCTAGCAATTTACTCTTTTATTTCCAAAAGCCTTGATGCCACTTACTATCTCTCCTTAATAGGCTTAAACACAAAATTTTACTAAGGCCCAACTTGAACCCGGAACTTCATAGAAACCTCGTAACTTTCCAAAATTACCTTCTTAATAAGTTCAACTTGAAATAATGCCGTTCTCTTGTTCTCATAATTTTAAAATGCTTCTACGCTCAAGGCCTATTGGACCCAATTCTACTAGGCCCAATTTTGGGATGTTACAATTCTACCCTCCTTAAAGAAATTTCGTCCTCGAAATTTCCATCCAACTACTAAACGCACCGCTCAAATCACACCACTATGCTTTCGCTGCGCACTCTGATCTTAATAACCACAATGTACCTTTAACATAATCTTGAATCCTTTTTCACACAACCAAACATCTAGCCACAGAAGCAAACAGTTATCTACCATTTATACTTACAATTTTCTACATTCAATCATCACGTCCAACCAAAACATACCTCACTTGATGGTGATGAAATAATCCCGAGCCTTATGCTCCTTAGACCCGCATCTCAAGCATGCTCCTAACCTCCTCCGGCATTCTCCCGGATGATGCCTTCCGCAATAATCACAAGCCGGAAAGTTTGGTCGTGCCTTGACATGCTTCACAGAACGAGACTGCGACCCAAAAGAACCGCAATCTCTTTTCTTCTTACGATCCAATGCACCTAACTCGGTGCTTCGCTCTCCTCCTTAACCTCCTTCAATACCTTCTTAACTATCTGAGTCAGCTCATTAACCCCAGCTCGATCATGAGATCCCGTCTCAGCCACTGGTGATGCCAACTCCTCCCTTCGGGCACACGCCCCGATGCTGAAGATCTAGTCCTATCACCTCGGCCTCTAGCACGTCCACGTCTACCGCGTCCACATCTTCTAGTGTTCATGTTCACTAAGTCGATTTAATCTTGATTACGAGTTTTATGAATCAGTATACTATTCGATGTTTATTAAACGATGTTTTATGGAGTATGAGTAGAAAAGTTATTTTCGAGTGTCAAATCCGCATCCTAGAGTCTCAATCTCTATAGTTTCAACTCCTAAAGCTAACAGTTCTAGAGTATTCTATTTCGTAGAATTTTCGTACCACGGTAATAACACAATAATCATAAAATGAAAACAAATACTTACTTGACTTGGTGTCGGATACTCGTGGTGCCATACATCCTTTAGAACATATATTTATAAATCAAAATTCTAAACAGCTTTGGAAAACGCTTTTGAACCCAAACCACGGCCGAGTTTTGCAACTAGGCTCTGATACCATAAAATGTAACACCCCAAACCCGGCCCATGCGTTATGAGCGGATTTGGTATGTCACACGAGCAAAACATGTTAAACCCTTTTTGTTCTTATTAAAATATTGCTTTGTTAAAAATCAAAAAAACAAGTTTGATTTGATAAAATACTACTAACCTCAAAGATTTGATTGATAAATCGATAAATTTGAACTAATGATCTTACAAAACCGTGACTTTTGAAAATATCGTTAATAGTTCGAGAGAAAATATCCGTGTTAAAAATATTTGTAAAAGTTTATTTTGAAATCCATTTGTTAATCGATTTTTGAAACCATTGTTTAAGTTTTTAGAAAATTTTCCCTTTTTAAACAATTTAAGAAAAATAATAAAAACATCCCAACCAAAAAGTAAAAATAAAAATAGTCCAGAGGCCTTATTACAACATTTAACCCAGAATAGTAAAGTAATAAAATAAACGAGAAAGAAGTCTAAAGTCCAAATAAACCATTTCTGAAGTATGGCCTCCCTCGAGTCATCCATAGCCCAAGTCCATATCATCAAGCATTACCTACAAGGGTTAAGAGAAAGGGGGTGAGTTACAAGAACTCAATGTGAAATCCCTTACTGTTATTCATTGGGCCTGAACCCAATTAGCAATATTTTGGGCCTAAAGCCCATTTACAACAACAATAATGTATCAAATATAATATGCATATGATATGCAATTCCCAAACCAAACCTAGTTTTCCATCCGCTACACACCACCCGTACCAACCAACACACCTGTGGGGAGCTTTAGTCACACACCCCGCCAACACACCAAACATAGGCATTAAGCCGATTATATCAAATTTGTGGACAAGCCACCAGATTAACAGAATTTACATGTCATCGCCATTTTTCATATTTGTGGCAGAGCCACCAGAATTATGTAGCAGAGCTACCAAAACTTCTCTTCATCATTATCCCATCCCATGCAAATCATGTATATAATGCATAGCCATTTACAACAATTTATTCAGATATTTATTACAAAATTATGGCCCACTACAACAATTAATCAAAAGGCCCATTAAGCAAAATATTAGATTTGGCCCATTTAGCAAAATATCAGATTGGCCCATTTAGCAAAATATCAGATCGGCCCATTTATCAAAATATCATATTGGCCCATTTATCAAAATATCAGATTGGCCCATTTATCAAAATATCAGATTGGCCCATTTATCAAAATATCAAATTGGCCCATTTATCAAAATATCAGATTGGCCCATTTAGCAAAATATCAGATTGACCCATTTAGCAAAATATCAGATTGGCCCATTAATCAAAATATCAGATTGGCCCATATAACAATTTTGTAATTCGGCCCTTTAGGGGCATTTTCGTAATTTCGATAATTTACCCACTAAGGGTAATTCGGTAATTTTGCAACCTAAGGGTATTTTGGAAATTTTGCAACCTAGACTTAACTACTAATGTGGAGCATAAAAATCGAAACTGTCCATCTGAGTCGTACTAACTAAATTGACTATAACTTGAGTTAGGAATCTTGAAATCTAACTCCGTAAATTTTCCTTGAGACTAGACTCATATATATTCTTACTATAATTTTTCCAGAATTTTTTACTTAGCCATTTAGTACAGTTTATTCCTTAAAGATTCCCTTGTTTCACTGACCAACGATTCTGACCTCTCTTACCCAAAATTCAAATATCTCACTGTACAGTTTTCATATGTTGCTCTCACTTGTTTATAATGAATATATACTCACTAAGGAATCTGTACATATAAACTATAACTCATAATTCACTTTGTACAATTTTATACGATTTTTCCAAGACAGATCAGGGAACCACGAAGTCATTCAGAACCAGTCTCACTCAAATTAAAATATCTCAGAATATAAAAATGCTTTTCCTTCTCCGTTTCTTCCATATTAAAATAGACATAGTAAGCTTTAATCTGATATCTTATTAACTTTGTAATTCCTTTTCTCCTATTTTTCATTATTTTTGAAATACACGTCACTGCTTCTAACCGAAACTGTTTTATTACGAAATACGATTACCACTGCGATCATACGCACGCCCGAGTGATCACGGATGCCGGTTTTCGGTGTTCTTCGGTATTTTGACCGATTCACACAATATTTCATACAAACTTTCAGAGAAGTGTGAGATTACACATCATTTCATATATGTATACGAAAGGTACGGGATTACACAACTTGATTAGGATTCCCTAAAGAACCACTCTTCGTTGACCCACTATATCCGAAGGATTTGCAAATAGGATATATCGAGTGGTTTCGTCCCTAAAACATAATTGATTAGTCGAAACTTCAATCCGATTTGCAACATAGCCAAATAGAGATATAACGAAAAATCCAAAATAAACCCCCTTACCTGATAGATATTGGATCCAATTTCCATCGTTTGACTTCGGCTAGAATAATACACGGTCTCTCACTTAAAACACTAAGAAAAAGAGAAAATAATCTCGTTTGAGAGGGTAGAATAAAATGATGGTCTCGGTTAAAAGGACCATCCCATGCCAAGACATATATTCGGCTAGGAGAAAGAAAATATAAAAAAATGTTTGAATAGAATCACTTACCGATTGATTAAAGGAGTGAGTGTTAATACGGATGAGAAGAACGATAAAGAAGAAATGAAGGGTTCAGTTTTTCAAAAGGAAAACAAGTGAACAATTTGATCTCCAAGGCTTAGGTACTTTCGGCAACAAGGAAGAAAAGAAGAAACAAAAATGCACACTAAAGGCTTGAAAATTCGACAAAGAGAAGAGGAAATTTGGAGAGAAAGAGAATGATACAAAAAACTAAAGAGAACAACCTCTCAAGCACTAGCTTTGCCAAAAACTCCTAGCAAAATTTGGCTATCACCCCCTTTAGCCCCAAAACCGTCCACATTCATGTCCCTAATAGTCAAAATTTTTCCAACCAACCTTTCCATAATACATCCCTTGAAAAAGGCCACATGTTCCCCCCTACTTTCCCCTTTCTCTTGATTTCTTTCCTCACATTCATTCTTTCCTATTTTCCTTAGCCATCTTGCCAAAAATAAAAGTCCACCTTGCCTTATTTACATGCTTGGCTGACACTTAAGGAAAGAGTGCAAAAATAATAGTTAAAGTTTGCACACAATGGGATTTGAACCTCTTCCCTCAAAGTCCATCACTTGATGCCATAACCTCTTTACCAATTGCTCATTTATGCTAGCAATTTACTCTTTTATTTCCATAAGCCTTGATGCCACTTACTATCTCTCCTTAATAGGCTTAAACACAAAATTTTACTAAGGCCCAACTTGAACCCGAAACTTCATAGAAACCTCGTAACTTTCCAAAATTACCTTCTTAATAAGTCCAACTTGAAATAATGTCGTTCTCTTGTTCTCAAAATTTTAAAACGCTTCTACGCTCAAGGCCCATTGGGCCCAATTCTACTAGGCCCAATTTCAGGATGTTACACACTTTATTAAGTAACCTATTTCCTATGACAAACTCTTCTATTTAGCAATCGAATATGAACCAACACCTCCTTTCTATGAATGATGTGATGCAATGCAATGCAATGCAATGCAAACATAAACAACACAAAACACGTTAGCACAAGAAAAATAAACAACCAAAATAGATTACCTAAATGGGTGACCACTAGGGTTTGGTACGGCTCTACCTAGGGTTAGCTCTTAGGGTTCACTATATGTGGTTTGGTTGTAAAGAGAGGGTACCTGAACCAGCAGATTCCCCAATCCTCACCCATTATAGGCTCATATGGATCGAGTTCGGTTCAGGGGAATACATTTCCCTATGGCCATGCGGAGATGAAAATCTCACGAAGCACATAGGTACAGATGTATCCCGGAAGTGAACCACTAGCCCATGCGGAGGTGAAAACCTCAAGAAGGCATAGTTTCTCACTCCCACTGAAAGGTGTGACCACAACGGTCATGCAATGCAATGCCAAAGTATTTTATGAGACTCGACAATATTGCAAATGCATTAAAAGAAACATGATTTTTCAAAACAATTTTCCAAATTTTCAATTAAAGGACAGGAATTAATCAATCTATGGCCTAACTCTCAGCCAGTTCCCCAGTGGAGTCGCCAAGCCGTCGAAACCACTTTTTATTGAGTTTTGAAAAACGGGAATCGACTTTAAAACATATGGAGTCGCCACCAATCCTTTTTGTTTAGGTGTGACCAGGTCACCTATAAAATAAATTTTGGTCTACGAATTTCAAGAAGAAAATAGGTTCGGGAGTCGGTTACGTGCAAGGAAGGATTAGCACCCTCGCAACGCCCAAAATTGGTACCAAATTGATTAATTGATGTCCTAATGTTGAAAAATTTTGAAATGATTTTGAAATTCTGTTCCCCCTTTTTTTCTTTAATTTTAAATAACTTGATTGAATATTGGGATTCCCTTATTCCAAAGGAATAGAGTATCACATCCAGCACGATTGGATACGACAATCTGAGTCCTCGAATTCGAGATCATCCCCAAAATTCTCCAAGCACATGTATTGAAATTTTGAAAGGGTATTTGGTTATTTGGAAAAACAAAAACCACACCCAAAGACGATTGATTACACGATTTCTTGAATTTCCAAATGCACAAACATTACCTTATTTTGAAAATATGGACAAAATTTGAAAGGATATTCGTTTATTTGGTCAAACAAAAAAACACACCCAGCACGATTGGGCACGATTTCTTCGAATTTCCAAACGCACAAACATTACCTTATTTTGAAAATATGGGCAAAATTTGAAAGGATATTCGTTTATTTGGTCAAACAAAAAACCACACCCAGCACGATTGGGCACGATTTCTTCGAATTTCCAAACGCACAAATATTATCTTATTTCGAAACTTTAAGTAAAAATGATTTTAGAGCTCAAATAGTGTTTGAACATGACATTTTTGAGTGAATATAATGCTATGACATAACATACAATATGGAGCAATTATTTACAAATGAAATACAATACTATTGAATCTCAAACAACAAATAAATATAAAACGAGATTTAAAACACACATAATGACAATAATTATCAAACATTGGATCAATGATAAGCAAAATAATAAGAGTAATAAAATGCATACATCAACAATATTACGAAATCAATAGAATAATTTTAATACTAATTATGTAATTCTTTAAAACAAGAAACATAAAAATATTTGAAGTTAAACATTTATATAATAAATAAAAAATATAAAAATGATACATAAAAGTAATTGGAATAAATAAATACATAGTTTTAAAATAAGATCTTTAAATGAGCAATTATATTTATATAAATTTAAAATAAAATATATACATAGATAGATTTAAAAGAAAATACATGCATAAATAATATGAAATTAATAATAAATACAATTATAACAATAATAATATCACAAGTAGTAATAATAATAATAATAATAATAATAATAATAATAGTAGTAGTAGTATTAAAATAATGATTATAATAGTAGAATAATAATAGTAATACTTGATTAATAATAGTAATAATAATAATATCAATAATAAAGAGAATTTAAAATAATAGTAATAATAAGGTAATAAAAATCACAAAAGGGATAAAAAAGGACGAAATTGGAATTAAAACAGAATCAAAGGGTTAATTTTTAAACAAATAAAAACAGGATTAAGGGCTTAAATAAAATGCACATAAATGAACGAGGAATAAAAAAGCAATATTTCCATTCGCGAAAACGCTCCGTACGAATTGGACCGAATTAGAACAATGCGCGATTTATAGAGATTAATTAAAAAAATGAAGAAAATGCATAACGGATCTAATCATATAGCGATACAGAAAAGGAGGACTGATTGCGTAAATATCCCATCACCGTAAAAACACGCGGATCCCATGGGTGCTGGATCGGGTCAAGTCGGGGCGGTGGGCTAAGCATCAAACGGTACCGTTTCGGCATCTGATTCCAAAGGTTTAAACGACGCCATTTCTTTAATGAATTAAAATCAAATAAAAAAACAAATCAGTCGTCATTTTTGCCTAAACCCTAATCCCTTTCGTTTCTGCTCTCAGCCGCTCTTAGGGATCTCTCTGTTCAATCACTAAAATGCCACTATAAACGGCGAACAGTGATTCACGAAAGTCCGATTTGGCTAAAGTCTTCGTCCACCTCCGATTGCGACGGAGAGAACAAGGACGAAATTGCCCCAAAGGTAATCTTTCTTTTCTTTTGTTTGTTTTACTGTTATTGAAAAAAGAAATGAAACGGAAAAAGAAAAAATCAAAATGGAAAGCAACCTTTTTTCTTTTTCTTCAAATTTGTTCTTTCTGTATTTCGTATTGATACTCTTGTGTTCGTAAAAACGTGAAGAAGGATACATGGGTTCTTTCTTTCGGTTTTATAATCGAAAAACCAAAATAAAAAAATAAAAAAATACAACATTTTTTGTTTTTCTATTTGCTACTCTGCTGTCATTTGTTTCCCCGTGCAGGTACGGAGTCCTACGTGGCATGCGGTGGTGCGTGGAGGAGTACGGAGGCCGTACGCGCAGACGTGGCGGGCACTGGAAGCTTGCGGCGCTGGAGGCTGCGACGCAAAAAGGGAAACCCTAGGGTTTCTGTTTGTTTTAATTTTTGGGCTTGGTGGGCTTGTAATTGGATTTTGGGCTGAAAATATTGCAAATGGACTGTTTATTATTTTTTAGTTTAAATCTGGTTAAGGTATGGGCCCGGGCAAATTTTGGGCCCTACACATATATATACAATGAGCTAAAATGTGATATATGAATGAATGTGACATGAGTAAATGAGATAGATGGAGATATGATGGTTGGAAAGCAATGGCTAAATATTGAGCCAATGAAGAATTATAAATTTACCATTGTGATATGTTAATGATTCATGTATTGACATGATAATGTGAATTATGTTAAGTTTATTTGTATATGGCTTACTAAGCTTTTGGAAAGCTTACTTTGTGTGTGTTTGCTCTATTTTATAGATCGTCACAGCTACTGAGGGCTTGAGGATCGTCGAGGATCATCACCACACTATCAAACTCAACTTTGGTACTATTGAATATGTATATAGCTAAATATGGCATGTATAGGCTAGTTGTTTTGAGATATGTTTGAAATATGTACCTGGCCATGTGATGTGGCTAGATATATGGTTGTGTTATGAATGGTTAATTATGTCCTATGAAGCTAGCTTTGATATAGCTTGATAGTAAAGGAAATAGTCATATGAATGGTAAGCTTATTGATGAGTAATTAGCACATTATTGATGGTAAGTTTGTGATGGATTTTGCCTTGAAGTGCTTGTGATTAAATTGAGTTAAATGACTATTAAGTTGATATGATTGTTAGGCTCATAAATGAGTAGAAATGATGCACGATTTGATGTGTTTTGGTTTCCAATTGTGTATGGGATGATGCTTGTAGGGATAACCCTTAGTGTGGGTGGCATTTTGGCCTTGCAAATGGCCTATAATTGCCCACATGGTTGAGCACACGGGCGTGTGGCTCGACCGTGTCCCTCGTGGTTGTATTTCATAGCAAGTCAGGCTCGACCACGGGCTAGACACACGGGCGTGTGACTGGCCGTGTGGTGCAAGTCAGGCTCGACCACGGGTGAGGCACATGGGCGTGTCCACGGCCGTGTGGACAAGTCCGTATGTATGCCCTGTTTTGACACGGCTTAAACACACGGGCGTGTCTGAGGCCGTGGGAGGAACACGGCCTACCCACACGGGCGTGTAACCTCTGTAACTTAGAAAATTTTTTAAATTTCTAAGAATTCTCATATGTGTTTGGTTTAGTCCCGGCCTTATTCTAAAGCATGCCTAAGGTCTCATTGACCTAAATAAGGGACTCTTTGATTTGATTCGTTGAGTAATGAAATGAATGCGAATGTTTCTGTCTGGTCCGGTAATACCCCTTTAACCCTAATCCTGGGACGGTTACGGGTTAGGGGTGTTACAATAAGTGTGAAACTAAAGAGTTCAGTGATGAAATAATTAGTAATGTATACAGAGATGAGAATAGTTTGGAAAGTGAAAACAATTTTAGAAGAAATATCATAATGTTTTAAAGATTACATAGATTATGCAATGTCACAGATAAAGAAGAAGCTAGTCTCGGCTATTCGATTCAATTGAGTTATGTGTATTTAAAGTATCCTCAAGTATAGTAATGAATTTTGTGCATTCACGAGTATATAGACGGATAGTCTGAATGAGGAAATTATATTCTGGAAAGTATGATATAGAGATATGTCTATTGGATTGTTCTAATCGAATGATGTTATTATGAGTTAAGGTTGTACCAATTGATAAAGTCATCACATTTATGAAAATTTGAATGATCTATGCATGTTAGCAAAGTTCTAAATAGTTGAAAGTATTATTAACTGAAGCTCTAGTTCTGAGTTCAGTTTGAATTGAGTAAGGAAATTACGATTTTTCAATGATGTACTATTGAACAGATCGGGATATGTTTTAATACAAGAATGTAGTTTGCACTTTTAGACGGTTAAAGTTACATGAAAAAGAACTATTCGACTAATGATTTAGAGACGGCCACTTTTATATCTGTGTTGTGAACTAGATGATTTCGTATGTTCGACGAAAAATGTCATATGTTTCCTGATCCTAATGAGTTAAAGTATCTAATGTCACAGAAAGTTCTAAAATTAAGACAACGTGAATGTTTTGAGATGTTAAAAGACTGTGAGTAATTATCGACTTACCTTTTGGAAAGCAAGTATGGTTACAGATGCTTGAATGAAAAATCTTTGTTTATTTTTGTGAGTACTGGTTACTTGATTGATCTTATTTGATTATGGACTAGTTCTAGCTAAGTTAAAAGCTTAAGCGATGCTTTCTTTGTGAATTCATAAGCTCAGAAATGTGATAGAGAGTGGTGAACTAAACGAGTACAGTGTGAAACGACTTTCTATTCTGAATTTCAGGTTGGACCTGATTCTTGTTATTATTATTGTTCTGAGATAGAATTCACGTACTGGGTAATCTAGAGTTTGTACAGAAGTTTTGTACGAGACTCAATAGTAGCTCGTCGGATCATCCAAGAGTAATAAACTTTGCAGTCATATAAAGTAGATGTGCTAATGATTGTGTATGTTACATGATATTTTGGATCCGTATTCAGATGACGATATGTTAACAGATAAAAGTCGAAAATCAAGTGTATTCAGGACTAATACAGTCAGTGGTTGTACGAGAGTGATAATGAGATAGAGTTACCATAGATTTCATATCGGGATTGTCATTGTCCCCGAAAAGGAAGATGTTAATTGGTTTATGGTTGATCATTTGACAAAGAAAGATTCGTATGATCATTTCATTATGTACAGATTTCTTATTTGACAGATTAGCCGAGTAATATGTTTCTGAGGTTATTCGATTATGTAGAGTGCCAGTTCCATTATGTCGGATAGAGATCCGGAGGTTACATCGCAATTATGGGATGAGCCATAGGAAACTCTGAGTATGCAGTTGCATTTTGGCACAATAATTTGTTTTTATATCAATGATATGTTTTTATATCAATGATAAGTCTAAGAGAGTAGTTCAGATTTTAACGGTGAACTCTGGCACTGTGTGCTAAAGTTTAAAGGATATTGGAAAGAGATATATGAAATTAAATCGATTTGTAATTCTGAGAAGATTAGTGAAAGTGTTTCAGGAGAGTTGAAAGAAAATTCTTCTGGTAAGATTTTCGGGGACGAAAATCCCTAAAAAGGGGGAGAATTGTAACAGCCCGATTTTGGGCCTAGTCAGAATAGTGGTTTTGAGGCCACAAATCCGACGAGGAAAATCTTGTTTTTATTATATTTTTATGGTCTACGATTTCACGGAAAGACTTCGTGAAAATTTCGTTTGAAAATTTGACGTTTGGGCACTCAATTAAGTCAAAAGGACTAAATTGTAAATAGTGCAAAAGTTGAGTTCCACATGTTAGAAGTGTCCAATTTCTATGAAATTTTAAATTGGAGGTCCTTAAATGGTAATTAGACCATTGGTTAAATTGTTGGAAAAAAATGGACATGGATAAGTGAAATAGGATATTTTTAAGTTAGAGGCTTTTTGATAATTTGGCAATTAAATGGACTAAAAGACAAAATAAAAGACAAAAACCCTTGTCCATCTTCTTGCTTGGCCGAATTTAGCATGGGGGAAGCCATGGCTAGGGTTTTCAAGCTTTCAAGCTCAATAGGAAGTGCATCCAAGCCCCATTTTTAATGTTCTTTACATTTTTGAGATCCCCGTAACTCGGTTTAGCTATTTCTACCATTATTTTGAGCTAGGGTTTGTGTTTAAAAATTTACCCATGGATTACATGCATGTGCTTTGATGTCTAATGGTAGAATATGAATGCTCGGTGTGTAGTAAACGACTTTTACTAAGTGATTTTCGATGAAATCGCATAAAAGGACTAGTTTGTAAAAAGTTGAAAAATGTATGAAAATGTGTGAATGAATGAAAATTGTGGACTGCTATAGTTATGAAAATGGTTTGGCTAGGCCTAAAATACAAGGAAATTGAATAAAAATCATTTTACGAGCCTAGGGGAAAAAGTGTAAATACGAAAAAGTTTAGGGGCAAAAATGTAATTTTGCCATAATATGATTTTTGGACTGAATTGAATAGTATAATAACTTAATAAGTCAAATGTGATATTTTAGATAAAGGAAACAAGTTTCGGACTTAGAACGGGGGAAAGACGAATATTGGACGACTCGGTCCCTTTCGCCATTTTAAGTCGAGGTAAGTTTGTGTGTAATAAATCAACATTATGTTATTATGTATTTAAATGCTTGATATTTCATGAAATGTATATTGTTTTTATGAAATTGGTTAATGAGGTCTCGATGAAAAATATGATGAAGTTTTACTATGTCGAAGTCCCGCTTGAACCTTAGGAATAGAAAGGATACCCTTGTCACGACATTGATTAATAAGGTCCCGTATAAGACCATATCTGGGATATGGCTTCGGCACTAAATTGAGATCCCGTGTAAGAGCATATATGGGATATGGCATCGGCACCGAATAGTGATTCTGAGTAAGACCACGTCTGGGACTTGGCTTCTGTATGAAATCGTGTAAGACCATGTCTAGGACATGGCATCAACATGTGATCTCGTATCAGACCATATCTGGGATATGGAGTCGACATCAATATGAGATCCCGTATAAGACCATATCTGGGATATGGCATTGGCATCTTACTACGTGTATGACAATTTCTGAGTATCCTTCGATATTCCAAGTGGTTCAACGGGGTAAAGAATTAAATTTTATGTTAAAGAAGGAAAAAGGACTAAAGTTATGTGATGGAGTGATAAAGGTACATATGCAAAACTCACGAGAAATGAGTCTGGTATGTGATATGTGATCGAACTTTGGTAAGGTTGATATGGAGTAAGTGTTACAATGAAGACTTGTAAATATTTCATGATGACTAGCTATTGGCATGGCTAACTATGGATATACTTTAGTGTTATATGTGTGTAAATGAGAATTAATACAAATAAAACATGATAGAGTAAATGTAGCAATAAAACAATTTGGACAGCAGCAGTTGTATCACTTTGAAAAATCACCAAAAATGGTGGAAATTGAATTAGAGGTTAAATAAGATATGAATTTAAATCTTATTGAGTCTATTTTCACGTAAAATAAATGGTGTAAGCAAAAGAATTTCATATTCTGAGATATTTTAATTTTTATGAGACAAAGTGAGAATGATTTCAGAATCCCTTGTTTTGACTTGGGAAAATAGTTAAAATTTGTAATAAAAAAATTATAGGTTATAATTTACATGATTAAAATCCTTAATGATCCTATTTTCAAAATAAACAAATGGGAACATCATCCGAATCCCGTACGAAGAGATAATAAATTTTTAGTGAAGAGGTGTCAGAACTGTCAGACAGCGAAATAGGGGTGACTTTAATGAATAATCTGTACTTATTGGATAAACCAAAAATTCTGAAAATTTTATGGTAATAATATATTTGATTCTAGTTTCAGGAAAAATTAACAGATCTTAATTTGGTGTTCCGTAGCTCAAGATATAAATAATTTAGTGACTGTGACTTGAGTAGACAGCTTGAGATGAACATAAGTAAATAGTGAAATTTGTGCAATTATGATTGTATTACCTTGAGAACATATTGTGAAAAATGGTGAAAAACAAGTTAATAAGTTGCTTATTATTTGCATACAAACTTACTAAGCATTGTAGCTTACTCCCCCTCCTTTCTCATATCTTATAGGGTTTTATGCTAGCTCGAGTTGGAGATCCTTGGAGATGCTATCACACTATCAAGCTATCATCGTGGGGTAAAAGTGAATACAGACCTCTTAAGTTTATGGCATGTATAGGGAATAAGTCACTTTGTGATTGTGTCATTATGATCTAGCCAAAGGTATTGGCTTGTAATGGTTAAATGTTTAATGTAATGTGTAGCCATGTGAATTGGCTTATATTGGCTAATTGGTTATAAGCCTATATCTTTATTCATATGCATATGCCAATGTCTTGTGATGTGGTGTGTACTTATTGGGTATATGTGATGGATTGCAATTTATGGCCTAAAGACCTAATGGCTGAATGTGGCCCAATAGTCTTATTATTGAATGTGACTTGGTATGTTTGGATTCGGTAAAGTATGATGTTAAGAGTATGTATATGATGATATTGATATGATATGTTATTGTTTGTGTTTGGTTGGTCTAAATGCATTTACATGCTTAAGATTGTGCCATGTGATGTTGTGTGAGTATGTGCAAGTGAGGGTGGCAAAATGGTTTGGAAAATAGCCTTGTAATTGTCCATACGGGTAGACACACTGGCGTGTGTCTAAGCCGTGTGTGACACACAGTCAACCCCATGGGCATGTGTTTCGACCGTGTGTCCCCTGCACATTAATTTAGGTAAAACAGAATGTCCAGAATTCAGCACACAGGCAGAGACACGGGTGTGTGTCTCAGCCGTATGGAGGACACGGCCTAAGGACACGGGCGTGTGACTTGGCCGTGTGACCTCTTTTGATGATGATGTCATAAACAGAATGTCCCATATTTTGGACACGGCCTGAAGCACTGGCGTGTGATATGCCACACGGGCGTGTCCCTTCACCCACACGGGCGTGTGGACCTATTTCATGATGAAAATTTTCTAAGTATCCCAAAATTTTTCTAAAGTTCTCGGTTTAGTCCCGAACCACTCCCGATACATGTTTTGAGCCTCGTAGGCCCATAATAGGGATGACATGATTGTAAATGAAAAGTTTTAAATTTGGACGAAAATTCATGTCTTGGTTTTGTATGATTGTTTGAATTTATGTCCGGTAATGCCTCGTACCCTGTTCTGGCATCGAATACGGGTATAGGGTGTTACAATACACTTCGATGCCAGTTTGGTGTGTTAGTTGGATTATCCGAGTATCTATCCGAGTCTGAGTCAGGTTAAGTGGGGTGTTTAAATGTAAACTTGGAAATTAATATGAATATGACATTATTCAATGCTCTTGGATTAATCATGTATCAACATGGGAAGAATATTGGAAATGTACAGTTGTGTATGCAAATAAAATGAAACTAAGCCCTGGGGGCCAAAACAAATGCAAATGAGTCGATAGACTCCAAAAATGAGTTGAATAAGATGATAGAAAAGTAAATGAATTGTGTGTTAAAGTACAAGATTAGTATAATATTAATGATATGTTGTAAGAATCATGAATGAATATTTTATTCAAGGCTAATATTATATTAGTATGTAGTGAATTGTTAGCTATTGATATGTAAATGGAGTTAGACATATATGTGGTAAAACTTGATTATGTTGTTTTATTATTTGATATAAGCTTGTTTGTGTGTTTTGATTAATGATAGAAAGTTTGATAACTAGCATATATATTGGCTAGATGTTAAGTGTAAATTTGCATGTTTTGGCTTGAACCATAATACTAACGTTATGTTGCATATACCTTGAATTGTAAATGTACCACTGAGCCCTATTGCTTAGCGTATGGTTTGCTTTCTCTGTGTGTAGGTATAGGTGATCCTTTGGAATTTGAGAAGTAGTTCCAGCATCAAGAAATAATTCTCTAACTCAACAATGTTTGTAAAGTTCTCTTTTGAATAGTGTATGGCATGTTCATATGGTTTTAACCGGTTTTGTATCGGAAATAGTTTAACTTAGATCTTGGTAGCTTAATGTTATTTCAAAGTATCCAAGGGCATAATTTGGTTTGAATGCATTTGGTACATTGTATATTTGGTTATAATTGACATGTTAAATGTTATTACAGGTCCTTCCAACTTGTTTCAAATTTATTCTTTTGGAAACAATGAGTCACGTCGCGAAGATATACTCCCAACTTCGCGACGAGGAACAACCAAAGAGTCATAATGCAACATCATAAACTTGAAGTCATGACGAGCCTATGTCAGTGAGTCACGTCGTGACAAGGAAACCCCCAAGTCACAACATCAACCTAGAACTTTGAATCTTTATAGTTTGGTCCTCATTGGACCCTAGGTTAACAAAAGAGCTTTCATAAGCTCATATAAGACTCCAAAATGATTATGTATTGTTTAAAACACATGATTTACTTTTATTTGAATGCATATATAACACCCTCAACCCGACCCAATTCACTAGGTCTAGATCTCAAGTGTTACTAGACGATACAAAACATTTAACAAAAATAGTTTGCCATTTTGCATTTAGTTAAAAACCTCTTATGTGAAATTCCAAAAGAAAAACTTAACATTTGAAAATTTAGAATAAAATATATGATAAATAACTTATTACATCAAATTTGATACAGATATTTACAAGTTAGAAATTATTTTATAACATACTCTAAAGGCATATACAAGACTGCATCACAAATCCACTATATGCATAATAGCCCATTCTGCCACCAACTTGGCGTACTCCTAGCGTTGTCCCTCCAAGCGAGGCCTCTTCTCAACATACCTGAACAGAAATAACAAACCTTGTAAGTACAAGAGTACTTAGTGAGTTCATGAACCATACTTTAATGGATGCTCTGTAATCTTGTAGGAATTTATATGGGTTAACTACTACTCTGTATCATTTACTACGGCTGATACCATACGATCTTATCACTCCCTTATACGTTAATTATCATACCCTTGTTATGCTCAATCTTTCATATCTAATTAACTGGGGAATCCTTCCAATTGTTTCATAATTCTTTTGTCCCATAATACTTTCGTATCTGAATATACCCTTAGACCACTTCCAACAATTCATACCTTAACCCCTACTATTCTCTTAAACAATTTCTTATTGACATTATCTTGGACGGATACATATATATAGTGGATACTTACACATCATTTCATATTATTGCTTCACACTTATACATACCTTGATCAAGTTCTGTACGCATACCCGTACTGATAATTCACTATGTATAACATCCAGATGAACTTCATAGCATGCCATATCAGAATCTCATAATTCAAAATAGCATTTACTCAGATTTAGAATAACTTTAGAAGAAGATGCAACACCTCTTATTCCAGAGCATATCAATACTTTATCTTGGTCATACTTATTACAAAACTACTATATTTACTCATATCTTACCATAGAGATAGACATTCATATTCATAACTTACCAGATATCCTAATAGTTCACACCACAGAGACTTTGCAGAAACACCATACAGGTAATCAGATAGAGTATGCAACTAAGGTGATCTATTCAGAATTTTTACAAAGGCATCTCTTTTAGAGTTCACCACAAAGACTATTCTTTCAGAATTCATCACAAAGGTTATTCTTTTAGAGTTCGCCACAAAGACTATCATTTTAGAGTTCGCCAAAAAGGCTATTCTTTCAAAGTTCGCCACAAAGGCTATTCTTTAGCTATCATGTTTACAATATGGATTTGCTTAAACTCACATTACGTGAGGTTTTCCCATCATCATCCTGGGACACGCAGAGAACCCCATTGAGTAATCACCATTCCTTAGTACCTTTCAGAGAGTGCCATGGCCATGGGCTTTCCCTTTAGAGTTCATATCAGAGTTTGTGTTTTCAGCCCCAACAGACTCCATTAGACACCACCGCAGTGAATAGACCCAAACTCTCTTAACAGACTCTTCATGCATTGACACAATCTAAGTTCAACATTTTACTTCACTAACACACAACCAATCAGAACACACATCTCATAGCATACATTTCAGACATATACATACTCAGTCATACCTCAATGTTTCAATGCCCGTACACCAATCATCACACACTATATTTTTCATGACTTTGGGTCCATAGTTTAATCGATTTCCTACAAACATACTTCGATATAAATAATATACATGTAAGAGATAGAGTAAAGACTCATTTGAATCTCACCTACTGCAGTTCAAGCTCCATATCTAAATATCCATCACGAACCAACAACAAACACTACTTAGAAACATAATTTCACCACTAATATTCTTGTACATACAAATTACTTATGATTTCAATTGCTAGCAATCCTAAGCAAAAACTTTATACTTACAGTCTTACGGTTCAAATTCCAAAAATAGATTTACTCATTCATTACTTAACATGCAGAGCTGAATACTTACCATGATACGAAGTAATTAGTGATCATAAAAGAACCTTAGCCTTTATATCATCGAGGTAGGATACATTCAGATTTAAAGAATGTTTCGGTATATACCACTTAAGAAAGAGGAGGAAGAAGAAAGAAGAACCCCTTTTAGAACACATTCTCACCAATAAATATGATTCATCTTGCTTAGTGGAATTTAACAAGTGTCATGCGTATCAGAACTTTCCTTCTTATTGGCCTACAGTTTTCAAGAAAAATATAAATAACTTCCTTTAATCAAACTTATCAAGCTAAACAATACAGTTGGTTTCTAACCAGATTACTTAAAATCTAACTAGCACAATATTCCATACAATCTAGGCGTACTATACTTTTGGCGAATACTCATCCCATTTTTCCCTTTTTTTACGTTAACATGGACGTCTCCTTAATACATGGTAAAATATTAGAAATTCAAATTCTTACTTATTCTTGTGGCGGTTACTACATGCCCACATGTATATGTCAAAACAATATTTTGGGCGGATAATGCTACGTCAGATAGACTATTTATTGCTATACGTCGAAACTTTGCATCCGCCAGATCTGGGATGTTATATTATAATGGTGTCAAATTGAGTTTTATTGATCATAGTTTCTTTGGCAGTGAATATGGCACCTTATAGCTTGGACTTGGTGATCGAGTTGGGTAACGGGGTGTTACATCAAAATACTTATATGAAGATAAGAAACAAGCCTTCGAAGATAAAATAGCCAAAAAAAATTCAATCTTTCATCTTGTTTTATTTTCCTGATATTTACTTCTAAACACTTGTGAGTTCAACTCTTATTCATTCTTTCAAGTTTTGTATGTATTTGACAGAGCTAATTAATTGCATTTCTACCTTCTAGAGGTAACAATTCATCCACTCTTGTAACCTCTCTATTTTTGAGGATTTAATTAAGGTTTTTAGGATAGAAAACCTTAAGGGGAAGTGATTTTATCTTGCCTAATTAAAAAGATAGTGTTGTAAAGGTTAAAGATTATCCTTAAAAGGTTTCAAATTAGTGAATTTGGGGAATAGGCAATTGAGGCCGAACCACTCTAAATTCTGTGTTATTTTTGTTGGATCTGGTGTCGTAAGTGTAGTATTCTTGTCTATGTACACTTGTATTTTTTTTGAACAAATTGGTTTAATAAAAATTATTTAATTACATTAATAACCTTTGTATATTATCCTCAATAGTTTTTGCATGCAAAGCAGAATAGAAGGAAATATTAGCTCACTTGTTATCTAATGTTTAACTAATATACTAAGCGATATTACATGGTCGGATCGTAATAAAAAAAGACAACTTATATTAGCAGATGAACCTAAACATTTCCTTAGTCTAATCGAAAATGAGCAAATAGATTGACAGACTAATATGCCATCTATCAAGTCCAGCTAGGGAGATTTTTGTCTTGGACATTGGAGCAAATGACCCCAAAAGATAGAGACATAGATGTGACTAACTGGACTAACAATACATCGGACAAGACCTAACTAGAATAGATCCTAAATCCTTTTATGGATTGTAACACCATATACCCAACCCGATCGTTGAGTCCAAGTAGTGTCACAATTAATCTGAGTTACTTAACATCAATTCTAACTTGATTTATTTATAACTTAACTAACGCCAGAGTTAATCCATATTTACCACATAACTTTACTCTAATCCTTTAAATATCAGCATGTTTGAATTCTAACTTTAAATAAACTTCTACAATTACTAAGATTCTTCCAATCATTTTGCCTTACTAAGCATGAACAATTATTTACATTAACTAGAAGCTTAAAACTTCATTATAAATACACTTAATCAACCCCAAGGCGTAGCCTTTAAAGGTTCCCCTTTATATTCATGAAACAACTACAATGCCCTTCGTGTGGACTTGGCAGTGTCTAGCTTGGTCCTTTCCCATATTAATCTTGTCAGCCTTTGATCCCACATCAAAGGAAACAACTCATAAGTTCAAATGAACTTAGTGATATTTATTACATTAATTATCAATGAATAACTCATGCTATCACAAGTATAAAGATTTGATGCGTATAAGTAAGCTCCCTGAATTTCTTGTAAGCCTTTGTAGTTCATTGGTGAAAGCGATGCCCATACGTTCCTCTTAAACACGGCGCTGGCATACATATCAGGTTGGATTTGAACAAAGTAACATTCTTTCTGGCACCCCTTTCTGGGACGTGGCATTGTCAAACTTCATCTCAGATTTTCATGTTACCTGGCTGGATTGACGCATCAAGAAATACCCACGCCGACATATATACAGACTGTTAACAACATTTTTCACAAACTCACATATACCTCGCCACCATGGCAGATTCCTACCATGTTCCTTTCATCATGCATCGAACTCATTATCAACTTATTGTATTATCTCGACATCTACCTTCTTATAACTTAACTTGTGAGTATACTCTTCCAAAGGAAAACTTGTTTACCTACCTCCTTGTATGAGGCCTTCGTATATAAGATTTGGTGGATGTTCAAACATTAAACTTTTCTTACGGAGCTGTACCTGCACTACAGTCTCACTGTACTTTCTTTCTTCAAGATGGTCTGAATCGATGTTTCATTAATCAGATAGTCCTAATGGACTTCCCAGTCACTAATGGTCCCAAGTGGACTATTTCCTCGCTAGATCAGATAAAACAGACTTCTTATTATAAGATAGTTTTAATGAGCATCCTCTTCCTTTGTTAATCTGTGGCGGACATACCACCTAAGATGGCCTTTAACAGACTTCTCTCTTCTGGTGACCTCTTTGCCAATTAAACACTTAGAATCAGGTTCTGAGAACCATCTCATTTTCTTATAACCCATGTTGGCTTGTCCACCTCCTCCGGCGGACTCTTAATGGAAGATACTTATTCGCAATTATTTTGAAGGAAATATCCCTTTCCTCCACATATACATGCGTACAAGATGATTCCACCTGTTCCTCTTACCTTCACATTTTGGTGAGACCTCTTAAGCTCGCCTGCTAGAATTCCCTTACGCGCCATAGTCGTTATGTTAGACTTTTTGACAAGTGAATCATATAGTGGTTTCCACTTATATGCCTTGACAGCTTCCTTGTTTATTATTCTGGCGAACTTCAATTGGCCATAAGGCGTACCTATTCACCACTGGATCATGCCATGACTAACTATGGACTTTTGACTCCTAAGAGTTAGTAAATTTTTTTCGAGGTGTCTCTCCGTAGAGCCTATAGATAACCATTCCATGATGCCACCAAACTTCCTCGAATCTCCTTTCAATCTATCCATTCCTCAATTACGCCAATTTTCCTATCTTTAACTAACCCACCAAAATAACTCCCTCTGTAATCCACATTTTTATAACATACATTTCACGCATAACATTCCATATTATAACTGGGGTTACGCCACATATCAATACATCTATACACAGTTCTATCACACAGTTCAAAGATCATACATGCAGTCATTCATGTATTCACACAGCCTTATGCATGCATGACTTTCTCATTCACCACAATTATATACAACCATAGAACTGAAAGTAGACATATAAGCAGCACAACAACCAGTAGATACCCAAAAGTGGAGTACAAAATATTCACCTACTATCCTTCGTACTCACCAGCATAGCTTTTCCAAATGCTAGAGTCTCCTTCATCCTAGCACTAATTCACCAGATTCGCTACTTCCTTGTCTCAAACCTCACGATCATTACCCCATGCTGAGCCTTCCTCATCTTTCTATTCTTCAGAGTGACTAAAGAAGACGATGCCGAAGAGGAGAAAATAAAGTAGAATTGAGATAATTTTCTTCCTGCAAAATGATCCTCCTCATACATATTTGTAGACTCTTAAATATATAGATATTTTCAACACTATTTTATGTACAATTTATGTAAATTCTGAGTAAATAAATAACACTTTCTGTGGTTTTACACTTAATTTTGTGATATTTTATAATTTCCATAGGAATGTGTTAATTTTATGAAATTAATGTTAAATGCATGTTATTTTATTACTTTTTGGGAATAATTGGACTAAGGGAAAGTATGGCAAAATTTTGGTTGTATTTGGGTTTAAACAAGTATAGATTGGGAGATCCAGATGCAGTCACGTGGGCTTCAAAATGACTTCATTCTAGACTCAATTACATGGAGGCCCAATTTTTTTTAATTGGAGGACCAAAACCATTCCATTTATCCACTTTTCCACGAAATAAAGATGGCAACATCCACTGCTAAAATTAGCAGTCCACAACCGACTATTCAACTCCCAAAAATAGCAATTTGACCCCATTCTCCATCAAATAAAATCAACAAATTTTCCCCTTGAATCAAGCCTCAAAACCGTCCACTTCTCTGCTAAAAATAATAGTCAAAACCACCCATTTACCTGTAACAACATGTTTTAGTGGTGTTGGAAACAGTGGTTTCGGGATCACAAACCCGATGAGTAAGTCTATAATAATTAGTATTTAAATTATATGAGTTAATTATAATTTTATATTGAATTTTGATTTGAAGAATTTTAGCTAATTAAATAAATAGTTGAGAATAAGTGATTGTCCCGAAAGTCAAGTGGTTTCAAAAAATGGGGTATCGGGACCTCATTTCTGTTAACCAAACTCATAAATATTTTTTATTAAATATTTATGGAGTTACTATTTAGGTGTATGAAGATTCGGTTAGAAAATTTTATCGTATAATTAGTTAATTTAAGGAAAAGAACTAATTTGTAAAAGTCGTAAAATCTAGTCACAATTTAATTATATTGATGAGATGGTTTAATTTACATAAGTGGGAGGATTTAAGTAGCAAATATACCATTTTAATTGGAATAGACGGTCTAAGGTTAGAAACAAGTTGAATTGTGTGTTTGATAAAAGGGTAATATGGTAATTAATTAATTATAAGCTTAAGTGAAATAAAAGAATAATTATCATCATCTTCCTTAGTGCTTCTTTCACTGAAATTGAAATTGGAGAAAACCATAGCTTAGTTCAACATTCGGCCAAACATAAATAATTGTATGTAAGTGATTTTCTCATCCGTTTCTCGTAAATTTTATGTTTTTGAGATTGTTACAACTAGGTCCAGCTAACCCGTCTCTCCAATTTTGAAACTGTTAAAGATTTTGGATTTTTCCATTGATAAATTTTGATTGTTCTTGATGTTAAATGAAGGATTTATAATCTTGGTTGTTGTTTAGGACTATTTTGTAAAGAAATTTTAGTTGGTTTTTAGTTAAAGGACTAATTTGTTATAACATTAAATTTACATGGAATTTTTGTGAATTTTGAATAATTATAGACTGTACTAATTTAAAAGAAAATTTAGTTAGCTTGGGGAATTGTGAAATTTTGATAAATTTGGAGTTTGAGTTTAGGGAATAAATTGAGAGAAATACAAAAGTTTAGGGACAAATTTTAAATATAGAAATTTAAGGGCACATACATAGAAATAAGTTTGATGGTATATTTGTAATTGATATATTGAATTTAATCATTATATAGATGAAGAATTAAACTGTACGGAGATTAACCAGGGAAAAGAGAAAGTTGCGGATTAGTCCCTACGAGTCAAGCGAAACCATAATCTAGGTAAGTTCATAGTATAGATAAATATATTTAAATATGTTATTAATTATGCTGATTGAAATTGTGTAATTTGGAAAATGAATGAATATCTGGTGTTAGAACTTTGAATTATAATTTGTTTAAAAGTAGTATAAAATGAATGTGTATGTATGTGAAAGTTGGAAAGATGGTGATGAAATATGAACTATATGATGCTAAAATGGAAGTAATAGAATTACAACACATTTTCAGATATTATAGGAGTGCCTCTGTTTTTGTTAAGGTGATGAAATCATTTAAATTGTCCGTTTGAACATAGTAAACGATTAGGATATGATTGGCATGCCAATAGGGTTAGTATGCATGCTCATACAGGATTGCACTTTGGTGCCTCTATTTGCACTTCGATGCCTCCGTATTGCACTTCGGTGCCTCTGTTAGCATTTTTAATGCTCTCTGGTATGATTTGGGGAAAATTTGAGTATCCGAGTTAATTTGCTATAGTTCAACGGGCCACGATAATACATGTTTTTGGTTAAATTATTCACTAAATTGGAATTATGTTTATTGAGATGTTATATCTATATTTAAAAGTATGAATTGCTTCAGTATAAGCCATTGTGAATTATGAGTTTTATAATTGAATGTTTTGGTTCTAATGATATGTGATTTTGGAAATGGTTGTCAAGATTCTAATATTTTAAGTTCAATTAGTAAACAATTATAAGGTAAGTTGAATTAAATTTTTAACTATGGACTTACTAAGCTTCCTAAGCTTACCTATTTTGTTTTGTTATGTTTTGTTTTCTGTAGTTAATGTTTTGCAAAATTGGTCAGATGGATCAACTTCAAAGCTCACACTATCGAAACTCCCTTCTCGGTAGCTTTTGATTTGGATTATTTTGGTTTGTAGAATATATATGATTTGAAGTTGTCAAGTTTTATATGTTAGTTGAATTTGTAATTAAGTTTATGTTGTTATGAGGTGATAAATTATGTCTCATGTGATATCATTTTGTATGGTGATGCTTTGTGTCTTTGTTTTGGCATTGTTTTGTTTTGGTATCTTTAATGATGATTGAAATAGGGTATGACCAATTTGGTAGGTAATTCATGAAAATGGACATGTTTGATTTGCTTTTGTTATGTGGTTTTTATATTCAATAATTGTAGACATGGTTGTTGATTGAAGAACATGTATATGTAGGTAATATCTTAGGTGATTTACGTATGGATATGTATAAAATTTGCGGTGTTAATTGGTTAGGCACATAAGTGTATGAATTTGGTATGTTTTAGGTGTGTTATATGTGTTTTTGAATAGGTGAATTTGGTTGGAAATGGGATGGATTGGTGTCTATGAAAGGATGTTTGTTTTAGCTCGAAAATGAAGGCATTCCTGCACACGGCATGGGACACAGGTTGTCACACGGTCGTGTGCCACACATGGCCTCCTCATGCGACCATGTGTCTTATTGAATTTTAGGTGCAGTGTAGTCCACGCGGCCTCAAAGAGTTACACGGCCTAGCGACACGACCGTGTAACCCAACATCGAACGCTCACACGGGTAGACAAACGGACTGAGACATGGTCGTGTGACTCATATTTCAAATTGTACATGGTTTGGCCACACGACCATGTCCCTGAGCCACACGGCTTAGCCACACGGTCGTGTGACCCCTATTTTCAAATTTTTCTATATTTTATATTTTGTTTCAGGTTGATCCCTGATGGTTTCCAAAGTCATTTATCGGTCCCATAAACTTAATATAATGCTCGTAAATGTATGAGTATAATGAATAAAGTTAGATTTGGATATTTGATTAATAATTGAATAAATGATACGGAATTTGATGTTATTTGTTCAAATTAGTATTGTAATACTCCATAGCCCTAATCTGGCGACAGAGACGAGTTAGGGGTGTTATATTTAGTGGTATCAGAGCTACTATTTAGTCGATTTTAGGACTAACGTAGCACGCATTGAGTCAAGAATATACATGCCACATATATCTATGATGGTGTGATACTTTTTATCTGTTTTGAATCTATTTTTCTTATAAATTTGAGATGTCGGCCGAACCGAATCATGCCATAGTAAATGAAGCTGAAAGTAATGCCCAAGCTTCCAATCAGGAAGCAAGTTAAAGTGTATCAATTCTGCAATCTTTTGATAGTGAAATGAAAAATATTTTCTACGGAATGGTGAATAAGTGGTTTAGTGATTTTATGAGAGCCAATCCTGCGACTCCACAACCTCCACCCCCAAATGTGCCTCCTCCGGCACCCTCGTGTCCTCCGAACCCCGTACCTACATTAGTTCATCATTCTCCTATTAATAAAATCCATAAGTGTGGTGCTGCGTGTGAATATGATATCCGATTTGTGCATGTATACACATCGAATCAAGTAATAAATTGGTGAGTGAGTATCGTTCCCACGAGGATCGGATTGAGGCATAAAAGTGGTCAAGTTTTTATAATAAAATGCGATTAATGCTGTGGCAAAGTCAATGATAAATATGCAGTGGAAATTAGTGGAGTAATGATGTAAGAAATAGGTGGAATTAATGAATAACTGGAAATGCTATGACAAAACGAGAGTAGAAACGTAATCGCAATTATGAGAATTACTATAGGAATATTATGTAGACGATCAAGGAAATAACTAAGAATGATATGGTAAAGATACGACGATAAAGAATGAATGATATATGATGTTGATTTGGAAGGTCGAAATCACTAAGAATCCATCCTTACTGTCAATAATGCCTCGAAAAAATCATAGTCAGTTTACTGCTCAAAAAAGTTCTAAAATGGTCTGCTTCTTTCGAGAGCAAAAACCTCAAGTTACCTTGCCCGTGTCTATAGGCATTAATGTTGTACCCTGCATTGTTTTCCTTATGTATGAACGTTGCTCTATGTCTAAAGTCTACTGCAAGTATCGATCGAGTACTTGCTCATATAATTCAATTTCGATCCAACTAATCCAACCTTTTTAGAATTAGATTTAGTTTATGGGTATGTTGAACAATCATCTATGTCTAGGGATTACACGTATACAATTTAAAAATAAAAACAATTGAATGAAACAGTAAATTAATTCAGATCAATGCTTCAACCATTAAAGAAAATAAAGGTTTCATCATGTAATCCCAACGCTATGAGATTTAGCTTATGAGTTGGCACATAAAATTCAAAACCAAAATAACACCCAACACTATTTTCATCATTCAATTTACAGAAGAACAAAGTAAGAAATGTAACAGCCCGGTTTAGACCCTAGTTAAAATAGTGGTTTCGGGACCACAAATCCAAGTCAAAAAATATTTTAATATTATTTTCCGAGTCTACAGCATGTGAATTGGTATGTGTGAAATTTTCGTGATTTAATTTGATCGTTTGTGTGCTTAATTTGCAAAAAGGACTGAATCGTAGAAAATGCAAAATTGTCCTTCTATTTGAATAATGGTCGAATTGATGTGTCTTTATAAAGAGGAGGTCCTTATGTGGTTAATTAACCATTGAATGCATTAAATGACAAATTTGGACATTACTTAGTGGATTTTAAATGATATTATAAAGGTTAAAAATTGAAATTGATAATTAAATGATGAAATAATAAAACAAAAGTATGAAAATAGGCCATTATGTTCATCTTTGGCCGATAATAACAAGAAAAGAAAAGAAAAAGACTAAGCTAGGGTTTAGCTTTGATATTTGGTGATTAAGGTATGTGCTTTGATCCATTTTTAACAATTTCTATATTTTTGTGATTGTTCCTTAGCATTTTATTAAGCCCATGCCTCAATTTCTAATTTTGATGAAGATTGTGAATGAAGCTATTGATGAATTTGTGAGTTTAATGATGTTAATTGATGAATTATGTTGGATTAATATGTTTTATATTGAGATTTTTGATAAATTTGAGTATTTTGGGCTAAATTGTGAAAATGAGAAATTGAGGGGCTAAAATGTGAAATAAATGAAATATGTTGGCTTATATGAGCTAAAGGAATATTCGGCCAAGCTATGATATTGTTAAATTATGAGTATTTTGTGATATTATGAAATAGGGACTAAAATGTCAAAATGTGAAAATGTGAGGGGTAATTTGTAAAATACCCTAAATATGTGTATATGGATTGAATTGAATGATTTGGTGAATGAATAAGCTAAATTTGAATGTGTATAGATCAAGAACCAAAGAAAACGGAATTAGATCAGGGGAAATCTAAAGTGGTCGAGTAATCGTTTATTTCCATTCGAATCCGTACGAGGTAAGTCTATATACAAATAAATGTGTTTGAATAGAATTATTATTGCTTATATGTTAATGAAATGTGATGAATGGCTATTGGAGCTGAATATGTGAAATCCGAGAAAATTTCGATAATGTGATGACATCCGAAAAGCCCCGTACGAACCCTAGGAATAGTATAGGATACATATGTCATGACATAGGATTCTGATATGAGTTATCGTGTAAGACCACATCTGGGACGTTAGCATCGATTTGTGATTTACGTGTAAGACCATGTCTGAGACATTGCTATCATATTTGATTTCGTGTAAAACCCTGTCTAGGACAGTGGCATCGATATTGATTACATGTAAGACCACGTCTGGGACGTTGGCATTGTACAAGATTCCGAGCTATCCGAGTATCCTGTTTGTTCCGAACGGTTCAACGGGCATTCCAAGAAATGAATGAGTATACGAATGTGTATCCGAATTTCGGCACATATGTATATGAAATTTGGCAATGAAAGGTATGTATCTATATGATCATTTGATATGTGAGCTACATTACAAGATATGTGATTATGAGCAAGTGAACATGATCAATTGAGATATAAGAGAAATATGACTTGTGATTGTGTTATGCCATGAACCATATGTATGAAATGGTTTATAATTGTTCTATGTGAAAATTTTATTTGTATATGGCTTATTAAGCTTTTGAAAGCTTACTTTTTGTGTGTTTGCATTATTTTATAGATTATCGAAGCTACTAGGAGCTCGGGGATCGTCGAGGATCATCACCACACTACCGAACTCTATTTTGGTACCTTTTGGAAGTGTAAATGTTAAAAGTATGGCATGTATAGGCTAGGACTAGTGTGATATGTTTTAAGATATGCATTTTATAGCCATGTGATATGGCTTGCTTGTGGAAGAAAACATTGTTTGGATGTGGTACATGATTTGTGTTAAGTAATGGTATGTTTTGATGTTTATGAATGACCAAAAGAAATGGTCAATTTTGGTAAGTTTCATAGTTGATTTGGGAAATTGATATGATGAGAAATGCTATGAATTGAAATGGATTAATATGATGTATGAATCACATGTTTTTTTATGTGAAGTTGGTACTTTGAATTGGTATGTTTGAGTTGGATTTGTATATGGAAGTGAATGATGTTGTTACGGGTCAAATTGTGCATGATTTGGTATGGTTTTGGTTGCCTTTGGGACATGAATTGATGCTTGTTTGATGCTTGTAGGTATGACCCAATTTTGGGTGGCAAATTGGCCTTGCAAATGGCCTATATTTGCCCACACAATTGAATACACGGGCGTGTGTCTTGACCGTGTCTCTCAAGGTTGCAATTCGAAGCAAGTTAGGATGCCACACGGGTAAGAAGCACGGGCGTGTGCCAAACGTGTGACCCAAGTCAGTGTTGCACAATGGCTGAGACATGGTCTAAGGCACGGCCGTGTGAGGCACATGGCCTAGACACACGAAAGTGTGCCCTGTTTTGAAAGAAAAAATTCCTAAGTTCCGCAAAGTTTCCGTATGAGATCGGTTTAGTCCCGAACCTTCTCTAAAGCATGTTTAAGGTCTCATAGACCTTCTAAAGGAACTATATGAGTATGAATTATTATGAAATGATGTTGTATGATTGATTTTGTGAAATGAGCGTAAAATGTTCTGATATATCCGGTAATGCCTCTTAACCCTAGTCCGGCGACGGATACGGGTTTGGGGTGTTACAATTTGTTGGTATCAGAGCTACGGTTTAGTCGATTCTAGGACTAACGTAGCGTGTGAGAGTCTAGCTATACATGCCATATATACGAACTGTGATAGTGTGATGAATCCTGTAACACCCCTAACCCGTAACTGTTGCCGGAATAGGGTTAAGAGGCATTACCGGTCAATCGGAACATTTCATATCCATTTCACAACACAAAGTCAATTATCATTCAATCATATTCAAATATAATCATATAGCCCCTTAAAAAGGTCTACGAGACCATAAACACATGTTAGAAAGAGGTCGGGACTAAACCGAACACATACGAAAATTTTCGAAATTCAAACATTTTCCAAAACTGCAGAGGTCACACGCCCGTGTGGGTAGGCCGTGTGCCTCACACGGCCTCGGACACGCCCATGTGTCCAAGTCGTGGCAAAACAGGGCATACCTACTGACTTGTTCACACGGCCTGAAACACGCCCGTGTGCCTCACCCGTGGTCGAGCCAGACTTGCACCACACGGCCATCCTGCGCCCGCGTGTGTCGGCCCGTGGTCGAGCCTGACTTGAATCAAATTACAAATTTGAAAGACACGGTCAAGCCACACGCCCGTGTGCTCAACCGTGTGGGAAATTATAGGCCATTTTCAAGGCCAAACTTGCCTCCCACACATTGAATCACCTACCAGCCTCAAATCAATACCAATTCATGTCTCAAAATTTGCAACCAAACATGCCAATATAAGCATCAATCCATCATTACCTATACCATCTATAGCCATGCTCAAACTCATCTCAAATAAGTCTAACTAAAATACAATTTTCACAACCTAAATCATGTTAGCAAAACATCACTTAATCAAGCCACAAATTCACACATAAAACATTATTTCCTTCAACTAATTCAAGCATGAAAAATACCATTTTCAAACTCACTAATTCATACCACTTTCATCATTTTCATTGCCTCTCATATGAACCATCAACATTCAACTTTCTAGCCACATCACATGGCAAGATCCAACATTACAAAACATATCATGACTTCTAGCCTATACATGCCATATACCAAATATGTACATCTTTCAAAAGTACCGAAATACATAGCCGATAGTGTGATTAAGTCGCTGACGATCCCCAGATCCGAGCTAGCTTTACTGACACTGTAAAACAAAGAAACATATCACACAGTAAGCTCAAAGGCTTAGTAAGTTCGTAACATAATACATTCAAATTAACAAACCAAACACATTATACAAGTAAATCCATCACAAAGATCAACTCTCAAATACTCATACCATATCATCCATAGCTAAAATACCAACTCATCCATTCATAATTCCATACAAAAGTATATCAACCATATAGGTTCAATACATACCTTGGCCAACACATAGTTACTCACCATTTATATTATTCAATACTCGATATTACACCTCGTCAATCTTTGTTATTCATTCGATTTAATCAGACACTTAGTGCCAATTTCGTAGTCGAATCATAATTATCATTGCACACTTAGTGTCTGAACTTTAAACTAAATTCATCTCGGTATCGCACACATAGTGCCAAACAATGAAGCCGAAGCTTCTATAACTTCGCACACACAGTGCTATTCATCTCTGTCTCGTTTTCAATAACGCACACTTAGTGCTATCTAATTCAATTTCGCACATAGCATTTCTATCTCACAATCACATATACATTCATTCCATAATACTAAAACATAATTTAACAACATGTACTATATCTGAACTTACCTCGGACGTCGAAATACTGGAACTAGCCGATCAATCGAGTACTTTATCTTTGCCTCGATCTCGATCCGAACCTCTCCTTTCTTGGTCTTGAATTAAAGAACTCGATAGTAAAACTTTACAAAGCTTAAAACCCTTTCTTTTCTTCAATATTCGGTGGTGATAAAGATGATAATGGCCATCAAATTTTGTTTTATGTTAATTATATTAACATTAATGCACATTTAACATTTTATCCTTCATTAATTCATTTAATTTCCCACCAACTAAAGCCCATTTTTGTCCATCCATCCTTTAATGGTTTATTAACAACATAAGGACTCATACTTTAATAAGCCATGCCTAATTAACACCTTAACAATCAGCACTCAGCTTTTACATTTTATGCGATTAAGTCCTTTTTCATAATTCGACACACAATCGATAAAATTTTCACATAGAACTTTCACACATGCTCAATCACTTATTATAAACACCAAAAATAATATTAAAATAATTTTTTGACCTTGGATTTGTGGTCCCGAAACCCCTGTTCCGACTAGGGTCTAAACCGAGCTGTTACAAATCCTGACAGATAAAATGTGTTTTCTGTATAGTAAATGGATCCCGAACGAGCCGTAGCTGACGATGTTAAAAGTAATGCGCCTGCTCCCACTCAAGGGACAGCGCCGTCTGATTCTAGACCAGTTACTAACGATCAGGAAGGAGACGCCAAACAATCCTTCTTCCAAATAATGAATAAGTGGTTCACTCGATATGTTAGAGTAAATCCAAATGTTCCTCAACCTCTGCCCCTGCAAGTTCCCATAGCTCCCTAAGTTATAGATCCGGTTCGTCTAAATAAACATCCAATTGAGAAGATTAGAAAATATGGGACTGAAGAATCCCGTGCTACTACTGATGATGATGCTGAGAGAGCCAAGTTCTGGCTTGGGAATACGATTCAGGTATTTGATAAGGTGTCATGTACCCCTGATGAATGTGTTAAATGTGTCGTTTCTTTGTTGAGAGATACAGCTTACCAATGGTGGAAAACTCTGACTTCTTTTGTTCCGAGAGAACGAATTACCTGGGATTTCTTCCAGACTGAATTTTGAAAGAAATACATCAGTGAGAGATTTATAGATCAGAAACACAAAGAGTTTCTTGAATTGAAATAGGGCCGTATGTCTGTTACAGAATACGAGCGAGAATTTGTGAGACTGAGCCAGTATGCGCAAGAATGTGTCTCGACTGAAGTAATAATGTGTAAACAGTTCGAAGACGGCTTGAATGAAGGTATCCGTTTGTTAGTCAGAATTCTAGAAATAAAAGAATTCGTTGTGCTTGTTGACCGAGCGTGTAAAGCTGAAGAACTCAGGAAAGAGAAAAGAAAAGCTGATTTAGAAGCTAGAGAGGTGCGAAAACGAACAACGAGTAAGTCATATCAGTCGGCATCAAAGAAATTTCGAGATGATTATAGCCGTTCAAAGGCTAATGTGGGACATTCGAGTAGAGATCGTGCAAGATCACATTCGAGCTTCTGAGCTCCAGCTACTTCGATTGTAAGTGTTGGAAATGTCAGATCTAAGCGACCCGAGTGTAGACATTATAGTAAAAGACATCCGGGCAATTGTCGATTAAATGATTGAGCTTGTTTCAAATGTGGATCTTTAGATCACTTTATCCGAGACTATCCCGAGTTTGTTGAGCAAGAGATTGTAGAGAATCCGAAGTCGAATAATGCTTCAGCTAGGGGTAGACCTCCTAAAAACACGGGAAATGTGAGTGGTAGCCAGAAAGCTACGAAAGATACAGCTGGGAGATCTGAGGCGAGATTACTTGCCAGAGCTTATTCTATTCCCGCTCGTGAAGAAGCTTCGTCTCCAGACGTCATTACCGGTACTTTTATTCTTTATGATACTTCTGTGATCACATTGATAGATCCAGGGTCTACTCATTCATATATATGCATGAACTTAGTATCTAGTAAGACTTTGCCTATAGAGTCTACTGGATTTGTAATTAGAGTATCGAACCCCTTAGGCAAGTGTGTTATGGTTGACAAAGTGTGCAAGAATTGTCCGTTGATGTTTCGAGATATTTGTTTCCCGGCTGATCTAATGTTATTACCCTTTGATGAGTTTGATATAATTATGGGTATGGATTGGCTAACATTGCATGATGCTGTTGTGAATTGCAAACGAAAGACTATTGAATTGAGATGTCAGAATGATGAAATAATACGGATTGAGTCCAGTGATTTAAATGGGTTACCGACCGTAATATCTTCGATGAAAGCTCTGAATTATGTGAAAAAGGGATGTGAAGTTTATCTTGCATATGTGATTGATACGAAAGTGACAGAAAAGAAAGTTGAATTTGTGCAAGTTGTTTGTGAGACGTATTTCTTGAAGAATTATCGGGATTACCTCCGATACGAGAAGTTGAGCTCGGCATTGAGTTAGTGTCGGGGACGACCCCTATCTTAATAGCTCCGTATAGAATGGCTCCGACAGAATTGAAAGAATTGAATTCTCAGTTGCAAGAATTGACAGATAGAGGTTTCGCACGACTGAGCTTTTCTCCTTAGGGTGCTCCCGTTCTGTTTGTGAAAAAGAAAGATAGCACGATGAGAATGTGCATTGATTACCGTCAGTTAAACAAAGTGACTATTAAAAAAATATATCCTCTGCCCAGAATCGATGATTTGTTCGATCAATTGAAAGGAGCTGCTGTGTTTTCAAAGATAGATCTGAGATCGGGATACTATCAGTTGCGAGTAAAAGATTCAGACATTCTAAAAACAACTTTCAGAATGAGGTACGGGCATTATGAATTTTTAGTTATGCATTTTGGACTAACAAATGCTCCTGTTGTCTTTATGGACTTGATGAACAGAATTTTTAGACCGTATTTAGATCAATTTTTTGTTGCATTCATTGACGACATTTTGATTTATTCGTGTGAGGAAATTGAGCATGCTGAACATTTAAGAATTGTGCTACAAACTCTGCGTGATAAGCAATTGTATGCAAAGTTTAGTAAATGTGAGTTCTGGTTGTGCGAAGTTGGCTTTTTGGGGCATATTGTGTTAGCATCAAGTATACGAGTTGATCTGAGCAAGATTTCAGCTATTTTAGAATGGAAGCCTCCGAAAAATGTGTCTGAAGTCCGCAATTTTCTAGGAATTGCTGGTTATTACCGACGGTTCGTAAAAGGCTTTTCGATGATTGCAACTCCGTTGGCGAGATTGCTTCAGAAAGATGTGAAATACGAATGGTCTGAAAAGTGTCAGAAAAAGTTTTGATTAGTTGAAAGCCCTTTTGACTGAAGCTCCAGTTTTGGTATAGCCAGAATCGGGTAAAGAGTTCGTGATTTTTAGTGATGCTTCGTTAAATGGTCTGGGTTGTGTCTTGATACAGAAAGGCAAAGTTATAGCTTATGCCTCGAGACAATTGAAACCGCATGAAAAGAATTATCCGACGCATGACCTTGAGTTAGCAGCGATCGTGTTTGCTCTAAAAATTTGGCACCACTATCTTTTCGATGAGAAATGTCATGTGTTTTCAGATCATAAAAGTCTAAAATATTTGATAACTCAGAAAGACTTGAATCTGCGACAGAGAAGATGGTTAGAACTGTTAAAAGACTACGAGCTTGTGATTGATTATCATCCGAGAAAAGCAAATGTTGTTGCTGATGCTTAGAGTCAGAAATTGTTGTTTGCCTTACTTGCGATAAATGGTAATTTAGTTCTGTCTGATGATGGTTTGGTTTTAGCTGAATTGAAAGCAAGACTGTTGTTCTTACAGTAGATTTGTGATGCCCAAAAAGTTGACAATGAAATGCTAGCGAAACGAGCTCAGTGTGATTTGAACTCTGATTCAAAATTTCAAGTTGATGATGATTGTCTGAGATTCCGAGATCATATTTGTGTTCCGAGAAATCCAGAGTTGATTCAATTGATTTTAAAACAAGCTCATAGCAGTCGCTTATCGGTTCATCCGGGAAGTACAAAGATGTATAATGATTTGAAACTGTAATAGCCCGATTTTGGGGCTAGTCGGAATAGTGGTTTCGAAACCACAACCCGAGGCCAAAGAAATTATTTTTAATATTATTTTACGTGTCATAGCATGATTATATGAGTGCATGAAAATTTTGGTGAATTAAGTTTAGTAATTGCATGCTTAATTGCGAAAAAGGACTAAATCGCATAAAATGCGAAAGTTCTATTTTACAAGCTATAGGTGTTAAATAGCTATAGAACCTTAAATTGGAGGTCCTTAATGTTCAATTATACCTTTCTAATGTTGATAGCCAGCCATAGGGACAAGAAAATTTAATTTGGTCAAGATTTGGTGGATTAGGTGACTTAATGGAAATAAAATAAAATAAAACATAAAAAGCTATCATCTTTTTTTTCCTATCACCTTCTTCCTCCACCGAAAATACCAATAAGAATAGGGTTTTGGAAGCTTGAAATTTTCAGCAACTCATCCTCCTTACAAGTAAGTGATTTTGGTGGTCTTTCTTGATAATTTTTGTACTTTTGGAACCCCTAAAGCTTAATCTAACTAATGAGGGGACTAGTTTGCAAAATGGTTGAGAGTCTAGGGTTTTTCCATGTGAGTATTTATGTTGATTTCTGAAATTTTATGGAAGAGAATGAATCTTAGTTGTTAAATAAACAACTTTTGTGAATGGAGTTTCCATGAAAACACCTAAAAGGACCTTTTGTAAAGGTTGTAAAATAGGTGGTAAATGTGTGAAATAATTGAAATTATGAGTTTCTATAAGAGGGAATATGAATCGGCTAGGCTTGGGTGTGTGAAAAATGAACACATTTCATTTTACGAGCTTAGGGGCAAAATAATAATTTTGAGAAAGTTTAGGGGCAAAATGGTAATTTTGCCAAAATAGGAATTTTGGAGTGATTTGAATAATGTGGTTATTTAATAAGCTAAATATGTCATTATAGATCAAGAAGAGTGTGGAATCAACCTTGACCGAGGAAAAGGCAAGGTTTCAGACTAAATCGCAAATTGACATATTTTGTATCGAGGTGAGTTTATATATAAATGATACATTCTTTTTACTTATGATTTTACATATAAATGTATTATGGGAAATGTGTATGAATATTGTTGATAATTATTAATTGATAGAAAGTGAGGAAATTATGAATGAATACCGTAATTATTGTTAATGGTGGGCTATGTATGATACTACCGTAATTATTGTTATTGGTGGGCTATGTGCGATACCACCGTAATTATTGCTATTGGTGGGCTATGTGCGATACCACCGTAATTATTGTTATTGGTGGGTTGTGTGCGATACCACCGTATTTACTATTATTGGTGGGCTGTGTGCGATACCACCTTGTTATTTATTAGTGGTGGGCTGTGTGAGAAACCACCCTATATTTGGTATTATCCCGAATGTGTTTATCGAGAAACTTTGGATTAAATGAGATTACATGGGACTGTGTGATGATGAGTGCAGGGTATAAGTGCATGTAAAGGTTAGCAATGTGTATGTTGTGTATTTGGAATGTGGTAAGATTTGGAAAATAAGTAAGTACAATTGCAATGATCTGAATTATTCTTGATTAGAATGTAACGTTCTTGATTGATAAGTATGTGGTATGATGTTTATTGTTTACATATAGACTTACTAAGCTTAAAGCTTACTCCCTTTTCTTTCCCCTTTGTTTTATAGTATCGACAAGCCAGCTCAGGGAACGGAGACCGTCGGAGGATCACCCACACTATCTACACATTTGGTATAGTTAGAGCATTCTTTTTTAGTATGGCATGTACAGGGTTTTGGTCTTTTGGGTTATATGTCATATTGGTCTAGCCAAATGTATTGGCTTGTGATGATATTTGATTCATTTTGTATAAGTCCATGAGATGTGGCACATAATATTTATTTGAATGTAAACCTATTCATATATGCATGTATGTGTCAATGCCATTATGCTATGGCTTATGGCTATTGTTGGTTGAATGATGATATGTTGCATGTGTTTCTGGATGTTTAGTTTGGTTTTGATATTGTGAAAGTTGGTGCAAGTTTGAGTGGAAAAAAGGCTTAGTAGATAGCCTTATTTTGTCCACATGGGCTGGGGCACGGCCGTGTGTCTCAACCGTTTGGAAGACACGGCCATAAGACATGGGCATGTGCCCAGGCCGTGTGAAGTCTGCACCTGATTTTAGGAATTTAATTCGCCACACGGCCTGAGGACACGGGCGTGTGCCTTAGCCGTGTGACCTTATAGAGATGATGACGTCATAAACAGAATGTAACACCCCAAACCCAGCCTAGACGTTATGGTCGAATATGGCATGTCACATCGAAGTGTCTTTCAAAAATTTAAACTTGTTGGTAAAAATTCGTTTCTAAGTTTAAAACCCCTTTATTTTTATTTAACAACTCATCTAGTCAAAACATTTGCCTTATTATCTGCTATTGTTATACTAAGTTGATTTAAAATTGCGGAAGCCTTTGAAAACTCTACTGTTTAAATTTTGTGTCTTTGAAAACTGTAATTATTTTGAAAATTCGTCTTCTCCTAAACTAGCAGTTTAAAATAAGTAAACAAATCCCAATTAAAATTTAAACAAACATAAATGGCCTTATTACATAAAAAAAAAACCCAACATAAATTTTAAACTTAAATGAAAGCAAAAATAGAACAGCTGCAGTTGTGTGGCCACCTCCGAGTCCCTCATAGCACCAAATCGCCTATGGCTGAGGATTACCTGTACAGTAAAAAGGAAATGGTGAGTTTACGAAAACTCAGTGTGTAATCCCCTATCATCGACCAAGATATAACATGCGATAATATGCAGGCACTGAGCCATATTTAGTAACAAGATGCGAGTGGGTCTTAGCCCAACACAGTAACAGTGTGGGCCTTAGCCCAATACCATATCAGTACAGTGCAAAAATGCAACCCATCCCAATCCAGCCAACACACCACTTCGTACCACCAACACACCATGTGAGGATAAAATCGACCCACCCAGCCAACACACCAATATTGCAAAGAAAGCTACCAAGAATGATGATTGCGGCAAAGTTGCGATAATGATATTGCAAAGAAAGTCGCGATGCGATATATGTGGCAAAGCCACCATCTGATATACTTCCTCCATAACAGTATCCTAACCCCATGCAATATGTCATGTCATAAATCATACGTATATGCAGAATGTCATACTCAGTAACAATCATCTACAAATCATGAACACATCAGTCAACCTACCTTTAGGGGTATCACGGTCATTTCCATCTATTAGGGGTAGAATAGTCATTTCACCCTTTAGGGGTATTTTGGTCATTTTACCTACTTTGGGGTCTCAGTGCAGATATCGACCTCTCGAAAGGTCTGCAGTCGCCCCGAGCGACTCCGGTAACCTAAATGGTCATAACTGTGTAAATGGGCCCAAGTCCCATTACTCGGCCCAAGTGGGCCCACACGCTCGTGCGGCCCGTTCAGCCCAGATTTTTCCATGGCTATGACACCTACATAGCCCAGTCCAGTATATGCCACAAATCGTGGATTTCATCTGTGTAGGGCGCACGAGCCCATTAGACCCATGTAACAGCCCGGTTTAAACCCTAGCCAGAATAGTGGTTTTGGGACCACAAATCTGAGGTCAGAAAAATATTATAATATTATTTTTGGTGTTTATAATTTGTGATTAAGCATGTGTGAAAAATTCGTGTAAAAATTTTATCGATTGTGTGCCGAATTATGAAAAAGGACTTAATCGCATAAAATGCAAAAGTTGTGTGCTGATTGTTAAAGTGCTTAATTGTCATGGCTTCTTAAATGAGAATGTCCTTATGTTGTAATTAAACCAAGAATAAGGTGAGTGGACAAAGATGGACACAAATTAGTGGATTTTTAATGTTAATAATAAGTTTATTTTAGTAAATGGTTTATTAAATGATTAATAAAAAATAAAACAAAAGCCATTTTCTCTCATAAACATCACTTAGCCGAATTTGAAGAAGAAAAAGAAAGCTTTTATGTTCATTTAGGGTTTGGCACTTGTGAGCTTCAATTGGTAAGTGTTTTGAGCTCGGCTTTTGATAATTTCTACGTTTTTTGTGATCGTTGTTTTGTGTTCTATCAAACCCATGCTTTAATTTTAGAATTTGATGAAGATTTTGGGATGTGCCATTGGTGAATATGTGAACTTTTTGTTGTTAGTTGGTGGAATATGAAAGCTTAATGTTGGGTTAAATAGTTTGTCTTTGAATTTTTGATGAAATTGAGTAATTTGGGCTAAATTGTGAAAATAAGAAATTATAGGACTAAAATGTGAAATAAATGAAATGTGTGGGCTTATATGGATATAAGGAGAACTCGGTTAGGCATGCGTGAAATGAAATTATGTGTATTTGATGATTTTATGAAATAAGGACTAAAGTGTTGAAATGTGAAAATGTGAGGCCTATTTTGTAAAATACCCTAAATATGTGTGTTTGGACTAAATTGAATGATTTGGTGATTGAATGAGCTAAATTTGATTATGTATAGACCAAGAAAAGAGAGATTCGAATCGAGATCGAGGCAAAGACAAAGTACTTGATTGATCGACTAGTCTCGGTATTTCTACGTCCAAGGTAAGTTCGGATATAATACGTGTTCTTAAATTATGTTTAGATGCTATGAAATGAATAGTTATGCGATTATTAAATTAGAAATTCTATGTATGGAATCAAGTTAGGTGGCACTAAGTGTGCGTAATTAAAAAGGAGACAGAGATGAATAGCACTGTGAGTGCGAAAAAATTGAAGCTTTTGCTTTTTGATTGGCACTGTGTGTGCGATACCGAATTAATTTCGGTTTTATACTGAGGCACTAATTATGCGATGTTGTTCAAGCTTCGGCTATGAATTGAGCACTAAGTGTGCGATTGAGTTGAAGAGATAGTGAACAGTGAGTAAATTTTGGTATCGAGTATTGAATAGCAAGAACGTTAGTCAACTAAGTGTTGGCGAAGGTATGTTTCGAACCTACGTGGTTGATGATATTGTTTAAGGTTGAATAGATGGATGTATGAGTATATGGTAGAGGATGATATTTTGTTTAGTTGTGAATCTATCTAAGTGATGGTTTATTTATGTATTGATATTGCATTATTGAGTAATATGTATTATATTATGAACTTACTAAGCTCTTAAGCTTACTGTGTGAAGTTTTCTCTATTTTACAGTGTCTTTAAAGCTAGCTCAGATCAGGGGATCGTCAGCGACTCGATCACACTATCGGCTAACTATTTGGTACTTTTGGAAGATGTAAATATTTGAATATGGCATGTATAGGTTAGTAGTTATGGTATATTTTGAGAAGTTTGGATCTTGCCAAGTGATTTGGCTTGATAGTTGATGGCTTGGTAAATATTTTGGTTATGTGAAAAGAATGAATTACATGTATATATGTGTGTTCTAAATGAGTGATCATTATTGCATAAATTAGCAAGATGGAAATGGTATGTTTTATGATAGAATTGGTAAGTAATGAATGTTGGATAGTTTTGTGAGTTTTGGGATGTGAAATTGATAATTTAGATGGATTTATTTGAGTTGAATTTGAGCATGAATGTAGATGGTTAGATGATGATTGTTTGGTGCATATATTGGTATGTTTTGGTTGCCATTTGAGGTATAAATGCATATGGTAAAATGCTTGTAAGTGAGACCCTAAGTGTGGGTGGCAATTTGGCCTTACAAATGGCCTATAATTGCCCACACGGTTGAGCACACGGGTGTGTGGCTCGACCATGTCCTTCGTGGTTGCATTTCAAAACAAGGCAGGCTCGACCACGGGCTAAACACACGGGCGTGTGACTGGCCGCGTGATGCAAGTCAGGCTCGACCATGGGTGAGGCACACGGGCGTGTCTCAGGCCGTGTGGTCAAGTCAGTATGTATGCCCTGTTTTGACACGGCTCGGGCACATGGGCGTGTCTGAGGCCGTGTGAGGCACACGGCTTGCCCACATGGGCGTGTGACCTCTGTAGCTTTGAAAAATATTTGATTTTCGAAAAAAAATTATGATTTCGGTTTAGTCCTGACCCCTTTCTAGTGCATGTTTAAGGTCTCGTAGACCTCGTTAAGGGACTATATGTATATATCTTGATATATTTGAATGGTGATATACTTTGTTTTGTAAAATGATTATAAATGTTTCAGTTTGTTTGGTAATACTCCTTAACCCTAATCTGGTGACGGTTACGGGTTAGGGGTGTTACATTTTATTGGTATCAGAGCTACAGTTTAGTCGATTCTAGGACTAACGTAGCGCGTGTGAGTCTAGCTATACAAGCCATATATATAACTATGATAGTGTGATGAATCCTGACAGTTAAAAATGTGTTTTTGTATAGTAAATGGATCCCGATCGAGCAGTTGCTGATGATGTTGAGAGCAATGCGCCTACTCCTGCTCAAGGGATAGCGCCAGCTGAATCTAGGCCGATTGCTAGTAGCCAAGAGGGAGAAGCTAAGCAAACCTTCTTCTGAATGATGAGTGAGTGGTTTTCGGAGTTCGTTCGAATGAATCCGGTTGCTCCACAACCTCCACCCCCACAAGTACCTGTAGTGCCACAAGTGACAGATCCAATCTGACTGAATAAGCCTCCTATGGATAAAATTTGAAAGTATGGGGCTGAAGAGTTTAGAGCTACGGTTGATGATGAAGCTAAACGAGCTGAGTTATGGCTTGAGAATACAATTAGAGTGTTTGATGAGATGTTATTGACTCCCAATGAATGCTTGAAATGTGCTATTTTGTTGTTGAGAGATACAGCATATAATTGATGGAAAACATTGATATCAGTGGTTCCGAGAGAAAGAGTCACTTGGGATTTCTTTCAAGCTAAATTCTGAAAGAAATATATCAGTCAACGATTCATAGATCAGAAACGTAAAGAATTTCTTGAGCTAAAATAGGGTCGTATGTCAGTTACAGATTATGAACGGGAGTTTGTGAGATTGAGCCAATACGCGCGGGAATGTGTTTCGATCGAAGCTACTATGTGTAAACGTTTCATTGAAGGGCTAACTGAAGATATTAAATTGCTGGTTGGAATACTTGATTTGAATGAATTTGTAGTGTTAGTTGAAAGAGCCTGCAAAGCTGAAGAACTTAGTAAAGAAAAGAAGAAAGCTGATTCTGAAGCTAGAGATGAAAGAAAAAGATCGATGAGCAAGTCGAATCAACCTCCATCAAAGAGATTCAGAGACACAGCTAATCGCTCAAATGTTTCTTTTGGACATTCGGGTAGAGATCGTGTGAAACAAAATGTTGGTCTAAGAACTCAAATTTCGACTGAATCGAGCGTTGGAAGTGTCAAAAGCAACAAACCTGAGTGTAGACAGTGCGGGAGGCGACATGTTGGAGAATGTTGGGGCAAGTACAATAATAGAACTTGCTACAAATGTGGATCACGAGATCACTTCATTCGAGATTGCCTAGAGTTAGTTGAGAAAGACAATGTTCAGAGTGTGAGACCGAGCAATACGAAGGCTAGGGGTAGACCACCCAGAAACACCGGAAATGTAAATAGTAGTCAGAGAGGGACGACGGATACAACTATGAGATCTGAGGCAAGAGCACCTGCCCGATCCTATGCTATACGCGCACGAGAAGAAGCGTCATCTCCAGACGTCATTACTGGTACTTTTACTCTATTTGATACTGATGTGATTGCATTGATAGATCCAGGATCTACTCATTCATATGTATGTGTGAAACTAGTATCAGGTAAGACTCTACCTGTTGAGTCTACTGAATTCGTGATTAGAGTATCGAAAACCCCTTAGGCCAGTATGTTTGGTTGATAAAGTGTGCAAGAACTGTCCGTTGATGTTTTGGGATATTTGTTTTCAGGCTAATTTGATGCTGCTACCCTTTGATGAGTTTGATATAATTCTGGGTATGGATTGGCTAACCTTGCATAATGCTTTTGTGAATTGTAAACGAAAGAGTAATGATTTGAAAAGTCAGAATGGTGAGATAGTTTGAATTGAATCCAGTGATTTGAATGGGTTACCGGCTGTTGTATCTTCGATGAAAGCTTTGAATTATGTTAAAAAGGGTTGTGAAGCCTATCTTGCGTATGTGATAGATACAAAAGTGACTGAAAAGAAAGTTAAATCTGTACCTGTAGTTTGCGAGTTCCCATACGTGTTTCCTGAAGAACTACCGGGATTACCTTCGATACGAGAAGTTGAGTTTGGCATTGACTTAGTGCCGGGAACAACTCCTATCTCAATAGCTCCGTATAGAATGGCACCAACAGAATTGAAAAAGTTGAAGTCTCAGTTGCAAGAGTTGACAGATAGAGGATTTGCATGATCGAGTTTTTCGCCCTGGGGTGCTCCTGTGTTGTTTGTGAAAAAGAAAGATGGCACTATGAGGATATGTATTGATTATCGACAGTTGAACAAAATGACGATAAAGAATAAATATCCTCTACCGCGAATCGATGATTTGTTTGATCTGCTGAAAGGAGCTATAGTGTTTTCGAAAATAGATCTGAGATTGGGATATTACCAGTTGAGAGTGAACGAATCAGATGTGCCGAAAACTGCTTTTAGAACGAGGTACGGACATTATGAATTCTTAGTTATGCCTTTTGGACTAACGAATGCTCCTGCAGTGTTTATGGATTTGATGAATCGGATATTCAGACCGTATTTGGATCGATTTGTTGTGGTGTTTATTGATAACATTTTGATTTATTCTTGTGATGAGACACAACATGCCGAGCATTTGAGAATCGTGTTTGTAACATCTCGGTTTAGGGCCTAGACGGAATAGTGGTGTGAGACCACAAATCCGAGGGTTATAAATGAGTTATTGAGGTTTATGCCTTGTATGCATGCTAGTGTGAAAGTTTCATGAAGCAATTTGATGAAATTTTGGTTGAATTGTCCAAAAGGACTAAATTGCAAAAGTTTCAAAATGTATGTTTCTAGAAGCTATATGTGTGAAATAGCTTTAGAATATTAATTAGAGGTCCTTAAATAGCAATTTATCCAAATTCTAACTTTTGGACAAAATTGGGCATGGATGAGTTAAAATTTGAAGTTTATCAAAAAAGGGCATTTTGGTCATTTAGTTATTAAATGATTAAATAGGTGAAAAGATGAAAAAAATTCACTCATCTTCTCCCCCAAGCTGTCAAAAATTCCAATAGTCATTGTTAGGGCTCTTTCAATTTTTCAAGCTTGCTAGTAAGTGCTCTTAAGCCCGATTTTTGATATTCTTCGTATTTTTGAAGTCCTAGTAGCATGAGTAAGCTATTTTTAGCTATTTGGTGAGCTATTATGGATTTTCAAAAATGTACATATGTATGACATACATGTATTTTGATGTTTTATGGAAGAATATGAAAGCTTGATGTAGTAGAAACATCTTTTGCTAAGTGATTTTCCATGAAAATGCATGTAGGGACTAGTTTGTGAAAAACTTTAGTTTGGTCATACATATGTGATTTACTGAGAATTGATGAATGCTTTAGTTGAGTAAGTGGTTCGGGTAAGCATGAAAGGATAGAAAGTTGAATAAAAATCACTTTAGGAGCCTTGAGGCTAAAGTGTAAATATGAGAAAGTTTAGGGGCAAAATAGTAATTTTGCTAAAGTATGAAATGTGGGTCAATTTAGTCAATGTGTGTATTGAATGAGCTGATTTATTCATTATAGATCAAGAAAGATGAAGCTCGGATCGTAACCGAGGCAAAAGCAAGGTGGTGGACTAAATTGCATATTTCTATACTTTTGAGTATCGAGATAAGTCTATGCACAAATAATGCATTCATACTTACAATTTGTTAATGCTGGCTAGTGTGTAGCATGTTTGAGAACCTATGTGGGATGAATGTAGTAGAAATTGTGAATGAATGTATGATCGAGAATGATTGAGGACCTATGTGGTTTAAGTAGAATGATTAAGTAAGTAGACTTGTGCATGTGTTGTGATAATGCTAGATGGTGGGCTAAGTGTGATACCATCCTAATGCATATTGACGATGAGCTAGCTATGTGCGATGCTATCATGAGGTATATCGTCTAGTGGGCTATGTGCTGAACCACTATGAATACCTTTGTGGTAGGCTAAGTGCGATACCACCTTATTAATCAATTGTGGTGTGCTAAGTGCGAAACCACCGAGATATTGGCTGTGTGGATTAACTGTGTGTATTAGCTGTGTGTAATAGCTGTGTGGATTAGTTATGTGAACTAGCTGTGTGGATAAGTTATGTGGATTAACTGTGTGGATGTATTACGAGAAATAATGAGGTGTTGTATGTTATGTAAATGTGATATTTAATGCAGGGGTGCATTTCAATGGTTATGAGTATGTGACTCATGATGAGTTGGAAATGTGGTAAGGGATAGAAAGAGTAAGCACAATGCTATTTGTGGGTTAGTGTATACTGTGATGCTTAATTGTTTATGTGTAAACTTACTAAGCTCAAAGCTTACTCTCTTTCTTTTCCCTTGTCTTATAGATTAAAAGCGTTGAATTGAGATACGAGGATCATCGTAAGATGTACCCCACATATCAAAGACACTTTGGTACATGAAACTTAATGTTTTGTATATGGCATGTATAGGGGCTAGACAAGTTAGTGAATTTTGTTGTAAATGGCTAAGAAGTGTTGGCCTTTAGATGGATAGCTTATTTTGTATAATGCCATGGTTGTTGGCTATTACATTATATGAAAGAAAGTTATAGTTGTCTATGTGAGATTGCAATTCAATTTGAGTTGATTATGGATGTGTTGTATAAGTGCATGTTGTGTAAGATATAAGGGTGAGGAGAGCCTAGCAAATAGCTTTATTCTTGGCCATGAGGATAGACACACGGACGTGTGTCTAGGCCATGTGTGACACACGGTCAGCCCACGGGCGTGTGCTTTGGCCGTGCGTCCCCTGCATTTTAGTATTTTAAATCAGAATAGACCACGGACTAGCCACACGGGCGTGTGTCTAGGGCGTGTGGGATTAACCAGTGTTGGCCACGGGCTAGCCACACGGGCGTGTGTCTAGACTCTAGGCCGTGTTAAGGTAGTCAGTGTACACCACGGGTGGTAAGCACGGGCGTATGCCTTGGCCGTGGGGCATTAGCAGAATGCTGGGGATTTAGGCACGGTTGGGGGACATGGGCGTGTGTGTCCATGCACGGGCGTGTCTAATCTTGCACGGGCGTGTGAGACCTGTATAAAAGAGAAAAATTTTAAGATTGGAAAAAGTTCCGGTTTAGTCTCGAGAGCCCTCGTGTGTATGAGTGAGGCCTCATAAGTCGAGAAAGAGGTTGTTGAGTTGACTTCAGAGAGTAGTTACGACAAGCCTAAGTGGCAATCAAGTGGTTTGAGTTCGGTAACGCCTCGGGCCTGGTTCCGGCGTAGAACCCAGGCAAGGGGTGTTACAGTGTTACAGACTCTGTGCGAGAAGAAATTGTATGCAAAGTTTAGCAAATGTGAGTTCTGGTTGCATGAAGTTGGTTTTCTGGGACATATTGTGTCAACATCTGGTATATGAGTTGATCCGAGCAAAATTTCAGCTATTTTGGAGTGGAAGCCTCAGAGGAATGTGTCTGAAGTTCGTAGTTTTCTGGGACTAGTGGGATATTATAGACGGTTTGTGAGAGGCTTCTCGATGATTGCGACTCCGTTGATGAAATTGCTACAGAAAGATGTTAAATTTGAGTGGTCAGAAAGGTGCCAGCAGAGTTTTGAACAGTTGAAAGCATTGTTGACAGAGGCACCAGTGTTAGTCCAACCTAAATCAGGTAAAGAATTTATAGTTTATAGTGATGCATCGTTGAATGGTTTGGGCTGTGTGCTGATGCAAGAGGGCAAAGTTATAGCTTACACTTCAAGATAGTTAAAGTCGCATGAAAAGAATTACCCGACGCGCGATCTTGAATTAGCAGCTATTGTATTTGCATTGAAGATTTGGCGTCACTACCTATTTGGTAAGAAATGTCACATTTATACTGATCACAAGAGTTTGAAATATTTGATGACTCAGAAAGAATTAAATTTGAGACAGCGAAGATGGTTAAAATTACTAAAAGACTATGAATTAGTAATTGATTATCATCCGGGAAAAGCTAATGTTGTTGCTGACGCTTTGAACAGAAAGTCTTTATTTGCTTTGTGTGCAATGAATACTCAAATAGATCTGTGTGATGATGGTTCGGTTATGGCTGAGTTGAAGGTAAGGCCAATGTTTATACGTCAGAGTTGTGATGCACAGAAAAGTGATAATGAGATGATGACAAAACGAGCTCAATGTGGTTTGAATTCTAATTCAGAATTTCAAGTGGATAATGATGATTGTTTGAGATTAAGAGATCGGATTTGTATTCCGAGGAATTCATAGTTGATTCAGTTGATTTTAAACGAAGCTCATAATAGTCGTATGGCTGTTCATCCAGGAAGTACAAAAATGTATAATGATCTGAAACAGTTTTATTGGTGGCATGGTATGAAACGAGATATCTCAGAATTTGTTTCGAGATGTTTAGTATGTCAGCAAGTAAAAGCTGAACATCAGGTTCCATCCTGTTTGTTACAACTGATTATGATTCCTGAGTGGAAATGGGAGAGAATTACGATGGACTTTGTGTCGGGATTACCTTTATCTCAGAGAAAGAAAGATACAATCTGGGTGATAGTTGACAGATTGATGAAATCAGCTCATTTTGTTTCGGTGAGAACAGATTATTCACTTGATAAATTAGCTGAATTGTATATTTTTGAGATTGTGAGATTGCACGGGGTGCCACTATCTATTGTATCTGACAGAGACCCGAGATTTACCTCACAGTTTTGGAAGAAATTGCAAGAGGCTTTAGGCACAAAGCTACAATTCAGTACTGCATTTCATCCGCAAACGGATGGTCAATCCGAGCGGATCATTCAGATTCTTGAGGATATGTTGAGATGTTGTATTCTTGAATTTGAAAGCACGTGGGAAAAGCATTTGCCGTTGATTGAATTCGCATACAATAATAGTTTTCAACCTAGCATCAAAATCGCACCATATGAGGCTCTTTACGATCAAAAATGCTGAACTCCATTGTATTAGACTGAGCTGAGTGAGAATAAGATTCACGGGGTTGATTTAATTAAAGAGACTGAGCAGAAAGTGAAAATGATTCGCGATAGTCTGAAAGTTACGTCAGATTGTCAGAAGTCGTATGCGGACTTGAAACGAAAAGATATTGAGTTTCAGATCGATGATAAAGTGATTTTGAAAGTGTCTCCGTGGAAGAAAACACTCCGTTTTGGCAGAAAAGGCAAGTTGAGTCCGAGGTTCATCGGGCCGTATGAGATTATTGAAAGAATTGGTCCAGTTGCTTATAGATTGTTGTTGCCACCTGAGTTAGAAAAGATTCACAATGTGTTTCACGTATCGATGCTTCGACGATACAGATCTGATCCATCTCATGTGATTGCTTTTATTGAGGTTGAGATTCAATCAGATTTATCGTATAGTAAAGAACCGATCCCAATTTTGGCACGGGAGACTAAAGAGATGAGAAACAAAAGAATTTCTTTAGTGAAAGTGTTGTGGCACAAACACGGAGTTGAAGAGGCTACGTGGGAGCCTAAAGGTGTTATGAGAGAACAATACCCGAACTTATTCACTGGTAAGATTTTCGGGGACGAAAATCCCTAAGGGGGAGAGTTGTAACAGCCCGGTTTAGACCCTAGTCGGAAGAGTGGTTTCGGTACCACAAGTCTGAGGTCGAAAAAATATTTTAATATTATTTTTGGTGTTTATAATTTGTGATTAAGCATGTGTGAAGATTTCGTGTAAAAATTTTATCGATTGTGTGCCGAATTATGAAAAAGGACTTAATTGCATAAAATGCAAAAGCTGTGTGCTGATTGTTAAAATGCTTAATTGTCATGGCTTCTTAAATGAGAAAGTCCTTATGTTGCAATTAGACCAAGAATAAGGTGAGTGGACAAAGATGGACACAAATTAGTGGATTTTTAATGTTAATAATAAGGTTATTTTAGTAAATGGTTTATTAAATGATTAATAAAAATAAAACAAAAGCCATTTTCTCTCATAAACATCACTTAGCCGAATTTGAAGAAGAAAAAGAAAGCTTTTATGTTCATTTAGGGTTCGGCACTTGTGAGCTTCAATTGGTAAGTGTTTTGAGCTCGGCTTTTGATAATTTCTACGTTTTTGTGATAGTTGCTTTGTGTTCTATCAAACCCATGCTTTAATTTTAGAATTTGATGAAGATTTTGAGATGTACCATTGATGAATATGTGAACTTTGTGTTGTTAGTTGGTGGAATATGAAAGCTTAATGTTGGGTTAACATAGTTTGTCTTTGAATTTTTGATGAAATTGAGTAATTTGGGCTAAATTATGAAAATAAGAAATTATAGGACTAAAATGTGAAATAAATGAAATGTGTGGGCTTGTATGGATATAAGGAGAATTCGGTTAGGCATGGGTGAAATGAAATTATGTGTATTTGATGATTTTATGAAATAAGGACTAAAGTGTCAAAATGTGAAAATGTGAGGGCTATTTTGTAAAATGTCCTAAATATCTGTGTTTGGACTAAATTGAATGATTTGGTGATTGAATGAGTTAAATTTGATTATGTATAGACCAAGAAAAGAGAGATTCGGATCGAGATCGAGGCAAAGACAAAGTACTTGATTGATCGACTAGTCTCGGTATTTCTACGTCCGAGGTAAGTTCAGATATAATACGTGTTCTTAAATTATGTTTAGATGCTATGAAATGAATAGTTATGCGATTATTAAATTAGAAATGCTATGTATGGAATCAAGTTAGGTGGCACTAAGTGTGCGTAATTAGAAAGGAGACAGAAATGAATAGCACTGTGTGTGCGAAATAATAGAAGCTTCGGCTTTTTGATTGGAACTGTGTCTGCGATACCGAATTAATTTCGGTTTTATACTGAAGCACTAATTGTGCGATGTTGTTCAAGTTTAGGCTATGAATTGAGCACTAAGTGTGCGATTGAGTTGAAGAGATAGTGAACAGTGAGTAAATTTTGGTATTGAGTATTGAATAGCAAGAACGTTAGTCAACTAAGTGTTGGCGAAGGTATGTTTCGAACCTACGTGGTTGATGATATTGTTTAAGGTTGAATAGATGGATGTATGAGTATATGGTAGAGGATGATATTGTGTTTAGTTGTGAATCTATCTAAGTGATGGTTTATTTATGTATTGATATTGCATTATTGAGTAATATGTATTATATTACGAACTTACTAAGCTCTTAAGCTTACTGTGTGAAGTATTCTCTGTTTTACAGTGTCTTTAAAGCTAGCTCGGATCAGGGGATCGTCAGCAACTCGATCGCACTATCGGCTAACTATTTGGTACTTTTGGAAGATGTAAATATTTGAATATGGCTGTAACACCCCTAACCCATATCCGTCGCCAGATTAGGGTTACGGGCATTACTAGTTAAGTGACAACTTCTATTCAGTCAATTAAATCATAGTTAAACATACTTACATAATGATACAAATATAAGCAAACGATCACATGCATAAAACATATTTAATATAGTAAAACTAAGTCATATACGGCACAATCATTAAAGAACATAAGCTAAACATGCAACGTACATTTTATTAATACCACACAACAATGCAAGTACCATAAGCCTCATTTACCATATCTTTATTAATTTATGAAGTACTCAAATAATAAAAGCAAACATATTTATTTGAGTGAATAAACATTATGCAAATATTATCTTATAATAACTTACTTATAAGGCCGAATACATATAGTTTAAAATTTTATCCCATATGACCGAATATACCAACACCATACATAATAACATATATCTACTTGGCCAAATATACAAGGACACATATATGTAATCACATGTACATAACTCATACCAAATTCAGATAGATCCAAACAATCAATCGAATCAATGTACACATAAATTCGTTTGCATGCACATAATTTAATCTAAATTAACTATACGGCTTATACATTATTTTGCATTCGCCAACCACTCCAAATTTACAAATCATTCAAGCATTTTAAATGTGTACACATTACCTTTACTATCGAATCAAGCAACCAACACAAAACTATATATATATATATTCATTATTATCCCTTTACTAGGTTAATTTATATCCGTACACCAAGACAATTTATGCTAAGCATCAAGATTATCAAATGAGCTAACCATAAGCTAATCACATCAATTTCCAAATCAAGACATAAAATTTATTTAATAAATTCCCATGCCACATAACATAATTACCAAAATAAACTCACAATATGACTCATTATGAAAATACCATACTAATATCATGTTCAAGCCATTTTCATATGGCTTATATACACCATCAAAATGTCATTCGAATATCAAACTAGCCTATACATGCCTTAAGTTCCAAAAGTCTAAACTTTAAAGGTACCAAAGTGAGCCGATAGTGTGAATGACTTCAAAGGCGATCCTCTGAGCTCATAGCTTGATCAAAATCTATAAAATGTAACAATGAACACACACAGTAAGCTTACTAGCTTAGTAAGTCTTAAGCAATTATAATATAGCATTCAACATTCAAGCTTTTAGAACTTTTAGTTTATGACATTGAATATAAGTAATTTAACTTATAAGTTCGTTTTGGCCGAATGCCATTACCTTACCTAACTTAACAAATATCATTTTCTTACCATAAGCATGCAAACTTACCGAAACACCTAAATACAATAGGTATTTGCATATTCCAAACCAAATAAGTATAACATACACCTTAACCCCATGTAATCAGTCCTACACATATGTAAACATATCCAATTACTCTCACATTAAACATTCACACATATGGCCGAATCTCCAAGGCATAACAAAGCTTAAATTCCAATGCATATATATATATCATACTCATTGTTGGTAAGATCAAATGAATATATTAACATCTCACTGAAATCTTCAACTACATCACATCTTACTTAATTCGAATGGAAATATAATAACTTACCTTATTCCTTGCAACTATGATAGCTTATACTTACCCGAGCAGATAACGTATTGCCGTAATTACATTTCACCTTGTAAATGATTCATGAATTCTCTATTTATAATACATCACCGGCATTAAGCCTACTAGGCATCAAAGCCTAAAATACACACCGGCACTAAGCCTGCTAGACCCGAGGTCTGAAATTGATCACCGGCATTTAGCCTGCTAGGCAATAAGCCTGATACACTTCACCGGCACAAGGCCTGCTAGGCTCAAAGCCCGAAATACGATATTATTTCCATCTCATTCACATTACAAGCTGACCAAAAAATATATAAACCATACTTAATTCATATCACATGAACTTATCAATTTAGTTAAAATTTAACAACACTTCATGATAAAATGTCTATCCACATTCGGCTATCACTAATTTCATAACCATAATTCCATAATTCAATATGTATTCAAGGTTATAAATGACATTAACGGATGATAAATCGCTTATAGACTTACTTCGAAATCGTCGAACGATAACAACCTGGCTATTCGAGAACTTTTGCCTTTCCCCGATCCAAATCAGTTTTTCTTTGTTCTTGATCTAAACACATTCAATTTAAGCTCATTCAAACTCATTTCATTTCAATTTAATCCAAAAACACTTATATGGGCAAATTACCATTTTACCCCTAATATTTCACACTTTTACAATTTAGTCCTATTTGTACAAAACACAAAATACACCAAATTTGGTTATACACTTCAAGGGCCGAATGCTCCTAGGCTTCATACAAGACCATGCATTTCATTTTTCTCATGTTTTAGTCCTTCAAGAATTTATTCTTTCCAAATTAGTCCCTAACACTCAATTTCACAAAAAATTCTAATTCCAAACATGATGATTTAAAGCATACTATTAATAATCTACCATCAAACATCACATATCATGAATATACATCAATGACCGAATCCTTAACATGTCTCAAACTCAAAAATTTCAACATGGGTTGTATAGCATTCAAAGCAACGATTCCAAAAATGTAAAAATTATCAAAAACTAAACAAAATACATACCCCAAATTGAGCTCCCTAATGCCGAAACTCAAGCTTCAAAAATGGAGTTTCTTTCCTTCCCACATTCGGCCAAGAAGATGAACAAAGGTGTGTTCTATTTCTTTCCACTTTGTTTCATTATTTTATGACTTAAATTAAAATAAATATTTATTTACTTATTACTTATATTAACATATTATTATAATAACATAAAAATTACCTAATTTTCCACATGTTGCCGTCCACTTTACTAATAATGGACTAATTGTCCTTTAAGGACTTCACTTTAATAAAGCCATCTCAATTTAACAATTAATCAATTAAGAGGCCACTTCTAACAATTATGCAATTTAGTCCTTTAGTCAAATTAAACACACAGACAAGCAATTTAATTCACAGAAATTTAACACATGCTAATTCACTTATCATCAACACAGAAAATAACATTAAAATATTATTCGGACTCAGATTTGTGGTCCCGAAACCACTGTTCCGATTAGGGTCAACTTTGGACTGTTACAACTCTCCCCCCCTTAGGGATTTTCGTCCCCGAAAATCTTACCGTTAAACAAAGTCGAATATTATTGTCTCATTGAATCCTCAGGCTCCCACGTAGCCTCTTCTATTCCATGTCGATTCCATAATACTTTTACTAATGGAATCCTCTTGTTTCTCAACTCTTTTACTTCACGAGCTAAGATACGAATCGGTTCCTCCTCGTACGTCATATCAGATCGAATTTCAATCTCAGACGGGGTAACCACATGTGACGGATCAGATCTATATCTACGAAGCATCGAAACATGAAATACGTTGTGTATCTTTTCTAGTTCAGAGGGCAACTTTAATCTATAAGCGACAGGCACAATACGTTTGATGATCTCTTACGGTCCGATGAACCTCGAACTTAATTTGCCTTTTCGACCAAATCGAAGTACTTTCTTCCACGGAGAAACTTTCAAAAATACCCAGTCACCGACCTGAAACTCAATGTCTTTACGTTTCAAATCCGCGTATGACTTTTGGCGATCTGATGCAACTTTCAGACTATCTCGGATTACTGCCACTTTCTAGTCAGTCTCTTTAATCAAATCAACCCCGTGTATCTTGTTTTCACTGAGCTCGGTCCAGTACAATGGTGTATGACACTTGTGGCCGTATAAAGCTTCGTAAGGTGCCATTTTGATACTAGATTGAAAACTGTTATTATAAGCAAATTCAATCAAAGGTAAGTATCGTTCCCACGTACCTTCAAACTCGAGGATGCAACATCTCAACATGTCCTCAAATATCTGAATGATTCGTTTAGACTGACCATCTGTCTGCGGGTGAAAAGCTGTGCTAAAGTGTAGTTTGGTACCTAAAGCATCTTGCAATTTCTTTCAAAACCGCGACGTGAATCTCGGGTCTCTGTCCGAAATAATGGAAATCGGCACACCATGTAATCTCACAATTTGAGATACATATAACTCAACCAACTTATCGAGCGAATAGTCCGTCTGTAACCGGAACAAAATGAGCTGATTTGGTTAGTCTATCCACTATAACCTGCATCGCATCTTTCTTGCTCGGTGTCGTAGGCAAACCGGATACAAAATCCATAGCAATTCTATCCCATTTCCATTTAGGTATCATGATCTATTGAAGTAACCTGAAGGCACACGATGTTCGGCTTTTACTTGCGACAAATTAAGCACTTCGAGACGAATTCGGATATGTCCTGTTTCATACCGGGCCACCAATAATCAATCTGTTTCAAATCATTATACATTTACATGTGCTACGGATGTACCGATAATCAACTATTATGAGCCTCATTCAACAACATCCGAATCAAATACACATTCCTCGTAGACACATATTCGGCCTTTGAAGTTCAAACAGTCATTTTCATCAATTCGAAACTCTGATTCTGCATTACTTTCACACTGAACTCGTCTTGCCATCGTATCTTTGTCAACTCTCTGAGCATCATAAATTTCTTGAATATACAACGGTCTTACTTTCAATTCGGCTATTATCGAACCATCATCAAAGATAACCATATGTACGTTCAACGTACGAAGAGCAAATAATGATTTCCGACTTAAGGCGTCCGCAACAACATTGGCTTTCCCCGGATGGTAGTCAATCACTAATTCGTAATCTTTCAACAGCTCTAACCATCTGCGTTGTCTCAAGTTCAAATCTTTCTGAGTCATCAAGTACTTTAAACTTTTGTGATCTGAATAAACATGACATTTCTCACCGAATAGATAATGACGCCAAATCTTTAACGCGAATACAATGGTTGCTAACTCCAAATCATGTGTCGGATAATTTCTTTCATGTGGCTTCAACTATCTCGAAGCATAGGCTACTACTTTGCCTTCCTACATTAAAACGCAACCCAAACCATTCAAAGATGCATCACTATAAACAACAAATTCTTTACCCGATTCAGGTTGAACCAACACTAGAGCCTCGGTCAAAAGAGCTTTCAACTGATCGAAACTTTTCTGACATGTTTTCGTCCATTCGAACTTGACATCCTTCTGTAATAGCTTTGTCAAAGGTGTGGCTATTATAGAAAAACCTTTCACGAATCGTCTGTAGTAACCAGCAAGTCCCAAAAAACTTCAAATTTCAGAGACATTTCTTGGTGGTTTCCAATCAAGTATAGCCGATATTTTATTCGGATCAACTCGAATGCACAATCCAAAACAACGTGACCTAAAACTCGACCTCATTTAGCCAAAACTCACACTTACTAAACTTTGCGTACAACTGTTTATCTCGCAAAGTTTGTAGCACCAGTCTCAGATGCTCAGCATGCTCGGTTTCTTCTCTGGAGTAGATTAGAATATCATCTATAAACACTACTACAAATCGATCCAAATACTGTGTGAAAATCCGATTCATCAGATCCATAAAAATAGCAGGTGCATTAGTAAGCCCAAAAGGCATAACCAGAAACTTATAATGTCCGTACCTCATTCGAAAAGCAGTCTTTGGCACATCGAAATTTCTGACTCGCATGGCCCGATAATAGCCCGATCTCAAATCTATCTTTGAAAACACCAAGCCCCTTTCAACCGATCAAACAAGTCGTCAATGCGGGCAGCGGATATTTATTCTTTATAGTTACCTTGTTGAGTCAGTCGGTGTCGATGTACATTCGCATAGTCCCGTCTTTCTTTTTCACAAATAAAACTGGTGCACCCCAAGGAGAGAAGCTCGGTCGTGCAAAGCCCCTATCTGTTAACTCTTGCAACTGTGCTTTCAACTCTTTTAATTCTGTAGGTGCCATCCGATACGGAGCTATTGAAATCGGAGTCGTCCTCGGTATTAATTCGATACCAAACTCTATTTCTCGAACAGGTGGTAAACCCGGTAGTTCTTCAGGAAACACATCTGGATACTCGCACACAACTGGTACGGATTCAATCTGCTTCTCAGTAACTTTACTATCCAACACATAAGCCAAGTAAGCTTCACACCCTTTTCTTACATGCTTATGAGCTAACATCGAGAAGATTAATGTCGGTAACCCATTCAGGTTATTAGATTCAATTCGGATAACTTCACCGTTCTGACATCTCAAATCAAGGGTCTTTCTTTTGCAATTAACAACAGCATCGTGCAAAGTTAACTAGTCCATCCCCAAAATTATATCGAACTCGTCGAAAGGCAACAACATTAGATCAGCTGGGAAGCATGAATCCAGAATCATCAACGGGCAACTTTTACACACTTTATCAACCATAACACATCGACCCAAGGGGTTTGATACACGAATCACAAAGTCGATGAGACTCAACGGTAGAGTCCTCATCGGATACTAAAGTTTCACACACATATGAATGAGTCGAACCGGATCAATCAATGCAATCACGATAGTATCATAAAGAGTGAAAGTACGGTGATAACATCCGGGAAGAAGCATCCTCTCCGCACGTCTGAAGATATGCTCTAGCGGTGCACGAGCCTCGATCGAATCGCAGTGTCTTTAGTTCCTTCGATTGCCACTTACATTTCCCAAATGCAGGGTGGTGGTCTGCGTCTTGACGCTGTAGCTCGGTCTTGTATTCTAAGCCGTATTTTGCTCGGCTAGCATCGGGCACTCTCGAATAAAATGATCTGGTGATCCACATTTAAAGCAGGACCGATCACGAAATCTACAACTCCCGAGATGCCATTTTTCACAATGCTTGCACTCACTCGGTTCTGCACGAACATTACCAACACTAGCCATCGAAGTGGCTCGGGAACCCACGGGAGAGTCGATCTCGTCTAGAGAAGTCTCAAGTAGCCTTATGTCGACTAGATTCATCTTTAAACTTCTTTGATGTGGAATGAAAGGTCTTACTCGATGATCTTTTTCGAATGTCTCTAGCTTCGAACTCGGCTTTTCTTTTCTCTTTTCCAAGCTCTTCGGCTTTGCAAGCTCGTTCGACAAGTACCACGAACTCTTTAATCTCGAGTATCTTGACTAGCAACTTAATATCTTCATTCGCACCGTCTTCAAATCTTTTACACATAATGGCTTGGTTGACACACATTCACGGGCATATCGGCTCGGTCGACAAATTTCCGTTCATACTCGATCCACGATCATTCGACCTGTTTCAATTCCGAAAATTCTTTTCGTTTCGATCAATGAATCTCACGGTGATGTACTTTTACGAATTCTATCCGAAAGAATTCCCGTGTCACTTTCTCCCTCGGAACCACCGATACTAGTGTATTCCACGATGATATACGGTGTCCGTAATAAGGATATAGCACACTTCAAGCATTAAATGCGGAGTACATGATAGCTCATCAAGCACACGGATAGTATTATCAAGCCACATCTCAGCTCATTCCGCATCGTCATCATCATTAGCTTTAAATTCTTCGGCCCCGTGTTTCCTGATTTTATCAACGGGAGGCCTGCTAGATCTCATCGGATCTATCATCGGAGGTGCTGAAGGTATCGGAGTTGGATTATTCGGGGGTGGAGGTTGTTGTACAGCCGGATTAGTTCGCATAAATTGGGTAAACCATTCATTCATCATCTGGTAGAAGGCTTGCTTAGCCTCCCCCTCATGGCTACCCGAGATAGGTCAAGAGTCTCACCGTGCCCACGACCCATGTGCGGGATCAGGCGCTACGCTCTCTACATCATCAGCTACGGCTCTGACAGGATCCATTTACTATATAAAACACAATTTAAATGTCAGAAGTCACCACACTATCGTATTATAAAGTTAAGGCATTTATAGCTAAACTCACACGCGCTACGGTAGTCCTAGAATCGACTAAACTGTAAGCTCTGATACAAATCAAATGTAACACCCCTAACCCATATCCGTCGCCAGATTAGGGTTACGGGCATTACTAGTTAAGTGACAACTTCTATTCAATCATTTAAATCATAGTTAAACATACTTACATAATGATACAAATATAAGCAAACGATCACATATGCATAAAACATATTTAATATAGTAAAAATAAGTCATATACGGCACAATCATTAAAGAACATAAGCTAAACATGCAACGTACATTTTATTAATACCACACAACAATACAAGTACCATAAGCCTCATTTACCATATCTTTATTAATTTATGAAGTACTCAAATAATAAAAGCAATCATATTTATTTGAGTGAATAAACATTATGCAAATATTATCTTATAATAACTCACTTATAAGGCCGAATACATATAGTTTAAAATTTTATCCCATATGACCGAATATACCAACACCATACATAATAACATATATCTACTTGGCCAAATATACAAGGACACATATATGTAATCACATGTACATAACTCATACCAAATTCAGATAGATCCAAACAATCAATCGAATCAATGTACACATAAATTCGTTTGCATGCACATAATTTAATCTAAATTAACTATACGGCTTATACATTATTTTGCATTCGCCAACCACTCCAAATTTACAAATCATTCAAGCATTTTAAATGTGTAAACATTACCTTTACTATCGAATCAAGCAACCAACACAAAACTATATATATATAATCATTATTATCCCTTTACTAGGTTAATTTATATCCGTAAACCAAGACAATTTATGCTAAGCATCAAGATTATCAAATGAGCTAACCATAAGCTAATCACATCAATTTCCAAATCAAGACATAAAATTTATTTAATAAATTCCCATGCCACGTAACATAATTACCAAAATAAACTCATAATATGACTCATTATGAAAATACCATACTAATATCATGTTCAAGCCATTTTCATATGGCTTATATACACCATCAAAATGTCATTCGAATATCAAACTAGCCTATACATGCCTTAAGTTCCAAAAGTCTAAACTTTAAAGGTACCAAAGTGAGTCGATAGTGTGAATGACTTCAGTGACGATCCTCTGAGCTCGTAGCTTGATCAAAATCTATAAAATAGAACAATGAACACACACAGAGTAAGCTTACTAGCTTAGTAAGTCTTAAGCAATTATAATATAGCATTCAACATTCAAGCTTTTAGAACTTTTAGTTTATGACATTGAATATAAGTAATTTAACTTATAAGTTCGTTTTGGCCGAATGCCATTACCTTACCTAACTTAACAAATATCATTTTCTTACCATAAGCATGCAAACTTACCGAAACACCTAAATACAATAGGTATTCGCATATTCCAAACCAAATAAGTATAACATACACCTTAACTCCATGTAATCAGTCCTACACATATGTAAACATATCCAATTACTCTCACATTAAACATTCACACATATGGCCGAATCTCCAAGGCATAACAAAGCTTAAATTCCAATGCATATATATATATATATCATACTCATTGTTGGTAAGATCAAATACATATATTAACATCTCACTAAAATCTTCAACTACATCACATCTTACTTAATTCGAATGGAAATATAATAACTTACCTTATTCCTTGCAACTATGATAGCTTATACTTACCCGAGCATATAACATATTGCCGTAATTACGTTTCACCTTGTAAATGATTCATGAATTCTCTATTTATAATACATCACCGGCATTAAGCCTGCTAGGCATCAAAGCCTGAAATACACACCGGCACTAAGCCTGCTAGACCCGAGGTCTGAAATTGATCACCGGCTTTTAGCCTGCTAGGCAATAAGCCTGATACACTTCACTGGCACAAGGCCTGCTAGGCTCAAAGCCCGAAATACGATATTATTTCCATCTCATTCACATTACAAGCTGACCAGAAAATATATAAACCATGCTTAATTCATATCACATGAACTTATCAATTTAGTTAAAATTTAACAACACTTCATGATAAAATGTCTATCCACATTCGGCTATCACTAATTTCATAACCATAATTCCATAATTCAATATTTATTCAAGGTTATAAATGACATTAACGGTATTAAACTGCTTATAGACTTACTTCGGAAATCGTCGAACGATAACAACCGGCTATTCGAGAACTTTTGCCTTTCCCCGATCCAAATCAGTTTTTCTTTGTTCTTGATCTAAACACATTCAATTTAAGCTCATTCAAACTCATTTCATTCCAATTTAATCCAAAAACACTTATATGGGCAAATTACCATTTTACCCCTAATATTTCACACTTTTACAATTTAGTCCTATTTGTACAAAACACAAAATACACCAAATTTGGTTATACACTTCAAGGGCCGAATGCTCCTAGGCTTCATACAAGACCATGCATTTCATTTTTCTCATGTTTTAGTCCTTCAAGAATTTATTCTTTCCAAATTAGTCCCTAACACTCAATTTCACAAAAATTTCTAATTCCAAACATGATGATTTAAAGCATACTATTAATAATCTACCATCAAACATCACATATCATGAATATACATCAATGACCGAATCCTTAACATGTCTCAAACTCAAAAATTTCAACATGGGTTGTATAGCATTCAAAGCAACGATTCCAAAAATGTAAAAATTATCAAAAACTAAACAAAATACATACCCCAAATTGAGCTCCCTAATGCCAAAACTCAAGCTTCAAAATGGAGTTTCTTTCCTTCCCACATTCGCCAAGAAGATGAACAAAGGTATGTTCTCTTTCTTTCCACTTTGTTTTATTATTTTATGATTTAAATTAAAATAAATATTTATTTACTTATTACTTATATTAACATATTATTATAATAACATAAAAATTACCTAATTTTCCACATGTTGCCGTCCACTTTACTAATAATGGACTAATTGTCCTTTAAGGACTTCACTTTAATAAAGCCATCTCAATTTAACAATTAATCAATTAAGAGGCCACTTCTAACAATTATGCAATTTAGTCCTTTAGTCAAATTAAACACACAGACAAGCAATTTAATTCACAGAAATTTAACACATGCTAATTCACTTATCATCAACACAGAAAATAATATTAAAATATTATTCGAACTCGAATTTGTGGTCTCAAAACAACTGTTCCGATTAAGGTCAACTTTGGACTGTTACAATGGCATGTATAGGCTAGTAGTTATGGTATATTTTGAGAAGTTTGGATCTTTCCAAGTGATTTGGCTTGATAGTTGATGGCTTGGTAATTGTTTTGGTTATGTGAAAAGAATGAATTACATGTATATATGTGTGTTCTATATGAGTGATCATTATTGCATAAATTAGCAAGATGGAAATGGTATGTTTTATGATAGAATTGATAAGTAATGAACGTTGGATAGTTTTGTGAGTTTTAGGATGTGAAATTGATAATTTAGATGGATTTATTTGAGTTGAATTTGAGCATGAATGTAGATGGTTAGATGATGATTGTTTGGTGCATATATTGGTATGTTTTGGTTGCCATTTGAGGTATAAATGCATATGGTAAAATGCTTGTAAGTGAGACCCTAAGTGTGGGTGGCAATTTGGCCTTGCAAATGGCCTATAATTGCCCACACGGGCGTGTGGCTCGACAGTGTCCTTCGTGGTTGCATTTCAAAACAAGTCAGGCTCGACCACGGGCTAAACACACGGGCGTGTGACTGGCCGTGTGATGCAAGTCAGGCTCGACCACGGGTGAGGCACACGGGCGTGTCTCAGGCCATGTGGTCAAGTCAGTATGTATGCCCTGTTTTGACACGGCTCGGGCACATGGGCGTGTCTGAGGCCGTGTGAGGCACACGGCCTACCCACACGGGCGTGTGACCTCTGTAGCTTTGAAAAATATTTGATTTTCGAAAAAAAATTGTATGATCCCGGTTTAGTCCCGACTCCTTTCTAGTGCATGTTTAAGGTCTCGTAGACCTCGTTAAGGGACTATATGTATATATCTTGATATGTTTGAATGGTGATATACTTTGTGTTGTAAAATGATTGTAAATGTTCCGGTTTGTTCGGTAATACTCCTTAACCCTAATCCAGTGACGGTTATGGGTTAGGGATGTTACATTAAACATTGAATTAGATCTTCCCTTTCTCCACTACTAACACCGACGAAATTCTCACCACCTTGTCCACATCAACGTAGAACAACTACAAAGGTTCCATAGTCTCTGCTACTTCTGGTTTCTTCACTCTCTGTTCGCTCCTACCATTCAAACTGTCTAAATCTAAAACCTGACTCTTCTAGCTAGCTCACTGCGAGCTTTGTCCCTACTATACATGTTCGTGTGTTTGCTTCACTAATAGCATGTGGCACTACTTGGTCGTTCGCTGATCAGACTGCTTGAACCCTACCCCTATTCTTGTACGGAACTTAATCTTCATGCAAAAATTTGTTATCATCATCTTATCCATTCTAATTATGGGACGTCCAAAAATAGTATGCCATAAGGTGATCAACCACAAAGAACTAGACGTACTCTGTTGCGGTATGCTCACTATCCCCCAAGGTAACAGGTAAAGTGATGCAGCCCTTTACCTCAATAGGATGGTTCGCAAAGCCATACAGCGGGCTCACCTTTTTCAATGTTTGCTCTTTCAACCCTATTTTCTGATAAGCCTCCCATGTTTACACCTTAATTGTGCTGCCACTATCCACCAGTATTTTTTTTACTTCAAAAAGTAGCTGCCGACACAATCATTGGATCATTCCCCTCTTTATCGTAAATTAGCTGCTCATCGTCATTGCTAAAGTCCACTCTCTATTTTTCCTACTAACAAAATCTCTTTGGCAAACTAACATACATAACACTCCTAATATGAGTCTTTCTCTTCACATTGGAAGTTGTCCAATCTTCATCTATCCCAATTACCACATGAATAGTTCCTCTCACCTTCAGTTTACCTTTAGCCTCTGTAATGCCCCTTACCCGTATTCAACGCCAGAATAGGGCTCGAGGCATTACCGGACTTAAACACAAACAAACATACAAAACCGAGCCGTAATTTCCATCTAAATTTAAAACTTTTCACATACATTCATATCGTCCCTAAAACGAGCCTACGAGGCTAAATACATGCTTTGGAAGTAGTTCGGGACTAAACTGAGAACTTTAGAAAATTTTATAAAACTTAGAAAAATTTTCATGTTATAGGGCTTACACACCCGTGTGGTCCAAGGGACACGTCCGTGTGACCCTTAGACATGCCCGTGCTACAGGCCGTGTTCAAAATAGGGAGCTCTCTAACTTGTGCCACACGGCTGTGCCACATGCCCGTGTGCTAGGCCGTGTGGTCGATTTAATTTCCATAATTTTTCATAAAATAGGTGTAGACTTTACACGGCCGAGACACACGCCCGTGTCCAAGGCCGTGTAGCACACATGGCCGAGGTGCACACCCGTGTCTCTGCCCGTGTGCTATATTCTGGACATTCTATTTTGCAACAATTAAGGTGCAGGGGACACACGGCCGGAACACACGCCCATGGGACAAGCCGTGTGTCATAGACGGCCTAGACACACGCCCATGTGTCTACCAGTGTGGACAAAAATAAGGCTATTTACCAAGCCATTTTGTCACCCTTCCATGCACAAACCTACACAACAAACCTAGAACCATTCCAAGCATATACCATCAACCAAATCAGCCACAACTAAGGCATCAACAACCCATTCACATGCTATCATTTATTATACACAAACATCACATATATCTCAACTCAAATCATGCAATTTCCCACATCCATGATAAGCATCTTCATATGCATATATATACTTAAACCAATACTAGCCAATTTCAATGGCTATTTACAAAATGAATTATCAGCCAACATAAGCCAACACATTTGGCTAAATCAATTATGACACGTAACAAAATGACCAAGTCCCTATACATGCCATAACTAAAAATATTAAAATTAATGGTACCCAAAATATCAAGTTGATAGTGTGAATGGATCTCCGACAGTTTTCGATCCTCGAGCTGGCTTGGTGACACTATAAGACAAGGGAAAAGAAAGGGGAGTAAGCTATATATAGCTTAGTAAGTTCCTATGCAAATAATAAGCATTATAATCACACATGTATCATACAAATAAACATGATAAACTTGGCATAAATAGTATCAAGATCTTCTAATCATAACTTACTCCTTCACAACTTTACCAAGGGATTCATCACATATCGAGCTCATTAGTAAATGAGTTTTATGTACGTACCTGTACCAACTCGCAACATAATCATAACCTTTCACAACTTTGACATACTCGTTGAATTTCCCGTTGAACCACTTGGAATACTAAAGGATACTCGGGAATCTCGCACACACAATACTGTACCAATGCCATATCCCAGATATGGTCTTACATGGGATCTCTTATCGATGCCAATAGCCCATCTATGGTCTTACACGAAGTCTCATATCGATGCCATATCCCAGATATAGTCTTACACGTAATCTCAAATAACCCTAATGTCATGACATTCGTATCCTACCTATTCCTAAGGTTCAACCGGGATTTCTCACTTGTCAAACTTTATCGATTACATCTAAGGAGTCAATCATAATTCATACAACATTAAAGCATTTAAAATATAAATAAAACAATGCATTATTTACATACGAACTTACCCCGATACAAAAATAGTAGAAATGGACTTAATCGTCAAACACCTTGTTTTTCCCCCGATCTAGGTCCGAACCTCGTTTCTCTTGATCTATAATAGCAAATTTAACTGATTTATTATCCACATTTCTCAATTCAGTCTAAAAATCACATTATAAAAAAAATTACATTTTTGCCCTAAACTTTGACATTTTTACATTTTGGCCTCTAGGCTCGTAAAATGAAATCGGTTCAATTTCTTCAAGACCCAAGCCTAGCCGAACCTCTTTCATGCTTATAACAGCCCACATTTTTCATTTAATCACACTTTTACACACATTTTAAAATCTTTTTACAAATAGGTCCTTTTGACATTTCCATCAAAAATCACCTAGCAAAAGTTATTTATCTAACATTAAACTTGCATAATCTACCATTAAACATCAAAATACACACATGTCTAACATGGGTCAAACCCTAGACCTCAATCATCTCTCAAATTAATGGTAAAAATAGATAGATCGAGTGATAACGACTTCAAAAATGTAAAGAGCATTAAAAACGGGACAAGAACAGACTTACAATCAAGCTTGAAAGTGGCCAAACCCTAGCTATGGCTTCCCTTCTAATTTTCAGCACAAGCGTGAAGAAGATGGACTAAATTTTGGCTTGATTTTTGGTTTTTAATTCACTTAATTACCAAATGACCAAAATGCCCTTCACTTAAAACTTTGAAATTTTATCTCACCATGTCCATTTTTGTCCACTAACTTAAAAAATGGTCTAATTACCATCTAAGCACCTTCAATTTGAAATTTCATAGCAATTAGACACCTCTAGTATGTAGAACTCAACTTTTACACTTTTTACAATTTAGTCCTTTTTGCTAAATTGAGTGCTCAAACGTCAAAATTTTCGAACGAAATTTTCATGAAATCATTTTGTAAAATTTTAGACTATAGAAATGTAATAAAAATAAATTTTATTGCTTCGGATTTGTGGTCCCAAAACCACTGTTCCGACTAGACCCAAAATCAGTCATTCTGACCTTAGTCCATGAACTCGCGTTGCATGATCGATCGATCTAAGAAAAAAAAATCCTTTAACTCACCATTCCTAACTACTTCTTCTATAGCGTCCTTTAAGGAAAAAAAATCATCAGTCTTATGCCCTCTATCCTCATGAAAGGCACATCTGTCCCTCGAGTTTGATCTTCTCGTATTATGCCTCATTGGTGGAGGGGTTGGCAAAATGCCTAGACTCTTTACCTAACTAAGAATATACGTGCACGCAGCATTCAAAGAAGTATAAGCCTCAAATTTACCATAAGGAGGGTACCTTCTTTCATGCCCAGGTTGGGATTTTTGGAATGTCCTAGATGAATCATTCTGTGATTGTCCCTTCTACTATCCCCTACTTGCAGATTTTGAGAAGAGGAGCCTTGACGGGCGTAAACTCCCTCTCTGTTCTTCGACTGTCTATCATCTCTTTGGAATGTACCATGTGCTACTCTTTTGATGTCTTCTACCTCAGAGAACTTGTGAGCTCTTTTGTACAAATCTGCTAGGCTCTGCGGCCTATTGTTAGTGAATGAATATTGGACATGCTCATTTAAAACTCCCATAATGAAAGCGTCAATGGCCTACTGATCCTCTAGATTTTTCGTGTTCAATGTCACTGTATGAAAGCATTTAATATAATCTTGCAAGCTCTCTCCCTCTCTTTGCATGACAGACATCAAACCCATAAGAGTACTCATTATCTTCTTATGTGCTCAAAATCTCCCCAAAAACATCTGGCCTAGCTACGAGAAACTTTGAATGAAACCTTGTGGGAGGGATAAATATCAGTCTTTTACATTGCCATTAAGGGTTGTTGAGAAGGCTTTATAGTTCGCAGCATCAAAAGCTCCCAACACATTCATATAATTGTTATATTTCATGAGATGCGCTCTAGGGTCCCTTCTGCCTTCAAACATCTCCTTTGGGACCTTAAAGTCATCCAGCAAGCTCACAGTTGCAATTTCAGAAGCTAGCGGGTTGCTGGAACAAAATAATCAATCCATATCTTGGGAGCTAAGATGCAAAGCCCAAACATCCCTATGCAAGGCATCCATCTTGTTCTACCATGGCTTTGCATGCATCCCAGAACCATTTTCACGCATGTTACTATTACCATGGAGATCAGAATTGTCTGACTATTCCTTCTTTCTTATTTCTTCATTTTGCTTCAACAACTCTTACTGGAACATCTGTTGCTGCTCGAATCTAGCATTCTACACAACCATTTGCTCTCTCATCAACTTCAATTATTCCTGTAGAGCAACAAATTATTGTGGGGATGCCTCTTGATCAGAAGGAAATGACAATCCCTGGCCAGAGGGGATGTTCAGGTCTAAAGAATTTGAGGCTCCTGCATGAGCCAAATTACCTAAACTCTCTGGTCGGTCTGCAAAACAACTAGCAAATAGGTTCGTTTCACTAGATTGATTACCAACACCAGAGACTTCAGTTGTCCTATGAAAAAATTGATGGGGAAATTCTCATTGGGATAAGCCATTTCGATTCTTAACAAACTGAAGTTTTAAAGATTAGAAATTCTCCACGCTCACCGCACTAATTGTTGAGGTATTTTTCTCTCTTTCCCTTTTTCCTGGTGATGTTTGTCTATTTATATAATATAGGTACTGTTTATTGAGATGATAGGCTAAGTAGGCTCCATTCATACGGACACGTACCCTATTCTAGGTTGAACACGTGTTACGCATTCTCATGCACATATAACATCGTAGAGGAGTACGCTCGACGAGCAAGCTGCGAGCTCAGTCCGCGATCTCATCATGCGAGCGCAGTCTGCAACCTCGTGTGTTTGGGCCGACGATCCTATCATGCGAGCTCAGTCTGCAACCTCATGTGTTTGAGCCGACGATCCTATCATGCAAGTTCTGTGTGCTACCTCGTGGGTTTGAGCCAATGCCGGCCCAAACCCAAATGGATTTTGGACCGATGGTGGTAACTATCCTAACACCTTTTATTGTAGTTATAAGTGTATGCTTTTATCAAGAAAGAAAAATTGACTTTGCCAAGGAGTAAACAAGTTGTTCTTGGCTTCACAACAAATATGAGAGCAGAGCTCTGGGCTCTTCGTCATGGTATGTCCTTGGCTAAAACTTTAAATATTGATTTTATCATTGTTGAAGTGGATACCGCTGCTTCCATTTCTCTGCTTTCTACAACTATTTGTGCAAATCTCTCACTCCAACCATTGGTTGCGGATTGCAGAACTATATTGGTGATCTTCTATCGTAACCAACAGATTCATGTTTTCTGAAAGAGAAATCGCTACATAAACATGTTGGCACGCAACAACCTCAATCTTCCCCAAAACTTTTTTTCATATATTGCTTGACATTGTTATTTATTATGAACTTCCTAATTTTATGCTTAGTTTTATTAATGCTATTAAGGCAGGACTTACTACGTATCGAACCTATTTCTAAGTTTTCTTTATGAATGAAATGTTCCTTTATTTAAAAAAAAAAAAAAGACAAAAAAAAAGGAAACAAGTTCCTGAGTTGTGGGGTTTTGACACCTTATCCGACAATGATTAGGAATACAATTATCTGAATTCATACAAGTATTCAAACCTATCATTCATACAAGTTTCAGCTTTTGGGGGCCAGTTTTTTAGGTCCATAAAGTTGCTTAGCTGGTGGTGCTTGGCATATGCAAATGGTGGTAGAAACTATATATCATTAAAAGATTTTTTTTTTTTTAAATGAGAGAGATGATTGTGATGGCAAACCCACATGCGTACTCTTGTTAACAAATGATGGCATAAATAACTGGTCCTAGAAGGACTGGATACAGTCTTTAATAGCTACTAATCGAACCATTCTTTCTGGTCAGTGCCAACTGCCAACTAATTTGCTAAACTAAATTTAAAGCAAGGATGGTTCGACAGCTAATTAATAACGCCAGGGGAACACCTTCGTATCCATCATGTTAAAACCTTAAGCAAGCAGATAAGAGGGATAGTTTGGGTTTATCCAACTCCGACTTAAAAACCATAAAACCAGATGCCCAGAAACACCATTTGCCATACATGACCAAAAAACCCGGGCATGAAAACTGGCCTCAGGACTGACAAACTTAGAGCGTCCAGTGGATATGCTGCATGGAGTCGTCATAGGCTGCCCCGGACTGCTCATGTTCCATATATGACCTCCAGCTTTGTTGAGACAACTCAAGGTCGCTAGAGAATTGACAGTTAACAGGGTCTGGGATTTGACCCAAATCTAGGTGTGGCAGCATCTTGTGAGAACTGCGAACAGTGTCACTGCCATTGAAATCCAAAGAGGCATTTGAATAAGGGTTCACAACTGCACCATGAGGCGTTGTTGGTTGTGCCGCAGAGGACCCTTCAGTACTTATCACGCCATTTACAGAAAAATTCAAAGCCTGGTTCCTGGAGCCCCACGGTTGATTTGACAGAAGAGAGAGAGCACAGCTTGAGTCACCAGACCCTGTGAAGCATTCTCCTGGAGAAATTCCAGTGCTGGAGAAACTAGTCCCACATGGTGAACCTTGCAAGAAATGGTCATGAGGAGGTTTGTTGGAGTTGTTTTGCCATGGATGTGAAAATGAGCTCCCAGTAGCTGTGTTTCGATTTCCAGTTATGCATTCTAACGATCGAGCTGCTGGCCATGCATCCCTTCCGGAAAGCCTTGGGTATGCTGAGAAATCCACTATAAAGCTTCCACCTCTACTGCCATTTTCTGTATCAGAACAGAGACCAATTTATTCCTTTCTTGCAATTACTAAGCAATGAAAAGTTATAAAAATAAGCGGTAACCACAATCTAACCAATAATAGAGGAAGAAAGCCCGCCATAAGGAGAGGAAAATAATGATCCAGGTGGTGGTTTCCTGCGTCGCTCATTGTGACCTGCAAGCCGTCTACGACAACTCCGTTTCCCTTTGTCAAATTCAGAAAGCTGATGAAATCTGGAAAGAAACTACAACAGAAGATGTTAACGTTGGTACAAAAAGGAAATTCCAAATTTAATTGCAAAGAGGAAATCAAACCCGACAAGAATTAACATAGATGGGCATACAACAAAGGATAATTACAGTTCAGAATCCTCCAACATAACATACTGAATTAAGAAAGTTGCCACACTATATCATAAATTCATAATATGTCAATTTTTTAGTTACTTTCAGAAATGAGGAGAGATGCTATCATATTCACCAGTGTTGTCCGTTGTAACTTCTTTCAGCTATCAAAAAATCAATCTACCTCGAAAAAGCAAAATGTATGTATGATTAACCATTCAAAATAAACAAAGAAAACATCATACAGTGTTCTTACTAGGAATGGCCCGACCGCCCCTGACATTTTTTAAATCCTAACTAACACAAAAGGATAGATTGCGCAAATACATCCTTAAACAGTTGGCTTCTCTATATGCATGAGATTCCATCTAAAGATAACAAAGAATATTTTATTTTCATAGAATTGAAACAGCTATTACATGATATGCATTGCTTTTATCTGACTATTAAAGAATGCTCAACTAGTCAAGGTCCCACAGTCATCTCATAGTTTCCCAATTTTTAATATGGAACTAAAGAGCTCAGGCATGGAACAAGGTATCAGCGGTATAAAAATAGTACAAGAAACATTTCGATGGTATGCATACCATTGATATACAACAGACTATGCTCCTCTAACCATAAAAAAGACAATTTAGGGATGTAGAATTGGAAAAAGAAAAGAAGCCAAATAGCTTCAGAAATATGTCCATAAACTACGAATCATAGAATTTTATGGAAAATTTTAATCAGCCTACATAAATGCCAAAACCAGATAATCAACCAAAAATTACACTCAAAGCTCCATATATTTGTATTCTCTTTGGAGAGAGTATAAGCATCATTAGCTAGCTTCTATGAAACTAGTAAACTAAGGATCTTACCATCGTGACAAAATCATGTAAGCGAAGACAAAAAAAAAGCATAAAAATTTTATGGCACCAATTAATAGCTAAGCAACCAAGCAAGGAAACACAACCAATAAAGTCCATAACGTTACTAGAATGAAATCCATCCCATAAATCCAGTCACAAAGAACCAAAAATGAAAAAAGGCACTTAGAAACCACAATCCTGCCCCCTCAGTTTTTATGAAATTAAAACAAAGAAACAAAAATATTTAGAGTAGTTAAGTCTAAAGTAACTTACACAGAGGTCAATTAAGCCCAAACAAGCACTGAACTAACAGAATAAATCGAAAAACACAATCCCAATCCAGAACCACAAAAATAGGTTCATAACTCAAGCCACCATATCTCTTCCCACTAAACAGAGAAACTCAAAACTAATAAATATCAGAGCGTAACAAACTTCCCAACATCACACAGAAAGCCACCAAGACCGATACAATTAAAGGAAGAAAAATTGAATCAAAATTTAAACCGAAGACAGCTCAAAACCATCAATCATAGGTACAGAACATTAATTTTCTTTTTTTAAAAAAAACTAATTAATAAGTTCCTTAATAAACTACTTGAGAGGAAAAAAGACCGAACAAACCAAAGCAAGGCTAAAAGTTAGGAAATAAAAGGAGAAACATCAAACAAGAGAGCAAACTTGGATGTATTTGGAGGGCTGACCTGCTACACTGCTGACAAAATCTTTGCTCGAGACCAGCAACAATGACTTTAGATGACTTAGAGTGCATACAACAAACCTTATGCCTTGAATAGTAAGCCTTAGCATCACTCAGATCCACTTTACACCCTTCTACTTGACACCTAGGAGGCAGAACCCCTTGCGCCATTCCATCAACCCTGGCCTTCCTACCCGACCCGGATAAGCTTGAAGACCCTGGACCGGACTTGGATGGAGTCCCTATGTTTGCACCATCACCAACACTTTTACCACCACCACCAGCGGCGGCGGCGACAGCGGCTGTATCCTCAAAGTAGATCTTTTTACCGAACTTCAAGCCGTTGAGTGACTCGGCGGAAGAGTTGGTGGAAGAACCGCCTGACTCAGTCAAAGAGCCCGAACCCATTTCCATGAGCTTTGCCTAGTGCCCATTCATGGGGTTTTTGTTTTTGTGGGTTACGAAAATAACATAGAAAATGTGCTCTTTCTTATCTCTCTCACCTCCCCCTCCCCCAAAAAATAAAAAAAAGTTCTTCTTTGTTTATTCTATCAAGTACTAGTTTATAATAAGTTTATTCAATAAAAAAAGTAAACTAGAAGAGTGTGTGGAAAGTTGGTCACCTGATGGCTGATAGGCTGACAATGAAACTGGTCCATGCCAGCGAGGGATGTATGGTTTGAGGGGCTGTGTTAGTCGCCTAAACTAAAATAGTTTATCAGGAAAGAGTAAAACAACTCAAAAAGAAACAGAAGTCGACCCTGTCTCCACTATTTAGAAAGAAGGATAAATTAGATTGAAGGTGATTAAACTCTTAATAAATTTAATTTTTTATTATTTAATTTTAAAAAGTGAAAAAATAGTTATTTAATTATTTGATATTTTTTATTTAAGTCATTAGTTATTAAATTATTATTGTATAGTTTTCTCTATTCGTACAAATTTATCATTTCATTTCTCTTCTATAGTTCAATTTTGTTGTATGAAACAACTTTGAACTTCACGAATCTGCGAATCAAAATCCAAACAACTTTGTTCTCTAATTTCCAACATTGACTGTCAGATTGGCTTAAATCTAATATACATTCTTTTACTCGTCAATGGGTACTAATCCACAATATCCATTGTCGAATCGTCACTTAGAGCTCGCTAGCTGAACCTTTTTATAAAAAAATAGCAGTGACTTAAAAAAAAGGTTAATAGTTCATTGACCATTTTTGTAACTTTTTGAAATTAAATGACCAAAATGTAAACTTATTAATAGTTTAATGAGTTTAGGTGTAGTTTACCTAGAAAGAAACACAATGTGATCAAATGAGGTACCGTAAAGGTAGTGATGACAATGAAATGGGCCACTCAATTTTTGTCCATCTAAATTTTGACTCAATGCTCTACTGTTATATCTCGATCCCGATATTAACTTTTAAAAAATTTAACCTATCTTAAATTTGAACCCAAAAATTAATAGTGTGCCGAATCCAAAATTAACCCATTTTGTGAAATTGTGATTAATTATTTAAAAAAAAATGAAATGAAAGGTTTTGACACTACTTTCTATTGGATTTGTTCTGTTGTTTGCGTTTGGAGCTTTTGTGATTTATAATAAAGATTAAGATTAAGATTAAGATGATAAAATAAAAAAAAATATTTGAATAATTTTGTCCTAATATATATTGTGGTTTACAACACATAAAAGAAAAGAAAATAAATTAAAAGAAAAGAATGGGAGGGGAAAGAAACTTACTTGTGTGACAGATAGAAGTAATATAATGGTGGTGAAATGATGCTGGTGAGAAAATTTAACCAAACTAATATTATATATTTAGAGGGGAAATTTTGTAAATATTTTGGGACAAAATGGGGCATTTTCACCTTAAACTTGAACCTTATGCAATTCGACCATTCATAAAAAATAATTTGACTCGACCTACCTCGAACCTGATTAAAAAAAAAAAACTAGACCCTATCAAATTAAAACATATCGCTTTCGGATTTTTTTGCCATCACTAAATGAAGGTAGATGTAATGTCCCTAACACCTTGAGTCGAGAATAGTGCTAATACAAGATGACATACGTTAGAATTTTCGAAGGAAATAAAATAGAAATTATTAGTGTTAGTAGAGAAGGTAGTTGGATAGTGAAAGAAATTGAAAGGACTCATGGATTGAGAAAAATAAATTTGAGGTATTGACTAAATTGTAAAAAAGTGAAAAGTGATGGGTCAAAATGGAATTAAGCAAAAGTTGAGGGGCTAAAGTGCAAATTTTAAAAATTAAAGGATCAAAAGGGCAAATATTCTAAAGGTGGAAAAGACCAATGTGTAAAATAAATTAGTAAGTAGGGACTAAATTGAATACGTGGAAAATATAAGGGACTAAATTATAATTTTACCAAAATCAAGTGGTGAATCAAGGAAGAAATTGTAGAGAATGTTGAGGGGTAAAATAGTCATTTAATCAATTAGGATAACTTTAATGTAATATCATGATAATTATGGACTATTTGGTGTAAGATTTTGATTGGTTAAGATTATTTAATATTATTTTTAGTATTTTAGTATAAGATAAAGAATAAAAGAATGATCGAATTCTCTCCAGCCTTCCATCATTCTCACGTCCACCATGAAAGAGATGAGAAAAATTTTGAAGTTTATTCATTTTAGTCCTCTCCATCAAAATTTACCATTTTCACCTAAAAATTAAAATAATTTCATAGTTTTCAAATGGTGAATATGAACATCAACTTGGATTCAAGAAAAATAAAATTAGAGGAGAAAGAAAATCAAGCTAAGGCTTGATATCAAGAGAACAAGGCAAGAAATTAAAAATTTCTTATGAAATTCATATTTAATTGAAGTAGAGACATAAGAAATAGATTTTAGTGTGAGTTTTGATTATGTATTTGATGTGTTCATGAAGTAGAGAATGAGAAGAAATGATGAAAGTGTTGGAAACAAAGTGAAGGTGGTGACAAAAGTGAGGAAGGAAGAAAATTAAAGCAAAAATAGTGAAATTCTAACAAAAGAGAGGTAAGTATTTCAAGAAAATTTCCTTACACCCAATTAAGAATATAAGTGATTTATATTGAAATTGTTATATTTATGTTCTTAAGATTTAATTATGTATATATATGAACATGTTAATATTTATTATGAAATTAATTAGAAAGAAGTGATTATATAAATTTAACCTTAACAATAAAGTGAATAGACTAAGTGTAGTAAAACTAAAGTAAAAAGGACTGAATTGGAAGGTGCAAAAAAGTTTATGTGTGAAATGAAATAATATAATAAAGATCTTAAATGAAGTGTTAAGTGTTAGTAAGTTAAATACAAAGTGATATTGAAGAGATATTATAGTGGTTATTAAAAAATCTACCTAGAAAAGAGGAGAAGATATCATGGGCTATTGGAGTTACCCTAGGAAGAAAAGCTTATAAAAAGCCAAAAAGAAACCATAAAGGGTGTGGAGATTCGGAGGAAACAATAGAGGGTAGCAGCTAAGTAGAGACGAAAAGAGGAAAATGAAGGCAGTCTTCTCGCCACCACATGACACTGTGCTACTAGATTGTGGATTAGTTTGGTGACAACCATCTTCCTATGTTCTTCAATTATTTTTTATTTTGTTCTCCCGTGAATTGATTTGATCGAAATGATGTTAGGTGTTATTTTGAACTTGAATTAATTGCCAACCCATGAGCTAAATCTCATAGGGTTGGGATTACATGATGAGACTTTTATTTTCTTTAATGGTTGAAGCATATATTTGATTTAATCTACTATTTAATTCAATTGTTTTTATTTCTCAATTGTATGCGTACATTCTCTAGACATAGACGAGTGTGCAGTATGCCCACAAACTGAATCTAATTCTGAAAAGGTTGGATTAGCTGGACTAAAATTGAATGATACAAGCAGGTATTCGAAAGAATACTTGCAGCAGACTCTAGACATAGAGCAACATTTGTATAGAATGAAAATAAAATAGTACAGAGTATCATGCTAAGGCCTATAGACACAGGCCAGGTAACTTGAGATATTGCCTTCGAAAGAAGCAGGTCACTTTAGGTCTCTTCTGAGCTGTAGATTGAGTATGATTCTGTTGAGGCATTGTTGAAAATAAGGGCAGATTCTTAGTAATCCCAACCTTCTAAATAAACATCGTAGACCCTTAATCATTTGCCGTAGTATCTTTGCTATAGCATTCTTAGTTATTTATTTATTCACTCGCGTATTATTTACGTAGTTATTCTCGAAATTGCTGTTGCACTTTTACTCTTGCTTTGCCATAGCATGTACCAGTATTAGTCAGTATACATTTTGCACACATCCTTACTATTTTAATTTACCACCGCGTACTTAACTTGGTTTTGCCATAACATTAATAATAAGTCATTATAATAACTTGACCACTTTTATACCTAATCTGATCATTGTGGAGACGATCTCACTTATCATTTTATTACTTGATTCGACGTGTATACTTGCACAATTTGCATATCATTTCACACGTGACAAGTTTTTGGCGCCGTTGTCGGGGATCGGCAAATTGGTGTAATTTGGTTTGGTTATTTTACTTAATTCCATTAAGTTTTATTTAACTTAGTTTAATTTAATTTCTACAGGTTTGCCATAAGTGCATGACAAGAGGCATTCCTACTAACAAGTAATATCCTTTTGACCCAGAGATCGAAAGAACTTTACGAAAAAGGCAAAAGAACTATGAAAAATGGCTAGGAACAGGAATGATCTTGGTCTCAATGATAATCTGAATGGTCAAGATGTTAATCCTCCTATTTGTAGGGTGATACATGGTATCAATGATAATCTAAATGGTCAGGACGCTAATCCTCATGCTCATAAGGTGATAGATGACCGAGACAGACCAATCTGAGAGCATGTTGTTCCAATTTTAGAGGATTTGAATCCAAGAATAGTCAAATCGCACATACAATCTCGACAGTTTGAGCTGAAATCGGTAATGTTTTAAATGTTACAAATAGTAGGACAATTTAGGGGATTACCCACTGAAGATCCATGACTACATTTACGACTTTTTCTAGAGGTTTGTGACTCGTTTAGACAACAGGGTGTTCTTGAAGACGCTATGCGACTTAAACTGTTTCCATATTCTGTAAAAGATCGTGCAAGAGCATAGCTGAATGCTTTGCCGTCAGGAACAGTGGCATCAAGGAAAGATTTAAAGATTTAATTTGGAAATATCCGATGCATGGATTTCAACACTGAACTCAGATGGAGATATTCTATAATGGGATGAATGCACATATGAGGATGGTAGTTTATGCTTTTGCCAACAGTACTTTGTTGGATAAATCTTATGATGAAGCATATGAGATTCTGGAAAAGATTGCCAACAATAATTATCAATATCCTACCACAAGAGTTGGGATGGGCAAGAGAGCTGTTGGTGCTATGGAGCTGGATGCAATCACTTTGTTGACAGCCCAAGTATCTTTTTTGGTTAATATGATCAAAACAATGAAAAAACCCACTATAGTTCAGGAGATGAAAGTAGCCGAGCTATCGTGTGTTTATTGTCGTGAAGATCTTGAGTTCAATGAGTGTCCATCAAACCCAGCATCTAATGTAACACCCTGAATTTGGGCCTAGTAGAATTGGGCCCATTGGGCCTTGGGCATAGGAGCGTTTGGAATTTTTAGAGAAAATGAGAACGACATTATTCCTGGTTGGACCTGTCTAGAAGGTGATTTTGGAAGGTTACGGGGTTTCTATGAAGTCCTGGGTTCAAGTTAGGCCATAGGAGAAATTTTGGTTTTGGGGCCTTTAGTAGGGAGAGCTTGTGGAAGCAGGACTTAAGGATTTTTGTTTGCATTTTGCTAACACAAGATGGCTATATGGTAGAGTGGTGGTGGCATCAATGTGTGAGCAAGGGGAGTGAGGTTCGAATCCCACATGCAGCTTTTGGGGAGTTTTATTTTGTGCTCAAGGAGGTGAAGAGGTGGAGTTGGAGTGGGATTCTATTTGGTGAAGGTTTGAATTGGTCAAACAGTTTGAATGAGTGAAGGGGAGTAAGTGTAGGAGAGAATAATGGGTTTCAAGTGGGGGAAGAGTTGGCCGAATATGGGGAAGTAGATAGGCAATATTCGGCCAAAAGACTTGGCATCTTGGAGAGTGCATTTTCGGTTTTTGTCAAGGTGAAGTGCAGAATTTCTCTAGCTCTCTTTGGTGTTTTTGCATTTTGGGCACTTTTTCCTTGAACATTTCGGGTCATTTTCTTTGTATTTTCTTTCTTGCCGAAATCTTAATCTGACTTTCTCTCTTCTTCTTCTTCTTCTTCTTCTTCTTCTTCGTTTTCTCTTCTACTCCTCCCTCTCCATAAGCCGAACCTCCTATCTCTTCTCTAATCCGTAATTGTTCTTCTTTCTCCTTTCAACACCATTCGAATGTTCTTTGCAGTTTAATTCTCTTAGCCGAATCTATTCTCCACCAACACCTCGTTTTGGGTTCTTTATTTGGTAAGCTTTTCATCCACTTTCTTTCTTTTTTTCCTCTTTGCTCAGTATAGTCGAAGCACTTTTCTCTTGGTGTAGGCCGAACCTGTTGGAGTTTAAGCATACCCTCCTTATCGTTTATTCAGCCTTTGAATTTCGGAAATCGGTTGGTAAGTGTGGCTAGGGCCGAATAGGGGTGGTGGAGTTTTTCTCTTATCGGGTTATTTTTTCGCTCAAGCCGAAAGACTGTTATGATTTCAATTAGAGCTGTGAGTGATATGGCTAACATCTCCCCTTTGTTTTAGCGTTGCAAGGGACCCGACGTACTTAATCAAAGAGCCGACTGAGCACTTTTCGTGGCAGTGAATCGCTTGGTTGTTGGTAAGTAGCATAGACTGATTTATCGATCTCAATTCTTAGAGATATCGTATCAAGAATTAAGGCTAACGGTTTAGAGTTGTTGGTTTCTTAGGTACGTGGATTCGAGGTTTCAACCTACGCTCGAAGCAGGTGTGTACTCACACCATTCTGACTATGGATCAGCAAATGCCGAAAAGCCGAAACTCCGACAAATGATGCCACATGAGCGTGCGAACGCACGTGTGGTGAACCGAGCCCACGAAAATGGGCGCATGATGCGTGAGGCCACCATGAGCCTTCTCATGGGCTTGGGAAGTTTTGGGCCTCGTTTGGTTGAAATGGGCCGAGTGGGCCCAACATGGGTAAATGTTGTGGACGGATAGGAATTAAGGAGTCGACCATGAGCGATCACATGACCAAAGGCAGTTTTGGGCCGAATGGGCCACACGAGAGTGTGGGCCCACCTTGGCCGAGTTTTGGGTTTTGGGCCCAAATACACCATTTTTGATTAAATGCGATATCTGTGTAACACCCCTTACCCGGGTTCCATGCCGAAACCGAGCCCGAGGCGTTACCGTAAAAATCTCATGATCACCACTTAGGCTTATCTTGATTACTCTCTCTCTAGTCATCTCAGTAACCCCATTCTCGACTTACGAGACCTCATTCACACACACGAAGGCTCTCGAGTTTATATCATAACTTTTTCGAAACCTAAAAAAAAATTCTCTTTTATACAAGGCTCACACGCCCGTGTAATAAGAGACACGCCCGTGTGAAGTCACACATGCCCATGTCTTCAAACCGTGCCTAAAAACCCAAGCATTCTGCCAATGCCCCACGGTTAGGGCACACGCCCGTGCTCTCCAACCGTGGTGGACACTGACTTTACCCACACGGCCTAGAGTCTAGACACACGCCCGTGTGGCTAAACCGTGGCCAACACTGATTAACATACATGTCCTAGGCACACGCCCGTGTGACTAGTCCTTGGTCTATTCTGACTTAGAATGCCAACATGCAGGGGACGCACGGCCAAAGCACACGCCCGTGGGCTGACCGTGTGTCACACGTGGCCTAGACACATGCCCGTGTGTCTATCCACATGGACAAGAACAAAGCTATATGCTAAGTTCTTCTCACCCCTATAGCACACACAACATATATTCATTCAACACAACTTTAAACAATCCAATTAAAATACCATCTCACATAGATAATTACACCTTTGCATAATATAGAATAGCCAACAACTATGGCGTTATACAAAATGTATCACCCATCTAAAGACCAACACATCTTAACCATTTACAACAAAAATTCACTAACTTGCCTAGCCCCTATACATACCATATACAAAAGACTGAGTCTAGGTATACCGAGGTGAGCTGATAGTGTGGGTGATCTTCTGAATGTCTTTATATCTCGGCTTGGCTCTTAACCTCTATGAAACAAGGGAAAAAGAGAAGGGGGAGTAAGCTTTAAGCTTAGTAAGTTTACATGTAAACAACATAAGATTATAACATGTAATAAACAATTACATAGCATTACATACTAAGCAAGAAATAATTTACATTCATGATCGTGCTTACTCATTTTATCTATTCCCACATTCCTACCATGTCATAAGCATAGTACATACATTCATTAACATATTCCTCTGCACATAGCATCATAAAATCACATAATACAACACATCACTATCTCTAGTTCCTTTGCTCATAATTAAATTACTCGGTGGTTTCGCACTTAGCCCACCAATAACCTTTATTAGGGTGGTATCGCACTTAGCCCACCAAAAGATTATAGACGATGGTATCGCACATAGCCCATCGTAATTAAGCAACAAGGTGGTATCGCACTTAGCCCACCAACAAGTGTGTAAACGATGGTATCGCACACAGCCCATCGTAATTAAACAACAAGGTGGTATCGCACTTAGCCCATCAACATGTGTATAAACGATGGTATCGCACACAGCCCATCGTGAAGATGTTATCGCATTTAGCCCACTAACAAATGTATAAACGATGGTATCGCACACAGCCCATCGTAATTAAACAACAAGGTGGTATCGCACTTAGCCCACCAACAAGTGTCGTCCTTACATATTTATGTGACTATTTCATCATTCACACAATAATTATTCAACGATTACCACATTCAATCCATTTGAGCCACACATGTTCTCCATCATGCCATACACTAATTAGCAATACAATGTTTACACAAATATGCATTGTTTACACATAAACTTACCTCGGTGCAAAACGTGATAACCAACGACTTAATTCGTCACCTTGCCTTTTCCACGGTCAAGGTTGATTCCGCGCTCTTCTTGATCTATAACAATGAAATTCATTCGTTTAGATAATTCTATGATCATAATACGTCAAATTCTACACTTGGGCAAAAATGACCATTTTGCCCTTGTACATTAGCAAAATTACGATTTTGCCCCTACGCTCGTAATTTATTTTTCAACACATTTCCTCAATAATTAAGTCTAGCTGAACATTTATTTCTCTTACAACTACTCACCATTCTCATAATATCATGCATTTATAACACAACCTCATTCTTGCTTTTAATTCCTACTTAGGTGTTTTCATGCAAACACCTTTCACAAAAGTTGTTCCTCATCTCCCTAACATTCATTTTCTCTCATAAAAACTCAGCTAACAACATAATTAATCTCATGGAAAATCCCTAGACTTTCAACCATATCACAAATTATTCCCCTCATTAGCTAGCTTAAGCTTTGGGGGCTCCAAAAATACAAAAACTAACAATTAACACCACCAAAAATAACTTACTTGGGTGAGGACAAGTTGCTGAAATTTCAAAGCTTTCAAAACCCTTCCTTGGATGTAAAAATTGGTGGATGAAGAAGAGAAGAGAAAAAGATGATAGCCTTCCTTTATTTTATCATATTTTATTCACTTAGTCACCAACTTTCACCAAAAATTTAATGCCCTTGTCCCCTATCCTCTATGGCCGGTCAACACACATCAAAATGGCCTAATTATACTTTAAAATCCTTCAATTTAATATTCTATGGCTATTTGACACCTCTATCTTGTAAATTAGAACTTTTGCACTTTATGCGATTCAGTCCTTTTTCGCAATTAAACAATCAATCATTAAAATTAAGGTACCAAAATTCTCATACATCCCTATAAACATGTTACGACACATAAAATAATATCAAAATAATTTCCTTGACCTCGGATTAGTGGTCTCGAAACCACTATTCTGACTAGCCCCAAAACCGGGCTATTATAATGCAGGTCGCCGAGGCGATCAGAGACCTCCGGAAAGGTCGTAAAATTACTAAAATACCCTTGAAGGGTAAAATGACCGAAATACCCCTGGAGGGTAAGATGACCGTTATGCCCCTGAAGGGCAGAATGACTAAAATGCTCTACATGTTATATGATTGCTATCGTATGTTTATTATGGTATGTTGCATTCATGTGTTATTATGTTGCATGGGGATGGGACTATTAATACGGAGGAAGTGCTAATAGGATCGCATGGTCGCTTGACGTGTGGATCCACCCGAAGGCTTTTAAGCCATGAGCAGCTCTGCTGCAACGATAAGTTAGTGCCGCAACCGGTGCTACATAAGGAGTGTAGGGATGGGTGGGTCGATTAAATCCCCACAGGAGTGCAGGGTTGGACAGGAGACGGAGTGCAGGGTTGGTATGGGCATTAATGCATTGCATACATGGATTTTAATATTGAGATGGGCTTAGGCCCAAATAAATATGATATGTGACATTTGATATGGGCTACGGCCCAACCGAGGCTATTTTGGGCTAAGGCCCAATTGCCACTGTTTCTGTAATGGGCTTAGGCCCGGATTGTTGTGATGCATGTTTTACTGACGAGGGTTGTACACACTGAGTTTTTGTAAACTCACCCCTCTCTTTTTAATTTTCCTCAGGTAGTCCTCAGTAGGCGGTTCGACGTGCGGGAGGACTCGAGGTGGCCACTCTATGAGCAGCTTTGAATTTGAGTATTCAATTTTACTTTTTTTAAACCGTTTTCTTATTGGGTTGTAATAAGGCCTCTCTTAAATTCTGGTTTTTAATTTGAGATTTTCAGTTTATTATTATTTAAATCTGCTAAAAGTTGAACACGGTTTTTTTTAAAACGATAACTGTTTTCTAAACACTACGTTTCCGCAACTCAAATTTTGGATAACTCGTCTTCGTAAATCATTATTTTAAATTAAGCTTCCGCAACAACGAGGTTTTGAAATTAATAACTTTTAATAAACGTTGATTAAAGATAAACAAACGCAAACTGAGACTTTAGTTTTTAAATATCAAGAAGAGTTTTCAATGAAAACATGGTTTTCGAAAAACACTTCAATGTGACACGCCAGATTCGGGCCTAACTTCTAGGTCGGGTTTGGGGTGTTACATCTGTGTACTACATGGGTAATTTTAATCCGAACAATAACCCCTATTCCAAAACCTACAATCCAGGATGGAAGCAACATCTAAATTTTAGTTGGAATAATCAAAGTGCGGGGAATTCAAGCAATATTGCAGGATAGAATGCACCGACTGGTTATAATCATCCTCTACCGAGACAAAATATTCAACAGGGGCAAACATCATCATCCTCAACATCCATTGAAGCTTTGTTGAAGTAATATATGGCTAAAAGCGATGTTGTAATTCAGAGTCAGGTTGCATCTCTCCAAGCTCTTGAGAATCAAGTAGGGCAAATAGCAAATGCTTTAAATTTGAGACCACAAGAAGCATTGCCAAGTGGTACTGAAAATTCGAGATCACAAGGGAAGGAACAGTGCAAGGCCATCACTCTTAGAAGTGGAACTCATCTTGATGACGTTGCTCAAGATGTCACGGCAGCAGAGGATAACTCGAATAACAACCAAGTAAAGATCCCAGAGTCATTTGAAAAACATACTGAACCTAAAAAACGTAAGCAGCAAAATGTTGTGGCAGAATCAGATCATGTTGTTAACAAGAATGCCACGACAAAATAATATCAGCAACCTGAAGGACGACCACCTTTACCTTTTCCTCACAAATTTCATAATTCTAAACAGGATATTCAGTTCAAAAGATTTTTGGATGTATTGAAGTAACTCCACATCAACATACCATTGGTTGAAGCTTTGGAGCAAATGCCTAATTACATTAAATTTATGAAAGATATACTGTCAAAAAAGCGCAGATTGGGATAATTTGAGACTGTAGCTCTCACTGAAGGGTGTGCAGCAATGTTGACAAATAAATTACCTTCAAAGCTGAAGGACCTAGGGAGTTTCACTATCCCTTGTTCAATTGGAAATAATTATGTTGGTAAGGCGTTATGTGATCTAGGAGTGAGTGTAAATCTAATGCCTATGTTTATTTTCAGAAGCTAGGAATTAGAAAAGCAAGACCTACTACAGTTACGTTGCAACTGGTTGATCGATCCAACGCACATGCTGAAGGTAAAATTGACGATGTGTTGGTAAAAGTAGATAAATTTATCTTTCTTGTGGATTTCCTTATTTTAGAATGTGATGTAACACCCCTTACCCGTATTCTACGCTGGAACCGGGTCCGAGGCATTACCGGAGTAAAACCACTTGATCGCCACTTAGGCTCAACGTGACTACTCTCCTTAAGTCACCACAACAACCTTATTCTCGACTTACAAGGCCTCATTCATACACACGAGGGCTTTCGAGACCATAGCGAAAACTCTTACGAATTTAAAATTTTTCCATCTATACAGGGACCACACGCCCGTGTAAGATTAGACACGCCCGTGGAGGTCACACACGCCCATGCCCCCATCCTGTGCATGAAAACCCAAGCATTCTGCCAATGTCCCACGGCTAGGGCACGCGCCCGTGCTCTCCACCCGTGGTGAGCACTGACCACTTTACACGGCCTAAAGCCTAGACACATGCCCGTGTGGCTAGCCCGTGGCCTATAACACTCGAATCTGCCAAAGTGACACGGCCAAGTCACACGCCCGTGGGCTGGCCATGTGTCACACATGGCCTAGACACATGCCTGTGTGTCTATCCACATGGACAAGAACAAAGCTATTTGCTAACCTCTTCTCACCCTTCTAACTCATACAACATGTATACATTCAACTCATCCACAATCAACTCATATTTTAACATAATCTTACATGGATAACTACATCTTTTCATATAATAAGTTAGCCATCAACCATGGCATTATACAAAATAGATTATCCATCTAAAGGCCAACACATCTTAGCCATTACAACAAAACTCACTAACTTGTCTAGCCTCTATACATGCCATATACAAAACATTAAGTCTAATGTACCAGAGTGTGCTGATAGTGTGGGCGATCTTCTGATTAATCCGCGTATCATAATTCAATCCTTTTTCTCTATAAGACAAGGGAAAAGAAAGGAGTAAGCTTTGAGCTTAGTAAGTTTACACATAAACAATTTAAGCATTCTAGTATAAGCTAAACAACAATTAGCATTATACTAACATATGTAATTCATATCCACCACTATGCTTACTCTTTCTATCCCTTACCACATCTCCAACACATCATGAGTCACATACTCATAATCATTGTCATGCACCCCTGAACTTAATATCACATTTACTCAAAATACAACACATCATTATTTCTCAATAATACATCCACACAGCTAAATTACTCGGTGGTTTCGCACTTAGCCCACCACAATCAGATCATAAGGTAGTATCACACATAGCCTACCACAAAGGATAAATCATAGTGTTTCCGCACATAGCTCACTAAATGATATGCTTAACAATAGTATCGCACACAACCCATCATTGTTAAGTATCAAGGTGGTATCGCACTTAGCCCACCATCAAGCATTATCACTACACATTCACATGTCTACTTGTAATACATTCATCCATTCACAACTACTATCTCATTCATTCCACTAGAATCGAATAGGTTCTCAATCATGCTACACACTAGCTAGCATTAACAATGTATATGCATAAATGCATCGTTTGTACGTAAACTTACCTCGATACTCAAAAGTATGGAGGTTTGCAATTTAGTCCACTACTTTGCTCTTGCCTCAGTTTCTATCCGGGCTTCGTCTTTCTTGATCTATAATGATAAATCAACCCGTTCAATACACACATGGACTAAATTGACCCTTATCTCATACTTTAGCAAAATTACCATTTTTCCCCTAAACTTTCTCATATTTACACTTTTGTCCCAAGGCTCATAAAGTGATTTTCATTCAACTTTCTAGCCTTTCATGCTTAGCCGAATCATTTACTCAACTAAAGCAATCATCAATTCTCACTAAATCACTCATGTATGACCAATCTCAAGACTTTCACAAACTAGTCCCTACATGCATTTTTCATGGAATTCACTTAGCAAAAGATGTTTCTACTACATCAAGCCTTCATATTCTTCCATAAAACATCAAAATAAATGCATGTCATACATGGTTACATTTTTGAACATCAATCCTAGCTCAACATATAGCTAAAAACAGCTTACTCATGTTACTAGGATTTCAAAAATACGAAGAATATCAAAAACGGGGCTTAGATGCACTTACTAGCAAGCTTGAAAAATTGAAGAGCCCTAACAATGGCTTCTTGAAATTTTCGGCAGCTTGGAGAAGAAGATGAATGAAATTTTGTCATCTTTTTCCCTTTTTAATCACTTAATTGACAAATAACCAAAATGCCCCTTAGTCAAACTTTTCCAATACCATCCACTCATGCCCATTTTTGTCCAAAAATTAGAATTTGGGAAAATTACTATTTAAGGACCTCTAATTGATAATCCAAAGCTATTTCATACAAATAGCTTCTAGAATCTCACATTTTGCAACTTTTGCAATTTAGTCATTTTGGACAATTCAACCGCAATTTAAAAAAATTGCTTCATGAAACTTTCACACTAACATGCAAACATAGCATAAACCTCAAAACTCATACATTTACCTCAGATTTGTGGTCTCGTACCACTATTTCGACTAGGCTCTAAATCGGAATGTTACATGTGAAGATGACCAAGATGTGCCAATTATTCTTGGAAGACCTTTTCTTGCTACTGGCATGACTTTAATTGATGTACAAAAAAGGCGATCTAACCATGAGAGTAAATGATCAACATGTTACCTTTAATGTATTTAATGCTTTGAAATGTGCTAATGTTAATGATGAATGCCACGCCATTGGGTTGATAGAAACAACATTGGTGGAGTTCACTACATTTTGCCACAGCAATTTCGACAATGACGAAGACTCACTTGAGTAAAGTGATATAGTAAGTTTTGAAGAATTTGGTGAATTATTGAAAGCCAAGTAGATAGTGGATAGACCAGGGAGGAAGTTTGAATCCTTGGACTTAGCAAATTAACCTTTCAATCCTCCTAAGCCTTCTATAAAGGAACCTCCTACACTGGAGTTAAAACCTTTGTCGTACATTTGAAGTATGCATATTTGGGCAACAACAGTACTTTGCTGGTAGTAATTTCTGTGGAGTTGACACCCAAGCAAGAGGCAAGGTTGTTAGAAGTTCTTCGGCAATTTAAGAAGGCATTGGGATGGACCCTGGCTGATATAAAGGGAATTAGCCCTGCATTCTACATGCATAAAATTTTGTTGGATGATTGCCCTAGTAATTCCATTGAACAACAGCGAAGAATGAATCCAATCATGAAAGAAGCTATCAAGAAAGAGATTACTAAATGGCTTGATGCTGACGTCATTTACCCGATTTCAAACACCTAATGGGTGAGTCTTGTACAATGTGTACCCAAGAAAGGACGGGTCACAGTGGTAAGTAATGATAACAATAAGCTCATATCAACTTACACTGTCACGGGATGGAGAGTATGTATAAATTACCACAAGCTTAACAAAGCAACTAGGAAGGACCATTTTCCCTACCATTTATTGATCATATGTTGGATAGATTAGTTGGGAAAGCTTTCTACTATTTTTTGGATGGTTATTCAGGATATAACTAGATTTCCATAGCCCCTAATGACCAAGAGAAGACAATTACATGTCCATATGATACTTTTGCATTTAGACGAATGTTATTCGGGTTATATAATGCCCCAACAACTTTTCAAAGTTGTATGATGGCCATATTCTCTAACATGGTGGAAAGATTTCTTGAAGACTTCATAGACGATTTTTCTGTGTTTGGGGATGATTTTAAGGATTGTTTAAAAAATATAGAGCTGGTTCTGTACCGTTGTGAAGAAACAAATCTTGTTTTAAATTGGGAAAAATGCCACTTCATGGTTCGTGAAGGAATTGTCCTGGGGCATAGGATATCACAGAGAGGAATTGAAGTGGACAGAGCAAAAATTGAAGTGATAGAAAAATTTCCACCTCCCACCAATGTCAAGGGTATTATAAGTTTTTTAGGTCATGCAAGTTTTTATAGAAGATTCATTAAGTATTTTTTAAGGATATCAAAACCCTTGTGCACTTTGCTGGAGCAAAATAGACCTTTCAATTTTGATGAACATTATTTGGTAGCCTTTGAACATTTAAAGAAAAAAACTTATAACAGCACCAATTGTAGTAGCTTTGGAATGGACACTGCTCTTTGAACTCATGTGTGATGCCAATGATTATGCTGCGGGAGCCATGTTAGGGCAAAGGAAAGACAAAATACTACGGGCAATATATTATGATAGTAGAACTTTATTGGAAGCACAACTTAACTACACCATGGAAAAGAGTTATTGGCTGTGGTGTTCACGTTCAATAAATTTCATTCTTATCTAGTTGGTATAAAGGTCATAAGTCTACACAGATCACTCTGCTATTAAGCATCTAATGAGCAAAAAAGATTCTAAGTCGAGGTTGATTAGGCTGATACTTTTACTGCAGGAGTTTGACTTGGAAATTAGAGATGGAAAATGGAATGAAAATCAAATGGCTAATCACTTGTTGAGGTTAGAATCTGGAAGTAAAGGTGATCATGACACACTTATTAAAGAAGAATTTCCAGACGAACAGTTGTTAGTTACCACGACATTACCTTGGTATGCCGACATAGTGAACATTTAGTGAGTTGTGTATTGCCACCCGATCTCAACAATCAAAGAAGACAGAAATTTCTTTATGAAGCCAAGCACTATTATTGGGATGAACCTTTCTTATTTAAACATTGTGCTGATAAAAAAAATTAGGAAATGTGTTCCTGATGACAAAATACATAGCATTCTGCAGCATTTTCATTTAGCTCCGTATGGAGGACATTTTGGAAGGATGAGAACTTCTACCAAAGTACTTCAGTCAGGATTTTATTGGCCAAGTCTTTTCAAGGATGCTCATGAATTCTATCAGTCATGCAACCGTTGTCAGAGAACAGAAAATCTATCTAGGAGACATGAAATGCCCTTGTAAAGTATACTGGAGATTGAGTTGTTTGATGTATAGGGAATAGACTTTAGGGGTCCATTTCCACAGTCAGTAAGCAAATTGTACATACTGTTAGCAGTGGACTATGTCTCTAAGTGGGTCGAGGCTGTTGCCCTCCCTACTAATGATGCAAGGTCAGTGATGACGTTCTTACACAAGAACATATTTACAAGATTTGGTACACCTAGAGCCATTATTAGTGCTGAGGGGTCTCATTTTGATTGCAAGTTGGCAGCAAATGCTTTGCATCTATATGGGGTGAAACATAACATTGCAACAGCATATCACCCCCAAACAAATGGACAAGCTAAAATTTCTAACAGAGAAATTAAATTTTTTTAGAAAAGGTGGTGAATCGTACTCATAAGGATTGGTCTACCAGATTGGATGAAGCTTTGTGGGGTATCGTATCACATACAAAACACCATTGGGGATGTCACCCTTTAAGCTTGTCTATGGCAAGCCATGTCACCTTCCTGTTGAACTTGAGCACAAAGCATTTTGGGCTATTAAGAAGCTGAACATGGATTAGGTTGCTGTTAGCCATAAGAGGTTGTTAAAATTGAATGAAATGGAGGAGTTCCAAGCACAAGCATATGAGAATGCTAATTTGTACAAGGAAAAGACCAAGTGTCGACACGATAAAATAATTATGTCGTGGCAATTTGGATTAGGACAACAGGTGTTGTTATTCAACTCTAGGCTTAAATTGTTCCTTGGTAAATTAAAATCTCACTGGTCAAGTCCTTCTGAAGAAGCCCAAGTGTATCCTCAAGGAGCTATTAATATCAAAGACTTGAAAATAAGGGTCACATTTAAAGTTAATGGGAAACGTTTAAGGCACTATTGGGGTGCCCATGTGGATCGAGACAAGCACTCCATTGACCTCCGAGATAATTTAGCTAACAATTTCTTTTATCTTTCTTTTCTTTAATTGCTTTACTTTAATTTTATTTTTAGTACTTATTTAATACTGTTTCCATTTCTATTTTTTTGAATAGTTTTTTTTTTGTGATTTCCAGAGACAGAATAAACAATGTGAATTGAGCAGTTGTGATATCAAGAGGAGTTTGTTGTAGCATTGCAGCAAATTGGGTAAATGGATAACGTGAAGATGATCGGGCAGATAAGTCCAAGGGGAGAGATGCATTTTTTTAGTTAGGCTAATTTTGTCACTTGGCGAGCCCATGGAATAGCAGTTAAACTTTTTGTTTGTAACAGTCCGATTTAGACCCTAGTTGGAATAGTGGTTTCGGGACTGAAAATCCGAGTGTGAAAAATATTTTAATATTATTTTCTGTGTCTACAGTATGTGAATTGACATGTGTGAAATTTCTGTGATTTAATTTGTACGATTGTGTGTTTAATTTGAGAAAAGGAATTAATCACAGGAAGTGTAAAAGTAGCCTTCTAATTGAATAAGTGCCGAATTGTTATTGTCTTTAAAATGAGAAGTCCTTAAGAGGTTATTAAGCCATTATATAGTAAGTGGATGGTTAATGTACAATTATAACCAACCATAATATATGTTTATATGTTTAATAATAAGGATAATTTTGTAAAAGGATTAATAATGCTATTATAATAAAACAAAAGGATAAAATAAGCCATTTATTTTGGTGTTCATCCATCGAATATTGAAAAGAAAAAGGGGTTTAAAGCTTTTACAACATTCGGCCATTGAAGAGATTGATTAAGGTATGGATTTCGATCGGTTTTTGATAATTTCTACGTTTTTGTAATCGTTGCTTCGAATACTTCAAAACCCATGTCTTAATTTTGTGAATTGATGATGATTTTGAAAAGAGCCATTGATGAATTCATAAGCTTTGTGATGATTGTTGATGAAATATGAAATATATGTGTTAGATTAATATATTTTGTCTTTGGACTTTTGATGAATTTGAGTAATTTGAACTAAATTGAGAAAATATTATTTTGAGGGACTAAAATGTGAAATAAATGAAAAGTAAGGTTGTAACACCCCAAACCCAGCCTAGAAGTTAGGCCCAAATCTGGCGTGTCACATTGAAGTGTTTTTGCGAAAACCTTGTTTTCATTGAAAACCCTTCTAGAGAAAAGTTAAGTAAAATCCAGTTTGCTTTCAAAACGAGGTGTAGCCAAAAACCATTTCCTTGTTACTAAGTAAAAATTTCCTTTGACAGCGAAAGCTCGTTCTTAAAATCCAATTATTTTCAAAAACCTTGAAATACGTTTAAAAGAAATAAATCCAGGTTCCGTTTCAAAATTTCAATGCATAGTGAAAGTAATGGAATAATAACTAGAGGGAAAGCCTTATACAATCCGAAATAAATTAACTTAGAATAAATAACTTAAAATCTAGAATTTAGATATTAAGAAAACAAGTCTAATCGTCTTGCTAGTTGGCCACCTCTGAGTCCCTCCATCCGTCGAATCGCCTCTCGAGGATCACCGAGAAAATAAAAGAGGGAGTGAGTTTTCAAAACTCAAAGGTGTGTACGACCCTCGACAAACAAATAGCATAAATATCATATTATAAACATAATAATATCATACATGCAATGCTGTGCAAACCCTCCCCAAATAATCCATCCGATACACTTCGTCTCCGTCCAACCGAAACACATCTGTGGGGATTTCTAAATCGACCCACCCATCCGATACACTTCAAGGGTAGCCCAGTTGCGGTACTACCTAACATTGCAGCAAAGCTGCTTATCATATAATGGGCTTAAGAAGCCATCGGTGGATCCACAGTTGTCAAGCAACCATGCGATCCTCATATACTTCCTCCGTTCCTCCGTTCCCATCCATATGCAACCTAAACAGAATATCGTATGAATGCAGCAAATGTACATGTAACATCCATAAATCTTACCTTCAACACATAGGGGTATTTTAGTCATTTTTGCCCTTAGGGGCATTTCGGTCTTTTCTCATTGTTATGGGTCTATTACTTACCTTGGCCCATTATCAAGTCCTCGTTGGCTAAAGTGAACAGATACTATGCACCAGGTAGGATTCCAGAGAAGAGGAGGTGGGTCATTAAGACCGCTTAAGTACCAAGCTCTCCCTAAATCCAATCCTAGACATGCATATACCCATTGCCACACCTTAACCTTATGACTTGTCCACGGTCATAACTAGTTAATAGTTTAAGTTTAATGCAAGGCTAAGCAATTTACCAAATACTAAGCCCAAGACCCCTTAAAAAGCCAAACAAATTCACATACGTTTATATGGCCCACCAGGCCCAATCTCATTCGTATGGCCCATTAGGCCCAAATCACATTTATATGGCCCACCTGGCCCAATCACATTCATATGGCCCATCTGGCCCAAATCAATTCCAAGCCATGTAACCGACATGACTGGTTCATCACTTATTACCAAATCATCAAATTCGCCTATTTTGAGCCTACGGCCCATCGGGCCCTTTTTGCCCATTCTGGCCCGATTAGCCAAAACACGGCCCAAGACCATGAGATCGCTCATGGGGCCTCTGATAACGTATCGATTCCATTTCCCTCATACGAATGTTCGCACACTCGCAAGACTATCGAAGGCAAACTTTCGGGATTTCGAGATTTCCTAATCCATTCTGTGTGTATAGTGTATGTACACACCTGATAACAAAACGCGCTTCGATCTCCTTAGCCACGATCCTTAACCTTACTTGAAACACCAAGCCTTAATAGCTTTTCCTCGATAGCCATGATCCTTAACCTTACTTGAAACACCAAGCCTTAATAGCTTTTCCTCGATCACTAATCACGAGTACTTCTTAAATCTGCATCAATCTTAATTATTAAAAACTGAACCGTAAGTGACTTATATCCATCTTAAGTCACCATTACACTACTTACGACCATTCGACCAACCTTCAAAACCAAAAGTGAAGAATACTTACCCAAATCCCGAAATGCATAAAGAGTAATTCGGCAAAGATCTGAAGAACAGAGATTCAATATCAATCCCCTACCAAAATCGATTTAAAAAGAGTGAGGGAGAGGAGAAGTCGGTTCTGGCAAGATCAATTGAAAGAGTAAAGTACTTACACAAGAATCGGCTAGGTTGAAGAAATAGTGACAACACAAAAAGAATTTCGGCAAAGGGAGGGTGGAATTATTCAGCTTTAGAGGGTTTAAAAGAGGTAACAAAAAGAAAAGAAAAAGATCAAATGTGCTTGTGTGAGGGTAACTACAGTATATTCGATAAAGAAAAGAAAGACTAACCTATTTGCAAAACTCTCCAAATGCCGAAAGCCACAATGAAAATTCGTAATACCCTCCTAAAAGACCCAAAAACGGCACTCATTCACCCTCTTAAGCCGAATTTATACACTTTCCAGTTCCCAAAACGGCACCAACTCTTCACACTTCTCAGCTCCTAGATTTTCTCCAAGATAAGCTCCTACAATCTCTCCATGACCATTTCAAACCTCTCATCCATCAGACTTTCACTGCAACACAAACTCTTGCCATCCTGACAGCAAAATAAATACCCTAAAAAAATACCATACCACTACTCGAACCTTGGACTCCCTTGCCTGCCAATGACGCCACCTCCCTGCTCCCTAAGTGGCGCCACTTTGCCACTACACCACAAGCTCTTTTGTGTCATTTTTCTTCTTCATTTATTTAAAAGGCCTACCAATTGAAGTCACAGTTCCCTTGGGGATAAAACCAAAATTTTTCCTATACCCTTACTTGATCCCAAGACATCTCCAACACCCCTAGACACTCCAAATTCACTAACCCTCAAAGCCCACATGCCAATTGTCATTTTCTCGTTTACTTAAAAATTTTCTGAGACCCAAAGCCCAAAGCCCAATAGGCCCAATTCTTCTAGGCCCAAATTTGGGGCGTTACTATTCTACCCCCTTAAAAAAATTTCATCCTCGAAATTTCCAACTAACTATTAATCGCACCGCTCAAGTCACACCACTATGCTTTTGCTACGCACTCTGATTTTAATAACACTAACACACTTTAACTCTAATTGAACCCTTTACACTTACCCAAAAAAAAAACCTACCCACTGGAGCAGATAAACATTGCACGCATATAGTTTCTATACCCAAAATATTACATCCACACAAAACATACCCGTTATCACATTTGGGCATCCCCGTCTTCCCGACGACGAGCAGCATAAACCAAAGCTGGCTGCCTCGCCTCGCATGACTGTACCTCCGCCCGGTGCTCCACGTCCACGTCCCATTGCCATTATATCGCCCGCCCACCCACGGCCCTTGGCGGAGCCGATCACCCCTTGGTAGTTGAACATTACCTGGCCCACGACGATCGCACTGGCCAGTATTCTAGGGCAATTCCTGATCCTATGCTCCATAGATCCGCAAGCTAGACAAGCTCCAATCCTCTTCCAACACTCACCTGTATGACCTTTCCCACAATCAGCACAAGGTGGCACCCCTGGATTAGTAGCAGGGGGCCCCGCTCCAACTGGCCCATCAACTCTGGCCTTAGCTCTAGGCCTTTGCCCCGTAGCAGAAGACTCAGCCTCTCTTTTATTCTTACCTTTCTCTTTCTCTCGATTCAGGCGCTCAGTGTGCTTCACCTCCTCTGCTACCTTTACTTTTTCAACCAACTCTGAGAAAACTCGCTCTCTCTGAGGAGCTATCAACACCCTGATGCTATCCCGAAGCCCATCCTCAAACCTTACGCAACGTTCATAGTCCGTTGCCACCATAACTCTTGCATACCTACTAAGACGTAGAAATTCTACCTCATACTCCGCCACAGATTTGTTTCCCTGGATCAAGTTCAGAAACTTATTCCTTCTAGCATCAACATAGCTTGCACCCACGTACTTCCCTTGAAACGCAGTTTTGAAAAAATCCCAAGTGATCTGCTCAGGTTGGGTACCCTCTTTCACTGTCAACCACCACTGATATCCTTCATCCCTAAGCAGCGACACTGCCCCTTTCAACTTTTGCTCAGGTGAGTAGTCCAAATCCTCCATTATCCTCTCAGTGGCCTCCATCCAGTATTCAGCCACGTTAGGAGCCACACCAGCAATACCTTTAAAGACCTCAGCCCTATTAGATCGTAGTCGCTCTGAAACTGACCCACGACTACTCGTACCATTATTGGGCCCAGCGACCCTTTCCAAAATCCTCAGCATTGCCTGCGATAATACGTCATCCCCCGCGACCCGATCATACGATCCAGTCTCAGCCTCGGGTGAGGCCGGAGCCTCTCCTACTTCAACGTTGGGCTTATGGCCCGATGCTGACGATTCAGCCTTAACACTTTCACGGCCTCTGCCGTGACTCCTTACACCTCTTCTAGCGCTCATCGCTGATTCTCGTATTATCTGAATTTGGAATTTTATGAAATTTTAGTTAGTTTCAATAATTAAGCCAATTTTTTATGATAGTATTAAGTAAAGAGGTTGTTTTCGTAAATCCTCTGCAGTTTCAAGTTCCTACGGGCTTTAGTTTCACTCTTAACTAAAAAGCTTTAGTATAATCATCTAAAGTAGCCCACTAACTATCTACAGTATATCAAGTTAAACAAGCTTAATAATAAGAGAACTTACTTGGTTCGACGTCGGAGACTCGGTGTGCCACATCACAAGAATTTCCAAAACATTTCGATCCAATCCAAAAATAGTTTTTTTAGCCCAAGTAATAAGGCCCATTTCACAGCCCGAGCTTTGCAATCGGGCTTTGATACCACTAAATGTAACACCCCAAACTCGGCCTAGAAGTTAGGCCCGAATTCGGCGTGTCATATTGAAGTGTTTTTTGCAAAAACCTTGTTTTCATTGAAAACCCTTCTAGAGAAAAGTTAAGTAAAATCCAGTTTGCTTTCAAAACGAGGTGTAGCCAAAAACCATTTCCTTGTTACTAAGTAAAAATTTCCTTTGACAGCGGAAGCTCGTTCTTAAAACCCAATTATTTTTAAAAACCTTGAAATACGTTTAAAAGAAATAAATCCAGGTTTCATTTCAAAATTTCAATGCATAGTGAAAGTAATGGAATAATAACTAGAGGGAAAGCCTTATACAATCCAAAATAAATTAACTTAAAATAAATAACTTAAAATCTAGAATTTAGATATTAAGAAAACAAGTCTAATCGTCTTGCTAGTTGGCCACCTCTGAGTCCCTCCATCCGTCGAACCGCCTACTGAGGATCACCTGAGAAAAATAAAAGAGGGAGTGAGTTTCTGAAAACTCAGTGTGTACGACCCTCGACAAACAAATAGCATACATATCATATTATAAACATAATAATATCATACATGCAATGTTGTGCAAACCCTCCCCAAATAATCCATCCGATACACTTCGTCTCCGTCCAACCGAAACACGCCTGTGGGGATTTCTAAATCGACCCACCCATCCGATACACTTCAAGGGTAGCCCGGTTGCGGTACTACCTAACATTGCAGCAAAGCTGCTTGTCATATAATGGGCTTAAGAAGCCATCAGTGGATCCACAGTTGTCAAGAAACCATGCGATCCTCATATACTTCCTCCGTTCCATAGTTCCCACCCATATGCAACCTAAACAGAATATCGTATGAATGCAAAAAATGTACATGTAACATCCATAAATCTTACCTTCAACACATAGGGGTATTTTAGTCATATTCGCCCTTAGGGGCATTTTGGTCTTTTCTCATTGTTATGGGTCTATTACTTACCTTGGCCCGTTATCAAGTCCTCGTTGGCTAAAGTGAACAGATACTATGCACCAGGTAGGATTCCAGAGAAGAGGAGGTGGGTTATTAAGACCGCTTAAGTACCAAGCTCTCCCTAGATCTAATCCTAGACATACATATACCCATTGCCACACCTTAACCTTATGACTTGTCCACGGTCATAACTAGTTAATAGTTTAAGTTTAATGTAAGGCTAAGCAATTTACCAAATACTAAGCCCAAGACCCCTTAAAAAGCCAAACAAATTCACATACGTTTATATGGCCCACCAGGCCCAATCTCATTCGTATGACGTAATAGGCCCAAATTACATTTATATGGCCCACCTGGCCCAATCACATTCATATGGCCCACCTGGCCCAATCACATTCATATGGCCCATCTGGCCCAAATCAATTCCAAGCCATGTAACCAGCATGACTAGTTCATGACTTATTACCAAATCATCAAATTCGCCTATTTTGAGCTTACGGCCCATCGGGCCCTTTTTTCCCATTCTGGCCCGATTGGCCAAAACACGGCCCAAGACCATGAGATCGCTCAAGGGGCCTCTGATAACGTATCGATTCAATTTCCCTCATACGAATGTTCGCACACTCGCAAGACTACCGAAGCCAAACTTTCGAGATTTTGGAATTTCCCAATCCATTGTGTGTGTATAGTGTATGTACACACCTGATAACAAAACGCGCTGCGATCTCCTTAGCAACGATCCTTAACCTTACTTGAAACACCAAGCCTTAATAGCTTTTCCTCGATCACTAATCACGAGTACTTTTTAAATCTGCATCAATCTTGATTATCAAAAACTGAACCATAAGTGACTTATATCCATCTTAAGTCACCCTTACACTACTTACAACCATTCGACCAACCTTAAAAACCAAAAGTGAAGAATACTTACCCAAATCCCAAAACGCATAAAGAGTAATTCGGCAGAGATCTGAAGAACAGAGATTCAATATCAATCCCCTACCAAAATTGATTTAGAAAGAGTGAGGGAGAAGAGAAGTCGGTTCTAGCAAGATCAATTGAAAGAGTAAAGTACTTACACAAAAATCGACTAGGTTGAAGAAATAGTGACGGCACAAAAAGAATTTCGGCAAAGGGTGGGTGGAATTATTCGGCTTTAAAGGGTTTGAAAGAGGTAACAAAAAGAAAAGAAAAAGATCAAATGTGTTTGTGTGAGGGTAACTACATGATATTCGGTAAAGAAAAGAAAGACTGACCTATTTGAAAAACTCTCCAAATGCCGAAAGCCACAATGAAAATTCGTAATACCCTCTAAAAGACCCAAAAACGGAACTCATTCACCTTCCTAAGTCGAATTTATACACTTTCCACTTCCCAAAACGGCACCAACTCTTCACACTTCTCAGCTCCTAGATTTTCTCCAAGATAAGCTCCTACAATCTCTCCATGACCATTTCAAACCTCTCATCCATCAGACTTTCACTGCAACACAAACTCTAGCCGTCCTGACAGTAAATTAAATACCCCAATAAAATACCATGCCACTACTTGAACCTTGGGCTCCCTTGCCTGCCAATGATGCCACCTCCCTGCTCCCTAAGTGGCGCCACTTTGCCACTACACCACAAGCTCTTTTGTGTCATTTTTCTTCTTCATTTATTTAAAAGGCCTACCAACTGAAGTCACAGTTCCCTTGGGGCTAAAACCAAAATTTTTCCTATACCCTGACTTGATCCCAGGACATCTCCAACACCCCTAGACACTCCAAATTCACTAACCCTCAAAGCCCACATGCCAATTGTCATTTTCTCGTTCACTTAAAAATTTTCTAAGGCCCAAAGCCCAAAGCCCAATAGGCCCAATTCTTCTAGGCCCAAATTTAGGGCGTTACAATGGACTTGTATGATTATGGTTAACATTCGGCTAAGCATGGGTACATAGATATTTTGTGTATTTTGTGATTTTGTGAAATAGGGACTAAAATGTTAAAATGTAAAAATGTGAGGGCTAATTTGTAAGTTGCCCTAAATATATGTTTTTGGATTGAATTGAATGAATTGGTGAATAAATGGATTAAATTTGAATATGTATAGATCGTGGAAAGTCGAAAGTGGTTGAATAGTCGAGTCTGTTCGTTTATCCGAATCCGAGGTAAGTCTATATACAAATAAATGTATTTGTATTGAATTATGTATGTTTATATGAAATTTCATTGTGATGAATGTGTACGAGATGATAAATACCTGAAATCCGAGGAAGTATCGATAATGTATCAATGTCCAAGAAGACCCGAACGAACATAGGATTAGATAGGATTACGTATGTCATGATATAGGTTTCTAATTTGTAATATCGTGTAAGACCATGTTTGGGACGTTGGCATCGATTTGAGATTTACGTGTAAGACCATGTCTAGGACATTGGCATCGTATTTGATTCATGTAAGACCCTGTTTGGGATAGTGGCATCAATATTTGATTACATGTAAGACCACGTCTGAGACGTTGGCATTGTACGATTATTCTGTGTATTCCGAGTATCCTATTTGATTCTGAATGGTTCAACGGGCAAATCTGAGAAATGAAAGACTAAGTGAATTGTGTAACCGTTTCAGGTACATTTGTTGTGTATGCTTTGTTTAAGCATGAAATGTGAGTGTTTATGTACTTGCAAAAGACAAATATGTGCATTGAAGTAATGTGATAAAATGTGATATACGTATGACTATGATACAAGCAAAAAAGATGTTTTGTGATATGATATGTTGGTAAGCTATGGCTAAACAAATGAGCCAATTAAAATGTTTTGATTTTGAAATTGAGAGACATTTATGGCATGTATTAATATGATTATGTGTATTTTATGTTAAGTTTATTTGTATATGGCTTACTAAGCTTTTGAAAGCTTACTTTGTGTGTGTTTACTATGTTTTATAGATCGTTAAAGCTACGGAAGGCTCGGGGATCGTCGAGGATCGTCATCACACTACCCAATCTTATTTTGGTACTTTTTGAAAGTGTATATACTAAAGTATGGCATGTATAGGCTAGTCACTTTGAATTATGTTTGAGATATGTACATAGCCATGTGATGTGGCTAGATAAGTGATTGTGGTATGAATGAGTAGTCATGTTATATGATGCTTGGTTTTGGTATGGTTTGATGGTCAGTGAAATAGTCAAAATAATGGTAAGCTTATTGATGCAAAGTAAGCATATATTTGATGAATGGTGGTTATAATGAAATGGTAAGTTTGTGATGAATTATACTTGGAAATGTTTGTCTTTTAATTGAGCTAATTGTTGCACAAGATGGTATGCTTGAAATGCTTTTGAATGCTTGTAAAAGTTGGTTATTTTGGCATGATTTGAATTGGTATGATGCTTGTAGGGATAGCCTAGAGTGTGGGTGGCATTTTGGCCTTGCAAATGGCCTATAATTGCCCACACGGTTGAGCACACGGGCGTGTGGCTCGACCGTGTCCTTCGTGGTTGAATTTCAAAACAAGTCAGGCTCGACCACGGGTTGGACACACGGGCGTGTGACTGGCCGTGTGATGCAAGTCAGGCTCGACCACGGGTGAGGCACACGGGCGTGTCTCAGGCCGTGTGGACAAGTCAGTATGTATGCCCTGTTTTGGCACAGCTCGGGCACATGGGCGTGTCTAAGGTCGTGGGAGGCACACGGCCTGCCCACATGGGCGTGTGACCTCTGTAATCTTTGAAAAATTTTTAAATTTCTGAATATTTTCGTATGTGTTCAGTTTAGTCCCGACCCATTTCTAATGCATGTTTAAGGTCTCGTAGACCTATTTAAGGGACACTTTGATTTGATTCATTGAATAATAATATGAAATGTTCGTAAAAGGTTTCGTTTTGTCTGGTAATGCCTTTAACCCTAAACCGGTGAGGGTTACGAGTTAGGGGTGTTACATTTGATTAGTATCAGAGCTACGGTTTAGTCGATTCTAGGACTAACGTAGCGTGTGAGAGTCTAGCTATACATGCCATATATATATGAACTGTGATAGTGTGATGAATCCTGACATGGAAAATCTGTTTTTGTATAGTAATGGTTCCCGAAAGAGCTGTAGCTGACGATGCTGAAAGTAATGCGCCTACTCTCGCTCAAGGGACAACGCCATCTGATTTGAGACTGGCTACTAGCGGTCAGGAAGGTTAGGCTAAACAAGCCTTCTTCCAAATGATGAATGAGTGGTTCACTCAGTATATAAGAATGAATCCGGCTGTTCCACAACCTTCGCCCCCGCCTAATCCTCCTCAGACTTCAGTTGTGCCTCGGTTATGAATCTGAATCTGTTGAATAAACCTTCAATTGACAAAATTCGTAAGTATGGGGCCGAAGAGTTCAGGGCCACTAGTGATGACGATGCTGAGAAAGCTGAGTTCTGGCTTGAGAACATAATTCGAGTATTTGATGAAATGTCATTGACTCCTGATGAATGCATAAAGTGTGTTGTTTCTTTGCTACGAGACACATCTTATCAATGGTGGAAGACCTTGATTTCTGTTGTTTCGAAAGAACGGGTTACATGGGATTTCTTTCAATCTGAATTCTGAAAGAAATACATCAGTCAGAGATTTATTAATCAGAAACAAAAATAGTTTCTGGAACTGAAACAGGGTCGCATGTCTGTCACCGAGTATGAACAAGAATTTGTGAGATTAAGTCAGTATGCTCGGGAATGTGTTTTAACTGAAGCGATAATGTGCAAAAGATTTGAAGATGGCCTAAATGAAGATATCCATTTGTTAGTTGGAATTCTGGAAATTAAAGAGTTTGTTGTGCTTGTTGATCAAGCGTGCAACGCTGAAGCACTTGGGAAAGATAAAAGAAAAGTTGAGTCAGAAATTAGAGATGTGAGAAAGAGATTTCCGAGTAAGTCATTTCAGTCAGCTTCAAAGAAATTCAGAGATGAGCATAGCCGTTCAAAGGCTAATGTGGGATATTCAAATAGAGACCGAGCTAGATAACAGTCGAATACCAAAGCTCCAGCTACTTCGATGGCTAGTGTGGGAAATGTCCGATTCGAATGACCCGAATGTAAACATTATGGTAAAAGACATCCGAAAAGATGTAGGATGAATGATCAAGCTTGTTTCAAATGTGGGTCATTAGACAATTTCATTCGAGACTGCCTAGAATCTGTTGAGCAAGAGATTGTTCAGAACCCGAGGTCAGATAATGTTTCAGCTAGAGCTAGACCTTTTAGAAATGAAAGAAATGTCAGTGGTAGCCAGAGAGCTGCGAAAGACTCAGTTGCGGGATCTGAAGCTAGGGCACCTTCTAGAGCATACGCCATCCGAGCCCGTGAAGAAGCTTCGTCTCCAGATGTTATTACGGGTACATTTACTCTTTATGATACTTCTGTGATTGTATCGATAGACCCTGGATCTACACATTCTTATGTATGCATAAACATAGTATCCAGTAAGACTTTGCCTGTAGAGTCTACTGAATTTGTTATTAGACTATTAAACCCCTTAGGTAAATGTGTTTTGGTTGACAAAATATGCAAGAACTGTCCGTTGATGTTTTAGGATATCTGTTTTCCGGCTGATCTGATGCTATTACCTTTTGATGAGTTCGATATAATTTTGGGTATGGACTGGTTAACATTGCATGATGCCGTTGTGAATTGCAAAAGAAAGACTATTGATTTGAGATGTCAGAATGATGAAATAGTTAGGATTGAGTCTAATGATTTGAATAGGTTACCTGCTGTGATATCAGTGTTGAAAGCTCAGAGTTATGTGAAAAAAGGTTATGAAGCTTATTTTGCCTATGTAATTGATTCGAAAGTGACTAAAAAGAAAGTAGAATTAGTGCCAGTGGTTTGCGAATTCCCTGACGTGTTTCCTGAAGAATTACCGGGATTACCTTCGATACGTGAAGTTGAATTTGGTATTGATCTATTACCGGGAACGACTCCTATTTTGATAGCTCCGTACAGAATGGCACCGACAGAATTAAAAGAGTTGAAGTCTCAGTTGCAAGAGTTGACCGATAGAGGGTTTGCAAGACCCAGTTTCTCACCTTGGGGTGCTCCTGTTCTATTTGTGAAAAAGAAAGATGGCACGATGAGAATGTGCATTGATTATCGTCAGTTGAACAAAGTGACAATAAAGAAAAAATATCCTCTACCATGAATTGATGATTTGTTTGATCAGCATAAAAGAGCCACTGTGTTTTCAAAGATAGATCTGAGATCGGGATATTATCAGTTGCGAGTAAAAGATTCAGACATTTTGAAAACTGCTTTCAGAATGAGGTACGAACATTATGAGTTTTTAGTTATGCCTTTCGGACTAACCAATGCTCCTACTGTTTTCATTGATTTGATGAACAGAATTTTCAGACCGTATTTAGATCGACTTGTGGTTGTTTTCATTGACGACATTTTGATTTATTCGCGTAATGAAACTAATCATGCTGAATATTTGAGAATTGTGTTACAAACTCTATGAGATAAGCAATTGTATGCAAATTTCAGTAAATGTGAATTCTGGTTGCGTGAAGTCAGTTTTCTGGGACATATTGTGTCAGCATCTGGTATACGGGTTGATCCAAGCAAGATTTATGCTATTCTGGAATGGAAACCTCTGAAGAATGTGTCTGAAGTTCGCAGTTTTCTAGGACTTGCTGGTTATTATCGAAGGTTTGTAAAAGGCTTTTCGATGATTGCAACTCCATTGACTAGATTGCTTCAGAAAGATGTGAGATTTGAATGGTCCGATAAATGTCAGAAAAGCTTTGATCAGTTTAAAGCCGTTTTAACTGAAGCTCCAGTTTTGATACAGCCTGAATCAGGTAAAAAGAGTTTGTGATTTATAGTGATGCTTCATTGAATGGTCTGGGATGTGTTCTGATGCAGGAAGGCAAAGTTATAGCTTATGCCTCGAGACAACTGAAGCCACAAGAAAAGAATTATCCGACACACAACCTTGAGCTAGCTGCGATTGTGTTTGCTTTAAAGATTTGGCGTCACTATCTTTTTGGTGAGAAATGTCATGTGTTTTTGGATCATAAAAGTCTGAAATATTTGATGACTCAGAGAGATTTGAATCTGCGACAGGGAAGATGGCTAGAACTGTTGAAAGACTACAAGCTTGTGATAGATTATCATCCGGGTAAAGCGAATGTTGTTGCTGATGCATTGAGTCGTAAGTCATTGTTTGCATTGCATGCTATGAATGCTTATTTAGACTTGTCTAATGATGGTTCGGTTTTAGCTGAGTTGAAAGCAAAACCGTTGTTTTTACAACAAATATGTGAGGCTCAAAAAGTTGATAATGAAATGTTAGCAAAATGAGCTCAGTGTGATTCGAACCCTGATTCTGAATTCCGAGTTGATGTTGATGATTTCTTGAGATTTCGAGATCGGATTTGTGTTCCAAGAAACCTAGATTTGATTCAGTTGATCTTGAATGAAGCTCATAACAGTCGCCTATCTGTTCATCCGGGAAGTACAAAGATGTACCATGATTTGAAGCAACATTATTGGTGGTCTGGTATGAAAAGAGATATCTCTGATTTTGTCTCGAAATGTTTAGTCTTTCAGCAAGTTAAAGCTGAACACTAGGTTCCATCTGGTTTGCTACAACCGATAATGATTCCTGAGTGGAAATGGGATAGAGTGACAATGGATTTTGTTTCTGGGTTCTTCGACTCCGAGAAAGAAAGATGCAATTTGGGTTGTAGTTGGCAGATTGACGAAATCAGCCCGTTTTATTCCGGTATGATCTGATTACTCAATTGATAAGTTAGCTGAGCTTTATATTTCTGATATCGTGAGATTGCATGGGGTGCCACTATCTATTGTATTTGACAGAGATTCGAGATTTACTTCACGGTCCTGGAAGAAATTGCAAGAGGCTTTAGGTACTAAATTTCATTTTAGTACAGCTTTTCACCCACAGACAGATGGTCAATCCGAGCGGATTATTTAGATTCTCGAGGATATGTTGAGATGTTGCATCCTTGAGTTTAATGGTACGTGGGAACAATATTTGCCATTGATTGAGTTTGCGTATAATAATAGTTTCCAATCGAGCATCAAAATGGCACCTTATGAGGCTTTGTACGGACGCAAATGTCGAACACCTTTGTATTGGTCTGAGCTTAGTGAAAGTAAGATACACGGGGTCAGTTTGATTAAAGAAATGGAACAAAAAGTGAAAGTGATTCGTGATAGTCTGAAAGCCGCGTCAGATCGTCAGAAATCCTATGCAGATTTGAAATGGAAAGATATCGAGTTTGAGATCGGAGAAAAGTGTTCTTGAAAGTATCTCCGTGGAAGAAAGTACTCAGATTTGGATGTAAAGGGAAATTGATTCCGAGATTTATCGGGCCGTATGAGATCATCGAATGAATTAGACCTGTCGCATATTGATTGTTGTTGCCACGAGAATTAGAAAAGATTCACAATGTGTTCTACGTGTCAATGCTTAGACGATACAGATCTGATCCATCACATGTGATTTCTCCGTCTGAGATTGAAAACTGATCCGATATGACTTACGAAGAACCGATTTGTATCTTGGCCCGTGAGATTAAAGAGTTGAGAAATAAGAAAATTCCGTTAGTAAAAGTCTTATGGCATCGACATGGAGTGGAAGAAGCTACGGGGGGGCCCGAAGATACTATAAAACAACAATATCCGAATCTGTTTAACGGTAAGATTTTCAGGGATGAAAATCCCTAAGGGGGGAGAATTGTAACAGTCTGGTTTAGACCCTAGTCAGAATAGTGGTTTTGGGACCACAAATACGAGTCTGAAAAATATTTTAATATTATTTTCTGTGTCTACAGTATGTGAATTGACATGTGTGAAATTTCTGTGATTTAATTTGTACGATTGTGTGTTTAATTTGAGAAAAGGACTTAATCGCAGGAAGTGTAAAAGTAGCCTTCTAATTGAATAAGTGCCGAATTGTTATTGTCTTTAAAATGACAAGTCCTTAAGAGGTTATTAAGACATTATATAGTAAGTGGGTGGTTAATGGACAATTATAACCAACCATAATATATGTTTATATGTTTAATAATAAGGTTAATTTTGTAAAAGGATTAATAATGCTATTATAATAAAACAAAAGGCTAAAATAAGCCATTTATTTTGGTGTTCATCCATCGAATATTGAAAAGAAAAAGGGGTTTAAAGCTTTTACAACATTCGACCATTGAAGAGATTGATTAAGTATGGATTTTGATCGGTTTTTGATAATTTCTACGTTTTTGTAATCGTTGCTTCGAATACTTCAAAACCCATGTCTTAATTTTGTGAATTGATGATGATTTTGAAAAGAGCCATTGATGAATTCATGAGCTTTATGATGATTGTTGATGAAATATGAAATATATGTGTTAGATTAACATATTTTGTCTTTGGACTTTTGATGAATTTGAGTAATTTGAACTAAATTGAGAAAATATTATTTTGAGGGACTAAAATGTGAAATAAATGAAAAGTATGGACTTGTATGATTATGGTGAACATTCGGCTAAGCATGGGTACATAGAGATTTTGTGTATTTTGTGATTTTGTGAAATAGGGACTAAAATGTCAAAATGTGAAAATGTGAGGGCTAATTTGTAAGTTGCCCTAAATATGTGTTTTTGGATTGAATTGAATGAATTGGTGAATAAATGGATTAAATTTGAATATGTATAGATCAAGAACCGAAGAAAACAGATTTAGATCGCGGAAAGTCGAAAGTGGTTGAATAGTCGAGTCCGTTCGTTTATCCGAATCCGAGGTAAGTCTATATACAAATAAATGTATTTGTATTGAATTATGTATGTTTATATGAAATTTCATTATGATGAATGTGTACGAGATGATAAATACCTGAAATCCGAGGAAGTATCGATAATGTATCAATGTCCAAGAAGACCTGAACGAACATAGGAATAGATAGGATTATGTATGTCATGACATAGGTTTCCGATTTGTAATATCGTGTAAGACCATGTTTGGGACGTTGGCATCGATTTGAGATTTATGTGTAAGACCATGTCTGGGACATTGGCATCGTATTTGATTCGTGTAAGACCCTGTCTGGGGCAGTGGCATCGATATTTGATTACATGTAAGACCATGTCTGATACGTTGGCATTGTACAATTATTCTGTGTATTCCGAGTATCCTATTTGATTCCGAATGGTTCAACGGGCAAATCCTATTTGATTCCGAATGGTTCAACTGGCAAATTCTTAGTAGAACAAATTTGGAGCGAGTCCGTGGCTGGACACAACAAGGAGATTCGGGCTAGCTCAACAAGTCCCATGCGCATGTTTTTGCAAGCTGAAATAAGCTCAAATCCAGCTCATTCAGCTTGAGTCTAGCTCGATTTAGTTTATGCATTTTTATTTGCTGGAAATAAAAACTTTTAAGTTAAAGTATTAGTTTAAATTAATTTGTTAGCTTAAATAATTAAGTGTAATTTAAGTTGTTAAAAAATCTGGAAAATTTAAGTTGTTAAAATCTGGACATAATAAATATAATAAATATGTCATAGGTTATTACTTATTAAATAAGTGTCTAATAGTTAATTAAATATGTCTAAGCTTAAGACAAATTTAATTCATGTTTTTCCATTAATTTCCAGCTGAATTTAATTTGTCCTAAGCTTAATTAATTGAATTAATTCATGGCTGTAGGTACATTGCATGGACGGCACATTAAGGAGCTGAACATTGAACTCCTCCAAGCAGCCCCTTCGTGGACACCAAGGGCCAAAGGAGCTAGTGATTCCTCTTCTCCAAGCTGAATATTTAGCTTCCCCAATCAGCTTAAAAGCTTTCACACAAGCTAGAGATGCCGTTCACACTTGCTGACCATTCAGCTTGGGGCGTTCACATGGAGAGACCATACAAATTCGGCCAGCACACTTCTTGGCTATTGAGCTGCTCAAGATTGCAATTAAAATTCCCCAAGACCAATCAGCTGACCAAGGCAACTCTTGATTGCCCATTCATGCTCTTGGCCGAATCTTCTTAGTCCATTTAGCTCAAATTTTTAATTTCATCTAGCTAGAAGCTTCTAGGAAACTTCATGAATTTTTCTAGAACAATTCTAGAATTTTCAGCTCATTATTAAGCTGATAGCAAGTGACGTTTTACCCCTTTAATGACCATTCGGCTAGCTTAGGCTTACACTATAAATACTTAGCCAATTTGATGTAATTTGAACTTTTTGCACCTTGAATGAATTTCTGTCATTTAGTGAGTTTATTCACTCTCCGGTTTCGTTTTAAACTCAAGTTGGCTTATCTAGTTCTCTAGTTGCGTCAACCTTGTTTATTTTCTTCGAACTTATCACTCGACAACGAGTGTGGCGTTCACCCGACATACTTCCGGTTCCTATCTCCATATAGATAGTGGGTCAAAGTTTTACCAACCAATTACAGTAACTTTAAGTGACTTATAAGTCCCGGGTCAATACTACTTAGTATTGGTTCGAACTTTTCCTTAAGTTCACCTATCCAACCTAACCCGATTAATTACTTATTTTCCTTGTTTCCGAATCGAGCCTATTTCATTTGACACATAACTTTCTTTTGAACCCTTAACAACCATTACCTAAGCCTACAAACAGCCAAACACCGAACAACTCCGAATACAACGACACTTCATCGATTTAACGATCGGGCACAAATACGACCCGAAATTCTTCTGCAACTCGGGAGCGTATCAGGAAGAGACACCTATCCTGGATTCACGTACGATCAGAAGATAAAAGAGAAGCCAAAGTGTGGTGAGAAATCCTACAGTTATGCTTTTAGTTTTCTTGATTTCTGTGATTCAAACATCTTTAAATGTTGATGAATGATTTAAATTTGGTGTTTACCTTTCCACCCATGAACTAAATCTTTTCTGAGTTGGAGTTATTTGGGTGGATGTTTATCATCCTTAATGCTCATGATTTGAGATTTCCTATATCACTGTTTCATTCGATTTATGCCTATTTTGAATACATGCATGCAAGCTCTAGACATAGTTGATTGCATGTTGTGTTCATAGATGTATTTTTAATTCTGAAAAGGGTAAATATACTGGATCTAAAATCGTTTGATGCAAGCAAATATTCGATAGAATATTCGTAGCACTCTAGACATAGATGTTGCGAGTTGTACAGAGAAGAATGTTCATTGCAGTTATTAATCCAGAGTTCTGTAGACATACAGTAACTTAGATTTTTAGCTTAAAATGTAGCTATTGAAAGAGGCATATTACAGTAGCAACTCTCTGAGCAGTTGATTAGACAATATTTTTCCATGACATTATTTTGATATGAGCATTTCACCTGAATAATTTCAGCCCTACTTTTCTCTGTAATTTGCCACTACATTTTATTTTTCATATCAATTCTCTGTTTTTAGCATTAAATTACATTATTTCATTATACCAACAACTTATTCAATTTAAGAGTATTTCCTACTATTTAGTATAGTTAATAGGATTTTAATAACTTAATCAATCTCTTACCAATTTTCGTTCCCTGTGGAGATGATACTTACTTATCACTTTATTACTTTAATGATGTGTACACTAGAACAATTACATTAGTTATTTACATGCAACAAGTTTTTGGCACCGTTGCTGGGGATCGACAGCATTGGTGAAAAGTTGATTTGTTATTATTCTTGTTATTTTTGTTAGAGCAGTTAATTAGTAATTTATTTGATTTTTCAAGTTTTGTACTAGTGCATGAGAAGAAGTATTCAAGAGGATACAAAATATTATTTTGATCCTGAGATTGAAAGGACATTAAGGCAAAGAAGAAAAGCATTAAGAGAAATGGAGTTAACCATGGGAGTTAATCTACAGAAAGGTGAGTTAACCATGAGAATTAATGATCAGCAGTTGACTTTTAATGTGTTTGATGCTTTAAAGTGTGCAGACCTAGATGAAGAATGCCATGCTGTAGAATTTGTTGACATTGTAATTCAAGAAGAATTTGCAGGACATATGCACAACAATTCTGATGCAGACTCTGTCAAATTAAATGAAACAGATTTGACTAAAGAATCTAAAGCACTGATGGAAACTCAACAATTTGAAAATGGATGGAGAAGGAGCTTTGAATCTTTAGATTTATCAAGCCACTCTTTCAACCCTCTTTGTTCATCAATAGAAGATCCATCGGTGCTAGATTTGAAGCCATTACCAGTGCATTTGAAGTGCGCTTATTTGGGAGAAAATGATACACTACATGTAGTTATTTCTACCGAGCTTACAACAGACTAGGAGATGCAGTTACTAGAGGTCTTAAAGAAATCCAATAAAGCTTTAGGATGGCCAATTGTGGATATCAAAGGAATTAGCCCAGCAATCTACATGCACAAAATAGTACTTGAAGATTGCCATGGCAAATCTATTGAACAGCAAAGGAGACTGAATCTTGTCATGAATGAAGTAGTTAAGAAGGAGATTTTCAAATGGGTGGATGCTGGGATTATATACCCAATTTCTGATAGCTCTTGGGTGAGCCCTTTTCAGTGTGTACCCAAGAAAGGAGGAGTCAGAGTAGTCAGCAATGATAACAAAAAACTCATTCCCACACGTACTGTCACAAGTTGGAGAGTTTGTATGGATTATCGAAAGCTCAACAAAGCAACAAAAAAAACCATTTCCCTTTGCCTTTTATAGACTAGATGTTGGACAGACTATCAGGGAAAGCCTTCTACTATTTTTTAGATGGCTACTCACGGTACAACCAAATTGCCATATCTCTTACTGATCAAGAAAAAACTACATTCACATGTCCTTATAGAACATTTGCTTTTAGAAGAATGCCATTTGGGTTATGTAATGCCCCAACAACATTCCAGCGTTGCATGATGGCAATATTTTTTGACATGGTGGAGAAACTCCTTGAAGTATTCATGGATGATTTCTCGGAGTTTGGCGACACTTTTGAAGAGTGCTTAAAAAATTTGGAGTCAGTACTTTGCTGATGTCAAGAAACAAATCTGGTGTTGAATTAGGAAAAATGCCATTTCATTGTTTGTGAAAGCATTGTTTTGGGCCACAAAATTTCACAGCAAGGAATTGCCGTCGACAAAGAAAAAATAGAAGTCATTGAAAAGTTGCCACCACTTACTTCAGTGAAAGGAATCAAAAGCTTCCTCGAGCATGCTGGATTTTACCGTTGCTTCATCGAGGATTTTTCTAAGATATCAAAGCCTCTATGTCAATTTTTGGAGCAAAACAGACCATTTCATTTTGACGAGTTATGCTCAAAGGCGTTCGAAGAGTAAAAGGAACGATTAACTACAACACCTATAGTCACTGCACCAGACTGGACTCTACCATTTGAACTAATGTATGATGCAAGTGCCTTTGTTGTCGGAATAGTGCTAGGGCAAAGAAAAGCAAAGATGTTTCATGTTATATATTATGCCAGTCGCATGCTGACAGATTCACAGCTCAATTACACCACTAGAACGACGGAAATATGCAAGTGTACATAATCACAACAAGTAATAAAGTGACAAGTAAATGTCGAGTTATCGTACCTATAGGGACTGTTAAAAGAATTATTTATGAAATTAATTTAAAAACACTTTGGTGAAGAAAAATATTTTGATTTGAAGAGGTGATTAAAAACTAGGGTTTTAACTAAGTAAAATAAATAAAAATAAAATAAAGGTTCCAATGCACGATTTCAAAAGATAATTTTAATCAAGATGTCATAATTGTGCTAGATTAATTACATTTCTTAACTTAGAATTATTAAACTCATGTATATGTTGTTACGAATAAATTCACGGCAACTCAGTAATTTGCTAACTCATGAACATACTTACTTACCAAAATCCATTTATCTCTTAACTATATCTCTATGTCAATTCAACTGATTAAACAAATTTTAATAAGCAAATGTGTTAATGCACATACATACTTATGAAATTAAAATAATCTCTTGTACATATCTCTGTGCCAATTCAAACAATTAATTCAATCTCATAAGCACACAAAACATTGCGTGAGGTAACAATGTATTTCTACCATGAAACAGTTTAATCACAATAATCTTGCAAGTTATGCAAGGCTAATGTATCGTTAGATACCGTTGCTAATTTAATCCTCAGCTACCTTAGATGATTAAACATGCACTGATTAAGTATTGTGTCAATTAATTACAATTTCAATCCGTTTAAATAATTAATTCATTTGTTACCTTAAAATTGTAATGCAAGAATAACTTAGTCATGGTTTTACTTAATCAAACATCTTACGGAGGCCTATGATGTGAGCTCGCCCAACAAGCTCGGAGCCGAATCCTTGGAGCTGCCCTCGGGTCCCATCACTCGAGCTCGTGCTAAGAAATTCCAAGAAGCCGTAGCAAGCTACATTGGTCGAGTGTGGGAAGATGGAGTTATCAAACACAAAGTGCCCAGCTCAACTACCTTGACTCGCACCTTTCTTCAAGCTGACTTAGCTCGTGTTAGCTTAGCTCAGCTCCATTCGGCATTCAACTAGCTCAATAAGCTGAATGTGTTTAATTTCAATAAATATGAATTAGTTTAGTTAGTTAATTCAGCTCAAGTTAATTTAATTAAATAAATCTGAACATTTAATTATTAAAGTATTAAATATGTCTTATATGAATGTGTGCTATTAATATGTCCCTAATTTAGACATGAATTAATTGTGTCTAGCTTTAAGACAAGACTTTAATGTGCCTGGTTCTTTTAGACCAATTTAATGGATGATTATTAAATGGTCTAGCCGAATTTAATGTGCCTTTAACTTGTCTTAATGGCTGCCATTTTGTCCAAATTAATTTATTATATCCACTAAAGTATTTTTGTTTGTTTCAGTGATTAGCGGCAGCAATTAAGAGCTTGTCGGCGAATTAAAGGATGTTGGACAAAGCATGGACGGCATTAAAGAAGATGTTGGACAAGACATGGATGACATAAATGGGCTGATGTTTCACTTTCCAAAAGCACTTTTTCGTGTGCGAAGAAATGGAGTTAATGAGTAGTCAGGCGCCATTTAATGTCTTTGGTTGCTACATGCGTGGACATCAATTAATGGGGTTGTTGGTGCCTTTTTCGTGAACATAAAGGGACAAGGTATTAAATTTGGCTGATGCATTTTGAGAACATCAAAGGAGTTGATGTTTGAGCTCTTCTAGGAGACCAATTCGTGGAGTGCAAGAGCCATCAGCCTCTCTCATTAATTTCGACAACTTTTGAGCCTAAAGGCTGCTCATATTCGGCCAAAGTTCATGTCTTCCCAAAGCTGGCCATTTCTCTTCTCCAAGACAGCAATTAACGTCATTTAAAGGCCAAAACCGAATGAAGACATCTCCAAACAAGTTCAGCTGAATTTTCCTTATTCTAGAAGCAAGACCATTCAAATTTTTACTTTAATTTCTTCTAGAATATATTTAGGGAAATTACTAGGAAGTTTCCTAGGAAAAACTTAAGCATTAAGAAGATAGGAGAGTGGCTATTCGGCTAGCCTTGATCAGCTTATAAATAGGCTATGTAATCCTCATTTGGAAAGCAATGAACATTTTTATAACTTTATCAACTTGTGAGTTTGTTTTCAACTCTCAATTCTCTCTAAAGACTTGTTGACTTATCAAGCATACACTTGTGGCGTCATCCTCATCTTTGTTTATTGAACTTATCACTTTGTAACCCCAAAGTGTGGCGTTCACTATACCGAGGTTCCTATCATCAGTTGATAGCGGGTCGAGGTTCCACTTTTCTACCATAGCCTTCCACCGAACCCTTATCCAACCTAAGCGTTCACCTAAGACTCGGGTTAATACATTTCGTTGTATTAGTTCGGCTTGAACCTTAGTTTTATTGTCAGCTAATCGTTACGTATCCTTTCGTTCACCAACACCCATTTGAACCTAAGCTTATTCTTTCATAAATCATTCTTTTCCTTAAAAGCCCAACTTACTCCAATTTATGATCGGGCACATTTTACGACTCGATTTTTAACGTACCGAGACCGTATCAGCCTATAACAGCACAAACACAATTTTAATAAATTAAGTAGACGAAATGCAATCAACCGAACATGAATTAAATTTAAACCATATCAATTAAATTAAACATTTCAACATCACAAATATTCATAGACATGTTCATCATAACAACAACAAAAATTAAAAGCATAGGGAACAAGAATCAAATCCGGTGTTTCTCCGTGGCTTGACTGGTTTGCTCCACTCTTCCTTCTCTGCTTGTTCTTGTCAAACTGAGGTTGCTATGAACACTTTAATGCTACTCCAAATGGTGGATGAATGACTCTTTTTCAAGAGGTGAAATCGACAAGAGAATAAAGAAAAATAGAAGGGAAATGAAGAAAGAAAATTGAGAGAGAATAGAAGAGATAAAAAAGTTGAGGTGCGTTTCAAATGAGCAGACAAAGGGTTTTTATAGGTTGATAGGGCTGCTAAAAATAGCCAAAATAAGCAGCCAAAGAGCCCTCCCATGGCCGGCCACACATGTGGCAAGTTTGAAGTTTTCAAACTTGCTATATTAAGGTAGGGGCAAATCTAGAAAGGCACAAATAGTGGAGGGGTTTCTTTGCAATTTGAAAAAGTCTTCAAGGGCCATTTTGCAAGCTAATTAATCAGCCAAGCAAGCTGATTGAGTCAGCATGTGGGACGATTTTGGGCTGCCCAGTACTCGGTCGGTTCGGTTTTTTTGGTTCAGCTCAACTGGGCCACTTTTCATAATTAATTAATAATAATTTATTTAATCCAAATTAAATTGGATATAAATTAAAGTTAATTATATTATGAATTAATACACATAATTTGGACCGTCTTAGGCTGAAAAATTAATTCGCCTTGATGCTTCAAAATTGTTTCTTGATTTTGTGCATCTAGCAGTGTCTGCCGAGCCGATTTTTCGCCCTTTATGTGAATCTGTCAAAAATGATCAAAATTAATCAAAATTTATTATAAAATTAAGTATTCAACATGTTAATAATTTAAGTACAATTTAATTATTTTATAATAATTATATATTTTTCAACAATAATTTTACCGAAACTGCATGAATTTGAGTTAAAAAGGGCATGAAAAATGTGTATATTTTCATGCTTCCAACCACCCTGGAGAAAGAATTGTTAGCAGTTGTGTTTGCCTTTGAAAAATTCGGAGCTTATTAAGTGAGCACCAAAGTCACAGTTTATACAGACCATTTTGCCATCAAATACTTGGTGGCAAAAAAAGAGGCGAAACCTAGACTCATTAGATGGATATTACTGCTGCATTAATTTGATTTGGAAACAAAAGATATGAAAGGCACTGAAAATCAAGTGGCTGATCACTTGTCACGACTGGAAGCAAGGAATGAGTATGGTGAGGGTCAAACGATTAAAGACGAATTCCCTAATGAGCAGATATTGTTGGCTATGGCATTGCCATGGTATGTTGATATTGTTAACTTTCTAGTCAGTGGGTTGCTGCCACCTGCACTCAATCATCAAGGACAAGGGAAATTCCTTCATAATGCCAAGCAATATTACTAGGATGAGCCATTTCTATTCAAGTGGTGTGTAGATTAAGTAATTCAAAGATGTATTCCAGATGATGAATTTCAAAGTATCCTGCATCATTGTCATTCTGCACCTTATGGTGGACATTTTGGAAGCATGAGAACTGCTGCAAAGGTTCTCTAATCTGGTTTTTATTGGCCCACCATGTTTAAAGATGCTAATGAGTTTTGTAAAAGCTGTGATCGCTGTCAAAGAACGGGTAACTTATCAAGAAGACACGAGATGCCGCTACAAAATATTTCAGAGGTGGAATTATTTGATGTTTGGGGAATTGATTTCATGGGTCCATTTCCACCATTTTTGTAACACCCCAAACCCGGCCTAGACGTTATGACCAGATCTAGCGTGTCACATAGGAGGTTTGAAAAAAAACTAAGCGTATGATGGAAACACCGCGTCTCTTTAAAACTTCGAGTTACGTTGCTTGTTTATAGAAACTCAGTTTATTTAGTGCCCTTTTTATGAAGTTCTTAATGTTCTACAACAAATCTTGAGTATTTGCAGGGACGTGATGTTTTGAAAAAAAATGATTAATTACGTTTTAAGAAAATCCCGTATTTATGAAATTAACAGTTATTAATAGAAGCTTGAAAGAAAATTCATCTAGAGGCCTTATTACAAATTATTAAACCCACATATCAAAATAATCTTAGAAATAAAGCAAAAAGAAAATTTACTAAAGTTTGCAAGCGATGTTTCTAAAGCATGGCCTCTACCGAGTCATCCACGGCTCCAAATCATTCACTGCTGGGAATTACCTGCGAGGTTAAAAAGAGAGGGGTGAGTTATGAGAACTCAGTATGTAATCCCCCTTACCGCTAATAACTGGGCCTGAGCCCATAAGACATCAAATTGGGCCTAAGCCCTATAAACATAGTAGTGCAAATGAATTAATGTAGCCCAACCCAAACCATCCAACACACCCCCGACCAGCCAATCACACCTGTAGGGATCAAGTCAACCCACCCCGCCGCTCACACCAGTAATGCAGTCAAGCTGCTAAACATAGAATATTTGTGGCTGAGCCACCGGAGTCATAATTACGTATATATATATATATTGTGGCTATGCCACCAGGCTACACTGCTCTTCATTCAATATCCCGCCCCATACAACATGATAAAATGCAACATACATATCAAGATACAAAAGTGTAATGTAAACACACGAACGTTACTAGACCACATTAAGAGTAAAGCAGACATTCAACCCAGCGAGGGTATTTTAGTAATTTTGCATCCCAGGGGTATTTCGGTAATTCGGCCTACTAAGGGCATTTTGGGTAAATCGGCCCAATAAGGGCATTTTGGTAAATTAGCCCAGTAAGGGCATTTTGGTAAATCGACCCAATAAGGGAATTTTGGTAAATCGACCGGCAAACACTGATTTTAGCAAAATTCAGAACTGAAGTTGTTTAAGCGAGTTATTCGATTCCATGCAGTACTCCAGTTTATTAAACATATGAATTACGGTGATTCAATTTTTACCAACATTGCAGCGTATTATGAAACTATATGGTTACGGTGTGAGATTACACACCTGATTACGTGGAGAACTAAACACTCCTGCTCGCCGTCACCCTCACTAGCGCGAACAACCACGATTTGCCTATCCAAAACCGATGTCGACTCCCTTCCACAACCCGGCGAAAAATCCCGAACGGCTGACACCCTACGCCGTTTGAACTTAGGAGCAGGAGCTACGAGTCCACTCCTCTTAGGCTCCCTTATCGATACCCCCTTAGACTGGCTATCACTTGCCTCCATGAAGAAATCTCAATCAGTAAAGTACCTCAGTGAAAAATGGCGATTGTCTAACAAGGGGTTTCGGCTCTTACCACGACTTCCCGAAATCTGAATGTTTAATGAGCAGAGAAGAGAGTTGCTTGATCCTTAACACAATCGGCCTTGATCAATGGAGAACCGAACAAAGACAGATTCGGCTATGGGATTTAATCGAAGTAAACATTCCATATTTAGAGAAGAAAAGAAGGGATTAGTCGAGAACTAGAATTAAGAGAAATAGCCACTTTGGCTATGTAAAACATAAGACCGAAAAGAAAAGAAAGAAGAGAAAGAATTACCATCACCTTGTGATTACAGATGAGCTGAAAGAGAAGGAGAGATTCAGCCAAGATGGGAGGTGATAAATCGTACAGAGAAAGAGGAGATGAAATGTTGAAGAGATTCGGCTATGGTGACACAAGAGAGAGCAAATGGTAAGGGAAAGGTAGAAAAGAGTAGATGAACAGAGAGGTGCAGAGAAGTTTCGGCTCAATGATGTTTAGGTAACAAACTAGGAAAAAGCATGAATACCCAAATGGAGAAAAGAGGGAGAGAAAACTATCAATTCGTCAAAAAGACTTTTTGAAGAAAAGACCCGAAAATGCACACACACACACAAAGGGTTCGGTTTTGCTACCTACCTTCAAAATGCCGAATTTTCCTTGCTAAAACCACCCATAGCCGAAATTCACCTCCCACAACTCCCATATTCAACAAAATCTAACCCACACTCACAAAATCCCTTGATTCTCTCCCCAAATCACTCCACCATTCACTCCCCATCATTCCTTCAAACTGATTTGACCAGTTCAAAACCTCCCTGGTAGAGTCCCACGCCAACTCCACCTCTTCTCCATCTTGGGCACAAAATAAAAGTCATACTTTGCAGCATGTGGGATTCGAAACCCAACCCCTCCTACTTCTACAAGTAACGCCACACCACCTTTTCCTTGCTCAACTTGTGTTAGCAATTTACCTACTAATTTCTCTTAAGCCTTGCCACCAACAGTCCTCCCTCCTAAAATGCCCAAAAACCAAAATTTTACTGGGCTCAAACTCGACCCTGCACTTCTCTAGGGCCCCAAACACCCTTAAACGACACACGCACTCCAAAGACAACATGCAATACCACAAATTTTGCAGACCCCTAAATTTTAGAATGTTACAGTTTTACCCCCTTAAAGAAATTTCAGCCTCGAAATTTTACCTGGTTAAAAGAGATGAGGGTATTTCTATCGAATTACGTCTTCCGGCTCCCACGTGGCTTCCTCTGAACCGTGATTTCGCCACAACACCTTAACTAGTGGAACAGACTTCCTTCTCAACACTTTAACATCCCGATCTAAAACCTGCACGGGTTCCTCTTCAAATGTTAGGTCGGGTCTGACTTCAATTTCTTCCACCGGCACTATATGAGATGGATCTGAATGGTAGCATCTCATCATTGAAACATGGAATACACTATGTATCTGATTCAACTCCGGAGGCAACTCAAGCTGATACGCGACTGGTCCCACACGTTTCAACACCCGATAAGGTCCGATAAATCTGGGGCTCAACTTGCCCTTCTGTCCAAATCTTAAAATCTTTTTCCAAGGTGAGACCTTCAAGAAGACATAATCCCCCACTGATAATTCTATCTCCTTACGCTTCAGATCCGCATACGATTTCTGCCTATCGGAAGCTTCCTTCAACCGAGCCTGAATCAACTTAACTTTCTCCTCAGTCTCTGAAATCAATTCCGGCCCCAACAAATGTCGCTCACCCAAATCTGTCTAACAAGTAGGGGTACGACACCTACGACCATATAACGCCTCGTAGGGTGCCATCTGAATGCTGGACTGGTAGCTGTTGTTGTACGCGAATTCCGCTAATGGCAAATAATCTTCCCAACTACCTCTAAAGTCAATCACACAGCCCATTAACATATCTTCCAGAATCTGAATTACCCTCTTCGACTGACCATTAGTCAGAGGATAAAACGCTGTGCTGAAATCCAACTTGGTACCCAAAGCTTCATGCAATGCTTTCCAGAACCGAGATGTAAATCTAGGGTCCTTGTCCGATATGATAGACACTGGCACCCCATGCAGCCTCACAATTTCCGCCACATACAGCTTGGCCAACTTCTGAAGCGCGTAGTCAGTACGCACTGGTATGAAATGGGTGGACTTAGTCAACCGGTCAATGATCACCCACACTGAGTCTTTTTTAGTAGGCGTCAGGGGTAGCCCACTAACAAAATCCATCGTTATTCTCTCCCATTTCCAAAGTGGAATCTTCACCGGTTGTAGCAACCCCGAAGTCAACTGATGCTCCGCCTTCACTTGCTAACATGTCAAGCACTTGCTCACGAAGTCGGTAACCTCACGTTTCAACCCTGGCCACCAGTACTGCTCACGCAAGTCTTGGTACATCTTGTTTCCACCGGGATGCATAGTGTATGGGCTACTATGCGTGTAACAGCCCGATTACGATCTTATTCGGAAGGTGGTTTTGGGACCACGAATCCAAACTAATAGGAATAATTTCTATAATTTTATTATTATTTTTCGTGTTTAATATACATGCTTGAACGTGTGCTAGTATTCCGTGATTTTAATTTTTAGTTAATGTGAATAATTTAAGTGAAAGGACTAAATCGAATAAGTGGGAAAAATGGTTGTTATGAAATTTGGTGGCCAAATTGAATGGTCTTCTTTTGCACAGGTGTTGATGTGGTAAATTGAACCATCATGAGGGTATAGTGGACAGCAAAGGAACTATAATAATACTAAATGATTGTTTTATATTTATAAAATGAAAAGAATAATAATATATGTATGAGATGATTATTATAATAAAAACAAAACAAATCACTAGTGGGTGGAGTGTTCATCTTTTATTTTCTTGTTATTGCCGAAACCTTGAGGAAGAAGATGGGGAATGGCTTTCACCATTTTTGGCATTTGCATGGTTTAATTAGGTGAGTGATTCAACTTGATTCTTGATAATTTTAATATTTTTGAGGTTTTAGCCTTGTAAATTAGTTAACCCATGTTCAAATTTTTGTTATAGATGTGTCATTCGAATGTTGCCATGGACATAAATTTTGTGTTTGTGTGGTTAAGGCTAGAACATGTTATATGTATGTTAGATTATCAATTTATTCTTTGAAATTCTTGATGGAGATTACTTCAATGAGGAATTCATGAAAAGAAAATTCATGAATGAACTATGTAGCTAGAAAAATGAAAGAAATGAAATGATATATTAACTATGAATATTCGGCCTTGAGTTGGTGTTGTTGGATTTTTGATATCTTGTGTTTGGAACCTTAAGGACTATATTGGAAGCATAGTAAATGATTGAGGGTTAAAAATACAAACTGACGGTTCGTATATATTTAATAAAAGATGAAGAAAATTCGGTCCTTAAGAATTTAGTCCAAATTTCTTGTACTTTGAGTGTTATGCTTTGGGAACTAAATAGTAAAAGTTGAAAATTTTAGGGGTAAAATGGTAAACTTTATAATATTGAGTTTTGGATTATATTAAATAGAAATGAATGTGAACAAGCTTTATTTGACATTTCTTAGATCGAGAACAAAAAGAAAAGGGGCTAGATTGGGGAAAAGCTAAAGTAAACGAATAGCCGGGAAATTCAAATTTATTGACTTCCGAGGTAAGTTTTAAGCAATTGGATTAATTTGAATTATCTCTATATTAATGTACATGTTTAAGTGACATAAATACTTTTATTTTCAAATTGCCGAATAAGGCATAGGGAGTATTATACATGATAGTTGACGTGGGTTTGTAAATACATGCATATATGCAACTGTGATAAGGAATTGGATATATATACCGTTATATATGGAAAAGAAATATTCGGATCTGTGTGCATGTAAATATATCCTTGATGATGTCAAATATGATAGGATGACTTTAAATATGGTTGTCGAATGTGTTAGTACCATGAACATGTATTTATATATATATATCGAAATACTTTGGATGGTTGAAATTTGTATAAAGATATGTTTGCCATCGGTATGGAAGGTGGATATGTTTGGACTGGACAAATAATTATGGGTTGAGTTGTAGTTAATTGGGGAACATGAAATGAGTGATGGTGGTGAATGAATGAATAAATAAGTGTTTAATTGTGTAAGGCCGAATGTAATGGTAAATTATAGGAAGAAAGATTCGGGTTGAATGTGCGTATTTAGGTTTGTTATATTTATAATATGTGAATTTATATGTTATGATTAAGTGGAGGTTGTTAATAAGCACTGTGTGTGCGGAAAGGTTAAGTAACGGCTCTATGTGAGCGATACGTTACGGAAAGTTGGCACTGTGTGTGTGGAAAGGTTAAGTAACGGCTCTATGTGAGTTATACGTTACGGAAAGTTGGCACTGTGTGTGCGAAAACATTAAGTAACGGCTCTATGTGAGCGATACGTTACGAAAAGTTGGCACCGTGTGTGTGGAAACGTTAAGTAACAGCTCTATGTGAGCGATACGTTACAGGATTTGTACTAAGTGTGCGGATTTTCAGATTTTAATAAAAAGATGAAAACAATTAGTGGAGGTAAACGAGGGTGACAGGTAAGAATGTTTTATATGATAGTTCATTATCTTGGTATAAATTAGGTAAGCCATTTCGGTTTGAAAGTTTAGCATATAGACATTCGGTTTTTGCTTGGAAACCAAGTAAGTATGATATTGGTTAATGGCGACCTATTATATGTATGGATATTGCAAACTAATAAATGATTGAGTTGAGTTAGTTAGAAGCTATTAAAAATGCTTGGTTATATGTATGCTACCTTTTTCTTATGACTTACTAAGCTTTAAATAGCTTACCGTTTGTATTTTGATTGTTTTTGGTGTAGATCTTTGGAGTTGAAGCTCGCACTCGGTGATCCTTGTCGAAGTCAAGCACATTATCACTTACTTTTGGTATTATTATTAGCTTTAAACCTTAAAAATTATGGCATGTAATAGCTTGGATACTTTATGGTCTCTTTGGGTTGGAATGTATATAAAAGCCATGCGAAAATGGCTAAAACTAGGTCATTTTGAACTTGAATAATTTCGATCATGGTTAAAGCTTTTCGTAAATCTATATGTCATGATGGATGGTATTCAAAATTTGATTATGAGATATGGTCTAAATAATTATAGGATATTTGGATGGTGATAGATAGATTTGGCATGTTGTTCTAAATGTAGCTAAGTGACTAGAAATATTTTGTAAGAGTTGCATATTGTATATGCGTGTGCCATTATTGATACATGTTCGGCTTGTATGCTTTAAGGGTTAAGTTAATAGCGAAATGAATTGATAGAATGGATGCATAAAATGTTCGAATAATCATATGTTTGTGAAGATGCCGAATATGGCAAGAAAAATGTTGCTAATGAATTAGTCGTATTAGTTATTAGTATTATGGGTAAGTAGATTAAGAAATGTTGTAGACAAGAATGAAGCATACGTATGCAAATGGCGTATCTTTAAATGTACGGATGAATTTGAGAATGTGATCATGATAATTGTGAGTAATGTGATTAATTATATGTGTTGGATATTTTCAGCAAATGGTAGTAAAGATTGATATATGTATATTTATGTCTATTCTGGGTTGGGATTAATTTGGTAATGCCTCGTAAACCTAATTCGGCGACGGATACAGGTTAGGGTGTTACATTTGATTGGTATTAGAGCTACGGTTTAGTCGATTCTCGCACTAACGTAGCGCGTGTGAGTCTAGCTGTACATGCCATAGTTTATAATGTGATAGTGTGATGACTTCTGACAGTGAAATGTGTTTATTTCTCTCTTATAGTAATGGATCCCGATTCTGAGCGGGCCGTAGCTGATGACGTCGAGAGTGTGGTGCCTGTTCCCGCACAAGGGACCGCGCCAGAGGAATCTCGACTGGCTACGAGTAATCCTGAGGAGGGGGTTAGACATGCCTTCTATAGTATGATGAACGATTGGTTCAGTCATTACATACGAACCAATCCGGCTGTTCAACCACCCCAAAATCCGAATGTACCCCTGTAGTACCGGTGGTACCTCCAGTTGCCAACCTTGAAAGAGTAATTAAACCTCCTGTTGATCGCATTAGGAAGCACGGAGCTCAGGAATTTAGAGCTGAGGATGACGATGATGCAGAGAGAGCTGAATTTTGGCTTGATAATACTGTTCGTGTTTTCAACAAACTGTCCTGCACACCCGATGAGTGTTTGAAGTGTGCCATATCATTATTACGGGATTCTACCTATTACTGGTGGAATACGCTCGTGTCAGTTGTCCCGAAAGAAAGGGTTACTTGGGACTTCTTCCAGATAGAATTCCATAAGAAGTATATAAGCCAGCGCTTTATTGACTCTAAGCGTAAAGAATTTCTCGAGCTCAAACAGGGTCGTATGACCGTATCCGAATATGAGCACAAGTTTGTGCGACTTAGTCGCTACGCTCGCGAGTGTGTTTTGTCAGAGGCGGTTATGTGTCGGAGATTTGAAGATGGTTTAAACGAAGACATAAAGCTTCTGGCTGGTATTCTTGAAATTAACGAGTTCGTCGTGCTAGTTGAAAGAGCTTGTAAAGCGGAAGAACTGGGGAAAGAAAAACGAAAAGTTGAGCTTCAATCTAGAGATTTTCGGAAGAGATCGGCGGGTAAACATTCACAGACGGTAACAAAGAAGTTCAAAAATGATGGTAGCCAATCCAAACCCAACACCGGGATTTCTATACGAGAACGACCCCCAGTGAGTTCTCGGGCTACATCAGTTGCTAGTGTTGATAATGAGAGATCAAGTAAACCTGAGTGTCAGCAGTGTGGCAGATGGCATTTCGGAGAGTGTTGGGGTAAATCCATTTCTCGCACTTGTTACAAGTGTGGCTCGCAAGACCATTTCATTCGGGATTGCCCGGAGACTGCTGGAAAGGGTACTGCTCAGAGTGTGAGACCGAGCGGCACTACAACTAGAGGTAGATCGTCTCGTTTTGGGGGAGGTAGGAGTGGTGCACAGAGAGGGACTACAGATGCGGTTATTCGATCAGATACTCGTGTACCGGCTAGAGCTTACGCCATCCGTGCTAGAGAAAAGGCCTCATCCCCGGATGTCATTACCGGTATTTTCACCCTCTTTGATTCTAATGTTACTGCTTTGATTGATCTCGGCTCAACTCATTCGTATGTGTGCGAAACATTAGTGTCCAGTAAGACTCTACCTGTTGAGTCTACTGAGTTTGTAATTCGGGTTTCAAACCCCCTGGGTCGATGTGTATTAGTTGACAAAGTGTGTAATAACTGCCCATTGATGATTCGAGACATGTGTTTTCCGGCGGATCTGATGCTATTACCTTTTGACGAGTTCGACATTATTCTCGGTATGGATTGGTTGACAGTTCATGATGCGGCAGTAAATTTCAGACGAAAGACTATTGATTTAAGATGCTAGAATAACGAGATAATTCGAATTGAGTCTACAGATTTGAATGGACTACCTACTGTGATATCTTCGATGTTGGCTCGGCGGTATTTGAGGAAGGGTTGCGAAGCCTACCTTGCATACGTGATTGACAACAAGGTAATTGAAAAGAAGATCAAATCAATACCGGTTGCTAGAGAGTATCCAGATGTGTTTCCAGAGGAATTACCGGGATATCCGCCCGTCCGTGAGGTAGAGTTTGAGATTGAGCTAGTACCAGGGACCACCCCGATTACAATAGCTCCGTATAGAATGGCACTGACGGAATTGAAAGAATTTGTTATTTTCAGCGATGCATCCTTAAATGGGCTGGGTTGTGTGTTGATGCAAGAGGGTAAGGTTGTAGCCTACGCTTCGAGACAGTTGAAACCGCACGAGAGGAATTATCCGACGCACAACCTCGAGTTGGCCGCTATAGTCTTTGCTTTGAAGATTTGGCATCACTATCTTTTCGGTGAGAAATGCCACATCTATTCGGATCATAAAAGTCTAAAGTATTTAATGACTCAAAAAGATCTGAACTTGAGACAAAGACGATGGTTAGAATTGTTGAAAGACTATGAGCTCGTGATTGATTATCACCCGGGAAAGGCTAATGTGGTTGCAGATGCACTTAGCAGAAAGTCGCTGTTTGCTCTACGCGCAATGAATGCGGATATAGCTCTGATTGAGGATGGTGCAATTGTTGCTGAGTTAAAGGTAAAACCATTGTTCGAACGGCAGATTCGAGAAGCCCAAGAGGTTGATGATGATTTGAAAGCAAAGAAAAGTCATTGTGAATCGTATGCGATTCGCATTTTCGATTGATGTTTGAAGGATGTTTACGATTTAAGAATCGATTCGTGTACGAAGAACCCCGAATTGATTCAATGATTTGTGATGAAGCTCATAGTAGTAGACTCGTCGATCCATCCAGTAGCACGAAAATGTATAACGATTCAAATAAAGATTATTGGTGACACGGTATGAAACGAGACATCTCGGACTATGTGTCGAAGTGTTTGGTGTGCCAACAAGTGAAAGCCGGGCATCAAGTGCCATCGGGACTTCTTCAGCCGATTATGATACCTGAGTGGTAGTGGGACTGAATCACTATGGATTTCGTATCGGGTTTGCCTTTGACGCCGAGCAAGAAAGATTCAATTTGGGTTATTGTTGATAGATTGACGAAATCGGCTCATTTTATTCCTAAGACGTCTCGATTTCTCACTTGATAAGTTAGTGAAGTTGTACGTGTCGCAAATCGCATTTATTGCACGGGGTACCTGTTTCTATTGTTTCGGATAGGGATCCGAGGTTCACATCGCGATTTTGGAAGAAATTGCAGGATGCTTTGGGTACCAAGTTACACTTTAGTACAGCTTTTCACCCTCAGTCGGATGGTCAATCCGAGTGTGTTATTCAAATACTCGATGATATGTTGAGATGTTGTATTCTTGAGTTTGAGGGTACATGGGAACGATACTTGCCTTTGATTGAATTTGCGTATAATAACAGTATTCAATCAAGTATCAAAATGGCACCCTATGAAGCATTGTACGGTCGAAAATGCCGTACACCTTTGTATTGGACGGAACTAAGTGAAGGCAAGATACACGGGGTTGATTTGATCAGAGAGACAGAGCAGAAAGTGAAAGTAATTCAAGAAAATTTAAAAGTTGCATCAGATCGACAGAAGTCGTACGCGGATCTGAAACGAAAAGATATCGAGTTTCAAGTAGGTGATCGAGTGTTCTTGAAAGTATCGCCGTGGAAAAAGATACTTAGATTTGGTCGTAAAGGAAAGCTGAGTCTGAGATTTATTAGGCCGTATGAGGTTATCGAGTGTATCGGGCCGGTTGCGTACAGATTGAGATTGCCGTCTGAGTTAGAAAAGATTCATAATGTTTTCCACGTATCGATGTTTCATCGTTATAGATTTGATCCTTCTGATGTGATAAGCCTATCAGAGATTGAAATTCAGCCCGATATGACTTATGAGGAAGAATCGATTCGCATTTTAGCTCGTGAAGTGAAAGAATTGAGAAATAAGAAAATATCGTTGGTTAAAGTAATGTGGCATAAGCACGGGGTTGAGGAAGCAACTTGGGAAACCGAGGAATCAATGAGAGAACGCTATCCACACTTATTCATTGGTAAGATTTTCGGGGACGAAAATCCTTTAAGGGGGAGAGTTGTAACAGCCCGATTACGACCCTATTCGGAACGGTGGTTTCGGGACCACGAATCTGAACTAATAGGAATAATTTCTATAATTTTATTATTATTTTTCGTGTTTAATATACATGCTTGAACGTGTGCTAGTATTCCGTGATTTTAATTTTTAGTTAATGTGAATAATTTAAGTGAAAGGACTAAATCGAATAAGTGGGAAAAATGGTTGTTATGAAATTTGGTGGCCAAATTGAATGGTCTTCTTTTGCACAGGTGTTGATATGGTAAATTGAACCATCATGAGGGTATAGTGGACGGCAAAGGCACTATAATAATACTAAATGATTGTTTTATATTTATAAAATGAAAAGAATAATAATATATGTATGAGAAGATTATTATAATAAAAACAAAACAAATCACTAGTGGGTGGAGTGTTCATCTTTTATTTTCTTGTTATTGCCGAAACCTTGAGGAAAAAGAAGGGGAATGGCTTTCACCATTTTCTGCATTTGCATGGTTTAATTAGGTGAGTGATTCAACTTGATTCTTGATAATTTTAATATTTTTGAGGTTGTAGCCTTGTAAATTAGTTAACCCATGTTCAAATTTTTGTTATAGATGTGTCATTCGAATGTTGCCATGGACATAAATTTTGTGTTTGTGTGGTTAAGGCTAGAACATGTTATATGTATGTTAGATTATCAATTTATTCTTTGAAATTCTTGATGGAGATTATTTCAATGAGGAATTCATGAAAAGAAAATTCATGAATGAACTATGTAGCTAGAAAAATGAAAGAAATGAAATGATATATTAACTATGAATATTCGGCCTTGAGTTGGTGTTGTTGGATTTTTGATATCTTGTGTTTGGAACCTTAAGGACTATATTGGAAGCATAGTAAATGATTGAGGGTTAAAAATACAAACTGACGGTTCGTATATATTTAATAAAAGATGAAGAAAATTTGGTCCTTAAGAATTTAGTCCAAATTTCTTGTACTTTGAGTGTTATGCTTTGGGAACTAAATAGTAAAAGTTGAAAATTTTAGGGGTAAAATGGTAAACTTTATAATATTGAGTTTTGGATTATATTAAATAGAAATGAATGTGAACAAGCTTTATTTGACATTTCTTAGATCGAGAACGATACGGGTTAGGGGTGTTACAATGCGCCTCCCGCAAAATCATCTGTCTTAAGTCAGAATCCTTCGGCATACACATTCTTCCACGGAAACTTAATACCCCTTCACTATTCAACCCAAAATCCACTGTCTCACCACTTCTTACTTGCTGAAGCCGAGAACCCAACGATTCATCCAACGATTGCTTCTTTTTAATCTGACCTACCCATGTCGGTTTTACCTGAAGTTTCGCTAACAAGCTACCATCTTCATAAAGACTGAGATGGGCAAACATTGTTCTTAACTCCGATACCAGCTTACGACTTAATGCATCTGCCACCACATTTGTTTTACCCAGGTGATACTCGATTGAGCAGTCATAGTCTTTCAGCAACTCTATCCACCTCCGCTGCCTGAGATTTAACTCCTTCTGGGTGAGGAAATACTTCAGGCTTTTATGGTCGGTATAGATGATCGATTTTTCTCCATACAGGTAATGTCTCCATATCTTCAGGGCGAACCCCACCGCAGCTAGCTCCAAGTCATGAGTGGGATAGCTCACCTCATGAGGCCTTAACTGACGAGATGCATAAGCTACTACTTTCCCCTCTTGCATCAGCACACATCCCAAACCTGTGTGTGACGCATCATAAACAATAAATTCTTTCCCTGCTTCAAGCTGAATTAACACTGGTGCCTCCGTCAGAATCCTTTTTAACGTTTCAAAGCTCTCCTACTGTTTATCAGTCCAAACAAATGGCACTCCCTTACGCAATAACTTACTTAGGGGTGCAGCAGTCAACGAAAACCCCTCAACAAACCTTCTATAGCACCCAGCCAAACCTAGAAACTTCGAATTTCCGATACTGACTTCGGTGGCTTCCAATTCAATACAGCTTCAACCTTTCGAGGATCAACCCTAATTCCCTCGGCAGACACCACATGCCCCAAAAACGTCACCTCTTTCAACCAAAACTCGCACTTACTAAATTTGGCATGAAGTTGCTTCTCCCTCAATATTTGCAACACAACTCGAAGATGCGAATCGTGCTCCTCCTCAGTCCTTGAGTAAACCAAGATGTCGTCTATGAATACCACCACAAACTGGTCTAGATATGGTTGGAAAACCCGATTCATCATATCCATAAAGGCATCACTAAAAACTCGTAGTGGTCATAACGAGTTCAGAAAGCAGTCTTATGAATATCCGCCTCCTTGACCCTCAACTGATGGTACCCTGATCTCAAATCTATCTTCGAGAAAACTGAAGCTCCTCGCAGCTGATTGAACAAATCGTCAATCCTTGGTAGCGGGTAATTGTTCTTAATAGTTAGCTTGTTCAACTGACGATAGTCGATGCACATACGCATCGACCCATCCTTTTTCTTCACGAACAATCTCGGCGCTCCCCACGGAGACACACTTGGTCGAATAAACCCATGGTCCAACAGCTCCTGGATCTGAGCCTTTAGTTTCGCCAGCTCCTTCGGTGCCATCCTATAAGGGGCGATGGACATCGTAGCCATTCCCAGAAGTAGCTCAATGCCAAATTCCACCTCGCGATTCGGAGGCAATCCCATAAGCACTTTGGGAAAAACATCTGGGAACTCCTTCACGGTCCTGACATCCTCAACAGATAGTTTCTTATCATCAGATGTGCCGACAAAGGCTAAAAATGCCTCATACCCTTTATGCACCATCTTATCGGCCTTCAATGCTGAGACCACATTGGACAGGTAATTTCTCCTCTCACCTATCACCATCACTTCCTCATCCTCTGGAGTTCTTAATACCATATGCTTAGCAGTGCAATCCAAGTTCGCACGGTGCTTAACTAGCCAATCCATGCCTAGTATAAGGTCAAACTCACCGAATGGTAGTTCCATCAAATCTACCGAAAATACCACTCCTTGAACTTCTAGAGGCACATCCCTAAATAACTTGTTTACTACCACGGATTGTCCTAAAGGGCTAATCACAGATATTTCTCTAGCAGCAATCTCAGATTTTATACCCAAAGTCCCAGACACAGAACATGCAACATATGAATGGGTAGATCCAATATCTATCAAAGTTGTAAAGGGTACATAATATATGAAAAATGTACCGGTTATAACATCCTCTCTATTTCTAGCCGCATAAACCAATCCCGACTGTCTTGCCCACGTTACCAGCACCTCTGCCCGGTGCTCCACGACCTCGTCCAAACCCATTTCCCCCTTTGGCTGGACCATGACCTCTCGGTGGCTGCTGACCACCTCTCTCTGGCTGCACAAATCTGTAACGTACTACCTATGTCCGAACAGGCTCTTGAAAACAATCCCTAAACCGATGATCCATAGACCCACATCTGAAACACCCGCCAGTTCTTTTCCAGCACTCTCCCGAGTGAAATTTCCCACTGTCCACGCAAGGCTGTAACTGGCCGGTAGTAACTACAACTCCTACTCGAGCTGGCCTATCGAACCTAGGCCTCTTATGAAATCCCCTTGCAGGACCTGAGAACCCAGAATCTCTTTTGTTCTTGCCCCTATCCTTATCTCGGTTCTGTCATTTAGAGCGTTTTACCTCCTCAGCAATTTTAGCCTTTTCCACTAATGTAGCAAAATCCCTCTCCCTCTGCAGGGCTATCAATACCCGCAAATCATCTCGTAGCCCATCTTCAAACCGCACACAGCGCTCATAATCAGTTGAGACTATTCCTCGGGCATACGAGCTTAGACGCAAGAACTCTGCCTCGTACTCTGCCACAGATTTTCCTCCCTGAACCAGATTCAAAAATTCTTTTCTCCGAGCATCCACATAGCTAGCCCCAACATATTTCCCCTGAAACGCTGTCTTAAAGAAATCCCAGGTGATACGATCAACTTGTGTACCTTCCCTCACAGTGAGCCACCACTGATACGCCTCGTCTCTCAGTAATGACACAACCCCTTTCAGTTTCTGTTCAGCTGTGCAATCCAAATCATCCATAATTTGTTCCACAGCCTCAAGCCAGTATTCAGCTACATTTGGGGCTACACCCGAAATGCCCTAACTTCGGCCCCATTCGATCTGAGTCGCTCAGATATAGACCCACGAGTTTTCGATCCAAAGATTTGCCCCAAAGAATCGCTCCAATACTCATGAGATAGCTTGGGACAAAGCATTGTCCCCTCCCGTTCGGTCATGAGACCCAGTTTCGGTCACTGGTGATGCAGGTGCATCCATTTCAGGCATGTGCCAAGGTGCTTCGGACCAAACCCCAGCACCTCGGCCCCTTTCACGGCCACATCCTCTAGTGCTCATGTTTGCTAAGTCGAATTAATCTGATTAGGAATCTTATGAATCAGTATGTAATTCAGTATATATTAACAAGTGTTTAATGGAAAGTAAATATAAAAGTCATTTTCGCGAATCGTATTCCTAAAGTCGCAATCTCTATAGTCTTAACTCCTAGAGCTAGAAGTTCCAGTGTACTACTACTATCTCTTATAGTTTTCTTACTGCAGTCATATCATCATCATATCAACAGTCATAAAATAAGGAGACTTACGGATTTGGTGCCGGAGACTCGTGGTGCCATACATCCAAAGAAATATTTTTTTTTTCTTAAACCAAATTTTAAACAAAATTTGAAAAACCTTTTTTGAACCCATTCCACAGCCGAGTTTTGCAACTTGGCTCTGATACCATTAAATGTAACACCCCAAACCCGGCCTAGACGTTATGACCGGATCTAGCGTGTCACATAGGAGGTTTGAAAAAAAACTAAGCGTATGATGGAAACACCGCGTCTCTTTAAAACTTCGAGCTACATTGCTTGTTTATAGAAACCCGGTTTATTTAGTGCCCTTTTTATGAAGTTCTTAATGTTCTAACAACAAATCTTGAGTATTTGCAGGGACGTGATGTTTTGAAAAAAGCGATTAATTACGTTTTAAGAAAATATCGTATTTATGAAATCAACAGTTATTAGTTGAAGCTTGAAAGAAAATTCATCCAGAGGCCTTATTACAAATTATTAAACCCACATATCAAAATAATCTTAGAAATAAAGCAAAAAGAAAATTTACTAAAGTTTGCAAGCGATGTTTCTAAAGCATGGCCTCCACCGAGTCATCCACGGCTCCAAATCCTTCACTGCTGGGAATTACCCGCGAGGTTAAGAAAAGAGGGGTGAGTTACGAGAACTCAGTATGTAATCCCCCTTACCGCTAATAACTGGGCCCGAGCCCATAAGACATCAAATTGGGCCTAAGCCCTATAAACATAGTAGTGCAAATGAATTAATGCAGCCCAACCCCAACCATCCAACACACCCCCGACCAGCCAATCACACCTGTGGGGATCAAGTCAACCCACCCCGCCGCTCACACCAGTAATGCAGTCAAGCTGCTAAACATAAAATATTTGTGGCTGAGCCACCGGAGTCATAATTACGTATATATATATATATATATATTGTGGCTATGCTACCAGGCTACACTGCTCTTCATTCAATATCCCGCCCCATGCAACATGATAAAATGCAACATACGTATCAAGATACAAAAGTGTAATGTAAACACACGCACGTTACTAGACCACATTAAGAGTAAAGCAGACATTCAACCCAGCGAGGGTATTTTAGTAATTTCGCAACCCAGGGTTATTTCGGTAATTCGGCCCACTAAGGGCATTTTGGGTAAATCGGCCCAATAAGGGTATTTTGGTAAATCGACCCAGTAAGGGCATTTTGGTAAATTGGCCCGATAAGGGCATTTTGGTAAATCGACCGGCAAACACCGATTTTAGCAAAATTCAGAACTGAAGTTGTTTAAGCGAGTTATTCGATTCCATGCAGTACTCCGGTTTATTAAACATACGAATTACGGTGATTCAGTTTTTAACAACATTGCAGCGTATTACGAAACTACATGGTTACGGTGTGAGATTACACACCTAATTACGTGGAGAACTAAACACTCCTGCTCGCCGTCACCCTCACTAGGGCGAACAACCACGATTTGCCTATCCAAAATCGATGTCGACTCCCTTCCATAACCTGGTGAAAAATCCCGAACGGCTGACACCCTACGCCGTTTGAACTTAGGAACAGGAGCTACGAGTCCACTCCCCTTAGGCTCCCTTATCGATACTCCCTTAGACTGGCTTTCACTTGCCTCCATGAAGAAATCTCGACAGTAAAGTGCCTCAGTGAAAAATGGCGGTTGTCTAACAAGGGGTTTCGGCTCTTACCACGACTTCCCGAAATCTGAATGTTTAATGAGCAGAGAAGAGAGTTGCTTGATCCTTAACACAATCGGCCTTGATCAATAGAGAACCGAACAAAGACAGATTCGGCTATGGGATTTAACCGAAGTAAACATTCCATATTGAGAGAAGAAAAGAAGGGATTAGTCGAGAACTAGAATTAAGAGAAATAGCCACTTTGGCTATGTAAAACATAAGACCGAAAAGAAAAGAAAGAAGAGAAAGAATTACCATTACCTTGCGATTACAGATGAGTTGAAAGAGAAGGAGAGATTTGGCCAAGATGGGAGGTGATAAATCACACAGAGAAAGAGGAGATGAAATGTTGAAGAGATTCGGCTATGGTGACACAAGAGAGAGCAAATGGTAAGGGAAAGGTAGAAAAGAGTAGATGAACAGAGAGGTGCAGAGAAGTTTCGGCTCAATGATGTTTAGGTAACAAACTAGGAAAAAGCATGAATACCCAAATGGAGAAAAGAGGGAGAGAAAACTATCAATTCGTCAAAATGACTTTTTGAAGAAAAGACCCGAAAATGCACACACACACAAAGGGTTCGGTTTTGCTACCTACCTTCAAAATGCCGAATTTTCCTTGCTAAAACCACCCATAGCCGAAATTCACCTCCCACAACTCCCATATTCGACCAACTCTCACCCACACTCACAAAATCTCTTGATTCTCTTTCCAAATCACTCCACCATTCACTCCCCATCATTCCTTCAAACTGATTTGACCAGTTCAAAACCTCCCTGGTAAAGTCCTACGCCAACTCCACCTCTTCTCCATCTTGGGCACAAAATAAAAGTCATACTTTGCAGCATGTGGGATTCGAACCCCAACCCCTCCTGCTTCTACAAGTAACGCCACACCACATTTTCCTTGCTCAACATGTGTTAGCAATTTACCTACTAATTTCTCTTAAGGCTTGCCACCAACAGTCCTCCCGCCTAAAATGCCTAAAAACCAAAATTTTACCAGGGCTCAAACTCGACCTCAGACCTCCCTAGGGCCCCAAAACACCCTTAAACCACACACAGACCCAGCACAACATGCAATACCATAAATTTTACAGACCACTAAATTTCAGGATGTTACAGTTCTACCCCCTTAAAGAAATTTCGGCCTCAAAATTTTACCTGGTTAAAACAGATGAGGGTATTGCTGTCAAATTGCCTCTTCCGGCTCCCACGTGGCTTCGTCTGAACCGTGATTCCACCACAACACCTTAACCAGTGGAACAGACTTCCTTCTCAACACTTTAACATCCCGATCCAAAATCTGCACAGGTTCCTCTTCAAATGTTAGGTCGGGTCTGACTTCAATTTCTTCCACCGGCACTATATGAGATGGATCTGAATGGTAGCATCTCAGCATCGAAACATGGAATACACTATGTATCTGATTCAACTTCAGAGGCAACTCAAGCTGATACGCGACTGGTCCCACACGTTTCAACACCCGATAAGGTCCGATAAATCTGGGGCTCAACTTGCCCTTCCGTCCAAATCTTAAAATCTTTTTCCAATGTGAGGCCTTCAAGAAGACATAATCCCCCACTGAGAATTCTATCTCCTTACACTTCAGATCTGCAAATGATTTCTACCTATCGGAAGCTTCCTTCAATCGAGCCCGAATCAACTTAACTTTCTCCTCAGCCTCTCACGAAATCAATTACGCCCAACAAATGTCGCTCACCCAAATCGTCCCAACAAGTAGGGTAGTGACACCCTCGACCATATAACGCCTCGTAGGGTGCCATCCGAATCTTTGATCGGTAGTCGTTGTTGTACGCGAATTTCGCTAATGGCAGATAATCTTCCCAACTACCTCTGAAGTCAATCACACAGCCCTTAACATATCTTCCAGAATCTGAATTACCCTCCCCGACTGACCATCAGTCTGAGGATGAAACGCTATGCTGAAATCCAACTTGGTACCCAAAGCTTCATGCAATGCCTTCCAGAACCGAGATGTAAATCAAGGGTCCCTGTCCGATATGATAGACACTGGCACCCCATCTAGCCTCACAATTTTCGCCACATACAGCTTGGCCAACTTCTGAAGCGAGTAGTCAGTACGCACTGGTATGAAATGAGCGGACTTAGTCAACCGGTCAACGATCACCCACACTGAGTCTTTTTTAGTAGGCGTCAGGGGTAGCCCACTAACAAAATCCAACGTTATTCTCTCCCATTTCCAAAGTGGAATCTTCACCGGTTGTAGTAACCCCGAAGGCAACTGATGCTCCGCCTTCACTTGCTGACATGTCAAGCACATGCTCATGAAGTCGGTAACCTCACGTTTCAACCCTGGCCACCAGTACTGCTCACGCAGGTCTCGGTACATCTTGTTTCCATCGGGATGCATAGCGTATGAGCTACTATGCGCCTCCCGCAAAATTTTCTGTCTTAAGTCAGAATCCTTCGGCATACACATTCTTCCACGGAAACATAATACCCCTTCACTATTCAACCCAAAATCCACTGTCTCACCACTTCTCACTTGCTGAAGCCGAGAACCCAACGATTCATCCAACGATTGCTTCTCTTTATTCTGACCTATCCATGTCGGTTTTACCTGAAGTTCCGCTAACAAGCTACCATCTTCATAAAGGCTGAGATGGGAAAACATTGTTCTTAACTCTGATACCACCTTACGACTTAATGCATCTGCCACCACATTGGCTTTGTAACATCCCGAAATTGGGCCTAATAGGATTGGGCCCAATGGGCCTTGATTTAAAATTTTTTGAGAACGGCATTAATGCAAGTTAGACTTATTAGGTAAGTTATTTTGGAAGGTTAGAGGGCTTCTATGAAGTCCCGGGATCAAATATTAGCTTTGGGGAAATTTTGGTTTTAGGTGAAAAAAACCTGTAAGTTGGCGGTGTAGGCCTTAAGAATAAAATGTGGGAAAAATGACACAAGTGGAGTGTGTGGTGTAGTGGCAAAGTGACGCCACTTAAGAGACAAGGGGGTGACGCCATAAGGAAGGAAGGAGGTCCAAGGTTCAAGTCTTGGCTTTTGCATTTTGGTTTTCTTTTACTTAGACCTCGGAAATTTGGCTATAGATTTATATTTAGTCGCAAGATGGTTTAAGACACAAGAGGAGCTTGTGGCCAAGTGGCTAGCAAAGATGGATTATGTTGCAAGGAGCACAGGTTCGAATCTCATGAGAAGCAAGGGAGTATTTATTTTGCGGTCTGGACGAGAAGAGTTTCAGTTGAATTTAAACTCTACTGACGAAGGGATCCCATATCGGAAAGATACAAAGAAGGAAGGTGAAGAGCTAGCTATATAAAGAGCATTCCAGGAGGAGGGTTGACACACCTTGGAAGGCGTTTGGGCACAGGAGTGGTCGGAGCGCGGATTAACACCAGAGTCCTATCAGGTGTGTAACTCTCTCTACTCTAGTTGTAGCGCGGCAAATGCCAAAGTGCCGGTCACGGCAATAGTAGCCACAAAAGTGTTCGAACGCACGTGTGGGGCTTCGACGCGATAGTTGAGGCCATCAGTAGTATTCTTGTGGGTTGGGGCTGCTTGGGCCGTGATGGGCCGAAGGGGGCCCAATGGGCCGTGGGCCCAATATAGTAAAATGTATGATGGTGTAGTATATAGTGAACTAGACTAGGTGAATCTCATAAACGTGGCTAGATTTGTGTTAGGTGGGCCACACGAGCGTGTGGGCCCGAATGGGCCGAAATTGGGCTTTAGGCCCAATAGTCCATTTCGACCAGAAATGGTAGTTGGGTCACTCGGGGCGACACTGGGCCTTTGGAAAGGCCATTCCAGGTACGAAATTACTGAAATACCCTTAGTGGGTAAATTACCAAAATATCCCTGAAGGGTAAATTACCGATATGCCCTTGGTGGGTAAATTACCGATATGCCCTTGGTGGGTAAATTACCGATATACCCTTGGTGGGTAAATTACAAAAATGCCCTTGGTGGGTAAATTACCGATATACCCTTGGTGGGTAAATTACTGAAAATGCCCTTGGTAGGTAAAATTACTGCTATACCCTTAGAGGTTGATTAGGGTTATTATGTTGTTTTATGTCTATCTCGATTATGATGGTAATTCATGTTATACTTATATTTGATATATGTCTAGCATACATGACATAACGTGCATACACAAATTATTATGTCATATTGCATGGGTTATATATGAGTGGAGGGGCGGTGATATTCGTGTCGACGGGGCACCGCTGGTTTGGTACCACATTGTGACTACGGTCACCGAGGTTTGGCACCTCCAGAGGTTTGGCACCTCATAGCGACTCGTCCCCGTGGTTAACACCACCGTGGGTTGGCCCCACTTTTGAGATATGGGATCGCCGCCGGTGATTTGGTATCACACGTGGGTTGGCCCCACAGATGGATTATTAGTGACTTTGAGTCACCAAAGTGATTTGGTATCACATTCGTGTCTCCGGACACCGAGAGGTTTGGCACCTCATAGCGCCTCGTCCCAGTGGTTTGGTACCACAGCGGGGTTGGCCCCACGATAATACAACGGATTGACGCCAAAGATTTGGTATCACACGATGGGTTGGCCCCATCACTACTATTCGTGACTTCGAGTCACCAGTGGTTTGGCACCACCAGTGGTTTGGCACCACAATATTGATGGATATCGTGTCTTTGGACACCAGTGGTTTGGCACCACCAGTGGTTTGGTACCACACCGGTAGAAAAAGGAGTTGCGGATGGCTAGGTTTGGGTGCATGGTATGCATATTTTCATATGAAATTGTGTAAGGGCCTCATTGGATGGGGATTTACACACCGAGTCTCGATGACTCACCCTTAGTTAAATTTTGCAGTAATCATTAGATCGCGGATTTGGGAGCCGAGGTGGACTCGTGGAGGCCATACATATGTTTACTCGTAAATTCGTTTCTTTTATTTGGACTTATTTTTATTTGAGTTTTTGTTATGTAATAAGGCCTTGGGTATTTTATTTGGTTTCAAATTTTCAATTTGTTTATTGCTTGTTATTAAATGATCAATATGGGATTTTCCTAAAATGATAATAAACCATTTCTTATTCAAAATTACTTAAACTCGATTTCTCACCACAACTATAAAGAATATGAGCTTTTAACGAATGCACGCTTTTAGACGTTCCTTTCATGTGACATGCCGATTCGGCCGTAACGCTTTAGGCCGGGTTTGGGGTATTACAATTATGGTATCGAGCCTAGGTTCAAAAACTCTACTGTGGGTTTGGGTTCAAAAATGTTTTCAAAAGATGGTTTGGAAAATGGTTTAGAAAATATATATATCTGTTTCTTTTTTTTTTTGAAATATGGCACTTTTAGAGTCTCCTGCACCAATCCGCACTATAAGTTTCCGATACTTTGCTTTGTTATATGCCGTATTTTGAATATCTATTCGTGTGTTTGGGTTGGATGTGATGTTCTTGATATAGAGTTGATTAAGTCTTTAAATATTTGTCCGCTTTAATGGTTAGGTTTTTTTAGTATGTGTAGGATTTCTAAATTCTAGTTAAAAGTATATTAGGGTTATTGGAATCAGAGTGCGCAGCGTGAGCACAGCGTTGTAGGTTAGGTTGTACGAATGTTCCTGTAGTTGGAAATTTCGAGGACGAAATTTCTTTAAGGAGGGTAGATTTGTAACATCCCGAAATTGGGCCTAGTAGGATTGGGCCCAATGGGCCTTGATTTAAATTTTTTGAGAACGGCATTAATGCAAGTTAGACTTATTAGGTAAGTTATTTTGGAAGGTTAGAGGGCTTCTATGAAGTCCCGGGATCAAATATTAGCTTTGGGGAAATTTTGATTTTAGGTGAAAAAACCTCGAAGTTGGCGGTGTAGGCCTTAAGAATAAAATGTGGGGAAAAATGACACAAGTGGAGTGTGTGTGTAGTGGCAAAGTGACGCCACTTAAGAGACAAGGGGTGACGCCATAAGGAAGGAAGGAGGTCCAAGGTTCAAGTCTTGGCTTTTGCATTTTGGTTTTCTTTTTTACTTGGACCTCGGAATTTGGCTATAGATTTATATTTAGTCGCGCATGGTTTAAGACACAAGAGGAGCTTGTGGCCAAGTGGCTAGCAGCGTGGATTATGTTGCAAGGGAGCCTGGTTCGAATCTCATGAGAAGCAAGGGAGTATTTATTTTCATGATGCAGACGAGAAGAGTTTCAGCTTGAATTTAAACTCTACGACGAAGGGATCCCACATCGGAAAGATACAAAGAAGGAAGGTGAAGAGCTAGCTATATAAAGAGCATTCCAGAGGAGGGTTGACACACCTTGGAAGGCGTTTGGGCACAGGAGTGGTCGGAGCGCGATTAACACCGAGTCCTATCGTGTGTGTAACTCTCTCTACTCTAGTTGTAGAGCGGCAAATGCCGGTGCGTCCGCCACGGCAATAGTAGCCACAAAAGTGTTCGAACGCACGTGTGGGGCTTCGACGCGATAGTTGAGGCCATCGAGGTATTCTTGTGGGTTGGGGTCGCTTGGGCGCGATGGGCCGAAGGGGCCCAATGGGCCGTGGGCCCAATATAGTAAAATGTATGATGGTGTAGTATATAGTGAACTAGACTAGGTGAATCTCATAAACGTGGCTAGATTTGTGTTAGGTGGGCCACACGAGCGTGTGGGCCCGAATGGGCCGAAATTGGGCTTTAGGCCCAATAGTCCATTTCGACCGTAAATGGTAGTTGGGTCACTCGGGCGACACGGGCCTTTGGAAAGGCCATTCCAGTACGAAATTACTGAAATACCCTTAGTGGGTAAATTACCAAAATATCCCCAAGGGTAAATTACCGATATGCCCTTGGTGGGTAAATTACCGATATGCCCTTGGTGGGTAAATTACGAAAATGCCCTTGGTGGGTAAATTACCGATATACCCTTGGTGGGTAAATTACGAAAATGCCCTTGGTGGGTAAATTACCGATATACCCTTGGTGGGTAAATTACGAAAATGCCCTTGGTAGGTAAAATTACTGGTTATACCCTTAGAGGTTGATTAGGGTTATTATGTTGTTTTATGTCTATCTCGATTATGATGGTAATTCATGTTATACTTATATTTGATATATGTCTAGCATACATGACATACCGCATACACGAATTATTATGTCATATTGCATGGGTTATATGAGTGGAGGGCGATGATATTCGTGTCGACGGGCACCAAAGGTTTGGTACCACATTGTGACTACGGTCACGAGGTTTGGCACCTCCGCAGGTTTGGCACCTCATAGCGACTCGTCCCTCGTGGTTAACACCACCGTGGGTTGGCCCCACTTTTGAAATACGGGATCGTCGCCAGGTGATTTGGTATCACACGCGGGGTTGGCCCCACAGATGGATTATTAGTGACTTTGAGTCACCAAAGTGATTTGGTATCACATTCGTGTCTCCGCACACCGTGAGGTTTGGCACCTCATAGCGCCTCGTCCCGGTGGTTTGGTACCACAAAGGGTTGGCCCCACATATAATACAACGGGATTGACGCCAGTGATTTGGTATCACACGATGGGTTGGCCCCATCACTACTATTCGTGACTTCGAGTCACCAGTGGTTTGGCACCACCAGTGGTTTGGCACCACAATATTGAGGGATATCGTGTCTTTGGACACCGTGGTTTGGCACCACCAAAGGTTTGGTACCACACGGGTAGAAAAAGGAGTTGCGGATGGCTAGGTTTGGGTGCATGGTATGCATATTTTCATATGAAATTGTGTAAGGGCCTGTTGGATGGGGATTTACACACCGAGTCTCGATGACTCACCCCTTAGTTAAATTTTTGCAGTAATCATTAGATCGCGGATTTGGGAGCTGAGGTGGACTCGTGGAGGCCATACATATGTTTACTCGTAAATTCGTTTCTTTTATTTGGACTTATTTTTATTTGAGTTTTTGTTATGTAATAAGGCCTTGGGTATTTTATTTGGTTTCAGCTTTCAATTTGTTTATTGCTTGTTATTAAATGATCAATATGGGATTTTCCTAAAATGATAATAAACCATTTCTTATTCAAAATTACTTAAACTCGATTTCTCACCACAACTATAAAGAATATGAGCTTTTTAACGAATGCACAGTTTTTAGACGTTCCTTTCATGTGACATGCCAGATTCGGTCGTAACGTTTAGGCCGGGTTTGGGGTGTTACAGGCTTTAACCGGGTGATACTCGATTGAGTAGTCATAGTCCTTCAGCAACTCCATCCACCTCCGCTGCCTGAGATTTAACTCCTTCTGGGTGAGGAGAAACTTCAGGCTTTTATGGTCGGTATAGATGATCGATTTTTCTCCATACAGGTAATGTCTCCATATCTTCAGGGCGAACACCACTGCAACTAGCTCCAAGTTATGAGTGGGATAGCTCACCTCATGAGGCCATAACTGACGAGATGCATAAGCTACTAATTTCCCCTCTTGCATCAGCACACATCCCAAACCTGTGTGTGACGCATCATAAACAATAAATTGTTTCCCTGTTTTAGGCTGAATCAACACTGGTGCCTCCGTTAGAATCCTTTTTAACTTTTCAAAGCTCTCCTGCTGTTTATCAGTCCAAACAAATGGCACTCCCTTACGCAATAACTTAGTTAGGGGTGCAGCAGTCAACGAAAACCCCTCAACAAACCTTCTGTAGCACCCAGCCAAACCCAGAAAACTTTGAATTTCCGATACTAACTTCGGTGGCTTCTAATTCAATACAGCTTCAACCTTTCGAGGATCAACCCTAATTCCCTCAGCAGACACCACATGCCCCAAAAATGTCACCTCTTTCAACCAAAACTCGCACTTACTGAATTTGGCGTAAAGTTACTTCTCCCTCAATATTTGCAACACAACCCGAAGATGTGAAACGTGCTCCTCCTCAGTCCTTGAGTAAACCAAGATGTCGTCTATGAATACCACCACAAACTGGTCTAGATAGGGTTAGAAAACCCGATTCATCATATCCATAAAAGCAGCTGGTGCATTTGTTAACCCGAACGGCATCACTAAAAACTCGTAGTGGCCATAACGAGTTCAGAAAGCAGTCTTATGAATATCCGCTTCCTTGACCCTCAACTGATGGTACCCTGATCTCAAATCTATCTTCGAGAAAACTGAAGCTCCTCGCAGCTGATCAAACAAATCGTCAATCCTTGGAAGCGGGTATTTGTTCTTAATAGTTAGCTTATTCAATTGACGATAGTCGATGCACATACGCATCGACCCATCCTTTTTCTTCACGAAAAATACCGGCGCTCTCCACGGAGACACACTTGTTCGGATAAACCCACGGTCCAACAGCTCTTGAATTTGAGCCTTTAGTTCTGGCAGCTCCTTCGGTGCCATTCTATAAGGGGTGATGGACACCGGAGCCATTCCTGGAAGTAGCTCAATGCCAAATTCCACCTCGCGATTCGGAGGCAATCCCGAAAGCTCTTCAGGAAAAACATCTAGGAACTCATTCACCATCTTGACATCCTCAACTGATAGTTCCGTATCATCAGATGTGCTGAAAAAGGCTAAAAACGCCTCATACCCTTTACGCACCATCTTATCGGCCTTCAATGCCGAGACCATATTGGACAGGTAATTTCTCCTCTCACCTATCACCATCACTTCCTCATCCTCTGGAGTTCTTAATACCATACGCTTAGCAGCGCAATCCAAGTTTGCACGGTGCTTAACTAGTCAATCCATGCCTAGTATAAGGTCAAACTCACCGAATGGTAGTTCCATCAAATCTGCCGAAAATACCACTCCTTGAACTTCTAGAGGCACATCCCTAAACAACTTGTTTACTACCATGGATTGTCCTAAAGGGCTAATCACAGATATTTCTCTAGCAGCAATCTCAGATTTTATACCCAAAGTCCCAGACACAGAATAGGCAACATATGAATGGGTAGATCCAATATCTATCAAAGCTGTAAAGGGTACATCAAATATGAAAAACGTACCGGTTATGACGTCCGGTGCGTCGCCATCCTCTCGATGACTAGCCGTATAAACCAATCTCGGCTGTCTCGCATCTGTCTTACCCACGTTACCAGCACGTCTGCCCGGTGCTCTACGACCTCGTCCAAACCCATTTCTCCCTCTGGCTGGACCATGACCTCTCGGTGGCTGCTGTTAACCTCTCTCTGGCTGCACAAATCTGTGACGTACTACCTGTGTCCGAACAGGCTCTCGAGGATAATCCCTAAATTGATGATCCATAGACCCACATCTGAAACACCCGCCGATTCTTTTCCAGCACTCTTTCGAGTGAAATTTCCCACAGTCCACACAAGGTCAGAATCGACCAGAGTAATCGCAACTCCTACTCGAGCTGGCCTATCGAACCTAGGCCTCTTATGAAATCCCCTTGCAGGACCTGAGAACCCAGAATCTCTTTTGTTCTTGCCCCTATCCTTATCTCGGTTTTGTCGTTTAGAGCGTTTTACCTCCTCAGCAATTTTAGCCTTTTCCACTAATGTAGCAAAATCCCTCTCCCTCTGCAGGGCTATCAATACCCGCAAATCATCTCGCAGCCCATCTTCAAACCGCACACAGCGCTCATAATCAGTTGAGACTATTTCCCGGGCATACAGGCTCAGACGCAAGAACTCCACCTCGTACTCTACCACAGATTTTCCTCCCTGAACCAGATTAAAAAATTCTTTTCTCCGGGCATCCACATAGCTAGCCCCAACATATTTCCCCTGAAACGCTGTCTTAAAGAAATCCCAGGTGATACGATCAACTTGTGTACCTTCCCTCACAGTGAGCCACCACTGATATGCCTCGTCTCTCAGTAATGACACAACCCATTTCAGTTTCTGTTGAGCTGTGCAATCCAAATCATCCATAATTTGTTCCACAGCCTCAAGCCAGTATTCAGCTACATTTGGGGCTACACCCGAAATGCCCCTAAAAACTTCAGCCCCATTCGATCTGAGTCACTCAGATATAGACCCACAAGTTGCCGATCCAGTACTTGCCCCAGCAACCCGTTCCAATACTCGCAGCATATCTTGGGACAAAGCATCGTCCCCTCCCATTCGGTCATGAGACCCAGTTTTGATCACTGGTGATGCAGGTGCGTCCATTTCAGGCATGTGCCCAGATGCTTCGGACCAAAGCCCAGCACCTCGGCCCCTTCCGCGGCTACGTCTACAGCGTCCACATCCTCTAGTGCTCATTTTTTCTAAGTCGAATTAATCTGATTAGGAATCTTGTGAATCAGTATGTAATTCAGTTTTTATTAACAAGTTTTTGAAAGTAAATATACAAGTCATTTTCGCGAATCGTATTCCTAAAGTCTCAATCTCTATAGTCTTAACTCCTAGAGCTAGAAGTTCCAGTGTACTACTACTATCTCTTACAGTTTTCTTACTGCAGTCATACCATCATCATGTCAACAGTCATAAAATAAGGAGACTTACGGATTTGGTGCCGGAGACTCGTGGTGCCATACATCCAAAGAAATATATTTTTGTTCTTAAACCAAATTTCAAACAAAATTTGAAAAACCTTTTTCGAACCCATTCCACAGCCGAGTTTTGCAACTTGGCTCTGATACCATTAAATGTAACACCCTAAACCCGGCCTAGATGTTATGACCGGATCTAGCATGTCATATAGGAGGTTTGAAAAAAACTAAGCGTATGATGGAAACACTGCATCTCTTTAAAACTTCGAGTTACGTTGCTTGTTTAAAGAAAACCGATTTATTTAGTGCCCTTTTTATGAAGTTCTTAATGTTCTAACAACAAATCTTGAGTATTTGCAGGGACGTGATGTTTTTAAAAAAAAATGATTATTTACTTTTTAAGAAAATCCCGTATTTATGAAATCAACAGTTATTAATAGAAGCTTGAAAGAAAATTCATCCAGAGGCCTTATTACAAATTATTAAACCCACATATCAAAATAATCTTAGAAATAAAGCAAAAAGAAAATTTACTAAAGTTTGCAAGTGATGTTTCTAAAGCATGGCCTCCACCGAGTCATCCACGGCTCCAAATCCTTCACTGCTGGGAATTACCTGCGAGGTTAAGAAAAGAGGGGTGAGTTACGAGAACTCAGTATGTAATCCCCCTTACTGCTAATAACTAGGCCCGAGCCCATAAGACATCAAATTGGTCCTAAGCCCTATAAACATAGTAGTGCAAATGAATTAATGCAACCCAACCCAAACCGTCCAACACACCCCCGACTAGCCAATCACACCTATGGGGATCAAGTCAACCCACCCCGCCGCTCACAGCAGTAATGCAGTCAAGCTGCTAAACATAGAATATTTGTGGCTGAGCCACTGGAGTCATAATTACGTATATATATATTGTGGCTATGCCACTAGGCTACACTTCTCTTCATTCAATATCCCGCCCCATGCAACATGATAAAATGCAACATACATATAAAGATACAAAAGTGTAATGTAAACACACGCGCGTTACTAGACCACATTAAGAGTAAAGCAGACATTCAACCCAGCGAGGGTATTTTAGTAATTTTGCAACCCAGGGGTATTTCGGTAATTCGGCCCACTAAGGGAATTTTGGGTAAATCGGCCTAACAAGGGTATTTTGGTAAATCGGCCCAGTATGGGCATTTTGGTAAATCGGCCCAATAAGGGCATTTTGGTAAATCGGCCCAGTAAAGGCATTTTGGTAAATAGGCCCAATAAGGGCATTTTGGTAAATCGACCCAGTAAGGGCATTTTGGTAAATCGACCCAATAAGGGCATTTTTGTAAATCGGCCCATTAAGGGCATTTTGGTAAATCGACCCAATAAGGGCATTTTAGTAAATCGGCCTAATAAGGGCATTTTGGTAAATCGACCGGCAAACACCAATTTTAGTGAAATTCAGAACTGAAGTTGTTTAAGCGAGTTATTCGATTCCATGCAGTACTCCGGTTTATTAAACATACGAATTACGGTGATTCAATTTTTACCAACATTGTAGCGTATTACGAAACTACATGGTTACGGTGTGAGATTACACACCTGATTACGTGGAGAACTAAACACTCCTACTCGCCGTCACCCTCACTAGCGCGAACAACCACGATTTGCCTATCCAAAACTGATGTCGACTCCCTTCCATAACCCGGCGAAAAATCTCGAACAGCTGACACCCTACGCCGTTTGAACTTAGGAGCAGGAGCTACGAGTCCACTCCCCTTAGGCTCCCTTATCGATACCCCCTTAGACTGGCTATCACTTGCCTCTATGAAGAAATCTCGATTAGTAAAGTACCTCAGTGAAAAATGGCAGTTGTCTAACAAGGGGTTTCGGCTCTTACCATGACTTCCCGATATCCGAATGTTTAATGAGCAAAGAAGAGAGTTGCTTGATCTTTAACACAATCGGCCTTGATCAATGGAGAACCGAACAAAGACAAATTCAGCTATGGGATTTAACCGAAGTAAACATTCCATATTGAGAGAAGAAAAGAAGGGATTAGTCGAGAACTAGAATTAAGAGAAATAGCCACTTTGGCTATGTAAAACATAAGACCGAAAAGAAAAGAAAGAAGAGAAAGAATTACCATTACCTTGCGATTACAGATGAGTCGAAAGAGAAGGAGAAATTCGGCCAAGATGGGAGGTGATAAATCGCACTGAGAAAGAGGAGATGAAATGTTGAAGAGATTCGGCTATGGTGACACAAGAGAGAGCAAATGGTAAGGGAAAGGTAGAAAAGAGTAGGTGAACAGAGAGGTGCAGAGAAGTTTCGACTCAATGATGTTTAGGTAACAAACTAGGAAAACGCATGAATACCCAAATGGAGAAAAGAGGGAGAGAAAACTATCAATTTGTCAAAAAGACTTTTTGAAGAAAAGACATGAAAATGCACACACACACAAAGGGTTCGGTTTTGCTACCTACCTTCAAAATGCCGAATTTTCCTTGCTAAAACCACCCATAGCCGAAATTCACCTCCCACAACTCCCATATTCGGCCAACTCTCACCCACACTCACAAAATCCCTTGATTCTCTCCCCAAATCACTCCACCATCCACTCCCCATCATTCCTTCAAACTGATTTGACCAGTTCAAAACCTCCCTGGTAGAGTCCCACGCCAACTCCACCTCTTCTCCATCTTGGGCACAATATAGAAGTCATACTTTGCAGCATGTGGGATTCGAACCCCAACCCCTCCTACTTCTACAAGTAACGCCACACCACCTTTTCCTTGCTCAACTTGTGTTAGCAATTTACCTACTAATTTCTTTTAAGCCTTGCCACCAACAGTCCTCCCTCCTAAAATGCTCAAAAACCAAAATTTTACTAGGGCTCAAACTCGACCCCAGACCTCCCTAGGGCCCCAAAACACCCTTAAACCACACACAGACCCAGCACAACATGCAATACCACAAATTTTACAGACCCCTAAATTTCAGGATGTTACAATTTTGGGGAAAAATCAATATTCTTGCCGCTGTGGATTATGTCTCCAAATGGGTTGAAACTGTGGCTTTACCTACAAATGATGCCAAATCAGTTCTGAGATTCCTGCATACAATTTTTTTACCATGTTTGGTACCCCCTCGTGCTTTAATTAGTGATTAAGGCTCACATTTGGACTGAAGATTAGTTGCCAATGCTCTAAACAGATATGGGGTTAAACATAAAGTTGCCACGGCATATCACCCTCAAACAAATGGACAAGCTAAAATTTCAAACAGAGAAATCAAGCAGATTCTGGAGAAATTTGTCAATCCCAACCACAAGGATTGGTCAGTAAGGTTAGATGAAGCCTTTTGGGCTTATTGCAGCTTTCAAGACACCATTGGGAATGCCACCTTTGAAGCTTGCCTATGGTAAACCATGTCATTTTCTAGTTGAGCTAGAATACAAAGCATTTTTGGCAATCAAGAAACTAAAAATGGACTGGGGTGCTGCTGCTACTCATCACCTACTGGAGCTTAATGAGATGGATGAATTTCGAGCTCAAGCTTATGAGAATGTGAGATTGTACAAAGAAAAGACAAAGCGCTGGCATGACATGAAAATTTTGCCACGGCAATTTGTCCCTAGACAACAAGTATTGCTTTTCAATTCTAGACTTAAACTATTTTCTGGCAAATTAAAGTAAAGATGGTCTGGACCATTCGAAGTCAAGTGTATATATCCTCATGGAGTTGTCGATGTTAAAGATGGAAAAATAGGATCCATTTTCAAAGTCAATGGTCAACGCCTAAAACACTATTTTGGAGCTCCTATAATGCGTGACAAAAATTTCATTTCTCTTCGGAATAATTAAATTTTCTCTCCTGCATAAAAACTTTTCTTCATTTAATTTTATTTTTTTATTATGTTATTCACTAAACTAATTTAATTTTTCTTTCTTGTTACCGATTTTTCTTTAGGCCAGAATAAGTACAGCTTGGAACCATTAGCCCAAATTATTTTAATCCTCCAAATTTGTGCTAATTTCATTTCCTTTTCCCGCTAAATCTTAATTGTTTTGCCTTGTCAGCACATGATTGAGGCTAGTCTTATCGCACACGTCACAATTTCGTCTCCTCCATGTTTTAACCTAGTTGATTCAGTTTTCTTCCACATTTTCATCTCGCTTTGTTTTCTACTTTTACTCTCTATTTCACTCATAACTGAAATCAAATCTTACCTTTTTCATTTTTCAACTATCTATTTATCTTTAATGGCTTCTCAAAAAGGCTTCTGTTTCAACCTCTGCCTCTCCACGCACCTTCTTCAATGAACTTGCTAAGGAGAAATACCATAAAAATATTTCCAAATGAACATTCAGCATGGAAAAAGGATCCCTTTTTTCAAGATGCTCCATAAAAATATTGTCCACATTAAATCTGACGATGATGGAAGGGATACCACTCAGACTTTCGCACTTGCACCACAATCCAAGGCCTCTATGATTGTCCAGAAATGTGTGGTTCATCATGTAACACCCCTTACCCGTATTCTACGCCAGAACCGAGTATGAGGCGTTACCGAACTTAACTCACTTGGTCATGCAACTTTGGTCTATAAAATTTTGTTCCAACTTAAAAGATCTCTTTCACAATCAAAACATTCTCATTAAGGGCCTACGAGGCCTTAATCAAGCATACGGAGTGTCTCGGAACCCAACCGGGAACTTTTGTGCACTTAATTTTTTTTTGCCTAAAGAGGGGCCACACGCCCGTGTGGGCAGGCCATGTGGTCGCACACACCCATGTCCCTACCCCATGTGGGATTTATTTTCATTTCGAACCTACAGGGGTTTTCACACAGCCGGACACATGCCCGTGTTCATGGCCCGTGTGCTCCACACGGCCTAGACACGCCCGTGTTCTCGCCCGTGTGTAAAAACCTGGGTATTCTATTTGTGACATCAGCAATCTCATAAGGGACACACGGCCTAAGCACACGCCCATGTGCCTAGTCCATGGTCGACACTGACTTGAAATACTAATATGCAGGGGACACACGGCCTAGTCACACACCCATGGGACTGACCGTGTGTCACACACGACCTAGACACACGCTAGTGTGCCTACCCGTGTGGACATAAACAAGGCTATTTGCCAAGCTCTTTTTGCCACCCTAGCTCACACAACATAATTCCATTCAACACATCATCAAGAAACTCAATTTGTGCAACAAAACTTTCTTGAATAACCTTATATTTCATAACTTTAACTTAATGAGCCATCAACTATGGCAATATACAAAAGAATTCGGGAGCCAATACATACTTGGCCAAAATAACAAAACAATTCACCTAGTCTAGCCCCTATACATGCCATACTCAAAATACTAAGTCTAGATATACCGAGATGAGCTGATAGTGTAAGTGATCTTCCAATTATCTCTGTATCCCGACCCGGCTCTTTGACACTATAAAACAAGGGGAAAGGAAAGGGAGTAAGCTTTAAGCTTAGTAAGTTTACATGTAAACAATAAACATTATAATACATGCTAGTCAATATATAGCAATATGTACTAAGCAAGATCATTCCTCAATCTATACTCATGCTTACTCAAATCACCTCTTACCACATTCCAACCATATAACAAGCATAATGCTCACATTTAATGGCATACATTCCCTGCACTTATCACAACAAAGCCACATGAAACAAGCACTTAAATAATTCCTCGATGAACCATTGAAATAATAACAAACACTCGGTGGTTTCGCACATAGCCCACCATTAATCTATAATTAGGGTGGTATGCACATAGCCCACCAACAAGAATAATTATGGTGGTATCGCACTTAGCCCACCAAATGATAATATTAACGATGGTATCGCACACAGCCCATCGTGAATGAATAGTAAAGTGGTATCGCACTTAGCCCATTATGAAGAGTATTTACGGTGGCATCGCACATAGCCCACCATTAATCTATAATTGAACTCATACGAAAATTACTCAACATCTATCGAATTCAATTCATCTCAATCATGAATAATTTCATTCATACAGTGCACCATTCATTAACAACATGTATATTCAAAATGAGTAGTTTACACATAAACTTACCTCGATGCAAAATGTGTTAATTTGCGGTTTAATCCGTAACCTTGCCTTTTCCTTGGTCAAGGTTAATTATGCGCTCTTCTTGATATATAACAATAAAATTGTAACATCCTTAAATCAGGGTCTCTGCATTTTGTATGTGTTTGCATGTGATGATATGCCTACTGTGCTAGTGTAGCATGTTTTGGGGTCTAGGCAAGACCTCGGGTTAGGCCTGGGTCATGGCCAAAAATTTTGTTTTAGTGCTTAGGAAGAGGGAGCTAGGAGAGTTAGGGGGTTAAAAGAATTTATTGAAGGGTTGGGACACAAACAACCTAGTGGCAAAGTGGCAAAGGAGGTGCTACTAAGGTGCCAGGTGGGTGACGCCACATGCAGGGAAGGAGTACTTGGGTTCGAGCAGCAGGAATTGCACTTTCGCTTATTATTTTTTGTCACGCGTATGCAGGGAAGAGGAGTGCTCAGGATGGACTCGGAAGATAAGGATGGAAGGGGTCAAACGGATTCGAACTGATGTAGGGGAGGAAATTTAGGAGTTTGAATCTTTTCAAACTCATTTGAAGGAGTTGGCCGAATTATGGACTTTGGGGAATGAGGTGCAATCGGTTTTGGGTTCTTTGGAGGGTGGCTGAATGTGCTGTGGGAGCTAGCTAGAGTCGGCTAGCTTAGAAGGCTTCTTTATTTTTTTTGTTTGGTGTCAAAACCGAAACCCCTCTTGCTTTTCTCCTCATTTTGGTTTTTTCTTTCGGCAACTTGGCCATTTGGCCGAACCAATTTTGTAACTCCCTTTGAAGAGTCGAAACTCAATTCTCTTCTTTTCTTTTCTTTTCGGTTCATTCATTGTTAGCCTACCTACCTGAATCCATCTTAGTGCCCTTCTTTTCTTCCTATTTTGCTCAAAGCCGAAAGCAACTCTTTCCACTTCATCTTTTCTTTCTTTCAAATCTCCCTGTGCCAAAATCTCTTGCTTTCTCCTTTGTCGAATCCCTTCATTCCCATTTCCTTTTCTTCTTCATCTCTACCACCTTCAAAAGCCGAAATCTTGTTGTGTTCTCTCCTCTCTTCTTTCAAGTATTTGGCCGAATACCCTTGGCCTTATTTTCTTCTCTTTTCACGTGATCTAGTCTCCATTGAAGTGCCGAATCTATCTCTTTCTTTTTGAGTCATAGCCGAATCTCCTGGTAGGTGACTTCTTCTTCTCTTCTTGATCGATTTGGGTAATGCCGAAACCCCACTTCCCTTCTATCTTCCCTTTTATTATAGATTCACATATATTAAACTCTATTCTTGTTCTTTATTGGTAGCTAAAATCCCTAACATCACTTAGGGGTGCCGAACGTTGGTGCTTGGTAGTCGAATACAGTGGGTCTTCGGGATTTGGTTGCCGATCTAGTGCTTGGTCGATTGCAAGGGAGGTGCATCACATAGCTTCGGGATTTGGTTGGAAACCAAATCGGCATTAAGGTAAGGTGCTACCTTCGTGCGACATATCTTCGGGATTTTGTGATTAAGCCGAATGGCTATATTTCTAAAAGTGTAGTGTGGATCGATTGTAGGAAAGGGGGGGAGGCAAACGTTTCGGGATCTCGTTAGTTCACGTAGTTTCGGGATTTCGCTTAGATCTACGAATAGTCAGGTGTGTAACGCTTACACACTTCGTTAGTATGATATGTTTATTATGTTACTGTTAATAGCCATTGGAACCGGTAGTTATGCTTTGTGGCATGAGTGTGGACTCCGGGTAAGTCCCCTGATTATGGATCTCGATTTATGCTATCATGTCATTGTTTACTGCTATGCAATGTGTTATTTGCATCATCATACGTTATTATGCCACGATTGATATGGACATGTTGGTGGGATTGTTGAGAGGAGGGGGGAGAATTATTTGGACTGTCACCGGTGGTTTTGACCACACGACGGGTTGGCCCTGTCTGGATACTATTATTTGTGACTAAGTCCCAAAGGTGGTTTTGACCACCACCAAAGGTTTTGACCACATATGGATATTGTGACTTGTCCCGGTGGTTTTGTACCACAACGCTGGGTTGGCCCCACATGTTGATTACGGGATTGTCATCGGTGGTTTTGACCACACGATGGGTTGGCCCCATCACTTGATTTGTGACTACGGTCACCAGTGGTTTTGACCACACTTATATATTTGTGACTTCGGTCACCAGTGGTTTTGACCACACGGGGTAGATAGAGGAGATCGGATGGTTAGGTTATGGGGTTGCATGATTTGCATGTTTTATTAATGACTTGTGTGAGTGCTATTCTATCGCGTTGGGGATTTATACACTGAGTCTCGGTGACTCACCCCTTCCCCTATATTTTGCAAATGAGGCTTAGATCGCAGATTTGGAGCCGGGGAGGACTCGAGGTGGCCATGCTACTTATTTTTAGTTTTTGACTTTAAATTAAAATTCCGGTTTTTATTTATTTACTTTAAATTTGGTTTTGGTTTTGTAATAAGGCCGCTAAGTATTATTTTGGGTTTTTTTTTAATTACTTGCTTTTATTTGATTTATATTATGCATGTGCTTAATAATTTGATTTGCTTAAATAACCGGTAAAAAGCAACGTTTTCAAATTTAATTTCTTAAACAACTCCAAACACAAATAGTTCTTAACTCGACTATGCTTAACCCACTTGGTTTTTAATAAGTATCGAAAGGTTTTCCAAAACTATAAACAACAAATGGATTTCCAACAAAAGAGGGTTTTCCGGGTTTTAAAGCAACCAAAAATGATTTCAACTATATTCTACACGGGGTTTTCTAATCTTTTAAATGGTAAAGGAGTTTTCAATAGAAATAAATCGGCAAACTTGTTTTACTCAAAACGTTTTTACTCCGTAAGACGCCAGGTTCGGTCATGGTGTGTTGACCGGGTTTGGCGTGTTACGAAAATTCCCTCATTTAGATCATTTTATGATCATAATGCATCATAATCTATACTTAGACAAAAATGACCATTTTGCCCTTGTACTATGACAAAATTACGATTTTGCCCCTAGGCTCGTAAATCATTTTTCATCACATTATCTCATTAACCAAGCCTAGCTGAACATTTATTACTCTTACAACTACTCATAAATCCAATTATTTCATGCATTTATTACACATTTTCAATCTTTGCATTCAAGCCCTATTTAGGTGTTTTCATGCTATCACCTTTCACAAAAGTTATTTCTCATCTCACTAACATTCATTTTCTTCCATAAAACTCAGCAAACAACATAAAAACTCTCATGGAAATTCCCTAGACTTTCAACCATATTGCAAATTAGTCCCCTCGTTAGCTAGCTTAAGCTTTAGGGACTCTAAAAATACAAAAATCATCAAGAAAGACCTCTAAGATCACTTACTTGCAAGGAGATAGCTTAGCTGAAAGTTTGAACCCCAAAACCCTCTATTTTCTCTTCAATTTTTGGTGGAAGAAGAAGGGTGAATAGTGAAAGATGATATATTTCCTTTTTATCATATTTTATTCATCTTTTATCACCTAAAGTCACCAAATTTTGACTAAAATTAATGCTCTTGTCCCCCTAGCTTCTATGGCCAGCCAACACATTCTTTATGGCCTAATTACACTTTAAGGACCTTCAACTTAATATTCTATGGTATTAGACACCTCTACCTTGAAAAATAGAACTTTCGCACTTTATGCGATTTAGTCCTTTTTCCCAATTAAGCATTCAATCGTTAAAATTAAAGCATCAAAATTTTCATGTAGCCATATATTTATGCTATAACACATAAAATAAATACTAAAATAATTTTCCTCAACCTCAAATTAGTGGTCTCGGAACCACTGTTCTGACTAGCCCCAAAATAGGGCTGTTACACATCAACTAGTTGATGAAGTCACAAAGTCTGATTTCGATGATGATGAGGAAGAGGTGCCCATCAACCAGCTTAAGAGGAAAATATTTAAGAAGGTTGCTGTTAAAACCATTCAAGCTTACAGTGATGACCAGGACAGGTCACAACGTTAGAAGAGAGCTGCAAAGAAAATCCACCCAACCCAAGTGAAGTAATTTCTTTTCCCTCCATGCTTTGATTTTTATATTTTCATGATCCTTTATTTTAGTTTGTATCTGTTTCCTGCATTCATGTAGCTTTTATTAATTTTAGTTTGTCATGTTCATGCATTGAGGACAATGCATCCCTTAGGTTTGGGGGTATGTTATGCATATATACTGCATTGTCATAATGTTCAATTGCCATTTAATTGCTAGATTATGTGAGTATATGGTTACCAATGATGTTCAATGAGGATAATAACTCTTCTTTGTAAACTTAGAACATAGGGTGATTGTAACAGCCTGGTTTTCGCTAAATCAAAACAGTGGTTTTGAAACCACAAATTTGATGTCGTAATATTTTTTATATATTATTTTATGTGTTTACAGCATGTGGATTAATATGTGTGAAAGTTTCGTGAAATAATTTTATCGATTGGTTGTTTAATTTGATAAAAGGATTTAATCGCGTAAAATGTAAAAGTAGCATGCTATTAGTTAAAGTCCTTATTTGCTTTGATTAATTAAATGTGAGGTCCTTATGTTGTGATTTGACCATTAAATATTTGAGTGGACAAAGATGGACAACATTTATGTATTTTGTTATTTAATTATAAAGGTTAATTAGGTAATTTAGCAATTATAGTTAAATAAATAAAACAAATCATAAAAAAAATCATGCATGTTCATCTTTTGGCCGAATATTGAGAAGAAAAAGAAGCCATGGAAGCTCACTTAGGTTCGGCCTTGCATAATTAAAAATGTAAGTGATTTTGAGTTCAATTTTTCATAATTTTTACGTTTTTGAGATTGTTACTTCGTATTCTAGCTAGCCCATGCCCTAATTTTTGGATTGGTTGATGAATTTTTTATTTACCATTGTTGATAGCTTGATTTTTTTGTTGTTTGATGATGAAAAATAAATACTTGTTGTTAGATTATCATAGTTTATTAAGTGATTTTTTGATAAAATGCTTATTAAGGACTAAATTGTGAAATTTGTAAATTGAGGGGGTTAAAATGTGAAATAAATGAAATTAATGGGCTCCTAGTGACGTAAGGAATATTCGGCCAAATAGGGGTTAAATGAAATTTTGAGTATTTTGTGTTGTTTTGACATAGGGACTAAATTGTGAAAATGTGAAAAGTTAGAGGCTAAAATGCAAAATGCCCATTTATGTGTTTTTGGATGAAATTGAATAAATATGTCAGTAAATAAGTTAAATTTGAATTGATTTAGATCAAGAAAGGAAGAAATCAGATCTGAATCGGGGGAAGTCGAAAGTTGTTGAATAGTCGTTCCGATCCGTTCGTTTCCGAACGAGGTAAGTTCATAAGTAAATAAATGTTCATAAATTCAAATGTATATATTATATGTTGCTGAATTGAATTATAAATAAATATATATATGTTGCCGAATTTAATTGAGCATTGGAGGACTTGTTTCAAGCTTGAATTGATTGAATTACGACGCCCTAAAGCCCCGCATTTAACCATAGGAATAGTATAGGATACGAATGTCATGACATTAGGACTTTTGAGCGTGAATTCGTGCAAGAAAATGTTTGGGACATTGGCATCGATATGAGATTACGTTTAAGACCATGTCTGGGACATTGGCATCGTATATGATTCGTGTAAGACCCTGTCTGGGACAAAGGCATCGATATGTGATAACATGTAAGACCATATCTGAGATATGGCATTGTATGTGATATATGTGTTTCGAGTATCCTTAATGATTCGAATGGTTCAACGGCAATATCAAAACGAGACCGAATGTGAATTTGAGCTAAATGATTCAGTGCACGTATGAAGTTTATATGTTCATATAAAATACGGTAAGTGAAGTTACTTAATTTAGTAATATGAATTATATGAGAAAAGTGATTGTATATGTGTATGAGATTAGTTAAATTTGGCATATTCGAATTGAATTATATATGTTCTTGTGATGAACTATTTGCTTATGGCTTACTAAGCTTTCAAAGCTTACTTTGTGCATTCTTTTCTCTGCTTTATAGATATATAAAGCTAGCTCGAGTTTGGGGATCAATCAAGGATTATCGTCACACTATCTATCGCTAATTTGGTATTTTGAAAGCTTGAACTTTGACATAAGGCATGTATAGGCTAGTTTTGATATGTTTGGTTTTGAAATTTGTGTATATATATAGCCATGCGAAAATGGCTTGATCATGATGTTAATTATGATGTATATTCAGTCATGTTATAAGCTCTTTTGGGAAGTATGTTTCATGGTATATATGTGTGGTGTATTTGGTTATATGATTCGGCATTGAGTAATAATTTAGTTGATGGATGTGTTTTTCCTATAATGTATATGTTCCTATAAGCTAAGTTATGAATATATTGCTGATTGTATATTGGTTGGTTATTTTGGTACAACCTTTAAATGGTAAATAATGACAATGTATTAGGTATATTTTGTTAGCTAAATGGATAGTCATAAAGAGAGAAGTTGACATTTATATTCAGTTATGAAATGGTATATTTAACTTAAGATTTAATGGTGGAATTGGTATGACTTTTGTGGTTAATTTTGATAGCCGAATAGGTGAGAAATGAACTAGTTGTGTACTTGTAATTTTGACATGATTCTAGCATATAAATTTTGGTATGTTTTGATTCAGTAATTATGCTTAGAAATGGCTTATAGGATGGTTGAATATATGATGGTCAGACATTATTTATCTTGCGAATTAGGTATGATATGACTTGACATTTGTATTAAAAAATGGTCCATATTGGTATAAGAAGTAAATTTAGCCATGTCGTAATGTTAACTACTTTCTATTGTGCTAATGAATATTATGTTGTGTGATATGGGGTGATATGGTTTAATAAGTGAATGTGCACAAATATGCAAAAATGGTACATTTAGTATTTAGTTAAAGGAATGAATTTGCACAATGGATGTTTTAAGGTAAGCTCAATATATGAAATGAAATATGCTTGTTTATAATTTAGGTTTTCGATTGCCATGTAATTGTTGGACATATGGTTCGAATGTTGTAATTATAAAGCATGCGAATATGGCTTTGATGTATGATCGTTAGTTCAAAAATTTGGAATAGACAAATGATATGGAAATGGTTAAATTTTGAAGCATAATTAGTATAAGTGAAATGGTTGAGTTTTGGAGTATAGTTTGTATGTGATATTTGATTAATAAAGCATGATTGATTTTGGTTGGCTATATGTTTCATATATGCGACATTGGTTTTTGTGAATTGTGGCTATTCAAGTTTGGAAGTGTTTATAAGAAATTGATATAACTTTATGCTTGAATTGTATTAAATTACTGTTCAGAGCTGTGTTTTTGATCGGTAATGCCTCGTAACCCTAATCCGACGACGGATACGGGTTAAGGGTGTTACATTTGATTGGTATCAGAGCTACGGTTTAGTCGGTTTTAGGACTAACATAGAGCGTGTGAGTCTAGCTATACATGCCATATTTATAAACTGCGATAGTGTGATGATTCCTGACAATTAAAATGTGTTTTTGTATAGTAAATGGATCCCGATCGTGTCGTAGCTGATGACGTGGAAAGTAATGCACCTGTAACACCCCGAACCCGGCCTAGAAGTTAGGCCCGAATCTGGTGTGTCACATGGAAGTAAAAATTTGCTTGAGAAATACAGCCTCTTTGTTAAAAACCCAAAACACTTAAGCAATTCATGTCTAATTGAAAACGTAATTATCTTTAAAAACCTTTTCGCTTATGGAAGCATATTTGAAATAAACAATTTACTTAAAATGTTATGTTTAGAAATAGAGTTGCGTAGCATTTTGAAAACGCTATGAAACGTAGATAAAATGCAAGTATTTTTGAGAGGTTGTTTAATAAATCGATAATCGAACTAGTAATCTTTTAAAACCGCGACTTTTGAAAATATCGTTGATAATTTGAGAGAAAATTTCCAATGTTAAAAATATTTGTAAAAGTTTGTTATAAAATCCATTTATTAATCAATTTTGGAAAACCATTATTTATGATTTTAGAAAATCCTCGTTAAAACAATTCAAGCAATATAATAAGTGCGACTAAACATAAAGTAATTTAAAACATATCCTGCAGGCCTTATTACAACTTAAACCAAAATAGCAAAATAATAAAATAAACCAAAATAGAAATTTAAAGTTCAATAACACCATTTCAAGTATGGCCTCCACCGAGTCATCCATGGGCCCAAGTCCTCATTACACGAGCATTACCTACAAGGGTTAAGAAAAAAGGGGTGAGTTACAAGAACTCGGTGTATAATCCCCTTACCGTCATCCACTGGGCCTGAACTCGCTTAGAAATATCTTGGGCCTAAGCCCATTTAAGATAATCTTGGGCCAAGCCCAATTACAAAATAGTATATATATATATGAATGCAAAGTATGCAACCTAACCCATCCATCCAATCTCTCCCGTACCAAACCCGCTCTCTCCGTAGGATCAAGTCAACCCACCCCGCCGGTCTCTCCAATTTGCGGTCAAAGCCGCCATTTATACTATTTGTGGCTGAGCCACCAGATTCATATACTGAGTAAAATGATCGACACGTAGTCGTTAATTCATATGTTAGGCCCATAACCATTATCGTAATTTGTGGCAATGCCACCGGTCTATACTTCTCTTCATTCAAATTTTCCCATCCCATGCAATATGTAAAGATGCATCACACATAATCGTAAAACATCCATATAAAAATAACGTCCATTAACCTATTGAATAATTTTTATGAATCAGCCCATTAAAGCAATACGATCATTCGGCCCATAGGGGCATTTCAGTAATTCGGTCCATAAGGACATTTCGGTAAATCGGCCCATTATAACAATCTATCAAATCGGCCCATAGGGGCATTTCGGTAAATCGGTAATTTTACCCACTAAGGGTAATTCAGTAATCTCGCAACCTAGGGGTATTTCGGTAATTTACACACCAAGGGTATTTTGGTAATTTCGCAACCCCGGACTTAACTACTAATTTGGGCATAAAAATTTGAAACTGTCCATCTGCGTCATACTGACTAAATTGAATATAAATCGAGTTAGAAAACTCTAAATTTAAATCCGTAAATTTTCCTTGAAACTAGACTCATATATCTTCTTACTACAATTTTTCCAGAATTTTTGGCTTAGCCGTTTAGTACAGTTTAATCCTTAAAGTTTCCATTGTTTCACTGTCCAACGATTCTGACCTCTCTTACCTTAATTTCAAATATCTCACTGTATGGTTTTCATATATTGTTCCCACTTGTTTCTGTTGAAAATAGGCTCACTAAGAAATCCATACATATAACTTATAACTCATAATTCACTTTGTACAATTTTAACCAATTTTTCCAAGACAGAACAGGGAACCACGAAGTCCATCAGAACCAGTCTCACTAAAATTAAGATATCTCAGAAGATAAAATTTCTTTTCCTTCTTCGTTTCTTCCATATCAAAATAGACAAAGTAAGATTTAATTCGATATCTTTTTCGATTTCTAATTTCCTTTATCCTATTTTTCTAAAATCACGTCACTACTGCTGACCAAACTGTTTCTTTGCAAAATATGGTTACTACTATGAACATACGCACTCCGAGTGGTCTCGGATGCCGGTTTCCGATTTTCTTCGGTATTTCGACCGAATCATAGAACATTTCATACAAACATCCAGAGAGGTATGAGATTACACACCATTTCAAACATATATTCGGAAGGGTACAGGATTACATACCTTGATTACAAGTTGTGCTTTCTACCGCTTCAACACCACGAATGTGATCTCCTCAAAGGCACAAAAATCGATCCTACCCTTTTCTTATCAAATCCCGTCCCTAACAATATTTGGTGAGCAAAAGAGTCATTAGCAATTATCCCACCTTTGATCAAAACAAATCTTATAACAACGTTCTTACCCCACTTGCTTGACAAGTCGACGATAACGATTTGGTTAATACAAATCACTTGTGCCCCTTCACCTTGTTGAAAGACCTAAATCCAACGATGGCCATATCACAGAAAAGAATGTAACTCAGACCCAACGAGAGAGAAAGAAGAACACTCGATTATTAAGGAAAAACTCGAATGAAACAAAGTTATCGACAAAGAGAGAACTACTACTTACCGATTGTTAATTTCCTTGTAGCGCCACTCACTTAAATCACTACGAAAAGAGGATGATTTGATCACAAGGTAATGTCGAATTAAGAATAGAGAAAATGTTGATGAAAAGGTCAAAAGAAAAGAATGGATGGAGAGAAGAGTGCTAGATTGTTTCAAATATCTAAGGGAGATGAACAAAAAGGTGAGTGATTCGGCCAAACAAAGGAGAAAGATGTACACTCAAAGCTTGAAGATTCTGCAAGAAGGAGAAGGAAATTTGGAGAGAAAAGAAAAATGACACAAAAGTTGCAAATAGGAGTTTTTGGCCAAAACAACACCAAAACTTTTACCAATTGCCAAAGAAAATTCGGCTACCTCCCTCTACACCCAAAACCGTCCATATTCATGACCATAATGGTCAAAAATTGGCCAACCACACTTTCCATAACACTTCCCTTGAAAAAGGCCACATGTTCCCCTTACTTTCCCCTTTCTCTTGATTTCTTTCCTCACCTTCACCCTTTCCTATTTTCCTTAGCCATCTTGCCAAAAATAAAAAGTCCACCTTGCCTTATTTACATGCTTGGCCGACACTTAGGGAAAGAATGCAAAAATAATAGTCAAAATTTGCACACAATGGGATTTGAACCTCTTCCCTCCATACTCTTCACTTAATGCCATAACCTCTTTGCCATATGCTCAATTATGCTAGCAAATTGAATACTTATTTTCATAAGTATTGATGCCACTTACCATTTCTCCTAAATAGGCTTAAACACCAAATTTTTACTAGGGCCCAATTCAACCCCGAGCCTTCATAGAACCCCGTAACCTTCCAAATTCACTTAACTAATAAGTCCAATTTGCAATAATACCATTCTCATATTCTTGAAAATTTTAAACATTCCTACACCCAAGGCCCATTGGGCCCAATAGGTCCAATTCTACTATGCCCAATTTTGGGATGTTACAGCACCCGCTCCCGCTCAAGGGGCAGTGCAATCTGATTCTAGACTCGTTACGAGTAGCCACTTGGGAGAGGCTAAACAAGCCTTCTTCCAGACGATGAACGAATGGTTCACACAGTATATCCGGACAAATCCGATTGCTCAACAACCTCCACCCCCGCCTAATCCTTCCCAAATACCTATGCTACCTCAAGTTACTGATCCAATGTGATTAAATAAGCCTCCGATTGATAAAATAAGAAAATACGGGGCTGAAGAATTCAGAGCTACTGTTGATGATGATGCTGAACGATCTAAATTTTGGCTTGATAATACGATCCGGGTGTTTGATGAATTATCTTGTACTCCTGATGAATGTATCAAATGTGCCGTATCTTTGCTTAGAGACATCGCGTAGCACTGGTGAAATACACTAGTACCGGTGGTTCCAATAGAACAGGTTACTTGGGAGTTTTTCCAGACTGAATTCTGGAAGAAATATATCAGTCAGAGATTCGTAGATAAAAAACGCAAAGAATTCCTCGAGTTAAAATAGGGTCACATGACAGTGACAGAATATGAACGAGAATTTGTGAGACTCAACAGATATGTCCGGGAATGTGTTTCGACTGAAGCTATAATGTGTAAAATATTTGAAGATGGTTTGAATGAAGACATTAAGCTGTTAGTCGGGATTCTAGAAATCAAAGAGTTTATGGTACTCGTCGAGCGAGCATGCAAAGCTGAAGAACTCGGGAAAGAGAAAAGAAAAGTTAACTTTGAAGCTAGAGATTCGCGAAAAAGATCATTAAGTAAGACATTTCAGTCGGCATCAAAGAAGTTCCGAGATGATTTTAGCCGTTCAAAGGCTACTGTAGGTTATTCTAGATGAGATCGAGACAGACCACCTGCGAGTTTGAAAGCTACTTCAATAGCTAGTGTTGGAAATGTCAGACCAAATCAACCTGAGTGCAAACATTGCGGTAAACGACATCCCGACAATTGTAGATTGAATGATCGGGCTTGTTTCAAATGTGGATCATTAGATCATTTCATCCGTGAATGTCCTGAGTTGGCTGACCAAGATACAGTATAGAATACGAGGCCAGGTAACACTACGTCTTGAGGTAGACCACCCAGAAACACGGGTAATGTGAGTGGTAGCCAGAGAATGACTAAAGACACGGCTGCTAGATCTGAAGCCCGCGCACCTGCCAGAGCTTATGCCATTCGCGCTCGTGAAGAAGCTTTATGTTATTAGCGGTACTTTCACTCTCTATGATACTAGTGTTGTTGCATTGATTGATCCTAAATTGTAACACCCCTTACCCGTGTTCGACGCCGGAACCGGATACGAGACATTACCATGCTTGACCTTGCTTGAACATGTAATTATGAGCTATAAAATTTCATTCCAACTTAAAAATTTTCTTTCTTAACCATAACACACATATCATGGGCCTACGAGGCCTTAAACACTCATCCGGGAGATTTCAAAGTTCAACCGGAAACTTTTACACTCTTTGAAATTTTTTGCTTAAACAGGGGCCACACGCCCGTGTTGTCCAAGGGACATGCCCGTGTGCCCCTAAGACATGCCTGTGTCCATCACCCGTGGTCGACACTGACTTATTACACACGGGTAAGCACACGCCCGTGTCTATAAACCATCTTCTTCACACGCCCGTGTCTCCTGCCCGTGGAGCTCTTTGTTTATGACATCATCAAACCCTAGTAAGCACACGGCCAGGGCACACGCCCGTGTGCTGGCCCGTGTGACGGATCATATTCTCGCAAATTAGTGCAGGGGACACACGACCTATTAACACACCCACGGGGCTGACCGTGTGTCACACACGGCCTAGACACGCGCTCGTGTGTCTACCCGTGTAGACAATTAGAGGCTATCTTCCAAGCCCTTTTGCCACCCTGAAAACTTAAACTCGTTCATTTCATCACAAGAAACACATAATATAACAATATTCAACCATGAAAAATCCTTAAGTTATCATTCATTCCATCCGCATTTTACTCATTACCTTGCATGAACATTCATTTCATTATACCCATCAACCTTAAAACATGAACTTTACAATATTGGCAAATTCATCATGGCCATTTACAAAATGAGTGTGAAACATTAATAGCCAACCCTTTGAACTTCAAACATGACATGACACAAACGATTAAGTCCCTATACATGCCATACTCAAAATGAATTAACTTTACTATACCAAAAGAACAGTTGATAGTCTGACCCGAGCTCCGACGTTCTACGATCCCCGAGCTAACTTGGCGAAATTACAAGAGAAAGGGAAAAGAGAGGGGTAAGCATATAGCTTAGTAAGTTTGCATGAAATTCTATAACAACATAATTACTCAAACCAAATTCAACCATCTCATGAAATAATAGCAACATAAGTCTCAGATGCTTAGGCATCTTACTCGTACTTACTCACACTTATTCTTACCCATCTCATATCACATTATGATTTCGTAACTTGTACTTATTCATGGTACCTGTATCACTTGATCACATGACTTAGCACATATGCTATCATGAACATAAACTCAAATCTTCATCATTCTTATCATAGGTGAAACTCAAGGTCATCCATAAATGAATTTGACTCTATACCATTTTACATACTTAGCTCTTTTGCCCACGAATCAATCAAATTATCGTAGGAAACTCAAACTCATTGTTCATAAAATTTGATGCCAACGCCATATCCCAGATATGGTCTTACATGGGATCACCCCTTGATGCCGATGCCATATCCCAGATATGGTCTTACACAGGATCTTATAACTCGATGTCGATGCCATGTCCCAGACTTGGTCTTATACGATATCGTACATGAATGTCGATGCCATGTCCCTGACATGGTCTTAATCGAGATCTTCCTTTGATGCCGAGGCCAAATCCCACACATGGTTTTACACGGACCTTCTTTACTCAATGCTAATACATGGGTAACCTCATTATTCCAAATCTTTATCCGAAATTTCACATAACTTATTTTTACCCTTTCCTTATCGAGGCTTCATCACTCGATTTTCATAGCAATAACATACATTGTCATAATATTAAGTAATTTCAAATATCGAACATTATGAAACTTGTAACATCCTGAAATTGGGCCTAGCAGAACTTGGCCTATTGGGCCCCGAACGTTGAAGCATTTTAGAATTTTTGAGAATATGAGAATGGAATAATTTTAAGTTGGACTTAATGGGTAAGTCAATTTGGAAGGTTAAGGGGCTTCTATGAAGTCCCAGGGTTGAGTTGGGCCTTAGCAAAATTTTTGTGTTTAAGCACTTTAAGGAGAGAAGGTATGTGACATCAATATTTAAGGAAATAAGAGTGTGCTTTGCTAGCACAAGTGGAGCACATGGTGGAGTGGTGTGGCGTCAAGTGGAGAGCATGGAGGGAAGAGGTTTGAATCCCATATATTGCAAATTTTGGGATTTATTTTTGTGTTTCTCTTCCAAGTGTCGACCATGGTGATAATTAAGGTAATGAAGACTTTTTATTTATGGAAAGATGACTAAGGATTATGGTAAGGAGGAAGATAAGGGAAAAAGAAGGAAAGAAATGAAAGAAAAGGAAAGAGAAGGGAACATGTTGGCCTATAATGTGGAAGATGTTTTGGAAAGAGTTTTTGGTCAATTTTGATCATTTTGGTAAAAGGATACATGATTTTGGGAGGGGTCTTGGTAGCCGAATTTTGCATTAGTCTTTTGGAAAATTTTAGGTGCTTGTATGGCTTGTTTCTTTTAGCATTTTTTTGGTGATCTCTTTCTCCAACTTCTTCCCTCATTTGCCGAAACTCTAAAGTCAAAAGTGTGCATATTTTCTCTTATTTTGGCCGAATCACTCTAGCCATTGTTTATCTTGTTCCCTTGCTATACCGTAACCCTTAATCCATCATTGTTCATTCTCCTTTGGTTGCCAAAACACTCACATCTTTTGGTTCATTTCTCTTTTGGTATTGGCCGAAACCTCTAAACACCTCTTTTCCATCTTCTCTTTTCTTTTTGATTATTTCTTCAACCTTTCTTTCATCTCTTAAATCAACATTACCTTGTGACTGAATTTTCCTTGTCCTTTTCTCTCCAATAACCGAATTGGTATGTGATTTCATTTTATTCTTTTCATTTTCATTTCTCTAGCCGAATGTATGTCTATTATCATTCGGTTACTTCACTTTGTTTTAAATCAAAATATCACTCCCTCCTAATCCCTCATATCTTGATCATCTTCTTGTTGAAGTATTATAGTGGGAAGCCGAATCTTACATCCATGATAATTCATCCGTAGTCATAAGTTCAAACGGTGGAAATCGGATCTATCAACGTTAAGGTGAGAAGTTTGTTATGGTTCATTTTGATCTATTTCGCTATTCGATTATTTTGTTAATCGAATTGAAAGTTTGGCTAATCGATTATAATAGGAACTAGATCGTTCGTTCTTATTCACTCGTGGATCCTTTAGAAATAGTGGTAAGCCTACTCCTATCACTAAAACAACTACTTTTTCTCATAGTAGTTTTCTAATCGAGATTTTTCCTATGGAGGCAAGTGGAACCAATTTGAAAGGAAAGGCATTTGTAGGACACAAAAGGAGTGGATTTGCTATTCCTACTCCTAAGTTCAAGTGTAGATCGGTATCGGCAGTTTGGGATTTTCCACCGAGTTGTGGACCATCATTCGGTGAAAATAGACAAATCGTGGCCGTTCACGATACTAAGGGTGCCGACGATTAAGAAGGATTAATCCTTACCGTAACCAGGTGTGTAATCTCACACCGAAATCCCGTAAATCTGTGATTTATCTTCATATTAGAAAAATCGATCGATGATGCTTATGAACATAATAACGGTATTATGGTATAAATCGAGTGATTTGCTTAAACATCGTTAATACTAAGATTTGACAAAAACGGAGTTAGTTTGTAGAATTATGAAAATGCCCTTATGGGCCGAATTACGAAAATACCCTCAATGGGCCGTTTTTATCAAAATGCCTTAACGGGCCAAATTTCTTAAATGCCTTTAAAGTGCTGATTTACAAAATGCCCCTATGGGCCGATTTACAAAAATGCCCCTATGGGTTGATTTACTAGAATGCCTTAATGGGCCGAATTACAAATTGATATAATGGGCCGATGCATTGTAATAAATTATTGGATTAATAATGGTTGTACATATTTGGGGTTATTATGCTTTATTATGTATGTTGCGTGTTACATATTGCATAGGTTGGGAAAAAATGTATGAAGAGCAGTGCAGCCTGGTGGCATTGCCACAAAATATTCAATATAATGTTTACTCATGATTTCGGTGGCTTGACCCCGAAAATACTATATGAAAACAGCTTGATTGCAGCGATACTCCGGTGGCTCTGCCACAAATATTATAAATGGAAACTTGCCTGCGAATTGGTGTGAGCGGCGGGGTGGGTTGACTTGATCCCCACAGGTGTGATTGGCTGGTCGGGGGTGTGATGGATGGATGGGTTGGGTTACATTCATATCATTTTATTATTGTTATGTAAATGGGCTTAAGCCCAATTTATTGCTAAATGGATTCAGGCCCAGTGGATTACGGTAGGGGATTATGCACCGAAGTTCCATGAACTCACCCCTTTTCCTTAACCCTTGCGGTAATGCTCGGTGGGGTGGACTTGGGCCCTGGATAACTTTGGTGGAGGCCATACTTGAAAATGGTGTTTTTGAACTTTAGATTTCTATTTACGTTTACTTTATTATTTTTGCTATTTTGGGTTTTTAAGTTGTAATAAGGCCTCTGGAATATTTTATTTTTGCTTTATGTTTGACGTACATATTATCTTGCTTGATTTGTTTTAATTGGGAATTTTCTAAAAATCATAAATAACGGTTTCCAAAATTGATTAACAAAAGGTTTGTCTTTTATAAATATGTACAAATATTTTAACTCAAATTCTCTTTCAAATTACCAACGACATTTTCAAAAGTCACGGTTTTAAAGTTCACTACCTCGATTTCTGATTCATCAATCAACCTCTCATAAATAGTTGCATTTTATCAAGAATTTATATCCAAACTTGTTTTCTTAACCATAAACAAATAACACCTATTTTAGTACGAATCACAAGGTTTTTATACGTTTTCCCTTATGTGACATGTCAGATCCAGTCGTAACGCATGGGCCGAGTTTGGGGTGTTACATTTTATGGTATCAGAGTCCGGTTGCAAAACTCGGTTGTGGTTTGGGTTCAAAAGTATTTTCCAAAGCTATTTAAAAATTTTGATCTAAAGGAAGTATGTCACCACAGGTATCCGGCACCAAGTCAAGTAAGTTTATGTTTCCATTTTATGATTATTGTGGTATGACTGTAGAAATACTCTAAAACTTTTAGCTTTAGGAGCTGAAACTATAGAGATTGAGACCTTAGGATACGTTTTGCGAAAACGACTTTACTTTCTATACTTCATAAAACATTATTTAATAAACATTGAATAATATACTGATTCATAAGACTTGTAATTAGATTAAATCGACTTAGCAAACATGAGCGCTAGAGGACATGAACGAGGTACACGCGGCCGTGGTAGAGGCCGAGGTACTAGGGTTGGATCCTCAGCATCGGGGCTTATGCCCGAAAGGGAGACGCTGGTATCACCAGTGACCGAGATGGAGTCTTATGACCGAGTCAGAATTTATGAGTTGACTCAACTAACTAGGGAGGTTGTGAAGGAGGTTAGAGAATTTGGTCGAATACTTCGAGTTGGGTGCGTGGATTGTAAGACGAAAAGAGATCGTGCTTCTCTAGGGTCGCAGTCTCGTTCTGTGAAGCATACAAAGGCACGCCCAAACTTTTCGACTTGCGAATATTGCAAAAGGCGTCATCCGGGTGAATGCTGGAGGAGATCAGGAGCATGCTTGAGATGCGGGTCTAAGGAGCATAAGGCTCGGGATTGTTCCATCACCATTAAGTCAGGTATGTCTTGGTTTAATGGGGTGTTTGAATGTAGAAAATCTTATGAATGCGTGATAAGTACTTGTTTGCTTCTGTGGTTGGATATCTGGCAGAGTAAAGAGATTTCTAGATAAGGTTAGAAGTGTATTAGTTTTTTGGGAATAAGAGTGTGCAGCGGTAGCGTGGTAGAGTATTCTGTGCTAAACCATTGAGAGAAAGCTAGAAATTTTGAGGACGAAATTTCTCTAAGGAGGGTAGATTTGTAACATCCTGAAATTGGGCCTAGCAGAACTTGGCCTATTGGGCCCCGAACGTAGAAGCATTTTAGAATTTTTAAGAATATGAGAATGGTATAATTGTGAGTTGGACATAATGGGTAAGTCAATTTGGAAGGTTAAGGGGCTTCTATGAAGTCCCGGGGTTGAGTTGGGACTTAGCAAAATTTTTGTGTTTAAGCACTTTAAGGAGAAAAGGTATGTGACATCAATATTTAAGGAAATAAGAGTGTGCTTTGCTAGCACAAGTGGAGCACATAGTGGAGTGGTGTGGCGTCAAGTGGAGAGCATGGAAGGAAGAGGTTCGAATCCCATATATTGCAAATTTTGGGATTTATTTTTGTGTTTCTCTTCCAAGTGTCGGCCATGGTGATAATTAAGGTAAGGAAGACTATTTATTTATGGAAAGATGAATAAGGATTATGGTAAGGAGGAAGATAAGGGAAAAAGAAGGAAAGAAATGAAAGAGAAGGAAAGAGAAGGGAACATGTTGGCCTATAATGTGGAAGATGTTTTGGAAAGAGTTTTTGGTCAATTTTGATCATTTTGGTAAAAGGATACACAGTTTTGGGAGGGGTCTTGGTAGCTGAATTTTGCATTAGTCTTTTGGCAAATTTTGGGTGCTTGTATGGCTTGTTTCTTTTAGCATTTTTTTTGGTGATCTCTTTCTCCAACTTCTTCCCTCATTTTCCAAAACTCTAAAGTCAAAAGTGTGCATATTTTCTCTTGTTTTGGCCGAATCACTCTAGCCATTGTTCATCTTGTTCCCTTGCTATGCCGTAACCCTTAATCCATCTTTGTTCATTCTCCTTTGGTTGCCGAAACACTCACATCTTTTGGTTCATTTCTCTTTTGTTATTGGCCGAAACCTCTAAACACCTCTTTTCCATCTTCTCTTTTCTTTTTGATTATTTCTTCAACCTTTCTTTCATCTCTTAAATCAACATTACCTTGTGACTGAATTTTCCTTGTCCTTTTCTCTCCAATAACCGAATTGGTAAGTGATTTCATTTTATTCTTTTCATCTTCATTTCTCTAGTCGAATGTATGTCTATTATCATTCGGTTACTTCACTTTGTTTTAAATCAAAATATTACTCCCTCCTAATCCCTCATATCTTGATCATCTTCTTGTTGAAGTATTATAGTGGGAAGCCGAATCTTACATCCTTGATAATTCATCCGTAGTCATAAGTTTAAACGGTGGAAATCAGATCTATCAACGTTAAGGTGAGAAGTTCGTTATGGTTCATTTTGATCTATTTCGCTATTCGATTATTTTGTTAATCGGATTGAAAGTTTGGCTAATCGATTATTATAGGGACTAGATTGTTCGTTCTTATTCACTCGTGGATCCTTCAGAAATAGTGGTAAGCCTACTCCTATCACTAAAACAACTACTTTTTCTCATAGTATTTTTCTAATCGAAATTTTTCCTATGGAGGGAAGTGGAGCCGATTTGAAAGGAAATGCGTTTGTAGGACACAAAAGGAGTGGATTTGCTATTCCTACTCCTAAGTTCAAGCGTAGAGCGGTATCGGTGGTTCAGGATTTTCCACCGGGTTGTGGACCATCATCCGGTGAAAATAGACAAATCGTGGTCGTTCACGATACTAAGGGTGCCGACGATCAAGAAGGATTAATACTTACCGTAACCAGGTGTGTAATCTCACACCGAAATCCCGTAAATCTGTGATTTATCTTCATATTAGAAAAATCGATCGATGATGCTTATGAACTTAATAACGGTATTATGGTATAAATTGAGTGATTTTCTTAAACATTGTTAATACTAAGATTTGACAAAAACAGAGTTAGTTTGTAGAATTACGAAAATGCCCTTATGGGCCGAATTACGAAAATACCCTCAATGGGCCATTTTTATCAAAATGCCTTAACGTGCCAAATTGCTTGAATGCCTTTAAAGTGCCGAATTACGAAAATGCCCCTATGGGTCGATTTACGAAAATGCCCCAATGGGTTGATTTACTAGAATGCCTTAATGGGCCAAATTACAAATTGATATAATGGGCCGATGCATTGTAATAAATTATTGGATTAATAATAGTTGTACATATATGTGGTTATTATGCTTTATTATGTATGTTGCATGTTACATATTGCATGGGTTGGGAAAAAATGTATGAAGAGCAGTGTAGCCTGGTGGCATTGACACAAAATATTCATTATAATGTTCACTCATGATTTCGGTGGCTTGACCCCAAAAATAGTATATGAAAGCAGCTTGACTGCAGCGATACTCCGATGGCTCTACCACAAATATTATAAATGGCAACTTGCCTGCGAATTGGTGTGAGCGGCGGGGTGGGTTGACTTGATCCCCACAGGTGTGATTGGCTGGTCGGGGCTGTGATGGATGGATGGGTTGGGTTACATTCATATCATTTTATTATTGTTATGTAAATGGGCTTAAGCCCAAGTTATTGCTAAATGGATTCAGGCCCAGTGGATGACGGTAAGGGGATTATGCACTGAGTTCTAGTAACTCACCCCTTTTCCTTAACCCTTGCAGGTAATGCTCAGTGAGGTGGACTTGGGCCCTGGATAACTCGGTGGAGGCCATACTTCAGAAATGGTGTTTTTGAACTTTAGATTTCTATTTAGGTTTACTTTATTATTTTTTCTATTTTGGGTTTTTAAGTTGTAATAAGGCCTCTGGAATATTTTATTTTTGCTTTATGTTTGACGTACGTATTATCTTGCTTGATTTGTTTTAATTGGGAATTTTCTAAAAATCATAAATAACGGTTTCCAAAATTGATTAACAAAAGGTTTTTCTTTTATAAATATGTACAAATATTTTAACTCGAATTCTCTTTCAAATTAACAACGATATTTTCAAAAGTCACGGTTTTAAAGTTCACTACCTCGATTTCTGATTCATCAATCAACCTCTCATAAATAGTTGCATTTTATCAAGAATTTATATCCAAACTTGTTTTCTTAACCATAAACAAATAACACCTATTTTAGTATGAATCACAAGGTTTTTATACATTTTCCCTTATGTGACATGTCAGATCCGATCGTAACGCATGGGCCGGGTTTGGGGTGTTACAAAACTCTAACTTCATACAAACTTACCTCGATTCTCAAAATGTGTATTGATGCTCGATTTAGTCCTCAATTTTGTTCTTGCCTCGGTTTCGATCCGGGCTTCGTGTTTCTTGATCTATAATAACAATTTCACTTGTTAAATACACACATTGGCTAAATCGACTCATAATTCATATTTTGGAAAAATTATGATTTTGCCCCCAAACTTTTACATAAATATATTTTTGCCCCTAGGCTCGTAAAATGATTTTAACTCAACTTTCTTGTATTTCAAGCCTAGCCGAATCATATTCTCAACTATAACAACCTTCAATTTCCACTATTTCACTCATGTATGACCAATTTTATAACTTTTACAATTTGGTCCTTTTATGCATTTTTCATGAAAATAACTTAGAAAAAGATGTTTATCCTTCATCAAACTTTCATATTTTTCCATAAAACATCAAAATACATGCATTTCATACATGGGTAAATTTTTGAACATAAACCCTAGCTCAAAATATAGCTAGAAATAGCTAAAACGAGCTACAAGGGTCTCAAAAATACGAAGAATATTAAAAACGAGGCTAGGATGCACTTACTATCAAGCTTGGAAGTTGAAGAAACCCTAGCTATGGCTCCTTTCAAATTTTGGCACTAGAGGAAGAAGATGGACAAGATTTTTGCTTATTTTTCCCTTTTAATTCTTTTATTAACCAAATGACAAAAATGCCCTTAATGATCCTTTCTTGAGATTTTTCCTTCCCATGTCCAATTTAATCCATCATAACATATAATGGTCTAATTACTAAATAAGGACCTCTAGTAATTTTTATAATTCTATTTCATACTTAAATCTTCTAGAATGTCATATTTTCTAATCTTTGCAATTTAGTCCTAATGGACAATTTAATCACTAATTAATAAAATTTCTTCATGAGATTTTCACACAATCATGAAATCACCTCATAAGCCTCATGGAAATCATAAAACTCATATTTCTACTTCAGATTTGTAGTCTCGCACCACTATTCTGACTAGACCCTAAATCGGGCTGTTACATGGATCGACTCATTCTTATGTGTGTGAGACTTTAGTATCCAGGAAGACTTTCCCTGTAGAGTCTACTGGATTTGTGATTAGATTATCGAACCCCTTAGGGCAGTGTGTTTTGGTTGATAAAGTATGCAAGAACTGTCCGTTGATGATTCGGGGTTTCTGTTTTCCGACCGATTTGATGTTGTTGCCATTCGACGAATTTGATATAATTCTGGGTATGGATTGGTTAACACTACATGATGCTATTGTAAATTGAAAATGGAAGACGATTGATTTGAGATGCAAGAATAATGAGATTACCTGGATTTAATCAGATGATTTGAATGGTTTACCGGTAGTGATTTTTTTGATGTTCGATCGGAAATATATAAGAAAGGGTTGTGAAGCTTACTTTGCCTATGTGCTCGACTCTAAAGTGACCGAAAAGAAGATTGAATCAGTACCAATTGTGTGTGAATATCCAGATGTGTTTCCTGAAGAGTTATCAGGTTTGCCGCCGATCCGAGAGATAGAGTTTAGTATTGAGTTAGTTCCGGGAACAACTCCGATATCGATAGCTTCGTACAGAATGGCACCGATCGAATTAAAAGAGTTGAAATCTCAGTTGCAAGAGTTGACAGATAGAGGTTTCGCGCGACCGATTTATTCTCCCTAGGGTGCATCGGTGTTGTTTGTGAAAAAGAAAGACGAAACTATGAGAATGTGCAGCGATTATCGACAGCTCAATAAAGTGACTATCAAGAATAAATATCCTCTGCCATGAATTGACGATTTGTTCGATCAGTTGAAAGGGGCTATAGTGTTTTCTAAGATAGATTTGAGATTGGGTTACTATCAGCTGCGATTAAAAGACTCTAATGTGTCAAAAACTGCTTTACGAACGAGGTACGAGCATTATGAGTTTTTAGTTATGCCTTTTGGATTAACGAATGCACCTGCTATTTTTATGGACCTAATGAATCGGATCTTCAGACCGTATTTGGATCGATTTGTTGTTGTGTTTATAGATGATATCTTGATTTATTCCCGTGATGAATTCGAGCATGCTGAACATCTGAGAAAAGTGCTACAGACTTTGAGAGATAAACATCTATTTGCAAAGTTCAATAAATGTGAATTTTGATTGCGCGAAGTCGAATTTCTGGGGCATATTGTGCCAGCATCGGGTATTCGAGTGGATCCGAGTAAGATTTCAAAAATATTAGATTGGAAGCCTCCGAGAAATGTATTCGACGTCCAAAGCTTTTTGGGACTCGCCAGTTATTATAGACGTTTCGTAAAAGGTTTCTCAATGATTGCAACTCATTGACGAGACTACTTCAAAAAGATGTTAAGTTCGAGTGGTCGGACAAGTGTCAGAAAAGTTTTGATCAATTGAAAGCTTTATTGACCGAAGCTCTAGTGTTAGTTCAGCCAGAATCGGGTAAAGAATTTGTAATCTATAGTGATGCATCGTTGAATGGTCTGGGCTGTGTTTTGATGCAGGAAGGCAAAGTCATAGCTTATGCCTCGAGACAATTAAAGCCGCATGAAAAGAATTACCCGACACACGATTTGGAATTAGCAGCTATCGTGTTCGCGTTGGATTTGGCACCACTATCTGTTCGGTGAGAAATGTCATGTTTATTCTGATCACAAAAGCTTAAAATATTTGATGACTCAGAAAGATCTGAATCTACGACAGCGAAGATGGTTAGAATTGTTAAAAGATTACGAGTTAGTGATTGACTACCATCCGGGGAAGGCCAATGTTGTTGTTGATGCTTTAAGTCAGAAATATTTGTTTGCTCTACGTGCGATGAGTACTCAGTTGGCTCTATCTGATGACGACTCGATTGTAGCTAAGTTGAAAGCGAAACCATTATTTATACAGTAGATTTGCGAAGCTAAGAAAGTTGATAATGAATTGTTAGCAAAACGGGCTCAATGTGATTTGAATTCTGATTCAGAGTTTTGTGTTGGTGTTGATGATTGTTTAAGATTCAGAGGCAGATTATGTGTTCCGAAAAATTCAGAGTTGATTCAGATGATTTTAAGTAAAGCTCATAGTAGTTGGTTATCTGTTCATCTGGGAAGTACGAAAATGTATAACGATCTGAAATAGCTTTACTGGTGGCCTGGTATGAAGCGTGATATCTCAGAGTTTGTTTTGAAATGTTAAATCTATCAGCAAGTCAAAGATGAGCATCAGGTACCGTCTGGGTTACTGCAGGCGATTATGATTCTCGAGTAGAAATGGGACAGAATCACGATGGATTTTGTATCAGGTTTGCCCCTGTCTCCGAGTAAGAAAGTTGCAATATGGGTGGTTGTTGATAAACTAACTAAATCAGCTCATTTCATTCCGGTACGCACGGATTATTTGCTTGATAAGCTTGCTGAGTTGTACATCTCTCAGATTGTGAGATTGCACGGAGTACCTATTTCTATTGTTTCGGATAGAGATCCGAGGTTTACATCGCGATTTTGGAAGAAACTACAAGATGCATTACGTATGAAGCTACACTTCAGTACTGCTTTTCACCCACAGATGGATGGTCAATCCGAGCAGATTATTTAGATACTTGGGGATATGTTGAGATGTTGCATTCTTGAGTTTGAAGGTACGTGGGAACGATACTTGCCATTGATTGAATTTGCGTATAATAAAAGCTTTCAATCGATTATAAAAATGGCACCTTATGAAGCTTTGTACGGTCACAAATGCCGAACACCTTTTTACTGGACTGAGCTCAGCGAGAATAAGATTCACGGGGTCGATTTGATTAAAGAGAGTGAACAGAAAGTGAAAATGATTCGTGATAGTCTGAAAGCAGTGCCAGATCGTCAGAAATCGTACGCAGACTTGAAACGAAAAGATATTGAGTTTCGATTCAGGATAGAGTATTTTTGAAAGTGTCTCCGTGGAAGAAAATACTTAGATTTGGCAGAAAAGGCAAGTTAAGTCCGAGATTCATTAGGCCGTATGAAATTATTGAGCGTACCGGGCCGGTTGCTTATAGATTATCGTTGCCACCTGAGTTAGAAAATATTCATAATGCATTTCACGTATCGATGCTTCGACGATACAGATCAGATCCCTTGCATGTGATTTCCCCCTCTGAGATTGAGATTCAATTCGATATGGTGTACAACGAAGAACCGATCAGAATTTTAGCTCGCGAGGTCAAAGAACTGAGAAATAAGAAAATTGCATTAGTGAAAGCCTTATGGCACCGAAATGGGGTCAAAGAAGCTACGTGGGAAACTGAGGATGCTATGAGAGAGCAATCCCCGAACCTATTCACTAGTAAGATTTTCGGGGACAAAAATCCCTAAGGGGGGAGAGTTGTAATAGCCCGATTTTAGCTAAATCAAAACAGTGGTTTCAAAACCACAAATCTAAAGTCATAAAATTATTTTTATATTATTTTATGTGTTTACAGCATGTGAATTAATATGTGTGAAAGTTTTGTGAAATAATTTTATCGACTGGTTGTTTAATTTGATAAAAGGATTTAATCGCGTAAAATGTAAAAGTAGCATGCTATAAGTTAAAGTGCTTATTTGCTTTGATTAATTAAATGTGAGGTCCTTATGTTGTGATTTGACCATTGAATATTTGAGTGGACAAAGATGGACAACCATTATGTGTTTTGTTATTTAATTATAAAGGTTAATTAGGTAATTTAGTAATAATAGTTAAATAAATAAAACAAAACATAAAAAAATCATGCATGTTCATCTTTTGGCTGAATATTGAGAAGAAAAAGAAGCCATGGAAACTCACTTAGGTTCGGCCTTGCATAATTAAAAATGTAAGTGATTTTAAGTTCGGTTTTTGATAATTTTTACGTTTTTGAGATCATTTCTTCGTATTCTAGCTAGCCCGTGCCCTAATTTTTGGATTGGTTGATGAATTTGTGATTTACCATTGTTGATAGCTTGATGTTTTTTTGTTTGATGATGAAAAATAAATATTTGTTGTTAGATTATCATAGTTTATTAAGTGATTTTTGATAAAAATGCTTATTAAGGACTAAATTGTGAAATTTGTAAATTGAGGGGGTCAAAATGTGAAATAAATGAAATTAATGGGCTGCTAGTGACCTAAGGAATATTCGGCCAAATAGGGGTTAAATGAAATTTTGAGTATTTTGTGTAGTTTTGACATAGGGACTAAATTGTGAAAATGTGAAAAGTTAGAGGCTAAAATGCAAAATGCCCATTTATGTGTTTTTGGATGAAATTGAATAAATATGTCAGTAAATAAGTTAAATTTGAATTGATTTAGATCAAGAAAGGAAGAAATCAGATCTGAATCGGGGGAAGTCGAAAGTTGTTGAATAGTCGTTCCGATCCGTTCGTTTCCGAACGAGGTAAGTTCATAAGTAAATAAATGTTCATAAATTCAAATGTATATATTATATGTTGCTGAATTGAATTATAAATAAATATATATATGTTGCCGAATTTAATTGAGCATTGGAGGACTTGTTTCAAGCTTGAATTGATTGAATTACGACGTCCTAAAGCCCCGTACGAACCATAGGAATAGTATAGGATACGAATGTCATGACATTAGGACTTTTGAGGCGTGAATTCGTGCAAGAAAATGTTTGGGACATTGGCATCGATATGAGATTACGTTTAAGACCATGTCTGGGACATTGGCATCGTATATGATTCGTGTAAGACCCTGTCTGGGACAAAGGCATCGATATGTGATAACATGTAAGACCATATCTGAGATATGGCATTGTATGTGATATATGTGTTTCTGAGTATCCTTAATGATTCTGAATGGTTCAACGGGCAATATCAAAACGAGACTGAATGTGAATTTGAGCTAAATGATTCAGGTACGTATGAAGTTTATATGTTCATATAAAATACGGTAAGTGAAGTTACTTAATTTAGTAATATGAATTATATGAGAAAAGTGATTGTATATGTGTATGAGATTAGTTAAATTTGGCATATTCGAATTGAATTATATATGTTCTTGTGATGAACTATTTGCTTATGGCTTACTAAGCTTTCAAAGCTTACTTTGTGCATTCTTTTTCTGTTTTATAGATATATAAAGCTAGCTCGAGTTTGGGGATCGTCAAGGATTATCGTCACACTATCTATCACTAATTTGGTATTTTGAAAGCTTGAACTTTGACATATGGCATGTATAGGCTAGTTTTGATATGTTTGGTTTTGAAATTTGTGTATATATATAGCCATGCGAAAATGGCTTGATCATGATGTTAATTATGATGTATATTCGGTCATGTTATAAGCTCTTTTGGGAAGTATGTTTCATGGTATATATGTGTGGTGTATTTGGTTATATGATTCGGCATTGAGTAATGATTTAGTTGATGGATGTGTTTTTTCTATAATGCATATGTTCCTATAAGCTAAGTTATGAATATATTGGTGATTGTATATTGGTTGGTTATTTTGGTACAGCCTTTAAATGGTAAATAATGACAATGTATTAGGTATATTTTGTTAGCTAAATGGATAGTCATAAAGAGACAAGTTGACATTTATATTCAGTTATGGAATGGTATATTTAACTTAAGATTTAATGGTGGAATTGGTATGACTTTTGTGGTTAATTTTGATAGCCGAATAGGTGAGAAATGAATTAGTTGTGTACTTGTAATTTTGACATGATTCTAGCCTATAAATTTTGGTATGTTTTGATTCAGTAATTATGCTTAGAAATGGCTTATAGGATGGTTGAATATATGATGGTCAGACATATTATTTATCTTGCGAATTAGGTATGATATGACTTGACATTTGTATTAAAAAATGGTCCATATTGATATAAGAAGTAAATTTAGCCATGTCGTAATGTTAGCTACTTTCTATTGTGCTAATGAATATTATGTCGTGTGATATGGGGTGATATGGTTTAATAAGTGAATGTGCACAAATATGCAAAAATGGTACATTTAGTATTTAGTTAAAGGAATGAATTTGCACTAATGGATGTTTTAAGGTAAGCTCAATATATGAAATGAAATATGCTTGTTTATAATTTAGGTTTTCGATTGCCATGTAATTGTTGGACATATGGTTCGAATGTTGTAATTATAAAGCATGCGAATATGGCTTTGATGTATGATCGTTAGTTCAAAAATTTGGAATAGACAAATGATATGGAAATGGTTAAATTTTGAAGCATAATTAGTATAAGTGAAATGGTTGAGTTTTGGAGTATAGTTTGTATGTGATATTTGATTAATAAAGCATTATTGATTTTGGTTGGCTATATGATTCATATATGCGACATTGATTTTTGTGAATTGTGGCTATTCAAGTTTGGAAGTGTTTATAAGAAATTGATATAACTTTATGCTTGAATTGTATTAAATTACTATTCGGAGCTGTGTTTTTGATCCGTAATGCCTCGTAACCCTAATTTGATGACGGATATGGGTTAAGGGTGTTACATTTGATTGGTATCAGAGCTACGGTTTAGTCGGTTCTAGGACTAACATAGAGCGTGTGAGTCTAGCTATACATGCCATATTTATAAACTGCGATAGTGTGATGGTTCCTGACAATTAAAATGTGTTTTTGTATAGTAAATGGATCCCGATCGTGCCGTTGCTGATGACGTGGAAAGTAATGCACCCGCTCCCGCTCAAGGGGCAGTGCAATCTGATTCTAGACTCATTACGAGTAGCCACTTGGGAGAGGCTAAACAAGTCTTCTTCCAGATGATGAACGAATGGTTCACACAGTATATCCGGACAAATCCGGCTGCTCAACAACCTCCACCCCCGCCTAATCCTTCCCAAATACATGTGTTACCTCAAGTTACTGATCCGATGCGAAAAAATAAGCCTCCGGTTGATAAAATTAGAAAATACGGGGCTGAAGAATTCAGAGCTACTGTTGATGATGATGCTGAACGATCTGAATTGTTGCTTGATAATACGATCCGGGTGTTCGATGAATTATCTTGTACTCCTGATGAATGTATCAAATGTGTCGTATCTTTGCTTAGAGACACCGCGTAGCACTGGTGAAATACACTAGTATCGGTGGTTCCAATAGAATGGGTTACTTGGGAGCTTTTCCAGACTGAATTCCGGAAGAAATATATCAATCAGAGATTCATAGATAAAAAATGCAAAGAATTCCTCGAGTTAAAATAGGGTCGCATGACAGTGAAAGAATATGAACGGGAATTTGTGAGACTCAGCAGATATGCCCGGGAATGTGTTTTGACTGAAGCTATAATGTGTAAAATATTTGAAGACGGTTTGAATGAAGACATTAAGCTGTTAGTTGGGATTTTAGAAATCAAAGAGTTTGTGGTACTCGTCAAGCGAGCATGCAAAGCTGAAGAACTCGGGAAAGAGAAAAGAAAACCTGACTTTGAAGCTAGAGATTCGCGAAAAAGATCACTGAGTAAGACATTTCAGTCGGCATCAAAGAAGTTCTGAGATGATTTTAGCCATTCAAAGGCTACTGTGGGTTATTCTAGATGAGATCGAGATAGACCACCTGTGAGTTCGAAAGCTACTTCAATAGCTAGTGTTGGAAATGTCAGACCAAATCAACCTGAGTGCAAACATTGCGGTAAACGACATCCCGACAATTTTAGATTGAATGATCAGGCTTGTTTCAAATGTGGATCATTATATCATTTCATCCGTGAATGTCCTGAGTTGGCCGAGCAAGATACAGTACAGAATACGAGGCCAGGTAACACTACAGCTTGAGGTAGACCACCCAGAAACACGGGTAATGTGAGTGGTAGCCAGAGAATGACTAAAGACACGGCTGTTAGATCTGAAGCCCGCGCACCTGCCAGAGCTTATGCCATTCGCACTCGTGAAGAAGCTTTATGTTATGAGCGGTACTTTCACTCTCTATGATACTAGTGTTGTTGCATTGATTGATCCTGGATTGAAACACCCCTTACCCGTGTTCGATGCCGGAACCAGATACGAGACATTACCATGCTTGACCTTGCTTGAACATGTAATTACGGGCTATAAAATTTCATTCCCACTTAAAACTTTTCTTTCTTAACCATAACACACATATCATGGGCCTATGAGGCCTTAAACACTCATCCGGGAGATTTCGAAGTTCAACCGGAAACTTTTACACTATTTGAAATTTTTTGGTTAAATAGGGGCCACACTCCCGTGTTGTCCAAGGGACACACCCGTGTGCCCCTAAGACATGCCCGTGTTCATCACCCGTGGTCGACACTGACTTATTTCACACGGGTAAGCACACGGCCGTGTCGATAACTCATGTTCTTCACACGGCCTAGACACGCCCGTGTCTCCTGCCCGTGGAGCTCTTTATTTATGACATCATCAAACCCTAATTAGCACACGGCCAGGGCACACGCCCGTGTGCTGGCCCGTGTGACGAATCATATTCTCGTAAATTAGTGCAGGGGACACATGGCCTATTAACACACCCATGGGGCTGACCGTGTGTCACACACGGCCTAGACACACGCTCGTGTGTCTACCCGTGTGGACAATTAGAGGCTATGAAACACCCCAAACCCGGCCCACGAGCTTTGACCAGATTTGGTATGTTCCTCAAGTAAACCGGTTCAAAATTCTTTTGTTACTTAGGAAAAACTTGTATGATTTTTAAAAAATATTTTTTGGGTTGGGCTTGAGTTGAAAACAAATTTATCTTATGTTAAAATCCATTTATTTAAGGTGACAAAACATTTAGAGTTAATTTTAAAAAGGAATTTACTTAAACTTTAATTGATAAAAATCTATAAACATAATAAATAAAAGAAAAATAAAGTAAACCACAATGGCCTTATTATATCAATGATCCCAAAGTAAAACTTAAAATACTTAAAATAAATTGAAAGTCCAAATCATAAATTTCTTGCTATGCATGGCCACCTTTAAGCTCCTGCCGACCGCTCCATTCTTGCTCATCACTCAAAAAATATTCCCCAAACGGGGTGAGTCAACAGACTCAATGTGTACACAACACTAAGTCATAATAGAATCAGGCATGCAAATGATACACATTCAAATCATAGAATACAATTAATGATGCATTCCCAAACCCAAACCTAATTAACCATCCGCTACACACCACCCGTACTCGCCAATCACCGTGTGGGACTACTAAGTCAACCCTCCATCCGCTACACACCATCGAGGCGATCATTGCGATCGACGTGCTCATCGCCCATATAATTTGTGTCATTAGACACCATATTCAAATAATGTAACCGAAGTTACCAAATTCGGATAATGTAACCGGTTACCATATTCAAATTTTGTGACCGTAGTCACCATATTCCGTTGGTGAGACCAAGTCAACACCTTCTTCCCCTTTCACATATATCTCGAATGCCCCATAAATGCATAACATACTTAATTTCTCATTATTCACATGTTAACAATATAACATATTCGTAATCCTATCGAAAGTAGGAAACGTGCTGGTACTCTTACCACATTTGTGGTACTTAGCCACATTCACATTCTTATGCATATTCATATATTAAAATAATTGCCATATGATATATTGAAAGTTAGTGTGAGTACACACATTCTTAATAATACATTTAATTTAAACATAGCCATGAACCTATCAAAACTTAGGGTAGGGTACACACCTGATTTGTTAACGAATTCCTTGAAATCCAAATCTGATCTCATCGCCTTAGATCTCAAATTCCTACATTTGATTAATCACTTACTAATTTAATAAAAGCCATTCGCCATAAATCCAAATCCTAGTAGGATTAGTATTCTTAAAACTTACCTTGAAATTCTCAAATCCCAAAATCCTTGTATCCTCCTGTCGAAATCCCTATAACTACATGTTAGATCAATTTCTAACATTTATTCACAACAAATAACCCTTAGCCGTATGTTAAATATGACTTACCTTAGATTCTTAAATCCCAAATTCACCGAATAACTAGGGAACACGCGGCTTATGGTGTACCTTCTGGAAAAGAACTTCTCCTTCCTTGTAGTCGACACTTAGTAAATCCCGAAAGATCTCTTCGACAATGAGATATTAAGGGTATTAGAATCTTAATTTCGACAGCCTTAAAAGAAATAGAATGAGAATCTAACCTAATCTTACCCTTACATCAAGAATTTGATGGAACTCTTGCTTGAACCCTTAGCAGTGATTCTGGCTATGGCTTTGATGTGGATAAGAATTTCGGCTCTTAGTGAGAAATCGACTAGGGCTATTGGTATCTTCGGCTTTTGATTGTGTTTGTAATAGAAGAAGAAAAGAAAAGAGAAAAAGAGAATAATGGCAGAGAAAATTCGGCAGAGAGAAGAGGAGAAACTTTAGAGAATTTCGGCAGAGATTTTCTTGAAAAGAAAAGAATGAATGAAGAATAGCCTTACTCTTCCTTTTATAGCCAAAATTACTAGCTAGAGTCCTTTACTTGGCCACCACTCTTCTATTTTGATAGCTTTATCCCTTGATTTATCACTTTAATAAAACTTAATCCAATAATTATCTCTTAATAATACTAATAATAATCCTCTTTTATCTCTTCCTTATCTATCAAAATAAAAGAAATAACATCCACATTTATCTCTTGAAAATAATCTAAAATAAATCCATTATTTATCCCTTATTATTCACATATTTATGAAAATAAAACTCTTCCTTTTCTAGAAACCCATGCCGTCCACCTCAAATTCCGAAGCAAAAATAAAACTTATTTATTTGCTTCTCAAGTGACTCGAACTCAGGCCCATTCCTCTTGCACATGGCGCCATTTCCATAGGCCCTAAGTGGCATCTTCAGACCACTTTTCCAAGCCTGTTTGTGTGTCAAACTTCTCCAACTTTTTCTTTTAAGGCCCTCTAGCCCTTATTTCCTATTTTGAACTTTAAAATTTGACATTTCGGCATCATTTCTAAGTTTCCTAAAATTTTTGATCGGCTCTGTTTGTTGACCATTTTCTTACATTTCGTGTTTCCGAAATGTTCTGTGTTTCCAAAATGTTCAGTTTCCAAAATGTTCAAGTTTCCAAAATGTTCATTTCCATTTCCATGCATTTCTAGGTTTCCAAAATATTCAAAAATTTATTCATAGTACTTGAGACTTGACATTTCGTACAATTAAACTGAAAATGCATAGGCCCTATTCAGGATGTTACAGGCTATCTTCGAAGCCCTTTTGCCACCTTGAAAACTTAAACTTGTTCATTTCATCACAAGAAACACATAATATAACAATATTCAACCATGAAAAATCCTTAAGTTATCATTCATTCCATCTGCATTTTACTCATTACCTTGCATGAACATTCATTTCATTATACCCATCAACCTTAAAACATGAACTTTACAATATTGGTCAATTCATCATGGCCATTTACAAAATGAGTGTGAAACATTAATAGCCAACCCTTTGACCTTCAAACATGACATGACACAAACGATTAAGTACCTATACATGCCATACTCAAAATGAATTAACTTTACTCGTACTTACTCACACTTATTCTTAGCCATCTCATATCACATTATGATTTCGTAACTTCTACTTATTCATGGTACCTGTATCACTTGATCACATGACTTATCACATATGCTATCATGAACATAAACTCAAATCTTCATCATTCTTATCATAGGTGAAACTCAAGGTCATCCATAAACGAATTTGACTCTATACCATTTTACATACTTAGCTCTTTTGCCCACGAATCAATCAAATTATCGTAGGATACTCGAAGTCATCATTCATAAAATTTGATGTCAACGCCATATCCCAGATATGGTCTTACATGGGATCACCCCTTGATGCCGATGCCATATCCCAAATATGGTCTTACACAGGATCTTATAACTCGATGTCGATGCCATGTCCCAGACTTGGTCTTATACGAGATCGTACATGAATGTCGATGCCATGTCTCTGACATGGTCTTATACGAGATCTTCCTTTGATGCCGAGGCCATATCCCAGACATGGTCTTACACGGACCTTCTTTATTCAATGCTAATACATGGGTAACCTCATTATTCTGAATCTTTATCCGGAATTTCACATAACTTATTTTCACCCTTTCCTTATCGAGGCTTCATCACTCGATTTTCATAGCAATAACATACATTGTCATAATATTAAGTAATTTCAAATATCGAACATTATCAAAACTCTAACTTCATACAAACTTACCTCGATTCTCAAACTGTGTATTGATGCTCGATTTAGTCCTCAATTTTGTTCTTGCCTCGGTTTCGATTCGGGCTTCGTGTTTTTTGATCTATAATAACAATTTCACTTGTTAAATACACATATTGGCTAAATCGACTCATAATTCATATTTTGGAAAAATTATGATTTTGCCCCTAAACTTTTACATAAATATATTTTTGCCCCTAGGCTCGTAAAACGATTTTAACTCAACTTTCTTGTATTTCAAGCCTAGCCGAATCATATTCTCAACTATAACAACCTTAAATTTCCACTATTTCACTCATGTATGACCAATTTTATAACTTTTACAATTTGGTCCTTTTATGCATTTTTCATGAAAATAACTTAGAAAAAGATGTTTATCCTTCATCAAACTTTTATATTCTTCCATAAAACATCAAAATACATGCATTTCATACATGGGTAAATTTTTGAACATAAACCCTAGCTCAAAATATAGCTAGAAATAGCTAAAACGAGCTACAAGGGTCTCAAAAATACGAAAAATATTAAAAACGGGGCTAGGATGCACTTACTATCAAGCTTGGAAGTTGAAGAAACCCTAGCTATGGCTCCTTTAAAATTTTGGCACTAGAGGAAGAAGATGGACAAGATTTTTGCTTATTTTTCCCTTTTAATTCTTTTATTAACCAAATGACAAAAATGCCCTTAATGATCCTTTCTTGAGATTTTTCCTTCCCATGTCCAATTTAATCCATCATAACATATAATGGTCTAATTACTAAATAAGGAGCTCTAGTAACTTTTATAATTCTATTTCATACATAAATCTTCTAGAATATCATATTTTCTAATCCATTGTCATTATTTACCATCGAGGGTATTCTGGTAATTTCACAGCCCAGGGGCATTTTGGTAATTTTCCCTCCAAGGGTATTGTAGTAGTTTTCTCTGTAATGGCCTTTTCGAAGGCCTACTGTCGCCTCGAGCAACCCAGGACTCATTTTGGGTCTTTACGAAACTATTGGGCCTAAAAGCCATTTTAGGCCTAAACGGGCCCACACGCTCGTGTGGCCCATTTCTCATGATTTCGGTCTCAGATTTCAAGATTTTACAACCGTACTTACCCTTTGAAAATTTTTCACCAACTTCGCCTAAGTGGGCCGAAAAGCCCATTGGGCCCGTTAAGCCCGTATCGGCTCGATTAGGCCCGTTACAGCCCCAATGTCGCGAGAGCACTCGTGACACTCTCAACTTCTTACCGTCACTACTCGTATCTTGATTTTTACCATTACGAGCGCTCACACGCTCGAGTGGCACAGATGCCGGTTTTCTGGCTTTTTGGCTTTTGGCCGATTCACAAGTCATCACAGGAAGTTATTCAGAAAGGTGTGAGATTACACACCTGTTACGAGTGTAGATTGAATCCTCGAGATTACGTACCAAGAATGACGGCACTTCTTTGCTACACTTGAGTGTTGGTTACTCCCTTCGGCTACTAGATTGAGTCCCTAAATAAAATCACGAGTTAGCAATGCTGCCCCAGGTCCAAAAAGAAATAGCTATACGGCCCCAAGACCTCATAAAATAGCATAAGAATTGACCACCCCATAATCGACCATCACCTTACCTACCAACCCGCTTCCGAAATCCAAGGCTAAGAGAATGATAAATGGTAGAAGAGGATGACTTGATTTGGCCCTTCCCAAAAGAGAACGAAAGGAGCTTAGGTTACAACGAGTGGTTAAGTTCGGCCTAGCCAAGCCAAGAGAAGAAAGAACAAAAAGAAACATGAACGAAAGAGAAAGAATCATTACCTCAATATCAGGAATGAGCCGAATGGAATGGTAAAATTCGGTACTAGCAACAAGACCCAAGCACTCTAGATTCGACTATTAGCAAAAGAAAAGAAGCACCAATTCAGATTGGGGAAAAGTAGAGGTTCGGTTAATGGAGAAAAAGTAAAGAAGCAAAGAAGAAGAAATAAGGTTTAGCTATGGTGAAGAAAAACAAATAGCAGGAGATGGAAAAGAGAGATTCGGCTATAGCGTTGTTGGTGTAGAAGAAGATGCAAATGGGGCGTGATGGAAAGTGAGTTTCGGCTAGTAGGAAGAAATGGTGAAAAAGAAAAGAAGAAGAAAAAAAAAAGGTTTCCAACTAATTGGTAAATGCAAAGGTAATCCAAAATGCACCAAGCAGAACATCGCACAATTTGCACAAAATCGCAGAGAGAAAAACAAGAAGAGCCCAAGGAAATTTTCGGCACTCAACCTCCCACAAGACCGAATATGCCTCTCCCTACTCCCTAGCCGAATTTCACCCCCTGCACTTCCCATTTTCGGCCAAACTCCTCCACTCTCCAACTCCCACGATTCTCTCCTTGATTTACTCCCCCACACACTCTCCAACACTTATTTGAAATGCTTGACCAAGTCCCCTCTCTCTCCTACAGAGTTTGAACTCCACTCATTTTCCTCCCTTCCAGAGCATAAAAATAAAACTCCCCATGTGCTTCCTCTGGGATTCGAACCCCACTTAACTGCCCCAAAACCAAAATTCTCCTATGACCTAACTTGAACCGGGGACTTCATAAGAGCCCCCTAGACTTTCAAAATCACTCATCTAATATGCTCAACTTGCACTAGTGCCGTTCTCCTGTTCAAAAAAATTCAGACATGCTTCTACGCTCGGGGCCCAATAGGCCCAATTCTATTAGGCCCAATTTTGGGATGTTACAATTCTACCCCCTTAAAGAAATTTCGTCCTTGAAATTTTTAGCTATCTAACCGTGGTTTAACACAGACTACTTTACCACGCTGCCGCTGCACACTCTGATTTCAATATTACACATTCCCTTCTAACCTAATCTAGAAGTCTCTTTACCCAACTAGATATCTAACCACAGAAGCAAACAGGTACTTATCACACGTTCATAAAATTTACCACATTCAAACACCATATCCAACCAAAACATACCTGACTTAATAATGATAGAACAATCCTGAGCCCTATGCTCCTTAGACTCGTATCTCAAGCATGCTCCTGACCTCCTCCAGTATTCACCCGGATGACGCCTTTAGCAATATTCGCAAGCCGGTAAGTTTCAACGTGCCTTCACATGCTTCACAGAACGGGACTGCAACCCTAGAGAACTGCGATCTCTTTCCTTCTTACAGTTCACGCACCCAACTCGGAGTGCTTCACCAATTCATTTATCATCCTTCAGTACCTCCTTAACTAGCTGAGTTAGCTCATCACTCTCCGCTCGATCATGAGACCTGTCTCGATCCATCGGCGATGCTGGTGCCTCTCCTTTTGCGAGCGTATGCCCCGATCTTTGAGGTCCACCCTAGCACCTCGGCCTCTACCACGGTCGCGTGTACCACGTCCACGACCTCTTGTACTCATATTGCTGAATCGGTTTGATCTGATTAAAAGTTTTATGAATCAGTCTATAATTCCAATATTTATTAACAAATGTCTTATGATAAGCAGGTATAAGAGTTATTTTCGCAGATCAAATTTCCTAATGTCTCAATCTCTACAGTCTTAGCTCCTATAGCTAACAGTTCTAATATACTACCACTAACAGGCATTTCAAAACATAAAGTAAGTGGACTTATGAATTTGGTGCCGGAGACTCGAGGTGCCATACTTCTACTAAAGATGTACATATTTCCTAAATCATATTTCGAACAAATTTTGGAAAACATTTTCGAACCCATTCCACAGTCGAGTTTTATAACCGGGCTCTGATACCATAAAATGTAACACCCCAAACTCGGCCTATACGTTATGGCCGGATCTAGCATGTTACATAGAAGGGTTATTTAAAACTAAGCGTTCGTTGGAAATGTTTGCATTTCTTTTGAAAACTTCGAGTTACGTTGGTTGTCTATAAAAACCCGATTTTCTTAGTGTCCATTTTAGAAAAGTTGTAATTAACTTGCAAATCGCCTTTGTTATGAAAACTATTTTAAATATCTATGATAACGTGATATTTTAGAAAACCATCGTTAATGTATTAAGAAAACCCTGTTTTTATAAGTTTAACAGATATAATTGAAAGGTTAACAGAAAAATATACCAATGGCCTTATTACAAAACATTAACCCAAAATAAATAATCTTAAAGGTAAAGTAAAAGCTGAATTTACTAAAGTTTGAGAGAAATCTTCGTTGTATGGCCACCACTGAGTCCTCCACGGCTCTAAATCCTCTATTGCCGGGGATTACCTACGAGGTTAAAGAAAAGGGGTGAGTTACGAGAACTAAGTGTGCAATCCCTTAAATTAAATTAACTGGGCCCGAGCCCAGAAAACATCAATCTCGGCCTAAGCCCTACAATCATGGTAGTGCAAATGAAGTAGAGCAAATGAAATAGTGTAAATGAAATAATGCAGCCCAACCCAATCCAACCAACACACCCCCGTACTAGCTAATCACAACTGTGGGGATCAAGTCAACCCACCTCGCCAATCACACCAAAATTGCAGACAAGATGCTAATCACAATATTTGTGGCTGAGCCACCAGAGTCATAATTATATATATATATATATAAATATATTGTGGTTATGCCACCAGGCTACACTGCTCTTCAATCGTTAACCCGCCCCATTCAACATGATAAAATGCAATAACATATCAACATATACAAGTGTAATGTAACCATACAATCGTTACTAAACAATACCGAGGGTAAAACGATCACCCAACCCATCGAGGGTATTCTGGTAATTTCGCAGCCTAGGGGCATTTTGGTAATTTTCCCTCCAAGGATATTTTAGTAATTTTCTTTGTAATGGCCTTTCCGAAGGCCTACTGTCACCTCGAGCGACCCGGGACTCATTTTGGGTCTTTACGAAACTATTGGGCCTAAAAGCCGTTTTAGGCCCAAACGGGCCCACACGCTCGTGTGGCCCATTTCTCATGATTTCGATCTCAAATTTCAAGATTTTACAACCGTACTTACCCTTTGACGATTTTTCACCAACTTCGCCCATGTGGGCCAAAAAGCCCATTGGGCCCGTTAAGCCTGTATCGGCTCGATTAGGCTCGTTACAGCCCCAATGTCGTGAGAGCACTCGTGACACTCTCAACTACTTACTGTCACTACTCGTATCTCAGTTTTTACCATTACGAGTGCTTGCATGCTCGAGTGGCACAGATGCCAGTTTTTCGGCTTTTCGACTTTTGGCCGATTCACAAGTCATCACAGGCAGTTATTCAGAAAGGTGTGAGATTACACACCTGTTACGAGTGTAGATTAAATCCTCGAGATTACGTACCAAGAATGACGGCACTTTTTTGCTACACTTGAATGTTGGTTACTCCCTTCGGCTACTAGATTGAGTCCCTAAATAAAATCACGAGTTAGCAACGCTGCCCCAAGTCCAAAAAGAAATAGCTATACGGCCCCAAGATCTCAAAAAATAGCACAAGAATTGACCACCCCATAATCGACCATCACCTTACCTACCAGCCCGCTTCCGAAATCCAAGGCTAAGAGAATGATAAATGTAGAAGAGGATGACTTGATTTGTCCCTTCCGAAAAGAGAACGAAAGGAGCTTAGGTTACAACGAGTGGTTAAGTTCGGCCTAGCCAAGCAAAGAGAAGAAAGAACAAAAAGAAACATGAACGAAAGAGAAAGAATCATTACCTTAATATCAGGAATGAGCCGAATGGAATGGTAAAATTTGGCACTAGCAGAAGACCTAAGCACTCTAGATTCGGCTATTAGCAAAAGAAAAGAAGCACCAATTTAGATTGGGGAAAAGTAGAGGTTCGATTAATGGAGAAAAAGTAGAGAAGCAAAGACGAAGAAATAAGGTTCGGCTATAGTGAAGAAAAACAAATAGCAGGAGATGGAAAAGAGAGATTCGGTTATAGCATTGATGGTGTAGAAGAAGATGCAAATGGGGAGTGATGGAAAGTGAGTTTCGGCTAGTAGGAAGAAATGGTGAAGAAGAAAAGAAGAAGAAAAAAGGTTTCCAACCAATTGGTAAATGCAAAGGTAACCCAAAATGCACCAAGCAGAGCATCGCACAATTTGCACAAAATCGCAGATAGAAAAACAAGAAGATCCCAAGGAAATTTTCGGCACTCAACCTCCCACAAGACCGAATATGCTTCCCCCTACTCCCTAGCCGAATTTCACCCCCCTGCACTTCCCATTTTTGGCCAAACTCCTCCACTCTCCAACTCCCACGATTCTATCCTTGATTTACTCCCCAACACACTCTCCAACACTTATTTGAAATGCTTGACCAAGTCCCCTCTCTCTCCTACAGAGTTTGAACTCCACTCAGCTTCCTCCCTTCCTGAGCATAAAAATAAAACTTCCCATGTGCTTCCTGTAGGATTTGAACCCCACTTAAGTGCCCAAAAAAAAAATTCTCCTATGACCTAACTTGAACCCTGGACTTCATAAGAGCCCCCTAGCCTTCCAAAATCACTCATCTAATATGCTCAACTTGCACTAGTGCCGTTTTCTTGTTTAGAAAAATTCAGACATGCTTCTACGCTCGGGGCCCAATAGGCCCAATTCTACTAGGCCCGATTTTGGGATGTTACAATTCTACCCCTTAAAGAAATTTCATCCTCGAAATTTCCAGCTATCTAACAGTGGTTTAACACAGACTACTTTACCACACTACCGCTGTGCACTCTGATTTCAATAATACACATTCCGTTCTAACCTAATCTAGAAGTCTCTTTACCCAACTAGATATCTAAACACAGAAGCAAACAGGTACTTATCACACGTTCATAAAATTTACCACATTCAAACACCACATCCAACCGAAACATACCTGACTTAATGGTTATGGAATAATCCCGAGCCCTATGCTCCTTAGACCCATATCTCAATCATGCTTCTGACCTCCTCCAGCATTCACCCGGATGACGCCTTTTGCAATATTCGCAAGCCAGTAAGTTTCAACGTGCCTTCACATGCTTTATAGAACGGGACTGTAAACCTAGAGAACTGGGATCTCTTTCCTTCTTACAGTTCACGCACCCAACTCGGAGTGCTTCACCAATTCTTTTATCCTCCTTCAGTACCTCCCTAACTAGCTAAGTTAGTTCATCAGCTCCGGCTCGGTCATGAGACCCCGTCTCAGTCACTGGCGATGCCGGTGCCTCCCTTGCGGGAATATGCCTCGATGCTGAGGGTCCAGCCCTGCACCTCGGCCTCTACCACGGTCGCGTGTACCACGCCCATGACCTCTTGTACTCATATTGCTGAATCGGTTTGATCTGATTAAAAGTTTTATGAATCAGTCTATAATTCCAATGTTTATTAACAAATGTCTTATGATAAGCAGGTATAAGAGTTGTTTTCGCAGATCAAATTTTCTAATGTCTCAATCTCTACAGTCTTAGCTCCTATAGCTAACAGTTCTAATATACTACCACTAACAGGCATTTCAAAACATAAAGTAAGTGGACTTACGGATTTGGTGCCGGAGACTCGAGGTGCCATACTTCTACTAAAGATGTACATATTTCCTAAATTATATTTCGAACAAATTTTGGAAAACATTTTCGAACCCATTCCACAGCCGAGTTTTGTAACTGGGCTCTGATACCATAAAATGTAACACCCCAAACCTGGCCTATACGTTATGGCCGAATCTAGCATGTCACATAGAAGGGTTGTTTAAAACTAAGTGTTCGTTGGAAATGTTTGCATTTCTTTTGAAAACTCCGAGTTACGTTGGTTGTCTATAAAAACTCGATTTACTCAGTGTCCAAATTAAAAAAGTTGTAATTAACTTGCAAATCGCCTTTGTTATGAAAACCAATTTTAAATATCTACAGTAACGTGATATTTTAGAAAACCATCGTTAATGTTTTAAGAAAACCCCGTTTTTATAAGTTTAACAGATATAATTGAAAGGTTAACAGAAAAATATACCAATGGCCTTATTACAAAACATCAACCCAAAATAAATAATCTTAAAGGCAAAGTAAAAGCTGAATTTACTAAAGTTTGAGAGAAATCTTCGTTGTATGGCCACCACTGAGTCCTCCACGACTCCAAATCCTCTATTGCCAGGGATTACCTGTGAGGTTAAAAAAAAGGGGTGAGTTACGAGAACTCAGTGTGCAATCCCCTAAATGACATTAACTGGGCCCGAGCCTAAAAGACATCAATCTGGGCCTAAGCCCTATAATCATGGTAGTGCAAATGAAATAGTACAAATGAAATAATGGAGCCCAACCCAATCCAACCAACACACCCCCGTACCAGCCCACCACACCTGTGGGGATCAAGTCAACCCACCCCGCGAATCACACCAAAATTGCAGACAAGCTGCTAATCACAATATTTGTGGCTCAGCCACCAGAGTCATAATTATATATATAAATATATTGTGGCTATGCCACCAGGCTATACTACTCTTCAATCGTTAACCCGCCCCATGCAACATGATAAAATGCAATAACATATCAACATATACAAGTGTAATGTAACCATACAATCGTTACTAAACAATACCGAGGGTAAAACGGTTATCCAACCCATCGAGGGTATTCTGGTAATTTCGCAACCCAGGGGCATTTTGGTAATTTTCCCTCCAAGGGTATTTTAGTAATTTTCTCTGTAATGGCTTTTTCGAAGGCCTACTGTCGCCTCGAGCGACTCGGGACTCATTTTGGGTCTTTACGAAACTATTGGGCCTAAAAGTCGTTTTAGGCCCAAACGGGCCCACACGCTCATGTGGCCCATTTCTCATGATTTTGGTCTTAGATTTCAAGATTTTACAACCGTACTTACCCTTTGACAATTTTTCACCAACTTCACCCATGTGGGCCAAAAAGCCCATTGGGCCCGTTAAGCCCGTATCGGCTCGGTTAGGCCAGTTACAGCCCCAATGTCGCGAGAGCACTCGTGACACTCTCAACTACTTACCGTTACTACTCGTATCTCAGTTTTTACCATTACGAGTGCTCGCACGCTCGAGTGGCAGAGATGCTGGTTTTCTGGCTGTTCAACTTATGGTCGATTCACAAGTCATCACGGGCAGTTATTCAAAAAGGTGTGAGATTACACACCTATTACGAGTGTAGATTGAATCCTCGAGATTACGTACCAAGAATGACGACACTTCTTTGCTACACTTGAATGTTGGTTACTACCTTCGGCTACTAGATTGAGTCCCTAAATAAAATCTCGAGTTAGCAACGCTGCCCCAAGTCCAAAAAGAAATAGCTATACGACCCCAAGACTTCATAAAATAGCATAAGAATTGACCACCCCATAATCGACTATCACCTTACCTACCAACCCGCTTCCGAAATCTAAGGCTAAGAGAATGATAAATGGTAGAAGAGGATGACTTGATTTTGCCCTTCCCAAAAGAGAACGAAAGGAGCTTAGGTTACAACGAGTGGTTAAGTTCAGCCTAGCCAAGCCAAGAGAAGAAAGAACAAAAAAGGAACATGAATGAAAGAGAAAGGATCATTACCTCAATATCAGGAATGAGCTGAATGGAATGGTCAAATTCGACACTAGCAGCAAGACACAAGCACTCTAGATTCGGCTATTAGCAAAAGAAAAGAAGCACCAATTCAGATTGGGGAAAAGTAGAGGTTCGGTTAATGAAGAAAAAGTAGAGAAGCAAAGAAGAATAAATAAGGTTCGGCTATGGTGAAGAAAAACAAATAGCAGGAGATGGAAAAGAGAGATTCGGCTATAGCATTGATGGTGTAGAAGAAGATGCAAATGGGGAGTGATGGAAAGTGAGTTTCGGCTAGTAGGAAGAAATGGCGAAGAAGAAAAGAAGAAAGAAAAAAGGTTTCCAACCAATTGGTAAATGCAAAGGTAACCCAAAATGCACCAAGCAGAACAACGCACAATTTGCACAAAATCGCAGAGATAAAAAGAAGAAGACCCCAAGGAAATTTTCGACATTCAACCTCCCACAAAATTGAATATGCCTCCCCCTACTCCCTAGCCGAATTTCACCCCCCTGCACTTCCCATTTTCGGCCAAACTCTTCCACTCTCCAACTCCCACGATTCTCTCCTTGATTTACTCCCCCACACACTCTCCAACACTTATTTGAAATGCTTGACCAAGTCCCCTCTCTCTCCTACAGAGTTTGAACTCCACTCAGCTTCCTCCCTTCCTGAGCATAAAAATAAAACTCCCCATGTGCTTCCTGTGGGATTCGAACCCCACTTAAGTGCCCAAAAACTAAAATTCTCCTATGACCTAACTTGAACCCGAGACTTCATAAGAGCCCCCTAGCCTTCCAAAATTACTCATCTAATATGCTCAACTTGCACTAGTGCCGTTCTCCTGTTCAAAAAAATTCAGACATGCTTCTACGCTCGGGGCCCAATAGGCCTAATTCTTCTAGGCCCGATTTTAGGATGTTACAATTCTACCTCCCTTAAAGAAATTTCGTCCTCGAAATTTCTAGCTATCTAACAGTGGTTTGACACAGACTACTTTACCATGCTGCCGCTGCGCACTCTGATTTCAATAATGCACATTCCTTCTAACCTAATCTAGAAGTCTCTTTACCCAACTAGATATCTAACCACAGAAGCAAACAGGTACTTATCACACGTTCATAAAATTTACCACATTCAAACACCACATCCAACCGAAACATACCTGACTTAATGGTGATGGAACAATCCCGAGCCCTATGCTCCTTAGACCCGTATCTCAAGCATGCTCCTGACCTTCTCCAGTATTCACTCGAATGACGCCTTTTGCAATATTCGTAAGCTTATAAGTTTCAACGTGCCTTCATATGCTTCACAGAATGGGACTGCAACCCTAGAGAACTGCGATCTCTTTCCTTCTTACAGTTCACGCACCCAACTCGGAGTGCTTCACCAATTTCTTTATCCTCCTTCAGTACCTCCCTAACTAGCTGAGTTAGCTCATCAGCTCCGGCTCGATCATGAGACCTCGTCTCAGTCACTGGCGATGTCGGTGCCTCCCTTGCGGGCGTATGCCATGATGCTGAGGGTCCAGCCCTAGCACCTCGACCTCTACCACGGCCGCGTGTACCACGTCCATGACCTTTTGTACTCATATTGCTGAATCGATTTGATCTGATTAAAATTTTTATGAATCAGTCTATAATTCCAATGTTTATTAACAAATGTCTTATGATAAGCAGGTATAAGAGTTGTTTTCACAAATCGAATTTCCTAATGTCTCAATCTCTACAGTCTTAGCTCTTATAGCTAACATTTCTAATATACTACCACTAACAGGCATTTCAAAACATAAAGTAAGTGGACTTACGAATTTGGTGCCGGAGACTCGAGGTGCCATACTTCTACTAAAGATGTACATATTTCCTAAATCATATTTCAAACAAATTTTGGAAAACATTTTTGAACCCATTCCACAGCCGAGTTTTGTAACTGAGCTCTGATACCATAAAATGTAACACCCCAAACCCGGCCTATACGTTATGGTCGGATCTAGCATGTCACATAGAATGGTTGTTTAAAACTAAGCGTTCGTTGGAAACGTTTGCATTTCTTTTGAAAACTCTGAGTTTCGTTGGTTGTCTATAAAAACCCGATTTACTCAGTGTCCATTTTAGAAAAGTTGTAATTAATTTGCAAATCACCTTTGTTATGAAAACTGATTTTAAATATCTACGGTAACGTGATATTTTAGAAAACCATCGTTAATGTTTTAAGAAAACCCCATTTTTATAAGTTTCTCAGATATAATTGAAAGGTTAACAGAAAAATATACCAATGGCTTTATTACAAAACATCAACCCAAAATAAATAATCTTCAAGGTAAAGTAAAAGCTGAATTTACTAAAGTTTGAGAGAAATCTTCGTTGTATGGCCACCACTGAGTCCTCCACGGCTCCAAATTCTCTATTGCCGGGGATTACCTTCGAGGTTGAATAAAAGGGGTGAGTTATGAGAACTCAGTGTGCAATCCCCTAAATGACATTAACTCGGCCCCAGCCCAGAAGACATCAATCTGGGCCTAAGCCCTACAATCATGGTAGTGCAAATGAAGTAGTGCAAATGAAATAGTGCAAATGAAATAATGCAGCCCAACCCAATCCAACCAACACACCCCTGTACCAGCCAATCACACCAGTGGGGATCAAGTTAACCCACCCTGCCAATCACACCAAAATTGCAGACAAGCTGCTAATCACAATATTTGTGGCTGAGCCACCAGAGTCACAATTATATATACATATAAATATATTGTGGCTATGCCACCAGGCTACGCTGCTCTTCAATAGTTAACCCGCCCCATGCAACATGATAAAATGCAATAACATATCAACATATACAAGTGTAATGTAACCATACAATCGTTACTAAACAATACCGAGGGTAAAACGGTCATCCAACCGATCGAGGGTATTCTGGTAGTTTCACAGCCCAGGGGCATTTTGGTAATTTTCCCTCCAAGGGTATTTTAGTAATTTTCTCTGTAATGGCCTTTTCAAAGGCCTACTGTCGCCTCGAGTGACCCGAGACTCGTTTTGGGTCTTTACGGAACTATTGGGCCTAAAAGCCGTTTTAGGCCTAAACGGGCCCACACGCTCATGTGGCCCATTTCTCATGATTTCGGTCTCAGATTTCAAGATTTTACAACTGAACTTACCCTTTGACGATTTTTCACCAACTTCGCCCATGTGGGTCGAAAAGCCCATTGGGCCCGTTAAGCCCGTATCGGCTCGGTTAGGCCCGTTATAGCCCCAATGTCGCGAGAGCACTCGTGACACTCTCAACTACTTACCGTCACTACTCGTATCTCAGTTTTTACCATTACGAGCGCTAGCATGCTCGAGTGGCACAGATGCCGGTTTTTTGGCTTTTCGGCTTTTGGCCGATTCACAAGTTATCACAAGAAGTTATTCAGAAAGGTGTAAGATTACACACCTGTTACGAGTGTAGATTGAATCCTCGAGATTACGTACCAAGAATGACGGCACTTCTTTGCTACACTTGAATGTTGGTTACTCCCTTCGTCTACTAGATTGAGTCCCTAAATAAAATCACGTGTTAGCAACGCTGCCCCAAGTCTAAAAAGAAATAGTTGTACGGCCCCAAGACCTCATAAAATAGCCCAAGAATTGACCACCCCATAATCGACCATCACCTTACCTACCAACCCGCTTCCGAAATCCAAGGCTAAGAGAATGATAAATGGTAGAAGAGGATGACTTGATTTGGCCGTTCCCAAAAGAGAACGAAAGGAGCTTAGGTTACAACGAGTGGTTAAGTTCGGCCTAGCCAAGCCAAGAGAAGAAAGAACAAAAAGAAACATGAACGAAAGAGAAATAATCATTACCTCAATATCAGGAATGAGCCGAATGGAATGGTAAAATTTGGCACTAGCAGCAAGACCCAAGCACTCTAGATTCGGCTATTAGCAAAAGAAAAGAAGCACCAATTCAGATTAGGGAAAAGTAAAGGTTCGGTTAATGGATAAAAAGTAGAGAAGCAAAGAAGAAGAAATAAGGTTTGGCTATGGTGAAGAAAAACAAATAGCAGGAGATGGAAAAGAGAGATTCAGCTATAGCGTTGATGGTGTAGAAGAAGATGCAAATGGGGAGTGATGGAAAGTGAGTCTCGGCTAGTAGGAAGAAATGGTGAAGAAGAAAAGAAGAAAAAAAAAAGGTTTCCAACCAATTGGTAAATGCAAAGGTAACCCAAAATGCACCAAGCAGAACAGCGCACAATTTGCACAAAATCGTATAGAGAAAAACAAGAAGAGCCCAAAGAAATTTTCGGCACTCAACCTCCCACAAGACTGAATATGCCTCCCCCTACTCCCTAGCCGAATTTCACCCCCTGTACTTCCCATTTACGACCAAACTCTTCCACTCTCCAACTCCCACGATTCTCTCCTTGATTTACTCCCTCACACACTCTCCAACACTTATTTGAAATGCTTGACCAAGTCCCCTCTCTCTCCTACAGAGTTTGAACTCCACTAAGCTTCCTCCCTTCCTGAGCATAAAAATAAACTCCCCATGTGCTTCCTGTGGGATTCAAACCCCACTTAAGTGCCCAAAAACAAAAATTCTCCTATGACCTAACTTGAACCCGGGACTTCATAAGAGCCCCCTAGCCTTCCAAAATCACTCATCTAATATGCTCAACTTGCACTAGTGCCGTTCTCTTGTTCAAAAAAAATTAGAATGCTTCTACGCTCGGGGCCCAATAGGCCCAATTCTACTAGGCCCGATTTCGGGATGTTACAAAATGGATAGTCATAAAGAGACAAGTTGACATTTATATTCAGTTATGAAATGGTATATTTAACTTAAGATTTAATGGTGGACTTGGTATGACTTTTGTGGTTAATTTTGATAGCCGAATAGGTGAGAAATGAATTAGTTGTGTACTTGTAATTTTGACATGATTCTAGCATATAAATTTTGGTATGTTTTGATTCAGTAATTATGCTTAGAAATGGCTTATAGGATGGTTGAATATATGATGGTCAGACATATTATTTATCTTGCGAATTAGGTATGATATGACTTGACATTTATATTAAAAAATGGTCCATATTGGTTTAAGAAGTAAATTTAGCCATGTCGTAATGTTAGCTACTTTCTATTGTGCTAATGAATATTATGTCGTGTGATATGGGGTGATATGGTTTAATAAGTGAACGTGCTCAAATATGCAAAAATGGTACATTTAGTATTTAGTTAAAGGAATGAATTTGCACTAATGGATGTTTTAAGATAAGCTCAATATATGAAATGAAATATGCTTGTTTATAATTTAGGTTTTCGATTGCCATGTAATTGTTGGAAATATGGTTCGAATGTTGTAATTATAAAGCATGTGAATATGGCTTTGATGTATGATCGTTAGTTCGAAAAGTTGGAATAGACAAATGATATGGAAATGGTTAAATTTTGAAGCATAATTAGTATAAGTGAAATGGTTGAGTTTTGGAGTATAGTTTGTATGTGATATTTGATTAATAAAGCATGATTGATTTTGGTTGGCTATATGATTCATATATGCGACACTGGTTTTTGTGAATTGTGGCTATTCAAGTTTGGAAGTGTTTATAAGAAATTGATATAACTTTATGCTTGAATTGTATTAAATTACTGTTCAGAGCTGTGTTTTTGATCGGTAATGCCTCGTAACCCTAATCCGGCGACGGATACGAGTTAAGGGAGTTACAGTGATAGTTGTTTAGGCATATTTAGCATAGGACAGTTTTTGAAAATGACTTTCTAAAAGTAGGATAATTGAAAAATAAATGCAATTAGGTTATAGTAGCATTCTTTGAATAAATTTAGGACTTCTTGACTTAATTTCAGTATAGTAATAGGGTATAATTTTTTCATGGTAAAATAATATGAATACTCCAATGTTTGAACCTGTTGAGTAGGTCAGTAATATTTTGTTTGCTCCATTGTATTGTTGACTAGAAAAATGAGTTCAAAATATGAGTGTTTGTCTAAAAAAAATATATGTACATATTCTAGGGACACTCCACTGAATCTTGAGGCTAAATTGCTAAGAAGGTAGTTGTTTGCTCTATCCATCTTTTTAGTTAAAAGCTTTTGTTTCATGAGTGATTTATATTCAAATTGTGACATGATATAATATGCGGCAGTCTAGTGTATGCTCTATTGAGGTTGTCAAGTATATAATCATATGATAATTTGAAATCCCTAGGAAATTTTGTGTTGAAAATTAAATAAGTGCCTAAAAAATTTGAGTTTAGGAGAGAGATAACCTAAGTATATTTAGAGAAATCTGTTATAGTTTTAATTGCTGAAATATTTAGAAAATTTTACCTTTAGGAACCATTTTTTGAATTGCATTTGCTAAATATGTTTACAACAATTGTAAGCATTTTTTCTTTGTTTCAGTAGAAGATTGATGAGAATAGAGGTACACAATATGCTTATTACGATTTGGCAGTACACCCGGTGGCTGATTGTTTTTGGAATTCCATGCATTCATGCATATTCAAACATCATTTGTTTGAGGACAAGTAATAATTCAGGTTTGGAGGTGTGATAACTCTTGAAAAGAGTTGTATTTAAGGCCTCTAAATAGAATTAATTTTTTGTAATTAAGTGAATACATTTGCATTTTTAGGATATTTTTAGATCATTGCATAAAAAAGCTTGGATTGTGATATAATGGTCATTATTTGTTACTTTTATCACCTGGGGAGGAATGGTTTTGTGTGAATACAGGTGTAGGAAGCGCAAAAAGATGAAGAGGAAAATAAAGGAAGTGAAATATTACTTTGATAAATGGTGAAATTGATTGCCAAAAGATTTGCCATGGTAATTCCGAGAAGATGACTCAACATTTTATCCACGCCATTCTCAGCCAGCTATGTGTGTACCAGAAAATCCAACCTGAAAAGAGGAATGAAAAAAGTGTGTTGAAATGGGACAGATCTACCCAATAAAAGGAGAGAGAAGAAGAAAAAAAGGAGAGGAGAATTTGTGTGAGAAAGAGACTGGTGACAGAAATCCTCTCTCTGTACAGAGAAAAACTCCATTGGAGAATTTCAAAGAAAGAAAGGGTAGTAGCTACAGAGAGCAGAATACAGATGTGAAGAAGGGGAAGACACATCTATACTAGATTCACGTACGACAGGAAGATAAAAGAGAAGCTGGAGTGTGGCGAGAAATACTGTAGTTTTGCCTTTAGTTTTCCTGATTTCTGTGATTCAAACAACTTTAAATGTTGATGAATGATTTAAATTTGGTGTTTACCTTTCCATCCATGAACTAAATATTTTCTGGGTTAGAGTTATTTGGGTGGATGTTTATAATCTTTAATGCTTATGATTTAAGATTGTCTATATCATTGTTTCATTCAATTTTTGCCTATTTTAAATACATACATGCAAGCTCTAGACATATTTGATTGTATGTTGTGTTCATAGATGTATTTTTAATTTTGAAAAGGTTAAATATAATGGATCTAGAATCATTTGATGCAAGCGAATATTCGATAGAACATTTGTAGCACTATAGACATAGATGTTGTGAGTTTCATAAAGAAGAACGTTCATTGTAGTTATTAATCCAGAGTTCTGTAGACATACAATGACTTAGATTATTAGCTTAAAATCTAGCTATCAAAAGAGGTAGGTTATAGTAGTAACTCTCTAAGCAGTTGATTAGACAACATTTTTCCATGACATTTTTTTGATATGAGCATTTCACCTGAATAATTTTAGCCCTATTCATTCAACAACAGAATTACTCTTGCTTTTCTCTGTAATTTGCCACTACATTTTATTTTCCATATCAATTCTTTATTTTTAGCATTAAATTACATTAATTCATTATACCAACATCTTATTCAATTTAAGAGTATTTCCTGCTATTTAGTATAGTTAATAAGATTATAATAACTTAATCAATCTTTTACCAATTTTCGATCCCTGTGGAGACGATACTTACTTATCACTTTATTACTTGAATAACGTGTACACTTTCACAATTGCATTATTTATTTACATGCAACACCCAGTCAACCTGCTACCGAGGAGCCCACTCAAACTGCTGCTGAAGAGCCCAAAAAGATGACATCCCTAAATATTGAAAAGGATGATGAAGAAGAAAAAGATGACACTACCACTACTGCCACAACCAAAGGTAAGGATCCTGTTCCACCTTCGCCACCAACTCCCCTAACTACACAAGACCGTGACATTAATCGTCTAATCGATGAGTTAATAGAAACTGTAACAGCCCGATTTTGGGTCTAATCAGAACAGTGGTTTCGAGACCACAAGTTAGACGCAGTAAAATTTATTTTTATTATATTTATATTGTCTACAGTTTTACAAAATGATTTCATGAAAAGTTCGTTCTAAAATTTTGACGTTTGAGCACTAAATTTAGCAAAAAGGACTAAATTGTAAAAAGTGCAAAAGTTGAGTTCTACATGCTAGAGGTGTCTAATTGCTATGAAATTTATAAATTGAAGGTCCTTAAATGGTAATTAGACCATTTGTTAAGTTAGTGGACAAAAATGGACATGGTGAGATAAAATTTCAAAGTTTTAAGTGAAGGGCATTTTGGTCATTTAGTAATTAAATGAATTAAAAACAAAAAATCAAGCCAAAATTTAGTCCATCTTCTTCATGCTTGTGCCGAAAATTAGAAGGGAAGCCATAGCTAGGGTTTGGCCACTTTCAAGCTCGATTGTAAGTCCGTTCTTGTCCCGTTTTTAATGCTCTTTACATTTTTGAAGTTGTTATCACTCGATCTATCTATTTTTATCATTAATTTGAGAGATGATTTAGGTCCAGGGTTTGACCCATGTTAGACATGTGTGTATTTTGATGTTTAATGGTAGATTATGCAAGTTTAATGTTAGATAAACAACTTTTGCTAGGTGATTTTTGATGAAAATGTCAAAAGGACCTATTTGTAAAAAGATTTCAAAATGTGTGCAAAATTATGATTAAATGAAAAATGTGGGCTGTTATAAGCATGAAAGAGGTTCGTCTAGGCTTGGATCTTGAAGAAATCGAATAGATTTCATTTTACGAGCCTAGGGGCCAAAATGTAAATATCTCAAAGTTTAGGGGCAAAAATGTAATTTTACCATAATGTGATTTTTGGACTGAATTGTGAAATGTGGATAATAAATGAGTTAAATTTGCTATTATAGATTAAGAGAAACGAGGTTCGAACCTAGATCGGGGGAAAAATAAGGTGTTTGACGATTAGGTCCATTTCTACTATTTGTGTACCGAGGTAAGTTCGTATGTAAATAATGCATTGTCTTATTTATGTTTTAAATACTTTAATATTGTTTGAATTGGGATTGACTCCTTGGATGAAATCGATAAAGTTTGACAAGTGAGAAATCTCGGTTGAACCTTAGGAATAGGTAGGATACGAATGTCATGACATTAGGGTTTTTTGAGATTACGTGTAAGACCGTATCTAGGATATGGCATAGATATGAGACTTCGTGTAAGACTATAGCTGGGCTATTGGCATCGATAAGAGATCCCATGTAAGACCATATCTGGGATATAGCATTGGTATAGTATTGTGTGTGCAAGATTCCCGAGTATCCTTTAGTATTCCAAGTGGTTCAACGGGAAATTCAACGAGTATGTTAAAGTTGTGAAATGTTATGATTATGTTGCGAGTTGGTACAGGTACGTACGTAAAACTCATTTACTAATGAGCTCGATATGTGATGAATCCCTCAGTAAGGTTATGAATGAGTAAGTTATGATTAGAAGATCTTAATACTATTTATTCCAAATTCATTATGTTTATTTGTATGATACATGTGTGATTATAATGCTTATTATTTGCATAGGAACTTACTAAGCTATATAGCTTACTCCCCTTTCTTTTCCCATGTCTTATAGTGTCACCAAGCCAGCTCGGGGATCGGAAACTGTTGGAGATCCATTCACACTATCAACTTAATATTTTGGGTACCATTGATTTCTATATTTTGAGTTATGGCATGTATAGGGACTTAGTCATTTTGTTATGTGTCATAATTGATTTTGTAACACCCCCAGACCCGGCCCAGACGTTATGGCTGAATCTGGGAATGTTACATCAAAGGCATAACTCAAAACAATTTTGCTAAGTAAAAATTTAAGACCCAAAAGCTCAAAATCCTTGAGTCTTGTTAAGTAATGATAAAAGCTCATTTTATTATTTTAAGTATTTCGGAAACCATGTTTAAACATAAGAAATTTACTCAAGTTTAATAATGAAATAAGTAGTTAAAACAACAAAACCCAAAATCTAAAGTCAAATCAGAGTACAAGGCCGTATTACATCCAACGAAAATAAAGTAATTAAAATCATGTCTTTTGCGACAAATAAATAAAAATTCTAAGTATCTTGTAGTGTGGTCATCTCCGAGTCCTCTCCCACGTCGAGCCGTTTACTGAGGATCGCCAGAAACATTTAATAAAAAGGGGTGAGTTTCGAAACTCAGTGTGTACGACCCTTGGTAATCCAATCAACATAAAATTATCACATTGGGCCTAAGCCCTATCAAAAATGGTGGTCTTGGGCCTTAGCCCATAATGACCTCATATCACATCAGTATCACATGAATGCAATGCATCCATCCCAAATCCAACCCTGCACACCATTTCCCTTCCAACCCTACACACCTGCGGGGATATAAATATCAACCCACCCATCCCTACACACCAAAGGTAGCACCAGCAGCGGCACTATGCAAACGTTGCAGCAAAGCTGCTATAATGGGCTTAAAGCCACCGGTAGATCCACGGTCGTCAAGTGACTATGCGATCCTCAAATCTTCCTCCGTATCATCAAAACCCACCCAAGTTCAACATATATTTCATGAATGCAACATACACATTCTCACACATTCGGCACTTAGGGGTATTTTAGTCGTTTCACTACCCAAGGGTATTTCGATAAATCTACTCTACAGGGGTATTTAGTTAATTTTGTAAATTAGGGATATTTTGGTGATTCCGCAAGTCAAGGGTATTCTGGTAATTTTACAATTAGGGGTATTTTAGTAATTTTTCAAATCTATGGATATTTTGGTAAATTTAAATTCAGGGTATTTGGTCCCTCTCGGGTTTTAGTTATGAACTTTGGCCCATAAACAAGTCCTCGCGGCTAAAGTGAACAGACACAATGCACCAGGTAGGATTCCAGAGAAGAGGAGGTGGGCCACTAGGACCGCTTAAGAACCAAGCTCTCCCTAGATCCACTCCTAGACATGCATATGTCTGTTGCCACACTCTAACCCAGCGACTTGTCCACGGACATGTTTAATTATTAGATTAAGTATTATGTGGTTTAAGAGTTGTTCAGAACTAGGCCTAAAGTCCATTAAACCCTAGCATACTTGTCTACAACTTCATAAAGCCCATCAAGCCCATTTCACGTTCATATAACCCATTATGCCCAATTCACATCCTTATGGCCCATTAGGCCCAAATCTCATTCATATGGCCTATTAGGCCCAAAAGAATTCCAGATCATGTAACATGCATGCCTAACTCAATTCATATAATCAAATCAATCAATTTCCTCCAACTTAGCCTCAGGGCCCATCGGGCCTATTTAGCCACTTTCGGCTTTTTGGCTTTCCGGCATTGCTGATATCACGTGTGTGTAGTGTTTGTACACACCTGGTTACTGCGACGTGCTATACTATCCTTGGTCTTGAACCTACAACCAACCAACCTTCAATCAATCACCCATACTTAAACAAAATATCTACCAAAAGCCGAAACCCTACCGTAACCTTACCGTGTGCCACCAGGTTCTAGTAGCCCTTCCTTAGCTACTAATCAGGAGTTTCCCCTAGATCTGCACTCACACACACAACATCAAGATTCAAGTGACTCATAATCCACACAAGTCACCCCTATAGATCAAACTCACATTCGGCCATCCACTTAAACCACAATCGAGTTGAGTACACTTACCCTTGCTAACGATCCTACCACTCTTGCGATCTTTGAACCTTATCCTTGTTATCACAGAATTAACGACAGGATAGTTAGATAGCCTTTCGGCATTTAGCAAAATGTACAAAAGGGGTTAACCGAATACTTACCAAATCCCGTTTCGATCCTACGGCCTAGATAGCTATTAACTAGATTCGGCTTTCAACACTTGACTAAGAGTAGGTAACAATCAATTTGTGATAAAGGAAAACAACAAGGGTTTGGCACAAATAGGAATTTTGGCAAGGAAGGCTGATGGTAATTTTCGGCTATAGAAGAGTTTGTCTATGAGAGAATTCGGCACAAAGGAATTCGGCTTTAGGAGATTTCGGCAATGGGAGAGTTTGGCTATGGGAGGAACCGATTGAGGGGAAGAAAAGAAAGGGAAAGAATGGAAAATTCGGCATTATCTAGGACCCCAGATTCGGCCCACACACATTTATATAGCCTATAGCCGAAACTTAGCCACCCCCTAAAGTCCAATTCGGCAACCACTTCATCCACTGCTCATCTCCTAATTTTTCTCCATGATATCTCCCTTATCCTTCTCCTAAATTCTCTCTACTGATCACTTCTCCTTACAGTCCCTCAACATGCCACTTCCAGCCTTCTAGAAGCCTAAAATTAAATTCCAAAATAAAACTAAGCTAGCACTCGAACCTCAGACCTCCCTGTATGCATATGTCGCCACCTCTCTACACCCTAGTGGCGTCACTTAGCCACTTCACCACAGGCTTCTTTGTGTCATTTTTCACTTATTTTTATTTAAAATCCCACTACTCACAACCCTGCTTCCTTAATTAAATAAATTAAGAATCATCCACAACAAACCTCGAACCCAAAGCTTCTCCAACACACCTAGACACTCCAAATTCATTACACCTTTAAAGCCGTCATATCATTTTTCATTTTCTTGCTCACTTAAAAATTTTATGAGACCCAAAGCCTAATAGGCCCAATTCTTCTAGGCCCAAATTTGGGAAATTATGAAAATACCCCCTTAAAGAAATTTTGTCCTCGAAGTTTCCAACTAACTATTAATCGTACTACCCAAGTCTCACCACTACGCTTTCGCTGCGCACTCTGATTTAATAACACATAAACATTGCACGCATACAGTTTCTATGCCCAAAAATATCGCATCCACACAAAACATACTCGACTTAATGGTGATTGAACAATCCCAAGCCTTATGCTCCTCAGACTCGCATCTTAAACACGCTCCTGACTTCCTCCAGCATTCACCCGGATGACGCCTTCTGCAATATTCGCAAGCCGGAAAGTTTGGATGTACCTTAACATGCTTCACAGAACGAGACTGCGGCCCTAGAAAACTGCGATCTCTTTTTTCTTACAGTGCACGCACCTAGCCCAAGTGTTTCACATATTTATTTAACCTCCTCCAAGTACCTCCCCCTAACTAGCCGAGTCGACATCAGCCCCTAACACTTCCACGGCCTCTGCCACGACCCTTGCACTTCTTCTAGCGCTCATCGATTCTCGTATTATCTGAATTAGGAATTTTTATGAATTTAGTACATAGTTTCGCTGTTTAAAGCACATGTTTTGTGCAAGTAACAATTTAAAAGTTATTTCGTAGTCGAAGATCCACTACAGGCTTAAGTTTCCTACGGGCTTTAGTCTCTAAAAACCTATTTTAAAGTAGCCCATATCTAGATATAGTTCCGTAATTTAAACAAAGGTAAGCACAGAAAACTTACTTGGCTCGACGTCGAGGGCTCGGTGAACCACACTTCAAGAATCCTGCAAAACATTTTAATCTACTTGTTTTAAAAACCCAAAATCTAAGGCCCATTTCACAGCTCGAGCTTTGCAACTGGGCTCTGATACCACTAAATGTAACACCCCCAAATCGACCTAGACGTTATGGCTGAATCCGGGAATGTCACATCAAAGGCATAACTCAAAACGATTTTGCTAAGTAAAAATTTAAGACCCAAAAGCCCAAAATCCTTGAGTCTTGTTAAGTAATGATAAAAGCTCATTTTATTATTTTAAGTATTTCGGAAACCATGTTTAAACATAACAAATTTACTCAGGTTTAATAATTAAGTAAACAGTTGAAACAACAAAACCCAAAATCTAAATTCAAATCGGAGTACAAGGCCTTATTACATCCAACGAAAATAAAGTAATTAAAATCATGTCTTTTGAGACAAATAAATAAAACTTCTAAGTATCTTGTAGTGTGGTCGTCTCCGAGTCCTCTCCCACGTCGAGCCGTTTACTGAGGATCGCCTGAAACATTTAATAAAAAGGGTTGAGTTTTGAAACTCAGTGTGTACGACCCTTGGTAATCCAATCAACATACAATTATCACATTGGGCCTAAGCCCTATCAAAAACGGTGGTCTTGGGCCTTAGCCCATAACGACCTCATATCACATCAGTATCACATGAATGCAATGCACCCATCCCAAATCCAACCCTGCACACCATTTCCCTTCCAACCCTACACACCTGTGGGGATATAAATATCAACCCACCCATCCCTACACACCAAAGGTAGCACTAGTAGCGGCACTACGCAAACGTTGCAGCAAAGCTGCTATAATGGGCTTAAAGCCACCGGTGGATCCACGATCATCAAGCGACTATGCGATCCTCAAATCTTCCTCCGTATCATCAAAACCCACCCAAGTGCAACATATATTTCATGAATGCAACATACACATTCTCACACATTCGGCACTTAGGGGTATTTTAGTCATTTCACTACCAGAGGGTATTTTCGTAAATCTACTTTACAGGGGTATTTAGTTAATTTTGTAAATCAGGGATATTTTGGTGATTCCACAAGTCAAGGGTATTCTGGTAATTTTACAATCAGGGGTATTTTAGTAATTTTTCAAATCTAAGGATATTTTGGTAAATTTCAAATTAGGGGTATTTGGTCCCTCTCGGGTTTTAGTTATGAACTTTGGCCCATAAACAAGTCCTCGCGGCTAAAGTAAATAGACACTATGCACCAGGTAGGATTCCAGAGAAGAGGAGGTGGGCCACTAGGACCGCTTAAGTACCAAGCTCTCCCTAGATCCACTCCTAGACATGCATATGTCCGTTGCCACACTCTAACCCAGCGGCTTGTCCACGGACATGTTTAATTATTAGATTAAGTCTTATGTGGTTTAAGAGTTTTTCAGAACTAGGCCTAAAGTCCATTAAACCCTAGCATACTTGTCTACAACTTCATAAAGCCCATCAAGCCCATTTCACGTTCATATAACCCATTATGCCTAATTCACATCCTTATGGCCCATTAGGCCCAAATCTCATTCATATGGCCTATTAGGACCAAAATAATTCAAGATCATGTAACATGTATGCCTAACTCAATTCATATAATCAAATCAATCAATTTCCTCCAACTTAGCCTTAGGGCCCACCGGGCTCATTTAGCCACTTTCAGCTTTTCAGCTTTCCAGCATTGCCGATATCATGTGTGTGTAGTGTTTGTACACACACAGTTATCAAGGCGACGTGCTATACTATCCTTGGTCTTGAACCTACAACCAACCAACCTTCAATCAATCACCCATACTTAAACAAAATATCTACCAAAAGCCGAAACCTTACCGTAACCTTACCGTGTGCCATCGGGTTCTAGTAGCCCTTCCTTAGCTACTAATCAAGAGTATCCCCTAGATCTGCACTCACACACACAACATCAAGATTCGAGTGACTCATAATCCACACAAGTCACCCCTATAGATCAAACTCACATTCGACCATCCACTTAAACCACAATCGAGTTGAGTACACTTACCCTTGCTAACGATCCTACCATGCTTGCAATCTTTGAACCTTATCCTTCTTATCACAGAGTTAATGACATGACAGTTAGATAGCCTTTCAGCTTTTAGCAAAACATACAAAAGAGGTTAACTGAATACTTACCAAATCCCCTTTCGATCCTGCAGCCTAGATAGCTATTAACTAGATTCGGCTTTCAACACTTGACTAAGAGTAGGTAACAATCGTTTTCTGATAAAGGAAAACAACAAGGGTTTGGCACAAATAGGAATTTCGGCCAGGAAGGCTGATGGTAATTTTCGGTTATAGAAGAGTTTGGCTATGAGAGAATTCGAGACAAAGGAATTCGGCTTTAGGAGATTTCGACAATGAGAGAGTTTGGCTATGGGAGGAACCGATTGAGGGGAAGAAAAGAAAGAGAAAGAATGGAAAATTCGGCATTACCTAGGACCCCAGATTCGACACACACACATTTATATAGCCTATAGCCGAAACTTAGCCACCCCCTAAAGTCCAATTCGGTAACCACTTCATCCACTGCTCATCTCCTAATTTTTCTCCATGATATCTCCCTTATCCTTCTCCTAAATTCTCTCTACTGATCACTTCTCCTTACAGTCCCTCAACATGCCACTTCCAGCCTTCTAGAAGCCTAAAATTAAATTCCAAAATAAAACTAAGCTAGCACTCGAACCTCAGACCTCCCTGCATGCATATGTCGCCACCTCTCTACACCCTAGTGGCGTCACTTAGCCACTTCACCACAGGCTTCTTTGTGTCATTTTTCACTTATTTTTATTTAAAAGCCCACTACTCACAACCCTGCTTCCTTAATTAAATAAATTAAGAATCATCCACAACAAAACTCGAACCCAAAGCTTCTCCAACACACCTAGACACTCCAAATTCATTACACCTTTAAAGCCGTCACATCATTTGTCATTTTCTTGCTCACTTAAAAATTTTATGAGACCCAAAGCCTAATAGGCCCAATTCTTCTAGGCCCAAATTTGGGAAATTACAAAAATACCCCTGTAGGGTAGATTTACAAAAATACCCCTGGGTAGTGAAATGACTGAAATACCCTTGGTTTACAAAATTACAAAAATACCCCCGATTTATAAAATTATTGAAATACCCTTGATTTTTGAAATGACTATGATACCCCTATGTGTTGAATGTAAGATTTATGGATGTTACATGTACATTTGTTGTATTCATATGATATGCTGTTTAGGTTGCATAAGGGTAGGGAATTGTGGAACGGAGGAAGTATATGAGGATCGCATGGTTGCTTGACAACTGTGGATCCACCGATGGCTTTTTAAAACCCAATATATGACTAGCAGTTTTGCTGCAATGTTAGGTAGTACCACAACCGGGCTACCATTGTTGTGTAGCGGATGGGTGGGTCGATTTAGAAATCCCCACATGTGTATAAGGTTGGAAGGGAAATGTTGTGTAGCCGATGGATTATTTGGGGAGGGTTTGCACAGTATTGCATGCACGATATTATTGTGATATTGATGTGATATGGGCTTCGGCCCAAAGGCCACCGCTGCTAAGTTTGGCTCCGGCCCAAAATGACTGATGATTGCTTTATACTCGTTGAGGGTTGTACACACTTTTCAAACTTTTTAGGTGACCCTCAGTAGGCGGTTCGACTAGTGGTGGGACTTAGAGGTGGCCAGCTAGAAAGATATTATTATTTGGATTTTCTTTAAAATTCCTAGTATTTTGAAATTATTTTTGTTTGGATTGTAAAAACTGCCTTGTATCTCCAATTTGACTTTACATTTGGGTTTTATTATTATTTCAACTGCCGAATTATTAAACTTAAATAAATTTCTAAAGTTTAACATAGTTTTCGAAATAACTATAACATATGAACGTTTTCTTAAAACATGGACTTTCATCATAACTTAACAAGTTTTTCTTAAGCTAGGGCTGTTTTCAATTATTACGTTTCCGCAACTCCAATATTAAATACCAAGTTTTACAATTTTTTTTTAAATAAAACTTCCGCAACTAAAAAGGGATTTGTACTCAACATTTTACTTTATGAAGGGTTTTCAATGAAAACAAGGTTTTCGCTAAAACACTTCAATGTGACACGCCAGATTCGGGCCTAACTTTTAAGTCGGGTTTGGGGTGTTACATTTAGTGATTTAGCCAATGTGTTGGCTTATGTTGGCTAGTAATTCATTTTGTAAATGGCCATTGAAATTGGATAATATTGGTTTAAGTATATATATGCATATGATGATGCTTTTCATGGATGTGGGAAATTGCATGATATGAGTTGATTAGTATGAAATGTTTGTGTATGATAAATGATAGCATGTAAATAGGGTGTTGATGCCTTAGTTGTGGCTAATTTGGTTGATGATATATGCTTGGAATGGTTCTATGTTTGTTGTGTAGGTTTGTGCATGGAAGGGTGACAAAATGGCTTGGTAAATAGCCTTATTTTTGTCCACATGAGTAGACACACGGGCGTATGTCTAGGCCATGTATGACACACGGCTTGCCCCATGGGCGTGTGTTTCTGCCGTGTTTCCCCTGCACCTTAATTGCTACAAAAAAGAATGCTCAGTATCGAGCACACGGGCAGAGACACGGGCGTGTGTCTCAGCCGTGTGAAGGCACGGCCTCAAACACGGGTGTTTGCCCTGGCCGTGTGAAGTTTGCACCTGTTTTATGAAAAATTATGGAAATTAAATCGACCCCACGGCCTAGCACACTGCCGTGTGGCACAAGTCTGAGAGCACCCTATTTTAAACACAGCCTGTAGCACGGGCGTGTCCCTTTGGCCACACGGGCGTATGAGCCCTGCAACATGAAAAATTTTCTAAGTTTTGCAAAACTTTCCAAAGTTATCAGTTTCGTCCCGAACCACTTCCAAAGCATGTATTGAGCCTCGTAGGCTTGTTTTAGAGATGATATAAATGTATGTGAAAAGTTTTAAATTTGGATGGAAATTGCGTCTCGATTTTGTATGTTTGCTTGTGTTTAAGTCTGGTAATGCCTCGTACTCTGTTTCGGTGTCGAACACGGGTAAGGGGTGTTTCATTTAGTGGTATCAAAGCTAGCTACAATTTAGACGATTCTCGGACTAGCGTAGCATGTGTAAGAGTCTAGCTATACATGCCATATATGAACTGTGATAGTGTGATGACTCCTGAAAATTTTAAAATGTGTTTTCATATAGTAAATGGATCCCAATCGAGCTGAGGCTGATGAAGTTAAAAGTAATGCGCCAGCTCCCGCTCAAGAGGCAGTGTCGTCTGATAGTAGACCTCCTACAGTTAGTCAGGGAGAAGGGGGTAGGGAAGCCTTTCTCCACATGATGAATGAGTGGTATACGAAATTTGTTCGAACAAATCCAAATGCCCAACCTTCTCCACCCCCACCTATTCCTCGACCGGTTCCTATAGCACCACAAGGTATGGAATTTGTAAGGATGAACATGCCCTCGGTTGATAAGATCCGAAAGCACGGGGCTAAAGATTTCAGAGCTAATGTGGATAATGATCCTGAGAGAGCCAAATTTTGGCTCGAAAACTCCATCAGGGTATTTGATGAGTTGTCTTGCACACCTGATGAGTGTTTAAAGTGTGCCATCTCACTTCGAGAGAGATCTCTCGCATCACTGGTGGAATACACTGGTATCGGTGGTACCAAGAGAGAGGGTTACATGGGAATTCTTTCAAGAGGAGTTCTGAAAGAAATATATTAGTCAGCAGTTAAACGATCAGAAACATAAGGAATTTCTTGAGCTGAAACAGGGTCGTATGACAGTGACAGAGTATGAGCAAGAATTTGTTAGACTTAATAAATATGCTCGTGAATGTGTTTCCACCGAGGCTATTAAGTGCAAGAGATTTGATGATGGATTGAATGAGGATATTCGTGTGTTAGTTGGGATCTTAGAGCTTAAAGTGTAACACCCCTAACCTGTATCCGTCGTCGGATTAGGGTTAAAGGCATTACCGGACAGATCGAAAACATTTTTAGAAGTTTATACAACCGTTCATCTATTTCAATCATAGTGTCCCTTAAGTAGGTCATCGAGACCCTAAGTGTGAGTATTGCTCTTAAATAGTTTCATACTATGTTAATCTATCACATAGCTTTCATAATTCATCACCAAACTTCACAAAGCTCATGAATGCATCCATGGCACATTTCAAAATCACCATCAATTTCTAAAATTAAAGCATGGGTTTTGTTGAGCACAAAGCAACGATTACAAAAACATAGAAATTATCAAAAACCAAACACAAAATGCTTACCAATTGAAGCTTTCAAGTGCCGAACCTAGCTAGCCCTTGTTCTCTTCTTTTTTTTAAAATTTTCTATGAAGGATGAACAACCATCCACTATCTTATGTTTTATTTTAATATATTATAACTTATAATATAAATTTTTAACTTTTATAATTAATAAATATTTATAAACTATATATATTAATCATAATGTCATCCAGTATCATTATCTTTGGGCAATTTACAACATAAAACCCCCAATTTATAAAGGCAACAACAATTAGGCACTTTAACAATCAGCACACAGCTTTTACATTTTATGCGATTAAGTCCTTTTTTTAATTCAGCACACAATCGATAAAATTATCACACAGAATTTTCACACAGACTATGCCACATACTTTTCACACAAAAAATAATATTAAATTATCATTTTGACCTCAGATTTGTTGTCTCGAAACCACTGTTCTGACTAGGGTCCAAACTAGGCTGTTACAGAAAGAATTTATGGTATTGGTTGAACGGGCTTGTAAGGCCGAATAGTTGAATAAAGAGAAGAGAAAATCTAATCTTGAAGCTAGAGATTCGAGGAAAAGACCGATGAGTAAGTCATTTCCATCTCAGTTAAAGAAATCTAAAGAAATGTATTCCCGTTCGAATGTTTCAGCAGGGTATTCACACAGTGATCGTGGGAAGCAACATTCGAGTTTTAAATCTCAAGCTACTTCAATGGCAAGTGTGGATAATGTAAAGTCTAGTAGACCCGAATGTCAACATTGTAGAAGAAGACATCCCGGCGAGTGTAGAATGAATGACCGGGCTTGCTTTAAGTGTGGTTCTCAAGAGCATTTTATTCGAGATTATCCTGAAATGGCTAAAAAAGAAAAATTTTAGAGTGCGAGGCCGAGTAATACTACTAATAGGGGTAGACCACAGAGAAATATAGGAAATAGAGCTAGTAGTAAAAGTGTGATGAAAGATACAGCTGTGAGATCCAAAGCTCGAGCACCTGCTAGAGCCTATGCCATCCGTGCTCGCGAAGAAGCGACATCTCTCGATGTTATCACTGGTACTTTTTCTCTCTATGATACTAATATTATTGCATTGATCGATCCTGGATCGACTCATTCTTATGTTTGTGTGAAATTAGTAGCTAGTAAGAGCTTGCCAGTTGAGTTTAATGAGTTTGAGGTTAGAGTGTCAAACCCCTTAGGCAAACATGTATTAGTTGATAAAGTTTGCAAGAATTGTCCCTTGATGATTCGAGGTTACTATTTTCCGGATGATTTAATATTGTTGCCATTTGATGAATTCGATGTTATTTTGGGTATGGATTGGTTGACACTGCATGATGCCGTAGTAAACTGTAAAAGAAATATTATTGAACTGAAATGTGAAAATGGTGAAATTCTTCAGATTGATTCAGATGAGTCGGGTGAGTTACCTATTGTAATTTCTTCGATGTCTGCCTAGAGGTGTGTAAGGAAAGGTTGTGAAGCTTATCTTGCTTATGTGTTGAATAGAAAAGTGTCTGAGTTGAAAATTGAATCAGTGCCAATAGTTTGTGAATATCTGGATGTGTTCCCAAAAGAATTGCCAGGGTTGCCACCGGTCAGAGAAGTTGAGTTTGGTATTGACTTAGTACCAGGAACCTCGCCAATATCTATTTCTTCGTATAGGATGGCTCCAACTGAATTGAAAGAATTGAAAGCTCAGTTACAAGAGTTGATAGATAAGGGTTTTTGTGAGACTGAGTTTTTCGCCATGGGGTGCACCGGTGTTATTTGTCAAGAAGAAAGACGGATCTATGAGACTTTGTATCGATTATCGACAGCTCAACAAGGTGACTATAAAGAACAAGTATCCTCTACCGAGGATAGATGACTTGTTTGATCAGTTGAGAGGGGCAACAGTATTCTCGAAGATTGATTTGAGATCTGGCTATTATCAGTTGAGAGTTAAAGAGTCAGATGTGCAAAAAATTGCTTTCAGGACAAGGTACGGGCATTATGAATTTCTTGTTATGCCTTTTTGATTAACTAATGCCCCTGCTACTTTTATGGACTTGATTAATTGAATTTTCTGACTGTATTTGGACAAATTTATAGTTGTGTTTATTGATGACATTCTGATTTATTCCCGAGACGAGGCCAAACATACCGAGCACTTGAGAACTGTATTGCAGATTTTGAGAGATAAGAAGTTGTTTGCTAAATCTAGTAAAAGTGAGTTTTGGCTCCGAGAAGTTAGATTTTTGGGACATATTGTCTCTGGAGACGGTATTCGGGTTGATCTGAGTAAGATATTGGCAATTGTTGATTGGAAACCGCTGAAGAATGTATCAGATGTCAAAAGCTTTTTGAGCTTAGCCGGATATTACTGACGATTTGTTAAAGGATTTTTAATGATTGCTACTCCCATGACAAAGTTATTGCAAAAAGATGTCAAATTTGAATGGACCGAAAAATGTCAGCAAAGTTTTGAGAAGTTGAAGGCATTATTGACTGAGGCACCAGTTTTAGTACAACCTGAATCAGGAAAAGAGTTCGTAATTATAGTGACGCATCACTGAATTGATTAGGATGTGTGTTGATGCAAGAGGGCAAAGTGATAGCTTATGCCTCGAGACAGTTGAAACCGTACGAGAAGAATTATCCGATGCATGATTTGGAATTAGCCGCTATTGTGTTTGCTTTGAAAATTTGGAGACACCATTTATACGGTGAGGAGTGTCATGCCTTTTCTGATCATAAGAGTTTAAAATACTTGATGACTCAAAAATATTTAAACTTGCGACAATGGAGATGGATCGAGTTACTAAAGGCTTATGAGCTAGTGATTGATTATCACTCGGGTAAGGCAAATGTAGTCACAGATGCGTTGAGTAGAAAGACTTTGTTTGCTTTGAGAGCGATGAATACACGGTTGACTTTATCCAAAAATTGTTCGATCCTAGCCGAGTTGAGAGCTAGACTGTTATTCCTTCAACAAATTTATGAAGCTCAGAAATGTGACAGTGATTTGCAAACCAAAAGAGTTCAGTGTGAATTGAGTAGTGATTCAGATTTTCATATCGAATCCAATGATTGTTTGATGTTCCGAGGTAGAATTTGTGTACCGAAAAATGATGAACTTATTAAGAAAATTCTTCATGAGGCGCATAATGGTTGTTTATCTATGTATCCGGGTAGTACAAAAATGTATAATGATTTTAAGAAATTATATTGGTTGTCAGGTATGAAACGAGATATTTCAGAGTTTGTTTCGAGATGTTTGATTTGTCAACAAGTAAAGGCCGAACACCAAGTACCTTCGGGTTTACTTCATCCAGTAATGGTACCCGAGTGGAAATGAGATAGGATTACGATGGACTTCGTAACGAGTTTGCCTTTAACTCTGAAAAAGAAAGATGTCGTCTGGGTTGTTGTCGATAGATTAACGAAATTGGCTAATTTTATACCGGAACGTACTGATTATTTACTTGATAAGCTAGCTGAATTGTACATTGCTGAGATCGTGAGATTGCACAGGGTGCCTATTTCTATTATTTCGGACAGAGATCCAAGGTTTACTTTGCGGTTTTGGATGAAGTTGCAAGAAGCTTTGAGTACGAAGCTGAACTTTAATACCACTTTTCATCCGTAAACCGATGGTCAGTCTGAGAGAGTAATTCAGATTCTTGAAGATATGCTTCGATGTTGTGTCCTAGAATTCGAGGGTAGTTGGGAAAAATATCTACCATTGGTCGAATTTACCTATAACAACAGTTTTAATCGAGTATAAAGATGTTGCCTTATGAAGCATTGTATGGCCGCAAGTGCCGAACACCTTTGTATTGGACCGAGCTTAGTGAGAAATAGATTCAAAGGGTTTACTTGGTTAGGGAAACCGAAGAAAAGGTAAAGGTAATCCGCGATTGCTTGAAAGCAGCTTCAGATCGACAAAAGTTGTACGCATATTTGAAAACAAAATAGATCGAATTTCAGATTGGTGATAGAGTATTTCTGAAAGTATCTCCGTGGAAGAAGATTCTGAGATTTGCCCGTAAAGGCAAGTTGAGTCCATGTTTCATCGGGCCGTATGAAGTTATTGAAAGAATAGGGCCAGTGGCATATCGGTTAGCTTTACCGACAGAGTTGGAAAGGATCCACAATGTGTTTCATGTATCTATGTTACGCCGTTATCGATCAGACCCTTCACATGTGATTTCTTCGACAGAGGTTGAAATTCGACCCAATATGACTTACGGTGAAGAACCGATTAAGATTTTGGCTCGGAAAGTTAAACAGTTGAGAAATAAAAACATAGCCCTAGTTAAAGTTTTGTGGCAACGACACGGAGTCGAAGAAGCTACGTGGGAACCTGAGGAAGCTATACGAAAACAGTACCCAAACTTATTTTCTGGTAAGACTTTTGGGGACGAAAATCCCTAAGGGGGAGAGTTGTAATAGCCCGATTTTGGGTCTAGTCAGAACAGTGGTTTCGGGACCACAAATCCGACGCAGTAAAATTTATTTTTATTATATTTCTATGGTCTACAATTTTACAAAATGATTTCGTGAAAATTTCGTTCGAAAATTTTGACGTTTGAGCACTCATTTTAGCAAAAAGAACTAAATTGTAAAAGTGCAAAAGTTGAGTTTTACATACTAGAGGTGTCTAATTGCTATGAAATTTTAAATTGAAGGTCCTCGGATTTTAATTAGACCATTTGTTAAGTTAGTGGACAAAAATGGACATGGTGAGATAAAATTTCAAAGTTTTAAGTGAAGGGCATTTTGGTTATTTAGTAATTAAATGAATTAAAAACCAAAAATCAAGCCAAATTTTAGTCCATCTTCTTCATGCTTGTGCCAAAAATTAGAAGGGAAGCCATAGCTAGGATTTGGCCACTTTCTAGCTCGATTGTAAGTCCGTTCTTGTCTCGTTTTTAGTGCTTTTTACATTTTTGAAGTTGTTATCACTCGATCTATCTATTTTTACCATTAATTTGAGAGATGATTAAGGTCTAGGGTTTGACCCATGTTAGACATGTGTGTATTTTGATGTTTAATGGTAGATTATGCAAGTTTAATGTTAGATAAACAACTTTTGCTAAGTGATTTTTGATGAAAATGTCAAAAGGACCTATTTGTAAAAAGATTTCAAAATGTGTGTAAAAGGGTGATTAAATGAAAAAAGTGGGCTGTTATAAGAATGAAAGATGTTTGGCTAGGCTTGGGTCTTGAAGAAATTGAATAGATTTCATTTTACGAGTCTAGGGGCCAAAATGTAAAAATGTCAAAGTTTAGGGGCAAAAATGTAATTTTGCCATAATGTGATTTTTGGACTGAATTGAGAAATTTGGATAATAAATGAGTTAAATTTGCTATTATAGATTAAGAGAAATGAGGTTCAGACCTAGATCGGGGAAAAACAAGGTGTTTGACGATTAGGTCCATTTTTACTATTTTTGTACCGAGGTAAGTTTGTATGTAAACAATGCATTGTTTTATTTATGTTTTAAATAATTTAATATAGTATGAATTATGATTGACTCCTTGGATGAAATTGATAAAGTTTGACAAGTGAGAAATCCCGGTTGAACCTTAGGAATAGGTAGGATACAAATGTCATGACATTAGGGTTATTTGAGATTACGTGTAAGACCAAATCTGGGATATGGCATAGATATGAGTCTTCGTCTAAGACCATAGTTGGGCTATTTGCATCGTTAAGAGATCCCATGTAAGACCATATCTGGGATATGGCATTGGTATAGTATTGTGTGTGCGACATTCTTGAGTATCCTTTAGTATTCCAAGTGGTTCAACGGGAAATTCAACGAGTATGTCAAAGTTGTAAAAGGTTATGATTATGTTGCGAGTTGGTACAGGTACGTACGTAAAACTCATTTACTAATAAGCTCGATATGTGATGAATCCCTCGGTAAGGTTATGAATGAGTAAGTTATGATTAGAAGATCTTAATACTATTTATGCCAAGTTCATTATGTTTATTTGTATGATACATGTGTGATTATAATGCTTATTATTTGCATAGGAACTTACTAAGCTATATAGCTTACTCCCCTTTCTTTTCCCTTGTCTTATAGTGTCACCAAGCCAGCTCGGGATCGGAAACTGTTGGAGATCCATTCACACTATCAACTTAATATTTTGGGTACCATTGATTTTAATATTTTGAGTTATGGCATGTATAGGGAATTGGTCATTTTTTTTATGTGTCATAATTGATTTAGCCAATGTGTTGGCTTATGTTGGCTGGTAATTCATTTTGTAAATGGCCATTGAAATTCGCTAATATTGGTTTAAGTATATATATGCATATGATGATGCTTTTCATGGATGTGGGAAATTTCATGATATGAGTTGATTAGTATGAAATGTTTGTGTATGATAAATGATAGCATGTGAATGGGGTGTTGATGCCTTAGTTGTGGCTGATTTGGTTGATGATATATGCTTGCAATGGTTCTATGTTTGTTGTGTACGTTTGTGCATGGAAGGGTGACAAAATGGCTTGGTAAATAGCCTTATTTTTGTCCACACGGGTAGACAAACGGGCGTGTGTCTAGGCCGTGTGTGACACACGGCTTGCCCCATGGGCGTGTGTTCCGGCCGTGTGTCCCCTGTACCTTGATTGTTGCAAAATAGAATGCTCCGTACTGAGCACACAGGCAGACACACGGGCGTGTGTCTTAGCCGTGTGGACGGCACGGCCCTGAACACGGGTGTGTGCCCTGGCCGTGTGAAGTCTGTACCTATTTTATGAAAATTTATGGAAATTAAATCGACCACACGGCCTAGCACACGGGCGTGTGGCACGACCGTGTGGCACAAGTCAGAGAGCACCCTATTTTGAACACGGCCTATAGCACGGGCGTGTCCAAGGGTCACACGGGCGTGCCCCTTCGGCCACACGGGCGTGTGAGCCCTGCAACATGAAAAATTTTCTAAGTTTTGCAAAACTTTCCAAAGTTCTCGGTTTAGTCCCGAACCACTTCCAAAGCATGTATTGAGCCTCGTAGGCTCGTTTTAGGAACGATATGAATGAATGTGAAAAGTTTTAAATTTGGGTGGAAATTACGTCTCGATTTTGTATGTTTGCTTGCGTTTAAGTCTGGTAGTGCCTTGTACCCTGTTCTGGCGTCGAACACGGGTAAGGGGTGTTACAGAAACTGACAAGGAGGGGGAAAAATGAACCCTAAAAAGAGGAAGTGGTGGTGTAAATTTAGTGCCCGAAAATCCACTCATCGGGAAAAATAAAGTATCTACATGCTAGTCCAAGCCAGCTAAGTTTCTTTTTTCATTCTTTCATGCATCTTACATTTCATTTCTTTTGCCATGGCATTTGTTGTGCATTTTATATCTAACTATAAAATGCATCATACATACTAAATATAAAATGCACCCCTTAGGTTTGGGGGTGTGTTGTGCATTTAGGTTGAATTTTATATTTAATATGTATGATTATTTTAGTATTGTCATTTTAGTATAGTTAAATCTGTTTTGCCACTGCAATGTAACTATTAAGTATTGTTTGCCTATGAGGAGTACAATCTGTACTTAGGATGTTTAATGATGAGCTTAGATTCCTCAATACACCTAGAACATATGACAGTGGATTAGGTGAATTTAGCTTAAGATTGGTGATAACTCTTGGAAAGAGTTATATTTTAGGCCTCTAGATGGAATTAATTGTTTGTAATTAAGTAAATACATCTGCATTTTTAGGATAATTTTAGATTAATGCATAACAAAGCTTGGATTGAGTTATAATGGTCATATTTATTACTTTTATTACCTGGGGAAGGAAAAGTTGTGGTTGTGGTTGGACACAGGTGTAGGTAGAAGAAGATGATGAAGAGGATACAGAAGGAAAATAAGGGAAGTGAAACATTATCGTGGCAAATTGTAACAGCCCGAATTAGACCCTAGTCAGAATAGTGGTTTCGAGACCACAAATCTGAGGTCGGAAAAATATTTTAATATTTTTTTGGTGTTGATTATATGTGTTATAACCTGTGTGATAATTTTGTGTGATAATTTTATCGATCAGTGTGTCAAATTTTGAGAAAGGACTTAATTGCATAAAAGTAAAAGTCAGTGCTTTGATTGTTTAAATGTCTATTTGTTATGGCTTTATAAATGAGGAGTCCTTATGAGGTTATTAGCCCATTTTATAGTTAGTGGAAGATGATAGCATGGCATAAGGTGTTATTATTAATTTTCATTAAGGGTAAAGTAGTAAAATGCCAAATAAGTTAATATTAATTAAACAAAACATGAAATTGGTGGCTATAATGTTCATCTTCCACCGAAATTGAAAAAGAAAAATAGGGTTTGAAGCTTCTTCAATTTCGGTACAAACATAGCTCAATCGGGTATGTGTTTTTGATCGGTTTTTGAAAATTTCTACGTTTTTGTAATCGTTGCTTTGTGCTCTACAAAACCCATGCTTAAATTTTATGAATTGATGATTTTTATAAAATGTGCCATTGATGAAATGGTAAGCTTTGTGATGATTGTTGGTGTTAAATGAAAGATATGTGTTTATTGAACATGTTTTATTCTTGAACTTTTGATGAATTTAACTAATTAGGGCTAAATTGAGAAAATAGCATTTTGAAGGATTAAAATGTGAAATAAATGAAATGTGTGGGCTTGTATGAATATAGTGAGAATTCGGCTAGGCATGGGTGCAAGGTAATTATGTGAATTTGATGATTTTATTAATTAAGGACTAAAGTGTCGAAATGTGAAAATGTGAGGGCTATTTTGTAAAATGCCCTAAATATGTGTGTTTGGACTAAAATGAATGATTTGGTGATTGAATGGATTGAATTTGAATGTGTATAGACTAAGAAAGGAGAGGTTCAGATCGAGATCAAGGCAAAGATAAAGTGCTCGATTGACCGACCGTTTCGATAGTTCAACGTCTGAGGTAAGTTCGGACCTAATACGAACATTTAGTTATGTTAAATGTTATGAAATGAATGTTATAATGATATTGAAATGTGGATGCTATGTGAGAGTTGAGTTTGAGTTATGTGGCACTAAGTGTGCGTATTCGAAAACGTGATCGAGATGATCAGCACTGTGTGTGCAAAATAAAATAAGCTTCGACTTTGTGGTTGGCACTGTGTGTGCGATACCGGTTGAAGAACGATTTGATATAAATGCACTATGTGTGCGATGATAATTAAGCTTCGGCTAAATATTGGGCCACTAAGTGTGCGATTGAATCAAAGAAGAGACGGAAGTTGATCGAAAGGGAAAAGTGGGTATTAAGTAGCAAATGTAATTGACTACTAGGTGTTGATTAAGGTATGCTCGGAACCTATGTGGTTGATGAATCTATGAATGAGATTATGAAATGTTAAATGAGCATTTTGGTTTTGGATGGCATGATATATATATATATACATATATATATATATGTGAAATAATCTATGTGGTGGTTTGTTTGATTTAAATGTGTTATGTTGCGAACTTACTAAGCTTTGGAAAGCTTACTGTGTGATTTGTTTCTCTGCTTTGCAGTGTCAGTAAAGCTAGCTCAGATCTGGGGATCATCAGCATTTCAATCACACTATCGACAATCTATTTTGGGTATTTTTGAAAAGATGTACATAGTTAAAATGTGGCATGTATAGGCTAGTTGTTTTGAATCATATTTGAGATGTGTAAATAGCCATGTGATATGGCTAGCTAAGTGTTGGTAATGTGCATGAGTGAATATGGTATTTGGTGCATATTTTGATATGGCATGATGCTAATGAATTAGCATATGAATGGTGAGTTCAATGATGAATTAATGCCTTAGTGATTTAGTGAGGTTATGGATGATTTATACCTAGATTTACATGTAATTTGGTTGTATAAAATGGCATGCTTAGAAATGAGATTCTATGTGATGATATGATGATATTTGGACATGAAATTGGTTGCCAAATTGTGTCTATGAAGATGCTCAAATGTGCTTGTAGGATTGACCCATGTGGGTGGCATTTTGGCCTTGCAAATGGCCTATTTGAGCCACACGGTTGTGGCACACGGGCGTGCCTAGTGACCGTGGGGCAAAGTTAATAGCTAGCATAAGAGTACACGGCCATGGCACACGGACGTGCCTGGTAGCCGTGTTGTTTTCAACAGGATCGACCACGGCCACAGTACACGGGCGTGCTTGGTGGCCGTGGAGCATAAGTCAGATTTGACCACGGCCAAGGCACTCGGGCGTGCTTGGTGGTCGTGGATGTGAGGTCAAATTCGACCACAGGAAGGACACACGGGGTTGTCCAGCAACCGTGGGAAGCACACGGTTTTCCCACACAAGCGTGTATCCCCTGAAACCTAGAAAAGTTTTAAATTTCGAAAAGTTTCTGTATGTGTTTTGGTTTAGTCCCGAACCCTTCCTAGCATGTGTTTAAGGTCTTATACGCCTTAAAAAGGGACTAATTGTCAACGTTTGATGTATTATGATGATGATTGACTTCGTGTCGTAAATGGGTTATGAAATGATTCTATTATCTAGTAATGCCTCTTAACCCTATTCTGACGACAGTTTCGGGTTAGGGTGTTACATTTTATTAGTATCAGAGCTACGGTTTAGTCGATTCTCAGACTAACGTAGCGAGTGTGAGTCTAGCTATACATGCCATATATGAAATTACGATAGTATGATGAATTCTGACAGTTGAAAATGTGTTTTCATATAGTAATGGATCCCGATCGAGCAGTTGCTGACGATGTAGAAAGCAATGCGCCTGCTCCCGCTCAAGGGACAGCGCCGGCCACATCTAGGCCGAATGATAGTGGTGAGGGAGGAGAGGCTAAGCAAGCCTTCTTCCGAATGATGAGTGAGTGGTTTACGGAGTTCGTTCGAACGAATCCGGCTGCTCCACAACCTCCACCTCTACAAGTACCTGTTGTGCCACAAGTTGTAGATCAGATCAGATTAAATAAACCACCTGTAGACAAGATTCAAAAATATGGGGCCGAGGAGTTTAGGGCCACATCTGATGACGATGCTGAGTGAGCCGAGTTTTGGCTTGAGAATACAATCAGAGTATTCGACGAGATTTCATTGAATCCTGATGAGTGCATTAAGTGTGCAGTTTCCTTGTTGAGAGACACGACTTATAACTGGTGGAAAACATTAATATCTGTGGTTCCGAGAGAGAGAATCACTTGGGACTTCTTTCAAGTTGAGTTCAGAAAGAAGTATATCAGTCAACGCTTCATTGACCAGAAACGTAAGGAGTTTTTAGAATTTAAACAAGGCCGTTTGTCTGTTACTTAGTACGAACGAGAATTCGTAAGACTGAGTCAATATGCGAGGGAATGTGTTTCGACTGAAGCTACTCTGTGCAAACGTTTCATAGAAGGATTGAATGAAGACATTAAATTGTTAGTTGGGACACTTGATATAAATGAATTTGTTGTGTTAGTCGAAAGAGCATGCAAAGCTGAGGAGCTCAGTAAAGAAAAGAAGAAAGTCGATTTTGAGGCTCGTGATGAAAGGAAGAGATTGATGAATAAGTTCTCTCAACCTTCGACGAAGAGATTCAGAGATGCAAGCACCCGATCAAATGCTTCGTTTGGGCATCCGAATAGAGATCGCGCAAGACTAAGTGTTGGTCCAAGAATTCAAGCTCCAATGGAATCAAGTGTCGATAGTGCCAAAAGCAATAAACCTGAGTGTAGACAGTGTAGAAGGCGACATGTGGGAGAATGCTGGGGCAAGTACAATAATAGAGTTTGTTATAAATGTGGATCCAGAGATCATTTTATTCGAGATCGCCCAAAGATGGTCGAAGAGGAAAATGTTCAGAATGAAAGACAGAGTAATGTGACGGCTAGAGGTAGACCACCCAGAAAAACCAAAAATGTGAGTGGAAGCCAAAGGGGGACTACTGACACAGCTGTAAGGTCAGAAGCGAGAGCACCTGCCCGAGCCTATGCTATACGTGCGCGAGAGGAAAAATCATCTCCAGACGTCATCACCGGTACTTTCACTTTATTTGATACTGATGTCATTGCATTGATAGATCCAGGATCAACTCATTCCTATGAGTGTATGAACTTAGTATTGAATAAGAATCTACCTGTTGAGTCTACTGAATTTGTGGTTAGAGTGTCGAACCCCTTAGGCAAGTGTGTTTTGGTGGATGAAATATACAAGAATTGCCCATTGATGTTTCATGATATATGTTTTCTGGCCAATTTGATGTTACTACCATTCGATGAGTTTGACATAATTCTGGGTATGGATTGGCTTACTCTGCATAATGCCATCGTGAATTGTAAAAGAAAGAGTATTGAGTTTAAAAGTCAGAATGGTGAGCTAGTTCGAATAAAATCCAATGATATAAAAGGATTACCAGCTGTTGTATCTTCGATGAAAGCTATGAACTATGTGAAAAAGGGTTCTGAAGCTTATTTGGCGTACGTGATTGATACAAAAGTGTCGAAAAAGAAAGTTGAATCTGTGCATGTGGTATGTGAGTTTCCAGATGTGTTTCCTGAAGAGTTACCGGGATTACCTCCAATTTGGGAAGTCAAATTTGGCATTGAATTAGTGCCGGGGACCACTCCCATTTTTATAGCTCCGTATAGAATGGCACCAATAGAATTGAAAGAGTTAAAGTCGCAGTTGCAAGAATTAACTGATAGAGGATTTGCACGACCGAGTTTCTCACCCTGGGGAGCTCCTGTGTTATTTGTGAAAAAGAAAGATGGAACTATGAGAATGTATTGATTATCGACAGTTGAACAAAGTAACGATAAAGAACAAATATCCGCTGCCTCGTATTGATGATTTGTTTGATCAGCTGAGAGGAGCTACAGTGTTTTCAAAGATAGATTTGAGATCAGGTTACTATCAGTTAAGAATTAAAGAATCTGATGTGCCAAAAACTGCTTTCAGAACGAGGTATGGACATTACGAATTCTTAGTGATGCCTTTCGGACTAACAAATGCTCCTGCAGTGTTTATGGATCTGATGAATCAGATATTCAGACCGTATTTGGATCGCTTTGTAGTGGTGTTCATTAATGATATTTTGATCTATTCATGTGATGAGACGCACCATGCCGAACATTTGAGAACTGTGCTACAAACTCTGTGTGAGAAACAGTTGTATGCTAAGTTTAGTAAATGTGAATTTTTATTGCGTGAAGTTGGTTTTCTGGGGCATATTGTGTCAACTGCTGGGATACGAGTTGATCCTAGTAAAATCTCTGCTATATTAGAATGGAAGCCTCCGAGAAATGTGTCTGAAGTCTGTAGTTTTCTGGGACTAGCGGGATATTATAGACGATTTGTGAAAGGCTTCTCAATGATTTCGACTCCGTTGATGAAGTTGCTACAAAAAGATGTTAAATTTGAATGGTCAGAAAAGTGTCATCAGAGTTTTGAGCAGTTGAAAGTGTTGTTGACGGAAGCACCAGTGTTAGTTCAATCAGAATCGGGAAAAGAATTCATAGTTTACAGTGATGTATCGTTGAATGGTTTGGGCTATATGCTGATGCAAGAAGGCAAAGTTATTGCTTATGCTTCGAGGTAGCTAAAGCCGCATGAAAAGAATTACCCGACGCACGACCTTGAATTGGTCGCGATTGTGTTCGTATTGAAAATATGGCGTCATTATTTATTTGGTGAGAAGTGTCATATCTTTACAGATCACAAGAGTTTGAAGTACTTGATGACTCAGAAAGAATTGAATTTGCGACAGAGAAGATGGTTAGAGTTGTTGAAAGATTACGAACTTGTGATAGATTACCACCCAGGTAAAGCTAATGTTGTAGCTGATGCTTTGAGCTGAAAGTACATATGTACTTTGCGAGCAAAGAATGCTCAAAAAGATCTGTGTGATGATAGTGCGGTTATGGCCGAGTTAAAAATGAAGCCGATGTTTGTACTTCAGATTTGTGATGATCAGAAAAATGATGTTGAAATGATGGCTAAACGAACTCAATGTGAATCGAATGTTGAATCAGAATTTCGAGTTGATAGTGATGATTGTTTGAGATTTAGAGATCGGATTTGTGTTCCGAGAAATTCAGAGTTAATTTCAATGATTTTGAATGAAGCTCATAATAGTCTATTAACTGTACATCCTGGGAGTACGAAAATGTATAATGATCTGAAACAGGTTTATTGGTGGCATGGTATGAAACGAGACATCTCTAACTTTGTGTCAAAATGTTTAATTTGTCAGCAAGTTAAAGCCGAACATCAGGTTCCGTCTGGATTGTTGCAACCAATTATGATTCCTGAGTGGAAATGGGAAAGAATCATGATGGACTTTGTGTCGGGATTGCCTTTATCTCCGGGAAAGAAAGATACAATTTGGGTGATAGTTGACAGATTGACGAAATCAGCTCATTTTGTTCCGGTGAGAACAGATTATTCACTTGATAAATTGGATGAATTGTATATTGCTGAGATTGTGAGGTTGCACGGGGTGCCACTATCTATTGTGTCTGACAGAGATCCGAGATTTACCTCGCGATTTTTGAAGAAATTGCAAGAGGCTTTAGGCACAAAATTGTATTTCAGTACTGCGTTTCATCCGTAAACGGATGGTCAGTTCGAGCGAATCATTCAGATTCTTGAAGATATGTTGAGATGTTGTATAATTGAGTTTGAGACTACATGGGAGAAACATTTATCGTTGATTAAATTCGCGTACAACAACAGTTTTCAATCTAGCATTAAAATTACACCGTATGAGGCTCTTTACGGTCGAAAATGTCGAGCTCCATTGTATTGGACTGAGCTAAGTGAGAATAAAATTCACGGGGTTGATCTTATAAAAGAGACTGAGCAGAAAGTGAAAGTGATACGTGACAGTTTGAAAGTAGCTTCAGATCGTCAAAAGTCTTATGCAGAATTGAAATGAAAGGATATTGAATTCGAAGTCGGCGATAAAGTGTTTTTGAAAGTATCTCCGTGGAAGAAAATACTTCGATTTGGCCGGAAAGGCAAGCTGAGTCCGAGATTCATCGGACCGTATGAGATCATTGAGCGAGTTGGGTCAGTTGCTTACAGATTGATGTTGCCACCTGAGTTAGAATGGATTCATAACATGTTTCATGTGTCAATGCTTTGACGGTACAGATCAGACCCGTCTCATGTGATTGCTCCTACGGAGGTCAAAATTCAGTCAGATTTGTCGTATAATGAGGAACCGATTCGAATTTTGGCATGAGAGACTAAAGAGTTGAGAAATAAGAAAATCTCTTTAGTGAAAGTATTGTGGCACAAGCACGGAATTGAAGAGGCGACGTGGGAGCTTGAGAACATTATGAAAGAGCAATACCCACACTTATTCATTGGTAAGATTTTCGGGGACAAAATCCCTAAGGGGGGAGAGTTGTAATAGCCCGAATTAGACCCTAGTCGGAATAGTGGTTTTGAGACCACAAATCTGAGGTCAGAAAAATATTTTAATATTTTTTTTGGTGTTGATTATATGTGTTATAACCTGTGTGAAAATTCTGTGTGATAATTTTATCGACTGTGTGTCAAATTTTGAGAAAGGACTTAATTGCATAAAAAGTAAAAGCTATGTGCTGATTGTTTAAATGTCTATTTGTTATGGCTTTATAAATGAAGAGTCCTTATGAGGTTATTAGCCCATTTTATAGTTAGTGGAAGATGATAGCATGGCATAAGGTGTTATTATTAATTTTCATTAAGGGTAAAGTAGTAAAATGCCAAATAAGTTAATATTAATTAAACAAAACATGAAATTGGTGGCTATAATGTTCATCTTCCACCGAAATTGAGAAAGAAAAATAGGGTTTGAAGCTTCTTCAATTTTGGCACAAACATAGCTCAATCGAGTATGTGTTTTTGATCGGTTTTTGAAAATTTCTATATTTTCGTAATCGTGGCTTTATGCTCTACAAAACCCATGCTTAAATTTTGTGAATTGATGATTTTTATAAAATGTGCCATTGATGAAATGTTAAGCTTTGTGATGAGTGTTGGTGTTAAATGAAAGATATGTGTTTATTGAACATGTTTTATTCTTGAACTTTTGATGAATTTAACTAATTAGGGCTAAATTGAGAAAATAGCATTTTGAAGGATTAAAATGTGAAATAAATGAAATGTGTTGGCTTTTATGAATGTAGTGAGAATTGGCTAGGCATGGGTGCAAGCTAATTATGTGAATTTGATGATTTTATGAATTAAGGACTAAAGTGTCAAAATGTGAAAATGTGAGGGCTATTTTGTAAAATGCCCTAAATATGTGTGTTTGGACTAAAATGAATGATTTGGTGATTGAATGGATTGAATTTGAATGTGTATAGACCAAGAAATGAGAGGTTCGGATCGAGATCGAGGAAAAGATAAAGTGCTCGATTGATCGACCGTTTCGATAGTTCAACGTTCGAGGGAAGTTCGGACATAATACGAACATTTAGTTATGTTAAATGTTATGAAATGAATGTTATAATGATATTGAAATGTGGATGCTATGTGAGAGTTGAGTTTGAGTTATGTGGCACTAAGTGTGCGTATTCGAAAACGTGATCGAGATGATCAGCACTGTGTGTGCGAAATAAAATAAACTTCGACTTTGTGGTTGGCACTGTGTGTGTGATACCAATTGAAGAACGATTTGATATAAATGCACTATGTGTGCGATGATAATTAAGCTTCGGCTAAATATCGGGGCACTAAGTGTGCGATTGAATCAAAGAAGAGACGGAAGTTGATCGAAAGGGAAAAGTGGGTATTGAGTAGCAAATGCAATTGACTACTAGGTGTTGATTAAGGTATGCTCAGAACCTATGTGGTTGATGAGTCTATGAATGAGATTATGAAATGTTAAATGAGCATTTTGGTTTTGGATGGCATGATATATATACATATATATATGTATATGTGAAATAATCTATGTGGTGGTTTGTTTGATTTAAATGTGTTATGTTATGAACTTACTAAGCTTTGGAAAGCTTACTGTGTGATTTGTTTCTCTGCTTTGCAGTGTCAGTAAAGCTAGCTCGGATCTGGGGATCGTCAGCATCTCAATCACACTCTCAAAAATTTATTTTGGGTATTTTTGAAAAGATGTACATAGTTAAAATGTGGCATGCATAGGCTAGTTGTTTTGAATCATATTTGAGATGTGTAAATAGCCATGTGATATGGCTAGCTAAGTGTTGGTAATGTGCATGAGTGAATATGGTATTTGGTGCATATTTTGATATGGCATGATGGTAATGAATTAGCATATGAATGGTGAGTTCAATGATGAATTAATGCCTTAGTGATTTAGTAAGGTTATGGATGATTTATACCTAGATTTACATGTAATTTGGTTGTATAAAATGGCATGCTTAGAAATGAGATTCTATGTGATGATATGATGATATTTGGACATGAAATTGGTTGCCAAATTGTGTCTATAAAGATGCTCAAATGTGCTTGTAGGATTGACCCATGTGGGTGGAATTTTGGCCTTGCAAATGGCCTATTTGAGCCACACGGTTGTGGCACACGGGCGTGCCTAGTGACCGTGGGGCAAAGTCAGTAGCTAGCATAAGAGTACATGACCACGGCACACGGACGTGCCTGGTAGCCGTGTTGTTTTCAATAGGATCGACCACAGCCACAGTACACGGGCGTGCTTGGTGGCCGTGGAGCATAAGTCAGATTCGACCACGGCCAAGGCACACGGGTGTGCTTGGTGTCCGTGGATGTGAGGTCAGATTCGACCACGGGAAGGACACACGGGGTGTCCAGCAACCGTGGGAAGCATACAGTTTTCCCACACGGGCGTGTATCCCCTGAAACCTAGAAAAGTTTTAAATTTCGAGAAGTTTCTGTATGTGTTTCGGTTTAGTCCCAAACCCTTCCTAGCATGTGTTTAAGGTCTTATACACCTTAAAAAGGGACTAATTGTTAATGTTTCATGTATTATGATGATGATTGACTTCGTGTCATAAATGGGTTGTGAAATGATTCTATTGTCCGGTAATGCCTCTTAACCCTATTCCGGCGACGGTTTCGGGTTAGGGGTGTTACACAAATGGTGAGATTGATTGTCAACACAATTGCCATGGCAATTCCAAGAAGATGACTCAGCACTCTATGCACGTCACTTTCAGCCAGTTGGACGTGTACCAAAAAAACCACCGTAAAAAAGAGGAGAAAAAAATATGTGCTGAGAGGGACAGATCTACCCAATAAAAGAAGGAGAGAGAAGAAGAAAAAAAAAGGAGAATTTGTAAGAGAAGAAAATTGGTGGCAGTAGTTTTTTTCTCTCTATTGGAGAATTCCAGAGAAAGAACGGGTAGCAACTTAAGAGAGCTGGATACAGACGTGAAGAAGGGGGAGAGATAGCTATGTTGGATTTACGTGCAATCTGAAGATAAAAGAGAAGCTGGAGTGTGGCAAGAATCCTTGCATTTTTGCCTTTATTTTCCTGATTTTTGCGATTCAAACTTATTTGAGAATGTTGATGAATGATTTTATTTTGATGTTAACTTTTCCACCCATGAGCTAAATCTTTACTGGGTTAGAATTGTTTGCGTGAATGTTTTATCATCTTTAATACCTGTGATTTGAGATTGTCTATGTCACTGTTTCATTCGATTTATGGTTATTTTAAATACATGCATGCAAGCTCTAGACATAGTTGATTGTGTGTTGTATTCTTAGATGTATTTTTTATTCTGAAAAGGTTAAATATACTAAATCTTGAATCGTTTGATGCAAGCGAATACTCGACAGAATATTCGTAGCACTCTAGGCATAGATGTTGCGAGTTTTATAGAGAAGAACATTCATTGTAGTTATTAATCCAGAGTTCTGTAGACATAAAGTAACTTAGATTTCGAGCTTAAGATCTAGCTATCGAAAGAGGCAGGTTACAGTAGTTACTCTCTAAGTAGTTGATTATATAATATTTTTTTCATGGCATTATTTTGATATGAACATTTCACCTGAATAATTCCAGCCCTATTCATTTAACAACATAAATACTCTTGCTTTTCTCTATAATTTGCCACAACATTTTATTTTCCATATAAATTCTTTGTTTTTAGCATTTGATTTCATTAATTCATTATAAAAACATTTTATTCAACTTGAGAATATTTCCTGCTATTCAGTATAGTCAAAAGTATTATAATAACTTACTCAATTTCTTACCAATTTTTGATCCTTGTGGATACGATACATACTCATCACTTTATTAATTGAATGACGCACTTGCACAATTGCATTAGTTATTTACACACAACAAATTTTTGGTGTCGTTGCTGGGGATCGACAACATTGGTGAAAAGTTGATTTGTTATTATTCTTCTAATTTTTGTTACAATAATTAATTAGTATTTTATTTTATTTTTTAGGTTTGTATTAATGCATGAGAAGAAGTATTCAAGAGGATCCAGAACATTGTTTTGATCCTGAAATTGAAATGACATTAAGGCGAAGAAGAAAAGAGTTAAGAGAAATGGAGAGAATTAGAAATGATCCAAACAGAGAAGATCAAGTACTTCAGAATGAAAGGAATGCTGATATTCCTCGAATCATAGTTGACAAAGACAGAACCATCAGAGAACATGTAGTGCCTATTCTAGATTATCTAAATCCAGGAATTGTTAGGCCACATATTCAAGCTCATCACTTTGAATTAAAACTAGTAATGTTTCAAATGTTGAAAGCGGTAGGGCAGTTTTGTGGTTTACCTACTAAAGATCCAAGATTGCACTTGATACTTTTTCTTGAAGTCTATGACTCATTTAAGCAGCAGGGTGTCCCTAAAGATGCCCTTAGATTAAAATTGTTCCTTTATTTATTGCGAGATCATGCCAGATCATGGTTGAATGCATTACCATAAGGTACGGTGGCATCTTGGATTGAACTGTGCCAGAGATTTCTGCTTAAGTACAATCCTCCCAACATGAATGCCAAGCTTAGGAACGACATTACATCATTTAGGCAATTAGAAGATGAAACATTATGTGAAGCATGGGAGCGTTTCAAAGAACTAATTAGAAAATGCCCAATGCATGGTTTTCAGCATTGGACACAGATGGAAATGTTCTACAATGGATTAAATGCTCATACGCGAATGGTGGTGGATGCATCTGCTAATGGGACATTGCTTGACAAACCCTACAATGAAGCATACGAAATTCTAGAAAGAATAGAAAACAATGATTATCTGTACCCCACTACCATAGTTGTTACTGGTAGAAAAGTTGCTGGAGCAATGGAACTTGATGCGATTACATCGTTAATAGCTCAGGTATCATCTTTAACGAATATGATTAAAACTCTGAAAAGACCCTCTGCAGTGCAAGAGATGAAGGTTGCAGAACTAGCATGTGTATACTGTGGAGAAGATCATGTTTTTGTTGAATGACCATCCAATCCAGCCTCTGCGTATTACATGGGGAATTTTAATCGTAGCAACAATAATCCCTACTCCAACACATACAATCCAGGGTGGAAACAACATCAAAATTTTAGCTGGAGTAATCAAGGAATGGGAAATGCTAGCAATGTTAATCGACAGAATGTGGCTGGTGTACCACTTGGATACAGTCAACCAATGTCGCGACAAAATGTGCAACAAAGTTCGTCATCTTCATCATCAACTATGGAAGCTCTATTAAAGGAGTACATAGCTAAGAATGATGCGATTATTCAGAGCCATGCATGTAACATCCCGGTTTAGGGCCTAGTCAGAATAGTGGTGCGAGACCATAAATTTGAGGGTTATAAATGAGTTTTTGAGGTTTATGCCATGTATGCATGCTAGTGTGAAAGTTTCATGAAGCAATTTTGTGAAATTGTGGTTGAATTGTCCAAAAGGACTAAATTGTAAATGTTGCAAAATGTGTGTTTCTAGAAGCTATATGTGTGAAATAGCTTTAGATTATTAATTAGAGGTCCTTAAATAGAAATTTATCCAAATTCTAATTTTTGGACAAAATTGGGCATGGATGAGTTAAAATAGAAAGTTTATCAAAAAGGACATTTTGGTCATTTAACAAATAAGTGATTAAAATAGGAGAAAAGATGACAAAATTCATTCATCTTCTTCTCCAAGGCTACCGAAAATTCCAAGAGCCATTGTTAGGGTTCTTCAAATTTTTCAAGCTTGCTAATCAAGAAAGACGAAGCCCGGATCGAAACCAAGGCAAAAGCAAGGTGGTGGACTAAATTGCAAGTCTCAATACTTTTGAGTATCGAGGTAAGTCTATGCATAAACAATGCATTCATACTTACAATTTGTTGATGATAGCTAGTGTGTAGCTTGTTCGAGATTGATTGAGAACCTATGTGGTCCAAGTAGAATGAATGTAGTAGAATTCTGAATGGATGTTTAATTGAGTAAGTAGACATGTGAATGTGTAGTGATAATGCTAGATGGTAGGCTAAGTGCGATACCATCCTAATGCATATTGACGATGAGATGGCTATGTGCGATGCTATCGTTAGGTATATCGTCTAGTGGGCTATGTGAGAAACCCCTATGATTACCTTTGTGGTGGACTAAGTACGATACCACCTTATTAATTGATTGTGGTGTGCTAAGTGCGAAACCACCGAGACATTTGCTGTGTGGATTAGCCATGTGATGGCATTATTGAGTAAAGAAGCTGTGTGGATGCATTATTAAGTTAATTAGCTGTGTGGATGAATTATTGAGAAATAATGATGTGTTGTATATTGTGTAAATGTGACATTGAATGCAGGGGTGCATTTCGATGGTTATGAGTATGTGACTCATGATGTGTTGGAAATGTGGTAAGGGTTAGAAAGAGTAAGCATAGTTGTTCATTACTTTTGGTAGTATAATGCTAATTGTTGTTTAGCTTATACTATGATGCTTAATTGTTTATGTGTAAACTTACTAAGCTCAAAGCTTACTCCTTTTCTTTTCCCTTGTCTTATAGAGTAAAAGTGTTGAACCGAGATACGAGGATCAATTCATAGATCGCCCACACTATCAGCACACTTTGGTACATGAGACTTAATGTTTTGTATATGGCATGTATAGGGGCTAGACAAGTTAGTGAATTTTGTTGTAAATGGCTAAGATGTGTTGGCCTTTAGATGGATAGCTCATTTTGTATAATGCCATAGTTGGTGGTACCTTATTATATGAAAAGTTATAGTTGTCTATGTGAGATTGCAATTCAAATTGAGTTGATTATGGATGTGTTGTATGAGTGCATGTTGTGTAAGCTATAAGGGTGAGAAGAGCTTAGCAAGTAGCTTTGTTCTTGTCCATGTGGATAGACACACGGGCGTGTGTCTAGACCATGTGTGACACACGGACAGCCCACGGGCGTGTGCTTTGGCCGTGCGTCCCCTGCATGTTAAAATTTTAAGCCAGGATAGACCACGGGCTAGTCACACGGGCGTGTGACTAGGCTTTGAGGCTGTGTGTGTGAAGTCAAGATTCACTACGGTTGGGAAGCACAGGCGTGTGCGTTGGTCGTGGGGCATTGGTAGAATGCTGGGGTTTTAGACAAGGTTTGGGGACATGGGCGTGTGTGTCCATGCACGGGCGTGTCTAATCTTGCACGGGCGTGTGAGACCTGTATAAAAGAGAAAAAATTTAAGATTGGAAAAAGTTCCGGTTTAGTCTCGAGAGCCCTCGTGTGTATGAGTGAGGCCTCGTAAGTTAAGAATAAGGTTGTTGAGATGACTTCAGAGAGTAGTTACGATGAGCCTAAGTGGCGATCAAGTGGTTTGAGTTCGGTAACGCCTCGGGCCCGGTCCCGGTGTAGAACCCGGGTAAGGGGTGTTACATTTAGTAGTAATAGAGCTATGGTTTAGTCAGTTCTAGGACTACCGTAGCGGGTGTAAGAGTCTAGCTATACATGCCATAAGTGTACAATGATAGTGTGTTGCTTCTGATGATTTTAAATCTTGTTTTATATAGTATATGGATTTTGATCCATCGACTGCTGATGAAGCAGCTAGTAATGCGCTGGCTCCTGCGCAAGGAACCGCGCCCGTTGAGAGTGGACCCAATGTTAGGGGTCAAGAGGAAGAGGCACGGGAAGCCTTTCTCGAGATGATGAGCAATTGGTACTCGGATTATGTCCGAGCAAACCCTAATGCTCAACCTCCTCCACCTCCTCCTATACCTCAGCCAAATCCAGTGGCTCCTCAAGGTATGGATGTAGTGAGGATATCGAAACCCCCGGTGGACAAGATTAGGAAATACGGGGCTGAGGAGTTTAGAGCTAAGGTAGATGATGACCCAAAGAGGGCGGAGTTCTGGTTGGAGAACTCAATTAGGGTGTTCGATGAACTCTCATGTACACTTGAAGAGAGCTTGAAGTGTGCCGTATCTTTGCTGAAAGATTCGGCATACCATTGGTGGAAGACGTTGACGTTAGTGGTCCCGAGAGAGCGGGTGACGTGGGACTTCTTTCTGGAAGAGTTTCGGAAGAAGTATATAAGCCAGAGGTTTACTGATCGAAAAAGGAAGGAATTCCTTGAGTTGAAACAAGGAAGAATGGCAGTAGCGGAATATGAGCGTGAGTTTGTTAGGCTTAGAAAATACGCTCAAGAATGTGTATCGACTGAGACCATCTTGTGTAAGAGGTTCGAAGATGGGCTGAATGAGGACATCAAACTCTTAGTGGGCATTTTGGAGTTGAAAGAATTTGTGGTATTAGTTGAGAGGGCAAGTAAGGCCGAAGAATTGAGTACAGAAAAGAGAAGGGCTGTGAGTGAAGCCCGAGATGCTAGAAAGAGGCCGATGGGCAAGTCGTACCAAGCCCAATCGAAAAGATCCAAAGAAGTGAATCCTCGGACAACGGTACCAGATGGTTATTCGCATCGAGACTTGGGCAATACTCGTTCGGGTTCGAGAGTCTAAGCTCCCTCGATGAAAAGTGTGGGCAATACAAAGAGTAAACCGGAGTGTCCAAGTTGTGGTAGGTATCACACCGGAGAGTGTTGGGGGAATATTCGAAAATGTTATAAGTGTGGTTCCCCCGACCATTTTATCCGAAACTGCCCTGAGAGGGATGATAAGGAAGAGAGGCAAGAGCTGAGACCTAGTGATGTGTCTACGAGGGGTAGACCACCAAGGAACTCAAGAGGTGGGGCTAGTGGTAGAGGTGCGCCCAGAGATTCTGCTGTGAGACCAGAGGGTTGGCCACCTACGAGGACGTATGCCATTCGCGCTCGCGAAGAGGCATCCTCCCCTGATGTGACAACGGGTACTTTTTCTCTCTATGACACCTTTGTTATTGCTTTAATAGATCCAGGGTCTACTCACTCTTATATTTGCATGAGATTAGCATCTAGTTTGAGTATGACCGTTGAGTCTACGGACATAGTGGTTAAGGTGTCAAACCCGTTAGGAAAGCATGTGTTAGTGGACAAAGTGTGTAAGAATTGTCCTTTATTGATTGAGAATCATTATTTTCCGGCAAACCTTATGTTGTTGCCGTTTGATGAGTTTGATTTAATCCTAGGCATGGATTGGTTGACCACCCATAGTGTCTTAGTGAACTATGGTAGTAAGTTTATTGAATTGAAATGTGAGAGTGGAGATGTGGTTCGGGTTGAATCAGGTGGATCGGATAGTCTACCAGTGATGATTTCTTCCCTAGTGGCTGAGAAATGTTTGAGAAAAGGATGTGAGTCCTATCTTGCTTTTGTGTTGAATACTCGAGAGATTGGAGTAGAGTTTGAAACAGTGCCAGTGGTATGTGAGTATCCAGATGTATTTTCGGAAGAGTTACCCGGATTACCTCCAGTGAGAGAGGTCGAGTTTGGAATTGAGTTGGTTCCGGGAACGGCACCTATTTCAATTGCTCCATATAGAATGGCACATGTAGAGTTGAAAGAACTGAAGGTTAGTTGCAAGAGTTGACAGATAAGGGTTTTTCAAGACCGAGCTACTCGCCGTGGGGTGCTCCGGTATTATTCGTGAAGAAGAAAGATGGGTCTATGAGGTTGTGTATAGACTATAGATAACTGAACAAGGTGACGGTAAAGAATAAGTATCCTTTACTAAGGATTGATGATCTTTTTGATCAACTGAAGGGAGATACAGTGTTCTCCAAGATAGACTTGAGGTCTGGTTATTATCAGCTCAGAGTGAAAGAGCAAGATGTGTTGAAAACTGCATTTCGGACAAGGTATGGCCATTATGAGTTTTTGGTTATGCCGTTTGGTTTGACGAATGCACCTGCGATTTTTATGGATATGATGAACCGTGTTTTTCGTGACCGTATGTGGACAAGTTTGCAGTTGTCTTCATTGACGACATATTGATCTATTCTCGGGATGAGAACGATCATGAAGGGCATTTGAGAATTGTCTTGCAAACTTTAAGAGATAAGCAGTTGTATGCTAAGTTTAGCAAGAGTGAGTTTTGGCTCCGAGAGGTCAGATTCCTAGGACACATGGTGTCAGGTGATGGTGTCAGAGTTGACCTGAGTAAGATATCGGCTGTTGTGGATTGGAAACCGCCGAGGAACGTGTCAGAAATCAAAAGTTTCTTAGGATTAGCAGGATATTACAGACGTTTCGTAAAGGGGTTCTCTGTGATTGCCACCCCGATGACGAAACTATTGCATAAAGATGTCAAGTTTGAATGGACTGAAACGTGTCAAAAGAGTTTCGAGAGATTGAAAACATTGTTGACTGAGGCACCGATTTTGGTTCAACTAGAATTGGGGAAAGATTTTATGGTTTACAGTGATGCATTGTTTAATGGTCTCGATTGTGTGTTGATGCAAGAGGGTAAGGTAGTCGCTTAAGCCTCGAGGCAGCTAAAACCGCACGAGAAGAATTATCTGACTCATGATTTAGAGTTAGCTGCGATTATTTTTGCGTTAAAGATTTGGCGACATTACTTATATGGTGAGAAGTGTCGAATCTTTACGGATCACAAGAGTTTAAAGTACTTGATGGATCAGAAGGATCTGAATCTGAGACAGAGACGGCGGCTTGAGTTGTTGAAAGACTATGAGTTAGTCATTGACTACCACCCAGGAAAAGCAAATGTGGTTGCAGATGCCCTGAGTAGGAAATCCTTGTATGCTCTAAGGGTTATGAGCACGAGGTTAGCATTGTCTGACGATGGTGCTATTTTGGCAAAATTGAGAGCTAAGCCGCTATTTGTTCAACAAATATGTGAGGCTCAGAGAAATGACAGTGAGATGAAAGCTAAGATAGCTAAGTGCGGATCAGAAAGTGATTCTGATTTTCAGGTGGATTTGAATTGTTGTCTGATGTATCGTGACAGAATTTGTGTTCCTAAAGATGAGGAGTTGATTCGAAAGGTTTTGCATGAGGCCCACAGTGGATGTTTGTCAGTACATCCGGCGATGCGAAAATGTACAACGACTTGAGGAAGTTGTATTGGTGGACGGGTATGAAAAGAGATATTTCAGAGTTTGTGACAAAGTGTCTGATTTGCCAATAGGTGAAGGCTGAGCATCAAGTGCCTTCGGGATTGCTTTAGCCAGTAATGGTACTCGAATGGAAGTGGGATCGGATTACCATGGATTTTGTAACGGGGTTGTCGATGACTCCGAGAAAGAGAGATGCTGTGTGGGTTGTTGTGGATAGATTGATGAAGTCGGCTCACTTTATTCCGATGCGTGTTGATTATTCACCGGACAAGTTTGCTTTGAGTTGTATGTGGCGAGATATAGTGAGGCATGGTGTGCTGTGTCTATTATATCAGATAGAGATCCGAGGTTTACTTCGAGATTTTGGAAAAAGTTGCAAGAGGCCATGGGTACGAGATTGAATTTTAGCACTGCATTCCATCCGCAAACCGATGGTCAGTCTGAAAGAGTGATTCAAGTTCTGGAAGATATGCTTCGATGCTGTGTGTTAGAATTCGAAGGTAGTTGGGAGAGATATCTACCTTTGGTTGAGTTCGCCTAAAACAACAGTTATCAGTCGAGTATACAGATGGCACCGTATGAGGCTTTGTATGGTCGTAAGTGTCGGACTCCTTTGTATTGGACCAAGCTTCGTGAGAAGAGGATCCATGGGGTCGATCTAGTGAAAGAAATCAACGAGAAAGTGGAAGTAATCCGTAATAGTCTGAGAGCTGCTTCGGACTGACAGAAGTCGTACGCGGATTTGAAAAGAAAAGAAATTGAGTTTGAAGTAGGCGACAAAGTGTTTTTGAAAGTGTCCCCGTGGAAGAAGATTATGAGATTTGGACGAAAAGGAAAATTGAGTCCAAGGTTCATAAGGTCGTATAAGATTACAGATAGAATTGGGCCTGTAGCATACCGGTTGGCTTTGCCAGTAGAGTTGGAAAAGATTCATAATGTGTTCCATGTGTCGATGTTGTGACGGTATCGCTCTGATCCTTCACATGTGATTCCTTCGACGGAACTTGAGATAAGACTGGATATGTCTTACAAAGAGGAGCCGATTAAGATCTTGGCTCGAGAAGTGAAACAATTGAGAAATAAGAGAATAACACTAGTTAAAGTGTTATGGCAGAAACATGGTGTGGAAGAGGCTACATGGGAAACGGAAGAAGCTATGAGAGAGCAACATCCAAACCTCTTTACTGGTAAGATTTTCGGGGGCAAAAATCTCTAAAGGGGGGAGAGTTGTAACATCTCGGTTTAGGGCCTAGTCGGAATAGTGGTGTGAGACCACAAATCTGAGGGTTATAAATGAGTTTTTGAGGTTTATGCCATGTATGCATGCTAGTGTGAAAGTTTCATGAAGCAATTTTGTGAAATTGTGGTTGAATTGTCCAAAAGGACTAAATTACAAAAGTTGCAAAATGTGTGTTTCTAGAAGCTATATGTGTGAAATAGCTTTAGATTATTAATTAGAGGTCCTTAAATAGCAATTTATTCAAATTCTAATTTTTGGACAAAATTGGGCATGGATGAGTTAAAATAGAAAGTTTATCAAAAAGGGCATTTTGGTCATTTAACAAATAAGTGATTAAAATAGGAGAAAAGATGACAAAATTCATTCATCTTCTTCTCCAAGGCTGCCGAAAATTCCAAGAGCCATTGTTAGGGTTCTTCAAATTTTTCAAGCTTGCTAATCAAGAAAGACGAAGTCCGGATCGAAACCGAGGCAAAAGCAAGGTGGTGGACTAAATTGCAAGTCTCAATACTTTTGAGTATCGAGGTAAGTCTATGCATAAACAATGCATTCATACTTATAATTTGTTGATGATAGCTACTGTGTAGCTTGTTCGAGATTGATTGAGAACTTATGTGGTCCAAGTAGAATGAATGTAGTAGAATTGTGAATGGATGTTTAATTGAGTAAGTAGACATGTGAATGTGTAGTGATAATGCTAGATGGTAGGCTAAGTGCGATACCATCCTAATGCATATTGACGATGAGCTGGCTATGTGCGATGCTATCGTTAGGTATATCGTCTAGTGGGCTATGTGAGAAACCCCTATGATTACCTTTGTGGTAGGCTAAGTGCGATACCACCTTATTTATTGATTGTAGTGTGCTAAGTGCGAAACCACCGAGACATTTGCTGTTTGGATTAGCCATGTGATGGCATTATTGAGTAAAGAAGCTGTGTGGATGCATTATTAAGTTAATTAGCTGTGTGGATGAATTATTGAGAAATAATGATGTGTTGTATATTGTGTAAATGTGACATTGAATGCAGGGGTGCATTTCGATGGTTATGAGTATGTGACTTATGATGTGTTGGAAATGTGGTAAGGGTTAGAAAGAGTAAGCATAGTTGTTCATTACTTTTGGTAGTATAATGCTAATTGTTGTTTAGCTTATACTATGATGCTTAATTGTTTATGTGTAAACTTACTAAGCTCAAAGCTTACTCCTTTTCTTTTCCCTTGTCTTATAGAGTAAAAGTGTTGAACCGAGATACGAGGATCAATTCATAGATCGCCCACACTATCAGCACACTTTGGTACATGAGACTTAATGTTTTGTATATGGCATGTATAGGGGCTAGACAAGTTAGTGAATTTTGTTGTAAATGGATAAGATGTGTTGGCCTTTAGATGGATAGCTCATTTTGTATAATGCCATAGTTGTTGGCTACCTTATTATATGAAAAGTTATAGTTGTCTATGTGAGATTGCAATTCAAATTGAGTTGATTATGGATGTGTTGTATGAGTGCATGTTGTGTAAGCTATAAGGGTGAGAAGAGCTTAGTAAGTAGCTTTGTTCTTGTCCATGTGGATAGACACACGGGCGTGTGTCTAGACCATGTGTGACACACGGTCAGCCCATGGGCGTGTGCTTTGGTCGTGCGTCCCCTGCATGTTAACATTTTAAGTCAGGATAGACCACGAGCTAGTCACATGGGCGTGTGACTAGGCTTTGAGGCCGTGTGTGTTAAGTCAGGATTCACCACGGTTTGGAAGCACTGGCGTGTGCGTTGGCCGTGGGGCATTGGCAGAATGCTGGGGTTTTAGACACGGTTTGGGGACATGGGCGTGTGTGTCCATGCACGGGCGTGTGAGACCTGTATAAAAGAGAAAAAATTTAAGATTGGAAAAAGTTCTGGTTTAGTCTCGAGAGCCCTCGTGTGTATGAGTGAGGCCTCGTAAGTCAAGAATGAGGTTGTTGAGATGACTTTAGAGAGTAGTTACGACGAGCCTAAGTGGCGATCAAGTGGTTTGAGTTCGGTAACGCCTCGGGCCCGGCCCCGGCGTAGAACCCAGGTAAGGGGTGTTACAATACAGCTTCCTTAAGAGCTCTAGAGAATCAAGTGGGACAAATTGCCACTGTATTAAGTTCCAGACAACAAGGAGCATTGCCTAGTGACGCAGAATGTAACACCCCTAACTTGTATCTGTAACAGCCCGTTTTTAGTCAAATCAGAATAGTGGTTTTGGAACCACAAATTCAAAGTCCAAATATTTATTTTATTATTTTATTAAAGTTTACAGCATGATAGAATTATTGTGTGAAAATTTCGTCAAGAAATTTTACTGTTTGAACGGTTAATTCGAGAAAAAGGACTAATCTCGTAAAGTGTAAAATGCATGTTCTATTTGTTAAATGTACTAAATAGCTTTAGCTTTTAATTATGGTGGCATTAAATGGTAATTAACCCATTGTTTTTATGAGTGGACAAGTATGGCCATTAATTAGGTGAATTAATGGTTTATTTTTAAGGTTAATATGGTAAGTGTGTAAAAATATGTTAGTAAAATAATAGAAAACAAATGGTTATCATCTTTCTTCATTCTCTAGTCGAAATTAACCTAAGGAAAACACCATTGTTCTTGTGTAACAGTCCGGTTTAGGCCCTAGTCGAAATAGTGGTTTCGGGACCACAAATCCGAGTTAGAATAATATTTTAATATTATTTTCTGTGCCTATGATATGTGATTTAGCATGTGTGAAAATTTCGTGAAATAATTTGGTTATTTGTGTGCTTAATTTGAGCAAAGGACTAAAACACAAAAAAGGCAAAAGTGTCAAGCTATTTGTTTGATTGCTAAATTGCCATGTTCTTTTAATAAGAAGGCCTAAAAATGAAATTTGGCCATTTGTTTATAGCATGGACAGTTAAGGGCTTGGGTGACATGATTTTCTAATTAAATTATCAAGGTTTTTATAGTAATTTATGTATTAAAATGTTTTATAATAAAAACAAAGTATGAAAGTGGGCATTTTTCATCCATCTTTTGACCGAAAATATTAGAGAAGAAGAAAAGAAAAAGAAGCTAGGTTTCGGCTAGCTTTTGATTTAATCCAAGGTATGTTTTTAACTGGTTTTTGATAATTTCTACGTTTTTGCAATCGTTGCTTCGTGTTCTTCAAAACCCATGCTTCAATTTTGTGAATTGATAAATATTTTGAAATGTGCCATTGATGAACATGTGAGTTTTTGGATGTTTGGTGGTGAAATATGAATTATATGTGATAGATTAACATAGTTTGTCTTTGGAGTTTTGATGATTTTGAGTATTTTGGACTTAATTGAGAAAATAATATTTTGAGGGACTAAATTGTGAAATAAATGAAGTGTATGGACTAGTATGAGCTACATGAGAATTCGGCTAAGCATGGGTACAAGCAAATTATGTGTATTTTGTGATTTTGTGAAATAGAGACTAAAATGTGCAAATGTGCAAATGTGAGGGCTAATTTGTAAATTGCCCTAAATATGTGTTTTTGGATTGAATTGAATAAATTGTTGAATAAATGGGTTAAATTTGAATATGTATAGATCAAGAACCGAAGAAAACGGACTTAGATCGTGGAAAGTCAAAATTTTTAGAATAATCGAATTATACTCAGTTAGTAAAACAGCATGTAAATCATAATCGATGCAAATTTGGAGCCCAATTACAATGAATGTAACAATGCAGTGTGGGTCTAAGCCTAGTACAATTTCACTTGGGTCTCAGCCCTTATCAGAATCAATTGGGCCTAGCCCATATCAGAATCAATTCCATATGCATAATGTGTGATGCATTCTAACCCATCCCATCCAACCCTGCACTTCCCTCCGTCCAGCCCTGCACTACCTGCGGGGAATAAATCACCCACGCCATCCCTACACTTCCAAGGTTAGCACCGGTTGCGGCACTAACCAAAATCGCAGCATGGCTGCTAGTATTTATATATATGGCTCTAAGCCTTCAGTAGCAGTATTATAATTGGCACAAAGACATCAGTAACTATATTATGTTTGGCACATAGCCATCAGCGACGGTAATAAAATCGACACACAGCATTGGGTAAATATGATCGACACAGAGTCGTCAATATATATGTTAGGCACACAGCCACAGGTAAATACGATTGGCACAGAGCCATAATCAAGATGGCACAGAGCCGTGTTTAGGTTGGCACAGAGCCATAATCAGATTACACGGCTTTAAGCCGTCCGTCGGTCCTCAGTCGTCATACGACTCGTGAGACCTTAACATATCAATACTGGATCCACAGTCGTCATGCGACCCGTGCGGCCCTCTCAGAACTTCCTCCGTATCAAAGTCCCAACCCCATGCAGTATCTCATGTATGCGAAATGTTATGCCCATAAACAATCATACATACACAATACACATACCAATTACCACAATCCAATCGTCCCGATGCAGACCTCAAGTGAGTCAGTTACCCTCGAGGGGCAAAACGGTCATTTTACCCTTACAAGGGTATTATGGTAATCCTACCCTACAGAGGTATTTCGGTAATTCTACACTACAGGGGTATTTCGGTAATTTTGCCCTACAGGGGTATTTCGATAATTCTACCCTACAGGGGTATTTCACAAATCAGGGGTATTTCGATAAATTTACAAATCAAGGGTATTTTGGTAATTTTGCAAATTGAAGGTATTTTAGTAATTTCATAAATCGGGGGTATTTCGGTAATTTTACAAATTGAGGGTGTTCCAGTAATTTTGGAAATCAGGGGTACTTTGGTAATTTCGCAAACTGAGTGTATTTTGGTAATTTTGCAAATCGGGGGTATTTTGGTAATTTTGCAAATCGAGGGTATTTCGGTAATTTTCCAAACTGAGGGTATTTTGGTAATTTTGCAAATTAAGGGTACTTTGGTAATCTCGCAAACCGAGGGTATTTTTGGTAATTTTTACAAACCGAAGGTACTTCGATAATTTTACAAACCGGGGGTATTTTAGTAATTTTGCAAACCGGGGGTATTTTAGTAATTTTGCAAACCGTGGGTATTTCAGTAATTTTGCAAACTGGGGGTATTTTAGTAATTTTGCAAATTGAGGTATTCTAAACAGAGATAACGATGCGAATGGGCCTACACAGATATGAGATTCACATAGTCCAGTCCAATATTTACTACACAATCATACAACTTATCCGATTGGGCCCACGAGCCCATTGGCCCCACATGGCCCCTTTCGGCCCATCATGGCCCAAACAGCCTAAACCCACAAGAACACTCATGACGGCCTCAACTATCGCGTCAAAGCTCCCATACGTGCGCTCGCACGCTCGTGTGGCTACCATCGCCGTGTGACCGGCATTTCGGCATTTGTCGCTTTATAGCTAGAGTAGTGCAAAATACACACATGATAGGAATCTGGAGTTAATCCGCGCTCCGAACACTCCTATGCCCAAACGCCAACCAAGGTATGCTTACTCTCCTCATAGATCGCTCTATTTAAAGCTAGCTTCTCGCCTACTCTCATGCTAGCTTCCCGATGTGGGATCCCTCCATCAATCCTCCAAAACCGTCCCAACTGCAAAATAAATATCCCTTTTTTCTTGCAATAGGATTTGAACCCTTTCCCTCTCCTATGCTCTAGACGCTACATGCCACCACAACACAAGCTCCTTTTGTGACTTAAAACAAGCACAAATATTTATAAAACCTATGTGCCAGTGTCCAGATTCTTATAAGAGCCAAAAATTAAAAAAATTCTACAAGAGCCAAGATTTGAACCCAAGCTCCCTTACACCCTTAATGACGCCACAACCACTAGGCCACATGCTTCCTTGTATCAGTTTTTTATCAAAATAATTTAAAAGGCCTACATCCAAGCATCCAGGGTTTTATTCACTTAAAACCAAAATTTTTGCTAGAGCCCAGGTTTGAACCCAGGACTTTTCCAACACTTCTCAGGACCCTTAACCACTTGAGCAGACATTTAGTTGTGTTATATCCTTGCACAATTAAATACCTATTTGCAGCCTCCTTACGGACCCATACTCAAGGCCCAATACTTCTAGGCCCAAATTTAGGGCATTACAACTCACCCCTCCTTAAAGAAATTTCGTCCCCGAAATTTCCAACTAACAGGGTGGTTGTGTAATAACTACACCCCCTACGCTACCGATGCGCACTCTGATCCTAATAACACTAATACACTTTTAACTTAATCTTGAAACCTCTTACACACAACCAAACATCTAACCACAGAAGCAAACAGATATTTATCACACATGCATACAATTTCTATATTCAAACATCACATCCAAACAAAACAGACCTGACTTAAAAGGGACTGTGCAATCCCGAACCCAATGCTCCTTAGACCCGCATCTAAGACACGCTCCTGACTTCCTCCAGTATTCACCCAAATGGTGCCTTTTGCAATGCTCGTAAGCCAGAAAGTTCAGACGCGTCTTAACGCGTTTCACAGAACGAGGCTCCTGCTTCAGAGGACCGTGATCCCTCTTCCTGCTGCACTCTGAGCACCTAGCTTGAAGTGTTTCACCATACGCCTTAACTCCTGCCTCAAACACTTCTTCCAGCACTTTCTTTACCAACCTGGTCAGTGCCTCCGTACCAAGCTCCGGGTTATCACTACCCGAAGTTGGCAGACTTACCTCGACCATCGTCTCCTGAACCATCTTACGTTCCAGAGAGACGGGTGACTCCTCACGACCTTGCTTGCCTTCGGAATCCATCACAGTACTATTGCTAGCTAAAAAAAAACAATCTGATTTCCAGAACATACACTGAATAAATACAAAATCTAATTTTAAACACTGTCTAATAGAAAACTTACGGATTCGGCGTCGGAGACTCGGTGAACCACACTTCCAGAAAAATAATCAATACAACATTTCAAAAACTTCAACTCTTTTCAAACCTTTTTGAAACAATTCTTTTAGAAATTCAATTTTAAAAACCCAATCCACAGCCGAGTTTTGCAACCTGGCTCTGATACCACTAAATGTAACACCCCAAACCCTGCCTAGAAGTTAGGCCCAAATCTAGTGTGTCACATTGAAGTGTTTTTCGAAAACCTTGTTTTCACTAAAAACCCTTCTTGTTTAAAAGCTTAAGTAAGCTCTCAATTATGTTAGTTTATTTTAAATTGTGGTACATTGAAAAATTACTAATTTTATTCCCAAATTATCTTTTTAGTTGCGGAAGAAAATTTTGAAAGAAATTGATTTACGAAAAAGATTAAGTCGCGAAACCATTTCGAAAATGTTACGAAAACTTAGTGTTGTTTAAAAACAGTTAACATTTTGGAAAACTGTGATTTACTTCTAACGAATATAATTCAAACATAAATAAAACCCAAAGTTAAAATCCAGAAACTTAAAGAGGCCTTATTACAAAAATTAAAACCAAAAATAGAATCTAAAGCATAAATGAAATCCAAAGGCAGTCGTGTGGCCATCTCCGAGTCCCTCGAAACACCAATCCTCCTAAAGATGGGGATTACCTGCACAGTTAAAAACGGGGTGAGTTTGCAAAAACTCAATGTGTAATCCCCTCCTAACTAAAACAGTTAGTAAAACAGACAGAAATCATAATCAGTAACAGAACAATCTATGTGGGTCTAAGCCTAGTACAATTTCACTTGGGTCTTAGCCCTTATCAGAATCAATTGGGCCTAGCCCATTCTCCATATCAGTAACAGTTAGGCCTAGCCCATATCAGAATCAATTCCATATGCATAATGTGTGATGCATGCTAACCCATCCCATCCAACCCTGCACTTGCCTCTGTCCAACCTTGCACTACCTGCGGGGAATAAATCACCCACGCCATCCCTACACTTCCAATGTTAGCACTGGTTGCGGCACTAACCAAAATCGCAACATGGCTGCTAGTATTTATATATATGGCTCTAAGCCTTCAGTAGCGGTATTATAATTGGCACAAAGCCATCAGTAACTATATTATGTTTGGCACATAGCCATCAGCAACGGTAATATAATCGACACACAGCCTTGGGTAAATATGATCGACACAGAGTCGTCAATATATATGTTAGGCACATAGCCACGGGTAAATACGATTGGCAGAAAGCCACAATCAAGATGGCACAGAGCCGTGTTTAGGTTGGCACAGAGCCATAATCAGATTACACAGCTTTAAGCCGTCTGTCGGGCCACAATTGTCATGCGACCCGTGTAACACCCCATACCCGGGTCCGAGGCTTAGACCGGATACGAGATATTACTATGCTTTAACTTGCTTAATCATGCACTTACGGGCGGTAAAATTTTGTTCCGAATTAAAAACTTCTCTTTCTCAGTCTAATCATAAATTTCATGGGCCCACGAGGCCTTAAATACGTATTTAAAAACTTTCAGAACTTAATCAGAAACTTTTCTTTAAAGCAGGGGTCACACGCCCATGTGGTTTGGGACACGCCCGTGCACCCCTTTGCACGCCCATGTCTCCCGATCGTGGTCGACACTGACTATATTCACACGGCTTTGACACGCCCGTGTCTCCCAACCGTGGCCGACACTGACTATATTCACACGGCCACGGGATTTGCCCATGGCCTATTTTGACTTCATTTATAAAGGTGCAGGTTACGCACGGCCTAGACACACGCCCGTGTATCCAACCGTGTGGGCACTTAGAGGCTATTTACCAAGCCAATGGCCACCCTGAAATCGAGATCAAACTCATACTCAATTCAACAACTCAATTTTCTACATCTTTCATGAACAATACTACATGCTTCATTTATATCAATAAACTTACATACTTAGTCAATCTTGGCCAATCACTTAGCCATTTACAAAAGATTAATAAACTTGATAGCCCATACTTTTGCCCTTTCTAAGACATATACTCAAAATGAAATGTTTTCTATACATGCCATACTTCATATAATTTCAACTTGGCTATACCAAAATAAGGATTGATAGTGTGCTTCGAGCTCCGACTTCAACGATCCACATGTTAGCTTGGCGGGACTACATAGAAAGAAAGAATAAAAGACGTAAGCATTTAGCTTAGTAAGTTTGCATAATGCTCATAGCAACATACTTGCTTAATATAAACCATTTGACATAAACAATGGTATCATAAATTTCAGCTATAAAGCTTACTTACTCATACTTGATTCTTACATATCTCATGAAACTTACTAGTCTCATACTTGAGAGCTAAACAAGGTACCTGTATCACTTGATCACATTGATCAGCATATTTTAACATAATAATCATAATCTCTGATTCATCATTCATAACATGAATAATACTCATTTTCAACTTGATAATAACTTTGCTTACTCAACTTTCTTATTATCTCATTTAAGCTTTACTCATTTTCCCCGATGAATTTCTAGGAATAACCGAGGATACTAAATCTCACTCCATATATAACTTGATGCCAAAGCCATATCCTAGATACGGTCTTACATGAAATATCTCATCTTGGATTCGAGGCCATGTCTTGACATGGACTTATACGAAGTCTTTCTCGTGAGTTCCCTTGGGAACTTACCATTGCCATGTCTTGACATGGTCTTACTTGGTATCTTTACTCATGAACTGGTCAATGCCGAGCCTTGGCTTGGACTGACATGAAATCTTTCTTGTTACTCACCAATGCCATGCCTTGGCTTGGACTTACATGGGATATCTATCTCTTGATAGCTTTTCAATGCCAAGACTTGTCTTGGACTTACATGATAACTTGCTTGGCTGCCGATGCCATGCCTTGGCTTGGTCTTATACGGGCTTTCTCATTTCATGTGGTAGATCGAGTATCCTAGGTAATTCAACTTCAATAGGGAATTTCTCTTGCTTAATCTTATTGATTTCTTTGTTTAACATGACATTAAACATTTTCATGATAATATTATACATTATACCAAGCAATTCAATGATATTAATCATAAAGCTTAGAAATCATACAAACTTACCTCAATATACAAAAATGTATGTAGATATGCAATTTAGTCCTCGACTTTGTTCTTGCCTCGATTTCGATCCGGGCTTCGTTTTTCTTGATCTATACTCATAAATAGATCATTTAATACTCACATTGACTAAATTGACTCTTAACTCATACTTTGGCAAAATTATTATTTTGCCCCTATACTTTCTCATATTTGTAGTTTTGCCCCAAGGCTCGTAAAATGAATCTCATTCAACTTTCTTAAACTTCATGCTTAGCTGATTCATTTTCTCTACTACAACAATCATCAGTTCTCACTATTTCTAATAGATATGACCAATTTCATAACTATTACAAATTAGTCCATACTATCATTTTTCAAGAAATTCATTAAGGAAAAGATGTTTATCTAACATCAAACTCTCATAAACTTCAATAAAATATCATTTTACAAGCATGTCACTCTTGGGTAGATTTTTGAACATGCATCTTAGCTTATTTTATAGCTAAAAATAGCTAATTCATAATACGAGAACTTCCAAAATACGAAGAATAATAAAAATGGGGCTAAGATGAACTTACTAGAAAGCTTGAAAAAATGAAGAACCCTAGCTATGGAGTCTCCAAATTTTCGGCACAAGAGGAAGAAGATGATTAGATTTTTATCATCTTTTTTTCCTATTTTAATCATTTATTAGACAAATGACCAAAATGCCCTTCTCTTTAAAAATTCCTATTTTACTAACTCATGTCCATTTTTGTCCAAAAATTATAATTTGGGCAAATTGTTATTTAAGGACCTCTAATTAATATTCTAAAGCTATTTCATACAAAAAAGCTTCTAGAACTCATATATTGCAACTTTTGCAATTTTGTCCTTTTTGTTCATTCCATGTCAATTTCACAAAATTTCTACATGGAACTTTAATACTATGATGCAAACATGTCATAAACCTTAAGAACTCAATTTTACTAACTAGGGTTTGTGGTCTCACACCACTATTCTGACTAGGCCCTAAATCGGGTTGTTACAATTCTCCCCCTCTTAGGAATTTTTGTAACACCCCAAACCCGGCCTAAACGTTACGACCGAATCTGGCATGTCACATGAAAGGAATGTCTAAAAACTGTGCATTCGTTAAAAAGCTCATATTCTTTATAGTTGTGGTGAGAAATCGAGTTTAAGTAATTTTGAATAAGAAATGGTTTATTATCATTTTAGGAAAATCCCATATTGATCATTTAATAACAAGCAATAAACAAATTGAAAGCTGAAACCAAATAAAATACCCAAGGCCTTATTACATAACAAAAACTCAAATAAAAATAAGTCCAAATAAAAGAAACGAATTTACGAGTGAACATATGTATGGCCTCCACGAGTCCACCTCGGCTCCCAAATCCGCGATCTAATGATTACACAAAAGTTTAACTAAGGGGTGAGTCATCGAGACTCGTGTGTAAATCCCCATCCAACAGCCCTTACACAATTTCATATGAAAATATGCATATCATGCACCCAAACCTAGCCATCCAATGCTCCTTTCTCTACCCCGTGGTACCAAACCACCGGTGGTGCCAAACCACCGGTGACCCAAAGTCACGATATCCATAATTGTGGTGCCAAACCACTGGTGACCCAAAGTCACGAATATTCCAATGATGGGGCCAACCCATCGTGTGTACCAAATCACCGGCGTCAATCCCAGATAATCACCGTGTGGGGCCAACCCACGTGGTGCTAAGCCACCGGGACGAGACGCTATGAGGTGCCAAACCTCTTGTGTCCCAAAGACACGAATGTGATACCAAATCACTTTGGTGACCAAAGTCACGAATCCAATGATGGGGCCAACCCATCGTGGTGATACCAAATCACCGGCGTCAATCTCGTATAATCAATCATGGGGCCAACCCATTGTGGTGCTAAGCCACCGGGACGAGGCGAGGTGCCAAACCTCTGGTGACCCAAAGTCACAATAATCAATTTGTGGTACCAAACCACTGGTGGTGCCAAACCACCGTGTCCCAAAGACACGGATATCATATTCCCCTCCTCTCATCATACCCATGCAATATGACATAATAATTGTATGCAGATGCGTCATGTATGCTAGACATATACCAAATATAAGTATAACATGAATTACCATCATAATCGATAGACATAAAACAACATAATCACCCTAATCAACCTCTAAGGGTATAACCGTAATTTTACCTACCAAGGGCATTTTCGTAATTTACCCACCAAGGGTATATCTAGTAATTTACCCACCAAGGGCATTTTCATAATTTACCCTTCAAAGGTATTTCAAAGAATATACCCACTAAGGGTATTTTCGTAATTTACCCACCAAGGGCATTTTCGTAAATTTTGCACCTACAATGGCCTTTCCCAAGGCCCAAATGTCACCCCGAGCGACTCAAATTACCATTTCCTGGTCAGACTTAGGACGATTGGGCCTAAAACTCGATTCCGCCCATTCGGGCCCACACGCTTCGTGTGGCCCACCTAGCACAAATCTAGCCATGTATAAGTTCCACCTAGTCTAGTTCACTATATACTACACAATCGCACAATTTACTCATAAGGGCCCACGGGCCCATTGGGCCCACTTCGGCCCATCGCGGTAAAGCGACCCCAACCCACAAGAATACTACTTATGGCCTCAACTATCGCGTGAAGCCCTACACGTGCGTTCGCACGCTCGTGTGGCTACTATTGCCGTGGACCGGCACTTCGGCATTTGCCGCTCTACAACTAGAGTAGAGAGTTACACACCGATAGGACTCTCGTGTTAATCCGCGCCGACCACTCCTGTGCCCAAACGCCTTCCAAGGTGTGTCAACCCTCCTCCGGGAATGCTCTTTATATAGCTAGCTCTTCACCTTCCTTCTTTGTATCTTTCCGATGTGGGATCCTTCGTCGGTAGAGTTTAAATTCAATCAAAACTCTTCCCGTCCTGCATCATAAAATAAATACTCCTTGCTTCTCATGAGATTCGAACCCAGTGCTCCCTTGCAACATAATCCACGCCGCTAGGCACTTAGCCACAAGCTCCTCTTGTGTCTTAAACCATGCGCAACTAAATATAAATCTATAGCCAAATTCGAGGTCCAAGTAAAAAGAAAACCAAAATGCAAAAGCCAAGACTTGAACCTTGGACCTCCTTCCTTCCTTGTGGCGTCACCCCTTGTCTCTTATGTGGCGTCACTTTGCCACTCCACCACACACTCCACTTGTGTCATTTTTCCCACATTTTATTCTTAAGGCCTACTCTGCCAACTTCCAGGTTTTTTTCCACCTAAAACCAAAATTTCCCCAAAGCTAATATTTGATCCCGGGACTTCATAGAAGCCCTCTAACCTTCCAAAATAACTTACCTAATAAGTCTAACTTGCATTAATGCCGTTCTCAAAAATTTTAAATCAAGGCCCATTGGGCCCAATCCTACTAGGCCCAATTTCGGGATGTTACAATTTTCGTCCTCGAAAATCTTACCAGCAAATAGGTTTGGGTACTGGTTTCTCATGCTCTCTTCTGGTTCCCACGTAGCTTCTTCTATTCCATGTCTTTGCCACAATACTTTTACTAGGGCAATACTTTTATTCCTTAGCTGCTTCACTTCCCGAGCTAAAATCTTAAATGGTTCTTCACCATAAGTCATGTCGGGATGAATCTCTATCTCTGACTGAGGAATTACATGTGAAGGGTCTGATCGGTAGTGTCTCAACATTGACACGTGAAATACATCATGTATCTTTTCTAACTCTGATGGCAAAGCCAATCTGTAAGCTACAGGCCCAACTTTCTCAGTAATCTCATACGGTCCAATAAAACATGGACTCAACTTGCCTTTTCGGCCAAATCTGAGAACTTTTCCCCATGGTGACACTTTCAAGAAAACTTTATCTCTGACTTGATACTCCATCTCTTTTCTTTTAAGTCCGAATAGGACTTCTGTCTGCATCTGATGCACGCCTTTTAAACATTCTCGTATCACTTTCACTTTCTCTTCAGCTTCTCTAACCAAATCAACCCCATGAATTTGGTTTTCCTTGAGTTCAGTCCAAAATAAAGGCGTTCTGCACTTTCGCCCATATAGAGCCTCATAAGGCGCCATCTTTAAACTCGACTGAAAACTATTATTGTAGGCAAACTCTACCAATGGGAGAAACTTTTCCCAACTGCCTCGAAATTCAAGAATACAACATCTGAGCATATCCTCGAGTACTTGAATTAACCTCTCCGACTGATCGTCAGTTTGAGGATGAAAAGCGGTACTAAAGTTCAACTTGGTACCCAAGGCCTCTTGTAACTTCTTCCAAAATCTGGATGTAAACCTCGAATCTCTATCCGAGATGATTGACAACGGAACACCATGAAGCCTTACTATTTCTGAAATGTACAAGTTTGCCAACTTGTCTAGGGAGTAATCCACTCGAACAGGTATAAAATGGGCTGACTTCGTGAGTCTATCAACTACAACCCATACATCATCTTTCTTACTCGGAGATAATGGTAAACCCGTTACAAAATCCATAGTAATACGGTCCCATTTCCACTCCGGAACTAAAATGGGTTGAAGCAAACCCGAAGGTACTTGGTGTTCAGCCTTTACTTGCTGACAAATCAAGCATTTGGAAACAAACTCTGAAATATCTTTCTTCATTCTCGGCCACCAATACTGTTGCTTCAAGTCATTATACATCTTGGTCCTACCCGGATGTACAGATAAACATCCATTATGGGCCTCATGCAAAATTCTCTGAATAAGTTCTTCCTTTCTCGGTACACAAACTCTATCTTTGAACATCAGACTTCCATTGGGACTAATCCGAAAGTCAGACTCAACATCTGTCTCGCACTGAGCACTCTTGACTTGCAATTCACTATCTTCTTTTTGAGCTTCAATGACCTCTTGGAGGAAAATTGGTCTAGCTCTCAACTCAGCTAGAATAGAACCATCATCGGATAAAGTCATCCGTGAATTCATTGCCCTTAATGCAAATAGGGACTTTCTACTCAAAGCGTCAGTGACCACATTCGCCTTCCTGGGATGGTAGTCAATGACCAATTCATAGTCTTTTATCAACTCTAACCATCTCCGCTGCCTTAAGTTCAACTCTTTCTGCGTCATCAAGTACTTCAAACTTTTGTGATCGGTGAAGATCCGACATCTCTCACCATATAGGTGGTGTCTCCATATCTTCAATGCGAAGACTATGGCAGCCAACTCTAGATCGTGGGTCGAATAATTCTTCTCATGTGGCTTCAACTATCTTGAGGCGTAAGCAATCACTCTGCCTTCTTGCATAAGTACACAGCCTAATCCATCCAAGGATGCATCGCTGTAAATCACAAATTCTTTCCCTATCTCAGGTTGTACCAGAACTGGAGCTTCTGTCAACATCACTTTCAGTTTCTCGAAGCTTTGTTGGCATCTTTCTGTCCACTCAAACTTCACATTTTTCTATAACAATTTAGTCATCGGGGTTGCAATCATAGAAAACCCCTTGGCGAATCGTCTATAATAGCCAGCTAGGCCTAGAAAACTTCTAACCTCCGAGACATTTCTTGGTGGATTCCAATCCATTATGGCTGAAATCTTACTGGGATCTACTCGAACTCCTTCTCCCGAGACAATATGTCCCAGAAATCCTACTTCCTTGAGCCAAAATTCACTTTTACTGAACTTGGTATATAATTGATTTTCTCGTAGAATCTGTAAAACTGTCCGTAGGTGCTCAGCATGCTCATTCTCATCTCGAGAATAAATCAGTATGTCGTCAATGAAAATGACTACAAACCTTTCAAGGTATGGTCTAAAAATGCGGTTCATTAAGTCCATGAATACCACAGGAGCATTGGTCAAACTAAAGGGCATGACTAAAAATTCATAATGTCCATACCTTGTTCGAAAAGCTATCTTAGACACATCTGATTCTTTTACTCTCAACTGGTAGTACCCTGATCTCAAGTCTATTTTTGAGAACACAGTGGCTCCGTTCAATTGGTCGAACAAATCATCGATCCTTGGCAATGGGTACTTGTTCTTTACTGTCACTTTATTAAGTTGACGGTAATCTATGCACAATCTCATAGTGCCATCTTTCTTTTTCATAAATAAAATCAGAGCACCTCATGGTGAACAACTAGATTTTGCAAAGCCTTTATCTGTCAACTCTTGCAACTGCGACTTCAGTTCCTTCAACTCCGTTGGAGCCATTCTGTAAGGAGTAATAGATATTGGTACAGTACCAGGAGCTAGCTCAATGCTGAACTCAACCTCTCTAACTGGTGGTAGTCCTGGTAATTCTTCGGGAAAAACATCCACGTACTCACATACTATTGCTACTGACTCAATCTTTAACTCTGTTTCTTTATCATTCATCACAAAGGCCAAATATGCCTCATACCCCTTTCTTACATATCTCTGTGCCGTCATATGAGAAATCATTGCCGGTGAATTACTATGCTCATCTGATTCTATATGGAGAGTATCCCCATTCTCACGTATCATCTCGATATACTTCTTCCCACAATTAACTATTACATTATGGGTGGTCAACCAGTCCATACCAAGAATGATGTCAAACTCATCAAATGGTAGCAAGATAAGATTTGCTTTAAAGTAATGACCTCTAATCATTAATGGACATTCTCTACATACTTCAATCACTAACACACTCTTGCCTAAAGGATTAGACACTTTAATTGCAAATTCTGTAGAATCTATAGGCATTTTCATACTGGATACTAGTTTCATACAAATATAAGAGTGTGTGGATCCGGGATCTATTAAAGCAATAACTTTAACATCATGAAGAGAAAAGGTACCCGTAATAACATCAGGAGAAGATGCCTCTTCGCGAGCGCGAATGGCATATGTCCTCGCAGGTGCCCTACCCTCGGGTCTCGCAGCCTGCTCTCTAGGGTTACCTCTACCACTTGCCCCACTTCCGGGGTTTCTCTGCGGTCTGCCTCTGACCATACCCCCAGATCTCGGGTTCTGAGTTCTTTCTTCTTTCATCATCTCAGGACAATCTTTTATAAAGTGATCCTGGGAACCACATTTGAAACAAGCATTTTCATGCGCTGAGCATTCACTGAGATGACGTCTACCACACTGTGGGCATTTGGGTCTGTCAGCTCGGATATTCCCTACACTAGCAACTGAAGTAGTCTGTACTTTGTTTCCCGAATTCTGTCTACTCTTGTCTTTCTTGGAAAATCCAGTGGAAGTAGCCGATCGGGTAGAGAAATCTCTTGAATTTTTGGATGAAGATTGGAATGACTTATTCCACTGTCTCTTTCTCGAATCTCGAGACTCCATTTTGGACTTTCTCTTCTCTTTTACTAGCTCATCGGCTTTACAAGCCCTCTCTACTAGCACCACGAATTCCTTTAGTTTTAGGACAACAACAAATAATTTGATGTCCTCATTTAGCCCATCTTCGAATCTCTTACTCATGATGGCCTCGGTGGATACGCATTCTCGAGCGTATTTACTGAGTCGTACAAACTTACGCTCGTAATCAGTCACAGACATCTTGCCTTGCTTTAATTCTAGGAATTCCTTCCTTTTCTGGCCACAAACCTTTGACTGATATACTTTTTCTTGAACTCTTCTTGGAAGAATTCCCATGTGATCTTTTCCCTCGGTACCACCGACACAAGGGTGTTCCACCATTGATAGGCAGAATCTCTTAAAAGAGAGACTACACACTTCATGCATTCCTCAGACGTGCATGACAACTCATTAAATACCCTGATGGTATTTTCTAACTGCAATCTCGACTTTTTCCGATCATCATCTTTTCTAGCCCTAATTCTTCGCCCCCCATGTTTCTGATTCTATCAACCGGAGGCTTCTCTCCTCTTACCACCTCTACTACTTGAGGGGCTACTGGAATAGGTTGAGGAATAGGTGGGGGTGGAGGGGGTTGTGCATTCGGGTTCGTACGAACGAACTTCGTGTACCATGTGTTCATCATATGGAGGAAGGCTTCTCTAGCCTCTCCTCCTCCTCCTTGACTCACCGTAGTGGGTCTATTCTCATTCTCATTTGGCACCGTCCCTTCAGTGGGAGCTGGCGCGTTACTTTCTACGTCATCCGCCATATCTCTTTCGAGATCCATTTACTATATATATATAAACATACTTTAAGTCGTCAGGAGTCGTCACACTATCATTATAAAAACATTCTTACGTATGGCATGTATAGCTAGACTCGTGCTCGTGCTACGTTAGTCCTAGAACTGACTAAACCGTAGCTCTGATACCACTAAATGTAACACCCCATACCCAGGTCCAAGGCTTAGACCAGATACGAGATATTACTATGCTTTAACTTGCTTAATCATGCACTTACGGGCGGTAAAATTTTGTTCCGAATTAAAAACTTCTCTTTCTCATTCTAATCATACATTTCATTGGCCTACAAGGCCTTAAATACATATTTAAAAACTTTCGGAACTTAATCAGAAACTTTTCTTTAAAGCAGGGGTCACACGCCCATGTGGTTTGGGACACGCCCGTACACCCCTTTGCACGCCCATGTCTCCCGACCGTGGTCGACACTGACTATATTCACACGGCCTTGACACGCCCGTGTCTCCCAACCGTGGTCGACACTGACTATATTCACATAGCCATGGGATTTGCCCGTGGCCTATTTTGACTTCATTTATAAAGGTGCAGGTTACGCACGGCCTAGACACACGCCCGTGTGTCCAACCGTGTGGGCACTTAGAGGCTATTTACCAAGCCATTGGCCACCTTGAAATCGAGATCAAACTCATACTCAATTCAACAACTCAATTTTCTACATCTTTCGTGAACAATACTACATGCTTCATTGATATCGATAAACTTACATACTTAGTCAATCTTGGCCAATCACTTAACCATTTACAAAAGAATAATAAACTTGATAGACCATACTTTTGCCCTTTCTAAGACATATACTCAAAATGAAATGTTTCCTATACATGCCATATTTAATATAATTCTAACTTGGCTATACCAAAATAAGGATTGATAGTGTGCTTCGAGCTCCAACTTCAACGATCCACAAGTTAGCTTGGCGGGACTACATAGAAAGAAAGAATAAAAGACGTAAGCATTTAGCTTAGTAAGTTTGCATAATGCTCATAGCAACATACTTGCTTAATATAAACCATTTGACATAAACAATGGTATCATAAATTTCAGCTATAAAGCTTACTTACTCATACTTGATTCTTACATATCTCATGAAACTTACTAGTCTCATACTTGAGAGGTAAACAAGGTACCTGTATCACTTGATCACATTGATTAGCATATTTTAACATAATAATCATAATCTCTAATTCATCATTCATATCATGAATAATACTCATTTTCAACTTGATAATAACTTTGCTTACTCAACTTTCTTATTATCTCATTTGAGCTTTACTCATTTTCCCTAATGAATTTCTAGGAATAACCGAGGATACTAAATCTCACTCCACATATAACTTGATGCCAAAGCCATATCCTAGATACGGTCTTACATGGAATATCTCATCTTGGGTTCGAGGCCATGTCTTGACATGGACTTATACGAAATCTTTCTCGTGAGTTCCCTTGGAAAACTTACCATTTCCATGTCTTGACATGGTCTTACTTGGTATCTTTACTCATGAACTGGTCAATGCCGAGCCTTGACTTGGACTTACATGAAATCTTTCTTGTTACTCACCAATGCCATGCCTTGGCTTGGACTTATATGGGATCTCTATCTCTTGATAGCTTTTCAATTCCAAGACTTGTCTTGGACTTACATGATAACTTGCTTGGTTGCCGATTCAATGCCTTGGCTTGGTCTTATACGGGCTTTCTCATTTCATGTGGTAGATCGAGTATCCTAGGTAATTCAACTTTAATAGGGAATTTCTCTAGCTTAATCTTATTGATTTCTTTGTTTAACATGACATTAAACATTTTCATGATAATATTATACATTATACCAAGCAATTCAATGATATTAATCATAAAGCTTAGAAATCATACAAACTTACCTCAATATACAAAAATGTTTGTAGATATGCAATTTAGTCCTCGACTTTGTTCTTGCCTCGATTTCGATCCCGGCTTCGTTTTTTTTATCTATAATCATAAATAGATCATTTAATACTCACATTGACTAAATTGACTCTTAACTCATACTTTGGCAAAATTACTATTTTGCCCCTATACTTTCTCATTTTTGTACTTTTGCCCCAAGGCTCGTAAAATGAATCTCATTCAACTTTCTCAAACTTCATGCTTAGCTGATTCATTTTCTCTACTACAACAATCATCAATTCTTACTATTTCTAATAGATATGGCCAATTTCATAACTATTACAAATTAGTCCATACTATCAGTTTTCAAGAAATTCATTAAGGAAAAGATGTTTATCTAACATCAAACTCTCATAAACTTCCATAAAATATCATTTTACTAGCATGTCACTCTTGGGTAGATTTTTGAACATGCATCTTAGCTTATTTGATAGCTAAAAATAGCTAATTCATAATACGAGAACTTTAAAAATACGAAGAATAATAAAAACGGGGCTAAGATGAACTTACTAGCAAGCTTGAAAAAAATGAAGAACCCTAGCTATGGAGTCTCCAAATTTTCGGCACAAGAGGAAGAAGATGATTAGATTTTTATCATCTTTTTTTCCTATTTTAATCATTTATTAGACAAATGACCAAAATGCCCTTCTCTTTAAAAATTTCTATTTTACTAACTCATGTCCATTTTTGTCCAAAAATTATAATTTGGGCAAATTGCTATTTAAGGACCTCTAATTAATATTCTAAAGCTATTTCATACAAAAAAGCTTCTAGAAACTCATATATTGCAACTTTTGCAATTTAGTCCTTTTTGTTCATTCCATGTCAATTTCACAAAATTTCTACATGGAACTTTAATACTATGATGCAAACATGTCATAAACCTTAAGAACTCAATTTTACTAACTCATGTTTGTGGTCTCACACCACTATTCTGACTAGGCCCTAAATCGGGCTGTTACAACCCGTGAGACCTTAACATATCAATACTAGATCCACAGTTGTCATGCGACTCGTGCGACCCTATCAGAACTTCCTCCGTGTCAAAGTCCCAACCCCATGCAGTATGTCATGTATGCGAAATGTTATGCCCATAAACAATCATACATACACAGTCACAATAGTCAATTACCGTCAAATCAATCCAATCGTAACTCATGTGAGTCGGTTACCCTCGAGGGGCAAAACGGTCATTTTACCCTTACAAGGGTATTATAGTAATCCTACCCTATAGAGGTATTTCAGTAATTCTACCCTATAGGGGTATTTCGGTAATTCTACCCTACAAGGGTATTTCGATAATTCTACCCTACAGGGGTATTTCGATAATTCTACCCTACAGGGGTATTTCACAAATGAGGGGTATTTTGATAATTTTACAAATCAAGGGTATTTTGGTAATTTTACAAATTGAGGGTATTTCAGTAATTTCATAAATCGGGGGTATTTCGGTAATTTTATAAATTAGGGGTGTTTCGGTAATTTTGTAAATCAGGGGTACTTTGGTAATTTTGCAAACTGAGTGTATTTTGGTAATTTTGCAAATTGGGGGTATTTCGGTAATTTTCCAAACTGAGGGTATTTCGATAATTTTGCAAATTAGGGGTACTTTGGTAATTTCACAAATCGAGGGTATTTTTGGTAATTTTACAAATCAGGGGTACTTCGGTAATTTTACAAACTGGGGGTATTTCAGTAATTTTGCAAACTGGGGGTATTTCAGTAATTTTGCAAACCGAGGGTATTTCAGTAATTTTGCAAACCGGTGGTATTTCAATAATTTTGTAAATTGAGGTATTCTAAACAGAGATAACGATGCGAATGGGCCTACAAATTCTCGGTCCAAATAGGCCCACACGCTCGTGTGGCCCATTTAGCCCAAATCTAGCCACAGATATGATATTCACATAGTCCAGTCCAATATTTACTACACAATCATACAACTTATCCGATTGGGCCCAAGGGCCCACTGGCCCCACGTGGCCCCTTTCGGCCCATCGTGGCCCAAACAGCCTAAACCCACAAGAACACTCATGATGGCCTCAACTATCGCGTCGAAGCTCCCACGTGCGCGCGCCGCACGCTCGTGTAACTACCATCGCCGTGTGTGACCGGCATTTCATTTCTTTGCTCTTCTACAGCTAGAGTAGTGTGAAATAAACACCTGATAGGAATCTGGAGTTAATCTGCGCTCCGAACACTCTTATGCCCAAACGCGAACCAAGGTATGTTTACTCTCCTCATAGATCGCTCTATTTAAAGCCAGCTTTTCGCCTACTCTCATGCTAGCTTCCAGATGTGGGATCCCTCCATCAATCCTCCAAAACCGTCCCAACTGCAAAATAAATATCCCTTTTTGCTTGCAATGGGATTCAAACCCTTGCCCTCTCCTATGCTCCAGACGCTACATGCCACCACAACACAAGCTCCTTTTGTGACTTAAAACATGCGCAAATATTTATAAAACCTATGTACCGGTGTCCAAATTCTTATTAGAACAAAAAATTAAAAAAATTCTGCAAGAGCCAAGATTTGAACCCAAGCTCCCTTACACCCTCAATGACGCCACAACCACTAGTCCACATGCTTCCTTGTATCATTTTTTTTTATCAAAATAATTTAAAAGGCCTACATCCAAGCATCCAGGGTTTTATTCACTTAAAACCAAAATTTTTGCTAGAGCCTAGGTTTGAACCAAGGTCTTTTCCAACACTTCTCAGGACCTTAACCACTTGAGCAGACATTTAATTGTGTTATATCCTTGCACAATTAAATACCTATTTGCAGCCTCCTTACGGACCCATACTCAAGGCCCAATACTTCTTGGCCAAAATTTGGGGCGTTACAGTGTGACTTGGCCGTGTGGCATAAGTTATTATACCCTACAGGTTTGACACGACCTGGCACAAGGGCGTGTATGGCCATTTGTAGGGCACACGGGCGAGTGTGTTGGCCGTGTGACCCAAGTCAAAGAGTTACACGGGGTCAGACACGGGCTGGGACACGGCCATGTGCTCCCATTTCGAATGTCCACACGGGCGTGTCTATTGGCCGTGTGAGACACATGGTCGGGCCACACGGGCGTGTGTCCCCTTTTTTTGAGAAAATTTTCTAAGTGTTCTAATAATTTCTAATGTTATCGATTTAGTCCCGAACAACTTTTAAAGCGTGTTTAGAGCCTCGTAGGCTCATATTAGGGACATCATGATTAAGTTTGAATGATAGTTGCATGAAATATGAAAATGTATGTGAAATGAATGTTTAATTGAATTATAAGTCCGGTAATGCTCCGTAAGCCTATTCTGGCGTTGAATATGGGTGAGGGGTGTTACAGATAGTGTGATAGATATCTGACGAGCTTCCAACCCAATTGAGCTTCCAATAATCTGTAAAGTAAAGGAAATTAACTACGTAAGCAATGAATGCTTAGTAAGCTCGTATAAACTTTAAACATAATATTTCATTTTAATAATGAACTTCATGGGGTAATTATAAACCTATACCAATTTTACAAAGTTTATCGAACTTTATAACCATCAACTCATAAATGAGTAAGTTCATCAATATCACATATATTTTTCATCCCTAACATAATAGGATTTATAAAACATATTACTCAATCATTAACCTTTTCATAATACTATGAACCACTCCATTTACTTCCTTACCATTCCATTTCATATACTTAGCACAAAATTAAATAACAACATCAATTCACTAATTAGTATATTTTTTCATGAATTAGGTAATTTCATCCATAGCATGCGTAAATTTCTCACATATAAGTACATCTTTCAACTCATCAATCCCTTTTTCATCATATTACATCTCAACTCTGAACTTACCATTTCATTACCTTTTCCTACCTGTTTCATTGCATAATACATGACATAAGCATAAACATCACCCACATGATAAACCACTTTATTAGAAAATACATACTTTGATTCTTACCACCCTTTCATGAACATAGGCATATTTCCATTTGGACACTTACCATTTCAATGCATAACTTTAAAAGTAAACATAATACAATTCAACCAATAGCTTGGCACAAGCCTAACCATCATCAACAACACATGTTAGTGCATCAATTCATAACTCACTTGAATTAACATAAGATAATTCATTAAACATGAAAAACATTACTTAAAACCATCAATTTCTTGAACATAGACACACTTTCATTGTACCTTTTCTTTTCATTCCTTTGCATAGTTTTCATAACATAAGTCATTTGAATATTTTCTATTTCTTCCCTTTTCATACCCGTTGAACCACTTAGAAATAATATCGGATACGTGGGAAATCTCATACAAAGTGTGCTAAACATATGGTCGAAACCATTCCTTTTCATCATTGCTCACTCGAGCCATAAATGGGTCTGCTCACACAAGCTGACGGTCAAAATGTAGCTACACGATGCCACTCACAGAAGCTGACAAGTATCTACAACAAATGTCAAAACTCAGCCATCAGTAGGACATTCAGGACCAGCACCCGAAACATGGTAACCTCGGCCTGCTCACACAAGCTGATGGTCAGAATGTAAGCGACACAATGCTGCTCACACAAGTTGATGAGTATCCACAACAAATGTCGAACCTCAGCCATCGGTAGAACATTCAGGACCAGCACTCAAAACATGAAATCCCTAATGACATGTCATTTGTATCCTATATGTTCCTAAGGTTCAAACGGGGTTCGATAATCTTCGATATATCGTTGGATATCCATCGTTTCTTTACATGATAAATTGCATAATAACATATATATTGATTCATTTATATTAGAGTAACACATTAAACATTCAATTTAATCAACATTTAACTAATTATAGTTCATATGAACTTACCTGGCTAAATTGCAGAAATGACAAAGTACATGGGCTATTTGGTAATTTTCCCTTCTCCTTGATTTTCCACTCATTCTTGATCTAAATTAATAATTTCATTAAATTCATTAATGTAGACAACAAAATCACTCCATTTTATGCAATTTAGTCCTTTTTGACATTTTTACAAATTTGCCCTCAACTTTTCATTTTTATTCAATTTAGTCCATGAGCCTAAAACATGCAAATTTAATTTTTTTATTTAAAAAAAATTTATTGAAAATTCATACTAGTTGTATGTTATTAGCATCAAATACAGCCCACATTTGTAACAATTTCACATCTAGTCCTTGTATTTTTACTATTTCAATAATTTAATCCCTAATCGTTAAATTCATCAAAATCACTTAATAAAATACTTATGAATAAAAACTAATACCTCAAATTCATAATTTAACATCTAAAATCACAAATATTCATCAATGGCAACATTCAAAATCTTTAACAGTTTCAAAAACGAAGGTACGGGCTAGCTGGACCTAGCTGCAACAATCTCAAAAACATAAAAATTATTAGAAACAGGGCTAAAAGCACATACCAATCTAGCTTTTGAAGTTTCCAAAATCCAAAGGTTTAAAGATGACTTCTTCCTCCATTCAATTTCGGTGAAGAAGAATTGTAAAAGATGATAAAAGCATTTTGGTTTTATTTAATTTAATTTAATTAATCAAATTACCATTTTACCCTTTGTTAATAATTAAATAAAACACCAAATCCATGTCCATATATGTCCACTATGTAATATCCTGGATTTAGGGGTTATGAAAATTTTCGCTTGAATGTGTGCATTGTTGTTATGTGCTCTTTGTATGAGTTCTAGGGACTTTGGGAATTTTAGAATGTAAAGGATTGCCTTAGAAAATATTAGATTTTAATCTTAGAAGGGGAACTAAGCAAGTTTGGCCTTAAGAGAATTAATTTGATGTTTTGATCATAAGTTGAGCTATTGGTAAAGTGGTGACGGTGCATGGGGGAATGCATGAGGTGAGAGGTTCGAATCCTTTAGCTAGCAATTGGGAGGAATTTTAATTTTTGTTTTCTTCCCTATAGTGTCGGTCAAACCTTATCCTTAATAGATGGACTATTCTTTTATTTTTGGATAGTAGACCAATAGGAAAAGGCAAGTTAGGAGTTATGGTAAGGAATCAAGTGGATAAGGAAAGTTTAGGGGACAAGAGGCTTGAAGAGTGGGTGTTGTTTTGGAAGCTTTTCCATGGTCATGTGACCATGAACCTAGACGGCATAAGGGGCTAAGGGAGTGGTTTAATTGTGTTGGAAATTATGGGGTTGATAGGGAAGAATTAAGGAGGAAAAAGGGGGATTGTGTAGGCTATTGTGTTGGCCAAATTTTTGGTTTGGGAATTGGGAGGTTTTAGCTGACCAAAAGTTGTCAATTTGTGCATTTTTCCTTTGTCCAAAAATATTTCTCTTAACCGAATTTATCAATAGGCATTTGGTAAAAAGTTTGCTTTGTTTTGGCCTTTGCATTTTGACCAAATAGATACTTTTATTTCTTCTTTTCCTCTCAAGTTTACTTTCTTTTAGAACCAAAATATTGTCATCTTTGAAGACATTTACCATTCTTTTCTTCCTCTCTAAGTGCCGAATCCATCTTACACCAAAAGCATTCTCTTTTATTTTCTTTTCATTCTCTTCCTCTCTTCCCTTTTCCTATCATAACCAAAAATTATCCTATACCTTTTCATCATTCTTTTCCTTCCTTTTCTTTCTTTTGTTAAAGCCAAATTATCATTCTTTTTCTTTTAAGTTGTTAAGGCCGAATTTCTTGATAGTTCTAGTAAGGGTTAATCGATCATCGTGTTCGGGTAAGGCTTTTCTATCAATGGTTTTTTCTTTATTTTCTTTGGATTAATCGATTTTAGGAATCTAATCCTCTTATTTCTCCGTGACTAAACCTTTGAAGGAAGATTTTCGGGGTTGTCTTGTAGTCAATGTTAGGAAGAGATCATTCAAATTTGAATAATCCAAGGTAAGGGATAATGATATTCGGCCAAAGGCCATATCTTTTAGTGATAACCGATTTCTCACATAGTGATATGTAGGTTCTGTCGACCTGTAGGCAAGAGTCGGAAATCCTAAAGTTTCTATCGCTCTTTGTGTTTGCAAGGTGTGTAACTTATGCTAAACTTCTAATAGATCAATAGCTTTATTGATAAAAATGTGTTTATAAAGAAATATAAATGTTTATGGCTTCGGGTACCATTCAATGGTACGGTGAATTAAGGTATGTTATTCCTTCGTACTATGTATGATTCTAATATGAAACATATTTGATATTTGATTATGATTTTGATATAATGTACAAGGCATAATATTTACATCGCTAATAATGCTATATGCTTAATATGAAACGTGTCCGATTCCGATATGATAATGGGGCATATGGCATGATAATGAAATAATATGTTATTGCTTGGGCATATGGGTAATATTGAAAGGGGAAGTGTTCCGGTGGTTTTTACCACATTATCCGGCGACTTCGGTCACGATATTATGAATCCGGTGACTTCGGTCACGATACTATAAATTCGGTGACTCTGTCACAATTATCTGGTGGCTATGCCACAATTTATAAGGGCGATGTGCTAGTTGACTGCAGCAACTGCCTTCGATGGTGTGTAGCGGATGGAGGGTCGATTTAGAAATCCCCACGGTGTGATTGGTAGGTACGTGTGGTGTGTAGCGGATGGATATCTAAGTTGGGTTCGGGATTGCATTTCATTTATATGTATATGTGATTTAATCATATTATTATTGATTTGTTATATTATGAACTTTGTTACTATGATCGATTGGACTTTTAGTATAATGTTACACATTGAGTCTGTTGACTCACCCTTCGTGGGATAACTATTTCAGGTGATACACAATGATTTTGGACCGGGTCAAAGAGGATCGCGTGGTGGCCATTGCTCAACTCCGTAAATTGAAATTTTCACTTTTTATTAAACTTACTACGTTTTCTTATATATATTCCGGGATTTTTTTTTTGGGATATGTTTTTGTAATAAGGCCGCCATTAGTTATGTTACTTTTATGTTTTAAATTTATATTCTGCTACGATCAATTTCAAATAATCAATTAAATATTTTCGATAATCGTATTAAAAACGGTTTTTATCAAGATCGTACTTAAATTTATTCTTTTACCCCAAAAATCACATCTTATTACAAAACGACAAAAAAATGAGTTTTTCTTAAGAAGCATACCATATCCTATTTAGGGCTTGTGGGCCGGGTTTGGGGTGTTTCAACTTGGTATCAGAGCCCAGTTTTAAACACTCGGCCTTGGGTTTTGAAGTCCACAACGTTTTCAAAATTTGTCCCAAATGAATGATTTTGAAAATTTTTGGTTAAAAATGGTTTTATGGAAGCATGGCACCCGAGTTCTTGACCAAAGTCCACTGTAAGTACCTCAAATTATTGAGTGAATTATTATATGATTGTTATATGGGCATACTTGGGCTCGTAGATTAGAGAACTAGGATCTATTAAACCCTAGGGCTAGTGCACTCAAACATAGGCATAAGACTTAAAAACAACCGAACAAACTCAGCGAAGTAAGTCGCGAGTTAGTGTGGCAAACATTGTGCGCATGTCTAGGAGTGGATTCAATAAGAGCTTGGTATTTAAGCGATCCTAGCGACTCACCTCCTCTTTACTCGAATCCTGCACAGTGCGTAGCTACGGTTCACCCTAACCAAGAGGACTTATTCACGGGCTAAACTTGATAATTAAAACCCGAAAAGGACTAGCCATGCGCTTTTATAAAAACTCTAGTTTTTAAATCACTAAATTACCCTTTTGATCTGTACAAACTATTTTGAAGATATTTCTCAAAGTATTTTTGACTTCCAAAATTACCAAAATACCCTGGGTTGGGAACGGACAGAAATGCTCATAGAAGTGTGTTGAATGTTGTGGATGAGTGAATGTGTCTCAATTGATGTGAATGTGTGATTCTTTGAATTAGAATAGTGATCTTGAACTAGAAATTGTGATTGATCGAAAGAACTACTTCTGAAAACTCCTTTTCATAAAATTTGCTCGTGGATAAACAGTGAAACAAAATACTAATGCATAAAACTTCTTAATCAGATAAGACGCTAAGTAGACATGAGTTCTAGGGGACGAGGTCGTCGTGGTCGCCAGAGAGCGAGAATGGCTGTTTGGAACCGATTAGGTCCGGTCGTGGTTCCGAAATGAAGCTCCACCACCGTTGGAGTGGAATTTCAAGAGCAAACGGAGGAGATGACGCTGTATCGCAAGCTATGTTGCGAGTCCTAGAAACAGTAGCGGGAGCTAGTATGAGTAATGGAGTCACGAAAGTCGCGTGGCTGAGAGACTTAAATCTAACGGAGCCGAGGTTTTTAGGGAGTATCTGGGGGTAGCTCGAATATAGCGGTGTAACACCCCAAACCCGCCCAAACATTACGACCGAATTTGGTATGCTACGGAGGAAAAACTTTTGAAAATCCCTTTTAAGTCGTTTTAAATTTTGATAAAAGATATTGTTTTGATTTAAAACAGTTGAGGTGTTATGAAGAAAGCATTACTTAATGTCATTTAAAAATATACTAAGTTAGGTTATTACTGATTTCAAGTGTACCCGATGGCACAATAAAACATTTTTACGAATTAATTTGAGAAAAACATGTGTACCCATTTTAATATCATAAAATAGTTAAGCAATTTATCAAAACATAAAATAATCCAAGTGCAAATTTTAGGAGGCCTTATTACATCTTAAACAAAATAAATCAAACCCATATTAAAATAAAAATAGTTCCAAATCCACCTAGTCCATATTTTCATTGCATGGCGCCTCGAGTTCATCCGGCTCCTTATCCGCAACTACGAGTCACCTGAAAATGTTAAAGGAAAAGGTGAGTCATCAAGACCCAATGTGTAACCCTTTTTCCCGGTTTAATGTAACATCATACACAAATCATAATTAATTTAATATGCACAAGTTTAATATGCACCCAACCTAGCCATCCGTGACGCCTTTCTCTACCCCGTGTGGTACCAAACCACCGGTGGTGCCAAACCACCGTGACGTATAGTCACAAAATCCATCAATATTGTGGTACCAAACCACCGGTGACCCGAAGTCACAATCAAATGATGGGGCCAACCCATCGTGTGATACCAAATCACCGCGCATTTATCCCATATCTCAAAGTGGGTCCAACCCACGGTGGTATCAACCACGAGGACAAGTCGCTATGAGGGTGCCAAACCTCTGGAGGTACCAAACCTCTCCGTGACCGTAGTCACAATGTGTTACCAAAACACCGGTGTCCGTCGACACAAATATCACACGCCCCCTCCGCTCATCAACCCATATCAAATATTATATACTTTTCTTGAAATCATGATAATAGGTTTATTTAACAACGTTCATAGATTTATCATTACCATAAACCAAATATTGCACATACCAAATGTGACATGCTTCCCAAAAGCATCAAATAATAATCTCAAAGTAATAAAGACTTACCTGTGTCCTTGTTAATACCATGATGGTATAACATCCATGTCTACACAAACCGATTAGGCATAATATAACACTTAGCATATTTAAAAGATTATAAGATGTGTATGCACACACTGATACTAACGAGAGTCCTAAATCCCGAATAGACAAATCGGCCACACAAGTTTTCCTTGCCCCTATATTCGGCCAAAAACTAGATTAGTGCCATGGCCTATTCGGCCAAACCAAAATAATTGAGAAGGGTTCCTTGTGAACCCGAAACCTTACCCAAAAGCCTTCAACACTAGCCAACACACTCCTAAATGTGAACCGGTCTCACTTCCTACAACCAACCATCATTATTAAGGTTATTAGCCTTCGGCTTAAACGAAAACTTAAAAGAATAATCCTTTGAAATAAACCCTTACCACCTTACCAAAATCAATTGATAGAAAAGTCCCGAGGAAAACTATGCTACCTTTAATATTCGGCCAAAGTGATTCAAGATAGGAGAAGAAAATTTTCGGCACAACAAAGAGGTATATTCGGCTAAAGAACAAAAAGAAAATAATAGGAAAAGGGAATAGAGTTTGACAAAGAAGAGAGTATAGAAGATTTTTGGTGTTTAAGCAAAACAAATAGGAGAACAAGATGTTGATGAATGTTTCGGTTTGAGAGAATGAAATGGAGAAAATAGAAGATGAGCAAAAGAAATGACCAAATGGTCAAAAGAGTTTAGGCTTATCACAAGGTAAAATTCGGCCAAAAGAAAAGAAAAGAGATTGAGAGAGAATTGCAACCTTTTTCACCAAATGATAGGAATGACCAAAACACTCCTAAACCTTACCAATTACTAGCATATTCGGCCAAATCCTCCCCCTAGCCACATTGCCGTCCAAGTTCATGGTCAATTGGCCATGAGTTAGTTTCCAAAACATTTTCCACAAACCAAGCCTTTTGTCCCCTCAATTTACCATAACTTCAAGATATCCTTCCATAACCTTAGGAATCTTATCCCTTATTCCATGCTTTCCTTTAAAATAAATTCAACTTACCAAAATGAAAGTCCAACCTATCATAATCATAGGTTGACCTGCCATTAATGCTAACATACAAAATAAACTTTTAAAAATGCTAAACATACTACTCGAACCTCTAACCTCAAGCTATAAGTTCAAACACCATAACCACTTTTCCATTAATTCCTTATGTGCTTTAATTAACACTTAAATTAACTTAAGTGCTAACCTCACATAATCCACTTCATTAAATAAACCATACTAAGAATTATCCTACTAAACCGAGCTTAATCAAGACCCTAATTAAGTCTTATAACACCACAAATAATATCACGAGATTTAAACACAAGAAAAATAATTCAATCACAAATAGCCCCAATTTCAGGATGTTACAGTTCTACCCCCTTAAAATAATTTCGTCCTCGAAATTACCTGATCAGAAAAGATGGGGATATTGCTGCCTCATCACATCCTCGGGTTCCCACGTCGCTTCCTCCGTACCATGGTTTCGCCATAGCACTTTCACTAAAGTGCACTGCTTTTTCTTACGCAAAACCTTGACATCACGTTCTAAGATCTGAACTGGCTCCTCCTCGAAAGATAGATCTGAGTTAACCTCAATCTCTGCCACAGGCACAACGTGCGATGGATCGGACCGATATCGCCTAAGCATTGACACATGGAAGACGTCGTGAATTTGCCTTAACTCTACCGGGAACTCGAGTGGTAAGCTACCGGTCCTACTCGCTTCAACACAATTATACGGGCCGATGAACCTTGGGCTTAACTTCCCTTTTCGCCCAAACGCAACACCTTTTTCCAAGGCGACACCTTCAGAAAGACTTTATCTCCTACCTCGTATTCCATTTCCTTGCGCTTGAGATCGGCATATGACTTTTGCCTATCTGATGCTTCCTTGAGACGAGCCCGAATTACCTTAACTTTGTCCTCCGTTTCAGTCACCAATTCTGGACCCAAAACCTGACGTTCACCTAACTCCGTCCAACACGTAGGAGTACGGCATTTTCGTCCATAGAGTGCTTCATATGGTGCCATTTGGATACTAAACGATAACTATTGTTATAAGCGAATTCCGCCAATGGTAGATACTCTTCCCAACTACCACTGAAATCCAAAATGCAACCTCTCAGCATATCTTCTAAAATCTGTATCACTCTTTCCGATTGTCCGTCAGTTTACGGGTGAAAAGCTGTGCTGAAGTCTAATCTCGTTCCCAAGGCCTGATGCAAAACTCTCCAAAACCTTGATGTAAACCTCGGATCCCTATCCGAGATAATCGATACTGGCACACCATGCAATCTTACTATCTCGGCTACATATAGCTTTGCTAGCTTCTGAAGCGAATAATCTACCCTTACTGGTATGAAATGCGCTGACTTAGTTAGTCGATCCACAATCACCCAAACCGAGTTCTTCTTACTAGGCGTGAGGGGTAATCCACTGACAAAATCCATAGTGATCCTCTCCCATTTCCACTGAGGAATCTTCACCGGTTGGAGTAACCCTGATGGCAACTGATGTTCAGCTTTAACTTGCTGACACATAGACACTTACCCACGAATTCAGTTACCTCACGCTTCAACCCAGGCCACCAAAACTGTTCCCGCAAATCTCCATACATCTTGCTACCTCCCGGATGCATAGCGTATGGGCTGCTATGTGCATCTTGGAGAAATCTTTGCCTCAACTCCACATCTTTCGGTATACAAGCTCGCCCTTGAAAACATAACACTCCCTTGCCAGACAAACTGTACCCTTCCAAACCACCGTCTTGAACTTGCAACCTCCTTGCATTCAAACTGTCATCCACCAACTGCTTTTCCTTAATCTCCTCGATCCAAGTCGGTTTAACTTGCAGTTCTGCCAAAAGACTTCCGTCGTCGTATAGACTGAGATGAGCAAACATCGCTCTTAAGTCTGTCACGACTTTTCGGCTCAAGGCATCAGCCACCACGTTCGCCTTACCCGGATGGTACTCAATCGAACAGTCGTAGTCTTTTAACAGTTCAATCCACCGACGCTGTCTCAAATTCAAATCCTTCTGAGTCAAAAGATACCTCAAACTTTTATGATCCGTGTAGACTATTGACTTTTCCCCATACAAGTAATGCCGCCATATTTTCAAAGCAAAAACTACTGCCGCTAACTCCAAGTCGTGCGTTGGATAGTTAACCTCATGCGGTCTTAGCTGACGGGACGCATAGGCCACTACCTTCCCTTCTTGCATCAATACGCATCCCAAACCAGTATGGGACGCGTCACGATGAAACCGTAAACAACTTTTACGCCTCAGTTGTACCAAAACCGAGCTTCCGTCAAAATCTTCCTTAGCTTGTCAAAACTTTCTTGTTGCTTCTCCGACCATACAAATGGAACTCCCTTTCTTAACAACTTAGTCAACGGCGCTGCGATTAAAGAGAATCCTTCCACAAACCTCCGATAATACCTGCGGACCAAAAAGCTTCGAATTTCTGCCACTGACCTAGGGGGTTTCCAATCCAACACCGCTTCCACCTTGCGAGGATCTACTCTAATCCCTTCCGCTGACACCACATGACCTAAGAAAGCCACCTCTCTAAGCCAAAATTCACACTTACTGAATTTGGCATATAACTGCTTCTCTCTCAGTACTTGTAGAACTATACGCAAATGCATGTCATGCTCCTTCTCCGTCTTTGAGTAAACCAATATGTCGTCTATAAACACCACGACAAATTGATCCAAGTACTGCTGAAACACTCTATTCATTAAGTCCATGAATGCTGCTGGTGCATTAGTCAACCCAAAAGGCATCACCAAAAACTCGTAATGCCCATACCTTGTTCGGAATGCCGTCTTGTGCACATCAACCTCTTTCACCTTGAGTTGATGATATCCCGACCTAAGATCTATCTTTGAAAATACCGATGCACCCTTCAGTTGGTCAAACAAGTCATCAATCCGAGGCAACGGATACCTGTTCTTGATCGTTAACTTGTTCAATTGGCGGTAGTCGATACACATCCGCATTGAACCATCCTTCTTCCTAACAAACAACACAGGTGCTCCCCACGGAGATATACTTGGTCGGATAAATCCTCGGTCCAAAAGCTCCTAAATTTGAGCCTTCAGCTCCACCAATTCCTTTGGTGCCATTCGGTAAGGTGCTATTGACACAGGTGCCGTTCCAGGTAGCAAGTCTATACCAATTTCAACTTCCCGATCTGGAGGCAGACCCGGAAGTTGTTCTGGGAACACATCAGCGAATTCCCTTACTGTTCAGACCTTCTCAACCGCTGACTCCTTAGCTTCCAAAGCACAAATTCGAACCAAAAATGCCTCGTAACCTTTCCTGACCATCTTTTCAGCCTTCAACGCAGACACTACATTAGATAGGTAATCTCTTCTATTACCTATCATGACCACTTCATCACCCTCAGCCATCTTAAGAACCATGCGCTTAGCAGCGCAGTCCAACCTTGCCTGATACTTAACCAACCAGTCCATACCAAGGATCAAATCGAACTCCCCAATGCGATTTGCCACAGCGATCTGATGGCCGCGGTCTGCGTTAGCGACCATGGGCCTTCTGCTGATTTGGCCCACTCTGCCTCACCCTTTTCTCGAACATTACCACCCGATCCAGACGACCCAAATCCTCTTTTCTACGCTTGTTACTATCATAGTTACGTCTCACGGACTCCTTGACCCCTTCGGCTACCTTAGCTTTTTCCACCAAGACGGCAAACTCACGCTCTGCTGCGGAGCAATTAGCAACCTTAACTCATCCTAAGTCCGTCTTCAAAGCGGACACAACGATCATGCTCCGTTGACACTATACCTGAGCATAGCGGCTCAACCTCAAGAATTTTGCTTCATACTCCGACCACGGACTTATTTCCTTGTACCAACCCGGAAAAGCTTTCCTCTGTGCATCAATGTAGCTTGTGCCCACATACTTCTTACGATAAGCGGCTTTGAAGTATTCCCAAGTCGGATCATCTGCGTAGCACCATCTCGAACCGTGAGCCACCATCGATATGACTCATCCTTGAGAAGCGACACGCTCCTTTCGGTTTCTCCTCATTTGTCGGATCTATCTCATCCATGATTCTTTCGATCGATTCTAGCCAATACTCAGCCGTATTGGGCGCTACACCGGACACACCTCGAAAAATTCAGCTCCGTTAGCTCGAAGTCTCTCGGTGCCGACTTCCAAGCTCCTCCACTCCACCCATTCTAGCTACTCTCTCTAGAACCCGCGGCGTCGCTTGTGACGCTGCGTCATCACCCGTCGATCCTGCTCCTCGGCTCCAAAGGTTGGGGTGGTGGTGGCGGTGGTACCTCATTCTCGATCCACGACCCGATCGGCGGGTTCTAACACGGTCATCCTACCCCTTCCGCGTCCCACGACGACCATGTCCTCTAAAGCTCATTCTAACTATCGCGCTTTAATCACGATTAGGAAATTTTTATGAATTAGTACATGTTTCACTTGGTTATCATGAAGAAATTTTATGAAAAGAATTTAATAGAGATTCTTTTGATGAATCAAATTTTTAAGTCTTACTGTCTAATTTACATCGAAAAGTACATCCATTCCCTATACCTTTCATACCTATGCACTCTTGGGCATTCTTGTCCGTTTTCTATCCTGGGGTATTTTTAGTAATTTTGCCACTAGGGAAATTTCATTAATTTTGGTAAGTTGAAGAATATTTTGAAAATTTTTGAAAGTAAATTTTTGTTGCTATTGAAATGAGTATCATAACGATTTTTAAAACTTAGAGCTTTCACAAAGCAGGGTTAATCCCTTTTGGGTTTTATTTAACGTGTTTAGCCTATGGTGAGTCCTCTTGGTTAGGGTGAACAGAAGCTACGCACCAGTGGGAATCCATAAAGAGGAGGTGAGTCACGAGGATTTGCTTAAATACCAAGCTCTTACGGATCCAATCCTAGACATGCGCACTAAGGTTACCACACCTAACTTTCGGTGACTTGGTCACGGGTTGGTTTTAATTAGGCCATTAAAGTCTTATGAGTTTTGTTGGGGTGGACTAGTCCTAAGGTTCAACACCTATCACACTAACTCGTTCCCTTCTTACCCTTCCATAATAATAATCCATACAAAAAGTTAGAGTACTTACAGGCGGATCGGTCTTGGGAGACTCGGTGCCATGCTTATTCAAAACCAAAATATTTCAAATAGACCTACCAAAACATTTTTGGGCCTTGGGCTACAGTAGAAACTTTGAGCAGGGCTCGATACAATTTGTAACACCCCAAACCCAGCCCAAACATTACGACCGAATTTGGTATGCTACGGAGGAAAAACTTTTGAAAATCCCTTTTAAGTCGTTTTAAATTTTGATAAAAGATATTGTTTTGATTTAAAGCAGTTGAGGTGTTATGAAGAAAGCATTACTTAATGTCATTTAAAAATATACTAAGTTAGGTTATTCTGATTTCAAGTGTACCCGATGGCACAATAAAACATTTTTACGAATTAATTTGAGAAAAACATGTGTACCCATTTAATATCATAAAATAGTTAAGCAATTTATCAAAACATAAAATAATCCAAGTGCAAATTTTAGGAGGCCTTATTACATCTTAAACAAAATAAATCAAACCCATATTAAAATAAAAATAGTTCCAAATCCACCTAGTCCATATTTTCATTGCATGGCGCCTCGAGTTCATCCGGCTCCTTATCCGCAACTCTGAGTCACTGAAAATGTTAAAGGAAAAAGGTGAGTCATCAAGACCCAATATGTAACCCTTTTCCCGGTTTAATGTAACATCATACACAAATCATAATTAATTTAATATGCACAAGTTTAATATGCACCCAACCTAGCCATCCGTGCGCCTTTCTCTACCCGTGTGGTACCAAACCACTTTGGTGGTGCCAAACCACTGGTGACGTATAGTCACGAAATCCATCAATATTGTGGTACCAAACCACTTTGGTGACCAGAAGTCACAATCAAATGATGGGGCCAACCCATCGTGTGATACCAAATCAGCGCGACGATCCCATATCTCAAAGTGGGGCCAACCCGGTGGTATCAACCACGGGGACAAGTCGCTATGAGGTGCCAAACCTCTGGAGGTACCAAACCTCTGGTGACCGTAGTCACAATGTGTTACCAAAACAACGGTGTCCGCGACACAAATATCACTTTGCCCCCTCAGCTCATCAACCCATATCAACAATTATATACTTTTCTTTGAAATCATGATAATAGGTTTATTTAACAACGTTCATAGATTTATCATTACCATAAACCAAATATTGCACATACCAAATGTGACATGCTTCCCAAAAGCATCAAATAATAATCTCAAAGTAATAAAGACTTACCCGTGTCCTTGTTAATACCATGATGGTATAACATCCATGTCTACACAAACCGATTAGGCATAATATAACACTTAGCATATTTAAAAGATTATAAGATGTGTATGCACACACACTGATACTAACGAGTCCTAAATCCCGAATAGACAAATCGGCCACACAAGTTTTCCTTGCCCTATATTCGGCCAAAAACTAGATTAGTGCCATGGCCTATTCGGCCAAACCAAAATAATTGAGAAGGGTTCCTTGTGAACCGAAACCTTACCAAAAGCCTTGAACACTAGCCAACACACTCCTAAATGTGAACGGTCTCACTTCCCTACAACCAACCATCATCATTAAGGTTATTAGCCTTTGGCTTAAAACGAAAACTTAAAAAGAATAATCCTTTGAAATAAACCCTTACCACCTTACAAAAATCAATTGATAGAAAAGTCCAGGAAAACTATGCTACCTTTAATATTCGGCCAAAGTGATTCAAGATAGGAGAAGAAAATTTTCGGCACAACAAAGAGGTATATTCGGCTAAAGAACAAAAAGAAAATAATAGGAAAAGGGAATAGAGTTTCGACAAAGAAGAGAGTATAGAAGATTTTTGGTGTTTGAGCAAAACAAATAGGAGAACAAGATGTTGATGAATGTTTCGGTTTTGAGAGAATGAAATGGAGAAAGTAGAAGATGAGCAAAAGAAATGACCAAATGGTCAAAAGAGTTTAGGCTTATCACAAGGTAAAATTCGGCCAAAAGAAAAGAAAAGAGATTGAGAGAGAATTGCAACCTTTTTCACCAAATGATAGGAATGACCAAAACACTCCTAAACCTTACCAATTACTAGCATATTCGGCCAAATCCTCCTCGACCACATTGCCGTCAAGTTCATGGTCAATTGGCCATGAGTTAGTTTCTAAAACATTTTCCACAAACCAAGCCTTTTGTCCCCTCAATTTACCATAACTTCAAGATATCCTTCCATAACCTTAGAATCTTATCCCTTATTCCATGCTTTCCTTTAAAATAAATTCAACTTACCAAAATGAAAGTCCAACCTATCATAATCATAGGTTGACCGGCCATTAATGCTAACATACAAAATAAACTTTTAAAAATGCTAAACATACTACTCGAACCTCTAACCTCAAGCTATAAGTTCAAACACCATAACCACTTTGCCATTAATTCCTTATGTGCTTTAATTAACACTTAAATTAACTTAAGTGCTAACCTCACATAATCCACTTCATTAAATAAACCATACTAAGAATTATCCTACTAAGCCAGAGCTTACTCAAGACCCTTAATTAAGTCTTATAACACCACAAATAATATCACGAGATTTAAACACAAGAAAAATAATTCAATCACAAATAGCCCCAATTTCGGGATGTTACAAGCGGAGTACTGGCTAAAGGAAGTCGAGAGGATCATGGATAATTTAGACTTCACCGCCGAGGATAAATTGGAAGGTCTTTGTTTTGTTGCTTCGTGACGAGGCGTATCAATGGTGGCTCAACATCAAAGAGTATTCTGGGATCGAGTAGATTGGGGTATTTTAAGATCAAGTTTGAAGGGAAATATGTTGGAGCTAGTTACATTGACTCTCGAGAGAAAGGCGTTCTGAATGCGGTACAAGGAAATAAGTCGATAGCTGAATATGAGCGGAGTTTCTGCGATTAAGCCGTTATGCGGAGGATTGTAGCTCACGATTATGAGCGGTGTGTCGATTGAGGATGGGTTGCGAAATGAGTGCAGTGATGATTGCACCGCATCGAGAGAGAAGATTTTGCGATTTTAGTGGATAGAACTAGGATAGTTGAAGAAGTCAAGCGGACCAGAGATAGAAACAGAGATCGAGTCGAATAAGAATAAGAGGAGCTATGGATCTTGAGGTCATCAGGGAATTTCAAAGAAACCTAGAATTGAGGGGCGCGACTTGACAAGATGCTAAGGGAGGGCGATGTCGTACTTGTGCTCGGTGTGGAAAAATGCACCGGGAGAATGGTGGAAGAAGGCGGGGATGTTTTAAGTGCGGATCAAAGGATCATATGATTAGGGATTGTCCATTGGATCTTGAGAGGAATCGTTCGATGAGGTCGGGGTTCTAATCAGTGTGAGGTTGGCAGCTGACCAATGAGGGTCGTGGTTCGAGTGGCGGAGGTAATGGTTACGGTAGAGTCGTGGGACTTGAGCGAGGCGATGGTAAGCTGCGAGGCTAGGCGGCCGGGTTTGGTGTATCGATTCGTCGGAGGGAAGATAGTGATGCACACGATGTTATCACGGAGTGCGTTTCTTATTTACAGGTTGCCCTTTATTGGTTTGATAGATATAGGGTCAACTCATTCTTACATCGCTAGTGAAGTATCTGGAACTCTACATGTGAACTCTGAGATCTGTACCTAGGAAGATGGTATACTTAGTCCTTTAGGGAATGATGTAGTAGTAGATAAGCTCTTTAAGGAAGTGCCTTTAGAAGTTCAAGGGGCCTTGATTTCCGGCTAATTTAATGGAGTTTCCATTTGGAGAATTTGATTTGATCCTAGGCATGGATTGGCTAGTGAAGTATCGTGCGAATGTGGATTGTCTTTGCTAAGCGGATGTCACTAAGGTCTATGGGCGATAAGGAAGTTGTGGTAATGGACGAGAGACAGAACTACTTATCAAATGTAGTATCAGCTCTTAAGGCGAGAAAAATATGGTTAGGAAAGGTTGTTTGGCTTTTCTTATGTTGGTTAGTGCCTTGGAGGCTAAAGAGGCAAGCTGTTGAAGAGGTCGGAATTTGTGAGAGAAATTCGTGGATGTCTTTCGGAAGAACTTCGGGGTTGCCTCGGGATCGGGAGGTGGAATTTGGGATTGACTTATTGCACAGGCAGCGCGCGGTATCTATCGCTCCGTATAGAATGGCACCAAAGGAGTTGGTTGAGCTTAAGGCCCAAATTCAAGAGTTGCTTGATCGTAGGTTTATCCGAGGCCTAGTGTGTCTCCAAGGGGAGCACCGGTCTTGTTAAGTAAAGAAGAAGGGCGGGACTATGCGTATGTGCATAGATTACCGAAGCGATTGAATAAGCTAACCATCAAGAACAAGTATCCTTTGCCAAGGATAGACGACTTGTTCGATCGACTTAAGGAGGCTGCGGTATTCTCAAAGATAGATCTAAGGTCGGGGTATCATCGGTGAAAGGTGAAGAAGGCGGATATCCATAAAACGACTTTCGAACAAGATATGGGCATTATGAATTTTTGGTAATGCCGTTCGAATTAACGAAACGCCCAGTGCGTTTATGGATATGATGAATCGGGTTTTCAACCTACTTGGATCGGTTTGTTGTTGTGTTTATATACGCGACATTCTTGTGTATTCAAGTCGAGTTCTGACATGATGAGCATCTTGGATAGTGTTGCAAGTGTTGAGAGAGAAGAAGCTTTATGCCAAATTCAGCAAGTCACGAATTTTGGTGAAAAAGTTGCGTTTTTAGGCCATGTGGTGTCTGCGGAAGGGATAAGGGTGGATCCTCGAAAGATTGAGGCGGTGTTAGATTGGAAACCACCTAAGTGCATGTAAGAAGTTCGTAGTTTCTTGGGATTAGCGGGTTACTACGGAAGGTTAGTCGAAGGATTCTCCTCGATAAGCGGCACCTTTGCGAAGTTGTTGAGAAAAGAGATACCTTTCGTGTGGGCGAATAAGCGATAAGAGAGCTTTGAGAAGCTTAAGAGGTTTTGGTGAAGCTCAGGTGTTGATTCGGCTGAGGCGAGGAAGGACTTTGTGGTGTATTGTGATCGTCTCACATTGGATTGGGATGTGTTTTGATGCAAGGCGGGAAGGTGGTTGCGTATGCATCTCGACAATTGAGGCCTCACGAGGTTAACTACCCGACGCATGACTTGGAGTTAGCGTGGTAGTTTTGCTCTTAAAGTGTGGAGGCATTATTTGTATGGAGAAAAGTCGATGTAATCTACCACGGACCACAAGAGTCTTAAGTATCTCTGACTCGAGAAGGAGGCTGAATCGAGACAACAAAGATGGGTGGAGTTGTTGAAAGACTACGATTGTTCAATAGAGTATCACCGGGCAAGGCGAATGTAGTGGCGGATGCCACTAAGTAGGAAAGTGGTGTCGGATCTAAGGCGATGTTCGCACATCTTAGTCTTTATGATGATGGAAGCTTGTTGGCGGAATTACAAGTAAAGCCGAGTGTGGTTGAGTCAGGTGAAAGAAAAAGCGGTTGGTAGATGATGATTTAAGTGTTAAAAAATGCGGCAAGTGCAAAATGGAGAGTTGGAAGATTATGGTGTTAACAATGATGGAGTTTTGTGTTTCAAGGGTAAGATGCGTATCTTGCAGAAGGATGAGGAGCTTAGGCGAACAATTCTTGAGAATCGCATGGTGGTCCTTATCGATGCATCAGGGAGGTAGTAAGTTGTCTGAGGATCTTGGGATCAATTTTGGTGGCACAGGTCTTAAGCGAGAGATTCACGGAGTTTGTGGGAAGTGCTTAGCGTGTCGACAAGTTAAAAATTTGAACACCAAGTTCCATCGGGATTACTTGACCAATAAAGATTCCGCAATGGAAGTGGGAGCGTATCACCATGGACTTTGTTAGTGGGTTTCCCTTTATGCCTACCAAGAAAGATTCGGTGTGGGTGATAGTGGATCGATTGTGAAATCTGCACATTTCATTCTGTGCGAATTGATTACTCTTTGCGAGAAATTGGCGAAGTTGTATGTGGTAGAGATTGTAAGATTGCATGGAGTGCGATGTGATTATATCGGATAGGGATCAGGGTTTACGTCTCGATTACGGAAAGCATTACATCGAGCTTTGGGCACGATTAGACTTGATGCGGCATTTCATCCACGATCGATGGCAAGTCTCGTGAGTAATTCAAGTATTAGAGGACATGTTAAGGGGATGTGTGATAGATTTGAGAGGAAGGTAGGAAGAATTTTTGCCTTTAGCGAGTTTTGCGTACAACAACGATTACCAAGCGATGTTCGGATGGCACCGTATGAAGCACTATATGGGCGAAAGTGTCGCACTCCTACGTGTTGGGCGGAATTAGGGAGCGTCGGGTTTTGGGTCGAGAGATTGTGGTGAATCCGAAGAAAAGGTTAAAGTAATTCGGGCTCGGTTGAAGGAGGCATCGAGATAGGCAAAAAGTTGTCTGCCTGATTTGAAATGAAAGGACATAGAGTTTGTTGTGGGAGACCAAGTGTTCCTAAAGGTTTACGCCTTGGAAAAAGGTGATGAGATTTGAGTCGCAAAGAAAGTTAAGCCCGAGTTTATAGGACCTTATCGGGTTTTGAAGCGGGTTGGACCAGTGGCATATCGATTAGAGTTACCTTGAGTTGAATCAAATGCATGATGTGTTTCATGTTTGATGTTACATCGTTACAGTCGGATCCATCTCATATAGTGCGATTGAGGAGGTAGAACTACGACCCGATTTGTCCTATGAGGAGGAGCCGATTCAAATTCTAGATCGAGATGTGAAGGTGTTACGGAGAAATCGGTTCCTCTCGTCAAAGTATTATGGTGCAATCATGGATCGGAAGAAGCTTAGTGGGGCCAGGAGGAGGCTATGCGGCGACAATATCCTCACTTATTCTTGTCGGGTAATTTCGGGGCGAAATTTTTTTAGGAAGGTAGAAGCGTAATATTCCGGATTTAGGGGTTATGAAAATTTTTGCTTGAATGTGTGCATTGTTGTTATGTGCTCTTTGTATGAGTTCTAGGGACTTTGGGAATTTTAGAATGTAAAGGATTGCCTTAGAAAATATTAGATTTTAATCTTAGAAGGGGAACTAAGCAAGTTTGGCCTTAAGAGAATTAATTTGATGTTTTGATCATAAGTTGAGCTATTGGTAAAGTGGTGAAGGTGCATGGGGGAATGCATGAGGTGAGAGGTTCGAATCCTTTAGCTAGCAATTGGGAGGAATTTTAATTTTTGTTTTCTTCCCTATAGTGTCAGTCAAACCTTATCCTTAATAGATGGACTATTCTTTTATTTTTGGATAGTAGACCAATAGGAAAAGGCAAGTTAGGAGTTATGGTAAGGAATCAAGTGGATAAGGAAAGTTTAGGGGACAAGAGGCTTGAAGAGTGGGTGTTGTTTTGGAAGCTTTTCCATGGTCATGTGACCATGAACCTGGAAACGGCATAAGGGGCTAAGGGAGTGGTTTAATTGTGTTGGAAATTATGGGGTTGATAGGGAAGAATTAAGGAGGAAAAAGGGGATTGTGTAGGCTATTGTGTTGGCGAATTTTTGGTTTAGGAATGGGAGGTTTTAGTTGACCAAAAGTTGTCAATTTGTGCATTTTCCTTTGTCCAAAAATATTTCTCTTAGCAATTTATCAATAGGCATTTGGTAAAAAGTTTGCTTTGTTTTGGCCTTTGCATTTTGACCAAATAGATACTTTTATTTCTTCTTTTCCTCTCAAGTTTACTTTCTTTTGGAACCAAAATATTGTCATCTTTGAAGACATTTACCATTCTTTTCTTCCTCTCTAAGTCTAGAATCCATCTTACACCAAAAGCATTCTCTTTTATTTTCTTTTCATTCTCTTCCTCTCTTCCCTTTTCCTATCATAGCAAGAAAATTATCCTATACCTTTTTCATCATTCTTTTCCTTCCTTTTCTTTCTTTTGTTAAAGCCGAAATTATCATTCTTTTTCTTTTAAGTTGTTAAGGCGAATTTCTTGATAGTTCTAGTAAGGGTTAATCGATCATCGTGTTCGGGTAAGGCTTTTCTATCAATGGTTTTTCTTTATTTTCTTTGGATTAATCGATTTTAGGAATCTAATCCTCTTATTTCTCAAGTGGCTAAACCTTTGAAGGAAGATTTTGGGGTTGTCTTGTAGTCAACGTTAGGAAGAGATCATTCAAATTTGAATAATCCAAGGTAAGGGATAATGATATTCGGCCAAAGGCCATATCTTTTAGTGATAACCGATTTCTCACATAGTGATATGTAGGTTACAATGACGTGTAGGCAAGAGTCGAAATCCTAAAGTTTCTATCGCTCTTTGTGTTTGCAAGGTGTGTAACTTATGCTAAACTTCTAATAGATCAATAGCTTTATTGATAAAAATGTGTTTATAAAGAAATATAAATGTTTATGGCTTGGGTACCATTCAATGAGTACGGTGAATTGAGTATGTTATTCCTTACGTACTATGTTTGATTCTAATATGAAACATATTCGATATTTGATTATTATTTTGATATAATGTACAAGGCATAATATTTACATCGCTAATAATGCTATATGCTTAATATGAAGCGTGTCCGATTAGATATGATAATGGGGCATATGGCATGATAATGAAATAATATGTTATTGCATGGGCATATGGGTAATATTGAAAGGAAGTGTTAGGTGGTTTTACCACATTATCCAGTGACTTTGGTCACGATATTATGAATCCGGTGACTTGGTCACGATACTATAAATTCGGTGACTCTGTCACAATTATCACAGTGGCTATGCCACAATTTATAAGAGCGATGTGCTAGTTATTGCGACAAGCGCCTTCGATGGTGTGTAGCGGATGGAGGGTCGATTTAGAAATCCCGGGTGTGATTTGTAGATGCGTGTGGTGTGTAGCGGATGGATATCTAAGTTGGGTTGGGATCGCATTTCATTTATATGTATATGTGATTTAATCATATTATTATTGATTTGTTATATTATGAACTTTGTTACTATGATCGATTGGACTTTTAGTATAATGTTACACATTGAGTCTGTTGACTCACCCTTAGTGGGATAACTATTTGGGTGATACACAATGATTTTGGACCGGGTCAAAGAGGATCGCGTGGTGGCCATTGCTCAACTCAAGTAAATTGAAATTTTCACTTTTTATTAAACTTACTACGTTTTCTTATATATATTAAGGATTTTTTTGGGATATGTTTTTGTAATAAAGGCGCCATTAGTTATGTTACTTTTATGTTTTAAATTTATATTACCTTTCGATCAATTTCAAATAATCAATTAAATATTTTTGATAATCGTATTAAAAGCGGTTTTTATCAAGATCGTACTTAAATTTATTCTTTTACCCCAAAAATCACATCTTATTACAAAGCGACAAAAAAATGAGTTTTCTTAAGAAGCATACCATATCAGGTCGGGCTTGTGGGCGGGTTTGGGGTGTTTCAACTTGTATCGAGCCAGTTTTAAACACTCGGCCTTGGGTTTTGAAGTCCACAACGTTTTCAAAATTTGTCCCAAATGAATGATTTTGAAAATTTTTGGTTAAAAATGGTTTTATGGAAGCATGGCACCCGAGTTCTTGACAGAAGTCCACGGTAAGTACCTCAAATTATTGAGTGAATTATTATATGATTGTTATATGGGCATACTTGGGCTCGTAGATTAGAGAACTAGGATCTATTAAACCCTAGGGCTAGTGCACTCAAACATAGGCATAAGACTTAAAAACAAGCCCAACAAACTTGTGAAGTAAGTCAGTAGAGATTCGGTGTGGCAACCATTGTGCGCATGTCTAGGAGTGGATTCGATAAGAGCTTGGTATTTAAGCGATCCTAGCGACTCACCTCCTCTTTACTCGAATCCTGCAGTGCGTAGCTACGGTTCACCCTAACCAAGAGGACTTATTCACGGGCTAAACTTGATAATTAAAACCGAAAAGGACTAGCCATGCGGTTTTATAAAAACTCTAGTTTTAAATCACTAAATTACCCTTTTGATCTGTACAAACTATTTTGAAGATATTTCTCAAAGTATTTTAGACTTCCAAAATTACCAAAATACACAGGTTGGGAGCAGACGAAATGCTCATAGAAGTGTGTTGAATGTTGTGGATGAGTGAATGTGTCTCAATTGATGTGAATGTGTGATTCTTTGAATTAGAATAGTGATCTTGAACTAGAAATTTTGATTGATCGAAAGAACTACTTACGAAAACTCCTTTTCATAAAATTTGCTCGTGGATAAGCAGTGAAACAAAATACTAATGCATAAAACTTCTTAATCGGATAAGGCGCTAAGTAGACATGAGTTCTAGGGGCCGAGTAAGTAAGTGAGTGTGATTAGAGCGAGAATGGGCTGTTTGGAACCGATTAGGGCTGGTCGGGGTTTGAAAATGAAGCTCATACACCAATTTGTTGGAGTGGAATTTCAAGAGCAAAGCGGAGGAGATATTGTTTGTATCATAAGCTATGTTGCGAGTCCTAGAGCAGTAGCGGGAGCTAGTATGAGTAATGGGCGCGAAAGTCGGTGGTGAGAGACTTAAATCTACTTGGTGAGGTTTTTAGGGGGAGTATGCAGGGTAGCTCGAATGTAGCGGTGTAACACCCCAAACCGGGCCAAACATTACGGCCAGAATTTGGTATGCTACGGAGGAAAAACTTTTGAAAATCCTTTTTAAGTCGTTTTAAATTTTGATAAAAGATATTGTTTTGATTTAAAGCAGTTGAGGTGTTATGAAGAAAGCATTACTTAATGTCATTTAAAAATATACTAAGTTAGGTTATTCTGATTTCAAGTGTACGGATGGCACAATAAAACATTTTCTACGAATTAATTTGAGAAAAACATGTGTACCCATTTTAATATCATAAAATAGTTAAGCAATTTATCAAAACATAAAATAATCCAAGTGCAAATTTTAGGAGGCCTTATTACATCTTAAACAAAATAAATCAAACCCATATTAAAATAAAAATAGTTCCAAATCCACCTAGTCCATATTTTCATTGCATGGCGCCTCGAGTTCATCAGGCTCCTTATCATAACTACTGAGTCACTGAAAATGTTAACGGAAAAAGGTGAGTCATCAAGACCCAATGTGTAACCCTTTTTCCCGATTTAATGTAACGTCATACACAAATCATAATTAATTTAATATGCACAAGTTTAATATGCACCAACCTAGCCATCCGTCGCCTCTCTCTACCGTGTGGTACCAAACCCACAGTGACGTATAGTCACGAAATCCATCAATATTGTGGTACCAAACCACTTTGGTGACCCGAAGTCACAATCAAATGATGGGGCCAACCCATCGTGTGATACCAAATCAGCGGCGACGATCCCATATCTCAAAGTGGGGCCAACCCGCGGTGGTATCAACCACGGGGACAAGTCGCTATGAGGTGCCAAACCTCTGCAGGTACCAAACCTCACGGTGGCCGTAGTCACAATGTGTTACCAAAACAACGGTGTCAAAGTCGACACAAATATCACTTGCCCCCTCCACTCATCAACCCATATCAACAATTATGTACTTTTCTTTGAAATCATGATAATAGGTTTATTTAACAACGTTCATAGATTTATCATTACCATAAACCAAATATTGCACATACCAAATGTGACATGCTTCCCAAAAGCATCAAATAATAATCTCAAAGTAATAAAGACTTACAGTGTCCTTGTTAATACCATGATGGTATAAAATCCATGTCTACACAAACCGATTAGGCATAATATAACACTTAGCATATTTAAAAGATTATAAGATGTGTATGCACACACACGATACTAACGAGTCCTAAATCCCGAATAGACAAATCGGTCACACAAGTTTTCCTTGCCCCTATATTCGGCCAAAAACTAGATTAGTGCCATGGCCTATTCGGCCAAACCAAAATAATTGAGAAGGGTTCCTTGTGAACCCGAAACCTTACCAAAAGCCTTGAACACTAGCCAACACACTCCTAAATGTGAGGCAGGTCTCACTTCCCTACAACCAACCATCATCATTAAGGTTATTAGCCCTCGGCTTAAGCAAAGCGTAAAAGAATAATCCTTTGAAATAAACCCTTACCACCTTACCAAAATCAATTGATAGAAATGTAACACCTGGTTTAGGGGCTATGCGGGTTGGGTATAATTAGTGTTCGGCGAGGTTTTGGGTATGTAGATGTGTTTGAGAGGTCTTGGGAATGCTCGGATTAAAGGGAGGACTTTGGAAAATTTTAGTTTTTAAGTGCTAAAGGGAGCTTGGGCGATGTGGTCTTAAGAGAAATTTTTGTGGGATTAAGGCACAAAAGATGGGGTGGTGGAGTGGCAGGGGCGCCACTAAGAGCTTGAAGAAGTGACGTCTCGGTGCAAGGAAGGGGCGGTGTTATTTGCGGAGGTAGCATCTTGGGTTTGTTTTTGCGTCATGAGAGAGGGAGATGTTGGATTCGGTTTGGGCGCTTAAAAGATGGAGAAGACTTGGTCTTTGCTTTTGAAATTCGGCTAGGTGGAGGTTTGACTCATTCAAACTTTTGAATGGATGTTGGGGAGGAATTGTAGGAGGAAATAATGGGATTTGAAGGGGAGTTGAGTGTTTGGCGAATTTTGTTTCTTTTAGGGGAGCTTGGCGAGATATTATAAATAGGGGAGGGTGCTCACCTTTTAGTTTTCCCACTTGATTTCTTGCTTAGAAAGTTTCTCAGTTGTTCTCCCACTCTCTGGCAAAACCTCCATTTCTAGTTTCCCTTTTCTTTTCCTTAAAGACCATTAGCCAAACCACCCACTCTTGCATCCCTCTTCTTCCATTTTGACCAGAAAGTACACCCCACACTTTTCTTTCCCTCTTCTCAAACCTCCTTGGTGAAACTACTATTCCCTCTCCTTGATTTTCTTGTTAGCCAGAATCCACACCACCTTTGTGCTAAATTTTCCTTCCCTCAATTTGGTAGTCTTGTTGGTAGAATGTTAGCATAGACCTCTTCGGGTTCCATAGCAATCGATTTTGGTAAGGCTTTGTTTTAATAAGCTATGTATTTAGTATTCGTTTTAACCTAAGGTTTTGATGCCAAGTAGGTTGTAGGGGAGGAGAGCCTAGCGCGGGAGATCTTTTGGGGATTCGTTTAGTCGACTTTTGCGGGGGCATTAAGTAGCATTTCGGGTTTTGATTGGTTGTGCTAGAAGGTGCGTAATCATCGCACTATTTCTTGGTTTGCTTGCTAATTATTAAACATATGTATTATGTGTAGAAAGCGATTATAATGGCTTAAGTGATGAAGCGGTGATGGTAAGATTATTTGTGATGTATTTATGTATGTATATATATTTATATTCTTATGTGATATGATGACTTAACATGTAGCATCTACATATTTGCATGAGGTGGGGCTTGATTCGATGAAGGAGGAAGTGTACACAAGGTGTCGTGGTCTAATGATAGCTCGGCTACATTAGCGCTTGATGGTTAACCGTGCTACCTCAAGGAGATGTTGGCTAGGTGCCCATCTCGGCGGTTGATGGCTATGTGCATCACCGTGAAGCGGATATTGAGTTGAGATCATTTTGGTTGATCGGTGGCTCGATACGGCCTTGTGCGAAGAGTTGCCAAGGTAATGTTTTGGATCACGAGGTGATCGGTGGTGGATTATCCACGGCCTTGGCGAGGAGTCTACTAAGGTTGGCGTGCGGTTGGATAGTAGGTTGGGTTGAAGTGCATCTTCGCATGATTTGTTTTGAGGATTGTGTGGGTATGGGCCAAGCCCATCGTGTGAGAAATTTGTGTTGTGGTTATGCCTTGAGTGCGTGGACTCACCCAATTATTTTCCTAACATTTGGGTGATTCATGAGATGGGCCAGGGATCGGAGAGGATACATGGTGGCCCATGCAGAAGAGATGTTTTTAGCTATATTAAATATTAAGTATTTCATTCAATTAATGGTTGTAATAAGGATTTATTTTATTATTTTGGTACCATTTTATTATTGACTCTATTATGGTTTGTTTAAATTGAAACACTATGTGAAGATGGTTATATTTTTATAACTTACTTATTCAAATATGGAATTATTAAACATGTGGCTATAATTTGAAGAACATGGTTTCAAGAGCAAATAAATTTTTACTATTTTATTCTAAGTCTAAAATATTTTCACTAACATAACAGATTAAATTCGTAGTGAATGGGCGGGTTTGGGGATGTTCTGATTTGGTATCGAGCAGGTTCAAAACTTCGGCTTTGAGGTTTTGGGCCCAAAAACATTTTCAAAATGGGCTTTTCAAAATATGGGTTTTTTTAAGGATATTACGGCATGGCTTTGTACCTCAGGCCGAAGTCCACGGGTAAGTACTTGGACTTTCTTGAAGTGATTTGTTTGTATGACTTATTATGGGCTTAGTTTGGGCTCATAGATTAGAATACTAGGATCTGTTGGACCACAGGAATAGTCTACTCAAACATATGCATAAAACTTAAGGCTACTAAACAAACTGTGAAGTTAGTCGTCGAGTTAAGGTGTGGCAACCAGCTTGTCATGCATGTCTAGGAATGGTATTCGATGAAGAGCTTGGTATTTAAGCGATCCTAGCGACTCACCTCCTCTTTACTTGAATCCTGCAGTGCGTAGCTACGGTTCACCTTAACCAAGAGGACTTGTTCATAAGCTAAACCAATCATTAAAACCGAAAGGGATTAACCTTCTTTGTTTTCAAACCTTTAGTTTTAAAATTTTCAAATTTACCCTATTTGGTTTGTAAACCCTAAATCTGGTTTTGAACAACATTGTCTCGATTTACCCAAAATTGCCAAAATGCCTAGCGGCAAAATTACAAAAATGCCCTGTGTTGTAAAATTACACTTTACCCTCGACTTTTGTTAAAATGATTTTTACTTTGCAAAATACCAAAATCTCTAGTTTTCAAAATATCAATATACCCAGACTTTGGAAATTTACAAAATTACCACATTGACAAAAAATTACCAAAATACCCTAGTTTCTAAAATCTGCTATATCTTCAAATTCTGAAATTTTCAAAAATACTCTTCAATTTTGGGAATTTCAAAAGATCTGACTTATTAATGTTTTGAATCACTTTGGTTTATTACAGAAATACCCTATAGGAAAATGTGAAATTACCCACAGGTAGAGAATGAAACTTGATTGCTCAAAAGAACTACTCTTGGAAACTTCATTGCATAAAATTGCTCGTGGATAAAATAGTGAAACAAAAATTTCTAATGCATAAAACTTTCTAAACAGAGACTAAATCGAGGTGCTTTAGATATGAGTTCTAGGGGCGTGGTGCATGATACTCGTGGGCGTGGTGGAGCGGGATGTCGATGTCGGAACGGTTGGGTCACGCCATGGAGTCGAAGGCGATGCCTGCCACCGGTGTTGAGGTTGAGCAGCGAGATCGGGCCCGGAGAGGCAGCCGATGTCACGAGCGGTGCTACGAGTGCTCGAGCAGTGGCGAGGCCAGCAATGTGGGCAATAGGACTCGGAAGTCGGTGCCGAAAGGCTTAGGGCGAATGGGCCGAGGTCTTGGAGAGGAGTGTGCAGGGTAGCTCGAGCGTGGCGAATCTTGCGAGGCGATGGAAAGGATTATGGGCGACTTAGACTTAGCTGCTGAGGAGAAGCTTAAGGGTGTTGTTTCGTTCTTTGCGAGATGAGGCCTACCGGTGGTGGCTCAACATTTGAAAGTACCCCAATGGATCGAGTGGGTAGGGCTACTTTAAGATCAAGTTTGAGGAAGTATGTGAGCGAGCTATATGGATGCTCGAGAGGAAGGCGTTCCTTAATCACGGTGCAAGGTAGCAAGTCAATAGCGGTCTGGTGAGTTTACTGCGTTTGAGCCGGTATGCTCGGGGCATCGTGGCAGCGATTATGAGAGATGCATCGATTTGAAGATGGGCTACGGGATGAGTGCGGGTTTGATTGCGCATGCGAGAAGAGACTTCGCCGTTATAGTGGAGAAAGCTCGGATAGGCGAGGAGGTCAAAAGAAGGTGAGGCGAGCAGCGAGCAGAGAAAAGAAACCGTGATAAGAGGAGCTTGGGATCGTCGAGAATCGTTTGAGAGGTTTGAGAAAAAGACCAAGTCGAGACTCTGTTAGTATTACTAAGCCGGTAATCGAAAATCCGGATCGTCCGTGTGCTCAATGTGGAAGGTATCATGTTGGCGAGTCTTTGGAATCGGGTTGGGAATGCTTTAGATGCAAGTCAAGACTCATGCAGTTAAGATTGTCCCGAGGATCGAATAGGACTCGGACGATGGGTCAAGGTTATGTGCAACCCGAGCGAGGAGGTGGTGTGAGCGATGAGAGGTGGTCGTGGTCAGAACCATGGAGGGAATGGTTCGGCCGAAGTCGTGGAGCTTTGGAGTCGCGATAATGGTGGCAGCAGAGGCAAGCGGCCAGTGCAGTTTATGCGATTCGTCGGAGAGAGGATAATGATGTGCGGATGTGTCGGCGGGTAAGTATCTTATGTTTGGAATATTCTCTGTTGTTTTGTTCGTTTTGGTATTTGTTTACTTCGTTGCTTGTAAAGTATCTAGAACCTTGAGTATGATGAGATCTGTGCCTAAAAGTATGTTAGCTCTTTAAGATCGAGTCTTGCTGACCATAGTGTAGTGGGAGGAGTTGAGTACATTAGTTTAGACAAGTAATTTGGGGACGAAATTATTTTAAGGAAGGGTAGAATTGTAACACCTTTGGTTTAGGGGCTATGCGAGGTTGGGTATAATTAGTGTTCTAGCGAGTTTTGGGTATGCTTAGATGTGTTTGAGAGGTGTTGGGAATGCTCGGATTAAAGGAGGACTTTGGAAAATTTTATTTTTAAGTGCTAAAGGGGAGCTTAGGTGATGTGGTCTTAAGAGAAATTTTTGTGGGATTAAGGCACAAAAGATGGGGTGAGTGGAGTGGCAAGGGGGCGCCACTAAGAGCTTGAAGAAGTGACGTCTCGGAGTGCAAGGGAAGGGCGGTGTTAGGCTGCGGAGGTAGCATCTTGGGTTTGTTTTTGCGTCATGAGAGAGGGAGATGTTGGATTCGGTTTGGCGCTTAAAAGATGGAGAAGACTTGGTCTTTGCTTTTGAAATTCGGCTAGGTGGAGGTTTGACTCATTCAAACTTTTTGAATGGATGTTGGGGAGGAATTGTTGGAGGAAATAATGGGATTTGAAGGGAGTTGAGTGTTTGGCGAATTTTGTTTCTTTTAGGGAGCTTGGCCGAATATTATAAATAGGGGAGGGTGCTCACCTTTTAGTTTTTCCCCACTTGATTTCTTGCAGAAAGTTTCTCAGTTGTTCTCCACTCTCTAAACCAGAAACCTCCATTTCTAGTTTCCCTTTTCTTTTCCTTAAGACCATGCCGAGACCACCCACTCTTGCATCCCTCTTCTTCCATTTTGACCAGAAAGTACACCCATACACTTTTCTTTCCCTCTTCTCAAACCTCCTTGGCGAAACTACTATTCCCTCTCCTTGATTTTCTTGTTAGCCAGAATCTACACCACCTTTGTGCTGAATTTTCCTTCCCTCAATTTGGTAATCTTGTTGGCGAATGTTAGCATAGACCTCTTGGGTTCCATAGCAATCGATTTTGGTAAGGCTTTGTTTTAATAAGCTATGTATTTAGTATTCGTTTTAACCTAAGGTTTTGATGCCAAAAGTAGGTTGTAGGGGGAGAGCCTAAGCGCGGGAGATCTTTTAGGGATTCGTTTAGTCGACTTTTGCGAGAGGCATTAAGTAGCATTTCGGGTTTTGATTGGTTGTGCTAGAAGGTGCGTAATCATCGCACTATTTCTCGGTTTGCTTGCTAATTATTAAACATATGTATTATGTGTGGAGGCAGATTATAATGGCTTAAGTGATGAGAAGCGGTGATGGTAAGATTATTTGTGATGTATTTATGTATGTATATATATTTATATTCTTATGTGATATGATGACTTAACATGTAGCATCTACATATTTGCATGAGGTGGGGCTTGATTCGATGAAGGAGGAAGTGTACACAAGATGTGCGTGGTCTAATGATAGCTCAGGCTACATTAGCGCTTGATGGTTAACCGTGCTACCTCAGGAGATGTTGGCTAGGTGCCCATCTCGGCGGTTGATGGCTATGTGCATCACCAGTGTAAGCGGATATTGAGGTTGAGATCATTTTGGTTGATCGGTGGCTCATTACGGCCTTGTGCGAAGAGTTGCCAAGGTAATGTTTTGGATCCGCGAGGTGATCGGTGGTGGATTATCCACGGCCTTAGGCGAAGTGCTGCTAAGGTTGGCGTGCAGTTGGATAGTAGGTTGGGTTGAAGTGCATCTTCGCATGATTTGTTTTGAGGATTGTGTGGGTATGGGCCAAGCCCATCACGTGTAGAAAATTTGTGTTGTGGTTATGCAGTGAGTCAGTGGACTCACCCAATTATTTTCCTAACATTTCGGGTGATTCATGAGATGGGCCAGGGATCGGAGAGGATACATGGTGGCCCATGCCGAAGGAGATGTTTTTGGCTATATTAAATATTAAGTATTTCATTCAAATAATGGTTGTAATAAGGATTTATTTTATTATTTTGGTACCATTTTATTATTGACTCTATTATGGTTTGTTTAAATTGAAACACTATGTGAAGATGGTTATATTTTATAACTTACTTATTCAAATATGGAATTATTAAACATGTGGCTATAATTTCAGAAGAACATGGTTTCCAGAGCAAATAAATTTTTACTATTTTATTCTAAGTCTAAAATATTTTCACTAACATAACTTGATTTGGTGCGTAGTAGATGAATGGGGGGTTTGGGGATGTTACAAGAAAAATCCAGGAAAACTATGCTACCTTTAATATTCGGCCCAAGTGATTCAAGATAGGAGAAGAAAATTTTCGGCACAACAAAAGAGGTATATTCGGCTAAAGAAAAAAAAGAAAATAATAGGAAAAGGGAATAGAGTTTCGGCAAAGAAGAGAGTATAGAAGATTTTTTGGTGTTTAAGCAAAACAAATAGGAGAACAAGATGTTGATGAATGTTTTTGGTTTGAGAGAATGAAATGGAGAAAATAGAAGATGAGCAAAAGAAATGACCAAATGGTCAAAGAAGTTTAGGCTTATCACAAGGTAAATTCGGCCAAAAGAAAAGAAAAGAGATTGAGAGAGAATTGCAACCTTTTTCACCAAATGATAGGAATGACCAAAACACTCCTAAACCTTACCAATTACTAGCATATTCGGCCAAATCCTCCCTTAGCCACATTCTTAGTCAAGTTCATGGTCAATTGGCCATGAGTTAGTTTCAAAAACATTTTCCACAAACCAAGCCTTTTGTCCCCTCAATTTACCATAACTTCAAGATATCCTTCCATAACCTTAGGAATCTTATCCCTTATTCCATGCTTTCCTTTAAAATAAATTCAACTTACCAAAATGAAAGTCAACCTATCATAATCATAGGTTGGCCAGGCCATTAATGCTAACATACAAAATAAACTTTTAAAAATGCTAAACATACTACTCGAACCTCTAACCTCAAGCTATAAGTTCAAACACCATAACCACTTTGCCATTAATTCCTTATGTGCTTTAATTAACACTTAAATTAACTTAAGTGCTAACCTCACATAATCCACTTCATTAAATAAACCATACTAAGAATTATCCTACTAAGCAGAGCTTACTCAAGACCACTAATTAAGTCTTATAACACCACAAATAATATCACAGAGATTTAAACACAAGAAAAATAATTCAATCACAAATAGCCCCAATTTGGGGATGTTACGATTCTACCCCCTTAAAATAATTTACGTCCTCGAAATTACGATCGAAAAGATGGGGATATTGCTTTGCCTCATCACATCCTCGGGTTCCCACGTCGCTTCCTCCGTACCATGGTTTCGCCATAGCACTTTCACTAAAGTCTCTGCTTTCTTACATAAAACCTTGACATCACGTTCTAAGATCTAAGCGGCTCCTCCTCGAAAGATAGATGCGGGTTAACCTCAATCTACGCCACGGGCTGGCGTGTGATGGATCGGACCGATATCGCCTAAGCATAGACACATGGAAGGCGTCGTGAATTTGCCTTAACTCTGCAGGCAACTCGGTGGTAAGCTCACAGTCCCTACTCGCCTTCAACACGATTATCTGGTAGATGAACCTTGGGCTTAACTTCCTTTTTTAAGCCCAAGCGCAGCACCTTTTTCAGCGACACCTTGGAAAGACTTTATCTCCTACCTCGTATTCCATTTCCTTGCGCTTGAGATCGGCATATGACTTTTCCTATCGATGCTTCCTTGAGAGCGAGCAGAATTACCTTAACTTTGTCCTCGTTTGAGTCACAGTTACGGACCCAAAGCACGGCGTTCACCTAACTCCCGAGTCCAACACGTAGGAGTCGGCATTTCGTCCATAGAGTGCTTCATGGTGCCATTTGGATACTCAAGCTTGATAACTATTGTTATAAGCGAATTCCGTAATGGTAGATACTCTTCCCAACTACCACTTGAAATCCAAAAGCGCAACCTCTCGGCATATCTTCTAAAATCATATCACTCTTTCAGATTGTCCCGGTCGGTTTATGGGTGAAAAGGCATGCTGAAGTCAATCTAGTTCCCAAAGCTTTGATGCAAACTCTCAAAACCTTGATGTAAACCTCGGGATCCCTATCCAGAGATAATCGATCTTGGCACACCATGCAATCTTACTATCTCGGCAACATATAGCTTTGCTAGCTTCAAGCCGGCGAATAATCTACCTTTACTTGGTATGAAATGCTGCCGACTTAGTTAGTCGATCCACAATTACCCAAACCGAGTTCTTCTTACTAGGCGTGAGGGTAATCCCAGCGACAAAATCCATAGTGATCCTCTCCATTTTCCAACGAGAATCTTCACCGGTTGGAGTAACCACGATGGCAACGCGATGTTCGACTTAACTTGCGACACGTCGGACACTTACCAGTTCGGTTACCTCATGCTTCCCGCCAGGCCACCAAAATTGTTCCCGCAAATCTCCATACATCTTACTACCTCCCGGATGCATAGCGTATAGGGCTGCTATGTGCATCTTGAAATTCTTTGCCTCAACTCCACATCTTTGGCATACAAGCTCGCCCGCCAGAAAACATAACACTCCGCTTGCCGGACAAAGCTGTACCCTTCCAAACCGCTTATCTTGAACTTGCAACCTCCTTGCATTCAAGCATCTCATCCACCAGCTACTTTTCCTTAATCTCCTTGATCAAGTCTGTTTAACTAGTTACGCTTAAAAGACTTTCGTCATCGTTATAGGCGAGATGAGCAAACATCGCTCTTAAGTGCATCGCGACTTTTCGACTCAGGCATCTTACCACCACGTCGCCTTCCCGGATGGTACTCAATCGAATAGTCGTAGTCTTTTAACAGTTCAATTCAATCCATACGTATTTGTCAAATTCAAATCATACGAGTCAAAGATACCTCAAACTTTTATGATCAGTGTGTACTATTGACTTTTCCCCATACAAGTAATCGCCATATTTTCAAAGCAAAAACTCTTGCGCTAACTCAGTCGTGCGTTGGATAGTTAACCTCATGCGGTCTTAGTTGCGGGGCGCGCATGAGCCACTACCTTCCCTTCTTGCATCATCGCATCCCAAACGATATGTGGCGCGTCACGATGGCAATAAACAACTTTCTGCTGGTGTATACCATGCAAGAGCTTAAGTCAAAAATCTTCCTTAGCTTGTCAAAACTTTCTTGTTGCTTCTCCGGGCCATACAAATGGAACTCCTTTCTTAACAACTTAGTCAGCGTGGCGTGTGCGATTAGCGAATCCTTCCACAAACCTCAGAGCAATACTGCCTGCGGACCAAAAGCTTTGATTTGCCACTTGACCTAGGGGTTTCCATTCCAACACCTGCTTCCACCTTGCGGATCTACTCACAATCCCTTCCCGTGACACCACATGACCTAAAGCCACCTCTCTAAGCCAAAATTACACTTCTTTGTTTGGCATATATACTAACCTCTCTCGGTACTTGTGAGAGCTATACATAAAATGCATGTCATGCTCATTCTCAAAATCTTTGAGTAAACCAATATGTCGTCTATAAACACCAAAACAAATTGATCCAAAATCTTCTTTGAAACACTCTATTCATTAAGTCCATGAATCTTCTTTGGTGCATTAGTCAACCCAAAGGCATCACCAAAGCTTCGTAATGCCCAACACCTTGTTGGGAATGCGTGGCATGCACATCAACCTCTTTCACCTTGAGTTGATGATATCGGACTCTAAGATCTATCTTGAAAATACCCGTGCACGCTTCTGTTAAAGTCAGAACAAGTCATCAATCCGAAGTAATCTGACATTCTTTCTGATGATCGTTAAGCATGTTCGATTGGCGAGATCCGATACACATCCGCGTTGAACCATCCTTCTTCCTAACAAACAAATAGGTGCTCCCCGGAGATATACTTGATCGAATAAATCCTCGGTCCAAAAGCTCTGAATTTGAGCCTTGGCTCCACAATTCCTTTGGTGCCATTCGGTAGTGCTATTGACATGTCTGGATCACGGCATGCAAGTCTATACCAATTTCAACTTCCGATCCGAGGCAGCACAGCGAAAGTTCTTCCCCTGGGAACACATGGCTAATTCTCACTTGCGTTCGGACCTTCTCAGCGGCGCTGGCTCTTGGCTTCCAAAGCACAAATTCAACCAAAATGCCTGTGGCGCTTCGACCGTAATCTTTTGACTCTTCAACGCGAACACTACATGATGGTAATCTCTTCTATTACCCTATCATGACCACTTCATCACCACCGGCCTTCTGCCAGAACCACGCGCTTAGCAAATGCGATCGAACCTGCACGATACTTAACGAGCAGTCCATACCAGGATCAAACGAACCTCCCAATGCGATTTTGCCACACGGTCTGATGTGAGGCGGTCTGCGGTTAAAACATGACCGCTGGCCTTCACCTGCGATTGACGCTCATCACTCTGCCCTTACGAACATTACCACGTCCAGATGACCCAAATCCTGCCTCTTTCTCGCTTTGTTACTATGCTTGACAGTTCTCTCACGGACTCGCCAGCCGCTTCAAGCTGCACTTAGCTTTTTCCACCAAGGCGGCAAACTCCACGCTCACAAGCTGCGGCAATCGGCCAACATAACCATCCCCTAAAGTCAGTCTTCAAAGGACACAATGATCATGTCACTCTGTTGACCACTATACCGCGAGCATGGCGACTCCAACTTCAAAAATTCCGCTTCATTGCTCTGACGGCAGACTTGTTTCCTTGTACTAACTTCTGGAAAACTTTCCTCATGCTATCAATGGGCTTTGCCCACATACTGCCGACCGAGCGGCTTTGGTATTCCCAAAGTCGGATCATCTCGCGTAGCACCATCTCGAACCGTGAGCCACCTTCGATATGACTCGTCCTTGAGAAGCGACACGCGCGCCTTTGGTTTCTCCTCATTTGTGAGATCTATCTCATCCATGATTCTTTGATGACGATTCTAGCCAATGCTGGTAGTGTTGGCGCTGCCGAGACACACCTGGAAGAAATTCGGCTCCGTTAGCTCAAAGTCTCGGTACCGACTTGAGCTCCTCCCCTCCACCCATTCCATTACTCTCTGCGAACCCGCGGCGTAAGCCGCTTGTGACCTTTGCGTCATCACGCGTCCGATCCTGCTCCCGCCTCGAGGTTGGGGGTGGTGGTGGCGTGGTACCTCATTCCGAATCAATCGGACCGATCAGCTTGTCAGTTCTCTGCTGCGGTCATCCTGCCCGCTTCCAGCGTCCGGCGGCCCACGTCTCCTAAAGCTCATTCTAACTATCGCGCTTTGTCAGATTAGGAAATTTTTATGAATTAGTACATGTTTCACTTGGTTATCAAGCGAAGAAATTTTATGAAAAAGAATTTAATAGAGATTCTTTTCGATCAATCAGCAAGCTTTAAGTCTTAATCCTAATTTACATTAGAAAAGTACATCCATTCCCTATACCTTTCATACCTATGCACTCTTGGGCATTCATTAATGATTTCTATCCTGTGGGTATTTTTAGTAATTTTGCCACTAGGGAAATTTGAATTTTGGTAAGTTGAAGAATATTTTGAAAATTTCAAAGTAAATTTTTGTTGCTAATGAAATGATGTATATATGATTTTTAAAACTTAGAGCTTTCAAAAGCAGAGTTAATCCCTTTGGGTTTTATTTTAACGTGTTTAGCCTGTGGCCAGAGTCCTCTTGGTTAGGGTGAGCCAAGCTCACGCACCAGGTGGAATCCATGAGAGGAGGTGAGTCACGAGGACTGCTTAAATACTCACAAGCTCTTGAATCCAATCCTGAACATGCGCACTAAGGTTACCGCACCCTAACTCGGCGACTTGGTCACGGGTTGGTTTTAATTAGGCCATTAAAGTCTTATGAGTTTTGTTAGGATGGACTAGTCCTAAGGTTCAACACCTATCACTGCTAACTAACTGCTTCCTTCTTACCGCTTCCATAATAATAATCCATACAAAAAGTTAGAAATTACTTACACAGCGGATCGGTCATAGGAGACTAGGTGCCATGCTTATTCAAAACCAAAATATTTCAGAAATAGACCCTGCAAAACATTTTTGGGCCTTAGGCCCACAGTGAAACTTTGGCTCACGATACGTGCAATTTGTAACACCCCAGACCCAGCCCCAAACATTATGGCTGAATTTGGTATACTCACGGAGGAAAAACTTTTGAAAATCCTTTTTAAGTCGTTTTAAATTTTGATAAAAGATATTGTTTTGATTCTAAATGCAGTTGAGGTGTTATGAAAGAAAGCATTACTTAATGTCATTTAAAATATACTAAGTTAGGTTATTCTGAGTTTCAAGTGTAAAGATGGCACAATAAAAACATTTTTACGAATTAATTTGAGAGAAACATGTGTACCCATTTTAATATCATAAAATAGTTCAAGATTTATCAAAACATAAAATAATCCAAGTTACAAATTTTAGGAGGCCTTATTACATCTTAAACAAAATAAATCAAACCCATATTAAAATAAAAAATAGTTCCAAATCCACCTAGTCCATATTTTCATTGCATGGCCATATCGAGTTCATCAGGCTCCTTATCATGGCAACTACGAGTCACTGAAAATGTTAAAGGAAAAGGTGAGTCATCAAGACCGATGTGTAACCCTTTTTCGGTTTAATGTAACATCATACACAAATCATAATTAATTTAATATGCACAAGTTTAATATGCACCCAACCTAGCCATCCATTACACCTTTCTCTACCAGTGTGGTACCAAACCACTTGGTGGTGCCAAACCACTGTTGACCGTATAGTCACGAAATCCATCAATATTGTGGTACCAAACCTTTGGTGACCCAAAGTCACGATCAGATGGTGAGGCCAACCATCGTGGTGATACCAAATCAGCGCGGGCGATCCCATATCTCAAAAGTGGGAGCCAAGCCGGTGGTATCAACCACGAGGACAAGTCGTTATGAGGTGCCAAACCTGCGGAGGTACCAAACCTCCGTGACCGTAGTCTGATGTGTTACCAAAATATTGGGTATTAAAGTCGACACAAATATCATCTTTGCCCCTCCGCTCATCAGCCCATATCAACAATTATATACTTTTCATGAAATCGCGATAATGGTTTTATTTAACAACGTTCGCAGATTTATCATTACCATAAACCAAATATTGCACACTGTACCAAATGTGACATGCTTCCCCAAAAGCATCAAATAATAATCTCAAAGTAATAAAGACTTACAGTGTCCTTGTTAATACCATGATGGTATAGCATCCATGTCTACACAAGCCAAATTAGGCATAATATAACACTTAGCATGTTTAAAAGATTATAAGATGTGTATGCACACACGATACTAACGAGAGTCTTAAATCCAGAATAGACAAATCGGCCACACAGTTTTCCTTGCCCCTATGTTCGGCCAAAAACTAGATTAGTGCCATGGCCTATTCGGCCAAAATCCAAAATAATTGAGAAGGGTTCCTTGTGAACCAGAAACCTACCAAAAAGCCTTGAACACTAGCCAACACACTCCACAAATGTGAGCCGGTCTCACTTCTACAGCAACCAACCATCATTATTGGTTATTAGCCTTGACTTAAACGAAACTTAAAAGAATAATCCTTTGAAATAAACCCACACCACCTTACCAAAATCAATTGATAGAAAAGTCCCGAGGAAAAACTATGCTACCTTTAATATTCTAGCCAAAGTGATTCCAAGATAGGAGAAAGAAAATTTTCGACACAACAAAGGTATATTCTGGCCAAAGAACAAAAAGAAAATAATAGGAAAAGGGAATAGAGTTTCACAAAGAAGAGAGTATAGAAGATTTTTACGGTGTTTAAGCAAAACAAATAGAGAACAAGATGTTGATGAATGTTTCGGTTTTGAGAGAATGAAATGGAGAAAGTAGAAGATGAGCTGAAAAAGAAAGTGACCAAATGGTCAAAGAGTTTAGGCTTATCACAAAGGTAAAATTCGACCAAAAGAAAAAGAAAAGAGATTGAGAGAAAATCAATTGCAAAAACAAAACTTTTTCACCAAATGATAGGAATGACCAAAACACTCCTAAACCTTTGCCAATTACTAGCATATTCGGCCAAATCCTCCCTCACCCACATTGCCGGCCCCGTTCATGCAGGTCAATTGGCCGCGAGTTGATTTCTAAAACATTTGCCACAAACTAAGCCTTTGTCCCCTCAATTTACCATAACTTCAAAAGATATCCTTCCATAACCTTAGGAATCTTATCCTCATTCCATGCTTTCCTTTAAATAAATTAAACTTACTAAATGATGAAAGTCCAACCTATCATAATGCCATAGGTAATGACCTACCATTAATGCTAATACTTTGCTCACAAAATAAACTTTTAAAATGCTAAACATACTACTCAGACCTCTAACTTTCAAGCTTATAAGTTCAAACACCATAACCACTTTTGCCACACTCACTTATGTGCTTTAATTAACACTCCTGAATTAACTTAAGTGCTAACCTTTCGCATAATCACATCATTAAATATTAAGCTATACTAAGGAATTATCCTACTAAACCGAGCTTACTCAAGACCCTTAATTAAGTCTTATAACACACAAATAATATCACGGGAAATTTAACACAAGAAAATAATTCAATCTACAAATAGCCCTGCAATTTCGGAAGATGTTATAAGCTTGAGTAATCGCTAAAGGGAAGTCGAGAGGATCATGGATAATTTAGACTTCATCGCCGAGGATAAATTGGAAGTTGCGTTGCTTTAGATTTAGCTTCATAGCGAGGCTGTACAATGGTGGCTCATCACAAAAGAAATATTCCTCATGGATCGAGTAGATTGAGGCATTTTAAGATCAAGTTTGAAGGGAAATATGTTGGAAGCTAGTTACGTTGACTCCTCGGAAAGAGAAAGGCTCCACGACTAAGGTAAGGAAATAAATCGAGAGCCCGAATATGAAAGTTTAGATTTACTGCGATTAATGGTTATGCGGGAGGGATTGTAGCTACTGGTTATGAGCGGTAGTAGCCGATTTGAGGATGTTGTTGCGTAAATGAGAATTTGCCAGTGATGATTGCACCGTCGACGAGAGAGATTTGCGCTTTAGTGGATAGAACATTAGGATAGTCGAAGAAGCCAGCGGTTTTGACTGAGAGATAGAACGGTAGATCGAAAGTCAGAATAAGAATAAGAGGAGCTTATGGATCTTCGAGGAGTCATCACAAGAGAATTTCTAAAAGAAACTCTAGAAGGTCGAGGTCACTAATTTCAAGAAGATGCTAAGGGAGGGCCAAGCATAAATGACGTGTGCCTTCGATGTGAAAAAATGCACACGGAGAATGGTGGAAAAGAAAACCCAGAGGATATTTTTTTAAGAGGAAGTCACGGATCCAAGGATCATATGATTAGGATTGTCCATTGGATCTCGAGAGAAATCATTCGGGCAGGGTCGAAGTTCAATCAGTCAAGTGAGGTGTGGCAAGAACAATGAGGGTCGTGTTCCGAGTGGCAGGTAATGGTTCGGGCAGTCGTCGTGACTTCTGCAAGAGGCGATGTGTAAGGTGACCGAAGTTGACAGCCGTGTTTGGTGTATGCGGTTGCATTTGAAAGATAGATGATGCACCGGCAAGTTATCACTGCACGCCGTTTCATTTCTGGGTCAGCTCTTTATTGGTTTGATGTATATAGGGTCCAGCTACATTCTTACATCGCTGAGTGTAAGTAGTAAGAACTCTACATGTGAACTCTAGGGCATGCATCTAGGAAGATGATCTGCATTTAGTCCTTTTAGGGCGCAGGAGTGCAGTAGTAGATAAGCTCTTTAAGGAAGTGCCTTTAAAGTTCAAGGGACGCAGATTCCTAAGCTAATTTAATGGAGTTTCCATTTGAGAATTTGATTTTGATCCTAGGCATGGATTGGCTAGTGAAGCATCTGTCTGAATGTGGATTGTGCTTTTACTAAGCGGATGTCACTAAGGTCTATGGAAAATGATGTTGTCGGTAATGGACCGAGAGACGAACTACTTATCCAAAATGTAATGTATCAAGCTCACTTAAAGCTTGAGAAAAATATGGTTAGGAAAAGTGATTGTTTGGCTTTTTCTTATGTTGGTTAGTGCCTTGGAGTACAAAGAAGGCAATCCCATTGAAGAGGCTCGGGGCTGTGAGAGGAATTCGTTGGATGTCTTTCAGGGTTAATCTCTGTGGTTGCTCTCCGGATCGGGAGGTGGAATTTGGGATTGACTTATTAGGCAGAACGCCGGTATCTATCGCTCACGTGATAGAATGGCACCCAAGGAGGTTGGATTGAGCTTTAAGGCCCAGAATTCCAAGAGTTGCTTGATAGTGAGGTTTATCCCGGAGCTACAGTCCCAAGTGAGCACCTAGTCTTTGTTCAGAAGAAGAAGGGCGGGACTATGTGTAGGTGCATAGGATTACCGTTGATTGAATAAGCTTGAACCATCAAGAACAAGTATCCTTTGCCAAGGATAGGCGACTTGTTAGGTCTCGGCACCTTGGCGGAGTCATGTATTCTCAAAAGATATGAATCTATGTCGGGGTATCGCCATTTGAAGGTGAAGAGGCGGATATCCATGTAAGAGCGACTTTAGAACAAGATATGGGCATTACATGGAATTTTTGTGTCTGCTGATTAGGATCTGGCTTAACGCGAGTAGCATTCTATGGTTATGATAGAATCGGGTTTTTCAACCCTACTTGGACTAGTTTGTTGTTGTTTTTATAGGCGACATTCTTGTGTATTCTAAGTGCGAGATTCTGCAGTATGATGAGCATCTTCGGATAGTGTTGCAAGTGTTGAGAGAGAAGAAGTTTTATTTGCAGAATTCCATGTGATCGCGATTTTGGCTACGAAAAAAAGTTGCGTTTTTAAAGCAAGTGTGGTGTGCCCGGAAGGGATATGGGTGGATCCTCGAAAGATTGAGGTTGTTAGATTGGAAACCACCTCAAGTCTGGTCTGTAGCTGAAGTTCGTAGCTTTCTTTAGGATTAGCGGGTTGCACTACAGAAGGTATGTCTGAAGAGATTGATTCCTCGATAGCTGCACGGCTTTGACCGTGGTTGTTGAGAAAAGGAGATACTCTTTCAGGTGGGCGATCACAGTGAAGAGAGCTTTGAGAAGCTTAAGAGGGTTTTGTGCTTGAAGCTCAGGTGTTGATTACAAATTTGAGCGAGGAAGGACTTTGTAATTGTGTTGTGATGCGTCTCACATTGGATTGGGATGGCGTTTTGATGCAAGGCGGGAAGGTGGTTGCGTGATGCATCTTGACAATTGAGGCCTCACGCAGGGTTACCTACCCGGCGCGATGACTTGGGTTGGCAAATGTAGTTTTTGCTCTTAAAGTGTGGAGAGGCATTATTTGTATGAGAAAAGTCAAGTAATCTACTGCTTTAATTACAAGAGTCTTAAGTATCTCACGACTCGAGAAGGAGCTGAATGCGAGACAACAAAGATGGAGTGAGTTGTTGAAAGACTACGATTGTTCATCGTAGTATCACACTGCGAGCAAGAAGCGAATGTAGTGGTGTGGATGCCCTAAGTAGGAAAGAAGTAGTGTCGGATCTAAGAGACGTATGTTCGCATATCTTAGTCTTTATGATGATGGAAGCTTGTTGGGCGAATTACAAGTAAAGCCGATGTGCTGAAATGTGTGAAAGAAAAACAGCTTGGTAGGGATGATGATTTGCAAGTGTTAAGCCGCGGGTAAGTGCAAAATGGAGAGTTGAAGATTATGGTGTTAACAGCGATGGAGCTTTGTGTGTTTCAAGGGTAAGGTCGTAGAGTGCCAAGGATTTAGGAGCTTAGGCGAACAGTGCTTCAGAATACGCATGATGAGTGGTCCCATATCTGCGATGTCCCGGAGGTAGTAGGTTGTCTGTGGATCTTCGGGATCAATTGCAGTGCTGGCCTGAGCAAGCGAAATTCACGGAGTTTGTGGGGCGTGCAGTGTGGTCAGAGTTAAAAATTTGAACCACCAAGTTCCATCGGGATTGCTTCAAACGCAATAAAGATTCAAGAATGGAATGGGGCGTGTCACCATGGACTTTGTTAAGTGGGTTTCCTTTATGCCTACCAAGAAAGATTCGGTGTGGGTGATAGGACGATTGATTTAAGTTCAAATACTACTTCATTCTGTCACGTAATTGGATTACTCTTTCTGCGTAAAATTGGCGAAGTTGTATGTGGTAGAGATTGTAAGATCAGCATGGAGTGCCGAGTGTCGATTATATCGATAGGGATCCGAGGTTTCACGCCTCGATTCTCGAGGTGAATACATCGAGCTTTGGGGCACCGATTAGACTTCGCACGCAGCGTCATCCACGGTCGATGGCAGAGTCTCAATGAGTAATTCCAAGTATTAGAGGACATGTTAAGGATGTGTGATAGATTTTATGAGGAGAGTCGGAAGAATTTTTGCCTTTAGCGAGTTTGCGCACAACACGCTACTAAGCAGTATTCGGATGGCACCGTGATGAAGCAATTATATGGACGAAAGTGTCGTACTCACGTGTTGGGCAAGTAATTAGGGAACGCTGTGGTTTTGGGTCCGAGATTGTAATGAATCCGGGAAGAAAAGGATTAAAGTAATTCTGGTTCGGTTGAAGGAGGAGCATCGAGGATAGGCAAAAGTTGTAATGCCAGATTTGAAATGAAAGGACATGAGCTTGTTGTGGGAGACCAAGTGTTCTAAAGGTGTCAGCCTTGGAAAAGGTGATGAGATTTGGTATGAAAGAAAGTTAAGCCCTGTGCTCATAGGATCTTACTCCCGGGTTTTGAAGCTGGCTGACCAAAGGGCATATCACTAGGGGAGTTACCTTCGGAGTTGAATCAAATGCATGATGTGTTTTCATGTTTCGATGTTACATCGCTACCTACGGATCCATCTCATATATAGTGCCGCTGAGGAGGTAGAACTACGACTGAGTTTGTCCTATGAGAGGAGGAGCGGGATTCAAATTTAGATCGAATGTGAAGGTGTTACTGAGGAAATCAATTCCTCTGTCCAAAGTATTATGGGTGCAATCAAGTGATCGCATAAGCTTCGTGGGAGCTTCTAGAGGAGGCCAGCACAAAGAATATGTCTCAACTATTCTTGTCGCGAGGAGTAATTCAGGGGCTAGAATTTTTTTAGGAGGGTAGAACTGCTAATATTCCTGATTTAGAAGTTGGTAAAATTTTCGCTTGAATGTGTGCATTGTTGTTAAGGTGGTCTTTGTATGAGTTCTTGTGGACTTTGGTAAATTTTGAATGTAAAAGGATTGCACTTAGAAAATATTAGATTTTTTAATCTTAGAAGGGGACTAACTACAAGTTTGGCCTTAAGAGAATTAATTTGATGTTTTGATCATAAGTTGAGCTATTGGTAAAGTGGTGAAGGTGCAATGTGGGAATGCATGAGGTGAGAGAAGGTTCAACTCTTTAGCTAGCAATTGGGAGGAATTTTAATTTTTAGTTTTTCTTCCACATGTTGTCAGCCAAACCTCATCCTTATTAGATGGACTATTCTTTTATTTTTTATTTCCTTTGGATAGTAGACTGACAGGAAAAGGCAAGTTAGGAGTTATGGTAAGGAACTCAGAGTGGATAAGGAAAGCTTAGGGGACAAGAGGCTTTAAAGAGTGGGGTGTTGTTTTGGGAAGCTTTTCCATGTGGTCATGTGACTCAAGAACCTAGACAGAGCGGCATAAGGGGCTAAGGGAGTGGTTTAATTGTGTGTAGAAGTACCAGGCCGATAGGGAAGAATTAAGGAGGAAAAAGAGGGGATTGTGTAGGCTATTGTGTTACCAGATTTTGTCATAGAATTGGAGGTTTTAGTTGACTAAAGTTGTCAATTTTGTGCATTTTTCCTTTGTCCAAAAATATTTCTCTTACCGACTTATCAATAGGCATTTGTAAAAGTTTGCTTTGTTTTGGCCTTTTTAGCAGACTTTGGAATTAAATAGATACTTTTATTTCTTTCTTTTCCTCTCAAGTTTGCTTTCTTTTGGAACCAAAATATTGTCATCTTTGAAGACATTTACTATTCTTTTCTTCCTCTCTAAGTGCCGAATCCATACTTTACACCAAAAGCATTTCTCTTTTATTTCTTTTCATTCTCTTCACTCTCTTCCCTTTTCCTATCATAACCTAAAATTATCCCATACCCTTTTCATCATTCTTTTCCCTTCCCTTTTCTTTCTTTTGTTCGTAGCCAAATTATCATTCTTTTTCTTTACTAAGTTGTTAAGGCCAATTTCTTGATAGTTCTAGTAAGTGGTTAATGTCGATCATCACACTCGGGTGAGGCTTTTCTATCAATGGTTTTTCTTTATTTTCTTTTGGATTAACCATTTTAGGAATCTAATCCTTCTTATTTCTCCACAGTAATGCTAAACCTTTGAAGGAAGATTTTTAGGGTTGTCTTGTAGTCAACGCAGGAGAGAGATCATTTCAAATTTGAATAATCCAAGGTAAGTGGATAATGAGATATTCGGGCCAAAGGCCATATCTTTTAGTGATAACTCGAATTTCTCACATATATAGTGATATATGTAAGTTCCAATACGCGTGTAGGCAAGAAGTCGAATCCTAAAGTTTCATAAGCTTCTTGTGTTTGCAAGGTGTGTAACTTATGCTAAACTTCTAATAGATCAATACTTTATTGATAAAAATGTGTTTATAAAGAAATATAAACAAGCTTATGGCTTCTGCACCATTCAATGGTACTGAATTGAGGTATGTTATTCCTTCAGATTATGTTTGATTCTAATATGAAATATATTCGATATTTGATTATTATTTTGAGTTATAATGTACAAGGCATAATATTTACATCGCTAATAATGCTATACGCTTAATATGAAACGCGGTCCTATCTGGAGTATGATAATGGGGCATATGGCATGATAATGAAATAATATGTTATTGCATGGGCATATGGGTAATATTGAAAGGGGAAGTGTTCCTGGTTTTTACCACATTATCCTATGACTTTGGTCACGATACAGAATCCGGTGACTTCGGTCACGATACTATAAATCGGTGACTCGCCATTAATATCTGGTGGCTATGCCACAATTTATAAGGGCGATAAAGAAGCCGAATGAGAAATCGCCTTCGAAGTGGTGTAGCTGATGGAGGGTCGATGAAATCCTACTCGTGATTTGTAGGTGGCACGCGGTGGTATGTGTGGATGGATATCTAAGTTGAGTTCGGGATTGCCATTTCATTTATATGTATATGTGATTTAATCATAATATTATTGATTTGATATATTATGAACTTTGTTACTATGATCGATTGGACTTTTAGTATAATGTTACATTGAGTGCATTGACTCACCCATAGTGGGATCCTTCTTCGGAGTGATACACAATGATTTTGGGCCCAGGGTCAAAGAGAGGATCGCGTGGTGGCCATTTCTCAACTCAAGTAAATTGAAATTTTCACTTTTATTAAAACCTCGTTTTCTTATATATTCCAGGTTTTTGCAGGATATGTTTTGCTTAATAAAATAGCCATTAGTTATATTTTACTTTTATGTTTTAATTTATATTATGCTCGACCAATTTCAACTAATCAATTAAATATTTTGATGTCATTATTAAAGGGTTTTATCAAGATCATTACTTGATTTATTCTTTACCAAATCATCTTATTACAAATGACAAAAAAATGAAGTTTTTTCTTAGAAGCATACCATATCCGGTCGGGCTTGTAGGCAGATTTGGGAGTGTTCACACTATCTCCTTAAATAGTTTATTACCATTTAGTCCATTTAACTTTTATTCATTAAACCATTTCAAATATTCAAATCTAATAGTGATCAAATTTTACATCCTTTATGATTTAGTCCTTTAAATTAATTAACTATCTAAACATTAAAACAACACTTGAAACTTTAATACAACCATATTCTTGCTCGTAAATATTTACAAAACATTTCTGACTCAATTTATATAAGAAACAAGGTCATGAATACCTTAATTTTTAAAATCATTTAACTTTGAGGTCTTTACCACTTAAACCTAATTAATCCCATTCATATAACATAAATTACCATAGTAAAAACCTTTTTAAAAACCATATTTATTTCGTAAATATTAAATAATAATATTCTGAACACAAATCAAATTTATGAAACACTATAGCACTAACCCGTATCAAAATGCTTGAAACGAGGTTATAGGCGTGTCTCCGGGTTCTGAGTTCAATTACAGTTAATTCATGTCATTACTATTTATTTTAAAAAATTAGTCATAAATAATCATAATGTCCCTCATATGGGTCCTCGAGCCCAAAATACATATTAGAATCAAGTCGGGACTGAACCGAATCCACAGAATTTTTGCGAAATCCCAAAATTTTCTTGGGTCTGCCGAGAGACCTGCGCTTGGGTGTGTCCAACCGTGTAACTCCTCCCGACCAATGAAGCGCCCGTGTCCCGAGCATTGTGGGCATTAGATGTGAGCACCTGCGACGTATTCCACATCCGATGTCTTACTGGTCTTCTTTCTCCGACTTGGAGTGCACGTGACCCACGCATAGTGGCACTAGACTTGAGTCGCAGGGTCTAATTTAATTTTAGAAAATTAGGTGAAGAAGTTAACACGGCCCGGGACTTACATGCCCGTATCTTTGGGCCGTGTGTCTCACAGGTTTGAGACACCTTTGTGTCTCTCTCTGAGTATTACTCAATTTTGAGCATTACATTTCTCATTGATCTCACGATGGGCCTTGTTCCCTGCCTTAGTGTGCATGGCCATGTGTCACCTGCAGTTGGAACATACGTCCATGGACAAAAATTAGCCATTTCATGACCCTTTTCTCACCCAAATTATCTTCCAATCTACACCAATGCATACATACATATACCAACCACTTCAGGCCAGTAAAACCAAGTAATGTTGACATTATATAAGATATATAATCACATATATTCAAACTTCCCTTTGCCAATAAATATATGATTTCACCAATTAAATCAAATCATACCAAGCACACATATATTAACCATAATATAACCTCATATATATATTTTCACTGACGCCTATGTTCAATATTCCCAATGGCTAGATTACAAACAACCATTATATGCCAACATTGGCAAGTTAACTATGTGCCATTATGCAAAAATAAGTTTCTATTATACTAAAGCAGGTTGAAGGTTGTGTGATGATGCTCCAACCAATTCCAACATTCTACAAGCTTAAACCTTATAAAATGAAAAAGAAAACTGAATGTATTTCAATACTTAGTAAATTAAGTATATGGGAATTTAACACCATATATTTAGATTTAAAAATAGCGTACAAAAATGCATCCAAGCAATTTGGCTAATAGCCTAAAACACAACTTCACTAATCATCTTAGTCAAATGCTACATAATACCAAGAACATGGATACAGACTCATCATTTATGCTTTCATATATATATATATATATATATGCTCTCCATATCATTATTCCTGTACATGTATATTTGATAAAATCATTTCAAGTTGGTTTAGCCATGTCGAGAACTTTATCCGTTGAATTTATTTGGAAATATCGATGGATCTGCTCATATGTACACTTAAAGTGTACCAAAACTGGAAATCGTCAATCCATATCTAAAGGTACCCAGTTAGACACATAATCAGAAACACCTCTCCAGCGCCTGTCAGGATGCTCATGTGAGCCA